>JAZHRO010000061.1:0-2548750 GCA_037157565.1 Thalassia testudinum
TACAAAACCAGATTTCAAAATGTGTTTTGGTACCCTTTTTTTTTTGGGTCCACGATTGTTAGTTTGATTTGCCTTACTAGGAAAACTACTTTTCTCGACTTTTTGGTTGAAATTAAAGCTAGATGCTTCATGATCATTTTTAGGTTTATATCCTAATGCAAATCTTGTGGTGGTTTGGGTTTGAGTTCCTAGCAATTTGTGAAGATTTATGACTTCCTTTTGTGAACTTCGCCAGGTCATTCACAAGAGTAGCAGATTTTTCTTTAAGTTCATCAATATCTAATTTTAAGTCATTTATATGTGCTCCAAGTGTCGTGATTTTAAGAGATAGCTCATGATTTTGTAAAGCAAGTTTTTCTTTTAATGCATTCTCCTCGTCTAGAGTTTTTGCTAATTTTCCATTTTCAACTTTGAGTGACTTAGCTAGATCATGCATCTCATAGAAAGCTTTTAATAACTCATTAGGTGTGAAAGAGGTTACCTTCTCTTCTAGTGCCATAAGTTCTAGAAGAGCTTCTTCACCAGAGGTTTCTTTTTCTTTTGAGCTTGAATCAGATTCATCCTAGGTTGCCTGAAGGGCCTTCTTCTTTCCATCTCTCTTGAAGGGTTTCTTGGTTTTCTTTCTTTCTGTCTCCTTTTTGAGAAGTGGACAATCATTTCGAATATGTCCCTTCCTTTTACACTTGTAGTAGATGACAACATCTTCCTTTGAATCTTCCTTTCTCCAGTTCCTCTTATTCTTTAGGAACTTTCTGAATTTCCTTGAGAGAAGGGCAATGTCATTTTCATCCTTACTGCTCAATTCGTCTGAGTGATCGTTTGCTTCAAGTGTTGCCTTTCTTCTTTATTCCTTTGTTCTCGTTCTCCTTCATGTGCTGAAGTTGAACTTCATATGCCATGAGACTACCGATCAGGTCATCCAATTGTAGCGTCGTCAAATCCTTTGATTCTTAGATGGTAATAGTTTTTGTTTCCCAGTCGTTGGTGATAGATCGAGGAATCTTTTTCACCAAGGCTTCATTCTTGATGTTTTGATCCAAATTCCTTAGGGAGTTTACAATGTCTGTAAATCTTGTGAACATCTCCTTAATCGACTCCTTTTTCATCTCATACTTCTGGGTTAGCAAATTTACATAGGTTTCCTTTACCTTTGAGGTTCCTTCGTGTGTGACTTCCAAGATATTCCAGATCTCGTAAGCCATTTTGCACACAGTGACTGTTGAATTCATCCCTAGAAAGTCCACAAAAGATTGCATTCATGGCTTTAGTGTTATGGATAGCCATCTTCTTTTGCTCCGTTGTTATGGCTACTCCTTTATTTCTGGGCGTGTATATTTTGATGCAATTACGTCCCAGACCTCGAAGTCCATAGACTCCAAGAAGATTCGCATTATGATCTTCCAATAATCGTAGTTTATGTCGTTGAATAGTGGAGGGCGTACTGTAGATTGCCCCTCAGCGTAGGTGTCGACAGATGATTTGGACATCTTCTGGACTTAATGTTGCTTTGATATCAAATAAGAGTACATGTGGATCCAATACACTATACTAGAGGGAAAGGATGAATAGTATAGACGATAATTTAAAAATAATCTTTAAATTTAAATGATCACAAACCATAAATATCAAATACAAGTACACCTGTATTTATAGTGGAAATCCTTGCGGGTAAAAACTACTACCTAAGTCTCTTAGTGTAGGATTTGTCCCATCTAGATCGAGCTAGTCAATCCACTAAAATCTCGTACCACTTGAACGAGGATGGCATAACCTTTACAACAATCCTCTTTATGACCTGAAGAGCAGTACAACGGGTCTCCCAAAACAATTAGGGACGCTAATTAAAATAGCAGAGTAAAGGAAATATAGTATAATCCTAAGGAACCTCAATGAAAAATCAAACCGATGTTTTTCACAAAGGATTTTGATTGGAGTGCTTTAGAAAGTGTGGAAGCAAAAACACCACAGAGATGAAGGCGTAAAACCACTTTTTCTAGAGGTATTTCGCTCTTGTGTGTAGAAAAAGGCTACCAATGACCTTTGCTTATATTAGAATTTCGACCTAGTAAGGAAGTTTTTCAAGAGTATTTGATCGATCAAATAAAGTATAGTTTGGTCGAACAAAAAAGCATTTGGCCAATCAATCTATTTATTTGGTCGATCATGGTCCATTAATTAATCTTTTGATCGATTAAAAGGGATTTTTATGAACTTAATTTGACTAGATTTGATCGGTTAACCTAAGTGATTGGTCGATCAAAATCTTTTGGTCGATCATTTTTAATAATTGGTCAATGATCAACTAATGTTAGAACTATGTTTTTAGGTAAATTACATTTTGCGAGAATAAATTTGAGGTTACATACATGTATTTTAGACTTAAGAAATAAAAAGACGTAATAGAAGACTCCAGAGAGCTTTATTCCTTTCTATGAGTCAAGATAGTCTTGAAAGATTAGTCTAACAGATAACATAATTTTGATGCATCAAAACTGAGGTACTAACACTTTCATTGCTTGGGTCACCTTACACCTCATTACTGTACTCTCAACTCACTTTAGGTAAGATTATAAGACTCTTATTTAGTCTTAAGCTATATATATTATATATATGTTAGTGTTATATATTGTTGTATATACATAATACATTTATACATGTATGCTATTGGTAGCTTTTATACTCTCGATTTTGCCTTATATTGCACCTAACTTAGATTATTATTTATCTATTATAACATGTATATATATTTATTTATTTATAAAAGTTATACATAAGTTTGCAATGATAATTATGGTATATTGCTAGTTTAATGGTATATTTGTGTGTGTATTTGTTACTGTTCGTAAGTCTTTAATGATATATAACAATATATGTATAAGTCATGATATTGAGTTTGTATTGTATTATAAATATGGCATATTATAATACATGTCATTGTTTTGTTTTGGTAGATACATATAATGTATTTTGGTCGTTTGTTGTGGCTTATAATTGGACATGTAACATATATGTGTTATGATGATATAAATGATATGTTATTATTAAATATGCTAGAATCATTACTTTTTCTTTCAATTAAAATAGTATTGTCATATGTTTCTCATGAAAGTCTATGCTAGCATGTGAGTTTATTAGGCATATTCAATGTTTCGAGAGAGAACAAGACTTGTCGCCTCAATTCAATCGGATGATCGTCTTTTTGTCGCCTCTTACCTCGACCAATTAAGGAGCTTATTGCCTTGCAGTTGCCTAATGCCTTATCAAATTTGTTGTCTTGACGACTAGGTCAATCATAACCTATGCTTTGTTATGGGTTCCTTTTTGCTTGCCAAACAAAAACAACCTTAGCATGTCTATTGTATTGCCTCTCGCTTTTCTTATCTGCATGGCCACACAAACTATAATTCCATCATATGTAATGTTATGAGATTGATATACAAAATTAGCACTTATCTATTCTTCAAAATTCTCTGTTGGTGTAGTACTCTTGTTATTTTCTCATTATTTTATTTATTTTCCCACCTGGACTTATGTTGCTATTTACCCAACACCTCTCCATATAAAGAGGTGTAGGATTTCTCTTGCGAAATAGGATCATTTGTTATTTCCAATTTGGTATTAGAATTGCGATCCTAGGACGATGCTCCGGTATCCCACCTGCGCAAGCCTTCGAACCTCTCCACCTTAACCCTAAATTGCTCTCTCTCCCACACCAGCTCCTTCTACAGGCCGCTGCCGCCACCTGATTTGCAATACGCCGCCGCCTGCAGGGCCTCCTGCCGCCGCCACCTGCTGTCACTAGTGGTCTGTTAGACCACTAGCATCGTCGATTGCAGGTGGTAGTGGCCGGTGGCGAGTAGCTCTTGCCAGCAAGGAAGAGTAGCGCCCCTTAGAGGCATTGTTAGGGGGTTTTCCTGTGCCCTAACATGTGCGAAATCTTGGTTTAAGGGGCTGTTGTGGCTGTTGGGATGATCTCTAAGATTTCTAGATCATAGGTTTCATGTTCAAGAGATCATGATTTTAGAATTTTTAGATCTAAACATCGTCTTTTAGATTTATCTTGGTGGCATATTGTGATTGTCCTAAGGCATGATGGTATCCTCCGGTAGTTCTGAGGTGACATCGGATATCGCTGCAGATGTTGGGAGTTACAAGACTCCCTTTTTTATTCTTATCGCCAAGTTGAACGAGACCAATTATGCTAAATGGTCTCAGACGTTTCTTATGACAGTAGAGGGACACGATAAGGATCATATTTTGATGGAGTGGGAGCCACAGAATAAGACAGGGAAATACGCTACTTGAAAGAAAGACAATGGCATGGTCCGTATGTGTATCATAAACTTGGTAGAGCCACAAATCGGAGATGGTATTATGTACTATAAGACAGTCAAGGAGATGTGGGATTTTCTACACGACACCTATTTACATGAGAAGAATTCCAATGAAGTGTTTGAGATCCATCATGCTATTGGTGGTTTTAAGCAGGAGAGCCGATCATTATCTCAATACTATGCCACCCTGAAGGGGCTCATGGAGAAGTACAATGCCTGCCGTCCAGTTTGCATTTGTAACATACAGAGAGCATACAGGAAGGAGTATGCTGTTCTTCAGTTCTTGGATGGCCTTGGACCTGATTGAGGCTACTAGGTCCCAGATTCTGACACTTACAGAGCTTCCTTCTTTGGAGGAAGCATATAGTCGGGTGAGCAAGGTGGTTGTTAAACCATCCATGTCTGAGGTTGGATAGACTTTGGCCTTGGTGGCCACTGGAGGACATGGTGGACGTGGTTCTCCATCTACCAAGGGGAGAGGACGTGGTCGGGGTGTGTCTAGCAGATCCCAAACCATATGTTCTCATTGTGGCAAAGTTGGATACTTGGAGGCTACCTATTTGTTTAAGCTTGGTAGACCCCCTATGACTAACCAAGCTATTTCTTTTGAGGAGGTGAGTGATACTGTGTCACGTGCCGACTATGATACAGTGGTTCAGCGTCTTACCCAATTGACTCAGGAGCCTACTACCACCACTGATACTGCTGCATTAGCCTCCTCAGGTATAGCTTCTACTTTTACTTCTGGTAGTGGTATTTCTGATGGTATTCTGTGACTAGTAGACTTAGGAGCATCCTGCCATCTCAGTGGTGATCAGACTTGTTTCAGACATATTCAGACTATTCCTCCTAGTAGAACTCTTCAGGTCGTTGATGGCAAGCATTCTAGAGTTGATGGCAAAGGAGATGATGTTGACTCCTTTACTAAGTTGCCTAATGTTCTTTTTGTTCCTGATTGACCTAGTAATCTTTTGTCTATTAGTAGAATTACAAAAGACTTACATTGTCATGCTATTTTTTATGAGTTAGGTTGTATCTTTCAAGACAAACTCACGGGGAGGACGAATGGTGGCGAACACAAGGGGGATGTGTATTGCCTGATCCAGACTCTTTACTGCTGTGTCAGGGCAAGGTTGCTTTTAATGCTGGTACAACTCTTCAGTGGCATCGTTGACTTAGACACCCTTCTCTGGATAGGCTACGACGCATCATCCCTCACTTCGCCTACCACTGAGATTTTTTGTGGTGCTTGTCAGCTGAGAAAGCATCATAGAGTCGTTTCCCTTCTAGCTCCTCATAGAGTTATGCTGCTATTTTTGATTTATTGCATATAGATGTATGCAGTCTAAGTAGATTATGTGATAGATTGGGTCACCATTTCTATCTGCATGTGGGTTTTTTCAGAATGCCATGGTCATTTTTATTAAAGAGTAAATCAAAGGTTGGATCTATTATTTAGACATTCATTTTGCAAATAAAGATTCAGTTCTCTACTATTGTGAAGATTGTGCGCTCTGATAATGCCTTAGAATTTTGCATAACAAAGTTAGCTTCTTTTTACAGGTCTCTTAGAATCATTCATTAGACATCTTGCCTCCATACATCATAGCAAAATGGTGTGGTAAAGCGGAAACACTGCTATGTGTTGGATGTGGTTTGGACATTGCTTGTTCACCATAACGTGCCACATGTTTATTGGGGAGTTGCAGTGTTAACTGCATGTTACTTGACTAATAGGTTACCTAACTTAGCTATTCAGGAGCAGGTTACATGGCATGTTTTCCACCCTGACAGGGATTTGTTTCAAGTGGCACCTCGGGTATTTGGCTGTGTAGTCTTTGTTCATGTTTTAGGACCTGGCAGGGATAAACTTGTGCCAAGGGCAGTAAAGTGTCTTTCTGGGATACAGTAGCACCCAGAAAGGGTACAGGTGTTATGACCTGTAGGGCAAGAAACATTATGTGAGTGCTGATGTCACATTTCATGAGCCGATTCCTTATTTCTCCATTGATGGTCATCAGTTGTCATTTGAGGGAGATTCTGCTCCTATGCCAATGCCATCAGTTTCTTTGGAACAGATTCCCATTACTTATAGTGAGGATGCCACTACTACAGAGACCACTACTAGGTAGGAATTAGAGATTACTCATATATACAAACTTCCTGTTACATACAGACAACATGCATAGCATCAAACACACACCCCTCCTACCTCAGCCACCTATTTCCTCCCTTGGTCAGGTATGTGTTGATATTGACGTGGGTTATCCTAGTGGTGGTTGTGTAAGCACTTCTGATGATTCCACTACTATTGAGGAGCAGGCTCCACCTATTTCTGGTACTGAGTCTATAGAGGAAGACCTTGACCTTCCGATTTCTGTTCGGAAGGCCCCTTGTAGTTGTGCACACTATTATACAGCTGGAGTAGTATCTACTGCTAACCTTGGGAGATCTTTTGCTATGTTGACCGTTGCCCTCTCTGCGACACAGATTCCTACTTCCTATTAGCAAGTCATGTTCGATCTAAAGTGGCGTCAGGCCATGGAGGAGACAACTGCCTTACACTCTAGAGGGACGTGGGAGCTTACAGATCTACCTAGACATGCCAAGACAGTGGGATGTCGCTGGGTTTTTGCCCTCAAGCACAATCCAGATGTCACCATATCTCGCTACAAGGCGAGATTAGTAGCAAAGGGATTCACCCAAACATATGTGGTAGATTTCTTTGATATCTTCTCCCTTGTGGCATGGCTCCCTACTGTTTGCATCATATTATCTGTTGCTGCACACTACAATTGGCCACTTCATCAGCTGGATGTGAAGAACGCCTTTCTATATGGCGACCTTCAGGAGGAGGTCTACATGCAACAACCTCTGGGGTTTGACACTTAGGGGGAGTGTGTATGTAGACTAAAGAAGGTCATTTATGACCTGAAGTAGATCCCGAGGGCTTAATTTCAGAGACTGTCAGAGGAGGTACAGACCATGGGACTTGTGAGATCTTCTGATGATAATTCACTCTTTGTCAGAAAGAGCACAAGAGTTGCATTTCTTGTTTATGTCGATGATCTCATCCTTACTGGAGATGACATTGCTGGGATAGTTGAAGTAAAGGAGAAGTTAGCTCAAGCTTTTGTGATGAAGGATTTGGGTGAACTTAGATATTTATTAGGCGTTGAGGGGGAACGCAGCAAAGATGGCATTGTCCTAAGTCAGCGCAAGTATGCTCTTGATTTACTGTAAGAGATGGGGATGCTATGATCCAAACCTGCCAATATACCAATGGATCCCAAGGTACATCTCTATGATACAGAGTCTCAACCTATAGATAGCAGATCTTGTAGGTAGTTGGTTGGTAAACTATTATTTCTTACTATTACTCGTCCTGATCTCTCCCTTGCAGTGAGAAAACTTAGTCAGTTCATGGACAAACCAAGGAGCATTGAGATGTTGCCATGCAGGTGCTTAGATACATGAATAAAGCATCAGGCAGAGGAATTTTATTCCAAAAGGGTATATTTAGGAGTATTGTTGGCTATTTTGATGCTGATTATGCAAGTTGCATGGCAGACAGAAAGTCAACGACTGATTTTTGTACTTATGTGGTAGGCAATCTTGTGACCTAGAAAAGCAAGAAGCAGCAGGTTGTCTTCAAGTCAAGTGCAGAATCAGAGTACCATGCGATGGCACAGATAGTTGCTGAGATGGTCTGGGTCAGGTCAATGTTGCAAGATTTGCATGTCCAAATGGAGGAACCAATGGAGATGAGGTGTGATAATTGTGCTGCTATGTATATTGCAAACAATCTAATGTTCCATGAACGTACAAAATATGTTGAGGTTGATTGTCATTATACCAAAGACTTGATACAGTGTGATTATCTACACTATCTCAGTTGCTTCTGAAGATCAAACTACAGACATTTACGAAGTCACTTCCTCGATCCGCATTTGATATATGATGTTTCAAGTTGAGCATAATTAATGTATATACTCTAGCTTGAGAGGGAGTGTGGTGTAGCACTCTTGTTATTTTTTTATTATTTCAGAATTTTCCCACCCGGACTTATGTTGCTATTTACCCAACACCTCTTTCTATATAAAGAGGTAGGTTTTCTCTTAACAAATAAGATCATTTGTTATATTCAATTTTCTCTATAAGATATCTTGACTATATAAATCTAAAAATTATATATAAATCTTTCTTCACTCTGAATAGATCTCCATCATTCACCTCAAAAGATGTATTGCTTTGGTCGTAGACCTGTGAGGAATGAACTCCAAGCTTGCTCCTTGTTGCCTCAAGCTTCTTTAAATTACTTTCTGCCTGAGCTTCATTGAATGACCCACCAATTTGATATGTCTTGAATTTGAATAATTCAATATATCTCCTTTCTTCTTGTACTAGGGTCACCATGCTTCTTCGTTTCTCTGGCATTATCAAAAAGAAAGAACAATTTCTTCTGACCTCAAAAAGTGTAAATGAAAGCATGTTAGACTCATTTCTTTTGGTGAGCAATCGAAATTGTTGCATACCTATGAGGATGGGCATCTGTTTGTTGCAGACTAGAATGTTGGCTCGTACAATAACAGAATGCTTTTTTTTTAATATAGTGAAACTTTCATAAGCTGTGATTTTCTGAAGCTACTGAGGATAAGGATCGTTCTGTTTTAACAATTAATGCTTTTAAAATGCGTGATATATGAAGGCGGCTCTATGGTTTTTTTCTTTGACGAGTAAGGCAGTTCTTTGTTTTTGACGTAAGTTGTGTGCCTCAAGGCAGTCAAGAAATATGTCTCAGTTAGTTTGCGAGAAAACTTAAAATAAATTTGAAGTATTTGGTGTTCCTTTACAAAAAAATTGCACCCTAATTTGCTATATGACATTATTTTACATGTGCAAATAAATTATACCATTATGTGCATGCATGATAGGTCCAAAATGATATGCATATTGGGAGGAGTAACATGCACAAAGGTTAAGGGTTTCAGGGAGAGAAACAAGATTCTAATGAGCAAATAGGGTGGTATGGTTATGGAAGAAGGCAAGATCCAACGCCTTTATTTTGGTTTTTGGGGGGTGTGTTTTTTGTTTTTTGGTTTTTTTTCATTTGTGTGTGTGTTGGGTGTGAATTTTTATCTGGTTATCGTTTTCTTTGATTCTTGGTACATGTCTATGACTCTATGGTTGGAGATGCCCAGAAAGACAATGTAGATATTCAAGCACAAAATAGACTGCTGATTGACTTGTTTAACTTTAGTTAAATTCAATTGAACCAACCTAATTAGACCTCTTGGACTTACATAACATGAATACAGACTCAATGCAAATTACCGTGCATATCAAGTAACAAGCTTTTCTTTTAAATCTACTTAAATTATTGTCGTTGAAGAATATTTCAATAAAAGGGTAACTCAAGCTAAATTTAGTTACATCAGATAGTCATGAAAGTAAATGGAAGGAGATTCTGTGTGACCAAATTACAACAATTCAACTAGGGTCTCCATGAGGCATTGAAGAGCTAACATAATCTGCAAGCATTCATAACTGACTAAGACCAGATATAATGCATTTCTTTATTTGCTTGGCTAGTTTGGCTCAGTGTCAATTTTAAGAAACAAGAAACAGAATTCCCTTGACTTAATGTATATAATGCTACTGTATCCAGGCTAGTTCTGATGGCTATATCTTTGCACCATGCTTGTCCTCCAAGGAAAACTATAGTGGCTAGATTATTAGCAGTGTTTTCAATAGCATGATAAACCTTGTCTTGCCATTATTAGGTGAAGGGCCCATCTGGTGAACAAATTCACGATTCTCGAGATAAGATAAGCGAGAAGTTTGAATTCATAGTCCAGAAGAAAGGGCTCCATCGGTTCTGTTTTACTAACAAGTCCCCTTATCATGAGACAATAGACTTTGATGTCCAGGCTGCACATTTTGGCTACTTTGATCAACATGCAAAGGATGGTAAGAGTGTAAATTGGATGAATACTTGAAAGCAAGACATGTACATAGAGACATTATTTTCTTCCAATCTTTCTCCAGAACATTTTGCCCCGTTATTGGAGCAGATTGCCAAGTTGGAAGAAGCTCTATATAATATACAATTTGAACAGCACTGGCTAGAGGCGCAAACCGATCGTCAAGCGATAGGTATTTCCTGGATGTCTTGGATTTTCATGATCGGAACATCCTGTTGGGGCCTTCCTGCTTTACAGGAGATGATGTATTTGGCAAATTTTGTATCGATATCTGGTTATTCATGTGTTTGGGCCACCCGCCTGCCCAACACATGCACGCGTGCATGCACACACACGCACGCACACATGCAAATGCCCACACGCGCGTACCTGCCAGTGCATGCACACAAAGGAAACAAAGCTTTGCTGATGTTTCTTTGGTTTTGTTTCAGTGAATGAAGGAATGAGCAGGAGGGCCGTCCATAAGGCTCTTTTTGAATCTGCAGCACTTATTGGAGCCAGCGTGCTCCAAGTGTATCTCCTCCGCCGTCTATTTGAGAGGAAACTTGGAACATCCAGGGTCTGAAAACACTGGCTTTTATCAGGGACATCAACATGTCTTGTGCTTTTAACTTATATTTCCATGCTCATTTCTGAATTACATAGTGCACAATTACTTGTAAACCATGAATCTCATTTTTTGCGTTTTTCAACAAAGTGTTGTACTAGGATATTATTCGCCTCATTTGACTCTAGACCATTCTGGTGTTTGCGTCTTCGATCTTTTCATTTACGTTCTCCATATTAAAATCTTGATAAAAGGTATTTGTATTTTGACTCATACACGGGATTCTTGCCACAAGGAACAATCTGTATCGAATGTTCCGCTTCAACTGTTTGATTTGGTTGGCATGTTACCCGGACGTTGTGACGTTATCCAAGTTGTCTGGCAGGTCTTTTTTGGGTCTTCTGCGTTCGGTATTTTATTAGAAAAATTAAAACATTTTTAAATTTATATGGCGTCATATGCATGCAGATGCAACGCGTCGTAGGCGCGTTCGTATCCATAGGACGTTTTCTCCATACGTGCTATCTGATTACCATGTATTAATTTTCACGTTTGTGCTCAATGTTGCTAACCTCAAGGTAAAACGTGCCGCTCTCTAAAATGCACATGCAAGATCAGTTATTGCCGGTAGATAACGACATGGTTTGGTACTGATTGAAAGAACTCGACCATGTGGTATGCGCTTCTGCTTCTAAATCAAATTCTCTTTGAAGACGTCAGGCAAATTTAACTGCAGGGCTTGATTTTGACAGCGGGGATTTATCTGAATCGATTTGAAAGGAATTTACGTCCATGCCTCTTCAAACGTTTTAAATTACATTCGTAATTTCTGTAAATCCCTTTATTACATCCATATTTTCACGAGCTTGTGTCATTTATCATGTATACCTTTCTCTGGTGTAACAATACATGAGACTAACTATTATCGATATGCAATCGTATACCAAGTTATGGCAGAGAGGGGGAGGTTGTTTGGGGAAGGAAGTGGACGGTGGTTGGGGGAAGGAGGAGAGTGACGTTTGGCAAGGAGGTATGACTTGTTTAAGGTGGAAGAAAAGGAGGTGAAGAGGAAGAAGAAAAATAAGAGAAAAATAAGAAAAGAAAAAAATGGATAAAATTATCAATGTAGTTTCTGAATTTTGTAATAAAAGTAAATTTTTTATTACCATGTTTCAAGTATCTTTTACGGAGTGGTCCATCTTGTCCTCACTTTGTGATTAGCACGGTCCTCTCTTATTTGCTTTTCCAACATGGCATCTCCACCGGCCAAATTGCTGACGTAAAGCCTTTGATCACTCACCATTTTGGTAGAGAGAAGGAATTCTATGATCTTAAAGCACGTGAAAGGCTCAAGGTATGCTTGTTTCATGGTAATGGAATGGAATCAAATGTAGAATGAAACAAGGCAAGAAATAAAAATGAATGGTTGATTCATTTCTTTATTTGGATTATAGTACGAATAGAATTATTAAAGATTTGATCTAATTTCTTTCAATTATTTGGTAGGATCAATTATCAAGATGAATGGGATCAATTTTTTTTTATATTTAATTTAATATATTTTTAAAAATATGTTAATAGTCCATTTTAATATAAAATTTAAGTTATGAATTAATCAAAATATATACCTTTTTTCTTTTTATTATTTGAAAGCCCAGACTGCCCACTAAGGATTCGATCCTGTTTATAATATAAATATTTCTTAACAAAATATTGGACTGCTGTCTTTTTTAAAATGTCGAAATAAGGGGTTGGGCTGTGACAACGTCTATGGGAGAGGAGGAGAGAGCGTCCAGTTGTGGCAAAACATTGACTGGGGGGAATGGATTTTGAAATCCTTGGGGGTGTGGTGGAATTGGGAATTTCCTTTGATTACCGTGAAACATTAAAGTTCTTCCATTCTATCAGCCTACAATGATGTAATTTTAAGCCCTTGTAATAATCAAAATTTGATCGGGCATCATCATTGTCACAAAACTTGTGAAAGGCATTTTGTGGGGCTTTTGATTTTGATTTAGGAGCCATCCTAAACACATTAAGATTTGAACTAACATAAATATGAAATATATGAAATAAAAGTGTGCAAGAACACATAAATACCATTATTGATCTTTGGTAGTGGTATTGGTTGTTCATCTTGAACAAATCAGAATTAAACGAGTACTGGTATTAATGATCAATACCAATACCTGTTGGCCCAGCAGGCTTCTACAAGGGGTAAAGGGTATTGATACCAAGCCTCAGTATCAGTACCAGTTGGTACCAGCATAAATAAAAAATTGTAAGTCAATATTGAATGGAGAAAGAAAAATTGCAAAATCGAACTAGGAGAAAATGGAAGAGAGAGAACTAAGATAAGAGCTTGTGAAGGATAGAGAGATTACCCTTGAGTGAATATCTTGCAAGAGCTTTGTGAAAGACTTGGAGAGGAAGGGCTTGGAGGCCTTGGAGCTCTTGAGGTGGGACTTGGTTTGCTAGGGTTACAAATGAACCCAACAAAGTGCCATGGGACTCTTTTATAACAAATAGGTCATGTGCTAATCACATGAAGGATTGAAGAGAATGATTTGAAACTTAGGTGATGAAAAAAAAATAAACTCACCAAAGTTGATCAAACATATTGCAAACAATGCCTTGAAATTTCCAATGTAGTGAAACTATATCAGTTTACCCCATCAGTATTTTGAAATTGGATAAATTGTGGTTATACCCTTGGGAATTTTAATTATTATAAACAAGCATACAATTAGCTTTGGATTTCTTTTAAAGAACAAAGGCCCAATTTACTTCTTATAAAGCAGGATCTCATTGTTGCCAGAGGTTTTGTGAAAATGTCTGCCAATTGATTTTAGGTATCTATAAATTCTAAGTATATGGCACCTTTAAGTACATTGTCTCTAAGAAAGTGATGTCTCATGTCTATATACTTGGAACATAAATGATGTGTCAAATTCTTAAAGAGATTGATCGTGCTTGTATTGTCACACATAAGCTTTAAGCACGTGAATCTTAAACCAAAGTTGGATAAGATCTATCTCATCCAAATGACATGAGAGCAAGCAAGAGAAATAGAGATAGATTCTGCTTCGGTCGTGCATAGTGGCACACATGTCTGTTTCTTAAAGAATCAGGAAACAAGTGATTCTCCAATAAAATGACAAGTGCCACTCGTGATCTTTCGATCTATCTAATTCCCTGGATAATCTGCATCACTATAGGAGAGGAGATCTAGGTCTGTACTTTGAGATAAAAGAGACCAAGTTCTCTTGTACAATTTAGGCATCTAAATATTCTTTTTACGTCATTTAAGTAAGATTCATTGGGTTCGAATTAGAATCTCGCACATAAACACGCAGTAGAAGGAATATCTGGTGTCAAGGTTGTAAGGTAAAGAAGTAGGCTTATCATACCCTGATATTTCTTTTCATCTACTCTCTTGCCGGAAGGATAGTCACCAAGAGAAGTAGATGGAGCAATCGAAGTCTCTTTTCCATTCACATTTTCAAAGTCAAACTTCTTGAGAATTTCAAGAATGTACTTTATTTGACAAATGAAAATGCATGTGTCCAATTGATGGATTTGGAGATCTAAGAAGAACTTAAGTTCCCCATCATACTCATTTCGAACTTAGTTTCATGGTCTCACTGAAATTCTGACACAAGGACTCCTTTGTTGATCCAAATATGATATCATCAACATATATGTGGACCATCAAGATGCCATCACCTTCTTCCTTTACAAATAGAGTCGAGTCAATAGCTCCAATCTGATATTCGTGCTAAAGCAGGAAGGACCTAAGTCTGTCATACCAACCCCTAGGAGCTTGTTTAAATCCATATAGCACATTATTTAGCTTATATACATGCTTCAGTTATGCTTGGTCCTCAAACCTTAGAGGTTGATGAACATAAACATCTTCCTTAATATAGACATTAAGGAAGGCGCTCGTGACATCCATTTGATATAACTTAAAGCCCTTTGCACTTGCAAAAGCAAGTAACATTTGGATGGACTACAAGCGAGCTACAAGAGCGAAGGTCTCATCTAAATCGATTCCCTACTGTTGATTGTAGCTTTAAGCTGAGTCTGGATTTGTTCCTGATTACGACACTAGATTCATCCAATTTATTTTGAAACACCTACTTGGTTCCAATAATGGAATGACCGTTAGGAGTGGGTACCAAGTCCTGTACATTGTTCCTAATAAATTGGAGTAGCTCTTCCTGCATTGCTACAATCTATGACTCATCCTTTAATGTCTCTTCAACTTTCTTAGGTTTAAGTTGAGATGCAAAAGCATTTAGGACAAGATCAACCCTAAGCTGAGATCAAGTTTTTTACACCTTGATCAATATCACCAATGATTTTGTCTTAAGAGTAATCCTTGTGATGTACCCATTCCTTTGAAAGATTATGTACATTCCTTGAATATTCCATTTTAGAAACATTAATAAAAGGGGTATTTTCATACTCATCATCAGACTATTTGATTGGGTTTAGGTTCTCCTAAAGTTGTTTCATTGAATGAAATGTGTAGGGACTCTTCAATAACAAGTATTCTTTTATTGAAGACTTGGTAAGCTTTGCTCCTATTTGAGTAGCTAATGAAGATGCTTTTGTTACCTTTTGCATCAAACTTATCAAGTCGATCAGAAGAGTTTAATAGATAACATCAGCTTCCAAACACCCTAAAATATGAAACCTTATGCGACTTCTCATAATAAAGATCATATGGAGTTTTTCTAAGAATAGGCCTTAAGAGAGATTGGTTGAGAACATAATAGGTCGTATTCACTGCTTCAACCTAGAAATACTTCTAAAGCCTAGATTCTAAGAGCAAGGTCCGAGCACATTCTCGTAGAGTATAATTCTTGCACTCTATAACACCATTTTGACTTGGTGCCCAGGGAAAAGAGAACTCATGAGTTATGCCGACTCAACATAAAAATCTGAAAATTTTTCATTTGCAAATTCACCCCCATGATCAGTCCTATGTCAAAGGATAGTGGGACATTTTTCCCTTTGTAATCTCCAAGCAAGACTCAAGAAGGCATCAAATAAGTCGTCCTTATTTTTCAAAAAGGCGACCCAAGTGAACCTGGAAAAGTTGTCTACAATCACTAGGCAAAATCTTGATCCATTTAGGCTTTCAAATTTTGTTGTCCTGGAAAGATCAAGGTGTAGCAATTCTAGTGGTTGAAACTAAATCTTTTGATTTAAAGAAGACTTAGTGCATTTTTCCAAGTTCACAACAGTTGCAAAAGGAATCCTTTTTAAAAGTTAGTATGGGTAGGTGTTACGACCCGGTTCCCGAATCCCTACAGGACACGAGAATTGGACCGACTCGACTGATCCTAAGACCCAGTCGTCCAACAAGAAAGTAACCAAAAAGTAGTAAATTAAACCACATTCACTATGCAAGTAGCTAACAGTAATAAAAGTACAGCAGTAAAGAAAGAACTACTACAATACACACCACCACAACAGTAGAGAATTAGAAACAGGTACAGAAATATGAAGTTTACAATAAAAGAGTACAAAGGTGTAACAAAATACTCACTACTACAAAAAAATGGGTACAACAAAAGTATAACTACTGGCTCTACTAGACCCAGCACCCTCCGCAGCCATAGGCTATGGCTGCTCAACAGCTAGTCCTGAAAAAGGTGACAAGTGTGACACGTCAGTGAAACACTGAGTAGAGTGGCAACCAGCTAGCTAAGAAAAATAGTAAAGGTGGACAAGTAGTTGTTGTTTTTAATTTATTTCTTTATTTATCTATGTACTCTTCCTTGGTTTATTTCTCAGGTCTTTCTCTTGATCTCGGATGTTCCTCGTGGGAACGATCTTGATTGCAGTCTTTCCCAAAAAGTAGAAGTAGCACGTGGTGCTCTCCTGGCCGGGAGAGTCCCCCGTGGTGGTCCTACTCTCAGTCAACCACCCTAAGGTCACTGACAGGCGTAACGGTGACTACGGCACGCACGATAAATGCACGGGTAGCTACCCCGCACTGGCACGCGGTCAGTCGTTTCCGTTAACGGGTGTGCGTAAAGCACAGCACGGAACCAATATAGGGTAGAGCCCTCTCAGTAATAGGGGTCTAGCCCCTCCACAGTAACTAAATAGGGGTCTTGCCCCTCCACAGTCCGCGCACCCTCGCCTGGCTACCTTGGTTTGCCCAGTGGGCCTAACAAGTCGGTGTAGGACGGCTAGCTGAACCCTGGGCCCCGTGGGGTGACTAGCTTCCTCCCTACACTAGTAGCTCTCCCCGGTACGGTGTATGCGAGGGCCAAAAGTTGGTATAAAGTGGCTAGACCTAACCCCGGGTCTCTAGGGTAGCTGGCTCCGCTCTGCACTAAGAGGTAACCTGTGCTTCCCTTGTACTACGTACCCAAGAGACAACACACTTTCTCATTCACTTTTCCAATTCCATTCCATTTATTTCCAGGAGTTCTACTCCTAATTCCCCGTAGGGTTCATGCTCATGTTTCTCAGGCCAAGCCATACTAAGTTTCATCATTTCAGGTTTATTCGCATAAAGTACGTGTTTCCAACATTCAAACTTCTTTTCCGTTCCAATTTATATACAAGCAGCTCGTATTTAATTTCAACCAATAGAAATTACATGTAACAGTTACTAGCAACAGTACTCTATATTTCACAGGCAGCTGTTATCCAATTACAGGCAATTATCATTATTTTATCTACTTATCCAAGACTGCAATTCAGGCATTCAAGACATTCGTTTCAATGTTTCTGTTCCTAGGATTCATGCCACACCCTAGGATCCATCATTCAATCTAGTTTTCAAATCCTAAGATTCATGCTATACCCTAGGATCTATCATTCAATCTAGTTTTCAGGTCTTAGGATTCATGCCATACCCTAGGATCTATCATTCAATCTAGTTTTCAAGTCTTAGGATTCATGTCATACCCTAAGATCTATCATTTATTTCAGATATGCATTAATGTTTGTAATTAACTAAGGGAAGCCACTCTACCCACAAAATCAGGAGTAATGGGGGCGTGATCGGTAGGTCCACGTGCCTCCGCAACCCCCAAAGCCGCAACAGAATGAGTTCCTAACACAAGGATCAATCACAAGAAACTACTCAGAACAGGATAAAAGTATTTTCAACAAGTAAAGGAACTAATTCTGAGAAGAGAAAAATCTTAAACGCGGAAATCGGACCTCGAACGGACCCTAAATAGGTCAAAAATGACAACTCTGACTTAAATCAGACGTCTGGAACACCTTCCAGACATCTTAAAAAGTGGTCCAGGTCATACCTCACTCTGCGCTGCTCCTCAGACGTCCAGGGATCCTGCTGAACCGTTTGGACCCAGTTCTAGATGTCCAACCACCTCTCCGGATGTCTGGAGATGCTCTCCGCCGTCTGGTGGCTTGCCCAGACGTCTGAACTGCGTGGGAGGGCGTGTCCCTGCGCCTTCCCGAAATGAATCCGGCACACGCGAGAAAAACTTCCTCAACACGACACGTCTCAGAACCTCGGTGGAACGGCCTGCAGGGCCGTATCCACAAAAGGAGGTACATGAGGAAATACATACCTCTCAGTCATCTAAAGCTCCCTCCAGACGTCACCTACGTCGTCTGGATGTAGGTCCAGACGTCTGATTCTGGGAAAAATTCCTAGAATCAGAACCTCCTTCGTCTTCTTCCCGCTGCGCGTGGCCGCGCCGTGCTCGTTCGCCCGCTGCCCGAGTTGCAGCAGCACTGGAGGAACCTCCCCAGCACAACGCTCCTCCGCGCGCCTGCCTGCTGGCCTCGAGCTGCTCCGGCGAGCTCTCTCCCTCACGGCACGCGTGCTCTCTCCTCTTCCTTCTCGCTGCACCTCTCCTCTCTGCCACTGCACCTGGCAGCAGCAACGGCTCACTCTCACTCTCGCTCTCGCGCTCACACTAGAGGAAGGAGGAGACGGATGGATGTGGTGAACGAGGGAGAGGGGAGAGGAGTATTTGTAGACGTGGGGGAAGGCATCTACAGGTTGGCGAGGGAAGAGAAAAAGAAGAGGGCGGAGGATTTCAGTCTGCGTGCGGCACTCGCGCAGACTCGCGATCGTACGCACGTAAAAATTTATTTCCAGACGTCTGGGAAGGCGTCCAGACGTCTGACCAGACGTCTGGACCAACTCTTAGACGTCTTAAAGTGTTTTAATGCCTTGGGTCTTAATGGTAGGCCCCTCACTAACTCCCTTTTGGCTAACTTATTTAGGTATTTGTCATTTATGTATCCTAGACTACGATACCAAAAATCCACTTTAGCATGAGTAGCAAGCAGACATTTTACAAATTTCTCACCATATTTAAATCCTTCAATTAAAACTATACTTGTTCCTTCTTTTAATATTTTAAAGCCAGTTTTAGTAAATAAAATATCACAATAATTATCACAAATCTGACTAACACTAAGCAGTTTATGTTTAAGATTTTCAACTAAAATGACATTGCATATCTGCTTAGATGAATTGCCAATTGTAGTTTCGCCAACAATGCAGCAATGCTTGTCATTGCCGATCTTCATGTGTCCTTCATAATGGATCCTCATCCACCATAAAGAGCTTGGAATGCCCTGTTATGTGTCCATAACACTCACAATCGATGATCCATTTGTCCCTCTATTCCTACAAAATAATTTATTAAATCTCTGTTAGGTATCCATTTCTTGTGGGTCCTTATTTGTTAACACCTTTCGAATCCTTAGGTTTATAAATCTATTTTGAAGTGTTAGGTCTATAAGTCTTAGGATTTTTGGCCTTTTGATAAATCCATGTATGCTTAGGTGGACACTATTTGATTTGTGTTTTATTTTTAATTTGAAAATTTTCTTTTAGATTGCATTTGGATGTTGGATAGAGTTTACTCTTGGATAGAATTTAAGATGGGATAATTAGTTTTAGTGGTATTGGTGTAAGTTGTGAGATAGTAGGAATGGATGTGATAGGTAAGTTAATGTATTATAAATTGTGAGTTGATGTGATTTAAATATAGAGAAGAGCATTGTAGTTTATTTATTTTATATTTGATATTGGGTTATTTTTTTATTATTGTTTTATTGGAAAGTAGAGTGAGTGAAAGTTAAATGTGATATGAGTTAATATTTTGTGTATTGAGATTTGAGGTGATATTTGGACACTATTATGACATTGTTTATGACACTGTTCATGCTATCCTCGACACGTCACCTAGTCATACTTATTATCTCTCATCCAAACAAAGCCTAGTTGAATCACAAAATTTTGTATTCATCCTAGTAAACTATTTAAAATCTCTTTAAATTAAGTGATCATATTAATATTCTAGCTCTACTATTTTCACATGCAACTAGGTATTTGTGTTCCTAGCTATCTTAAGTTTAGTTTCTAAGCATGCTTTTTTAATTTCTAAGGTAAAGCAGGTATTTTGCAAAACCTTATTTTCTTTCCTAATCTTTTTTGTTTTCTCATAAAGCTCTTCATATGCTCGTAATAAATCTTCAAAAGAGAATTAATAATTTACCTCATTTTCGTTGCTTTCTTCAAATGCCATTAAGTAAAGGTGGGCGACTTCGCTTTCATCTGACTCTTCAGAGTCCATGTCCATGTCGAAATCATTGTCATCCCAAGTTGCTTTGTATGCCTTCTTTGAATTGTCTTCTTTTTTTCAAACTCTTGTGTGCCCTTCTTCTTGCTTCTTTCTTCTTCTTGTTCATCAAACAATCTTTTTGCACGTTTTCTTTTTTCTTGCATTCAGAGCAAATAATGTCAGTTGGAAAATGATTGACTTTCTTATGTTATTTTCGAGTGAATAATTTGAATCTCCTTGTTAGTAAAGCGAGCTCATCATCTTCGTCAGATTCGACGTCATCAAAATCCGAGTCTTCTTTTGATGCTTTCAAAGAAAGATCTTTTTTCTTGCTTGGGATATTCTTTTATTCCTCATTCTTCTTCATGTTTTCTAGTTGAACTTCATAAGCCATAAGGCTACAAACTAGATCATTGAGTAGAAGAGTTGACAAGTCCTTCGCCTCTTGGATGGCGGTAGTCTTCAATGCCTAATCGCTTGTAAGAGATCAAAGGATCTTTCTTACAAGTTGCTCTTCTGTCACCTTGACTCCAAGGTTCATCGGTTTACTATTTCCTTGAATCTTGTGTACATCTCTTTTAACATTTTTCCTTTCGTCTTCTTGAAACACTTAGCTCATAATCTTCTTAACTTTGGTGGCTAGTTTCTATCATTCTTTGATCTCCAAATCGACATACTTTATCTGAATAAGGATCTATGCCTCCTCATCCATTGACTTGGGGAAGACTTGCATCCTTTTCTTCCAATAGCCGTAACCTATCCTGTCGAAGTAGGGAGGATGGGATGATGACCGACCCTTGGTGTGCTTGGATGTTCATGCCATCGTGAGTTTGATTTGTGATGTCTTCTCGCAACCTGCTTTGATACCACTTGTAGGATTTAGAAATCACGAGCACATGAGAATGGGAGGATAAATAGTCCAGTAGATAAAAATAATCGCACAAAAATTCACATCGCAAAATAGTACGCATGATATATAGTGGTTCCCCACTTGAGTACTCCACTACGTAATTTTCCTAACTTACTATTTTTAATTCCAAAGGAATAAAATTTATTAAAATGAGGTAATTATTGGGTTACCTTAACCCAATAATAATGAATTAGTATGAACAAAATATTGCAAGTGTGAGACAATAGAAATGGATCTTACAACTAGAATTCCTAATCCTCCCAACTTGAAAAATAAATAGATTAGAAAGCTAGCCACACAAAGATTTAAACAATTATGCGAGCTTGCACACTCCTACGAGCTTGTTGCAATAGCAAAATGGATTTAAAAGGCTAGAACAAAGGCAACAAGAATTCTTTTGATGGAAAAAAGGTGTAGAAGGCAATTCTTGAGATCACTTGGCTTTTTATTATTTGTTGTATGAAAGCAAGACCCTAAGGAGTCCTTTTATAGGCTTAGAACTAAGGGTGATCAATTCTTAGCCATTGAGAATTAAACCAACAACGTTCATTTGAAAATTAAAGGCAGTTAACCGTTTAGATTTAATCCAACGAATAGTTGGTATTGGTACTAAATGTTGGGTACCAATACTAGCTGCTCACAGATCCAACAATTGAAGCAGCAACTATCCAACATAAAAGCATGGGTATCGATACTAATCCTTAGTATCAATACTCGTGGCCTACTTTAAGTACCAAAATACAATAAATATCGATACTTATCATGAATACCAATACTTGTTACCTATAGGTTTGACACTTAGAGATTTTTTCATAGAACCTATAACTTATTGGTACCGGTACTAAGAGTTAGTATTAGTATCACACCCTAAAAACCCAGGCCCCAACGAGGGTTGAAGTTCCAGGGAATTGCAATAGAAGAGGTGTTGATTTCTTTAATTTAGATTGTACCAAACTAAGTCGAGCTATCAAAGAATTCCATTTAATAAGAAACAGAAGAAAATATCAAGAGAATGGCACATAAACGAAAATGTATAGTATAAACTAAACATTTACTACGTTGGCATATAAAATAGAAATCCACTGTAAAACCAAAGCATAAAAGCTACCTACCAAAAATCCTGATAAAATCCCACATAGCTACAAATCCTGCGCATCGATGTCGCGCAACAATAATAACATGAAATTAGGTCACAAAGTAGAGATGAGCCAATTGGCTCACTAGGGAACAAACAACTACTACAAATCAATCAAAAGCATAGGGTAATGTGTAGTTTCACTAACCAGTTAGATCCTTAGCCCAACTTAACACCCCAGGTTTCGACTCCAAAACCCGATCAAAACTTACCAACCACCGTGGTCTAAACCCATTAACCATGTTGTCCTTTTTTTTGTTATTTAATATTACAAAATTTATTCCCTCACTTGTCTCGGTGATCAAATTCTAGGAATCATCCCTCTCTATTAGAGGAGATTAAGATGAATCCTTTCCTTGGATTTCTAGCCTGATAATCTTGTCCTGGTCATGGGAGAGACTAGCAAGCCTATTAATCCTCAAAAAGACGTGCCCGTTCTCAACGTATTGAGAACGTTGGAGACCTCAGTCAGAAGAGTTGGGCCTCTGGGAGCTACCTAGGTCGACACCTTGAGATCACGAAGAACAAGCTTAGTTCGTGTCTAACAAGGACCAATCATAGATCAAACTAGATCATCATCGTAGGATTGGCTAGAATTGTCAAGCCACACCAATGCTCCCGCTAGGAGTGGCTACTCGTAGGAGCACAGTCCTTAGGTGTGCCCTTTCAATCCGCCATCAGACAAGATCTCAACCAATCCATCATGGTACCCAGGCAAATTCCGTACATACAGGTGCTAAGTGAGCCTCTAGCTACAAGTACGAAGTACCTCAGCGTCCCCCACTGTGCATGTGGTCGCCTAACAAGCCTAGAGCCACAAGTATCTTTACATCGAATTGGATTCAAGTACATCCAAGTACCATATACTGATGACAACCCAAGGCTATCACTGTACTGCCTTAGTCGTTTGATGAAGATCCAACGGCTGAGATGAAGGACCACTAGATGCTCGAAGGGGATCGAAGATGTGGCGCTTTTGTGCCCATTGGATGACTATACAATGGCCCATAAAGCGCGTAGCGAGTGCTTCAGTGATGGGGGCGACAGTAGGAGCCATTGGGATGGCACCACATGGCACCATCCTGACTGTTTGTTTTCTCACTTTTGTAAATGGTGTTGCAAGGCTTCGATTGAGCTGATTTTCACATCGTTGGACTATGATCATTTATTCGAATCCATCCGTGCGGTTGGATTTGGTATTTGAGGGTCGGATTTGCACCACCTTGCTTCTTGGCTTTTGCTCATCCTCGAACTTCATAGGATACTACAGAAGCCTGATCAAGACGATCTCGGAAGTGTTAGACTCCAGTTTTCATCCTGAACGGATTCGTACAATCAGATTTATCATCTGCAACCCTGAATTACCTACAATCATTATTACCACTCAATTAGAATATAAAATAGCATTATTATTTACAAAGCTAACAAATCAACTATGATACAAAATATGTTGCTCATGCATACATTATTCCTAAGTTAAGCTAGAATCCAAATTAATTTAGGTAGATTAGGTCCTATGATTGCTATGCAATCATGTACCTGGGAACCCTTCAAGTTCCGAGGTAAAATTTCCTTGATAGACTCTAGCTATCGCAACATCTCGGGTCCTTTACCCAAGCAGTAAACCTTTGGTTCACCAAGTTCAAGGGTGCAACCTTACGAGCTCACCTAGTCGACCTATTATCATTAAATTTCATTGGGTTCAGTATCCAGAACGAAGCCCTAGAGACCAAGTGGATCACTTGGGGTCTTACTTAAGACCGTAGGATCAAGGGATTCCATTTATTAGACTTAGGCCATGTTACGACCTGGTTCTCGGATCCCTACAGGACCCGAGACCGGCTCGCCTCGACTAGTCCCAAGACCTAGTCATCCAACAAGAAATAGACAAAAGTAGGAAAATAAACCACATTCACACATGCAATATAACTAAGTAGAAGAAACGTACAACGTAGTAAAGAAAGTAGAATAACTGTCTCAGTACATACCACAACAAAAACACAATAACAAAAAGCATAAAGGAAACAGAAGTAACAGAAACAGTAAACTAGGTGTCCATTACTTACTACAATAGTAGAGAAAAAGAAAGTGCTGAAGAACGACTACGACTGAGCTCGGCTGGGCCCAGCACCCTCTGCAGCCGGAAACTCGGGCTGCTCAACTCCTGGTCCTAAACAGTGTTATGAAGAGACAGAGTCAGCGAACACTGAGTAGAGTGGTGTTTATATTATTTAAGTACAAGTACAGTGAAAACAATAATAGATTTATTTCTCATTTCTATTTATCTCATTTATGTGTTTCTGTTTCATCCATTTCTCAAAGTAACCAGGTATTTTTTGATCTTGCATGTTCCTCGCGGGAATGATCTTGATTGCAGCATTTTCCGTAGAGTAGGAGGTACACGTGGTGCTCTCCTAGCCGAGAGAGTCCCCCGTGGTAGTCCTACACCCAGTCAACCACCCCAAGGTCACTGTCAAAGACGTAGCGGTGAGTGCGGCACGTGCGATAAGCACATGGGTAGCTACCCCGCACTGACATGCGGTCAATCATTTTCGCTAGCGGGTACGCCCAAAGTACAGCACGGAACAGTATAGGGCCTTGCCCTCTCAGAACAAGGGTCTCACCCCTCCACAATCCGCGCACCCTCGTCCGACTACCCTGGTTTGCCTAAAGGGACTAACAAGTCAGTGCAGGGTGGCTAGCTGAACCCCGGGCCCCGTGGGGTGGCTAGCTCCTCCCCTACACTAGTAGCTCACCTCGGTACCACATACGCGAGGGCCAACAGGAGTCATTGTAGAGTAGCCAATCCTAACACCGAGTCTCAACCCAAGGGAGGCTAGCTTCGCTTTACACTAAAAGGGGACAGTTGCTCTCCTTGGTATCATGTACACAAGGGCCAGCACACTTCCCGTATACAATTCCAGATTCCATTCATCCACAGGAGTTCTACTCCTAATTCTCCGTAGGGTTCATGCTCATGTTCACCTCATTTATCCAGATTCAGATCTCATGATTCATATTTCGTTCCTCATTCATAAATAGGTAGCTCATGTTTCCATAGTTCAATTCTCAAAAACATGCAACTGGTGGTTTCATAGGCAATTTCTCAATTAAATATAGGCAGCTCGTATTTCAACATGCATCTCGTAATTATATTAAAGGAATTTGCTAGCAATTTATCTTAACCATGCATTCAAGTAAACAGTACAACTCAAACCTGCTCATCCATTTTCTACCTTAGGGTTCATTCCACATCCTAGAGTTCCATCCGGCTATTTCAACCAAGCACATTCTTATTTAAATATTAATAACTGAGTTAAACCACTCTATCGGGTATCATGGAAGGAATGGGGGCTTGTGCCACAGATCCCGTCATCTCCGCGGACCCCGAACATGCCACTGGTTGGTAACCTGTACCAGTGACTAATGTACATTATACAAGCTCAAAACAGTAGGTACTTAACATGAATATGTAGAGGAACTCAAGCAGAAAACAACGATACTTCGTTTGCGGAAATCCGATTCCATTTGGGCCTTAAACATGCCAAAAATGCGATCTCTGATCAAAATCAGACCTCTGGGACTAATCCCAAACGTCTTCAAAGACGTCAAAAACTCACCTTGCGTTTCCTGCGGCTGATAAGACATCCAGACCTCCTCTACGACCGTCTGGGAATAATTCCAGACGTCGGACAAGGTCTCCGGTCATTTGGAAGCACCTTTAGACGTTTGGTGATGTGATCAGACGTCCAAAAGTACGTGGGAAAGCGTACCGCACACCTTCTCAAATCTGCACCTACGTATGAAAGCGCAGGCATGGTCAGTCGACAACAACCCCTGCGCTAAGATCTTCTGCATGGCGGAAATCAACAGAGGAACGTACGTACCTCACGCGATACGTGCTCTCAGACGTCCGACCTTAGTTCCAGACGTCCAGGTGCCTCGCAAGACGTCCGGTCTTCACTCCAAACGTCTGATACTGGAAAACTTCCAGTATCAGACCCTCCTCGTAGCTTGCTCCACTTGCTCCTCCGCCTGTGGCGGCAACTCCAGCCGCTACAGGAGCTTAGGCAGCTCCTTGCCGACATCTTCTCTCCTACGAGCTTCTCCTTGAGCTCCACGAGCTCCCGCGGTCGCCTTCCTCCTCCCCCGCTCTCACTCCCTCGCACTCTCTCGCTCTCGTTCCTCTCGCTCTCCCCTTACTGGTGGATCTCCTTCCTTGCTGCGGCTGCAGCAGAGGCAGAGAGGAACTTGGCTGGCAGGAGAAGGTGGAGGTGGCGGTGGTTGAGTGGTGTGAGGAGGA
Source organism: Thalassia testudinum (assembly GCA_037157565.1). NCBI lineage: Eukaryota > Viridiplantae > Streptophyta > Magnoliopsida > Alismatales > Hydrocharitaceae > Thalassia > Thalassia testudinum. Next base: position 26,798 of record JAZHRO010000061.1, read on the forward strand.
GAGGAGAGGAGAAGGGAGGGGGTTTATATAAGTGAGGGTTAGGGTTCGAGGGTGAGGGAGAGATAGGGGGAGTGGCCTCTACACACCACCCGCGCATAGAGCGTAAAGCGCAGTACGAAAAATTCACTTTCAGACGTCCGGGAACGGGTACAGACGTCTGGACAGATGTCTGACTGAAACTCCAAACGTCTTAAAAGACTAAAAAAAGTAACGGATTATTATAGGCCAAGTCACAACTATCATCATGTGAGATTTAAGTCATTACTTAGCGAATTCAGATTGCTTAGAATCTGTTTAGAGAGCTTCATGCTCAAATTAAACACATACGCACATTTTCTATCTGCAGTTTAACAGATGTTTCATCATTTCCTCCTACCTATTGGGGCACCTACTAGACCCCCAATTAGGTTTCATCATTCCTTAGGATTCCTAGTGTCAAAAACCTTAATTTCAGGATAATTACCAACTCCAACAGAGTACCTAACCCTAGGGACATGTTGCCTATCATTAGGAAGCTCTCTAGCAACCACCTAACATTAGGTCAGGCTGCAAGCCGAATTCAAAACGGTAAAACTCGCTTTTCATGCCCGAAACCTAAGTTTTGCACCCTTGAACCACCTGCAAACTTGACCACTAATAGACATGCATACAAGGAACATTTTGAACCCACGAGACCCCTAATCTCAACATTTTAGATTCGATCCGTTACTTAGCCAGATTTAATCAACTTTTAATCCTATTTTTAGAGTTCAAGCAAGATGGAACAAGTACACTAGTATCGGTGCTGGTCCTAGGTACCAGTGCTAGGCACCCACTGTCCCAACCAGGCCATAGTGTGCCTATATCGATACTGAACTATTGTTGATGCACGAATAAGGAGACTTATGAAATGGTCGTCGTAGTACACTCAAATCGCACAACAAACACTTAAATTTATAAACTCGAAATCTAATTGGAATCTGAGGTTGTTCGCAGAGAGCAATTATGGAATTCATGCACTAATCTTAATATAAATCAAATGAGCACAAGCATTAATTACAACAAAGATATTCGATGAATAATATGTGTAGAAATATATTCAATAGTAGCATTCGTATCTCAAGAGATCAGTGGGATAAAAAGAATAGAAATCCTAAAAAGAATGGTGATTTAAATTACCATTTATATCCCTCATTTAAGCACATCCCAAAGTTCTCAATTAAGCCAAATATTCCAACAGTGGTCCTTGAACCACTAATCTTCGAATTCGACATCATATGAGCCTCAAATGTTTCAACAATACCAGATAAATAATGCCACAATACCTTTGAACCAATATCGAATGTCGGCTCTAATGACCAAACGACTTAACTTATCAGAGCATAGCACCACAATAAGGCACACAAGGGCGCCAAGACTCTCAAGGCCTTTTCAAGCACAGCGCAAGGCCAAACCTTCCTCAGAGGCTAAGTGTTAGCCTTCAGCATGCACCTTGAGGCAAATCAAACCACAGTAAAACCCTCCCATCTCCTCCTCACAATTTCTCTTTTCTCAAAATTGGGCTTAATTGAGTCAGAATGCGGGTAATTGGGTCATAGTAGTATCAAGTCCAGGCTCACTGAGGGTGCAGGTGAGCGAGGAGTAGGATGAGTGCGCAGGGGACCCAACCCCCCAGTGTCTCGGGCGAACAACAGAGAACAGGAAAACAACTTATGTACCTTCGCGAAACTCTAAATCCCCGATGTGGGACTAAAGATCTGCACGTCCTCTGCATTTAGTTGCAACTGAATTGTGCTCCAAATCAAGGCAGCTGGAGCTTGTTCTGCCTCGATTGGCACCTGAACTTGCTTCAGGACCTAGAGCCGCATTAGGAGAAGGCAGCTGCAAGGTGTTGGATGGCTGGAGAAGCGTTGCTGTGATCGAAGAAAACGAGGGCAGCGGTGGACGTCTGGCGAAGAGCTGAAATTCATGAATATGGGCCTTAAGCCCCAATTAGTAGGTTCATTAGCATCGCCAAGCGGTGGCGAAGGTGATGGTGGTGTTCTTGTGGTGTATGGTGGTGTGTGGAGGGCTGATGGAGTCGAAGATGGTGTGCGGTGGAGGAGGTGTTCGGCAGAGGTATATGGTAGATGAAACCCTCAATTTCTTGAGGGGTTTTGTTGGTGGGAGCACAACGGAGGTTGTGGAGGTGATGCGAGGGTGTTTGGTGGTTTCTAGAGCTGGGGTGACCATGCCAGAGGTACATCGGACGTAGGGAAGATGATGGGAGAGCGAGGTGGTCGTTGGGTGAAATAGGATAGTAAGTGGTGCAAACTAAGCTGCGGAGAGAGAGGGAGAGAAGAGACCTAATTTAACAGTTGAAAGGGGAGAGATGGCATCGGCTATGATTGGCCGGCACCATAGAAGGTGAATCCTCTGGTGAGGGAGAACGGAGAGGATGAAGGGTTTGGAGAGCTCTCACTGGTATTGCAAGGAGTGAAGGACGTAGCGGAGGAGATTCCCATTGCCTATGGTATGTGGCAACGGGCGAGGAAGTCAGAGAAAGATGTGTCATTGGAGTTGCGGTGGAGGCGGCCGAAGAGAGGAAAATGTGAAGAAATAAGGCCTGAATCAAGCTAAGGAATACGACTAAATTCATAGGAGCTTTTATAGAGCTCTTAGCTGAGCTTTAGATGAGGAAAGAAGCTCTAATGGCTTGGGAATTAGGACACGAGGTACCCGTGGATTTCGTGCGTTCGCACATCCTCCATGCTACAAATCAAGGTCCAAGATCTTGATAAAATTGATCCTCTTCGTCTGATCACCAATCCCACCAAATTTGGTGGGATTTGGTGATAATCTGATGCCTTTTTGTTGTGGTCAAAGGTCAGTTGAAGGTTGGTTTGACCTCCAATGGCTGCAGGGACCATTCTGTGAAGAAGACAAGGAAATTAGAGACCTTTTTGAAAATATTTTAAAAGTTAGGGGCTTGATTGGGAGGAACAGAGTTTAAATGGACTGAAATGCAAACTAGGTCAAAATGGATTTTGATTAGACCCAAATTTTGCTACAAACCTAATTTTGACTCAAGGAATCTAGTGATATAGTCAGATTTGTGTTTTTACTAAGTTTGATAGGGCAATTTGTGTAGAAACCCAAACTAGGGCAAACTTCCATCAGAGACTATTCAAGGTCAAAATAGATTTAGATGGTCAAACCAAAGGTACCAAACTTATCAAAATATTTTTCTATGAATTTTAGGAGTTTTATATGAATTTTATTCTGACCAGAACCTCTTTAATTCAAGTGGGTCTGAAATTAGGGTTTTAAGTGTTGTGGTTCTCGAAACGTATGAAACCTCGTTTCTGTTTGTGTGGACCCACTCTTTGGATTTTAATGCTCATTTGACCTTCAATTAACCCCTCAAAAATCTTGTGGTTACTCTGCTTTCATGATAGATGTTAAAATTATAAAATTAACCCTAATTTAGTATTTTCTTCTCAAAATGGATCTAAATGAAATTATGGCTCTCAGGCTGCTATGTAGTAGCTTTTATCAATTAATCCTGACTAAATAAAGCTAGTTATGGCTCATGATGGCGTTACCATCAGCTCTAGTACCAGTACTAAGCACTTACAGCACAACCTCAACGAGGCCAGCTAGTACCAGTATTAGACTTTAGTACTGGTACTGGACAACCCCAATACAACTCTACCATACCAACCAGTATCGATATTGAGCATCAGTGCTGATACTAGGCACCCACAAGACCATACCACCATACCAGCCAGTATCGGTACTAGGCACCATCCACACCTTTCCAAGTAACCCAGCCAGTACCAGTATTGGGAACCCATTGCCATGGCTACGAAACTCATCCAATACCGGTACGAGGTGCCTTTAGTACTAGACCTAAGTCCCCCTTGTTAGCTTGTGCTGAGCCAACTAATATCGATACAGGTTAGCAGTATCAATACTAGGTGTCTCTGACACCCAATTATGCACTTTAAACCTTCCTTTGATTACTCTTTTTCACCACTTAACATCACACGATATAAACCATATTCCAAGAATTTACTAGAATGGAAAGGACTCAAGCTACAAGAGAAATCAAGGGAAACATTCTTCCATCTGTCTACCCAAATTACACAAATAACATAGGAGTGGGTAAATTTCATGAGTTCACAATATAACTGCACAAGTATAAAGGTAACGATCTACATAAAAACCCATAATAGCAACGAATTGCTTGATCTAGTCCTTTTCCCCTTTTTTATTTAAAACCTCTATGCCCAAAAACACCCCCAAAATCCTCAAGATCACAATGTAGAAAGAGGTTTTATCTCATGTAACCTAACACCACACACACACAGACCAATCCCACATCCTCTAATTTCTCAATGCCTACAAGGCCACAAATTGTTCCACAACATGAGACAGGAGGAACAGGAAGATGATTGAATAACAATATGCAAGATATATAAGGACAAGGAGATCCTCATTACAAATAGCACCTAAGAAAGGTGACTTTAATCATTCCACTATAGCATAATATTCATATTCATATGCTTCTTAGCTTTCTATACCAACAGATAGTTTAACCAATAATAGACTGAAGATTCAGCATAACAAATAGTATGTGAAAGAAAAGAAATGGTACTAAAAGGCTCAAGCTAGACCCAGTCCACATTGGCAATTGAATGGGCTAAAGTAGAGAGCCACAGTGAAACCAATAGAAGTTAAATAGTGCCTCTCATTGATGTTCCACCCATTAGTGTAGTATCTTGCATGCTCTTAACTGACTATTGAATCAAGTCAAAATATGCAAGATGGGAAGAAATTGCATTTAGCCTTTTTTGTGAAAGGTTAAATTTGCTTTTGTCCATGCATTTACTAACATACAATAGAAAATCATCTTGATAATTTTCTGAAAAGAAAGTAACAATAGCAACATCTAAAAATTATGAAACCTTGATCACAAGTTCCCACACACGTAACCATATTAAACCTGAGAAACCCATCACGAAACATTAGGTTTCCCTTCAGTAGAAAAATCAAAATACCACAATTTTAACCCACCAAGTCATAAAACATAGCATTCTATCATCAAATCTTCACATGCAAATACTAATTTTAATCCCAAAACATACTCTTAATCATAGGAAAACAAGAGGAGGTATCCAGAAGGGAAAATCCCTATATTAGATTTGAGCTCCTTCTTTCTTTTATTTTCTTCTCACGCAGCAACAACCACAACAACTATAATGGCAACAATAGCAACATTAGCTACAACTCCTCTAGCAACAGAGGCGACGACGACAGAGGCTGGCGAGGCTGGTGTCTTGTCGATTGTAGAGATTGGAGGGGGAGGTGCTCTTCTCCTCTTCTCACATTGGGATAGAAAGAGGGGGAGGTGTGGCTTGGAGTGGAAGAAAGAGGAGGAGCCATTTGCAAGTCAAAATAAGAATGAGGCTTCCTTTGCAAGCTAAAACAAGAATGAGGCTTTTCTCACAAGCCATTCACCATTTTAAAATATGAAAAGGAAAAAATTGCACTCAAGGTCCCTCAACTTTTATTACATCAACATTTACTTAATGATTTTAGGGGTTTACTTATCTTTTAGGGCTACCAATGCCATACTAAGGCCCCAAATGCCCCTAATCCATCATTAAGTAACCAAATAAAATTTTAATTAACTTATTAAGTACACTCAAAAATCCAAAGCCTTACAATTAGTACCGGTTAGGCACTAGTTTTAGGAGTTCAAAACATAACCCAAAACTGTAATCACAATGTATTGGTACTCATTCTTAGTACTGGTACTTGTTGAATACAGGTTGGGTTTGATGAGCCTCAAACTTGTAACTTGCATATACTGGTCTAAAAAAGAACACTGATACTTGTAAGATAATTTTACCAAGTACCAATCAATCCATTAGTCCAATTGATTTAATCGATAAGCACTTTTATTAAGCGATGTTTGATTTGAAAGATACTTTGTTTGAAACTTGAAGTTCACTTTTTAGAAGCCTAACGTAACTATTTGTTAGTCTTATTTGTATCTCTAAATTAATTTTATGCTTAAATAATCAATGGTTGCGAGGCAATGCATTCTACAAAATTAAAAAATAAAATACAATGAGGAAAGCTTAAATAAGTCTTCAACTTCATTGAATCTTTTTCCTTATCATCTTTTCCTAAATATCGTCTTGACATAAACCTAATTCTTGCAATTTAACTCATGTGGAAATGATTAATTTGAAAGGAGCTTTTTGTTAACATCAAAACTTAGGAATATGTGAAATAAAGTTCCAACATGATTAACCTATGATATAAGAGAAAGGTGTTTACTTAGTTTTGGAGGTTACAATTTGATGAAGGTGACAAAAAATATATTTGGTCTTGAGTTAGTAAGTTAGTTGATATGTATATATATATATATATTAAATTAATTTAATGTGAAAGATAGCATGGTAATTTAAATTATAATAATTTCATTAATTATATTTTTTATATTTATTAATGTTCTTAGTCAAACTCCGCCTATGTTGAGGTTCGTGTGCCTTTTCATTGCCGGTCCCAAGTTCGAGTAAAGGAGGAGGGTTACATTAGGTAGCTGACAGCCAATATAAAATTTGTCGGATCTTTAAACATGGATTCTAGCAAACACTCAAATTTCGTTGAGGTGTTCCCTACTTGCGACGCACTGTATCGACGCCCAGGTGTAGTGATAAATGAGTAAGGGTTCTCGCATGAGGAACGCATGCAAGTAAAGAAGTTAGTTTCGCTACATCGTCGCCTGAATGTAGTCCAAAATGAGCAAGGGTTCTCGCATGAGGAACACATGCGAGTAAAGAAGCTAGTTCCACCACTTCGCTATCGAAGTGTGTCACAAAGAGTGCTGAGATTCGGTAGTTGGAATATTAGTACTTTGACGAGCAAGTTCATAGAGATTGTGGATACAATGATAAGGAGAAGGATTCAAATTCTTTACCTTAAAGAGACTAAGTGAGTTGAAAAAAAGCAAAGGAAATCGAGAGAATAGGTTTCAAACTATGGTATTCAGGAAGGGACAAAGGTAGAAACGACGTGGGCATTATAATTCATAAAGATTCGAAGGAGAGTGTGGTTGAGGTTAAGAGATTGGGTGATCGAATTATTTTGATAAAATTAGTCTTAGAAGAAGAGATCTTGAATGTTATTTCAGTTTATGCACCTCAAGTTGGTTTGGAGGAAAGAATAAAGAACAAATTTTGGGGAAAACTTGATATGATAATTCAAGGAATCCCACAGAGAGAAATGATTTTCTTAGGTGGAGATTTAAATGGGCATGAGGGAAAAGATGCTTTAGAGTATGCAGGAGTGCATGAAAATCATGGTTTTGGTGTTAGGAATGAAGAAAGGAAGATGTTCCTTGATTTTGCTATGGCTTATGATCTTTTTATAACAAATACCTTCAAAAAATGAGAAGAGCATTTGATTACCTACAAAAGTGGCTTAACAAAAACGAAGATCGATTACTTTGCTTTGAGAAGAAGGGATCATTTTTCTTGTAAAGATTGCAAGATTATTCTATGGGAGAGTTTAACTGCTTAACATCGTCTTTTGGTGTTGGATGTTCATTTGAAGAAGGCAAAGAAGAGAAAATTAGTGTCTAAGAATTTGAGAATTAAATGGTGGAATCTTAAGAAAGAGCAAGTGAGATTTAAAGAGAAGATGATGCAACAAAAGACTTGGGATCTTGATGGTAGTGCTGATGAAATGTGGTTAAATATGGTAAACTGTATTAGGAAGGAGGCAAAGAAGGTGTTAGGCGTGTCTAAGGGAGGTGTTCCAGGACAAAAGGAGGCTTGGTGGTGAAGTGAGGAAGTGCAGAAGAAGCTTAAAATTAAAAGAGCTTGCTTTAAAGCCTTATATCGAGAGAAGACCGATGAAAATATGGAAAACTACAAAGGAGCAAAGAAAGAAGTAAAGAAAATAGTTAGTGAAACAAAGGCAAAAGCTTGGGAGTATTTTTATAAGAAACTTGATTCTAAAGAAGGTGAAAAAGATATTTTCAAGTTAGCTAAAACAAAAGAGCGGAAAGCAAAGGACCTTACACATGTAAGATGCATCAAGGATGAAGAAGGAAGGATGCTTATAGCTAGTGAAGATATAAAGATAAGATGGAAAAGATATTTTCATAAACTATTTAATGAAAAATAAAAGAATGATATCATCTTAGGGGAGTTAGCCAACTCAGAAGAGTATGTAAATCGGGCATGTTATCGAAGAACACAAAAGAAAGAAGTAGAGGAGGCTTTGAAGATGATAAAAAGTGGGAGGGTTGTTGGGCCTGATGATATTCCTATAGACGTTTGGAGAATGATGGGAGAACAAGGTATAACTTGGCTCACAAATTTATTTAATACTGTGTGGAGAGGCAAGATGCCAGAGGAATAGAGGAAAAGTTTTGTGGTACCTTTATACAAGAACAAGGGTGACATACAAGATTGTTCCAACTATAGAGGTATCAAGTTGATGAGTCATACGGTGAAACTTTGGGAAAAAATAATTGAAAGAAGGGTGAGGCAAGTCTCTATGGTAACTGAAAATCAGTTTAACTTTATGCCAAACAGGTCTACTATTGAGGCAATACATCTCTTGAGATGTATGATGGAGGCATACAAAGTCAAGAAAAAGGATTTATATATGATTTTTATTGATTTGGAGAAGGCCTATGATTCTGTCTTAAAAAATATCTTGTGGAGAATTTTGGAGAAGAGACAAGCGCCAGTTATATATATCAACTTCATAAAGGATATATACTATGAAGCAGCAGCTTGTGTAAAGACTAATGATGTTTTGATGGACTATTTTGATATCACCATTAGTCTACATCAAGGTTCGACTTTAAGCCCTTATCTTTTTACCTTAGTCATGGATGAGTTGACGAAGCATATCCAAGTTGAGGTGCCTTGGTATATGCTTTTTGCTGATGACATTGTGTTGGTTGATGAGACAAAAGATGAAGTGAACAGAAAACTTAAGCTTTGGAGAGAAGTCTTGGAAGATAAAGGATTACGCATAAGTAGGACGAAGACTGAATATATGGAATGCAAGTTTAGTACTAGAGGGAACAATGAAGGGATTGATGTAAAAATTGGAGGAGTACATTCCAATGAAAGATGTTTTTAAGTACTTGGAATCTATTTTCCAACATGATGGTGGAATTGATAGAGATGTTACACATAGAATTAATACAGGGTGGTTGAAATGGAGAGGTGCATCTGGTGCTCTCTATGATAAGAGGGTTCTTTTAAAAGTCAAAGGAAAATACTATCGAACTGTGGTAAGACCAACCATGTTATACGATTCTAAATGCTGGGTTATAAACTATAGGTATGTACAAAAGATATCTATGGCAAAAATGAAGATAAGATGGATGTGTGATCGTATAAGAAAGAATCATATTTCACATGAGATTATTAGAAATAAAGTTAAGGTGGCACCGATAGAGAATAAAATGAGAGACACGTTTAAGGTGGTTTGAACATTTACAAAGAAGGCCACTAGATGCTCCAATTAGGAGATGTGAAAAGTTAAAGGTCGAACCCGCTAAGAGGAGGCGAGGAAGACCAAATAAGTGTTGGAAGGAAACTATTAAGTATGACCTTAATTACTTTAATTTAAATCTTGAAATGATTAAAAATCGATCTGTGTAAAGGTAAAGAATCTATATAACCAACCTCACTTAGTATGGGAAAAAACTTGACTATTATTGTATTAATGTTCTTAGTCAAGCATAATCTCATTCTAATTTATTATTAAGTATTAATTATAATGTTAGATAATAATTATAGATTTTATTAATTAATTCATTAATGGAGGCATTTCCCAAAGAAAGCAGCGAAAAAGAGACTTTTAGGAGTAACCTCAAGACTACAAAAGGTCGGTGCAAAAAATGAAAGAAAAATATATACGCCAACTACGAAACCATCTCACCTTGTGCTCCCAACTAAGATGTGATTTCATATCTAACGTATGGCACCATTTAATGTGAGATGCAAGAACGACATAGGAGACGGAGGGATATTTTGATAAAAATAGAGAGTTGACAATGCCATGTGAGAGGCAAGACCGACGGGTTAGATGAGAAGTTATCTCAACCCTCCTAAAATAGGTTAACTCTTTCAAATAAAAAAATTTAACTCATCTTGTATTTGAAACCTAAACTTGAATCCACCAAACCCCCACAGCAAGCAAAGGTTAACCTCCAAGAGAAGTTAACCCCCACCATAAATTAGACCTAAGGGTGAGATAAAGCATACACTTCTCCCTTGTAGCGAGGCAAAGTCGTGTGCACTCAACCTGTAATGAACGTACTCCTAAGAAAGAGCCCCTTTTCCATCCTAAGCAAGACAACCCTTTCTTTTCCGGCATCTGGAAATCCATCATGGCCTATCTGGGCTCCATGAAATCCAACCCATCTTATCATGAATCTTTTTACCCTGAAAACACCAACCAAGGTGACTTTCAAAAAATGCTCTGTTACCCCCCAGCTAGTTGTTGGTATGTTATTACAAGCACCGCCTGGCTAGAGCATACACCAAAGAAGCAAAGATTTCAAGTGCCTTACGTGCATACACCCTGAATCATATTCCATAGTGTAAGAGTACGTATAAAGATACATGAACGAATCGTATTCTCAGAACCACAAAAAAAGAAAAAAAACACGGCATTCATCACCACCTTTTCTGAGCGCAGGCGGAGACAAGTAATCTTCCTGGTGCAATTTATAGCTTTGAGTTCATATTCCCACCTGTATATATGAAAATTTTGTACCCCAATTACATGGAACAAACAAAAAAGTCGTCACTTTACCAAAACAATATATACATAAACCAAACATATTAAGATCATTCCAATGGAGATGCCAATCTTCCCTGCATCATCACCTCAAGATGCCTTTGCAATGAATTCGAGATCCAAATCCTTGGGTTCTGTTTGGTTGAAGAAATAATTAGGAGGGACAAACAAAAAATGTAAAAGAATAGGAGGAATTTGAAATTTTTATTCTACTTAAGTATTTGATTGTGCTTGTTGTCAAAGAATTAAAAGTATTTATTCCGCCTGAGTTGTTTGGTAAGACGAATAAAAGAATTTTATGTGGTGAAGTTAAGAGAGGAAAATGAAAGAGATGGAATAAATAAGTGAAATAAACGAATTACACCTCTTTGACGGAATTCGCCTATTCTGAAATTCACCCCTCAATTCCTCCAAACAAACAGCCCCTTGCGGAATTCAATGTTCTTCTGCATGAATGAACAAGTGCAAAACCCAAGACATTTGCACCAGAAGATCCGAGTCATTTCCCACAGACGAGTTGATTAAAAAATGATTTTTTTTGAACGAATGAATTAAAAAAAAATGATGAGGCCCGTTGATAACAAAATAATACAAAATCTCAAAAATAGTACGCAGAATAGGGGGCATTTAGAAGGCTGAGCCCAAATCGAGACCTTGGAGCAGGATGTATTGCTTTAATTACACCAAAGGATGCTATTGGGTCACAATAAAATAAACAACACACCAGAACCGCAAAAGCTCATTCATAATAACTCACGCTTGGTTCCTCTATGAGAAAGAACAGAGAAACATCTAGCAATAACTTGATGATGGGTGTGGGAACGAGAGTGCACCAGCGGAGAAAGCAAGCCTGTCTGTCGCATCATCAGAAGTGGACGGTTGCATAGTTGGTTGAAACTTAACCAACCATCTGCTTATGTGCCGTAGATTCAACTTCTTTGGAGGTGCTGCTTTCAAAGAGAGTGTCATAGTTCAGCCCCTTCACAACATCAAAGAAATGTGCAACTGCATCTTCTGGTGTTCTGACGAGAACGCCATGACCCAAATTAAGAATATGCCCCTGTCGCCCTGCACATCTCACAACCCTGCAGTACAGCAATGCTACTTGCAAATTCATCATCAAGGAGCAACTGAGATTAATAGAAACTGATGTTTCAGAATCCAATAAAAATTTGGTGCCAATCCCTATCCATGTATAAGGTTCTAAGTTCAAAGACTTGCTACTGACTGAGTATAGAGATGAGCTATCCTATACACAGAAAATTTTTAGCAGATACAGATATTGATAGAACGGATTACTTAGTGACATAATTGCTATGAGATGGATCTTCTAATTAAAATTAACAACGATATTATGGAATATTGGATCAACATTACAAATTTAATTAAAAAAATCCATGATACATAACTTATAGACTTAATAGCAAGCACTTACGGATACCTATCATCTCTCCCCTTGCATTCAGTGAGTATCCTGTGAAAAGAAAATCCAAATATGAGGGATAGCATCATTATAGCTGGAGGAAAGGAATGTCCACTGAGGCAAGTTCAGATACGATCTGACCGGCACACAGCAAGGCCTCCTATAAGTCCATCCCCAATGTGGTGACATGACATGGATTCACCAGTGGAGTTCTGGATTGCACTGTTTTCACGGGATTAAACTTTGTCTAGGGGCCACTACATGATGGAACAATCAGAGCTTTGCACCACACACGAGTAAAAAAATGAAATTTATTTCTTTAAGCGACAAGTTGCATATGCCTAACCTTTTACCTCCACAATCAGGTGAAAGGCTGAGGTCAATTTCCTTCAACTCCGGGTCATGAGGCCAAAGAAAAATGCAGCAGGAAAAACATATACTGAGAAGGTGATCTACAGATTTCTCACTAGATTTTTTTTATCAAATAGCACACATCAGTCATGGTATGATATCCATGTAATGACTTCCTCCTGATGGCCCGTTTCTTCAAAAGGAAACCACCACCCTCCAACGAAGTTATCATCACTCTTCACATTCCATCTATCCATATCCCAATTTGCTCTTGTTCTTGTAGCGTGGATGCCACCATTTACCATGTGATGACCACTATGCCACAGGCACCATCTTCCCTCTTGTACTACCATAATTCTGCTCCTGATCTTATTTTTCCTTTGTGCTGAAGAGTGTTCTCTGCTCTACACCTCATTTTTCTCCTATGCTCCCAGTTCTCACTGCACTACATTAAAATTTCTTTTTTGTTCCTGAAGGAAATGATTGTTTTATTTTTCTATGAAAACCCTACGCCCTATTTATAGAAAGGCTAGGGGACTATTGCGTACAAACCCTCAGGAAAACAAAAAAAACAAAACCATCAAAAATAACATAAGCGCTTCTCTTAGGTACGGAGCTTTGACCTAGCTATTTGTAAGTGTTAGTATGAAAATAAAGAAGCCACGTGAACTATCCACGTGACACCGTTAGGTGTTGAGTTGGCTTGCATGCCGAGTTATTTGTTGTCATATGTGCTAGATTTTCTTTTAGAGATAAGTAGGGTTTGTTGGGATTTTCTAAATTTGGTTGATTGAGATTTGATTTGTTGTTTTCTATTTTTAGAGATAGGATTGCTAAAGAAATACCTACATGATTAATTGAGTTGCAATAATATTTTCCACATTCAAAACTCTCCTCTTCCTCTTGATCACCATTGGCTCCTCTCTCTCTCTTCTCACCAAAGGCGTAGACTCAAGGTAGAAGAAGGCCCCCCACGCGTTCCAAACTCCCACGTGGTATCAAAGCAAGCCTTCTTGGTCTACTAAGATCTCACACGCGTGGAAGGAGGAGAAAATCATCTCCACATAGAGGAACTTTCCCTTATACGTGGACCATGTGAAGGTGGACCCAAGAGCAAAGTGTCGCACTAATTCTACTACGAAGAAGGTGGCCTTATACGTGTCTAGAGTCCTTAGCGACTCAACATGCTCTTGGGATATAAGAGCAACGACACCTAAGGGTTGAGGGGGTTTATGGAACCCTCTAACACACCGGGGGATGCCAAGATATAGTGCTTGGCCCACAAGTGTAGAAGAAGAAGCATAGAGACCATCCCTAATCACGTAGAGATATGGCCAACGTGGAGACTCAAATCACTACGGAGACCAAAGTAATCGTGCAAGGGATGACTATCAAGTTGATGGGTTCGTCCAACTGTGTCTTGTGAAAGCAAGCCTTCAAGATCTTTGTTGCTAGGCAAGACAAACTTCACATACTTCTCAAGGAGGCTCTGACGACGAGAGATGCTGCAAAGAAGAAATGGAAAAAGGAGAAGTATATGGTAATGAATTGGCTAATGAATTCTGTTGATCCTCATATTGTAGCCAATATGCTTTATAAAGATACAGCCAAGGACATATGGGACACTCTCGAGAAGAGGTTCTCCAAGAAGACTGAATCACTAAACTTGCCGATTTTTATTGGCACATTTGGAATTAAACTCAAGGGGATCTATCCCTTGACAAGTACTATACAAAGATGGAGGTTTGAGGAGCTTAGCATTTACAAGCCTCCCTATTGCGATAAACAAGCCAAATCTCATGCAAGTTGGCAAGCATGCAAGTTCCTTGGGGGTCTTCACCCCCATTTTCAGCCAACACGTGATCATATCCTTTAACCCTAAAGGAGCATCTTGATCTTGAGACTATATGTAGTCATCTCCAGAAACTCAAGATCAATGGTTCAAAGGGCTCCACGCCAGTTATAACTAACACAATTGCCTTAGCCACTACCATAGGTGGCGCTGGACAAGGAAGAAGCTGTGGCTTGGGTTGAGTTTTCCTACCATGTCAACATTGTGGTGGCACCAATCACTTGTCTGAGAAGTGCTGGGCCAAATATGGGAAGCTTCCGCATAAGGAGTCCACTTTCACATTCGCGGAATTGGAGAAGCTCCAGGCATTACTCCGAAAAGGAGAGAAGACTGTCACCATCGCAACAAGTTTTAAGGTTGCTGTTAATACTCCTATTTATATTTCTTGTTTATTTTTACTGGAGACTGTTTAGTTATCTTTATATTTTGTCTAGTTCTTTAATATATTTTTCCCAACATCTCTCTCTATATATAGAGGTGTAGGATTTTCTCAATAATATAGATTGGTTATTTCTTCCCATTTGGTTTCAGAGCAGCGGTCCTAGGCCGATGCCCTAGGTACCCTACTCAAGTAGGCCTCCAACACCACCTCAAACCCTCTCCTTGCTGGCAGCAACCACATCTCGTCGCCTCCTCCCCAGTCGGTGCCGCCTGACCCTACCATCATCGACAGGGCTACTGGTAGGGAAGAGGAGGCCCTTGGAGTCGCTGGCAGGGCCATACCTGTGGCCTAAACCATCGGATCCGCTGCCAACAAGCCCAACGGCTCTCTGCGTTGCCACCTATTGGTGGTCGAGCTGAGGTCGCCCTAGCATTGTCGACGTGGGTGCTAGCGGCAATGGTGACGCACGACGAAGATGAAGCATCGCTGCTGATGGTGGATGCATCTTGTCGCCGTCCAAGAGAGGCGCGACCGCTGGAGGCCATCACGCAATAACAGCTAGTGGTCGAGCTGAGGTTGCCCTAGCATCCTGCACCGTTAGCTAGGGTGCTGCGCTGCGCCTAAGGTGCTGCTCCGCTGCCTGGGCTGTTGCCCCAACTCTTGTTGGTCAGCCACTGATCATCCTCTGAACAGGTTTGTAACCATAATTTTTTTAGCTAATAAACTGACCACAGGAAGCGTAAAAGAAGCAAGTACAGACTCAAAAGATCGGTCCAAGGCGTATATGCTTGTCCTTGATCTCTTAGGAACCATTTCAACAAATATTGGACGGTCTTTGCAAAGCGAACCCAGGTAGATCGGGCTCAAGGGAGAGCGCGGATGGATTCTCTGATGGATTCTCAAATATAAGCTGGATGATAAATGCATCTAGAGTGATGCATTGGTGATTTTACATCTATGGTGGCGAGTTCTAGCTCTTGGTGATCCACCTCATCGCTACTATGGCGAGGGTGGTTGAGTATGCAGGCTTGATGCCGCAGAAGCATGACAGGAGTCACCATGGTACAGAATGGTTAGTCGATTCTCACAGCATCTCTGTGGAAATCAGAGTTATTTCCAGACACTTAGTTCTATAGCATCAGGGAGAACGGTACAAGTTGCTGATGGCAGACATGCACCCATTGTTGGCCAAGGGGAAGTATATGTGACCCCCATGTTGCGACTGTTGAGAGCACTGCACATACCGAAGTTTCTCGTGAGCTTGTTGCCCGTGAGCAGGATCACGAAAGATCTTCATTGTAGGGTGGTTTTTATGAGGTCGGATGTATTGTCCAGGATAAGCTTACTGGAAAGACCATCGCTAGAGGTACGGAGAATGGTCTTTATCATCTTGGTTAGGAGCCATTTGCACGTGTCAATAGACATGATGGTGGGAGTGTCTTACAATGGCACATTCATCTAGGACATTTGTCTCTAGATCGCTTTAGGAGGGCGATTCCGTATATTTCACCTGCTATTACTATTAGGTGTGATGCTTGCCAATTGGGTAAGCATTATCGGTCTTCATTCCCTACCAGTACTTCTCCTGGAGCAGCTGCTCCATTTGAATTACTTCATATGGATGTTTGGGGATTGAGTAGAGTTCCAAACAAGATAGGACACCATTACTATCTCGTTGTTGTCGACAATTTCACTAGAGTATCCTGGGTGTTTCTTACGAAGAACAAGGCAGAGGTTGGAGGTATTATAGAGACTTTTTTAGGAGATTAGGACTCCATATTTTGCTACAGTGAAGTTTGTACAGACAGATAATGCCCTCAAGTTTTGCACTACTAGACTTGCAGAGTTTTACATGACTCATGGGATTATCCATCAAACTTCTTGTCCCCATACCTCGCAGCATAATGGAGTTGCCGAGCGGAAGCACAGACACCTGTTAGAGGATGCCCGCACTCTTCTTATTCATCACAATGTTCCACAGAGATACTGGGGGGATGCTGTTTTGACGGCGACTTACCTCATTAACAGGATGCCAAGTTCAGTTCTTCACGTGTAGATACCGATTCTCCTGTTACACCCAGATGGTGAGCTTTTCCACGTCTCCTAGGGGTTTTGGATGTGTTTCTTTTGTTCATATGCTATCACCAGGACGTAACAAGCTTGCTCCTCGCGTTATCAAGTGCTTCTTAGGGTACTCTAGGAGTCAAAAGGGGTACCGATGCTATGATTCCATCCACCATAGGCATTATATCAGTGCTGATGTGACTTTTCATGAGACGACACCATATTTTTCTATTGCTAAACAGACAAATGTTCATGATGATGCAGTTCCCATGCCTATTCCTCCGATTTCACTTGAGGATATTCCAGTCTCCATCCTCAACCGACCTATTCAGGCTTTACTACCCCCGTGGATGACTACTAGAGATTACATTGTCCTCTACGCACATATAGTAGACCTTATGCAGCACTACAGAGGCCACCGACCACACCGGTGACTGATGTTTCACAGGCAGTTGAGATTAACTTGATGGCAGTGATAGTCTAGTTAGACTTGATCCTCATGACAGTGCAGATCACCACAGTAGTGAGGCTCCTTCTGCAGTGACTCAATGAGAGATACCAGATGATTCTGACATTCCTATTGCTATTAGGAAGGCAACCCGTACATGTGAGTCCAGATATCACGTTGCAGGCAGTTTGGCTACCGATGGTCTTGCACCTTAGCTTAGCAGCTTTTGTCAGGCACTTACAGCGTCACACATTCCGTTTACCTACCAGCAGACCATGTTTGATCCTAAGTGGCATTAAGCCATGGAGGATGAGATGGTCGCAGTTCAAAGCAGACTGACTTGGGATCTCACCTTGCTTCCTACAGGTTCGCGACTTGTTGGCTTCAGATGGGTCTTTGCCTTGAAATACAATCTTAATGGGTCTATTTCAAGGTATAAGGCCAAGTTAGCGGCAAAGGGGTTCACCCAAACTTATGGGGTGGGCTTCTTTGATACTTTCTCTCTTGTTGCACGCCTTGCCACCGTTCAGGTACTCATCTCTGTTGCTACCCACAAAAATTGGAGGTTACATCAGCTTGATGTGAAGAATGCTTTTCTCTACGGTGAATTTCAGGAGGAGGTTTACATGCAGCAGCCCCCAGGTTGTGAGGTTCAGGGGGACTGTGTGTGTAGACTCAGGAAGGCCATTTATGGCCTAAAGCAGAGCCCGAGAGCCTGGTTTCAGAAGCTGTCAAATATGTTGCAAAGGATGGGGATGCAGAGGTCCTCTTCAGATAATTCTTTGTTTGTCAGGGAAACGAAGAATGGCATTGTAGCACTACTGGTTTATGTAGATGATCTGATTGTCACCGGTAGTGATGAGGTTGGGATAAGACAGGTCAAGAAGTCTCTTGCACAGAAGTTTGTTATGAAGGATCTGAGCTAGCTTAGATACTTTCTGGGGATTGAGGTTGCTAGGAGTAAAGATGGGATTGTTCTTTCTCAACGCAAGTATGCGTTGGATGTCGTTCAGGAGATAGGCATGCTGGGCTCCAAGCCAGCCAATATTCCTATGGACCCTAAGACACATCTACATGATGAGGGGGCAGAGGTAGCTGATAGCAGAGCGTACAGACAGCTTGTAGGCACGCTGTTGTATCTGACCATTACCAGACCGGATATTGCCTTGGCAGTAGGCAAACTCAGCCAGGTTATGGAGAAGCCAACAAAGCTGCACTAGCAGGCAACTATGTAGGTGGTTGGATACTTGAAGAAAGCACCAGGTTGCGGTATTTTCTTCCAGAGAGGCTTTCCTATGACAATGGTGGGATATTCTGATGCAGATTATGTAGATGTGTGCTTGACAGGAAATCTACTACTGGTTTCTGTACCTTTGTGACTTGTAATCTGGTTACTTGGACGAGCAAGAAATAGGAGACAGTTTCTTGCTTCAATGCAGAGTCAGAGTATAGGGCAATGGCCCAAACTGCTGCAAATATGGTTTGGATACAGTCTCTACTGCATGATTTACACATCCAGATTGAGGAACATATGGAGATGCGATGTGACAATCGGGCTGCTATATATATAGCCAACCCGATGTTCCATGAGTGCACCAAACAAGTTAAGGTTGATTGCTACTATACCAGAGATCTCATACAGCGTGGTTTGGTGCGTACTACTTATGTTGCATTTGAGGACCAGACTACTGATGTGTTCACAAAGCCTCTACCTCGATTAGCATTTGATTACTGTTGTTCCAAGCTGAGCATAATTGACATCTATGCTCCAGCTTGAGGGGGAGTGTTGATACATCTATTTATATTTCTTGTTTATGTTTATTAGGGACTGTTTAGTTATCTTTATATTTTATGTATTTTTTCCAATATCTCTCTCTATATATAGAGGTGTAGAGTTTTCTTAATAATATAGATTGGTCATTTCTTCCCAATGTTGCCAAAGAAGCAATAACTCTGGAGGTTGCAAAGAGACTTGCACTTGCATCAAAAGACTCTTTTGAAGATCATGGAGCTCATTTAGACATGGATGATGAAGACAATTGATGGGCTATGTATCCTCACAAGAAATTTTGAAGGTAAGCCATCACCCTCTCTAGCTTCGACTTGACGGGGCATGTTCGCATGAAAATAAAGTGGCTGCGTGGACGTGGCACTGTCCACGTGGCATTGTGGTCCATAGGAGTCGACCACCATGGCCTTAAATTTTAGGTGTTGAGTTGACTTGCATGTCAAGTTATTTGTTGTCATATGTGACAGATTTTCCTTTAGAGATAACTAGGATTTGTTGAGATTTTCTAAATTTGGTTGATTGAGATTTGATTTGTTGTTTTCTATTTTTACCTCCTCTTCCTTTTCACCACTGCAGAATACTCTCTCTCTCTCTCCTCTCCACATGTGTGGACTCAAGGTAGAAGAAGGGCCCCTACACATTCCAAACTTCCACAGTAGGGAGAGGCTAGGGGTGTACATGCCCTCAAGAAAACAAGAAAAACAAAACTACAGAAAAATAACACAGGAAACGCTTATCTCTCTGTAGTTCCACATTCAGACCCTTCCTACCGACACTACTGCACTTTGATTTCAAACGAGTGCGTGCAGCACTTGAACATATACGTGCAGGAAAGGCATTGATAGAAATTTCAATAATCAAAATTTGCCTTCAGTTCATACATTTGTATTTGTGATCTCTTAAATCATAGACCACAAAGTTTCTGCTGATGAGAACTTTAAAAAAAACAAAATTTTCTTTCAGTTCCTACATTTGATTCATTATCTCTTAAAATCCAAGACCACAAGTTTCCGAAGGTGAGAACTTTAAAAAAAATACGAATCTTGGCAGATGGATGTAAAAGAAACATTTCATGGGCCATCTAAGACAAACAAGGTATAATTTAAGTGCAAGCCACCTGATAGATGTGACAAACAACGAAGCAAGGGAAACAGCTCGGTTGAGAATCTTAAAATATTGAAAATATGCACTTGCAAATAATTACCTAAATGTGAAAAGTAGCACTGAGTGCCAATGACAAACTTCAGGAAGAATGTCAGCAAGGCCACACGGGATGTCCAGTTATCCAGGGAACTAACCTTTGAATTTCATCAGTCACAACTGGGAGTGGGGAGAAAAGGTAAGTAGGGTCTACATTTCCTTGTACAGAAATTTTGTCACCGAGGCGTCTCCTCCCATCTGCCATATCAACTGTCCAGTCAAGGCCAATCACGTCCACTCCAGTTTCTTTCATGCGCTCAAGAAGGCCACCATTACCAGATATGTATAAAACAATTGGTGTCTGAGGATGCTTCTTTTTAACTTCTGCCACCATCTGTGACAAAAAGTGCCATTACTGAAACTGATATACAAAAACCAGCAGCATTAACCATAAGTAGATGACAACCACCAAAGTAACCGAAACTATGCAATATTTGTCAAATAAAAAAACATACCAAGGCATGCCATCCTAGGATGGTAATAAAATGGAAAGTAGGATGGGTACTGGAATAAAAGGTAAAAGAAGGATAAGCGCTTGGAATATTTGGTATGTAATAACTTCTTTAGGAAATTTTTTACATGTGAATCAACAAAGACAGGGACTGCATGATACTCTTAGTCAACGAATTCAAGTAAAAAAATACAATGAAAATGAGGTTAGTTTTTCAAAATCAACAAAATAATGTTTCCATGAAAAGACAGAAAGCAAAGCACATATAATTTTCCTGTGTAATTTTTTTTTTGAAAGAGTTTCTTGGAGTATGTGTAGTGGATTTAGTCCTACATGGTTGAGTGGGACTTTGTGTGGTGTGTGGTGACCTATAAATAAGTATGTACCCCTCTACTTATTCTTTGAGAAGAGTAATACAGATATCAGCCCTATTAGAGCCTTCTCTAGTGGTTTTCACCTTGCTCTTCGTGAGTGAGGCCTCCACGTAAATCCAAACATTCTTTATTGTTTATATTTTGATATTTTGTTATGTTTCCGTTGTTTCAAATTATTCAATTTGGTATTCTTCTGTTTATTTTATTATCATATTTATCATTATGTTATTGGAGTTCTAATTTCTTGAAGTTCTATTCAAGTTCAAAGAGAAGATCATCAGGAGGTGCTGCTGACGACAAGGGGAAGTGCTAGCTTGTTGGGCTCGCCGGCAACAACTGCACTGATCGATGGTCACTGAAGGGGGTGCGATTAGTCGGCGATGAACCGACGACATCTATGGTGCTGTCGATCTTCGTTGGAGCAGCAATAAAAGCAGAAGAAAAAGAGGAAGGAGGCGGCAGCGTCATCACTGCTGAAGGCAGCAATCGTGACTCGACAAAGATCCTCTGCACAAGCAGATCTCACATGGAGGAGAGCCTCACGACGGTAGTGGGCTCCTCCCTGATGGAGCCAAAGGCCGAGGAGAAGTGGCGAGGAAGAAGACGATGGAGGTGATCGAGATCTCGCGAGGAGGTGATGCCAGCAATCTTTGACCAAGATTTCGCACAAGATCGTGAGTCAAAAGGCAAAGATCATGGCAAGGCGGTGTGGATCTCGACGTTGAACAATGCGAGATCAGTGGCAATGGCAGCATCAACTGAATCTTTCATGCAGGCAAGCAAATCCGACGAGGAGAGGCCCTTACAAGCATAGGCTTCCAAGTGATCTGTTGGGTTCTCATGAACCCCAAAGATGCAGATGAGATACTTTCGGCCATATTACCCCTCTATCCCTTATATTTTCTTTATATTTCTCAGTTTAGCAGAAAAAAAAAATAAAAGACAATAGGAAGTTCAAGAAAAAAATAAGGAAATGAAGAAAAGAAAAGTAAAATCAGAAGAAAAAAAAGAAGAAAAGAAACAAATGAGTTGGAGTTAAAAAAAAAAAGAACAAAAAAAATAGAGAAATAAAAGGGAGAAAGAAAGGAAAGATGAAAAATATCAAAAAGAAAAGAAAAGAAAAGAAAAAATAATAAGAAATGAAATGATAAATTTTAAGAGAAAAGGGGGAAAAGCTCTTCTCTAGTCGTCTTTTTTTTTTCTTCTCTATGTTTATATGTTCTCCCATTGAGTATGAGAGAAAGGAGTGTGGATCCAATTATAGCCTTCCTCCATATGGGAATCACCACATGAGAAACCATAACTTTGGGAAGTCTAGAGTTTCAAGGTCTCCAAGAGGGAGATTCAATCTCAAGGTCCTCAGAAGAAGGGTTCATGTTAGGTTTCTATGTCGGAGATCCAATTTTGTGGACTCTGGAGGGGATATCAAATTTCGAGGTCTTCAAAAAAAGACCCATGATAGGAAAACTGAATGGAGAGCCACCAACACCAGTTAAAGTCTCTAGAGGAGAGGCCTTTGTCAGAGCCAACTATAGCAGTTCATCTATCAACTTCAACCTTGTCGTTAACACACCCACCTACAAATAAGAACCAGTTTGAGAGAGTTGTATTCAGTTGTGTAGAGTGGGATTTCTATATTTTACAAGCTGAATATTGCATGCTCCAACTTTAAAGGAAGTGTTGGAGTATGTGTAGTAGGTTTAATCCTACATAGTGGAGTGGCACTTTGTGTGGTATGTGGTGGCTTATAAATGACATGTATCCCTTTGCTTATTCTTTAAGAAGAGTGATGTAGATATCAGCTCTATCGAAGCCTTCTCCTGTGATTTTCTCCCCGCTCTTCATGAGTAAGGCTTTCACATAAACCTATGCATTCTTTATCATTTATATTTTAATATCTTATTGCATTTTCACTATTTCATATCAATCAACTGAGCTTTCCTGTGTAGAACTTTTTTTTCCCCAAAGTATGTAATTGAACTATAGGGAAAAAACCTAGAATATTATATGGTTTGATACTGCGCTCATGTTTCATACTTTATGAAATAGTCCGTTTTAAGTTAGCATGCTTAGAATGCATGTTCTTTTCAATACCTATTTAGAATGACCAGCTTTTAACGAATTAATATATGAGTACTTGCAAAGCATACTTGTTGAAGAAAATAAACATTCTTAGGTTGTCAAAAAAATCCCTACACCTCTATATAGGTGTGGAAAAAGTACATCATAGATCCACTACACAAAATAAAATAATACAGCATCCTTTACAAACATAAACATAACTCAACACTCTCCCTCAAGCTAGAGCATATATATCTATCATGCTCAACTTATTTCTACACTTCTTAAACTGGGGACATGGCAACAACTTGGTAAACATGTCAACAGTTTGGTCTGAGGAGGCAAGATAAGTAGTACAAAGCAAACCCTGTTGAATCAAACTCCTAGTGTAATGACAATCCACTTTCACATGTTTTGTTCTCTCATGGAATATAAGATTGTTTGCAATGTAAGTAGCAACTCAGCTGTCACAATGCATCTCCATAGGTTCCTGAACATCAACATGAAGATCTCGTAACAGAGATCTGATCCATATCATCTCAGCAGCAATATGTGCCATGGCCCTGTACTCAGACTCAGCAATAGAGCATAAAACAATAACACTTTGTTTCTTGCTCCTCCAGGTTACCAAGTTCCCAGCAACAAAGGTACAAAAACTAACAGTAGACCGCCTATCCCCAACATCACCTGCATAATTTGCATTTGAGTATGCAACAACAACCACAGGTGCCTTTCTCTGAAAAAGAATGCCTCTACCTGGACATCCCTTGATGTATCTCAACACCTGCATCACAGCCTGCCAATGAATCTCAGTGGACTTATCTAAGAACTGACTCAGCTTCCCCACTGCAAGGCTAATATTTGGCTTAGTGATAGATATAACAGCTTCCCCACCAGCTGTCGATATGCCTTCTTATCTTTTAGCTTCACATTATCTTCAAACAGAAGAATTTTAGGATCCATTGGAATATTTACATCTTTGGATCCTAGCATGCCTGTCTCCTGCAAAATATCAAGGGCATATTTCCTCTGACATAATTGTCCCTTGCTTACTTGTAGCAAACTCAATGCCTAAAAAATATATCAACTTCCCAAGATCTTTCATGACAAACTAGTGTGCCAAGTATTTCTTCATCTGAGATACACCATCTGCATCATCACCTGTAAGAATAAGATCATCCACATACACAAGTAAAGCCACTGTACCCCCACTGGTCTTTCTCACAAATAGTGAATAATCCGATGAAGATCTCTACATCCCAATAACAGACAATACCTCAGATAGGTGCTGGAACCAGGCTCGGGGGCTCTGCTTAAGACCATAAATGGCCTTACGAAGCCTACATACACACTCCCCCTAAATCTCAATACCAGGTGGCTGCTGCATATATATCTCTTTCTCCAAGTCTCCGTACAGAAATGTATTTTTGACATCCAACTGATGTAACTGCCACCCATAATGAGCCGCAACAGATATAAGAATTCGAACAGTAGAGAGTCGTGCACTAGGGGAGAACGTGTCAAAGAAATTCACCCCATATGTCTGGGTGAATCCCTTGGCCACTAAACGGGCCTTATATCTTGAAATAGACTCATTTGGGTTGTATTTCAAGGCAAAGACCTATCTAACTCCAACAAGATGCACGTCAAACGGTAAAGGTGACAGCTCCCAAGTACCTCTAGTAGTAAGTGCAGACATCTCCTCCTCCATAGCTGCCTTCCAGTGTGGATGTAGTAGAGCCTGCTGGTACAAGGTAGGTAACTCAGCACTAGAAACAGCAACTATGAATGCATGAAACTCCTAACTCAAAGAATCGGTAGTAACACCACTCCCAGCAATACAACACTGGGCACAAGATCGTAGAGCCTTCCTAATAGCAATAAGAATATCTTCATCAGTACTCATGGAATCAGGACTTGGAGAATTATCCTCAGGTGGCAGACTTTCACTTGCTACATCTACTGACACTGTGCCTGAAAAAGTCTCCTCAGTAGGAACCACCTTTAGGTTATCAACACTAACCTGAGGAGTTTGTGGAATAGATGGAGGGAGCTTCGCCCTATACACAACTAGCAACTGATAGGTGTGACCCTTGAAGGTCCCTTCATCCGCTAGTGCTGGTTTGAATGTGCTGGTAGGTGGCTCATCAACCTGAGGAGGGCTACTAGTATCTATAAATATACCAAATGGTATAGGAGCAACTGGTACAGGCACATTCTCCAGCACACTCTGCACCTGCCTAGCAGCAACAGAAAAATAAAGTATTGCTTCATAAAAGGTGACATCTGCATTGATATAATGTCTCTGGTGTAGGGGATTAAAACACCGATACCTCTTCTGAGTACGAGAATAGCCAAGAAACACACACTTGACTGCTCTAGGTGCTAATTTATCACACCCAGGTCCAAGGAGATGTGCAAAAGCCACACACCCAAATGTCTTGGGTGGAAGATCAAATGACTCATCATTTGAATAAAGCACCTGCCATGGTATCTGCTCGTGAATCACTGAGGAGGGTAATCTATTAATAAAGTAGCAAGCAGTGAGAACTGCATCTCTCCAATGGTTCTGTGACACACTGTTATGGATAAGAAGAGCTCTGGCCACATCAAGGATATGTCTGTGCTTTCTCTCTGTGACTCCATTTTGCTGAGAAGTGTGAGGACATGAGGTCTGATGAATTATACCATGCATGACATAGAATTCTGCCAACCGACGAGTACAAAACTCCAATGCATTATCAGATCTGAGAGTCTTAATGCAAACATCAAACTGATTTTTTATCAACACAAACTTCTCAATCAATGGACCTACTTTAGACTTATTCTTCGTGAGAAATAGCTAGGACAATCTAGAAAAATCATCAACCACAATCAAATAATACTGATGTCCTGCTCTATCAGGAGTCCTACTGGGACTCCAAACATCAAGATGCACTAACTGAAAACATGAAGTTGAACGTGGTCCTGTAGCAGCTGGGAAAGATCTATGGTGCTTCTCAAGTTGGCAAGCATCGCAGGAAAGTTATATAGTTGGGGACACATGAGGAATAAGCCTGTATAAGTTTTCCAAAGAAGGATGGCTCAATCGTCTATGCCACTGTAGAGCACTCCTAGATGTGGTACTAACCCGACATGCAGTAGCCATAGGACCCTGCTGAAGTTGGTAAACTCCTTCATATCCACTACCAATAATCTTCCCTGTCATTCTATCCTAGAAAATACAACCATGCTCATCAAAGATGACCCGATAATTCATCTGCTTAATGATCTCACTGATAAAGAGCAAGTTCATGGATAAATCTGGAACAAATTGAACATGATTAAGCTGCATAGAAGGGGTAACATTAATTTCCCCTTAACCACTAATAGGAGCAAGTCACCCATTAGCCACTTGTACTGTACGACCCCGAGAGAGGTTGAATTTGTCCAAAGCACTGTAGATTCCCGGATAAATGATTGGAAGCACCTGAATTAATCAACCACGTCACACCAATGGTTTGAGTATCACCCACGGCAGTTCCTAGTGCAATCTCTGACTGAGACACTGCCATGTTTATTGAACCACACTGCCACAAACAAAGTTCAACATGCCGCAAAGAAGGGTACACATTCCTGATCTTCTTCACACTTCAGAACTGAAAATTGATAGAAAATGGGGACTACACACCCCAACAAATATACCAACCTGGGAATACACACCCCAAAAACATGCATCAAAGGGGAATACACACCCCAAATCTAATAGATAAGATCTGAAAATACCATCATATCATCTTTCCGGAAGATCCTTGGCTTCAATACTCCATCAACTACAATCCAAAGATCTTCCAATCAAACACAAGGTAGAGATGTGCCATCTCTCTGCTGCCAAACACCAACAGCAAGAGAGCACAAAAAATCAACGGCTAGGCCTAGGCGGTGGTGGCAAGTGGTCTAGGCAGTGGTCGCAGCAGCTCTTCCCGGCACTGTGACCTACTGTTGCCACCACCACCAGCGGTGGCTTGCTGCTGCTACTAGCGGCGGCAGTGGCCCTGTGCTGCTGCAGCTGCTAGCGGCGATGGTGGCCCTGCAGTGTTGCTGCTACTATTGGCGGTGACGGCAGCCCGATCTACTGCTGCTGCCGACGGCAGTGGCCTGTTGCTGGCCTACTGCTGCAGCAGCTAGCAACAGCAGTCGGTGCTAGTGCTGCTGCGACGATGGTCCGATGCCAACATGGTCACTGATGGTGGCGACAATAGCTTTGGCGAGAAGGCTTAAAGTAGGGTTAGGGTTTTGTTTTTGGTGGAGTCCTCAACCTTGGCTCTAATACCAAGTTGAAGAAAACAAACTTCCTTAGGTTGCCAAGAAATCCCTACACCTTTATTTAGGTGTGGGAAAAGTACATCATAAACCCACTACACAAAATAAAATAACACAGCACCCCTTACAAACATAAACATAACTCAACAATACTAAAATACTTATTTAAAACATACGATGTGAAAATTCATTCCAACCAATTAGAATGCCTTTTTCATTTTTGTAACATTATGTTATACTTTTATAAAGTGCCCATAAGTTTTACTAGCCAACTGGCAGCACACTGATTTAGGAAAAATGGTGAGAAGATAAACTAAACTAGTCTACATATATTGTTGAGTCCCTTAGACTTATTTTATATTTTCTGTTATCTCTTATTTCTTTAAGGCTTGTACTATTATTTTCCTACATCTTTATATTGAGAGGTAAGGTTTCTAGAATAAATAAGTTATGCATTTTTTCCTACTTAGTATCAAAGCAGTGATCCTAAATCGATGCTCGGTATCCCAATAAACCCTAGGCCCGTAGCCTCCACCAAAACCCCTTTCTCTCTCTCTCCTCGCCACAGGGCCATCATCGGCCATCGCCGCCAGCTATAATAGCGGTGCTGCTGGGTAAGTGCACCGCCTACAATAGCCACCAGATCACCTCCCCCACCACCTACGGTAGTGATCCAGGTTATCCATGCAGGGTGCTGCAGCCCTCTTCCATGCATCGATATTACTGTTGTCCACGCTGCAACAACCTCTTCCACGCACCGATCTTGGTGTTGTCCATGCTGCAGCTACCTCTTCATGTCAGTAGGGTGCCTTAGTACCCTCCTTCCTCTTCCTGCTCACCACAACAAGCAACCAAAGGGAAGACCACTAGGGCTTGGTCCTACCTTGGTGGGTTGCTGCTAAACTGATTATTGATCATTGAATCATGATCTCTCCCTGATTTGATGCTCTAGATCCTAGTTTTGGCCAAGTTGTGGTCTAGTTGCAAAGATATGGTTTCTTCTAGTGGTTCAGAGGTGACATCGAATCCCATGGTGGAATTGGAAACATACAAAAGCCCCTTCTTCGGTCCTATGTTTAAGCTAGATGAGACCAATTATCCTCGATGACCACAGACCTTTTTTATGATAGTAGGTCATGACAATGAGCATATACTGCTACAGTCGGAGCCTTTGGAGAAGACAGGAAATTTGCCACATGGAAGAAGGATAACATCATGGTTCGGGCATGGATCATGAATTGTTATCCCAAGGATTGGAGACGAGACTATGTACTATTGCACGGCCAAGGAAATGTGGGATAGCCTTAGAGACACCAACTCTCATGAGAAGAATTCTAGTCAGGTATTCCAGATCTATCATGAGCTTTTAGAGCTTTGCCAGGATGGTAGATCATTATCTCAGTACTACTCATCCTTGAAGGGGCTTGTGGAGGAATGCAACGCCTACATACCAATTTGTACATGTACTACCAAGAGGATGTACTATAGAAAGGCATTTATACTTCAGTTCCTATCTAGTCTTGGCCTAAAGTATGCTGCAGCTCGCTCTCAGATTCCGACACTGATTGAGCTTCCTACACTTGAGGAATCTTATAGTAGATTGAGCAGGATTGCAATGATTCTACCCTTTAAAGAGACTTCAGGTCAAACATTTACTCTTGCTGGTACCCCAGGCTATGGGGGCAGGGGTGCTCCTACCACTCGTGGTAGAGGTCGTGACCGTGGTCAGACAAGGAAAGTTTGCAGTAGAGAGATTCTGCTTCATAAGAAGAAAATTGGGAATTTGTACAATTAAAGAAATTCAAAATTAAATAATTGATTGTCTTATAACTTGTTTGTAATTATAAAAACTTGAGGGCTTAACTGCAATTTACCCACTTTTGCTGATAAGGGGTATACTGTAATATTTCCATATTTCTGGAAATATTAGGGTGTTTTTTGCAATGTGATTGCTTAACTTAAGGTGTTGATTATATTATTTTTCGATACCTAAGTTTTTAATTCACATTTTCTTAACCACTTAAGTGGTCATGTGACTTGCACATGACCCCTCTTCTATAAAAGAGAGCAAGTGCAAAAACTCACCTCATTTTGCTCTCTTCAAAACCCTAGCTCTTTCTCTCTAAGGCTTCCTACAAAGAAGATCCCCTCCAAAGCTCTCCTTAAGGATTCAAGGTATTCCTTCCTTCTCTTGTTAGATCTTGATCATACTTGACCTTGTTTTTTGAATTCCACATCTCATTGTTAGTCCCAACCTGTTGCTGCATGTCAATTTTCGTCGAGTACCAATAGGTACCAATACCCATTATAGGTATTGGTACTAGCTGGTTGCAACAGTGCCTACTATAGGCAATAGATACCGATACTAATGTTCTGTACCGGTACCTACTCAATTTTTTGGTTGGAACTTGACCCAACCAATACCGGTACTCATGACAAGTACCAGTACATGCAAGCTTATGTGTGTTGTGTAAGCACGCATGAATGGAAATATTTTTGTTCTTGTTTCCTAATAGGATTTTTCTGCTCATTGTTGCATGTTCACAGGTGGCACCTAAATCTAAGAGTAAGGGAAAAGTACCTCAAGATGCATTTCACAAATTTTGCATCAATGAGGATGGAAGATCTAAATTTGATTGGTATAAGCGCCTTAAGCTTCATCATTGTAGGTCGGTTGAGTGGAAAGATTTTTCCTTACATCTTAATGGTTTTACTACCCGTCTATTTGAACAATATCTCATGCATTTCTTTGATGAGTCATTCTTTGCTAATGTTCTTGGAGTCTACTTCAATGTCAATTGCCTATTTTTTGCTAACCTCCAAGAACAAGAGAATAGAGATCATCTAGTCGTAACCTCTATTGTCTTTGGTTAAAAAGTTATTGTCACTCCTAATTTCTTTCTACTATCACCTAATGTCCAAACGAAGGTCATGCATTCAAAAATCTCAAAGAAAAATTTACTACCTCTCAAATGCATGAAACACTTTTGCTTCCAAATTGCAAGGGAAAGTCATTGGTTGCACTTAACATGACTTTGTTTTCTGGAGTCTTATTTAGAATGATAGCATGGAATTTGAGGGCCAAATATTCGGGATTTCACAAAATTCTTATAGATATTTTACCTTTAATCTATGCTATCATTACAAGTTTCACTGTCAACTAGAACACGGTATTCATTCATTCCCTTAGACCTCATTACCGTGCTTCTGCCCTTCCTCTTAATATACTTGTTTCTCATATTCTTATCAAGAGTAGGGTTGATCTCTCCAACTTTACCCTGCTTAGAAAGGTAGTCTACTTCAAGTAGTCCACACTCAGGAAAATGGGAATAAAGCCTATTGGAGAAGAATCCTCAAGTGATGATGAAGAAGAAGATGAAGTTGATCTTAATACTCAATCTTCTCATCAAATTCCTGGCTCATCTTCTAAATTTGTTCCAATGACTTATCCTTATCCCGAAGCTGAAATGCCTTGGGTTAATTTGTCTCATGTACCTGGAACCGACCCTACAATGATTAACACATTCAACCATATTGGTCAAAATCTCTCAAATCTTAACTTCAACATCCGTCACATGGAATGCAAGCGCCATGAGCTTTCTCTTTCTATTGAGTCCTCCCATTTCGCTTCTTCCACTCAACAACCTAAACGGGAGCGATTTCAACTAAAAACACCCAAAGAATATAGTGAAAGAAGGCAAAAGCAGTTTCAAGACCCATCTCAAGTCTCTTTACAAATGGAGGAAGAACCTATTCTTAGTGATGATGAAGAGGAAGAAGACATTGATGAAGATGAGGATATTCCGTATGCCAAAGGTGAAGATGAAGCTAGAGATGATGAAGATGGAGATGACGAAGATGAAGACGATAACGACGACGATAGTGGCGATGATGACAATGGCAGTGGAAATGTCGTTCAGAAATATATTAGAAAAAGAGCTCACAATTAGTTTAGTTGCTAGTTTTCTATTATGTACTTTGATGTATGAACCTTTATTCAAACTTGTTGTATGAGACTATTTAGTTTGGTTGTTTGTTATGATGTATGAACTTTAGATCTATTTGAATTCTTTAGATCTGTTTTACTTACTAATTTCTTCGCATATTTTATCAATGCTTGATCATCATGTATGCCTACTTCAATGTTGATGTTCATTCTTTTTGTTTGCTTGACAAAAAGGGAGAGAAACGATAAATACTCATTTAAAAGAGGAAGCTTAGTTTGAGGGGGAGGTTTCACTCCTAGAGGAGTTTTTTGTATTCCTTCTCTTATGAAGTTTCTATCTTTATAATATATGTATTTCTTTTATTTTGTCAATACCAAAAAGAAGATTGTTGGAACTTAGTTCCACCTCACTTTTATATTTTGGTGTTAAGAAAATTGTTTTAAATCCAATGAGTTTGTGAAGTGATATGTACAGGATAGGATTATAGAAAGTGTGGATGATGACAAGGAAGAAGATAAAAGTGGATGAAGATTTTGTTGGTGTTTATTTGTTGTATTTTACAAGTTTGTATGTCTCCTAAACAAGAAAAAATTGACTTTAGGAAGTAAAATCAAAATAGAGATAATTAGGCATCAAACTCACGTATAATTGTTTGTTTGATAAATTAAAATCGTTTCTTAGTTATACTAATAGTTTAATTGAGTTTGAAAAGCACTAAAATTGATTAAAAGTGTTAATACTAGGCACTTGTAGCAAGTACTGGTATTATTCATGAGTACTAGTACATACAGGATACAAGTTTGAGCCATAGCCTCAAACTGTAACAAGTATCGATATTCATAATAAGTACCGATATCTAGTGCTTACAGTTCGTGGAGACCGGTCGTGCCTGAACCTTACAAGTATCGGTACTTATCATGAATACCGGTACATGTAGGTCACAGTCTTGTTTGATCTCAAACCTGAGTCACAAGTATCGATATCCATGATTAATACTGGTACCTGGTGACTTGGTACTCAACTGGAAGCACTGAGTACTGGTACCTATGATTAGTACTGGTACTCAGGCTCTGTTGTACTAGCTACTGAGTAATTGCTAGTAGATAGTATCGGTACCACAACTTTAGTACCGGTACCAACTAACCGTTGTGCCAAATCTGAATAGCTATTTTGTGATTAATCTTAATTCTAACATTCTAATTACGCCCTCAACGGCTAAAGAGCGTAGGAGGGTTGCTTAGTGGCCTATAAAAAGACCTTTAAGAGCCATCTTTACATAATACAAGAATCAAAAACCTTACTTCTAGAATTCATATTCTCTCTATTTTATCAGCAAGGGTGATAGTGCTTGTTGCCTTAAGCTTTCAAGAGGATTTCTTAATTGCAGCAAGTTCTTTTGGCACATAATTTAGTTCTCTACAATTTCTTTTAGCGCACTGATTTTCACGCTAGCTATTATTATGTAATATTATTAAAGATATTCTTGTTGAAGGCTTAGGATTCTAGTTGTAAGCTTTCATATTTCTTACTTACACCTGTAATATCTTGTTCTTAGTTCTTGTAATTGGGTTGAGATAACTCGTTAAGTGTCTCATATTTAGTAAATTGATTCCCTCCGAGTTAAGGGAATCAAGTTAAAAATCCTAAGTCAGGAGACTTAGGTAGTAGAGTACCCAAGTGAAGGGAACCACTATATATTTGGTGATTAATTTTTGTAGCTTGTATTATTTGCAAATTTTTTTACACTATTCATCCCACCTTCTAGTGTGCTTGTGCTCTTAAGATCCTACATATGTTAGTGTTGATGTTACTTTTCATAAGTCTATCTCATATTTTTCTACTATTGGGCGGAGTATATCTCCTGAGGTTATTAAGGCTCCTTTACCTATACTGCCAATTCTCTTAGAAGCCATACATGTCACTGAGACTACTTTCGACAATGAGAATGTCAGGTTCAAAGATCCACCTCACTTACAGGCAACACCCCCCTCTTTCTGCACCATCTTCCTCCCCGATTCAAGTATGTAGTAATGTTTTGGAGATTGACATTAGTGTGCCTAGTGTTAATGATACATGTATTACTGTTGATGCTACTATGTCTGAGTCTACTCAAGAGGCTACATCGGATGACCTTAAGCTTCCGATTGCTATTCAGAAGGCTCCTCGTAGTTGTGCTCAGTACTAGGTTGCTGGAGATATTTATACTAAGTGCTTAAGGATGTCCTTTGGCCAATTTATTGTTTCCCTCTCTTCCACTCTAATTCCTACCACATATCAGTAGGCTATGCTTGATCCAAAGTGGCATCAAGCCATGGAAGATGAGATGGCCACTCTCCGTACTAGGGGAACCTAGGAGCTTACACCACTTCTAGCGGGAGCACATTTTGTTGGCTGCAAATGGGTCTTTACGTTTAAGTATAATCCTAGTGGCTCAGTCTGTCGACACAAGGCTCGTTTAGTAACATAGGGGTTCACACAAACATATAGTACGAAGTTCTTTAACACCTTTTCTCTTGTGGAAGGCCTTCCTATTGTTCAGATTCTTATTTCAGTAGTTCACAAAAATTGGTAGTTACACCAACTTGATGTTAAAAATACTTTCTTATATGGAGTCTTCAGGAGGAGGTCTATATGCAGCATCCTTGGGGTTTGAGGTTTAGGGGGGTTTGAGGTTTAGGGGTAGTGTGTGTACAAGCTGAGAAAAGCGATATATGGCTTGAAACAAAGCCTGAGAGCATGGTTTCAGAAGCTCTCAGAAGTGATTGGGGAGATAGGTTTCCAAAGATCGTCTTCAAATCATTCCTTGTTTGTTTAAAAAAGTGGAAAGGGCGTGGTGGCTCTCTTGGCCTATATTGATGACCTGATGATTATTGGTGATGATGTGGCTAGGATAGATGAGATCAAGTGGTGTTTAGCAGACAAGTTTGTGATGAAAGATCTTGGACAATTGAGATACTTTCTGGGGAACGAGGCGACACGAAGCAAGAAGAGCATAACGTTGTCATAGAGAAAATATGCATTTAATGTTCTACAGGAAATTGGCATGTTGGGAGCTAAACCAGCTAATATCCCTATGAATCCCAAGGCATCCATTTATGATAATGATGCTGAGGCAATTGACAGCAAGGTTTATAGGCAGTTGATTGGAAAATTATTGTACTTGACCATCACCAAACCTGCTATCTCACTTACAGTGGGCAAGTTGAGCCAATTTATGGATAAACCAACTAAGTAGCATTGGGAGGCAGCTACAATGGTACTCAGATATTCGAAGAAGGCATCAAGACAGGATCCTTTTCAAAAAAGGGTCCTTGATGACTATAGTTGGTTATTTAGATGCAAATTGTGCAGGATGTCTAGTTGATAGGAAATTTACCACTGGATTCTACACCTATGTGGCGGGAAATCTGAAGAGCAAGAAACAGATTGTGGTCTCTAGGTCTAGTGCAAAATCCAAGTACAGGGAATGGCACATTTCCCGCTTTGTTCCTCTTAAGTCTTGGTCCTGAATTCACAACGGCTAGGGAACTCTTCCAGATCTTCCATCACTAGAAGAGACCTACAGTAGGCTCAGCAAAATTGCCATCTAGACTCTAGTGGTTATACTACAGGTCAAACCTCTACTTTGGCAGCGATCCCTAGTCATGATAGAGGTGCACCCTTTGCACGTGGTCATGGCCGTGAACGTGGATTTGGAGATCATAACCATACTCCCTGCGCCTATTGTGGCCGAGTAGGGCATACTAAGGCTATCTGCTAGTAGAAGCATGGCAAACCTACCATTGCTAATCAGGCGACGGATACTTCAGATCCGTTGCCAAAGGTAGTTTCCAAGGCTGAATTTGCTGATCTTCTTCAGCGGTTCTCCCAGCTTGCTTCCACTACCCAACCTACAGATACTATAGCATTTGCCTCTTCATCCTCAAGTATTGACTTGGTTTGCTCCTTTCCGATGAGATATGGTGAATGGTTACTTGACTCTATAGCTTTGATACATTTATGTGGAGACTACGACTTTTTTCCTGCTATGAGTCCTGTTGCACCAGGAAGAACCGTACAGGTTGCTGATGGTAGACATTCTCTTGTGACTAGAAAGGGAGATGTCCCCCTATCCTCTACCTTGAAATTGTCTAATGTCCTTTACGTACCAAAATTTCTTCTCAACTTACTTTCATTACCAAGGAATTAAATTGATGAGCTATATTGGATGCACATTCATGTGTCTTGCAGGACAAGCTTATGGGGAGGACGATTAGTAGAGGACGTGAAGAAGGGTTTACTATCTAAGTCGTGCACCTATTACTATTGAGAGAATTGTAGTGGTTATTTAGTCCCACATAGTGAAGTGGGACTTTGTGTTGTGTGCGTGGAATATAAATAAGCTTGCACCCCCTCAATTATTCTTCAAGAAGGAATACAAAGAAACACGCCTATAGGGGCACTTCTCCCATTATTTTTTCGCTCTTCGTGAGTGGGGTTTCCACGAAAACCTAAGCATTCTTATTGCTTTATGTTTTGATATTATTATTCATGTCCACTCACTTTAAATTTCAACTTGGATTTTGTTCTGAAGTTCCATTCCATTATTTGTCTCCATATTGTCTTCAATTTTGAGAGAGAAGGGGAAACCCTAATCTCTCCATACAAGATCTAACTGCCACAACAGCGTTGGTTGTGGAGATGACGTGATCCACCTGCTAAAGCTCACGCTGAAGGATCTCTATGACGAGGCGTTGAAGAAGCTTTCACACTCAACAGCGATGCAGGCCCTCAGTATTGGTCCGCGAGATCACCGTGCGACTCCTAGAGGAGCATCGAACCAACTGGGCCCACTTGAGTCCCATCGTCACCCTCGACATCATGTGAAACTTCGACTTCGTGGTGGCCTCCGCAGTGCTCTCCACCAACATGTCCAACAACAAGGACGCACCAACGAGGAAGATGGCATACAGGACGAGGCTGACGAGGTGGAGACGCTGTTGGCCACAGTCCCGTTCTCAAGGCTGTTCGCGTACGCGGACACATTCAACTAGTAGCTGATGGTTGTAGGGGCGACGGTGGCCTCTACATTCCTGCAAATGCGTGGCCTCGCATCATCCGCCCTCGCCTAGGGTTTCTCACAAATGGTAGAGGGACTAGAGGACGTTCACCTCCGTGTGGAGGTTGGCGACGGCAAAGGGTGGTCAACGAGGCTGCTGACATTGACCTGGTTCCAGGCGATGCTGCTGGGGGCATTCTTCGTCGAGGTGTGACTGGCTGTGGGGAGGAAGCCGGGGTAGAGGGTGCAGTACAACCCAAGTGTTCTCTCGAACCCTAGTCGTAAGTTCTTTTTAGAGTTTTGTTGTTTCCTCTTATAAGTGCTTAGCGCAATCGTGAGAAAGAAGAAAAACAAAAGGGGGGTCGATTTAAAAAAAAAAGGTGGGTTTGTTAAAAAAAAAAGTTTGTTGAAAAAAAAGGAAAGGGAAAAAAAAGAAAAAAAAGGAAAGAGAAAAAAATGGAAGAAAACAAAAAAAAGTTAAAGGAAAAAAGAGAAATGAAAAAAAAATCAAAATAAAAATGATGATGATTATGTTCATGAGAAGAGGGAGAGAGGCTTTTCTCTAGCTTTTACTGTCTCTTCTCGGTGTTATTTTTTCTCTTATACGAGTATGCAGCGTTGTTGAGGTGGTCGCCTCAGGCGACAAGGCGACGAGGCGAGGCGAATCAGGAGGTCATCGCCTCGAGGATGACCCAGGCGAGGCCCTTCGAACAGGCGACGTGCTTCCTCGCCTCGCCGCCTCATTACTCGAACCCTAGATGCCTCTGTGGAGAGCTTTCTCATCTCCACGGCGACCCTCACCGCCTCACGCCATTATCGCCTCCACAGCGGAGTAGCTTGAGTAGCTGAGCTTCATCGACCACCATCGCCGCTCGAGCGTCACCGATTACCATCTGCAACGCCTCCTCGACCTCAGTCACCCAAGTATCTCCTCAGCTCGAGCTTCTTCAAGTTCGACCAGCGTCGCCGTCATTTCTTCATGTCGGGGCTTTCACCTTCGTTTCTTCTCCTCGAAACGAAATGAACTCTTTTCATTTCTATTATATATATATGTTAAACGGTAAACAGTAAACTATATATATATGTTATATAAATATATATAACATAAGAAATCCATATGTATGTAATATTATATATAATATATGTATGTATAAGTAAGACATAAGTAATGTATAAGTATATTTATAAGTATATACATAAGTATGTTGTTATATATATGTATGTTACATTGGATATATATGTATGTTATATATATGTATGCCTCCTTAGCATATATAAGTATGTATATAACATAAGTATGTTATATTATATATGTATGTTACGTTATAACATTATATATATATATAAAGTGAAATGGTCCTAAGGCTGTCGCCTCAATTCACTCAGGCTGTCGCCTTTTTGTCGCCTCTCGCCTCGAGCGATTTTGAGTAGTGTCGCCTTGCTATCGCCTTTCGCATTGACATCATTGTGAGTATGGGAGAAAGAGGGAGTGTTGGGCCTGTTATAGTCACCTCTATTAGAGAGTCTCTTTTGTTCTTAGACTATACATGAGAAACCATAACTTTGGGAGGTCCAGAGTTTCGAGGTCTCTAGAGAAGGAGATCCAGTTTCGAGGTCCTCAGAGGAAGAACCTATTTCAGGTTTTTACGTGGGAGATCCAGTTTTGTGAACTCTAGAAAGGGAGATCCGGTTTCAAGATTTTCAGAGGAAGACCTCATTTCAGGAATACTGAATGGGGTGCCACCGGCACTAGGTCTCTAAAGGAGAGACCTTTTGTTAGAGCTAAGTATAGTTCGTCCAACAGCTCTAAATCTCGTTGATGTGTCGTCATCAGCACACCCGCCTACGAGCAAGAACAAGTCAAAGATTGTGTTCTGTTAAGTGGGTTTCTTTGTGTTACAAGCTGAGCATTTCATGCTCCAACTTGAAAGGAAGTGTTGAGAGAATTGTAATGGTTATTTAGTCCCACATAGTGGAGTGGCACTGTGTTGTGTGTGGTGATTTATAAATAGACTTGTACCCCCTCAATTATTCTTTGAGAAGAAATACAGAGAAACACGCCCACTGGGGCACTTCTCCCATGATTTTTTCCTCGTTCCTCGTGAGGGGTTTTCACGTAAACTCAAGCATTCTTATTGCTTTATCCTTTGATATTATTGTTCGTTTCCGTTCATTTTAAATTTCAACTATTACTAATGTTGTTGGTCATGGGGAGAGTGTTTCTGGATCTTTATTCTAGTGACACCGCCTCATACTAATTTTCATTCTTCCAATCATACTAGGTCTACTTCTATTTTTTAGCTTATTCGTATGGATGTATGAGGTCCTAGCCAGATTTCTGACCGGTTAGGCCATTGGTAATTTTTGGTAATGGTTGATTTCTCTAGAGTTTCTTGAGTTTTTCTTATGAAGAATAAGTTTAAAGTTGGAAACAATATTGAAAATTGTCAATGAAATAAAGACCTAATTTTCTATTGTTATTAAGGTACTGCTTCTGATAATGCATTAGAATTTTATACTACCCGTTTAAAATCCTTTTAGCAATCCAATAGCATTATACACCAGACTACCTTTAATCATACCTCTCAACAGAACAGTGTGGCTAAGAGAAAGCATAAGCATTTTCTTGATGTTGCTCATACCTTGTCGATTCATCATTCAGTACCTTCATTGTATTAAGGGAATGTAATGTTAACCGCTTGTTTTTTTATTAATAGGATGCCAAACTCCACCCAACATGAACAAATCCCTTAGTAAGTTTTGCATCCTTATGACAATTGCTTCATGTACCATCTCGGGTGTTTGGTTGTGTTTCCTTTGTGCATATTCTTGGTCCTGGATGAGATAAACTGACACCTAAAGCAGTAAAATGTGTTGAGTTATTCTCGAACACAAAAGGGATATCGATGTTTTAATCCTATTTTGTCTCGTCATTTTGTGTTTGCTGATGTTACTTTTCATGTGGCTATTCCATATCTTTTCACGTCTGGTCGTGACTTACCTCCCACTGCTAACGTTGCTCCTATGCCTATACCACCTATACCCCTTAGAGTTATTCCTAACAATGACACACACCATAGTGTCTACTAAGATACAGAAATTTGCTGAGCCCATTCGCACTTATACATGGCCTCATACTACTTTGTAGCCCCCCTACCTCCTTTAGTCTCCCTAGGTCAAGTGAGCTCTACACCTTTAGATCTGACAATTATGTGCTTAGTGATGTTGATAAATCTCATATTGTTGATGTTACTCCTATAACTATACCACCTATACCCCTTGGAGTTATTCTTGACAATGACACACCAACTAAAGTGCCTACTGAGATACAGAAATTTGTCGAGCCCATTCGTACTTATACACGACCTCATACTACTTTGTAGGTTCCCCCTCCCTTCACCTTCAGCCTCCCCAACCCAGGTGAGCTTTGCACCTTTAGACACTAACGATTATGTGCTTAGTGATGCAGATAAATCTCATATTGATTCAGTCAGGGAGGATGATCTTAATCTTCTGATAGTTATTCGAAAGGCTCCACGGAGTTGTGCCATATATCCAGTTGTAGGCAATCTTGTGACAAACGGTATGGGAACAAAATTTGCCAATTTCTTTCATGCTCTAGCAGCTAATCATATTTCTACAACATATCATGAGGCCATACTTGATTCAAAGTGGCAACAAGCCATAGAGGATGAGATGACCACTCTTCAAAGTAGAGGCACATGGGAGTTAACATCACTGCCAAAAGGGATCTTTTGTTGTTGGCTGTCATTGAGTCTTTGCACTCAAATATAATCCAAATGGGTCTATTGCAAAATACAAAGCCAGGCTTGTGGCAAAAGGGTTCACTCATACATATGGAGTAGACTTTTTTAACATGTTCTCTCCTGTTACTAGCCTATCTATAGTGAGAATTCTTTTAGTAGTTGCAGTTCATAGAGATTGGAAGCTATACCAATTGGATGTCAAAAATAACTTCATGTATGGGGATCTACACAAAGAGGTGTACATGCAAGAACCATCAAGTTTTGAGGTTCAGGGGGAGTGTGTATGCAGGCTACATAAGGACATTCATGACCTTAAGTAGAGTCCCCATGCTTGGTTTCAGAAGTTATCTCAGGTGATGGAGTCTATTGGCTTTCAGAGGTCATCTGCGGATCATTTCCTGTTTGTCAGAAAAACAGGGAGGGGTGTTACTGTTCTTTTTGTGTAATTTGATGACTTGATTGTTACAGGAGATGATTACGAGGGAATAACTGAGATCAAGAGATATCTGGTTGATCAGTTTATGATGGACTTGGGCATATTAAGATACTTTCTTGGGATAGAAGCCAATCACAGCAAAAGTGGCATTGTTTTGTCCCAGAGGAAATATGCTCTAGATGGTTTACAGGAGGTTGGTATATTAGGAGCTAAGCAAATATACCCACGAATCCTAAGGCACATTTGCATGACCCTAAGGCAGACACTATTGATAGCAGGCAGTATAGACAGTTAGTTGAGAAGCTGTTGTATCTTACTATCACTTGACTAGACATTTCCTTTGCAGTTGGCAGGTTGAATCAATTTATGGCTAAGCCCACTAAACAACACTGGGATGTTGCGATGATGGTTCTTAGATATCTTAAGGCTCCTGGAAAGGGTTTTCTATTTACCAGAGGGACATCTTTGACAGTGGTGGGCTATTCAGATACAGATTATGTTAGATGTCATTTGGAGCTGAAATTTACTACAGGTTTTTGTACTTATGTAGCTGACAATCGTGTGACCTAGAAGAGCAAGAAACAAGTGGTAGCCTCCAGGTCTAATGTAAAGTCAAAGTATAAGGCGATGGCTCAGACTGCTGCTGAGATGATGTGGATTCAATCTCTCCTAATTGACTTACACATTGAGATTGATGGACCTATGGAAATGCAATGTGATAATAGGGCTGCTACTTATATAACCAATAATCCCATGTTCCATGAGTGCACTAAGCATGTGTGCTGAGATGATGTGGATTCGACTCTCTTGATTGACTTACATGTTGAGATTGATGAATCTTTGGAGATGCGATGTGATAATAAGGCTGCTACTTATATAGCCAATAATCTAAAGTTCCATTAGTGCACTAACATATAGAAGTTGATTGCCATTACACCAAAGGTATTATTAAAAAACGGTTGTTTTACACAGCTCTAGTCTCTACCGATGATTAGACAACTGATATATTTACCAAGCCTCTTATCAGTTCCAATTTTAATGTATGTTGTTCCAAGCTGAGCATGATTGACATCTATACTCCAGCTTGTGGGGGAGTGTTGTACTTCATTGGTCTATTATGTCTGTAGGGGTGTGTTTGTAACTTTTTATTTCTTCTTGGAGTTGTGTTGTAGTTTGTCCCATCTCTTTCTATATATAAAGAGAGGTAGGATTTTGGAATAAGATTAAATCATTCGTTTCTCCTAACTCAACCACCTCTAACATTCTTAAATGCAAAGGT
Source organism: Thalassia testudinum (assembly GCA_037157565.1). Classification (NCBI taxonomy): domain Eukaryota; kingdom Viridiplantae; phylum Streptophyta; class Magnoliopsida; order Alismatales; family Hydrocharitaceae; genus Thalassia; species Thalassia testudinum. Next base: position 68,768 of record JAZHRO010000061.1, read on the forward strand.
ATCCCCACAAGAACCACTTCAATCTTTGCCTTCCAAGATGGCCTCTCAGAGCTTGTGCCATTGTATATTGAAGGCCAGTGCCATCGCATGAGGGCATAACCAACATGCAAGACTTCAAAAGCCAAATTCTGTGCCACCTCCGATCTCAACCCAAAGATGAGTTTCTTAGCATCTAACGCCACCACCTTAATATCCATCATCGAGCCCAACAAACACATGAGATCCTTCTTCACCTCTGCTGATCCAACCTTCCCCTGCAAAACCTCTCCAAGCAAAGCCCCCGCAACAACCTCTTCCAATGGACGCACCTGTACCAACCAAGGTGGAGCAACCTCCACCATAGGTGCCCTTCTCGAAGGCGAAGGTGGATCATGTAACCTTCTCCTTCAAAGAAACTCCTCTACAACAAGGCACTCTGCAATGGCCGAGAGCCCCACCCCTTAGACATCGAATAGGATCTCTACAGGCCCTTGCGAGATGTCCCCAACCAAGGCACTTGAAGCACCAAAGCCTCTCCAGTCCTCTTCTCCCTGTCCGGGGAGTAACAATCATCCAACCATCATGCCCCCCCCCAACCTACCGAGTCACCCTACCCGACACTCTCTCACTACTACAAGATAATTCCCTTTCTCTTTATTTTCTCTATTTGAATTGTTTATGCTTTATTATATTCTTTAGGTTCTCTTATGTATTTTACTCACACCTCTCTCTATATAAAGAGGTGTAGGGTTTCCGAAGAATAATAAATTGCTCATTTCTTCCCACTTGGTATCAAAGCGACAATCCTAGGTTGGTGCTTTGGTATCCCACCAAAAACCCTAATCTCCAAACCCATCCACCAAAAACCCAGCTTCTCTTCGTCGTCTCACCGCCGATCATTGCCTAGAGAAAGGTGCTTATCGACCCTCTCTCCATTGTGCAGGCGATCACATTGGGGCAGCGGCAGCATTGTCAATCGCTACACCACCAGCCGCTGCTCACAGTGAGCGGCAACGTTGTAGGCTAGTGTGGCGTCGGTCACTGCCCACATCAGGTGACAACAGTAGGTATCCCCAGATCCTGCTGAGCAATGCTTGAGGGTCTAAAAATCCTTGCGGTGGCCTTGTTTGATCCTAGTAGGGCTGGGTTCTCTCTCTCCCCACACGATATATCATGATCTTATGTTAAGATCTCCGTATAAGGTATTTCTGATGATCTGCAGGTTTTGAAAATCACATTTCAGATTAAATATTTAGTGGTCTTTCTTCCTGATTTGGCGAGATGGCATCCTTATCATCATCCGAAGTCATAACAGATGTTTCCACGGAGACAGGAAACACCAAGAACCTGTTCTTTGTTCCCGTTACGAAGTTGGATGAGACCAACATGCACACTATGCACGTTGGTCTCAGACATTCCTTATGATCGTTAAAGGGCATGATAAGGAACATATCCTGTTGGTGGTGGAGCCTACCAACAAGACTGGGAAGTATGTCACGTGGAAAAGAGATGACGCCATGGTCAGGCTTGGATTATGAACGTTGTTGCGTTACATATTGGAGATGGAATAATGTACTATAAGACTACCATGTGGAGTTCTCTCCATGATACGTACTCCTATGAAAAGAATTCCAGTAAGATATTTCAGATCACTCATAATATTTTTCTCTCAGGTAGGATGATCTTTCTCTTCCTCAGTATTATACTAGATTGAAAGGCTTTCTTGAGAATTATAATGCTTGTAGACCTATTTGTACTTGTGCTACATAGAGAGAGTACCGCAAGGAGTTTGCGACTCTCAAGTTTCTTTCAAGTCTTCGTCCAAATTACGAGTTAGCCGATCCCAGATGCTTACCCCCTAATAGAGATTCCTACTTCGGAGGAGGCATACAACAAACTTAGTAGATTGTCAATCAAGTCTACAATTCTAGAGGCCACAGGACAGACCTCTGCCTTTGTTGTTGTTAGTGGTAGAGGAGTACGTGGAGGTTCTGCTATTCGGGGACGTGGTCGAGGTCGGGGGCAACATGGCAAAACCACGCCCTACTTGCTCTTTTTATGGACGTATTGGACATGTTGAAGCATCTTGTTGGACTAAGCATGGAAAGCCACCCATGGGTAATCAAGCTTTAGTCACCACTGAGACAGAGACATATATGGTTCCCATGGTAGCGTTTGATGCTCTTGCACAGCGACTAGCTTAGGTCACACAGGAGTCTCTCTCTACTACAGATACTGTTGCCCTTGCATCCTCAGGTAGAGGGTAATTCTAGTTTGCCTGCATTATCACATTACAATAGATCTCCATGGCTTATAGATTCTGGTGCATCAAGGCATTTCAGTGGTGATCACTCATCTTTTAGACATCTTCAGTCGTTACCTCAAGGAGGACTGTATAGGTTGCAGATGGTTGCCATTCCAGAGCAGATGGACAGGGGGAGATTTCCCTTACTCCCGGGTTACAATTGTCTAAAGTCTTATTTGTACCTGAGTTCCCATTTAATTTATTACATGTGAGTTGCAAAGGATCTCAATTGCCGTGTCATATTTGATGATATGGGTTGTGTATTATAGGATAAGTTGACAAGGAGGATGATTGGTGGCGGACATGAAGAGCGGGGTAATATCACTTGCTTTAGACAGACAGTTGCATCTTATCAGGGCGAGTATGGCTTCGCTATTGGCACTGCTCTATAGTGGCATTATCGCCTTGGACACATTCCTCTAGACAGGCTACGACGTGTCATTTCCTATCTATCACCCGCTAATGAGATCAGATGTAATGCATGCCAGAACGGGAAACACCACACAGCTTTTCTTTCTAGTTCATCTTTGTCAGAGTCTATTTTTGATTTAGTTCATTTGGATGTTTTGGGTCCCAGTCGTGTTCTTGATAGATTGGGACACAAGTATTATCTTGTTATTGTGAATGATTCATTCTATAGGTCACACGGCATTGTACATCAAATCACATGGCCACATACATCCCAATAGAATGGGATAGTTGAGAGGAAGCACAGGCATATTTTAGATGTGGCAAGAACTATTCTCATACATTAACAGATTCTACATCTTGACAGTGATCTTTTTGTAGTGGTACCTCGTACATTTGGCTGTGTAGCCTTTATGCATGTTACGGGACTTGGCAGAGATAAGTTGGCACTAAGAGCCACTCAATGTGTATTTTTGGGATATTCTCACACCCAGAAAGCATACAGGTGCTATAATCCTCTCACTAGGAGACACTGTCAGTGCAGATGTCACATTTCATGACGTACCGTATTTTTCTATGGCTGCCAAACAATTGTCATTCATACCACAAGATAGATCTTCTCCACAGGCTCCTATGCCTATGCTACCTATTCAGTTTGGTGATTTTACACCTATTCCGATGCCTGCTCAGTCCCCAAGGGATTCTGGTAATAGCAAGTTCAGGGATCCTCCAGTGATATCCGATTCCAGTCACTTACAGACCTTGTGCTACCCCCCCTTCCCGACCTCAGTACTATCGTCCTCCCCTACAGAGGTATGTGTTGATGATACTAATGAATCTTCGTCTCTTGATGTCTTTGCAGGGTCAGCTAGTGTATCTAAGGATGATTTTCTCCTACTACAAATGATGATATTGACCTTCCAATAGCAGTTAGGAAGGCCGCACGTAGCTGTGCACACTATCATGTGATTGGTGCTTCTGTATGTGATGGTCTTAGTACCACATTTACTGCATTCACTATGGCACTTATGATGTAAACAGTACCGTCTACTTACCAAGAGGCTATGCTAGATCCTATATGGCATCAGGCTATGAAAGATGAAATGGCAACTCTTCAATCTCGTGGCACGTGGGAGCTTACTCCCCAACCCGTGGGGGGGGCGGGTGGTTGATTGTCGATGGGTCTTTGCCTTGAAATATAACCTAAATGGGTTTATTTCTAGGTATAAGATTCGCTTAGTAGCAAAAGGGTTCAATCAAACATATGGAGTGGACTCTTTTGATACCTTCTCTCCTATGGCGACGCTTCCTACAATTCGTATTCTTTTATCTGTGACAGCTAACAAAGAATGGGATCTTCACCAGCTAAATGTGGAAAACACCTTCCTCTATGGTGATCTTCAGGAGAAAGTATATATACAGCAACCCCCAGGATTCGATGTTGAGGGGGAGTGTCTGTAGATTGAAGAAGGTAATTTACAGGCTCAAACAGAGTCCTCATGCATTGTTTCATAAACTAAGATAGTGGAAGGCATGGGCCTATGGAGATCTACATCTGATCATTTCTTGTTTAACAGGAAGACTAATAAGGGAGTGGTTGTTCTATTTGTTTATGTTGATGATCTTATTATTACAGGGGATGATACTACTAGTATTCTAGAAGTCAAAAAGGACTTGGCTGCACAATTTTTTATGACAGATTTGGGATCCCTTCGCTACTTTTTAGACATTGAGGTGGCTAAAGGAAAAGATGGTATTGTAGTAAATCAGAGAAAGTATGCACCGGAAGTTCTTAGGGAGACTAGGATGTCAAGATAGGAGCTAAGGTGGCTAACATACCCACGGATCCATGGATCCCATGGTACACTTATATGATGAGGATGAGCTTGTCGAGAGCAAAAGCTCTAGGCAGTTAGTTGGGAAACTCCTCTATCTTACCATTACCAGACCTGATATTTCATTTGTTGTTAGAAAACTTCATCAATCCATGGAGAACCAACTAAGCAGCATTGGCATGCTACAATGCAAGTACTCAGATATTTGAAGAAAAATCCAGGCCGTGGGTTATTGTTTTACAAGAGGTATCCTATGATAGTGATAGGATACTCTGATACAGATTATACTGGCTGTCTTGCTTATCACAAGTCTACTACAAGGTTTTGTACCTATGTTGCAGGAATTTGGTGACTTAGAGAAGCAAGAAGTAGATTGTTGTATGTAGATCCAGTGCTGAATCAAAATATAGAGCTATGGCTCAAGCAACAACAGATATGGTTTAAGTAAAGTCTATCTTACAAGACATATACAGATAAAGGATCCTATGAAGATGAGGTGTGACAATCTTGTAGCTACATATATTGCAAATAATCCCATGTTTCATGAACGTACAAAACATATGGAAATCGATTGTCACTACACCAGAGATCTTATCCAGAAGGGTGTTATTTGCACATCTTCAACTGCTTCAGAGAACCAGATAACAAATATTTTTACAAAGCCACTGAGCAGAGCTGCATTTGATATTTGCTGTGACAAGCTAAGTTTAATGGACATCTACACTTCAGGTTGAAGGGGACTGTTACAAGATATTTTCCTTTCTCTTCATTTTCTCTATTTGGACTGTTTATGCTTTATTATATTCTTTAGGTCCTTTTATGTATTTTACCCACACCTCTCTCTATATAAAGAGGTGTAGGGTTTCCGAAGAATAATAGATTACTTATTTCTTCCCACTCATACGTATGGCTCACCCAAGATATTCAACATTGATCAATTCGCTTTTTCCATCTCAACAACATCCATATCCAAGAAGAAAACTTAATCTGATGTGGAAAAAATACAAAATAGTTAAGGAGATTTTTTTTCCTCCTATGTCTATAATTCATACTTGCAATTGATCGATGTGTGCACTTTCCTTGAATTAGTTGAGAAACTGAGACAAAAAAATGGCATGGGAAGATCAAAGAAGTCATCTTCATACCTCTTCAATATAAGGTCTCGACCAGCTGTCCCATACATTGGGAGGCAGTTGTCCACCCCATGAATCAAAAATTTGAATGCATTGAGCTCCAGCATTAATTTGATATATAATATACTCAGAACTAGCCTTCGTTAGATGAGATAGAAGAGCCCTTAATACATGCGGGGCAGTATGGCACATGCTCTTTATAGTGGCATAAGTCCGAGTTGTCCCCCCTTCCACAATATATGTAGCAATTGTCCACGGTGCTCCTACAAAACCTAGAACTGCAGCTTTCTTCCCAACCTAATGATAAGAAAGTGATTAGACAAAGAATAAATCAAAGTAAACTTAATAGCAATGCAAAAAAGTTAACCAGTTGATGTGAAAGCTACTTAAAGGTCCAGAAATGTTGTAATTAAAAGACGCATCGTAGATCAACTAAGCTGATATCAACTAGAGATAAAATCAGACATAGAATCTGAATCAATTATTCATGTCACTTGGATTGTTAGATATTTAAGCTGTTCGACTGATTTTGCTTTTAATAAATGGGACTTCAATAACCTGTATGTTTTGACTTTATTTTATGACGAGCTGATGAATTTCCTGGAAGAATGGATTTTGAGTTACCGGTCTATTTTGAATTTCCATCTACCATAAAACACTAAGGTGCTGATTAGTGGGATAAAAAATAAGTTTTATTCATCACAAAAATCATACACCTCTTTATATAGAGAAATATGTTAGAAAAATTACACAAGAGAACCAAATAAAAAAATAAACTAACAAGATAGTTACTACTCAACATAAAATAAGATAACTAGGAAAGTTTAACACTCCCTCTCAAGCTGGAACATAGATATCTATCATGTCTGGTTCTCTGAAGCAACAAATGTAGTGAAAAAAAATCCTCTCTAGATCAGATCTCTAGTATACTGACAGTCAATCTCTACATGTTTCGTACGCTCATAAAACATGGGATTGTTCGTTATGTAGGTTGTTAGATGGTGTTGTCTCAGTGTTATCTTCCCACACCTCCTCTTTATAAAGAGCTGTAGGACTTCCATAATGAAGTTGACGAATTCTATTCTCCCACTTGGTATCAGAGCACTAGTCCTGAACCGTGGCTCTCGATATCCCACCCCCAAGGCCTCCAAACCCTACACCCCACACCCTCTCCCCTCTCCCAGCAACAACGGCATAAGAGCTCCTCAGCAACCTCCCCAGCGATCGTGTGTAGTGGCGCTCGCATGCAGCAACACCCCCAGCTGCCGTGTGCGGCGTGTGGTGCGTATGGCGGTGCTCCCAACAGCAAGGCTCGGCATCTAGTAGCACTGTGGCGATGCACATGAAGCGACGAGGTAGCAATAGTGGCAAGGCGGCAGCTCTGGCGGTGGCGTGCAAGTAGGAACACGTGCACGGGTAGCGCAGCACGTGTGAAGGGTTTGTAGCTCCTTTCTAGGGCTACGTCCCTTCCGATCACAGGGAGAGAGAGACCTAGGTCTCCTTGGGGTCATCTCTGGTGTTCTCCCTGCACCCAAGTTAGGCCAATGCCTGTCCAAGGGGCTTCTTGTCGAAGATGCAAATTTGAACACATACTATTTCAAATCCATTGGTGTTCACTGAACAGTGGTATGGTTTTCTCCAGATTTATGGACTGATTTTGGGGTGTATATTCCCTTATTGATGGCTTTTTGGGGGTGTATTCCCCGTATTACATGATTCTTGGGGCAAGTATTCCTCATTTTCTTTGAATGTGGTTTGCTTGATACCAATGGCATAATCTGAGTCTGGTGCATCAGGAGCATTATAGGAGCCACCGTGGAGCAGGGTGGCTGATCGGCTCTGGTACGTCACAGCATTTATGTAGTGATCAGACTTATTTTCGTTCGCTACAATCCGTTCCCCCTGGAAGAGCTGTACAAGTGGCTGATGGTAGATACACCCTAGTTAGGGGTAAGGGGGAGGTGTCTGTAACCCCTAGTTTACAGCTTGTTCAGTGCGTTGCATGTGCCAGAATTCCCATTGAGTCTGTTGTCCATAAGCAGAATCACGAAAGATCTCAACTGTAGAGTGATCTTCGATGATGTCGAATGTGTTGTTCAGGACAAGCTTATCGAGAGAATTATCAGAGGTACAGAGGAGAATGACATTTACCGTCTGGGAAAGGAGTCGTTTGCAGGAGTTACTGGATATGATAGCGAGAGTGTTCTACAGTGGCATGTTCGTTTTGGCCACTTGTCTCTGGAACAAGGTTTGAAATGCCGATTTCGACGTTGTGCCGATGAAATTGTAAGTGTGCATTTTGCCGGCATAAGGGCACATCGTGGAAATGCCCATTTTTCGATGGGCATGCCGAGGGCACGCAATGGAAATGCTCGTTTTTATGTTACATTCATCGGTGAATCATTTTATTCTTTATTGAATTTTTACAACCGTCGATGTGCGAACGAATTCATTGATTATTATGTTATAGGTTTTCTATGATTACTTTTGTCGATAATGATGTGACGTAATGTGCGAATGTACAACTCATTGTACATTGTACAACTTAATGATTATTCAATGATGCATTGAATGATTGAAGGATATTTTTTAGGATTAAAAATGTTGTGATTTGGTCTTACAGGGATACAAAAGGACATTTTTGTCTACCTTTAAAAAGTTATTGTTCTTAGTTTGGTGTAAAAAGAGAGTGCAAATTAGTTATTGAGAACCAGATGGACATGTTTTGAACTTTAGGATAACATGAAAGCCTAGTGTAAATTTGAAGGGAAAGGAGGACTGGTGTTGTAGTGCAGCGGCACTAGGCCCAAGCAACAGTATGCAGTAGGGCCAGGCAAAGCAGCATCGGCATCGACATCGACATACTATCAGTATGGTCAACATGCCAGCAACATTCCTGCTTCTCGATAGCTATTCCATGTCAACATGGCCATTCACACAAAAATACCATTTCGACAGCATGCCGGACGTATTTAAAACTCTGCTTTGAATCGCCTCAAGAGGGTGATACCACATATTTCCCCAGTTGTTACCATACAATGTAATGCTTGCCAATTTGGTAAGCACCATCGGTCCTCTTTTCCAGCTAGCACCTCTCCTGGATCTTCGACATTATTTCAACTACTTCATATTGATGTATGTGGACCGAGCAGAGTCCCATATCGGATGGGACACAGGTATTGCCTGGTTGTTGTAAATGATTTCTTTAGAGCCACGTGGGTGTTCTTGTTGAAGAGCAAGGCAGAGGTTGGAGGATGCATAGAGTCTTCTTCTGGAAATCAGCACACAGTATTTAGCCATAGTGAAGATGGTGCGGACTGATAATGCTCTTAAGTTCTGCACTGCTAGACTTAAGGAGTTCTACAGGACCCGTGGGATTGTCCATCAGACACTTGTCTTTACACTTCACAGCAAAATGGTGTCGCAGAGAGGAAGCACAGGCACTTGTTGGATGTTGCCCGTACACTATTGATTCATCACAATGTGCCGCAGAGACACTGGGAGAACGTAGTTTTGACAACTTATCTCATCAATAGGATGCCCAGCTCAATTCTTCACAAGCAAATATCGATTCTTCTGCATCCAGACAAGTTATTTCATGTGCCTCCCAGGACCTTTAGATTTGTTGCATTCATCCATGTGTCGTCACTTGGTCGAGACAAGTTGGCTTCTCGCTCTATTAAGTGCACATTTTTAGGGTACTCTAGGACATAGAAGGGGTATCGTTGCTATGATCCTCTACAAAATAGACATTATGTTGGCACCGATGTCTTTCCATGAGAATACACCATATTTCTCAGTCACTGGACAGAGGAGCTCTTGTGATGTATTTCTTCCCCTGCCTGTTCCATGTGCAGAGACTCAGGTGTCTACTTCTCAATCCAAACCTCCAGCTAATAGACAAATGAGCTCTTCCTACTTGGATGACTTTGAGAGATTACACGGGTCATTACGTACCTATCATAGGCATCACACTACATTTCAGAGGCCTCCTCCCTCACCAACAGTTGATGGTTCACAGGTAGTTGAGAGTGCACCTGATGCAGTGACAGTTTGGTTAAACCTAATTCCCCTTACAATGTAGATCACCATAGTAGTAAGGCTCCTTCTGCGGTGACTCAGTCCAAGATACCAGATGATTCAAATCTCCATATTACCATTAGGAGGGCACCGCACACCTGTGAGTCCAGATATCGGGTTGTAAGTAGTTTAGCTACCGATGGTCTTGCTTCTCAGTTTAACAGCTTTGTCAGGTACTTACAGCATCACACATTCCATCTACCTACCAACAGGCCATGCTTGATCCAAAGTGACGTCAAGCCATCAAGGATGAGATGGCAGCACTTCAGAATAGACAGACTTGGGCTCTCACCTCGCTTCCTACTAGCGAACGACTAGTTGGCTCTCGATGGTCCTTTGCCTTAAAATACAACCCTAATGGGTCTATTTCGAGGCATAAGGCCAAGCTAGTAGCAAAGGGTTCACCCAGACATATGGAGTGGACTTCTTTGATATTTTCTCCCCCGTTGCACGACTTGCCACTGTCTGGATACTTATTTCTATTGCTGCTCACAGAGACTGGCCATTATATTAGCTTGATGTAAAGAACACCTTTCTCTACGGTGATCTTCAGGAGGAGGTTTACATACAGCAGCCCCCGGGTTTCGAGATTCAAGGGGAGTGTGTGCAGATTGAGGAAGGTAATTTATGGATTGAAGCAGAGTCCAAGGGCCTGGTTCCAGAAGTTATCAGATGTGTTCCACCAGATTAGTCTAAGGCATTCTACTTCAGATCACTCCTTATTTACCAGGAAGACTAACAGGGGGACTATGGTGCTCCTGGTATATGTTGATGATCTTATCATCACTGGGGATGACAGAGATGGCATAGACAAAGTCAAAAGGCACCTATCAGAGAAGTTTGTCATATAGGATCTGGGACAATTTAGGAATTTCTTACGCATTGAGGTTGCACGTGGTAGGGATGGAGTAGTACTCCCGCAGAAGAAAAATGCTCTTAATCTTCTTCAAGAGACTGGCATATTAGCAGCTAAGGCTGTAAATATTCCCATAGATCACAAGGTCCATTTATATGATAAGAAATCTGAAGTGGTTGACAGTAGGACCTACGACATGGTGGGTAAGCTCCTTTACCTCACCATCACTCATCTAGAGTAAGTCTTTGTCTGTTGGTAGGCTTAGCCAGTTTATGGATAAGCCAACTAGGCAACACTAGGAAGCTGCAATGCAGGTGCTTACGTATGTGAAGAAAGCACCAAGACGAGGATTATTGTTCCATAAGGGAACGCCCATGGGGATTGTAACATACTCTAATACTGATTATGCTAGCTGTGTTAGGGACAAAAAATCTACCATAAAGTTTTGCACCTTTGTTACGGGCAATCTGGTTACATGGAGGAGCAACAAGCAAGTGGTCATATCTAGATCCAGTGTGGAGTCAGAGTACAGGGCCATGGTCCAAACAGCCGCTAAGATGGTTTGGGTCAAGTCAGTTTTGTCAGATCTTCATGTTCCTCTGGATAGGTCTATGGAGATGCGATGTGACAACAAAGCAGCGACCTACATTGCCAATAACCCCATGTTCCACAAGAGGACAAAGCATGCAGAGATTAACCGTCACTACACTCGGGATCTCATTCAACGTAGGACGTTACATATCACAAGTCACTTCTGAGGAGCACACTGCAGATGTCTTCACAAAGCCTCGAGTGTAGGAGCAAACTGCGAGATCTGCCTTTGAGGCGATTGTTCCAAGCTGAGCATAATAGATATTCATGCTCCAGCTTGAGAGGGAGTGTTAGATAGTGGTGTTATGTATTGTTTATTTTATGTTTCTTTATTTCTAATGGACCATGGTGTTATTTTCCCGCACCTCTTCTCTTTATAAAGAGATATAGGACTTCCATAATGAAGTTGACGGATTTTATTCTCCCACTTGGTATCAAAGCTATGGAAGTCCTACACCTCTTTATAAAAAGAAAAAGTGTGGGAAAATAACACTAAGACATAACACCACCATCTCACATAGGCAACTACTTTATTGTCACATCTCATCTCCATGAGCTCCTCAACCTTAATATGTAAGTCAAGTAACACAGATCTGACCCACACAAGCTCAGTAGTCGTCTATGCCATGGCTCTATACTCTGACTCTGCATTAGAGCAAGACACTACACTCTATTTCTTGCTTCTCCACATTGCCAGATTACCAGCCACATAAGTACAAAATCCGATAGTGGATTTTCTGTCAGAAAGACATCCGGCATAGTTGGCATCAAAGAATCCCACCATACTCAGTCCTGTCTCCTAAATAGCAGTGCACATCCTGGTACTCGTTTCAAGTACCTGAGCACTTGCAAAGCAGCATCCCAGTGTTGCTTAGTCTATCCATAAACTGGCTAAGCTTACCAATTGCAAGCGAGATATCTAGATGTGTAATAGTAAGGTAAAGCAGCTTCCCCATCAACTGCCGGTATCCTCTACTCGCAACAGGCTTGGAGTCAAAATCATACAGGTGCATCTTAGGATCCATGGATATGTTGGCAGACTTTAGATCCCAACATCTTAGTCTCCTGCAGTAAATCAAGAGTGCATTTCCTTTGGCTAAGGACAATCCCACTTTTTCCTCTTACTACTTCTATATCCAAGAAGTATCTCAATGAGCCCGGATCCTTCATAACGAATTTCTTTGGCAGCTTTTACTTGACCTCAACTATCCCAGTGGTGTCATCACCAGTGATGATGAGGTCATCTACATAGACAAGGAGAGTCGCAATCCTCTTGTCCATCTTCCTTACAAATAAGGAATGATCAGCAGTAGAGCAAATAAGTCCCATGTCTTCAACAACCTCTGACAACTTGTGAAACCAAGCTCGTAGATTCTGCTTAAGGCCATATATCACCTTCTTCAACTTGCACACACACTCCCCTTAAGCCTTAAATCCCAAGGGCTGCTACATATACACTTCTTATAAATCACGATATAAGAAAGCGTTCTTCACATACAGTTGAAATAACAGCCAGTCAAAATAAGTAGCTACAGAAATAAGAATCCAAACTGTAGGATGTTGAGCCACAAGCATTGATTTAAATGCCGACGGCATGCCGTCGACAAGGCCGATTTTGAAGAACAGCCATGCCGATATGATTTCAGTGTCGAAAAACAGGTGTTTCGGTGGCATGCCACCGTGTCGCCGCCGACAAAATGGTCACTCTCCCTCGTCCCCCTCACCTGTACAGGAACTTGGCAGGGCTGTAGGGCGTGCGAGTACCGGAGAACACCGCGGAGTAGATTGCGTCGAGATCGCACACGAGGCACACAACCTTCCTGTCGTCGCCCTCGCCACCCGCCTTCCTCTGCTGCGGCCTACAGACGTAGGGGTTGTGGCAGTCGCTGAGGAAGTAGCTCCTCAGGGGCGGGGTGTGGAGCAGCGCCTGCAGTGCGGAGTTCATGAAGCAGGTGCTGCCAAGGTTGTTGAGCCCCCGAAGGCCTCACGGGACCCCGCGGCCCGACTCGGCGGCGGTGTCGGGGCACCACAGTGGGTTGGAGCAGCAGTCGAGGAGGCGCTGCTCCCTGGGGGTGGGGGTCCAGGGGCGGAACTCGACCAGTCGCCTCCTTTTGGGGGGTGTGGGGGGAAGGGGGATGGAGGTGGTCCGATATTGGGAGGCGAGGAGGACAGCGGAGTTGAAGTCGGGGTCGTAGACCTGGTTGCGGCAGGCGAAGCAGAAGAGCTCAGCGCGGTGGACGTCGAGGGCGTGGGGAGGGGAGGAGAGGGACTGGTAGAGGTGGTCGGGGGCGTGGAGGGGGTAAGAGAGGCAGAAGTAGAGGCGGGGTGGGGAGGAGGGGGGCAGAGGGGACAGCGGTGGGGGAGGTCGAGGTGGAGCTCGGCGTGGTCGAGGGCGGGGGTTTGGGGCGGAGGAGAAGGTGGAGGGAGCGGAAAGGGTTGGGGGAGGAGGAGAGGAAGAGCTGGAGGTGGGGGCAAGGAGGAGGGATGGAGGAGGAAGAGGACATGGGGAGGAAGGTGGTGGTGGTGGAGTCGCAGGGTCGGTTGGCCCCGTGGACATAGAGGGTGGGGAGGGAGGTCGGGAGAGGCGGGAGGGCTATTTGATTTGGGTGTAGTGGGGGCCCCACCTTGTTAAGAGATGCTGTGTGCTTGTGCAAATATCCATAGGGTCGGTAAGCACTACTGATGCCGTAGGATGCTTAACATATAGGGACTCCCACCAAAGGCGTGTGCTTGTGCCGATGCCGATGCAGCCCACCTTGTTAAGAAATGCCGATGCCGATGCAGATGCTGTGTGCTTACTGTAGACTGCCACTGCCATCTCTTCCACTCCGCTAATGCCACTGTCACAGTCATCTCTGCCGCTGCTTCAGGCTATAGCCTGCATCGTTACTTATGGAACTTCTCACTTTCTTGGTGGTGGACTTGTTGCCTGCTGGGAAGGTGGCGGAGCGTCTCCCTGTAGAGGGTGGCTGCCGCACGTTTAGGATTTCCTCTAATGATGACTCTTTTGGAGGGAAGGGGAAAGGGGACAAAGGTAACGGGTGGTCGTGCGGTGCCAGTGCCCGCACTGGCTGGTGGCATGATGCAATGGCCAATGTGAATTGGGTGGGGTGGGAATTAAGGTGTGTGCACTGTGTGGTGGATGGTGGTGAATCTGGTGGAGGAGAATGGGTAAGAAATCCATAAAATATTTATCAACAATTTGCATAGTAGACAATACCGATGGACGTAATCGTAAATTTATCGAATCAAATATTTGCACAGTACGTCACCGACCGACGGACGTAATCACAAAAAATTCATAAAATATTAATCGACGATTTGCACAGTACGTCGCCGACGAACGTAATCGTAAATATACCGAATGAAATATTTGCACAGTACGTCACCAACCGACGGATGTAATCATAAAAAATCCATAAAATATTTATCGACAATTTTCATAGTAGACATCACCGACAGACGTAATCGTAAATGTATCGAATCAAATATTTGCACAGTACATCACCGACCAACGAACGTAATCACAAAAAATCCATAAAATATTAATCGACGATTTGCACAGTACGCCACCGACGAACGTAATCGTAAATATACCGAATGAAATATTTGCACAATACGTCACCAACCGACGGACGTAATTATAAAAAATCCATAAAATATCTATCGACAATTTTCATAGTAGACATCACCGACGGACGTAATCGTAAATGTATCGAATCAAATATTTGCACAGTACGTCACCGACCAATGGACATCACAAAAAATCCATAAAATATTAATCGACGATTTGCACAGTACGTCACCGACGAACGTAATCGTAAATATACCGAATGAAATATTTACACAGTATGTCACCAACCGACGGACAATCATAAAAAATTCATAAAATATTTATTGACAATTTTCATAGTAGACATCACCGACGGACATAATTGTAAATGTATCAAATCAAATATTTGCACAGTACGTCACCGACCGACGGACGTAATAAAAAAAAATCCAAAAAATATTAATCGAAGATTCAGATAATATACGTCTCGCGTTGCACTCATTGATAGCGGATGTACTTAATTATAAAAATCACATAAATTATTCGAAATGATTGGTTATAAATATCGACTATCAGTTGCTGCAATTCACACTCACAACCATAGACACATCGATTGAGCTCACAATCCCAATTCAGAGTTATCGACTATCAGTCGTCATCGATTTGCTGCTGCCTACTGTTGCCTATCGATTACTGATAGACGCTGACTCGCTAAGTCAGTGAGTTGCTGTGGTGAGACAGTTTCTTTCAAAAATCGAGCAGAAGGTTTCAGTTATAGCTTTCGTACCTTTTTTCCTACCTCTTTTTCGTTTATGGTAGTATTCATTATCATTTTTTAACTATCATATTTGTCAAGTTCTAAATTTAGCAATACACAATAACAAATAAAGTAATAACCACTTATAAAGTACAATACATACTAGCCCCATACTTTCCAACAATAAGGCCCAACAACTACTAATACTCATCAGTGAACATATATATTAGACTTTCAAAAAAGTACGATTAGACCCAAACCTAAAAAAAAGTAGACGTGCCAACTAAGTTGCATAATTGTCTAAGTCACATTAGACTTAATTGGATCATTCTGGGACCTTGTCTACTTGGACCAACCGGTGGATCGGTGCGGTAACCGCATTAACCTCTAGTGGTGTCCCGCCGTGCGGGGTGTCCTAGGGGGTCTCACCTATCTGGCTGGCCAGGTAATTCAAGGGTTGGGGTAATCCAATCGGGTCTAGTAGGACTTGGATTAGATACAAAAGGTGTAACCATTTAAGGTAGATTTTTCTCGCTTGTTTGAATTAGATAGGGATAGATACGTCAAAGGTATAGTATTATTATATAATGATTATGAATTATGAAGTAAATGTAGTGTAGCTGTGCAGAATCAATATGTCTGGAAAAGGCAAGGCTATTGTTGGAGGAAGTGGGAGCGGAAACGTCAAAAAGGATAAGGAAGACATTGGATGGTTGTATTACACCAAAGTTATGGATGGAACCAAACCTATGACAGAATGTAATTTTTGTGGAAAACAGCTAAATGGTGGTGGAATTACACGATTCAAGCATCACCTAGTTGGTGACGATAAGAATGTTATAAAATGTGAGGATTGTCCAAATGATATTCGTAATTTGATTGCCGAGTTAATGACGTCAAGGCGAGAGAAGGAATCAATAAAACAGAGGTCAAAAGAAGCAGTCTGTGAGGTCCTATTTGGTAGTTGTGAAGATTATTACGATGTAGACTCTAACTCGGATGAAGACTATGAATATCCGAGTGATGTGAAGGCTGATCCAAGGCGGAGACAATTCAGACAAGCAATGAAAGACTCACTTAGAAGTGAGCATGAACGATAAGCCCTAGCAGGTGATCGAAGAGCACAAAGCATGAGGTATACAGATGCTGGTGGTAGTGGCTCAGGTTCTAGACTACCTCCACACCCATCCAAAAAATAAAAAATGGGTTTACGTAGCTCATTTCGATCTGGTAGCACTAAGGGGAGCCTGGGGGAAAAGCAAACCCAAAACAGAAAACCATTAAGGGCATGTTTGGGAATGCAAGGGAAAAGGTTAGTAGAGCAGTCACAAGCTTAGTTTCGGCTCATGGGCTGCCAGCTAACATTGCAGATGGGCCATGGTTGCAAAATGTTATTGACGTCAGTGCTCAATATGGAACTGGAGTTAAGGCTCCTACAGCATATGAAATAATAAACAAATACATGCTTATGGAGAAGGCAGATTTAGCTGAGTATATTTCTGATTTGAAAAGTATGTGGCCCCATTATGGAGTTACACTGATGACAGATGGTTGGACTAGCTATACAAGGAGACAAATCATTAACTTCCTTGTATATTGTGATGGACGATCCATTTTTTTGAAATCCGTCGATGCATCGGATAAAGTAAAAGATTACAAATACCTTTATTACTTATTGAAGGATACGATTAATGAAGTCGGGAAAGAACAGATTGTTCAAATTATTACGGACAATGGCAGCAACCTCAAGAAGGCGGGAGAAAAGATTATGAAATCAAATAAATATGGAATATTCTGGACGCCATGTGCTGCACATTGTATAGATTTAATTTTGAAAGACTTCGGAAAGAGGAAGTCAATTTCATCTATTATGGATAAGGCCCGATCGATTACATCATTTATTTACAATCACGGGCATATCTTGTCGTTAATGAGGGAGCATTGCAATAGCGAATTGGTGCGTCCTGGGATAACACGATTTGCTACAAATTACATTGCCTTGCAAAGTATTGTAGACAATAAAGTTGGATTAAAGTCAATGGTAAATTCTACCAATTGGTTTGCCATGGCAGAAACTATGACACAAGATGGGAAGGATGCAGAGGACTTGATAAACAATTCACGATTTTAGGATGATTGTAACCGCGTTACTCATATTATGGAGCCCGTCGTATTAGTTTTGAAGTTGGTGGATGAAGATAAGAAACCAACGATGGGCTACATATATCAAGCACTAGAAATTATGTATGAAAAGGTGGAAGAAGCAGCGGGAAGGTCTAAAGAGCCATTCTTAAAGATAATAAAAGAACGAAGGCAAAGCATGCTTCCCACCCGCTCCACCTTGCCGGTAAGTATATTTCATTATAAATTTATCTTATTCAAATAATTTTGTATTATTTTAACTATTTATCTTTTATCATAATCTATTATTTCAACCCAAAATTTAACTATAAATACCATCTTGGCACCCGCGAAAATCTCATTTAAGCTGTGCAAAAAGTTGTTCAAAAGCTCTTTCCTACAACTGCTACGCAAATAGCGTGCATGAATGAGGTAGGCAAATTTAACTTGAAATTTGATGCTTAAATAAGATATTTGACATCTTCATGTCAACATGTTGTAGATTAAATTATTTAGAGAAATGATGGGATCTTTTAGGAATCATATGACACAGCAGGCTATTAAGGCCACTCATCCTGGTAATAACCGACATCCCTTTAATATTTACTAATAATAATTTACTCTATAAAATTCAATTTTTGACTAGAATATGTTTCCCTACAGCGGAATGGTGGAATTTGTATGCAACGAAAGCTCCAAATTTACGGCAGGTGGCTGTTAAAGTGTTATCACAAACATCATCTGCTAGTGGGTGTGAAAGAAATTGGAGGACATATGATCAGATCTGGTCTTCATACATTTCCTATAAGAGTATTGGATGAAGAGGATGAAGAACGACAGTTATCACAGTCTACTTCAACCTCAAAGGATAACTCAGATGATGGCTCAAATGCAGATGCATTTGTAATGGTAGAAGGATCTGGATCAGAAGGATCATCCGACAGAGGGAGACATGGTGGTCAAGTGCAAACTCAGGGTGCTACAGAATATGACGAACGACACCAATATCCATGGCGAACATATTCCAAGTCCAAGTCTACTAGCTATGGATTACGAGGGATACCCAAGTCACGATGCCTACGTGGAGGATTTGAGCTCCTCAATTAGTTCCATGAGCATTAGTGATCAATGTTTTGGTTCTTCAGCTCCTGGATCTGGATATGACATGGGATCATACGACACAACACGTGAGACGGGATCTTCGTATGCTCAACCATTCTACCTGCAATCATTTACACCACCACCGCCTTCATATAATTATCCATCATATTCATACACTGAGTCTGAAAATGTTGACACTTCTGGGACTAGGACTGGGAGTGAATATTCTTACCCATATGAGTATGGTATGATCCAAAATTACTTTCCTCAGCAGTTCCAACCCCAAGCTCTCCCTCAAATGCCAAGATCAAAATCATCACAAGATGATTCTAGAACAGGATTCTCACAAACACGTGCAACTAATCGTGCACGTGGGCAGCGTGACAAACCATACACATATAGTAGATTTCCCCGTCTTGCGATTTTTGTTAGTATAAATGAACATGAATACAGATAGTACATAATGGATTACCAGACAATGTATTCATATATGTCTTGGAAGGATTACTGTGAATACATTCAAAGTATTCATCGACACAATAGTCAACAATGGTATCAATCAAGTGGTGATAGTACCCATGATAAAGATATGCATCCAGCAAGACACTCTTGGTTCTGGTGAAATCTGTCTTTCAAGTTCGAAGTCCTGACTTCCGATACATCATACATCAAAACATTACAGTTTTAACTTTTACTTTGAAACTATACACTTTGATTCTTTCATTCTTAAATTCTTTGATTCTTAAATTCTTTGTATTCTTTTATTATTAAATTTTCTATATTCTTAACATGGTAAAAATATTTCATCTCGTTATTGAATTTTAACATTGTATGGTCATGTTGTATATGAATATTATGATGTAACACTCTTATTGTTACATAATCAACATTTGATTTTATTGAAACTGATATCATTTTGACCACTTCTACCATTTTTGTCGGCATGCCCTCGGCGTGCCTCCGAAATGGCATTTTTTCGAGCCATCGAAATCTGCCATCGAAAAACGGGCATTTCTCCTGCATGCCCACGAAATGCACACTTGCAATTTCATCGGCACAGCATCGAAATCGGCATTTCGAACCTTGGCCACAAGAGAGGTGTCAAAGAAATCCACCCCATATGTTTGGGTGAATCCCTTTGCCACAAGCCAAGCCTTATATCAAGAAACTGACTCGTCTGAATTGTATTTCACGGCAAAGACCCAACGGCATCCAATTGTGCTTGCACCAGGTGACAACGGAGTAAGCTCCCTAAGTCTGGCAAGACTGAAGTGCAGCCATCTTGTCCTCCATAGCATGATGCCATTTCGGATCGAGCATAGCCTGCTAATATGTAGCCGGTATCTGCGTAGAAGTGAGGGCATCTGCAAACAAGGCAAATGGTCGACTCAGGCCATCAAAGGCAACATCTCCTGCCATCTGATAATGTGCACAACTCCTAGGTGTAATTCCTGATATAGGGGGCTGAGATCGAGCGTGATACAAAATAATGCAGAATAAAAATCAACAATCACACAAAAAAACAATCTCACAAGCGCACAATGATTTTTAGGTGGAAACCCAAATTCGGGTAAAAACCACCACCTAAACCTTTCGATTTAGGATTTCCTAATCGACCTAGTCGATCAAATCCACTAACCAAATCACTTAAACAAGCATGACTCAACCTCTTACAATCACGCTACTTTACAACCAAGGGTAGCGTAACCTCAAACCCCTCCTCTTTACGAGGAGTATTTTGTCTCACGATGGAGACGAAAATTCACAAAGCAAATACCTAACCAAAAACAAAGTTACAACAGTCCTATAAAGCCCAAGACAAGTATATATAAAATCTAGCTTCTATAGGCAAAAGGAACTTCCCTTAGATAGAAGTGCGTCGGCTAGCAATGCGATATACGTGATCTACGCAAGGCACTAGAACGCTCTCGTATGCGAAGGCGAGAAAGCAGGTGCACAGCTAGGATGGTGCTCTCAAATTTGTAGACTAAAGCTTAGAGAGCAAGATCACTTCTAGATGATTTCTTCTTCACTTGGACACAATATGATGTGGAAGTAGTATGTCAAGGTGTATCTAATAAAGGGTCATCTATTTATAGAGGCCCTAAGAACGATTTAGAAGGCCTTAGAAGACTTTCATAGCCGTTGGATCAAGCCAAAATCTCAACGAAATCGGGGTCATTTATGATTCTGATAGGGTTATCAGACGTCTGGAGTTAAGGTCAAACGTATGGGTTTTTGCTTGATCTAAAGGTCGGTTGTCTGATCTATAAAGGTTAATCATCTGGATGATGTTGGATCAAGACGGACGCCTAACAAGTCATTATAAGTCGTCTAATAATATTATCAGACGACTAATTCTAGACAAGTTGCTTCCTGTTTTCACCAGATCGAAACAAAGTTCTAAGTAATTTTAGGCCAGACGACAAGTCGATCGTCTGGCAAAGTGTCTTGACGTCTGGAAAGAGAATTCTCTGCGGGAATGAATTTCCCGAGAGTCTAACGTCCATAATTATATGACAAAAATGCTTTGGGTCATATCTTAGCCTAACGTCTATTTATCAGACATCTGGGAGGCTCTACAGACGTTTGAAAGTGTTATAAATTATTTCAAAGTTTTTACAAAGAGGTGCAGCAAGGGATGCTGGAGATGGAGGGGTGAGGATGTGCCATGTATCACTGAGGATCGGGCAGCAGGTCTTACGACCGTCTTCTCAGAGGATAAGGTGCAGTAGGCAATCTGGGGGCTAAATGCGGAGGGGTGTCTTGGACCGGATGGTTTCCCTATTTTCTTCTTTAGAGAGTTCTGGTCTCTAGTAGGAGCGGATGTGATGCAGATGATGGAAGAGTTCACAATTGGGAACAAGGGTTTTGACAAACTGAATAGATATTACATCTTTTTGTTGCCCAAGAAGGAAGGTGCGGAAGCGATTCAAGATTTCCGTCCGATTGCACTATCGAATGCTGTGTATCTTATCGTTGCTAAGGTTTTAGCAGACTCAGGGGCCTTCTTGGAGCCTTGATATCCCATGTTCAGTCAGCCTTTGTTCCAGGAAGAGGAATCTTTAACGGTTTTGTCGTTGCTATGGAGGCGTTGGCCACTTAGAAGAGGGAGAAGAAACAAGCGTTTCTGTGGAAGGTGGACTTCAACAAGGCTTACAACTCGATGCAGTAGGACTTCTTATGGGCTTCCTTGCTGAGGGGCTTTCCCAAAGTATGGATCGATTGGATGAAGAGGTGTGTGACGACGACTTCCTTCTCGATCCTAGTTAATGGAAACCCAACAAGAGGGTGGGTGCAACCTAGGAGGGGGGTCAGGCAGGGGTGTCTTCTTGCACCTATGTTGTTTGTGCTTGTAGCTGATCTTTGGAGAGGGCAACTCGCAGGGCCTGTCATAGGGGTCTGATTAGAGGCTTTCGGGCTGTGGAGGATAGAGAGAAAGCGATTCTTCAATATACTGATGACACCTTATTTCTAGTTGAAGGAGCAAGTCGGGAGGCTAGGAGGATGAGGATCATACTGGAAATCTTTGGCACAGCATCAGGATTACAGATTAACTACCAGAAGTCATCTTTTTTTTCGATGAACATGGCAGAGGAGGAGGTGGAGTTGGTGGGTAGTGCACTAGGGACAGATGTCGGATCCTTGCCACTAGTGTATCTGGCCCTCTCGCTTTTATATCGGTGCCTTAAGTTGCAGGATTGGCTTCCTTCGTTGGAGAGGATGGAACAATGACTGGTAAGATGTCATCTAGGCTGCTATCTAAAAGAGGGAGATTGACTTTGGTGAAGGCAGTCCTAACTTCCATACCGTTGTATTTCCTCTCAATTTTTAGGATTCTGCGACAAGTTGAGAAGAAAATCTCCGAGTTGATGAGGGTTTTTTTTGGTCAAATGTGAGGGTAGCAGGAAAGGGGGCGAGACTGGTGGCTTGACAAGAGGTTTGTAGGCCGGTACAGGAGGGGGGCCTGGGGGTTAGAGATGTGGACAAGGTGAATATCAGTCTCCTTGCGAAGTGGATTGCCAGCTTGGTGGGCCAGGATTAGGGGCTATTTGGTGACGTCATGCAGAGTTGCTACGGGTCATTCCTCTCTTGGGGGCCCCTGGAGTGTCCTCCTCCTAGGGCCTCCTTCCTTAGGGGTTTAGTAGAGGTGACAGGGAAGGTGCGAGATTTCTTTTCTCCTACTCGGGGGGAAGGGGATGCCCTCCGATTCTGGCAAGGGGTCGACTCAACCCTCAATGCTAGATTTCCCCAGCTTTTTTTTTTAGGGGGGGGTGGACCCATCGACCTCGATGGGGAACTATTGAAACGGGGTTTCGTGTCCAATCTTTTGGGGGGGCCTACCAGGGGTGTAAGGACTTCTAGCAACTGCTGCAAGAGTTGGAAGGTTGGGAGCCGGAGGAGGGTGATGGCTCACACTCCTGGGAAGAGGAATTCTCTATGGCAAGTCTTTCATAGGTTGGGTATCAGCGTGGTCAACCCGAACGTCGACTTCTTGAGAAGCTACCATCTGTTATGGGCAATAGAGTACCCACTAAAGGTGAAGATCTTCGCTTGGCTGGTGAAGAGGGGGAGGATAATAACGAAGCGGTGGAGGGTGAGATGGGCCCAGATGGATATTTGAGTTGCCCCCTTTGCGAAGGAGTAAAGGAAGACATCCAACATCTTTTTCTTTCAGTGCCCGTTTGTGGTACAGGTGTGGCAAAGGATGGGGATCAGCTGAATTGCCCATCGGGACACAGCTAGCTTCTAGTCTTCTTTCCGCAGAGGAAATGGCCATGGAGTGATCCCTTTTAGATCAAAGAAGGATAGAGCCAGGGTCCTGGCGATCCTGTGGGGTGTTTAGTTGGGAAGAAATGGAGTCTATTTTTAGGGGGAGAGACCCTATGTAGAAAATTGTCTCGTCCATTTCTTCCCAGGTGGAGTTTTGCGGATCCTTCTTGTAATCCTGTTGTAATTCTTTTTTATGAAATGAATGTAGGTGGTTATCGCTTAGATAACTACCCTTCGATTTTTCAAAAAAAAAAATATAATTAAAAGATAATCCTCGAAGAATATGTTCTGACAGTCCAACGGTCTTATTGTTGGACATCTGTCAAGGTCATCAAACGTCTGGACCATGAGCTGGTCGTCTGAAAGCAATGAACAGACAACACTGAATCCAGCCTAAGTGTTTGGACGTCTGTACAAACTTTCAGACATCTTAATGTTCAAGATCAGACGTCTGAAGTCAAGATTGGGTGTCTAATCAGGTTGTTTGAAACATATTTTAGTTTTCTAGGTTTTCTATGAAATGCCTAAGTGTTTGTCTAAGAGTCCTAGTGTAAGAATAGTATTCCTAAGACTAAGGTAAGGTATTTTGAACTCTTTACATGAATCTAAGGAAATAAAAGAGCAAAGTACAATAAGATAAAATACATGAAAGATAAACATATATCATATTCTTCTTGTCTTCAAGCTCTCACTCCACACGAAGCTCTGTCTTCACTTCCTCCATCAAGCTTCCCCAATCCGCCATGGATGAGAGCTTGAGCTCTTTTACACTTAATTCCATTTGCATTATTTCTGAAAACTTAAACTCAAATGCAAATGTTAAATACCAAGTGTTTTGTTATCATCAAAATCAACGATCGTAGTGCCCTTACACCAACCCTAAGGGCCTTCCGAATAGCAATTGGAAGATCCATGTCATCAAAAGCAGACTCTGGCTCAGATGATAATACTCCCTCATCACTAGATATGGCCTCGGAAGTGGCCGATATACCACCCACAGAGTAATCACCAGAAACACAGATGTCAGTAGTCTCAACACATACCTGCTGCGAGGAGGCTGATGGTGCTGAAGAGGGAGGGTATGCTTCCAATATACGACTGGTTTACTAAAAACCAGTGGAGGATCTCTGAACCGATCATTATCAATAATTGTAGTATCTGATGACCCTGTCGAAATAGCTGGAAAGTCACCAAACTAACCTTAAGGAATGGGTATAGGAGCCCTCTCTGCCTCAAGTACTAACTCTCCCAGTAATTGAAAAAGACGGGACAACCTCATGAAAAGTGACATCAGCATTGACAAAGTGTCTCTTCTGTAGGAGATTATAAATCTATATCCCTTTTGGTATGACTGTAACCCAGAAAAACACATTTGAGTGGCCTGGGGGTCAATTTATCTCTGTCTGGCCTGGTAACATGCACAAAGGCTATACAACCAAAAATCCGAGATAGCAACTAAAACAACTCCCAGTCTGGGTGCAATATCTGCCAAGGCACCTGCTCAGATATAACAGAACTAGGCATTCTATTAATCAAGTAACATGTGGTCACTGCATCTCCCCAATACTATGAAGGCACATTATGATGTATCAAAAGAGTTTGTGCTACATCCAGAATATGTCTGTGTTTTCACTTTGCTACTCCATTTTGCTGCGATGTATGGGAACACGTGGTTTGATGAACCACACCAGAACTATAAAAATTCTTCATACAAGTCGTACAAAATTCTAATACATTATCAGTACACACAATCTTGATAGTGGAAAAAAATTAAGTTTTTATTTCTATGATAAAATTTTCAATAGCAAACCCAACGTCTGACTTATTCTTTAACAAAAAAAGCCAAGTAACTCTGGAACAGTCATCCACTATCACCAAATAATACCTATATCCCAACCGATCTGGAATTCAACTGGGAACCCATACATCTAAATGCAACAAAGCAAATAAGGAATCAGAAGCTGTAGAACTAGAAGGACAAGTAGCTCAATGGTGTTTTCGCATCTAACAAGCATCACAGTGAATCTCGATGGCTGGTGAAATATAAGGCATGATCCAGCATAACCTGTCCAGTAAAGGATGACCAAGGCGATTGTGCCACTGCAAGACACTCCCAACAGCAAAACACACATCTCCCTGGACTGTGCAGCAAATGGTGTCTGAGACAGGCGATACATACCCCCTCTTCATGTCCACCACCAATCATCCACCTCGTAAGCTTGTCCTGAAACACAACCAATATCATCAAATATCACCCAGCAATTGAACTCTTTTGTAAGCTGACTAACAGATAATAGGCTCATTGAGAAATCTAGGACAAGCAGGACATTTGGCAACTTCATACTAGGAGTCACTAACACCTCCCCCTAACCATCAACCCTAGCATGTCTTCCATCTACTACTTGAACGATCCTACCAGGACGTACAGGTTGAAGGTACTGAAAATCTCTATGATCACCACTCAAGTGCTGGAATGCACCTGAATCTACTAGCCAAGTAGACCTATCAAACACAAAAAAAAAGATTCTATACCTAAGGCGACAACAACAGTATCTGAAGAAGACAGGGTCTCCTGAGTAACCTGAGCCAGCCTCTGCACCACAGCATCATTCTCAGCACGTGATACTGTGTCAAAGTCAGTCTGAGAAGAAGCAACCACCTGATTGGCAACAGGTCGCCCATGCTTAGACCAACAAGAAGCCTCCACATGACCAATCCTATCATAGAAAGAGCACGTGGGTCATGGTTTGCCTATCTGTGCTCTGCCATGACGACATCCACCAGTAGAAGATACCCCTCTCATGCCTCGGCCTCCACCAACAACCAATGCAGAGGTCTATCTAGTAATCTCAGTAGCAAAAGCCGCTACAGTAATTCGACACAGTCTCCTGTAAGTCTCCTCAAGTGTCGGTAACTCCAATAGCATCAGAATCTGAGACCATGCAGCATCATACTCTGGGCCTAGTCCAGAGAGAGTGAAGCACTGTTGTCTCCTTGCGATACTTCTAATGAGTACCGCATGTGCATACTGATTTGTAGGCATTATATTTTTTCAGAAGTCCTTTCAAAGCAACATAATACTGAGTCAAGGACTGTGCTTCGTGTCTAAGGGAGAACATGTAATTGTCTATCAGATAGACCTTGCTTGAATTCTTCTCATGGGAATTCGTATCATGAAGCATATCCCACATCTCCTTCGCAGTCTTGTAATGCATGATGTCATCTCCAATCTGAGGTGACACGGCATTCATGATCCAAGCTCACCAATGCATTGTCCTTCCAAGATACGTACTTCCCAATTTTGTTTTGAGGCTCTGACTTGAGTAAGAGGTGTTCCTTGTCATGACCCTCCATAGTCATTAGGAACATTTGAGACCAACGAGCATAGTTGATCTCATCCAGCTTCACGATAGGCGTGAAGAATGGGTTTTTGTAATTCCCGCTCTCCTGAGGAGTATCCAAAGACATTTCGATGATGAGGAAGAATCCATGGCTCTCAAATAAGCTGCGAAGACGCCAAAATCAGATCTGAAATAGCCTCTTTAAATCTGTAGAATCACGATTAGATCACGGATAAAGTGATTGAACATGAAATCCGAGTGATTGAATCCTCATAAATCACGTTAAATGCTCACGAGATCCCTCTGGATGGTAGGAGGGACACGCTAAAGTCAGGAGGGACCCCTAACGGCCCTCAAGAGACGATGGAGGGCGCTACTTGGGAAGAAACTTTACTTTAGACCCATTGACGGCACTTCTACTGGCTGGTGGATGCTTTGCTACCGCGCTACAGACATGCAAGTAGCAACAACACCACTCTACACTACCGCTTGCGTTGCTACCGCTCACCTCGAGCCACCTCGCATTGCTGCGTGCTACTACTACAAGCGCCGCTCACCTCACGCAGCCTTACGTGTTGTTGCTGAGTTGCTACGCCGCTCGCCTCGCACACCACTGCTGCTCCCCTATAGCAAGGGACGGCATCTGTTGTGGCACCCTACCGACGCTATGGCCAATGGCAGAGAGAACCACAAGATTAGGGTTTTGGTGTGACAGGTTTAGAGGCCTATTTGAGTGCAATATCCGAGTGCCAATCTAGGATTGTCGCTCTGATACCAAGTGGGAAAAAATAATAAGTCCTATTTATCACGGAAACCCTATACCTTTTTATATAGAGAGAGGTGTTGAGAAAATTAGATAAGAGAACCAAACAGAAAAATAAACTAACAAGATAGCTCCTACTCAACATAAAATAAGATAACTAAGAAAGCTCAACATGATTAAAGCAAAACCATGTAATATCTTTGACAAGGAAGCAAAATATAGTGAGATAAGAGTGAACACTCTTCTACCAAATCTTCGCTACAAAAATTGCAGGCTATATTGCACATGACATTCAGGAACAGCAAATAACACATGCAACTTGCATGAGAAGCCACTCTTAATACACAAAACCTCAACATTTAAGAAAAAGAACAAAGATAAGAAAAAAAAAAGAAATCCATTGGACTAAGAGTTATCAAATTTTCATTTCCCAAGTGTCGGCGAGATCATAAGTCATGAAACATGACTGATGCCATTGAACAATTAAATATGCTTTTGTTTTAAAGGGAACTGGGGCGAGTTCAGTGGTCTAATTCCAACTTTAGCTTCTACTACCAACCCATTCTTCAGTTGTTGACCCACACACTTCACTACTAATCGCTACTAATCTCACAAAGAGAACCTAATAGCTTATAGTCCTCTACCATTCTTTCCAGTATAGTTGCTAATAGATATCCTTGTGGAAGAACTCTTGACTTGGAGAAATAATTAACTGCGAGCATATCCAAAATTCCACTATGAAAGTTACCAAACCCATCAACAATGACAGAAGAAGTAAAAAAATATATAACAACCAAGCATTTTCCCACATTAAGTGAGGTCAGCTATATGGATTCTTTGCCTCCACACAGAACGATTTTCAGCCATTTCAGGACTTAAATTAAAGTAATTGAGCAGATCCAAAATTCCACTATGAAAGTTACCAAACCCATCAACAATGACAGAAGAAGTAAAAAAATATATAACAACAACCAAGCATTTTCCCACATTAAGTGGGGTCAGCTATATAAATTCTTTGCCTCCACACAGAACGATTTTCAGTCATTTCAGGACTTAAATTAAAATAATTGAGGTCATACTTAATAATTTTCTTCCAACACTTGTTTGATCTTCCTCGCCCCCTCTTAGTGAGTTCAACCTCCAACTTCTTGCATCTCCAAACTAAAACATCTAGTAACCTTCATTGTAAAGAGCAGAACATGACACGCATTGATGGTTTTTTGGCCAAATTGCCAAGTAGAGAATTCTAGGAAAGGGAAAAACTTTTATCATGTCAAATTTTAATCACACAATCTTTTATAGCTAATTAGAAAAATAGCTCCCATATAATCACTTTGTGAAAAACTTCTAGCAAGACTTCCTTTTGCTATCGTGAATGTATCATGTGTAATTAGATAAACCAGAAAAGCATATGGAGCCAGTGTATACACCTCTTCACATAAAATTCTTAGTGACTCCCCAACAAAGTGAAGCTTATCCAAGTCAATAGGGTGCAAAGTTTTCAATCCTTCCTCCGTCTGAATGGGAGATTGTATAATAGGGCCTTTTACTTCTTCTATTTCAAAAGGAACACCAAATGCAGGTAGAGGGGTGAGAATGTCAGAGAAAATTATGACCCCATCAGGATGGAAAGCTCTCCATGGCTGCAAAGAAATTTCCACTATGAGATCAACTGTCTCCGACCTCTCTCTGAAGGATGGGTATTTCTCTGCAAGCTTTCTGTAAACAGCCATATACCTTCCTGCCTGACGCATCATCCATGCTGGAGGCCGACTGACAGTTTCTCCTCTGGCTGCCTGGACAAGAAGAGGATCTGCAAGTATACAAAGCAGCAGTCACAAATATCCCTGTGAATTCAGATACTTCAGGCACCTAAATTTAAACATGACAGGCTATGCCAATTTCAAGTGGCCTTGAAAGGTCTAAACATACGAAAATGAAATATGCAAGGACAGAAGCTTCAACACATGATGTTACAAAAGCATGTGCTTTTTAAGACCCATAACATGTATCAGCAAACAAGACTTTTTTCCCTGCATTAATAAGCATCTAAGTCTGGTCATGGAAGAGATCTTACAATGTATGGGTCCAATCAGCAAGTTAGAGACTAAGTAGCACTCACATGAGAGAAAATCAAACAATGGATTATAGCTCATGAATAAAGTGTCAGCATATATATTATTATTGTATTAACTGGATCTTTTGGATGGATATGTTTACTCTTGCTCTCAAGGTTTTAAATATCGATGTCAAAATCATATCAACAAGTCAAAAAAGGAATATATCGAGGATACATCGTTGATATCGGTGAATTTTGAAAAAATTACTTAAAAAGGTCCAAAATGCCACAAATTTTGTGAAATTTAACATTTTAATAATTAATACATCATAAAGAAATGCCTAGAAAACGAAAATCATAAATTTTGAATGAAAACATAATAGAAATACACTAGTCGCATATTGACAAAGTCATTGGAAAAGAAAGTATACATAACATAATAATAATTGAAAAATATTTATAGTAATTTTCGTTGCATATTGTTGACAATTGAAATCATACCTTAGTTACACTGATTTTCTTCTTAGTTTCAACATGCTCTCTATTACAATACTATTCTTTTTCTCATTGACCTGCCTCAAATTTCGTGAACCACCTCAGTACTCTTCTCATTACGATCTCAGGACATGAAATCGCAAATACTATCACCGAAGATGCACTTGGTGATAGAAGATACAATTTAAATTACACAGGAGTATATAATGAACAAATATAAATGGTTAAATAGCTAGAGTCTTGATTTTCTTATCAATTCCAACACGTTTTCCATTCCAATACTCTTCTCTTTCTCATTAATCAGTCTCACATTTCGTAAATCACCCTATTACTCTTCTCATCATGAGCTCAACACATGAAATCACATCTCCTACTAACAAAGATTCACTTGGTGAAAGAAGACAAGGTTTAGCTAACACAAGCATATATAATGAGCAAATATAAATGCTCAAATAACTAGAGAGAAATTGTGTCCATCATGGTATTATACACAGTTTGTAAGATTAGTAGAGATCAACAAAGCACCAGTGTGCATGTACTTAGATAAACCATGCTAAAACAAGTGAGCCTGTCAACCCTAGGTTGTTGTGGGAGAAAGAAAGAAGAACCATCATGGATGACATCCTTTAATCAAAGGAAGATGACAAAATAGCCCTTTCAATACCCCCATGGATTATCACAATGCTTGATGTTATGCATCCTTTTATAGAGGTTTAAAGATGCTAATGTATTTCTCACCTATATTTTATAATCTTCTTCCTATTTTTTAATAAGTAAAACCAAATGCAATGACTGAATCATTGACAGAGGATGTACAGCTCTAAAGTTGACATATTTGATAGACTACAAGAGAGCAAGAATACTAACATATACAACTCTAAAGTTCAACAAAAATCCATGATATTGGCGATATTAGTAATGTATCGGTGATATCATGGAAAAAAGATACTTCATGTGATATCAATATGTCCAAACCCATCAATACCGATATATCGACTATATATCAAACCCTTGCTCTTATGTATTGTGCTAATCCCCTTATTTGTCATGGTAAAGTTAAGTCACGTCCTTGTGGTTTTTCCTTCTCTTGCAGAGTTTCCCACATAAATCATGTGTTATTGTGTGATCTACAATCTTGGCATTGTTTTTGTGCAGCGATTAGTTTCTAGATGGTCACCAAGCTAGGCTTGTAGTTCAGCTGTGATTAGTGGCTTCAGCAAGACCCTCTCTTCCCTAGTGCTCAGACCTGCCTCCTTAATATGCGATGCCTTTTATTCTCTATGGATTCTTTGTCTTTCAATGGTGCTCTAGAGTCTAGTTATTTGAACAAAACATCAAACTACGATCACTTCCTAACTAGTGTGTCCATGTGTCTTGGTGTTTGCTCTGTGTTGCTGCCTGTTGAGTGTTATTTTGTTCAATTATCACTACTTGCTAGCTGATTAACTATGTTACTTCTTCTAGTCTAAAAGACGAGATTCCTTTGCATGAACTTTTTCACTTGTTTATGTCAATAACTGCATTTGTTTTGCATATCCCTTTTAGGGTAGCAGATAAGTTTTCCCTTGTGTGTTTTATTTGACTTTCTCTTCTCTGAAACAAAAAAGATACATTGGTGTTAGTGTTCTAAATGCCCATGGCATGCCGAAGAAATGGCCTTATTCCAATATGGAGCCATATCGACAGACGTGTAATGTTGGAATGCAGGAGTGTAAGGGATATTTGACTATATTTCGATATTATGTTGGCAATTTCAATGAAATAGGTAGCATGAAGTACAATTCCTATATTTTTCCATATTTTAAGGTCGACATGGACATTTCACTAACCTATTTCTATCTAATATTATGGCATGTATGTTGGGGCAATGAAATCTTTCAGGGATCCTCTCTCCCTATTTGTTAGAACTTTAAGGTATTTTAGTTTCTCCAAAGTTAAATAATATCTATTTCTTATTTTTTAAGCTAGATTTAAGCTACAACTTCTAAATTGATTGATCATATTATAGGTTTTTAAGGATTACATTTGCAGATCCATGAGTTTATGTTAACTAATTCTATGATTTTTCAATCTATTTGTTTTATAGTTATTGTTGGAGAATGCGTGGTTGGTTTAGTACCACATCATGAGATGTGGAGTTTTGGAGTGTGTGATGGCCTATAAATAGGCATGTACCCCCCACTTATTTCTTTGAGAAGATTAATAGAAAAATTAGCCCTATTAGGGACCTTCTCCCGTGGTTTTCTCCCCACTCTTCATGAGGTTTTTACGTAAATCCAAGTATTTTTCCATTGTTTTATGCTTTGATATCTTTTATGCTTCCAATTTTCATATTATTCAATTTTGTATAGAGCAGTTCGATTCTTAGGTTCATCTTATTACCATATTCATTCCAATTCCTTTTTTCATCCAAAGGAGCCGAAGGTGGCAAAGACCAGATCATAGAAGATGATGTAGGCGAGTAGAAGACAAAGGAGGTAATGGCGATGGTAAAGGAGCCATCGCATGGGCAACAGTAGTGCTTGGGAGCACTAGTGGTGGTGGTGTTGTTGCTACGTCGTTCTCCGAAGGAAGAGGCACCGTCACTAATAGCAACAAGAGAAGGCGGCAACAAGACCTCTGTTGAGGGCAACAATCTCTAGCAAAGATGGCGAGAAGATGGCAGCCACGCAACAGCGATGGCTACTGCTATCAAGGAGAACCCTAAGCAATGCTCGATGAGTCCAAGTGGCACTGTTGTGCAGTCGTTTAAGCAAGGAGAAGCGAGAGATCTCTGGTAGCGCTTGAGGATTGGGTTCATTTGAAACCTAACGAGGGTATTTTGCATTCTTATATTCTCTCCCTTTTTTTTTGAAATGATAATTAAGTTACGTTGTTTTTGGAAAAAACCTAAAGAAAAAAGATGAAATAAGAAAAGAAGAGGAAAAATAAAAAAAGGGAAAAAAACCAAAGATGAAAAAAATATATAAAAAAAAAAAGAAAAAAAGGAAAAAAAAGGGGTTTAAATTAAAGACAAGAAGAGAAACTATTTTCTTCGTGATATTTTTTCTTCTTCTCATTGTTGTATTCATCTTCCATACGAGTATGAAAGAAAGAAGTGTGGATGTTATTAAAGCCATCCTCCATTTGGGAGTTCATTTGTTGCAGATCACCACATGAGAAACCACAACTCTAGGAGGTCCAAAGTTTCGAGGTCTCTAGAAAGGGAGATCTAGTTTCGAGGTCCTCAAAGAAAGGGCCCATATTAAGTTTCTATGTAGGAAATCCAATTTCGAGGTCTTCAAAGAAATACCCATGTCAGGAATACTAAATGGGAAGCCACCAACACCAATTGAAGTCCCCAGAGGAGAGGCCCTTTTTAGAGTCAACTACAGCAATTCATCTAGCAACTCCAGACCTCGTTGATGTGTCATCAGCACACCCGCCTATAAGCAAGAACCAGTTGAGAGTTGTGCTCCGTTGTGTAGGGTGGGATTTCGTTGTTATAAACGCTAAGCATTCCATGCTCCAGCTTATGGGGCAGTGTTGGAGAATGTATGGTTGGTTCAGTACCACATCATGAGATGTGGAGTGTTGGAGTGTGTAGTAGCCTATAGATAAGCATGTAACCCCCATTTGTTTCTTTAATGAAAAATCAACCTTATTAATGGCCTTCTCCCATGATTTTCTTCCAACTCTTCGTAAGTGAGGTTTTCATGTAAGCCTAGGTGTTTTTCCATTTTTTTATGCTTTAATATCTTTTATGCTTCTGCTTTTCATATTATTCAATTGTTATATTGTTACAACTTACAATTTAATGTTTAAGGGTTTTTTTTTCAAGATTAATGTTTAAATTATTATCAAGTGCTGCTGACACAATTATATCAATTTAATACAATTATAACCATTCTAATAGAGTTTTGAGATTTCCTTGTCATACCTTCGATGTGCCTCCAAACCATCTTTTTAGCGGTGTTTAAGTCATCAAAATTCTACCATTTCGGCTCCAAAATCAATATCTCCAAAATTATCAAATCGGCATTTGTTAGCCCCTATGATCTAGTCATTAATGTGTTTTACTCATTTCCTGAGCCATTGTATTTTCTTACTTTCGTGAGGACATCTTATGTAATTTTCCCACCTTTATGTATTAAGAGGTTGGGCTATGGAATAAACTATGTAATTCATTTGTCCTAACTTGGTATTAGAGCAACAGTCCTAAATCAATGTCTATACCCAACTTGATTCTCATACCCTTTTCCTCTCCACCAAAAAAAACACTAACCCTAGAGGTCTTGAGGAGGCACATCCCACCACCATCGACAGCCACCTAAGGCCTGTTGTAGGCTAATCAGACCACAACACCATCTCCACCTTGCCGCATTGCTCGCCACGTAGCCCTTAATCACGGTATTGCCTCTATGCAACAATTATTCTCCCTGTGGTGCACCGCCTGGATCGCCAGGGACCACCATTGTCCTTCAGCAACCTTACGCTACTTCCTGATAGTGCAATAAAGCCTCCAATACCACCTAGCGCGACTTCCAGCATCGAGCAGCACCACCAAGGAGGGTGTTATACCGCCTGGAAGCCTCTTGTCTCACCTCCTGCAGGCCACATAGTGCTATATGTCCTCCCGTAGTGCTGTGTGGTCCTGATAGTACTGCTTGTGGATCCTTTCCTGGTCCCAAGTCAGCCTTGATGGTCTGATTTTACCCTTCATCAGCGGGAAAAATCTGTAGGTGATCTGGTTGAAGCAAGATGGCATCTAAGAGTTCGTCCAAGGTGACATTAGAGCAAGTTCCAGAGGTAAAAGAGTAAAAGTCCCTTATTTGATCCCATGGTGAAGTTAAATGAGACCAACTATACCCAGTGGTCAGAGACCTTTCTAATGACAGTAGAAGGTCATGACAAGTATGTTCTGCTTCAATGAGAACCACAAGACAAGATAGGGAAAAATGCATAAAAAGAAGGATAACGTTATAATCCATGCCTAGATATGAACAGTTATTCCAAGGATAAGTGACGAGATTATATACTACAAGACAGCAAAAGAGAAGTGAGATAGTCTTCATGATACTTGTTCTCACAAGAAGATAGTCTCCATGATACCTGTTCTCACAAGAACTCTAACAGAGTCTTCCAGATATATAGCATGCTCTCTCAACTTCGTCAAGTGGGTTGTACGTTGTCATAGCATTATTCGACCTTGAAGGGTTAATTGGAGAAGTACAACGCATGTAGACTTGTGTGAATCTGTGCAGCACTTCACTTTCTGGCAAGTCTCAGATCAGATTATATTGTTGCATGCTCACAATTACTCGCCCTCTCAGAGCTTCCTACCCTGGAGGAGGCATACAACAGAATGAGCAAGATTTCTATCACTCTTACACCTGCTAAGCCTGCAAGACAGACCACAACTCTTACTACTATTCCAGGCTATGGTCATAGTACCCATACCATTCGAGGTAGAGGTTGTGGTCATGGATCAACTGGTCGAGGATGCCCAACTTGCACATACTATGGCAAGTCTGGACATATTGAGAGTGACCAAGCATATGGTTGTCCTCCCATGGTCAATTAGGATGTTATCACTACAAACCAGACGACTGATACGATACCTGTACCCAAGGCAAATTATGATTTGTTGTAGCAACTTACACAGTTGACCCAGGAGACATCATTCCCCTCAGAAGCTATTGCTTTTTGCTTCCCTATCAAGTACAAAGTTTGCTTTTATCACTACTGCTAATGATCAATGTGATACAGATTGACTGGTTGACTCTAGGGCCTCCCAACATCTTTGTGGCGATCGGCGATGTTTTCGTCATATTCGATCGATTCCACCTGGGAGGACGTCACAGGTTGCAGATGGGAGTTATTCTCAGATTGCAGGACAAGAGGAGGTTTCTATTACCCCCACTATGAAATTAACCGATGTTCTTGTGCATGATTTTCCCATTAGTCTATTTTCAGTTAGTAAGATTACTAAAGAATTGAATTGTCGCATCATATTTAACACTACTTGCACTTTTCATGATATCCTAACGGCGAGGACGATTAGTAGCAGCCATGAGGAAGGGGGTGTCTATCACCTATGCCAATCTCCCTATGTGGGTGCTTCTCACTGGGGTGTCACCTTCTCTATTGGGTCCCCACTTCGATGGTATCTTTGTCTAGGGCACCTTTCTCTAAACAAGCTTCGTTGCATCATCCCACATATTTATCCATCTACCATTATTACTTGTGATGCTTGTCAACTCAGCAAGTACCACTATAGTTCATATTCTGCTAGCCAGAGTCCATGATCAACTGAGTTGCTTTGTCTAGTTCATGCTGATGTGTGGGGGCCTAGTCGTATTCCTGATCAACTAGGTCATCGGTATTATCTGGAATGATTTTTTCCATTTATCTTGGGTGTTTCCGTTAAAGAATAAGTTTGATGTCGGTATTTTGTTGGAACATTTTATTTTAGAAATAAAAATCAATTTGACAAGTGTTAAGAATGTTCATATAGGCAATGCTCGATTTTGTACCAGAGCCTATATATGTCTTATAAATCTTGTGGGACTATCCATCAAACTACTTATCCTCATACATTACCACAGAATGGGGTCGCTGAGAGGAAGCACAAGCACATTCTTGATGTTGCACACACATTGCTTATTCATCAGTGTCCCCTCTCTCTATTGAGGTGATGTTTTTACAGCGTGTTATTTGATTAATAGGATGCCTTCGCTAGTTATACACGAGCAAATTCCCCTGCAGCTTCTCCATCCTAAGGGCAATTTGTTTCATATTCCTCTCAAGGTGTTTAGGTGTGTTGCTTTCATTAACATTACCACCCCAAGTAGGGATAAGCTTGCTTCCAAGACAGTTAAATGTGTCTTTCTGGGATATTCTCACTCAAAAGGGATACTGCTGCTGTGATCTTACACATAGACATTAAATGAGTGCAGATGTCACTTTTCATGAGTCTATCCCGTACTTCTCCACTGCAAGGCGAAGTGTAATTCTGCCATTTTACAATGTTAATTCTGCCAAAAGGGGTCAGACTTAAGGGTAAAATGCACAGAAGACACAGGAACGGGAGTATTGCATGCATCGCACATCAAGATTACTTATAGTACATTATTAATGGCCATGTGTACAAGTGCATGTCAAAACAGGCCTCAGATGAGCCATCGGACCGCACGGATGGATTCAGAGCGACGAACGGAGTCCAATGGACTCGAAATCAGCCAAATCCGACATCCGAAGCTCCCTTTATCAACCTAAGAAGTTCTGGTCGTTGATCATCAGATCAACGACCCACAACGCGCCATGTGGAGCTGCCCCCGCACCCTTCATCGCGCAGCACCACTTTAAGCCATCCGATCTCCGATCGGATGGCTAAAAAGCACGATCGCTGACGCTCTCCACGTCTACGCGACCGACCTTACACAAAGATCCGACCGTTGGATCCCCATCCAACGGTTGGCAGCAGCCACGCCCAATCTTCTCCGCGCGACCATCCGTGAGGGCAGCGCAGCGGTCGCGCCCCCGCAACACACCCTCAATGCGCGCGTTCGAAGCGCCCGCAATGGAATTAAGCGCAGAAATCGACCGCGCGACCAAATTGGACCGCCCGATCACCATCGAGCAGCCACAGCAGCGCCACGCAGCGCAATCAGGCATGTTCGGCCAAATGCATGCGATGACGTGCAGCAGCGCGTGCCTCGGCAGCAATCCGCGAGGGCACCCCCCCACGTGGATCGGACAGCCCTCAAGCCGCATACATGGATCGTACGTGAATAACGGGGATGCGCATGAGACAGTTGGCCAGGGGGCTTCACCGACGCTATTAGCAAGCGTTTAGTGACGTCCTGGACGTCGCTAAAGCTCATACTTAAAATGGAAACCACTTCTCCCTATATAAACCCCTCCCAACCACCCATGTAAAGCACTCAATTCACCTTGCAAGTGTTGTAACACCCTCCTAGCCCCTTTTAGCCTCTCTTGTAGTCAACGGAGTCGACGAGCCGCCGACGGAGCCTCCTTCCACCACCGTGGCCGCCTCGCCGTCTCCCCTCTCTCTCTCTCTTTTCCTTTAATCTAGCTTTACTTCCTTTTTATTCAAGCATTTAGCTACTGTTGTATTTGTAAAACTTGATTTGCATGTTTAATATAATGTTGATGTGTTCTCCATCTTATTTTGAGCAATGGCTATGATTTAAAAGACTCTAACCCTACTCTCTTTCTCTCTCACTCGTTTTTCTACCACGTCTTCTTGCAAGCAAAAACTCGTTATCTCTGTGACATTAAGTGACAGAAAATCCGATTTTTACGCCTCCCTGTGATCGACACTCGAACTCACGTCCGTTTCTTCTTTTAAAACCGACATTGCAAGCACAAGCTATAACGACCCTTTTAAACAAACACGTCTTTCGTATGTCAGTTTTTGGCGCCGTTGCCGGGAAGGCAACGGATTTATTTTGTCACTTCTATTTTACATTGATGCTCACATCAACTAACGCCTTTTCTCCTTCTACTTGATGGTTGCAGGAATTCAACGCTTGGACGGCGAAGTAGTGCAACTCGTGACGGTAAAGGAGTAAGCGCAACAAGGACCGGTCGTCAGTAATTCTTCACCTGTAGTTGTTTGCTTGCCTAAAAATCTAAAAAAAAATTGTAAAATCTAAAAAAAATTGGCGTGGTGCATGATTGAATGATCCACATCCTTAACACATCACCTAACAAAAAAAAATCACTCTAACATTCTTAATGACCTAACCTTTTTGGAGTGTTCTTTCTTTTTGAGTGGTATTTGCAAAGCCACCTTGAATTGACATAGGCCGTACCACTCAACCCTAAAAATCATCTCATCTAATAGCAGTTGCATGAACACTAGGATGAGCACTTTAGGGTTTTAAAGCCTCTTCACATCAAAGGAAATCTACTCTCACCAATTGTGTGCAAAACTTGACGTGCTCACCTGAAACTTGTCTGACACATCAATCCTAAAAGACACAAAAGTAAGGACAAAACATTAAAAGACACATCTTAAAAAATCCTTACTTGAAAACCATGTTTTGATAGGAGCACACACACTGGAATTGGAAAACTAAGAGGCACTACCCCAATCAACGCCTCATCACATAACCCTAACACAAGCACTATCCTAGCCCTTTTAAAACAGAGTAGACGTGCCCTAGGCAGGACAGGGTTAAGTCTCGAGAGGCGTGGTTTTGTTCACTGGGCACTTGACTTTCATTCCCTTAGTAGAATCTGGTGACTAGGCTGCGGAAAAGTGTCAAACGACCGCGGTTGTGGGGTCTATGGAAGTGATGGCGCAAACCAAAGAAAGAACCTTCCCTACAATCCCCTCATAATCAACCTAGCCAAATTAGCTTTGGGAAGGGAAGTCCAGTGCTTACGGACTTGATCACCCCTTTGGAGATTTCTAGGTGCCCTAAGGAATACACCATAAGGACTAGGCTTGTTTGCTTGATGTACACACACTTCTCGCATCTGTCGCTCTCCGCATCCCTTCCTATTTTTCTCTAGTGTATGCACGGGAGACGATCACTTCATCCCGAGTTGTTTGTTTTGGGACGGGAATCCAAGCAACCTGATTCTACTAAAGACATGGCTGAACCTAGAGTAGATGAGGTTGAGGACCAACCTCCACCAGACACAATGGCCATCATCCAAGTCCAGATTAACACAAATCACCGGCTTCAGCAGCAACAAATCCACGCCATCATGCAAGCCACACACCGGTTGCAGAACCCACAGGGGCAACCACCACCACCTTTCCAAGGCCCACAAGGGCAACCGCCACTTGATCCACCACCATTCCAGGACCAACCTAGACCCCTCCGCGACTTCTACAATCCTTCCGCTATTTGAATCGAGCCACACCTTAGAATCCCTGAAGGGGGAGATGATTTTGAGCTAAAACCAAATGTCCTAAGTCTAATTCAGAGCAACTTCCATGGAAGCTCAAATGAGGACCCCTTCCAACATCTAGAGGATCTTGACCGAATCACCCGGACTGTGAAGCCTAGGAATATTAGCCTTGACATTGTTTTGATTAAGATGTTCCCCTTCTCGTTGAGAGACAAAGCATCTAACTTAGAACCCTAAGTAGACCCATCACCACCTGGAAAGAACTAAGACATGCATTCTTAAAGAAATTCTAACCTATAGGAAAAACCAATGCCCTCAAAAGATCCATTACTACCTTTACACTCCAGAGCGAGGAACAATTCCATGAAGCATGAGAAAGATTTAATGAACTATTAAGGAAATGCCCACACCACGAAGTACCAAGGTGGCAATTGGCCCAGACCTTCTACCACGGTCTAGACAGCAACCTACGGAACTTCGTCGATGCCTTATGCGAGGGAAACTTCCTAAACAAAGACGAGGAGAGCGCATTTGAGCTCTTTGAGTTTATGAGCGAAAATTCGCTCAACAATGCCTCCATGACCCAGTTTAACTGATCCATTCAACCCCGTGGTGGGATTTATGAGGTAGAAGCAAATTCTAGGATGGTTGACATAGATATCATTGCCAAGAAATTAGATCGAGTGGAATTGGTGGATAAAAAAATAGATGAGCTACTGAACCAGACCAGGAACCCGTCACAGACCTTCTCCCTAACAAAGGAAGCTCACAATGTTGACCTGGTCCAGCCCTTAAGCCAAATGAACCTGGAACAACTCCTGACCACGTTCCAAGGAGGGACCTTTGCTCCATCAACCCTTGATTACTCTCTTCCCTCCCCTTCGACATCTGTTATCCTTGAAGATGTACAAGCTGTCCAAGGTTATGCTAAACCTGACCCTTTCTCCAACACTTACAACACCGGCTAGCGTAATCACCCAAACTTTGGTTGGACAAACCAGAAATCACCTCAATTCCAGAACCAGCCCAAGCCAAACCAACAGCCAAACTTACCCCCTATCAGCAAGGACCACCAGTTAGACCCCCATATAATCCAAATAGGGCGGCCCCTCCCCCACAAAACCAAATGAACACCCTGATAAAGATGATGGCTGAAATGAACCAAAAACATCATGAAGAAATGACTTTAGTAAAGGGACAGTTAAGCCAGCTGTTGGACTGCAAACAGCAAGGATCCCTGCCTTCCCAACCACAACCGAACCTGCAAAACATGATTAACAGAGGTCCCAATTTGCAAGGGTTCCAAGGCAATCCCGGGCAGGCTCACGTGGTCCAACTAGCCCTACAAACACCCCCTGGATTTGGTGCTTCTTCGTCCTCGTCTTCTCAAGGATCAACCCATGGTCCCAATGCCTCTGCAAATGCAGTAACCTTGAGAAGTAGCATCAAAACCCAGGATCCCAAATGGTCGACTCTTCTCGAGACTTCACCTTCTGAAACACCCGACTCAGAAGAAGCACAGGAAAAACCCAAGAACCCAGAAATAGATCCTATCCACATTCAGACACCATATCCCGAGGCCTTGGAGACAATCAAGAAGAAGAAAAATGTTGTAAAAACTAAGGAGCTTTTGGAGATCTTTAAGCAAGTTCAGATTAATATTCTTCTCCTCGAAGCCGTTAAGCACATTCCTGCTTACGCCAAGTTCCTAAAGGATGCCTGTACACCAAGACGTAAGCCAAGACCTCAAACACCTAGGAAGGTTGTGCTCTCAGAGCAAGCAAGTTCCGTGATATCAAGCCACCTTCCACTCAAGCAAACTGACCCAGAAGTACCCCTAATATCCTGCAATATCGGGGACATGACATTTGATAGAGCGCTCCTGGACTTAGGTGCTTCCATCAATCTAATTCCAACAACCTATACCACCAATTTGAATTCAGAGAGTTGACACCCACACCTGTTACCATCTAATTGGCTGATAGATCTGTGAAAACCTCAAAGGGGGTTGTCAAAGACGTAATTGTGCGAGTCAAGGACTTCTATTTTCCGATCGACTTTTTGGTGCTCGACATGGAAGTCCCTAAACATCTACAGAACATACCCATCATCCTAGGCAGACCCTTCTTAGCTACGGCTAAGGAAAACATCGATTGTGACACGAGATGCATGGAAATCGCCTTCGGAGACAAGAAAATGCAGTTGGATATCTTCTGGGCAACCAAGTCTTTTGATTGCGACTCTATCGAGGAACATGACCCCGTGGAACCTTTGGTCGATGAATGCCTCACCCTTAGCTCTGTCTTAGACTATCAATCCTGTAACTATTCTGACCCATCATCATCTACGCCCATGGACCTCTATAGGGCTGATTACCATCAACCAACACCATTCGAGGAAATTGATGTTGATCAACTTCCACCTTTCCCCTTTCCATCAAACATTGTTCCACCCACACCTGAATTGAAGCCGCTACCCGAGAATCTTAAGTATGTCTTCTTGGGACCTGACCAGACCTTCCCCATAATTATCAATGCCAACCTAACTAGGGATCAGGAACTTAGATTGACA
The DNA here is from genome assembly GCA_037157565.1 of Thalassia testudinum. Classification (NCBI taxonomy): domain Eukaryota; kingdom Viridiplantae; phylum Streptophyta; class Magnoliopsida; order Alismatales; family Hydrocharitaceae; genus Thalassia; species Thalassia testudinum. Next base: position 111,359 of record JAZHRO010000061.1, read on the forward strand.
GCAACCCTATCAAAACATAGGGCTGCCATTGGCTGGATTATTTCAGATTTGAGAGGAATTAGCCCCACCTATTGTACCCACAAGATCTACCTAGAAGATGGGGCACGACCCTCCCGTCAGATGCAGAGATGGTTAAACCCAAATATGCGAGAGGTCGTTAAGAAGGAAATTATCAAGTGGCTTAATACCGACATCATCTATCCCATCTCCAATAGCCCCTTAGTGAGCCACACTCAAGTGGTTCCGAAGAAAGCCGGGCTCACCGTTGTCACCAATGAATGGGGCGAATCCATCTCCACCCGCACCACCACCGTGTGGCGGATGTGTATTGATTACAGGAAACTCAATGAAGCAACCAAGAAAGATCATTTCCCCTGCCATTCATCGACCAGATTCTTGAAAGATTGGCAAGGCAAAAGTATTTTTGCTTCCTGAATGGATATTCAGGATATAACCAAGTTGCAATTACTCCTGAAGATCAAGAGAATACCACATTCACTTGCCCGTACGACGCGTTTGCATTCTGTCGTATGACGTTCAGGTTATGCAACGTGCCCGCTACCTTTTAGCGTTGCATGCTAGCCATTTTTTCAGAAATGGTGGGTGAATACTTGGAGATCTTTATGGATGATTTCTCTGTATTTGGGAATTCATTCGACCACTGTTTGAGCAACTTAGAGAAAATCCTGAAACGACGTATCGAGGTTAATTTGGTGTTAAGTTGGGAAAAGAGCCATTTCATAGTTTAAGAAGGAATCATCCTCAGTCACATCGTATCACATAGGGGCATTGAAGTAGATCAGGCTAAAGTTGATTTGATTTCCAAACTTCCTTCGCCTAACTCTGTCCGGCAGATTCGTTCATTCCTTCGACATGTTGGCTTCTACTGAAGATTCATCAAAGACTTCTCCAAGCTTTCCAAACCCTTGACCGACCTTCTGGCCAATGATGCCTTATTTCACATAACCTCTGATTGCATCCAGGCTTACCACACCCTCCGGGACTTAGTCTCCACAGCACCTGTACTTCAACCCCCGGATTGGTTCCAGGACTTTGAGATCATGTGTAATGCATCAGATTTTGACATAGGCGCCGTCCTACGACAAAGACAAGACAAGAAACCTGTGGTGATCTACTACACGAGCAAGACGTTGGACGAAGCCCAACGAAATTATACGGTCACAGAGAAAGAACTGCTCGCTATAGTTTTTGAACTTGAAAAATTCCGATCTTACCTTCTGGGATCCAACATAACCATCTATACGGACCATTCAGTCATCCGGCACTTGTTGGCTAAAAAGGATGCGAAGCCCAGGCTCATCAGATGGATCCTGTTATTGCAAGAATGACCTGGAAATCCGCGGCAAAGCCAGATCAAAGAATGTGGTGGCTGACTACCTATCCAAACTTCACCCCGACCACATTGGGCCCTCCCTACCTTTATCCGACACCTTTCCCGATGAGCACATTCTGGCTGTGCAAGACAAGAAACTACCTTGGTATGCTAACTATGTCAACTACCTGGTTGTTGGTCAAACCCCGCACGGCTGGTCCAAACAGCAACAGGACAAGTTCTTGGCCGAGGCCAAGCATTATTTCTGGGATGATCCCATGTTGTTTCTCTTCTGTGCCGACCAGATCATTAGGAGGTGTATCCCTGAGGACGAAACTCAAAGTGTGCTATCTTTTTGTCATGACTAGGCTTGTGGTGGCCACTTCTCAAGAAAGAAAACGGCTGCAGAGGTTTCGCAATCTGGATTTTACTGGCCTTCCTTATTTAAGGATGCACAATTTCGCTAAGACTTGCTCTCGCTGCCAGACGCTGGGGACCATGACCAGAAAAGACATGATGCCCCTCCAACCCATTTTGATTGTCGAGATCTTCGACGTTTGGGGTATTGATTTTATGGGCCCCTTCCCATCATCCAACGGCTTTGAGTTCATCTTAGTCTCGATAGACTATCTCTAAATGGATTGAAGCCATCGCCACCCGCCGATGTGATTATAAGGCTGTCACGAATTTTGTTAAGCAGAACATCTTTTCCCAATTTGGAATACCAAAGGTCATGATCAGTGATGGTGGAAGTCATTTTATTCACACCCAATTCCGTGCCCTACTTAGAAAAAACGGGGTTAACCACCGCATTGCTACCCCGTATCATCCGCAAACAAATGGGCAGACCGAGGTCTCAAACAGGCAGATCAAGAATATTCTACAAAAGACTGTGAGACCTAACAGGAAGGATTGGTCCGCACGACTGGATGATGCCCTGTGGACATATCGGACGCTTTCAAGACCCCGATCGGCATGCCGCCTTATCGCCTAGTCTTTGGCAAAGCTTGCCACCTTCCTGTCGAGTTGGAACACCGAGCTTACTGAGCCGTCAAGCAGTGTAACATGGATCCCTAATTAGCCGGTGCGCAGAGGACGCTCCAACTCTCCGAGCTCGAGGAAATTCGTCGGTACACTTTTGAGAATAGTCGATTATACAAGGAGAAAATGAAAGCCGTCCACAACCGACTCATCCATAGAAAAACCTTCGAGCTTAATAAGCAAGTTTGACTTTTTAATGCCCGTCTAAAACTCTTTCCAGGGAAGCTCAGGTCCAAGTGGACATGACCATTTAGGGTGGTCAAGCCCTACTCCAATAGGGCAGTTGAAATTGCTGATCCGAACACTGGGCACACTTTCACAGTGAATGGCCAGAGATTGAAACACTTCCTCACCCAGGTTCCCTCGAAGGAGGTTGTCACCCTCATTGAGGGATGACACGAAGCACTGCCCAGCTGGAGGCATTAAACTCAGCGCTTCCTGGGAGGCAACCCAGAAGATTCAGACTGATCTGATATTTTACTTCACTCAGGTAATATCTTTTTGACTCATGTGCATCCATGTATTTGTCAATGAAGATATTGTCCAGCTTAAGCATGGGGGGATGGTAATTTGCATGATTCTGAGTTCATTTAATCAGTTTGAATAGAATAAAATAAAAATAAAATTAAATTAAATTTAAAAAAAATATTGAATTTAGGAAGAAAAACTTAGGCATTAGAAATTCATCAATAATGGGAAATAATACGGAAAGAACCTAAACAATTAGACTTTTCAGGCCTTCAGGCTTAATCAGCCCTGATGTTCGTTAAAATATAGATTTAGCTTCAAATCCTTGCAACCTTAATCTATTCTAATCCACCAACTAAATAAGATGATAAGTATACGACTTATCAACTCACCCTCTAACTCAGAAGGACTTTTAGTCTAAGCATCTGCACACATTTATTTTGCACAAACTTCTTGGAGATTCTGACAGAAATTGGGTTGCTAATAAACTTTCTATGGTGGTATGGCTGACAAGTTGTCCTGGGCAACAGCCCATTGGCAGGTTGTCTAGAACCCAGCCACGGGACCACCTTCTCTTTATTGCCTCTAGGTAAATTTGAGATCAGGGAAGTCACCTACCAAATAAAAAAAGAAAAAAAAGAGAAAAAAAGAACAAAATAAGCCACACTTCACCGCACGAGTATGGCTGGCAAGTGATCGTGGGTAACAACCCATTAGTCGGTTGTCTAGAACCTAGCACATTAAATGCACAAAAAGACCCAAAACACTTAAGAAAGAAGCGGGGAAGTAGAGCAAGCTGGAGAGATATACACTGGAAAAATCCTTGTGTTGACCCCAAGTAGAACAAAGGTAGGGAGAAAGCTACCGATCGAACAAATACACCTTCAGGCAAAACATTTCCTTTTCCGGTCACCTAAGGGCATAGAAACCCGAAGTCTGTCTAAATTACCGTTGAGTGAGTCTATCACAATCTTCACACCAAGATGCTTAGCACTTAGAGTTTTTCCGAATTTTGGGTGGGTTGGGTAGCCGTAAAAAGTTACCAACACACTCTTAACTCCTAAAATCTAAAAATAAGAAAAGATGAAAATATATATATACATGCCGTAAAGCAAGGATTCAGGTGATTCAAATTTTGGCAGACACCCGGACGCTACTTAGTCCCTGTAGATCAGGATCTTAGTATATTCTCTCCTATTAACAAGTGACGAAATGTCCAAGTAATTACTTCTTAAATTCTGACCGGAAATAATGGCTAGAATAAACATTGCTAAAGACTAGCAAGGTGTAAGCATAGAGGTATGATAACACTACATTTTACAATGTTAATTCTGCCAAAAGGGGTCGATCTTAAGGGTAAAATGCACAGAAGACACAGGAATGGGAGCATTGTATGCATCACACATCAAGATTACTTATAATACATTATTAATGGTCATGTGTACAAGTGCATGTCAAAACAGACCTCAGATGAGCGATCGGACCGCACGGATAGATTCAGAGCGACGAACGGAGTCCAACGGACTCAAAATCAGCCAAATCTGACATCCGGAGCTCCCTTTATCAGCCTAAGAAGTTCTGGTCGTTGATCATGAAATCAACCCACAGCGCGCCACGTGGAGCTGCCCTCGCGCCCTTCATCGCGCAGCACCACTTTAAGCCATCTGATCTCCGATCGGACAGCTAAAAAGCACGATCGCCGGCACTCTCCGCGTCTACGTGACCGACCTCACACGCAAATCCGACCGTTGGATCCCCATCCAACGATCGGCAGCAGCCACGCCCAATCTTCTTCGCACAACCATTTGTAAGGCAGCGCATCGGTCGCGCCCCAGCAACACAGCCTCAAGGCGCACGTTCGAAGCGGCCACAGTGGGATTAAGCGCAGAAATCAACCGCGCGACCAAATTGGACCACCCGATCAACATCGAGCGGCCGCAACAACGCCACGCGGCGCAATCAGGCATGTTCGGCCAAACGCATGCAATGACGCGCAGTAGCGTGCCTCGGCAGCAATCCGCAAGCGCACCCCCCCGCGTGATATCAGCCGTCCGATCTCTGATCGGACAGCCCTCAAGCCGCGTACATGGATCGTGCGTGAAGAACGGGGGCACGAGTGAGACCGTTGGGCAGGGGGCTTCACCAACGCTTTTAGCAAGCGTTTAGCGACGTCCTGGATGTCGCTAAAGCCCATACTTAAAATGGAAACCACTTCTCCCTATATAAACCCCTCCCAACCACCCATGTAAAGTATTCAATTCACCTTGCAAGTGTTGTAACACCCTCCTAGCCCCTTTTAGCCTCTTGTAGTCAACGGAGTCAACGAGCCGCCGACGGAGCTTCCTTCCACCACCGTGGCCACCTCGCTGTCTCCCCTCTCTCTCTCTTTCCCTTTAATCTTAGCTTTACTTCCTTTTTATTCAAGCATTTAGCTACCGTTGTATTTGTAAAACTTAATTTGCATGTTTAATATAATGTTGATGTGTTCTCCATCTTACTTTGAGCAATGGCTATGATTTAAAAGACTCTAACCCTACTCTCTCTCTCTCTTTCTCTCTCTCACTCGTTTTTCTACCACGTCTTCTTGCAAGCAAAAACTCATTATCTCTATGACATTAGTGACAGAAAATCCGATTTTTACGCCTCCCTGTGATTGACACTCAGACTCACGTCCATTTCTTCTTTTAAAATCGACGTTGCAAGCACGAACTATAACGACCCTTTTAAACAAGCACGTCTTTCACACTTCAGGCACCTATGCCTATTCCTCCTATGAACCTAGAGGCTATCTCAATCAATATATCGCTACCCTCTGAGCCACCACTCTCTAAGCATGTTCCCTTGAAGTCTACTAGGTTTCAGGATCCACCTATCATCTATCGACAACCTATTACCTATCAGCAAGCAATAGCACCCCTCTTCCGCTACACCAATCCTCCCCCTTGCTCAAGTGAGCAAAAGTGATTTACCTACCGATGAAGTTGTGCATAGTAATACAGGATGTTTACAAGATGGCAATGGTAAGGATATACCTAGTACTGAGATGGAGACTCCTGCAATAAATGATACGGATCAACCCATTGCAGTCTGCAAGTCCCCATAGAGTTGTGCCAGATATCCTACATCACATGCCGTGTCCACTGATTTTCTGGGAGGGGCCTATAGCAAGTTTCGCCATGTTCTCTGCCACATCCATTCCAACTAGTTATTAGCAGGGCATGCTTGATCCTAATTGCCACCAGGCCATGGAGGATGAGATGACCACTCTTCACTCTCGTGACACTGGGGAGCTTGTAGACCTGCCTATAAGAGCTTCAGTTGTTGGATGCAGATAGGTGTTTACCATCAAGTATAATCTCATCGAGACAATTACCAAACATAAGGCTCGCCTTGTAGCACAGGGGTTTACGCAAACCTATGGCGTAGACTTCTTTGATAATTTTTCCCCTATAAACCGACTCCCGACTATGCGCATTCTCATCTCTGTAGTTGTGCAGAAGGATTGGCCTCTTCATCAGCTAGATGTGAAGAATGCATTCCTTTAAGATGACTTACAAGAGGAGGTATACATGTAGCAGCTACTAAGTTACGAGACTCAAGGGGAGTGTTCCAAGGTTTATAGACTGTAAAAGGCTGTATATGGCTTCAGTAGAGTCCTAAGGCTTGGTTTCAGAAGCTCTCAGATGTAGTTAAGACGACTGGCTTCCAAAGATCCTCATTAGATCATTCCTTGTTTATCAAGAAAATAAGAAAGGGCGTAATGGTACTTCTAGTCTATGTTAATGATTTGATTATCATAGGAGATGATGGGACTAGCATCATTGAGGTCAAGAAATGCCTTATAGGGAGCCTTGCTATGAAGGACTTAGGACGATACTTTCTTAGGATTAAGGTAGCCCAAAATACGAAGGGTGTAATACTGTCCTAGAGAAAGTATGCCCTTGACTTGTTGCAGGAAACTGGTATGTTAGGAGCAAAGCCAACAAATATCCCTATGGATCTCAAGACTCATCTGTACAATGAGAAGGTAGGGACAATGGACAATAGACAGTACAGAGGGCTAATGGGCAAGCTCTTGTACCTAATAATTACCAAACCAGATATCTCTCTTGCAACCGAGAAATTGAATCAGTTCATGGATAGACCTACTAGGTAGCATTAGGACACTGCAATGATGGAGCTGAAATATCTGAAGAAAACACCAGGAAGAAGGGTTTTATTCACCAAAGGAACCTCTATAAGTGTAGTATCTCCTTGGATGACCACCCACCCACATCTTGAGCATCCATGGGACGTCCCAAGGCGTGGGCAAGTGTGTATGATCTCTATGAGTGTAGTAGCCCACTTAGTTGTTAATTATGCAAGTGTCTAGCAAATAGGAAGCCTACTACAGGTTTCTGCACCTATGTGACAAGAAACCTAGTGAACTAGAAGAGCAAGAAATAGGTTGTTCTCTCCAGGCCCAGTGCCGAGTCAGAGTATAGGGTCATGGCACACACTACCTCAAAGATGTAGGTAAGGTCTCATTCTTGTAGACTTGCATATACCTACTAATACACTTATGGAGATGAGATGTGACAACAAGACAGTGACCTACATTACCAACAATCCCACATTTTATAAGAGGACTAAGCACATAGAGGTTAATTGTCACTATACACGTGATTTAATCCAAAGTGGTCTCATCGACACCACCCATGCATCTTCAAATGACCAGACAACATATATCTTTACTAAAGTGTTGCCACAAGCATCTTTGGATGTTTATTGTTCCAAGCTGAGCATGATTGACATCTATACTCCAACTTGAGGGAGAGTGTTAGCCCCTACAGCCTAGTCATTGATGTATTTTACTTATTTCCTAACCAATTGTATTTTTTTATTTTTGTGATGACATCTTATGTAATTTTCCTACCTCTATATATTAAGAGGTTGGGCTAAGGAATAAACTATTCGATTCATTTGTTCTAATTGCATTTAAAGCCCTAATTGGTGTTTGGTCCAATTATCGGAAGTCAATTAGGGGGTGCAAATGTCACTTTCTTTAGAATACACCATCTGATATTAAGCTAGTCCCACCACTTTGCAAGTTTACTACTGATGCCACTCTAGAAGATGTCATTTTAAATTTCATCGTGTACTACATTCCATTAGCTATTATACTATTTTTGGTGGAAGAACTTCAACTCAATTTTATTCTTCCTAGTGAATTATGAGGCCATGTAGGATGAAGGTTGACACAAAGGCTATAAAAAAGAAAATGGATGCACTTCTTCACCTTTAGTAGCTCCATTCTACCAGTCCAGTTCTATCCTCTACATGTCATAGCATCGCACTATTCATCTTCCACCTTTTCCATCCATGTTTCTCTAAGAAGATTAGAAAGCTTAATTTCTCTTTGCAATGCAATGGCAAAGTTAGAAAGTAGAAGGCTTTACCTCAACCTTCCCCACGAAACAAAGGTCAATGGAAAGCATCAATCCCTAAATCCCCCTCCCTACATTGACCCTATCACGGGAAGGGTGCAGTCAAACTATAAAAGTCGTATGGTGTTGCTTTGGAGTGTTTGAAAGTGCTTAGGGCCTTGTTGGCATCCTACTCTAGGATGAAAAAAAAGGATCTTGTCTTATCAAAAGACTCATTGGAGAAAGACACTTTCATGATCAATCCCATTGCTTCTTAACTTGAAAAGTCCGGGAAGAGACAATCCAATGTGCCTTGCTCTAATTAGGGCTAGAAAGGTTGGGTCCATTTTTTTTGCTTGATCTCCTAAATCCCACAGCTTTCTGTAAGAAGATCACTCTATCAAGAAAGCCGTTACATCCTTCTTTGAGGAGGATAGGGAACGAAGGGGAAAAGGGGGTGGAAGGGGAGACGAGGGGAAGGGTTTTGGGGTGGTTCCTTAATCGATTGTCAGCTATAGATGTTGGGAGAGGGACCATCTTATGAGTATGTGTCCTAATCCTATTGTTTGCCTCATGTACAAGGGTGTTTCTCATAGGAGGAGCTCCTATCCAAAGAAGGTATCATCTCCATTGCCACTGTCACGTCCACGGGATCCATCGTCTTTCTAGTTGGAGGCACCTTGGTCGCCGAGGATTGAGAACTTGGAGTCCATGCTTCTTGCTTCCATAGTGGGCAACATTGTTCGTGGTGCACCTACCTTGAGGGAGGTTGGAAGGTATTCGTCCCACATGAGGTTATCTTCTAAGGTCTAGAAGGTTACATCTCTCCTCAACTCATTTTTGGGTGTTTGGTTTGTGTAAGGACGACATCGCTCGTATGCGCTTCTCTAAGGTGGAGGTTGGTGATGCCTTGATTCGATGGTGTGCACCATCAATTCAAAATGGAGCTCTAACAATAAGGCCTCCTGCTAGGTCAGAGGTTGCACGCCAAGGTCAAAGCGATGGCAGATGCTGACTCAACTATCACCATGGAGACGAAGGTGCTAGTCCAAGGCACCAGCATCAACTTGATGGGGGCCTCGAACTATGTCTTGTAAACTAAGGCCTTCAAGATCTTTATGGGAGGCCAAGACAAGCTTCACGTGCCGACTAAAGAAGCGTCAAAAGGAACCAAAGCAAAAAAGTGGGAGGAGAACAAGTAGGGCAACTAACCTTAGATCTATCTTTAACAAGTCTTCACCCCTTACAGAGGTTCAACTTGAGGGTGCGTGTGAAAGTCGAGAATTAAAAAAAGTAAAAAAATAATAAATCCACATGGTTGTTCCCACTGCAGGACAGTTGGCGTAAAATCTGCAATTATTGGTTTGCGTTGAGTTGCCTTATGCTTCAAGTTTAGTCGGATTAGTTATAGATTTGACAGATTTTATTGTCAGATATTTTGGAAAGAGTAAGTTTATCTTGAGAGGATTGTGTTGGTTTAGTGCCACATTGGAAAATGTTGACTTTCCGTTGTGTGTGATGGCCTATAAATAAGCCTGTACTCCTCCCATTTTCCTTTGAGAAGAAATACAGAGAAAACACGCCCATAGGATACTTCTCCCGTGATTTTCTCCCCGCTCCTCGTGGGTGGGGTTTCCCCGTACACCCAAGCATTCCATTATTATTTTCATGCTTTGATTATCGCTTCTACTTATTATATTTTTCAACTTGGTATCATAGCATGTTCGTTCATTGGGTTATCTTGTTATCATGTTTTATCATTTTGTTCTTGAAAGTTCTATTCACCTCTCCTGGTGGAAAAGGGTGGCGTAGTAGCACTATTCCTACCGCAGTGGCAAAGCAGCAACACACCGTAGGCCCCAAAGGCGACGTGCAGGGCCGGCTGTGCTGGTACAGGCTTGAGCGACCATCAGTGACAGCAGGGGTGTGACCACCACGATAGGCGGAAGGCGGAGAGAGGTCATGTGGACCCCCACGGAGGTCGCTGCGAACACGAGGATGGTAGGGAGATCCTTGAAGCTTCATGAAAGAGGAAGGTGGCTGCTCTAGCGAAGAGAAGGCGGAGGCTTGTGGTCACTGCACACGGTGAACGCTAGGCATGGCTGCATGCAACAGTGTCAGTTGCTACGGTGGCAACCGCGATGGCCATGATCATGATCGAACCCTACTGCGGCAACTGCACGATGAGGAAGCGAGGCGCGACGCAGCATTGGCGGCGAGGGTGCAGGGGTGGCATGGTGCTCTACGCAGGAGGGCGAGGAGGCAACGACGAAGGTTGTTGACGATGGAAGGTGTCGCGCAGTGGCACACAACAGCAAGAGGAGCGGCAGCCATATCCCTTGCTTGGGTTCTCCCGAACCCTAAGGGTGACAGGTTTAAATAAAAGAAGGTAAAAAAGGGGAGGAGAAAAAAAAAAGGAAAAAGGGAAAAGAAAAGAGGAAAGAAAAAAAAGGGAAAAGTGAAAAAGATAAAAAAAAGGAAAAATGAAAAAAAAGGAGCACAAGAAAATTTCAAGAAAAAAAGAAAAAAAAAAGGATGATGAAGTTTATATTTGAGAGAAGATGTGGAAAAGTCTTCTCTAGCTTTTATTGTTTTATTTTCTTCTCGTCATTATTTTTATCCCATACGAGTATAGGAGAAAAGGGGAGTATGGGAGCTTGTTGTAGTCATCCCCGTTTAGGAGTCCCTTTTTTGATGGACTCCACATGAAAAATCCAACTCTGGGAGGTCCAGAGTTTTGAGGTCCTCAGATGAAGGACTCATTTCAGGTTTCTCTGTGTGAGATCCAGTTTTGTGGACTCCAGAGAGGGAGTTTCACCTTCAAGGTCTTTAGAGTAAGACCCAATTTAAGGGATACTAAACGAGGAGCCACCAGCACCAAATCTTCAAAGCCAGTTACAATTCATCAGTAGCTCCAGCCCATGTTCCCGCCTACAAGCAAGAACCAGTCCAGAGTGTTGTTAGTTCTAACGTGTAGAGTGCATTTGTATTATAAGCTGAGCATTCCATGCTCCAACTTGAGTGAGAGTGTTGAGAAGATTGTGTTGGTTTAGTACCACATTAGAAGATGTGGACTTTCCGTTGCGTGTGATGGCCTATAAATAGGCATGTACTCCCATTTTCCTTTGAGAAGAAGTACAGAGAAAACATGTCCATATGGTACTTCTCCCATGATTTTCTCCCCACTCCTCGTGAGTGGAGTTTCCACGTAAACCCAAGCGTTCTATTATTATTTTTATGCTTTGATTATCGCTTCTGCTTATTATATTTTTCAACTGTCTATTTTAGGAAAATATGATTACTTTGAATTTCTATTTATTGTAATTGATTGGATTCTCTTCTATAAAAGAGGCCAATCATCATATTATTGGCCTTGAGTTCCAAAAACAATTCTTCCTATTCTAAGAACTCCTCTCCTCTTTCCCTCTCTACCACTGGCTTCTCTCTCATCCCACGCATGGTATCTCCCCTTTCAACGTGCCCCCCTGTGGCACGTGGATGATTGCTAAGGCCCAAAAATCATCACAACAGGTTTTAAATTTGGGCCATAATTGTGGATCTTCGATAATGAGGGCCAATGATGTTGCCACCAATTCAAATTTGAATGTTCAGCAACTAAAAATCAAGGAGCCAGGAAAGCAAGTTTTAAATTTGGGCTTTTTTTTTTTAGAAAAAGAAGGAAGATTACTGTCACTCAGTAATCATCCAAGCAACTTCATTTGAAATAAAAAAGGAACGGAGTTACAAGACATTAAGCAACAACTCAACATACCTCTCGGCTTCTCTTATAATATTTTCAACCCATTTCGTTCCCCATGAAAAATTGAAGCATTCTGCAACCAAACAGACCAGAGCACCTTTGAATCTCTAACCCAGTTACCCAGCCAGTCATATCAGCATGAATCAAGGATTGAAGAGAAGACCACCAAGCACTAAGGAGGAGACGTATATTCAATCTTCTCTAAACATCAGAAGATAGTTGACACCTAAAGAAGAGACGATCAATAGTTTCCATTGCATCGCCACAGAAAACGCACTTGACATCTTGGTCACCAACCCAAGTAGATCTAACTGCTCTGGTAACCAACTTCACCCTATGGAAGATCCACAAAAAATCTCAACCTTCAAAGGCAAACTCCAAATCAACAAGCAATCCTCCCAAACCAGCACAGCCAGTCTACCTCCAAGGATAGCTTTTTATATGCTCAGCCTACCGAAAAAGTACCACCAGGCCAAGAAAAACCATCTATTGCATCCTCCCCAAGATATAAACCATGCAAAAGCCCCAATAAGCCCTACAACTCCTCCATGGTGGCATCAAACAAGGCCAGCTAGAAAATAAGAGACCAAGAAGATGAAGCATTCCAAACATAAAAAATCCTTCTGCAAAGACAGGCCCAAAATTTGTGGAAATAAGGTAGAAAGTGCACTATTACTCATCCAATCATCCTTCCAAAATTACAAACTAACCACTCCCAAGGTTCGACCCAAAGAACATGGACTCCATACCCCCATGTATGGTAGATTGAACCACACTCATGAAAGTTGAAGGTTGCACCGTAGGGGATCTCTTACACACAACATCAACCGGGGAACCATAGGAGTCCCTTAAAAGTCTATTAACCAACCCTGCACCTTTAGCCAAGCATCGAACAACCCACTTCATGTGCAGTGATATTAAAATCATCAAGCCGCATAATCCTCAATCCTCCCTTTTGTTTGAGCCTACAAGTCCCCAAGGGACAACTGCAAGAAACGCCCCTCATGGTCTAGGCCCTTCTGAAAGAACCTTTTTCCAAGCCAAATCAAGCCTCGCAAGCACCTTCTTTGGCAGCTTAAACATGGACAAATAAAACACCAGAACGGCTATCAGAACTGCTTTAACCAAACTAGTCTCCCTCCCTTAGAGAGAAGCTTCCCCCGCCACCCATTCAGCCTCCTAGCCAACCTCTCCTAAATCAACCTCTAGTCTATAGCCACCCAGCATCTCCCTTTTAGAGGAAGCCCAAGATAGACAATAGGCAAACAAGGCACAGGTGTCCTCAAACCTCAGAAACGACCTCCTCTTAGGCCTCTATGTGGAACGGGATAACCACAGACTTACTGTTGATGAGAAGACCTGATATGTCACCAAAAAGCCTGACCAACTGCGCCATATACTCTACCTGACGAGCCTCACCCTAAATGAAGAAAATTACGTCATTAACATACTGTAGAATTGGGGTAAGCAAAGAGCCATCAGATTTCAAGATAAAACCAGAATAAAGCCCTCCCCTGCAAGTCCTAAAGGCCAAACATGCAAGCGTATCAACTGCCGCAATAAAAAGCAATAACGCAAGCAGAGCAAATAACCCTGCCTAACACCTCATTATGGCTTGCATCCACATCCCTAAAAGCTTAGCATTAACTAGAACAAAAAAAGATGTCATCATGATACACCTCTTCATGATCTGAACCTAAGCCTCTAAGAAACCTCTCCTCAAAATTTTCCATAAATAAAACCAAGCCACCGAATCATATGCTTTAGAGAAATCAACCTTCCACATAAACACCCACGTCTGCGTGCTACTCCACACCACCACCGTCTCCTCAACCAAGACACGAGTCACAGAGTCAAAGAAAATGATGAGATTAATTTTATTCACAAACCCTAGAACCCTATATATAGAGCAGGGTCTAGGGACAACTACAAACATGCCCCTACTTAGGGAAAAAGCATAAGGAAAAATAACATGGAAATACTTCAGCAAAAAGCATTCTGAATACTCCCCCTCTAGTTGGAGCATAAATATCAATCAAGCTTAGCTTAGAACTGCATCTCTCGAACATCGATCAAGGAAGTGCTTTGGTGAACATGTCTATAGCTTGCTCCTCAGAAGCGACACGAGAGGTATAGATGTGCCCACGTTAGATCATGTCCCTAGTGTAATGACCGTCAACCTCTACATGCTTTGTTCTCTCATGGAAGGCAAGGATATTTGTAATGAAAGTGATAGCCTTGTTATCCCATTTCATTTCCATGGGCTCTACGACCAACACATTGAAGATCCATGAGAACAAAACAAATCCACATTAACTCAGTTGTTGCTTGCACCATAGTGCGATATTTAGATTCTACACTTGATTTAGCTACCACAGTTTGTTTCTTACTTTAGCAGATGTCCAAATACAAAGGTGCAAAAACCTGAGGTGGATTGCCTATCCTTGGAACACCTTGCATAATCTACATTTGTATAAGCCATAACCCAAGGGGTACCCTTGTAGGAAAAGAGCAATCCCTTTCCAAGGGCATTCTTGAGTTATCTCAATATCATGATGGCAGCCTCCCAATGTGTCCTCCAAGGCTTATCCATGAATTGGCTTATCTTGTTCACGGACAAGACAATGTTGAGTCGTGTTACTATCACACATGGTAGCTTGCCTACCAGGGTCCTAAACTGCCTTCCATCAACAAGTTTAGAATTGTTTTCATAAAGATGGAAGTTGAAGTCTCTCAAGATTTGATAAAAAAGGACATTTGTCATTTTAGAAAAGTGTCCTTGGCCCTCTTTTTATAGAGAGAGCACAAGGGTAAATAAAGAAATTGCAATCACCATTTACTAAATATAGTCAAGACTAAATATGGAAATAACAACTAATAAAATCCCTAATTTTATTTCCTAACACTCCCCTGTAAGTCGAGACACGGGAGACAACGAAGACTTAGATCCTTAAGACAGTAGAGATCAACTCTTGTCGACATGGTAGTCCCTTCTTCGTGTCTTCAACCTTAGGTCTCTTCTTATACACCCTCACAAAGCCAATCTACGCTTGGTTTCTCTTCAGGTGCGTGAGAGTGCTACCCACAATGATTTAAATGCCGACGACATGGTACCGATATGTCGACATGGTTTAGGTATCGATATGTCGACATGATTTAAAGGGGTTTACGGGAGGAGGGCATGCCGACATGGTTTAGGTACCGATATGCAGGCGTGCCGGCGGTATGCCGAGAATTTTGGCGGCATGCCGACAATATCACCGGCATGTGGTGGCTTTTATTTGACACACACACTTGTGTTCCAAATTTTAATCATTTCTATTATTTTTGTCGGCATGCATCGGAGTACCCTTGGCATGCCTCCGAAATGTCATTTTTTCGGGTCATCAAAATCGTCGAAATCTGCCATCTAAAAACGAGCATTTCCACGGCATGCCTTTGACTTGCCCATGAAATGCACACCTACAATTTCATCGGCACGACGTCGAAATCGGCATTTCGAATCTTGGTTGCCCGTACTTTTGACATCTTAAGGTGGTTCTCGTCTTACTCATGCCTTCCACTCAAACAGATGAGGACCCAAAGGACAAGACTTGGAACTATACGGAGCTGCACACAAATGCCTCAAAAACACAAGACTCAACTTGTCATAAGACAAGACCAACAATGCAAATAACCTCTTTTTTTTCTCAAAAGTTACTTGAGTTCCTAACAAGAGACCCCTGCCCATTCCTTCTTTTCTTTCATTTGAAGAGGAACGAGCTCCCCTCGTATACATTGTGAGAGATTTCATCGGAGAGAAGCAACAAGAGAAGCATCTCTCAAAGCAGCAGGAGGCATCCACACCAAGCCTCTTCTTCCTTTTTTTTTCCTTCGTTCTCTCTGGGCAGCGACTGTGGCATCGGAGCTGGAGGTCTTGCAGCAATGCTCCAATGAGCTATAGGAGATCTGGATCGCCTTGGTTTGAGGGGTCAAAACCGTGATCTAATCCAACCCTATCAAGGGTGGCACCGAACAAAAACAAGGCCATTGGCGGCACATGGCTAGTCTGATGGCCACTAGAGTAGGTCGGTGCGAAGGCTGGGGCACCAGCAACTCCTTTCAGGTTGGTTCCTCGCCAGAGATCAACAAGTGGTGGATTCAGTGAGCTCTTTTGCTTCTAGTGATGACAAGGACAGCAACAGCAATGAAAGAAAAGAAGCGGGAAAGGAGAAGAGGCGAAGTTAGGAGAGGAGAGCCTCTTTGGTGGCTCGCCGGAGACCAACGACATCACTAGAGGGCCTCCCCCCTTTAGGGTTTCTTCTCTTCTTTCTCTTTTTCCACAAGATCAAACCCACTTTGATATCATGTCAAGATTTGATAAAAAAGGACTTTTGTTATTTTAGAAAAGAGTCATTGGCCCTCTTTTTATAAAAAGGGTATAAGGGTAAATAAAGAAATTACAATCATCATTAACTAAATATAGTAAAGACTAAATATGGAAATGACAACTAATAAAATCCCTAATTTTATTTCCCAACACTCCTCCGCAAGTCGAGACATGGGAGACGACGAAAACTTGGATCCTTAAGGCAGTGGAGATCAACTCTTGTTGATGTGGTAATCCCTTCTTCGTATTTTCAACCTTAGGTGTCTCTTGGTATACACCCTCACAAAGCCAGTCTACACTTGGTTTCTCTTGAGGTGCATAAGAGTATTGCCCATACTTTTGACATCTTGAGGTAGCTCACATCTTCCTTGTGTCTCCCACTCAAACATATAAGGACCCAAAGGACAAGACTTGGAACTATAAGGAGCTACACACAAATGCCCCAAAAAACACAACTCAACTTGACATAAGATAGGACCAACAATGCAAATAACCACTTTTTTTCTGAAAAGCATTGATTTAAATGCCGTCGCCATTTCCGAGCAACGGCCGTGCCGACATGAAGAAAACGTCGATTTACAGGGATTTCGTCGGCATGCCCTTGGCACGGTCGGCATGCCGTCGGCATGGTCGGCATGCTGGCAAAATTGGTGTCCATGTCAAGGTTGCTATTGGTTTTTTTAATTACTTTTGCTATTTTTGTTGGTATGCATCGGCATGCCCTCAGCATGCCCACGAAATGCCACTTGGAATTCATCGGCACGGCATCGAAATCGACATTTCGAACCTTGCTGAAAAGGAACCTAAGTTTCTAACAAGAGACCCCCTACCCATTCATTGCTTTCTTTCGTTCGAAAAGGAACAAGCTCCCCCGTATACACTGCAAGAGATTTCATTGGAGAGGAGCAACAAGAGAAGCATCTCTCAAAGTAGTAGGAGGCATCCACACCAAGCCTCTTCTCCTTCCTTTTTTTTTCTTCGTTCTCTGTAGGCGGCGACATTGGAGCTAGAGGTCATTGCAGCGATGTTCCGGTGAGCTGGAGGAGATCTAGACCGCCTTGGTCCAGTAGCTTAGCCTCCAAAGAACACGATGGTACCCTTAAATTCTTGATCAAGCGAGGTTTGAGGGGTCAAAACCGTGATCCGGTCCAACCCTATCAAAGGCAGTGCCAGACAAAAACAAGGCCATTGATGGCACATGGCCAGTCTGATGGCCACCAGAGTAAGTCAATGCAAAGGCTGGGGCAACAGCAACCCCTTCCTCGGTTCCTCATCGAAGATCAACTAGTGGTGGCACCGATGGGCTCTTTTGCTTCCGACAATGACAGAGACAACAACAGTAGTGAAAGAAAAGAAGCAGGAAAGGAGAAGAGGAGAGGTTGGGAGAGGAGAGAGCCTCTCCGATGGCTCACCGGAGACCGACGGCACTGCCGGAGGACCTCCCCTCTCTACGGTTTCCTCTTCTCTTCTTTCTCTTTTTCCATGAGATCAAACTCGCTCTGATACCATGTCGAGATTTGATAAGAAAGGACTTTTGTTATTTTAGAAAAGAGTCCTTGACCCTCTTTTTATAAAGAAAGCACAAGGGCAAATAAAGAAATTACAATCACCATTTACTAAATATACTCAAGACTAAATATGGAAATAACAACTAATAAAATCCCTAATTTTATTTCCTAATAGAGTCCTTAGGAATATTAGCAGGTTTGGCTCCAGACATGCCTATCTTTTGGAGCAAATCCAACACGTACTTCCTTTGAGAAAACACCACTCCCTCTGTATTTCAAGCAACTCAACGTTGAGGAAATACTTAAGTAGCCCTAAGTCCTTGGTGACAAAATGTTGCATCAACAACTCCTTGGTTGCCACAATTCCCAGTCTATCATCTTCGGTGAGGATAATGTTGTCTATATAGACAAGCATGACAACTCTTCCCTATGAAGTTACCCGGACAAATAGAGAATGATTAGCAATCAAGCGCCTGAAACTTGCCGCTTCCACGACCTTGAACAACTTCTAGAACTATGCCCGACAACTCTACTTGTGGTCGTAGATGGCCTTGTGAAGCCTGCACACCTTGCCACACTCTCCCTAAGACTCAAACCCAAGAGGATACTGCATATATACTTCCTCGTCAAGATCGTCATACCGAAAGGCATTATTGACATCAAGCTAGTGAAGGCCCCATTGGAAATGAGTTGCCACAAAAATAAGAATCCGAATAGTCGGGAAACGAGCTACTAGAGATAACGATTCAAAGTAGTCAATGCCATAGGTTTTAGTGTACCCTCTGGCAACGACATGGGCCTTGTAACGCTCAACAGAGACATCTAGTTTATATTTGACAGTGAAGACCAAGTGGCATCCAACAATCTTTGAGCCCTTAAAGGGTGCCACTAAGGACCATGTCCCCTTAGATTGCAAGGCAAACATCTCCTCCATAGCTTGTTTCCACTATGGATTTCCAAAAGCCATATGGTGAGTGGCGAGAGTTTGTATGGCTGAAAGTGCAAAAACAAACTACCAATGCTCAAGAGACATGCTTAGACAAGGGATGTAAGGTGAAGGACCAAGTACCCTTGCGTAAGGCAATTGGAAGATCAAGATCTATCTCCAGTGGAATGCCTGTGAATTAGAAACTTCATTAGTCTCATTAAGTGACCGGATTACTTCTGGGGCTAATGAAGGCATGGGGATTTACAAGGGGAGGATCTTGGCTTTGTAGTGTTGTGCTCGTTCCTGTCTTGGCTTATGTGCATAAACCAATTGAAATTTTCGATCTTACTTGTCATCCTGCACCATAGGTTGCTCAAGGTCAAGAACATGAAAAGGAATCCAAGCCTCTTCTTCATGAGATGATACCTCGACATATGACCTTGTAGAAGAATAATAGGGTATGGAAGGAGACGTCCACACTAACATGTATCATCGCCCAACTAGATCATAGCATATGTACCCTTTTTGAATCCTATAGTATCCCACAAAAATACATTTAACAAACCTAGGTGACACAACTTATCCATGTTGGGACTATGGATGTGCACAAAGGAAACACACCCGAAGGCTTTAGGTGGGACAGCGAATAGTTCTTTGTCAGCGAACAGAATAAAGTAGGGCACCCCTTCATCCAGAACCGCGGAGGGCATGCAATTAATTAGGTAGCATGCTGTAAAAATAGTATCTCCCCAATAATAGGCCGACAAATTATGCTATAGCCAAGCAAGGTACATGTTACATCACGGATGTGTCGGTGTTTCCTCTCAGCCACACCATTCTGCTAAGAGGTGTGTGGGCAGTTAATCTGATGTATAATCCCTTAGTCACCAAAAAACATAAAGCATGGAGGAGCTAAACAGCATTACATGTTCTCACAATTTTCATGAAGGCATCAAATTGATTTTTTATTTCAGCCAAGAAGGTTTTGATGACAGGACCAACCTCATACTTAGACTTTAAGAGAAAGACCCACGAAATATGAGAAAAATCAACAACTGCAACCAAGTAGAAATGATGGCCTAGCCTATTAGGGGAACGACTAAGTCCCCATACATCAAAATGCAGTAACTCAAACAAAGAATCTGAATTACGCCCTGGTTAACTCAATAAGGAGTTCTGGTAATGCTTCCCGAGTTGACAAGTCTCATACTGAAAAACTGCAGTAGGTGGTATTTGGGGAATAACCCATCTCAACTTCTGCAAGGGTCGATAACCGAACCTTAGATGCCAAAGAAAACTGGACCCTCCTCAAGATGATTTCGAGGCATGACTGGCATAGGGAGTCCACTCCAAGCGATAGGCCCCCCTTCCTCACAACCACAGCCAATCACCTACCCCGTCAGTATATCTTGAAACACAAGAGATATAGAATAAAAAATGGCACAGCAATGAAGCTCCTTGGTAATACAACTGACAAATAGCAAATTCAATGGAAAATTTGGTGCATATAACACCTTCGGTAGTTCAGATATTGGGAGCTATCTGAATCTCTCCCTAACCAATGACTGGGGAGTTCTTCCCATCGACTACCACAATGGTCCTTCCAAATGAATGGGGTTGCAATCAAGCAAACTGTTGTGCTTTATTGCAGATGTGGCACAAGGCACCTAAGACCACAAGCTAATTTGTACTATTTGCAACAACATATGAGGTAGGAACTATACCTGACGTTTTGGCAATAGTTGCAATGTCGATGGTTGCAAAAGTAGAGACCTAAGACCCAATGGAGAACTGAGTGACCCTTTCGACAAGGTCATCAAACTCCGTACCAGTGATAAGGGTTGAATCAGGAGTCACCTCAAATACGGCCATGGCCTGGTAGGCATTTGCTGGCTTCCCATGCTTAGTCCAGCACAACTACTTCATGTGACCAATTTTTCCATAGTAGGAACACTGCACTCGACCTCGCCCAGCTCCACGCTGACCCGATTTGCCTCGTCCACGACCACGTCCACGAAAGGCTTGTCCAGTCCCTCTGCCTCTGCCATGGGAGACAACCATGGCGAAGGTCTGCTCCACCTACCTGGTGGATATAAGAGAGACTGCAAGCCTACTGAGCCTATTATAGGCTTCCTCGATGGTTGGAATCTCAGGCAATGTTAGCATCTGAGATCTTGCACCTTCATATGAAGGATCCAAATCAGCAAGGAAGTGCCCAACCATGGTTTGGGCCATGCATAACTTTTAGGACTAACATGAACATACTAGTGTATATATATGCATTGAGTCTCTCAAAAGCAGACTTCAAGCTGGAATAGTACAGCATCAGCGGGCATCCATCTTGCCTCATATGAGCAATCTCATGGTGAAGTTGCAAGATCTAGGTCACATTCTTATCCTAGAAATACATATAGCAGAGAGTATCCAACATCTTTGCAGTTTTGTAGTACATCACCTCCACTACAATCTATTGTACGACTGTGTTCATGATCTACGCCCTGACCATGGTGTTGTCTTTCTTCCAAGATGCATATTTGCCTGTCTTTTCGGTGGGCTCTCTCCAGTGGATGTGTTCCTTCTCGTGGCCCCCAACCACATTAAGGATCAACTATACCCATAAGGCATAATTTGACCCATCAAACTTGACAATGGGTTCAAAAAAGGGGTTCTTGAAATCCCCTTGCCCTCCTTCACGTGAGGAGGATTCAATCACCTCAAACGGCATCCCTTCTTATTGGAGCCCCTCGAATAAACCCACTTAAAGGTATAAAGAGAATTTAGGTCATATGGATGACCCTATTGGAGAGAAAAACAGCCTCAAGAGGGGCCACCTAAGTTTAATCTCAGGTGTGGCAGAGCTCCGGCAAGCCGCCTACCACTCAACCAGCCTCGAAAGGAAGGCCTCGCTCTAAGGCTTCACGTGAACCCCTCTGATGCTTCAACGAACGTGAAACGAGGGTTGCAATTCGAACCATCGATGACAGGGGCAACGTCACCAATTGAATCGACTACCGACGGCGAGTGGTCTACCAGTCAGCCACCAGAGGGGGTTTGCCTGATAACCCAATGGCAGGTGACCCCCTCATGGATGGTTGCATGTCAATGGCTAACCAGAGGCAGCGACAGTGGTGGAAGGTTAGGGCTGCAATTCAGGCGATGACGATGAAGTGGCTACAAACTGTAGTTAATAAAGAACATAGGATGAGACTTACGGCTCGAAGATCAAAGTGGTGGAGAAGGAAGAGGTATGAGAATCAAGGGGGTATCGAGCATCAGACTAAGAGAAAATAATGAGATTAATTTTATTCACAAACCCTAGAACCCTATATATATATATATATATATATATAAGGGTCCAAGGACAATTACAGACATGTCCCTACTTAAGGAAAAAGCATGAGTTAAAATAATACGAAAATACTTAAGGAAAAAGCATAAGTTAAAATAATATGAAAATACTTAAGGAAAAACCATTCCAAACATGCAAAGGGCCCTACCAGAGATGAATGCAGACTGAACCAGGGAAATCAGCTGTAGGAGCACCTAACACAACCTATTTGCAAAGGCTTTCGACACAATCAAATAAATAGCATTCGAGAAGACTATCAACCTGTGGTCATCAATCGCTTCTACAGCAGATTTCTTAGGGAGCAAAAAGAAAAAAAATCTATTCAACTTCTCAAAACCATGATTGCCTTGCATAAGTTCATGAATCATTGCCAGCACATCTCCCCCCACAAGATCCCAAAACTCCTTATAGAACAAAACCTGGAGTCCATCAAGTCCCGGAGACCTTCTGTCTTAAAGACCATGGAGAGCAGCCAAAACCTCATTCATTATTAGAAATGTCTCTAACCTAATCAACCCTAGCCTGATCATCCAACCTTCCCATATCAGAGGACCCCAAACTCCACCTCCCCACCGGCCTCCTCATAGTAAAGGCATGGAAGTGTCCACAATAATATCACAAATATGTTGCCTCTGGCCCTCTGCTGAAAAACCTGATCGCCAACCCAAATCGAAGAAATCATATTGGCTCCTCCTCACACTAGTAGACATATGAAAGAATCTCGTATTGGAATCTCCCACCCGAAGCCACAACTGCCTGGACTTTTGTCGCTAATCAATCTCCTACTTTCAATACTCCAAGACAATCTTGCTTTGAATTGCAACCCTCTCCTATTGCTCACCATACCCCAGCCTTCACAAATCCTCTCTCTTGTCAAGCCACGCAGGAGCCTCCAAAGCTTCCTTCCACACCTCATCCTGCCTTTTCCCCACTTCCCTCTTATAGTTAATCAAAGCAAAGACTAATAGCATTTATCCTCTCCACCAAATTGTGCATGGCCGAGGAAGACACAAGGACCTCCAACCACTTATCCTTCATCTCCCAAAAGCCAAGCTCCAAAAGACAAGATTTGTGAAATTTGAAATAAGTAAAATAGACCATTTCTTCTGCACTATCCCACAGCATAAGCGTATGATCAGAAAAAGGCCCAGTCATGGCTGTAACAAAAGCTCAATGAAAAGACTTCACCATAGAAACATTACAGAAGAAGCAATCAATACGCGAAGCTTGGCTAGACCCATTTCACCAAGTAAAATGCACCCCCAAGATTGGAAAGTCAAAAAGCTCAAGCTCATCAACCACCTAACAAAAGTCAACAGTGGACCACCCAATGAAAGTCAACAAAGGAGGCCTCCAACCTACCATCAGGTCTATCATCTGTCGTAAAGGCCACATTAAAATCACCTCCAACAAGCCACAGAATACCATCAACCATATCTACAGCCTACTTCATCTCATCCCAAAGAACATACCTTGTAGGCATGTCGCAGGGTCCATAACCTCAAAAACGGCAAAAAAAACACCCATGATCATCCTAGTTGCCACCAACGAATTATCAAGGTTGAACTTGCCTACGTTCCACAAGAATCTCACCCCCAAACCTAACAACCACATCCACACTAAACAAATCGAAGAAAGAATAACCACACAAGCTTCGCTTAACCGAATCATCAATGCCATCTAGGTGCATCTCCTAAATCAAAGTCACTCCCACCCTCCATTCCACCAAATACCTTCTCAAAAGGGACCTTCGTGCCAGATCACGGAGTCCCCTAACATTCCAGGTAAGAACTCTAACAATGAGGCTGAGGAACCCCTTCTTACACAAGGACGCAAAACTTTTTTAAGATTAAGCACCATGGCAACACAAAGCGCCACCTCCAATTCCTTGCCCTCAGCATCCGATGGCTTACTCTTCACAAACTCTCTTGTACAAGGATCAATATCTCAAGCCACTTTTTGCACGCAAAGATTTACTCGCACCTAAGCTCCTCGAACCCAAAACAAATTGCTTGCCATTCCTCCTCTCTAGGACCATCCCTAACCAGACAACAAGTTGAATAGCCACTGCAGCAGCATGTTGTGCCACAGCAACAAGGCCAGCACCTAATGCAAAATCGCGAGAGACCAACACATCAGGCCCCTAAAGCACCCAATTGCCAGCCACCATCCCATTGCCAGCCTCACCAAGAGCCAATGCAGCACCTGCATCACCAGAAGGACCTTCCAAGCCACCGCCATCTCCCAATGGGGCCAAAACAAAGCGGCGGAGGTCGGCATCCCGACCACCTACTGTGTTGAACGTAGAGGAAGCTAGATCGCCCACTGCAGCAACATGCTTGCTGGAGCCGACAGAAACAAAGTCCACATTACTACACAAAGGAGAAGCACACATAGGGCCAGCAGGAGGAGAAGAATAGAAAATATCAGGGTCATCAGACCCAAACAAAACACGATCTGAAAATAGGTTAGATGGATACTTACCAACTCCATATTCATTTTCGGATCCGGAGGCACCCTGTAAAGCGCCAAAAATATTGACACATAGGCCCAAAAAATTCTCAACTATGTCAGCCTGGAGATCAGCATTGGTAAACGAATTTACAGCAGCACCAACGGTGCAAAAATGCACCTCCTCACAATTCTAGACAGGCTGGCGCCGGTTGAAGTCCCCTACAATCAAGGCTCCAATTTTGGAAGGGCCAACCAATCAAGATTCGAAATTCAAGCCACCCCAAAGTCCCTTCAGCTTCCAAATTTGACGTGCAATCCTCCTCACCAGAGCTGCAGAACTCCGGCCATGTCCATCAACAATCCTCTCACCACTATGAGCAACTACCTCAGCAAATGAGAATTTTGGTGAAATAATAGTGGATCTCCAATTTTGGTGCATAAGCATTTTTCCTTTGTTGGAGATCTGGTTCCTGCTGTTAAAGATTTTCCTGCAGATCTTGCACATGGAGGACCAACAGCTGGCAACATGGGTGGTACAAGGTGCCTCTAGATCCGAAAACGGATTCAAAGTTGGTGAGTCTCAATCCTTGATTATTCCTGATCATATACGTTTTGAACCTAATTGCATGATTAGCCTTGCTAAGCCACCTCTGCTACTACATTTTTTTCTCCTCACACGCAGATGGTAAATGAAACTCCAATATCTTTTGGTTCTATTGATTTTTCAGCTGCTCCGGCACGTAGTGGACCTGTAGCTGGCCACATGGGTGCTGATTTTTCCCCATTTGGCACTTTGCAAGGTGCCTCTAGATCTGAAAATGGATCCAAAGTTGGTGAGTCTCAATCCTTGGTTATTCCTGATCATATACGTTTCAAACCTAACTGCCCGATTAGCCTTGTTGGACTACCTCCTGTTGCACCTTTTTCTTCTAATTCGCAGGTTGCAGGATCCCAGAATTTACTGTTGCTGTGGAGTTTTGGGGTTGTGGAATGGAGAATGTTGCCATAGCTGATGGTAAGGAGTCGGCAAGAAGATTTTGCATTGTGGATGAAGCAGCGGCTGCTATTGATCACAGTTTCAGCAAACGGGCATCCTCGTTGAGGAGTTGATCTTGCTACGCCAGGCCGATTCGGGTGTATAGGAGAAAAAGATTTAGGAAGAAGGGTTGGGTCAAGATTGGGGAGGTTGGTGATACTTCTGAGGTTGATTTGAGGGTGGCAAAGGTTCTGAACGTTGTGAAGGTAGGGAAGTTTTCTAGACATGGAGAAGATATGTGAGGGCCAAGAGTCTCGTTTTTTATGGTCAAAGTGTTATCCCGGAACATTCCTGGTCTTCAAGACGAGGCACAAAGATCAATTTTGAGATATCGCATAGAGCTGGGGATTGTGCTCTGCTTCAAGAAACTCATCTAGAGGTTGTTGATCCACAAGCAAGGTGGAATATTTATAGGGACAAATTCACGGATTTCATGGAGGTTAAGGCAGTGAGGAGATCTGGTGGCTTGCTTCTTTTATGGAACAATGAAGACCTAATGTTGAACTCATCCTTGACTGCTTCCAAAATGATCATGGGTTCCTTTTTTTTTTTAAGAAAAACGAGGAAGATTACCTGAGTATGGTAATCATCCCGTAAATATATTAAATTAAAAGAGGAACGGACTTACAAGTTTTGGAGCCAAAAGTGAGAAAAATAAGAAGCCTCCCTTACAACATTCTCCACCCAACAGCTATCACTATTTTTTTTGAAAGGAAAAAAGGTGTTAATCCTTTAAATCTCACCCAGAAATTTATTAAAATAAAACGCTAGAATTTACATCATTGAACGGCATTCTAACTCAACACCAAAGATTTTGCAGTTCCAACAAAATTATCTACATAGGGGCACTGCCCGCTAAACACCATGGCATTTCTCCCCAGCCAGAGTGCCCAAAGAACCACCAGCGGCCTAGCCCATTCTCTCCTCGATCAGAACACCTGACGCTCCCCGTTGACCCCACCACACCTGAAAGACTGCCAGAACTGCATGGGAACCAATTGCCCACCATCGGTCCCCCATCTGCTCCCATGTTTGTAACGCCACCGGGCAGGTGAAGAAAAGATTATCAATATCCTCCTCTGCTTGGCCACAGAGCAGGCAAGACCTGTCCACGTCCGACATCCAACGGGCTCTCCATGTCCTGGTCACCAGTCGACCTCTCCTGAGGAGCCAAGCAAAGATTCTAGCCTTCAAAGGGCAGGAGGCCACCCAGAGTTGCCTGCAATCCCTGACTAACTCGATGTCCCCAAACGTGGCCGGGCCGTCGAGCCTTCTATATGCCTCACGCACTGAGAAGTCTCCCTCCTCCCACCTAAATCGGTCCATCCCATCTTCGGGTTGCCAACCCTGGAGCTCTTGCAAAAGCACCTGCATCTCACCATATCTCTAATCTAATAGATTGCCCACAAAAGATGGGCACCACGCGCCACTCCAAACATCCGCCACCGATGCCCCTCTGTCAACCGCCAGTGCTGCAAGCCTAGGGAATCGCTTTGCTAACGCCCCGGTACTCGTCCAGTCATCCGTCCAAAATCTAAAATCCTCGCCCGAGACCAATACCGGGATGAAGAAAGATCGGACCTTTGGTGCTACCAGCGATAGACTCCTCAAGAAGTGGGATGCTCCTCTCAGGGGTGAGGTGAAGAGCTCCCAATTTGCTGGCCTGCCATAGCAGGAGCGCAGGATCCTTCCAACCAAAGAGACCTCCCCCCCTCCCCCCCCCCCCCCCCCCCCCCCCCCTTCCCCCCCCCTCACCAAACACTTCCTACCCCCACCCCCCCCCCAGCAACCTGTTAATCCATTTGTCAAAAGGCTATCATTCATCATCCCCACTTCCATAACTCCCAAATCCCCTTCCCTGAATGGCAGACAAACCTCGTTCCAAGCCACCAACCTCGCCCCCTTCCCCCCTGACCCATAGTTGCTCTAGAAGAAGCTTCTCAGATAACTAGCAATCCTGTCCTCAACCTTCTGTAGCATTTTGATCACCGAGGAGAAATATGTCAGTATCGCTGAGAGAACTGCCTTGAGAAGGACCAGCCGCCCTCCTCTGGATAACATCTTGGAAGCCCATCCCAAGAGCCGACCCTCAATCCTCTCGAACATCGGGGTCCAGT
This sequence comes from Thalassia testudinum, assembly GCA_037157565.1. NCBI lineage: Eukaryota > Viridiplantae > Streptophyta > Magnoliopsida > Alismatales > Hydrocharitaceae > Thalassia > Thalassia testudinum. Next base: position 139,127 of record JAZHRO010000061.1, read on the forward strand.
CCTATGCCGAAATCCTCCTATCTGCAACCATCTATCATTATTAAAAACTTTACCATTCCTCTACAACCAAATAGCCCAAAGAAAATCAAAGACTTTGCACCAGCCAGCCATGTCCAAATGCAGATGATCCCGGAACATCTCCCAGAAGGAATTAAAATCAGTATAGTTGGTTGTATGTACCGCACAATGATCCCAAACCTATCTAGAGAAACCACATTTGATGAAAGATGATGAATATCCTCTTCTGACTAACCACACAAAGGACACGTAGTATCCTCAGACATGCAGAATTTAGTCCGATACACTTTGGTTGCCAATCTTTTTCTCCTAAAAAACCCCAAGAATAACTTGACTTTGAGAGGAATCTTACAACTCCACAGTAACTTAGAATCCTTCTACACATGTGTTTGATGTCCACCATTAGTAATAAAGAGATTGAACGCATTCTTGACAGTGTATCTGCCATGTTTCCATTACAACAAATCCGATCCAACAGCGGGAGAGAACTCCCCCAATGCAGATAGCAGCTGCTGAAATTCAGTAAACGTGGGATCAAAAAGTCCTTCCAGAAACCTGATGTCCCAAACATTATGTTCTCATGGGTTCCTTTATGAGAAAATCTGATGGGATGGTGGTGGCTATTTCTTGTGTGCATGGGCCGTGTGATAAGGCATCAAGGCATCTGTTATGGAAAGAGTTAGGGTAGGCAATTGCTATGGTGAATGGCTACCTATGGCTGATAAGAGGTGATTTTAATGCTAACTTATCCTCTGAGGACAAGTCAAATGGAAGATGTGATAGGGCAACATATGATTTTCAAAGAAGCATTGACAAATTGGAGCTTGTTGATCTTCCTATTTCTAGGGAACAATATACGTGAAGAAATAGGGCAGGTGTACCTTCAAATATTGACAGGTTCTTATGTAACATTGCTTTGGCTAAGGCCTTTCAGGGTTCTGAGGTGGGAGTTAAGGATCGCCCTTTCTCAAACCATACTCCCCTTGTGTGGTGCAACAATGGAGGTTTGGCTTTTTCTACTTATTTTAAGCTCCAGAGATCTTTGCTCAAGGAGCTAAGTTTCCATGAGTTTATTCGGCATAGATGGGCAGGGCTTCTAATTTCCACTTCGGCAACATGAACTTTGGCAAATAAAATTAAGCGCATTGGAGAAGAATTGATTGTGTAAGGAGTTGTCAAGGCACAAAGAGAAGACAAAGTTAGAGGATTTGCACAATGTCTCCTCTTTAGACAGGAAGGAGTTACAACTGTTGTTTAAGGCAAAGTCCCTGGGGAGAAAGAGGTGGCAGAAAATTGTGCAAGAGGACTTCAAGCGGGAATTGGATTGGAGATAGAAGTTGAGACCAAATTAGCTTAAGGAGGGTGATTCAAAAACTAGATTCTTCCACATGTCTGTGAGTGCCAAGAGAAGATCCAACCTTATTGTCTCTTTGAAGGTGGGGGAGACGGTTCTCCATCAACGGGAACAAATTTATGGGGCAATACAGGGTTATTTCCATGAGTTTATGAGGAGACAGCCATTGGGGTGTTGGAGGCTTAGTGGTTTTGACATGTCATGGGTAGGAAGGGATTTGAAGCATGATTTGGTTAGGGATGTCATGGAGGAGGAGGTCATGTTAGTGATCTATGGCTTAAAGGTAAAGGGATCTCTTGGTCCTAATGGTTTACAATTGCTTTTTTATAAGGAGCTATGGGAGATTGTGGAAGATGATTTCATGGCAATGATTCGAGAATTTTTTGGTGGTAATCATGGTTTTTCCAGATCAAACAGATTATATTTATTTTGTTGCAAAAAAAGTTGGGTGCACAGACCATTGAAGAATATAGATCGATTGCTCTTTCCAATGCGGTATATTTAATTGTGTCAAAAGTTTGGGCCAACAGGTTGCGTGTTGTGTTTCCTACTATCATTAATCCCATCCATTATGCTTTCATAAAGGGCAAATCTTTACAAGAGTCCTTTATTCTAGCTGAAGAGATAATTGCAATATGGATGACAAGGGGTGTGGAGGCTTTCATGTGGAAAGTAGATTTCTCGAAGGCCTACAATTCGTTAACTTGGACGTACCTTTGAGAAATTCTGAGTGGGTTCATTTGATGAAGAGGTGTATCACTACTTCCCTTGTTACCTTGGTAAATGGTAGTTCTATAGGCTCTTGGACACAACTACAGCAAGGTGTTAGGCAAGGATGTTCATTAGCTTCTCTTCTATTCAACATTGTTGTGGATACCCTTACTGATTTGGCCTTCAAAGCTTATACAAGTGACCTCATCACCGATTTCAGGACTCATGGTGTGGGTCTCTTTGCACATCAATTTTGCAATATGCAGATGACACTCATTTTTTTTGGAGGGTAGTATTTCCCAGGTTGTTCATTGGTCTGCTATTGTGAGGATTTTTGCTGCAGTGTCAAGGTTGAGGATCAATGGGAGTAAATCGACATGTGTTCCTATTAATATGGATATTGAGACATCGACAACTGTTGTAGATGCTCTTCAGTCACCGGTGGTGCACTTGCCAATCGCTTATTTGGGTTTCCTTTTTAAGAGGAAAGTAGCTACTGTCTTCAGATCGGAATGGGTTGGTTGAACCGGTGGTAAGAAGACTATCCTCTTGGTGTGGTAGACCACTTTCAAGAGGTGGACGACTTGTGCTTCCCAAGTCAATTTTATCTTCCATACTTGTTTTCTATTTCTTAATTTTCAAACCTCCAAAGAAGATATTATTGAAGTTGGAGGGTCTCCACAAGAGATTTTTTTTGGAAAGGTTCTAACCACGAGGGGAGGTTCCTGCAGCTAGTGAAATGGGGTGATGTTTGTCTACTGAAGAAGCGGGGAGGTTTAGGGGCACGGCTTCTAAAAGAGTTTAATGTAGCCTTGTTACTCAAGTAGGTGGTTCAATTATTGGAGGGTGGAGATTCTATGTGGATCAAGTTGATTCATGACTCTTATGGATCAAGCTTAAATTTGCAGGAGAAAGCGGTGTTGAGGCGTGGTGACTGCTTTTTGGAGATCCATTGTGCCAGTCATGAGGGAGTATGCACAGTTCTTCTCACTGGTTTTAGGTAGAGGGGATTCCTTTAAATTTTGGAAGGATAATTGGTCTGATATTGGAGACTTATCGTGCTTCTTTCCACGACTTTTCCAGTTGGCCAGCAACAAAGATGTTAAGGTGACAGATGTTTGGGATTGGCACAAAGGTTGCTAGAGTTTGATTGTGCCCTAGGGACTTTCAGAGGCTACTCTTGCTGATTTTCAGGAACTTATGGTTCAGATTTCAAATCTGCAACCTGTTGTACATGATCCAGACTGAATGGTTTGGATGGATGGTACCTTTTCAGTTGCTAGAGCATATAGAAAATTATCCAGATGATAACCATTGAGCAACATACAGAAAAATTACAGCAGCTGCAGAACAAATGAATGATGTCAGCAGTAATTGTGCTTGTATTTGGAGGTTAAGGGTCCCATGAAAATAAAGATTTTTTTGTGGCCCTTTGGAGTGGAAAAATGGTCACCAACAGTGTGAGGAAGGCGTGGAATCAGGACATAGATGCTAGCTGCCCTTTTTCTCATAAAGAAGAGGAAAACATTTCCCATTTATTTCTCAAATGTACTTTCCCTGGGGAGGTCTGGACGTTGGTCAATTTGCAAACGGTGGATATTTCTTCTATTGAAATCTCTGGAGGTCTTTTAAAGATAATCTGCATGCGAATACAGCTAGATGGATCAAAGCTACAGCTGCCTTCTGGTGTTTGTGGTTGCAAAGGAGTGGTTTAATCTTACAGAGATTGAGCGAGCATGGGTAAAAAATGTTGTGAGTGAGGCATTTTATCATTCTGATTTTTGACTTGATCATCAGTAACTCCCTTCCTTTTTTTATTAATGCAATTCCTTGGATGATTACTAGCCTCTGGTAATCTTCCTTTTCTTTCTAAAAACAAAAAAAAAAAAACAAAAGCCATTCCATCATAATAATCACAAGAATAGATTGTCAAAGCTTAGACGATGTTTCTTTACCTTTCTTTGACTACTGGTTAGAGACTAATTTAAGACGAGGGCCATGATCTGTGTACAACGCCTTATTCATCAATTGAATCATCAGCCTTGACTTTTGGTAAATCAACTAACCACTAAACAACCTCTAGAATGCATGAGGAAGAGAACATTCCAAAGCAAACTATGTCAATGTGGTCTTACTTGACACAAACTGATGATTAGATTTTGTTAGGTTGCAAATGACGTGATTTTCATTGGAATAACCCTAGAGCTCTTTATATAGAGAGACGCCTAAAAGGAAAGATTATAAGAATGTCCCTATAAAAATAACATAATGCAAATAGGACATATAACTCAACACCCTCCCTCAAGTTAGAACATAAACGTCAAGCATGCTTTGCTTGGAACATAACACAAGACGTTTCTTAAGAAGTACTTTGGTGAAGACATCTGCAACCTAATCCTCAGTAGCAATATAAGGTGTGACACTTTTGCTAGCAGTGATGGCATCCCTGATAAAGTGACAATCTACTTCTATGTGCTTTGTCATTGTTAGCATAAATTTTCTATTTCTATTTTTCGTTGTTGTATGACTATTGGGTTTGATTTACTCCTCAGGGTCTTTTATGTGCTTCCATCCTTTCGATCTCTCTCTATATAAGAGAGTCCTAGGGTTTCTAATGAGAATTAAATCGTTTCAACCAATTTGGTATTAGAGCAATGATCCTAAATCGACGCTCCAATATCCCACCCTCACAAGCCTCCGTACATTGTCCACCAAAATCCTAAAATCCATTGGAGGCACCCGAAGGAGCCTCTATAGGCGGCCACTAGCCTCTGCCGATCCCAGATCGGGCCCTCGCCACTACAGGCAAGCCCCATCGGGTGTCGTCGCCGGTCCTGCTGCCTAAGGAGGTCATCGTCCGACCTCCCTAAGCGCGCGCCACCTCGAGTAGACTTCCGCCAGCGCCACCCACGCCTTCCACCTCCGTTGTAGCATAGCCACCTCTACCTCGAGGTTCTCAGCGTCACCACAAGCCTCTAGGGCTGCACCTAAGGCCGCCTTAGACATCGACAGCACCGCCTAGGGCACTGCTAGGGTCAATAAGACCTTCTCGGGTGGTCTCCCCACACCCAGGCTAGGCTAGAGCTTGTCCAAGGAGATTTTTTGTGAAGATGCCGCTCTGATTTTTCATATTTCAGACCTGATTGATGACCTCTTGGATACAGAAGTCTAATTGCAGCTCCAAGATTATAAGGATGGCTTCAGATGATCAATCCAAGGTAAATTCGGGCACTTCTTTGGACACCGGGGTACTGAAGAAACCATTTTTTGGTCATATCGTCAAGTTGGACAAGACCAACCACCCACAGTGGTCTCAGACTTCCTCATGACTGTCAGGGGTCATGGGAAGAACCACATCTTTACAGATCTGGAGCCTGAGAGCAAGACTGGTGCCAACGCCACCTGGGACAGAGACAATGCCATGGTCTCTACGTGGCTTATGCAGAATGTTATTCCTCGTATAGGGGATGAGATCATGTATTACGACACCACGAAGAGAATGTGAGAGTCCTTGCGTGAGACCTACTCTCATGCCAAGAACTCTGCATGGGCCTTTCAGGTCTTCCACAACCTTTTCTACTTGCGTTAAGAAGGACGCACTTTGTCACAATAATATTCCCTCTTGAAGGGAATGTTGGAGAGGCATCACTCTTATCTGCTGGGGTGTGCCTGTGATTCCTGAAGGGATTTTCCGAGACAGTTGCCAGTCTTTCTTTTCATGGCAGGCCTCGGGCCCAAGTATACTGCAGCCAGAGATCAAATCCTCACCTCTCCAGAGCTTCCCACCGTGGAGGAAGCTTATAGCAGACTCAGTAGAGTTGCAGTGCATACTCCTGCTCTTAACTCTGGTACTCAGACGTCCGCACTGGACGCGATCCCTGGACTGACAGGTGTACTCCCTTTCCTACACGTGGTCGTGGACATGGACGCTCTTCTGATACACGTACTAGGACTCCATGTATCTATTGTGGCAGACTTGGCCACTCTGAGGCTACATGCTGGGAAAAGCATGGTAGGCCACCTATGGCCAATCAAGCAACAAAGATCTCCGATACAATCCTCCATAGTCCTGATGTTAGTTCCTTAAGCACAAAGATTGAGAGCTTGCGACAACAGATTGCTCAGTTGACTCAGGCTTAGTTGACTCAGGCATCTTCTCAGACTCCAGACACTACCGCTATTGCCGCCTCTTCTAAGGCACCAGCGACTAGTATGTCATCACTCTTGTCTTCTGGAGATTGGTTGATTAATTATGGTACATCCAAGCACCTATGTGGCAACAGAGGCTCGTTTTCTCAATTAGCACCAGTTGCACCAGTTACACCAGCAAGGATAGTACAAGTGGCAGATGAGAGACATTCACCACTCGTTGGCAAGGGAGATGTCTTTATCTCCTACTTTGAGACTGATAGACGTCATTTATGTGCCTGATTTTCCTTTTAGTTTATTGTCTATAGTAGTATTACCAGAGACCTGAACTGCCGAGCAATTTTTTATACGTCTTCTTGTGTCTTACAGGACAAATTCACTGGGAAGACGATTGGTGGAGGGCATGAGGAACAAGAGATGTACCATCTGAGTCGTACTATTATTGCTGCTTCTGCTACCCAGAGCCTTACTTCTACTGGATCTCTCCTCCAGTGGCACCACCGTCTTGGCCACCTACCTATTGATCACCTCAGACGTGTTCTACCATACGTACCCTCCACTACTACTCTTACCTGTGATGCTTGTTAGGTTGGCAAGCACCACGGGGCTAGTTTGTCCAGTTCCACTTTTGTTTCATCTATTGCTACATTTGATTTGATTTGTATGGATGTTTAGGGTTCCAGTCATACTCCTGATCGACTTGGGAACAGATATTATCTTGTTTTAGTTAGTGATTTTTCTCGTGTTTCTTAAATGTTTCTGTTGAAGAATAAGTCCGATGTGAGACCAATCATTGAGAACTTTGTTAAAGAAATAAAAACTCAGCATTCTTGTTTGGTGAAGTGTTTTCGTTCTGATAATGCCTTGGAGTTTTGCACTATGCATTTACGTAGTTTCTTTTCTAATTGTGGCATTATCCATGAGACCACGTGCCCTCATACCTCTCAGCAAAATGGTGTGACTAAGAGGAAACATCGTCATATTCTTAATGTTGTTTGTACCTTGTTGATTCTACATTCGGTCCCCTCTCTTTACTTGGGTGACGCTGTTTTGACTGCATGCTTTTTAATTAATCGGATGAATTACATGTACGGATTCCTTTGCAGGTTATGTATCCTAATCGACTCCTACTTCACGTCACCCCTTGAATTTTTGGTTGTGTTGCCTTTGTCCATTTGTTCGGACCAGGTCAAGATAAACTAGCACTAAGAGCAATTAAGCGTGTCTTTCTTGGGTATACCCAGACACAAAAAGGGTATCGGTGTTTTGATCCACTTACTTCTCAACACTATGTTTCTGCGGATGTTACATTTCATGATGCAGTACCTTTCTTTTCTGATTGCTGTTAAGATGCCTCTTAAGGGTGATGTGGCACCTATGCCATGTACCCCCATTCGCTTTGGAAATTTCCCTGAAATCCCTGTCCCTACTACACCACCACCGCCACCTCATGCTACGCATCCCTTTCCTCAACTGACTGAGCCACTCCAGACGTATGTTCGCCCTCATTATTAGGGACCCCCACCCTCGTCTTCACCATCAATTTCTCAGGTAAGTCCTTTAGACACTGATGCATATTTGCCATGTGATGATCAGAGGGACAAGACGGATGACATCTCAAGTGATGATCTTGATCTTCCAATAGCCATTCGAAAGCGACCACGAACCTACACTACTTATCCCACGGCTGGGGCACTTGCTACTGATGGCTTAGCCCCCGGGTTTACTGGATTTACTCAAGCATTAGCTACTATTCAGATTCCAGCTACTCGTCGGGAGGCTATGCTTGATCCAAATTGGCAGGCAGCCATGGAGGATGAGATGGTAACTCTTAGAGGTTGTGAGACTTGGAAGCTCACTTCACTTCCTGTTGATGCTACCCTTGTTGGCTGTCAATAGGTATTCACTGTGAAGTTCAACCCAGATGGCGGTGTGGATAGATACAAAGCACGTCTCGTGACAAAAGGATTCACCCAAACTTATGGAGTATACTTCTTTGACACCTCACCAGTTACCAGACTCCCTACTGTACGAGTGCTAGTTGCAATGGCAATTCAGTTAGATTGACCTTTACATCAGCTAGATATGAAGAATGCCTTCCTCTATGGGGATCTCCAAAAGGAAGTCTATATACAGCAGCCACCTAGTTTTGAGGCTTAGGGGGAGTGTGTATGCCGACTACAAAAGGTCATCTATGGCCTTAATCAGAGTCCCAGAGTCTAGTTCCAGAGACTGTCACAGGTTGTAGAGGCAGCTGGACTGGATTCAGAAGGTCGACAGCCAACTTTTATCTTTTTGTCAGGACTAGACGAGGTACGGTGGTACTTCTTGTTTATGTTGATAACTTGATTGTCACATGAGATGATAAGCAGGATATTGCTGAAATTAAGCGCATCCTAGCAAAGCAGTTTGTCATGAAGGACTTAGGAGCTCTACGGTACTTTCTTGGTATTGAGGTTGCTCACAGAAAAAAAGTGTGGTCCTATCCCAGAGGAAATATACTTTGGACATCTTGCAAGAGATTGATATGCTTGGGGCTAAGAAGGCCAATATTCCTATAAACCCCAAGATGTCACTATATGATGAGAATGCACAATTGGTGGATAGCAGGCAGTACAAACAGCTTGTGGGCAAGTTCTTATACCTCAGTATTACGAGGCCAGACATCTTTGTAATAGGGAGACTGAGTCAGTTCATGGCCAAGCCAACGAGCCAGCACTAGGATGCAGCATTGATGGTGCTCAAATACATCAAGAAGGCTCCTGGGAAGGGTCTTCTCTTTTCCAAGGGGTCTTCTATGACTTTGGTAGGGTACTCTGATGCGGACTACCTTGCCCGCATTGGAGATGAGATGTAATAATAGAGCAGCCACCTTTATTGTCAACAACCCAACATTTCATTGGAGGATGAAGCATGTTAAGGTTGATTGCTACTACACCAGAGATATCATTCAAAAGGGGTTGCTTTATACCACGTCAGTCACATCTGAGGAGCATATTGCTGATATCTTTACCAAGCCCTTAACAAGATCTTTATTTGATTCATGTGTATCTAAGTTGAGCATGATAGATATCTATGCTCCAGCTTAAGGGAGAGTGTTAGCATATATTTTCCATTTCTATTTTTCATTGTTGTATAGCTAATGGGTTTGGTTTTCTCCTAAGGGGCTTTTATGTACTTCCACACTTTCAATCTCTCTCTATATAAGAAAGTCCTAGGGTTTTTAATGAGAATTGAATCATTTTAACCAATTGTCCTCTCATGGAATGCAAGATTATTAGCAATGAAAGTAGCTGCCTTGTTTTAAAAAAAAAAAATATAGCTATCTTGTTGTCACAATATATGAGAGTAGGTCCACACACTGATACTCCAAAATCTCCAAGGATGGTTTGCACCCACAAAAGCTCATAAGTAATATGGGCCATAGCCCTATACTCAAATTCCGCATTGGATCTGGATACAACATTTTGTTTCTTGCTTCTCAATGTAACAAGGTTGCCACCCACATAAGTGCAGTAGCCAGTAGTGGACATTTTATCTTCATGTGACCCAACATAATCTACATCCGAGTACCCTCAAACCTTAAGATGGCCATGCTTCATTAGAGACAACCCCTTTCTTGGAGCTTGCTTAAGGTATCTAAGCACCTGACAAACATTATTCCAGTGAACTTCTCTAGGAGACCGCATAAACTGGCTCAGTTTCCCCACAGCAAAGCATATATCCGACCTTGTGACAATCAAATATAGAAGCTTTCCTACCATAGCCCAGTATCTGGTGACATCCTCAAGTAAAGAACTCTCTAAATCTCCAAAAGGCAAGGAGGGATCCATAAGGATGCTGACAGGTTTGCATCCTAGCATCCCTGACTCCTTCAGTATGTCAAGCACATACTTCCGCTGTGATAACACTAAGACCCCATCAACATGTTGCACTTCAATGTCCAAAAAATAATTTATCATTCCCAGATCTTTGGTAACGAACTGAGAATGCAAGAATCTTTTAGTGTCTTCTATTCCTGTTCCATCACTCCTAATAAACAGTATATCATCCACATAAATAATCATGATAACTGATCTTGTGGCTCTATGAATGAAGACAGAATGATATGCAACAGATCTAGTAAAGCCAAATTCCTGCACAGCTTTACTAAATCTCTCAAACCAAACCCTAGGACTTTGCTTAAGGCCATATATTGCCTTCTTCAATCTGCAAACCTTCGAACACTCCCCCATAACCACAAAATCAAGTGGTTGGTGCATATATACCTCTTCTTGTAAATCGTCGTAAAGGAAGGCATTTTTAATATCCAGCTGAAAAATAGACCAGCCCTTGTTGATTGCCACAAACAACAGTATCCTCACAGAATTAAGTCTGGCCACTAGAGAAAATGTCTCAAAGTAATCAATCCCAAAGGTTATGTCTAACCTTTGGCTACCAGTCTAGCTTTGTATCTATTTATTGTGCCATTAGGATAGCACTTCAGGATGAACACCAACATACACCCCACAACAGTAACACCAAGGGGTAGGTCTACCAGTTCCCAGGTTCCTCTGGGCTGAAGAGCAGACATATCCTCATGCATGGTAGAGGTCCAAGAAGAATCCTGAAACGCCTCAATATGATTTCTGGGAACTTGGTAACTGTCAACTGCAAGAGACAATAGCCTTCCTATGGTAGATAAACGATCAAGTAACATATAATTGGAAATAGAATATTTTACGCAAGATCGTTGTGGCTTCCTCTGAGCAATAGGAAGATCCACATCAGATACCTCTAGGGATGTAGGCTCTGGACCTCCATCCAAATCAGCAATGTCAGCAGAGGACTGAGCAGAAATAGTAGATAATGGTTCCTCCTTTGGAATAGTGGTAGGGGGATGTCTCCACTCGAAATGTCAAGGGAAGGTCTCCGTCATAAGCACCTCTGGATGTGTAGGATAGGATATAGGAGGGCCATCATGAGGTAGAGGTGGCTCAAAGGGACCTGGTGGCGCAGCAGTAGGCATGAGTAAAGGAACCTCATAACAGCATTAGTACTCTTTCCCATGGTAGAGTAATATGGTATATCCTCAAAGAAGGAAACATCTCTACTCACGTAAAAGCGATGTGCCATCAGATCAAAGCATTTGTACCCTTTCTGGGTTCTAGAATAACCTACAAAGACACACTTCATGGATCTAAGAGCAAGTTTGTCCACCTTAAATAAGTGGACACAAAGACATCTTCACAAAGACATCTAGGAACAAGTTTGTTCACAAAGACATCTTCACAAAGCACACACAACTAAAAACTTTAGAAGGCATAGAAAACAGCTCCTGATTCAAACATAAAACAGAATAGTGTACTTTCCCACGGAGAATAGAGGACGACACCAGATTAATCAAGAAGACAGCTGTAAGAACAACATCAACCCAGAACATGATAGGAACATTCATATGAAACATGATCGTCCGAGCAACATCAAGAAGGTGTCTCAACTTGCGTTCAACCACCCCATTTTGTTGGGGTGTATAAACACAAGTCTGATGTAAAATACCATGAGACTGAAAAAATTGAGTTAACTTAGAGTTAACAAACTCAAGCTCATCATCAATACGAAACATATGGACAATAGTAGAAAACTGAGTCTTTATTTCATTCACAAAATCTTTAATCAAAACAGGAGTTTCGGATTTTTCGTTCACAATAAACACCCAACAGACACAAGTGCAATCATCAACCAAAACAAGAAAATACTGAAAACCCCTAAGACTCTTGACTTGACATGGGCCCCACAGATCAACATGAGCAAGGGAAAAAACAGACTCAGTTCTTTTATTACTTGGAAAAGAAACCCTATGATACTTGCCAAGTTGACAAGCATCGCAAGTAAAGGAATTAGGAAACTCCATATCCGAAAACTAACGATGAAGAACAGAGATGCTAAGATGTCCCAATCTACGGTGCCACTATAAGGCAGAAGTAGCAAAGGCAGTAGCTATGGTGGAATGCTCTAGAGGCAGGTCAAGATAGTAAAAGCCATCCTACTCAAGTCTTCCACCAATTTGCTTCATCGTCTGGAGGTCCTGCAAGAAGAAGAAATGATCATGAAACACTGCTCTGCAATTTAATGCCTTAGTAATCTAACTAATAGACATTAAATTTAGGGCAAACTTAAGTATGTGCATAACATCAGATAGTGGCAAAGTAGAAGACAGTGAAATGTCACTTAAGCCTGTCGTAGGGGACAAGGCACCATCTGCTACTCTGACATCTACAGGAGTAATCAATGGTTTAAGAGCCGAAAAGAGGGCAACATCTCCAATAATATCAAATGAAGCACCAAGTCTACAAGCCAAGTCGGCATACGAGTCCCTTTGATACTAGCAGCAGTACCTATTTTCTAAGAGATAGGCATACTCGCAGTAGAAGAGGGCTGAGAAGATATCAGTCGATCATATTCTTCCTTGGAAATTGTGACATGCTCCTCCTCCTAATAGTGTTGGCTCTCATCTCCACCATAAGCAACCTGATTAGCCTGATGGACCTAGGGAAAACCATGCTTTATCCAGCATTTGTCCATTGTGTGGTTTGTCTTATGATAATGGTCACAACACAAGCCATGTCCTCTGTCATGATCGCCTGCTCTCGTCCACGTCCTCTCCCCTTGTCTCCTGGGGTTCCCAGCCACGACCTGTAGCTACCATGGTCAAGGAATCATCGACTAAGATAGGGTCAAAGATCTCAAGCCTAGATAGGTGAGCATAGATCTACACAAGTGTAGGGATCTCCATAAGTATCATAAGCTAATCTTTAACAAACTTGAATTCAAGGCCAAGGCTTGCAAGCAACTAAACAGAACGAAACGCTTCACGTTGCTTTGCAATAGCGGTGACATCTGTAGAGATCGACTGATGATGATAACGTCATCATAAGCCATATCTAGCTTTATTTAGTCATATTCCATCATTGAATGCTCCTACATAACCATCAGAAGACAATAATTCATTACACATCCTTTCTAAGAGAATAATAAGAAACCAAGGTTAAAACTGCAATTTTAACATCCTATTATGAATGAAGAATAACCACAGAGTTTTTCAGGGGTAATTAAAGGTCAAATGTTCATAAATATCTAATAAGTGTGTTCATGCAAACAAAAATAGGTTTTCACGGATATCAAGAATTAATGGGCATTTGAAACCCTAAAAACAGACTCGCTTAATTAACTGAGGTTCTGGTTAGGATAAAATTCATCTAAACCCGCTAAAAATCATAGATAAATATTCCCTAGGATTTGACATCTTTGAATGAACCTCCAGAACCCATTTTGACGTAAAACAGAGTCTCAAATGGATAGTTGCCCTAATTTGGGTAAATGCGCAATTTACCCAGTCAAACTCAGTTAAAACCTAAATCCAATTTCATCATCAGATTCCTTAGGTCCAAATTAGATTTATACCAAATTTTGGACTCAACCAGAGATCATCTTGATTGAATTTACGTTTCGATCCCTAGACTTCTATCTTTCTACATCTAACCCCTTAACTTTCATCCTTTCCTTTCAAAGAGGCCCCTAACTTATCACCGTTCTTGCAAAGAGGTCCAACCGCCATCGTCTTCTTCGTGCAGCGAAGAAGGAAACCTACGGTTCCTAGAAACCCAAACTGCCTCATTTAATCTGATGAATTGATTGATGAAATCTCAATCAAAAATTACCAAATTTGGTAAAAACAATCCTCAGGTCATTCTGCATCAAACAAGATCCTTCTTGAGGCCAATCATGGCCGGAATTGGCCTGGCGAGCTCGAGGAAGTTGAGCTGTCCAAGCAAGGTCAGGAAACCTTCTCTTTTGGGCATTCCAAATGACGGGAACCTCACCTATAAAAGCAGTCGTGCTCATTCAACTGAGCCTTGTCTAGTTTTGGCACGCCAACCTCTTCCTCTTCTTCGTCCAAGGCAGCCATTAACGAAAGCCTGGAGCTTCTTCAACTCTCCTCATCAGCTGCTCCCACATACTATAGGGAGAAGGCTTCCTCCCTACTCTTCATCGTCGTACTCCCGAACAAAGGAGGTAGCCTAATTACCCCTTCATTGGCTCCATCTCCATCTCCTTCGTCTCCGGCTCTGGCATACCTCTGGCAAGCCTTCTCAAATCTCTGTTCGTCCAATTAGTTTAGGACTTCTCTTCCTTTACCCTCCCATTAGGTGTAGGCTAAGTTTTAGGTCCTAATTCTCCCTATTTCTCCTTCTCCAACGCCTGCTACCACACCGCCGACCACCCTCACCGCTGGCATGCCTCCGCCCATCGCACACCCCATACCCTACGCCAAAAGCATCGCCCCAACCTCGCAGAGCTTTCTAGCCCCTCAATTTCTCCATTAACCACCTCCATCACCTCTCTCCATCACCGACGACTGAAGCTCATCGAAGCTTCTCCACCACCTACACCTAACCACTCGCGCACTCAATTTCCTTAGGGTTTTTGTCCGGCGAATAGCGTCGAACCTTCTCGTATGCTTAACTTCGACTTTAGGGCCGTATTCTTGTCGCAGGTACTTCGCCATCTCCGGTCATCCTCTCCGTCTCCGGCAGTTGACAACTGACCACCTCCGATCACGCCCCTAACCTCAATCAACGTGGAACGACCTCTCAATCAGTTCCCAACCGTCAATTGGGTGAAGCTTCACCAGGACGAGCCCCAATCAAACGAGAGATCCAGCAGTTGAGTGCAAGAAGAACAAGCATGGGGATAGTCCCACCTCGTGGATAGACAAACGCCCGCACGCCCAGATATTGTATTTGCGTTCTAGGCTTACTGTCTCAGAACACGAGGGTGAGGTCCTCCTTACCTGCACACAGCGACCCGACCCGTATACCTGCCTTCACTCCTCGGCTGCGATCACGCCCGCAACCCTGGACCTAAGTACGCGCTTGACCCGAATACCCGATTTGATTGCCTGGTTTCAGTGAAAGAGAAGAGGAGGAAGAGAGAAAGAAAGAGACAGCAAGGAAAAGGGAGGCTTTGCTCCTGAAACCTTCCAACACTTGGACAAAATCCGAAGGCTCCTCCCTTGTGCGTGAAGAGGTTAAGAAGAAGAGGGAAGAAAGGCAGAAGAAAAGAAGAAGGATCAAAGACAGAAGAGAAGAAGCCTCTTTGAGGCACTGTAACAGGGCTGAACTTAAGACGTCTGGACATCTGACCCAACATCTGACTTGGTTGAAAACACTGTTGCATTATTTGAGGCACTGTGCATTTATTTAGATCATTGAGTAATTATTATATATGTATCTAAGCTAATAATTGGTGATTCAAATCACCATTATTTTGCCTTAGATGTCTTTTTACCTCATTAGACTCTTAATATACTCATGTGTTACATTGAATATTAGTTTTGAGTAATTACTATCATTAATTGTGCTCATTTATATTTTGATTGAGATTAGTGCGTGAATGCAATACTTGGTCCCTGTGTTCGACATCGAATTTCTTTCGAGCTATAAATTGTATTTGTTGACGAGCGATTCTAACCTGTACTACAACGTATCCATCTTAAACACCGATTTCGTGCGTTAAACAGCTGATAAATTTCATCCTCATCCTAGAGGTTCTTCATAGAGCCATAGTATTCGGCAAGGGACATAGTTCCATTCCAAAAGGAATGTAACTCCTCGATTACCTTGTAAAAGCAACTGAAATTGCTCTTATGAAAATGAATCTCATGAAAAACCTCCCATATCTTTTTTGCAAATGCATATGACATATCCTGCTCCACGATAGGCTCCTTCACGATGTTCAACATGCAAGTTGCCACTCAATCATTGTCTGCCTCCCAGTCGACAGACTTGACAACAGATTCATCTTGCATCAAGATATATTTCTTCCGATGTGATCCCACAAATCAGGAAAGTAGAAAAATAGAATCCGTTAATCTCATTATGGGAGCCCAACACCTCTTTATAAAGAGAAGTGTGAGAAAATAACACCATAGTCCATAAGAAATAAAAAAACACAAAATAAATATAACACTTTCCCTAAAGTTGGAGCATGAATATCTATCATGCTCAGCTTGGAACAACACGCCTCAAAGGTAGATCTCGCCAGGGCTTCATGAAGACATCTGCAACCTGCTCCTCAGAAGTGACACTCGTGGTATATAATGTCCCACATTAAATAAGATCCTGAGTGTAATGGCAATCAATCATCACATGCTTTGTCCTCTCATGGAACATAGGGTCATTGGCAATGTAGGTTGCTGCTCCGTTGTCACACTGCATCTCCATAGATCTATCCAGAGAAATATGAAGATTTGACAAAACTAACTTGACTCAGACCATCTCAACGATTGTCTAGGCCATGGCCCTGTACTCTGACTCTGCACTGAATCTAGATACAACAGCTGCTTCTTCCTACTCTATGTAACCAGATTGCCCGCAACAAGGCTGCAAAACCCTGTGGTAGATTTTGTCCCCAGCACAGCCAGCACAATCAGCACCAGAGTATGCTACAATCCTCATGGGCGTTCCTTTACAGAATAATAATCCTCATCCTGGTGCTTTCTTCACGTACCTAAGCACCTGCATTGCAGCTTCCCAGTGCTGCCTAGTTGACTTATCCATAAACTGACTAAGCTTACCAACAAACAGACAAGTCTGGACGAATGATGGTGAGGTAAAAGAGCTTACCCACCAACTGCCTATAGACCCTACTATCAACCCCCTCAGATCCCTCATCATATAAATGGACCTTGGGATCCATGGGAATATTTACAGCCTTAACTGCTAACATGCCAATCTCCCGAAGAAGATCAAGAGCATACTTCGTCTACGAGAGTACCACTCCATCCCTGCCACATGCAACCTCAACGCCCAAGAAATACCTCAACTGTCCCAGATCCTTCATGACAAACTTCTCTGATAAGTGCTTCTTGACTTCGTCTATCCATCTCTGTCATCCCCAGTGATGATAAGATCATCCACATATACCAAGAGTGCCACATTCCTCCTGTCAGTCTTCTTGGTAAATAAGGAGTGATCTGAAGTAGAACGCCTCAGACCAATCTGGTGGAGCACTCTGATAACTTCTGGAACTAGGCCCTTGGACCCTACTTCAATCCATAGATTGCTTTCCTCAATCTGCACACATACTCCCCCTAAACCTCGAAACCCAAGGACTGCTGGATGTAAACCTCCTCCTGAAGATCGCCGTAGAGAAAGGCATTCTTTACATCTAGCTGGTATAACAGCCAATCTCTGTGAGCCACAACAAAAATAAGTATCCGGGCAGTGGTAAGCCACGCAATGGAGGAGAAAGTATCAAAGAAGTCCACCCCATATGTATAAGTGAACCCCTTTGCTACTAGCCTAGCCTTATACCTTGAAATAGACCCATCAGGGTTGTATTTCAAGGCAAAGACCCATCGGGAGCCAACAAGTCGTGCACCAATAAGAAGAGAGGTGAGATCCCAAGTTTGTATACTCCGAAGTGCTATCATCTCATCCTCCATGGCTTGACAGCACCTTGGATCAAGCATGACCTGTTGGTAGGTAAACGGAATGTGTAACGCTGTAAGTGCTTGACAGAAGCTGCTAAACTGAGGAGCAAGACAATCAGTAGCCAAACTGCTTGCAACCCGATATCTCGACTCACAGATGCGTGGTGCCCTCCTAATGGCAATAGGGAGATTTAAATCATCTGGTATCTCTGACTGAGTCTTTGCAGAAGGAGACTAACTACTATGGTGATCTGCCCTGTCAGGGGAGTCAGGTCTAATCAAACTGTCACTGACATCAGGTACCTTATCAACTACCTATGAACCATCAGCTGCTGGTGAGGGAGGAGGCCTCTGAAATAAAGTGTGATGCCTGTGATAGGTACATAATAACCCGTGCAATCTCTCAAAGTCATCCAGGGAGAGAGTTCATCTGTCTATTAGCTGGAGGTCTGGACTAAGAAGTAGATACTTGAGTCTCTGCATATGGAACAAGCAGGGGAAGAAAGGCAACAACATCGCAAGAACTCCTCTGTCTAGTGACTGAGAAATATGGTACATCCTCATGGAAAGTCACATCGGTGCTAACATAATGTCTATTCTACAAAGGATCATAGCAACGATATGCCTTCTGTGTCCTAGAGTATCCCAAAAATACGCACTTGATAATGCAAGAAGCAAGCTTGTCACGACCAAGTGACAGCATAGGGACGAATGCAACACATCCGTAGGTCCTGGGAGGCACATGAAATAACTAATCATCTAGATATAGAAGAACCAGTATCTGCTCATGAAGAACTGAGCTGAGCATCCTGTTGATAAGATAAATCGTCAGAATTGCGTTCACCCAGTATCTCTGCAGCACATTGTGATGAATCGATAGTGTACGAGCAACATCCAACAAGTGCCTGTGCTTCCACTCTACAACTCTGTTCTACTGTGAAGTGTGAGGACATGTGGTCTGGTGAACAATCCCATGGGTCCTATAGAACTCCTTGAGTTTGGCAGTGCAGAACTCAAGAGCGTTATCAATTCGCATCATTTCACTATGGTTGAATACTGTGTGCTGATCACCAAAAGAAGAGTCTCTATGTATCATCCAACCTCTGCCTTGCACTTCAACAGGAACACCCAGGTGGCTCTAGTGAAATCATTTATGATAACCAGGTAGTACCTGTGCCCCATCTGATCTGGGACTCTGCTCGGTCCCCATACATCCATATGAAGCAACTGAAATAATGTCGAGGATCTAGGAGAGGTGCTAGCTGGAAAAGAGGACCGATGGTGCTTACCCAATTGGCAAGCGTCACACTATATAGTAGCAGCTGGAGAAATATGTGGTATCACTCTCCTGAGATGATCCAAAGACAAGAGGCCATGACAAACATGCCATTATAGAATACTCCTACTACCATATCAAGTAACTCCTTCAAACAGCACCTGTCGACAAACATCATTCTCCTCTATACCTCTGACAATAATCCTCCTAGTGAGCTTGTCCTGAACAACGCATCCGACATCATCGAAGATCACTCTGCAGTTGAGATCCTTCGTGATTCTGCTCACGGACAATAAGCTAAGCGGGAATTCTGACACGTGCAACACGCTAGATAGCTGCAAACTAGGGGTCACAGATACCTCCCCCTTACCCTTAACTGCGATGTATCTACCATCAGCTACCTGTACAATCCTCCCTGGAGGAACAAACTGTAGCGAGCGGAAGTAGGTCTAATCACCACATAGATGCTGTGATGCACCAGAGTCGATCAGCCACCATGTTCCATGGTGGCTCATGTACTGCTCTTGGTGCACCAGACTCACATACTCTGCTATAATGTCAAGCATACCACATCCAGAGACACAAGAACACAGATCTAAATTCCTGCATCAAACATCAATTCGGGGAATACACACCCTGTAATCTACATAGAATACCACAGGGGAATACATACCCCAAGAATCATCCAATAAGGGGAATACACACCCCAAAATCAAACCATAGATCTAGGAAAAATTATACCACTATTAGGAATCATCAATAGATCTGAACTAGTATGTGGAAAGGGGTCACCCAAGGATGCTGCACATCCTCCCAGATCAGGCTGATGATGGAGATCAATGTGACAACAAATCAAGTCAAACCAAGACCGGTCACCCAAAACAGACCAGACTTGCACTCAGATCTGCAAGAGGCGATCCGGTCACCCAGACCCAGATCAGATATGCACGACAATTAGATCTGCAGGAGGGTGATCAGATCTCTGATTCTGATCTGGTCAAATCTGCAGCAGAGAGATCTGATCGCAACAGAGGTCAGATCTCTGGTTCAGACCTCAATACCAAATACGATCAGATCTCTGGTTTGCGGTGACTGCAAGAGTGCCCCAAGGGTTGTCGCTGCTCCCCTTGCTCACGCAACACCTACTACAAGACTACAGTAGGCACTACCAGAGAAGAGGAAGGAGTGCAGGGCAATGCTGAAAGGAGGAGACTGGTTGGGAGGCTGGGCGGCAACCTGAGCAGGACCACCAGGAGGTAGCAACGCCCAGCAGGGGCCGATGATGCAAGGAGTAGCACCACTAGCAACAGCGCTAGTGGTGCCTACAGCGCCAGAGAAGGGGCCTAACCGGCAAGGAAGATGATCGGGATGTCGATGGGAAGGATCGAAGGCTTACTTGGGTGGGATATCACAAGCTTCGGTCTAGGACCACTGCTCTGACACCAAGTAGAAATATAATATGTTAATCTCATTATGAGAGCCCTACACCTCTTTATAAAGAGAAGAGGTGTGGGAAAATAACACCATGGTCCATAAGAAATAAAGAAACATAAAATAAACATAACACCACCATCTAATAGGGAAAAAGAGATCGACCACAAAAGGAAGTTGGTGCCCATCCAACTTGATAGAAGTTCCTTGCATAAAGGAAGGTGCGCTCGGGGTAGATATCTTCCTCGTCGAGTCGTCAGAAGCATCCTTCTTATCTTCCATATCACTTGACTTGTGGGAAAACCAAGATCAAAAGATTTCAGTAAAAATTAAACCATATAGAGGCCTGAAACCTTCACCGACCTGCAAATAGTCGCAAAATCATATCATAGGTGACCACCTGAGGCCCCTGTGGCACTGCAGCATGTGCTCTACTGCTCGTACACGGCCACCAAGGGCTCAGGCAACGCTACTGCTGATAGGGGGCACTGTTGACCTCTTACGGCGGTGCTAGGAGGGCCCTAGTGCCCATAGCGACAGCGCTGGGCGCTGTAGGTGACACTAAGGCAACGCTAAGGGTGATGCTAAGCACCAGGAGCGACTGCACTGGGGCGACAGAGCCTCTCTTAGAGTTGGAAGGGTGGCGCTACAGGTAGATCAGGCGCCGCTAATGGCTATTGTAGCCTCTGGTGGCTGTTGCAAACGCTGCCGATGGCTACAATAGCCACCGGTGGTAATGGTAGCCACCAGTGAGGGAGGAGAAGGGAGATCTAGGGTTTAGGTGGAGGTTTAGGAGTTAGGTATTTAGTGGGATACCTGAACTCCGGTCTAGGACCGCTGCTCTAATACCATGTTAGGTTGCAAATGACGTGCTTCTCATGAGAATAATCCTAGAGCCCTTTATATAGAGAGGCACCCAAAGGGAAATATTACAAGAATGTCCCTATAAAAATAGCATACTACAAACAAGACATATAACTCAACAAATTTAATCAACAATTGCTAACTAGATAAGAAAAGGATCCTCACCGATGAAAACGTCCTGGGGATTCCCAAAAGTTAAGACAAAATGGGAAGCCTCCAATGTCAAATGTGAAA
Organism: Thalassia testudinum; assembly: GCA_037157565.1. Taxonomy (NCBI): domain Eukaryota; kingdom Viridiplantae; phylum Streptophyta; class Magnoliopsida; order Alismatales; family Hydrocharitaceae; genus Thalassia; species Thalassia testudinum. Next base: position 160,640 of record JAZHRO010000061.1, read on the forward strand.
TCAATAGGTGGAAGGTTCTCCTTCTAGCCTTCCATACCCCAAATATTCAAAAGACTATTCATTATGGGTCTAGTGATAAACAGCAGTTGTTTATTCGGCAACTACAAGCCTCAAGAATATCAAGGGTCATAAAGATCAAGCAAGGATGACAAATGACAAGCTACCTAATGATTGCACCATTCCAAATTCATATATATGCAGCAACAGTAGGTACCGTAGATATGAAAGTGGGTAAAACAGATATGAATATGGGTAAAACATTGTTTTAATGATAACTAGAGGTTGATTTCACCTGGAATACTCACGAACACATTTCCATAGTGTTTGACATACAACTGACTTGGACGTGTAGTTTAGTACAACCTGTGATTGTGCATTTTGACATGATTTACAATCATCTTTCTTAATTACAAACTAGCAAACACTTTTCAAAAAAAAAAAGCTACAAACTAGCAAACAACTCTACTTTTAATTTTTGATATTCCTAACAATTCTGACAGTGGATTTATAGACCGATTTTTTTATGATCCTTTAATAAAAAGATTCATTCTCTTCATAAAAGATAGTGGGTACAGAAGGTCACGTCATCTTCTACCATTCAATCGAATGAAAAAGTCTCATATGATGGATAGAAATACAAATTGATTTTCTTTACAACCCAGTCAGTTGAAGGGCACTTCAAGATTGTTAAAATTACATGCAAAAAAAAATGTCGCATACCATCCAAGAGGTTCTCCAAACCTATCAAATTTGCACCCCCTGAGATTGACATTTTCAAAAGCATCTAGGCAGGTTGTGTTGCAATAGGGATTCTTGGGTTGTGTTCTTCCTTCTTCCCTCCTTCAGCTTAACCACAATGATATTCTAAACCACCGATATGCTTCTCACACCTACCATCCTCCTTACTTATGAGTTGAATCTAAAGATTAATCACTTTCCATCATTTACATAAGCCATGACCTTATCTCCATAGAAACAGATATCTCAATATGTCAATGATATATCGGCAATATATCCATATCACCAACATGACCCATATCAACATCACGAGAATATCTTTTCTCCGGGATATCAACCATATATCACCCATAGTGAAAGAGATGTTGCGACATATGGGCGACATGTCGTTGATATGTCGATAGCACTAAGAATACATGTGTCAACATTGCCAGAATGTCTTTTTTCATGGATTCGGGTGAAATATCGCCTATGTCATTGTGTATCGACAATATATTATCGAAACTAAAACACGTGAGCAATTTTTCCAAAATATTGCAAATATCTAGCAATATCGGGCAATACCCCTACAGTTGCTCTCCAGTCTCAACTTTCTTTGCTTTTTTCCTCTCCTCTCCTTTATTCTTTGTTGTTGCCTGTTGTGAGCATTCACTGGTCTGTTGCCTCAATTATTAGGTGATTTAAAGTCCTTGTTCATCTCTCAACAAAGTGATCACCTTAGTCTTGCCATTTTTTTGCATCATTAAGCCTAAATCACCTCAATTTAACCTCGATTACTGTTCATACCAAGGTTAAATCTTGTGCTACACTCAATTATTGGATAAATTGATATGGTCTACACATTATTTAGATAAGATCCCCAATTAATCCCCAATTTGGTGATGATTTGTGACCTAAATCACTATGATTTAACCTCGATTATTGTTCATACCAAGGTTAAATCTTATGCTACACTTGATTATTGCACAAATTGATGTGATCTACACATTACCTAAGCAAGATCCCTAATTAATCTCCAATTTGGTGATGGTCTGTGGCTTCAATAATCATAATTTGACATCGATGTGAATCTTGTTAGGGTCAATCTAAAAGGAGGAACAGTTCCTTTGACAATCACAGTCAATATCCACATCTTGAAATACTTTCATACTGCATTGATAAAGACTATCAATGATACATCAATGAATACAATATTTAATACAATTTCATGAAGTGAGTCCTACTGTATTTCAGAGTATTACAGATAGAAGAAGAAAATCGAAGGAGAGGTATCGAACTAGGTCGAAACTCAATATGGTGTTGATTTGGTGGCATTGGTTGGTGTTTGGTGTGCTCCACTGGTATTACTTATATTCCATTTCTTTTTGTGCACATACTATGAACATCTTCAGTTATATCATGTTATGTGCATTTTCTTTTTAATACTATAACATAACTTTTTCGATATGCCAGAAGAGCGTTTCTATTATGTTTTTAATCAAAATATATGATTTTGATCTTCTAGACATTTCTTCGTATATGTAGTAATTAAAATATTAAATTTCATTAAATTTGTGATATTTTGGACCATTTCAGACCTTTTTTAACGATTTCCCCACAATTTACCAATATCAACGATATATCCCTGAAACATCTCCTTTTTGACTTGTTGATACGACATCAATATCAACATTTAAAATCTTGCTTATCTCCACTTTTCCACTTTATTTAGGTCAATATCCTATCTCGAGAATTTTGATTCAAAACAAATGGGAAAGTGCAATTTCTTAACGTTAGTGCAAGGTCGTTAAACACCTCACACTACTTGCAGCTCTCACCTATCAAAGTTCTATTCAAAAACACCATACAGAACTTGTACAGAGAAGGATTTCTCACAGCATAGCAATTCTTCCATACCAACCAAGCTTCCTGGCACTGCTATTGGCATAACAGCTGGGTTTTTCCCACTTATTTTTCCCCAACGTGAGCTCCATTCCTTGTATTCTTGCCTTCATTATACGCTATGACAAATTGGCTTTTTTTCTTCTTTTTTTTGAAAAGGACAAATTGGATTTTGGCCCATTCCTATTTAGTTCATTTCATGGATTAATATGATGCATATTTTCACATCTACTTTTAGATATAAAGCATGCGTCACCATCAAGGGGGGGAATTTTCTTGTATATTGGATAATTAAATTCAAACAAAGGGGAGATCTTAATAAGTTAGAAACCTCAAAGAAAGCATTGGGTTGTGAAATAAATATCAAAGAGTTCACAATAATAATGCATTTGGTGAACAAGAGCATACACTGGAGCAACACCATTCTGGGAGGGGAATAACAGATGAGGAACAACACAAGTTACAAATAGTAGTTATTCCAGAGGGGTTCTCTCACCTGCTTTGTTCAGGTGGGTCGCACCAATTTTGTATTGCTTGGGCTCTAATAAATCACCAACCAAACCCTAGCTACATTATCTTACTACCCCCTCCTGTTCCTCCTCTCTTCCCAATCCAAAATACTGGAAGAAGAACCATCATTTTTTCTTTCTTTTTGCATTTTTTTAATGCATCATCATTTCCCGGTGGGTAGAGAAAAGGCTACTCGATTCAATGATAGCGTCTGAGTAAAATAGTAACGGAAATCGAAAAGGCGGGTGGTGGTGTAAGTGTAATACCAGAAGAGAGAGAGGCAACGACGGGTCGAGGAGGAGGACGCAACGCCCTACTCGCCTTGCACCTCCTCCTCCTATGCCCGGTAGGAATAACTTCAGTAGTGCCAGTGCCCCTCTTATTCCTATCACACGACCACGACGAGGAGTAGCAGTCCCATCGCCGCAGAGGAGAATGTGAGGTGATGGAGGAGCAGAAGCAGCAGCTGCAGCGGCAGAAGCAATCGGAAGAAAATCATTCGATTTGAGGATATCATCAAGAAATCTCACCATAATAGAATTATAGAAAACGACCAGAGAGTGCGAGAGAGACACAAACACACACACACACACACACACACACACACACACAAAGGATAGGATGGTGGATCGAGATCGAAAGAGGGAATGACAGGAGGAAGGGGTTGGGTTTAGGGCAGACCTTCTCAACAGGTGGGAGGTAGCCTGCATCCCTTTCCCTCTCTCACTCTTTTCCCCTCTCGATGGAGCAGGAAAGCGTGACGAGGAAAGAGAAGGAGAGGGAGAGGGAAGGGGTTAGTTGTAGTGTATTTGCTTGCTGCAGCAGCTGCAGCTCGAGGGTGACATCCTTGTTCCGCCACTTCCCTTTATCTAATTGAAATTTTCTCATTATCGACAACCCTATCCTATCCTTTCTTCTAAATAAATGCTGGTCCCGTCGTCTCCTTATTTTTTTTTATTTTTGTGTTTTGTTTTTAATTGGATCATGTCAAGAGGATTTAAATTTGTGAAATGTAGATATGTATACATTATTGTCTCCCTATATTATGATATGATATAGATAATATATATTTTGTTGTCCTATTAAACGATTAGAGGATGATAATAAATTTGTTAGGTGAATTTAAATCATATTAGTTTGTTATATGATATATCTAAATCAAAATTATAAGATGTTTAGTTGAATATAGATGACTAACTTACTTATTACTAACTACATGTATAGTTTGAGATATGAAACGAAGGTAACTGTAGGTATGTTAAATTTTTATGTAATTCCATAAAATCCAAATTCTTAGTTATTTAAAATTCATTCGCATCAATTCAAATCCATATGCATTCATTGGGTTCAAATTAAGTCAAAATGCCTAGTATAACATGAAGAAACATATTTTTTTTATCAAACCTTAGTCAAACTTGTCAAAAGAGGGCATATGTGATATTATTGGATTGCTCTTGTTGCAAACTTCTTGACAACGCTTATTTCACGCAAATCCAATGTGTGCAGCTCAAGTTATGCTAAAACTAAGTCAAAAAGGACCGAAATGTAAAGTTAACCAAAACTTTGGATTCTATTAGCAAAAACCCCACTCTTCTTAATCCTAATCCTAATCCTAATTGGTTGTCTATATAAAAATCTCATTAGTGTTTGAGGGTGTCACAAATCTTAATTCTCATCCAAATTAAAGTTGAGGAAAAGAAGAAAAGAGAAAAAGGAAAGTTTAGGGGGTTTTTTGAAAAGAGGAAGGGTGCCGCATTTCCCACCGCAAATTTCATGGCAATGGTAGCGACGATGCCTGCAGAGGTGATGTATGACAGCAGCGTAGTGATGGAGTGACGAGGGCATGACACATGGCACATGAGAGGAGCGTACGCACATATGCACAAGGTTGTGCACAAGGGTTGCGCAACGTGCACAATGTGCATGTGAGGCAATGTGCAGGATGCATGGCTACATACGTGTGAGCATAGGTGTGTAGGCCTAGTCCTTTTTCATTTCGTGTACCTTCACATATTTCAGACAGTTCGAGGCCTTCCCAACCTTCATTTTTCAAAAATAAGGTACCATTGGAATTGTCTCGGCAAGCATTACACATTGATCAACTCTAAACTCAATTTTAGAAACTTTTTTGCATGTGAAAATTTTGAAAAAGCCCATATTCTGATTTTGACATGGTTCCTTATATGTCCCAATCCTAAGTTGATCCCCAAAGCGCACATGGAGTACGTGGGTTCCCAAAGTAAACCAAGAGACTTTGAGTATGCATTTTAGAGTCACCATGACCTCCAGTGACATTAGTGACGATTGCAAAAAAATATATGTGAATTTTATCTCGTTAATTCGTCATCATAGTTTGAAAACTCACGTAAAGTTGCAAATCAAAATAAATTTATAACGAGACCACAAATAAGATTTTAAAATTGATTTTGATTTGGTGAGTCCTAGTCAAATCCCCAGGAAGGCGAAATTTAGCCCTTTTCGCTTGAAATTCACTTAACGATTATTTTATTTTTAGTCCTTTTAGCTTTTGTAATTTTTTTTGTGTGGTCTTTTTGTTTGATTAGGAAAATGAAATTAAGATTGACAACTACACTAACTCTTTTTTTTGGGGTCTTTTCTTTAGTTGCACTTTTTTAGTCTTTTGCTTAAGGAAATGGAAACAACATGATCAACTAAGGAAACTTAGTTTTTTTTTATTGCTTGGAACACAAAGCTACACTAATCACACAAAAAGAAAATGGAACTTGAATATCATTACACTACATAAATCAAACACATATGGAATTAAAATATGTTATTACAAACTGATGTTGGATAGTTCCAACTTATACAAGACTTCAAAGAAATAAAGCATGAGTGGAAGAGGGTGATATGGGTGTAATGAAAGGCTTAGGATGGGTATGGTGGGATTAGGATATGTAGTTAGATGGTAGGAGATGGTGGATTAAGTGGGGAAAGTGATAGCCATGGGTTTTGATAATTGAGGGCTGGTTTATGCATGGATATGGGGATGGTTTAGTGGTGGCCTAGGTGGTGGCTAAAGTTTGTTTGTGTTGGTAGTGGGCTACGTAGGTGGTGAGGGTGCGATAGTGGTGGTGTTGCTACTGATGGATGGGAAGAGGGTAATGGTTATCACGTAGGTAGTAGTGATGGTAGTGTGTGCGTAAGAGTAGGAGGGTGATTGGAGGTGGCGACTGGCCATGATTAATGGGTGGCTGAAGTGGTGGCTGTGTGAAGGTGGTAGGATTGTGATGAAGATGGTGTCTGCAACGTGTATGGGTGTGTGTAGTGAAGGTATGGTCGTGTGTGTGTGTTGGTGTTTCTAAAGTGGGAGATGGTCGGTGGCTGCAAGGTGGAGTGTTGGTTGCTCAGCGGCCTGCTGTAGTGTGGATAAGAAAGAAAAAACTGAAAACAAGGGAGGAACAGGGGAGGTGGTAATGGCCGGTTGTGGTGAAGAAAAGGAAAGGGAGAGCATGAGGGAGGTGGCTACAAGGTGGTTGTAGTGTGTGCAACTGGTGGTCGTAGAAGAAGAGGGGTGGAAAGGTGGTGGCCATGTAATGTGTTCATGGTCGGCGCCAACGAGGTGGTGGGGTGAAGGTGGTGGCCGGTGTGGGTGGTGTGCATGTATGTTGATTATGTGTGGTGAGCAGCAATAGCAAATTAATAGCAAGAAGAATCATAGCAAAGTAAAAATAATAATGGAGATAAAACTACAAATCTACTTGCAACCAAGAAAATCTAGCTAAAAAAAAGGAGGAGGAGGAGGAGGAGGAGAAAGCATCCACGCCAATGGGGGCCTTGTGAGTCGTTGGCTGTGGGGATTGGGTTGGTGATCCTTGACCTTGAAGGCCTACACCACCTTGATATGGAGATGATCGGCGAGGGCCATGAGGCCGTCGACCACTAGTCAGGGAGGAGGAGCAGGAAGGGGGAGTAGACAAGAAGAAGAGAATGGGGAGGAGCCGCCCAAAGAGAGAGAGGGAGGGACGGGGGGTCGGCTGTGAAGTGGATTGTTGGTGCACCTTAAGGAGAGGAGAAGGGTCTAGAAGGCCCTAGAGATTTTCTCTCCTAATCGTGGGATTAAGGGTGGATAAATGGGTGTTAATGAGCGTTAGGATAGGTGATTAGGTGGGAGTTTAGGTGGTGGTATTAGGCCTCTAAAATGGGTAGGTGTTGGGCTAAAAATTATGGTACTAAATAGGTAGAGAAATAGGTGGGAGAGTGGGGTGTTGGGCTAATTATACATGGTGTTTCAAGATGAGTTAATTGGCCCTAGAGTAGGCTCTAATTAGGTGGCAAGTGAGTGGATGTGTGTGGAATAAATTAGGTGTAGATGTGTGCATTTTGTATACACGTGTGTGTATGGGTATACATTGCAAAGTGGGCACATGTATTTGTGAATTAAATGTGCATGCACATAGGTGTGGTTGTGTAATTAGAGGGTGTTGGGTTGTGTGGATTAGGCTTGGGTTTGTCTTGGGTTTGGTCTTAGGTTGTTTTCCTCTCTTTCTTTATATGATCTACATGCATGCTCCCATCTCCACCTCATTTGTTGCGGGAATCTGCTGTTGAGTGCTCTGTCGTGTGTTTCCTCGCATTTCCAATTCAGCAGCAATCTTTCTCCTCTCCTATAGACCTATATACATGAATTGGTAGTATCAATAATAGGCCCATAAAATAGAAGAAAAATAGACTAAGAATGTACAATAATGCAGATGCGTGATATGCATGAGATGCGTGCTCTATTTACAGTGTAAGCTAGGTAATTAACCTAATTTAGTCATTTTAGGACTCATGATTGATGTGCAATCAATTAAGTAGAGTAATCTCTCTTTTTCCCCATGTAGTTTGTCTACGTTGTAATTTTCTTCGTGTATTGCATCGTTTAATATGCATATCTTTCTCTTGTTGGGAACAAAACCCGTCCTCATGTTTTTACTATTTTTTGATACCTAAATGCTTCATTAATATTCTAGTTAACGATGATGACTTGAAAATTGTGAATGATTGAATTAAATTGATGAATATTGAGTTTGATGAATAACTGGTTTAGCGCTGTTACTCACCTAGACTTTGGTTGTAGCTTTGGTTTTATCTTAGATTGGTTAGGTTGGTCAAGGAGTTGCTGACCTCCTTGCAACTCATAGCTAGGCTTAATAGCTAATTAGGATAGTGGGATGCATAGCATGAGGGTTGGAGTTGCTTTATTGTACCTGACTAGTGAGTGGATGAGAGGCTATTTTTGGTTTAGCGTGTAAAGCTGACACGTATTCATGTGACATGATGTAGGCACTACTCCTCGCAATGACCCTAGGGTGACGAATTACGATATGGGACAAGTATACATCATTCTCCTAGCCAAGAGGGTATCTTATACCGGTCTTACTTCTCAAGATGTCACGTGAAAATCGCCTCATGTTAGAGTCATAGATTAAGCATTGGATGACTGTAGTTAACGTGCATTAGCTTGATAAAATAAATTAATTAATGAGCAAGGTTACATAAATAGCTTAACATATAACAATACCCTTTTTCTTTCTTATATTATGTTGCTTACCTCTACTTTACTCAATTCTTGCTGACGTACCTCCTTTGGTTCCATAATAAGGTGTATTTGGTAGCTAGCAAGGTGATTACCATTAGAGCATCTTTTTTATTATGTACTTTGTTCTACAATAACCATTTTGGTTGGTATTTGTTATTTTATTTAATTATTACTTTATGGTTTGCTTGTTTGACTGTTGTTATTTTATTATTATGTGCTAGATGACTGCAATCCAATGTTTGGATCAATATTCCATACTCAACAACTTAGGTATCATCGAGTTTACTCAATTAATGGTACCTGGGTCATCACATATGTGTAATTTCATATCTTAACCATATCTATGTCTATTTTTATGCATATGTGTAATTTCATACCTAAATAGGAAAGTAAAATAGATTAAAATAGTCCCTTTCTATTCACACTAGTATTTTGGTGGATAGACTAATTCTATATCATTTTTATAAATAGAAAAATTTAAAAATATTAACCAACACCAATGTATATTTGCATGAATCATATAACTAAATACTAAAGTAAAGCTATATATTGTATTGTATTATATTTACAATAATAAGAAGCATATTTGAGCATGAAACTAGATAATGTGTAATCTTCATGACTAAGTTAGAACTAAAATTTTAACGATTATGTTGCAATTATGCCAAACTTAAGGTACACATGCTAACATGGAAATCATTCAAGTCAAATAATTCCCCCAACACCTTTTAGATGCTTATGGGGTTCTCTACCACTGTGCTAACCCCTTGGTAGCTCACCATAGAGTGACACAATATTGTGTTTGTATCACCGTATACTTCGAAACGTTGGTATGGGATAAGAAGAAAGGATGAAGTGTAATGCCCAAAACTTTTAATCCTTGATTAGTAATTTAACTTCCTAAGAAGGGTAGAGATGAAATTTATTCATTTTAATAACCAAACATGGGAAAAAGAAGTTGGAAAATCACATGTTTTGTTTCCGTAGTCAATTATATGGGTTTTATGGCTAGCTATGCCTCAAGTAGGATTGAACCATCATTGAAAAGTTCATGTAGCTAGCTATTATAGTTCATAGCTAGCTGTAGCCATAAGTTTATACAATGACAATTGTTGTTTTGCCTTAAATTTTAGACAATTAAAGTTATAACTCACATGGCTATAAAGCCTACTAGCATGCACACTTGAGCCCACAACTAATTAGTCAAATTTTAGGATAAAAACATGACAAAATCATGGACCAATGTGAAATCACATGAGATTTTTTGCAACAAGCAATTATTCAATGCAATTTCTCACACAAATCAAGGCCAACAACCACATTTAAGCCCATAGCCAACTGTAAGAGGTTAGACCTCCTATAAATAGTCAAAGGCTTTCAATGGGTTAATCACATGCAAAATCTTATGATTTTAACGGGTAAGTGTAGAGGAGAGAACTAAGATTGCAATAAAGAGTTAGAGAATTCTCCATGAACGGGAGATGGAATGTTGCAATCATGGTGTCAACAAAAAGCTCGAGAGACCTACTGCATACAAACTCTTCTTTATTGGGTAGCAGGTTTAGGTAAAGAGAATTCCCTCGTTCAATCTAGTTTCACAGAATCTGGGTGTGTTTCACAATCATCAACTTGTTTCTTGGCATGAATCATTGAAAGTCATTAACACTGTAAGAAACTCGAGTTTTGGATTTGAATCTTCACCTCTCCTAGAGGTTTATATGGAATTGAAGCTATGAAAATGGTAGAAACATTTCTTGGTAGATGGGGAAAACAAGCTAAATCAAATCTTGAATCATCTCTGTGTATGACAACTAACCATGTATACAGTTCTCAATTTTGTTGTACTTGTCTATGAAGGTTCCTAGCTAGCTATAGGAGAGAAAGAGAGAAATTCTTAATCCGAAAATCAAAGAGAAATGATCCTATCAACTCACTTAGGTAAATAATTACTTTACCATCCTCACTTAGCCAACTTGGACATGAATTATGGATGGCTCAGAGTCCATAGTTAGCTACAAAACTTTATAGCTAGCTATGACGAGGATTCTAGGAGAGGTTATTGATGAGCATACTTAATTACATTATAATATGCTTAGTTATGTTAGTTTTGTAGCATTAGTTGCATTAGAATTAGGGCATTTTATAAATATGTGCATGCATGAATCTTAGAATTAGGAATGCATAATTGAGCCTAATTATCTCATGGTTATCAATATGAGACTCTATTTTGTGCAGAAGTGCCTGAGCTAAGCCTAGGAGGAATTGAAGATTATGATTAATTAAGCTCAACCGAGGAGAAGACAAGAACCTGGTTAAAACCCTAACCCTAGCCACCACCTTCTAGAAACCCTAACCCCAATTCCTAATCCTAATATGAATTCCAAACCCTAATCCTAAACCCTAGCCCACTTAATTCTAGCCACCAAAACCCTAAGCCTAATCCTAGTCCTAGTCCTAATCCTAATCCTAATCCTAATCCACCACCACAAACCCTTAGCCAAAATTTCCCACTTTCCTAAACCCAATTTCCCTACTTTCCTTATTTTTGATTTCCAAGAAAACTCCACACTACCTAAAAAAAGAGCCACTTTCCTTTTACACAAATTGTTACTTTCCTTTCTCTACTTTCCTAACTCTAAAACCCTAAACACCACATAAACCTCCACTTTCAAAAGCCACAACACCAACCACTTCCCTAAACCTATCCTTGCACACCCAACTATACCTATTCCCACATAACCCCACACCACCTTGCATCCCTCCTCCATAAAAACCCATGCCCACCATCCCAAAACACACATCTGAGGCCAATTCTTCCCTCTTCCCAATTTCTAAAAGCCACTTTCCAAATCCCAATTCCTAATCATACTTTCCTGAACTCAATTCCTAATCCTATTCCTAATCCTACTTGCCTAATTCCTACACCCTCCCCCTCTCTATATAATCACCACCACCCTCCATGCAACCATAATTCTCCTCCTCCATCTCCTCTCCACATCTCTCCCTCTCCTTCTTCCTTCTTCTTCATGCCACCCCTCTTCCTCCTTTTTCTTCTACCCCTCTTCCACGCCATCCTCCTCCTTCATCTTCTCCTTCTCCATGCCAACCTTGCTTTCTCCATAGTCACCACCTTATTCCTCTTCCTCTAGGCCTCCAATTTCCCCTTAGGTCTTCCTTTCCTTTAGGTTACCCTCTCCTCTAGATCTTCTTCTTCTTATCCCCCATTATCCTTCTCCAAGGTGCTACTTCTTCTCTAGAGCTTCTTTGCACTTTCTTCATCCTGCTGGTTGTTGGTGGGTCTCTCCATTATTGCCACAAGTTCTTTGTCTCCCTTGACCTTCTTTGGCTTGTTCTTTTACTTCTACTCCTACTTCTTCTTCTTCTCTAGTTGTAGAACTTTGATTCAAGCATTTATGTTAGCAATAAAATTACTCTCTTTCTTGTGTAATTTTGCTTCATTAGTGTAGTTTTGCTTATGTTATTCTTGTTGTTTTTATATCTAAAAATACCAAAAAAATCATAAAAACAAAAAAACAAAAAAAGAGTTTAGTGTTCTCAAATTCGCACCACTCAGTTCCTATCCAGATTCACAAATTCTCATTCCAAAAATCACTTCACAAATTCCACCCATCCAAAAATTTCCTAATTTTTTATGTAGCTTAGGTATTAAGTAGGGATTCTCGCTGCAAAATTTTAGTGCCTAATGTGTTTTATATGATTTTATAAAATTTGTACACTGACAAGGGGTCTACCTCCAAACAAACATTGAAATTTCGACATGTCTAGAATTTTAGAGAATTTTATACAACTCTGATTTGTATGAAATAAATTTCACCTCTTTCATTGTTGATTAGGAATATTAGATAAATTATCCATAATTTTCTGAGGTTGTTAGAATTAGGTTAGTTGCATGCCTTGCATGAGGGGTCAAAATAGTCCTTTTGCCCAGTTTTGAAAAGAAAAATCCAAAAAATAAAGAATAATACCTCCAAAATTAAAAATAATCTTGTTCTTTTTGCATAGGTCAGGAAGTAATTCAAACCATTCACCTCCTTGTGAAATGACTTAGACTCTTGTTTTCACTTTAATCATTACAAGTTTAACAAATATAAATTTACAATGCTTGCATCTTTCACTCTATGTTGGCATGACTAACATTTGACCAATATTGCGCATCAACTACTTTGTGATTAGTGTGAATTGGGGTGCTTATTAGCTACAAAAGGGTTGGTATGACTATGTAAGGATCCTAGATTATTACAACTTCGTGGGATCCTTAGATGCCAGTTTAAATCTAGGTTGAAGTTAATTTCGAGTATGGATGATCAAAGTATAATTTGAATGGAATGACACTTACATATAGGAATGAAATTCCCCTTGTCAGTCAGGCACAAAAAATTAACATAACACTTAAGGAGAACATTCAAGACTGGTCAAACTTTTGAAGGTGATGGCCTTCACACTACACCAATTACTACTTATGAGGTGTTAGGGTTAATTATGGCTGGAGATTTCTTGACTTCATTAGCATGGCCGGTGCTTAGGCTAATTACCTCAAGATCAAAAGGATTGATGTGATGAGATTAGAAACAATACAAGTTGAATACATCCAATGTGAATAAGTTGAATATGGATTCCAATGGGTTTGGGATGGGGGTGTGTGGTCCATGAAATTCGTTAAATGTTGATTACGTCATCGTAGTGTGAAAATCATAGCCATTTTAAATTTGTAGTTTTTGAACTCTAAAAGATTTAATCGTAAAGATAAAATCCAAGTCGTCTCACAAGGAGGCACATAATCTAATTGCTTCCTAACTAAATATAGAAGGGATTGGTATTTTTGGGTTTGGTATTTTTGCTTTTCTAATTGATGATCGAGGCGTTAACTAGGTTTTGTTATAGAAATAGCGTTGTAGTACAACTAGTTATTACCATCATTACATATATAATCTTTTTACTCGGAAATAAAAGAGTTCCCGAGGTCGAACTCAGGGAGCAAGTCGTATTCTAGAAGTACAAATTCTTATTACAAAAATAAAGAGAGAGAGAGAGAGAGAGAGAGAGATGAAAAATTTGGTGGCTTCTTCTTCTTCTCTTCTTTCTTCCTCTTTGTCTCTTCTTTCTTCTCTTCCTGTTCTTCTTGTCTTCTCTCTTCTGTTCTTCAGATCTTCCTCTCGTGCTCTTCTTCTTCTGTCTTCTGTTCTTCCTTGTTTTCTCTTCTTTCTTTTTCTTCAGATCTTCTTCTTCTTTTTCTTCTTTCTTGTCTTTCCTCTTCTTTGCCGTGGTCCTGCTTCTTCTTTTCTTCTTCTTCCTTGCCTTCAAGACGTCGTCTGATTTTGCAATCAGACGACTTAAACCGCTGCTGCTACAGTGTCTCCCTTAGCTTCCGTCTTCTTCTTCTTCTTCCGCAGTCCTTCTTCTTCTTCTTCACCTGTGCCTGCACACTTCAAGGTTTTCATCAGAGGGCAAAACCTACTCTACCCTCCCCCCCCCGCGTCTCTCTCTCTCTCTCTCTCTCTCTCAGAATTCGCTCTTAGGAAAGCTCTCCCAGAGCAACCGGGTAATCGGGTACGCGGGTCGCGCCCGGGTCCAGGCCCACCGGCGTGCGGTGGTGGGCGAGGAGTGCAGGTCGGGCTAATCGGGTCGGAGCCAAGTTCGCGGGGCGTGAGCGCGGACGAGGCCGGGTAATCGGGCGGGTGAAGGGGACCTCACCCCGTGATCTGAGGCAAAGAGCTTAAGGCACTTTTTGCCTTTAAGCGCCCGCTTGCCTCAGTGGGTTTCCGAGGTGGGACTAAATGTCCCACCCCAATTTGGGCGCCTGTGCGAAGGAAGCAGCGGCGGTCGAGGCTTCGCACGAGGGCTTCGCGCGAGGGCTTCGCCTCAACTGCAGCCTGGCGCTTCGCGAAAATACCTCGCACAGCCTGGGAGCGTGCCCTGGACGCGGCACGCCTGGGGCAGCAAGTCGAAGGAGCTTCTTCACCTCAGCAATGGCGGCGGCGAGTTAAGTTCCTGTTTACAGAGAAAGGGCCTCTCGGCCTAATTAGATACGCGGAGGACCTTCGCCGTGGCACGGCGAAGGTGGTCGGGGGGTCTGCAGGTGGCGGGGTGGAGCCTAAGGGCCGCCCTAGGTCAAACTGCAGGTGGTGAGATGGGTTTGGTCGGTGGGTCTGCAGAGGGCGATTGGTGGGAAGTGGAAGGGTGGAGGTTGATCAGGGTGAGGAGGCGGAGGTTCTGTGGTGGTCGGCGAGCCGTGTGGGTTGCTGGAGTGATGGGAGCGGGTCGCCGGAGTGTGGTCGGAGGTGGAGAAGGTGAGGGTGATTGGTCGGAATCGAGGGCGACAGTAAAGGTTTAAAGTGAAGAAAAGGAAGAGGGGAGGAAGAGGAGAAGTTATACCTACTTAGCAAGACGAGGAGGAGCCGGAGCAGGCGACAGTCGTATCGACTGTCGCCGGAGAAGAAGCCGCCCAGGGGAAGGAGCAACGGCGAGGAGAGGGCCGGAGAAGCGCGCGCTGGGTGCGGCGCAGTGCGGGAAGAGCGAGGGAAGGCAACCCTGCTGCTGGTAGTGCGGTAGGGCGAGGAGGAGGAGGAGGAGAAGCCGCCGGAGCAAGGGGGCGTCTGTCGGAGTGGGAAGAGAGGAAGTGAGGGGGTATCTCCGTCAGATCAGAGCTGGGAAGAACGGCGGAGCGACGGGGGTATTTATAGGGGCAGAACCAGAGAGGAGGGCGGAGGGAGACGACGTGTCTCCCTCGCCGGAGGACGCCAGAGGAAGGATACCCATACCGTCCGTGCGTTCGCACGGCCAGTATGGGTGGTTGCAGCCATCAGGGGGTGTTCCTGCGACGGCTGACGACGCAGGGCACCCCCATTTGACTTGGCAGGCTCCCTCCCTTACCCTGCGCGGCGCCATGCTCCGCGCAAGGTCGCCGGAGCATGGTGCTGCTCAGGTTTTGCAGGAGGGACCTAAACGCAAAGAACGAAGGAGAGTTAGGGGTCAAAATGTGAGGGTTCAAAAGTTGAGGGCCAGAAAGTAAATGTATGAGGACCAAAGTGTAAAGTTGGTCAAGAAAGTTTCTTCTTAGGCTCAAGTTTTTATACATGACTAATTAGGACCTAAGGATTCTGATGGTGAATTTTATTTCTAGATTAAACCTTTTTTGACAGGTCAATTTACGTAAAAACCCAAATTAAGTTGTTAATTGGGCATGGTTCTCAATGTAGGTCAAAATGGGTTCCTAAGGCCAAATTGAAGGTTCTAAACCCTATAGATTATTTTTCTATGAATTTTAGAGGGCTTATTATATTTTTACTTTTCCTTGAACCTCGTGTATTTAAGTGGGTTTGTTTTTAGGGTTACAGGATGTCATTTAATTCTTCGGAGTTGCTGTAGCCCTTGTTGAGTCATTTCATCCCACTTTTCTTCTTATTAGGTTTTTCTGACATATGTTTGGATCCTGAGTTACCCTGTTTTCAGATTGGATTGGTGAAATTGTATTTTTACCCCTCAGTTTATGTTTTCTTTGCAAACTCAGAATCTCTCTGAGCCAAGCCTTTCTAAGGTTATGTAGGAGCTTTTATTCTCTGTATTAGGTCAAAATGAGCTAGTTATTGCTTATGATGAGGTTCTCATCACTATTTTTTTGGTATTTTTAATGAAGGGAAAATACAAAGGAACTAAAGATAGAGACTAGATTGCAATAGTAAGGACCTAAACGTAATTCATGTGAGAATAATTTTTTGAAAATGTAAAAATCCTACAAAATTATTGAAGCTAATTTAATATCTAAATAAGATTTGTACCAAATTTCACACAAAACTGACATCTAGAATATTCAAAGTAAATTCATAAATAAGCTATAGGGACTAAATCATTACAATGCTAGATGTAAATGATTTTTAAATTTTTATCTAGAGCAAATTTTGTACAAAATTTGAATAGTAACCTAATATAACATGCATGAACATAATATAGTTTTTTTGGCATTTTTTGATGTATGAAAATAAATGCAAAAATTCAAGAACTTGAATGTGAATATCAAAGAAAAATGCAATTCAAGTAAACACATAAACTATGCTAAGAAGGAAATAAACAATAACTAGGAAGATGGGAAGAACAAAAATATATTTCTTTATTAATAACAAACATGCAGTAGTTCATAGACATCAAAAGAAAGATAATGAAACATGGGCTAATTTATTAACTACAAAGGTCATTTAAGAAGAAAAAGAAAGGAAGAATAAAGAGGAGGGGCAAGTAGAATCTCGAAGAGTAGAAAAGATAGAGGATTCGTGGTAGAGGTGGAGAGTGCTGCCAACAACCACTAAAAGGGAGGTTCTTTGGAGAAGAGGAAGGGGAGGCCGAAGATGCTAAAGAAGATGGAGACCTTGGTGAAGATGGAGGAGTAGGGAAGATGATGGTGGAGGGAGGGGACTTATGATTTGCAAGGAGAAGAGGGGAAGGGGATGACCATGAGAGGTGGTGGGAGGGAGATGGAGATGGAGAAGTGGTGTAGGAAATTATGGAGGAAGAAGATGGAGGTAGAAGAGGTGGGAGTTTGTATAAAGGAGGAAGGAAAGGTTGGTGTGGGATTATGGTGATATGAAGATGCCTTGGTGGCAAAATATTATTGGCTTGATGATGTCGAGAGGATGAGGTGGCATAATATTATTAGGTGAAGGAGTTGGCATGAAGAGATTAGAGGAGAAAAGAGGCCATGGATCAAGTTTGGCATGGATGATGGTGATGAAGAGTAGGGATGGATGAAGGGCATGATAAGATTTAGGGCTAGGATGGAGTTGGGGTGGGAATTAGGGAAAAGGCTAGGGTTTAAGTGGCGCCTACTTTAGGTTGGGTGGCTAGGTAGCGTGGGCTACGATGTGGCTTGGCTTTTGTGGCAAGATGTGAGTGGTGGAGGGAATGGATGTGGATTGACGAGGTGGAAGGAGAAAGGTGTTAGTACTTAGGTTCTAATTACATTTATTTTAATGTTTTATGTATTATCATATCATAAAGTTGTTGCAGATATAAAGTTGAAGATAAAGTAATGATGAAAGGAAGCTTCATTGTTATCTAAAAATGTTGATTGCAGCAAAAGAAGTTATTAGAATATTTATTTTGATGATTCCTAGCTTCTCCTACATTCAATTTGATGTTGTATTATTTATTAGATATTTTTGTTAAGAGCGAAACACATCCATTTTACACGTAGAAATTAATTTAAGTACTTAAATATAATATTTCCAATGCATTACATATGCACAACATAAATAAATAAACTCTAAAATACTTAAAATTAATCTCATACCTATAACATATTCTAAAATATTTTATAATACTAAATCAATCTTCTAGAATGATACTTATAACTTCTAGAATATTGAAATTACTAAAACATATGTAAAACACATTTAAAATATATCTTAAAATAATAATTATTCTTCTAAATGGGTGGTTACACTTTCTAAAATGATAGTTATCCATTTTGAGCATTGCATCCCTTCATATGGGAAGTTACATGTGTAGTTAGGCCTTTATTTAAAAGAAAAACTATCTAAATAACCATCTCTTTTATGATTTTGCCAGCTACAGAATTAATGATTAGTTAATTGATTAATTTCACTAATTAGTTTTCTTTTTTAAAGACAAATATGAGTATATTAATCAATCAACTAATCACTTAAACTAACTCCAAACGGTTATACTCAAATTTAACATGTGCAAACGGTGCCTATTATCTTAGTATCTCTTAGATTTACACCCTTTTATGAGATAATAACTACTTATCTTTAATCTATATATACCTTACATGGGTTCATTTATTCTTACAACAACATTCATTATCAAAAGCAAATACTCTCTCTTGCGAATACAATTTTGAGAAATTGCTTCAAGCCTCCACTCCATTCTTGTGCATTCAAAGAAGAAAACTCCACGTCATTTGTGCTTTGATTGAAGCATACTCTACGGCAACTTTGTGCTTTAACAAAAGTCTTCAAGCTTCTACTTCCTTTTGTGCGCCAACATTATTGATCCTTGAAAAGGATCTTCTTCTTTACTTCCTCCACACCTAATTCATACTTTTGAAAATGAAGTTTAACGGAGTATTATTTTTGATCTTTTGTTCTTGCTTCATATACATGTTTTGTTATCTTTAGAAACAAAATTGATTATTCAAATCTTTGATTTTAGAATCTCGTGTTTACATCTTTAAACATATTATTGATTCTAAACATTTTCATATACACTTCCTCAATATAAAATTTATCTTTCTATCAAAAGGAAGTTGCAATAAAAAAATGTATCAAAGTTTTACTTGTATATCAATTGCATAAGATTATGTCTTCCTTACATCAAGATATATTTAAAGGGAATTGAAAAGAACATTTTGTTAGTCTTATTACAATTGATAAATACTTGCACATTGGCTCAATAGTACTTGTATCAAATTTTTGTTATCTTGTACTTGTTGTATTTTGGGTATTAGGGTTGTTGGCTTCCCGTTCTTCTAGTTAGTGAAGAACAAAATACCTTCTTGTGGGTTGTACAAGAAGGGGATTGTGATTGAGGTTCACTTTTCTCGATTTAAGTAGTGAGGTTTAGTGGATTTCTTACTTGGAGAGCAAGAGGAAAATCCTGATTGGAGATTAACTAGGTAGAGATTTTCCTAGTTTGGGTTTCCTCTATAAATCTTGGTGTCATCTGTGGATTGAATTTTTGTGGTTGCCATTATTTTTATTGAATATTCGAATTATACAATTCACCCCCCTCTTATATAATTATCAAAAGGGTGGCATGTCCTAGTGGTGGAAGGGCTAAGTTGGTGTGGGAATTAGGCTAAGGAGGTGGGCTTAGCATGGAGACTTGGTTGGTGTGGGCTAGGGTTAGTAGAATTAGGGTTTAGGTTTGTGGTGGAATTCGTATTAGGGTTTGGTAGAGGGATGAAGGTGGCATGTTATGATTGGAGGGGGTTTCCAACTCTTGTCTCCTCCATTAGCTTAGCTCATGCACGCTTGCAAAGAATATAGTCACTTATTAATAGCCATGAAATAATTGGGCTCAATTACGCATTCTTATTTCAAGATGTGTCCATGCACTAACACCTAAAAATGCTCTAATTTTAATACAATTAATGCTACAAATTAACATAATTGAGCATGATATTATTGATTATCCTGTGTTCATCAGTGTGTTTAGTAGTTAGTATTTACTCTTGCTACCTAGTTTTCCTTTTCCTTTGTTGAGCTATTTGGTTTATTTGAAATGAGATTGTAGACGTGCGAGAAGATGATGTAACAAGTGGTTTTACATTTCAGTTGCAACAGTTATAGCTTTTCTTTTCATACACCTTATCATTGGTGTAATACGTAGAACATGTGATAGTTTATAGACTTGTTGTACCAGCTATGCAGGCTTTAACTTCTACTTGTTTCTTAATACATGCTTTATGTATTAATGAAGGTGGCAGGTCTTATACTGAGAACCATTATATGGCTTGGTCTAGCTCGCAACTTGCCACCAAGAGGGTACGATCTTGATTTGATGTGGTTTGATGCAAGGTCTAGAAGGGATAAGGCAATCACACACACAAGTAAAGATGATTGATTACTAAGTTCATGCGTTAAGTAAGCAACACCATGCCTAAGGAGAGATGTGGGTCTTTTGATTCACTATTTTGAGTGATGGATTACAAGGGGAAGATCTATGGATAGAATTCAGCTGAAATGAATGCCCACGATCAAGTTGAATGTAAGGAGTTAATGGTAGCGGAATGACATTTAATTCGAAAATCCCCTCCCCCTCTTAGGAGCTCGTTGGCCATATACGCTTGACCTTTAACAACCCATAGGTGAAGGATTGTCATGGGGTGGTGCTTAAAAGTCGCAAGGGTGGTTAATGGTTCCACTCGTCCTTAAAGTGTTCAATTTAATTTTAATCAACTTTTGAAATATGTTGAAGTGGTAAGTCAAGTGAACCTAATGAGATTTCTTGGTTACATTGATTTTTTTTTTTATATTTGAAAAAACTATTTTTAATTTTTTTGCAAAATATCCCTATAATCTTTTGATATTGCATATATATCCTCAGGTTCTTAGATAGCACATAAATACCCCGAAATCTTATCTTCGTTAACAGATATGTCATTCCATTGGTTTTAACTTTAACCGCCATTAACTGTGGGTAAAAGTTTTTACATAAATACCTTTGTAATCTTTTGATATTACATACCTATCCTTAAGTTCTTGGATATTACATAAATACCCCTAAAATTTTATTTCCATTTACATGAGATACATCCATCATGATAAGATAATGATTAATCCTATCTTAACATTGTGAATAAGTTTGTAAATGTTAACAATGAATTATTCACAAAATAATGGACGTAACAGTTAATCCTTCATGATGGCATTGTTAAACTAGCCGGTGAGTGCCATTATAGTATTATCTTATCAGATGTCTTCGTGTCACCTGGAATAACCTTTTAGATAAGTGTAAAAGGGGATCCTTGACTAAGGTGGCACCTTGCTCCGTAGGTTGTCTACTAAGGCAAGAGTGTTTGAACCTAGCAATGTCTAAACCTTATGCCCTTTAGGTGTCGAGGTTTGCACATGATGCTCTTGGTAGGGATGACATTTAGATCCTTCCTTAAGGGTTAGGAATGCTTAGTTTGGCTTTAAATTGACCACAAGGTTGGCGGGGGGGGGGGGGGGTGGGGGTGGCATATCATTTTCCCACTACTTCCTACAATGGCAAAATCCAATGTAGGAAGCACATGGTGCATTAAATCAAAGAAAGGTGTAGAATGCCTTGCATCTTCGATTAAAATGGTGCTATAGCTGCCTAGAGATATAGTCCCTTCATGTAGTGAAGTAGCAAGATAAGGGTTTTTGCAAGTGCTCCTTGAGTCCTACAAAAGCCTTCTCACTATCCTCAATATAGAATCATCTTTTCATGTCTTTGTTTTTTTAGGAGAGTGAGGAAAGGATGATACCTATTAAAATCTCTTAACATAAACCAAACCAAGGTAGTGAATTTATTAAGCAAGGATTGCACTTCCTTGATGGTTCTTCATGTTGTCAAGTTAGTGATTGCCTTAACAACATTGAACTTCAACTCAAACCTTATACAAGAAATTAGGTATTTGTAGAACTTGTCAAAAATGGCAAAAAAATGCACTTTTTATGATTGATGAAGGAATGAAAATACTTCATGTAGGTTTCTAAGGTGCTCTATGAAGCTAAATCATTTGATCAATATATCATCAATATACACCTCAAATCTTTTCTCTATTATTTTTGCAAAGGTAAACAAGTCACTAATACCCTGACATTCTTGAGGTAAAGGACATCTCCTTATAAAGGTATGTCCCAATCATTTAGAAAAGAACCAAGAGGTCTATTGAGAAATATGGTGAAAATATGTTAAAATTAGAGTATGCATCCAAAACAATAATGATTGTACAAATCCTCCATCAAGGAACTAATTTGTCCTTCTTGGGGGTAAATGTTCTTCATGAAGGGATTAATCACATTGATGAGTGGCAAAACGCATCCTCAGACTTAAAACTTCGCACGAAGTCCAAGGAAGGATCTGGTTACCCGGATACTAAACAAACAGGTGGATCCAGCTCCACCCAACTCGCCTACACTTAGACAGATCCGGACTCACCTTCATCCAGGCGGATCTGGATAGGTTCAACCCACCGAAGAACCCGGGTTGGTCAAAGTTGAAGAGGCGACAACACACCCATGTCGGCATTAATGATGGCATTTACCAAAGCTATTAATAGCCAAGTAATGAACATGCTAGAGAATCTGCAATGATCGTTACGAGGGATTTAATGTTGTTAAGATATTTCCTGTACTATAAATAGGGAAGAGAAGCCCTCGAGGGTTCTCTTCACGCAATCTGAGAGAGAAAACCAAAGACTCTATACTACCCACCAATTCTAGTGGAAATTCAGGAACATCGCCCTTCCCCTAGATGTACACCCCTTCGGGTGGAACCAAGTCACCAATCTCATGTGTCTTTCTTTCTGTGATTGCTCGTATTTGTTCTTGATTCATATTCCCTTTTACTAAAGGGTCCGATCAATTGGTGCCATCTGTGGGAAATGGTTATCAGTTGATACCGTTTCCTTGCTTCAAATATTGGCAATGGCCCCTATGACTCATAATTCCTCTCTTGGTAATCTTGAGAAGGCGGCGGTGCAAGCGAAATCGAGCGTCTCAGTGTCTAAGGGATGCCCCTAGCATGTCGAGCCCAGTAAGGAAAAGCCAGCTCAACTTAGTCGACTACTTGAGGTCCCTTAGTGGGATCCCCTCCTTCAGATGCAAGCGAGGGAAGAAGAGTACGAGGTCAGGCTGGCAACTCTAAAGGCTGAGCAGAAGTCAATTGCTGATAAACTCCTTGAGATTAGGCAAATCAAGGAGTTGGGCAAGATTTAGCCAGAGGATCCCCAAAGTTCCAGTTTGAAAGACGAATAAATGAAGTGGCGTCGCATAGAGGAAGAGGAGAATGCCCTCCTGCGCAAACAATTCGAGAAGTTAAAATGCGAGCTCAGTAGCCAGAAAGGGGAAGTTCCTCCTAGCCCTCCTAAAGCTCTTCAGCCGCCTTCGTTGGGGGAACAGTCCGGAGCTCACCCTATGGCGACCGGTGGAGGGGGCTTGATGGGAGCACCATCATGAGCCATAACTAGCTCATTTTGATCCAATTAAGTCAGTAAATGCTCCTACATAATTGCCAAAGAGCCATATTTCATTGCAAAGTCATTCTAAGAAAAAGATAAGAAAACATGGTTAAAACTATAATTTTACCATCATATCATAAATGCAGTACAACCACGGGTTTTCCCAAGGGGTAATTAAGGGTCAAATGGTCCCAAAAGGCTAACAAGTGGGTTAGAATAGACAAAAAAGGGTTTACACGTGTTTTGAGAATTAAATGACTTTTGAAATCCTAAAACCAAACTTGCTTAATTAACTAAGGTTCGGGTCAAGATAAAATTCACCTAAACCTTCTAAAATTCATAAAAAAATATCCTCTAGGATTTGGAACCTTATATTTGACCATCGGAACCCATCTTGATTCAAAATAGAGTCTTATACAGATATTTGCCCTAATTTGGGTTTTTGCATAAATTACCAAGTCAAACTTGGTCAAAACCTAAATCTAACTTCATTATTGGATTTCTTGGGTTCAAATTAGATTTGTACCAAAATTTGGATCCAATATGAGATCATGTTGACCAAGTTTGCATTTTGGTCTAGTCAAACTCTTTTTATCTTATTCTGACCCCTAACTTTCGAATTCCTTACAAAAAGGGCCCTATCTTTGTCGTCACTCTTTGCAAATAAGTCCCTCCACCATTATCTCGGAGGAATCCTTCTCCGGTGACCTTTGATTGAAGAGAACTCCTCTATTCAATCAATTCCTTCCAAAATTGGAAGGGAGATTCCTTGAGGAGTTCTCTTCCCTCTGAATCCGTCCATAAGCTCCATAACCTTCTCAATCTCTCATGCGAACACATGAGAGATTTGGGTTTCCTACTCCGACAAACAAGCTTCCAAGCTCAAAACCCCCTCCTGAGCCCTATAAAAAGATCCTCAAGGCATGACCAAGTCTCTCAAGCTTGAATTCCGACTGTGAAACCCTAAAATCCTCCCTCCTTGTCCGACTGGAAATCTCTTCAAGCTTCGGCGACTTCCTTCGACTCCTCTCATTGTCTGACCACAAAACCAGTGGCAGATTTGCCTTCCTCTTTCTCATTCACTCTTGGTCGTACCAGCAGGAGCCCTTCTACCTCCGTCATCGTCGCCATTCCTATCATCGGAGCACCTTCGTCCCCAGCTCTGGCCTACTAATGTCGGTGTTGTCTTCCCCCTTTCATCCACTTAGCATAGGTAATTAAGTTCCCTTAAGACCCCTAGATTAGTTTCATCTACCAAAAACCAAAAATAAACCCCTCGATACTGTCGGTTACCCTCTTCGTCCTCCGCTTCGACCACTCCTTCGGCGAGGTGTTTCCACCGCTACGCACCTCCAACCACCTTGCCGACAAGCCCATAACCTTCACCTCTCCACCCTCTTCAAAACCCCTCTCTCCATTTGCTTTATCATCCACTCAAACCCGCCGTCGAACAACCCACCTTTCCGTCGTTTTCCCCGTCATCAACCGGCCACCACAGACCACCATCTTCCATGAGACCACCTCTGCCACACTCTTCGTGGTCTGGTGAAGCTTCTGAACTATTCTAATGCGACCACGAGACCTTATTTCATGTTTCAGGTAACAGGTCCCTTCACTACCATTGCTAAGCTTCTCCACGAGCTTCAGTCCTGGTCTGTGCAAGGATTCGCCCAGGCGTTTGCTCCAGGCTTAGCGGAATCCTTCCATGAGTGCAACTAAGGAGCCAATTTGGCTCTTTGACTGAGCCTTTGACCATAATCGCGCGAAGAAGAAGCTGTAGCTCCACGCAGAGAAAGGCGGTGGGATTTAGTCCCACCTCATGGACTGACAAACTGTTGCAGCCGAATAAGATGCAAAAGTGATTGGGGCTTGTTGCCTCAAGTCACAGGGGGGTGAGGTCCCCCGCACCCTCACGTGCCTCGTTCGCGACTAATCGCCAGTTCGTAGTTTAAAAGGATATTCGTTGTAGTATATTTGAAATCACTGTGAAAATGATTATCAATTTTATTACTCAAAATTCAAAAACTTTCGAGGTCGAACT
Source organism: Thalassia testudinum (assembly GCA_037157565.1). Lineage (NCBI taxonomy): Eukaryota > Viridiplantae > Streptophyta > Magnoliopsida > Alismatales > Hydrocharitaceae > Thalassia > Thalassia testudinum. The sequence continues at coordinate 186,041 of JAZHRO010000061.1, forward strand.
CAGGGAGCAAATTGGTATTTTAGAAACTTAAGAGCACAACTTTCAATTAAATATAGAAAAGTAATGACCAATTCAATCACAATTAAGAAGTAGTTTCAAAGGAAGAACTAATGCCAAAAATTGGACGTCTGATGAAAAATCAGACGTCTTAAAAGGGTTTTGCTACAGTGCTTGGTTGATTTTTTTGGCCTTCTCTTTCTCTCTTCTTCTTCTCTGCAGCTGTGCTTCTTCAGCCTTCTTCAGCTTCTTTCTTCTCTTGGCTTTCCTCTGTCTTCAGCTTTTCTTCTCTACTGCGCCTCTTCTTTTTCTTTCTTCTCTGCTGCAGGTCCTTCCTTTGCCTTGAGCTTTGGTTGTGTCTTCAGTTTTTCTTCCTTGGCCTCTGCAGTTTCCTTTCTCTTTCTTCTTCTGATATCTACGGCTAAGTCCTTCCTTCTCCTTCTTTTCCACTCTTGATTTCAACTCTTCCTCTTCAGCAGCACCTTCTTCTCCCTTAGTTGCTCCTGCCTTCAGCTTCCTTCCGTAGCTCCTTCTTCACAGCTACCTCTTCCTTCTCCTTCTTTCCCTGCACAAAGTGAAGCAAACCTACCCCTACCCTCCCTGCATCTCTCTCTCTCTCTATTTTGCTCTCAGGACAGCTCTCCCAGAGCCTTCTCGAGTTATCAGGTCGGGTATGCGTGCCTGGGTCCAGGCGCACCGGCGTGGGTGGTGCGCAAGGAGTGCAGGGTAAACGGGTCAGCCAGGTCTGCGTAGGAGTGGTCGTGGACGAGGTGGGTGTACGTGGGCGAGGGACCTCACCCCGTGTACTGGAGGCGAAGAGCTAAAAGCACAAAAACAATAAAAAGCACTTACCGTGTGCTTGAGTTTCCGAGGTGGGACTAAATGTCCCACCCACTTCTTCGCGCACCCACAGGGAAGAACTTTGCCCAATTGCTGATGCGGTGATTCCTCTTTAGGCCTCTCACTTGTCTGGATGCGTGCGTGAGACCATCCCGCACCGCCTAGACTCGTTCGCCTAGAGCGCAGTAGTCTGGGGTGAAGCATCAAGCAAGCTCGCTTGAGCTTCAATGGCGGAGAGGGGGTCGACACCTGTCAACACGAATATGGCCTCATGGCCTTGTCAAACCATAGGAAAACCTTCACCGTGTCACGATGAAGGTGAGGCAGGGGTCAGTGTAACTCAGAACGGCCTAGGCATGAGTGCTTAGGTCGGACTGTGACCTTGGGTGTGGGTTTGTTCGGTGGAGGTATGGAGTGTGTGTGGCGGGCAGTGGAGATGGGGAAAGTGCTCAGTGGAAGGTGGCGGAGCTTCTGAAGGGTTTGGAGAGGTGGATGGAGGCGTGGAGTGGCGGGAGCACCTTGCTAGTGGTCTGCCGGAGGTGGAGACGATGGTGGTGGTCTGTGGTTGTTGAGGGGTGAAAATAGAAATTGGTTGAGGGAAAATGAAGAGTAGAGGGAGAGGAACTTAACTGAGGGACTTGGAGCGAAGGGGGGAGATAGAGGGCGAGCGGCACGTGTGTGCCATCTCTGGAGACGAAGGCCCTGAGATGGAGAGGCGGCGACGACGAGGGGGTTAGAGGGCTCGTGCGGGTATAGCGCGATGCGGAGGAGTGAGGCGGAGATGGCTCTGCCATTGGTACGGTGGCAGAGCGATAAGAAGAGGGAGGGAGAGTTGCTGGAGCCTGCGAGCAGATGGCCGGAGGAGGAGGAGACAAATTTGGGGTGTTTTCCCTAGCCAAAACAGGCTTGCCAGAAGCGGTCGATCCTGAGGCTTCTTAAATAGGCACGGGCAGAGGAAGGATCGCGAGGAGGCAGCCAAAAAGTCGTCGTCGGAGGCATGGATGGAGGGGAACCAGCCAAAATTCGGAGCATTCGCACGAGAGGAATGAGGCGATTCAGGGCATGGGGAGCTGCTCAGGCGGTACGGGGTGTTGCAGAGGACTCTCCTTTCAAATCTAAGAGCAGCTCCCCATGGAAACGAGGAGGAAACCTTCTCGCAAAGTCGTCGGCGGCATGGGTCCTTGCTGCCATGGTAGAGGGACCAAAATGAAGAAAGTGACGAAAAGTTGAGGGGGTATTTGCAAGGGTTTCAAAAAGTTAAGGGCTAGAATGTAATTGGGTGGATCATTTTGCAAAGTAGGTTAAGATGACCTTCCCTTAGGTTCAAATTTTAATACAAACCTAATTTAGACCTAAGGAATCCAATGGTGAAGTTGGATTTTAGGTTTAACCATGTTTGATTGGACATTTTCCTTAAAAACCCAAATTAGGTTAAAAATTGGGCTTAGACCCTAATCTAGGTCAAAATAGGTTCCAAAGGTCAAATTGAAGGTTCTAAACCATAGGGGATATTTTTCCATGAATTTTAGAGGGTTTAGTTGATTTTTATCTTTCTTGAAACCTTGTGAATTTAAGTGGGTTTGTTTTAGGGTTACAGAATGCCATTTAATTCCTAAATTTCACAATAACCCTTTTCTGACTGAACCACCCCACTTTTTCTCTTATTAATTCCAATTGACCTATATCTAGACCCTTAGAAATCCTTTTGAAGCACTGCAATGGTCAAATTACAGTTTTACCCCTTGTTTCATGTTCTCTTCCCAGATCAGCGATCCCTTGAATTAAGCCTTTTTCTTGGTTATGTAGGAGTTTTTGTTCACTTTATTAGGTAAAAATATGCTAGTTAGGGTTCATGATGAGGTTCTCATCAGCGACATTTCCCCTACGGACCTGGTGCACCCAACCCACCTAAGCCTTCACTCCTCGGTCACCACCCACGCTGGTGACCCTAGACCTGGGTACACAGATCCTCTAATTACTTGATAACCCGATGTGCATGGCTTTAGGAGAGCGAAACCTAAGAGAAAGAAAGGAAGAGAGCGTGGGGGTAGGGGGGTTTTGTTCTTCTATGCATTGGCTAACACTTAGCCAAAATTCGAGCCCTTTCCCCTGTGCTTAAAGAAGAGGGAAGAGAAAGCAGAGAAGGAAAGAAGAGACGAGAAGAAGAAAAGGCATAACCATAGAAGAGAAAAGAAGAGGGCTTGAGAAAGAAAAGAATAAGAAGAAAAAGAAGAAGGAAAGCTAAAGAAGAAAAAGGCAGAAAGGCAGAGAGGGTAGAAGAAGAAAAGCTGCACAGGAAGAAATAAGAAAAGAGAAGAGGAAGAAGAAGAAACAAAGAAGAAGACACTGTAGCAGTTGAACATTTAAGGCTCTGATCTCCAAAGGAGACGTCTGATTATTGTAGCATTCAAGCTATTGTGCCGATATTTGATTGCTTAGGTCCTGATTACTGTGGCATTATTGATTACCTCAGTATACATATAACTATACTAAGTAATTGGTGATCTAAATCACCATTATTTTGTTATAGATATCTTTTTATCATGTCAAATTCTTGCTATACTTTTGTTCTACATTGATTATCATTTTTGAGTAATTTAAATTTTGTGCTCAAGTACATTTGAGATTAGTGTGTGAATTCATATTGCTCACTATGTTCGACCTCAGACTTTTTCGAGTAATAAAAATTATTTGTTTGAGCTCTATTTTGGTTTTATTATAACGAAGCTATTTTAAAACACCGATTTATCACCCGAACAGGGCTCGATACCTGATGAACGGGAGAATTTGCTTATCAAAATGATGTGTCAGAAAAATACATCATTGCAGCATAAATCGTGGTGGAAAAATCTCGAGCAAAAATATTTATCAAAACTAACCACAAAAGTTAGGTTGTATCCACAGGAAGGAATAGTTGCAATAAATTCACGAATACTTTCCCTTTATATTTGCCCAATCATGTGAGGAATTCGTGCCCAAATTCGATGCGAAATGAGGTGAAAGGAATAAGACGCAATAATTTAAGAATGCGAGGGTTATATGCACAATTTTACCACAATGGCATGTATTGTAAATAAAATTAGAATTCAAGACATTGGGTTCTCTCCTCTAAGTAGGGTTTGTTGATGTTCTATGCTTGCATGTTAAGAATCTAATTCAATGTATAAAAGAGCTGAGTGCATGAGAGAAATAGTGTAAACACTTGATAATTAAACCTAGAGAGAAATGCAATCAAATGTAATTATTAATAGAGCTAAAAATAGACTATTTCTTTCCTCTTACCATGCGCATGCTTGAGGCCACGGCGAGGGACAAAAAGCTTGGTGAAGGTCGGTCGGAGCGAGGCCTACTCGTGGGTGGTCGCAGCGTGGTCGATGGTAGTCGGTGTTGGCCAGCTGGAGGAGGAGCTCGCCAATGGGGAGGACTGCCGGTGATGAACGGCAACCAATGGTGTCACTACGCGTGGCCGAGGGAGGTCGGAGGCTCGAGGCGAGGTTGATGGTGTCGATGGAGAGGAGCATGGAGGTCGTTTAGAACAGCTGCGTGGAGACGTGCATGGTCAGTGATGGGTTCTTCTCTAGGGAGAAGATGAACAGTACGCGATGGCTGAAGGGGAGCCCTATGGGCATCGCGTGTGGCCGTGCATGGCTGCTGGTGTTGGTGGCGAGGACGTCAAGCTACTGGAGGCTACTGCACGGAGGGTGAACGGCGGGGAGAGGAATGAGGCCAACTTCTATTGGGTTCAGCTAGAGGTGAGAGGGGAGAAGCGCAAGGCCTGCTATTGGTGCGTGCGATAAGGAGTGCTCCTGTTGCAGTTGTTGTGGTTGCGAGGGCTGGTGGATGTCGCGGTGGCAAGGAAGCGTTCCGAGGATGAGGCGTTGGAGATGTGTTCCTTGCTAGATGTTCGATGGAGGGGTTGGATGGCTTAAGTCCTTCCCCGCCATTATGTGTTGAGAGAGAGACTGGTGAAGGTGGTGGGGGAGTGGTTTGCAGGTTTGTTGGGTGAAGGCAGCAAGAAGAAGAGGAGTAAAGGGGGTGCAGTGATGTTCGACTGCACTGATGATGGTGGTGATTGGTCTCATGGTGGCAAGACGCAGTGGTGAGGGTCGGAGGTTGTTGCTTGAAGTCGTAGAGGAAGGGACGGTCGTGAGTGTTGTGCGGTGGTGAAGCACATTACGGTTGAAGAAGATGGCGGAGCACGGTGATGGTTGTTGAGGTCGTAGTGGCGACTGATGCGGTCACAGTAGCAGTATTGTGGTTGTCATCGAGAAGATGAGTGGAGCGTGGTGGTGGTCACTGCGGTGAGGAAGTAATTGAGGTTGCGGTGGCGGTGTCGAAGTTGTCACCTTCGACCACGGTAGCGGTCGATCTAGTAGGGATGAGATGCGGTGGTGATGTCACAGATGCGGTAGCAGACGGGATGGCGGTCGATGGCGCGATCGGTGGCTTGCGGTGGTGGATGGAGGAGAGGTTGCTATTAGAGAGAAGGTTCTCCCTCCGTGTCAAGAGGAAAGAGCCTTTCTTTAACTTGTCTACAATCTCCCAATGGAGGAGTCAGGCAGTGGCATCTTCTCGTTCCATTTCGATCACCTATGGTGGCTTTCCAAAAGAGAAGGATTTCCTTCCTTTTTTCTCTTGAAAATCAAATTTATTTGATGTGAAGCCATTAACATTATCCTTCCCAAAATGACCCTGCATCCAAATAAGTAACTAATCAAATCACTTATTCAAGGCATGTAAAAATTAATGGAATGACAATTTAAAGCTTAAATGGTTTATCAAGGTAATGCATGCTTGAAATCCATTTCACATTCCAATAATACTGTACCTACGACGTGGTGGCGATAGTAGGTGGACCCCAACAGCTTCATGGGGAGTTATTGCCAGATGATGCTGGTTCATGGCTGCCCAAATGGAGTACTCTTCCGGGTATTCCCGTCTTATTTGTCCAACATGGTCCATGAGCGGTTCAATGAATTGCTGGCCAAATAGATCACCTGTTTCCAAGAACTAGCGGATAAGTTCTGCCAGTACTTTGCAGGGCAGCAAAGGGTTAGAGATAACCCAGAAAGGCTGTCGGAAGTCTGATAGCCGAAGAATGAGTCCTTTTAGTCATACCTGGACCGATTCACGACTTAATATTTCAAGTGTAAGAGGCCCTATGATGCTATACCCATCCCATACTTCAAGTTAGGTCTCCTAACCTAAAGATTCCGGTATGACATTGACGACTTCCCTCCTAGAGATATGGAAGAGTTGTGGGACAGGACTACAAGGTTCGCGGAGTAGGACGACTATTTCCTCTCCCGTAGCTGGCTAGCGGATGGGTACGAAGAAGATCTCGGTCCCATGGAGGAGAAGAGGATCTCAGGAGAACCTGCTCCCTTGTCCATATGCGGAGGTGGTTACTTCAATAAGCAAAATGCCAACTTCCACGATCAGAGGAGCAACCACCCACAAAGGGCCGAAATAACGGACCTCGCCAGTCTAGGCGAGAGTTCTTTGAGGAGTACACTCCCCTGGCCGTGAATCAAGTAGACGTGTTGGCGGAGGTTTGGTCCACTAACAAGCACTTGTTACCCCCACCAAAGCCCCGCAAGAAGAAGGTTGACTCTGGGCCCTATTGCAAGTACCACAGGGTCCAGGGGCACACCACTGAAGATTGCCAAAATTTGTGCAACCAAATCAAGTCCCATATACAGCATGGAAACTTGGCTCACTTCGTCAAGCAAAATGAGGGCCAAGACAAGGGCAAGAGACCTATGGAGGGTTAAGAAGACTACCACAAGGAGAAGCTCTAGTAGCTTCGTGGGGGTCAACATGGTCTTTCTCACAGACTAGGAGCCTGATGGGTCAGCAGCTTGACAGATCAAGCAGGCAATGTCACCCTGGCTCCCCCCGGTAGAATACCACTACCAAGTCTTGGTAGCAATGGTCGTGTTACCCCAGAACGCTCATCTCTCGCCATTGGAACCCACGAGCATAGAGGTCGAGGTCATCTTTGGGGTCAACGTCGCCCCATACCAGCAAGCTAATCCCTCGGGGTGGACGCCCCACAGTGCATTCCCCACACTTTAGTGGGGTGAGAGAGGTACCGTCAAACAGGCTGCCTTTAAGTTGTTTGCCTCTTTGCCTAACCCGACAAAGCATACTAACCTGCTCCTAGTGACTCTCCTTCTGGCCGGGCTGCTACAACCTAAGCTCCTGGTGGATGAGGGCAGCGCAGTGGATGTCCTATTCTCGAAGATGTTGCTCAAGTTGGGGTTCAAAGAAGAACACCTCTCACCATCAACTCACTCGGTGGTAGGGTTTGGCAATCACAAAGTGATGCCAAGAGGGGAGATCAGCATGCCTCTGTTCGTTTGGGACAGGGATAGGCACCTTAATAGGATGACCGCGTTTATAATGGTCGAATTCACAGCAGCGTTTGACGGCATCATCGGCTGCCCGACCACCCATGACTTCCACTTGATCCCCTCCTCTTATTTTCAATTTATGCTCTTCTAAACTCCTTGAGGGGTGGGAATAGTGCATGGGGATTAGATGGCCTAGTGCGAGCTCCTAAGGATTGAGTTGGAACGATCCATGGAGCCGAGACCCCCCCAAGCCACCAAAGTGGGGGAAGAAAAGAAGCCAAGTCCAGGATATTCAACAGGAGGTAAATCTGACCTCCTTGCCGACGACTTCAGAGCTTCAGCCAGGCTCTTTAGCCATGGCTATTCAGCTATATCTTGACGACGCTACCTAGTTCATCAAGGTCGGGGCGGACCTTGATCCTTTCGAAGTTCATGAGTTGCTACTCCTACTCATGGGCAACATGGATGTATTTGCTTGGTCTGCCAACGACCTGTCGGGGGTGGATCCCTCTCTGATTCAGCACCGGCTTAACATTCCGTGGACACTCGGGTAGTCAAACAGGCGCGCAGGCACAAGTTAGCCGAATAGTGGCAAGCGGCTGAGGCGAAAGTCCAGAAGCTCCTAAAAGCCGACTTCATCAAAGAATCCTTGTACTCAGCATGGCTATCCAACGTGGTCATGGTGAAGAGAGCCAATGGCAAGTGGAAAATGTGCGTGGACTTCACGAACCTAAATGAAGCATGACTAAAGGATGAGTTCCCCTTATCAAGGGTCGATGCTCTCGTGGATTCCTGCAGTGGTCAATCCCACATGTCCTTCCTGGATGCATATAATGGGTACCATCAGATAAGCCTTGCTTCGGCAGATACACCTCACACCTCATTCATAATAGATAGAGGTCTATTTCAATATAGAGTCATGCCCTTCGGCTTGAAAAATACTGGAACAACCTATCGGTGCCTTGTAAATATGATTTTTTCCCATTTAATAGGAAAATTATTTGAGGTGTATTTCGACGATATGTTGGTGAAGGGAGCAAACTTCCCGCAACACTTAGAATGTTTAGCAGAGGTGTTCCATGTCTTAAGGAACACTCGCCTCCGCCTGAACCCCGAAAAGTGTGTATTTGGGGTTTCAGCCAAGAAATTCCTGGGGTTCTTGGTTTCTAGCAGAGGAATCAAAGCCAACCCCGACAAAATTTAGGCGATCATGGCCTTGGAACCCCCAAGTGCTCTGAAAGGGATGCAGTCATTAGTTGACAAAATCGCCTCTTTAGGCCAATTCCTATCTCGATCTTCTGACAAATATCTCCCTTTTTTGAGTATATAAAAAAAGGCAAAGGCTATACCACCGCCCATTGGACTCCTCACTGCCAGAAGACTTTAGAGGAAGTAAAAGAAGCTCCCAAAGGTCCTCCCATCTTGACGACTCCTAAGGCTGGAGAGTCCTTATTTTTATACCTGGCAGTGTCCATGTCCCCCGTTAGCACCGTCCTAGTCGGTGAGTGATGATAGGCTCATCATAATCTCTAATTACCCCTAATTAACTAGTCTTCCTAGTTAATTAGCTAAGAATATGTGAATATATGGGTTAATTATAAGATAAGGGATATATAGTAAAGGACCTTTAAATAAGATAAAAATGATATTTTAACATCCAATTAATAATAATCTGATTAATAATTGGACTCGAGATATTAACAATCATTCCTCTAATTAATAAGTTAATTAACTTAAGCATAATGTATACATAAGTATGTAATAACTTAAGTAACATTACTTAATTAAATAAATTAATCTAAAAAGGTCAAAAATGTAAATTCAAGGTCTAAATATAATAATTACCTTATTTATAATCATATATAAAAAGTTGAAAAAAATCTAAATTAAAATAAACCTTGAAAACCTGAGTTTACATTTTGGTCCTTGCAATTCATTTCAATCGGGTCCTTGCTTTTCATACAAGTCCTTAGGTTTCATCACATATAGGTCCCTGACTTCTTTTTTTTCTTCTTCTTCTTCTTCTTCAGCCGGTTGAACGGCTAACGACTGAGGGTGCCTCCACCACTTGATCACCACCCATCCGACGTCACTTCACATTCTACAAGCTCCTAGAGCTTGTGCTCATCATCCCATCTTCATCTATCGGTCTAGATGACACTTTTATCCCAATTTTAGGTAGGAGTTAACCTCACCATCGTCGGAGAAGACGCCAGTGGTTAACCTCCTCCTAGCCCCTTACACGTCCAGATTCCACTTCCCTCTTCGTTGCCGTCAACTATAAATACCTCCTTACCCCCTTGATTTTCCTCAAGTTGGCTCCCTTCCCTCTTCTTCACTGTAGCCAACCTGATAGGCTATTCTCTCTACAACTCTGGCGAACCTCCACCTCATCTTTCGACTTCTTCCATCACCTCAATTGGCTCAGGAACTTCGTCGAGGTCAGCCACGTCTCTGGACACAGGCGCTGACCAAGGAGTGCCTCTGCTTCATCTCGCATTCGACCGCCGGAGATCTTCCTAATTCCCCTCTAATTTCGCTCCTCTATCATGAGCCTTCGACGGAGTTCCTTTATCCCCTTCGTCCAGGTAACAGTAGGATAGGAGTAGGAGTAGAAGTAGGAGTAGTTTAGCTAGGTAGTTAGTTAGGTAGTTTAGCGTAATTTCAGAGTTCAAAGTTCATCTTCTTCGACTCCGGCGATCTCCTTGAGTTCGCCAGAGTCCTAGTTTTGTCTTTTGAATCCATTGTCCACCTTCTTTAATCATTCACGATCATTTTTAACTCATTTAATCACTAATTTGATCACTGATTCACTTAATCCAAATCCACCTCGATTAGCTACCTCTTTTGTCCATGGCAGTAGTAGTTGACCTAGATTTCACATCCATCGGATCCTCCATCATCAATTCATCATGAAAGGATCCTATTTATCATCTTAATTTAATTAATTATCATATGTAACTTAAATGCCTAATTTTATCTAAGTTCCTGAGCTTGCTGTCAATTGCAGCTCAGGAGTAGTTAAAACTTTAAATTAAATGTATATTTATGATCTCAGTCCTATTCTGACTTGTCTCGACCACTCATCTGAGTCGGAGAGCAAGTCCTGTGCTTCAACCCACTCAGATTCTATTCAAATCGAATTCACTGCTTAATCTTTCATTTAATGAATTAACGAGGAATTAATGCGATCCTGAGGTTCCTTGCAACCTCAAGACCCTTTTCAAATAAAAAATGGCACAATTTACCTTTATGTATACAAATTATATTTTTTTATTGGACTCACCGGAGCTCCGGCGAGTGAAATTTGATCTTCAGCCTACAGAAGATGATAAGAAGCTCCAGAATGATTTAATTTTGATTACTGATTAATTTGAGGTCGTTTATTTGAAGATTTAATGGCTGGAGCTTAGATTAAGGTTTCATCTTCTCCAACTTCTTCTCCAACTTCGCTGGAGTTGGAGAAGTTTGTACAAAAGCTTAAAAGCCACATTTAAGAGGTTCAGAAGCTTCAGTGCAGTACACTGAAGCTATTCATGTCCTCAGATCAGTGTAACAACCTTCCAATTTTTCTGACGAGCAAAACACCTTTTGAGTTCAGGCGATGAGCCTGGAATCCTAAATTCCAAGGTCAAATCATCTGTTTATGGGGTTGAATAAGTTTCTGAGGTTGAAAGAATCCTATTCTAGGCTTTAATTGCTTGTAAAGAGGTGTAAATCAGAAAGTCAATTTTTAAGCCTTTTAGTCAACCCTAAACTCGAGACTTTGATTTTGAGCTCAATTAGATGATTTGAGGAGTTTAAATTGTTCTTGAGATTTTGTTGGATGATTTTAGAGTGATTAGATTGAGCTTTGTAATGTAATTTGGTTAGAATTTTAACTCTGCCAGTTTGGGTTGTTTTCGAACCCAAACTATTGGCAGTAGATTTTTGTTGAGATTTGATCACGAATCTTGCCCAGATTAGTTTGTTACATCCCTTAGAAGTTGTTCCAATCGATCAAGTATGATCTTAACTGTCTGTTACACCTGAAGCTTTTAGAAAAGCTTCAAGCTTCTCTGCGGTTACCTGAAGCTCTCAAGAGCTCAAAACCTATTACAGCAACTGCAGAATTCCTTGTAGGACTTATTTAGAACCTCAGCCAAAAGTTTAAGTCTAGTTTATGGACTCTGCAAGTCTCATTTCACTTCCAGGCAGTATTATGAACCATAGAAACCCATAGTTTCGCCCTTCACATCGAAGAGGAAATCATTCCCTTCACCTTAAATTGATTACACAATCTTGTAGAGCTACTCTAGAGCTTTCCAACAAGCTTTGATTTGCTTGATTTGGAGATCTGAGCTAGGAGTTATCCACACTTGAAGTTAGCTCTGGAAGGGAGAACAATAGTCTCACATTGGAAACTCTGGAGCGGCTGCCTTGGTATAAAATGTTTTTGTTAAGTGGGTACTTCAATCGTCAAGCGCTGGGTGCGAATAGAAACCGATCATGCTTGTGTGTGCGTGCGGGCGTGTGTGCCTACGAGCGCCTGTGTGGGCGTGCGATGTGCGTGGCCCTTGGAGGCGGTTGGGCTGGTTTGGCTCGAAAGAAAAATGAATCGAAAATAAACCAAGCTAACTCAAATTAGGCGAGGACCTAGTAGAGTCTGGTCCCACCTTGTGAAGGGTGCTGTGTATCCCCGAAAGGACCTCGCCGCAAACCAAAAACCAATTTTTGGTTGAGAAGAAAAAAAATCGGTTCAGCTGAAGGTAAAGGAAGAGTGAAGGCTGAAAGGCTAAGTGCTAAAAGGGAAAATCATTAAGGAAAACAAGAAAGGCTAAAGAGGCTAAGGAAATAAAGGAAAGAGAAGGTACAGGCAGTAAGGAAGGTTAACAGGCGCGAAGGCATTAAGGGAGAAGAAGAAGGCAGAATAAAAGAGAAGAAGAAAGAGGTAGAGCAGAAGAGGAGAAGAAAGAAAGGAAGCTCGAGAGAATAAGAGAGAATAAAAGAGAAAGAGAACGATAAAGGATAAATAGAATAAAAGGAAATAGAGAAAGAGAGAAAATAAGAAAGAAGAAGAAGAAAAGAAAGAGAAAGGCTGAAGAATAAAAGAAAAGGAGTTTAATTTCTCTTTATTTTTAATTGTTGTAATAAGAATTACTTTCAATTGTTGTAATAAGGCATACTTTGAATAGATAAACTCTCATTTGCCTTAAATCTTTTGAAATAAATATTGTTAATGTGATTTCATATGAAATTTTGCATATTTCCTCAATTTAAATCATTTTGCAAAATTCATGTTATTACAATTAACTTAATTATATCTCCTATACCTATAAGTTGTTTAGAATTAATTGGTGAATTCAAAATAATATATACCTCTCAGCGAACGACTTGTACTCAACCAGTTAAAAAAATCTAAAATGTTAGGTTAATTCGACCCTATACTACTAAACCGACACAATTTCGAGTTAACCTAAGTTACTTTCTTCTACTCTTAATTAAGTAAAATTAACTTAATTAACTGGGTTGAGGTGTAGCAAGACTAGTGAGCGAGGAGGGGGATAGCGACTAGTATACTTCATCAGTACAACCTATCAAGGTGCGGAAGCTAAGTATACTGTCATTGAGAAGCTTGGGCTAGCTTTGGTGACTGCCGCCGGAAAGCTACGCCCGTACTTCCAAGCCCATACAATAGTGGTCCTATCTGATTACCCCCTACGCCAAATGCTACATAAACCCATGGGGTCAGCATGACAGATAAAGTGGGCTATGGAGTTGGCGGTGTTTGACGTCCAATACCAGCTAATAAACGTTAGTTTATCATCATTCTTAATGCCTAAAACTGATCTAGCTCTTAGGGTTTTAATTCTGCAAATGGGTTTTCGGGTAGGATTTAGGCATTACTTAGGTTAAGCATTCATTGCATAGTTTTTATCTTTTTAACATGTTTGTTTGAGTGTCAAGGATAAGCCAGATAATAAGATCCCTAAAACCCTAGCACTCGGGAAGGCAAAAGGTGAAAAGGAAGCTCATTCCAGTTGGATTCCAACTCAATTAGGTTGGGTTTAGCTCATCTAAGCTCCATTCAACTCATCTTAGCTGGATGGCAGCTCAAGGTAGCTCAACTCAATTCAGATCCAGCTCAACTTAGTTGAGTCTAACTCATCCTAGTTCCAATCAGTTCACTGGGAGCTTAAGCTAGCTCAACTTAGTTGACTTGAGTTCACTCCAGCTCCAGTTGAGCTCTCCTAGCTCCACTCAGCTAACGGAAGCTGAACTCCCTCTAGTTTAGCTACTACTTGTCAACTTAGTAACTAAGCTAGCTCAGGAGTTCTCAAGAGAAGCAGGTCCAGCTCTCCCCAGCTCTAGATAAGTTGACTAGCTCAACTTGGCTCTACTACTCAAGCTTAACTGCTAGCAGAAAAATTAGCTAGCTAAGTTGAGTAGCTAAGCTCCTGAGAAGACCTCTTCTGTCATTGATGATAGCATTATCATCAACCATAACTAGCTTTAATTAATAAGAATCAATAGACAAATGCTCATACATAACCGCCAGAGAGTTATAATTTATTGAATATCCTTTATGAAAAGAATGCATTAAAATAGGGTTAAATATGCAGTTTTAACAAAAGATCACAGATACAGAGTAATCATGGGGTTTCCCAAGGGTTAAACTAAGGTCAATTAAGCATTAATGACTAACAAGAGGGTTTATACAGATAGAAATGGATTTTCATGTATTTCCAGAATTAATGGATACCTGAAACCCTAATTTCAGATCTGCTTAATTAACAGAGGTTCTGGTCAAGATAAATTCCATCTAAAACTTCTAAAAATCATATAAAAATATTTTATAAGGTTTGGTATCCTTTATTTGACCATTGGAACCTATTTTTGACCTAAAACAGAGTCTTAGACAGGAAGTTGCCCAAATTTGGGTTTCTACGTAAATTACCCAGTCAAACTTGGTCAAAACCAAAATCCAACTTTACCATTAGATTCCTTGGATCCAAATTAAGTTTTTACCAAAATTTGAGCCCAATTAGAGATCATCTTGACCTAGTTTGCATTCTAGTCCAGTCTTACTCTCTTTTTCTTTCAATCAGCCCCTTAACTTTTGAAATATTAGCAAAGAGGCCCCCAACTTTGTCATCTCCTTCACAAATAGCCCCCTGCTGCCATTGAGGTCAAACCCAACCTCCACGCAAGCTTTGACCTCCACGAATCCTATTCAAATCATCATCAAATCCCACCAAATTTGGTGGGATTGATGTTCACACCTGGACAAATTTATGCAGACAGATCCTAACTCATAAAATCCTTTGATTCGTGCATGCAAACGCACGGAATCGATGGGTGCTTCTTGATTTCCTAAAGAGCAAATTAGAGCTCTTTCTTGACCTAGAGCCCTCTTTGGAGCTCTATTTAAGCTCTGGAATTTCTGCCTTATCAACTTAGCGAGTTTTTGGGCCACAAATCTCTTCCTTTCTCCCTCTCCAGCCTGCTCCAAGCTCTGCTCCAGCAATTAGCTTCCTCCATTCGCTTCACCGGCCGCCATGTACAATAGGCAGTCGAATCTTCTTCCCCTCTTCAATCCGCATCTCGTAATACTGGCGCATGCTCTCAGACTTCCTCCTCGTTGCCATCCCCCTTCTCGGAGCATTCTCCTCCGACGCTAGCCATACCGTACCCGACGCCCTTCCTCCCCTTTCGTCTGGTTAGATTAGGTTAGTTAGGTTTATCTTCTTCCCTACTCTATTTCCCTCTCATTTATCACCCAATTTGACCGCTGATGCCGCCGTTCACCTATCATCATCTCCACGATTGGCCACACCTCCGGCGAGTCCTCCACACCTCCACAATCCACCAAATAACTCGTCAACGACTCCATAACCTCCGCAGTGTCCACGTGAGCAAAACCCCTCAAGAAATTGAGGGGATTGCTGCGCCAATCACTCCACCGAACACCTCCACCTTTGCTTCCATATTCCGCCTTTGTCACTCTCACATACGCACCTTCGCAGCACGCCACCACCGCCCTCGTTGTGCCGCAGCATAGCTCCTCAACATTTTTAATGTGGCCGCAAGGCTGTTTTCATCTTTGCAGGTGTTCATGGTCCGTCGCCATTAATAGAGCTTCTTCGTGCGACCTTGGGTGACTAGCTTCAGTGCATTCAACCTCGCCTACACCTCTAGGTCACGCGGACACCTTCCAAGTCCATGCTCAGGGCTTCAATTGGAAGCCTTCTCCTCAATTGCTGTGCCAATTGGAGAAGAATCCGCAGTAGTTGCATGCAAAGGAAAGCTACAGTGGGATTAGTCCCACATCAGGCACAGAAGAGTGCATGAGCGCGCATAAATTGTTTTTGTGTTTTGTGCTTATTGCCTAGTAACACGAGGGGTCAGGTCCCTCCTACCCCACTCACCCGATAACCCGCCTATGCTTCACTCCTTGGTCACCACCCTCGCCGGTGGCCCTGGACACCGTACATGACCAAGTTACCCATGTATGGATCCGAATATGCTCTGGGACTGTGAGAGAGGAGGAGGATAAATTGTGAGAGAGCGGGGGAGGGTTTTGCTCTTTGAGGAGTCTGCCCTTGTGCTTTGAAGAGGAGAAGCCAACACTTACCTATGCGTGAAGGAGGGAAGGCTCTGAAGAAGAAGAGGCTTAGAAGAGAAGAAGGAGAAGGCTCAAGAAGAGAAGAAGAAAGAAGAGAAGTTGAAGATCTAAGGAAAGAAGGCTCGAGAAGAGAAGAAGAAAAGCAGAGTAGAAGAAAAAGAGAAAGGCTTTGAGAAGCCTTATGCCTTGCGCACTTTAAGCTGTCTGATGCTTGATTCTATCGTCTAAATTTTGAAGCCTTGAGAGATTAAGGCCACTATGGAAACATTTGGTTGCTTATCTGATTGATAACACTGTTCATATATTTGAGTATATTGAGTAGTTGATATATATGTCTGATTAGGGCTAATAATTAGTGATTCAAATCACCATTATTTTGTCTTAACTTATTTTTATCATAGTGAACTCTTGAAATACTCTTGTTTAGCATTGAATATCATGTATCTCTATTTATGCTCAATTAATTGTGCTCATTGATTCTAAGTAAGATTAATGTTGTGAATTCCATATTTGCTCCCTGTGTTCGACTTTGGATTCCATTTTAGATTTTGAGTTTATAAATTTTATCTGTTTGATTGAGCTATTTAGGGGTGTGCTATGATGACGAAACATTAAACTCCTATCTGGCCCAATAAATAATCATCATCAACTCCAGGCAGATTTATTCAACTTCAAATTAGCTTGAATCAGCTCTTGGCCTCTCATCATCAGCTCCTCCATTACTACCCTACTAGCTAAGCTAGCTTAGCTTGGCTCTACCTAAGTCCACCTCCATGGCTACCAACCTCAACCCTAAACTTCACCCTAAGATAGCTCCACTCAACCACTACTTAAACCTACGCTACCTCCACTCTAACTTGGCGTCAACACAACATACCCCTTCACAGCACCACCACCTCCAAGAGCCACCAAAAACCCACGCCAACCACCTCCATAACTACCTATATTTTGGTGCTAACCCTAGCTCTTCATCTCTACCATACACCTATCTCCTAATCCATCCTAACCATCCCCTCTCTGGCGCCAACTTAAGCCTTCTAGAACACAACCCCCTTGGCACCAATTATGATGCCCCTTCACCACATAACCATTAGCCATGTATCCCCTCTTTTGGTGCCAAATTACACCCACCATAAGATCACCTAACTACCTTCCATAATCCCATCTTGGCCATCCACCTATCTCCATGCCAAACCTAACCTTAACTACACACCAAATTGGTGCCAACCTATGTTAACTACACATCCATGCATCTCCCCATGTGGCGTCAATTAATCCTTGCCATAGATCCACATAACCACTACCTTACAACTCCATCCTAGCCCTACAACACTACACCCCAACCCTTAATCGTAAACCCACCTAAAGTTGGCGCCAACCCTTCTCAACTCCATCATAACCACCACTCAACACAACCCTACACTCCATGCCAAACCTAATCCACCATCCATCCATTAACCACTTTGATCCTAGCCATCCATAAAGGCCACGCCACCTTAACTGTAGTTGACATCAACCTCTACCCATCCACCCTATAAAAATACCACTAACTACCCATAATATCTTCATCCTTGGCTACATCATTTCATAGCATTCTTCCACCTATATTCCACCATTCCCAATGACCAAGGAGAAGAAGAGAAGAAGAAGAAGATTAAGGGGGTGCTCTTGCCCTCTTGGTGCCTTCAACTTCCTCCCTTCTACCTTGCCTCCATGCCAAGTCAAGCAATCAAATCAGGCAGGAGGACAGCCAAAGAGGAGGAGAATCAAGGGTGGTCCACATCCACCCTAGGAGGAGTCAAGAAGCAAGCCATCTAGGCTTGCAAGGAGGAGGCACTCCTACCTAGGATTTGCTAAGAGGAGGACATCTAGGAGAGGGAACCCCTTTTGGTTCTAGGGTAACCAGAACTGGAGCAGGAGTTCCAGGCAGCATCATCTTCATCATTAAGCCTTTCTTTACTTTCATTCTTGTTTTGCATTGTAGTGTGTGTTTTCTTGTTGGAGATTATAAGTGAGAACCCTTCTCACTTGTGAGTTCTCGACATTTTGTAAATAATTTTTCTATATAAGAAGCATTCCTCTACAATTTTTTTAGTTAGACTTTGTGAGCATTTGTTGTGTTCCTTCTCCTCCATTATTCCAAGCCTCCCGTGCTTGGAGTGAGTTGGAGAAGGGCACTTGTTGCCTTAAAATTAGTATTTCTACTTCCCGTTTTCTCCACATTCAATTTTTGCCCATATAAAACCCTAAAAATTATATATTCAAAAATCCAAAAAGCGAGTTGATTTCTATCTTTCGAGCAAGAGATTATAAAAATTGCATTTTTGCCTCCTTAGATGACCCAAGATACCATCACTATCTAGGATTATAAATTTTAAAAGCAATTGTGATTTCGTGTGTTACAACGACTAAAAATCACATTTTATAAATCACTCGATTTTCGCAATCACCAGCCCAAGAGATCAATCAAAGGATAAGTCTTGGCAGACTTTGTGGTAGAATTTACAAACCCAGATGCCTCCCTCACTCTGCCTTGGAAGCTATTTGTAGATGACTCGTCCATGTTAGCTAGGTCTAGGGACGGCATAGCCTTGACTGTGCCAGACGGCATTACTCATAAGTTTGCCATCAAACTTGTCTTCCCAGCATCCAATAATGTGGCGGAATATGAGGCCATGTTAGCCAGCATCTTGGTGGCTAAGTCAAGAGGCGTCTCCTCGCTGGAGATTTACACAAATTCCCAGTTGGTCATTAAACAAATCAATGGCGAGTACCAAGCACGGGACCCAAATATGATCTTGTACACCGACAAAATCAAGGAGGAGCTGTCAAACTTCAAGACAATATCGGTCAATCGGGTCCCCGATCCGACAACCCACTGGCGGTTGCTTTGGCCCACCTGGCCTTGGCATTCTGCTTGAACAAGAGGAAGATATATGTCTTCAGTCATTGAAGGAGCCAACAACACTCGCTCTCAGGATGTTCATGGTAGAGCAATCCACATCATGGATGGCACTTATCATCACCCACTTGAACACTGGCGAGCTACCCTCATGGGAACCACGACCTAAGGCATTTTGCCTGAAGGCCTCTAGTTACACCTTATGTAACGACCCGGTTCCCGAGTCCCTACGAGACACGAGAACCGGAACGACTCGACTAATCCCAAGACCTAGTCGTCCAACGAGGAAGTAACCAAAAGACAGTAAAATAAATCACATTCAGCATGAATATAACTAACAGTAAGAAAGTACAGCAGTAAGGAAAGAAACTACTACAGTAGGTACTACCACAACAGTAAAACAGCATTTATCATATAACAAGAACTGCAGGTAAAGAAGGTACAGCGGAAACAAAAACTACTCACTAGAACAGAAACAAAAGGGGTACAAAAGGCTGTGGTAACTCTACTGGACCCTACTCGGCCCAGCGTCCTCTGCAGCCGCCGACCCTGGCTGCTCAACACCTGGTCCTGAAGAAGGTAACGAGTGTAACACGTCAGCAAAACGCTGAGTAGAGTGGCAAACTAACTAAAGGCAACAGTAGAGTGTACAGTAGCTGTTATGTTCTATTACTTCCTTTATTCACATCTTTCAATTTTTCTCACTATTTCATTTATTTCTCAGGTCCTTTACTTGATCTCGAATGTCCTCGTGGGAACGATCTTGATTGCAGTCTTTTCCAAAAGTAGAAGTAGCACGTGGTGCTCTCCTGGCCGGGAGAGTCCCCCGTGGTGATCCTACCCTCAGTCAACCACCCCAAGGTCACTGACAGACGTAACGGTGACTACGGCACGCGCGATAAACGCACAGGTAGCTAGCCCGCACTGGCACGCGGTCAGTCGTTTCCGTTAACGGGTGCGCCCAAAGCACAGCACGGAACCAGGGCAGAGCCCTCTCAGTAACAGGGGTCCAACCCCTCCATAGTAACCAAACCGGGGCCTTGCCCCTCCACAGTCCGCGCACCCTCGCCTGACTACCCTGGTTTGCCCTAGTGGGCCTAACAAGTCGGTGAAGGAGGCTAGCAGAACCCCGGGGCCCGTGGGGTAGCTAGTACTCTCCTAACACTACTAGCTCTCCTCGGTACTAAGTACACGAGGGCCAACAAGTCGGTACAGAGCGGCCAATCCTAACCCCGGGTCCCTGGGGCGGCTGGCCCCACTCTGCACTAAACAGGTACAGGTACTTCCCTTGGTACTGCGTACCCAAGAGACAGTACAAACTACATCTCAGTTCCATTCCTTTTTCTTTCCAGGAGTTCCACTCCTAATTCCCCGTAGGGTTCCAGCTCTTTATCTCAGAACATCATATGTTTCACTTTCCAGATTCACGTTCTCAAAAAAAATCCATGATCTCAATCATGTTTCTTTATTCATAACAGACAGCTATTAATTCAAATTACAGGCAGCTTTATATTCCTTTCCATTTTTTTTTTCCAAGACTGCAGTATTATACATTCCACTAGTTCTTCCATCGTAGGGTTCATGTCACATCCTAGGATCTAGCATACAACTAGTTTTCCAGCCCTAGGATTCATGCATCACCTAGGAGCTATCATTCCATACATTTCTCATTCCTAGGATTCATGCAATGTCCTAGCTTCTAGTTATGGTTCCATACTTTAACAGATTTTATTAATAAACTTAAGCCACTCTACCAGGTACAACGGGAGTAATGGGGGCGTGATCGGGAATCCCGCGTGCCTCCGCGACTCTCAAGACTGCAACTGAACGAGATCCTGTCACAAGGATCAAACACAAGGAGTGTCTCAAAACAGTGTATAGCTACTGTAGATGAGTAGAGGAATTAATTCTGAAAAGAACGCAACTCGAATCGCGGAAAACGGAGCCCGAACGGGCCGTAAACGGGTCGAAAAAGATGATACTGTGCAAAATCAGACGTCTGGAACTCCCTCCAAACGTCTTAAACGGTGGATCAGAGAATTACCTGTTCAGCGTGGTTTCCCAGACGTCCAGAAGTCTGCAGGGACGTCTTTCCTAGATCCCAGACGTCCGATGATCACTCCGGACGTCTGGAGGTCACTCCCGCCGTCTGGTACAACTTCCAGACGTCTGATTCGCAAAGGATGGCGAATCAGCGAACCTGCGCACAGCCAACCCCCTCCCTCAGTACGGTCAGTCGACAAGAAGGAAGAAGAAGGCGGAAACTCACCTTTCAGACGTCTGTATGATCTTACAGACGTCGACCTTGCCGTCTGGCTATCAATCCAGACGTCTGATTCTGGAAAATTTTCCAGAATCAGGGCCCTGCTCGGCCTCCGCTCGCGACGCCGCCAGCGTCGAACCTCGCCCGTCTGCTGCTCAGACCGCAGCAGGTCCCTCTCCGCGTCGCTCCGCGCCCCCTGCGCCCTCCGCCAGCCGGCCAAGCCGCTCCGGCGAGCTCGCCCTCACGGCAGAGCTTCGCCCTCGCACGCCGCACCTCCGCGCTCACTACGGCCGCTGCTGCCGCCCTCGCGTCCGCTCGCTCTCGCGCACAGGAAGGAGAAGAAGAAGGAGACGGTGGAGACGGGAGGGGAGGCGCGCCCCTTTTAACGCAGCGCGGAGAGGAGAGAGGAGGTGGCAGGCCGCCTGCAGCCGCAGA
Organism: Thalassia testudinum; assembly: GCA_037157565.1. Classification (NCBI taxonomy): domain Eukaryota; kingdom Viridiplantae; phylum Streptophyta; class Magnoliopsida; order Alismatales; family Hydrocharitaceae; genus Thalassia; species Thalassia testudinum. The sequence goes on from JAZHRO010000061.1 coordinate 207,439, forward strand.
GAGAAAGAGGGGAATATGCGGTCTGCCCGCTCAGGCGCGCAGGCGACTCGCGGGTGTCGAAAATAACGGATTTGCAGACGTCTTGAAACTATCCCAGACGTCTTATCAGACGTCTGGTTGTGATCCCAGACGTCTTGTCCGACGTCTGAGCCACCTCCCAGACGTCTTAAAATACGTTTGGGGCACACATCCGTTACACCTTAATAGAGGGGCACTTGTATAAGTGAGGGTATTCCACTCCCTTATTGCGCTACCTTACAAAAGAGGAGGCATCATAGTCTCTCTAGGAAGCCCATGGAGGTACATGTGAGAACCACGAAGGGTACAAGGCACTCTTGGCCTGGCTGTTCTAGGCGGGGTACTTCTAGTCCTAGATGAAACAACATTGTAAGGAGTTTGTGTGCAAGTGTGATAAGTGCCAATGGTTTGCTACCCTGCACCACTTATTGCCAGGAAAGTTAGTGCCTATCATGTCACCTATCCCCTTTGCAAAATGGGGCATGGACTTTGTTGGCCCTTTGCCACCAACCCTGGCTTATAAGTAGTTCATACTGGTGGCAGTGGATTATTTCTCCAAGTGGGTCGAAGCTAAGGTCATGGCCAACCCGACAGTTGACAGGGTCATCTCATTCGTTCGGAAGAATATCATAGCTTAGTATGGGATACCTCAGTACATTATCACAGACAGTGGTACTCATTTTGCCTATAAGAAATTCGAAGAGTTCTGCACAAGCAGGGACATCCACTTATGTTTCACATTCGTGGGACACCCTCAGGCGAATGGGCAGGCGGAGGTAACCAACCGTACCATATTTTCAACGTTGAAGCATCGGTTAGATTTAGGCAAAGGGAGATGGGTGGACAAGCTTCAGGACGTACTGTGGGGTTACATGACCTATTAAATGACTTCCATAGGCCATACACCATTCAGTCTCGTATACGGCATGGAAACCTGGCTACTAATAGAAACAATCCTCCTCACCTACCAGACACAATTATATGACCCTGCTACCAATGATGATCAAGTCCGCTTGGCCTTGGACCTCGTGGATGAGCTAAGAGAGAAAGTGTCAGAAGTAGCACTTAAATACAAATAAGCGACAACAGCCGCCTACAACAGGCGGGTCTGCAAGTGAAAATTTTCAGAAGGAGACTTGGTCCCGTGGAAAAGTGAAGTCTCCATGCCAAGCAACTTGAGTGGGAAGTTAGATGCCCCGTGGGAGGGACCCTATAAAATCTGCAAAGATAGTCTAGGTAACTTTTACGAGTTGCTGACCCTAGGCGGCAAGTTAATCCCTCGAACTTATTATGCGAGTAATCTATGTTTGTACCATGTATAGAAAGAAAGAGAAAATACAATAAAGATAGAAATTTTTTCTTTCATTTCATTGCATGGTTGTATTGTTTGTTACATTTTATTTTCCAAAGGGCATTCCCACCAATGGCCCACAAAAAAAAAAGAAAAAAAGATAACAAAGGGAAAAATAAACAACAAGGACAACACTCTTAGAAGGGGCAGGTGGCTTCACTCCAAGTTGTTGAAGAGATCAACTCGAGGAGTTAGAGGGGGCAAAGAGACTGTGCGAGATGGACTGACGGGACGAACGGGCGACTCCACAGCTCTTGACGAACATGGCTTATCTGCCTCCTCTTTAGGAGCTGGGCTTCCCATCTGGTCGTCAGGTGGCAGTATGGGAGCCTTGTCCACTATATGACCGTTAGCTTTCTAACGGTCAAACTCGGACAAGAACTGGTCCATAGACCAGTTGCATAACTCCACTAATGTATGTTTGCCCTCCAAAAGAGACTGCACGACTGCCAGGGAATACTTACTGATCTCCTTTGATATCGGGTCCCGATTCTCCTCCATAGATGGATTGGAGGTGAAGAACGCCATCACTGTCTCAGGATCAAGCTCAGGCTGCGTAGTACTCTCCAGTCCAGTACCTTCTTGCCCTTGTCCTCTGTGAGCTACTGGGCCTTGGTGTGGTCAACTCTTAGACTTTCCACAGCCGCCTTCGCCTTCTCATGACTTGCCTTTAGTTAGGCAAGCTCATCGATAGTTGTGCCCAGGCAAAGATGCCCCTCTTGAAGAGCCACCTCATACCCCTCCATGACCAAGGAGTGGGATACTATAAGCACCTGCACTTCCTCCTTCAGTGAGAGAATGTTGGTACAGGAGGTTTGCAGGTGCTCAGATAAGTCTCGTAAGGCCACAAGGTCCCTCTTGTGGATCTTGATGAGACTCTCCTCCAATTTCCCTCCTATGTACTCAGCTCTTCTTAAGCCTTGGCGGGCCTTCTTCAACTCTTTTTGTAGCTGGGTTACTTGGCCGGCCACCTATTGTTGCGAGCAGAGCTTCTGAGTAGCCTCCTCAGTAGCCTTCTCTCCCTCTCACGGGCAACTGTGGCCTTCGCAAGCAGACGGGTAAAATTCCTCTACTCCGCCGTAGTAGTCATGGCCCATTTGGTGGCTATGTCGACCGTCTCGGTGGGGATTCCTGGTTTAGCGATGTCTGACGGAACATCGCTAAGCAGGACAAAGAAAGTCCTAAGAGTTTCAACTTATCAAAGAGCACAAACAGAGGTGTGGGACCCAGTTTTTTACCAAAGGAGAAGTAAAAAATAAATAGGGAGAAACTTACCGACCGCAAGTAGTAGAACATGTGGTTGAAGTTCATTCCTCCTTGATGGGAGGTAGCCCAAAATAGGGCATCTTGTGGGTGCCGGAGCACCTACCTCTCTATGTTTGAAGCGCTGCTTGAAGCACCCACTTGAGCCGATGCCGCCCAGCTGGGTATGAGGCCTTCAGGGGCCCCCTCCAGTACGGATCCTCTGATGAAGCCGATTGTCTGGGCTATCATCCTGGAACCTCCCCAGCCAATGGGGTCCACCAGTACTCTTGCCTTTATCGCACTCCACTTGGAGTAAGGCTACTCGAATAAGCTGCCACCCAAAAAACCTTCGGTAGCCGCTACCTCTTGCGCTAGCTTTGCAAAGGCGCTAATAGAGCAGGTGGGAGAGATGGAAAAATTGGCACTCCCTTTTGAGCCACCTTTGCAAGGGTCTCGAGCGGGGAGTCACCTAAGACGATTGCCTCAGGCGAGTTAGGCGGACGAAGAGGGTCCACTGGTACATCCTCTGCCTTAACTCCACTCGAGCTCGGAGGAACGGGCACTGCCGACTCTCTCGTACAAGGAATAGTAGTGGGCCCCCTCCTCAGGCACTTTAGGGGGACCTCTGTTGCCTCCTCTTCACTTGCCACCTCCTTCCTTTTCTCCCCCTTGGAGTGGGAAGATTCACTCCCCTTACTTTGCTCTAAAGGCCTCTCCTCCCCACGTTGGGACCCATGGTGTGTGGAACTGCTACCTCGACGCCTGGTGGTATCCGGGTGGGTGAACCGCCCAAAAGCTGGAATAAAAAAATAGGAGAGTTAAGCAAAGGGTGGAGGAAATAAGTGATGAGTCCATTTAATGGACTATTATTACGCCTAAGTACTTCAATTCTAACATAGAATGTTTGTTAATAATCAAATTAAGTCATTAAATAAGTGCATGCATCATTACTTAAGTTTTTATCTATTTTATTGCATTTTATAGTATGTAATTATTTTATGTTTTGTTGCAGGAATGATATTGGAAATAACAAGGGGGGAATGGGGGTAAAAATTCCCCAACAAATGCCAGCCGCAACACATTCCGGTCGGCCTCAAAAACTTCCCTCAACAAAATGCAAACGGGAACGGGTTGGCCATTTTTAGGAAAGGATTTTGAAAATCCCTTGGGAGGCGGAAGAGAAGAGATATAGAGGAGAGGCGGAGGGGATTGGAGGGGATCCATCAACCGTGCAACCGTGCTTGCACTGTGCACCAAGCCTCCCACCGCAAACGCCCTTCCAGCATGCACTGCGCCACGCCATCACCGCACAGCCAAGCCCTTCTCCACCTGCCCTCACCACGCGCCCTCCACCGCAAGCGCCCAGCCACAGCGTTCCTAGCAGCCGCCCGCAGGGCTGCGCTCGTACTTCCTGCAGGCACTTCTCCAGCACTCCCACCTTGCGCGCCCTCGCCTGTGCCCACTCTCACCGCGCCTGCAGTTGCTTCACCTTCCATCGCCCTTCCACTGTAGGCACACCACTACAGGCGCACCCCCTCCAGCGCCATCTCCGCTCCTGCACCTCCATCATCGCGCATCCGCACCACTGCCTGCCCTTGCACTGTCTGCAGGCGCGCACCCGACCACCTGCCCCACCCGCGCATTGCGCCACGCCATCACCCTTCGCCTTCCCTTGCTTGCCCTCTGCAGGCGCCATGCCCCTCCAGCACCTTCGCGCACCCACTGCCCTACACCCGTGCTCTCTCCAGTAGCGCAGCAGGCGCCGCGCCCTGCATCCATTGTCCTCGCGCGCCCGCGACAGCGCCTCACTGCGCCCTCTGCAGGCGCAGACCTTCCTGCACTCGCACTCTCTCCAGTAGCGCGCCCTCGCCAAGCGCCCTTGCGCGTCAACCCTCAACAGAGCAGCCGCCCGCACCGCATCCTGCAGACCCACAGCGCTCTCCATCGCCTGTCCAGTAGCGGCGACAGCGGGTTGCAGCAAGCTCCACCACCGGCCAACCTCCGCCTCCAGCCACCTCGACCCACGTCGAGAATACCGACGTGAAGCCACCACTCTGACGAACTTCCCCAAGGACCTCGCAGCCAGCTGAGACTCTTCACGCACGCAAGGAGGAGAGAGGAATTTTCCTCTGTTTTGGATGAAATTAAAAATTACGATTTGTGCCATTGCCAAACACTATTGCATTATTTAGTGGATTAATATATTTGAGTGAAATTGCATGCATGCCCTTACATGTTATAGTATTTATTTCATACACTTAACTTTTAGATGGTGATATGATAAATGCATAAGACCTAATCCATACACTTACATGACCTAAAAGAGAAAGCCCAATGTTTTGCAATACAACTATTTTACATACCATTACAAGTTATTTCATGAAAGGAAAATTATAGCCATATCCCTGCATTTCTAAATAATTACGTGTTCCTTCTTTTCACCTTGTTTCGCATCAGATTTGAATACGGATTGCGCATGTGATTGAATAAGTACAAAAGAAAAAAAATAATTTTGTGAACTTGTTAATATGTTCCTCCCTGTGGATACGACATCCTTTATTGTGGTTTAAATTCATATCTATATTAATCATTTGATTGAGAGATTTCCACCACATTAATTACTACGACATATCCGCTATTGCTTTCACAAATAAGCGAAACTCTCTCCGTTAATAAGCTCTCTAAAGCTACCACCCAACTTACATGGCATAGGATATGTATCTGCAACGCACGTCAACGTTGCCAGGACATTGATGCGTGATTTATGGGATTTGTTAATTGTTGTAACTAATGTCATTGAGATGTGTAAAATTGATCAGCTTTTAAATTTATATTCATAGATAGTGGTGGTATCCAGGGTCGTCCAATGATGCCAAATTATTAGTCAGATAACTGATTATCTCTCTTACCTACTCAAATTCACACCTTTCTTTTTGTATTTTTGTTTTGTGAATTTTAGTGTTTTTTCGATAATCATGATACAAGAAGTTTAGTCAACTACACCCTAAGAAGTAAAATAAAGTTTGCCTTCCTAAGCTCGCCCTAGTTAAGTGCGCCTAGGGTAATTAGGAAGGAGATGTGGTGCACAGAAAATAATAAAGGTGCTACTTGAAATGAAAAGCTCATGAATGGAAAAAAGGCACTTTGCTATTAAGAAGAAATGTTTATAAAGTACCTAAGGAGCTCAACTAAGCAGAAGTTCCACTTAGTTAATCCCTAGGTAGATGAATGCTCAACATGAATTAAAAATGCAACAAAGTAAAAGACAGAAAATTCTCCTGAGTAGCTGACGCAGCCTTCGCTCTGAGAATGGTGGCTTCGAGACTTGAAAAAGATTTCCTTCTAGCTCCTTGAGTTGCTCCTCTCAAGAGTGGATGTCCTCCACCCTTCTTTCCTCCTTCCTGGCTAACCTCCTTAGTGAAGAGCTTGCTCCTTGGCGTGGCACAAGGAAGGAGAGAGAAGAGGAAGAAGGCACCATGGGAGTGGGTAGGTTGCTCCCTTAATCTTCTCTCCTTCTCCTTTCTTGGCTGTGGGATGTATGGTGGCCATAGGTGTTTGATAGGAAGAATTGTTGCTTGCCAAGGATGGTTTTTAATGGTAGAATGGTGGGTCTTTTTATAGGTGTGAAGAGGAGGGTTCTCATGCCTTTTGGATGAATGGCAAGGATGGATTGGTGCCATTTTGGATGGTGGAGATGGCTTGGATTTAGTAGGCACCAAGTGTGAATGGGAGTGGCACCTTTTGGTGGGCGTCACCATGAAGGGATGCCTTCAATCTTGGCACCAACTTTTGGGTTTTGTAGAATGTTCTAGGTTGGCGTCAAGGATGAGTGGATAGGATGGCTTTTAGGTTGGTTGGGAGGAAGCTTTTGGTGCCTAAATGGGGGGGGGGGGGGGGGGTGGTTGCTTTTAGGAACCATCATGGCTGGCCATGAAGAGGTGTGAAGAGCCCATTATGGCGCCATCATGAAGAGGTGCTCTGAAGGTGGTGGACGACCATGTGTTGGTGGTAGTGTGTATGTCTTAAGGTGGTGAGCAAGAAGCTTCCTAGGCGTTAAAATGAAGAGGTGCCATGGAGGGTAGGGTTGGCGCCAATTTGAAAAGGTGCCATGGGGGTTATCTTGGTGCCAACTTGAAGGGATGCCAAGGAGGAATTTTGATGGTATTTTTGGGTGGATTTTTAGCTAAGCTGGACTGCCATAAATGTGGAGAGAAAGTAGGGTAGGAGTTGGAATAGTGGAGGAGCTAGCTAAGCTAGCTAATAGCTTAGCTAAGTAAAGGAGGAGCTAGAAGGAGCTTCTCTGAGCAAACATGAGCTTCCTTGAGTTGGGATTAGTTGGATTTGAGCTGGATCCAGCTAAGTTGAGTTGGGATCTAGCTACTGGAGTTTCTGTCTTCACAATTGTTCCAAGTGCCTTCCATACTACTAGGGTTTCTTTGATTTACAATGCATTCATCCTTGGCAATCAAATGAAAATTGCATGAGATAATGTGAAATGAATGCTAATATATGCTCTAAACCCTAAATACACATGCATGCTAATTTTAATGATATAATGCAATGCAGTTAACAAAACCCTAGGAACTAGATGTGAATGGATGTTAAGGATGATGATAAACTGACATTTATCGCACCCCCATGCTTATATTTTTGCTAGTATCTTAGCAAAAATTGTGATTGCACCATGTTATTTCTTAAGAAAACATCTTTTTGTGTTTTAAGGAAAAAGCTCTAGATAGGACCTTGGTTTATTTTTGGTTAAGGTAGGTACGGAGGTTTATTAAGGATAAAACATCCGGACTCAGCTTTGGATTCAAAGATTAGACAAATCATGACCACTGTATCCTTTGAGAATTCACTACTTAACTCCTCTTTCATTCAAATATCCTGAAATCGTTTTTGCTGTTAGAATTTCCCTCGCTCTTGAACTCGATCCGCAACTCACAAGTTGATGAAAATTCAGGTGTCAGTGTTTGTGATATGCCAACATTATTGGGATAAAGTTGTGTTATTGAAACCCTTTTATTTTATTTTATTTTTTCCCCCAATCTTAGCCTTAGCTTAGCCTTACTTCAGATGTGTTGGGATCATCATTCCTATTACCAATCCTCAAGGGGGGCTCTGACGCTGGCACTTCGAGATAGTACCATCCATGACACATCCCAAGAGCTCACAACCCTAGAACACAATGCGGTGTAAAGGGTTGCTCCAAGTGAACTTAGGCTCTTGCTCCAACGCCATGGGTAAAGCATAGTCTAAGACACTTGAGCCTCAAATTGCGCCTTAATGTTCTGTATAAAGTACGAAATATAGATATAGAGTAGCATCGAGGTGGTAACATATTGACATTGCATCCTCAAAGGAAGTATTTTTCCTTCTCGGTAGTGGAAACTCAAACTAATCATCTGTCTCTATCTTTTACTAAGATTTTGCAGGAGGTTTTTAATTATTTAAATGTTTTATTATTATTATTTTTGCTTAGGTAGTGTTGCCTTTGTGTGTGAAATGTTTGATACCAGATTTTCAAAAGAAAAGCAAATTTTTGGATCGAGTGCCAAGTTAAGTACTACCTAGGTTGCTAAACAAAGTTGAGTTACTTGAATCATCAATTGTTTGAATGGAATTCTTTGTTGGATACCTGATCTAGTTTGGGTTTCTAGACCTAAAACGTCTAAAAATGAATCCGTGGCTTTGTCCTTAGTTTGTTAATGATTTGACCCCAGGTGTACCTATTTTGAATTAAGGCTCAACCATTGGTCCTTTCTTTTACTAACATTTCTCAAAATAGTTTTTTAGAAGTCATGCAAATAGAATACATATGCAGATGTAGATGATGAGATTGCAAAATATTTTTATGCTTTTAGGTCCTAAAAAATGATGTAATGCCTGACAAACTTGGAAGTACCCCGCCATGTATAAGGTTTGCAAGTCCCTTGCAAAAGGAAAAGAGTAGGAGAAGATATCACCTAAGAGAGGAAGTCAGGATAGAGGTGAAGTTTTGCTGACCTGAAAAAGAAAATGAAAGCGAAAAGGAAAATGGTGCTGGGTTTCCTTCCAATCAGTGCTGTCTTTAACGCCATTTAGTCGGGCATGAAGTGATGCACGGAAGATGGTTAATCGTGAAGATAGTTGGACACCTGCATGCCCTGTAAATGAGATCTTTCTTTTGGTCCCCTGAAAAGAAAGTGGTGGAAGTAGGGGGAACTAAAATGAGTGGGAAAAATGGAAGAAATACCTAAGTCTGGCTAAGGTCTTAGTTCAGGAAGAAGGCCATACTCGAGGGGATCAGATGGTAGGTCCAGGAGAAAGCGAGTGGGGGAAGAGTTAGCGAGATGAAGGGTGGGTGAAGTTAGGGTGGAAGGTTGTATTGAAATTAGAGTGGGTTGGTGAGGTGATGAGTCAAGAAGAGAGTAGGATTTGGGACAAGTTTCCTGGGCATTGATGTCATCGACTACTTATTCAGAGTTAGAATCCTTGAAAAAATTATGGTCGGGAAGAGAATCTACTAGCATTGTTTCTTCCTCCAAATTAGATGTTTCAGTATTTGAGTCCTCAAAGAAGTAATCACCATGGAATCTCTTGGAGGATTTGAAAATATCTAGAGTAATTGTTGGGCCCCTGCAAGTGATATTCGTTTTACCTGTAGGGAAATTTATATTTGCTTTTGTGGTGGCCAAAAAGGGTCGTCTAAGAATGATAGGAGCGTTGATAAGAGATTTGGTTACCTCAATGTCAAGGACCAAAAAGTCTACTAGAAAGACACAGTTCTGGACCTTAACGAGAACATCCTTGACAATCCCCCTGGGTTCGATTGAAGATCGGTTAGCTAACTGTAGGGTAACCTCGATAGGTTTGAGATCATTGATCTTAAATTCCTCAAAACGAACAGTGGGGATGATATTGAATGAGGCACCAAGATCGAGAAGGACGCGGTTGAAAGTGGTCTCATCAATTATCACAGAAATTAAAGGCGCGCTCGAGTCTTTTATCTTAGGAGGCAGCTTACTCTATATGAAAGAACTTACTATCTCTGAAAGATGCACCTTTCCTAGATTTTTGGTCTGCCTTTTTGGAGTGCAAATATCTTTCGAAAACTTGGCATAGGCAGAGATATATTTGATTGCATCTAGGAGAGGGATGTTGATCTAAATTTGCCCAAATAGTTCCATGAGTTCCTCAATTGTGGGCTCAAATTTCTTTCTTTTATTGGTGGTGGAGTGTAAAGCTTGGGGAAAAGGGACAAGAGTTGTGTCTTGAAAATTAGTTTATTTTTCTTCTTGAGTGATGGTGTTAGGAGAGTTAACTTGCAATGGTGTAGTGTGAGTTTCATTAGGTTGGTGAGAAGGCCCAGGGTCTGAAGTTGTTTTCTCACTCCTCAAAGTAACTACATTAGCAGATTTGTTGTTCCTGGGAGGAGGTTGGGGGGCCTGTTATTGATGGAAACTCGGTGGGTGCTGTGGTGTTGGGTTACTAGGAGGCTAATGGTTGTGATTTGGATTCTTGTCCAAATTCAATCTTCAATTTCGCGAGCTCAAAAATCGCCAAAATCGTAAGTCAAACTTGCGATTCTTGGCTCAATTGTGTTGTCAATCTCCTTTATATAAAGCCTTGAACTTCCACAAGCACGAATTTTTGCTCAATTGGCTGGTTCTCCCTCGTCTTCTTCTTTCACACTGGCGAACCTGAAGCACCACCGGAGCTCCTTAGTTCACCTTCCTCACCCTCTGCCACGTACAATAGGCAGAGGGGTTTTCTTACCCTTGCTTCTACGAAGCTTCCCACGAAGCTTTGGACTCTAATTCCTCTTCTTCAACTCTGGCCATCACCGTCTTCTTCCTCGTCGGCAAACATCAGCAACCTTCTCCCCTTCTCCTTTCTCCAAATTAGGTTAGGGCTTTTAATCTTCTACCCCTCAATTAGGTTTAGGGAGCTTTTGAGCTCGATCCATTGTCTCCTCATCCTCCGACTTCCATCGTCGCCATCACCACCATCTTCACCAACCCACTTCCTTCGCCTTCCTCTCACCCAATCACCTTAGGCAAAAGCTTCTCCACACCTCCACAAAGATTTTGCCTAAGGTAATTGCACCTCACAACACCTCCATCACCCCTCACCATTCACGCCGGTGAAGCTTCTTTGGAGATTCATCGCCGCCCACGTCCACTCATCCTTACACACAATTACCTTAAGGCTTTGCTCCAGCGTGTCACGCCAGAGCTTTTGGTCTATCTGATTGGAGCTGAGAGGCTGTGTTCGTGATTACAGGTGTTTGCCGGATTCTCCATCTTCTTCGACGATGTCAAGTGACCTCCAGCGGGTTCCACGGCGAGACCATCTTCTCCATAGTTGCGGATTCACTTGAGGGAGGCAGTTGGGCCGTTGGATTAGAAATCCACGGCCAATTTCCCATCCAATCAAGCAGCACCTCTACACGCTGAGAATGCAAGAACAATGAAGAATGAAGGGAACTCATTGTCCCACATCGTTGAAGGCAAGAGTTCGAAGAAGGGCATTTAAGGAATATTGTGCATTGGCTATTTGCTCGAGGATTCAGGGGGTCGTGTCCCCATATACATCACGCATGCACGCCCGCACACACATGGGTGCATCGGGACTGGTTTTGGACCAGGCCTTGGGCGAGCTTGGATCAGTTTTTCGTGTGTTTTAGGCTGGCTCTTTGGTTGGAAATTGGCTAAGTGTTGAAGGCTTCATTTGAGTTGAAAAACAACATTTTTGCCTTAGCACTTTCATTTCTTATTGAGTTTGATGGTGATATAAATTGAGAAAACTATTTCTTTTTGCATCAAACTCTTGTGCTTCAATTTTATTTACTTGATTAGTGGTTAAATTGTAATTAATTTGCTCCCTGAGACGGCCTTGGACTCACAATTTGAGATATAAATTGGAATGTTTTCGTCACTTTAGTCACTATACTATGACGCATATTTTAAACCTGACTTTAGCGCATTAGCAGATCTCACACAAGGTGTTTGAGAGTGATTCACGAGAGGTGTTTGATTGATCAACCAATCAAATTGGTCAATCAATTTGGAATTTGGTTGATCAACCAAATTGCCTTGACTTGGTTCTCCTCAAGTGATTTTCGAGGACGTCTAAATTTGAAGTGCGTTAAATCTTAGTAGTGGATCATCGTATCCTAAGAGGAGTTCATCTGACCTCAACGCACTGGTATTGTAAGGGGCAATATTTTCTCTAAGGGAAGTCTTTCATGGACGCATTGATTAGAGTAACTTCTAACCTTTCTTCATTTTGTTTATTTGTGCTATTGCATGTTATTTGTTCTTTATTCTATTTTAGATCTTGCCATATCATGTTTAACTTACTTAATTTAATATTTTTTATTTATGTGAAATCATTGAAAATACATATATTTTTATTTATTTATTCATATATGTACTTTCAACACTCTTGAGAGAGCTCTTATGAAGGCTAGGGTTGTAAATGAGGGGAAGAGAAGAGCATGGGGTGCTTTTATATTAAGTGGGTCATGTGTAAGTTACATGACTTACTTAGATGGGTGCTTAAAGGGATGTCATTACTAACTTAGGTCATGACTAAATAAATCAATGCAATCATTAAACAAAACAAATTACATTGCAAATAGCCCCCTAAATTTTCTAGATCAGTGAAAATATTTCATTTTACCCCATCACCATTTTGTAAATTAAGAAAATTACACTTTGGCCCATAAGATTTCAAATTATTTCAAACAAACAAATAAACAATCAAATAGTCAATTAATTTGTCATTTCTTTTAGTGAACATAGTCATAATTTTCTTTAAATGAAATAAAATCTCTCTATTCTAAGAGGTTTTGTAAAGATGCTTGCCAATTGATGTTGGGAATCAATAAATTCTAGGTTTATGGCATCCTTAAGTACATTATCTATAAGAAAATGGTGTCTTACATTTATGTGCTTGGTATGAGAGTGATGTGATCGGTCGGCCCGGATAGGTTGTTAATATGATAATTTTATCGTTGAAATGTATATAGTGGTTAACCTAATTCGGACCTAACCATCTCTTTACAAAATTTTAACCTGACCTAATTGATTTTATCTTATCACTTTTAGGCCCGGGGTCGAACTCAGGGAAATGGGGTTTAAGTCGAATTTCTACGTTTTCCTTAAAACGCATCTCTTCCGTTCGTTTATTATGTTTTTGGTATTTTTCTTATTTAGGTTTTTTTTTCCTGGTAATCCTTGTTTTTGAGGCATACCCTCAAAATTGTGTCCTTGGCTTTTAGCCAAAATAGGGTTCCAAAACACGCCTTGCTACTCGTAAGATGGGATACCTGCAAATCAAATATTATCTTCTCTTTTATATTTTTTATCTTTTTACTAAGAAGGAAGCTAACAGACAGAAAGTAAATATAGTATCTATAAATATATATATTTATATGTAGTACATATATAAAGGGGTGGGGGTGGAGGTGGCGATAGAGTGTAGCACTGTGTCGGGTCGATCGTCGTCTAGAGAGATGCAACCAACACGACTATGTGCCGCGTGGAGTGAGGATGGATGATGGAAGATGTATATGTCCACACTTTTTGTACGCGTGTATCAGGGAATATCAGCAACTGGTGCAGATATTCCCGCGATACAGCGTATAGTAAATAACGTGAAAATATATGTACATATGTATGTATATAAGTAAATATATCTATATATCTATAAATGTATAGGTATATATGTATAGATATATATAGATATATATGTATATATATATATATATAGGTGTAGATGTATGTATATATATATATGTTTATATGTATATAGCTATGTATATATGTATATAAGTATATATATATATATATAATACTATATATATGTATATAGATATGTATATATATATATATATATGTATATAAGTATATGTATAAGTATATGTATAAGTATATAGATATATATATATAAGTAGATATATATATATATAGATATATATTATATATATATATATATTTATGTATGTATATATATGTTATTATATATAACTATACTTATAGTGTAACTGTGTGTGTGTGTGCGTAAGTGTGAGTGTAGGTGTGTGTACGTTGGTGAAGGTGTGTGTGTGTGTTGGTGTAGTGTGTGCTGTGAGTAAGAGAGAGAGAGAGAGAGAGAGAGAGCTGAGAGAGCGGAGCGGGGAGGACGCAGAAGGGATGAGTTAAGTCGTCGATGGATGGCGGCAGACGTCTGGAGTCGTGTCGTCTGCAGGCGGAGGCGGACGTCTGGAAATGGCATCTGCAGATGGAGGTGATGCGTTTGCAGGCCAAGTGCGAGGGTGAAGAGCGGGCGATGGCGCAGAGGAGCGAACGTGGAGGGGGGTCTGCGGCAGTCGCGGAGGGGTGCGGAGGTTGGCAAGGGACGATGAGAGGGCTTAGCCGGCCGCTGCAGTGTGCGCAGCGGCCGGTTAAGGGTGCAACGGCGGAGGCGACAGAACGGAGAACGAGCGGAGTGGGCCCTGCAGGCACGCGCGAAGGCGGAGAGCGGCTGCGGGGAAGGTCGCGGAGGAGGTGGGGGGAGCTGCTGCTGCTGCCGCCGCTTGGCTCTGCTGCCGCGGCTTCAAGCTTCGGAGCTTGAAGCGGCAGCAATGGCGTGAGACGAAAAAAACGAAACGAAGGAAGACACCACGCCCACCGGCTCGTTGAAGAGCTGGATGGTGGTGTTCCCACTGTGGTGGTGTGCACCACAGTGGGTTCTCCTGCTCGCCGGGTGCCTCCTCGAAGGAGGGCCGACGTATGGGAGGGGAGAACGGTGGAGAGGAAGGTGGTCTGCGGGTTGGCGTTCTGCAGCAGCCGTGTTATTGCGAGGAAGAAGCTGTGGCTTCTTAAAGAAGAGGAGAGTATGGCCGCATGCATGGCTGCAGCATGGAGAGGGCGCGGGAATGGCAGCCGCAGGGAAGAGAAAAAGGAAAATCAAGAGGAGAAAATAAAAAAGATGTAGATTTTGCAATGAGGCACTTGAGAAAAAAATGTAATATGCAAGCCACTTATTTCATTCTCTTCTCCTCTCAATTAAATGCATGAATGCAAGTGTTTTTACAAATGCAACTATAGAATCCTAATATGCATAGTTAATGCTAGAAAATAGCACAAGAAGGCATTATTACAGGCGTGTTTTGAGGTACAAACATATACCCCCATGCCCATCTTTTGCTAGTCCCTAGCAAAATGGTATTTAGAAATGATCTTAAGCTGAAGATTTTCTTCTGAGGTGATACATGTGTGTTTGTTGTCGGATATTGTGAGAACTGATTGTAGAGAAGACTACCAGTACTTTAAGTCTCACATGACAAAGATCATCTCTCAACTAACCAGGACTCTTGATATTTAAACCTTAAGTACGATTTCCAGGACTCAGGAGGTTTTTGCCGTACTCAATAGCTCAAGAGGTTATGGTTTGTGCATAGTGAAGGATCAAGACTGACCAGATGAACATTAAGACTCAATCCAAGGGTTTCACGAATTTTTAAGTACAAGTCGGTCCTAGTTTCAGCTCGTGTCTTCGGATTTACCCTTAAGATGATGACGGAAAACTCAACTCCCATTTTCTGACATTTGTGGCTCACAGGAAAGTAGAACTTTACAGATATTTGTGAGATATACTGACTTATTTGCAACCTTTTTTTTTTTTTGGAACACGTGTCAGTATATCTCTTACAACATTTTTTTTTTTTGAAGGAGCACACTTTTTTTCTTTTTGGTGGAAAGAGTCGCTCCTAAACACAAGACTAAAGCCTGTGATAAAAAGTCTACCTGCGCGCACAGGTAAGGACTCCACCTTCCCTAATGAACACTAGGGTTGGATCTTATGTTCACCTGGTCTTTCCTGATATGTGTAGTGTGAACCAAGTTTACTTAAGCTCTCAAGTAAAAGTAAACCAACGGATCTTGTACTGGTGTCTCAAATACAAGAATACGTCCTTAGTTAGGAGAGATCTTGATCTATTTTGTCAATGCTTTAAGTGAATTAAGCCGAGCCTGAGCGAATCAAGCTTCTGTGGCCTGGCAAGTCTTCAAAACAGAGGTTGAATATCCGTAAACACTTATTGTATTTTTGTTTCAGCTTTCAGATCATTACTAAACACCATTTATTATTATATATATATATATATATTTTTTTTTTCTTCTTTTTTCTTTTTCTTGCATATTTATAAATAGGTGGGAACTGTATGATACCATAAAATACCCGGATCCTATGGATGCCTATCCACCCCCCCATGCCAAACAATGCTATGTCCTTATATGCATGCAGGGAAAGGCAGAGAAAGGACGGAAGATCGGGTAACAAGAGTTGAGGTTCAGGGTATATATCAGGGTGGAAGGGTAGGTGGATGGTGGGTGGTGAAGAGAAAAGTGAAGTGATCGCGATAGAGGTGTGAAAAGTGATGGTGGATGGTGAGAGATTTGGCGTTTTCTGGGACGAGTGTCCCATGCGGATCAAAAAATAGATCAAGAAGAGGAAGTTGGCCCTTAGATTGGCCAAGAAGAGGGGCTTTTTGGATAGATGGATCCAAAAGGGAATAGCCCCGGTGAGTAAGATGTGGGCTCAAGGTCCCAGTGTGGAGTTGCAAATCCGCCTGATTTGGCGGGAAAGAAAGGGCAATCCAGTCTTCTAAAGTGTGGACCGGCGGTGGGCAGCCCGGTGATGACTCAGATCACGAGGTATGGGAAGCGGAGAAAACCTCGTCAGAAGTCTGGTCAGGAGAAGGTACGGGAATTGGGAGGGATTGGGGAACGTCACAGTTTGTGTTGGTCAGGCAGTCGTCAGGTAATTCGCAGCAGTCTGAATCGACTCCAATTAGTTCGATACACGTACTGACAGTCATGTCCTCGTCAGACGTGTCATCCTTGATGTAATCGCTATCAGCATGAGAGTGCGGTGCTGCAGCGGGATTAACCTGAAATCCCGGAGAAATACTCGGAGCTTGCAGAATTTGATGAACCTATTCCTGAGAAGGTTGTACTTGTGGTTGCGGATCACAGGGTACGAAGTTTTGTGGGTTTGGAGCAGGTTGGGCGGGAAGAGTGCCTTGAGATTGAGTCGCCATGCTTAGTTGACTAATCTCAGCATTCTACTGCGCCAAATACTGAAGAGAGGTCATGTTCTTTTTATGGCGCTTTGACATTTCCGTCATCATTCGCATCAATTTATCAAGAGGCCTTGATGCGTGTTTGGTTTGCGGTACGCAAGGGCCTGATGGCGGATTTGCCATAGGATTAGACTGGGCCCTTAGGATGACGGGTGCGGACGATCACATCGGTCCGCTAGCGGGGTTTTGGCGCTGTGGGTTGTTGGACCATGCGAAATTCGGATGATTGCGCCACCCTGGGTTATACGTGGTAGAAAACGGGTTGTTCCCCAAGGTGCAGGCGTCTTCTATTCCAGAAGACGCGTCCTCATGTAAATATGCGTCTGAGCACATGGAGGCTTGGTCCTCCGTGTTGAAATACTGGTTCACAGAAACCAGTTCCACATGACTTACGGAGTCGCTTGGCGTGATACTCGACAAGGAAGGTCTAACAGGGTTTCTCGGGATAAGCCTGGTGTTGAAAGGATTGGAATTGTGACGGAGTGGTGAAGAGGTGTTTGCCATGTTTGTGGAGGAGGAGGACGATTCGGCTCTTTTTCTAGATTTAGCAATCAATTCAAATAGTTCAGGATTGTGTGACCTCCTCCCAAACATGCACTATCGCAGGAAGAATTGGGGAGATAAGAAGGGAAAAGAGATGAGAGAAATGACGCCGCAAAGGTACACTTGATTACAAATCAATACAGTCAAGTTCCTAACCTCTACAGTGTGCCCTTAGACCTAAAGATCTAAGTTACCTACTATCACGAATTATGGAACCGAATGCGAGCACCACGGAACCACCGGGCCAGATTGAAAGGCCGTCTGCCCCAGTCTTAGACACTCGATAGCACGCGGGAACTCTCACCAGTACGTAGCCGCTACACGCAGGTAGTTAGACCTCCAATCCTTAAGAAGGGTCAAGTTACTACCAGTTTTAGTTAGAGGCTTAGGGTCAAGTGCTTTTGGAATGTGAAGGGAGTTGTTTACGGGTAATGCCCAAGTGATTTGTTTTTCAGGTGTGTAAAACAAGCATGCAACGGGGAAATCTCCCCGAATTGAAGTTTTTAATTGGTGAATGGCTTTTAGAGTTCATCCTTAAGTATTATGAATTTTAGGATTTTGCTGAATTACTAATTCAACCAATCTCCGGATTTTTGCAAAAATACAGGTTTTCTTTCTAAGCCCAAGAACCCTTCTTCAATATCAGTTAGTTAATGCATGCTAAAATGCAATGAGCTACCCTAAATGGAGATTTCTATGTGTAGATGCACGAATCAATTTTATATTAGTGTGAAAGGGAGCCAAGGCACTTCAATTCAAGTGCTCCCAATCACCATAAATGATTTCCACACACAAGGCTTCAACCAAAAGATAAAGAAAATCAAATTATTGGGGTTGAAGTATTTATGATCGAATCTCAGGCAAGTTGAAAAGTCGTGGCGGGGTTGGAATCAACTCAATTCCAAGTCTCCCCACCAAAAATGTGATCCTGAATTAAAGATAAGTGAGGCAAAAGAGGGATGCAAACAATCTTTTTATTTGTCTTAAAGAATACTTCCCATTGCGAAGAATCCAAGAATCAAGATTCTCAGATTTTCACTATGCGAAGTAATGCGGGAAATCCCGAGGCGGTGGGAGTGAAGACAACCAATCAAACAAGTGAATTTTAATCCACTTGCCCCAAGAGATCCCAAGAAGTTTTTCTAGCTTTTTAGTTTTTTTTTTTATTGAGGTGGCAAGTTAATGCTAGTTTGCTAAGAAAAGGAAAACCTACTTGTTCGGCAACGTGTGCGAAGCTCAAATGCGATGTCGGCGTCTTCACGCTCTCGTTCCCGCCTTGGATCTGCTCACGTCTTCGACTTCGTCTGCCTTCCTTCTCCTTCCACCAGGTTTACCTGCACACCAAAAATAAAAATACCCGTGAAGAGAGAAGAGAAAAATTAAAAGGAATTGAATAGAAACTTACTTGAAGACGTACCTCCCCGGTAACGGCGCCAGAAAAGATGATCGGTCGGCCCGGATAGGTTGTTAATATGATGATTTTATCGTTGAAATGTATATAGTGGTTAACCTAATTCGGACCTAACCATCTCTTTACAAAATTTTTAACCTGACCTAATTGATTTTATCTTGTCATTTTTAGGCCCAGGGTCGAACTCAGGGAAATGGGGTTCAAGTCGAATTTCTACGTTTTCCTTAAAACGCATCTCTTCTGTTCGTTTATTATGTTTTTGGTGTTTTTCTTATTTAGGTTTTTTTTTTTCTGGTAATCCTTGTTTTTGAGGCATACCCTCAAAATTGTGTCCTTGGCTTTTAGCCAAAACAGGGTTCCAAAACACGCCTTGCTACTCGTAAGATGGGATACCTGCAAATCAAATATTATCTTCTCTTTTATATTTTTTATCTTTTTACTAAGAAGGAAGCTAACAGACAGAAAGTAAATATAGTATCTATAGATATATATATTTATATGTAGTATATATATAAAGGGGTGAGGGTGGAGGTGGTGATGGAGTGTAGCACCGTGTCAGGTCGATTGTCGTCTAGAGAGACGCAACCAACACGACTATGTGCCGCGTGGAGTGAGGATAGATGATGGAAGATGTATATGTCTACACTTTTTGTACGCGTGTATCGGGGAATATCAGCAACTGGTGCAGATATTCCCGCGATACAGCGTATAGTAAATAACGTGAAAATATATGTACATATGTATGTATATAAGTAAATATATCTATATATCTATAAATGTATAGGTATATATGTATAGATATATATAGATATATATGTATATATATATATAGGTGTAGATGTATGTATATATATATATATATATATATATATATATATATATATATATATATATATATATATATATATATACATATATATATGTATGTATGTATGTATATGTATATGTATATAAGTATATGTATAAGTATATAGATATATATATAAGTAGATATATATATATATATATATGTATGTATGTATATATATATTTATGTATGTATATATATGTTACTATATATAACTATACTTATAGTGTAAGTGTGTGTGTGTGTGCGTAAGTGTGAGTGTAGGTGTGTGCACGTTGGTGAAGGTGTGTGTGTGTTGGTGTAGTGTGTGCTGTGAGTAAAAAAGAGAGAGAGAGAGAGAGAGCGGGAGAGAGAGCTGAGAGAG
This sequence comes from Thalassia testudinum, assembly GCA_037157565.1. Taxonomy (NCBI): domain Eukaryota; kingdom Viridiplantae; phylum Streptophyta; class Magnoliopsida; order Alismatales; family Hydrocharitaceae; genus Thalassia; species Thalassia testudinum. Next base: position 227,331 of record JAZHRO010000061.1, read on the forward strand.
CGGAGCGGGGAGGATGCAAAAGGGACGAGTTAAGTCGTCGGTGGATGGCGGCAGACGTTTGGAGCCGCGTCGTCTGCAGGCGGAGGCGGACGTCTGGAAATGGCGTCTGCAGATGGAGGTGATGCGTCTGCAGGCCAAGTGCGAGGGCGAAGAGCGGGCGATGGAGCGGAGGAGCGAACGTGGAGGAGGGTCTGCGGCAGTCGCGGAGGGGTGCGGAGGTTGGCAGGGGACGGCGAGAGGGCTTAGCCGGCCGCTGCAGTGCGCGCAGCGGCCAGTTAAGGGTGCAACGGCGGAGGCGACAGAACGGAGAACGAGTGGAGCGGGCCCTGCAGGCACGCGCGGAGGTGGAGAGCGGCTGCGGGGAAGGTCACGGAGGAGGCAGGGGGAGTTGCTGCTGCTGCTGCCGCCGCTTGGCTGCTGCTACCGCGGCTTCAAGCTTCGGAGCTTGAAGCGGCAGCAATGGCGTGAGACGAAAAAAACGAAACGAAGGAAGACACCACGCCCACCGGCTCGTTGAAGAGTTGGATGGTGGTGTTCCCACTGTGGTGGTGTGCACCACAGTGGGTTCTCCTGCTCGCCGGATGCCTCCTCGAAGGAGGGCCGACGTATGGGAGGGGAGAACGGTGGAGAGGAAGGTGGTCTGCGGGTTGGCGTTCTGCAGCAGCCGTGTTATTGCGAGGAAGAAGCTGCGGCTTCTTAAAGAAGAGGAGAGTATGGCCGCATGCATGGCTGCAGCAGGGAGAGGGCGCGGGAATGGCAGCCGCAGGGAAGAGAAAAAGGAAAATGAAGAGGAGAAAATAAAAAAGATGTGGATTTTGCAATGAGGCACTTGAGAAAAAATGTAATATGCAAGCCACTTATTTCATTCTCTTCTCTCAATTAAATGCATGAATGCAAGTGTTTTTACAAATGTAACTATAGAATCCTAATATACATAGTTAATGCTAGAAAATAGCACAAGAAGGTATTATTACAGGCGTGTTTTGAGGTACAAACATGATGTACCAAATTCTTAAAGAGATTTATTACGCTTGTATATCACATAAATTTTTGAATGAGCGAATGTCAAACCAAACTCGGACAAGGTCTACCTCAACGATAGGACTTGAGAGCAAGCAAGTGAAGCATCTATGTATTATGTTCTAGTCGTGGATAGTGACACATATCTCTTTCTTAGAAAGCCAAGAAACAAGAGATTCATCGATGAAATTACGTGTGCCACTAGTGCTCTTGTTGTCTGTTAGACTCCCTACATAGTTTGCATCACTATAGGAGAGAAGATATAGGTTCTATGCTCTGGGATAAAAGAGACTTTGTTTTCTTATGCAGTTTAGATATCTAAATATTCTATTTACTACATTTGAATAAGATTCCTTGGGCTTAGATTGGAATCTCGCACATAAACCGTAGCAAAAAGAATATCAGGTCTTGAGATTGTCAGATAAAGTAGTGTACCTATCATACCTCATAATTTTTTTTTGTTTAATCTCTTGTCGGATAGATCATCACCAAGAGAAGTAGAAAGAGCAATCAGAGTCTTATGAATTCAAATTTAATTAATTGGTTCATGCCTAATTTATGTTGGTTAGGGAGCATTATTTGCATAATTGCATTGAATTAATGCATTTTATGTATTAATGCATCATAGGATGAATAATGCAATTTAGGGTCATTTATTGCATCTTGAAGGTTAGTTGTATAATGTGTATCAATCTATGTTTTTCTCTCTTTGCAAGGGGTCTTTTTCTAGGTGACATATGGAGCCTCATATCAGGGCACTTCATTCATCCTCAATTGGGCTCACTCAACCCACACACATACCACCTAACCCTAACTCCAAACCACATGCCACCTAATACCTAGTCACTCCCTAGTCCATTCCACCTCATGGCTATCCACCTCACCAATCCTTGGCTCCACCTTCCATCCACTTGCCTCGTGCCAACTCACCACCTCCACATTATAGCCATGCCACATCATCCTACAACAACCCTAGCTTATCCCTTTAGGTGGTGCCACCCTTTGGTTCTTCATATCCCATCTTCCACCCCACTATCAAACCCAATCATAGCCTTCCATCTAAGACCAACCTAAATCCTAGCCCTACACTATTCCAACTCAACCCTAGCCCTATCTTTATGAGTCCACTCCACCCAAGTCCTCTCCATCTTGGTCATCCATCTTCTCCATACCCCCATCACCACCATCCATCCTACATGGATCCATGACATTTCCTTTCACCCAATGACTTCATGCCAACACCCTCCAACCAATCCCATATTGCCACCTTACCCTAGCCTCCATGCCAACCCTAGGTCCTCTCTTCTATATAAACACACCCCCCTCCACATCTCTTTCATCATCTTCTTCTCCATCTTCTCCTCTCTCTTCTTCTACCCTCCCCCTCCACGTCAACTGTCCTCCGTATGCCACCTTCAATGGTCGGCCACCCTCTTTCCTCCTAGATTCCCTTAGGTGCTCTATATACTTTCCCTCCTTCCCTTAATTTGGGTCTCCTTCTTTCTCCCTTAGCTTAGCCATCCCATTACTCCACTAAATAAACCTTCTCCCTTTCTCTACTCCCCCTACTTCCAAGGCAACTCTGGCATCATCTTCTCCAACTTCCTCAACTTTTTTCAAATGTCACCTTCAACCTTCTTCGCGATTCCTCCATCTTAATGGTTGTTGGTGGAACTCTCCACTGTTGCCATGAGTCCACCGTTATCTTAAGCTTTGTTCTTCATCTTCTACTTCTTTTTCTTTTTCTCTCTTAGATTTGTTATTTTAGTTGTAGAATTTTATTCATGTACTTGTTATCAATGAAATTTTTATTTTTTATGTACAATCCATGCTTCATTAGTGTAGTGTTTCTTATGTAGTTTTTACTGCTTTCATTTATGAAAATGGCAAAAAAAATAGAAAACCCCAACAAAGTAGTCATTAGATGAAATTTGCACAACCCATCTCCTATCCAAATTCCTAAATCCAACTTTGAAAAATTATGATGCAAATTTCACTGGTCCAAAATCATAAACGTTCCTAGGAAAGTTAGGAGCCAAGTAGGGATTAACTTTACAAAATTTTGGGGCTTAATTTGTTTTATACCATTTTATAAAATTCACACATTGATGAGAGGTCCACTGTCAAACAAAACAATGAAATTTTGGTAAAGTCCACTATCAAACAAAATAATGAAATTGTGGTATTCTCAATTTTTTAGGAATTTTTATGTAACTTTGATTTGCATGAAATAACTTGAAGATGTTTCCTTACTTAGTCTAGAATCTTAGACAAATTAGGTTTAATTTTTTGACATCATCAGACATAGGTTAGTTGTGTGTCTTGTGTTAGGGGTTAGAATAGTCTAACATTACTCACTTAGGCCAGGAAACATTTTCAACCATTCACCTCCCTGTGATACGACTTGAACTCCCATCCATCACTTTCTTTTACGAGTTTGATTTATACATTTATAATGGTCATGGATTTTGCACTATGATGACACATTTATCATTTAGTAGATTTCAACGATTAGAGTGTCTTTTTCATTTACATTTTCAAAGTCAACTTCTTGAGGATTTCAAGAATATATTTTGTTTAATGAAAATTCCCATGTCCAATTGTTGGATTTGAAGACCTAAGAAAAACTTCACCCATCATAATCATTTCAAACTCAATTTTTATGGTCTCGCTAAAGTGTTTACACATGGACTCCTTTGTTGATACAAATATGATATCATCGACATAGATTTGGACTAACAGGATGTCATCACCTTCTTTCTTTACAAATAGAGTGGAGTCTACGACTCCAATCCGATATTTGTGCTAAAGAAGGAAGGACTGAAGTCTGTCATACCAGGACTTAGGAGTTTGTTTAAGTCCATATAATGACTTGTTTAGCTTGCACACATGCTCTAGATATGCTAGGTCGTCAAACCTAGGAGGCTAATGAACATAAACCTCTTCCTTAACATAACCATTAAGGAAGGGGCTCTTGACATCGATTTGATATAACTTGAAGTCCATTGCACTTGCAAAAGCAAGTAGCATCCAGAATCCGGATGAACTCCAAGCTAGCTACAAGAGAAAAAGTCTTGTCAAAATCGATTCTCTTCTGTTGATTGTAGTCCTGAGCTATGAGTTTGGGTTTATTCTTGATTATGATGCCAGATTCAGCGATTTTATTTTGGAACACCCACTTTGTTCCAATAATACAATGACCCTTAGGAGTGGGTACCAAGTTCCATATATTGTTCTTAGTAAATTGGAGTAGCTCCTCCTGCATTGCTACAATCCAAGACTCATCCTTTAATGCCTCTTCAATCTTTTCAGGTTTAAATTGAGATACAAAGGCATTTAGGACAAGATCAACCCTAAGTTGAGAGTGTGTTTGTACACCTTAATCAATATTTCCAATAGTTTAATCTAGACAATAATGAGGGACATTTGTTAAGTGATAAATACTAGTTTATCATCATTGTCAAGCTAACATTACACTTAGTTCCTAGGGTTTCTACATTCGCATTATGGTATTAGGTTACATTTAGGCATTTACATGCATTTAGGGTTTAGGCATGCATTGTTAGGTTTTCTCTTTATTTTATGTATTGATACACTTATATTGTTTGTCAAGGATGAAGACATTGAAAATCAAGTAAACCCTAACAATGTGAAAGCCAGAGCATCAAAAAGAAGATAGAAATCTCAACTAGCTGGATCTCAGGTCATCTCAGCTAGATTCTAGCTCATCTTTAGCTCCTCCCAGCTTATGGCAGTTCAATTCCATGGAACTTGGCTACTAGTCTTGAACTAGCTAGCTAAGCTAGTTAAAGTATCATCATCAGCTGCCTCCCAGCTCAGCCCCAGCTCACCTTAGCTCCAAGCAAGTTGAAGTTAGCTCCTTGCAGCTAAACCCTACTTAGCTTAGCTACTAGCAAAGAACTAATTAACTAAGCTATATAGTTGCTGAGTCCACATGAAGCTCCCCTACAACTTCCCTCAATTCCATGGAAGTACAAAATAGCTCAAGTCAACTCAATGACTCTACTCCTAGCTCCTACTAGCTAAGCTAGCTCCTACCCTACTCCTATTCCACTTCATATAGCCAGCCACCCATACCTAAAGCTCCACCAAATAACCTCCACATCACCTTCCTTTTGGCACCAAAATAACCCTAGCTACCACGAATCGAAAGGATTTTCGCTTAACAAGGTAACAATAATATGATACGTCATTGAATTTCACGTGATAGAAAAATCTCTGATCAAAATAATAATCAATATAACTAACCACGAAATCAGGATGTCGTCTTCACGAGGAGGAACAAACCTAATAAACCTCACTAATTTTTTTACTAAGAATGATCACAAATTTTTCATTTATATTCAAAAGGTCTAAAAAGGTTTGTTGCATGTAATAATATAAAGAGATTAATTAATATAAATAAGAAATAAACTCCCATGCATACGAAATAATGTTTTCAAATTAAATGAGAAAATGATTGCCCTCTAAAATGTTCATAGCATAATGTTCAGGGAAAGAGATGGCGTGGGAGCAAAAAGAGAGCAATAGATTAAACACAAAAATAAATGAATAGGACCTTGAATCATAAAATCTACTGTAGCAAAACGGGGGGTAGGGGGGCGGGCGGCGGCGGGGGTGTGGGGGCGGTTGTGGGGGAGGCCGGTTGAGAGCGCAGGCGGCCTGTGGAGGGCTTCGGCGGGCGGTGAGTCTGGTCGATGGTGATTGTCCGAAGATAGGGAGCGTGCTGGTGGCGGTGGTGCGGTGCGAGATGACAGGGCATGGCGACGGAAGGGCCAAACAACCCCCGGCGTTGGGTGCTGGTGGCGTCGATGGGGCCGCCCGTTGTTGGCGTGGGTGGCAGGAGAGCGACGGCGATGGTGAGGTGAGCGTTCCGGCGTCGACGGAGGTGAGAATGGTTGACGACGGTGACTAGCTGGAGGAGTTGCTCGCCGGAGGTGTTGGGTTTGGCGGCAGTGTTGCGTTATGAGAAGAAGAGAATGAAGAAGAAGAAAAATGAAGGGGAGTGGCGGTGTGTATTGGAGATGAAGGAGAAGATGGAGACGGAGGAGGAGGAGGAAGCGCGGGTTGAGGTGGCTGGTGAGATGGAGGAGTGCGCGGTCGGAGGTTGTTTGAGGGTGGGTGGTGGTTGCAACGCTCGCGACAGCGTGTCACTCCGCCTGCCTACGGTGGTGGGAGCTGATGCACGCGGTATGAGGCCCGCAGTGATGTTGATTAACGCAGTGGAGGTGGTCGTGGGTGGTGGCCTCACCTCTCCCGAGCAGGTGGGGAGGTTTTTATCCTCCCCGATTCCCCATTCCTCATCGAGCAAATATTGAGTTGGAGACCCCGTGATCAGTGGTCAAGATCAAGGGATTTCAAATTCCCTCGCGACAATTAACTGCATCCAAAGGAGGAAGGTCAGCTATGCTATGTTGGCACAGCGCGTGGAATACGTGCGTGGAAGCTGAAACTAGAATCTCTTCTTCCTTGCATGGAGAGATTTAGTAAAACCTAATTATCATCACGTCCAGCCAAGTCCTGTATTCTTTTTTCAACCCGGTCAAATCTCCTTGCAACTAGAATCTCTTCTTCTTTTCAAAATACTCATGCAACAAAATCGTGACTTATCATTGATTCTAATTGACGATGCGAAGATCTGATTTTTTATTCCTAATATGCAAATGCGAAATGGTAACGGAATGCAAATAATGCTAAAATGAAGCACTTGCACTTATCACATAATTATGCACACATGTAAATACATAATATTTTAAAAAATTTAGCAACCTTAGGTCAAACTAATATCCAATAAATTACATTCCTCAATCACCACCCAAGGCACCCCTTCATACTTGGCACCAACCTAGTCACCTCTTCAACCCACAACCACCACCATAACCAACCCAAGTTGACGCCAAAACACCACTACAACTACCCCCATTTTTGGCATCAACATAGCCTTCAATCACCACCATCCAAGCTCCACCAAATAACATCCCAACCATCTATTCTTGGCACCAACACACTACCTTCTAGAAACCCTAAATTGGTGTCAAAAAGAAGGCACCTATCCATGGTGGACGGCCACCAATGGTGCCTTTTGGCCACTATAACTACCCCCCTTCCTATCCTATATAAGCCCCTGCATACCCCCCATTTAAAATCACCCTTGGGTACACTTTATTCTACACCAAAAATCCATCTAAAGACCAAGGAAGAGAAGAGTAGGTGTGCATATTAAGGAGGCCAACACCCAAGGAAGAGAAGAGTAGGCATGCATATTAAGGAGGCCAACACCATGTCTTCTTAGTCTACAGTCCACTCTTTTCTTCCTTGGATCCAAGCCAAGGAGCAAGGTTACTTTGGAGGACGGCCAGGCAAGGAGAGAGGAGGGTGGTGGACATCCATGCTTGGGAGCTTGAAGGAGACATCATCATCTTGGAGCTTAGGAGAAAAGGAGGAGCCCTCTTCAAGTTTGGGGCAACCGTTCTTGGAGCGAGGGCATCTTCTATCAACTTGGAGCATATAATTTTCTTCTTCCTCTAGCTTTTTGTAGTTGCATTAATTTGTCTTTAAGCTTTCCTCTATACTTGAGGATTACTTGTGTGGGATCCTCCACGCAAGTGAGCTTCTCAAGTGCCACAAATTTGTGTAACTTCATTTTGCTATAAAAGGTTTGTTTGCCTTTCAAATTTTACCTTTTAATTTTATGCTTCAAGTTAGTTGCACACACATCTTTCCTAATTACCCTAGGTCACACTTGCCTAGGGTGAGCTTAGAAAAGTTGGGTTTTATCGCTTTACTTTTATCGCGATTGTTTAGGCGTATTTCTACCCTTTAGTTGCCCATATCTCAAAACCCTAAAAAATTCGCAAAACCAAAAGAAAAAAAACAAAAAGAAGATTTGAGAAAGTGAGAGAGAGGGAATATCATTTTTGATAATTAACAAATTGATCTCTTTGGACAACCCCAGATGCTCATCTAATCTAGGTTTATAAATTTAAAAGTTGATCAATTTATACGTGTTACAGTGACTTAATTCATATCTTTATCAAACCGCGTGTTTTTCGCATCATTAAGTCATTTATCATCAAGTAAGGACATCTAGACTTCAACCTTACCTAGAGGATAGGTTTTGTTATTCCCGAAATCCACAATGGCCCATTGCTAAGGTTTAAGCATGTCCATTAGCAGCTATATGGCTTTGTTAAGCATGCTAGCATAGAACTCCCTTCTTCCACTAAACTGTGATGGGCCATTTTCCTCGCTAGAGGAAGTGCTACCACTAATGAATCAATATCAGGACTTCCTTTTGGTCTTTCTCAAAGAAAGTGATGGTCAACTTAAAGTGGCATTCTACCTTCCACTCTTCATGGATTCTACACAAATGTCCTTGTTTTTTGGGGGTGGTAACCCTTCCCTCGAAAAATGACACACAACACATACACACACTCTCTTGATTATTGCAAATGGGATTACCTAGTTATGGAGGGTGTCAGTGATGGAAAGCAGTTGGATTTGACTCATCCTAAGGTTAAGGTAGGAGCATCCCTTCATATGTTTAAGATTACCACATAGTCATCGAAGCCAAATTCACATTTGAAATCATTTTCCCGATAGTCAAAGAAGGTGTCATCATAATCCAGGTCATAGGTGTTGCACTCTTGATGGGTGACTTGAATGGCTGGTCATGCCCCTGAGGAGATTGTTAGAAGGTCCTTGGTTAAAGGTGTAGTTGGCCTTGATTGCGGTTAGTTCTCGGTGGCTACTTGCTGTGTAAACTCAGACATATCCTGCTTTGCTGACTTAATGAGATTATCAATCTAATAGTGCAAGTGGTGAAATTGGTTGGTCTTGCATCCTTGCTCCCCATGGAATTCACAATAGTTATTTTTTTGTGGCCTTCCCCTTGTACTGAGCCATAACAACCAAGGATTTTTCTTCATACTAGTAACTAGTGTCATTAAAGAGGACTAGTAGCTTGCTAAGAAGGTTATTCTTCTTTGGGCTATTTCTTGGTTTAGCCTTGGTTGTTGGGGCCTAGCTTAGGTTTGAATAGCTCTTCCACCCTTCCCTTAGACTTGTGGTAATCGTCTAGTGGTATCAAGTCCTCAAATGTTAGATTACCTCCTTAATGAAGGCGGATACACACATCAAGGCCTCATGCATTGTCCAAGGCTTATTATGGTGCAAATTGTTGTAAATATCACTATAGCAAAGACCTAGCATGAGGTCCCATACAAAAATGTTCTTGTTAACCCTATTGAGTTAAAGATATTGGTCTTTGAATTGGAGGAGATAGTCTTAGAGGTTCTCCTTTAGACTTTAATTGATTGTTGAGAACATGACTAGGCCTCTCCGCAGCTTCCGACAGTTCTTGAATTGGTGTAGGAACAAGATCTTGGGTTGTTCATAAAAGTCTATGGAGTTGGGTGGTAGTTTATTAAACCTCACTTGGGCCTTCCCCTTCAAAGTCACAAGAAAGTCTCTACATTGGATCACCCTCTACCTCCTAGAGGTACATTACAACATAGAAATAGTTGAGGTGGTTGATCAAATCAAAGTTTCCATGGGATATCTTATGATCATGACCTTATTACCTTTGAAGTGAAGGGAGGGATCTTGGTTGTTGGGCACTATTGAGGCTAGGCCTTTACATCTTCCTCCCAAGACATTGCCTCACATACTTATGGAGGGAAGGAAAATTGTTGTTGTTAACCTTCACATGGATCTTTTGTTAATGAGAGTAGGCAGCACCACTCCACATGGGGCTCTATCTTTGTTCCTTTATCGCCTTCTTACCAAAGGCTTTCTCTAGGGCCTTGAGGCACTGATGAAGCTCTATGATCTTTTAAAGTTCCTTTGGAGGAGGGGTAAGTTGAGAAGAGCTATCATCGAAGACACAACCCTCTTGCCGAGTGTTTGGCTTAATGGCCGTATCCTCCACTTTTCACTCCAGTAGGGGCCACCAAAGTTGGTGTCACTGAAGTAGGAATAAGAGAAGAAAAGAGAATAGATAGATATTTAGCTAGGTTCACCCTGCACAATGGGCTATATCCTATGGAGGATTGCTTCTCCATTCTCTATATGAGTTGTGTTATAATCAGAGTTCTTGCCCTAGTCCCTTTATGATACATACATACAAGGGCAAGTGTTCATGCATGTCTGTCTCTTATAGTGCTCATATATCAAGTCCCATAGGAAAAGGAAAAAAAAGTAAGTAATCATTTTGATTGCATGGGCGCTAAATCCGTATGTGTTCACTTTTCTTCCCATATTTTTGACATCGCCTACTACCTTGGGATTGGTTGGAAGCCTATTGCTTTAGGATTTGGCCTCTCTATTGTCTCCTCTATTGTCATGCCCTCCTACATTTGTTAGAAACAAACTACTATGGTAGGCACCCTGTCCCATCTAAGCAATGATGCAAGGGTGTTGAGCCAATGGAAGATCCTAACATGCTAGTAGGAGGTGGTAGGCCATTGCTAGATGGCTCGACATCCCGTAAGGATAGCAACTTCCTTTTGGAGACAAGCTTTCCTTGTTGTTTCTCTTGCTTGATTTCTTCTTGCACACAAAAGGAATCTTTTCCCTATCTTCGAGCATGGATCTTGCAATAGTGGTGTAGAATCTATAGGTGAGAAGGTAAAGCTTGTAAGTAACATTTCTTCCCCATTTAGAGGAAGTAGTTGAGACTAACCCAACTTGGAGGATAGTTATCTGACTTGATCCTATGTGCTTTTGTTGAACTTCAACATTGAATGGGAAGGAAAATAGAGTCCTTTGTGTTCTTAGACTTCTAGCCTTCTACTAGATCTATTTTGGTGAGTTTGCTTTAGGGCGATTCATCAACTGCGTTGTTGGTTTGGCATAGCTATGCTAGATTTGGGCTTTGGTTTTCCCTAGGTGGACCCTACAGGCAATCTTGGATAATCTAGCCTTATCATGATGTATCTAGAACTCATTTTCTCATGGTAGGGTTTTTCTTCTAGGCATCACAAGAAGAACTAATCAACAAATATTAACAAAGATTACCAAATAATGCTCAATACAATTGACGGATGGAAATCTATATTAGAACAAAAAAGACATTAGTCCAAAGATCCAAAGAGAGAATCAATTTCTTTCCCTTGTTATGGTTACCGGCTTTGGATGTTGCTTATGGCTATGTAATTATATGAAAAATAGAGAATATATGAGAAATAATGAATACAATGAAGGTAGTTTAATTAGACCAAGTCAAACTATGCTGGTTAATCTAGGAAGCTTCAAAATATGGGGGACAAAGACTAGGGGTACAATTATATCATGGAGTTGCATGTCCTTATAATTTGACCTTTGGTTGATCTACTTACATTCCATGCACTTTGCATTAGTGTACCCTAAGGTGTTGCGTGTCAACATTATTGAATAGTTTGATGCCACATTCAGGTAAATTTCTTACAAATAATCTGATTCAGTGTATCCTATACTCAAAAAGTCTAATCAGTCTGATAGCCTTGATGATTCACGATAAGAGAGATCTTGGCATGACAAGCCGACATACCAATCGGAAGCAACAGTCTTATTCTTAAACTTCTTAAATAGCACAATTACTTGTTTAGCTTAAGATTTCTTAAATAGCATAACTACTTGTAAGATTTCTAAAATAGCATAACTACTTATTCAGTATATGCATCTTTGCTTGTTCTCGTAATAGTTTTGAGTATTGTGTCATCATTATTTCCCTCTGTGTTTTACCGGACATTTTACTCACGTCTTGGTTTTAGGCAATTACCAAGGATTCATCATCAGAATTGACTAATCCGAGAAACGTACTTAAGGGAGGTATTGAAGAGGATGAACCAAGAATCTAATGGTATTTTCTAATTTTTGTATTTATCACACAAGCATGGTGTCCTTAGGCATCTTCAAGCACTACGTAGCACACTGCTCAGTTCAGCTTTCTACTTTCAACAGTTTGGTAACTATTGAAGGTGACTCTGTTTAGAAAACCTTCATTGTTAGTGGAGTAAGCAGATATATTGCAAGCAAAGTTCAGGAAGTTGATATAGAGTATTCGATAAAGCATATGATATGTAGACGAGTATATGATTTTATATTTTTTATTTAAAAAATATTAAATAATTAATCATCTCACTAAAATTAGAACTAATCAATCATTATTCAATTAATAATGCTTGTTTAAACCTAATTAAAACAACTGTTTAAATCAAAAGGTGCTGATCATATTTCTAACAAATAATACATAAACAATAAGCATCAACTACACCTAAAATTAGACCTAAACTACATAGCAAGCCAACATCAATCACACCTAATCAAACTAATCAATCCTAAAACAACAATAAGACCTCAATATTTCTTGTTTCAAGAAAATCAAACCTAAAACATATTCTACACCATACAAATCATTAAAAGTAACCATTTATCAACCTAAAACACACAACATACCAAAAATAATCTTAAGGTTTAGACCTAAAAAAAAGTTTAACAAGAGAGCAAAAAGGACAAATCTTATGTTTTTGACCTAAAAAGAAGCCACTCAAATAAAAACTACCAACGTTAAAGAGCGTGGACCCGAGTTGAACTCCGACCAAGTTCTTGTCAGCACTGCCGGCCAAAAGAAGCTCCTTGTCACCACCACCAACCAGAAGAATCTCCTCGTCACCACCTCTGACAACTATTTCCTATGGGGCAATGGGTTTCCAAGGCCATTGATGAGGTTTTCTAGGGAGGGTGATGGGATTAGGGTTTTTCATTGAGAGGGAGAGGGGGTTTGAGGTAGGATATCAAGTTTTGAATATGGGGTTGGGTGGCACCAATTGGGTCATGTGACCTTCTATTCAAAGAACAGGCGACTAGGCACCCGCATATATAGGTATGCAACTCAACTACTCAACCCAACTTGATTACACGACTGCCCCATATTACCCAGTTTGTACAGAAACCCATTGATGCATATGTGACCGCATACTCAGCGTACTTGACCGATCTCCTAAACACTGTTGCGAGTGTTATAGCTGAAAACGAACATTAAGAAGTCTCAAGCATCTGGAATGCAGATAAAAAATGGCACGAGTACGGTCTTACAATATTACCATCCGTTTTGAAACTGGATATATATTCTCTGAAAATGGCCGTCGACAAGTACGAGATACGTTTAACATATTGTACCGTTCCCTAAAAAATCGATCGATTTGAATGGATAGCAACTTCGCTTTTTTTTCTTTCAAAATAATCCATTCAAATGGTATGGAGATGTTGGTGCAAGCCTCGAACTTCTCAAGCATCAGTCGATGATGTGTACATATCTGTAGCTATACTAGGTTTTCTTCTCTTTTCGGTCTAGACAATAACGTCTCACTCGCAGTGGTATAGTCATCAATCCATTTATCCATATGCTTCAAAGCAAGCACCAACCATTTTCCTTTGAGGCTGTTGGACGGCCACTGGCACTGGATCAACTCTGATTGCTGCAGAGGATCCGGTAGCTTCATTATTACCTGTTTGAAATTTTGATGGCTATTGATACAAATGCATAGAAACATATTCCTACATGTTCAGTGATATCTCAATTTTGAATGGATAGAGAAATAGATATACAAGTACTTTATGCAAATGTAATTATGTACATACGGACAGGCAGACATACATACACACAGGCTATCTATATCTTAACCAATCATATAACCCAAAAATACATTTCACCTAAACAAGAGAAATGTTGTCTCTTTCCTTTATGCTTGAATATGCCATTCCCTCCCTTGTACAAACAAATACATGAGGGCTTCAAGGAGTCAATGGGCCAAAGAATGTGATTGGTTGAAAGAATATCCTTATCTACGGAAAATATAGTTAATTGAATTTGTTATCGTATGTTGTCTAGCTTGTCAAGCTCTTTCACCTGTCTCATTGATGCAATGGACATGATCAAGAATAGACCTGCATAAATGGGGCATGAAATGTTAGCTGATACAATAGACACGTTAAAGAACATACCTACATCAACAAGGCATGACATGCTAGTTCAAGAAGGTTCCATGCAAACACATCAATGACATTCTTGTTCTGTAGTGAGATGATAGGATTTTAGATACCAACATATGGTGTCCTATTTTCAAGCTCAATTTTTTGATCCCAGAATAGATTCTGCACAGTTTAGAAGTGTCGCATTGACATTGCTGTTTTAAATTTGCAAATCTAAAAATTTAACCCAGAATGACCTACATGGCATATCTCAGCTTCTTTCTCAATCCATTTCTTTCCTTTCCATTTTCAGACAAGTGTTGGATTCAGATTCTTATCCTGGATGAAAGACCAAGTGCTCAACCATAAAGTGATATAGATGTAAAGATATTCCCCAGCTTCTAAATGCAATAGCCATTTAACTATACCCAACTATTTGAATTTCACCTAAATGGCTGTGAGAAGGAAATTTTCGCTATGAATTTTCAGTGTAAAGCATGTTAGCATAAATTTTCTATTTTTATTTTTTATTATTGTATGACTATTAGGTTTGATTTGCTCCATAGGAGCTTTTATGTACTTCCACTCTTTCGGTCTCTCTATATAAGAGAGTCATAGGATTTCTAATGGAATTTGAATCATTTCATCCAATTTGGTATTAGAGCACCGATCATAGACTGTGGCTCTAGATATCCTACCCCTCAAGGCCTCCTAAACCCTACCACCTCATCCCGATCTCCTCTCTCTCTTCCTTGGTGTCGGCAAATGGGATTCTCCCATCGGTGATGGCGGCGACAGCAGTGCCGGCACACCTTTGGCGGCGCGCAGCAGCCCTCGTTGTGGCGCTGCGACGGTGCGGGCCTAGTTGCATCAACATAGCGGTGACTTGACCGGGCTTAGCTTGGCAGCGGTGTAACCCTAGAAGAGTACCAGTAGTGCGCAACGCTGCAAGATCGTGCACAATATGGCTTGGCGATGCTGATCCAACCATTGCGATGACCGGCAGAGCTGCACATTGGTAGCGACGACCTGTGCGGTGGTGACGACGACGGACTGCATGGGCGGTGCGGCAACCTGTGCAGCGCTTCTAACCGTACAGGGGTGCTGCGCAAGGTTGAGCAATCTCGATTTGGCACCTAGGTGAGGTCGACATCTGTCCAAGGAGG
Source organism: Thalassia testudinum (assembly GCA_037157565.1). Taxonomy (NCBI): domain Eukaryota; kingdom Viridiplantae; phylum Streptophyta; class Magnoliopsida; order Alismatales; family Hydrocharitaceae; genus Thalassia; species Thalassia testudinum. Next base: position 242,489 of record JAZHRO010000061.1, read on the forward strand.
ACTCTTGTTAACGATGCACATCTGAATATGGATTTCTTCATTAATGAGTTTGTTTCATTGGGTGTGATTGACGGGTGCCTTTGGATCAGTTCGTTTCATTGATTGATGAGTTGTTTAGCTCCCTTTGGACATGTTGAACTCACTAGAAATTGTTGAGTTCACGATGGAGGCCGCTATGGAAGCAGGAAAAGTCAGCCTTGACAGAGACCATCATGTCAGATAATGTCATCTGAATAGACGAGGAGGCCCTTCTGCATGAGGTAGGGGGTGCCGTCGTCGACAGGGTAGCAAGCAGTGGGCCACTAGTATGTTCCCTGACAAGATAGGTCATGTTTAGCCTGTGTCTGAAGCTACAGAGCGGGTCGATGGGATTGTTAGGAAAGAGGATGAGGTAGTTATGTCTACCACTTTAGGTACTGCAGTTCTTGTTTCTTTTGTAGATGATGGATGGTTAATTGATTCTGGGGCATCTAGGCATCTTAGTGGAGATCGGGAGTGCTTTCGCATGGTGCGTGATGTTCTTCTTGATAGGACTGTCCAGGTGGCTGATGGACATCTTTCTCAGGTCCAATCGAGGGGGAGGTTACTATATCCCCTACCTTGAAACTGTCCAATGTTTTATTTGTTCCTGATTTTCCGATCAATTTGTTGTCAGTTAGTAGGATTACCAAAGAGTTCAATTGCAAAGCAATCTTTGATGATGTGGGGTGTGTTTTCCAGAACAAATTCACAGAGAAAACTATTGGTGGTGGACATGAGGAAGGAGGTGTATACCGCTTAGCTCAGTCTCCATTGGCAGTTGTTGGATAGGCAAATGTGGCATACAAGGCAGGGACAACACTTCAGTGGCATCGTCGATTGGGACATTCCTCTCTAGATCGACTGAGATGGGTTATTCCTCATTTATCACCTGCTACTGTTCTTTGTAACGCTTGTCAACTAGGCAAGCATCATCATTCCAGCTATTCTCCTAGCACTACGGTTATGCCATCTGCATGTTTTGATTTACTCTACATGGACATATGGGGCCCGAGTCGTACTCCAGATAAGTAGGGATACCACTTCTACTTGGTGGTCGATGATTTCTCCAGACTATCATGGACCTTTTTGCTTCGTAGTAAGTCAGATGCATTGAGATGTTAATCAATCAGATCAAGACTCAATTTTCTACAGTTATAAAGATTGTTAGAACCAACAATGCACTTGAGTTTTGCACTAGGAGACTGGCCCTGTTCTACAGCTCCCTAGGCATCATACATCAGACCTCCTACTCCTATACGTCCCAGTAGAATGGCTTGGAAGAAAGGAAACACAGACATCTCTTAGACGTGGCCCGGACATTGTTGATACATCATAATGTTCCATCTTCCTACTGGGGAGACGCCATTTTGATTGCTTGCTACCTAATCAACAGGATGCCTAGTTTGGTCATTCATGAGCAGATTCCGTATCAGATACTATATCCAGATAAAGATTTGTTTGTTGTGCCTCCTCAGGTTCTCGGCTGTGTTTCATTTGTTTACATTTTTGGTCTTGGCAGGGACAAGCTTGCTCCCCGTGTGGTCAAGTATGTATTTTTAGGTTACAATGCCACCTAGAAAGGCTACAAATGTAATGATCCCATTGGTAGGTGACACTATGTTATCATGGATGTCACGTTTCATGAAGAAGTGCCTTATTTTTTTATGAGGAGCCACCGGATGTCTACTTCAGATGCACCTGCCCTGATGCCCTTTCCCCTATTCAATTTGAGGATATTCCTGTTTCGACTGCCCCACCTCCTGCTTCAGATTCCAGGGAGTTCATGGATGATTTTGAGAAGCTACATAGCCCGATGCGCATGTACAGTAGACCTCACTTGACTCTGCAGAGGTCATCTCCGTCTACGCCACCAGACTCTCCTGCACAGATGCATGTTGATTCCACTAAGCTGCTTGTTGACGATGGTCCCATAAGTCACTCTATGATGCCTGATGCTACTGAGGATCTTCCTATTGTTATTAGGAAGGCTCCATGCTCTTGTGCTCGCTACCACGTTGCAGGTCATCTTCCCAATGCCCGTCTTGGGAAGTCGTTTGTCCAGTTTACTCCTGCCTTATCAGCTGTAGAGATCCCTGCTACCTACCAGCAAGCTATGCTTCATCCAAAATGACGGGCTGCCATGGAGGACGAGATGGTTGCACTTCGGAGTCGCGGGACCTGTGAGCTCACTCCACTTCCTGACGGAGCTATTGTTGTTGGCTGTAGATGGGTATTCACAGTGAAATTTAATCTAGATGGGGGCATTGCCAGGTACAAGACGCTTCTAGTGGCAAAGGGGTTCACCCAGATCTATGAGGTGGATTTCTTTGACACCTTTGCACCATTTGCCCAACTTCCTACTGTACGGGTGCTGCTTGCAGTGACAGTTCAGTTAGATTGGCCTTTACATCAGCTGGATGTGAAGAATACCTTCCTCTATAGAGATCTCTAAGAGGAAGTCTATATGCAACAGCCGCCTAGTTTTGAGGCTAAGGGGGGGTTGTATGTCGACTATAGAAGGTCATTTATGGCCTTAATTAAGTAGAGTCCCAGAGTCTGGTTCCAGAAACTATCATAGGTTGTACAGGCAGCTGGGTTTAGGAGGTCGACAACTGACCTCTCTTTTTGTCAAGAGGATTGTATGAGGTATGGTGGTATTTCTTGTTTATGTTGATGACTTGATTGTCATAGGAAATGATGAGCAGAGTGTTGCTGAAATTAAGCGCATCCTAGTAAAGCAGTTTGTCATGAAGGACTTAGGAACTCTATGATACTTTCTCGGTATTAAGGTTGCTCCTTGAAAAAAGGGCGTGGTCTTGTCCCAGAGGAAATATGCTTTGGACATATTGTAGGAGATTGGCATGCTTCGGGCCAAGGAGGCCAATATTCCTATGGATCCCAAAATGCCACTATATGATAAGAATGCATAGTTGATGAACAATAGGCAGTACAGGCAATTTGTGGGCAAGCTGCTATATCTCACTATTACGAGGCCAGATATCTTTGTAGTAGGGAAACTGAGTCAGTCATGGCCAAGCCAACACGCCAGCACTGGGATGCAGCATTGATGGTGCTCAGATACATCAAGAAGGCTCCTGGGAAGGGTTTTCTCTTTTCCAAGGGGTCTTTCATGACCTTGGTTGGATACTCTGATGTGGACTACGCTGGATGTCATGTGGATTGCAAATCCACTATTAGGTTCTGCACATTTCTAGTAGGGAGTTTGATTACATGGAGGAGCAAGAAGAATAGCACAGTTGCGAGATCTAGTGCCGAGTCAAAGTACAGGGCTACAACTCAGGCCATTGTAGAGATGATGTGGAGTAGATGCCTACTTATTTACTTGCAGATACAATTTTCTAGTCTGATGGAGATAAAATATGATAATAGAGCAACTACTTTTATTGCCAACAACCTAGCTTTTCATGAGAGGACGAAGCACGTTGAGGTTGACTGTTACTACAATAGAGCCATCATTTATAAGGGGTTGCTTTATACCATGCCAGTCACATCTGAGGAGCAGATTGCTGACATCTTTACTAAGCCCTTAATCAGATCTTTATTTGATTCATGTGTATTTAAGCTGAGCATGATAGATATCTATGTTCCAGCTTCAAGTAGAGTGTTCGCATATATTTTCTATTTCTATTTGTCGTCATTGTATGGCTGTTGGATTTGATTTGCTCCTCAAGAACTTTTATGTACTACTCTTTTGGTCTCTTTCTATATAAGAGAGTCCTAGGATTTTTAATGGAACTTGAATCATTTCATCTAATTAAGGTGTGGTCAAATGCACATGTAGGTTTGAAGGCATGCAGGGTATAAAAATAGCATGCAGATTAGCTATTAGCTAATATATAGCATCTAACATTCTTGCTCTCTGCATTACATTCCCTCTAAAAATGTCAGCATCAGAAATATAATGGCATATCAAAGTTAGAGCTCTAATTAGACATCGGAACATCATGCATCCCAGGCAATCACTTACCAGCTGCAATCAGAGACAGATTAGCAACAGCTACGGTGCCTTGAAGGCTTAATGTTACCCACCCATTTAGAAAAATTCCACCAAAAACAATGTATATGGTCGCCATCTGGAGTGTAGTTGCCTTCTTAGAGGCTCTCTCCAACTGGTTCAAGTAAGACAGCACTTAAGATCAGTGGTGAATGAGTATCATATACTATAGTTATTGAACCAATCTAACAAAAATTTAACAAATTGCTTCCAGTAGTCTATGATAATATTGAGAAATGACCTCAAGCACTCTGACATGAAGTTTGAGATCCCCTGACTCTAGCTGTTTAGTGAAATCTTCTATCTTCTGAAGCTTGAAAGGCAGTGAGAGGGCATAATTTCCCACCTACAATCAGGATAAGAAATCTGATATCAATGCAGAACTTCAAAAATTATTAACATATTGACAAAACTATTAGGGCTATCTTAATTGTTAATATTGTGTCTACATGACAATGATGGAAATTCCACAGAAATATACAAGTATAAATGTATAAGTTGCACTATAAGGCCATACTACTGCATAAAGCATCTACATCCAGTCTAGTTAGAAGAATCAATCAACCTATTTTATTGAGAAATTTATCCTCTTTATAGGGAGGATTAAAGGAACGTGCAAGCCCTTATTAGAATATGTGAAGATGAAAAGACTGTAACTTAAATGGAAACAGTAACAACCTTTCCCTCAAGCTAGATTATAGATGCCAATCAGGTCCAATTTCAAACAATATTGATTAAATGAAGTGTGAAAAAGCCCCTTAGGGCTTGTTTGGCAAAGGGATAAGTGGTGGGATATCTCTCCTAGGAGGACTTGGGGCACTATTCATGAAGGATTGGGGCACTATTCATGACTTCCATCAACATTTAAATCAAACCATTCCATTACATCATATCAATACCAATATATATTAAAATATACCAACTTTAACATAACATACCCATTAAAATATATTTACTATATCACATCAATCCACTCACACCCATATTTTAATGTGAAACAAATACCCACTAACATCACGTCACTACACCAATCATTTTATCCCACCACTTATTTCACCACACAAACAAACACCCCTCTTCACTATTCTATCCCTACAGTATGTTATCCCACTGCCAAACATGACATTAGGTTGCATTTGGCTGGAGAATAAGGGTTATACCTGGATAAAGTACTGTAAGGATAAATTGTGGGCTTTTGGTTGTGGTCTAAAAATTAGTGGGATAAAATGATTGGTAGTGTGATGTGATATTAGTGGATGATTTTTTAATATTATGATATAGGTGTGAGTGGGTTGATGTGATATAATGAATATATTTTAATGGGTATATTATATTGAAGTAGATATATTTTAATGTATATTGATGTTGATTTGATGTAGTAGGATAATTTGATGTTGATGTTGATTGGTGGAGTGGAATAAGTTGTATCCTTTGACTTCTAAATTAATTCCTTTAACTTCCTCTAGTAATCCTTTGATCGGGGGTTAACCCTTGGGTTATCCCCAAGCCAAACGCAGCCTCAGTGAATAATGTTGGGCTGTTGGGCAGAAGGGGAGATGTTAGTACTTTGACTAAGTTCCTTTTTAATCATTGCTCTACTCCACCAACAATGGAAGTCCACGTCCACATGCTTGATCCTCTCATGAAATGTTGGTCATTGGCAATAAAAGAAGCTGCTCAATTATACATCTCATTTCTTAAAGGACGTAACAGGTATACAGTCACATCAATTCAGCAATGTAAGCCATGGTTTTTACTTAGATTTTTCTTCTCACTCCAGTTACAAGATTCCTTATTTTTAGAATTTATGTTTATGGATTGTTTACGTATTTTTTTTGTTTAGTCATGGGTTTCTTTGTAATTTCCCTCCATGTCTCTCTATATGAAGAGGGGTATGAAGAGGGGTAAGGTTTCTTTGATCATTATTGAATTCTAGTTTTTCCAACATGGTACTAGAGTGATAATTCTAGGTTGACAATCTGATATCCTATCAAACAAATAGTTTTTAGATTTTTTCTTCTTCTAAACACAAAAATCCATGTTTTGATGGAAGATTTACTTTAGTCCTTGGACTCAGACTCTCATCCAATCTCGCAGTTGGCATCAACCACCTTTGACCACACTTATTGGTCTTACTTCAGCTCTGGTAGCCTCCCCTTTACACTGCTAGGGCTTTGATGAGGAGACCAGGTGCCACCATGTCTCGAAGGCCTAAGCAATGTGCAAGAATCCCATCTCCCATGGGATTCCTAGTGACCCTATTAAGGCCATGCCCTCGTTAAATGACCCTCCTTTTGAAAGCAAACATCAGGTTGAGAATTGCCCAACCTTGGCCTTTCCCCTCAGCAGCAAGTTTCACTACCTTCGTTCTTGCTCCTCTCTGCCAGGAACCTCCATCACCGAGCCTTGTTGCTAGCACAGTATTTGTGATTGACAAGCACCTGTTCAAAACACCCTATCTTTAGGGATCGGTTGTCAAGATTGCCGAAGCCTCTATAGCCCATCATGGTTGCATAATAAACTCTCAAGGCATTTTTTGCTGGATGCCTTAAAGGATTATTGAGTTGATTTTCTCCCATATGTTTAGATCCCATCAAATTGTGCAACGATGAAGTCAAGGATGTCTTTGGAAACTTTATAGGGTGTTCGACTGTCGCAAGTGCACCTCCTCTTATGCAAGGTGACACTATTAAACTTGATATTACTGATTTTTTCCTCTAGGCCACCTCTTTTCCAGTATTTGTAAGATCTTATAAGAAGAAATGACATCTTCCAAAGGATGAACTAAGTGAGAAGATGGAAGATGAGGAAGCAGATAATGATCGAGTAATCATGTACACGCTGAACGGTATGAAAGAGTCAATTGCAAAGCAGGTCTTCCTCATTGAAGAAGATATGGAAGGTGTTACATGAGATACATTTCAACAAAAACTACATTACAAGCCTTTAGAAGGTAATTGAATCGTGACCTTCACACAACATTATGATTCTCTTAAGATGTAAAAGATACCTTATGTAAACAGGTATTCAGATCATGGAGATGGATCCATCTAACCCTAAGTGTTATAAATGTAGTACCCACTCTCCTTTCATTCTTTAATGGAGAAAACCCTAGCTGTTATTAAGTGTTAGGTTGGGGATTCAAAAGGCTTGTGGTTTTGGGGATTCTCCACAGGTATACACATGTTGAAGCTCCCACGCTTGCAGGATGAGGGTCTCTAGGTTCATGTTGAGGCCTTCCCTTTCGCATCATTCACGGTGATTTGGTGGTGGAAATAGCAAGCAAAGTCAAAATAAATAGAAAAATAATAAAGACCGAAGGAATATCTCAACATTCTCCCTCAAGCTGGAGCATATATGTCAATCATGCTCAACTTGGAACAACAATTGTCGAAAGCAGAACATGGAAGAGGCTTTGTGTAGACATCTGCTATTCGGTCTTTAGATGCAACAAAGGTAGTGCGCAACATCCCACGTTGGATCAAGTCTCTGGTGTACAGGTAGTCTACCTCAACATGCTTGGTGTGCTCATGGAACATGGGGCTGTTCACACTATATGTAGCTTTTTGATTGTCACATCTCATCTTCATAGACTTTTGATTCTGGATATGCATATCACGCAGTAGAGACCTCACCTATATCATCTTTGTAGCTGTCTGGGTCATAGCCCTATACTCTAACACGGTGTTGGATTTGGAAACTATTCCCTATTTCTTGCTCCTTTAAGTAACCAAATTCCCAGCTACAAATGTGTAGAATCCAGTAGTAGATTTTTTATTAGCCAAACATCTCGCATAATAAGCATTAGAATATCTAACTACTGTCATGGGAGATCCTTTTTGGAAGAGTATCCCACGCCCAGATGCTTTCTTTAAGTATTTAAGCACCTACATAGCCGCTTACCAATGTTGCTTTGTCAGTTTGTCCGTAAACTAACTTAGCTTGCCCACAACTAAAGCAATGTCTCGTCTCGTAATCATTAGATACAATAATTTTTCCACAAGTTGCTTGTATGCTCGACTATCTACGGGCTCTACCTCCTCATTATAGAAATGCACACATTGGGGTCCATAGGAATATTGGCTGGCTTGGACCTTAGCATACCTGTCTCCTTAAGCACATCTAAAGTATACTTGTGCTGAGACAACACAATCCCCTGCTTGCTTTTGGCCACCTCTATACCAAGAAATTATCGAAGTTGCCCAAGTCCTTCATAACAAATTGCTCAGTAAGAGATCGCTTGACCTTAGTTATCCCAACTTTACAATCATCGGTAATAATGTGATCAACATATACCAACAGGATCATGACACCCCTCTTAGTCTTCTTGACAAATAAAGAATATGACCTGACAAAGATCGCTGCAGACCCATATAATCTCCTCTACCTCCAAGAGCTTCTGAAGGCATGCTCTTGGACTCTGCTTAAGGCCATAGATGGCTTTTTACAATATGCACACACTCCCTCTAAACCTTTAACCCAAGGGGCTCTTACATGTAAACCTCTTCTTGAAAATCGTCGTATAGGAAGGCATTTTTCACATCAAGTTGGTAAAATAGGAATCCAAACCATCAACGGGAGAAAGTATCGAAAAGTCCACCCCATACATCTGGGTGAACCCTTTTGCCACCAACCGAGCCCTGTACCTCGAAATAGACCCCATTAGGTTGTATTTTAAGGCAAAGATCCAACGAGATCCCACCATACTGGCACCAGTTGGAAGTGGAGTAAGCTCCCACGTATGTCGAGTCTGTAGAGAAGCCATCTCATCTTCTATGGCTTTATGTCACTTTAGATTAAGTAAGGCCTGTCGATATGTGGATGGAAGTCCCCAAATTAGCTGTAGACACGACTCCAGCCACACAGTGCTGCACACAAGAACGTGGTGACTTCCAAATGGCAATCGGAAGGTCATCATCCGAGATGTCACTTGATCCTGCACAATCACCGCTAGACACACAATGGTCGGATGGCTCAACAAGTATCTGACTCGGGGAGGATGGTAGGTCTAGAGAGTATGTGTGTGTGGGGGGGAGGGGGTGTTGCTTGTAGGCAAATATGTGACAGGAGGATCTTTAAATCTCTAATCATCACTACTACTGTCAAGTGCAGAACTACTCTCAGGTCCTGATTGTCACTATCAGATACAGGATTGGTCTCATAAATTGGAATCTCATTCATAGAAACTGGCGAAATAGGCATAGGTGCAAACTCAGCCTCTGGTAATAACTATCGTGTTGCAAGAGAGAAACAAGGGACTAAATAATGGAATGTAATGTCAGCACTTACATAGTGTCTGCCAGCCACTGGATTAAAGCATTGTGTTCATGAATTTCCAAGAAAATGCATTTCACGGCCCTCGGTGCCAACTTATCTCTCCCTGGGCCTAGGAGGTGCATAAATGCTACACACCTAAATACACGAGGTAGTAGCTGAAATAGATATCTCAGGATAAAGAATATGCCAACAGGTCCGTTCATGCAACACAGAAGAGGGCATTTTGTTAATAAGATAGCATGCTATAATAACTGCATCACCTAAGTACAAATGTGGCACACAATGATGAATCGGTAATGTATGAGCAACATCTAGTAAATGCCTATGTTTCCTCTGTGCCACACCATTTTGCTGCGAAGTATGAGGACAGGAGGTCTGATGTATAATGCCATGAGAACTGTAAAAAGCAGCTAGTCAAGTAATACAAAACTTCAATGCATTATCGGATCTTACAATCTTAATGAGAAAACTGATTTTTATTTCTAATAAAAAGGCCTCAATCACATGCCTAATATCGAACTTATTCTTTACTAAAAATAACCAAGACAACTAGGAGAAATCATTTACTATAACCAAATAATAACAGCGTTGGTCAAGAATCCAATTTAGGCCTTAAATATCCATATAAAATAATTGAAACACAACAGCAGTCCTCGGTCCTATGCTAAAACGAAAAGAGGATTTGTGGTGCTTCCTTAGTTGGCATGCATTACAGTGCATCTTAGTAGTAGGTGAAAAATGTGAGGGGTGACACGTCTGAGCCTATCTAGAGACAGGTGACCAAGGCGACCATTGCAAGGCATTCCCAACAGTAGAACTAGCATTACCTTGGCAGGTAGTGGCAAGTGGAGTCTGGACTAAGTGTTACACACCCCCTCTTTATGTCCTCCACCAATCATACTCTACCAGTCGTCCTTCCCATTAGCTTATCATGAAAAATGCATCCCACATCATCAAAAATAGCACAATAGTTCAACCTAACCATTGATCTACACATGTATACCATCTGCAACCTACATTATCCTGCCACAGACTGTAATCTGTCAAAACATCCCTGATCTCCTAATAGATGATGTGAAGCACCTGAATCTACCAACCGCAATATACCTGCAAAGGCTGGAGCGCATGTCTATACCTGATGAGGAGGCATAGGCAATAGTCTTAGTGGATGGTGTGGTTGGCTTCTGAGTCGTTGAGAGAGGCACTGAAGTAAAGCATCATAGTTAGCGCGGGGAATAGGTACAACATTTGATGGCTCCTATGATGGCACCGAGGCTTGGTTACCAATTAGAGGTCTTCCATGTTTGGTCCAACATGAAGCTTCCACATGGCCAACCTTACCACAGAAGGTGCATGTAATACGAGGCCTTCTAGACACACCTTATCCTTTCCCACATCCATTGGTGGAAGGTGCTTCCTGACCACTACGTCCAGTAATTGCAATAAGGGTAGAGGTCTAACTAGCACCATCTTTAGTCTGAGGTACAGTCATCTCAATCTGACTCAGGCGGATGTATACTTCCTCCAAGGTAGGAAGCTCAGAAAGTATAAGAACCTACAAATGGGTAGCCCTGTACTTTGCGCCAAGTCTTGACAAGAAGGAACTGCAACCTCTCTATGGTACTCTCTCTATGCAGCACATGTGTAGACCAGCTTGAAGGCATTGTACTTCTCCTGGCGGAGTAGTACTATAAAAGAGAGCACCCCTCCTATTTCAACTGAGACAGTTTATGACTATTTTGAAAAACCCGAGATGAGTTCTTCTCATGTGAGTATGTGTCACGAAGGCTATCCCACATTTCCTTATTTATCGGGTAATACATAATCTCATCTCCAATCCGTGGGATCACACAATTCATCAACCATGCTTTGACCATTGCATTGTCTTTCTTCCATGTTGCGTACTTTCCCATCTTATCCCTGGGCTTGGACTTCAACAATGTGTTTCTTGTCATGACCTTCCAACTTGATTATAGGACCAGAAAATAGACTTTTGTAGGTCCCATACTCGAGAACAACACTCGATGTCACCTTAGAATTGCTAGAAGGTGCCATCACACATCCTGTACACAAGATACACCAGGAAGTAGATTTGAAATAATTTTCAGACCATGAAGAACATAAAAACAAGTAGATCATGCCTTAAGCATGGACAACCGAGAATATAGTGGCTCGAAACTCGTGCCTAAGGTAATGTAGATATGCTTACAATAACAGGGTGCGTTACAGGCTAGAGAAGGCCCAGCGCACTTGCGCGTGGGGTTGACCCCTCTGTTGTCGCTACTAGTGGACAGAAACCACCCAATAGCATTGCTTGCATCGTTGGGTGGATCACCTGTCGCTTCTCTTGGGTTGCTGTGTCACCCGATGCACCAACGAGAAAAAGAGGGGTGGCGGTAGCGGTAGAGGAGAGAGAAGGGGATTGAGGTGTTAAGGTTTGGAGGTTTTGTTTAGTGGGATACTAGAACTTGACCTAAGACCGCACTTTGATACCAAGTAGGACAAAATGATCAATTCTTCTCTTCTAAAGAGCCCAACAGCTCTTTATATAAAGGATAGGTGTTATGAAAATAACATAGCATGTCCATATATAAAATAGAAATAGCAATCAAAGTCAAAAAAGATAGAAAAATAATAAAGACCGAAGGGGTATCTTAATAAATGTATACATCTAGAGGAGTAGGTGACAACTGTAACAGAAGTGGCAGCCACAATAGAGAATAGTATGCTGTAGTAGTAGTAACAGACAGTTGAAGACTGGAACAGTAGTAGCAGCCATAGATGGCAATAGTGTATGAATCGACACCAACATTGGCAGCGGCACTAGCATCTGCAACAAGGCAGGAGTGCGCTACACACGTAGGGGCAACAATGTGTATGTTGTCGTGTGTAAGGGATAGGGTAGCAGTGCATGGAATTGCACGTAGGGGTAGAGCAATAGTGTATGCTTACATGTGCAACGTGCGTACGATGTGTGCGTGGAGATAGGGTAGGAATGCACAGTAGGGGTAGAAAGACTGTATGCTTGTGCTATGCCCCTGTACTCAAACTCAGCACTAGAGCGTGAAACAACACTTTGTTTCTTGCTCCTCCAGGTCACCGAGTTCTTAGCTACAAAGGTACAGAAGCCAGTAGTAGACCACCTATCACCAACATCACTTGCATAATATGCATCTGAGTATGCAACAACAGACATAGGTGCTTTCCTCTGAAAAAGGCCTTTACCTGGACATCCCTTGATATACCTCAACACCTGCATCACAACCTGCCAATGAACCTCAGTGGGCTTATTTAAGAACTGAGTTAGCTTACCCACGGCAAGGCTAATATTTGGCCTAGTGATAGTCAAATATAACAGCTTCCCCACTAGCTATCGATATGCCTTCTTGTCTTTTAGCTTTATAATATCCTCAAAAAGGTGAATTTTAGGACAATAGGAATATTTGCATCTTTGAATCCTAGCATGCCTGTCTCCCAAAGAATATCAAGGGCATATTTCTTCTGCGACATAATTGTCCCTTGCTTACTTGTAGCAAACTAAATGCCTAAAAAGTATCTCAGCTTCCCAAGGTCTTTCATGACAAACCGGTGTGCCAAGCACTCCTTCGCCTAAGATATACCCTCGTATCATCACCTGTAAGAATAAGTTCGTCCACATACACAAGTAAAGCCACTATACCCCTACTGATCTTCCTCACAAATAATGAATGATCCGATGAAGACCTCTGCATCCCAATAACAGACAACGCCTCAGACAGGCGTTGAAACCAGGCTCGGGGGCTTTGCATACACACTCCCCCTGAAACTCAAAGTTAGGTGGCTATTGCATATATATCTCTTCCTTCAAGTCTTCGTACAGAAATGCATTTTTGACATCCAGCTGATGCAACTGCTATCCATAATGAGCTGCAACAGAGATAAGAATACGAACAGTGGAGAGTCGTGCAATAGGAGAGAACGTGTCAAAGAAATCCACCCTAAAGGTCTAGGTGAATCCTTTGGCCACTAGGCGGGCCTTATCCTTAAAATAGACCCATCTAGGTTGTATTTCAAGGAAAAGACCCATCTGGCTCCAACAAGGTGCGCTCCAGATGGTAGAGGTGACAGCTCCCAGGTACCTCTGATAGTAAGCACAGACATTTCCTCCATAGCTGCCTTTCAGTGTGGATGTAGTAGAGCCTGCTGGCACGAGGTAGGTAACTCAGCACTGGATACAGTAGCTGTGAATACATGAAACTCCGAACTTAGAGAATCAACAGAAACAACACTACCAGCAACATGATACTGGGCACAAGATCGTGGAGCCTTCTTGATAGCAATAGGAATGTTCTCATTAGTACTCATGGAATTAGGACTTGGAGAACCATCCACAGGTGACAGACTCTACCCTTTACATCTGCTGACACTGTATCTGAAGAAGCTTCCTGAGTAGAAACAACCCCTAGGTTACCAACACTAACCTGAGGAATCTATGGAATAGATGGAGGGGGCTTTGCCTTATACACAACTGGCAACTGATAGGTGTGACCCTTGAAGGTCCCTTCATCCGCTGGTACTGGCCTGAATATGCTGGTAGGTGGCTCAGTAGCCTACGAAGGGCTACTATTGTTTGTGAATATACCAAATGGTATAGGAGCACACTCCGGTACACTCTGCACCTGCCTGACAGCAACAGAAAAATAGGGTACAGCTTCATGAAAGGTGACATCTGCACTGATATAATGTCTCTGGTGTAAGGGATCAAAGCACCGATACCCCTTCTGAGTATGAGAGTAACCAAGAAATACACACTTGACTGCTCTAAGTGCTAATTTATCGCGCCCCGGTCCAAGGAGATGCATAAAAGCCACGCACCTAAATGTCTTCGGTGGAAGATCAAATAACTCATCATTTGGATAAATCACCTACTACGGTATCTGCTCGTGAATCGCTGAGGAGGGCAATCTATTAATAAGGTAGCAAGTTGTGGAACTGCATCTCCCCAATAGTTCTGTGGCACACTGTTATGGATAAGAAGAGCTTTGGTCATATCAAGGATATGTCTGTGCTTCCTCTCTATGATTCCATTTTGCTGAGAGGTGTGAGGACATGAGGTTTGATGAATTATGCCATGTAAGCCATAGAATTCTGCCAGCCGACGAGTACAAAACTCCAATGCATTATCAGATTTGAGAGTCTTGATGCAAACATCAAACTGATTCTTTATCATCAACACAAACATCTCAATTAGTGGGCCCATTTTAGACTTATTTTTCATGAGAAATAGCCAGGACAATATGGAAAAATCATCAACCACAATCAAATAGTACCGATGTCCTGCACTATTAGGAGTCCTATTAGGACCTCAAACATCAAGATGCACTAACTGAAAGCACGAAGACGAACGTGGTCCTGTAGCAGTCGGAAAAGATCTATGGTGCTTCCCAAGTTGAAATGCATCACAGGAAAGTTATGTAGTTGGGGATATATGAGGAATAAGCCTATGTAATTTTTCCAAAGAAGGGTGGCCCAACCGTCTATGCCACTGTAAAGCACTCCCAGATGTGGTACTAACCCGACATGCTGTAGCCATGGGACCCTGCTGAAGTCGGTAAACACCTCCTTCATATCCACTACCAATAGTCTTCCCTATCATTCTATCCTGGAAAATGCATCCACGCTCATCAAAGATGACATGACAATTCATTTGCTTAATGATTTCACTGACAGAGAGCAAGTTCATGGATAAATCTGGAACAAACTGGACATATGATTAAGTTGTATAGAAGGGGTAACATTAATTTCCCCCTGACCCCTAATAGGAGCAAGTCGTCCATTAGCCATTTGTACTGTACGACCTTGAGAGACAGGTTGAATCTGTCCAAAACACTGTAAATTCCCGGATAAATGATTGGAAGCACCTGAATCAATCAACCACGTCACAGCAGTGGTTGGAGTATCACCCACAGTGGTTCCTAGCACAATCTCTGACTGAGACACTGCCATGATCACTGAAACATACTGCCACAAACTAAGTTCAATGTGCCACAGAAAGGGTACACACTCCTGAATTTCTTCACACTTAGATATAAAAACTGATAGAAAACGCGGAATACACACCCCAAAATCTCTGTTTACACAGTCAATACTCAAGGGGAATACACACCCCAAAAAACATGCATCAAAAGGGAATACACACCCCAAAACTCAAACCACTAGATCACAGAGAATCATACTACACATAGGAAGGTTCTTGATTCAAAACCCTATCTCCATAACACTTAAGAACCTCCCTACAATGAACTGATGGTCAGCAGCCCGCTCTTCAGTGGCCTGTGTGGCGATTGAAGAGAAGACGACTGGCAGGAGGCGGTGACTGGTGAGTTACTCTACCGCAGCGTCGGACGCGGCAGCAGCGTGCTGTTCTCGAGCAACTGTAGCAGCCTACAGGATGGCAGCAACCTGCAACGCACTACACAGCAACAGCGATGGCGACGTGCTGCTTTGCAGATCTGTTGCGATGCGCTACATAGTAGCGGCAGCAGTGGGCTGCAGATCGGTTAGTGCGGCGGTAGCGGTAGGCTGCAGATCTGTTGGCGACAGTGGTGGACTGCAGATCTGCTGCCAGTTGCAGTGCGCTAAATAGTAACAGTGGCGACCGGTAAGGTAGCTACTGCAGCGGCAGCGGGGAGCCGGCCTGCCGCTGGGAGTGGCGGTGGCGGTCGACGGTAGGAGGCTTGAGGTAGGGTTAGGGTTTGTTGTTTGGTGGAGTCCTCAACCTGGTGCTTTGATACCAAGTTGAAGAAAATGAACTTTCTTACTTTACCAATTAATCCCTACACCTCTATATAGGTGAGGGAAAAGTTACATCATAAACCTACTACGAAAATAGAAATAACAAAATGCCCCTTATTACAAAAACATGACTCAAACATAATTTAACAGAACATATGCAAATCCTTCCTCTTACTTATGTAGTAAATCCTTCTTCTTACTTCTGTAGATCTCCATTGATGAGAGCCTCATCATGAATCCTAACTAGCACAATTTGATCTAAATAAGTGTGAAGAAGCTCCTACAAAACCTAAAGAAAAGCCTAACTCAGAGAATTCTGAATTGAAGAATAAAACAAGTCATGAGGGGTAAAACTGTAATTTTACCAAGGCAATACACAAACAGGGTATTTAAGGGTCTAAACACAGGTCAAATGAGCTTAATAAGGAGGAAAGTGGGATGATCTGATCTGAAAAGGGTTATAGCAACTTCTAGGAATTAAATGACATTCTATAACCCTAAAAATAAATCCACTTTAATTCATGAGGTTCTAGGCAGAGTAAGAATCAACTAAACCCTCTAAAAATCATGGAAAAATACTCCCTAGGGTTTAGAACCTTCAATTTGGCTTTTGCAACCTATTTTGACCTAATTTGAGAACCATGCCCAAATTTTAACATAATTTGAATTTTTACGCAAATTGGCCGGTCAAACATGGTCAAACCTAAAATCAAATTACACCATTAAATTCCTTAGGTTCAAATTAGGCTAGTATAAAAATTTGGACCTAAGAGAAGACCATATTGACCGACTTTACAAATTGATCATCTTAATTACTTTTTGACCCTAATCTTTTCAAAACCTTGCATCCAGACCCCTATCTTCCCCTTCGTTCTTTGCAGAACGGTCCCCCATGCCACCCTGCGCAGGCACCATACCTCCAGTGACCTTGCACGGAGGATGGCACCGCGCAGGGTAAGTCAATCGCTCTCAGGAACGAGCGGGGGGTTCCCTGCGTCATCCTTTGTCGCAGGGACCTTCCCCTATGACCGGCGGCTGCCCATGCCTCTCGTGCGAACGCATGAAAGGCATGGGTCTCCATCTCCGACCATCTAAGGTGAGTCTCCCATGTCGCTGCCTCGAAACCCTCTCCTCGCCAACACCTTTATAAGGAGCGACAGGAGCTGCTGTCTCCTTCAAGCCTGATTTGGCCGAGGATCCCTCCCCAATTTCGTGTCCTCCGCCCATGGCCAAAACGCCCGTAGGCTCCGTGGCCCTTTCCTCCTTTCGTCGCTCTGCTGCCATACCTGCAGCAGAGCCCACTCCGCCTCATCTTCCCGCGCCAGGCTGCACCAGCTGGCGCCTTCCGGACCTCTTCCTCGCCGCCATTACTCCCTTCTAGGCTCCTTCGTCTTCGGCGCCGGCAGGTACGCGTCGAGCACCACTTCCCTCCCTCTTCATCAATTAGGTAGGTAAAAACTTTCCCCTCTCTCTCTGTTATTTCCCCCTTCCTAATTTACTATTTCCACCCACCGACCACCACTGTCCATCACCACCTCCATCTCCGGCTGCCCTCCGGCGAGGCGTACTAGCCACTCCATGCCTCCATCCGCCTCGCGAGCTACCCCTTAAGCCCCGCACCACCTCACTGACACCGAATCCACCCTCCATTCACCACCTAGCACCTCCAGACCACTCCTCGAACACACCCACTCTCACGCACACAGAGTGCCTTAAGCGCACGGCCACAGCCACTCTTGCGGCTCGCCGACCCCCACACTGCACTCGCCGCGCTCTGGCGGACCTCCCTGAACCTTTTTGACGTGGCCGCGAGGCCGTTTGCATGTTTCAGGTTTCGCCCTCCTCGCCGCCATTGATGAGCAGCAGGAGCTGCTTGGCAGGCAGCTCCAGGTCTCTTTAGCTGCAGGCGTGAGGCCCAGGCAACGCGGAGGGGAGCCGCGCACACATCCAGGACTTCACTTGGGGTCGCAAACTTTGGCTGCTGCCCCAATTCCGTGAAGTTTTCTCCTGCAGGCGCCCGAGATCGGAGGTGGGACTTTAGTCCCACCTCGGAAGTGTATGGGCGCACGTCCATACATAAATTGAAAAAGTGCTATCGGCTGGTTGCCTCCGATAGCACTGGGGTAAGGTCCCTCACCTACTCACCGGGTCTCGTCCGCGACACGCCCATGCGGATCTGACCCGACCCGACTTCCCACTCCTGTGCACTCGTGCACCACCCATGCCGGTGCGCTTGGACCCAGGCACGCGACCCGACCTGATTACCTGGCTCTGGGAGAGCTTACCAAAGAGAGATTCAGAGAGAGACGCGGGGAAGGGGTAGGTTTTGTGCTGACGTTTGTGTGTGTGAGCGCAGGAAGGAAGAAAGGAGAAGAGGAGCAGTGGCCGGGACTTAGCAACGCAGGGAAGAAGGAAGAAGGAAGGAAGGAGAAGAGAGCCAAGAGAAAAAAGGAGAATGAGAGGCTGATCAGATAAGGCGTCTGAGCTCTGAATCAGACGTCGTTGAAAAAGAAGAGGCAGCAGCAAGAAGGAAGAAGGACGGAACTGCTGAAGACAGAAGACAGAGAAGAAGAGTGAAGAAGGGCCAGAGCAGAAGGAAGAAGAAAAGAGAAAGAGGAACCGTAGCTGCTGAGAAAAAGAAAGGAAGAAGCAGAGAAGCCCTTCAGAAAGGAAAAGAAAAGAAGAGAAGAAGAAAGAAGAGAAGGAAAAGGGAAAAAGAAAGGTGCAATTTTTACTCTCTTTCTCACTCTTTTTCTTAATTTTTGTAAAACATTATATATTGTGAATTTATAAGCTTTTGGAATTATAGTTTGCTCCCTTAGTTCGACTTCGGGAAACTTTTTATTTCCGAGTAACAAATTGTATTAAATTGGTGACCGTTTCTTTATACTATACTACGACGAAACCCTAGGCGAGATAACGACAACCAGTTTTTGGAGCCGTTGCCGGGGAGCAACGGCTATTCTAGAAGCTATTAATTCACAATTTTGATTTCCTATTGACTAATCTCTTCTCTTTTGTTGTGCAGGCATAGGAAATCAAGAGGAAAACAAGCAGCCACACAACAACCACACCAAGGACAGGTAATTTTCTATCCTCTCATTTAAACCCGTAAATTCTAAAGAGGAAGAAAAAGAAAAGCAATTTAGGAATAACATGTCTTTTATATGTAGTAAAACACTAAAGTTGCTTGTTTTCAGATTTCAACATACTTTATCTGTATATCTATTAAAGGTAGTTAGGGTTAAAACCTTCTTGCTTGAGCCTTAATTACCCAATCTAGAGGCAACTAACTGGACCAATTAAAGCTAATATAAGATTCAAAGCTAGGGTTTTAGAGACACTTTCTAAGCAAGAATTGAGAATTCCTAAAAGAAGTGTGCCTAAGTTATTGTTTGAAAACACCTATTAAGAGAAACCCTAAGAAATTTAGCTCTTAAAAACACTTGAACCCTAAAAGACAAGACCTAATAAGCTCTCAAAGGAACTAGTAGGTGAAGTTGACCCCTTGGGTCAACCAACCTTGAACTTAGGTCACTCTTTGCACTCAAAAGGTTAAAGTTCAAGTGAAAATCTAAGCACCTTGATCCTAACTAAAAGTGGTAGACTTAAAGAGGTCAAGGTCCCCATTCTGGTCTACCTGGAATCTCAGTGACAAGAGAGGTCGGGTGGGGGAAACCCTGTAACCCATGGGGGCGCTCTACCGTGTAGGGGTCTTTGCGGGACTCACCATCTCTGGCTGCCCAGGTAATTCTCAGGTGGACGACCTTTTGATCAAGGGGTCCATCCGCCCCGAACCTCTATAGTCACCCAACATTTTGGGTGTCTTGATTGGGTCCAGCACCTGCTATCATCCTCTCCAACAGTGTATGTTTGGTAGGAGGTCCTTGAAACCTCATTTAGAAATTCACTCTCCTCGAGGCCGAGCCTCGGTGCCCTTGTTTGTGCAACCAACACCTCACATAGACCTCTCCTCTGATTCCGAACCCAACTCACCTTCTTTCATAATGGCTCAGCTAGTTGACGAAGAGAACAATCTGGAGCACCAGCTCCAGCGACTCAATGACCTCTTCCAGAACTTCATGCACCCACCGCAGCGTCCCACGATGCGAGATCATTATAATCCTGCTGCGGTGGCTATTGAGCCTCGAGTCAGAATCCCGACTGGAGGACCTGATTCTGAACTGAAGCCCAACATGATTCATGCCATACCTAAATTCCATAGGCTTAATTCTGAAGACCCCTTCCCGCACATTAAACAGCTGAAGCATCTGGCCCAGACTTTCGGGTCAGATGCGTAAAATCGGGATATTCTCCTTATAAAGATACTCTTTCTCCCTTATGGATAAGGCCGCCCATTGGTACCAAACACAGACCCGGCCGATCAACAATTAGGAGGAACTTCAGTCCGAGTTCCTGAAGAAGTTCTTCCTCGTTGGTCGAACCAATGCCTTGCGCCATCAGATTACCCACTTCACGCAACAGACAGGAGAACCTCTTCATAAGGCATGGGATCGTTTTCAGGATCTCATGAGGAAGTGCCCCCACCACGGAGTTCTTAAATGGGAACAAGTCCAGTCTTTTTACCATGGACTTCGTGTGGATATTAGACTGTTCGTCAATGCAACTTGCAGAGGGAATATCATGGGTCAACATGAGGATACCGTGTGGGAGATTCTCGAGAATATGTGCGAGAACTCCATTAATAATGACCTCATGGGATTATTGGACAGGACGAATACCCGCGCATCGACGAACCTTAGGGGAGCACACGAGACGCAGGGCCGGTCCGCATTAGTCAATCTAGAATTGATGGCCAGTCGATTGGACAAGGTCTCTATTATTGAGAAGGTGGATGAGCTGACTCAGCACTTGCAGCGAGCCACCTCTGCGCATAATTCCTTTGCACAGCCTCCTTCCGCACGGGAGACTGTGTAAAACATTTTTCACCGACCTTCTCCTGGGGTGGACCCGTATCCACCCCCATCTGACTCTCGGATTGGAGGAACCTCCGACCCTTTCTATACTAGCTGGGGGAATTCCACTCCCCCATTCTCTGACTTTTCTGAGGTTCCTCAGACCTGCGAGGACCTCAACGCCATCCAGAATGACCCATTTTCCAATACTTACAATCCTGGATGGCGAAACCATCCCAACTTCCAGTGGGTAGGGAATTCCCAGAATCCAAGACCATCCTTTCAACCCAGTCCACAAGCACCTCATCCTTACCAGCCGCCTCAACCTCGGCCCAATCATACTTATCCATCCGGGTTAAACCAAGACCAAATGTCCCTCATCCTTCAGACTCTGGCTGACATTCAAAGAACGAATGCGGCTATTCAAAAGCAACACAAGGATGAAATCACAGAGGTTCGAAACCAACTGGCCTAGTTGGCGAATTCTCAACCTCTTCCTAACCCTAATAGCGTACCGACCCAGCGGCACGTTATGAACCCACACCCAGGCCAAGCACATATGGTTTATTAGGCCCCCTCTATTCCTTCACCTGACGGGATGGAGGCCTCAACTTCATATGCGGGCTAGTAGCAGCAGCAACCCATCTTACCAAACCTTAACCAGAACCAGGCAGGGCTGAATTCTGTAACCACCCGTAGTGGTAAGGAGTCTCCTGTATTGTTAGAGTCCAATTGTACTGTTAGAGCAAGCCAGCTCTGTAATCCTGAGAGACTCCTACCCAAGGCAAAAGACCCAGGCACTCCCTTGATTTCATGCAAGATAGGTGAAACCCAGTTCGATAGAGCATTGTTAGACTTGGGTGCTTCCATAAATTTGATACCCAGATCTTTACTCCACCACCTAGAAGAATCTGAGTTAAAATCGACTGAGGTGACACTACAGTTAGCAGATCGATCCATAAAGTCACCTAAAGGGATTCTTGAGGATGTTATCATAAGGGTGCGGGATTTCTATTTCCCTTTAGACTTCATAGTCTTAGACATGGATGCACCTGAAAACCCAAGGGATACACCGATCATTCTGGGAAGGCCTTTCCTGGCCACTGCTAGGGCCAACATTAGTTGTGAGGAAGGCCAAATAGAACTGAAATTTGGAAATCAAACCCTCAAAATTGATATCTTTAAGACCCAACAAGGAATCAAATGCGGTGTCATTGAACAAATCTGTGATATTAGAGCTTTGGTTGATGAAACACAATTTGAGAGTAACCTGATTATGCCTCATCAACTACAAGATCTTGAACCGCAATTAAAGGAGTCAGACCCTGATTTAGACAAAACCATAACTCCTATCCTTGAACCTCACACTCACCTTGAACCACCCACTGCTGCTGATAACCCCATTCTTGAACTCAAACCCCTTCCCGATCATTTGAAGTACGTCTTTTTGGGTTCTAATCAGACATTTCTTGTGATCATAAATTCCAAGCTCACTCCTGATCAGGAATCCCGTCTGATTGCTGTTCTCCAGCAACATCGTAGAGCCATTGGTTGGACTCTCGATGACTTGACTGGAATAAATCCCTCTTATTGCACACATCGTATCTATTCCGAAGAGGGCGCACGACCTTCCCGTGAGTTGCAGAGACGTTTGAATCCCAATCTGCAGGAGATCGTGAAAAAGGAGATCATTAAATGTTTAGATACAGGGATCATCTACCCGATCTCTAACAGTCGTTGGGTGAGTCCATTTCAGGTTGTGCCTAAAAAGGCAGGGCTCACCACCATTACGACTGAAACTGGAGAGGTCCATTTCAGGCGTGTCACCTTCCCATCGAACTGGAGCACAAAGCCTATTGGGCAGTACGGAGCTGTAATTTATATCTTTCTAAGGTTGGAACCCACAGAAAGCTTCAGATAAGCGAGATCGATGAATTACGCCTTGATGCGTATGAGAACTCGCAAATCTACAAAGAGCGGGTTAAAGCCTTCCATGACAAGTACATATCTAGAAAGATCTTTTATTCTGGTCAGAAGGTCCTACTTTTCAATGCCCGACTCAAACTCTTCCCTGAGAAACTGCGATCCAAGTGGGTCGGACCATATCTTATCCGACAGGTTTTTGGAAATAGAGCCGTCGAAATCAGTTCTCTCAGCCACGATTCCGAACCTTTTATCGTGAACGATCAGAGGCTCAAACCGTTCATCGATGTAACCTCTACAGATTTGATTGAGTCATCATTTATCCTCCATTCTCCTTGAGCATATTGCGCCCAACCGAAGTCATAAAACTCAGCGCTTAACGGGAGGCAACCCGTCATTCTTTTTGAAAAACCTAAAACCTTTTCTGACATCTCTTCGCACTTAAGGTTCATCCTTTAGGACAGTTGACTCCACCTCAGGCGCTTGCATTTGAAATTAGAAATCGTCCGCAACAGTCACCCCGACCCATCCACTCACCAATATACCTGTCCTAATGCATGAACCCAGCTAAATAAAAACCCTCCTAAGTTACAATGAGGACATTGTAAATCTTAGGCATGGGGGGTATGAAAGTACAAAACTCACAAGAAAAGGTTTTAAACAAAAAATTCATATATGCCAAAAACACAATAAAAATTAAAATTTTTTCTCTTTTTTTTAAATTAAAAAAAAAGAGAGGGAGGAAATTTTGTAGACTTTACAAAGGAGGAGAAAGAGAACAAAATGATAAAAATGAGCACAAAATGAAAAGAAAAGAGATAGTTATTAGTAAGAAATTAAGGAATTAATCTAAGTTCTAAACCACATTCAGGAAAAGCAATGGAAAGTGCACAGTAAGATTAGTAAGAATGCAAACCTTAGGCATTCTTGGATAGACTCTTAGTACCTATTAAGATCTAGATATTCCTCAAGAGGTTGAGGAGAATGAAAAGCTTAAGTATTATGTCCAAGGCTTAGGGAGTATTTGGCCTCGTTAACTAACTTTTGGTTTACGGGACTCAATAACCTAAGCACCCAAATTTCACACAGCCTGGTTCAGTAAGCATAAGTATCAAAATCACGCAGAAGTGTTTCAAAAATTCTGAAAATGTCACCTAGAGTAGGAGCGACCGATCAACACAAGTTGATTTGGACGAATTCTCAGTGCGGAGAGGTGGGAAATTCCCCTCAAAGATGCGTAGCAAAATATCATCTCCTTGGTGCTTGTCTCCTAGGATATCTACATATCCTACTGGAGGCATGTAAGCACTCTGCTGGTCCAGATTCCATGGATGGTATTATCACGAAGTGTCAATTGCCATGGTCTGAATTCGGCCACGAAACACCATGGACGAGATTATCTCAAAATCTTGAAAGCCAGAGTTCTGGGGTTACCATGGGCGGTGCTATCTCGAAGCATCGACTGCTAGGAACCTTTGAGGATTGATGATGGGGACAAGGAATCCGATACAGACCGTGTTGAGAAGCCAATCCTAAGCTAGAATTAAAAAAGAAAAAGAGAGAACTCTCCAAACATATAAATCTTCTACCTCTCTTACAAAACACACTGCGAGCTGAACTAAGGCTAAAATTATCGTAAGCACGGGTGCCTTAACCACGAAATTCAATAAACCTTAAGTTAGTTCCAGAAGGCCTTAAAAGCCCTTGATAAGGACTGAGGCCAAAGCTAGACAGATCTGGATCTTGGTTGGTACTAGAGTACCTTTTAGGCATATGATTAGCATTCTGACCTAATCATAAGTACAAGAGAAAAATCACTTATCTAAATTCGATAAGAAATTCATGGTCTAGAACAAAGGTTAAAACCTTAAAATTTTGCTAAGGGACTAGCAAAAGCTAGGCATGGGGGTATGATGAGAACCTTATCATGAACCCTAACTAGCACAATTTGATCTAAATAAGTGTGAAGAAGCTCCTACAAAACCTAAAGAAAAGCCTAACTCAGAGAATTATGAATTGAAGAATAAAATAAGTCATGAGGGGTAAAACTGCAATTTTACCAAGGCAATACACAAACAGGATATCTAAGGGTCTAAACATAGGTCAAATGAGCTTAATGAGGAGGGAAGTGGGATGATCTGATCTGAAAAGGGTTATAGCAACTTCTAGGAATTAAATGACATTCTGTAACCCTAAACATAAACCTACTTTAATTCACGAGGTTCTAGGCAGAGTAAAAATCAACTAAACCCTCTAAAATTCATGGAAAAACTCCCTAGGGTTTAGAACCTTCAATTTGACCTTTGCAACATATTTTGACCTAATTTGAGAACCATGCCCAAATTTTAACCTAATTTGAATTTTTGCACAAATTGACCGGTCAAACGTAGTCAAACCTAAAATCAAATTACCATTGAATTCCTTAGGTTCAAATTAGGCTGGTACAAAAATTTAGGCCTAAGAGAAGGCCATCTTGACCGACTTTATAAATTGGTCATCTTGAATTACTTTTTGACCTTTATCTTTTCAAAACCTTACATCCAGCCTCCTATCTTCCCCTTCATTCTTTGCAGAACGGTCCCCCCTGCCACCCTGCGCAGGCACCATACCTCCTGCGACCTTGCGCAAAGGATGGCGCCGCGTAGGTTAAGGCAACTGCCCTCAGGAACGAGCAGGGGGTTCCCTTCGTCGTCCTCTGTCGCAGGGACCCTCCCCTGTGACCGGCGGCTGCCCATGCCTCTCGTGCGAACGCACGAAAGGCATGGGTCTCCATCTCCGACCATCTCCGACGAGTCTCCCACGTCGCTGCCTCGAAACCCTCTCCTCGCCAACACCTTTATAAGGAGCGGCAGGGGTTGCCGTCTCCTTCAAGCTTGATTTGGCCTTGGATCCCTCCCCAATTTCGTCTCCTTCGCCCACGGCCAAAATGCCTGCAGGCTCCGGTGGCCCTTTCCTCCTTTCGTCGCTCTGCTGCCATACCTGCAGCAGAGCCCACTCCGCCTCGTCTTCCTGCGCCAGGCCACACCAGCTGGCGCCTTCCCGACCTCTTCCTCGCCACCATTACTCCCTTCTAGGCTCCTTCGTCTCCGGAGTCGGCAGGCACGCGTCAAGCGCCGCCTCCCTCCCTCTTCGTCAATTAGGTAGGTAAAAACTTTCCCCTCTCTGTTATTTCCCCCTTCCTAATTTACTATTTCCACCGACCGACCACCACTGTCCATAACCTTCTCCATCTCCGGCTGCCCTCCGGCGAGGCGTACTCGCCACTCCACGCCTCCATCCGCCTCACCAGCTACCTCTCAAGCTCCGCACCACCTCACTGACACCGAATCCACCCTCCATTCACCACCTAGCACCTCCAGACCACTCCCCGAACACACCCACTCTCACGTACACAGAGTGCCCTAGGCGCACGGCCACAGGCACTCTCGCGACTTGCCGACCCCCGCACCGCACTCGCCGCGCTCTGCGGACCTCTCTGAACCTTTTTGACGTGGCCACGAGGCCGTTTGCGTGTTTCAGGTTTCGCCCTCGTGCCATTGACGAGCAGCAGGAGCTGCTTGGCAGGCAGCTCCAGGTCTCTTCAGCTCTAGGCGTGAGCCCCAGGCGATGCGGAAGGGAGCCGCGCACACATCCAGGACTTCACTTGGGGTTGCAAGCTTCGGCTGTTGCCCCAATTGCGTGAAGTTTTCTCCCGCAGGCACCCGAGATTGGAGGTGGGACTTTAGTCCCACCTCGAAAGTGTATGGGCGCACGCCCATACATAAATTGAAAAAAGTGCTATTGGCTGGTTGCCTCCGATAGCATTGGGATGAGGTCCCTCACCTACTCACTGGATCTCATCCGCGACACGCCCAAATGGATCTGACCCGACCCGACTTCCCACTCCTGTGCACTCCTCGCGCACCACCCATGCCGGTGCGCCTGCACCCGGGCATGCGACCCGACCTAATTACCCGACTCTAGGAGAGCTTACCAAAGAGAGATTTAGAGAGAGACGCGGGGAAGGGGTAGGGGTAGGTTTTGTGCTGACGTTTGTGTGTGAGCGCAGGAAGGAAGAAAGGAGAAGAGCAGTGGCTGGGACTTAGCAGCGCAGGGAAGAAGGAAGGAAGAAGAGAAGAGGAAGCCAAGAGAAAAAAGGAGAGGTTGATCAGATAAGGCGTCTGAGCTCTGAATCAGACGTCGGTGAAAAAGAAGAGGCAGCAGCAAGAAGGACGGAACTACTGAAGACAGAAGACAGAGAAGAAGAGTGAAGAAGAAGGGCCAGAGCAGAAGAAAGAAGAAAAGAGAAAGAGGAACAGTAGCTGCTGAGAAAAAGAAAGGAAGAAGCAGAGAAGCCCTTCAGAAAGGAAAAGAAAAGAAGAGGAGCTTGCCGTAGAGAAGAAGAAAGAAGAGAAGGAAAAGGGAAAAAGAAAGAAAGGAGCAATTTTTACTCTCTTTCTCTCTCTCTTTTTCTTAATTTTTGTAAAACATTATATATTGTGAATTTATAAGCTTCTGGAATTATAGTTTGCTCCCTGAGTTCGATCTCGGGAAACTTTTTATTTCCGAGTAACAAATTGTATTAAATTGGTGACCGTTTCTTTATACTATACTACGACGAAACCCTAGAGCGAGATAATGACAACCATCCATCATACGCCTTCGGAGGTGTATTGCCTTAATAGTAGACCAACGTGATGTAAATCCAAACTGGTTTTTAGTTACTATGGAGACTTGCCTCAACTTTCCAATTATTCTCTCTCAAAGATTCATCATATGACTCATCAATTTGATACTTGTATAGTTGGAACACCTTTCTATATCTCCTAATGTCTCTCTCATTCCAAAAGAAAACACTAACCCCCTTTATATAGAGAGTGGGGTTAGGAAAATTACATAGTAGACCTAAAACAATTAAAAAATAACAAAACATGAATAAAACTAAGACTAAGACTCCGTATAACTATTCCTAATACTCTAATAGGGTTCAATCAACCCTCTTACTTTTGCCTTAACGGTTGGGTCAACTCCTAACCATTCTACTGCTGCCTGCTTTGTGATCTTGCTTGGGTATGTCCATATCTTATTTGTGACTCATGACTACCGTTGTAGACAAAGTTGAGTCTTAGTGTTTGGATCACCAACATTGAATTGACAAATTTTCTTTTGATGTGGGCCCCTGCTATGGATTTGGCTATTATGGCCAAAGATGGAATTAATTATGTTAATGGTACTAGTAATGCATTGGATGACAAAGACAAGTTATTCCATAGATGGTGCTTGGAAGATAGCTAAGTTTTTTGAAAAGGGGAAAGGGTGGTTATTCGGTTAATAATCACTGGAAGATAGCTAAGTTAGGGCAGGCATTGTGAATTTCGTGTACAACCTCTCATTCTCCATGAGCCAAATGCAAGGAAATGTGGATTGTATTAAAATAGATGTATGACCAGAAGAAGAGAGCCGTCAGGAAGTATGAACTTTTAAGGTAGCTTTGTACTCTTTGAATGAGGGTGTTTGTAGAGGAATACTTCAGTGCCTTGATGTCTAAATAGGATGGATTTGGACTATGATAAAAATATCAATTAGGCGTATACCAGAGGTTAGAAGTTATACTGGGATAATACTTGGGAAGATCGCACCTTCATTCTTCTTGGAGGATTGTGTTGTGCTTTCTCTGTTATTATGTTGGTGCTTCTACCATTTTTCTTTTCTTAATGGGATTGTACTATAATTTTGCACCCACCTCTCTCTATATAAAGAGAGGTAGGACTTGAGAATAAACCAAGTCATTTTGTTTTCTCAACTTAGTATTAGAGCACGGTCCTAGACCGGGGGCTGATACCCTCCTTGATTCTCATAATCTTTTTTCTTTTCCACCAAAAAAATAACCCTAGCCTCTCCTTAGAGGACCCATCGCTGCCACTAGCCTCCAAGCTAGTTGGTGGGTTCCCCGCTTGATCGGCAGGCATCGTGAGAGACCCATTGCCACCGCTGATTTGCATAATGTTGCGAGGGCCTTTTGCGAGTGGCCTAATGCCACCAACAGACCTATATGCTTCCATGCAGATCATCAGACCTGCAGCGCCGCCCCTCCACACCACTTGCTGCAGCGTCGCTCCCTCTTCCTCTCCACTATTGCCTCATCAGCAACACCGTTGCACGGTAGTGGTAGCCCCATCATGGGCAGCAATGCTGCTAGCTGCTGTTATTGGGGTTCGAGGGAGGGGGGAAGGGGTCTGGATCGGGGGTCTAGGTGATTAGATCTATTCCTGGTGATCCCTCATCTATATTTATGATCTGCTTTGCATGCCTATGGTTTGAAATAGTACTTGAAGTCAATTTGTGTAGACTTCCGTGTATGAGATGGCTTCTACTTCTTCAGGGATGACATTAGATGCATCGATGGAGATGGGGACTTATAATAGTCCATTCTTTGGTTCGATGATCAAGTTAGATGATGCCAATTATCCTTGATGGTCACAGACCTTTCTAATGACAGTGAAAGGTCATGGGAAGGAGTATATCCTGACTCAACTGGAGACTGCACCTAGAATAGATGCCTGGCAGAAGGATAACATAATTGTTATGGCTTGGATTATGAATTGCGTTATACCTAGAATTAAGGATGAGATCATGTATTATCCCATCGTGAAGACAATGTAGGAGAGTCTTCGTGAGACATACTCCCAAGAGAAGAATTTAACTCTTGTTTTTTAGACTTCTTATGAGTTATTTCAGTTGCGCCAAGAAGGGAAGTCCTTAGCTTAGTATTACTCAACCATGAAGGGCCTTTTGGAGAAGCATAATGCCTGTAGACTTGTCTACACTTGTTCTTGTCAACAAGATTACAGGAGAGAGTTGGTGCTATTTCTCTTCTTGTCGGGGCTTGCTCCTGACTATAGTGCTACTCGTTCTTAGATTTTGACCATGTTTGAGCTTTTATCCTTGGAGGATACATATAGTCGTTCGAGCAGGATTGCTGTGCAACTCCCTATACCTGACACTACTGGGCAAACCTCTACTCTTGCTGCTGTCCTAGGTCATGGTAGAGGTGCTCCATCTACCCGAGGACAAGATCGTGGCTGTGGATTCGGAGGTTGCTCTTGCACCACTTGCACCTACTGTGGGAAGCTGGGCATTTTAAGGACAGATGTTGGGTCAAGTATGGTCGACCTACTTTTGCCAATTAGGCAATGGATGCTGTAGATGCCCCTGATATCGTCTCCCATGTTGAGTTCAATGATCTACTACAGAAATTCTCTCAATTGTCACAGTCTCATGCTTCACCTTCGTTAGAGACCACTTCTCTTGTCTTTTCCTCCTTAGGTATAGAGTTGGTTTGCTCTTCTCAATTTTAGTGATGTGAGTGGCTAGTAGATTCTGGCGCTTCATGTCTTTTATGTGGAGATCAGAGGTCTTTTCCACACATCCTCCTTGTTCCTCCAGGGTGCACGGTACAGGTTGCAGATGGGAGACATTCCTAAGTTGCTGGATAAGGGGAGATACCATTATCATCTACACTGCAGTTGTCTAATGTTTTTTTTGTGCCTTATTTACCTATGAATTTACTTTCTGTCGATTGCATCACGAAGATGAATTGCAGAGCCATTTTTGACGCCTAATTTTGTGTCTTGCAGGACAAGCTCACGGGTGTACCACCTGAGCCAGATCGTCTCCATTGATGCTGTTGCTGCTGTTAGTCAAGGGGCTGTTGCTCTGGCCACTGGATCTCCTCTCCAGTGGCACCTCCGCCTTGGCCACCTCTCATTGCATAGGCTCAGGCATGTTGTGCCTCACATTTCTCCCACACTCGCCATTACCTGCGATGCTTGCCAACTTGGCAAGCACCACCGTGCCAATTTTCCTTCTTTGCAAGTGCTGGGTCTACTTTTCAGTTACTTCATATAGATGTGTGGGGGCCTAGTCGGATTCTTAACCGACTAGGTCACTGCTATTTTCTAGTTATCATTGATGATTATTCTAGAGCTTCTTGGATATTTTTGTTTAGAAATAAATATGATGTTGGATTGGATTATTGAGTCTGAT
The DNA here is from genome assembly GCA_037157565.1 of Thalassia testudinum. Taxonomy (NCBI): domain Eukaryota; kingdom Viridiplantae; phylum Streptophyta; class Magnoliopsida; order Alismatales; family Hydrocharitaceae; genus Thalassia; species Thalassia testudinum. The sequence continues at coordinate 273,440 of JAZHRO010000061.1, forward strand.
AATGCTTTAGAGTTGTATACCCAGCGGCTACGCTCATTCTATTCTTCTTATGCCATTATTCATTAGACCACTTGTGCTCACTCCTCTCAGTAGAATGGTGTTGCTGAGAGGAAGCACTGCCACTTGCTTGATATTGCTCGAACTTTATTGATACATCATTCTATTCCCTCATATTGGGGTGATGTAGTTTTGACTGCTTGTTTTCTGATTAACAGGATGCCCAATTCTGCTATCCATGAGCAAATTCTGTGGCAATTGTTGTATCTGGACCAGGAGATATTTCTTGTTACTTCCAGAGTCTTTGGCTATATAGAGTTTGTTCATGATTTTACTCTTAGGGATAAATTGGCACCTAGGGAAATTAAATGTGCTTTCTTGGGATATTCGAGGACTCAGAAGGGGTATTAATGTTTTGATCCTTTATCCTCTCGTTACTTTGTGTCTGTTGATGTTACTTTTCATGAATCCATTACCTACTTTACTTTTGGATGAGATTTACCTATGGAGATGAGCCATGCTCTTATGCCAGCTCCCCCTATTGCTATAGAAGAGCTACCCACTACTACACCTCCTACCACCACTACACCAACATATAATGATCCCATTGTTATTTACAGGAGGTCGCATACTACTCTGCAAATGCCCTCCCCCTTCACCGACACCTTTCTCCCTTGTTCAGGTAAGCTTTGAGGCTTTAGGCACTAATGATATATTATCCAGTGGTGATTGTACAAGACAAAAAGGTGAGATTTCTTCTACAGATGACCCTTCAGTTGATATGACTGCAGACTTTGATCTTCCGATTGCTATTTGGAAGACCCCTCAGACTTGTGCCAGATATCATGTTACTGGCAATCTAGCTACCGATGGCATGAAGAACTCTCTTGGGAAGTTCTGCCGAGCTCTTGCCAATTTTGAGATACCTACTACATATTAGTAGGCTATGCTCCATCCAAAATGGCATCAGGCCATGGAGGAGATTGCCACACTACGAGCTAGAGGGGCCTGGGAGCTTATGCCCTTGCTTGCAGGTGCTACTGTTGTGGGTTGTCATTGGGTGTTTGCACTTAAGTACAATCCAGATGGGTTAGTTGTGAGATACAAGGCTTACTTGGTGGCAAAGGGCTTTATATAGACTGAGTCGACTTCTTTGACACTTTCTCCCTAGTGTCACATCTTTCTACAGTCCATAACCTGTCTCTGTTGTAGTACACAGAGGTTGGTCTCTTCATCAGTTAGACATAAAGAATGCCTTTCTCTATGGCGACTTACAAGAAAAGATTTACATGTAGCAGCCCCCTGGCTACGAGGTTTAGGGGGAGTGTGTGTGCAGATTGTAGAAGGCCATTTGTGACCTCAAGTAGAGCTCGAGAACTTGGTTCCAGAAGTTCTCTCAGGTGGTAGTTAGTGGGATTCCTCAGGTCATTCGTAGATCATTCCCTATTTGTCGAAAGGATAGAAGAAAGGGGTAGTAGTTCTGGTATATGTTGATAATTTGATTGTTAATGGTGATGATATGACAGACCCATAGTAGGTGTGGCATTCTATCTCAATGAAAATATGCCTTGGATGTTCTGAAGGAGACAGGTATGTTAGGAGCCAAATCAACAAATATTCCCATGGATCCCAAAGCACAGCTATATGACAGTGATGCGAAGCTAGTTGACAGTAGGTAGTACCGAGAGCTTGTGGGAAAATTGTTATACCTGACAATCACTAGGCCTGATATTTCCTTTGCAGTAGGAAAGTTGAGTCAATTTATGGAGAGGCCTATGAGACAACATTGGGATGCTGTTATGATGGTACTCAGATACTTGAAAAAAGCACCAGGACAAGGTCTCCTTTTCACTAGGGGCATCTATGACAATAGTTGGATATTTTGACGTAGACTATGTAGGTAGTCATGATGATCGGAAGTCTACTACAGGCTTCTGTACTTATGTTGTAGGGAACCTGATGACTTGGAAAAGCAAGAAGCAAACAACTGTTTTCAGGTTCAGTGTAGAGTTTGAATACAGAGTCATGGCTCAGGCTTCTACGGAAATGATGTGGGTGAAAGCCCTACTAACTAATCTACATATACAGATTGATGGACCCATGGAACTACGGTGTGATAACCGGGTTACCACATATATTGCCAACAACCCTATGTTTCATGAATGCACCAAGCATGTGGAGGTAGATTGCCACTATACCAGAGATTTGATTTAGAAGGGATTCATTTTCACCTCCTAGGTAGCTTCAGAGGCTCAGACTGCTGATATATTTACAAAGCCATTGGCAAGATCCTTCTTTGATACTTGTGTGACCAAGCTGAACACGATAGATATCTATGCTTTAGCTTGAGGGAGAGTATTGTGTATTCTTTGTTATTATGTTGGAGCTTCTGTTATTTTTCTTTTCTTAATGGGGTTGTACTGTAATTTTGCACCCACCTCTCTCTCTATATAAAGAGAGGTAGGGCTTGAGAATAAACTAAGTCATTTCATTTTCTCAATTGATTGAAATATAACTTTGAGAATATATGCAGGCAAATACTCAATACAAATAATGTGCCAAGCATTAAAGTCGTGTATTCCTAGGTGGAGGCCAAGCATGCAAGGAAAGTTATGAATTTGAATACTCCCATCGGGGGAAATGAGACTAGAATATTTGAACACCCACTTTAGCCTTGGAAAAGGCACCTTATTTTGGAGGAAAATGAAATCACAGGAGCATGCGTCACAGTTTCAAAGGAAAGCAAGTTGCAACACTTGCATTAGACATGACTGGTGGATAGAAGACTCCAAGTTTGGAACCTAGCACTAATACTCTCTCACTTAAAGAACTACACGACTGATATAGGAACTTGAAGGGGTTCCATCCAGAACCAAGGCCACTTGAGATGAGGTGGACATAATCAATCATGCTCTCGCCATGCAAGGAAAGGAGGGTAACGTCAATACTACAAATTTTGGTGAATGGATAATAGATAGTGGGGTGACTGACTATATGACCAACAACCCAAAGTTGTTTCACCGGTACAAACTTGGTACTGGAAAGGATTAAGTTGCATTGCTGATGGATCGAATGTAGCTACCGTAAATGGAGTATTTCTTTCCTTGATAGGTTCTCTTTGATTGATGACCTATATGTGCCTAATTTTCCTCTCAACTTATTATCTATGAGCAAGATAACTAAATAATCAAATTGTTGTTTGATCTTTTATAAGGATCATTGTGTCTTTGGGGATGGCAAGAAAAATTGAGATTGATATGGTATCTGATGGACTTTACAAGTTACCAACTAAGATCACATTATCTCTGCATTTCAAGAAAGACCACATTATCTCTTCCGATTATTCTCGCTGCTCATGGGAAGAGTGAAGAAGAAATAATCATGCCTTGCCATAGTAGACTTGGTCATCCTAGTTTTTTAGTTTGCAAAAGTTATATCCTTTTTTTTTTCTTGGAATAAATGTGTGATCTTTAGAGTGTGAAACTTGCCAACTGGAGAAACATCATCACATTACTTTTTCAGAGTCAGAAAATAACTGCTGCTTTTTTTGGGGTTTCGCTAGCATTAAATCTTCAGGTGGTTTTCAATATTTTGGTAATCACCTGATAATGTTGAGATCAAATAATGCTAAAGAATACTTGGATAAGTCATTGTTGAGTACTTCCAAACTCATGGATTTGGCATGAGACATCTTGTAGCTATACTCAACAGAATGGAGTTGTTGAGAGGAAGAATAGACATCTCCTTGATGCTACCCATGCCTTGTTCTAGAGGAATGTACAGTGAAGCAATGTTGACAAGTGCTTTCCTAATTAATCGAATGCCATCAAAAGTTTTGGATGGTAAGACTTGTGTCTATGATGCTTGCGACAAACATGCCAGCAAGAATCAGGAAACAAAACTACTCTTATTAGTAGAATCAGCAAGAATCGGATGCCATCAAACATGGCAGCAATGTTTTGGCTGGCTACTTATTGCTACAGTGAAACAAAACTACTCTTATTAGTAGAAGGAAAGGGCCTATGATGCTTTCTTAACTGACAAGCATCGCAAAGAAACCGATTGGGAACATGAAGATCAGGAAATTGGCGTTGTAGCACAATCGGACTTGGGTGACCCAAGCGAAGATGCCACTATAAAGTAGTAGTGGCATTAGAAGCAACGACAAATGTAGGTGGAAGGGAAAGATAGTACAACCCATTCTATTCAAGTCCACCAATCCATTTCCTCATCTGGAGGTTCTGTAAGAAGAAATATTGATCATAAAATACCACTTTACAACGGAGATGTCTAGTAAAATGATTGATAGACATCAAATTCATAGCAAAACTAGGAGCATGCATAACATCAGAAAGAGGAAGAGTATCAGACTATCAGTCAGAGTCACATCACCTAGCCCGATAACGGATGACAAACCTTCATTAGCAACACCAACCTGGAAAGACTTGTCAAGTGCACGAAGAGATGTGAACACAGATAAATCACCTGTAATATGTAAAGATGCTCTAGAATCAACTATCCATCGTGGACCATGAGGTCTAACAGACAAGGCAACTTGCTCACCCTACCAAGTAACACAACCTGAAGTAGAAGGCTAAAAGGCAAGAAATTTGACATACTCATCTCTAGAAATTGTGACCTCCTCTGAAGCCTGAGTGGATTCCTCCTCAACTGCAACTTGATTAGCATGAGTTCCCTGAGGATACACATACTTTGCCTAACACCTATCAATTGTGTGCCCGATCTTGTGACAATAGTCACAAACAAAAGTAGGGTGACCACGACCACGACATCGTGCACCATGTCCACCTAGGCGACCATGGACTGAACCTCTCCCATGCCTAGAAGTAGCAAGAGCAGATGAGTCTACAACCACTGAGCTATCTATCATCTCCAGTCTCATCAACTTGGCATAAATCTACTCAGGAGTCGAGACTAGGAAAATCTCAGTAGAAGTCAACAACAGATCTTTCACCGCCTTATATTCATATCCCAAAGCTGCCAAAAACTGAACTAATCGGATTACCTCCCTCTGTTTCACCATAATAGTAATATTAGAAGTAATGGGCTAAATGGAATCTTGCTTATCCCAAAGATTTTTTAATGAACCATAGCAATCTGGAAAGCTTATGTTTCCTTTCTTGAATGTCTGGATGTCCTCTAATACACGATAGAGATAAGCTATATTCAACTTCTGAGAATGTATCTCATGCAATACATTCTACATTTTCTTTGTAGATGAATAAGCCATACTTGCTTAGCAATGGATTCTTTAATGTTATTAATCATGCATGTAGCTACCCAATCATTCAACATCTCCCATTCTACAGTTTTGAAGGCAAATGGTGGTTCATCTTAAAGAAGAAGAATCTTCTTGTGACTATGTAAACCAACAAACCTAAAAAAAGATGTGGACCACAACATTAAATTTATCCCATCACGCTTAATTGAAGTTCCTTGCATTTGTGGTGAGGAACCCGGAAAGCGGAGATGTAAATCTCCAACACTCTTTGTTATCTCCCATACTTCACACGACCACAATCAATCACAATGATGTTGCACTACTCAATCACATCAAAAACACCACACTTGTGGAGAGGAATCAAATCATTCTAGACCTCTTCACGATTACTCCATTATAAACAAGAAAAGGAAAGAAAGAAGACATTCTACTCTTGTTGGATGGTCAAGAACACTGTAGCAACCTTGACAACACTGCTGCAAACCAGTGCTGTTAAAGGCGAGAGGCGCTAAAAGGTGAGAGGGATCCAAAACGCCCGAGGCGCTAGGTCCTCGCCTAGGTGCTCACCTTAGACAAATGAGGCGCTAATTTATTTATTTATTTTTTTAAAAATATATAAATTATCAATAAATTAGATGCTCCTATAATCTCATGCATGGATCCATCAACAAAATATAATAAACAAAAATGTGAAACAAAAATTAAAAATGCTAAATAAAAAGTACTTTTTATAAGCAAAAACACAAATCCAACCATCAAATTCATGGATAAAAAGTACATGTCCAAACAAAAATCATATCAAAGATCATAAAAAGCACATGACTAAGATTTTAAACATAAATTCAAGCATGGCCAACCACCATATTGTCAACATTTTTGACAAGCTGATGCATTCTTGTATAATCCAACTTGATGTTGTTTGCCTCGATATATTCCACCTTTTGTGGTCTTTCCAGTGACTACATTCTTGTGATTTTGATCCTTTAAAAAATTATACTTCCAAGCAGGATCTCTCTTTCCACTCTTCGCAGAAAATACATCTTCCCACTTGAGGAAGCCATTCAGTATAATCTAAATCATTATTTAATTATTAGATCAACACAAATGACACCAATGCCAATTTGAATGAAAGTAATTTGAAATTACTTGGCTGTCATTGAATTCCATTTGAAATAAATGGCACCATAGTAACCCATTTGAATGAAATCATTGGGTTATTGAAACCACTAAAATGAAAACAGTAACCCATTTTGGGTTATTGGAACCACTTAAATGAAATTAAAATTTTGAACAGTAAAATAGAAATAACATCGAAAAAGCGATGAGAAATCACACTTGAAGGGTGTCAAACAAATCAGGGTCGAAAAAAAAGAAGTCGAGCTTGATATAGAGAAAAAAAAAGCAAAATAGCCGCACTGCTATAGAGATATAGATCTAAAACACGATTTTTTTTTGGGGGGGGTGTAGGGGAGAACGATCAAGAACTTGGGGAGGGGGGGGTGAGGAGGAGAGCTTTTACAAAGATCACCTCTTGCAGCAATGGTGATGGGGGCGAGGATTGAGTGGCGGCGAGCGGTGGTGAGTGGTGGTGAGTGTCGAGTGGCATCAGCTCTAGCACTGACTAGCGATGGAGAATGGATTGAAGATGGTGGGATTGAAAGGAGGAAAGAAAGGAGATCGGGTAGGGGTTTACTGCATACAAAGGGCTTTGGGTTTTACGGAGTGTTTTTTTTTATTTATTACGTTAGTGGTATTGGGTATTTGGATTAGATATGTGGGTAATCGGGTAGTGCATAGGGTGGTTTGGGTTTTCACGCAAGCACTCGCCCCAGCGCCTAACACCTTGACCTCAGGCACTCGCCTAGGCATCTCCCAAGGCAAGATGCCTCGCCTCGCCTCAAGCGAGCACCTTGACAGCACTGCCGCAAACTTCACAACCTGATCAACAACCTTCACACGATCTGCAGCAACAACCTTCACAGCAACAACCTGATCACCACTGCTGCAAACTTCACACTGTGGCAGCAATAATCAAGCAACAACTGACAACCAACAACCAACAACCTGCAACTGCAGAATAACCAACCAACACCTGCAGCTGCAATCAGAACTGCAGCTGCGATCAACACCTGCAGCTGTGAACAACTCCTGCAGCTGCGATCAACCCATCAGATCTTTCTGTCTTCAGCAACTGCAGCAACTGGCAACAACCAACCAACAACTGGCAACAACCAACAACCGACCAGCAGCAACCAAACAACAGCAACAACAGAACCAGCAACAACAACTAAGCTGCTGTTCTGTTGCTGGTGACGTGAACAGAACAAATCAATTGCCTTGCTAGGCACATCTGATCTTGCTGGAACTGATTGCTGTAACTGATCAAAGCACCCGGATCAGTTGTTGAAGAGATCAGCAGAGCAAGCGGTCTGAAACCCATTGGATCAGATCAGTTTGTTCAGAGCGAGCGGTCTAATCAGCAAAGCAAGCGGTCTGATCAGTTGTTGAGAAGATCAGCAGAACAGTTGTCGTGACAGAACGATGCCAAGATGATCAGATCAATTTCATTGGTTGAGTAGATCCACCGTGACCTGATGAAGAACGATACCATGCTGTCAGGTTGAAGTGACAGCAGAGTACCGGTGGCGAGAGAGATAGGGAGAGAATGGTGTGAGGTGGTGGGTGAGGCAGGTTCATTTAGGTGGGATATCAAGCTCCAATCTAGGAGTGTTACTCTGATACCATGTTAGAATTTGAATGACATCATCTATTATGGGGTCCCTTGGGTCCTTTATATAGCAAGCAACCCAAGGGACAAAACATATACAAGGATCAAAAAGAAAATACCAGGGACTGAAATGGAAAAACTAATTATTCTTACATGAAGGTATTGTGATTGATGATGGAGATGGTGACAATGGATAGCGGAAGTGTGTTGGTACCTACAACCACAGAATGTGAAGGAATATTTGGAAAAATATATCAGTTGAGGTAGAAAAATATATAGGTCATTACCAATACCCATCCCATCCCTTCTTCCTCAGCTCCAAATCCAACATCAGGTATGACTAACAACCCTACTCCCATTTTTGCAACCAATGACGTTGATGTTAGAGTTGTAGGTGATGAAGGTAATGATCCCTCAACTGAAACTCCAGGTGACACTATTGCCCAGAGACATTAAAGGAGCAAAATCAAGTGACCCCAGAGATATGTAGAATGCTTTAGATATGCTATCAAAAATTTTGTGGGATTGGCCCGACCTAGCCCTTCGTACAAATGTTCTCTGATCCCTTGCGGCCTCAACTATTCCTCGGAATGTGGGTGAAGCCCAACTTGATCCTTGGTGGGTATGTGAGATTCATGAAGAAATGAGTACATTAATCAAGAATGGAACATGGGAAGTGGTAGATATACCAAAGGACACTGATATGGTGCGCTCCAAGTGGGCATACACCATCAAGTACAAGCCAGATGGGCAGGTGGGCAGGTATAAGGCACACCTTATGCCAAAGGGGTTTACCTAAAAGTATGGGATAGATTTCTTGAAGACATTTGCTCCTATGGTGAACATGAACTTGGTCGAAGTACTTCTCTTATTGGTAGTCCAATACACATGGCCCTTGTACTAGCTAAATGTCAAAAATGCTTTCCTAAATGGGAATCTTAAGGAGGAAGTCAACATGCATATGCCAATGGTGTATGAACAAGGGAAGTGATGTAAACCTAGAACATCCCTCTATAGGCTAAAACAGTCCTCGAAAGCCTAGTTTGAGAGGCTAAGGGTCATGAAAAATCAAGGATATGAGCAAGGGAATAGTGATTACATTGTCTTTATTAAGCATAGCAGATACCATGTTGCTTTGCTTCTGGTATATGTGGATGATATGATTATCACAGGTGAACCCCAGGAGGAGATTTATAATCTCAAGTGGAGATTGGTGAAAGAATGTGAAATCAAGGACCTCAGGAAGTAATACTATTTTTTGGGCATCAAATTTGTAAGATCCAAGGATGGTCTCTTTCTGTGCTAGACGAAATATGTGTTAGACCTATTAAAGGAGACTAGAAACCTTGGATGCATACCCTCTACTAACCCAATGGAGGTCAATCATTGCCTAAGCCTCAAAAGTGAACTACTTGATGCTTTTCAGAAACATAGGTACTAAAAGATTGTTGGGAAGCTTAAATATTTTACTCTAACCCGATCTGATATCACATATGCTGAGAACATTATGAGTCAGTTCATGCATGCTCCTATAGAAGTTCATCTTAAGGCGATAAACATAATTATATTCTAGAAAAAGAATCTTGGTAGGGGATTGTTGCTTACCAAAGGTAGCAAACTTGAGATTGAAGGGTATACAGATGCATACTAGGCCGAATATGTTGATGATAGGTGATCTACTAAAAGCTATAATATTCTTATAGGTGGAAACACTATTATTTGGAGAAGCAAAAAGTAGTGTGTGTGCAAGGTCAAGTACGAAGGCAGAATATAGAGCAATGGCATACAGTGTTACAAAATGTTGTGGGTAAAAGTTATGCTGAAGGATGTTGGGATATCAGTCCACTTGCCTATGAGACTCTATTGTGACAACAAAGTAGCTATACACCTTACAAATAATCATGTTCTCCATGATAAGATTAAACATATAGAGTTGGATCGACCCTTTATATGAGAGAAGATTGAATCTGGTGAAGTGTGCCTGCCTTATATTCAATCTAACAATCAGATAATAGAAGGCTTTACTAAAGGGCTTGCCAAGGTGCAATTTGAGCAAAATGTTGGCAAGTTGGGCATGTTCAACATCTATGCTCAACTTGAGGGGGAGTGTTGAGTCATATATGTAAATGGGTATTCAGATCTTGGAGGTGGATCTATCTAACCCCGAGTGTTATAAATGTAGTATCCCCATCACTTTTCATTCTTGAGTGGAGAAAATCCTAGCCATTATTGAGTGCTAGGGCAGGCCCTATCATGGTTTTTCAATTTAGGGTTTTCCATGTTAAATCCTTGTGTCTTGTGAGATTATACATCTCTTTATCAATTTCCACAGGCCTACTACTATGGATGTCTTAAATGGATATGTAGCGAGAGGCCATTTGTTGAGTATAGTTCCAATCAACACTTGGCCCAAACTCTAGAGTACAAAGGAGTAGAAAGTCAGTTGATGAGACTCGAGATTCCTACTATAGTGCAAATGTATGCTTACCTATCTAGACTACAAGTGCCAAATCTAGTTGCATAGTTCAACTTCCCTACAATTGTTGCTATTGGAGGATGAGGCAACCTGGTAAGGAGAGAGTATGTCAACCTACTAGTATTGATCGGGGCCATGGACAAGGTGGCTTATATTGTGAACACTATAATGGGACTAATCATTCTTCCAGCGCTGATAGGTTAAGCATAGTTATCTAATTGGCTAGTCAACCTTTAGAGCAAATTAGACTTCTGGTAGTACCAGAGACTTAGCCAAGACTTATACTTAGGACTTCCTCTCCATGAAAAAGAAATGCTTCTTTAACGACTCTAGAATGCTTGTCATCAACAAATTCATGGGAGTGATGACTTGTATTAGAAACACAACATAGAAACATGTTTGCCTTTTACTATATCTTGCATTAATCTTGGGCATGAATTTTAACTTATTTGTTGGCAACTGTTTCCTCTTGTTATATTTTGACTTACTTGTTTCATCAACTGTTATTTTCATGCCTTTTATTTTGAAATGACTTTTATGCTTCCTAATGGTACACTTCCTCCAAAGACACCACCAATCAAACTTTGGTCAAGAAGTTCCATGCTTTTATTTGCACTATAGCCTTGAGCTGCCACAACTTTCATAGTGTTTGTATGTACAAGTTTAAAGGTGAAATATTATGCAACATTTTTCTCCAAAGTTAGGATTTGCATCCTATTATGAAATCTTCTCCAAGACCACCGCATCAACATTGGAATGTCTCAAGACAAGGTTGAGCGAGATGCCCCCTCAAATGACACCTTCAACACAATATGCCATCCATGTGTGTGGGTGCTCACCATCTTTCATTTAACCTACCTTTAACTACTTTTGTGAATTTCCTTCTCTCTGAACTACCACCATGTGCTCATCCTCATCACACAACACTTTTCTCATCGCTCTTCTCCCTTGAAACCAGTATGAATTCACACAAAGGGAATTGTACTTAAGATCCCACATCATTAATAGAGACAAACATGTGAATAGGCCTATTTTCTTAGTCTTGTACCACCACTCTCTGTTGATAAGAAACAATGAAATATTGAATCCTCTCAGTGATTTCTTTTGTGGAGTGGGATGGCTCTATGTCATCAAGATTATACCAACCAAGGACTTCCTATAGATTTCATTTGTTATTATTCAAAAAATATTTCTTTCAAAAATACTATTCACAGTCATTTTCTGAAGAGTTATTTCAGATAAAAAAAGTGTAAATTACTTATCAAAAGAGAAGGCAAGTGGAAATACTTCGTTAGCCTGCTTGCTAATATCTGCTACCAGATGCACTCCTCTGAGCTGTTTCTCTCTCATGTGTACCAAGTCCTGTTTCTCATAAACAATACAAGAACAAGGTTCAAAATATAGCACTAATAGACTGTTATAAGATGAGAACTTTTCAAGACCAGAGTACCTGAATATAAGGGGCTGCACATTTTGCAAAAGAAAATTGTGGATCGAGCATGTAACCAATACCTAATCAAAGGATGTATTACCCATAATGTAAGTGCTTGCCTCACAAGAAAGTACAAGGTTAAAAATGACAGTTCAGATTTGCTGCCATCATTTGGACACACCATTTTTTAGCACATTTATACCGGCAAGAAGAGATTATCCATTATACAACATTCAAAAGGTGAACACAATTTCTTCATATTGTCAAGCTAATGTAGGTAGGGGAATTACTACGAAAAAACCTGCCACAATGCCTAAAGATAATTTGATACTAGTGGTACTAGTAAATCTAAACCATTGAATCATCTAGGATCTTTTGGCCCTTGAAATCACGAAATAGGGAGTACCATTCCAATTGACTATCCAGTTCTCTTTCAACAGCCGAAAAGACAATATTTAGATAATGTTGAGAGGTGAATGTTGTAGTTGGGTAATTGGATGGTGGGAGATCTAATCACCCAACTACAACATCCACTTCTCAACATCTAGCAAGTGTAAAAGGGTAATAGTTGATCTACATATAGTCTTAAATCAAACCATGCCTCCATTCACTTTAGATGAGATCACTTATGGATTTTTCAGTCTTCATTGCAATATATTCCAGGTCACTCTGGAAAGCTTGATTTTTTATTTTTTTATACAATAATTCAAATAACTTAGCCTTTTTTGCATTTGTACTGCCTTCTTTAGCATCTATTCCTTTGTGGTTCTTGCACATGATTTAAGGCATCCTTCAGGATATAAGATCTCATTAGTCCTTTTTGCAGCCCTTAAAGGGCCCAGTAAAGATGCACAAGTAGCCAAATTTTTTGGGCAGCCTACATTTGAACCATTTTTTAATTTTGTTAAGAAAGTCATTGATATCAAGAAGTACGAAACTTGCACACAAGCACACACGCACACACAAGCACACATGCATTCACACATGCACGCACAAAAACAAGGAATGCTTTATTGACGACTTTACTATGGCCAAATCTAACTTCAATAGAATGGAACTTTGCAGCTCCCCTCTTGCAGGACATTAAGCTTGAGCAACTTGCCTAAAACAACAGGTTCTTACGGTGGGGAGTGATCTTAGATGGTTTAAAGAGGTACCTTGGATACAGCAATGGAGCTGACCCACGAAAATTATTTCATCATGAATAAACCTAGTGTGGCAATCTTATTCCTGAAAAGCTCGAAGATCATCTCTGGTGGCATTGACAGATATCAGAAGTGCATGCAAATGTCTGTTAAATATAGAATCACATCCTACGAATCTCCATATAAATCACATCCTCTGTTGAGACTCCTATTTATCTTGTCTTTTCTTTCTGTTACTAGCTATTTATAGTTTGTTATTTCTTTATGGACATGCATTGTATTTTACCCACATCTCTCTCTCTATATAAAGAGATGTAGGGTTTCCAAAGAATTTGGATTGGAACATTTTTTCCGACTTAGTATTAGAGCACTAGTCTAAGACCATGGCTTTAGGTATCCCACCCCTCAAGGCCTCCTAAACCCTAACACCCAAATCCCGTTCTCATCTCCTCCTTCCTTGGCGGCAGTGACGATCTCCGGCGGCCCTCCGACCACACACAGGTGCCTTAGCGGTTGGAGGTGGCGCCCCTGTGCCCTAGTTCAGCCTTGTAATGAGGCTGCAGTGGCACCAAGGCTCCTGAACCACCATGCAACCACACGCAGGAGCCCTAGCGGCTGGAGGCAGCGGCACTCAGGCCCGATTTAGCCCTCGCAACGGGGCTGCAATGGTGCAGAAGCTCCAGCACCACCCAGCGGTGCTCCGGCGAGGGTCAATAGACCCAGCAATGGCGCTGCGGCTGCGCTACACCTCATATAGGAGCTGCTGGAGGCGCTCTATAGTAGGTGCTAGCGCTGCCGCCCAGCCTCTATCAGCATCTCGGCAACTGTTTGAGGCCGCGACTGGTGGAGATCCCCTTATCTCATCTTCTGCAGGCCTTAAAGACGTGCTGCGGTGACTAGAACCGAGGTTTACCGGTCTTCTCTACCCCTATAGGTCACCTATAGGACTTCTACGTTAGGAAGAGCACCACTAGGGCCCTATCTATGCCCTAAGATCTGAAGGACATATTTTAGAACTGATTTATGTGAATTCCCAGTGGATTTGAGAGCAATGGCTGCTTCTGCATCATCTAGTTTATGAAGTGATTAAGATGATGACATACGCATGCATGGTGCAACAAGAGCATGACAGGAGTCATCATGATATAGGATGGCTAGTGGACTCTGGTGCCTCACAGCATCTTTGTGGTGATTGTAGTCATTTTCAATCACTTAGTTCTGTTGCACTAGGGAGAACGATGCAGGTTACTAATGGCAGACATGCTCCAGTTGTTGACAAGGGGGAGGTGTCTGTTACCCCTATGTTGCGGTTGTCGAGAGCACTATATGTATCAAAGTTTCTCATGAGTCTATTGTCTGTGAGTAGAATTACAAAGGATCTTCATTGTAGGGTTATTTTTGATGACATTGGATATATTGTTCAAGATAAGTTCACTAGGAAGACCGTCGCCAGAGGTACAGAGGAAAATGGGCTATCACCTGGGCCAGGAGCCATTTGCAGGAGCTAGCAGGTACGATGGTGGGAGTGCCTTACAGTGGCATGTTCGTCTTGGTCACATGCCTCTGGATCGCCTCAGGAGGGTGATTCCACATATTTCACCTGCTACTACTATTAGATGTGATGCTTGCCAATTAGGCAAGCATCATTGGTCTTCCTTTCCTGCTAGTGCTTCTCCTGGATAAGCAGCTGATTTTGGGTTACTCCATATGGATGTCTAGGGACCAAGTAGAGTTCTAGACAGGATGGGACATCGATACTATCTTGTTGTTGATGACTTCACCAGAGTATCTTGGGTATTCCTTCTGAAGACCAAGGGAGATGTTGGACGTGCCATAGAGACGTTTCTCTTGGAGATCTGGACTCAGTATTCTGCTACAGTGAAGATTGTACGGACAGATAATGTCCTCGAATTCTGCACTGGTAGACTTACTGAGTTCTATAGGACTCGTGGGATTATCCACCAGACCACTTGTCCTCATACTTCACAGTAGAATGGGGTTGCAGAGAGGAAGCACAGACACCTGGTAGAGATTGCCCGCACTCTACTTATTCACCATAGTGTTCCACAGAGATACTGGGGGGATGCTGTTTTGACGACGTGTTACCTTATTAATAGGATGCCAAGTTCAATTCGTCACGAGCAGATATCGATTCTTCTGTTACATCCAGATGGCGAGCTTTTTCATGTGTCTCCTAGGACCGCTGGGTGTGTTGCTTTTGTCCATGTGCCATCATTAGGTCGTGACAAGCTTGTTCCTTGTGCTGTTAAGTGCATTTTCTTAAGCTACTCCAGGAGTCAGAAAGGGTACCGATGTTGTGATCCCATCCACCACAAGCATTATATCAGTGCTGATGTGACTTTTCATGAGACGACACCATACTTTTCCGTTGCTGGACAGACGAGTGTTCATGATGATGCTACTGCCATGCCTATTTCTCCAGTTCCACTTGAGGCGCTTCCGATCTCCACACCTCTGCCGACTTCTTCAGAGTCTACTATCCCCGTGAATGAATACTAGAGATTGCATGGTCCACTGCAGACATATAGTAGACCTCATGCGACACTACAGAGGCCTCTATCTGCCCTAGTGACTGATCTTCCACAGGTAGTCGAGATGGGTTCTGGTGACAGTAATCGTTTAGTTAGACCTGATCCCCCTGATAGTGCAGATCACCATAGTAGTGAGGTTCCCTCTATAGAGACTCAGCTAGAGATATTAGATGAGTTTGATCTTCCTATTGCCATTAGGAAGGCGCTCCGCATGTGTAAGTCTAGATATCGGGTTGCCGGCAGTTTGGCTACAGATGATCTTGGTTCTCAGTTTAGTAGCTTCTGTCATACTCTTACAGCCTCATCCATTCCATTTACCTACCAGAAGGCCATGCTTGTTCCAAAGTAACGTCAAGCTATGGAGGATGAGATGGCAGCACTCCAGAGTAGATAGACTTCGGATCTCACCTCACTTCCTACAGGCGCACGACTTGTTGGCTCTAGATGGGTCTTTTCCTTGAAGTATAACCTTGATGGGTCAATTTCAAGGTATAAGGCTAGGTTGGTGGCAAAGGGGTTCACCCAGATATATGGGGTAGACTTCTTTGATACTTTCTCTCCCGTTACATGGCTTG
This sequence comes from Thalassia testudinum, assembly GCA_037157565.1. Taxonomy (NCBI): domain Eukaryota; kingdom Viridiplantae; phylum Streptophyta; class Magnoliopsida; order Alismatales; family Hydrocharitaceae; genus Thalassia; species Thalassia testudinum. The sequence continues at coordinate 289,587 of JAZHRO010000061.1, forward strand.
CCACTGTTCGGGTACTCATCTCTATTGCTGCCTAAAGAGATTGGCAGTTATATTAGCTTGATGTGAAGAATGTCTTTCTTTATGATAATCTTCGAGAGGAAGTTTACATGCAACAGCCTCCAAGTTTTGAGGTTCAGGGGGAGTGTGTCTGCAGACTCCGAAAGGCCATCTATGGCCTAAAGCAGAGCACGAGAGCCTGGTTTCAGAAGCTCTCAGATGTGTTGCAAGTGATGGGGATGTAGAGCTCTTCTTCAGATCATTCTCTGTTTGTCAGGAAAATAAAGAATGGCGTGGTAGCTCTATTGGTTTATGTGGATGACTTGATTATCACTGGCAATGATGAGGTTGGGATAAGACAAGTCAAGGAATCTTTTGCACAGGAATTTGTTATGAAGGATCTGGCCAACTTAGATATTTCTTGGGGATCGAGGTTGCTAGGAGCAGAGATGGGATTGTTCTTTCTCAACACAAGTATGCGTTGGATGTTCTTTAGGAGATAGGTATGCTGGGGTCCAAGCTAGCCAATATTCCTATGGATCCCAAGGCACATCTTCATGATGAGGAGACAGAGGCAGCATATAGCAGAGCATATAGACAACTTGTGGGCAAGTTGTTGTACCTGACTAGTACTAGACCAGATATTGCCTTAGCAGTAGGCAAACTTGGCTAATTTATGGAGAGGTTGACGAAACTGCACTGGAAGGCAGCTATGCAGGTGCTGAGATACTTGAAAAAAGCACCAGGTCGTGGTATTCTCTTTCAGAAAGACTTGCCATGACAGTGGTAGGATATTCTGACACTGATTATGTGGGATGTGTGCTTGATAGGAAATCCACCACTGGTTTTTGTACCTTTATGGTAGGAAATCTGGTTACCTAGAGGAGCAAGAAACAGGGGGCAGTTTCTCACTCCAGTGCAGAGTCAGAGTATAGGGCAATGGCCCAGACTACTGCGGAGATGGTCTGAATATGGTCTCTCTTGCATGATTTGCATGTTTAGATTGAGGAGCTTATGGAGATGCGATGTGACAATCGGGCAGCTACCTACATAGCCAACAATCCGATGTTCCATGAGTGCACCAAACATGTTAAGGTAGACTGTCACTATACCAGAGATATTATACAACGTGGTTTGTTGCGCACTACTTATGTGGCATCTGAAGATCAGACAGCTGGTGTGTTCACGAAGCCTCTATCTCGCTTGGCATTTGATTTCTGTAGTTCCAAGCTGAGCATGATTGACATCTATTCTCCAACTTGAGAGGGAGTGTTGAGACTCCGATTTATCTTGTCTTTTCTTTCTGTTACTAGCTATTTATAGTTTGTTATTTCTTTATGGACATGCACTGTATTTTACCCACATCTCTCTTTATATATAAAGAGATGTAGGGTGTCCAAGGAATTTGGATTGTAACACTTCTTCCGACTTCCTCAAAATCACATAGTTGTTAAATATAAATCACGAGCATGGAAATGTCTGTTACATCTTGTTAAAAATAAATCACTTCCAACGCATCCCCATATAAAATGGCATACTTCACATTTAATTGGTGAAAAAGCCAATTATGCTAAACTATGACAAAGATAAGAACCTTAATCATAGGGAGTTTAGCTATTTGTGAGAATTTGTTAAAGAAATCCACCCCATGTTTCTAAGTAAGCCCTTTTGCAACAATCCCAGCTTTGTATCTCATAATGGACCACTTAGATTGTTTCACTGTAAGAACACACGTAGACACAACCATAGTAGCTTCAGGTGCTGAATCAATAAGCTCCAAAGTATCACACGAAGCAAGGGCTAACAACTCCTCTCCCATATCCTGTCACCACTTTGGATCAAGTGGCGCCCAGTGTTGTGGTATGGGGATCATTATTGTCAACAATGCCAAGGAAAAGTGCTTGAAGGAAGGTCCACTGGGAAGCATCACCACTTTTTTCTTGAGTAAGGATAGATTGGTTGGGGCAGCAAGCAGGGGCATGTGCCTCCCCCCTCCACCAAGAGTCACACAAATACAACAATTACACGCTTACTCTCTCAGAGTATTGTCTCTCCAATCCCCAACAATCCCATGCATATGCATCGTAGATGAAGATGCACACACGCATATGCAAGAATCAAGATTACATAGAAAATCCCTTATGGGGAAAAATCACAAGAGCTGAAGTTCCACAAGGCCCTAGTGCCAACTAGTACTTAGGGTTTTCTCTTTAGTAAGACACACGAAAAAAGAAGAGGACTGTGCTACAAAATTTATACGAGGATGGGATATATAGATCCACACCTAAGATTTATATATACATTTACAAGTATTTCATACCACTCAACACCTCCTCAAGTTGGGCATAAACATCGAACATGTCCCCTTGCCCACAATTCTCTTAAGATATTAGGGTAAGTCCTTTAGTGAAAACATGAGCTACTTGATCTTCTAACTTCAAGGAAGACAGAGATCTCTAGAGCCAATCTTCTCATCAACAAAGTTCCTGTCTAATTCAACATGTGTGGTTCTATCATGTAAGACCGGATTGTTAGCAAGGTTGATGGCTACCTTGTTGTCACAATAGAGTTTCATAGGTGTTGCAAGTTGGATCCCAATTTCAGTAACTAAGATCTTGACCCACAACATTTCAGCAACACCCATGGAGATAGATCTATATTTTGTGTTCGCACTAGATCTTGCACGTGTAATTTGCTTCTTGTTTCGCCATATAACAAGGTTCCTAACAAGGTGAAGGTAATATCCACTAGTAGGCTGCCTGTAATCCACGAATTCTACCCAATCAGCATTAGTGTATGCTTTGTCATCTAGCTCAGTCTTCCAACTACATAGGATATATCTGGTCTTGTCACAGTAAAATAAAGTAACTTGCCAACCATAGCTCTATATTTGGTAACATCCTCTAAGACAAGACTGTCAATGTCTGCTAAATGAGTGACAGGATTCGGTGGTATGGTGGCAAGTTTGTAGCCTAACATCCCTACCTCACAAAGCATATCCACCACATACTTTCGTTGGGAAAGAACCATCCCTCTGTTCAGGTGATGTATCTTAATGCCCAAAAACTATCTAATAAGACCAAGATCTTTGGTAATAAACTGAGTATGAAAGAATGCCTTGGTTGCTTCTAATCCTTTCTTATTGCTTCCTATCAATAGGATTATCATTTATAGGGACTATCAAAATCACGAATCTTGCCTTTGTATGCCTCACAAACACTGAGTGATCAACCGTAAACTATGAGAACCCTAAACCCTGAATGGCCGTGTTGAATCTGTCAAACTATGCTCTTGGGTTTTGTTTCAACCCATATATCGCCTTATGCAACTTACATACTTTATGACACTTCCCTTAGCTTCCCATCAATAGGATATCATTTATATAGACTATCAAAATCATTGATCCTACCTCTGTATGCCTCACAAACATGAAGTGATCAGCTGTAGATTGTGAGAACCCAAAACTCTGAATGGCCATGTTGAATCTGTCAAACCATGCTCTCGGGCTTTGTTTCAGCCCATAAATTGCTTTATGCAACTTACATACCTTATGACACTCCTGGCTAACAAAACTAGGAGGTTGCTATATGAATACCTCTTCATCAAGATTGCCATATAAGAAGGCATTCTTTATATATAGCTGCTAGATAGGCCACATACGATTGAGAATTATAGAGAAAAGAATCCTAACTGAATTTAATCTAGCTACCGGAGAAAATGTTTCAAAGTAATCAATGCCAAAGGCTTGAGTACATCAATTGGATGAAAAGAGTCAATTTCATTAGAAACCCTGGGCCCTCTTTATATAGAGAGAGACCGTAGAGTCAAAAGTACATAAATATCCCTGAGGGATAAAGACTATCATAGCCCTTACAATAAGAGAAAAAATAAAAGGCTAATATGTACTGATACTCTCCTTTAAGCTGGAACATAGATATCTATCATGCTCAGCTTGGACATACAAGAATCAAATGAAGATCTGGCCAAGGGTTTGGTGAAAATATCTGCAGTCTGCTCCTCAGATGCAATCGAAGTGGTATATAGTAACCCCTTTTGAATAATGTCCCTGGTATAGTGACAATCAACCTCAACATGTTTCGTCCTATCGTGAAATGCTAGGTTAGCAATAAAAGTGGCTGCTCTATTATCACATCGCATCTCCATGGAGCTAGAAAACTATACCTGTAGATCAATAAGCAAGGATCTGATCTACATCATCTCAGTAGTCGTCTGAACCATAGCTCTGTACTCAGACTTAGCACTGAATCTCGCAATTGTGCCATGTTTCTTGCTTCTCCATGTGATCAAATTCCTTGCAAGAAGGTGCAGAACTTAGTAGTGGATTTGTGATCCACATGACATCCAACATAGTCTGCATCATAGTAGCCAACCAATGTCATAGAAGATCCCTTGGAGAAGAAAAGACCCTACCCAGGAGCCTTCTTGATATATCTAAGTACCATCAATGCCGCATCCCAATGCTGACGTGTTCGCTTAGCCATGAACTGACCCAGTCTCCCAACTGCAAAGGAGATATCTGGCCTCGTGATAGTGAGATACAACTTGCCCACAAGCTGTCTGTATTGTCTACTGTCCACCACCTGTGCATCTTCATCATAGAGTAGCATCTTGGGGTCCATAGGAATTTTGGCCTCTTTGGCCCCAAGCATACCAACCTCCTACAGGATATCTAAAGCATACTTCCTCTGAGACAAGACCACACCCTTCTTGCTGCAAGCAACCTCAATACTAAGGAAATACCGTAGAGCCCCCAAGTCCTTCATGACAAACTGCTTTGCAAGGATACATTTGACTTCAGCAATGCCCTACTTATCATCCCCTGTGATAATCAAATCATTAACATAAACAAGAAGTACCACAGTACCTCGTGTAGTCCTCCTGACAAAGAGTGAAAAATCAGCTGTCGATCTCCTGAATCCAGCTGCCTTAACAACCTGTGACAACCTCTGAAATCAGGCTCTGGGACTCTGTTTGAGGATATATAGCCTTCCGTAATCGGCATACACCCTCCCTCTGACTCTCAAAGATAGGTGGCTGCTGCATATAGACTTTCTCTTGAAGATCACCATAAAGGAATGCATTCTTGACATCTAGTTGATGTAAGGGCTAATCTAATTGAACTGCCACTGCAACTAATACCTAGATTGTAGAAATCTTGGCAACTGGTGAGAAGGTGTCAAAAAAGTTCGCCCCATAAGTCTGGGTGAACCCCTTTGCCACAAGGCGGGCTTTGTACCTAGCAACACCACTATCAAGATTGAGCTTCACAGTAAATACCCATCAGCAGCCAATGAGTGCAGCACCATCAGGAAGTGGAGTTAGCTCCCAAGTCCCACGACCTCGAAGAGCGACCATCTCATCCTTCATGGCTGCTCGCCATTTTGGATCAAGCATGGCCTTACGGAGAGTAGCTGGAATCTGTGTAGTAGCTAATGCTTGAGTGAGTCCAACAAATCCAGGAGCTAGACTGTCAGTAGCAAGTGCCCCTGCTATAGGATAAGTGGTGCAAGTCCGTGGTCACTTTTGAATGGCTATTAGAAGATCAAGATCATCGCTTGGCATATCATATGTCCTGTCCCTGTGACCAACACATGGCAAACATACGTCAGTGTTTAAAGGACTCACCTGAGAAGTCGGTGAAGGCGAGAGTAGGGGTCCTTGATAGGTACTATGAGGGCGAACATATGTCTAGAGTGGCCCTGTCAGGCGTGGAAAGGGATGCATAGCAGGAAGTAGTGGTGGTGTAGTAGGGACAAGAATCTCAGGAAACTTCCCAAAGCGAATGGGAGTACATGGCATAGGTGCCATATCACCCTCATGAGGTATTTCAGCAGCTGTCATAGAAAAGAAAGATACAGCCTCATGAAAGGTAACATCCGTAGAAACATAGTGCCGAGAAGCAAGTAGATCAAAACAGCGATACCCTTTTTGTGTCCGGGTATACCCTAGAAAGACAAACTTAATTGCTCTCGGTGCAAGTTTATCCCGACCCGATCCTAACAAATGGACAAAGGCAACATAACCAAAAGTTTGAGGAGTGACATGAAACGTGGAGCGATTAGGATACATGAACTGAAGAGGAATCAGTTCATGTAACACAGCATTGGGCATTCGATTAATCAAAAAACATGAAGTCATAACAGCATCACCCTAGTAAAGAGATGGGACCAAATGATTCAATAAAATATGGGCAACATCAAGAGTGTGATGATGTTTCCTCTCAGCAACACCATTTTGCTGAGAGGTATGCGGACATGTCTCATGGATAATGCCACAATTAGAAAAGAAACCGTGCAAACGCATAGTACAAAACTCCAAGGCATTATTAGAACGAAAGCATTTCACCAAACACGGATGTTGAGTTTTTATTTCCTTGACAAAGTTCTCAATAATTTGTCCCACATCAGACTTATTTTTCAAGAGAAACACCTAAGAAACATGAGAAAAGTCATCGACTAAAGCAAGATAATATTGTTCCCAAATCGATCAGGAGTACGATTGGGACCCCACACGCCTATATGAATCAGATCAAATACAGCAACAGATGAAACGGAGGAAGAACTAGAGAAACTAGCCCTATGGTGCTTGCCAAGCTGACAAGCATTGCATGTAAGAGCAGTAGTGGAGAGGATGCGCTGTAGAACACGTTTGAGGCGATGAATGGGTAGATGGCCAAGGCAGTGGTGCCACTGGAGAGAAGATCTAATAGAAGCAAGGCCCTAAGTAGGTAAGGTGGCAAAAGTAGTACGGCTCAGACGGTACATCCCATGTTCCTCACGCCCTCCACCAATCATCTTCCTAGTAAATTTGTCCTGCAAGAGACAAGAGGATGCATCAAAAATATGTCAGTAGTGATGCTGCTAACAGATAATAAACTCAAAGGAAAATCAGGCACATAATAAACATCTGCTAGCCTCAAGGTAGAAGATAAAGATATATCTCCCTTGCCAACAAGTGGCGAGTGTCTCTTATCAGCCACCTGTACTGTCCTGGCAGATGTAACAAGTGTTAACTGAGAGAAAGAGTCTCTGTCGCCACATAGGTGCTTGGATGCACGACAATCAATCAGCCACTCACCAGAAGACAAAAGGGATGACATACCAGTCGCAGGTGTCTTTGAAGAGGTAGCTATAGCTGCTGTGTCAGGAGTCTAAGAGGAAGAAGCCTAAGTCAACTGAGCAATCTACTGCCGCAAAGCTTCAATCTCAGTACTCAAGGAGCTAAGATCAGAGGTAGGAAGAGCTGAATCTGAAATCTCAACTGCCTGATTGGCCACAGGTGGTCTATCATGCTTCTGCTAACATGTAGCCTTAGAGTGACCAAGTCTGCCACAGTAAGTACACAGGGTCCTAGTGTGTGTACCAGAAGAATGATCACGTCCACGACCACGTGCAAGATAAGTGGTACCCTTGCCACGTCCAGGAATCGCAACCAGTGCAGATGACTGAGCAGTAAAGTCAGGAGTGGGAGTGTGCACTACAACTCTGTTGAGTCTACTATATGCTTCCTCCAGGGTAGGAAGCTCAGGAGCAGCGAGAATCTAATCTTTCGCTGCAGCATATTCAAGTCCAAGGCCAGCTAAGAAAAGAGAGCCAACTGTCTCTTGAAACTCCTCCAGGACTCACAGGCACACCCTGGCAGGTAGGAATAGTGCCTCTCCAACATTCCTTTCATAAGGCAGTAATACTCTGATAGTGTGCGTCCCTCCTGACACAGATAGAAAAGGTCGTAAAAGACTTCGAAAACTCGTGTGGAGTTCTTAGCATGCGAATAGGTATTACGCAAAGACTCCCACATCTCTTTTGATATAGTATGAGACATGATATCATCTCTTATTCGGGGAATAACTGTCTGCATCAGCTATGCACAAACCATGGCATTATCAATATCCCAGTTGACATTTGTGCCAGTCTTGTTTTCATGCTCCAGATCTGTAAATATATGGCTCTTTTTATGACCCTTGACGGTCATAAGAAAGGTCTGGGACTACCGCAGGTAGTTGGTCTCATCCAACTTAACAACAGGACAAAAGAATAGGTTCTTGAGTACCTCGGTGTTTGAAATAGAGCCCAAAGACACCTCGGACTGATCATCTGAAGCTATCTTCGCAATCCGGAAGCCTCGATCAAGCGTCTAGGACCAAGAAACCATCAAATAATCTAAAAACCAACAGATTCAGATCTGCATAGTTGATAAAAGGCTTCCTTGGGCAGATGTTGGCCTCCCTTGGGTGCAAGGAGAACACCTAAGGAGGCCCTAAAGAGATCTAGCCTCCTTGCAACAAGAACAGGGACTGCAGTGCCTGGATCAGGGCAAGATGCCCCTCACAATCACTGTACAGAGATCAGAAGCCCCGTATGCCGCTTCAGCAAGTGGTTGCACCGTCGATCGTCGCCGGTTGCAGTAGCAAATGGCTGCTACGGCACTGAAGAGGTTGCCGCTGCCGGTCTGAAGCTTGTCGCTGGTGCTAGCACCTGCTGCAAAGCGTCGTCGAGGGTCGTTGGATCAGCAGCGCCTCCGCTAGCTGTTGTAGCAGGTTGCAGCGTCGCTATTAGGTCGACAACCCTTTCCTGAGCGCTGCTGCGGTGGTTCAGCAACCCCTGCGCCGCCGCAACCCTATTGTCAGGGCTGAAACGTGCCTCCAAAGTGCCGCCGAGGGCTGCTAGGGCTACTACGTGCGGCCGGGGGCCGTCGGAGGCCGCTATTGCCGCCGAGGAAGGAAGAGAGGAGATCAGGATTTAGTGTTAGGGTTTAGGAGGCCTTGAGGGGTGGGATACTTAAAGCCACGGTCTAGGACCGGTGCTCTGATACCAAATTGAATGAAAAGAGTCAATTTCATTAGAAATCCTAGGCCCTCTTTATATATAGAGAGACCGTAGAGTCAAAAGTACATAAATATCCCTGACGGACAAAGACTATCATACACCTTACAATAAGAGGAAAAATAAAAAGCTAATATGTACTAACAATAACCTTTAGCTGCCAGTTGAGCCTTGTAGCGTTTAATGGAACCATCCAGAAGGTATTTTAAGGGTAAACACCCATCTACACCCCATTACAATAGCACCAGGGGATAGGTCAACCAATTCCCATGTTCCTTGGGATTGAAGTGTTGCCATTTCTTCCTCCATAGCCTATGTCTAGGAAGGATCCTAAAGGGCTTCTTTATGGCTATGTGGAACCTGATGACTGTCAACTGCAAGAGATAACTATCCTGCTGCAGGTAAAGAGTCAAGAGGCATATATTGTGAAATAAAATAGTAGGCATATGACCGTTAGGCCTTTCGCTGAGTAATGGGAAGGCTCAAGTCAGATCCCTCAGTAGAAGGGATTACCTGATCTCCATTCGAATCTGTAGGATCAATAGAAGGTTGAGTAAGAATGGTGGGCAATGGCTCAGCAACAAGTATAATAGGAGCCTTGCAGTGGAATGCTTGTGGATAAAAGGTAGAGGTCTTTGGTGCGGGATCTGGTGGTACTATATTTGGTGAATGGGATGGCTCAGAGGGTCTTGAAGGTGACGCAAATGGCATAGGAAGAGGGATATCCTATGTCACTAGAGGAGAAGAGGCTTTCCCTTTCTATGAGTAAAAGGGAATGTCCTAAAAAAATGTAACATTTGCATTGACCTAGAATTTATGACCCACTGGATCCTAACTACGATATCACTTCCAGGTCCTAAAGTATCCTAAGAAAATGCACTTCACAAACCAAGGAGCCAACTTTTCCACCTTGAACAAGCAGACAACAAATAGAACCAAAAACCATAGAAGAGAGAGCAAAAGCATCTCGACTCGGAAGCAAAACAAAGTATGGTGTCTTACCCCCTAAGACAGAAGAAGAGACCCTATTAATCAGAAAGGCGGAGGCGAGGATGGCATCCGCCCCAAACCGAGAAGGTAAATGCATCTAAAACATTATTGTTCGTGCCACATCAAGTGCAACAATTTACGTTCAGCCACCCCATTCTGTTGGAAGGTGTGAACGTAGGATGTTTGATGAACAACCCCCAATAAGAGAAAAAATTGAGATAAGGTGGCATTCACAAACTCAAGCCCATTATTATTCGTGAAAATACAAATAGTGGAAAATTGAGTCTTTATTTCATTAAAAAATTTTGAATCAGTATAAGAGTTTCCGACGTTTCTTTCATCATATAAACCCAAGATACATGGGTATAATCATCCATGGAAACTAGTAAATAATGAAAGTCCCGAACACTACAGATCCAACATGGTCCCTATAAATTAGCATGAATAAGAGCAAAAGATGACTCAGTTTTCTTATTCTGACTAAGTTAGAATAAATGAACCAAGTGCTTTATTTCATAGTTCAATCTCTCAATATATAGAGGTGAAAAATTTACATGAGATGTCCTTAAGAAAATAAGAAAATACAATCACCCACGAAAGAAGTAAGAAACATAAGTGACTAGACCATAGGAGCTAACACTCCCCCTTAAACTGAAACATAGATGTCAATCATGCTCAACTTGAAATGGCAAATATCAAATGACGCTCATGGCAATGCCTTCGTGAAGATATTCACTGTTTAGTCATTTAAGGAAACATGGGTGGTGTAGATAAGACCTTTTTGGATCAAATTATGTGTATAGTGATAGTTGACCTTCATGTGCACAATCCTCTCGTGGAACGTGGGATTGTTGGCAATGTAGGTCGCTACCCTGTTGTCACATCTCATCTCCATGGGTGCATCAACAGGTATATGCAAGTCTGCAAGAAGAGATCTCACCTACATCATCTCCGAGGTAATATGTGCCATGGCCCTATACTTTGACTCGGCACTAGACTGGGAGACAACCTATTTCTTGCTCTTCCATGTCACTAGGTTTCTTGCCACATAGGTGCAAAAACCTGTAATAGACTTCCAATTTGCCACGCACCCTACATAATCTGCATCTGAGCAGGCTACTATACTCAGAGGTTCCTTAGTGAATAGAACCTTTCTTCTTGGTGCTTTCTTCAGATACCTCAGCGCAATCATTGCAATGTCCCAATGCTGCCTAATAGGTTTGTTCATGAACTGACTCAATTTCCCGATTGCGAGAGATACCTGGTCTGGTAATAGTCAGGTATAAGAGCTTGCCCACTAGCCCTCTGTACTGCCTGCTGTCCACTGCCTCAGCCTTCTCATCGTACAGATTAGTCTTGGGATCTATAGGAATATTGGCTGGCTTTGCTCCTAGCATGCCAATCTCCTACAAGAAGTCAAGGGCATACTTCCTTTAGAAAAGTACTACACCCTTCTTACTGCGTGCCACCTCAATCTTAAGAAAGTATCTTAGCGGTCCAAAGTCCTTTATAACAAAACTCCCTGTAAAGCATTTCTTGACCTCAATGATGCCAGGCCCATCATCCCCCATGATGATCAAATCATCAAAATATACTAAAAGTACCACCACACTGATGAACGGGTTTTGGCGAAGAAAAATCAAGGTTTTGAGAATCCGTCGTTGTAGTTCGCAAAACACGTTATCAAATACAATTTTCAACCGAAACTCCAAGGGAGACCCAGGTCGAACACGGGGAGGCGACGTTTGATTTGAAAAATCCGCGTTTCGCTTTTTATTTATTTATGTCATTTTTATCTTTTGTTATTTTTTTTTTGGTTTTTACATATATACCCCTGTAAACTTTCGATAAGACGTATATATCCCTATATTTTTGATATTTATGTATACACCCTTATAAACTTGCTCCGTTAAGGCCGTATACCCCTACTCTGTTAAATCGAACGGAAAACGTCAAAAAAATATTTAAAAACTAGGAAAATTTATATTTTCATCGTCCTATTTTCCCCTTGAACCCTCACACCTCCTCCCTCTCCTCTAGCGCCTCCGCTGCCACCTCCCCTACTACGACCTTCGCGCGGCCACCTACGGCAAGCTCGTCATCTTCACCATCTCGATGCTGCCGTACGTGATGCCATCGTACCCTGCGTACTCGACATTCCTTGGGATCGTAGTGGGGGAGGTGGCCGCGCGAATGCCGTGGTGTTTTACATGGTGGGGCTGTTGGCAGCGGATGTAGGTCTGGGAGCGAGTTCGCCAAGGTCGGAGGAGAGGAAAATAGGGGAGGAGAGGAAGTGGGAGGAGGTGTGAGGGTTTAGGGGGAACATAGGGGGATGAAAATATAAATTTTCCTATTTTTTAATAATTTTTTTGACGTTTTCCGTTCGATTTAACGGAGCAGGGGTATACGGCCTTAACAGAGCAAGTTTATAGGGGTATATACATCTTATTGAAAGTTTACAGGGGTATATATGTAAACACCTCTATTTTTTTTGGTATTTTTAGCAAGCAAGAGATTAGGTCGATGAATTCCTATCTAATTAATCTACTTGTAAATTATAAGAGAGAAACAATCATGTATTTTTATAATCAAATGTTTATTACAACTAAGAAAGCAGGAAAACTATACTACGAAAGTAATAAAAATAGAGATAGGTGAGAGAAATCCCCCTCGACGGTCGCTTGGAGGACGACTCGCTCTGACATTGCCTGGAGGAAGGTGGTAAGGAGAGGGACGAACGAGGACGAAGCCGGAGGATGAAGGGTGGGGCAGGACGGCGTCGCGGCGAGGATCTACTTCCCGAAGTAGGTGAGAAGACGGCCGCGGCATGCTCCATGAATGGGGATGAGGGGAGGAAAAAATATTTGATTCTACTCTACAGGAGCATCTCGGGCATGGGACAAACTCGTTCTAGAGCCTTAGAGGAGGTGAGAGGAAGAAAAGAAGAGATGAAGAGGAAGGAGAGGTATAGGGGTCCTTTATAGTGAAGGGAAGAGGAGGAAATCTGTCCACGGGCTATAGCGACATCGAATGCGTCGCTGAAGATCCGCGCCAACCAACGTCCCCAAATGTTGCTAAAGCCTGCTGGTGCTCGTGCTATTTCCCTGTTGGAGTCTGCTGGAGGAGGTGTAGCCGTTGGATGCTTGATCAATGGCTCAGGCGCACCCGCTGATCGCGCCCTTTGAAGGTATGTACCGCTAGCGTCGAAGAGAGGCATGAGCACCGCTGGATTGGCATTAGACGGCTGACAACGTCAGTGGATGTCTTAAGTTCACGCCCGCACCAGCTTTCTTGTTCATCGCGAGATCGCTTGGCGAGAGAAGCGGGCAACTGTTGGATCTTGGATGAAGCGTCATCATGCACCCTTCCAGCTCACCCGTGCCCTTCATCGAGGTCGCACGATCAAGATCGTGCGGTCTAGATTTAAATTAGGGCTGTTTACGAAATAGAAGGGGGGGTGTGAGGTCTTGAACCGACACCACTTCTTTGCAAGCCAAGTATTCAACCGTTGAGGCAAGACTGCGTTTGAGTCACGAGGAATGCATGGATGCTGAGAGCACCTATGGTGCGAGATCTCTGATGATGAGGGGGCACCTTTAGTCGCTGTTGGCCGGTGTGGGGCAGTCTAGATGGCACCACGTGGAGCCATGTGGGCTATCCATCTTCTTTCTATTGCAGAGGGTGCCATGGTCCTCGGATTAAGATGATTCCCGCATTGCCGGACTGCGATCGTCGCTCCAGATTCATCCGTACGGTCAGATTTTTCATCCGAAGCCCGTATGATGTTGCATTGCCCCCTTGGCCGTTGATCTTCCTCAGACTTCATATGATGCTACGAGATTCCAATCTAGACGATTTCGGAGGCGTTAGACTCCGATCGTCGTCCTAATCAGATCCGTACGGTCAGATCATCCATTCGAGGCCCTGAAATAAATCTCCTTCCCTCCTAGCCATAAAAAGGACGTATTAACCTAAAATATATACTACTCTGAATGCAGGATGATTGATGCTATGCAATATTTATAACATGAAATGCAAATCTAAGCCTAGGAACATACATGAATAGATATTTTAACCTAATTAAATGTGTCTACATCGCATACCCTTCCATGTTTTCCTAATAAATAGGGAATGATCTGATGAGGATCTCTGCAAGCTAATCATCTTAACAACCTCAAAGAGATTCTAGAACTAAGCTCAGGGACTTTGCTTTAGGCCATATATAGCTTTTTGCAGTCTGCAGACTCTGGAGAACTGCCTCTGGGTCTCATAACATAATGGCTATTGCATCTACACCTTCTATAAGTCATTATAAAGGAATGCATTCTTCACATCTAGCTAATGAAGAGGCCAATCCTTCTGAACCATGGAAATGACAATACGTACTGTTGAAAATTTGGCCACAGGGGAAAAAGTATCAAAGAACTCTATGTCATAAGTTTGCTTAAACCCCTTTGCTACAAGACGAGCCTTATGCCTAGCAACTGTCCCGTCTGGGTTGTACTTGATGGTAAAAACCCATCGACACCCCATAACTAATACTCTGTTGGGCAATTTTACAAGTTCCCACGTGCTACGTGTCTGGAGTGTAGCCATCTCATCCTCTATGGCTTGTCACCATTTTGGATTAAGCATGACTTGCTAGTAAGAGGAAGGAATCTGTGTAGTGGACTAGGCATTGTAGAACTTGGCAAACATACTCCTCGTAAAGATAGAATGGCAATTGGGAGATTAATATCATCTAGTACTATATTAGTAATTTGTGCATCATCTGTATGACCTAAGGAACTATGTGGAGCACCATCATCAACCTGAAGTGGCCCCATATTAACATCACTAGCCAAAATATCATCAGCTTGTATCACTTGTGCTCACCTAAGGAGGAGGTGACACTGAAGAGGGGGGTCACCTGTAAGTAATAGGAAGGCTGTAGGTGACAGGAGGCTCACAAAACCGCTTAGGCTTAGAGGATGGTGGCTCAAAAGGTGATGACTAAGTGATTGGGATAGCCTCTAAAGGTGGAGGAATGGGCATATGTGCGTTAGTAGCCCTTAGGGAAAGATTTCTCCCTGTAGTAAAGAACAATGATCAAGTTGCTGGCAGCATAACGATGAAAATGGGGGTTTTGGGGAAATGGCTATATCGACATGTAATAGCCGTCGATATACAAGTGTGTCATCGATAATGCTGACGATAACCTTAATAACCTCTCGATAACCTTGATATTTCACTTGTAGATATTTTATTTATGCCTTGCGATTGTTTCTACTACTGCTCTTGCATGTTGTACTGCTATTTAAGGGTGTGTTGGCTGATGACAATAGAAGGTGGTAGCGGAAGGTCACGAGTGGTCGAGCGACACTGAAGGAGGCAGAGGTGGTCGATGTTGCACAGTGAGCAAGATCAACAGGGAGCATAGATGGCGGTTGGTATTGGTTTGTATCCATTCAATGACTTACATGATTCATAATGGTCTCATATTTTGACTTTCTGAATGTCCTAATTAGGTAATTTCCTAAGATCATAAGCCTGTTGATAATATATCACCACCACCTACTTCAAACTTCAAGCTAGTAGAAACTACTTTATTTGATTATGTATTAATTCAACACTTGTATTTTTATATGTATGCCTTTCTTGCATAACCTTTTAAGGTTTTACGTTAGTAATTTGTGATTTACTTACAATTTTAATCATTTAAGTGAATTTGTCGGCATGCATCAACACACCATTAGCATGCTCTCGACGTGCCCTCGATACACATAATTTTCAAGTAATCAATAACCTTGATAACCTATAGTCGAAACATGGGCATTTCCATGACGTACCCTCTGTGTGCCTCTGATACATGCACTTGGAAATTTATCAGCATAGTATTGATATCGACACTTAAAACCTTGGTAGAGAAGTAAGGGATAGACTCATGGAAGGTGGCATTAGCACTCACAGTGTCTTCGTGTAAGAGAATCATAGCATGTATACCTCTTATGAGTGAGTATAAAAAAAAATACACTTGATAGCCTTAGGAGCAGGTTTATCCCGACCAGGAGTAAGAATATGAACAAAAGCAACACACCTAAATACTTGAGGGGGGACATGATACAGAGTACCCTCTGGGTAAAGGATCTGTAAAGGAATCCGTTCATGAATAAATCAAGTAACACGCTGTGAGCACAACATCTCCTCAATAGAGAGAGGTAACACTATGATGAATAAGTATATACTACATCAAGAATGTGTTTGTGCTTCCTCTTAGCCACCTCATTCTACTGTGAGGTATGAGGGCAAGTGGTCTGATGAATAATGCCATGAGACGTATAAAAAGTAGACAAACACCTTGTACAAAACTCAAGAGTATTATCAGAACAAACATTGTTGACACACATACTAAACTGGTTCTTTATTTCAATAATAAATTGTTCCAAAATAGTACCTATCAAGATTGGCACAATCCAAAACGTGGAGGTTCCTTGCCGTGAGGGAAAAACAACCCAAGTGGGGGTTGTTCCACTTTGGAATAGGGAGAAGGAGAGCAGCAACCACCGGCTGCTTGTGGTGGCCGGTGGCTATTGGAGAGAGAGAGGGAGAGGAGTTTAAGATGTGAGAAATATTGTTTCATTAATTCAAAGGCAATTACAATAGGACTCTTTTACAGAGAGAACATATCCTCTATAACAAAAAACAACTAATCAAATCTTATTTCCTAAATAAGAAAGAAAAAATCCCAAATAAGAGAAATCCTCTAAATAACTTTCTTAAAAAGAACTTAACAAATAAACAAAACTTGCAATCTTAGCAAAGACCAAAATAGGACTTCTAGGACCACTAAAATTGGTACCCAAGCAGGCCTCTGACCTGCTGCCACGTGGCACTGCCATGTGACCTGACTGGCTGCCATGTGGTAGTCTACGTGACCCACTTTATTCCCAACACTCCCCCTCAAGTCGAGGCCGAGAGAACGATGACTTGCTAAACTTGATGTTGCTACACCGTTCTTTTCTAAAGAGTTGAGGATGGTCTTCATGCCTCTTCTTCTATGCTCAAGAGTCGAGCCCTTTATCTCGACATTCCTCGATGCATTAGAGGGTTTCACGTGCTTCCTCGAAAAGTATGACGCCTTGCTTGTGAGCCAGAAAAGACACTCGAATTTTTTTCGAGTCAAGGCCACCAAGAGAAAGTGAAGTGATACAGTCTTTGTGAAGAGGCTACACCATGCCTCTTCTCACTCTTGAGTTGGAGTCGATGCGGCAACCATTGGTCCTGACTCACTCTCCATAGTCGATGTTCCTTTGGCACCCTTTGATCTTCTTGAAGTGTTTAGCACCTTTTGTTCTGATAGAACCTTTTCTTTTGAAGAGAAAAATCGAATACAAAAGCACCATACAAACTAAAATGCCTTTTGATAAATCTCCTCCTCAAGCTTCTTTTTTTTGGTTGCATGGACAACCATCTTGCCTTCTCCTGATAATGTGGCTTCGGTGGCAACGGTGTTGTCTATCTTCTTCAATCTACGATCCTCCTACTCCACGTAAGGCGCTAGATTTGATGAGGATTTGTCAGAGATGAGGACCACATATGAATGACCAAGAGAACACGCACGTCAAGGAGTGTAGATCGTAGGCTCTGATACCATGTCAAGATTGGTGCAATCCAGAACGTGGAGGCTCCCTAATGTGAGGGAAAAACAACCCAAGTGGGGGCTGTTCCACGTTGGAATAGGGAGGAGAGCATCTGCCGCCGGCTACTTGTGGTAGCTGGCTACTGATTGGAGAGAGAGAGGAAGAGGAGTTTGAGATGTGGGAAATATTGTTTCATTAACTCAAAGGCAATTACAATAGGAAGGCTCTCTTTTATACAGAAAACATATCCTCTATAACAAGAAACAAACTAATCAAATCTTATCTCCTAAATAAGAAAGAACAAATCCCAAATAAAAAAAATCATCTAAACGACTTTCCTAAAAATAACAAATAAACAAAACTTGAAATCTAAGCAAGGACCAAAATAAGACTTCTAAGACTACTAAAATCGATGTCGACAAGGGCCCCTGACCTGCTGCCATGTGTCACTGCCACGTAATTTGATTGGCAGCCATGTGGCAATGCTATGTGACCCATTTTATTCCCAACAATACCAACATCAAACTTATATTTCAATAAAAATAACTAAGACAAACGAGAAAAGTCATCAATAGGTGACCCAGCTGATCAGCAATATGACTTGGGCCCCACACATCGATATGAACCAAGTGGAATAATGCAGTAAACCCAAGACTCTGACTACTAGGAAAAGCACTCTGGTGATGCTTGCCCAACTTAAGTGTTACAAGAAATGGTAGTAGATGGAGAGATGTAGGGTATAACCCGACGAAGCTTCTTTAGGGGTAGACAGACTATGACAAAGATGCCATTGGAAAGGAGACCTGATGGTAAATATGACACCTCTGTGGCAAGTAGTAGCAACAGGAGATTGGAATAGGCAACATACCCCCCCTTCTTTATGACTGCCACCAATCGTCCCCTTTGTCAGGATGTCATGAAAAGTACTAGTGATGTCAAATATGACACGACAATTTAGCTCCTTTGTTATTCTATTGGCAGGAATTTGCAGTCTCTGAAGTGGATGATGCCTCCTACAATAACTGAGTAAGACGCTGAAGGAATTCATCATAATCGACCTTAGACACAGATACAGTATCAGCGGTTTGCTCTGTAGTAGTCACAACCTGATTGGCTATAGGAGGGCGACCATGCTTGGTCCAACAGTTATTCTCTATATGTCTTGACTTCCTATAGTATGTGCAAGTCAGTTGTCCTCTCCCAACGAGTCCACGACCCTGACCTCTACCTCATGTAACTAGAGTGCCTTGATCACTGACTCAGAGTCTCAGAGTAGCAGCAATGCTTGAGGTTTGATTAGTAGGCTTAGTAGCAGTAAGAGTGACGGAAATCCTGCTTATCCTACCATATGCTTCCCCCAAGGTGGGAAGCTCTGACAGAGTCAAATGTTGAGAGTGGGCTGCAACATAATTTGCTCTAAACCATCTAGGAACTAAAGAACTGCAGCTTTCTTGTGATATGCCCTCTGCATGTGCACACTGTCTACATGTGTTAAACTTCTCTGGAAGCCCCTTCAGGGTCGAGTAGTACAGAGACAAAGGGCGACCTTCTTGACAAAGTTGAGATAGCTCATTGTATATCTAGAACACTTGGCTAGAATTCTTCTCGTGGGAGTATGTATCTCCTAAACTCTCCCACATCTCCTTCACAATTCGATAATACATGATCCCATCCCCAAACCTAGGGATCCCCAAATTCATGATCCACGCATGGACCATGACATTGTCTTTCTTCTATGAAGCATTCTTCCCCATCTTGTCTTGTGGTTCTGGCTAAAACAAAACATGCTCCTTGTCATGACTTTCAACTGTCGTCAAAAAGGTCTGTAACCATCGAGCATAGTTGGTCTCATTCAACTTCACCATGGAACCAAAAAAGGGACTTTTGTACTCTCTTATCCCCGAAACTTGCTTCGATGTCACTTTGGATGAACTCTCAGATGCTATCTTGCTTCAACCAGACCACAAACAAATTTTCTTCGTTGATAGGGTGAAAATTAGACCATTAAGGTTGATTTAGGATCAAGTAAAAACCCACAACTGGCCCTATCAAAGGAGAACCAACAACATGCAATGCTGCAGAAGGCGAGTTGGCACCACATAGTGCTGTTGGATGGTCTGGAGTGACGCAGCACTGGTCGATGGTGTTGCTGGATGGCTTAGGGTGGTGCAGCACTGACTGACGATGCTGCTAGGTGGCTTGGAGCAATGCTGCATCGACTGGCGATGCTGTTGGGTGCCTTGAGGCAGCGCTGCATTGATAACGATGCTGCTAGGTGGCTTGGCAGCACTGACGTAGGGGTCTGCACAGATGAACAACACTACTTGATGAAGGCGACGCTGGCTTATAGAGGGTCATCCCATGAAGATCTGCATGCAATCATCCTACTAGGAGGCCATAGGTGACCATTAGTGGCGGTAGGATGCGCCTCCTTAAGAGCCATGAGGGTTAGGGTTTTTTTTATGGAGAGGAAAGGGGTATGAGAATCAAGGTGGGTACAGACATTGATCTAGAATCATTGCTCTGATACCAAGTTAGAACAAATGAACCAAGTGCTTTATTCCATAGCCCAACCTCTCAATATATAAGGGTGGGAAAATTATATGAGATGTCCTCAAGAAAATAAGAAAATACAATCACTCAGGAAATAAGAAACATAAGTGACTATACTGTAGGGGCTAACAGATTAGGAAAAGTAGATTTGTGATGCTTGTCCAGTTGGCAAGCCTCACACCGACGGGACTAAGGAAACTGACGACGCAAAATTGGAATACTGGGATGTTCCAAGCGTAGATGCCACTATAAAGTATTAGGGGCTAAGGCGACAACAAAAGAATGTGTGGGTAGTAGGCTAAGGTAGTTTAAGCCATCCTGGTTAAGTCCTCCACAAATTCGCTTCATCGTTTGGAGATCCCATAGGAAGAAAAATCGATCATGAAAAACCACTCGACAATTTAATGCCCTTGTAATATGACTAATAGACATTAACTTTAAAGCAAACTTAGGTATATGCATCACTTCAGTCAGGGATAAAGACCCAAAGAAATATCTCTAAGGCCAATCATAGGGGACAAGGCACCATCAGCCACCCTAACATGAAAGGGTGCAGCAAGAGACCAATGAGAAGAAAATAAGGTGGCATCGCTTGTGATGTGGCAAGAAGCACTAAATTTGCAATCCATGCTAGGGTACGAGTATTGGCAGATATAGCATGTTGAGTTGTATTGTGGTTTTTGGGCCTTCATGTTATTTTTATATTATACAGGGGTATATGATGTAACTTTCCTATGGTGCCAGTCTATATAAAGGCACCTAGGGTTTCTTTAATAATATATTTTCTCATTTTGTCCCAATATGGTATTAGAGTAGCGATCCTAGATCGATGCTCGAGTACCCCACCCAACTCTAGCCTCTAAACACCTCCACCAAAACCCTTCTCTCTTTCTCAACACTTCCTCTCTACGCCATTGGTATTCACCTGCTGTGCCATCACCCCTAGTGCCCATCGATGACGCCCCTATCCTTCCTACAGAATTGGGAAAAATAAGAGTTGCATTATTCTGAAACCCTACCTCCTTTTATATATAGAGAGAGGTAGAAGCAAATTACATAATAACTCCACAAGAAAAGAAAAATAATAGAGTGCCCAAACATAATAATCAAATAACTCAACACTCCTCAAGTTGGAGCATAGATGTCAATCATGCTTAACTTGAAAATGCAAGAATAAAAGGAAAAATGTTTCAGGGGCTTGGTAAAGACATCAACCATTTACTCTTCTGAGGCAACCTGTGTAGTAAAGATGAATCCTTTCTAGATCAAATCCTGCATATAGTGACAATCTACCTCCCCATGTTTGATGCACTCATGAAACATGGGGTTATTAGCAATATAGGCAGCAACTTGATTATCACATCGTAGCTTCATAGGCCCATCAATCTCCATACATAAATAAGCCGGAAGGGACTTTATACACATCAACTCTGTCGAAGTCTAGGCCATAGCCCTGTACTTAGACTTAGCACCAGACTTGGAAACAACAACCTACTTTTTACTTTTCTAACTCACCAAATTCCTTGCAACATAACTACAGAAGGCCGTAGTGGACTTCCTATCATCATGGCTACTTGTATAATCTGCATCTGAGTATCCACCAACATTCATAAAAGTCTCTCTGGTGAAAAGAAGATCCTATCCTGGTGCTTTCTTCAAGTATCTAAGCACCATCATAGCAGCATCCCAATGCTGCCTAGTAAGTCTCTCCATGAATTGCTCAGCTTCCCCACAGGGAGATGTCCGGCCTGGTGATAGTCAAGTATAGCAACTTTCCTACAAGCTGCCTATATCTTTTGCTATCCACTGTCTCTGCATCCCTGTCATATAACTGTGCCTTCAGATCCATAGGAACATTCGCTGGTTTGGCACCTAGCATTCCAATTTCCTTCAACACATTTAAAGCAGATTTCCTTTGAGATAAAACAAACCCCATTCTATCCTAAGGAAATATTGTAATGGCCCTAAATTCTTCATAACAAATTGATTTGCCAGAACCCCTTATATCTTTGCCACACATGTCGTGTCATCTTTAGTAACTATGAGGTCATCAACAAATACCAGGAGCACCACCACTCCTTTCCCTGTCCTCCTAACAAGTAGAGAATGATCAGCAGACAACCTCTGAAAGCCAATTGACTCCACAACTTGAGAGAGTTTCTGGAACTAAGCTTTGGGATTCTACTTTAGACCATAAATAGTTTTCTGCAGATGGCATACACAATCCCCTTGAACCTCGGGGGGTTGTTGCATATAAACCTCCTCCTGAATATCTCCATACAAAAAGGCATTCTTTACATCTAGCTGGGGAAGCTGCCAATCCTTCTGAATTGCAATAGAAACTAGTATATGGATAGTGGATAAACAAGCCACCAGGGAGAAAGTATCAAAGAAATCAACCTCTTAAGTCTGAATAAAGCCCTTCACCACCAAATGACAGACCCATCAGGGTTGTACTTGAGTGCGAACACCCAACAACTAACAACCGCAACTCCTAAAGGTAATGGCATGAGCTTGAAGTGCAGCCATATCATCCTTCATGGCTTGATGCCACTTTGGATGTAACATGGCTTGCTGATAGGTAGAAGGTATCTCTGTAGTAGCAAGTGCATGACGAAAGTTCCCAAAAGCCTTCCTAATACCGTCAATGACCAAAGCTCCCAAAAGCACAAGTCCAAGGCACCTTCCGAATAGCAATAAGAAGATCTGAATCATTGGCATATCCCCATGTTCATCTCCTGAAATAGTATCACCTATAGCACCACCACTAAACAGGGTCTCATCAATATCTAAAAACTCCGTGGTCACCTGATCTAGGGAGGATGATGGTGGTGAAAGGGGGGGGGGAGGGGTATTTGCAATATAGTATGAGGCTGCCTATATATAACAATAGGGTCATTATGTCTTTGTAGCACATCATGGGTGGTAGTAGTAGTAGGTGCTACATTAACAGCAATCTCCTTAAGAGGGACAAGAGCAATGGGCATAGAAGCCACATCAACATCAGTAAAAGTATCATGCCCAGCAGTTGAAAAATAAGAAACAAACTCATGGAAAGTAATGTTTGCAAAAACAAAGTGATGATTAGATAAAGGATCAAAGCAACGATATCCTTTTTGAGTCCTAGAATACCCCAAGGAAACACATTTCACTACCCTAGGTGCCAGTTTATCCCATCCAAGAGTAAAATCATGAACAAATTCAACGCACCCAAAAACCTTGAGAATAATAGGAAACAACTCTTCATCTGGATACAAGATACTCTATGGAATTTGCTCATGAACTATAGAGTTGGGCATCCTGTTAATAAGAAAATAGGCAATCAAACCTACATCACCCCAATAGAGGCACAGAATGATCTACGAGGAGGGTGTGTGCAACATCAAGAAGGTTTCCTCTCAGCAACACCATTCTGCTGTGAAGAATGGGCACACGTAGTTTGATTAATGATGCCATGGGATTTATAAAAAGAATGCAAGCAATGTGTACATAGTTCCAAAGCATTATCAGAATGAACAATTTTAATAGTATTGTAAAACTAGGTCTTTATTTCAATCGGAAACTTTTCAATAACAGAACCAACAACCTTATTCTTCAACAAAAATACCCAAGACACAAGAAAAATAATCAACAACGACAAAAAAAATAACGGTGACTTAATGAATAAGCTCAAACAAAGTAGACGTAGCACTCTGAGATGATGGAAAACTGGCACAATGATGCATGCCAAGTTGACAAGCATTATAAGCAATGACGGTCGTGGGAGAAATATAAGGTATAACTCGTCGGAGCCTGTCTAGGAAAGATGACCAAGGCAGAGGTGCCACTGGGAAGGAGACCCAGCAGCAAAAGCAACCTCCCCATGGCCCATAGCAGCAACAGTAGTGGTTTAGTTCAGCCAGTATACCTTTCCTTCATGTCCTCCACCAATTGTCCTCGTGAGCTTGCCCTACAAGACACAAGACTGGGCATAAAAAATTGCTCTACAGTTCAGTTCCTTTGTAATACGATTGATAGAAAATAAACTCATAGGAAAATCTGAAACATAAAGCACATTAGACAATTGTAGTAAGGAGGATAACGAAATTTACCCCTGGCCTGCAACATGGGAATGTCTCCCATCTGCCACATAAACTGTACATCCTGGAGAAACTGATTTGATAAATGAGAACTGTATATGATTGCCACATAGATGGTGCGATGCACTAGAATTTACCAACCATTCTCCATCCTATTGTAACCCAGAAGACGAGCAAGCAAGCTTAGTACCTAAGGACGAGGCGAGGGCAACCGTCTTAGAAGTGGAAGCAATTGCAGACTGTGAGAGTTGTGTAAAACGCTGCAGAAGATAGTCAAACTTAACACGAGATACAATCTCAAAAGGAGGCTTTACAGACTCAGTAGCCTGATTAGCTACCGTAGGACGACCATGCTTAGTCTAACAAGTGGCCTTTAAATGTCCTAGTCACCCACAATAGGTGTAGGAGGTACGACTACGCCCAGCAGATCCACGACCACGTGTAGAGGAGGTACCTCTACCTCATTCAGGGGTCGCAACCAAAGCGGAGGTTTGACTCATAGTCTCAGGGACAGGAATCTACACAACAATTCCGCTCAATTTACTATATATCTCCTCATGAGGCGGAAGCTCTGACAAGGTCAAAATCTGATCTTGAGCTGTAATAAACTCAAGTCTAAGGCCTGATAAGAAGAGAGATACGACCAACTTTCTCTTGAATGCCCTTTGAGAAGCGCATGCACATGCAGTCCGGTAAGCATTATGTCTCTCCAAGAGACCCTTCATAGTCGAATAGTATTGTGTTATGTGTTATTGTGACGGACTATTTGCTATCTTGTTTTCTTTGTTGAACTTATTGTGTTAATTTTTCCCTTGTCTCTCTCTATATAAAGAGACATATGGACAACTTGGTAAAATAAGATTTCTTTTTCACATTAACTTGATATCAGAGCATCAGGTTGAGGTCTCCACCAAAAAGAATCCTAACCCCACCTTAAGCCCTTTCGCCGGGAGCCACCGCACCCACCACCGACGGTAGTGTCAGCACCGAATCACCGCTGCAGCGGCAGTAGCATCATCGACTGCCACGCTGCTACAGCCGAAGCGCCGCTGCACCGCAGCGCTTGATCGCAGCGCTGCTGCCCTCGCTCGCCATCGCCCTGCTGCGATCGTAATGTAGCTGATCGCAGTGGCTGCGCAGCACTACGATCGCTTGATCGCAGCGCTTGAGCACTACAACACCTGATCGTAGTGCAACTGCAGCCACTCGCTGCTGCCTTGCTACTGCGGGGTCGCTTGAGCACGAGGGGTTGCCTAAGCATCGCTCCTGGCCTGTGCTACCGCTGCGCCTCGCCTTGAAGCCCCTGTAGCGCGTCACCACACCTTAGTGCACATACTACAGTAGCGCAGGTCGCAGCCGTAGCACCACTATCGTTCTCTACTCATTTTGCCGCTACCTAGGTCGTTGGAGAGAAGGATTGGTGTCTCCAAGAACTCTGTAGGAAGGTTCTTGAATATTGAGGGATGAAAGTTTGAAGCAAGAACCTTCCTATGAGTGGTATGACTTTCTTGATCTCTTGATTTGATTTAGGGTGTATATTCCCCGTTGTGGATGGTTTTTTAGGGTGTATCCCCTGATTACTTGATTCTTAGGGTGTGTATTCCCCAGTGAAGTGTTGGATATTTTGTCTGTGGATTGTAGGTTGTGTATTCCCCAAGGTGTTGGTATTTAATTCAGGATTTCAGATCTGTTGTTTGGGCTTATTCGTGTGTGTTTGAAGTTATCATGTCTATATCAGATGTTTCTGAGGTGTCTTCAAGACAGAGTACAGAAAGTGGGGTGTACAAAAGACCTTCTTTGCTCCGATTACAAAATTGGACGAGATTAATTACCTCCGTTGGTCTCAAACCTTCCTTGTCAGTGTGGAAGGCCATGATAAGAAGCATGTGCTTATGGAAACACCACCGGAACAGAAAACAGGAAAATACGCAACTTAGAATAGGGATGATGCTATGGTGAGAGCCTGGATCTTGATTAGCATAATTCTAAGGATTGGCGATGAAGTTATGTACTACAGTTCTGCCAAAGAGATGTGGGGTGACTTGAAGATGGCTTATTCATATGAGTTGAATTCAACTCAAGTATTTCAGATCCACTATGATTTATGTCATCTCAAGCAGGAGGAGATGAGTTTGTCTCAGTATTACTCCACTATGAAGGGGTTATTAGAGAAATATAATGCATGTAGACCGATGTGTACTACTACATGTAGGGACCACAGGAGTTTGTAGCCTATATGTTCCTTGCAAAGTTGAGTGATCACTATTCTGCATCTTGTTCACATATTTTGACTCTCTCTGAGCTTCCTCCTATTGAGGAAATTTACAGGAGGCTGAGTAGGATACAAATTTAGCCTACTCATGATGCAGTTGTTACCAATACATCTTTGGCTCATGCTACTGGTAGCACTCGTGGTGGTCGTGGAGGCTTCTTTCGTGGCAAAGGTAGAGGCCGAACTGATGGTGGTTGTGGCAAGCCTACATGTTCTTACTGTGGCAGGCTTGGCCATGTTGAGACTAAGTGGTGGAATAAGCTTGGTCGTCCTACTGTGGCCAACCAGGCTTCCGTTACAGCATCTCTAGGTGTGAGCATTGAGGCAATCTCCCTTGCAGAGGCAGACTATGATGCAGTTGTGCAGCGGCTAGCACAGTTACCCATGAGGAGCCTCAATCCTTTAGCCCTATAGTCTATGCATCTGCATTAGGTACGAAAGGGTCATATTTGATTGATATAGGTGCATCTAATCATTTGACAGGAAATTCCCAGTGCTTTAGAGAATTACAGAAGACACCGCAGGAACATTCAGTACAGTTGGCAGATGGTAGACATGCCCCCATCCGTGATAAGGAAGGGGTATCTGTTACACCCTCCATGCATCTTGGTGATGTGTATTATGGCTCGGACATGGCAATGCAATTGCTATCTGTTAGTTTTATTATTGAGCAGTTGAATTGTCATGCTATTTTTGACATTGTTGGATGCACTTTTGAGGATCGCATGATGGGGAGGACGATTGGTGGTGGCCATGAGGAGGGGTGTGTATCAACTAGTTCAGAGTCCAGTTGCTGCAGCCTGTTAGACGACTATTGCGAGGAGCAATGTTCGAAATGCCGATTTCGACGTCGTGCCGACTAAATTTTAAGTGTACATTTCGTGAGCATGACAAAGGCATGCCGTGGAAATACCCGTTTTTCGATGGCCATGCCGATAGGCATGCCGAGGGCACGCTGTGGGAATGCCGAGGGCATGCCGATAACATGCCGACAGAAAATCACATAAATATTCAAAATGAAATAAAAAATCACATCAATACTCAAAATGAAATAGAAAATCACATCAATACTCAAAATGAAGTGTGTCTACTTGGAAAGCTTGAGTGTCTCTAGTTGAGTTAATTATAGTGTCTGTGTGTCATTTCAGCCCCCCCACATTCCCAGTTTCGAATCTCCTACTCCTGTTTGTGTGTGTGACAGTCCCCTAATTTTCGAATTTCAGCCATTGACTAAGCCCCCCTATTTCATATTTCAGCCCCTCCGAGTCTCCAGCACTTGCATGTCAAACCACTCGCAGCGTCGATCGACATGTCGGCGAAATCGTCGGCATGCCGACGAAATCGTCGACATGCTGGCGAAATTCATCGGCATGCCGGCGGCACACCTGTAAATCGACAATATTTTCATGTCGACATAACCTCCTTCCAGAAATGGCCTTGCCGACGGCATGCCATCGGCATTTAAATCAATGGCGAGGAGTGCCTTGCAGTGGCACATAAGACTAGGTCATTCTTCACTAGACAAGCTACGTCGTGTCATCCCTCACTTGTCTCCTGCCATGAAGATTCAGTGGTATGCATGTCAGTTGGGAAAGCATCACCGTGCCAGTTTTCCAGCATCTATCCAGTCTACTAGTTCTGCTTGTTTTGATTTGCTGCATTGTGATATCTGGGGTCCTAGCCATGTGGCAGACCACCATAATTTAGATATTATTTGTTATTTGTGGATGATTTTTCTCACTTATCATGGACCTTTTTGATGAAGAATAAATCGGAAGTTGGCTCTTTAATTCAACAATTTGTGGTGTTTGTGAAAAATCAATTTGGTGTATGCATTAAGAAAATTAGAACAGATAATGCATTAGAATTTTGCACAAAAACTAGCTAATTTGTATGTTTCACTGGGTATTGTGCATCAGACATCATGTCTTCATATGCCGCAGCAGAATGGGATAGCTGAAAAGAAACACCACCACATTCTGGATACAGCTAGAGCTTATCCAGAATAGTGTTCCGCATAGTTACTAGGGAGATGCGATTTTATTGCGTGTTATCTCATTAATAGGCTCCCTTCCTCTGTGTTACATGAGTAGATTCCATGGAATATCTTATATCCTGATGCTGACTTATTTCTTGTGCCACTGAAGACCTTTGGGTGTGTGGCATTTGTATACCTCTTTGGGCCTAGTTGTAACAAATTGGCACCAAGGGTGGTTAACTGTGTATTTCTGGGATACACACGTAGAAGGGATACAGGTGTTTTGATCCCATACACCAAAAACATTATGTAAGTGTGGATGTGACTTTTCATGAGTTTACTCCTTATGTAGAGGTGGCTGCTCCTGTACTTGTACCTTATATAGCCTTGGAGGATTTTTTTCATAGCAGTGGTGTATCTACTACAGATCATACTGTAGGCACTTTCAGACCTGTACCACCTGATGAGAAGACATTTAAGGGTGTTTTAAAAAAATATCAGTTGCTAGTTACTTACAGAAAGAAGACACACCCCCTCTCTTCTTCAGTTCCTACTGAGCCACCATCCTCCTCCACTCAGGTATGTATTGGAAATATTGATAAGTCTTTTGCTTATGTGTCTTTAGGGTCCCTTTCTCTGCCCATAGATGAGGATATTCCCATTGCTATCAGGAAGGCTCCGAGATCCTGTGCACTGTGTTATTTCTGCAGGTTCTCTTGGGTCAGAGTTTCATGCCTTTAAAACTGCAGTCTCTAGTATAGAGATACCTACTTCCTACTAGCAGGTTCTCTTGCATCCACATTGGAAGGTGGCTATGGAAGAGATGTTTACACTTACTGATAGAGGCACCTGGGAGTTGTCTGCTTTACCTTCCGGTGCGTACTGGGTTGGGGCCAGATGGGTCTTTGCCTTGTAATATAATCCTGATGGGTTTATTTCTCGGTATAAGACTCGCCTTGTAGCCAAAGGATTCACCCAGACTTATGGGGTGAATTTCTTTGACACTTTTCTCCTGTGGCACGACTCTCCACGGTCTGTATTTTTGTCTCTGTTGCAGCTCATTATGGATGGCATCTTCACCAGCTGGATGTCAAAATGCCTTTCTATATGGAGACTTGGAGGAGGAGATATACATGCAGCAACCACCTGATTTTGAAGTTCAAGGGGAGTGTGTGTGCAGACTTTGTAAGGCTATTTATGGCCTTAAGTAGAGCCCTGGAACCTAATTTCAACGTTTATCTGAGGCACTCTTTATGTTTGGGATACAGAGATCTTCTGATCATTCCTTGTTTGTTAGGAAGACCAGTACCGGTACCGTGGCTTTGTTGGTATTCGTTGATGACCTTATCTTTACAGGTGATGATGCAGATGGTATTACTCAGGTGGAGTATTTGGCTCAACAATTTGTTATGAAAGATCTTAGGAAGCTGAGATATTTTTTGGGTATTGAGATCGCCATAAGCAAGCAAGGCATAGTGATGTCTCAAAGGAAGTATGTACCTGATATTCTTCAGGAGACAGGCATGCTAAAATCCAAGGAAGCCAACATTCCTATGGATCCTAAAGCTCACCTATTTGAGGATACAGTGAAGTTAAAGGACAAGAAGGTCTATCGACAGCTGGTTGGGAAGTTATTGTATCTAACCATCACCAAGCCAGACATTAACCTTGCAGTGGGTAAGCTAAGTCAATTCTTAAACAAGCCCACTGATATTCACTGGCAGACGATTATGCAAGTGTTGAGGTACATTAAGGGATGTCCAGGCATAAGCATTCTATTCCAGAAGAAGGGCCCTATGTCTGTAGTGGCTTACTGTGATGCAGATTATGTAGGAGACATGGGAGACAGGTGATCTACTATTGGTTTTTGCACATTTGTAGCTAAAAATTTGGCTACCTAGAGGAGCAAGAAACAGAGTGTTATTTCACGCTCTAGTGCTGAGTCCGAGTACAGGGCTATGGCTCATACTGTAGCTGAGATGATATGGATCAAATCTCTGCGAAGAGATCTTCATGTTGAAGTTCAGGTGCCTATGGAGATGGATTGTGATAACCGGGCTGCAACATATATAGCTAATAATCCCATGTTTCATGCGAGGAGGAAACATGTGGAAGTGGACTATTATTATACCAGGAGTCTGATTCAGCAGGGTCTACTTCGTACTATGTGTCTTGCCTCCATTGACCAAACTACTGATGTTTTTACCAAGCCACTGCCTCGCCTCCAGTTTGAGAAGTGTAAAAACAAGCTGAGCAAGGTGGATATATATGCTCTAGCTTGAGGGGGAGTGTTGAGGTATGTGTTATTGTGAGGGGCTATTTGCTATTTTGTTTTCTTTGTTGGACTTATTGTGTTATTTTTCCCTTGTCTCTCTCTATATAAAGAGACATAGGGATGGCTTGGTAAAATAAGATTTCTTTTCCACTTCAACTTACTGTGCCAACGATTGTTTCTCGTGTCACAACTGGAAGAGCTCATATGTCTGGAATACTCGTGTCGAGTTCTTCTCATGAGAGTAGGTGTCCAAAGGGTGTTCCACATCTCCTTCGCAGTGCTATAATACATTATCTCATCTCCAATCTTGGGGATAACGCAATTCATTATACAGGTACTAACCATTGCATTATTCTTGGTTCAAGTGGCATTAACTCCTGTCTTCTCTGTGGGTTTAGGTGACTCAAAATATGCTCCTTTCCATGACCTCTCATAGTCATAAGAAATGTCTACGACCATTGGGGGTAATTGACCTTACCCAACTTTATCATGGGAAAAAAGACCGAGCTCTTATATGCCAACGTGTTTGCACTCATGTCTGATGTCACCTCGAACGAACTAGAGGATGTCATGATGCCTTCACCCACGAACCCAAGGCAAACAAAAGACAACTAGATCATCCACTTAGATTACAATGATAAGTAGGGTCTAAAAAATCAATTTCCAAACCAATCCAAGGCGTAGCTACACCTATTAGGGCTAAGATTAACCCCTAATAGTGCAGCGTCGCCCTCATGAACCTTCAAGAAGAGGGAGGACGCAGATCATCCCGACCAAGGATTTTCCAAATTTGGCGGCATCAAAGATTTGGTGGCAAAGGGAGTAGGTGTTTGCAGCAGCAAGAACAAGCCACCCCAGAGACCTGGTGGTGACCCAAGAGGCTGTAGCTGCAGCAATAAACCCCTGATGGGGCTAGCAAAGGCAAGATCAGGCCCAGTAAGGGCTGGGTGATGTCGCAAAGACCTCAAACGATGCCACTAGGGAGGTCTGGAGGGCCCTAGTGATGACGTTGGTGGTGGCTGCTGTTGTTGTGCACCTGTGACGAGGAAGAACCAACTAGAGAGAGTAGATCCAACGAGAGAGATAGAAGGGTTACAATGGAGGGGCTAGAGGCCTTTTTGGGTGGTGGTACCCAGGGCTTCGATTTAGGACTACTGCTCTGATACCAAGTTGGGAAAAATAATAAGAGTTGCATTATTCTGAAGTGCTACCTCTCTTTATATAGAGAGAGGTGGGAGTAAATTACATAATAACTGCATAAGAAAAAAAAAAAGAGTACCCAAACATAATAATCAAATAACTCAACATGTAGCATTGCCTCCTACCCCTACCATCACCTGTAGCGCATAACAACATTACTCTAGCCTAAGTAGGTGCAAGTTGGTGTGCTGGGTCTCCCTCTTGCTGCCTAGCCACCCTATAAGGGGAGTGTTGTTAGGGCGAGGCATTGCTAGGGCCTTCTCTATGCCTTAGTGTGTGTGTTCTTGCTTCCTGTAGCCTCGTTCTTGAGGTTTTTGATATGAAATTCTCTATTTTTCAGACCTCCAGAACATCTATTGCTACTGTTATGGTCTGAAAATTTGATTTTTCAGAATCTATCCCCTGCTATGATTAGAATGTGATCTGATTTTTGTGCAAAAAGGTCATTCGTCTATTCTTCTATGGATCGAGACATTATGGGCGACTAAAAGGAGGCCATTAGCGACTCCATGGGAAAGTTGTCTGCCACGAGCGTTTCATCTCATATGCAGGACACTTCTATCAAGTTGGATCGGACCAACTTTCTTTTGTGGTCAGCATCTTTTTCTCAGTTTGTAGGTTTACATTGGAAGAAGTATATCCTCACGAAGGATGAGGCAACCGTCAAAACAGATGATTGTGAGGCCGGCAATGATTGGGCGGTCACTTACATGCTTAATAACATGAAGTCTATTGCCAAGCAGGTGATGTCCTATTCATTTGCTAAGAAGATGTGGGAGGTCTTACACGAGATACAGTCCTATAAGAGCAACATAGCCTGCCTCTACTGGGTTATCGAAGAGCTACACACATCCCGAAAGGTGACTGAGTCTACCTAAGTATTATGGTACCATGAAAAATCTCTGGGATGAATAGGACATCCATCAACCAATCTTATTAGATTTGGTGGTTATGGCAAAGCAGATGGAAGCCATCAGATCAGTTCAACTGCTTAAGGCTTAGGCCCTAAGTACAAGGCGATGAAGGACCAACTTATGACACTGGAGGATATTCCCACATAGGTGCATATATATGCTTATCTTTCACGCCTGGAAGTATCTAACCCTGTCCCCTTCTCTAACTCCTCTGCCATGGCATCCTTTGGTCATGGTCAAGGAGCCCCTAGAGAAAGGAGGAGAGGACGTGCTGCTAGAGGAGGTGGTAGTGGCCGTGGTCTTTTTTGTGAGCACTACCATAAGACCAATCATACTGTTGATCACTATTGGATCAAGCACAGATTTCCTCTAGCGGGGAGGAGAGTCAGAATCAGGAGCAGGACCATGCTAGCCCCCATATTACTATCTCCTGGGAGGAGTATGAAAGATTGATGTCCTCCCAATTTATGTCTACTGCAGGAGCTTCTGTGGTCCATTAGACAAGTACTGTAGCTATTACTGCAAACTTTCATGACCCTACGTGGATTGCTGACAAGTGCCTCTTCCCACATCATAGGAGATATTACACTTTTTTCTTCTCTTTGGTCTCTTGCCACACCTTTCCATGTTAGGGTGGCTAATAGTGACTTGTCCGCTGTAACAGGCCTTGGTGACATCTCTTTGATTGGTTCTTTGTCCATGACTGATGTGATGCATGCTCTTAAAGTTATTTTAAATTTAATGTCCATTAGTTAGATAACTAAGGCATTAAATTGTTGGGCTATTTTTCATGACAAGTGTTTCTTCTTGTAGGATCTCTAGACGATGAAGTAGATTGGTGGAGGTCTTGAGCAGAATGGTCTCTTGATGAAACCATGGTTAACATCTATAATATCCTTCTTAATGCTTAGTGACCTACCATGCATTAGATTTATATGTACATATACATTGTATTTCATGCATTCAAGCATTTTAAACCATGCATATATTTTAGGGTTAATAATGAGCAATTATGCAAACTAATGTGTACCTTTGATCGCAGGAGCTGAGCCCAACATCGAGTTAGTTAGAGAGCCTGACAGATGAATAAAAGTAGCCCAACACCAAGGAGTAGAGAGGCATTCACCACATTCCTATACCTAATGAAGCTAATCCTACCCAAACCTACACCAAAATGCATCACTAGACACCCCTTACCCTCTTCTAAAATTTCACCTAAAAACCTCTATCATGTCATCATCTTGATCATCATCACCTTCCAACTCACCTCTACATGGATGCCTGCTGACCTTCCACCTCACCATTGCTACCTAAAATATCCAAAACCCTAGCCCCTCCTACAAGCCACCCCCATCTCCCCTCATCTACAAAAGACCTAACTTTGCAACAAGCCACCCCATTACTTAGAACCCTAGCCGCCCTCCCTCTCCTCTCTACCATTGCAACACACACACCTCCCCTCCTTTCCTCTATTCCCAATGTCCACCTCTACCACCTCCTTCCTCTACCTTCTAGCTAGCCTCCTAGGCGCCTTAGTTGCTTAGGTTCTCTTCTTCCTAGGTAGATCTTCCCTAAACTCCACTTTCTACTCCTTCTCCACCTCCAACTTCTTCTCCATCTTCATCCTCTCCAGGCACCTTCAAGTATTCCTCTATTTCCGAGGGTCCGTGGTGGTGTTGTCCATCACCATTGTGGGCCTCCATCAACACCTTGTTCTATACTTCTCTTTTGTATTTCTTCATTTGTGTTTTATTTGGTAGTTGTAAAAACTTTCTTCCTATTTGCAATGATAAGCATGTTTGTTTTATTTTTTTCTTTGTGTATTTGCTTTAGGAGTTAGCTGCTTTACTTGCTTCATTATATCCAAAACTCCACAAAAATCAAAAGACTCAAAAACCAAAAATTAGCATTGTGTTGTGCGCTTTCACCAAATCTTGCACTGAAGACTAGATGACATTATCTACACATCTCCAGTAGCTCCTGACAACTAGATGGTACATATGTTTACTAAACCTTTATCTCGTTCTACCTTTGATATGTGCTGTGACAAACTGAGTATGATTAATATCTATGCTGTGGAGCATGAGGGAGAGTGTTGTAGCACTCCTCTTTTGTTATTTTCTATTTGTGTCTGAACATGTATTGCTATTTACCCATACCTCTTCTTATTTAAGGTGTAGGGTTCATTTGGTGAAATAAGACTAATCATTATCTCCCACTCTAGTTGAGGTCTTTAGAAGAGAGACCAATTAGAGACAACTTCAGTAGTTTATCTATCAGACTTCAACTAATGCTGTTGTGTCGTCATCAGCACACCCTGCATACAAGGAAAAATGATGATGCAACTATTGTCTTTGCCTGAAGGAGAGGCATGACCCGATCGCACCAGTTGAGTATTTTGTTCTACTTGTAAGAGTAAGGGTTTATGTTGAACAAGTTGAGCATTCCATACTCCAACTTGAGGGGAAGTGTTGAGAGGTGAATGTTG
Organism: Thalassia testudinum; assembly: GCA_037157565.1. Taxonomy (NCBI): domain Eukaryota; kingdom Viridiplantae; phylum Streptophyta; class Magnoliopsida; order Alismatales; family Hydrocharitaceae; genus Thalassia; species Thalassia testudinum. The sequence goes on from JAZHRO010000061.1 coordinate 324,795, forward strand.
TAGTTGAGTAATTGGATGGTGGGAGATCTAATTACACATTAATGTAGTCTCACATGGTGGAGTGGGGACTTAAGAGGTGTGTGGTGGCCAATAAAAGAGCCTTTGTACCCCCATTTATTCTTTGAGAAGAATATAGAGAAACTCATCCATAGGGGCACTCACGTGGTTTTCTTCACGTTTTTCATGAGTGGGGTTTCCACGTAAACCCAAGCGTTATTATGTATCATGCTTTGATATTTATGTTTGTTCTTTTCTAGTTATTTATATTTTATAACACTTCTATTTAACTTTAAAGTTAGGGAAAAGAATTCGAATACCTCCTTGAGAGGTATGCATCTCCATTACAAAGGATTGTACAAAAAAAAAATAGTACGCAAGAAAGAAAACATAAAATGAAGACAAAAAAATCCATAACTGATCTCATCTAAAGTGAGTGGAGGCCTGGTTTGATTTAAGATTATTAGGAAATCAAATCAAAGAGATATTGATGAGTTATTTTCTATTTAGGTCATTGTTATTTTTAGTAAGGGTTTTTTACATAAATATTCTTGTAATCTTTTGATATTACATATATACCCCCAAATTTTTGAATATTACATAAATACTCCTGAACTCTTATCTCCATTAACAAATATGCCATTCCGTTAATTTTAACTTTAATGGTTGTTAACTGTAGGTGAAAGTTTTTACATAAATACCCCTGTAATCTTTTGATATTACATACATACCCCTAGGTTCTTGAATATTACAAAAATACCCTGGAAATCTTGTTCCCATTTACATGAGATACCATTGAGTTAACTTTCGTTAGTTTTAACTTTAACAATTGTTAACTTTGGGTTAAAGTAACATTTTTGCACCTAAAGGGCAAGGCACAACGGTGTGATGAGACGTAGCTCTGTTGGTGCTATGCATGGCGATGTGATGAAGGTAGTGGTGGTGACTACTTGGATCACTAATGACATGATGTGCAGTGGTGCAATGGAGGAGTTGTTGACTATGGAAGGTGGGTGATGACTGATAGGATGGAGGGTTAGGATTTGTTTTGTTTAATTAGGGCTATAAGAGGGGCATTGAGAGGGGATGCCAGGACGTGTGTGGTACTGTAGCTCATAATGTATGCAAAGTTGGTGGATGACTCAAATTTTTCCTGCATTCCCAAATAATGCATCAACCATTGAAGTTAACCAAAGGTCATGATACCACAATTAAGATTAGACAAACTTCAATTAAGTTGTTAACGACACACTAACGAAAGGTCATATCTATTAATGGAGACAAGGATTAAGGGGTATTTATGTAATATCTAAGAAGTCATTTAATGGTCGTTAAGGTTAATACTAACAAATGTTCACTCAAGGGTATCTCATGTAAATGGGAACAAGATTTTGGGGGCATTTATGTAAATCCAAGAGACTAGGGGTATGGATGTAATATCAAAAGATTATAGGGATATTTATGTAAGAAATTTCATCCAAATTAACAACCGTTAAAGTTAAAACTACCAGAAGGGCATATTTGTTAACGGAGATCAGATTTTAGGGGTATTTATGTAATATTTAAGAACCTGGGGGTATATATGCAATATCAAAAGCTTATAGGGACATTTATGTAAAAATCCCCTTTAGCAAATGTTTAGTTGTATTTCCATGTATGCCAATGTCCTCACTTTATATAAAGAGGGTTGAGGCTTCTCTTTTCAAATCAATAAAGTTTATATTCCCTCCAAAATCCTAGCATAGAATCATAGCTAGTTTGATCCCATGGGAAAAGAGAAAAGTAGGGAGAAGAAATCTAGAGGGGCCTGGGGGTGTTTCAGTGACGCCTCCGATCTCTAGCTAGCCACTGGAGAGGTCCTCTCCTCTCCCTGACTCTTTTCTTCTTTCTTCCTCTTTTGCTACTGCTATTCGCATCGCCACCGGGGAAGAAAAGCTCACAGGTGTCGCCACCGGCTGTGCACCGGCAAAGGACCACCACAGGAGTGGTCGTTGGTGCCCTAGCCTCCATACCGACCTACTTCAGTGGCCATTGGAGAGGCCACATACAGTCGGTGGCCCTATCTTTGACTGGCACCACCCATGAAGGTGGTGCACCAGATCCCTGTTTTGGCCCCCCAAACCTCGTTTGATCGAGGATTTGAGGGTGTCATCATACTCGAGGACCATGCTATCGGACTGAGGTAGTTTGGTCCTCCATTGACCTTACCGAATCGCCGCTGCGTTCTTCCTCTATTGTAGTGCCATTCGAATAGAGAACAAAAAGGAGTGGTGGCGGTGACCTTTGATGACGAGGCTCCTCCGATGGCTCCTCTCTGATTGCTCCTCCGAACCTCCTCTCTCTAGCGACACGCAATAGGGGCGATGCCCAGGATTATGGGTAGTGCTCTAATGTACTTCAAGAGAAACCAAGTAGGGAGTGGCTTTGTGAGGGTATACAAGTAGAGACACCCGAGTTTGAAGGCAACTTAACAAAAAAGAAAGACACAAATTGGTGGACACGTAGATGGGGTGTACTCTCCCGCACCTAGAGCGTTTAGGCTGGCTCTTAGGGCGTAGGAGAAATGGCAGCGAAGGTGACCTTATGCATTCCCGGAGAAACCAAGTACAATACGTTGGCTCACGGGGTGTCGGAGCAATGACACTCGTGTGACCTTATGCGCACTTAAGAAGGCCAAGCCTCGTTATCTTCAGATTCTTGGATGTGGGAGTAGCAACACCCACGTTTTAGTCATGATTTCTCACGTACCCAATACCTTATGCAGGATGTACAAGTAGAAACATGACATGTTGATACAGATGTTGAAGCCGATTGCTTTTCTACTATCGTTGAGTACTGTTGATCCAAGTCTTCACCATCTCCCACGTCTCGACTTGCGAGGGAGTGTTAGGAAATAAAATCAAAGAGATATTGTCGAGTTGTTTTCTATTTAGGTTATTGTTATTTTTAGTAAGCGTTTAGCTGTATTTCCATGTATGCCAAGGCTCTTTCTCTATAAAAGGAGGTTTAAGGCTCTCTTTTCAAATCAATAAAGTTTATATTCTCCCCAAAATCCCAACAAAGACTTTATGCAAATCAACTATTACCCTTTGGCTTACTACTTCTATATAACTTTAAAGTTAGAGAAAAAATTGGAATACTTCCTTGAGAAGTATGCCTCTCCATTACAGAGGGCTTGCTAGAAGTACAAAAAAAATCAAGAAAACATAAATTTATACTGCACGTAAACTAAAGCCAGATTAACAAGGCAATTTATGTCTGCTTTATCTTAGTTTGTAATGAAATTGTACCCTTAAAAAATGAAAAAATTAGGGAAATTCCAATAACATAAGAAGGGTATACTTGTAATCACTCCTTGTGCTGCATAAACTCCGATAATTAAAAAACTCTTCCTGACTTAATATTGAAAGATCTCCGATGATTCCAATTCAATTTATGACATCTTAGTTGGTAACAGCTGTTAAGTCTTCTAAAGATAATTTGCCATTTTCTTCTATCCTTTTTTCAAATACTTTTAATTATCTTTAAATGAAATGGTGACCTAGAGCAACGTCCAGATGAAAACGGATTTGGTATTTGCAAAGAAATAAGTTATTCATACAAAAAAACATTTGATAAAGCATAATAACTAGAATATGTGCAAGCACATTGTTTATGCAATCACTAAGATGAAAGACTTCACCTTCAATCGTAGTGAAGGCCTTCATTACATATATAAAGGTTGACGGAAAGTAAATTGGTTGGTCTTTGGCTGCTCCAAGCAACTCCTAAATAGATGCCCTTAAATATGTAAGCCGATGTAAGACTACTAACTGAATTTCAAGTAACAGTCAAAATATTTGACTCACCTCCCGAATCACAGCTAAATTTTCACGCCGATCTGCCTTTTGAATTGCTAGTCTGTCTAGCAAAAATTTAACTGATCGTTGAACCTGGGCAAGAAATGTAGGAAGCATTAAAATCCAAGATCACAAGAAAACCATTGACTTTTCCAGGTTTTTTTTCTAGATATTAAAAGAGGACAGCTACTAGATCAGTAGCGGTCCTGCTAGACTTTTCCAGATCAAGCATGACACCTTGAATATGTTGCTTAAGTATTATCAACATTGTTGAGATGAATAATTTTGAATGATTAGAGTAAATTGATCACCTTTGATCCCGTTATTCATTTAGTCTCCCGTTATTTTCACCTGCCTCCTTGAGTAGAATTAAAACCCTCTTCGGGTTAAGTGCCTCCATCTTTTCTCCCCCTTTTGCCTTCATGAACCATTAAATTGCATGCTCTTGTAGTTATCATTGTGTATTTCAACCATGTACTAGATTGAATCTTCATGGATTGCTGGAGTTCTTGGCACACTGCAGGCAGTGGACTTCCAAAGCCTCATTCACCTGGAACTTCTCTTCTCAGGTCCTTTTTTTTTTTTTTTTAAAGTAAAAGGATGGCTATTGGAGGCAAGTAGTCATCCAATTCATTCCACTAGAACAAATTAGAACATCCTTACAGGTGGTTTGTCCAGAGCTTAGACAAAACACAGTCTCCCTCATCACATTTTCAACCTAGGCCCTCTTACCCTTAAAAATCAATGCATTATGCTAAACCAAGGGTACAAAAATTGGTCTATGCAACCGATTAATCTATCGCATAATCATAAGTAATCCAAAAATAAACCAAGTACCTATATTCGGCCTTATAGACGGTTTACCCGATTAATCGGCCGATTATTTGATTAATCAACCAATTAATTGACCGAGTAACTTTTAAGGTTTCAATTTTTTTTTTAACTTTGATGCACGTGCAATGCACCCCCAAATCAAAACCCAACTAAACCTGATGCCTAAATGCACCCAATTAAACCAACTTCTCCCACTACCCTAAGTTCCCAATGCATGAAAGTGTCATCTCTAAGCAAATCCCTCAGTCCTGAATCCATCTTTTTGTCTCCTTTATCCCAACTTGTCTCCTTTAGATTTATGATGTACTAATCTTAATTTATTTATTTTATTTTATGTGTTGTAATATTGATAGCTATTGAGAGAGTATGTATATCAACAAAAAAAATTATGTGATATTTCAATTCATATATATATGTATACTTAATATGTAAAATAGTATATATAATTATATTTAAAATTTTAAATATTAAAAAGTACTACACTGATTAATCCCCGATTAATCACCCACATATCATATACTCAATTGGTGATCTCACTGACTGAATACCGATTGCCAATTTCTACAGCTATGTGCTAAACCAAAGAAACCAAAGGGCTGCCATAGCTGTAATCCAGATGTGGGTATCTGTTTGGATGCCACTACTGAAAGAGGCCCAGAAGCCGGCATCCGCCAAAGCATCAACTCCGACCAGCTACAGGGTTGTCCATGTCATACAGAAATCACATGACCAAAACAAGTGGGGGGTATCCTTGTCATCTTGTCTACAAAGAAAGCATTCCACGTCTGCATCATTCACCTGACGAGCTCTATACTGTTTTGTGACCAATCTTCCTCTTCTCAACAACCATTAGAAAGGATTGACCTTGAGCGGTACCTTTAATCTCCAAAAGAAATGACATTCAATCGCCAAATCATTGATGATGCCATTTGTACCCCTCAGCAACTTGTGCACTTTGGACACTGAAAAACGTTCTTCGGTCCACACCAATCGACCCAGTGAGATAGGAGCAGGCCAAAACTCCTGCAGAATAGGCGATAGGAGCCTTAGATCTTGGACACATGCATCAAAGAGTCCCCTTCCCAACGCTAGTTTCATTGTCCCATACAGTGCACACAGGACTGTACTTATCATCCACAAGACCATAAAGGCAAAGAAAAACATCAGCAAAATAGCCATTCTCCGGCTAATCATCTTCCCAAAACTTAAAAGTTCTCCTGTGCATTGAAATTAGGCTAAAGAAGGCAGATACTTTGCATAACAGGGATCAAAGCAAGATTTTAAATGTTGATATCGATATCGTATCAACAAGTTAAAAAAAGATATGTCGGGGATATACCGGGGATATATCTTTGATATTGGTGAATTTTGGAAAAATCACTCAAAGGCCCAAAATGATGTAAAATGTCACAAATTTGATGAAAATTAACATTTTAATAATACATGCACAAAAAAATGCCTAAAAGATGAAAATCATAAACTTTAAATGAAAATATAATAGAAACGTACTAAACCATAGTGATTTAGGCCATAAATCATCATTAAATTGGGGACTAATCGGGGATCTTGCCTAAATATATAAACCACATCAATTTATGCAATAATTAAGTGTAACACAACATTTAACCTTGGTATGAATAGTAACCAATGTTAAATCGACGTGATTAAGGCCTGGTGATTTAAAAAATGGTAAGATTAAGGTGATTAGTTTGTTGAGAGATGAACAAGGACTCCAAATCACCTAATAATCGAGGCGAATGGATCGGTGAACTCTCACAGCAAGTAGTTGAAGAAAGCAAAGAGAGAGGAGACTACAAAGCAGCTATAGAGGTATCGACCAATGTAATAAGAGATTAGCAATATTTGGGAAAAATTACACATATGTGCTTTAGTTTCGATGATATATTACCGACACACATCGACATGGGCAATATTTCTCTGGACATCCTGGGAAAAAGACATTTTGGCAATGTTGACACAGGTACTGTTGGCGATATCAACATATCAATGACATCACCGATATGTCATGACATCTCTTTCATTGCTTGAAAGACGTTTTTATGGGATCCCTATCAACCACATTGATATCCCTACTATTTAGGGATATAAAGGTCAGATATGGCCTATATCATGTAAAAAAGATATTCCTGTGATATCGATATGAGTCATGTTAGGGATATGGATATATCGCTGATATATCGAGATATCTATTTCCATGGATCAAAGCCTTCCAACAGGTAGAGTCACCGCGTTGAGCCATTCCCTATTTTGAAAAGATAAGCTAGTACCATATGAGTCCTTCAGCAGACAATGCCAGAAGCTACCCCTATTCTGAAAGTTTCACAGCCCATTTTGCCAATAGGTCATCACCAAAATCTGTGAGACTGCAAACCCTTAAACCTCCATCCTTCTTGGATGCACAAACATCGTCCCATGGTAACATCTATAAAAACCTCCCAACATGTTTGGTTCCCTTCCAAAACAACCACTTCCTCATCACCTCCAGTTTATAAATAACCTTCTTAGGTGGTTTGAAAATAGAGAGATAAAACACTGCGATATCAAAGAGGGCAACTCTGAGAAGAACTAATCTTCTCCCTCTAGATAATAGCCTTCCACTCCACGAATTCAACCTTTTCCTGATCTGCTCCACCAGAGGCAACCAGTTGTCACCAAACATCAGCCTTTTCCCTTCGAGCAAAAGTCCCAAGTAGATGAATAGCAAATGCCCTGTGGCTGTGTGGAGAAACTGCGAGGAAGACACCACCTCCTTAGCCAACATGTGAAAAGGCAAAAAGATACATTTCGCATGATTCACAACCAAGCTTGAGATCTCCCATAGATTTTGACCAAAATAGCCATATTTTCAGCTTCTCCCTCGACAAAGAAAAGCATATCATTGACAAATTGCATAATGGGTGTTAGGAGAGGACCATTAGGCTTCAATTTGAACTAAAAGAGCCCCCCAAAGGCATACTGGACTGGGGACTCCTGCTATTTTTCAGTTATCGCATATGGATGTTTGGGACTCAAGTCGGATTTCTGATTGATAGGGTCATCGTTATTATTTAGTTATAGATGATTTCTCTCGGTTGTCTTAATTATTTTTATTGAAGAATAAGTTCGATGTTGGTCATGTTATTGAGACATATTTATTAAAAATAAAGAATTAGCTTTCTATTACCATTAAGATTGTCAGCTTCGATAATGTGTTGGAATTTTGTAACCATACTAGCTGCCTTCTCTAGGTCTCATGGTATTATACATCAAACTTCCTACCCCTATACTTCACAGCAGAATGGTATGGCAGAAAGGAAACACATACATTTGTTAGATGTGACTCGCACATTACTTATTAATCATTCTGTGCCACATTTGTATTGGGGTAATGCAGTTCTCATAGCATGCTATCTAATTAACAAGATTCCTTCTTTTGTGTAGCATGAACGGACTCCTTGGCATATTCTTTATCTTAAGAGTGATTTATTCCAATTATCACCTCGGGTGTATGGGTGCGTAGCATTTGTGCATCTCTTGGGCCTAGGGAGAGATAAGTTGGCGCCAAGCATCGTTTTGAATTCCCATGGCATGTCTACGACATGCCCATGAAATAGCCTTTTTCTAACGTGGGGCGAGATCGACACATGTAATGTCGAAATGTAGAAGTGTCAGCAATATTTTGCCAAATATGGATAATATGTCAATAAATTCAAAGAAATGGGTGGCATTAGGTATAATTTTTAAATCGTTACCATATTTTACGATCAATATAGGTGTCTCAATAACCAGTTTCTATCCATTCCTATTTTTGTAGCGATTTAAATTAATAGCATGTTATTGAAATGACTATTTTTAAGGTTAAGTCATATCAACATCAATATAATGTCAAAACACGACTTTGATAAAATGTTGTAAAAATTTTGCCACAATGCCAGCAAGTGACGAAATGCACTAGACATTTCAACTTGTTGCTACTGCTTCTCACTCTTAATTTTCCTATTCTTTACTACTACTACTGTTGCTCACATGTTGTTGCTACTCTATTCTTATCCAAATCGAATTTTCGCTGTTGTTGCTTCCTCTCGTCTCGCTAGTCCTCTCTTTCAACTCTCTTAAGGTTTGATTCCACACTTATTCATAATTATAGGTAAATCTACATACTAGACTCTACATCTACTATTGTTACGAACATATAGGTCTAATCATAATTTAGAATTGAGAAAACATCTGTTTAATTAGGAAAAATAAAATCTTAATGTTGAGCACTCTAGTTATCTTTACGTTTTATCAAGGGTTGTTTAGTTATTTTATATTCCTGTCTGCTATCTCATGTAATTTACCCAAAACTTCTCTATATAAAGAAATGTAGGATTTTCTATTGAAATAAGACTTGTTATTTCGTCCTACTTGGTATCAGAGCGACGATCTTAGATCAGTGATCAGATATCTCAGCAAAATAAGCCTCCAAACCCATCCTACCAAAAAACCTAATCACGTGATTCGTTGCCACCACTGACTGTAGCGTCAATAGGGTGCCACAACTGGTGGCGGCGCTTGCTACAGAAGCGCATGCACGACAGAGGCACATGGTGGCTGTACAGCAGGGTGGTGACGTGCAGTAGCGACGCTGCAGGGCACGTAGTGACTGTAGCACGCAGCAGCAAAGAAGCGGGGCACAGCAGGCAACACCTCCACCGGTCGGTAGGAGCACTGCCAATGGGCCTAGAGTAGACTACTCCGGCGAGGGAAGGCAGTAGTCATCCTTTGAGGGCCGTTAAGGGTCCCTCCTAACCTTAGCGTGCTCCTTCTACCACCCGGAGGGCTGCCATGAACGTCAAACGTGATTTCTGAGGAATCAATCACCCAGATTTCATGTTAGATCACTTGATTTGTGATCTGATCGTGATTTTGATTGTGGCGACTTCTAGGCATATTTAAGGACTATGCCTTCATCGTCATCCGAAGTAACCTCGGAGGAGAGCGGGAACTACAAAAACCCATTCTTCGTGCCTATTGTGAAGCTAGATGACGAACTATGCTCGTTGGTCTCAAACGTTCCTGATGACTGTGGAGGCTCATGACAAGGAACATCTCTTACTTGAGCCAGAGCCTTAAAACAAGACTGGGAAGTACGCCTCCTGGAAGGACTGTGTTGGTGAGGGCTTGATCATAAATGCTGTGTCACTCTAGATTGCAGATGGCATCATGTATTATATGAATGTGAAGGAGATGTGGGATACGCTTCATGACACATATTCCCATGAGAAGAACTCTAGCAAGGTCTATCAGATCTATAATCAAATGTTCCCCCTTAGACAGGAGGGACAATCCTTGACTCAGTACTATGTTACTCCGAAAGGACTTCTGGAGAAGTATAATCCTTGCAGACCGGTGTGCACCTGTGGTACTCATCTGAAGTATTGCAAGGAGATGGTAGTGCTTCATTCTCTCTGGGTTAGGCCCAGAACATGATCCTGCACGATCTCATATTAACATTATCGAAGCTTTCGACACTTGAGGAGACTTATAGCAGACTGAGCCGTATTACTGTAGCGGCTCCTACTTCTGAGATTACTGGTCAGACCTCTGCATTGGTCGATGGAGGTCGAGGCACGAGAGGTTTATCTTCGACTCGTGGGTGTGGTCGTAGAAGAGGACAGACAGGCAAACCACGTCCCACATGCACCTTCTATGATAAGATTGGTCACGTGGAGGCCTAATGCTGGTTTAAGTATGGGAGACCCCCTATTGCCAATCAAGTTGCTGCTGCATCCGAGATAGAGTCTGACACAGTGTCACGTACTGAGTATGATGCCGTTATTCAGAGGCTTGCTCAGATCACTCAGGAGACTCCATCCTCTTCCTCAAATACTGTTGCCATTGCCTCCTCAGGTACATGATGTGCTTTACTGTTTCTGACAGGTTAAATTGGTTGGTAGATTCAGGTGCATCGCAGCACTTGAGTGGTAATCATACTGGCTTCCAGCATCTTCAGTCTGTACGTCTAGGAAGGACGATTCAGGTAGACGATGGAAGACATGCTAGAGTTGATGGTTAGAGGGAGGTGCCAGTCACCCCTAATATGAAGTTGCCTAATGTTTTGTTTGTTCCTGATTTTTCGATGAGCTTGTTGTCAATTAGCCGAATTACAAAGGATCTCAATTGTAGGGTAATTTTTTATGATGTTGGCTATGTGTTTCAGGATAAGCTCACGGGGAGGATGATTGGTGGCGAACATGAAGAGCGGGTATGTATCACCTATCTTAAATGCCAGTTGTTGCATAATGCTAAGGGGATGTGTGTTTCGCTATAAGCAGTGCCTTACAATGGCACAATCGCTTGGGTCATCCATCTCTGGACAAGCTTCGTTGCATCATCCCTCATCTTTCACCATCCACAGAGATTCATTGTGATGCACGTCAGATGGGAAAGCATCACAGATCTACATATTTTGCCAATTCTACTATTTCAAAGTTTATCTTTGATTTATTGTATTTAGATATATGGGGTCTTAGTCGAATTCCAGATCGACTAGGACATAAGTACTACTTGGTGATAGTGGATGATTGTTCCATTTTATCTTAGTTGTTTTTGCTAAAGAATAAGTCAAACGTTGGGTCTGTAGTTGAGAATTTTCTTATTAAAATAAAGAATCAGTTTGCTTCTGCTATTAAAGTTGTGCGTACTGATAATGCACTTAAGTTCTACACCATACGTCTGTGAGCATTCTACAGGTCCCATGGAGTGGTTCATCAAACCACTTTCCCTATACATGTCAGCAAAATGGGGTAGCCGAGAGAACACAGGCATATCGTGGATGTGGCCCAAACTTTGTTGATACACCACAATGTTTCATCACAGTATTGGGGAGATGCAATGCTTACTGCATGCTACTTGATTAACAGAATGCCTAGTTCTATTCTGTCTGAGTAGGTCGCATGGCAGATACTATATCAAGACCGGGAATTGTTTCAGTTGCCTCCTTGGACTTTTAGATGTGTGGCCTTTGTCCACATTATTGGGCCAAGTAGAGATAAACTTGTTCCCAGGGTAGCTAAGTGTGTATTTTTGGGGTATAGTCACACCTAGAAAGGTTATATATGCTATGATCCTTTACCGAAGAGGCATTATGTTAGTGCTGACATTATTTTCCATGAGACTATCCCATATTTCTAATTCACTGGCAGACAATTGAGGATTGAGGCAGAGAGGGCTCCTATGCTTATTCCTTCCATTCAGTTTGGTGATTTTCCAACTACTCAGATTGCATCACCAGGTACGATAGACACTGGTCAGGGCAGGTTTAGAGATCCCCCATTGGTCATTAGAAAGCTAGTTACATATCGGCAACATATCCCCCTCTTCAGCACCATCATCCTCCCTACAGCAGGCATGTGTTGACACTATTGACCATTATGTGTTTGGTGATGATCCTACAAATGCTATACCAGTTACCTCTTGAGTTGTTTCCTGCTGATGATGATGCGTCACCATTTGAGCCACATGGCCATTCTGAGTCTTTTTCTGATGACATGGATCTTCTCATTGCCATTCGGAAGGCTCCCAGAAGTTGTGCACACTATCAGGTGGCAGGTGTAATTTCGTCTGATGGCCTAAATCACTCATTTGCCTTGTTTACGGATGCCCTCACCTTTACATAGCTACAACTAATCAGTCGGCTATGCTCAATCCGAAATGGCGTCAGACCACAGAGGAGGAGATGGCTGCATTCCAGTCTCGGCAGACATAGGAGCTTACTCAGTTACCACTTAGTGCATGCACAATTGGCTGCCGTTGGGTCTTTACCGTGAAGTATAATCCAGACGGTTCACTATCTCGGTACATGCTTGACTTGTGGCAAAGGGATTCACCCAGACTTATGGGGTGGATTTCTTTGATACTTTCTCCCCAGTTGCTCGACTTCCTCTGTGAGGATTCTTGTTTCCGTTGCTGCCCATTATGATTGGCCACTGTATCAGGTGGATGTCAAGAATGCATTCTTGCACGGTGATTTACAAGAAGAGGTGTATATGCAATAGCCCCTAGGAATTGAGGTTTAGGAGGAGTGTGTGTGCAAGCTGAAGAAGGCGATATGTGGCCTTAAGCAAAGTTTGATCTAAGGTTGTTGAAGATATAGGGCTCATTCGGTCCACTTCTGATCATTCCTTATTTGCGAGAAAGACAGACAAGGGAATTATGGCTTTCCTTGTATATGTAGATGACCTAATTATCACCGGTGATGATATAGTTGGGATAGTTGAGGTCAAGCAGAGCTTGACAGAGAAATTCGTTATGAAGGATTTAAGCTCCTTGAGTTACTTCCTAGGAATGGAGGTGGCGAGAGGAAAGAGTGGTATTGTTCCTAGCCAGAGGAAATACACTATAATCTACTGTAGGAGACTGAGATGTTGGGACCTGTTACGAACGCGGCTTTAAGACGATTTTTAAGACGTCTGGGAGGTGGCCCAGACGTCTGACCAGACGTCTGGGATTCAATTTCTGCGGCGTACGGGGTTGCGTCTGCACGCATGCGCGCGCAGACCTGCAACCGCCACCCTCTTTCCTCTTTTTCCCTCTCTCCTCCTGTAGGCGCAGTGCTGCGCGCTCTCTCTCTCTCCCAGCGTGGCCTTATAAGGCCCTCGCCCTCTCCCTCACTCTCATCTCCTCCGCTTCCTTCTTCCAGCCGGTGCGAGAGGGAGCGAGCGGCGGCAGCAGCGACCGCGGCAGGTGTGCGGGAGGAGGTGTTGCGTGAGGGAGGGGACGCTCGACCGTGAGGGCTCGAGCTTGCCGGGGCAGTTAGAGCTAGTCGGTGGGGGAGCAGCGGGCATGGAGTGTTGCTGGAGGGCTGCTGCAGCTCGAGCAGCAGGCGGACGGGGCGCGGCGCGGCCGTGCGTCGTGGGCGAAGAGCGAGTCGAGCTCTGATTCTGGAAGTTTTTCTAGAATCAAACGTCTGGGCTTCCAACCAGACGACGGTGAAGACGTCTGGAGGACTGTCCAGACGTCTAGCAAGTAAGTTATCTCGTCCTTCTTCCTTTTTCGCGCGTACGGCCATGCAGTCGTCCGCCGCGCCTTCATCTGCAACCCGTCGTACTGAGAGCGAGGAGTGGATGCGTACAGGTTCTGCTCGGGAGGGCGCGAGACTTGCCATCCAACGCGAATCGGACGTCTGGCCGTAGTGCCAGATGATGGAGAGGACTTCCAGACGTCCGGGTTGACCATCGGACGTCTGGGAATTAAGCCAGACGCCCCCGCAGGCTTCTGGACGTCTGAGGGACTACACAGAGCGAAGGTATCCTCTGAACCACCTTTTAAGACGTCTGGAAGAGGTTCCAGACGTCTGATTTTGGACTGTTTCGTCGTTTTCGACCCATTTAGGGCCCGTTCGGAGTCCGTTTTCTGCGTTTCGAGTTGCGTTCTTTTCGGAATAAAATCCTCTACCCGTTTACAGTAATTATATACTGTTCTGAGAAACTCCTTGTGTTTGATCATTGTATTAGGATCCCGTTCCGTTGCAGTCTCGGGGATTGCGGAGGCGTGTGGGATTTCCGACCACGCCCCCAGTACTCCCGTTGTAGCTGGTAGAGTGGCTTGTAAATTTATTAGTATAATTCGTTACAATTATGGAATAATTAATAGAACCTAGGACACTGCATGAATCCTAGAAATGAGAAACTAGATTGATTGATAGATCATAGGGTATTGCATGAAACCTAGGACTGTAAACTAGATTGAATGATAGATCCTAGGGTACGGTATGAATTCTAGGACTGGAAAACTAGTGATACGTATATAATATTGCAGTCTTGGAAAGGTGGAAAGGAAATAATAGCTACCTGTAAATTGATTTAACCGCTGCCCGTTACAAAGAAATAATATGGTTAAGAACATGGGTTGTATGAACGTAAAACTGGAATGGTGAAACCTAAATGTGCTGAGTTAAAAGAGCTGGAACCTTACGGGGAATTAGGAATAGAACTCTTGGAAAGAGAATGGATGGAACTGAGAAAGAAAGACGTGGAAGTGTGTTGTCTCCGGGGTACGTGTTACCAAAGAGAGCACACATTACCTCTTAGTGCAGAACGGAGCTAGCCGCCCCAGGGACCCGGGGTTAGGTCTGGCCACTTTGTACCGACTCGCTGGCCCTCGCATATGCAGTACCGAGGAGAGCTACTAGTGTAGGGAGAGCACTAACTACCCCACGGACCCCGGGGTTCTGCTAGCCTCCTACACCGACTTGTTAGGCTCACTGGGCAAATCAGGGTAGTTAGGCGAGGGTGCGCGGACTATGGAGGGGTTGGACCCCTGTTACTGAGAGGGCTCTGCCCTATACTGGTTTCGTGCTGTGCTTTGGGCACACCCATTAACGGAAACGACTGATCGCGTGCTAGTGCGGGGTAGCTACCCGTGTGCTTATCGCGCGTGCCGTAGTCACCGTTACGTCTGTCAGCGACCTTGGGGTGGTTGACTAAGAGTAGGATCACCACGGGGGACTCTCCCAGCCAGGAGAGTACCACGTGTTACTTCTACTTTTCGGAAAAGACTGCAATCAAGATCGTTCCCGCGATGAACATTCGAGATCAAGTGAAGGATCTGAGAAATAAGTAAATTGTGAAATAATAAAAAGACGTAAATAAAGGAAGAAAGAAAATATGATAGCTACTGTACACTCTACTGCTTCTTTAGTTTTAGCTGCCACTTTACTCAGCGTTTCGCTGACGTGTTACACTCGTTACTTTTCAGGACCAGGTGTTGAGCAGCGAGGGTCAGCGGCTGCAGAGGACGCTGGGCCGAGTATGATCCAGTAGAGTTACCGCAGTTCTTTTGTACCCCTTTTTGTTCCACAGTAGTGAGTAGTTCTTGTTACTCTCTGTACTTTTCTTTACTTGTAGTTCATGTTATGTTATAAAGGTTGTTCTACTGTTGTGGTGGTACATGCTATAGTAGTTCCTTTTCTTACTACTGTATTTTTGTTACTGCTAGTTATATTCATGCTGAATGTGATTTATTTTACTGCTCTTTTGGTTACTTCCTCGTTGGACGACTAGGTCTTGGGATTAGTCGAGTCGGTCCGGTTCTCGTGTCTCGTAGGGACTCGGGAATCAGGTCGTTACAGGACCTAAGTCAGCAACATACCCATGGATCCAAAGATGCACCTTCATGATTCTTGAGTCACAGACAGTGGAGAGTAGAGGCTATAGGCAACTGATTGGGAAGTTGCTCTATCTTACTATTACATATCCAGATATCTTGCTTAGAGTAGGCAATCTTAGTCAGTTTATGGACAGAGTGACCAAGCAGTACTAGGATGCTGCTATGCAGGTGCTCGGATACTTGAAACGAGCACCAGGACGTTGATTATTGTTCAAGAGAGGTAGAGCTATGACTGTAGTTGGTTATTCTGATGCATATTATGCAGGTTGTCTTTCTGATAGGAAGTCTACAACCGTGTTTTGCACCTATGTAGCTAGTAACCTGGTTGTAGAAGTAAGAAACAAAGTGTTGTGTCTCACTCGAGCACAAAGAGTATCAAGCAATGGTACAAACAACAGCTGAGCTTGTATGGATCAGATTTATTTTACTTGACTTGCATGTCAAGATGGAGCAGTCCATGGAGATGAGGTGTAACAACAAGGCGGCTACCTAAATAGCGAACAATCCCATGTTTCATGAGTGTACGAAACATGTCGAGATTGACTGTCATTATACTAAAGATCTAATTCAAAGATGACTTCTCTTCACCACTTTTGTTGCCTCAGAGAATCAGACAACATATATGATCACCAAGCCTCCTACCAGATCTGCTTTTGAGGCTTGTTCTGACAAGCTGAGCATGATAGATATCTATGCTCCAGCTTAAGGGGGAGTGTTGAGCATTCTAGTTATCTTTACGTTTTGTTAAGGGTTGTTTAGTTATTTTATATTCCTGTTTGGTATCTTATGTAATTTACTCAACACCCCTCTTTATATAAAGAGGTGTAGGATTTTCTATTGGAATAAGACTTGTTATTTCGTCCTACTCTTAAGTTTGGGTTAACATTAGAGAATAAAGTACTTGCATCCATCCATAAGAAAATAAACATGAAAATTGCAAACACTAAGGGCCTATTTACTTTCTTAATTAATCATCATTTACTTCATGAATAATATCCAACTTAGAAACCTATGTCCCAAGTTTGAAGGTAACAACCTATATTTTTCATACATAAATATGCTACTACTAGATTTAAATGTGACTCATAAGGGGTGACATAAATAAACATAGCTAACACAAAGTACACAACTACGTTAATTTAAATCTATTTAAATTGGTTAATTGATTAGTGTAAGACCTCAAATTTGTAAGTGCATAAGCAATTAAGCACCACATTAGCCTTTAATGATGATTTTGATGGTAGCAAGCATATCAAGTAATTGAGATTAAAATTGGATCTTATGCATAGATTTTTTTTTTTGAAAATCTTATGTATAAATATTGCAAGTTTGATTTTCCGGTTGAAATTCTATTGACGAATTACGAAGCCAAAAAGATGGAAGAGATTAAGTTTAGGTCTCTTTGTAATTGTAAGAATTGAGTTGTAATTTTATATTCTTTAGAACACAAGAAAAGCCCCAATTAGATTAGCATAAATTTACAATATTAGGGCACCACTTGCATAACTCTAATTTAGTTAAAAATATGATAAAACATATCCTTAAGTGTTAATGGATCATCCTACAACCCCATAGGATCAACAAAACTGATTTGGACAAGTAGAGGACTTTTTACAATCCATCTAATGTTAGGTAGTAGATAACGTTAAATAGTAAGGTAGAAGTGAGTTTGAAAGATCCATAAGATAACGAACTTTGCATTAAACTGAGCATCCAACGTTAAGTAGTTGACCTAACATTAGGTAGGCCTTTTTAAGCCGACTTGAGAAATTCCAGGACATAGCGAACTTTGCACCTAACTGGGTACCTAATGATAGATAGTTCACCTAACGTTATATCACTTTTAACTAACGTTAGGTAAAATACTTTTTGACCAAACTCATTAGCCATTGGCAAATCAAATTGGGAAATGTTTGAGCCATTGAAGAGGGGTCTTTTACACACCAAAAGTAGTTCAAACGCCTCTATATATATATATATATATAAGATGGTTTGCCACTCTTAAAAGGTTAGAAAACACTCAAAACTCACTCTAAAGCTTGTTCAAGTCTACATTTAGCTAAAGCTCACACTTGGTGTTCATTGGAGGTGATTTGAGCTCTTGTTTCTGAAGGCCACCTTCTTTAGAGCTCAACCACCTCGACTCACTACTGTGTCACCTTTATACATTCACTAAGGGAGGTCACTCTAGTTTCCTGGATAGCTATTTCATACAAATTAATTACATATCTTTTTGGGGCTATCCATAGGAGCTAAATTCTATTTTATTCAGTTTTATTCCTTCATCTACTTATAATCTAATGGCTGGGTTATGGGTTCCTCTCCTCTTGAGTAAGAGGGTTTTACTCTTGATTGGAATATCAAGAGGGTTTGTAAAAGGGCTTGGTACCTCATAAGTACCAGTTAGTTTTCCAAGATCGACTCGGGACAAAATCCTAGATTGTGAAATCTAGGTAGTGGTTTTTACCCGAATTTGGATTTCCACTATACATGCTTTGTTGTGATTGATGTTATATTTTTGGATTACTTGAGTATATCTTAAATCTACATTAATTTCAATTAGCAATTTATTTACTGCTTTTAACACTAATGACCCCCCTCTAAAGCTTTCAAAATTAACAGATAAATTAATTTACGATCAACTAATTAGATATTTAAATTTTCTTTTACATTTTTACTTTAGTTTTTTGCAAACTACATAATTGAATCTTTTATTGTTGTATTGACTTAATTCAATTTGCATAGTAATTATTTGATATTTGATTATTGGACTTAAATATGGTATAATAGACTGTGTGTTGCATATGAATATTAGGATATAATATTATTATTCTTACATAAATATGTTTAAGAATGTGATTTCCTTGAAATTCTAATTATTTTATTACTTATGTCATTTTTGTTGATATACCTTAGCCTACCTTTAGCATGCCCTTGGTATGTTTCCGAAATGAACTATTTTTAAGGTATCGAAATCATCAAAATCTGACGTCGAAATACAGGCATTTCTACGGCATGCTCTCGACGTGCTTACAAAATGCACAAAGAAATTTGTTGAGAGAATTGAATTGTGGGTTTAGAGCCACATTGGAAGATGTGGACTTCTTGTGTAAGCGGTGGCCAATAAATAAGCGTGTACCTCCTACCTATTCATTTGAGAAGAAAAGATACAAATCAGTGTCCTATAGGGCCTTCTCCAGTGATTTTCTCCCCACTCTTCGTGAGTGGGGTTTCCAAGTAAACCCAAGTATTTTGTGATATTTATATGCTTTGATATTATTGTTTCTGCGTTATTTAAACATTTCAACTTGGTATCAGAGCACTTCTTTCTTGGGTTATCATTTACATTATTTTTATATTAGCATGTTTTATCTTTCTTGGGAGTTTTGTTCGTCTGAAGAGAAGACGAAGAGGAGATCGATCCTCTTGGAGACGGGGGTGATGGAGCCCTCATCGACCATGATGGTGGCACTACGGCTGCTGCTAGGGCTGGTGCAGTCCCTACACTAGTCGCTGGAAGGTCATGGCGTCGATCACAAGAAGGCGGTGGCAGCAATGGAACTAGCGGTAGAGTGCAAGATGATGGAGGCCTCAATCCATGCTCCTGCATGTGGCGTAGTGAGTGAGGAAGAGTGTGCGACGGCGGTGTGAGGCACTGGGGATCAAAGGTGCCCCCTGACGACACAGTGACAAGGGTAGTGATGGCATTGAGGTGGCTCTCAAAGCCCTAGGCATTGTGGCGACGCTTGATCTCCTAAGTAGTTAGGCGTTGCTCGATCTCCTTAGGAGCATCGCTTGAGGAGGCAGGTTGGCTCCGACTCCATCATCTAGCAACGGCGAAGGCGAGGTGATGTGATCAAAGTGAACGCCGTTGTGGAGCACCCGGCGAAAGATGCCGATGGTGGTGTGGAGGTCCTCCTAGTGGTTGGTGCGGCTGCAGCCGACAAGGAGGGGGTTGTCGTCATCGATGGAGGTAGAGATCTCAATGGAGATCTCGCGAGAACAGTGTCGATTTGGTGAGGAGGCGTTGCACGCGATACTCGAGGCGGCAGGCTACCGGAGGAGCACGGTAAAGGAGATTGGGGCCATGGCGACGAGGACGTTGGAGTGTTGTGCTCTGCGGGGAATGTTGGGTTTCCTCCGAACCCTAAGCTGAGGTCTGTTCGTCACTTGATGTGTTTAGCCTCTTTTAAATAAGAAAAAAAAAGGAGAGAGAAAAAGAAAAAAATGAGAAAAAAATGAAAATGAAAAAAAAATAAAAAAAGATGAGGTTTATGTTTGAGAGAAGATGTAAAGAAGTCTTCTCTAGCTTTTATTGTTTTATTTTCTTCTCGTTATTATTTTTTCTTCTCCCATACAAGTATGGGAGAAAGCGGGAGTGTGGGAGCTTGTTGTAGTCACCCCCTGTTTGGGAATCCCTTTTGTTCATGGACTCCACATGAGAAACTAAACTCTGGAAGGTCCAAAGTTTTGAGGTCCTCAGAGGAAGGACTCATTTCAGGTTTCTGTGTGGGATATCTAATTATGTAGACTCCAGAGAGGGAGATTCACCTTCGAGGTCTTCAGAGGAAGGCCAAATTTCAGGGATACTGAACAAAGAAACATCAGCACCAGATCTTCAGAGCCAGCTACAGTTTGTCCAGCAACTCTAGCACGTATTCCCTCCTACAAGCAAGAACCAATCTAGAGAGATGTGTTCTGTTGTGTAGAGTGGGTTTATTTGTATGACAAGTTAAGCATTCCATGCTTCAGCTTGAGTGGGAGTATTAAGAAAATTGAGTTGTGGGTTTAGTGTCACATTGGAAGATGTGGACTCCTTGTGTGAGTGGTGGCCTATAAATAGGCATATACCCCCCCACCTATTCATTTGAGAAGAAGAAATACAAATCAGTGCCTTATCAGGGCCTTCTCCCATAGTTTTCTTCCCATTCTTCATGAGTAGGGGTTTCCATGTAAACCCAAGTGTTTTGTAATGCTTATATGCTTTGATATTATTGCTTCCGCATTATTTAAACATTTCAACTAAATTTATTGAAATGACATCGAAATCGATATTTCAAACCTTGGCGCCAAGGGTCGTGTAGTGTGTTTTTCTTGGATATTCAAGAACATAGAAATGGTACAGATGTTTTGATCTAGTGACCGGTAAGCACTATGTAAGTGCAGATGTTACATTCCATAAGTATGTTCTCTATTTCTCACTTGCAGCACTGCAGTTGTCATCAGAGGTAGAGTTCGCACCCATGTCAATTCCTCCGATTCCCATGGATGGGATTCCAGTTTCTAAGACTAGTTCAGCACTTGGCAATGGCAATGATGATTCTGAGACTATTCCTGCACTTGATAGTGGCAGTACTGATCAGAGGTTCAAAGATCCGCTAGTTACATATCAATTACCAGTTACTTACAGGAAGCACACCCCTTTCTTCTGGCCCACCTTCCTCCTTGAGTCAGGTATGTATTGAGAGCTTTGACTAGTGTGTTCCTAGTGGTGATTGTGCAGGTCAAGTTGATGTCCCTGATGATGACCTTCCGATAGCTATTTGGAAGGTGCCACAATTCTATGCACAGTACCATGTGGTTGGGGCAATCTATACAGCTAATCTAGGGATTGCTTTTAGACTGTTTACTACTGCGTTGTTTGCTACGCAAATACTTTCCACATACCAGTTGGCAGTACTTGATCCAAAATGGTGTCAAGTCATAGAGGATGAGATAGCTGCTCTTTAGGCTTGAGAGACGTGAGATCTTACTCTACTTCTAAATGGTGCTCATCGGTGGGATTTCGTTGGATCTTTGCCTCGAAATACAATCTTGATGGGTCAATTTTAAGGTACAAGGCTCGATTGATGGTGAAAGGGTTCACTTAAATATGAGGTGGACTTCTTCGATACTTCTCTCATGGCTCACCTGTCGACTATCCAAATTCTTATATCTAGTGCTACCCATAAGCACTTGAATCTTTACCAATCTGATGTGAAGAATGCCTTCGTATATGACGATCTTTAGTAGGTCTTCATGCAGCAGCCCCTAGGTTTGAGGTTTAGGGAGAGTGTGCATACATGTTGAAGAAGGCCATTTATGGTCTTAAGCAAAGCCCAGGAGCATGGTTCCAGAAGCTCTCAAAGGTGGAGAAGATGGGTTTGAAGCAATCTTCGTCAGACCATTCCTTATTTGTCAAGAAGACTGAGGGGCGTGGTGGCTCTCTTGGTCTATGTTGATGATCTCATTATTACTGGTGATGATGAAGCTAGAATAACTGAGGTCAAGCCGTCTCTTGCTGAGCAGTTTGTCATTAAGGATTTAGGTCAGCTGCGGTATTTTCTTGGGGTCGAGGTGGCTGGAAGTAGGCAGGGAATTGTTTTGTCCCAGTGCAAGTATGTTTTAGATGTACTTGAGAAGACTGGTATGCTGGGGTCCAAGCCAGCCAATACTCCCGTGGACCCCAAGGTGGATCTATATGATGAGGAGGCAGAGCACGTAAACAGTCGGGCAAACAGGCAGCTTGTTGGGAAATTATTGTACCTAATGATTACCTGACAAGACATTGAATTTGTCGTGGGCAAACTCACCCAGTTTATGGGTAGATCAACCAAAAAACATTGGGCGGTGACTATGCAGGTGCTTAGATACCTGAAGAAAGCACCTGGACGTGGGATACTCTTCTAGAGAGGATTCCCTTTGATAGTGGTTGAGTACTCAAATGTAGATTATGCAGTATATTTGGCAGATAGGAAGTCCACCATTGGTTTCTGCACATTGAAAGTAAAGAATTTGATTACCTGGAGGAGAAAGAAACAAGGAGTTGTTTCTAGATCTAGTTCCAAGTCAAAGTACAGGGCTATGGCTCAGATAGCTACAGAGATGATCTGCGTGAGATTTCTATTATAAGATTTGTGTGTCCAGATTCAAGAACCTATAGAGATGAGATGTGACGATCGGGCAACTACGTCTATTGTCAACAATCCCATTTCCATAAGCGCACAAAGCATGTTAAGGTGGACTGCCACTACAATGAAGACTTAATCCAATGTAGGATGTTGCGTACTACTTTTGTTGCATTTGTAGACCAAACACAAACATCTTCATAAAGCATCTTTCACATTTTGCTTACGATGTCTGTTGTTCCAAGTTGAGCATGATTGATATCTATGCTCCAGCTTAAGAGGGAGTGTTGACATATTCCCTTCGATTTATATTTGTTTCTTTTGTTCTATTTGTTATTTTTATTTTACATATGTTATTTTCCTACACCTTTCCATTGTATTAAGAGGTATAGGATTCTTTAGAATAATAAATTGAATCATTTTGTCTAGTAAAGTGTTTTTCCCCCTAAAAATAGAAGACAATTAATAAGGAATGCCGTAGTAAGAACATCAGCTTGGTATTGAGTAGGAACAAGCGTCTCGAACATCATAGTCCACGCAACATTAAGTATTGTAATTTGTGTTCAGCCACTCCACTCTGTTGGGAAGTATGAATACAAGTAGGGGTGTAAACGAATCGAATCTAAGTGAACCTAGCTAGGTTCGGTTCGGTTCGATAACAATTTTTTAAGGTTCGAGTTCAATTCAGGTTCGATAAGAAAAAATAAGGGTAAGGTTCAATTTGATTCGTTTTCGTTATCAAAGGTTCGGCTCAGTTCGTTTACGATTCGTTTAACTATAAAGTTTGAAATGTTACTAATTTAGATTCAATTCGTTTAAGGTTCGTTTAAGGGTTCGTTTAAAGGTTTGTTTATGATTCCTTTAAAGCATAAGGCTTTGTTATAAATGCAAACATGATAAATCATAATTAAAAAAATAAAACATGGAGCAAAAAATTCAAAAATATACAAATTATTTGATAAACAATTCAAGGCATATTTCTCAAAAAAAAATCTATATATTTTTCAATTCTATCATTACCCTCTCCTTCGCACATTTCCTTCTGGTACGTGCTTTCAATCATGGAGCATCGATGTATTAAATGATATCTGTGTTATTTAGTTATAAAATACCGATGCATTTTGTAAGCCCACTATATAAATGAATATCATCAATTCTTTTCAATATATCAATGCTATATATTTGAGATTTTTTGTGTATATGTGTGTGCATCAAACTTTTAATGAATCGAACTTAAACGAACCTACCTTATTTAGGTTCAGTTTGTTTAACTAAGCAAACCTAAAATTAAATTCAGGTTCGATTCGTTTATTTACAAATTGAATCTAAATCAAACTTTTAACAAATCAAACCTAACCTAATATCGAATCTGAAATTTTTTTGACAACCCTAAATACAAGAGGTCTGATGAATAACCTTCAAAGAAGTAAAGAAGTCAGCCAAAGCATGATTAACAAATTCAAGGCCATTTATCACTACGAAAAATACAAAATAGTAGAAAATTGAATTTTTATTTCCAAAAAAAAAATTTTGATAAGTGAAGCAAGTAATCTTTCCAATTTTATCCCATCTTTAAGTCCGTTCCATTATTTTTAATATAATTCTTTGGATGATTACCGACCTCCAGGAGGAAAGCCAATTAACGCAAGTACAATAATTAATAAGCACAAAAAGTACCAAAAACCCCTCAGACTTTGGCATGAGTCCCATAAATCAACATGACCTAAAGCAAAAGGCAACTCAAATCTTTTGTTTATACTAGAAGGAAATGACACTCTATGGTTAAGGATTCAAGTTTTTGTAAACCCGACCCAAACCTGACTCAACTTGACCTGAAAAGAATGTGTAAAACCTAACTGGGTTCGAGTATGGGTTTTATCCAAAAAGCCAGGCTAGGTGTGGGTGTGGGTATGGGTATGGATATAGATCTATACCTGAATACCCGACCCAAGTATCTGAATAAAATCCTCATTTACCTGAGATATAAGTCTCCCTACGTCCCTCATTCTCCCAACCCTAATCTTCCACATGATTCCCTTCATGATTTTGAAGGTTGGGAGAACATTAAACCTTAAACATTTATTTCAAGGACGGGGATCTTTTATTTGAAATGTTCTTATATTTTATTTTTCTTTGTATTGTTTATGTTTTGTTTTTTATATGTTTCCCTTGAAGGGCTCTTTTGGTAATAATTTCAATACGAATCAATAACATTGGAATAGCCTACTTGTTAAAAATAAATAATTGATGAATCATGCTATAGATTTTTTTCTTCTTTGACTCTAAGTTGGGTACGATTTGATTATAAGATTACTTTATAAGTGGGTACCCGATGGGTAGATGGGTATGGGCATGGATT
This sequence comes from Thalassia testudinum, assembly GCA_037157565.1. Lineage (NCBI taxonomy): Eukaryota > Viridiplantae > Streptophyta > Magnoliopsida > Alismatales > Hydrocharitaceae > Thalassia > Thalassia testudinum. The sequence goes on from JAZHRO010000061.1 coordinate 349,862, forward strand.
TGGATTTTTTTACCTGATGGGTAGATGGGTAGGGTATGAGTATGAATTTTGTAAATGAGCATGGGTTTCGCCAAACTCGATCCGTTTGTATCCATATCTATGGTGCTTACCAAGTTAATATGCATCGTACTAAGAGTGTTAAGAGTCATTATTTCTTTACGTCTTTTTTTTGTTTTCGTTACTTTCTTGTTTTCCAAGTATACGGAATAGTTGTAACTTTCCATAGGGTCTTTCATCTATAAATAGAGACCGAGGGTTTTAGAAACAAATAACAAACTTAGTTTATTCCACATGCTATCAGAGCAACAGTCCTATGTCGGCACTTGACACCCCCTTTGATTCTCATCCCTTTCCCTTCACCAAAAAAAACACTGATCCACATTGAGATCTGTGCCCTAGGAGTATGGGACTCATCGACAGTCGATTTCCTCCTCTCCTCATCGATCAACCATTGCTTGGAGCTAATCTCAAGGACAAGGGGTCGCTGACCCATTGCCAACTCGCTACGGCCCCTCTGTTAACCAGTTGATGGCAACATCGCTGCCAGTGAGGCACGCCTCTACCCAAATCATGGGATCAAAGGCCATGATTAGTCGAGCTTCACCTGATTCACCAGAGTTGAAGGGCCCTTGAGGGTTTGGTTCGAACCCTAAGTGAGTCCACTAGTCGTAGGCCTCTCTCGGGGATGGTGACGTTACTGGAGCATCGCCATCCCAACCACTTGCCACCGACAGCCTTTTAAGTATTCTAGATGGTCTAGATGACCAGTTAGGGGTCTTCTACAGGTTATTTTGAAGTATTGTTGGGACTCCAATCAAGAAGCATGGCCTCATAAGTTGTTGATTCTTCCACTCATGGAAAGGGAAGCCAAGGGGATTTCAAGAACCCCCTATTAGGCCCAGTTGCTAAGTTTGATGTGTTAAACTATACACTGTGGTCACAATTGATCCTCAACGTGGTTGAGGGTCATGATAAAGAGCACATACTTCTTGAATCGGAGCTGGTCAAGAAGGTTGGCAAGTGCGCTACCTGGAAGAAGGATAATGCCATGGTTAGGGTGTGGATCGTGAATACCACTATCCAGCGCATTGCTACTAAGATTATGTATTATACGATGATTAAGGAGATGTGGGAAGTCCTTCGCCACACCTATTCGTAGGATAAAAATGCAGCTCGCATTCTGCAGGTTTACCATGAGATTGCCCACATACAGCAAAACAAGCGACTGCTTGCCTAATATTACTCCAGTCTGAAGTTGACATTTCAGAGGCTTAATGCCTACTCTTGTGTGCTCCTACAAGTCACAGAATCACCATCGGGCACAGACCATGGTCAACCACTTCTTGGCTAGCCTAGTCAATCCTATGAGGCTGCAAGATCGTAGATGCTGACCCTGCTTAAGATCCCCATTATAGAGGAGGCTTACAACAGATTGAGTAGGCTTGTAGTCTCCTCCCCTTCTAGATAGGTTGAGCACACCTTTGCTATGGTTGCATCTAAGGGCAGAAGGAGAGGGGTTGGGTAGCCTACCCATGGTTGTGGCCAGCGACGAGCTAGGCCTCAGTGCTCCTACTATAGCAGACTTGGGCATATAGAAGACACTTATTGGACTAAGCATGGGAAAATAGTGCCCACCAAGCGATGGCAGACCCCAAGGTGATGGCTAAGTTTGCACCAATCACCCAAGCCGAGTTTGATGACCTGGTCCAGAGGATATCTTAGATATCACCCGAGCCCCAGGTAGATGCTCCTGTACATGGTGACACAATCGCAGTTGCTAAGTCATTAGGTACAGGTCTTGCTTCTTATACTACGTGCGATGGTGCAGATTTGCTGGTGAACTTTGGTGGCTCACGCCATATATGTAGGAAGGCACAACAGTTCACAAGTTTGTATCTTAATACATTAGGGAGGACAACTATAGTAGTGGATGATAGGAAATCCCCCGTCAATGGACAATGGGAGATTCAAATAGCCCCCCCATATCCAGCGATAAAATGTTCTTCATGCTCCTAATTTTCCTTTGAACCTACTTTCTATCAATCATATTACTAAGGAATCACATTGATGTGATGTTTTTGATGCCATTACTCTTGTTTTTCAGGATATACTGATGGGGTAGGTGATTGGCTGTGGCCAAGGCTACAAAAATCAATCTATATAGCCGATTAATCATATACGGTTAGGGACGGAACCACATATCAATATTCGAGCCTATAATCGGGTGGACCAATTATTTTTTTATGAGAAAGGGTGGATCGATTAATCGGCCGATTATCCAATTAATCGATTGATTAATCGTTCAATTGAACATTGGGAGTTCAATTTTTTGTATCTTGATTGGCATGCCAAAGAGAATAAGAACCCTACCCGACTTCTCCATCCCCCTCCCTCTACATTCAAATCCTAATGAAACCCTAAACTCGTGCCCCTCTCTTCGATTCTCCTCAGTCCATCACCACCAACCTCCCTATTGCCTATCGGGTCTCCTTGAAAGAATATGCATGTCGAAGACATAATACTAATACATATGTGCATATTTTGAAGTTGTATATATGTATATATAATACGTATAATAGTATATATAATTATAATTAATTTTTTACTTAAAAGTGCTAAATCGATTATTCCCTGATTAATCACTCACATACCGTATATTTCTTAGTCAGTGACCTAACTGACTGAATACCAACTATCGATTTTTGCAACCCTAGCTGTAGCCGTAAGGGGGGTTTACTACTTATTGCAGAACCATATGCAGGGCATGCCACAGCATCCTCTGGAGAAGCATCAAGCTACTTGTGGCATCTACGCTTCGGTCATCTACCTCTATAAAAGCCAAGACGTGTCATTCCTTATATTCCACCTACTGTAGTTTTTCAATGTGAGACTTGCTAGCTTGGGAAGCACCGTAGAAGCTCCTTCTCAAGCCAACAGGGGCATAGTTCTAAGTCCTTATTTGAGTTACTGCATTTAGATGCTTGGAGACTTAGTTGTTCTCCTGACTGTTAGAGTCATCATTTTTATTTGGTTGTAATTGATGATTTCTCTCGTTTGCCCTTGGTGTTTCTTCTAAAGTTGAAGTCTAAGGCGGGGTCTATAATCAAGCATTTTCTTGTCAGAATAAAAAATCAATTTGGTGCCTATGTGAAGATTATTCGGACTAATAGTGCGATAGAATTTTGCTCCCCCTTTCTTCAGGAGGTGTTCCAAGCCTATGGCATAATTCACCAGACTAGTTCCCCATACACCTCTCACCAGAATGGTATTGCTAAGAGAAAATTCAGGCACATTTTGGATGTAGCCCATACCAGCTCATTCAACATAGTGTACCCATATCCTACTAGAGGGATGTCGTTATCACTACATGTTACCTAATCACTCGTATACCATCCACTGTATTTTGTCTTGTTTCCCAACAGGGAATTGTTTAGTGTTTCCCCAAAGGTCTTTGGTTGTATTTCCTTTGTCCATGTCCATGGTTATACCCAACACAAATTGGCACCTAAGGCTATAAAGTGTCTTTGTGGGGTATTCCAGGACCCAAAAGGGATATAAATGTTATGACCTAGTTGGAAGACGTCGCTATTCAACGCTGATGTCTCCTTTGAGTCCATTTCCTATTACTCATCTACGGGTTCTTGTGTGATTGTGTCCTCCTTGAAGAATAAGGCCTAGATTCCTATTCCTATTCTTGGTATGAGCAGCTTGTACCTCCGAATGAAGAGTAGGATCGCAGGTTTCGCCTGGTCTACCCTCATAGACCCAAACAAATGTAGCATCAGGACCCCTCCTCCAGCACTACAACCTTCACCAAATTCTAAGGTAATCCCACTCTCTAATGAGATTTATGCTTCTTCTAGTCTTAGTGCCATAGATAATCCTGGTCCATTTGAGCTCCATTTGAGCTGCATGAGATGTTATCTTTTAATGATCATGGAGATATTAGCCTTGACCTTCCTATCACATTATGGAAGGAGACTTGGTTGTGTACTTTACATCCTCTCTCCCGCCATGTGTCCTTGGCTAGGCTCTCTCCTGAACACTAGCAATTTGTCTTGGCTCGCTCCACTGTGCAAATTCCTCGTACTTATCACCGAGCCCTTAGTGACCCATGGTGGAAAGGGGCTATAGAGGAAGAAATGGCAGCGCACTTCACTCATGGTCTACATGGACCCTTGTTGATCCCCTTAAGAGTGACAAGATTGTTGGGTGTAGATGGGTCTTCACAGTTAACCATCGATTAGATGGGTCTGCAAAGCACTACGAGGAAAGGCTGGTAGCCAAAGACTATGCCCAAACATACGACATCAACTACTTCGATACTTTTTCCCTAGTAGTGAGGCTCCTGACGATCCATATTCTTATTTATGTTGTCTCTTTAGATTGGGGTCTCCATTAATTAGATTTAAGAACACATTCCTCTATGGTAATCTTGACGAGAAAGTCTACATGTAGCAATCACTAGGAGTCGAATTTCAAGGGAAGTGTCACAAGGTGTGAAAACTTCATAAGGCCATTGTTGAGAGATGTGAGTGGTACGTTTAGTACCAAATAGTGGAGCGAAGGGATGTGTGTTGTGTGGGAGCTTATAAATAATCTATTGTACCCTCATTTATTGCTTGAGAAAAATAAAAACATCCACCTTATCGGGGCCATCTCCTGTGGTTTTCTCCTTACTCTTCATGAGTGAGGTTTACACGTAAACCCAAGCTTTTATTCTTGTTATGCTCTTGGTATTATTGTTACGTTTCCGCATCTTTTATATTATCTAACATGATTTTAGAGCAAGTCTATTCTTGGGTTATTTTTCATTCTTTTAGATTATCCTGCTTATCTTTTTGTTCTTGGAGTATTCTCATGTTCGTAGTGCAGTAGTAGGTGCTACTACAGGAGGTGCACGAAGAGGTGTCCCTCTACGTAGGGGCTTCCTCATCCGTAGACGTGTGATGGTACATGATTGAAGTCGAAGAGGATCTCAAGATCGACGAAGAAGGCGATGGTGCTATCCTGTGGTCGAAAGAGGGCAGCGACATCACCGCATCGATCGCCGTTGGGGAGACGTTGGGCCCTTAACCACTGATAGGGCGGCGTTACTAGGCATCAAGCCCCGTGGCTGCACGGCGATGCTGCTGGGCAGCGATGGTGCTCGGCGCATGAGGAGAAGGTGTTGACAATGAAGGCACTAAGGAGAAGGCATTGGCGACGGTAATCTCGACAAAGATCCAATGGCAACAAAGATGCTAATGAAGGTGGAGTTGATCTCGCATAAGATTGCTGCAGCAGCGCCAGCAATGAAGTCGACCATCCGCAGCGAGGAAGAAGTGGTCACAGCGAGGACTCGGTAAGGATCTTAGGCGACACACTCAAGGAGTGATCCCTAGCGGAGATTGAGATGTTGATCTCACGATGATGGCAGTGAGAAATGCGTGAGCAGCAGGTAGTGAGGATCTTGCGAGATGAAGGCATGCAGCTCCGAGGACGAGGTGGAGGACGTTACAGCAAAAAGGCGAAGGAGTGCCAGTGGCGGTCGTGCAGCTGTCAGTGCTGCTTTGTTGGGTTTGTAAGACCCTAAAGGTAGGAGAAATTATCTTTTGGTATTTTATGTTTTTTGCCTTATGATTCTTTCCCATTATGTCATGCCTCCCTCTTAGCCTTAAAACTCAAAGGGGGAGAAAGAAGAAAAAAAAGGTGGGCAGTAAAAAAAAAGGAGAGGAAAGAGAAAAAAAGAAAAAAAATAAGGTAAAAAAGAGAAAAAACATAAAAAAGAAGAAAAAAATAAAAGGAGAGTTTGAAATTAAAGAGAAGGGGAGAAGCTCTTCTCTATATTCTATTTTCTTTACGTCTATTTTCTTCTCTCATACTTGTATGGGAGAAAGGAGTTTGACAGGTTAGTTTTGGATTCCAACCAACACTAAATTAATTGTCTACGACTCATCTTTAGACTCCTACCTACACCTGTCTACAAGCAAGGTGAAGATGCAATGAAGTTGGCAACACAAGACAGCTGTGACCCAGTAGCACCAGGATGCAAAGAAGTCGGCGACACAAGAGGCATGAAGAAGTCGTGACCCGGCAGCATCAGGGTGTAAAGAAGTCAGCGACACAAGAGGCATGAAGATTCCATGACCCAGTAGCATCATTTTTTTTGTGTTGTGTTTTTTGTCTCAAAGTATGAATATTTCTTGTGCAAGCTGAGCATTCCATGCTCTAGCTCGAGGGGTAGTGTTGACAGATGTGAGTGATATGTTTAACACCACATAGTGGAGTGAAGGTATGTGTGTTGTGTGGGAGCCTATAAATAGGCTATTGTACCCCCATTTGTTGCTTGAGAAAAATAGAAACATCCACCCTATCAGGTCTTCTCCTGTGGTTTTTCCCCCCTCTTCGTGAGTGCGGTTTTCATGTAAACGCAAGCTTCTATTCTTGTTATGCTCTTGATATTATTGTTACGTTTCTGCATGTTTTATATTATCTAACAACTATCTATGGTCTTAAGTAGAGCCCACGGGCATGGTTCCAAAAGTTGTATGAGGTGGTAGGGCAAACTGGATTCAAGAGGTCACTGGTTGATCACTCATTATTTGACAACATAAAGACGAGTTGTGATGCTTGTGTACGTGCATGACATCATCTTGACAGGGGATGACACGTAAGGCATCACTACCACCAAGGATTTTCTACAGTATCATTTTGTTACTAAGGATCAGGGTCCACTCAAGTATTTCCTTGGTATCGAGGTGGCTTGGAATGGTAGAGTAGTACTCTTAGAGGAAGTACGTCCTTAATCTTCTTCACGAGACTAGTATGTTAGGTGCCAAGCCAACCTCAATTCTCATGGATCTCAATCTACATCTCTACAAGGGCAACTCTACGTTGGTAGATGCGAGGAAGTTCAAAGCATTAGTAGGGAAGTTGTATGTAATTGTGACACGTCCAAACAATGCCCTTGCTGTTAGCAAGGTGAGTCAGTTCATGGACAAACCTCAAAGGATACACTAGGAAGTGGCAACTATGATCTTAAGGTACCTTAAATCCACCCCACGAAAGGGTCTTCTCTTCTCCAGTGGATACACTTTTTGAGTCATGTCCTACACTAATGCCAATTATGCTGGATGCTTGAAGGATAGAAAGTCCACCTTCGGATTTTGCACCTTTGTGGGTGGAAACCTGGTTACTTGATGAAGCAAGAAACAAACCATTGTAGCCAGGTCTAGTGCGGAATCTAAGTGTCATGCCATGGTACAAACCTCAGCCAAACTCATGTGGATCCGGTTGGTCCCCTTGGATCTTCAAGTTCCTGTCACTGATCTTGTAGAGTTGCAGTGTGATAATAAGGCTGCTACATTCATTACAAATATCTCAACATTTCACGAGCGAACAAAGCACATGGAGGTAGATTTCCATTAGACTAAAGACATTATTCAAAAGGGTTACATCCGTACTTCTCATGCGCCGTTAGAAGACCAAGTAGCTGACATGTTCACCAAGGTACTTCCTCAATCTACCTTCGACAAATGCAATTCCAAGCTGAGTATCATTGACATCGATGCTCTAGCTTAAGGGGAAGTGTTAAAGCAAGCTTTTAAATGCCAATTTCGATGCTGTAATTGGTTGTAATGACTTAATCTTCATTAGAAACCCTAGGGCTCTCTTATATAGAGAGAGACCGTAGGGTTAAAAGTACATGAATGTTCTTGAGGGACTTACAATAAGAAAAGAAATAAAAAAGACAACATAAGCTAACACTTCCCCTTAAGCTGGAGCATAGATATCTATCATATTCAGCTTGGATATACAAGCGTCATATGAAGATCTGGCCAAGGACTTGGTGAAAATATCAGCAGTCTGCTCCTTAGATGCAACAGAGATGGTATATAGCAACCCCTTCTGAATAATGTCCCTGGTATAGTGACAGTCAACCTCAACATGCTTCATCCTCTCGTGAAATGCTGGGTTGTTGGCAATGAAAGTAGTTGCTCTATTATCACATTGCATCTTTATGGGGCTAGAAAACTACACCTGTAGGTCAAGAAGCAAGGATCTGATACACATCATCTCAGTAGACGTTTGAGCCATAGCTCTGTGCTCAGACTTGGCACTGGATCTCGCAACTGTGCCCTGCTTCTTAGTCCATGTGATCAAATTTCCTGCTACGAAGGTGCAGAACCCGGCAGTGGATTTACGATCCACATGGCATCTAGCGTAGTCTGCATCTGAGTAGACAACCAACGTCATAGAGGACTCCTTTGAGAAGAGACCCATCCCAGGAGCCTTCTTAACATATCTAAGCATCATCAATGTTGCATCCCAATGTTGATGTGTTGGGTTGGCCATGAATTGACCGAGTTTCCCAATTGCAAAGGATATGTCCAACCTCGTGATAGTAAGATATAGCAGTTTGCCCACAAGTTGTCTGAACCGTTTGCTATTCACCACCTGTGCATGCTCATCATAGAGTAGCATCTTGGGGTCCATAGGAATATTGGCTTCCTTAGCCCCAAGCATACCAACTTCTTGCAAGATATCTAAAGCATACTTTCGCTGAGACAATACCACACCCTCCTTGATGCGAGCAACCTTAATACCAAGGAAATACCATAAAGACCCCAAGTCCATGACGAACTACTCTGCTAGGATGCGCTTAACCTCAACAATACTCTGCACACCGTCCCTTATGATGATCAAGTCATCAACATAAACAAGTACTACAATACGCCATCTAGTTCTGACAAAAAATGAAAAATCAGTTGTTGATCGCCTGAATCCAGCTGTCTTTATAACCTGTGACAATCTCTGAAACCAGGCTCTTGGACTCTGTTTGAGGCCATATATAGCCTTCTGTAATCGTCATACACACTCCCCTTGACTTTCAAAGCCAGGTGGCTGCTGCATATAGACTTCTTCTTGGAGATCACCATAAAGGAAGACATTCTTTACATCTAACTAGTGCAAGGGCCAATCTAACTGAACTTCCACTGCAATCAATTCCCGGACTGTGGGTAATCTGGCAACTGGGGAGAAGGTATCAAAGAAGTCCACCCTATAAGTCTGGGTGAACCCCTTTGCCACGAGACAGGCTTTGTATCTAGCAACACCACTATCAGGATTGAACTTCACTGTGAATACCCATTAGTAGCCAACGAGTGAACACCATCAGGAAGTAGAGTAAGCTCCCAAGTCCCACGGCCTCTAAGAGCGATCATCTCATCCTCCTGGCTATCCATCATTTTGGATCAAGCATGGCCTCATGGTGAGTAGTTGGAATCTACGTGGCAGCTAACGCCTGAGTTAATGCAGCAAATCCAGGAGCTAGACTATCAGTAAGAAGTGCCCCCGTCATGGGATAAGTGGTGCAAGTCCGTGATCGCTTCCGAATGGCTATCGAAAGATCAAGATCATCGCCTGACACATCACATGTCTTGTCCCTGTGACCATCACATGGCAAACATACGTCAATGTCTAAAGGACTCACCTGAGAAGCCGATGGTGAAGGCAAGGACGGGGGTCCTTGTTAGGTAGCATGAGGGCGAACATATGTCTGGAAGGGCCCAGTCAAACGTGGAAAGAGATGCATAGCAGGAGGTGGTGGCGATGTGGTGGAGACATGAATCTCAGGAAAGCTCCCAAAGCGAATGGGAGAATATAACATAGGTGCCATATCACCCTCGGGAGGCATCTCAGCAGCCGTCACAGAAAAGAAAGGTACAGCCTCATGAAAGGTAACATCCGCTAAAACATGGTGCTAGGAAGTAAGCGGATCAAAACACTGATACCCAAGAAAAACACACTTGACTGCCCTCGGTGCTAATTTATCCCGAGTTAATCCCAACAAATGGACAAAGGAAACACAACCAAAAGTCCGAGGGGTGACGTGAAATAAGGGACGATCATGATACATGACCTAAATAGGAATCCGTTCATACAATGCAGCATTAGGCATCCAGTTAATCAAAAAACAAGTAGTCAAAACAGCATCACCCCAATAGAGAGGGGACAGAGTGGTGAATCAACAAGATGCGAGCAACATCAAGAATATGACGATGTTTCCTCTTAGCAGCACCATTTTGCTGAGAGGTATGAGGACATGTTGTCTCATGGATAATGCCACAACTAGAAGAGAAATTGCGCAAACGCAAAGTACAAAATTTCAAGGCATTATCGGAACGAAAGCACTTTACCAAATAAAAATGCTGAGTTTTTATTTTTAATAAAGTTCTCAATAATTTGCCCCACATCGAACTTATTTTTCAAGAGAAACATCTAAGCCACACGAGAAAAGTAATCAACTAAAACAAGATAATATTTGTTCCCAAGTTGATTAGGAGTACGACTGGGACCCCACACGTTCATATGGATCAAATAAAAAATAGCAACAGACAATAAAAGTAGAATTGGAAAAACTAACCTTATGATGTTTGCCAAGTTGACAAGCATCACAGGTGAGAGCAGTAGTGGAGGGGATGTGCGGTATAACACATCTGAGGCGATGAATGGGTAGATAGCCAAGGCGGTGGTGCTACTGGAGAGGGATCCAGCAGAAGCAAGGCCCTAGGTAGCAAAAGCATTACGGCTCAGACAATACACCCCATGTTCCTCATGCCCTCCACCAATCGTCTTCCCAGTGAATTTGTCCTACAAGACACAAGACGCATAAAAAATAGCTCGGCAGTTCAGATCTCTAGTGATGCTGCTAACAAACAATAAACTCAAAGAAAAACCAAGCACATAATAAACATCTGCAAGTCTCAAAGTAGGAGATAATGACATCTCCCTTGCCAACAAGTAGCGAGTATCCCCCATCAGCTACCTGTACTGTCCTGGCAGGTGTAATAGGTACCAACTGAAAGTAGCCTCGGTCGCCACATACGAGTTTGGATGCACCAGAATCAATCAACCACTCACCAGAAGACAAAAGTGACGATAAACCAGTCACAAGTGTATCTAATAAGGAGGCCATAGCTATAATGTCTAAAATCTGAGAGGAGGATAAGGGGATAAGGCTTGTGTCAACTGCGTAATTTGTTGTCGCAGAGTCTCAATCTCTCTACTTAGGGAGCTCACATCAGGGTCGATAGGCACACCGTCTATAACCTCAGCTGCCTGATTGGCCATGGGTGGCCTACCGTGTTTGTGCCAACATGTAGTCTCTGGATGACCAAGTCTGCCACAGTAAGTATACAGTGTCTTAGTACGTATACAAGACGAGCATCCACGTCCACAACCACGTGCAGGGGAGAGAGTACCCCTGCCACGTCCAGGGATCACTGCCAGTGCAGACGTCTGAGTACCAGTGTTTGGAGCCAAAGTACGAACTGCAACTCTATTGAATCTGCTATAAGAATCCTCCAGGGTAGGAAGCTCAAGAACTGTAAGAATCTGATCTCTGGCAGCTGTATACTCAGGTCCAAGACTTGCCAAGAAGAGAGAGATAGCCAACTATCTCCGAAAATCCCTCCAGGAATCACAGGCACACCCCAGCAGATAAGAGCGATGCCTCTCCAGCATTCCCTTCAAGAGGGAGTAGTACTGTGGCAAAGTGTGTCCTTCCTGATGTAAATACAAAAGGTCGTAGAAGACCTGAAAGACTCGTGCAGAGCTCTTGGCATGACAATAGGTCTCGCGCAAGGACTCCCACATCTTCTTTGCGGTGTCGTACTACATGATCTCATCCCTTATATGGGGAATAACTATTTGCATAATCCACGCAGAGACCATGGCATTGTCTCTATCCTAGGTGGCGTTGGCACCAGCCTTGCTCTCGAGCTCCGAATCTGTAAGGATGTGGCTCTTCCCATGACCTCTGATAGTCATAAGGAAAGTCTAAGACCACCGTGGGTAGTTGGGCTAGAAAACGGATTCTTCAGTACCTCGGTGTCTAAAGAAGTACCCGAATTTACCTCGGACTGATCATTTGAAGCCATCCTTACAATCTTTGAGTCACAATCAGGCTTTTATATCCAATAGACTAACATAAGCTAACAATTGTTTCGATAAGTTTCTAAGTGCGCATTTCTTTTCTTTTCTTTTTCGAAAAATCTAATTGCGCATTTCGTAGGCACGTCGAGAGCATGCTGTGGAAACACCCGTAATTCGACAATTTTGATACCCAAAAATAATTCATTTAAGAGGTATGCTATGCCGATAAAATGGGCAAAAGTAATCAAAATGATTAGAATTTCAAGAAAATCACAAAGTTAAATAAGTTTATATAAGAATAAGAATGTTATATCCTAATATTCATATGTAATATGCAATCTACTATACCATGTTCACGTTCAAGGATTAAATATCAAATAATTATTGTAAGAATTGAATTAAGAAAAAATAAATAGATGATGCTTATTTTAAGCCCTAAATAAATTAATCACAATTAGATGTTAATAGATTCTGAATGAATTATTAATAATACATAAGATTAGTTGTGCTTACCCCTTCTTTCTATCTTTACGTCTATTTTTGCTTTTTCCATGCCTTCAAATTGTACATTTTCCAAATCACAAAATGGCCAGCACATTCGAATTTGAAATATAGGAAGGAAGATTTGGGACCCTAAAGAAAATCTAGTTGAGAATACTTATGAGTCGTTTAAAACTAATTGTAGAATCGATCTAGTGTAGATCTTGGATCTAGTTTATAATTACGAATAGATATAGACTCAAACTTTAAGAAAAGAATGAAAACAGCAACAACGGCAACGAAGAAAAATGGGAGCAGTAGTAGCAGTAGAGGAGAATGGGAGAAGAGCAGTAATAGCAGTGGATGAGAGGATAAGTAAGAAGAGTAGCCAAGATTTTAAATATTGATATAGATATAGCAGTGACAAGTCAAAAAAGGATTATATTGATGATATATTGCTAATATTGGGAAATTTTGGTGAAATCACTTAAAGTGACCTAAAATGGCTCAAAATTTCATAACATGAAGAAATTCCTAGAAAACTAAAATCATGGTCCGAGATGAAAAAACAAAAAATAAATTCCAATTTTCAATGGGGTGTGGGGGAATCGAGCCCTCTTGTGGTTCAAAAAAATGATACATATTGGCAATATTGGGAAAAATGATGCATAATCTATATCAATATCTTTCATGTTGATGATATGCAATACATAACCTGTGCAGCAACAGCAAAGCAGTAGCAATGCAGAGCAGTAGTAGCAGCCAGCCAATAAAGCCAGCAATAGCAGTGGCACGTGCGACCCAGCAGGCAACAACGTGCAAACCAACATACAGTCGGTATGCTATTGACATCCCTGCATTTTGACAAGTTTATCGTGTCGACATGGTGCCGTAGCAAAAATCATCATTTCGCCGACATGCCAGTGAAATGCCGATGACATTTTGATCACTGTGTTTGAATTATTATTTGTTTACACCTTTTTTCATGTTGGTTACTTGCTTGGTCTCCAAGTATAAGGGCACAATTGTAACTTTCCCTAGGGTCTCTCATCTATAAATAGAGCCCTAAGGTTCTAGAGAAGAGTAACAAACTCATTTCATTCCACATAAAGGACTCTGAGAAAATTGAGATCAGACCATATAGATGTTCAAAAGCACAAAAATCAAATCTGGAATGGTGTAATCCGATTGTGCATGGCTAAATCCAATTCTTAGGACATCCCAATCAGACTACACTGATAGGTGCAATGCTGAAAAGAGGAAAGAAGCAGCAAGGAGGCCCCCAAGCAAGGTCAGATCAGGCCACCATCGCTGTTGCTGGGCTTGGTCGGTGGTCAACCACTGCAGCTAATACCCGCTGGGGCCCCAGCGACTGTGCTGGCCTTGCTGGAATGCCCCCTGTCAGTGTTGTTGGGTAGAAGAATCCTTCAAGTAGAGAGGATTTTAGGGTGGTAATTAGTGGGATACTCAAATGTCGGCTTAAGACTTCTAATATCATGTTGATGGAAAGAGAAGAATTGTCTTATTAGAAAAATCTTAGGGTTCTTTATATATAGAGACACCCAAAGAAAGAATTACAAACATAACCCCATACAATGGATTAATAACATAAAAGACAATAATAAAAGAAAAAAATTACTCATAACAATTTTTTTTTATTTTATGCAAGATGCACCATGTGATATACCCATGCTAATCATATACGTATAGAGTGTCATGGTTAAGCAATAAGATCGTTGCTTTCTTCTTTGTCAACATTTCCAAACATATTGAATTTAATGAGTCAAGACCACTGATAGCTGTGAATTTGTCTAGTGAGCATTTGTCTCAGCAAGCTAGTTGTTGGTACCATTTACACTCAGTGTGAAAGGAGTGTCATAATAGGTATTTTCTATGATTGAATGATGAAGCAAGAGGGAAGGGAGGGCACTTTGCCCCTTCCTTTTTGAGATTGATGAAAGACCATGTCAGTCTTGGGACCATGTAACTCCATCTTATTCCTATGGGTCATGTTGGCACAATGCTTTAATCACATTACGCCTTGGTCCTATACATCCCATTACATATGTCTGAAGCAAGATTTCACACAGATCCCAGTAAATGGTAGATTGAACATACCGACAACATGTCATCAGATGGCTGAACAACACCAAGTGCAACTAGGCTCCTCACTACCTGCATAGAAATAATTAGCAAAAATTAGCATCATAAAATTACAGCTAGCAGCAACAAAAACTATGAAACTTTTCCACTGGGGGTTTGGTAGAGTGGTAGAGCCACAAAGCCACCTTATTGGCATCTAGAGGTATTGGGATCAAACCCAAGACCACCACATTTGTCCTTTAAAAAAGGCACAACTTTTCAACAACGTATGTGCCATTTTTTCTTTTATCTTCCCATTGTTTCATCATAGTAAAAATATTTCCACTCCTATCATCTAGGATATCTCCATGCTTTTATTTAATGTGAGGAATTACTTGTTAAAAATACAATTTATAAAAAGACAAGAATGACGGAGGGTGAGTTGAAGTTTCTGCAAACATGCTGTGGTGCCAATTTTACAAGATGAAAGAGAAACACATGGAATGGTTTTATCTTGTAGAGTATTTGACGGAGTAAATTCAAAGTGATAGAGGAAAAAAAAATTAAATAGGGCTAAAATCACTTGATTATAAACAGCGGACAAGGCTAAAAGGACCATAAAAAATTTAATCGCAAATTGGGTGGGATTAAGCTAATGATGTCATCATTATATCTGGGATTAAGGCCATGATGTCATCGTTATATCCGTTATGCGATTAACACAAAATTTGCATCACATCTTATAGTGTTGGCTTATTCTTCTGGCAAGGATGCACCAAGAAACATTATCACATGGGAAAAGGTTATGTAGAGGAAAATCTCTGCATATTTATGAGAATAACATGCTTAAGTTTTGTTTGAGTCCCTTTGGTCCTTTTTATTATATTTGTTACCCCCTGTTTATGTCGTTTTTGCTTATTTCCCTTGTTTGTCATTATACAAAGCATAGGGTAACTTGTGTAATCATCCCTAGGGTTTCCTTTCTATAAATAGGACCTTAGTGTTAAGGGAATATATGAAGCTTTACTATTTTCTCTACATATTACTTATTGTAGTTGATTGTATTTTCTTTTTTCTTGAGTACTCTTGTAATTTTTCCACCAGTATATATTGAGAAGTAGGGTTATGCAATAAAACTTAGATCCATTTGTTCTAACTTGGTATCAGAGTAGTAATCCTAGATCGGTGCATGTACCCTCGATTCCCATACCTCCACAAAAAAAAAACCTTAACCCTAGCAAGTTCTTAGGGGAGTCGTTACCATCGGCATTGGCCTCCCTTGGTTGGTCGGTGGGTTGCTGGTCATAGCAATGTCGTGCCTCCTCTCCTTACAGCGTCACACTCCACCTCCTATGGCGCTGCTGTAGCGTCACACCACCTCTATAGCATCACCCTTCAGCGCTGCTAGCACTTCCACCTACCAAGAGCGCCACCAACGTCTCCTCTCCTCCCAGGAGCACCGCCAACCTCTTACAGTGCCTTACGCAGCCTCGTGAGGCCCTATGGGTAGGTCTACGACCTGCTGCAAGCTGATGTTCGATCTGTATTTAGTGCACCACAATGCCAATAAGGATTGGGTTGCTCGTTTTGTGCTTGTTGCGAGTCATCTCATGGTCCTAGATCAATAGGAGCATCTCTATTATGCTCTTGATGGTCTGATTTGTCTTCTTATATTCGCGTGAATATTGGTCGAGGTCTGGATGAAGTAAGATGTCATTCGAAAGTTTGTTTGAAGTGACATCAGGAATGTTCCTGAGATAGGGGTACAAGAGTCCCTTCTTTAGTCTCATTGTAAAGTTGGATGATACCAATTATGTCCGGTGGTCAGACTTTCCTGATGACGGTAGAAGGTCATAACAGAAAGCAAGTTCTGCTTCAACCAGAACCTATAGGGAAGATCACGAAGAATGCTTCTTGAAAGGACAATGCCATGGTCCATGCATGGATCATGAATTTAGTGATCCCTAGGATTAGGGATGAAATCATGTTTTATCTCACTGCTAAGAAGATGTGGAATAGTTTGAGAGATGCATATTCCCACGAGAAGAATTCAAGCAAGGTATTATAAATCTACAGCAAGCTCTCTAGCTTCGCTAAGAGGGTCGCACGTTATCTCAATACTACTTGACCTTGAAGGGTGTTCTAAAGAAGTACAACGCACGTCGACCTGTGGTGCACATATGATGCTGAGTTATGTTTCTGCTGTAAGAGGTGTTTTGTTATTTTTATTTTAGTAGTGGGTTTATGATGTAACTTTTCCCTCACCTATATAGAGGTGTAGGGACTACTTGGTAAATTAAGAAGACTCATTTTCTTCAACTTGATATTAGAGCCAAGTTTAGGACACCACCAAGAATACCCTAACCCTACCACCAAGTCCACCGTCACCACCACCGCCACTGCCATTGCCACCTCCAGCAGCAACAGCATCGCCGCATGCCACCGTCGCCGCCGCCGCTGGCAGCGACAGGAGGGTAAAGGGAGCAACACCCCCTCTCCTACCCATCTCTACTGCCCTCCTCTTGCTGCTGGACATCTTTCAGCAATAAGGAGAGGGCGGTAGAGATGGGTAGGAGAGACGGTGGGGTTGTAAATCCCTATCTCCTTTGTTTCGGGGTCTAGGAAGATCCTCCACGTGTTAATGATGAAGTTCTAGAGCGAGGATCTTTCGGAAAAGAGTTTGAAAGGTCTTCCTGGATGGTATAATAAAATCAAATCTTTGTGTCCATTTATTTTGGGGTGTGTATTCCCCTTTGATGCATGTTTTTGGGGTGTGTGTTCCCCTTGAGTATTGACCGCCTGTAAGTAGAGATTTTTGGGGTGTGTATTCCCCGGTTGGGATATTTGTTGGGGTGTGCATTCACCATTTTCTGTCAATTTTCAAATCTGAAGTGTGAAGAAATTCAAGGGCGTGTACCCTTTCTGTGGCACATTGAACTTAGTTTGTGATTGTGAAGAAATTCAGGGGTGTGTATCCTTTTCTGCGGCACATTAAACTTAGTTTGTGGCAGTGTGTTTCAGTGAATATGGCAGTGTCCTAGTCAGAGATTGCACTAGGAACCGCAATGGGTGATACTCCAACTACTGGTGTGACGTGGTTAATTGATTCAGGCGCTTCCAATCATTTATCTGGGAATCTGCAGTGCTTTGGACAGATTCAACCTGTCTCTCGAGGTCGTACAGTACAGGTGGCTGATGGGCGACTTGCTCTTATTAGTGGTTAGGGGAAATTAATGTTACCCCTTCTATGCAGCTTAATCATGTCTAGTTTGTTCCAGATTTATCCATGAACTTGCTCTCTGTCAGTGAGATCATTAAGCAGATGAATTGCCGTGTCATATTTGATGAGCGTGGATGTATGTTCCATGATAGAATGACAGGGAAGACTATTGGTAGTGGATATGAAGGAGTTTACCGACTTCAGCAGGGTCCCATGGCTGCAGCATGTCAAGTTAATGCCACATCTAGGAGTGCTTTACAGTGGCATAGACGATTGGGTCATCCTTCTTTGGAAAAATTATGCAGGCTTATTCCTCATGTATCCCCAACAACACAACTTTACTGTGATGCATGTCAACTTAGGAAGGATCATAGATCTTCCTTTCTAGTTGCTACAGGACCTCGTTCAACTTTGTGTTTTCAGTTAATGCATCTTGATGTTTGGGGTCCCAGTAGAACTCCTGATAGAGCAAGATATCGGTACTATTTGATTGTGGTTGATGATTTGTCAAGATTGTCTTGGCTATTTCTCATGAAGAATAAGTTTGAAGTGGGTCCACTGATTGAGAAGTTTGTGTTGATAAAAAATCAGTTTAATGTTTGCATCAAGACTCTCAGATCTGATAATGCACTGGAGTTTTGTACTCGTTGGCTAACAGAATTCTATGGCTTACATGGCATAATTCATCAGACCTCCTGTCCTCACACCTCTCAGCAAAATGGAGTCACAGAAAGGAAGCACAGACATAATCTTGATATGGCTAGAGCACTTTTTATCCATAACAGTGTGCCACAGAACTACTAGGGAGATGCAATTCTCACAACTTGCTACCTTATTAATAGATTGCCCTCAGTGATTCACGAGCAGATACCGTGGCAGGTGCTTTATCCAAATTATGAGCTGTTTGATCTTCCACCCAAGACATTTAGGTGCGTGACTTTTGTATATCTCCTTGGACCTGGGCGCGATAAATTAGTACCTAGAGCAATTAAGTGTAAGTTTCTTGGCTACTCTCGTACTCAGAAGGGGTCTCGGTGTTTTGATCCCCTACACCAGAGACATTATACCAGTGCAGATGTCACCTTTCATGAAGCTATCTTATTTTTCTATTGCTTCCAGGCAGGTGAAGAGTATGCTGGAGTGTATGCCTATACCAGTTGCTTCTATACCATTTGGTATATTCACAGATACTAGTAGTCCTTCTTAGACTACTGAGCCAACTACCAGCACATTCAGGCCAGTACTAGCGGATGAAGGGATCTTCAAGGGTCACACTTATCAGTTGCCAGTTGTGTATAAGGCAAAGCCCCTTCCATCTATTTCACAAACTCCTCAGGTTAGTGTTAATAACCTAGAGACGATTTCTACTCAGGAGGCTCCTTCAAATACAGTGTCAGGAGATGTACAGGGTAAGAGTTTGTCACCTGTGGATGGTTCTCCAGGTCCTGATTCCATGAGTACTGATGAGGATATTCCTATTGCTATCAGGAAGGCTCCACGATCTTGTGCCCATTATCGTGTTACTGGGAGTGTTGTTTCTATTATTTCTCTAAGTTCGGAGTTTCATGCATTCACAACTGCTGTATCTAGTGCTGAGTTACCTACCTCGTACCAGTAAGCTTTACTACATCCACACTGGAAGGCAACTATGGAGATGTCTGCACTTACTACTAGAGGTACCTGGAAGTTGTCACCTTTATAGTCTGATGCGCACCTTGTTGGAGCTAGATGAGTCTTTGCCTTGAAATATAACCCATCCAAAAAAGATGAGTCTTTACCTTGAAATATAACCCGGATGGGTCTATTTCAAGGTATAAGGCCTGCCTAGTGGCCAAAGGATTCACCCAGACCTATGTGGTGGATTTCTTTCACACGTTCTCCCCTGTTGCACGACTCTCGACTGTTCGCATCTTATCCCTGTTGCAGCTCATTATGGATGGCAGTTACATCAGCTGGATGTCAAAAATGCATTTCTATACGGAGACCTAGAGGAAGAGATATATATGCAGCAGCCACATGGCTTTGAGGTTCAAGGGAAGTGTGTATGCAGGCTTCGTAAGGCCATTTATAGTCTTAAGCAGAGCCCCCGAGCTTGGTTCCAATGCCTGTCTGAAGCAGTCTGTTATTGGGATGTAGAGATCTTCATCGGATCATTCACTATTTGTGAGAAAGACCAGTAGGGGTACAATGGCTTTACTTGTGTATGTGGACGATCTTATTCTTACAAGTGATGATGTAAAGAGTATATCTCAGATGGAGTACTTGGCACATCAGTTTGTCATGAAAGATCTTGGCAAGCTGAGATATTTTTTAGGCATTGAGTTTGCTACAAGTAAGCAAGGGACAATTATGTCGCAGAGGAAATATGCCCTTGATATTATTTAGGAGGGCATGCTAGGATCCAAAGATGCAAATATTCTCATGGATCCTAAAATTCATCTTTTCTTGGATAATGTAAAGCTAAAAGACAAGAAAGCATATCGACAGCTAGTGGGGAAGCTATTATATCTGACTATCATTAGGCCAAATATTAGCCTTGCCGTAGGTAAGTTGAGTCAGTTCTTAGATAAGCCCACTGAGGTTCATTGGCAGGTTGTGATGCAAGTATTGAGGTACATCAAGGGATGTCCAGGTAAAGGCATTTTTTTCAGAGAAAGGCACGTATGTCTGTTGTTGCATACTCAGATGCAAATTATGTAGGTGATGTTGGTGACATGCGGTCTACTACTGATTTCTGAACCTTTGTTGCTGAAAACTTGGTAACCTGGAGGAGCAAGAAACAAAGTATTGTTTCACGGGCTAGTGTTGAGTCTGAGTACAGGGTCATGACACATACCGCAGCTGAGATGATATGGATCAGATCTCTGTTACAAGACCTTCATGTTAATGTTCAGGAACCTATGGAGATGTATTGTGACAACCGGGCTACCACCTATATTGCAAACAATCCTATGTTCCATGAGAAAACAAAACATGTGGAAGTGAATTGTCATTACACCAGGAGTTTGATTCAACAGGATCTGCTTTGTACTACTCTTGCCTCCTCAGACCAGACTGCTGACATGTTTACCAAGCCGTTGTCTCGCTCCCAATTTGAGAAGTGTAGAAACAAGCTGAGCATGATGGATATATATGCTCCAGCTTGAGGGAGAGTGTTGAGTTATGTTTATGTTGTAAGGGGTGTTTTGTTATTTTTATTTTAGTAGTAGATTTATGATGTAACTTTTCCCTCACCTATATAGAGGTGTAGGGACTACTTGGTAAACTGAGAAGATTCATTTTCTTCAACTTATGATACTCAGAGGTGTTATCGCAGGGAGGTAGCAGTTCTACAGTTTCTAGCTGGCCTTAACCCAGATTACAAAGCAGCCCACTCACAGCTTCTTACTCTCTCAAAGCTTCCGACCTTGGAGGAAGCATACAGTAGGATGAGTAGGATCTTTGTTACCCTCACTACTACTGAGCCTACAGGGTAGACTTTAGCCCTTATTGCTACTTAGGGCCGTGGTCGAGGTACTCCAGCTATATAGGGCAGAGGTCAAGGTTGTGGGCCTACTGGGAGAGGATGTATGACTTGCACATACTACGGGAAGCTAGGACACATGGAGAACAATTGTTGGACCAAGCATGGTCATCCCCCCATGGCCAATCAAGTAGCTGCTAGTACAAAGCAGCCTCCTGATATTATTTCTGTACTAAAGATTGACCATGATGAGCCACTTGATTGCCTCGCACAGTTATCATAAGAGTCCTCATTATAGAATTTGCACTTCTGGTATATGCTAATGATCACTGTGAGATACAAACTGGCTGGTTGACTCTGGAGCTTCATGACATCTTAGCAGCAAAAAAGGTGTTTTCGTTGTCCAAGATTTGTTTCGTTAGGGAAGACTATGCAGTTGGTAGATGGATGACACTCATTGATTGCTAGATAAGGGGAGGTCTCAGCTACCCCCACTATGCGACTGACAGATGTTCTTGTGACAGATTTTTCAGTTAGTTTGTTATTTGTCAATAGAATAACCAATGAGTTGAATTATCATGCCATATTTGACGTAAATTCTTGTACTTTTTAGAATGTCCTGATAGGAAAGTCTTATCGCCAAATCCAGTCACCCTTTGTTGTTGCCTGCCATAGGAGTGTCACTTTTACTACTGGGTCTCCTTTCCAGTGGCACCTTCAACTTGGCCATCTCCCACTAGACAGGCTTCATCGGGTTATACCCCAGATCTCTCTGTCTGCTGACATTTCTTGTGATGCTTGTCAACTGGGCAAGCATCACTGGAGTATCTATCCTATTAGCCAGTTCCTGACTTCTCACATATGTCGTGATTATTTTTGTTTAGGAATAAGTCTGATGTTGGCAATATCTTGGAATAATTCATTTTGAAAATATACCAGTTTGGTACATGTGTCAAAAATATTCATTCTGATAATACTCAAGATTCATACCTAAAGATTGTATGCTTTTCATAAGTCTCATGATATTATTCATTAAACTACCTATCCTCGTACATCCCAACAGAATGGGGTGGCTGAAAGGAAGCACAGGTATATCCTTGATGTAGCACACACCTTACTGATTCACAATAATGTTCCCTTTCTCTATTGAAGAGATGTTATTCTCATAGCATGCTACTTAATCAATAAATGCCTTCTTCTGCAATTCATGCTCAAATTCTTGTAGATTCTTTACCCATAGGGTAATCTGTTTCATGTTCCACCTAGGGTGTTTGGTTGTATTACTTTTGTCCATATTAATACTGCTGGTCAGGATAAGCTTGCTTCTTAGGCCATCAAATGTATGTTTTTGGGATATTCTTGTACTCAAAAGGGATATAGGTGCTATGACCCTCACTCATAGATACTATGTGAGTGCAGATGTCACTTTTCACAAGGTTATCCCATACTTTTCTACTCCTGGGAGGAGTTTCTCCCCTGAGACTGCTGAGGTGCCTATAACTATTCCTTCTATACCCATGAATCAACACCATTTGAGCTACCACCTTCTAGCCCTATAAGGTTTCGTGAGCCCCCCATTACCTACAGGTTTTGACCCCACTTCTCTGCACCAACTATTCCTTCGCCTCAGGTTGGTACAGGTGATTTACAGATTGATGAGATTGTGCATGGTGATGATGCAGGTCCTATACAGAGAGACAATGATATGCCTTATTCCTATCCTGAGTAGCCGGAGGTAGTCCTTAAGGCTATACCAATTCCTGATGATCTAGATCTCCCTATTGCTGTTTGCAAGGCTACACAGAGTTGTGCCAGATATCCTATCTCTCATGCTGTGACGACAGATTTTCTGGGCATACAATAAATTTGTCACGCTCTTTCAACCACACAGATTCCTACGTCTCACTAACATACTATCCTTGATCTGAAGTAGTGTCAAGCCATGGAGGATAAGATGGCTGCACTACATTCTCGCGGAAGGTGGGAACTTCTTGAATTACCTCAAGGAGTTTCAGTTGTGGAGTGTCGGTGGGTCTTTACCATCAAGTATCACCTTGATGGAACAATAGCGAAATACAAAGTCTATCTTGTGGCCAAGGGATTCACATGGATTTATGGCATGGATTTCTTTGACACGTTCTCTCTAATGGCACATCCTCTTGTATGCATTCTGATTTCTGTCACTGTGCAGCAAAACTTGCCCCTCTATCAGATTAATATGAAGAATGCCTTCCTATATAATAACCTACAGGAAGTATATATGTAGCAGCCCCCAAGTTATGAGGTCCAAGGAGAGTATTTTAGGGGGTGCCTCCTGTGCAAGGCAATCTATGATTTGAAGCAAAGTCCTAGGGCCTGGTTTCAGAAGTTGTCTGAGGTTGTTGAGACATTGGGCTTTCTTAGGTCACCATCAGATCATTCCTTGTTTGTTAGGACTGCACAGGGTTTGGTGGCATTTTTGTTTATGTTGATATTATTCTTATAGGGGACAATGGACCTGGCATTGTTGAGGTCAAGAATAGTCTTACGGGCAACTTTGTTATAAAAGATCTTGGACCTCTTAGATACTTCCTTAGGATAGAGTGGCACGGAGTAGAAAGGGAGTTGTACTTTCTCAAAGGAAATATGCAGTTAACCTACTATAAGAAACTAGCATGCTAGGGGCAAAGCCAGTTAATATTTCTATGGATCCCAAGGCATACTTATATGATGAGGCAAAAGTAGTGGATGGTCATCAATATAGAGGACTGGTTGGCAAACTTCTTTATTTGACTATTACAAGAACAAATATTTCCCTTACTGTTAGGAGGAAATGAAGTCGGTTCATGAATAGGCTTGTTAGACAGCATTGGAATGCTCCAATAATGGTGCTGAGATACTTGAAAAAAGCACCAGGAAAAGGGATTTTGTTCGCCAAGGGAACCTCTACTAGTATGGTGCCCTACACAGATGCAGATTATGTAGGATGTCTTGCTGAAAGGAAGTCCACTATTAGTTTTTGCACTTATGTAGCAGGGAACTTGGTGACATGAAAGAGTAAGAAACAGGCCATTGTATATAGATCCAGTGCAAAGTCCAAGTATAGGGTCATGGCACATACAACTGCTGAGATGGAGGTGCGTGAAATCCCTTTTAGCAAATCTACATGTGTTTGTTGACACCCCTATGGAGATGAGATGTGATAACAAGACTACCACCTATATTGCCAATAACTCTATGTTTCATGAAAGAACCAAGCATGTTGTGGAAAATTGCCACTACACGCACGACTTGATCCAGAGAGGTCTCATCCACACCACACGTCTCCTTTAGTGACTACACAACAAATATCTTCACAAAGGCATTGCCTCAGTCTTCCTTTGATGTTTGTTGTTCCAAGCGGAGCATGATTGACATCTATGCTTTAGCATAAGGGAAAGTGTTAGAGCCCCTTCGGTCCTTCTTATTACTTATTGTAGTTGGTTGTATTTTCTTTTTTCTTTGACGAGTACTCTTATAAATTTTTCACCTCTATATATTGAGAGGAAGGGTTATGGAATAAGACTTAGATTCATTTGTTCTAACTAGTTTAGAAGCAATAGTTACAATAATTATCATAATATTCTTGCAGCCATCATTGCAGCTACCGAATGAAATTCAACTAGTGTGCTGACCACTCAACCTTCCATCTTTTGACTAGCTTTTGAACAAAGAATGTATATTGCAAAATGAAATGCTTCCCTTCATGGAAACTAGAAAGGTTTTCAAGCCCAATGAGGGGGCTTGGGCTTGAGGAGGGCAGCCCAATAAAACAAGAAGGGCTTTGTTTGACCTAACAACCTCACGAACGTACATGGTATGGAGAAGAAACAAAGAGCAACCTGAATTACTAGCAAACCCTAGGCTCTATGTAGATAGGAGGGGAAGGGAAAATTATATAAGTAGACTAACAAGGACTTTAATACTCCCTCTTAAGTTGGAGCGTAGATGTAAATCAAGCCCAACTTGCATAGGAAAACATGCCATTTCTTCAACAAAGCCTTAGTACAAATATCCATAACCTAAAGCTCAGTGCAGACATGAGTGGTGATTTTCTCATCTAGAACAGCATTGTAAATAAAGTGGCACTCCACCTTAATATGCATGGTCTATCATGGATGACGGAATTCAAGGCTATGTGTGTGGCTAGCTTATTATCACAAAACATTGGTGCTGGACCATTAAATGGTATGCCAAGATCACCAAGTAAGGAGACTATCCACATACTTCAAAAGCAATGTGCGCCATCGCCCTAAATTCTACCTCAACACTAGATGAAGCTACTAGTTCTATTTCTTGCTGCTTCAAGAGACAAGTTTTCCACCCAAAAAAATTGTAAATCTGCCAGTGGACTTTCTACAATAGGGTGACCCTTGCATAATCAGCATCAGAGTAAAAGCACAAGTCAAGATGCCCATTTTCCCTAAAATACAAGTCTTCTCTTGGAGACTCCTTTAGATAATTCATAATAAGGCACACATCCTGCTAGTGACTATAACAAGGCTTGTCCATGCACTGGCACACTCCACTGACTGCAAAGCCAATATCTAGTCATGCCACAATGAGATATAATAACTTTCCATCCGTATCTGCGCATGTCTTCAAACGGAGAATCATCAAAATTTGTGACCAGTAGTCCCGTCTCTTCAAAAACATCCAAGGTGTACTTTTTCTAAGATAAAACTGGGCCTTGTTCATCTCTAATAGCCTCAATACCTATGAAATATCTTAACTTAGATGTTTTTGTCACGAAGCTATTCTATAAGAAAGTTTTCTTTTCCTATATCCCTAAGCTATCATCTCCCGTCAATATGATATCATCCACATAGATTACTAAAATGTCTGCCCCAATCGTAGTCTTCTAAATGAAGATAGAATGATCTGATGTAGATATCTAAAAATCAATCTCTATCACCTCAGTAGTGAGCCTCTCAAACTAGGATTAGGGGCTCTGCTTTAAACCATATATTGCCTTCTTCAATTTGCACACATGAAGAAAGGCATTCTTGATTTTAAGATGAAATAGAGACCAACGACAATTAATAGCTACAAATAAAATAATCCTAACAAAGATTACTCTCGCGATAGGAGGGGTCTCAAAATAATCCACCTGTAGCCACCAATCTACCCTTGAATCTATTACTATTGCCATCTAGTAGGTATTTTACTGTATACACTCATTTGTAGTCAATCACCATAGCATCAAGAGGATAAGGAACAAGATCGAACATTCCCCATCCTGTAAGAGCATCCATCTCTGTATCCATGGCCTCCTTCCACTTGGAATCTTGTGCAGCCTCAAAATAGTTCCTTGGAACAATAATACTCACCAAAGCCTGTAAGAAATTTCTTATAGAGGAACTCAAATGAACAACATAAGTATACCATGAGAGGATACAAAGTACAAGATTTGACCAATTTTTGCACAGCAGTTGATCTATCATCTTGCTATGTAGCAATAGGAAGTGAGTTTGGTGGGTTATTACCTGCAATATCATCAGTAGATATGGGCATAGAAATAGGAATAAGGGCAAGCATATTTTATGAAGAACCCCATCTATGGTAGAGCTGAGGAGACAACTGAGTAGCTCCCCCTTCATTAGAAAAGTATCATACCCTTTCAAAGAAAGTAACATTAGCACTCATCATATATCGATGTGAAGTAGGATCATAGTACATGTACCCCTTTTGTATTCTAGAATAGCCCAAAAACACTCCCTTAGTGGTTCGACGAGACTTGTCTAGATTGCCAAAATTCTAGGCAAAACAAACATATCCAAATGTTCGAATAGGCAACGAAAACAAGTTTGACTGAGGATAAAGGACCTTAAAAGGAAGCTTCTCAAGAAGGATAGATGAGGGGATTCTATTTATGAGCTAAACAATAGTGAGCACATCACTCTAGAAATGATTGAGAACATTCATAGACACAAGGTACGGGAAATATCAAGAAGGTGACGCAGTTTCCTCTCAGCAATGTCATTTTCCTGAGAGGTGTATAGACAAGATGCTTGGTAGATGGTACCATTTCCCTTAAAGAATTGACACAGAGTATGCCATTAAAACTCACGGCCATTATCAGATGATTCAGGTTTAAAAATTTTAATATTAGTACAATAGAAATTATGAACTTCATAAAAGAACTTTATTATATGAAGAATTTAAACCTATCTTTCATCAACAATACCTAAAAGACATTCTGTAGTCATCAATGAAAACAGCAAAGTACTTATGACCAGGCACAGGCACAATTTTGAGAAGACAAGAACCCCAAACATCACAATGGACTAACTAAAATAGATTTTCACTTCTTGGGCCAAGAAGGAAAATTGCTCTAACGATGTCAGTTTCATAGTCAAAGTTTGATAATAGATGGGTACCCTAGTCAAAAGTGTCAAAGAAAAGGATTAGAGGTAATAGAAGTGGCTCTAATAAAAATAGTTGGTAAGTCAAGGTAGTATAATCTACCTTGCTCAAATCTCCCACCAATCATCTGCTTTGTTTGGATGTCTTGAAAATAACAATAATCGTCAAAAATAACATGATACTTTAGTTGCTTGCATAACTGATAAACAAACAGGAGCTCAATGGGAATTTGGGTGCCCAGTAAACATCATGTAACTACAGTCTAGCAAAAAAATTAACCATACCAACGGTAGTAAGAGGCGAAGGAGAACTATTTGCTAATCCGACTAAGAAGATACTAGTAGGATTCCTGGAGGATAGGTTGTCAACCTTACCAGTAAGATGATCAGATGCTTCAAAGTCGATTCAATCAGAAGAACCTATAGAGGAAATATTGGTTGCAATATTTATAGCAATAACATTAATAGAGGAAGAGCGATCACTTAGTAAACTCCACAAATGATTCAACTCAATATTGAATAGCAATGCAGACAGGTCTACATCACTCGCTATTACAAGAGGCTTGGTAATAGATATCAGATTAGCCTAAGCAGGCTTGCTAAACTTCTCACATTCTCAGAAGGATGATTTGTCCTCCTGTAGTATGTGTGTAAGGAGGATAGACAACAGCCACAACCACCATTGCAATCGCATCCACGTTCATCAGTACAACCACCTCTTTCTTCAGAGGTAGCAAGAACAGAGGTCTTCGAAATAACAATAGGAGTAGGTGGAGCATCAACATTAATCTTCTAAAGCCGACCATAAATGATCTTGATATCTAGTACGAAATCCGACAACAATATTTCTCTAGCTAACTAGAAACAAGGTGCTAGACAATCAAAAAAATCTGACTGTAGTAACCTAGGTCTCACAACAGGCAAGCTAGAGGATAGCAAGCTCCTCAAATAGGTCCTTTAAAATAGTAAAATACTCAACCACGGACATACTACCCTAGTTGGTATTCCATATGAGCCTGTAAATATCAACACGACAAAAATTGCTCGTCTGTACGGAATACCTCTTCTTTGGAGTATCCTATATTCCACTAGTTATCTTCTTATACAACATATTTGTTGCAATCTTCGAAGCAATGTTGCTCATCAGCCAACTCGTCATAAGATAATTGACCTCCCACTTGTAGTTCACATCCTTAGAATCAGGAGCCCTATCAGAAAGAGTGTGCAAGCGATCTTGTCCTCCAACAAATATGTGGAATGTTCTTGACTAGGGGACATAATTCGGAGATCTGGCCAACTCGATTGTCATCCCTTGAACCAAGATAGAGGTAGATATCTTGGGCTTAGAAGTAACAATTGAAGAGTTTGCATTTGCCATGAGGATAAGAATCAAGGCAGTTAGGAAAAATCAAATATCATGTAGGGGTGAACAATGTTCTACACAGTTAGCGTACCCAGTGCATGCAAGATGGTAGGATGAATTCAGATCAAGTGTAAGGCACTACACCTATGCTACATACAACATGCGTACACTACATGCACACAAGAATTGCTAGCAATTTGATCAGGGGCACCACATGATCAAAGGTACTACAAAAGTCAAGATCCGAAGAACAGCGACTAAGATTGGATCCACATGATCAAATCTCATTGATCAGCAGGGAGATTCGACCAATAGCTTACCAGACCCGACTAGAGAAGGTTGTTGCTACGCATTAAAGGTGTCACTGGAGCGTCGTCAAACAACTGGAGGTCACTACGGTTTGGGTAATGCCAAGAGAAAGAGGAACCGGATCAACATAATCAGATCTCGCTGATTAGATGGAGATCCAACCAATAGCTAACCAGACTCGACTAGACGAGGCTACTGCTACCCCACCAAAGTCAAACTACTGGAAGTCACTACAATTTGGGCAACACTAAGAGGAACCCAGTGGAGATCAGGTCCAGTCGAGCGATCGAGCTATGGTGACTATAGCATCGATTGAAGTGTCTCCGGAGCGTTACTTGGATGTGAGAGGGGTTCTCAAACCTTCGTTAGTTGACAAGAGGCTTGGTGGTGGCACCAAAGGTCGATGAGAACCCTTGAGTTAAGAGTTTTCTTCTTTTCCTTTCTTAGCTTTCTTCTTTCCTTTTTTTCTTAAAAAATATTTGGTGGAGAAAAGAAAAGTAATGGGAATCAAGAAGGTATAGACCACCTGTCTATGATTGCTACTCTAATACCATGTGGTGAAAAAAAAAAGAGTAACTTGAATTATTAGCAAACCCTAGCCTATCTTATATGGAGAGGAGGGAAAAGAAAAATTATATAAAGAATCCAACTAAAAATATAAAACTAACACCCACAAACATAACAAATAGACTTATAAGGACTAACACATGCATTTGCCATGTTGAGGTTATTATCACATAATAGCCAATGTTAGGTAGATTCTCATCAATATCATTGCCGTTCAAGTGCTATCAATGAGATGCAACTAGTCAAATTCTCAAGATGAGAGTAAACCAATTGAAGCAACATACAAAATATGAATTAATTTATCTTGGGTGTTGTTTGGTCACAAATAATTTACCCTATTCTGCTAAGAAGTGGTAAACGCAAGCAATAAGAAATATGAAGAAACATATGAATTAGTACTTCCCCAGTTACAGAGAATTTCAATAAAGAATTCACCAAAAATAGTGCTGATCATATGTTACCTTCTTCGCATCGTTTTCGTAAACAGCAAAGAAAAGCTCCAGCAGTCTCTCCCTGGTGAGTGGTTTTATTTCTCCCATCATCCCAAAGTCATAATACACAAGTGAACCATCATAATCAATGGCAAGATTGCCAGGATGGGGATCGGCATGAAAGAACCCTGTCTTTAGTATCTGTCCACCACAATGACATTGCTAGGTGATAGATGCTAGGAGAATCAGATAGATCGAGTAAAAGCAATCTCAAAGCTTCACTTTATCTCAATTTTACATGCAAATTATAAGCATAGTCCTGTATTCTCAAAGATAACAAGAGAATTCAACAGCAACATCCATAACAAAAATGTCAGATTTTGTACTGGGCTATGGATGATACAAGAAACGATTGAAACTGGAAACAACTTGTGCTAATAAAGTACTGTTGCAATTTGGAAAAACGAACAGGTTCGATATGCACACTTGTAAACTCAAACATTTGAGCTGAACCACCTCATTTTATCTTATGATGGTAAAACACACAGGGTTTATCAAAAGATACAATCATACAAGTTAACCATGATATGCTGAGGGAAAAAAGGCACCGATGGGCCAGCTTTTTAATTATTGAAACTCAGGCAACCAAGAATTTAACTTGCACAGTTATACTTCTATTATCATATACAAATCACATGCAAATAAGTAAATTGTTTACGAAAGCAAAAAGACCCACAAAATTTCATTAATAGGAGAGCTAATCAGACCAGAGATTATAGACTATTAAAATGAAGTAAAACACCACCAATAGAAAATCTCTCCCTTCTAAAAATGATGTCATTACACTCCAGCCAAATGCACCAAATGAGAATAAAAACTCTCTTAACAGTATCCCCATTGACAAGAGCATCATGAATATTCTGCCAAAAATCATCTTGCAAAGAGAAGTTCACATAGGAGATGCCCAAGTGTGACCAAATATTCAGCAAGAAAGGGCAAGTAAAGAAAAGCTAATTTGTATCTGATGACCTATTCATACCCCTTTTGCTTCTGCTATCTTGTTCTGTGGCTTTTATTATTTTCTATTTATCATCTAGACATGCTTTGTAATTTTTCCCTCACCTATTTTCTATATAAAGAGGTGAAGGATTTATTAAAAGAATAAGATGCTTTATTTTATCTCACTTGGTATCAGAGTGTGGTTCTAAGCCAGAATCTGATATCCCACCAAATACCTAGCCCCAAAAAAAAAACCCCACCATTGCCATCAATAGCTACTATAGCCATGGGCGGCGCCCGGAGCAACAATCGACGACGACTGATTCACCAACAGCGCTGCTCTCTTAGCACCTGGAGGTGGTCGTCACCCCCTCAGAACCTCTCTAACGCCCAAAGGTTGCTTGTAGCACCGCCCTAGCACTGCCTACAGCACCTAACGCCATTGCCCAGCCCCTAGCACCGCCTGTAGGCTACCCAGGGCCCCGCTAGTAGCTGGGCAGAAGGGTGGTGGTCTTTTAGTGGTCCCTAAGTGTCATTCGTGAGTCGATCTTGACTCTCACAGTGATGATCTAATCGTGCAGGGGATGCTGGAGACTGGAACATGGTTTTTTGGGGTGTCTGGTACCCAAGAATCCATGTTCATCTATTGATCTTGAGTTCCTACTATTGGTTATGATGTAAAATTTATTTCAGATCTTGGTTTGTGGCATTACTCTTGTCTAGAGGCTTGTGATGACGTCATCTTCAGAATCATAGGTGACTTCAGGTGCCACATCAGAGAACGTTGCTTATAAGAGTGCATTTTTCGAGCCCATAATCTGACTGGATGAGATCAAATATCCTAGATGGTCTCAAACGTTCCTTATGACAGTAGAAGGATATGATAAGGAACATATTTTACTCGAGACAAAGCCTACAAATATGACAAGGAAGACGCCTCTTGGAAGAAGGATAACGCTATGGTCCATGCTTGGTTAATGAATAGCGTTAATCCTCGCATTGGAGACAAGATCATGTATTACAAGACTGCCAAGCAGATGTAGGATAGCCTCAGAGACACCTATTCTGATGAGAAAAATTCCTCCATGGTATTCCAGATATACCATGAGTTATTTGAGTTGAAACAGGAAGGTCGTTCTCTTTCTTAGTATTATTCAACCTTGAAAGGGCTCTTGGAGAAATATAATGCCTGTTGGCCGATGTGTACTTGCTTTACACAGAGAGATAATCTCAAGGAGTTTGTTGTTCACCTCTTCTTGTGTGAATTGGGTCTAGACTATGTTGTTGCTCGTTCACAGATACTTCATCTGAACTCCCTACCTTGGAAGCGGTTTATAGTCGTCTGAGTAGGCTTGTATTGCCTTAGCCTCAAACTGGAGAGAGCACTGGACAGGCATCTACTATGGCTATTGTTACTGGGCTTAGAGGTAGAGGTGCCTTGTCCATACGAGGTAAGGGAAGAAGACGTGGTATGTCTGGGAGGACTCGTACCACTTGTACCTTCTGCGGGAAGGTTAGGCATGTTGAGGCCTTTTGTTGGGCCAAGCATAGGAGGCAACTTGTTGCCAATCAGGCCTCTGTGATTTCTTCTAAGCAGTCTGACATGGTTTCTCGTGCTGACTATGATGTTGTAGTTCAGCACCTTTCACAACTCACTTAGGAGACAACTACCACCACTGAGACTGCTGCTTTCGCCTCTTCGTCAAGTGCAGATATGTCCTAGTTAGTGGACTCTGGTGCTTCACATCATTTGACTGGTGATCAGGGATGTTTTGGGAGATTACAGACTGTGCCACAGGGAAGGACTGTATAGGTGGCTAATGGCAGGCATGCACAAATTGATGGTCAAGGGGAGGTGCCGGTTACCCCTACCATGCGTTTGCCTGATGTGTTTTTTGTTCCTGATTTCTCCATGAATCTTTTATCTGTTAGCAAGATCACCAAGCAGCTTAATTGTAGAGCTATATTTGATGATGTTGGTTGCATCTTTCAGGGTAAGCTGACGGGGAGGACGATTAATGGTAGACATGAAGAAAGGGTGTATATCACCTTGTCCAAACATATATTGTTGTTGCATGTCAAAAGAGTTCTAGCTTCACTTCTGGTAGGTCCATGTAGTGGCACCGTCATCTCGGTCACCTATCTCTAGACAGGCTCTGACACATCATCCCACACTTGTCACTATTAGTTCAACTCTCCTAATATATATTTTGATGATTTTACAAAAAAAGAAAAATGAAAATAAAATGAATCGAACCACTATTTCTACTATTATCATAACCAAATTGCAGGCCTAAATTTCATCTCATCATCTCAAAGAGAAGGACCGAAGGATGAAGATATCAAATGTCTAGATTTTAAGATTTCTTGTATATGTTCTTTTGAAAGGAGTTGTAATTTTATTTTTATTGAGTTTAAATGTATTATAAAGAGCTCCCATCTAGATAAAAGAACTCTAAATTTAGGCTCACAACATTTAGGCAAAACTTAGAAACAAAATCCTAAGCAAAAACCAACATATACAATAGTATCAGTTGTTTGACAGTGCATCCAGACATCTGATATGGAAAGTTAAGTCATCTGATGCTTAGATCAAATGACTAATTATCACATACACAGACTTAAGGATCTTAAGCACTTAGGTTGTGAACGACCAGACCTAATTGTAGACGACCATAGGTCACTTTGGATGTCTGAACACACCATTAGTCGTCCAATTAACTGACCATTAAGCCTACTCTACCTTGGACAGAACAAAATCTACGTAAACGTACTTAGGAATATTTTAGTATTACTTTCAGACGTCCAATATTGAAATGTTGGCTTAATTATCTTAACGATAGATTTGTCATAGAAAATCTTAACTCTTGGATTTGCAAGAAATCCAAAGCTTGAGGTCATTGTAACCATCAGATATCCAGTAACAAGGGAAGACGTCCAGTAAGACATCTAACCACCATGCACTAGATCCTTGTTTGGATCTGATCCAATCCAAGAACAATCCCGTAATTTTTATACATCCAAAAATTCCATCTGACATCCTAAAATAGGCTATCAGACGTCTAAACCTTAGTGACAAGAAATTGTTTAGATCCAATTAAGGCCAGTAACATTGACCTTTCGTTCAGATGTCCAGAACTTCCATTAGATGTCTAATCAGACATTTAACTAGACGTCCAATTCTGCTGTCAAAGAATTTAATTACCTGATTTGATTTAGATTCAACCAAATCAATTGGGATATGTCCCCAATGGCTAGGGGAAGCCTCCCAAGCCTTGAAGGTTCCTTTGAGGCCTATATATACCTCTTAACCACTCATTAAGCAAGACACGCCCATTGAAGATACGTCACTAGAATTGCACTCTATATTGCTCCATTTGCTTATTACCCTACTGTTGTGCTCTCCCATTCTTAGGCAAAACTGTCTCTCTCATCACTCAGCAGCAAGCAATCATCTCAGGGAGTTGCCTAATTACCTATGGTAGCTAGATCACATTATTATCTATTCGGGGTGCTTTATAGGTTGTGGTTTACTTCTATTTATTTTCTTCTTTATTGTACTTAGGTGTCCGGCCTGTCGGATCCCCGTCTCTTCCTTGTAAAGGGAGAAACCTCCAATTAGGGATCAGAGGTGGGCTTCGTATTGAGATACACCACCCTCGTTCTTAAGTGGTGTGGTTAGTAGATTGATTATGTTGTATCGTAAATCCTAAGTCAAGGTTGACTTAGGTGATGGTTTTCTTTCAGTTTGGATATCTACCGAAAAATTCTTATGTTTTTTGTGTGATTGAATTTTTATTCGCATATTATATTTCAATTTCACTATTCGCCCCCCTCTGATGTAATTTCAATCAGCAACCACCGAAATACATTGTAATGCACGCTAGCTAGGAAAGCATCACCGTTCATCATTTCCTACTACCACTAGTCCGAGTTCTTCTGATGTTTTTGAGTTATTGCATTTAGATCTCTGGGGCCCTAGTTAGATACTTGATCAGCAGGGTCACCGCTATTATCTAGTTGTAGTGGATGATTTCTCTCATCTATGTTGGTTGTTCCTAATGAAGAATAAGTCCAATGTAGGATAGATTATTGAGCATCTTTTGATTGAAATAAAAAATAGTTTGACATGAATGTGAAAATTGTGAGATTTGGCAATGTTTTAGAATTTTGAATTGCACGATTGGCTGGATTTTACAGGACATGTGGAATTGTTCATCAGATCTCTTTCCCACGCACCTTACAGCAAAATGGTATGGCAAAGAGGAAGCATAGGCACTTATTGGATGTGGCATGACCTTTGTTGATACAACATTGTGTTCCACAGTTGTATTGGGGAGATGTTCTTACAGCATGTTATCTTATTAACAGGATCCCTTCCTTAGTTTTGCATGAGCAAACTCTTTGGCATGTTCTTTATCTTGAGAGAGAATTATTCCAGTTACCTCCAGGTGTGTTCGGATGCGTTGCTTTCGTACATTTGATGGGTCCTGGAAGGGACAAATTAGCACCATGTGTAGTGAAGTGTGTTTCTTGGATATTCCAGAGTTCAAAAGGGATATCGGTGCTATGATCCAGTGGCAGAAAGGCATTATGTTAGTGTAGATGTGACGTTTCATGAGGCGGTACCCTATTTCTCTTTAGCTACTCACTAGTTGTCACCTGAGGTTGAATTTGCTCCTATGCCCATTCACCTGTGCCTATGGATGGTATTATTGATACAGAGACATCTACTGCACCTTCTAAGCAACTGAATGACAATAATAGATTTGGACGTGTTTATCAGAAGCCAGTGACTTATAGGTGGCACAATGTATCAAGCAGCAGACCCCCTACTTCAGTCCCACCTTCCCCCCCAAATCAAGTATGTGTTAAGCCATTTGACCAGGTGTGTGTTAATGGTGATTTTGCAGGTGCAAGTGATAATATTCCTAAGCACGACCTTCTGATAGCTATACACAAGGCGCTACAATCTTGTGCACATTATAGAGCAGCAAGGTTGGTGACTACTAATAAGATGGGGAAATCTTTTGGCCTATTTACTATGGCTTTGTTAGCTACAAAGTTACCTGCTACATATTAGCAAGCCATGTTTCATCCAAAATGACGAAAGGCTATGGAGGAGATGGTTGTATTATAGGATCAACAAACATGGAAGCTTACTTCTCTTCCTTCAAGCACTACACTAGTTAGCTGTTGTTGGGTCGTTGCCTTGAAGTACAATCCTGATGGATCTATTTCACGATACAAGGTGCGCTTAGTAGCAAAGGGATTCACTCAGACATATGGGGTAGATTTCTTTGATGCCTTCTCTCCAGTTGCTTGTTTGTCTACTGTCAAGGTACTTATTTCTGTGGCTGCTCATAGGGATTGGAAACCCCACCAGCTTGATGTTAAAAATGTATTTTTGTATGGTGATCTTCAGGAAAAGGTGTACATGGAGCAGCCTCCTAGATTTGAGGTTTAAGGGGAGTGTGCATGCAGGTTGAAGAAGGTTATTTATGGGCTCAAGCAGAGTCCAAGAGCATGGTTCCATAAGTTGTCAGAAGTGGTTGAGAAGATGGGCCTGTAGAGGTCCTCCTCAGATCACTCACTGTTTGTGAGGAAGACAGAGAGAGGTATGGCGGTTCTCCTAGTTTATGTTGATGACTTGATTATTACAGGGGATGACGAAGTTAGGATTGCAAAAGTCAAAAACTCTCCGGCAGAGTAATTTATTATGAAAGATCTTGGTCAGCTACAGTATTTTCTAGGAATTGAAGTAGCAACCAGTAGAGATGGGATAGTTTTGTCCCAAAGGAAGTATGCCATGGATGTCCTTAAAGAAACAGGCATGCTGGGATCTAAACCTGCTAATATACATGTGGATCCCAAGGTACACTTATATGATGGAAAGGCAAAAGTGGTTAATAATTATTCATATAAATAGCTAGTTGGTAAATTATTATACTTAACTATTACTAGACCTGATATTATCCTGATAGTTGGCTTGCATTGGGAGGCAACTATGTAGGTACTTAGATACTTGAAGAAAGCAATTAGTTGAGGAATACTTTTCAAAAGGGGAGCTCCTATGATGGTCGTGGGATATTCAGATGCTGATTATGCAAGAGATATAGCAAATAGAAAATCTACCACTGGCTTATGCACCTTTATTGCTAGAAATCTTCTCACATGGAAAAGTAAAAAGCAGGTTGTTGTCTCCAGGTGTAGTGCGGAATCTGAGTATCGTGCTATGGCTAAGACTGCAACTGAGATGGTCTGGGTTAAGTCCCTACCTAGAGATCTACATGTCCAGATTGATGGTCCTATGGAGATAATGTGTGATAACAAAGCAGCCACTTACATTGCTAATAATCCAATGTTTCATGAGAGAATGAAGCATGTAGAAGTGGATTGTCACTATGCAAGAGATCCGATATAGCAGGGAGTGTTGCATACTACATTTGTTGATTCAGAGGACCAGACTGCTAATACATTCACCAAGCCATTGCCACGAGGAGCATTTGACATATGTTGCTCCAAGCTGAGCATGATAAATATCAATGCTCCAGCTTGAGGGGAAGTGCTGACTTATTCATACTCCTTTCCTTTAGTTATTTGCTTTTGCTACCTTGTTCTGTGGCTTTTATTTTTTTGTATTTATTATTTGGGCATGTTGTGTAACTTTTTCCTTACTTCTCTATATAAAAAGGTGTAGGATTTATTAGAAGAATAAGATGCTTCATTGTATCCCATTATATCCTTAATCTCTTGACTGCAAAAAATGTAAGAAGCATCTACCCTAAGAGCCCAACGACTCTTATAAGGTGACCAACATTTGTCTCCTCAACAACCATAAAAGAATTTAACCTTCACAGGTATGGAAGAAATAAACTACAATCTTATTACGAATAGAGAACCCTAATCCATTTATATAGATAATTAGGGTGCAAAAAATTACAAAATAGTCCCCAAAGAAATAAAACATGCAATCAGGAATAGGAAATAACATAAACTCTCAATCCTAAATAAGCAAATGTATAACCTATGTAGAGAAATCTCCATTTCACTTCTATTCTTTTTTGTTATTTCTACACTTGTATGGACTTATATCCCCTAGCCTCTCTCTATAAATAAAGGCCTAGGATTTCTATAGAGAATAAAACATTTCATTCTCTTTCCATGATATCAAAGCAACAATTCTAGATCAGAACTTGATACCACCTCGATCTTTCTCCCTTATTTTTCTTTTTACACCAAATAATCTAAGCTCTTCTTGAAATTTATGCACTTTCTTGAGGAGAAAAGTTTCTTCTCAAGAATCTCAAGAGTCCCAGCTCTAAGGCACAAGACCCAAGGGAGGGGACCCCCAATCTATGCTGCTACAGTGGGAGAGGTCACTGATAACCATCCATGCAACCACCAGAACAGATCAACACTGAAGCACCATCGCCAATCTTTACTCACTGCCTCCTTACGCTCCCAGCAGTAAACGGTGGGGGCTGATCTGTTCTCTTGCTACTGCATGTGAAAGGAGCATTGCTACTCCTTGGTGAGCACCCTAGAGTGGTCTATCGGAGCAAGGGCACTACTGTTGGTGACCGGTGAACCTACTAGTCACTGAAGATCCTCACTGGAGCACTAAACAGGGCCACTAATAACCCTTTAGAGACTGTTGGTGATCATTGGGACCTTCTTGCCTCAATTTATGTGGTTGGAACCTATTTTAGGAGGCTTTTTTGATTGATTTAGATCCAATATATGAAGATTTTTTGCTGAAATAGAGTTTGGATAAGTGTTTCCTTCGCGAATAGTGGTATTTTGATTTCTCTCTAGTTTTGCTTGATTTCTCTCTAGTTTTACTTGATTGCTGATTATCGCTCGAGGTGTCTGAACTTACTAAGAAGAATGGCCTCCAAAATTGTTGATTCACCCGCACAAGAAGATATAAGTCAAGCGGAGTTTAAAAACCCCTTCTTTAGCCTGATGGTGAACTTCGATGGGACCAACTATGCATTGTGGTTGCAATCAATGTTCAATGTGGTTGAGGTCGTGACACAGAGCGCATACTCCTTAAGATGAACCCGACTCAGAAGACAGGGAAATATGCCTCTTGCAAGAAGGATAACGCCATGGTTTAGGTGTGGATCATGAAGTTCACTATCCAGCATATTGCTACTAAAATTATATATTACAAACCGATGGAAATCTGGGAGAATCTTCGCTAGACTTATTTGACGGCAAACATTCTCCAGCTACATCATGAGATTGCACACATGAGACCAAAAGGCAGGCCATTGGTACAATACTACTCGTCTCTCAAGTCAACCTTTGAGAGGCTTAATGTCTACACCCTTGTATGTTCATGCGAGTCTTAGATGGTATACGAGGCGCAGACCATGGTGGGGTACTTTCTTATTGGATTAAACTCAACTTATGATGTAGCTCGTTCCCAAATGTTGATCTTGCCTGAGGTACTATCACTTACTACTCGGGTAGAGCATACCTCTATCATGGCACCTTCTTAGGGAAGGGGTAGAGGTGTAGAACTATCCACTCACAACTGTAGTCGAGGCTAAGGAGGCCAGGGATGGGCTAAACCTCAGTGTTCATTTTGTGGGAAATTGGGGCACATTGAGGGGGCTTATTGGACTAAGCATGAGATACCTATAAGTGCTCATTAGGCAGTCACAACTCTAGATGTAGGACAGGAGTCTATTCCGATCCCTAAAATCGAGTATGATGAGTTAATTTAGAGGCTTTATTATCATGGTCTATTAGTCACTACCCCCACAGCTACTTCAGGCTTTGCTTCAAGGAACGCAGACACTACTCCCTTTGCTGGCCCTTCAGGTATATGTTTCAAGATATACTGATGGGGCAGTGGTTGGTTGTAGCCATGAGAAAGGGGGTCTTCTGTCTACTACAATCACCATATGCAGGGCATGTTTCTCTTCCTTCAGGTGGATCTTTCAACTATCTCTAGCATATGAGATTTGGTCACTTATCATTACCCAAGCTTCAACACGTGATATTTCATATCCCTCCTGCTACGTTCCAGTGCAAGGCATGTCAACTAGGCAAACACCACAAGAGTTCTTTCTGTAGTCGGAAGAGTTGTAGTGCAAAGTCCTGGGCACATGTTTAAGGTCCAAGTCGTGCTCTCGATCGTATAGGGCACAAGTTTTACCTTATTATATTGTTGATGACTTTTTTTTGTCTATCTTGAATTTTCTTGTTAATAAGTCGAAGGTGGGTGATGTAAAAAGGCACTTTCGCATAGAAATAAAAAATTAATTTCATGCCTATGTGAAAATCATTCAGATTGATAATGCATTAGAATTATGCACCCATACTCTATGCTCTACATTTAGGGGTATGGAATCATTCATCAAACAAGTTGTCCTTATACATCACGGTAGAATAGGGTGGCTGAAAGAAAGCACCACCATATTTTGGATGTTGCTAGAACTTTACTTGTCGAAAACAATGTTCATTTGTCTAATTGGGGTTATGCAGTTATGACTGCATGCTATCTGGTGAACCAAATGCCCTTCACTATTCTTAATGAGGGAGTTCCTCATTCTCTACTATTCCTTGATAAGAAACTCCTTGGATTGCCACTAAAGGTGTTCAAGTGTGTTTCCTTGGTTATT
The DNA here is from genome assembly GCA_037157565.1 of Thalassia testudinum. NCBI lineage: Eukaryota > Viridiplantae > Streptophyta > Magnoliopsida > Alismatales > Hydrocharitaceae > Thalassia > Thalassia testudinum. The sequence continues at coordinate 390,716 of JAZHRO010000061.1, forward strand.
TTTTGTGGTCCCAACAAGGACAAGCTTTCCCTTTAGGCTATCAAGTGTATATTTGTGGGGTATTCTAGGACTCAGAAGGGGTACTAGTATTATGACTCGGTCAGTCAACGTTACTATGTTAGTGCAAATGTCTCCACCTTGGAGTCTGACTTGTATTACTCCTTTGTTGGCTCCTAGAGTGTTACTCCTGCTACTGACAATGAAGCAATGATTCCCATGTTGAATCCTGATGAGACCATTGCTCCCACACCTATTGAACATGATGGGCATGATGATAGGCTCCATGTGGCCTATGTTTGTTGTCATCAATTACAAATGCACCCCCTTTAGCACTATCATCTGTGACTAAGGTAATCCCTACACCTGATAGTACCAATACACCTTTGAGCTCCGATGTTCTACGAGCAGACAATACCCCACTGAATCAAGATCTCCAGCGACCACAAGTTGATGAGGCAATTGTGATTGCCGATGACCCCACAGATAGTGGGCTTGATTGCTACATCATATTTCTAAGTACATGTCCATGCCGAGTCTATTACCTCAGTACAAGCAGTTTATATTGGGCATGTTGTCTATGCACATGCCTACCACTCATCAAGAAGCTCTGCTTGATCCGAAGTGGCGGTAGGCCATGGAGGATAAGATGGCTACTTTAGTTTCACAAGGCCCCTGGAGTGTGGCTGACCCCCTAACTAATGCTAGCACTATAGGGTGCAAGTAGGTGTATACCATCAAATACAGACTAGATGGTACCGTAGAAAGATACAAGGCTCGATTAATGGCTAAAGGTTACATTCAAACTTATGGGGGGACTACTTTGATACTTTCTCCTCAATTGCATGACTTTTGACTGTCCAAATTTTGATATATGTTGCAGTTCATCAAGACTAAGTGCTTCACCAATTAGTCTATATGAAACAACCCCAAGAATTTGAACCTAAAGGGGAGTGTAGTAAGGTGTGCAAACTACAAAAAGGCAATCTATGGGCTTACATGGTTCTAGAAGCTATCTGATGTCATTGAAGAGGTTAATTTCAACAAATCTTCTGCAAACTATTCTCTATTTGTAAAGAAACCAGAAAAATAAAGAATTGTTATGTTAATATACGTGGATGACATTATACTAACAAGTGATGATATAAATGGCATTGACATTACCAAGAAATTCCTTACCAAGCAACAAAAGACTTAGGACCACTACAGTATTTTCTTGGTATCAAGGTCACTCGAAATGCAGGAGTTGTATTGTCTCAATGGAAGTACTTAGTTGATCTTCAAGAAACTAGCATGCTAGGTATTAAGCCTATGTCCATTCCCATAAATCTAAATATGCATTTGTATGATGATGATTTGGGACAGATAAATGCAAGTGTCTTGTTGGGAAACTATTGAATGTTACCATTACGCGTCCTAATTTTGCTCTTACAATGAACAAGGTGAGCCAATTGATGGACAAGCCAAGGAAGGCACATTGGAATGCATCCATGATGATCCTCAAGTACTTTAAGTATGCACCAAGAAAAGGATTGTTGTTCACTCTTTGGAAGTCCTTAGACATGATAGAGTATATTGATGCGGATTATGCAGGTTGTCCTAAAGACAGAAAGTCTACCAACAAGTTCTATACCTTTATAGGAGAAAATCTAGTTACTTGGTAAAGCAAGAAGCAAACTTTAATAGCTAGATATAGTGCGGAATCTGAATATAGAGCTATAACCCAAGCTACTTGTAAGCTTATGTGGGTTTGATCAGTCCTTAGTGACTTAGACATCATTCTACCTTGACCTATGCAGATGAAATGTGACAAGGCAACCCTCTTCATCGTCAACAATCCCGTTTTCCATGAAAGGATCAAGCACATGGAGTGGATTTCCATTACACTCATGATAAAATTCAGAAAGGGTTCATCTGCACCTCTTATGTGGCCTAGGAGATCAAACTGTGGACATGCTCACCAAGGCACTACCTCGAGCGTTGTTTAAGCAATGTTGTCCAGTTGAATAAAATGATAAGCGGAAGCATAATAACAAAATATCAAAGACATCACATAAAAAATGCTTGGGTTTACATGAAAACCCCTCATAAAGAGAAGAAAACCACGGGAAAAGGCCCCTGATAGGGTTGATTTTTCTATTAATCTTCTCAAAGAAACAAGTGGGAGTACATGCCTATGTATAAGCCACCACACACAACACAAAGTCCCACACCACTATGTGGGACTAAACCAGCTATATTCCAACACTCCCCCTCAAGTTGGAGCATGTAATGCTCAACTTGCACAATACAAAAAATCCCATTCTACACAACAGAACACAACTCTCTAGTTGCTTGTAAGCAGGTGTGCTAATGACAACAGGGCTGGAGCTGCTAGACGAAATGTTGTAGTTGGCTCTGATAAGCGCCTCTCCTCTGGAGACCTCAATAGGTGCTAATGGTTCCCCATTCAATATCCCTGACATGGGTCATCCTCTGAAGACCTCAAAACTGGATCTCCCTTTCTGAAGCCCACGAAACTAGATCTCCCACATAGAAACCTGGCATGGGCCCTTTGCATTGGAACAGATCACCACAGCTTGCTTCTTGCTTCCCCATGAAACAAGATTCCCTCCAAGGAAAACAAATAGCTCATAGTGGATCTTCAATCATCCACTGCCCTAGCATAATCCGCATCAAAGTATGAAACAATGTCAGTAGAGCCATTGTTTTTGTAGTGGAGTCCCTTTCCAGGATTCCCTTTTAAGTATTTTCAAATGAGACACATCACGCCAATTACTATATGAGGGCTTCTCCATGTACTGATTGGCTCTAATCACTGTAAAGCTAATGCTTGGGCAAGTGACTATCAAATATAGTAGCTTACCCATTGTACTCCTATATCTTGGCACATCTTCTAATGGTGAATCATCTTCGAACAACAGTCTTCTTCTAGTGTTCAACAGGAACACTAGACAACTTCGTACTTAGCAATCTTGCCTCCCTTAAGATCTATAGAGTATACTTCCATTGGGATAATGATAAGGCACCATCTTGTTGCACTGCTTCTATTCCCATGAAGTATCTCAAGTGTCTAAGATCCTTTGTAACAAAGGTTTTGTGTAAGAACTCTGTGGTCTGTTTCAGACCCTCATCATCACCTGTCAAAACCATGTCATCCACATAAACCAATAAAACAACAATCCCTCATGTATCTTTTCTTATAAAGATCAAATGATCTAAGGGGGACCGCCTGAACCCTATCTATTGTACCTCCTAGATAAGTCTCTCAAACCAGGCTCTAGGGCTTTGTTTAAGGCCATAGATGGCCTTCTTCAACATGCAAACACACTCCCCCTTAATCTCGTAACCTGGGAGTTGACGCATATACACCTCCTCTATAAAATCTCCATATAAGAAAGCATTTTATGTCTAACTAATGTAACAGCCATTGCTTAAATAAGATAATGCATGTAAAGGAGACTAGTGCCATCGGAGAAAATGTATCGAGGTAGTCAATCCCATAGGTTTGGGTGAAGCCTTTAGCAACAAGGCGTGCCTTGAATCTATCCACTGTACCATCTACCTGATAGTTGATAGTGTAGGCCCATTTACAATCAACTAAAGTCATGCTCCCAACTGCCACGTGAAGTCAAGGCACTCATCTCCTCATCCATTGTCGTCCTCTAGTGAGGATCCTCGAGTGCCTCAATATAATCCCATGGCAATATAGTGCTAGTCAGCACATTGGCGAACTACTGCAGATCACAACTCAAGTGAGTTGTGTAGTTGGAGATTGGATGCAAAGTACATGACTTGCAATGGGACAATCATCCACTTCTTCCTAGCTCACTTTGGAAGATACTTTGATGAGACACTCCTCCATTGATAGATCGGAAGCAGTAGGTAGTGGACTATGCCTCCTATGATATAACTGAGTCTCTTGAGGTGCTAAATCAATAATAGCCCCTTCTTCAGAGAAGTAGGGTAGCTTGTCAAAGAAAGTAATGTCTGCAATAACAATATATCTTTGGTGTACTGGATCGTAACACCTGTATCCTTTCTAGGTACGGGAGTATCCCAAAAACACACTTCACAACTTGAGGGGAAAACTGTCTTGCGAGCCAAAGGCCTCAACAAAGCACGTGCATCTAAATACATGCAGGGGCAATGCAAAGGGATGCTCTGAATTTGGATGTAGCAACTGATAGGAAATTTTGCCATGAAGAACTGAAGATGGCACTCTATTGATAAGATAAGTAGCTATCAGAACTGTATCTCCCCAAAATTATTTAGGTACCTTCATGAAGACAAGAAGGGTCCTAATAATATCAATATGTGTCGGAGTTTTCGCTCAACGACACCATTCTGCTATGAGTTATGAGTATGCGATGCCTAATGGAGAGTTTCCTTCGCAACAAAGAGGGTTTGAGCATAAGCTGGAAGGGAGAGGTGTTGTTCCCTTCAATATGATGAGGGAAGGTGCTCTGATGATACTTGCCCAACTGTCAAGCCTCACAATCGAAGGTGATACTAGGTGCAGGTTTGAGAACATCGCCACATCTTCCCCACAAACGGATGACTAAGGTGTTGATGCCACAATAAAGGATCTGAAGAAATGGACACGGCACAGCAAACGGTGATAGGATGTCAAGAAAATATAGTCCATTTTTCTCGATACCATCACCAATTATCTCATTAGTCTGTCTATCTTGGAAGTAGCAATGCCTGTCGTCAAAAGATAACCGAACATTGGAGATCCTTACAAATACAACTAACTGAAAAAAGATTCATAGGAAACCTTGGAGCATAGTGCACCTCCGATAACTACAGCTTGGATGATATCTGGACATCACTAACTACGGTAACAGGAGAATAGGATCCATTAGCCACCTTCACCGACTTTACATGCCCAGACTTCTTGGACGTTGTCAAGCGATTAGTATTGCCAGTGAGATGAACTGAAGCTCCTAAATCAATACCCACTGATCATGTGTGGCAATAGGCACAATCTTCTGTACATTATTTTTAGCAACAACCACCATTGCTACACTGCAACGTGAGGACCTTTTGTGCAATCACACACATGCAACCAAGCCTCCTATTGACCATATAATAGTTAGAAGGAGGATAGGTAGGTACGGGGAGATGATCCTAAGCTCCATAGGGGAGACAATCCCAAGCACGATAGAGGAACACCTATCACTTCCATTGTTGATATACTCATTAGATCAACACCAATGGCAACAACACCAAGGGGAACAAGAACACCAACAGCAACAATGTCGAACCAACATGGAGAACACAACAATAGTAGCAACAGGGAACAACCAATAGCACCAGACTACATATCAGATCGCAACAGTAGGGAAAAATGCAACAGCAACAGCAGATCCGATCACTGCAACAGCAGTAGCAGCTGATTGCAGCTGGAAGAGCATACGATCAAACCTGTTGCGCAAGGACCACCCATCAACACTAGCATTGCCCAACCTGTTGAGACGATCAGATCTGCATATGCAATCAAATATGTGAGGAACAACACACAATCTGACCACGCCAGTAAATCATAGAACATCAAATCACGCGAGTTGATGTGAAAAGATCACACGAACTGGAGTAGGGAGACACAGTCTAGAGCTATGTGCTCGGCAGCAGAATCATGATCACACCATGATCCTTGCATGTGTTAGGATATGAAGTACTAGGAGGATATTTGGTGCGATATCATATCGCTAATCTAGAATCGCCGCTCTTATATCATGTTAAGAAAGCAATCCTTGGTGTTTCATTCATAAGCAAGCCTTCGCCTTTTATATAGAGAGAGGGCTAAGGTATAAAAGGAAAAATGATAAGGATAATAAAACACTTGCCAAAAATACAAAAGGGTAAAAATAGCAAGACAACCAAACCTAACTACTATGATTCTAAAATATCTACACCTTGCAAAGCTCCAAACACCACCTTGACGAAGAATGAAAATTGTCTTGGTAGAATAGTGACATGCACATGAAAATAAACCCAACAATCCATAGAATGGTCCACTTTAGTATATTGAACAATGAAAATATGTGTAGCATCACAATGGTAACGGGACACTAGAACTTAACATGGAGACCCCTGAAGGGTAGAAGCACTCAAGAAGTGACGGAGAGTCAGATACCCTTCACACGTAAAAACACTAGTGCAATGGCCATTGTACATGTCAAGACCTTTACTTTATATCCCAATTCTAAATTTCTAATCCGGATCATAGTCCTGATCCTAATAAGTATCACCTTTACTCTATATCCCAATTCTAAATTTCTAATCTGGATCATGGTCTTGATCCTAATAAGTATGGACCAAGCTTATTAATAATGATACAGCTCTTAACAAAAGGCAAATGAAAATGATATATACATATATTTTACATTCTAACTTTGAGAAGAACTTTTTGATCAATTACCTGTATCAGGTATGCTTCAGTTGCACTCGACGCAATACGCGAACCATTAAAGCCCTTTGCTGCTAGCAAAGCCAGATCATTTATTTTAATACCTGATTAGCAAAACAATTGCCTTGGAATCAATGATAAACCTTGAAGTGTTCATGTTAGAACTGCATGAAGATCAAACATTGGAGAGCAATGCTACCATAAGCAAATACAGAAAAGGGCCATAATATATTTAATTACATGATATTGCAAAAGCTAGCTAAATGACATCTAGGCCATCATATTCATAATTACTCTTTCAAATTACATATTGTGGTAAATATGCATAACAATTCATGTTTGGCTGAATACAATTGAATAATGCACTCATTTATACGAAAGATGATCTATGAGCAACATTAACTTAATTTTACACAGTACTAACCTGGAACATACTCCAAAGTCAGAACCTTCCTAGATGTGTAGTCCCAATAAATAATCTGAGATTAAAAAACTCCTAAGTTCGAGATTTTAGGTTTCAGAAAAACTTTAAACTAATGGCAGCACGAGTCAAAGCAACATTAGGCACCACAACTTCAGAGACATACAGGTACTCGAACCCACTTCACGTTTCGAAAATCCCTGCGTAATCTATCTGCATTCTTTCCTTCATTTATATAATCAATCTCCAAGTACAAAAGCCTACAATCCAGCAGTCAGAAAAAGTTTACTAACATATGCTTACATCAAGTCAAGAGACAAAAAATAGCAAATAGTAAGGAAAGAGAATGGAAAGTGTATGGTTATGCCTTTATACATCTATGAGGCACAAGATGAAAACAACACAGTGTTAAAACAAAAAAAAGTGAAAATAATAGAACATAAATTCTAATACTCCCTCACAAAATGGAAATGGATATTAATTTTGCAAAGGCTGGAGATTGTGTCAATGCAGACCCAAAAAAGCAGCTTGGTGAAGACACCAGCTACTTCTTTATAACTGTGGAAAAATTAGTGATAATTTATTCTCTGCAGTGAACCAGTCTAAACATACTTGATACAATAACAATTACCCTGATCACCATGCAGTATAAGCTCGCATCTAGAATGAGGCATGTATAGGTACTCATATTCAATCAATAGAACACTGTTGAGACTCCTATTTATCATTGGCTCTTTTACCACTTTTGATTGTATTTTGTTATTTCTTATTTTGTTCTAAACATGCATTGTTATTTACCCAAACCTCTCTCTCTATATAAAGAGGTATTGGGTCTCTTATGAGAAATAAGATTAATTATTTCGTCCCACTTAGTATTAGAGCACGGTCCTAGACCGGGTTTTGGTATCCTACCAAATAGAACTCTAAAACCCCAACACCTTCACCATCTCTTCTCCTCCCTCGCCACCAACGGTCAACCTCTCTCCTCACAGGTTAGGGGCACCACCAGGGCCTCTTGCGCAGGCGAGGGGGGCTCCCTTAGGCGGTGCCCTCTCCACCGCACACAGCAACAACCTCTACCAAGCCCTCAGCGGCACTGTTGCCATTGTTAGCAGCAGCACAACCACCGAAGTAGGGTCCTCAGCGGCACAGGCGGTGCTACTAAGCCCTTATTGCCCTTACCAGTGCATGCAAGGGGGTCTTCTCCCTATGCTGCGAGTGTGCGAGGCTCTCCTTAGGCTCTATGCACCCTATTGTGTCACATAGGGAGTTCTTTGTGCCTCTAGCATGGAGTTCTAGGCATCGGTGACCCTGGATCTTTACGCTTGAGGCCCGATCTACTCAAGGTTCTCTGTTTCATGGTCTGAAAATTTCTTCATATCTCTGTTTTGTAGTATTTCCTTATCTACAAGGTGTATCATGGCGAGTTCAAGTACTTCTGAAGTGACATCGGGCGTCGTTCCTGAGTTTGGGGCCTACAAGAGCCCATTTTTTTGGTCCCATTATCAAGTTGGATGAGACCAATTACCCGAGGTGGTCTCAAATGTTCTTTTATGACGGTAGGTCATGACAGAGAACACATTCTGTTAGAGCCAAAGCCTACGGAATAGTGAAAGCGTGGTCGATGAATTCATTATTCCAAGGATTTGAGATGAGATCATGTACTACCCGACTGCTAAGGTGATGTGGGATAGTATTCGTGAAACCTATTCCCATGAGAAGAACTCCTCCAGGGTTTTTCACATTAGCCACGAATTGTCTCAGCTAAAGTGGGAGAAATCTCTCCCTCAATACTACACCCTGAAGGGGCTTCAGAAGAAGTATAATGCATATAGACCGATATGCACGTATGCTACACACAGAGAGTACCGCAGAGAGGCAGCGATACATCAGTTTCTCTCAGGCCTTGGTCCTAAATATACGGCAGTCAGATCATAGATGCTTACCTTGTCAGAGCTTCCTACCTTAAAGGAGATCTACAGTCGGTTGAGCCGCATTGACGTACCAGCATCTCAGATAGGAGATGCTACTCATGCGTCCACACTTCCTGTTGTGACTGGACGTGATGGCAAAGGAGCCTCTTCTACTCGTGGGTGTGGAAGAGACCGTGGTGCATCTGGGAAATCTCACATCAGCACCACTTGCACCTTTTGTGGCAAGGTTGGTCATGTGGAGGCTTCATGCTGGTCTAAGCATGGGAGACCTCTAATTACCAACCAAGCATCTGTGACTACTGAGGAGACTACAGATGTTCCGGTGCCTAGAGTAGACTATGATGCCTTACTACAATGTCTCTTCTAGCTAACTCAGGAGTCAGTCACCTCCTCTTCTGAGACTACCACCTTTGCCTCTTCGTTAGGTATTGATTTCTGTGCACAGGGATCTACAGGTACTACGTGGTTGGTAGACTCTAGTGCCTCCCACCATCTATCAGGAGTTCAGGAGTGCTTTGGCAGATTTCAGTCTGTACCCCATGGCACGACAATATAAGTTGCAGACGAGAGACAGATATTGGTGGTCAGGGGGAGGTCACATTGACTCCCTCTATGACTTGCCTGATGCATTTTTTATCTCCAATTTTACATTAAATCTGTTATATGTTAACAAGATTACCAAACAGCTTCACTATCGTGCTATTTTTTATGAGTACGGGTGCATCTTCAGGATAAGCTAATGGGGAAGACGATTGGTGGACATGAAGCGGGGGTGTGTATCACCTAGTCCAAACACTACTTGCTAGGGTTTTGGTTCTACTGCAGGGAGTGCCTTGCAGTGGCACGGTCATCTTGGTCACGCTTCTCTGGATAGGCTCAGACACATCATCCCACATATATCTGCCACTACAGAGATTCTATGTGATGCATGCTAACTAGGGAGCACCACAGATCGTCTTTTCCTTCCAGTACAGCACCAGGGACTACATCTACTTTTAAGCTTTTGCATATGAATGTCTGGGGTCCAAGTCGGGTTCCTGACTGACAAGGACATAGATATCACTTAATTATTGTAGATAATTTCTCCTGTTTATCTTAGTTGGTTTAATTGAAGAATAAGTTCAATGTTGGACATGTCATTGAGACCTTTATAGTGGACATAAAGAATCAATATTTTGTTGTGGCAAAAATTGCATGATTTGATAATGCCTTGGAGTTTTGTACTACTAGATTGGCACAATTTTACAGGTTTCATGATATCATACACTAAACATCCTGTCCTCACACCTCGCAGTAGAATAGTGTGGCAGAATGGAAGCATAGGCATATCTTAGATGTGACACACACTTTACTCATTCACCACTGTGTGCCACATTTATACTAGGGAGACATCATACTTACAGCTTGCTACCTTATCAACAGGATGCCTTCTTCTGTTTTACACGAGTGCACTCCTTAGCACTTATTGTATCCAGACAAAGATCTGTTTCACTTGCCTCCTCGTGTTTTTGGATACATTGCATTTATACACTTGTTGGGGCCAGGGAGGGACAAGCTACCACACAAAGCAATGAAGGGCATTTTTCTTCGGTACTAACGGACCCAGAAGGGGTATCGATGTTTTTATCCTGTAGCAAGAAGGCATTTTATGAGTGCAGATGTTACATTTCATGAATCTATGCCATATTTTTCTTTTGCAACATGACAGTTACAACCACGGGATGAATTTGCCCCCATGCCTATTCTTCCAGTTTAAATGGATGAGTTTCCCATATCTGTAGATGGTCATGCACGTGATAGTGATAGTCAGGCACCAAAGAGTGCACCTGCACCTGATAGTACAACTGATGGTACTTTTGATGCACTATCAGATACTGGCATCCGATAGTTATCTTTTAGAAACCGGTTACTTACAGGAAACACATCCCCCTACTTCAACTCCACCATCCTCCCCACAACAGGTATGTGTCGAGGCATCTAACACTTCTATTCCTAGTGGTGATTGTGCAGGATCAAGTGATATTGGTGCAGATGATGACCTTCCTATAATTGTTAGGAAGGCACCTCGCTCTTGTGCTTACTACCATGTTGCTGGAGCCATGGCTACAGCCAATCTGGGGACATCCTTTGGCCTTTTCACTACAGCTCTTACTGCCATAGAGATTCCTTCTACGTATCAGTAGGCCTTACTTGATCCAAAGTGGCGCCAGATCATGGAGGATGAGATGGCTACACTTCAAAGCAGACAGACGTGGGAGATGACATCTCTTCCTACTGGGGCTCGCCCGGTAGGGTCCCATTGGGTCTTTGCCTTGAAATACACTCCTGATAGGTCAATTTCAAGGTACAAGGCTTAGTTGGTGGCAGAGAGGTTCACTCAGACCTATGGGGTGGACTTCTTCGACACTTTTTCTCCAATGGCTCGCCTCTCTACTCTCAAGATACTCATCTCTGTTGTTTCCCATAAAGAATGGATGCTTCACTAGCTAGATGTGAAGAACACCTTTCTATATGGTGATCTTCAGGAGGAGATGTACATGTAACAGCCCCCTGGGTTCGAGGTTTAGGAGTGTGTGCAAGCTGAGGAAGGCCATTTATGGCCTTAAGCAAAGTCCAAGAGTGTGGTTCTAGAAACTCTCAGAGGTGGTAGACAAGATGGGCTTGTAGAGATCTTCATCTAACCACTCTTTATTTGTCAAGAGGACTGAAAAGGGATGTGTGGTACTACTTGTTTACGTGGATGACCTCATTATTACCAATGATAACAGAGTCGAGAGGAGCCGGAATAGTTGAAGTCAAAAGGTCCTTGGTTGAGTAGTTTGTCATGAAGGACCTAGTCCAACTCAGGTATTTTCTGGGCATAAAGGTGGCCAGAAGCAAGTAGGGTGTTGTTCTTTCTTGGATGAAGTATGCTTTGGATGAGTTACAGGAGATAGGGATGCTGGGGTACCAACCAACCAATATTCTTATAGACCCCAAGGTCCATCTTTATGATGAATAAGTAGATCTTGTTGATAGTAGAGCATACAGATAGCTTGTGGGCAAGCTATTATACCTGACTATTACTAGACCTGATATTGCCTTGACAGTAGGGAAGCTTAGCCAATTTATGAAAAAGTTGATGAAGCTGCATTGGCAGGTAGCTACGCAAGTACTGAGATACTTGAGAAAAGCACCAAGTCGTGGTATCCTTTTTCAGAGAAGCTCTCCTATGACAGTGGTAGGATATTCTGATGCTAATTATGCGGGATGTATGGTTGACAGGAAATCCATAATGGTTTCTGTACCTTTGTGGCAGGTAATCTTGTTACCTGGAGGAGCAAGAAATAGGGGGCAGTGTCCCACTCCAATGCAGAGTTAGAGTATATGGCGATGGCCTAGACTGCTGCAAAGATGGTCTAGATGTTGTCTCTACTACATGATTTGCACGTCTAGATTAAGGAACATATGGAGATGTGATGCGACAATCGAGCGACTACATACATAGCTAACTCAGTGTTCCGTGAGTGCACCAAACACATTAAGGTTGACTGCCACTATACTAGAGATCTCATACAACGTGATTTGTTGCGTACCACTTATGTTGCATTTAAGGATCAGATTGCCAATGTGTTCATGAAGCCTCTACCTCGATTGGCATTTGACTATTTCGTTCCAAGCTAAACATGAATGACATTTATACTCCAGCTTGAGGGGGAGTGTTGAGCTCCTATTTATTGCTGGCTATTTTACCACTTTTGATTGTATTTTGTTATTTCTTATTTTGTTCTTGACATGCATTGTTATTTACCCAAACATCTCTCTATGTAAAGAGGTATTAGGTCTCTTCTGAGAAATAAGATTAATCATTCCGTCCCACTAGAATAGTCCGCCTATTGCTTCTCTAGGTGACAAGCATGTTGTTTCTCTTTGTTACAAACTATTGTTAGTCCCTTCCCGTTCTTAAGTCTTCCCTCCTTTTTGTTATTCTCAATCCTATTCAACTTCTTATGTATTTTCTCTGTAGGGTCTTGTGTGCTAATAGAACCGTCTTTTCCAACAATATAGTATGTGAGCACTTACCCCATTACATCATAGCCATGTGCATTTTGATAATCTTTCCAACTCCACTTGCCAATTCTATTTTTTTATTGATGGTCATTAGATCTTCAGAAGTCATATTAAGGTATTACAACATCCTTCTTAGAAGGCAGGGGTGGAGATGTCTGCTTTGCAATCTCAACAAACATGCCATTTGGTAGACCCACCCTAGGTGTAACTATTGCGGGGGTGTAGGTGCATGTTTACTCATAATGTCTCCTTACTGGATTCATCTTATATAAGGCTCACTTGGTGGCCAAAGGATTCACACATACATAGGGTTGACTATTTAGACTCTCCTATGGCTCACATGAACTTAATATACATTCTTCTTTGTATTACAGGGAACAATGGCTAGCACGTTTTTTGAAGCTTCATATCAAGAATGCTTTCAAATATGGAGATCTTCCTAAAGTATAAATGAAGTAGCCTCATGGCTTTTCCATTCAGGGGTCTAAGGTCTGCATGCTTAACAAAGTTATTTATAGGTCAAAGTAGAGCCATGAGCACAATTTGAGAGGTTGAGCAAAGTAGTTTTGTTCGCTCTTCTACAACCTTTAAATAGTTATACAAGCTTAGTTATTTTAATTGTTTATATGTGATATTCAATATGGTAATTCTGCTACAAAGATCTTACATTCTCAAATGTCATTGGATCAGGTTATGGGGCCAAATATGGAAAAGCATTTGTAAATGGTACCCACATCCGAATTCAAATCCAGTATGCATCACCAAGCTTTTTCCCTTGGTCCCCAAATGTATTGACCTTCTATTTTTGAGCCTGTTGGGCCTTCACTGTCTCATTCTCCCCTTCTCTGTCGATCTTCACCTCTGCAGGTTAAGGTGTTGAACTATCACTAGACCACTTGACCACAACTCAAGCATGTCCTAAAATTGGCAAGAGCATCAAAGCAAGGGGCAATGTGACTAAGCATCTAACTTTGAGGGCAACTTGTTCGACAAGATGGCCATCGTGCTCCACCTAGTAGACTGCAATGGTGGAGCTCCTATTCCAACATGAGTAGCATCAGAGAAGGACCGCAACTCTTCTGGCTGAGGCAATGGTGGGTCGATTCCTAATGCTAGGTCTAATGCTCCTCCTAGCTCTGAAGGACGAACATGAGGGTCCCTCTTCCAATAGGGGTCAAGGCAGGCCTATTGTGCCGGGTTTCCCTACATCTTCGTGGAGAGTTGCCTCTGTCCCAGTTAGGAGTTCTGCTACAAGTCCCACTACATTAGGAGTGCTAGGCAATGGGACCAAAGATCGAGTCAGCAATATTATGCAAAAGAGGTGTGCGAGACCCAGTGTAGAGTTGCGAAGGAGGTTGAGGCGAAGATGACCTCAGGGTTTAATATATTGTTGATGTATCGGTATCGGTGGTCTAAATCGTATCGATCCACCTGACATTTCTTTTTCCCAGATGTCGATGATAAATCGCTGATATGTTGGGCGATTTCACCGAGATAGCGGCGATATATCACCGATATCTGGGGACTGCTGGGCGGGAGATGTACGGTTTGAAAATCTGGAAGAGCAGGAAGGCTTGAGACCGATACACACACAAAGAGGAAGAGTGAGAAGAGGGTTTTAAAAACCTCTCAAGTGCGAGAAGGGTCAGAGACAGATTCTCAAATTGCAGGGACACACACGCACACGCACACGCACGCACGCACCCACATGCACATGCACATGCACCCACGCACGAACACACACACACAAACACACAATTTTTGCATTCGATTTATAGATTTTCGCCTTTAATTCATTGATTTTTGCATTGAATTTATCGATTTTCACCTTTAATTCATTGATTTTCACGTTCAATTTATCGATTTTCATCTTCTATGTATCTCTTTGTGATGTATTAGTCACTAAAATATTAATTGTATGGAAATTTGCAACATTTCTTTTATTTTTTGTCTTTCCGAGTGATTTTCCCAAGATTCGCCGATATCGGCAATATATCCCCGATATATTCCTTTTTTGACTTGTCGATACGATATCAATATCGATATTTAAAACCTTGGATGACCTACAACGTGGAGGATTAAGGGGCGCAACCCACTTCCAATGTTTAAAATTCTCTAATGGAACATTTGTAGACTTCGAGACTCAAATCAAAGGTTCCCTTTACTACGGTATTTTGGCGACTAGAAAATAGAGCAAGAAACAAAGTTGGAAGTGTTGGATGAAAGATTAAAGAGAGATGTTGGAGTGATGTGCTTAATGCCTTCCTATCAGTGGATTCCATTGGTCAATCAGGTGGCATCATTCTAACTTGGAATAACTCTTTGAGCTTGTTGACAGTAACCTTGGCACACAGATCCTTACTGGTGGTTTTTAGAGAAGATCTGACGGGTTTTACTTTGCCATCATCACTATGTATGGGCATGTAATGATGCAAGTTGTGCTGAGTTGCAGGAAGAACCAAGGCAATTGGAATCTTTTACTGATTGGAGGCCATGGATAGTTGAAGGAGATTTCAATGCTACTCTTTCTGTGGATGATCACTTGGATAGTAGAAGGGACAAGTTGATTGAGGACTTTGCTGCCCCAGTAGATGATTTGGATCTTTATGATATTATGGTCTTAGAAGCCCTATTTACTTGGAGGAATGGTCCTGGCTCGAGGTCAAAGATTGAGGAATTTTTGTGCTCAGTCAGCTTTGCAGAACAATTTGACAAATGTTACTACTAGGCACAAGCCATTCTCTGACCACACCCTGCTTTGGTGCTCCAAGGAGGGGACTTCGTATTCGATGTAATTCAAATTCTAGAGGTCATGGTTGTTGTAGCAAGGTTTTTTATTTTGAAGGGAAAAAAGCATCTCTATTAGAGGTCAGTAGACATCCAAAACATTCATTAAAAGCACAAGGCTAGAAATTAAAAATTCTAGGACCAAAAAGTAAAAGGCACAGGAGTTCCCTTACTACATTTTCAAGGTACAATCCCTCCCCCTTGAAAAGAGAACGATTTTGCTGCAACCATGAAGACCACAAGGCAGTAAAGATGGCAACACGAATAGTGGCATCAGCCAAGGTTCCCCTTCGCAAGGAATATCAGAAGTTAGCAAGAGACCCATCATCAATGACTGGAATACACAAAGAATTGAAAACCTCTTTTTCCAAGCTACAATAGAAGAACAAATGCCTAACATCCTCTTGTTAAACACAACAAAAAGAGCATGAACTTTGAATTTTTGACTACCATATGCTAACAATATCAAGGGTTGGCAATTTCTTTCTTCTTAAAAGCCATACAAAGATTTTAAGGTGATTCCCCATGGTGCTTCTACCTTTTGGAGAGCTCTCGTCCCTGTGATGCAGAGGGTGTCCTCTTTCTTTCATCCTAGTCTGGGAAGTGGAAGATCTTTTCGTTTTTGGATAGGTGATAGGTCAAAGGCAAGTTGATTTGCTAATTTGGCACCTAGATTATTCAAACTAACAAAGGATAAAATATGTAAGGTGGTAGATGTTTAGGATGATGATTCTTCTTCTTGGCTGCTCCTTTTTTGTATTGGACTCTCCAAGGCCAAGGTTCAAAATTTGCGGTTGTTGCTTTCCATTCTTCAAGATTTTCACCCAAGTCCTAGTTCATTTGATCAGCTAGTTCGAACAAAGCGACGATTTTCTGCTACTAAGGCCTACAAATTGTTATACTTGTTGACAAGCTGGTTGAGGACAGTCGTCTATTGTGGCATCTTAAATTCCTTTAAAGGTTAAGATCTTCCTTTGGCTTCTCAGGAGGAATAGGCTTATTACTGTTAGCATATATTTTCTATTTCTTTTTCATTGTTGTATGGCTATTGGGTTTGGTTTGCTCCTCAAGGGCTTTTATGTACTTCCACCCTTTCGGTCTCTCTGTACAAAAGAGCCCTAGGGTTTCTAATGAAAATTGAATTATTTCATTCAATTTGGTATCAGAGCACCGGTCCTAGACCGTGGCTCTAAGTATCCTACCCCTCAAGGCCTCCTAAACCCTACCACCACATCCCGATCTCCTCTCTCTTCCTCAACGTCAGCACTCGGGTCTCTCTCCATCGGCGGCGACAGCGGCGACGCCCGGTGCACATCCGGCAACGTACAGCAACCCTCGCTGCGGCGCTGGCCTTGCTGCATAGTGACTGGCAGATGCGACGACCTCAAGGAGGATCGGCAGCACTCTACGGCGGCGAGCAGAGGCGGAGACAACCTTCAGCAGCGGTGCTGCGGGGTTGCAGCAACCATTTGCGGCAGCGATAAGTAGCGCAGAGCAGTTGCGGAAGCTGCGTAGCCATCTTCGGCAGCGATAGGTGATGCAAAGTGGCGGCGGAGGCGGCGCAGGGTGCCTTGGTCCCTGTGCAAGTCATTTGCGATCGCTGTGAGGGGTTTCTCGCCTTGATCTAGGGGCTATAGTCCCTATAGTCGATGTGAGAGGGAGCCTAAGCTTTTTTGGGGCTATCTCGGGTGTTCTCCTTGCACCCGAATGAGTCCAACATCCATCCAAGGAGGCCTCTTGTCAACAATGCAAATCTGAGTTTGTTCGATTTCAGTTCTTTGATGATTTCTTAGTGATAAACACTTGATCGAGGCTTCCGGATTGCGAAAATGGCTTCAGATGATCAATCCGAGGTGTCTTCGAACACTGGGGTACGCAAGAACCCATTCTTTGATCATGTCGTCAAGTTGGATGAGACAAACTACCCGCGGTGGTCCCAAACCTTTCTTATGACCATCAGGGGTCATAAGAAGAGCCATATTCTTACGAATCCAGAGCCTGCAGACAAGATTGGCACAAATGCCAACTGGGACAATGACATTGCCATGGTTTATGCATGGCTGATGCAGGCGGTTATTCCCCGACTAGGGGATGAGATCATGTACTATACTACAACAAAGGAGATGTGGGAGTCTTTGCATGACACCTATTCATATGCCAAGAACTCCGCACAAATTTTTCAGGTCTTCTACAACCTCTTCTGCATGTGTCAAGACGGACGCACGCTGTCACAGTACTACTCCCTCAGGAAGGGAATGTTGGAGAGGCATTACGCCTACCTGCCAGGGTGTGCCTGTGAGTACTGGAGAAGTTTTAAGAGATAGTTGGCGGTCTCTCTTTTCTTGGCTGGCCTTGGACCTGAGTATGCGGCAGCCAAAGATCAGATTCTTACCACTCCTAAACTTCCTATCCTAGAGGAAGCATATAGTAGACTTGACAGAGTTACAGTGCACACTCCTACTCCTGACTCTATTGCTCAGTCGTCTGCATTGGCTGCGATCCCTGGGCATGGCAGGAGTACCACCTATCCCGCATGTGGTCGTGGACATGGACGTTCTTTCAGTACACGTACTAGAACTTCGTGTACCTACTATGGCAAACTTGGTCACTCTAAGGCTACATGCTAGCAAAAACATGGTAGGCCACCTGTCTCCAATCAGGCAACAGAGATCTCCGATGCAACCCTTCTCAGTTCTGATATTAGTTCCTTGACTACAGAGATTGAGACCTTGCAGCAGCAGATTGCTCAGTTAACTTAGGCATCTTCTTCTCAGACTTCAGACACTACGGCTATTGCCACCTCTTCAAAGGCACCTGCAACTGGTATGTCGTCACTCTTGTCTTTTGGTGAGTGGTTGATTGATTCTGGTGCATCCAAGCACCTATGTGGCAACAGAGGCTCTTTCTCTCAGTTTGCACCTGTTACACCCGCCAGGACAGTACAGGTGGTAGATGGGAGACACTCGCCATTTGATGGCAAGGGAGATGTCTTTATCTCATACTTTGAAACTAGCAGATGTTTATTATGTGCCTGATTTTCCTTTGAGCTTACTGTTTGTTAGCAGATCACTAAAGATCTAAACTGTCGAGATATTTTTGATGTGTCTTCTTGTGTCTTGCAAGACATTCACTGGGAAGATGATTAGTGGAGGGCGTAAGGAACATGGGGTGTACCGTCTGAGCCATACTGCTATTGCTGCTTTTGCTACCTAAGGCCTTGCTTCTACTAGATCTCCTCTCTAGTGGCACCATCGCCTTGGCCACCTACCTATTGATCGCCTTAGACGTGTTCTACCGCACATACCTTCCACTAGTGCTCTCACCTGTGATGCTTGTCATCTTGGTAAGCACCACTAGGCTAGTTTTTCTATTTCATCTGTTGCTACATTTGATTTGATTCATATGAACGTGTGAGTCCCAGTCATACTCCTGATCAACTTGGAAACAAATATTATCTTGTTTTAGTTGATGACTTTTCTCCTATTTCTTAGATGTTCTTTTTGAAAAATAAGTTCGATGTGGGACAAATCATTGAGAATTTTGTCAAAGAAATAAGAACCTAGCATTCTTGTTTGGTGAAGTACTTTCGTTTTGATAATGCCTTGGAGTTTTGTATTATGCATTTGTGTAGTTTCCTTTCTAGTTGTGGCATTATCCACGAAACTACGTGTCCTCATACCTTTTAGCAAAATTGTATTGCTGAGAGGAAACATCACCACATTCTTGTTGTTGCTCGCACTTTGTTGATTCACCATTCGGTCCCCTCTCTCTACTGGGGTGACATTATTTTGACTGCATGTTTTTTTATCAATCGGATGCCTAATGCCGCATTACATGAACAGATTCCTTTACAAGTCATGTATCCTAATCAACCCGTTTCATGTCACCCCTCAGACTTTTTGTTGTATTGCCTTTGTCTATTTGTTGGGACCGGATAGAGATAAACTAGCACTGTAAGCAGTTAAGTGTGTCTTTCTTAGGTATACCCGAACACAAAAAGGGTATCGATGTTTTGATCCACTTACTTCTCGACACTATGTTTCCGCAAATGTTACCTTTCATGAGGCAGTACATTTCTTTTCTATGACTACTGCTAAGATGCCTCCTAAGGGTGATATGGTGCCTATGCCATATACCCCCATTGCTTTAAGAGTTTCCCTGAAATTCCTACCCCTACTCCACCACCACGACTTCATGTTATGCACCCCTTTCCTCGACTGACTGAGCCACTCTAGACATATGTCCGCCCTCATACTACTTATCACAGACCCCCACCCTCGCTTTCACCATTAGCTTCTCAGGTAAGTTCTTTATACACTGACGCATGTTTACCATGTGATGATCACAGGGACAAGACGGATGATGTGACAGGTGATGATCCTGATCTTTTGATAACCATTCGGAAGCGACCACGAACATGTACTACTTATCCCACGGCTGTGGCACTTACTACTGATGGCTTGGCCCCCGGGGTTGCTGGATTTACTCAAGCATTAGCTACTACTCAGATTCCAGCAATTCATCGTAAGGCCATGCTTGATCCAAAATGGCGAGCAGCCATGGAGGATGAGATGGTCACTCTTAGAGACCGTGGGACCTGGGAGCTCACTCCACTTCCTATTGGTGCTACCTTTGTTGGCTGTTGATGGGTATTCACTGTGAAGTTCAATCCAGATGGTGATGTTGCTAGATACAAAGCACGCCTTGTGGCAAAGGGGTTCACTCAAACTTATGGAGTGGACTTCTTTGACACCTCAATAATTGCCAAACTTCCTACTGTACGAGTACTGGTTGCAATGGCAGTTCAGTTAGATTGGCATTTACATCAGCTGGATATAAAGAATGCCTTTCTCTATAGCGATCTCTAAGAGGAAGTCTAAATGCAGTAGTCGCCTAGTTTTGAGGCTCGGGGGGAGTGTGTATGCCGACTACAGAAGGTCATCTATGGCCTTAAGCAGAGTCCCAGAGCCTGGTTCCAGAGACCATCACAGGTTGTAGAGGTAGTTGGATTCAAGAGGTCGACAACCAACTTTTCTCTTTTTGTCAGAAGGACTAAATGAGGTACGGTGGTACTTCTTGTTTATGTTGATGACTTAATTGTCACAGCAGATGATGAACAGGGTGTTATTGAGATTAAGCGCATCCTAGCAGAGCAGTTTGTCATGGACTTGGGAGCTCTACGATACCTTCTCGGTATTAAGGTTGCTCGCAGCAAAAAGGGCATGGTCTTATCCTAAAGGAAATATGCTTTGGACATCTTGCAGGAGATTGGCATGCTTAGGGCTAAGGAGGCCAATATTCCCATGGACCCCAAGATACCGCTATATGATGAGGATGCACAGTTGGTGGATAGCAGGCAGTACAGGCAGCTTGTGGGCAAATTGCTATACCACATTATTACGAGGCTAAACATCTCCTTTGCAGTAGGGAAACTGAGTCAGTTCATGACCAAGGCAACACGCCAGCACTGGAATGCAGCATTGATGGTGCTCAGATACATCAAGAAAGCTCCTGGGAAGGGTCTTCTCTTTTCCAAAGAGTCTTCCATTACTTTGGTTGCGTACTCTGATGCGGATTACGTTGATGTCATGTTGATCACAAATCCATTACTGGGTTCTGCACCTTTCTAATAGGAAGTTTGATTGCATGGAGGAGCAAGAAGCAGGGCACAATTGCGAGATCTAGTGTTGAGTTTGAGTACAGGGCCATGGCTCAGACCACTGCAGAGATGATATGGATCAGATCACTGCTTACTGACTTGCAGATACAGTTTTCTAGCCCGATGGAAATGAGATGTGATAATAGAGCAGCCACCTTTATTGCCAACAACCCAGCATTTCATGAGAGGACGAAGCATGTTGAGGTTGACTGTCACCACACTAGAGACATCTTTCAGAAGGGGTTGCTTTAGAACCTCTTTTGTTTATCATTGCAATAAATACTTTGGCAACTATGTCATTTAAGGCTTGTGCTCCAGATCTTTTTTAGGGTTCTCTTAACAAGAAAGCAACGCTATGTTTGACACCAATACTGCAATATGTGGATAATACTTTATTTTCTATGGAAGGGGGGCCCTATTGAAATGGAGAATTTGATGGCTTTGGTCGGCACTTTTGGGGAAATTTCTAGTTTGAGAGCTAATCATGTCCTTTTTGGCCTACGCGTGTTGAGGTGAAGAGTTGTAGTGGGCCATATTTAGTCTCACATAGTGTATTGTGAGCCTGTGCATGTGAGTGGTGCCTATAAATAAGCTATTGTACCCTCATTTATTTTTGAGAAAAATATAGAAAAACATGCCCATAGGGGCACTTCTCTGGTGATTTTCTCCTTGCTCTTCTTGAGTTGGGTTTCAACATAAATCCAAGTGTTCCACATTTTATGCTTTGATTTTTATAATAGAGCAACCATGAGATGTTGTCGTTCTCTTACTACCTTAACACAGAAGTGAACCATCTACCATTTACTTATTTGGGTCTTCCCCTGAAAAGGGGAAGAAGCTGACTACTAGAGATTGGTATTTACTAGTCAAAAGGATGGAGAAGAGGCTAAATGCCTGAAGTAGGAGGCTCCTGTCTAGGAGGGAGGGTTGGTTATGTTGAAGGCAGTTCTTTCAGCCATCGCAGTATTTTATCTTTCTGTCTTCAAGCCACCAAAGAAGATTCTGCATAAGATGAAAGTTATGAGGAAGAAATTCTTTTGGAAGTGATCAGATCATGTGGGAAGATTCCTGCAACTTTTACCTTGTGATATGGTTTGTAGATCAAAGAAGGGTGGCTTGGGTGTCATTGATCTATAAAACTTTAATGATGCGCTTTTGGCTAAGTGGATTGTAAAGCTATTGCAGAATGGCGATAGTCTGTTTCACAGGCTTCCAAAAGATTCATATGGGACTACACTGAATCACTGTCACCTGGGGCACTTCTACCGAGACTAGCATTAGTGTTGGGGACTGGTTGGATGCCTAGATTTTGGGAGGACAATTGAAGAAAGGGACTTTTGACAATCTACTGCCTAGGCTTTATGCTTTCTTCATTGACAAGCTCCATTATGTGGCTTACTTCTAGGATGAAGGTACTTTCATAGGCTCGTGTAGTTATTGTTGGGCTCTCTAAGGCCAAGGTCCAAGACCTTCAACTCCTCTTCTCGACATTGTAGAATTTTCGCCCAGAGAGAATTCGCCAGACTCTCTAGGTTGGATAAATGGCTGCTTTTCTATAAAGAATGTCTTCAAGCTACTGCATGCTGATGATGGATAATGATTTGGTGTTGGTGACTACCGTATTCTGTGGTGATCAAAAGTACCTTCAAAAGTCAAGCTGTTCATGTGGTTACTGCATCATTGTAGGCTTGTCACCAAAGTTCAAAGAAGTTCATGGATCGCAGATGCAGGGAAAACTTGTAGTCTGTGTTGTAGAGAAGATGAAACTAGCCAGCACCTGTTCTAAGGGTGTGATTTTGCATCTCAGATGTGGCAGCATGTAAACTTGTGTGGTGTCAGCATTCCTTCCTCACTCGATGACTTCTGGACATCTATGAGGAATGGAATCCAATTGAATGTGGAGACTTTGATTAAAGTATTTTTAGCATTGTGGGCTCTACGACTTCAGCGCAATGCCACTGTTTTTTTGGGGTGACAGGCCAAAGTGGAGAGTGCAGTAAGGGAAGCCCTCTTTTTGGCTGATTTTTGGTTAAGCAAATTGTAAACTTCTGCTCTGATGGCTTAATTGAAGCAGATGGTTTCATGTAACCATCTTTTTTCCTTTAAAAAAAATTTCTTAGATGTCATAAAAGATCTAGGACTTATTTACTTTGTTGATATTGAGGCGAGTCAGATTGATGGAGGCCTCATCTTATCCCGAAGTGTTGAGTTATTTTGTATATTTTTTATTTTTAGTGTTATATTGAGTGAGGGGCTTACTTGTAACTGTATCCTTTGGCTGCCTCTCTATATAAAGGTGCCTAAGGTTTTTTAATAGAATCAATTGGCATTTGCAACCTAATATGGTATCAAAGCAGTAGTCCTAGATCGGTGCTTGAGTAACCCACCCCGAGATCTAGCCTCTGAACCCCTTCCACCCAATCCCTCTTCTTCTTAAGGCCTCCACCGACCTTCATCCTCCCTGATCACCCTCGTCAGACCCCTCCAACCCGCTGCAGCAAAGCCACCACCGGTAGGAAGGACCCAGTGTTGGCCCACAGTACTGCTGCGCCGCCGTTGGGGCGGTGCAAGGTGGTGCGGTGGCAGATTTGAGGTGCCGCAGCACCGCCTGTAAAGAGGTGTGCACCTGTGCAGTGCTGCGCATGGTTTAAGGAGGAGCACCAGTTGTCTGTGGTCCTCAAGGTGACGTGAAAAGTCGCCCATCTTGATTTTTCTCCAACCAAGCAGAGGTCCCTTCGGGGTGTTATCTAGCCCTAAAGGGTGTTTGATATGGTCTAATTGTTCAAATCTGTGAAGTTTTCAGGCCTTCATATGGTCTGATTTTGTGCTGCAGTCCCTTGTTTTAGTATTTCCCACATGTCGGGTGATATGGAGGACAAGAAGGATCCCTCTAGCGACTTGGCGAGGAAGATATCTACCTCGAGCGCATCTTCTTTTATGCAGGGAACTTCTATCAAGTTAAATGGTACCAACTTTCTACTATGGTCTACCTCCTTTTCTTGATTTGTGGGATTACACAGGAAAAAGTATATTTTGACACAAGAGGAGTCTGCTATCAAGTCATGTCGACTAGAAGGCAAACAATGATTGGGTGGCTACCTGCATGCTAATTAGCATGAAGGAGCCTATTGCAAAGCAAGTCATGTCCTATGCATCTGCAAAGAAGATGTGGGAGGTTCTTCATAAGATACATTCTCAAAAGAGCAACATCAGCCGTCTCTACAAGATGATTGAGGAGTTTCACTCTTTCGGGAAGGAAACTATGTCGCTAGCTAAGTACTATGGTTCTATGAAGAACCTCTAGGATGAGCAAGATACCTACCAGCCGATCTCCAGAAATGTCACTATTATTGCCAAGCAACGTGAAGCTTTCCGGTTTGTTCAGTTGCTTGCAGGTCTTGGTCCTAAATATAAGTCAGTGAAGGATCAACTTATAACCCTGGAGGAGATCCCTACGCCTGCGCAGATATATGCTCGACTCTCTAGACTTGAGATAACAGGGATATCTGACCTTGTTTCACTCTCTGATTCTTCTGCGATGGCAACTGATGGTCGTGGTAGGGGAACCCTAGGGGGCAGGGGGAGAGGACGTGGAGTGAGAGCCGATGGCCGTGGCAGAGGACATGCTTTGTTTTCTGGCCATTGCCACAAGACAAATCATACTGTTGACAGGTGCTGGATAAAGCATGGGTTCCCTTAGGAATATCAGGCCAACCAAGTTGCGTATAATGGAGATGAGAGCCAGCACTATCAGGAGGAAGAACAAGTAGTCATCAGGTCACTATTTCCAAGGAGGAGTATGATAGGCTTGCATCTTCCCAGGCCACTTCTACTGCTGGTGTGCATCTCCCAGAAGACAGATACTGCTGCTAGCATCAGAGGTGCTCGTAAGCCATCTTGGCTTGCAGACTCAAGTGTATCTTCTCACATCACAGGAGATGTTACCCTTTTTTCTGCTCTTAGAACACTGACTACTTCAATACATGTTAGAGTAGCAGATGGTGCATTGTCCCCTTTGACAGGCCTATGTGAAATTTCTCTATCCTTTAATTTACCTTTTTCTGACATCATGCATGTGTCTAAATTTGCTTTGAATTTAATGTCTACTAAGGCACTAAATTGTAGAGCATTGTTTCATGACCACTTCTTCTTGCAGGACCTTCTGACGATGAAGCTAATTGGTGGACTTGAGCAAGATGGCCATTACTATCTTGATCTTCCACCAGAGCATCATTCCATGGCTGCCGCTTTTGCCATGTTTGCTTTACAGTGGCACCTTAGATTGGGACATCCTAGCATTCCTGTTCTTTGTCACCAGTTTCCTGATATGTAATTTCCAGATTCTTTTGCCTGTAATGCCTGTCAGCTTGGCAAGTATCATAGAGTTTCTTTTCCTAGTAGTAATAAAAAAGCTGAGTCTACTCTCTCTTATCCATGCTAATTTATGGGACCCATGTTGGGTCAAGAGTCTTAGGGGTTTTCGGTATTTTCTTATACTTATGAATGATTGTACCCGTGTCTATTGGGTTTCTATGATGAAAGAAAAAATCGAAACTCTTGTACTAATTAAAAATTTTGTGAATGAAATAAAGACTCAATTTTCTAGTACTATTCGTATGTTTCAAACTGATAATGGGCTTGAGTTTGTGAATTCTACTTTGACTCAGTTTTTTCAATCCCATGGTGTTATACATCAGACCTCTTGTGCTCATACATCCCAACAAAATGGGGTGGCTAAACACAAGTTAAGACATCTTGACGTTGCCCGCACTACTATGTTTCAAATTCATGTTCCTCCTACTTTCTGGGCAGATGTCCTGACAGATGCCTTTTTTATTAATCAAGTGTTGTCTTCTGTTCTTGGTGGGAAAGTCCCCCTATTCTATTTTATTTCCTAGTCAAGAGCTATTTTCTTTACCTCCTAAAGTGTTTGGATGTGTATTCTTGTTCATTATTCAAAGTGGACAAGCTTTCTCCAAGATCTGGCAAGTGTATTTTTGTGTTATTCTAAAACCCAGAAGGGGTATAAATGTTTTGATCCTATTTCACATCGGTTTTATGTTAGTAAGGATATGACCTTTTTTTAAGACATGCCATATTACTCTGCTACAGGAAAGTCTCCCTGTGTCTCGCAGGATGTTCCATTGCCTATGCCTACTGCTGCACCTTTAGGTCCCTCTGAGCCACCTCCACCTCATGATGTCCCTCCTATTGCCTATCCTAAACATCTTGAGGTGCCCACTACAGATACCTTCCCTCAGCTTTTTCAGCGTAGACCTCCTTCTACCACTCTACATGCGAAGGAACCACTTTCTAGTATTCCTACTCAGCCCTCTACTGATACTGCTGATTCAGATGAAGGTCCAGACCCTACACCACCAGAGGTACCTGATGTGGATCTTCCTATTGCTCAGAGGAAGCCACAACAATCTTGTACTAAATATTCCATTTCCAATTATGTCACTTGATCGTTTACTTGCAGCAAAGAGGCCTTTATCTCTCGCAGTTGACAACAGAAATATTCCCAGGAATCATGTTGAGGCTTCTCAAGACCCTTCCTAGGCCTTGGCCATAGACGAGGAGATGGTTGCTCTTTAGTCTAGGGGTAGCTGGGAACTTGCTAACATACACCCTAGTGCTACTGTTGTGGGTGTAGGTGGGTGTTCACACTGAAATGCCACCCAGATGGTATAGTGGAAAAATACAAAGCATGCCCGGTCACCAAAGGTTACACACAAACCTTTAGAGTTGACTATTTTGAGACATTTTTCTCTAATAACAAGACTCAATTCAGTGAGGATACCTTTTTTTTTGTGGCAGTCAATAGTGGCTGGTCAGATGGGTGGCAATCATGTCACATGAAGAAGCAAGAAGCAAAATATTCTCCAGATCCAATGTAGAATCAGAGTATAAGGCCATGGCCCATACTACTTGTGAGCTCCTATGGGTGAGATCTATCTTATGTGACTTGGGAGTGTCAGTTTCTAGCCCGACTCCCATGTATTGTGATAACAAGGTAGTTGCATTTATTGACAATAATCCTACCTTCCATGAGAGAACCAAGCACATAGAGGTGGATTGTCATTTTATCAGAGATGCTATCACCATTGACAAGATCACCATGCCTTACATTGCTACTGAAGATCAGATTGCAGATGCTTTCACCAAAGCACTCTCCAAGAAATGTCTTGAGTTGTTATGTTTCAAGCTGAGCATGCATGATATCTATGCTCCAACTTAGGAGTGTTGAGTTATTTTGTATGTCTTTTATTTTTAGTGTTATATTAAATGAGGGGCATACTTGTAACTCTACCCTTTGGGTGCTTCTCTCTATAAAGGCACCTAGGATTTTCTAATACAATCAATTGGCATTTGCAACCTAACAAAAAGTTTTTTTTTTAATGTTTTTTTAGAAGGAAAAAGGATCTTAGTAGACATCCAAATCATTCATTATAAGCACAAGGCTAAAAATTACAAGTTCTGGGACCAAAAAGAGAAGAGTGCAAGAGCTTCCCGTACAACATTTCCATGATACACCCCTTCCCCTCTGAAAAGGGAGCAATTCCATTACAACGACAAAAATCACATAGCAGAGATAGAGACATGAATAGTAGGATCAGCCAAGGTTCCTCTCTGCCATGAAAACTAAAAGCTATCAAGAGACCCATCACCAATGGTCGAAACATGTAGATGGTTGAAAACCTCTTTTGCAAAGCCATAGGTAAGAACAAATGCCCAAAATCCATAAATTCTAAGCTTCGGGCTACCATTTGCTCACATCATCAAGGGTTGGCAGTTTCTCTCAACTCAATAGCTACAAGGAAATTTTGATATTCAAAGGCATCTTCAACTTCCAAATGATATTACAATTAGGCTCCAAATAAACATCATGCCTAGCTACCACACTTCTCAACAACCTATAAGCTTTTTCAATAGAAAAGGCACCATATGTCCAGACTAAATGATCATTGGAGCCCTCTTTCAACCAAAAGGGGTCTAACAAATTGAACATCATCGACAACTCAGTAACTCTGGCATTAAAAAGGGAACCCATAAAATTTGGCAACCAAGATCCAAATCCCCAAAACATGGGACCATCCCATGCCTAGGAGACCAAAAGATTCTTCTCAACTGATAAAGGCTAAAGCCTCAGGAAAAGTAGAAGTAAGCGTCCCTATTCCCATCCAATCATCCTCCTAGAATTTGCAAGTGGATCCATTACCTAGGACAAGCTCAAAGTGCAATTCCACCCGAGTAATAATACAGCATAGCACACTCCAAAAAGTGGAAGCACCACAAGGAACTCTCCACCAATCCAGCAAGTTGAGGGAAAAATCATGAGTCAAAAAACAACCTTTGCAATAAGGAGCGTTCATTCTTTAGCAACTTGACCAACCACTTCAAAAGCATCGCATCTCCAAAGTCCATGGCATGTAAAACACCCAAACCACCCTACTTGATGGCCGACCGATCTACCATTTCATAGCTTGCATAAATCTTCCTTCATGGACCGCATCTTTCCAAAAGAATCTACCCCTAATGGCATCAATCTTGTTAACCACCATTTTAGGAGGTCTGAAAATGTACAAATAAAAAATGGGAATATCCAAAAGACCAGACCTCAATATCACCAAACACCTCCCCCCGGTCAAGACCAGACCTCTCCATCTAGCCAATCTCTTCATTTTATCCACAAATGGTAACCAATCTCCAAAAGTAAGTTGCTTTCCCTTCAATGGTAGGCCCAAATATGTAAAAGGAAGTGAGGAAGTAACAGTTTAAGGAGCAAAGGACACCCTACCACTCTCAACTTCAAGCATATTCAAAGGCACAAAAGTAGACTTGTCATGATTTTCAGTGAGACCAGAAATATCACCGAAAATTCAAACCAAAGAACTAAGATTTCTAATTTCTTGCTCCCCTCGATAAAGAAAAGCATGTCATCAACTTATTGTAAAATCGGGGTAACCAAAGTCTCATCTCCTTTAACAATAAAGCCCTTTATGAAAACCTCAACATAGCCTTTGAAATCCATAAGAGTCAAAGTATCCACTGCAATGTTGAATAGCAAAGGTGCAAGTGAGCCTTCTTGCCTAACAGCCCTTTGTGGCTGAATCCAACCACCTTCAAGTCTGTCATTAACTAGTGCTGCAAAAGAAGTTGTATTGACACATCCTTTCATCCATGTCACCGATAAATTCGGAAATCATCTTCTCCTGAGAGATTACCACATTTAGCACCATGAAATAAAATCATAGGCTTTTAAAAAATCAACATTCCAAAGAAAGCTTTTTATCACTCTTCTCTGCAGCTACCATTTCTTTCGCCATGATAAGAGATTCTTGCAAAGATATGCCACACAAAAGAGCCGACTTAAGCAGACTAATCAAAAAAGGGGCTACATCTCGAAGCCTGTAGGTTAACACCTTAGCCACAATAAGATACACCACATTCAACAAAGCAATAGGTCTATAATCATGCATAGTCTCAATAGTAGTCTTTGTTGAGAGATATTATTGTTGTTGAGTAATGCTTAGTCCTACATAGTAGATTGGGACTTTTGAGTGGTGTGTGGTGGCCTATATATAGGCCATTGTACCCCTTATTTACTTCTTTTTTTTTTGAAAAGTGAAAGGGTAATTATCCAAAAGATAACCACCAAAAATCATATCATTCCAAACAATTGAATCACATCAGATTTTACAAAACAGATCCCCAGAATCCCATCTGGGAGGAAATGGAAGAAACAAAATTCTCAACATAGGGCCTCTCTCCCTGAAACAGCACCTCATTCCTCCCTAGCCAAACACCCCACAAAACTGCCACAACCTTGGCTCTATCTGTCTTGGAACAAAAGGTAATCCCTCCATCACGTGCATTTCCCCAGCAGAACAAAGACCAGAAGCTAATCACATCCCTATGAGCGATCCAATGATCCCCATCCTCTGCCAAACCTGCACCACAAACAGACACTGAAAGAAAAGGTGTTAGATGTCCTCATCGGCACCCCCACAAAGGGGACACGCCAGGTCTTCAGATTGGGCCCATCTCACCCTTCATTGTTTCGTCATAATTCTCTCTCCTCACCAACCAGGCGAAAATGTTCACCTTCAGCGGGCATTCCGCCATCCACAATAATCTGCGATCCTGTAAAAAGTCAATGTCCAAGCTAACTGCGCCACTCCCCAACCTGCGATACACCTTTGCCACCAAGAAATGTCCTTCCTCCCAAAAGAAAGCATCAAGACCATCGTCCGATGCCCAACCTACCGGTTCCAGCAACAGCCGCTGGAAATCCTCACATCTTTGGTTAGAGAGTCCCCCCTGAAAAATAGGACACCAAACTCCATCCCAACAACCTCCAACCGTAACCTAGGGATCCACAACATTTCCCAAGAGGCAGGGGAATCTATCTCCGAGGGTAGAGCCTGCCCCCTGCTAGTCATCCTGCCAGAAACAAAAAGAGTCACCCACACCTAGCACAGGTCAAAAAAGCCTTGCACCTTCACTGCCACCACCGTCAAGCCCCTAAGAAAGCGAGAGGCTCCAAGAGGAGGGGAAAACAACGACCCCACGATAAAAAAATTACCGTAGCAACACTGCATAACTTCATCAAAAAGACCCTGCTCCTGACCCACCAACCTAACAATTGATTACGTAGCAATCATAGGTCCTAATCTACCTAAATTAAGTTAGATCCTAGCTTAACTTAGGAATAATGCATGCATAAACATCATATTTTGCATCATAGCTGATTTGTCAGCTTTGTAAATGATAATGCTATATTATGTTCTAATTGAGAGGTAATAATAATTGCAGCTAATTCAGGGCTGCAGATGATAAATCCGACCATACGTATCTGTTCAGGATGATGACGGGAGTCCAACACTTCCAAGATCGTCTTAATCGGATTCCCGTAGCATCTTATGAAGTCCACAGAAGAGCAAAGGCCAAGAAGCAAGGTGACAAAAATCTGAACCTCAGATGCCAAATCCAACCACACGGATGGATCCGAATCAACTATCATAGTCCAACGATGCAAAAATCAACTCGATTAGAGCCCTACAGCACCATCTACAAAGCAAAGAAGATGGACGGCTACGATGGCACCACGTGGTGCCATCATAGTTGCCCAAGGCCACCGCCCCCATCTACTGAAAAAATTTCACGCGCCTTGTGGGTCGTTGGATTGTCATCTAATGGCCACAGGAGTGCCACGTCACCCTCTTCACCGTACCTTCATCAATGAGGAGATCATCTCAACCGTTGGATCTTTATCCAACAGTTGAGGGTAGCCGAGCGGAAAAGAAGAAACGCAACCATCCGCGTGCATAGCGTGGTAGTTAGCACGCTTGAAATGAAAGAGGCGGCGAGCATTCAATACACGCGAATGGGAAAATTGAAGAGGCGGTGCACACAGGCGAAATTTGAGCGTCAAATCTTCAATTGAGAGTGCGGGCGCAGACACGTGGCGTGCGGAGGATTGTCTAATTAGGCGGTGGACCATACGCGCAGATGCACACGCGTGTCTACATGTTGCACAAGCGATCAAAGGCAGTCTCGAGCGTGCATTTAAGCTGTCCGATCGTGAAATTGAACGCGCACATGCATGCAGGATTTCAGTGAGGCAGCGGATCGGGCATCCATGCATGCGCCACGTGGTGCGTTCTGGAGCGTTGAGCACATTGAAGGCACATGGGAAGCTTTTTAAAGGACCGATCTGATCCGTTGATCTCCCAATCGACGGATCTGATTGCTCCAAGGTTGTTGCACGAGTTTGGGAGCAACATACCTACTTTGCCCCTTAGTTTAACTATAAAAGGGACCCCAGAGCCCCCATCAGAATGCATCTCCTCCATCTCTCCCTCCAAACACCTCCAAGCTTCTCCGACTCCCTCTTCCTCTGAGGCATCCACCAAGACCACCTTGGTGCACCGCTGCTGCTCTTCTCAACCTCTCTAGAGGCCACCAAGGACCACCCTTGGTGCCCTTGTTCTAATAACTTAAATAGTTATTTTTATTTCCAATAGTTTTAGTAATTTCCTTTAGTTCAAATTCTAATTATTCTTATATTTGAACAATCTGATCTGAACAAATTATATATATATATAGATATCAGATTATTCTAGCACTAGTTAGTTCTAAATCAATATTTCAATTAAGAAGTTTTCTGCCTTCCTAAGTTCGACCAGGACTCATCATCTCATTAAATTTATTTGTTTCGACGTATTTTCGTGCTATACTGCGACAATCACCTTGAAATGCGATTTTATGACCGACCAGTAATCCACTTTGTAAGGAGACTGATGTTCACCTTGTCAACATCTCTAACCCCCAGGGCCCCTCCTAGAAAGGTCCACACACCTCCAACCAGGCCACCAATCTTGCCCCCTTCCTGTCGACCCTACATTAGACCAGAAGAAATCTCTCATCAACCCTGAGATCTTCTCAATCTGACGCAGTAACCTGAAAACCAAGAGGAAATATGATGGCATGGATGCTAGAACTGCCTTCACCAGGGTCAACCGTCCACCTCTAAACAGAAGTCTGGAAGATCACCCTGCCAATCTTCCCTCCATTCTCCCTAACAAACGAATCCAATCCTATAATCTGAGCTGCCGATCTAATAAAGGAATACCCAAATACACCAACGGCAAGGAGCTAAACTTTATCTCTAAGGCATCGCCTACCTCTCCATTTCTTCGACCAACAAATTAAACGGGACAAAAGTTGATTTCCTCTGCAGCCATCATTTGCCGCTGCAGTCGATGCGTGTTTCCTCCGTGTACCCCTTATTTACCTTTTGAGAACAATACAGAGATACTATGCCCATAGGGACACTTCTATCGTAATTTTCTCTCTACTCTTCGTAAATGAGGTCAAGTGTTATTATTTATCATACTTTGATATTTATGTTTATTATTATACTACCATTATTTATCAGCAGATTTGTTTCAAATTTTATCATCCCTTTCATTATTCGAGTTTTCTTTTCTCACTGTTCATGAGTTCTTAAAGGCATTGCCAAGGGAATCTCTGTCATAAACCACAGCAAGATCCTCAAGGAGACACTCTGATCTTTGTCTCCTTGGTGGAGGATCAGGAGATCGCAATTCCTCATCTGTGGCGGGCGAAGCCCACTGCGTGTAGGGGTAAAGCAGCAAGAGCAAGGATCGCCTCATGCCTTCATCCCTTTGTGCCAATCTCTGCAGCAACAATCTCTCGCGCGAGATCAACGAAGAAGAAGGCGATGGTGTATTGATCGAAGCTCCACGCATGGTCGAAGCTGAGATCGAGGAAGGAGAAAGAGCGAAGAAGGCAAGGTCAATGCTGCGCTAAAGAAGAAGAGCCAAAGGAGCACGCAAGATCAACGGTGTCGGATCTGCGTTGAAGAAGAAAGATAAGTCGAAGAAGAAGAATCTACGAGATTTGTGTTGATCTCGCATGAGATCACGCGAGACCACCAATGAAGGCAGCACCAAGATCATAGTTGCTATTGGCGACGCTCGATAGCAGTAAGGATCAAAGGCGACGTCGATCAAGGCAGCAAGATCCACAACAACGACGATCACGACGGTGGGCTACAATTGGCAACACAGATCTCGCTTGCGAAGAAGGCATCGATGATTGCGTCGAGGAACGAAGAGTTCGTGAGAGATCTTTTTGGGCTCTTCAACCATGATCTGGGTTCTTTTGAATCGTTAGAAGATTTTTTTTATTCTTTTTACTCTTTTACCCCTTGTTTCCATTTTATTTTCCTTTGGGCTCATATTTGGGCCTCTTCTAAACATTACAAAGGAAAAGGGGCAAGCAAAGAGACGAAAAAAATAGGGAAGAAAAATATATGAAAAGAAAAAAAAGAAGAAAAATATAAAGAGAAAAAAAAGAAAAGGAAAAAAAATAAAAGAAAAAAAAAGAAATGATAAGTAAAAAAAAAATTTGATGGACTTGAAGAGAAGAGGAGGAAAAGGTCTCCTCTAGCTATTTTTTATTTCTTCTTTATCTTGATTCTCAGGGGAAATGTAAAAGCCTATTGTCCTAAACAAGACTCATTCTTTGAGGTCCAGACATAAGAGAAGTTCCTTTTCTTGGTCCCTACATGAGAGAAATCAACAGAGAGATTTCTGTATGGGAGAGGCCAGTCTTAAGGTCTTTAAAGGAAAGGCCCACTTTGAGTTCTCATATGAGAGAGGTTGACTCCTGAGGTCTCTAAAGGAGACTCACCTTGAGCTCCCGTGTGGGAGAGGCCCACTCTTAAGGTCTCCATGGGAGAGAGAACTTCTAAGATCTCCAAATGGGAAGGCACCAGCATTAGTTGAAGTCTCTAGGTGAAAGACCAATTAAAGCCAGATCCAACAATTCATCTTTAGACTCTGTCCTACACCCACCTACAAGCAAAAATAAGGATGCAAGCGGGTGACACAAGATGCGAGAAAGTAGTGACCCGACAACATCAGTTGAGTCATTTGAGTGTTGTAGGGTGAGGATTTCTTTGTTATGCAAGCTGAGCATTCTATGATTCAACTTAAGGAGTGTTGAGAGAGATATTGTTATTGTTGAGTATTGTTTAGTCCCACATGGTAGAGTGGAACTTTGAAAGGTGTGTGGTGGCCTATATATAGGCTATTGACCCCCCATTTACTCTTTAAAAAGAATACAGAGATACTACGCCCATTGCAGCATTTCTCCTGTGATTTTCTCCCTACTCTTCATGAGTAGCATTTTCACGTAAACACAAGCATTATTATTTGTTATACTTTGATATTTATGTTCATTATTATATTACCATTATTTATTTATCAACTGTCTTCTTACCAAGGAGAAAGAGGTAGCACCTGTTTATCCTCTTAAAATCAAAATTTCCTGCACAAAATTTAGATCACACCTGAAAGGCCTGTTTTGACAATCTCAGAACTCTCGAAAGAAAAGCAGGGAAAGTCCAAACCCAGGCGCATCCTCCGCTTTGAGACCTTTAACTGTGGTATGAAGCTCATGTTCAAAAATTTATTCCACCAACTTCTTTGACATATCATCATTTAATACTAGGATGCTTGCATCAAACCATTCCCAGAGAGTTGTCTCTGTGTCATGAGAAATCGTGAAAATGTTGCTTCGGTGTTTCCGTAATCTGCATCCGCCTAATAATCATATGGTGATCTACTTGTAAAGAGTCAATGAGATTTGATCTTCTCCGCAAACTACCAACTCGTAAAAAAATTGGGTATTTGCATCACCCTTTGTCTACCACATTTACCTAGATCGTTGTCACCAGTCCAACTCATTCTTCAAATCTTCCTACTGAACCACCCCCATTAGTCTTTTCCTTTCTTCTTTTTGAGGAGAAGTAAGGTCTCTCATATCCCCTACCACGTCTAAACTTGCAACCCCTTGCAAAGCATCAAGTCTCATTTTCTCTCTCCTTGCACAAAGATCCTTCTTGAAGAAAATTGACCTGGCCCTTAGATGTTGTATCTTATTCGCCAATGTTCGCGTAGCAAAGGCCAAGGGGGGAACCTCAAGCCATTTCTCCTTGACCATGTCCCTAAAGACAGGTTCAAGAAGCTAAGATCTATCAAATTTGAAATAAGATGAAACCCAAGCCCCTTAATTTGAAGACCGAAGAAGCGGGAAGGCCTAAGCTTGGCGACCACTTCCGTTAATTGAAATAACTCTGCCATCTCAA
This sequence comes from Thalassia testudinum, assembly GCA_037157565.1. Classification (NCBI taxonomy): domain Eukaryota; kingdom Viridiplantae; phylum Streptophyta; class Magnoliopsida; order Alismatales; family Hydrocharitaceae; genus Thalassia; species Thalassia testudinum. Next base: position 426,662 of record JAZHRO010000061.1, read on the forward strand.
CTAAGCATATGCATTGGTCAATCTTCAACTTTGCCCCTCCCATGGATTGCCAGGTATAAGACATTCCAAAGAGCGGCATACCATATAACTTGAGGTTGGCAACTAGATCTGCAAAAGATTCCATGGATCTATCTCTCTTTCCATCTGGCTTGTCCTCAATATGTAAGATAGCATTAAAATCTCCCCCAACCGGCCAAGGTCATCCATTTGTCAACTGGACAACTTGGTGTAGCTCCTTCCAAAGTTCAACCTCAAACTACTATCACATGATCTATATACATTCGTGAAAACAAGAGCTTTCCCATCCGCAATCTTATTAAAAACACCAATCAAAGTCTAGCAACCTTAAGTTGTGATTCCAGGTTGAGGATCCCCCCTTCCACGCCATCAATAAACCACCCGATCTACCCACCAAGTTGACTTCAATGAAAGAGTCAAAAACCCTACCTCATAAGTCATGCTTCGCTATCCCCATCCAAACTCTCAAACTTTGCCTCCTGAATCATCAAAAGATTAGCACTCCATTCAGCTACATACCGTTGAAGAGCACCTGCTTGCATAAAGTCATACAACCTCAAAATTCCATGAAAGGACCTTGATAATTAAAAAATTGAAGACAGACCCCCTCCCTTAGTGCTTCTACACAGCCTGGCCCCAATAACATGAGCAACATCACAGTCAATATCCATCTAACAATTAGCACCAGCCCTCCTCCCCTTAGCAAAAGAATTTTTCCTCCTGTAAACAAGCTTTAGTTGAGAAGGAAGACAAGGCTTCCACCGAAATCCAAATGTAGAGGACCTCTAGCCTCGCAAAGAAGACCTTCCAAGGGCACCACCACATGGTTGTCGTTTATCCTTCATCGACATAGCCATACCACCAGATGGGCCATCACCCAAGCCTACAAAGGAAGCTTTAGCAGATCTCTCGCTTGGAGCACCACCAGCATTTGAGATTTCTTTCACCATACACTCAATGAGAAAAAGCAAGGAGAGGGTGCAACAACAAACTCCAGAGCTACCATCGTGCCTACCTAAGCAAAGGAGAGGATCAATTGCATCCTCAATCGAAGCATCACCCTCCTCACCCTTAGCGAGTTTTGAGCAACGATGATCAGATCCCTCCCTTGTCAAACCCAAAGGAGTAGTAATAGGGTCCACAAGGACCACATCCTAATCAGGTCCAGACCTAAGGAAACATCCAACTCCAAATGCCACGTCAGCAGTACCCATAAAAGGACCCTCCATTTGAGGCAAGATCGAAGGTGTAGGATAAGGGAGTTACCAAAAGAAGCTTCGCGATTTGCAGTTGAGATCGCGAGAGACTCTGAAGTCTTCCCCCTAAGATTTCGGCTTCCAGATTTGTCATCGCCACCCTTCCAAGGTTGAGTTGCTCCCACCATCTCCGTACCATCATCGGTCGACGTCAAGAGACAAACAACACCATTGACCGACTCCGGAGACAAAGCGGCAACCTCCACTTAAGTCCACCCCTTCACCTCCCTCTCCACCTTCACCACCCATGAGCTTCCCCAAAGTTGGAGCAAGAGCCTCAAGGTGATAGCCAATACATCAACAACCTCCAAAGATGCCCAAACCCACCGAAGATCCTCCACCTCGAGCCTCACATCATGAACTGCTTCAGACGCAATGTTTGTTTATCTTGTTATGTTATTTCCTATTTTATGTTGGACATGCACGGTTGCTTTTCCAATACCTCTTTCTCTATATAAAGAGGTGTTGGGTTCTTTTGAGAAATAGAATGGTTCATTTTCACCCACTTGCTACCAAAGCGCAATCCTAGGCCGGGTTTCGATATCCCACCGAAAAAAAAAAACCCCAAAACCCTAACACCCAAGGCCCTCTCTCTTCCTCACCATCGCTGGCACCCTCTCCCTTTCCTTCACCAACGTAGGGGTACCATTGGCAGTCCCCAGCAATGGCAAGGAGGCCCGGGCGGTGCTCCACAGGGCCCCACCAGGCGACACTCTATAAGGTCTAGCAGTGCCTAGGTAGGCCCTCGACGGCACAAGCAACACTGCCGGGGCCTTGCTGCTGATCAACAGTGACACAGGCTCCTCGTCCATGCAACGAGTGTGCAAGGCTTCCCCTAGGCCCTTGCGCACCCTGTAGCACTATGTAGGGGGTCTCTCATTACCTTGAGCGTGATTTCCAGACTTCTGTGATTCTGGATCTTCACGCTTGAGCCCTGATCTGCCTATTTTGGCTTTTTTCATGATCTAAAAATTTTTTCAAATCGCCTGAGTGGCATAGTTTTCTGTCTACAAGGCTCATCATGGCAAATTCCAATTCTTCTAAGGTGACATCAAGCGTTGTTTCCAAATCCCAAGCCTATAAGAGCCCGTTCTTTGGTCCTATCATCAAGTTGGATGAGACCAATTATCCCAGGTGGTCTTAAACGTTCCTGATGATAGTAGAGCGTCATGACAAGAAGTATATTTTATTAGAGCCGGAGCCTACAAAGAAGATAGGAAAGTACGCCACATGGAAGAAAGATAATGCAATGGTCAACGCTTGGTTGATGAATTGCGTTATCCCTTGGATTGGAGACAAGATATGTATTATCCAAATGCCAAAGCAATGTAAGACAGTATCCGTGACATGTATTCACATGAGAAAAACTCATCCCAAGTTTTTCAAATCAGTCATGAGTTGTCTCAGCTAAAGCAGGAAGGACGATCTCTCTCCCAATACTACTCTACCCTTAAAGGGTTTTAGGAGAAGTACAATGCATGCAGGCCAATCTACACGTGTGTTGCACAGGGAGAGTACCACAGAGAGCCAGTTGTTCATCAGTTTCTTTTGGGCCTTGGTCCCGAGTACATTGCTTCCTGGTCATAAATCCTCACCTTATTTAGACTTCCTGCCTTGGAAGAAGTCTACAGTCTCCTGAGTCACAATGATGTGACAGTACCTCAGACAAGAGATACTAACCACACATTTGCCCTTGGTACTATGGCTAGACGTGGTGGTAGAGGAGCTTCTTCCACTCGTAGCCATGGGAGAGGACATGGTGCTCCTGGGAGATCTCGCACCAGATGTACTTTCTGTGGCAGAGTTGGCCATGTGGAGGCTTCCTGTTGGGCCAAACATGAAAGACCTCCAATGGCTAACCAAACATCTGTAACTACTACGGATACTACTGATGTTGTGCCTATTCCGAGGGAAGATTATCATGCTTTACTTCAGCGTCTTTCCCAGTTGACTCAAGAGCTTGCCACATCTTCTACTGAGACTGCCGCCTTTGCCTCCTCATTAGGTGTGATATGTGTGCACAATCTTCTACAGGTATGACATGGGTAGTGGATTCTAGTGCTTCACACCATTTGTCAAGAGATCAGAGGTGTTTTGGTAGACTCCAATCTGTACCTCATGGCAAAACAGTACAGGTTGCAAATGGTAGGCACACACAAATTGGTGGTCAGGGGGAGGTGGCACTGACTCCTACTATGAGATTGCCTAATGCTTTCTTTGTCCTTGACTTTTCAATGAATTTATTACCTATTAATAAGATTACCAAACAGCTTCACTATCATGTTATATTTCATCAACTAGGATGCATTTTTCAGGACAAGCTGATGGGGAGGACGATTAATGGAGGACATGAAGAAGGGGGTGTGTATTGCCCAGTCCAGACACCATTTACTGCTACTTGCCAAGGTGACTCTATTTCTGCCACTGGGAGTGCCTTGCAATGGCACCATCACCTTGGTCATCTTTCTCTAGACAGGCTCAGACGTATCATCTCACACATTTCAGCTACTACAGAGATATATTGTGATGCATGTCAGTTGGGAAAGCACCATAGATCATCGTTTCCAGTACAATGCCAGGGACTAGTGCTATTTTTCAACTACTATATATGGATGTTTAGGGCCCTAATTGAATTCCTGACCAACAGGGACATAGATATTATTTGGCTATTATAGATGATTTTTCTCGTTTGTCATGGCTATTTTTGTTAAAGAATAAGTTTGATGTTGGACATATGATTAAGACTTTCTTATTAGAAATAAAGAATCAATTTTCTGTTATGGCTAAGATTATGTGATCTAATAATGCTTTAGAGTTTTGTAGCACCAGGTTAACACAATTTTACAGGTCTCATGACATCATACACCTGACACCCTGCCCTTACACCTCACAGCAAAACGATGTTGTAGAACGGAAACATAGACATATATTATATGTGGCTCGTATTCTTCTGATTCACCACTATGTGCCACACTTGGGGTGATGCAATGCTTATAGTGTGTTATTTTATTAATAGAATGCCATCTTCTGTGTTGCATGAACGGACTCCTTGACATGTCTTGTATCCTGACAGGGATCTATTTCAGCTACCCCCACAGGTGTTTGGATGTGTTACCTTTGTGCACTTAGTAGGACCAGGGAGTGACAAGTTAGCACCTAAAGCGGTGGAGTGTGTCTTCCTTGGCTATTCATGGACCCATAAGGGATACCGATGCTTTGATACAGTGGTTGGTAGGCACTATGTGAGTGCGGATGTTACATTTCATAAATCAATGCCTTATTTCTCTCTTGCAACACGACAATTAGTTCCAAAGGCCAAGTATGCCCCTATGCCAGTTCCATCTGTTCCTAATGGATGAGTTTCCCATATCTGAGGATGGTCCTACGCATGACAGTGACAGTCAAGAACCTGTGAGTGTTTATGCACCTAACAGTGCTACTAATGATCTAAGATACCAGGATCCACCTTTTATTTTTCAGAAACCGATCACCTACAAGAAACACACAACCCCAACTTCAGATCCACCGTCCTCCCCGTGTTAGGTATGTGTTGAGGTATCTCCATTCTCTGCCTAGCAGTGATTATACAGGATCAGGTGATAGTATTCCAGATGATGACCTTCCTATAGTTGTTAGGAAGGCTCCTAGTTCTTGTGGTCATTATCATGTTGCTGGAGCTGTGACTACAGCTAATTTGGGGACAACAGTTGGGCTCTTTACTATGGCTCTTACTGCTACAGAGATACCTTCCACATATCAGTAAGCCTTACTTGATCCAAAATGATGCAAAGACATGGAGGATGAGATGGCCGCACTTCATAATCGACAAACGTGGGAGATGACTTCTCTTCCTACTGGTACTTGCTTGGTAGGATCCTGTTGGATCTTTGCCTTGAAATACAATCCTAATGAGTCTATTTCAAGGTACAATGCTCGATTGGTGGCAAAGGGGTTCATGTAGACATATGAGGTGGACTTCTTTGACAGTTTCTCACCTGTGGCTTGCCTATCGATAGTACGAATACTTGTTTCTGTTGCTGCCCATAAAGATTGAATGCTTCACCAGCTCGATGTGAAGAATATTTTTCTCTATGGCAATCTTCAGGAGGAGGTTTATATGCAACAGCCCCCCGAGTTCGAGGTTCAAGGGGAGTGTGTGTGCAAATTGAAGAAGGCTATCTATGGCCTTAAGCAGAGCCCAAGAGCATGGTTCCAAAAGCTCTCAGAGGTGGTGGAGAAGATGGGCTTACAAAGATCTTCTTCAGACCATTCTTTATTTGTTAGGAGGACTGAGAAGGGGAGTGTGGTACTACTTGTTTATATCGATGATCTCATTATTACCGGTGATGACAGAGCCAGAATAGTTGAGATCAAGAGATCCTTGGTTGAGCAATTTGTTATGAAGGACCTAGGCCAGCTCCGCTATTTTCTAGGCATAAAGGTGGCTAGAAGTAAGTAAGGAATTGTCCTCTCTCAGTGCAAGTATACTTTAGATGTGTTACAGGAAACAGAGATGCTAGGGTCCAAACCTGCCAATATTCCTGTGAACCCCAAGGTGCAACTTTATGATGAGCAAGCAGAGCCTGTTAACAATAAAGCATACAAGTAGCTTGTGGGGAAAACTTTTGTACCTGAGAATTACTAGACTAGATATTGCTTTGGCAATGGAAAAGCTTGGTTAATCCATGGAGAAGCCGACTAAGCAACATTGGCAAGCAGCTCATGCAGGTGCTTAGATATCTGAAGAAAACACTTGAGTGTGGGATCCTTTTCCAAAAATGTTCTCCCATGACAATGGTTGGATATTCTAATGCTGATTCTGTAGGATGTGTTGCTGACAGAAAATCCACTACTGGGTTCTGTATTTTCGTGGCAGGTAATTTGGTTACTTGAAGGAGCAAGAAACAAGGGGTAGATTCTCTCTCTAGTGATGAGTCAAAGTATAAGGCAATGGCCCAAATAGTCACAGAGATGATCTGGTTGAGGTCTCTACTACGTGATTTACATGTCCAGATTGAAGAGCCCATGGAGATGAGATGCAATAATCGGGCAGCCACATATATAGCAGACAATCCCATGTTCCATGAGCGCACCAAGCACGTTGAAGTAGATTGCCATTACACTAGGGATCTTATTCCACATGGGTTGTTGCAAACTATCTTTATCGCATCTGAGGACCAGACTGCCGATATGTTCACAAAGCCTCTATCACATTCAGCACTTGATGACTGTTGTTCCAAGCTGAACATGATAGATACCTATGCTCCAACTTGAGAGAGAGTATTGAGATACTCCATTTACTGCTTTATTTTATCCTATTATGTTATTTCCTGTTTTAGGTTAGACATGCACTGTTATTTTCCTAATACCTCTTCTTTATATAAAGAGGTGTTGGGTTCTTTTAAGAAATAGAATAGTTCATTTTCTCCCACTATGTTAAAACCTAAAATTGTAGCAAACACAGCCTCAGTCTAGAATTTGACTATTGAGTTGTAGGAAAGTTATATTACAGTTACTAGATCAGCCATTACTATGCTGTTAGAAGGCTCAGTTAGTTTATGCAATGGCCTCGAGAGATACATCGAGCTAGTAGCCATTAGGTTCTCAAATATTTAAAGGTTTCACCAAACAAAGGACTTTTCTTTGAAAACATGGCATCTAAACGTACAAGGACATTCAAATGTTGATTATATCGATGAAGGTATGAGGATAAACTATTTACTAATGGTTTATGCATAGATGTAGAAGGCAACCTAGTTACTTGGCATTATAAGAATTGAAGTATTGTGTCAAACTTTAGCATAGAGTCATAATATTCAACCATGTCCATATTACTTGTAAATTAATCTGGGTAGGGTCAGTTCCCAAGGACTTTAGACTCTCAGTTTCATTCCTCAAGCCCATGTACATTGATAACAAGGCTACTACCTCTATTGCAAATAATCCGAACCTTTATAAGTGCATGAAACTTATTAAAGTAGATTGTCATTTCATTAAAGATGCAATGATGCAAGGCATGATCTCTACTCCATGTATTACAACCAAAGAACAAGTGCCCAATGTGTACATCAAAGCACGTCCTCCCCATAAATTGGAATTTATTTATTCGAAGCTAAACATGCATGATATCTATAATAGCTTGTAAAACTCTTGTTTCCTAGTCCTCTTGGACTTGCTACGTAATTTTTCTTAATTTCTCTATATAAGGCATCAAGTGTTTTGTGTACTAATTTGGAAATCTTTCTCAATAACACTCTTCCACCTTTTGTAGTGGACAAAGATTTTTGTGATAAGGGAAGGTCAATTAGGACATCGCCACTAGGACCTCCCTCCCACTCTTGCTCGCATACCATCACTAGACATCCATAGTTTCTCCAAGGCCATCATACCTTATCTACATGTTTTCACTGAGGAAGGCCTTAATTGAAAGATCTAAAAAATAAACATCGTAGAAACTTCAATGATAAATGCATTACTCAACCTTACAAATTTTAGGGCCTTAATTGCCATTTTGAAAGATCTTTTGAGTCTTATGGGGACTCAATTGACTTGGATGAGCAACGAGCCATTGTCATAGGCACCTACCTTCAAAATGGCTTATGCTAACTTATTAGGAAGGCGGCCATAATGAAAAATTGCCCCTGGTGATGGGCCAAAATTCCCATTTTGGAGTCCCCCTTGCTTCTCTTTTGGAGTTGTTTTGTAGGTCCGCCCTTGATTGGCAACATTAGCCATCGATCCCTCAATTGTTGTTGCTAATTGTTATGGTGAATTTATCTCTAGCCCAATGTTCACCACTTCTTTGATTGTCTTTTTGTGCAACAATCCTAGCAACGTGCCCATGATCATGGTTTTAAAAAACACACCTTAAGGCGTGCAAGGCATGCACCTCAAGGCAAAGGGGACAAAAACACACCAGTAGCCTCATGCAATTGCAGTGAGACAAGCGCCTTGACATGGTGAGGCGATGCTAAGGCATCAAGGTGGAGGCAAGGCACCACCTCACTTAAGAAACCCCTTAACACGGTCATGTGCAAGTCACATGACCACTTAATGACTTAATAACCCTAATCGAAATACCCCTTCTGCCCCATAAAGCCCTAAACTCAATCGAAGGACCTTGAAAGCTTGCCTCCTTATTCTCCGATCTCCAACCTCCAGCACCATCGTCGAAGGTCTCTGGTCTCATCGTTGATCCATTGCCAATCCCTAACTTCGATGTCCTCGGTCGGACTTCACCCCAACCATTGCTAGTCCGTCTCTAGCTCTAGTCTCCACCTTCAAGACCACACTTCCTCTTTCCTTAAGTTTATTTGGTGTTTATTTTTGCAAGTCACATGTTTATTTGGTGTCAATCAAGTCTCATTTGGTCCAACTCTTCTTCCCTCTTATCTTTTACTGTTTAATGTTATTTGGTAAGAGCTTGAACTATCTAATTTAATAAGACCTAATCAAGTTATTATTGGCAAGGTTTTAAAAAACTTGACGCTATATCGAGGCGATTTCGGTTCATAGAGGTGAGGCATAAGTCTCAAGACAATCAAGGCGTAAGATTTTAGATGAAAAATAAAAAAAAATGACACAAATATATAATGTTAAGCATTAATAATGAAAAAATAATGTAAAAATCACTTTCAATTTAATTTTACTCTAAACATAACATTTAAATGTTCATTACTAAATATCATTACCACATAATACACATACAATATTCACATATAAATTAATATAACAAGATTTAAATATACATATGTATCACACATGTAAACTCTTCAAAATCCCAAAGCAGTAATCACATAATAGTGCTAAAAAAATCAAATGTAACAAGCTTTGAAAAAACAATCACCACATAGCCTCTTCGAAAAAAACCAATTCAGTGATGACAATATGTAAATTAACCACATGAAACATTCAAACATTAATTAACATAACTAAATAGTAAAATAAAGGCATAAGTAACAAGAAAAAAATGTCATGTGCACCTCAAGAAGACTCTTATCAACAATAGCAATAAGTGACATTGAGACTTGAAAGGGGAAGAAGGCAACGATGGGCAATGGAAAGAGGACAAACCGATAAGGGGTGATGTGCAAGGGAGGTGACCGACACCTGGCAATGCAATAGTAACCACAAACAATGATAATGAAGGAGTCCAAAAATGGAGAAGAACTCGCAACAGCTAAGGGCAATGGACTTTTTAGGGCATTAAGAGGCTAGGACAATTGTTTGGGGATACGTAATGGGTATGGGTTTTTAGAAAAGGATTTTATTTACTTTATTAGATCACATGCAACTCACATGACCTTTAAATGTGCACTTTCAATTGAGGCTATAGCCTCGATTCCGCCTCACCGCCTCGGCTCCACCTCGACAAATCGAGATGCACGCCTCATACTGCAATCCCATGGCTATAGCCTTCTGATGATTTTCTTTCGCCTCACCTCGAGGCATGATTTTTAAAATATGGTTATTGGGCTATTGTTATTTGCCTTAATTGAGTATACTTTTATTTGGACCAAACATCTTCATGTTTGAATTATAGCTTTGTCATACGTATTATTATTTTCATTATGATTTAGGTTATGGCTTGCAATTTAGTACATGCAAAAGTTCTTACACCCTTTCAAAAGCAAATATCATCAGTGATATTTGTTATATTGCATTGGTATATTCAAAAATTATTAGTGATATTTGGCTCAGAACTAAAATCACTAATGCCACCGGTGATATTTCAAATATCACCGATGACATTCACCTTTGAGTCAAATATCACATGTTCTTGCAAGTCGCAATTCATGAGAGTCAAGACTTAATACAATTGGATTTTTTTATGGATGATAGGAATAAATTTTGCACTTCTTATTATCTTCAAGATTGAATTTCGTGGTGGCACCAAGGGCAAAGAGAGGAGGAAGAGGATCCAATGTCAAGTGGAAGTACTGTACGGAAATTGAGCTATAAGAAACTCAAAAGGAAAAAGGATATAACTATGTGAAATGTAACTTTTATGAGAAGAATATCACTACTAGTATTGCAAGGTTGAAGGAGAACTTTGCCAAGGCCCAAGACACCAAAATGTCAGAGCATTTGCCAAGGTACCACTTTAAGTTGAAACTAAAATTAGAGCATTCATGACAAAGAAGGAAGTTGATAGAAGAAAAGCACTTGAAGAAATGGAAAAAACTCATTGCATAAGCACATATACATTACAAGGTCCATCTGGACACGATGAAAATGAACTCATAGGATCAAGTGGTGCATAAGTAGTAAGAGGTCCTGTGAACTTATTTGATGGAGTTGGAGAAAAAGTCGAGCCTTGAAGTGATGAACCTGATAGTACTCTCCAAGGTCCTCCAAGGTAGGTTATTTTGAATTCGGCTTGTAAGAAAGAACAAAGAATCAAAATGTGTCTTAGTGTTGAGAGATTCTTTATGGATTGCCATTTAATTTGACCACCAATATGTCTTGCTGGCAAATGCTTCAAGATATAAGTGACTATAGAAGGGGTTTCAGAGGTCCTACAATGCATGAGTTATGCACTTGGATTTTAAAAGAAGTTAAGCAATAGATACCATGGTTGAACAAGCAAAAGCCTCTTAGGTGGAGATTGAATGCAGCATATTGTTTGATGGCTGGACGAATACAAAAGGACATACCTTGATCAATTTTTTGGTCAACAACCCAAAGAATTCATGTTCTTGAAATCAATTGAAACCTTTGACGAGATCAAAAATGCATATTACCTTTTCAAATTGATGGATGAGGTTGTTGAAGTTGGGGAAAGTAATGTTATCCAAGTGAAACGATAATGTATCAACTTATAGAAAAGTTGGAGAGAAATTGATGGTGTAAAGAACAAAATGATGCTTGCATTCAAAAGAAATCTTAGCCTCTTTTTTTTTTTTTTTGAAAAGGCCTAACCTCTCTTTTATACTAGAGAGATTTAGGAAAATTACATAGTTATCCAAAAATAACATAAAATAGCAAATACATCCATGGACTCAACACTCCCCCTCAAGTTGGAGTATAGATATCAACGAGACCCAACCTGTCGCACAGAAAATCAAGACATTTCTTCTTCAGAACCCTGGCAAATATAACCACCAACTAAAGCTCAAAGGAGACATAAGGAGTGCTAATCTTCCCTACAAGGACCACATCACGAACAAAGTGACAATCTGCCTTAATATGCTTAGTCCTCTCATGAAAGATCGGGTTCAAAGCAATATATGTGGCTGACTTGTTGTCACAAAGAAGTGAAACAGGTATAGTGGACTGAATGCCTAAATCATGCAAAAAGGTAACAACCCACAATCTCACAAGCAACCTGGGCCATCGCTTGATACTCGGCCTCTGTACTCGAGCACGCAACAACACTTTGCTTCTTCCTTCTCCAGGAGACTAGGTTCCCACCAAGATAAACTGCAAAGTTTGAAGTAGAACGCCGATCATCCACAAACCCAGCATAGTCTGCATTAGATTAGGCTAGAATATTCAAACTGCTACCATCTCTATAATATAGCCCTCTATCTGGTGTCCCCTTAAGGTACCTAAGAATAAGGGAAACCTCATGCCAATGACTATATCGTGAAGTTTGCATATGCTGGCTGACTCTGCTCACTGCGAAACTAATATCAGGCTCGTGATAGTAAGAGTAAACGTCCCATTATACTACAATATCGGGTGACATCTTCATACAGTGGATCCTCATCAAAAGAATGTGTAGGTAGAGGCTCAACGAGTATATCGGAGGGCTTAGTCCCAAGCAAACTAGCCTCCTTAAGGATCTACAACGTATACTGCCTCTATGACAACGAAAACACAATCCCTGCCATACTGCCTCAATCCACAAAAAATATCTAAGATCACCCAAGTCCTTGGTGACAAATGTCGACTGTAAAGACTTGGTCTAGGCAATTCCATCATCGTCATTACTAGTGAGAATCATGTCATCTATATAAACAGTCATAATAACAACTCCAGTATGATCACCATACCTAGCCCTCCTGATGAAGATGGAGTAATTAGAAGTAGAGCACTGGAACTCAATCTTCTGAATCTTTGAACTAAGCCTCTCAAACCAGACATAAAGACTCTGCTTCAACCCATATATAACCTTCCTCAAACAACAAACAAGCTCCCCCTAACTACTGTAACTTAGTGGCTGTCTCATGTACACCTCCTCAAATAAGTCACCAAACAAGAAAGCATTTTTAATATCAAGCTGATATAAAGGCCATCTTCTAACAACAGCAACTAACATGATAATCCTGAAAGAAGTAATACGAGCTCCAGGAGAGAACATCTCCAAATAGTTTATCCCATAAGTCTGGGTAAAGCCTTTGGCAACAAGCATGGCCTTATATCTATCCACTGTCCCATCAGCTATATACTTAATTGTATAAACCCATCTGCAATCAACCATTGTAGCATCCGAAGAACATGGTACAAGATTCAATGTCTTCCATGACTGTAATACCTGCATCTCCTCATCCATTGCTGTACGCCACCTAGAGTCCTGAGAGGCCTAAACAAAATCCCTGGAGATAACTGTTGTAGTAATGGTGGAAGCAAATTAATGATCCCCATCCTCCAAGTGGGCAACCCTTGTGTACTGTGAAAGAGGATGAAGAATGCATGCTCTGCTGGATCTCCTCGGAACTAACTGCTCCTCTATATCTGAACCACTCTCATCTGTTAGGTTGGGACAAGGCACTGTGTCTGGTGAAGTATGTGCTCTCCGGTAGTAAACATGTGTCACCTCCAAGGTAGCTTGTATAGAAGTTCCTTCCTCTGAGAAGTATGAAATCTTCTCAAAGAAAGTAACATCCGCTGTAACAATGTATCTCCTGCGACTCGATTCATAACACCTGCATCTCTTCTGTGTCCTAGAATACACAAGAAAGACACATTTGACTGCTCTAAGAGAGAACTTATCTTGATTGCCATATGCCTAAACAAAGCAAGTACACCTAAAAATCCTCAGTGGAAGAGCAAACGGCCTATCACAGTCTGAATAGATCACCTAAAAGGGAACCTGCCCTCCAAGCACTGACAAAGGCATTCGATTAATCAAGTAAGGTGCAATAAGTATAGCATCCCCCCAGAATTGCTTAGGAACCTTCATACAGATCATCAAGGTCCTAGCAATATCCAAGATGTGTCGAAGCTTACGCTCAGCCACACCATTCTGCTGAGATGTGTGAGCACAAGACGTCTGGTGAATAATGCCTCTAGAGGAGAAAAGGCTCTAAACATCTTGCTGCATAAACTCTAAGACATTATCACTGCAAAAGACTTTGACTGCACTGGCATACTGAGTCTAAACCTTTGACGGGATCTGTTGAATGATCTGAGGAATCTCCGAATGTGTCTCCATCAAGAAGACCCAAGTGAGGCAACTGTGATATCCACAATGACACTATAATATCAATGTCCTAGAGTAGGAACTCTAGATGGCCCTCAAACATCACAATGCACTAAAGCAAAGGGAACAGTATTCACCCCAGCAACCCTTCGTGGATAAGTGCTCTTGTGATGCTTCCCAAGTTGACAAGCTTTGCACTGCAAAGTCAAAGAATTTGGTAATCCAGGAAACATCTGTCGCATCTTCTTGAGTGACAGGTGCCCAAGTCTCTTCTGCCATAGCCAAGGATTAGTAGCTATGGATACTGCTCCAACAAACAACGTAGGTGTGTCTAGGTAATAGAGACGATCTTACTTTATACCCCCACCTGTAATATCTCATGTCTGTTGGTCCTAAAAGTAACAATGACCTTCATCAAATAGTACTCGACACCCGAGATCCTTGCAAATGCGACTCACGGACAATAGGTTCATTAGGAACTCTGGAGCATAATGAACCTCTTCAATCATTATCTTTGGAGATGCGTGTACATGCCCAATTGTAGTGATTGGTGAAGTAGCTCCATTAACTACTCCGACACCCTTGATCTCACGTGGAGCCCTGGGATTCACAAGTCGCTCTACATCTCTTCTAAAGTGAATAGAGGCACCACAGTCAACTACCCATACTCCTTTGATCCTCTTCTTCCTCTTTGGTTCTTCTTGGACTCCAAACACAAGTCCCTTCAGATCTAAAATTGATTCTTCTTGTGGACCAATCACATTTTCTTTGCATGAGAGAGGGCTCATCATCATCCTTGAGGGAGATAGCATCATTGTCAATGGTGTGAGAAGGCACATCACCACACATATAATGTGTAAAAGACTTCGTCACGCAAGAAACACCACCAAGAACCAAAAAACAAGAACTGAGACCATGTATTAATCTAATAGGCCATCAGCATACCTTCTGCAGGTCTACTAGCAGTGGCAGCAAGCCTGCTAAGCCCCTGGGCAGCGGCAACAGGGTCACCAACCCCTAGGCGGCGATGGCTGCAGGTCTGCCGATGGTGGCAGTAGGCCCGCTAGGCACCTGGTTGCTAGCAACGACGTTAAGTGGCCTCTCTCCAGCGTCAATGTTGATACTGCCATGCTCCATCGAGTATTCGTTGATCAAATCACCTTTATGTTAGTTGGTGATTTGATCATCTTTTGGGTGGATATTTGGTAGGATATTGAAGCACCAGCTTAAAACCGCTGCTCTGATACCATGTAATGAACAAAATGATGCCTTTCATTCAAAAGAAACTCTAGCTCTCTTTTATACTAAAGAGGTTTGGGAAAATTACATAGTCATCCAAAAATAACATAAAATAGCAAATACATCCTTAGGCTCAACAGATGGAAAAGAGAAAACATTTGTATTGGACTCCATACGTTACTCATTGCATCAACCTCATGTCAGAGGATATCAAGAAATTACCTATGGATGACTCTATTTTCAAGAAGGTTAAACAAATCATCAACTAGATATATGCACATGCTTGGGTGGTGGCCATGGTAAAGAAGCATGTAAGAGAAGACTTAGTAAGACTTGTCGTTACTCGATTTTCAACTATTTTCCTTACTTAAAAGATATTGCTTAGTACAAAAGATGCTTTTGAGTCTTTTTTCACCTCAAAAAGGTGGAAGTCCAGCAACCATGCATTGAAGGTCCAAGGCAAACAGTATAGAATATTGTCTTGGAAAGCTGAATATTTTGACCTGGTGTACCCTATGTAATCAAGAAAATCAAATCACTGGTGATGGTTTTAAGAAAAGTGAACTCTGAACAATATCCACTTATGGGATTTATCTATAAGGCTATCGACACTGCTAAAATTTAAGCAATGATGAAAATAAGTACAAGACGATATGGGACATCAACTCAAGATGGGACAAGCAATTGCATACACACTTGCATGTTACTACCTATTCTCTAAATCCCCAATGCTAATATGAACCAACATTTTCAATTGATTTAGAAGTAAAGATGGGGTTGTATTCATGCTTCCAGAGGTTGGTTCTCGACAAAGAGGAGGGATTCAAGATTGATCTCCAAACAAATAAATTTGTTAATGGAAGAGGGCTATTTGGATGATCCAATGGCATCAAGACTCGGAAGAAGAGTCCTATAAAGTAATTGACTCCTTTCTATCATTTAAATTAAATTAGTTAGATATAGGGTCACATTAGTTAGGATTGGGTGTCTCATTTTTAGTCTCTGGGTGTCCTATTTTTAGTCTTTCTCATTTTTTTTGTGAGTTACTGTGCTTTATGGTATTTCCTTATATGCCTAAACTCTCTCTCTATATAAAGAAGGTTAAGGTTTTCTTAATAGAATAACTAGAACCAAGTTGATTTTTTTCAATATGGTATCAAAGTGAGTTTGATCCCATTTAAAAAAGAAACACCACCGAAAATGCTAAAAGAAGGCCACCGACGATGTCGTCAGGCCTCGTAGTCACCAGTGAGCCTTTGGTGGCCCTCCCCTCTAGGCAACCCCTCAGGGGCTACTTTTCTTCTCTCATCTCTCGATTGAGGTCCCTACAATAACTCTTTTATGAGGATCCTCTCTTACAAACACTTATTTTTGAAAATTTAATCTCCATTAAAGGGGAAGAAGGATGCAACCCAAAATAGGGGTGGAAGGGAGGGGAGACACCACGAGCCCATAAGGGAGGGAACTCTTATGCCTCAAAACAAGGGATACAATGCCCTATAAGAGGGGGCACCAAAACTTAGACAAAACCAAGAAAAAAATTAAAAACTACAACAAAAAAAAAGAAGATCAAACACATATTTCTCAGCATGCTCCACGCATGGGTAACAATCCACGTGTAAACCAACAATTTGCATGAGATAGGAAACCAATATCTATGATCGGTAACTAGTATCTGTTACTAGCATAAACCCAACCATGTTGAGTCATGTATGTGGCCCCTAGAAATGTCAAAGGGAGGCCATAAATGTGGCCCCTAGAAATGTCAAAGGGAGGCCATAAATGTGGAAGGCAGAGTCCAAGCTAAATCAAATTGCTATCACAATCTCAAATGCATGTATACCAATACCACTACGTCAACACTAGAGAAGATGAGCATCCCCCCGAGTAGCTATTCAAAGGAATTGGAAGCATCTCATAAGCCATTGGCCAAGCATCTTTTAGGTTGTCCTTTCTTCATAAACGCATATTTACAAGATTGGCAACATGCTTGGATTTGTAGGGTAGCCAAGCATGGATGGTGATTGATGAAGAGAGGATCCATGGGACAGCTTTAAAAGAGAGATTTGGCATACTAGTAGCTTTGACAAGCACCCACCAACCCCACCAGTGGCTCTTTGCATCGTGGGTCAAGATGAGTATGATAAGACTAGGAAATCAAGCAACTAGCTATTAGTGAACATGGGGGAGACGTTCGATCAGTGGGTGTTTATAAAGCATTTCAGCATTGAGGGCTTGCCATAGTTCACACTTCAAGATGCAGCAACTCGACAGAGGTGAGGAGGGAATGGAGGGGTGGAAGGCCTCAACCATGAAACAAAGGTGGTACATGGAACCCCTCAAGGAAAAGAGAGGATAGCAAAAAATTGGGGAGAGGCAGAGCAAGGGGAGGAGACCTTAACTAGAAGTCATGGGCCACCCAGCACCCAGATATGGTGGTGGCATAGATCTAGAGGGGAGTGGGACAACTATCACTGTTCATGGGACACTTAATCAACAAGGTGGGGACTAAACTCAACCTAGTACTACAGAGATCTAAAAGACGAACCACCTATGCTAAATGTGTCATTCTCAATAATAAATTAATTTACATTGTGACATGGGTTATTCTTGATTAAAAGTACATTTCGGCAAAGAACCTAGCTAGGCTTGATGCGAAAGTTTGACATTTTGATACAGATAAGGTTAATATCATCATAAAAAAGACTGCCCGTCATTTATCTCCTAATGAATTAGATCATGCATCTTTATTCTAATTAAAATTTTAGCCATACTCTGAGCAGTCTTCATAGATGGCTAGCCAATTCCTTCTAGGCCCTCCAACATTTTCACTGTTTTGAAAATATTCTGCCAGCAGTTTCATATTACCTGAAGCAAAAAGAATTCACTCAATTAAATCGCTCAAAAGCATGTAGACTGCAAGTTACTCTATTGTTTTGCCTATAAGTGAGATCAACACGTGACAAATGAAACCTTATCGCTATGTTTTAAGAGTATATATTCATTACAATTAATTATTGACAGTATACAAGATAAGATGATTTCATCTAACACAAAAGGAATATAGAAATATTCACAAGGGGGTTGATGACAGAAGAGCTCTTTATCAGTTGAGACAAGAAGTCCAAGGTTTTTGAGAACATCAGATTGGCATTTCTCCCTAAGATCAAAGTAATAATAGAAGCAAGACTTCAATTTTTTTTTTTTTTGCAAATATCATTTATAAGGATTGCATAGAAATTGTAGAGATCAAGGCTCAGGATAACCAACAATTGGACAAGAACAGGTATTACTAGTTTTCTAGTGAATATTACAGCCCAAAGCTAAGAACAAACAGAAGTTAGAGTGTTGAATCTTCAAAGGAAGCATGACATCACTTTTTACAAGATAGAACTTACTAGGCTAAGTTTGTAGAGGCAATGTCCACAAAAAGGAAAAGCAGCAGCTTCTTGAAAAGTTTTTTTTGAGAAAGGAAAAGGAAGATTACCTGAGGTCAGTAATCATCCAATGGTTGCATTAATCATAAAAAAAGGAACAGACTTGCATGTTTTGTAGCCAGAAATCAGTCAAAAAGCTTACTATTATACAATTAAGAACACTAACAAAAGTCACTTATAGAAGCATAGTTATAAAGGGGGAATTCAAGAACCATATAAGGAAAAAGTCATGCAGAATAGGAGGCATTCATCAAGTGGGGGCCTGCGGACAGAGCATTATTAGCGGAAAGCTTGGTACAAGACATTTCAAGGATCCCTATACTGGATCCCTCAAATTCGCATAGGAGTTCATGCACCACAACAATCTTGTGCACTTCCTCTTCCCATTTAGGATGAGTAGAAATGCACCACATAAGCATAATCACTCGTCCAACTAGTTGGCAGAGTTTGGATGTTTTACACCATCCAAAGCACTGAAAAAATGGGAAGTGGGCATGCAGAAGATAGTTGTGGTACACGAAGTGCCATAAAAATTTGAGAGATCCATTATGGGGCATACAAGCCTTTTTTAAGAGCTTTCGCCAAACACGGTGAATGCTAATCATTGCTCAACATTATGAATATCAACTACAAGTAGTAGAATCTAGTTCAAGGCTTGTTAGCTTGCAAATGTAGTGCTTTTAGATCAAAGAAGGCTCAAGGATGGATATTTTATCATTTTGTTCTTTCTAGAAAGAAAAAAAGTAAGCTAAAAACTTTCTACATTATCTGACTTTTTCAGTGAGAAGAGAAGTGACACAAATATAATTTTAACATCCTCCAGGATCCTTTAGACATCATGCATAGTTTTATGTACAGTCTTTGATGTTGACAATGCATAGATGTGATCAATTAGATTCTGCATGTCTCAACCTAGATCCATTGTGTTGAGTTAGGGGATTGGGGCATCACATAGCTGAGTGTAATTGAGATGTAGATGAATAGATGGATTACTGGGGACAAAAAGAGGGATACTGAAAATGGGTGTCTAAAAGAATTATGCAGCATGAGTTGATGTAAAGCTGCAGGGAAAAATTTTAAGATGGTTTGCTGTTAATGCAGAATATCATGTATGGTCAATATGAATGGTACACTTCATGTCTGGTGCTTTTTAATACCATGCTGCTGGTGGCCCGGTGCTACAATCTTTAGCCCAACTTAAGTTCCCAATGGACTGAATTTTCACCATTTAGAAAGCCTCTTATTTTATTCTATGGCACTCATTTATCTTAGAGTTGTTAAGCATAGGAGACGAGTTTCTATTGGCTAAATTTATTTTTTAGTAAATGCAGAATCAATTTTTCTTTAGACTTTTGTATAAATGCTAATCCTTGAAGTTCTTTCAAGAAGAATAGGTAGGTTAAAATCTAAGATTATGCAAATGTTATCTCCAGCTCACATCTTCCACCCTTGCCAAAGCCCTTCCATTGTAATGAACCAAAGACAAGAAGGTTCTTCCAATCCAAGATTTCCTTTTTTAATCTTTTTAGAATGAATAGCAGCTGAACAAGTTGAAAAGTTTCTATTTGGAATTGATAATCATGAATCAAATATGTAAAAACAGAAGAACTTACGCAAGTCAATTTCAAAAAGTCTCCTCAGTCCAGGCCTCTGAACCTTTACTACAACTTCCTCTCCATTATGGAGTGTAGCTCGATGTACCTAAGGTTAAAACTTTTATTATAATGTCAAATTTACTATAAAGATTACTCAGTAATTGCAAAAATTAGAATTTGTCCAACAAAGGAATGCCACAAACAGAAATGAAAATAGACTTCTAGTCACACATCCCTTGAGATAACAAACTGCACGTATAAGGCATTTCAGCATTGTATATAGGAAAAAAAATCAACAAAGCATTAAATATTCAACATTGATATGAGCTTCTACAGTGGAAAATAACTTATGCTTCCCCAGATCTTAGAATTGAAATTTCAATAGGTGTTGAAAGCATTATCTTCGGATAACATACATAGAGCAATAAAACTAATCCTTGGCATACCAAATGAGCAATGAAGTGATGGTGATTCTTATTTTTGTTATTCTAGCACTCCCCTCAAGTTAAAGCATAAATATCTTACCTGAAAATGTTGTAAGGAAGTCTCTTTTGCTTTTTCCTCTTGGTCTAGTATCTTGTAATTTTCTCTCTATTTTGGAGCTTTAATAAATTTTGGATAGTTATTAACCTCCGATAACTATTCTTTCTTCTTTCAAAAAAATAATCTCTCAAGCTTAGCATAGAAGGAATGAACTCCAAATAATGGCAAGCAAGGGCTTTGGTGAAAACATCTAACTGCTTCTTTGTATATATGTCTTAGAGAGTTGTTATTTTTTAGTTTGATATTTCTATTTCTTTACGAACATGTATGCAATTTTTGTATCCCCCCCTCTCTATATAAGAGAGGTTATGGTTTCTATTTGAAATAACATATTTCATTTTCTTCCGCATGGTATCGGAGTTGCTTTTTTTTTTTTTGAAAAGTGGAAAGGGCGGTTATCCAAATAATAACCACCCAAAATTGTATTAATTAAAAAACAAAGGCCTTAGGCCCAATTTCATATTGTCATTCCAAAAAGAAATCAACGAAGAAACAAACTCCACTACATTCTCCACATAAGGTGCACCCCTCTAAAAACAACCACATGCCTCTCTAACCACAAGCCCCACAGCACAGCCATTTGTCTTAGACCGGTGTTTGATAACTCGATTCCTATACCACCTTTCTTCTACCAACAAACCCCTTCATCGATCTGCCACCGCTACCACCTCGACTACCCTACCACGGCAACAGAGCACCACCAACGTGTGATAGCACACCGCCAACACTCAACAACAGAGCGCTACCAACAAGTGGCAGCAACATACTCAACACACGACCACAAGGCATGCAACACGATGCAGCAACGCTTGCAGCACCACAATGCGCATTGTACTTAGCGTGGGCATGCGCATGTGATTCTCCCTCCAACCTTTCTTGTGTTGTTCTCTACCCCTGGAGATGATACTCTATCCTTTGTGACGCACTCCTAGTTTATCTACTTCTCCAATGGATTGTGGTTGATCAAGTCTTTGCTATGGCAACTTAACTCCATCAATTACTGATTGGGAATGTTTCCCAACTCATGCTTAAGATCGTCTCCCATTACTGCTTAGGATCGTTTTCTGTCGTTACACTCGTCTCGATATGTTGTCTTCTTGAAGGGTTACCATTCAAATGAATCTATACCAAAGACACTCTAACCACATGTGATGATGGTCCCCGTGCTCTTGTTGCCTTCACCTATTTTGATTAAGCTTAAGCGAATTTGATATCTACCACTGCTAGCAAGTGGGTGATTAACTTAGGTACATCCACTCATGTCACTGGCAATCCCAGTTCTCTACATAGAACCCAACTAGCCAGAATAGTTACCTCCGTGAAGGTGGCAAATGGTTTCTACTCCATAGTGACTGCAATTGGAGAGGTTTAGTTTTCTTCTAGGCTGCAGTTGTCGGATGTTCACTATACACTTAAGTTTCCTATGAGCCTCCTCTCTATGAGTAAGTTATGCAAGGATTTGAAGTGTCATGTCATATTTGATGAGCACCATTGCTACTCTCGGGACAAGCAAACCAATTAGATTATTGGTAGCAAATATAAGAGGGATTTACTATACTACCTTGATAATCCTACTCATGTTGTCAAAGCAGCCTCTATTTCCATGGATCTGCTACTCTGCCACCGTTGACATGGTCATCCTTCCTTTAGGAAGCTTCGCCAAATGTTCCCAGATCTGCCCGTGTCCACCACATTTGATTGTGAGGCTTGTCGATTAGGCAAGCATTATCAATCTACCTTTCCTCCACAAATTGAGGAACGCAGCAAATTAACCTTTCAATTGCTCCACTGAGATGTTTAGGGGTCATCTCGCATGACTAACATTGCAAGATAAAATTATATACTGGAAGGATCTCTTGTAAATATTTTTAGTGTGTGTCAATTATGATAATTTTACTTTTCTTGAGCTATAAGCAACCTTTCTTGGGGTGTAAGCAACCCCATGTATTATAAATATGTTTCCTAGGGCCTCCTCTCAAACTATGGAGAGTTGTAACCATAGGCCTAAACATAGAGAGGCACAATCTCTTGAACTAGGTTAACAATTCTCTCTGTCGTATCAAAGCACAATCCGTCATATAAATGGATTGTTTTTTTTTCCTCTAGTTGGTCCAATCATTTATCATTTAAGCCACATATGTTGTTTCTCAAATCGAGGATCTTGCTCTCCTCGTTACATCTAGATCATGTCTACAACCACCAAATCTAACTACTTCCAGTGATCCTTGACCATCACCAGTTCTCCTTTGATAGTCGCTACGCCTATTTAGGTGGTAGAAGGGCCATCGTTGGGCTCTATTCTAACGGATCTAGTTTTTCTGACCAAATACAATTAGGACCTTCATCACCAACCAGATTCGGTTGGATCCCCTTGCTATTCAATCCTAACCACAGCTGCCAAACCATTATCGGACCATCGCTATCTCAAGCGACCCCACCTATCCTCACTGGATTAGCCTTCCAATCCCCAACGTCACCACTCCTTTCGATTGTAGTGGTTTGCTCCGCCCGCGTTATTTAGGATTTATTTCATAAACCCTTTTTTCCCTTATTTTCCCAAAAAAAAGGGGGGGTTTGTTTTTGTGGACATGCGCGTGTTATGAGGGGCTATTATGTTATTGTTGATAATTTAGTGGATGCATGTGTGATTTACCCAAGTCTCTCCTATATAAAAAAGACTAGGTTTTCTTTTAATGAATGAATTGCATCTTTTCTCTTCACATGGTATCGGAGTGGCAATCCTAGATCGACGGTTTGGTATGCTACCAAATACCTTCTCATCTTCATATGCACGATCAACAGATGGCAAGGGTGATTTGATGATGGAAGTTGTTGTGGTTTCCCATCGCCCCACAGACTTGTGCACCTACCCCCTATATCGTCCAGCAACAAGATCCTTAAGGATCAATCCAAGATCCTACATATAGTGAAGCGGTTCTTTGCAGAGGTGAAGAATGTCTACTCGACCTCTACCAATACCTTTCACAATGATAATGCTCCAGAATTCATGCAAAAGGAGCTCGAGTCATTCTTTATCATGAATGACACCTTACATCAAACATCTTGTGCATATACCTCTTAGCAGAATGGTATTGCCGAGAGGAAGCTATAACATAAACTGGGCATTGCTAGGATCCTTGCCTTCATGAAGGTGCTGTGACAGCTTTGGGGAGATGTTGTACTCACAACCGCGTATCTGATCAATCGAGCCCCCCTTATCTATCTTGAAAAGGGAAATCCCATTCCTATTGTTGCATCCTGATGTGGATCAACGCTTTGCTCTCCCACTACGTGTCTTTAGATGCACATGCTTTATGCATGACTTTCGGAAACAGGATAAGCTACCTCCACGAGCACTTAAGTGTGTACTACCTGGTTACTCCAGCGCTTAGAAGGAATGCAAGTGTTATGAATCGAGTAGTCGATGATATATAGTTACTGCAGATGTAACCTTCCTTTAGAAGGTTCCTTTTTTCTCTAAGGGACCAATATCAAGCTTGTTCCTTACCAACTATAAACATGTCACAGACAAGATAAGGAGCATCCTATTCTATTGCCTACAATGTCCTCTCCTACCCTTGATGATAGTAGTTGAATAAGATAAATAATACGAAAGCATAATAACAAGATATCAAAAGTATAAAAACAATCAAAACAACACTTGGGTTTATGTTGAAACCCCACTCACGAAGAATAGGGAGAAACTACGAGAGAAGTGCCCTTATGGGCATGTATCTCTCTTATTCTTCTCAAAGTAATAAAAGAGCACACACCTATTTATAAGCTACCGCACACAATACAAAGTCATACTCCACTATGTGAGACTAAACAAACTACATACACCAACACTCCCCCTCAAGATGGAGCACATGATGCCCAGCTTGTACAATACAAAAAATCCCACTCTACACAATAAAGCACAACTCTCTAGTTCTTACTTGTAGGCTGGTGTGCTAACGATGATAGGGCTGAAGTTGTTGGAAGAACTGCTGTAACTGGCTCTAGCAAGGGCCTCTTTTCTAGAGACCTCAACAAGTGCTAGTGGCTCTACATTCAATAACCCTGGCATGTGATTTTCCTTTGAAGACCTCAAAACTGGATCTCCCCTCTGAAGTCCACAAAATTGGACTCCTACATAAAAACCTGACATGAGCCCTTCCTTTGAGGACCTCAAAACTGAATCTTTCTCTCTAAAGACCTCGAAACTCTAGACCTCCCAGAGTTATGGTTTCTCATGTGGTGATCTACAACAAAGAGACTTCACCTCAAAACTGAATCTTTCTCTCTAAAGACCTCGAAACTCTAGACCTCCCAGAGTTATGGTTTCTCATGTGGTGATCTACAACAAAGAGACTTCCAAATGGGAGTGACTACAATAGGATCCACAGTCTACCTTTCTCCCATACTCGTATGAGAGAAGAAAATAACAAAGAGAAAAAACAATAAGAGAAGAACTTCTCCCCCTCTTCTCATAAACACTCATTATCATTTCTTTTTTTTTTTGGGTTTTTACATATATACCTTTGTAAATTTTCAATAAGATGTATATATCCTTATATTTTTTATATTTACATATATACCCCTATAAACTTGCTTCGTTAAGGCCGTATACCCCTGCTTCATTAAACCAAATGGAAAATGTAAAAAAAATATATAAAAAAATAGAAAAATTTATATTTTCATCCCCATATTTTCCCCTTAAACCCTCACACCTCCTCCTTCTCCCCCTTCCTCTCCTTCTCCCTTATTTTCCTCTCCTTCTCCAACCTTGGCAAACTCGCTCCCAGACCTACATTCACTGCCAGCAGCCCCACCTTGTAGAACACCACGGCATTCACGCAGCCACCTCCCCTACTACAATCCCAAGGCTCATTGCGTACGGCGACATCGAGGTGGTGAAGATGGCGAGCTTGCCATAAATGGCCACGTGGAGGTCGTAGTAGGGGAGGTAGCGACAGAGGCACTGGAGGAGGGGGAGGACGAGGAGGAGGAGGAGGTATGAGGATTCAGGGAGAAAATAAGGGGATGAAAATCTAAACTTTCCTTTTTTTTGGACGTTTTCCGTTCGATTTAACGGAACAGGGATATACGACCTTAACGGAGCAAATTTATAAGGATATATACATAAATATCAAAAACATGGGACATATATGTCTTATCGAAAATTTACAAAGATATATATATAAACCCCTTTTTTTATATATCATTTTTTCATTTTTTTTCTCTCTTTTTTTCACTCAACTCATCAATAAACAATAAGATAAAAAGGTATGAAGACCCATGCACTCAGCGGAGTATGGCCTTGTCTCCTTTATATCTCCATTTTTTTTCCGCATGACTAACCAACAACTCACTAGAAGACATGATAAAAAATATAAAATGGCCATTACACTCGATGGGTTTCCACGAAATCCCCGCGATTCGGTGCAAGATCTCTGCCTCGTGCGCGCAAGTTCTCAAGTAAACCCAAATAATGCTGCAGTTGATCTCGCTTCATCAGCGTCGTTTTCCTCAGCTTTACGAGATCATCACCGCTGATCATGGCCCATGCCGCGCGAGCTTCTTCTTCGACTTCTTAGCTACATGTGCGACTCCTCGTGCACAGCCTTGCGTGTGCACCGTCTCGATGAGCGCCTCCTTCACCGCCATGTCATCGCAAGATCCACGCCGCAAGATCGACACCGCAATCGCCGCCATGTTGCCTTCGCCCTCGCCGCCAAGAGTAGATCTTCTCGCTGCTCTTGCTACTACTACTGCGTCAAGAGCGATGACTGCCATCCCCATTGCCATCCTGCAGCGCCTCCTCAAACCACTACCTCCTCAAGCAAGAACCCAAGGAGGAGGCCTTCAACACCATCTTGCGCCACTGTCGGCCCTTTGGCCAGTTGGTGGGCCTTCTCCTCGCCACCTATGGCTACTACACAGCCCAACCTTGCTCGCGTGGCCACCAGCAACGGCGTGTTGCCTTCTGCGCTGCCTGGGATCGCCCCGAGCAGTCCCTTACAGTGTCGCAACACCCCTGCTCCACCTCATGCCGCCTTTTATGGCCTACTGGTGCAAGGATCTAGTGCGCAGCACCTTCTTGTCTCATCGCCTGGCGACTCTTGGCCTCCAATGGCCATCGGCTACTGCCTACAAGCAATTCTAGGTCACCGACCGACACACCGTCACCTTCTCTTCTTACATGTAACAAAATAAAACTTCCAAAAAATAATAAAGATAATCGCAATGACCACAAAAATAATCCAAGAATGAATTTGATTTCGAGTAGAATAAGATAAATAATGTGAAAGTATAATGATAAGATATCAAAAGTATAAAAATAATTAAAGGAATACTTGGGTTTACTTGAGAATCCCATCATAAAGAGTAGGAAGAAAATCACGGAAGAAGTATCCATATAGGCGTATATCTCTATTATTCTTCTCAAAGAAATAAGAAAGGTGTACATATTTATTTATACGTCATCACACACAACACAAAGTCTCACTCCATTATGTAAGACTAAACCAACTACATACTCCAACAATGATAGTCACATGTCCTCGCAGACACAATCAGAGTAACAATGATGAGAGACCAATTGCTCTGAGGAAAGTCATTCACACTCATAGACTCTATCTTGTCTCTCATTTTAGAATCACAACACATTTAAATTCTCATATAAAGTGAATTTCCAAAGCATTGCTTAGCATTATTATTCCACATGCCTACTTAGAAGCCTCCCAAGATCCTTAGTGGAAGGCCACTATGGATGTAGAGATAGAGACCCTTACCACTCATGGCGCATGAGAGCTTGTGCCATGTCCAAAGAGGGGTCAAAGTTGTCGATTGCAAGTGGGTTTACACAATCAAGTGTGTTTCGAATGGCAATATTAATAGACTCAATGCAAGACTGGTGGTCAAAGGTTTTATGTAGACCTCTAGAGTAGACTACATTGAGACCTCTCTTGTGACTCAAGTTGCTTTCATACGTGCTATTATATCCGTTGCTATTAACAGGAATTGGCCACTATATCAACTTGACATCGAGAATGCCTTCCTCTACGAAGAGCTAACTGAGGAAGTGTATAATTTGTTTCTAAGAAATAAAGAAGGGTCACTCAAGAAATAATGATCCTCTCCATATTCATTAAAAGGCCTTTTTTTAAGATACAAGAGTTAGAAGGTCATCCCTGCCTTCATAAAGCAGCCCAAAGACTTTTAAAGGTAAAAGCCTAACTTATCACATTTTTCACATAAGCTCTTTCTCCCTTGAAAATTACCCCATTTCTATGCAACCACATTGACTAAAAGATAGAAAGTGGATGTACCCACTCCCTTTTTAAATCTGAAATTTCCTCGTCCAAAAGATCCCCAAAAAGCATCCCAAGAGGAGTGGTTAATCCAATCAATCTGAGCTAATATCTAGACTTCCATTGCAAAATGGCAGCTAAAAAATAAATGACAGCAGTCTTCTAGATCGTCATCGCATAAAGAACATGTCATGCTTGAGCAAAAGGAAATTTTATTAAAATAGACTTCAGTCATATTCTTCTCTCTTCCCAACATCCTGACAAAAATCTTAACCTTCAAAAGGACTCATGTCTTCCAAATAAGTCGTAATCTCTAAAGGCTAGTTTACGGTATGGGTTAACCAACACAAGTTAACATCTTCGCAACAGAGGATAACCCTTATTTGTGTTTACTTGAGATCAAGGGTTAACCCTTGTTTGTATTTACTGAACAGAGGTTAGGAGTGGGGGTTAACCTGTGATGTGAAAGATGGGTATTTACTTGGTTATAGGGGTTAAAATGGAGGTTAAGGTGACAAAAGACACATTTACCCTTAAGATGGTAGGTATATTAGTTGGTAAATAATTTTTTATATTTAATAAATATAACATAAATCCATTAATGAATCATTTTTTACATAATATCATAAGTGATATTTCAAATGTTACCAATGATATTTCAATTCAAAATAAAAAATCACTTAACAAATTAACAAATTGTAGTACAACCTATATTAATGAAACATAGTTGAAATTATTTCATTTCTTAAATACTAATTATCTTATATTGTAATTAGTAATTATGTTATTTGCTAATTTGAAAGTATGCAGTAATTTCATTAGATAATAATTAATTTATAGTAATAATAATATGTTTTTACTATATACTAAAATTATAAATAGATTAGTATTATAGTTATGTAGTAGTTCTAGTTTTCAATAATATATTAATTATTACAAACTAATTTGATAAAGATATAATAATTTTTGTTATTATTGTAAAATAATTATCTTACAATGCAATGAAAGGAAATGTCCAAACCTAATTATCAAATGACCCAATACCTCTTTATACAGAAGAGAGATATTGGGTAAATAACAATGCATGAACAAGAAATAACAAAACAGAACATAAGACAAATATAAACAGGAGCATCTCAATACTCCCCCTCAAGGTGGAGCATAAATGTCAATCATGCTTAACTTTGGAATAGCAATCATCAAAGGCAGCACGAGGAAGAGGCTTTGTGAATATATTAGTTGTCTGGTTCTCAGATGTGACAAAAGTAGTGCGCAACATCCCACATTGAATCAGGTCTCTAGTGTAGTGATAATCTACCTCAACATACTTCGTGCACTCATGGAACATGAAATTGTTGGCTATATATGTGGTTGCCTTATTATCACACCTCATCCCCATAGGCTCCTTTATCTGGACATGCAAATCATGTAGTAGAGACCTCACCTAGATCATCTCTGCGGTTGTCTGGGCCATGGCCTGATACTCTGACTCGGCACTGAAGCGTGACACCACTCCATGTTTCTTGCTCCTTCATGTAACCAGATTCCTGCCACAAACGTACAAAATCCAGTAGTGGATTTTCTATCAGCAACATACCCTACATAGTCAGCATCAGAATATTCAATTAGGCTGCGTTTGGTTGGGGGATAGTGTTACTCCAGGATAAAATTGGAGTGAAATAAGTATAAAAAGATATTTGGTTGATGGGTTTGTAATATTTGGTGGGATTGTAATGATTGGGAGACTTATAATAATTGGTATGGTGGTTTTGTGTGAGAAGAGAGAGAGAGAGTTAGTGGGTTTTGATGTGATGGGTTGTAGTTCTTAGGTAGTGTTTTTTGAGTTGTATGTGGGAAGAGAGAATATTAGTGGGCTTCGAAATTCGTGTGGACACAACTTTTGATAGTGCCTCGTATCCCACATAGCCAACACCTAAGCCTATTCCTAACCCACCCCTAATCCCTTATCCCACATGATGACCATCAGCCAAACACAACCTTATTGTAATAGGAGACCCTTTCTGGAATAGGATCCCACATCTGGGTGTCTTCATCAAGTATCTAAGCAGCTGCATAGCTGCCTGCCAATGTAACCTAGTCGGCTTCTCCATGAATTGACTAAGCCTTCCCACAGCCAAAGCAATATCTGGTCTGGTAATCTTCAGGTACAAAAGTTTCCCAACTAGCTGCCTGTAGGATCTACTATCAACATACTCTACCTGCTCATCATAGAGATGTACCTTGGGGTCCATAGGAATGTTAGCTGGCTTGGACTCCAACATGTTTGTTGCTTGTAGCACATCTAAGGCATATTTGCACTGAGAAAGTATAATACCTCGTTTGCTTTTTGCTACCTCTATGCCCAGAAAATATCAGACCTGACCTAGGTCCTTCATAACAAATAGCTCAGCCAAGGACCTCTTAACCTTACCTATTTTGGCTTTATCATCACCAGTAATGATGAGATTATCAACATAGACAAGCAGTGTCCTAATTCCACACTCAATCTTCCTGACAAAGTGAAAGTGATATGAAGATCTCTGCAGTCTCATCTTTTCCACCACCTCGAAGAGCTTCTAGAATCAAGCTCTCGAACTCTGCTTAAGGCCATAAATGACCTTCTTCAACATGCATACACACTCCCCTTGAACCTCGAACCTGTGGGGTTGTTGCATATATACCTCATCCTGAAGATCGCCATATAAAGGAAGGCATTTTTCACATCAAGCTGATGAAGCATCCAATTCTTGTGAGTAGCAACTACGACAAGTATCTTGGCTATGGACAAGCGAGCAATTGGAAAGAATGTGTCAAAGAAGTCCATCCCGTATGTCTGAGTGAACCCCTTTACCACCAACCAAGCCTTATACCTTGAAATAGGCTCATTAAGGTTGTATTTCAAGGTAAAGACCCAACAACATCTCACCAAGCGAGCACCAGTAGGAAGAGAAGTCAGCTCCCAAGTCTGTTTGCTGCGAAGTGTGGCCATCTCATCCTCTATGGCTATACTCCATTTTGGATGAAGCAAGGCCTGCTGATATGTGGAGGGAATCTTCGTAGTAGCAAGAGCTGTGGTAAATAGCCCAAATGTCTTCCCCAAATTAATTGTAGTCACTACTCCAGCAACATGATATTGAGCACAAGAACAAGGAGCCTTCCTAACAGCAATAGAAAGGTCATCATTCGGAATACTATCACCAGGTCTTGCACAATCACCACTAGAAACATCATCAGATGCCTCAACACATACATGACTCAGGTAGAATGGTGGATCTGAAGTGGGTGGGGGGAGGGGGCTATGTTTTCTGTAAGTGACTGGCAGCTGAAAAGTAATCAGTGGATCTCTGAATCTCTAATCATCAGTGCCACTGTCAGGTGTTAAACTACTCACAGGTGCCTAACTGTCAATGTCAGGAGAAAGACCAGCCTCAAATATAGGAAACTCGTCCATAGGCACAGGTGGAACAGGCATAGGGGGAAACTCAACCTTAAAGACCAATTGTCATGCTGCAAGAAAAAAATAAGGGACGAATTTATGGAAGGTAACATCAACAATCACATAGTACTTTCCAGCAATAGTATCAAGGCACTTGTACCTCTTCTGTGTCTGTAAATAGCCAAGGAAGACACACTTGACTACTCTAGGTGCTAACCCCTTCCTGATCCCAGTAAATGCACAAAGGCAACACATCTAAATATCCAAGGAGGTAGCTGGAATAAATCTCTGTCAGGGTACAAAACATGCTATGGTGTCCGCTCATGTAACACAGAGGATGGCATTCTATTAATAAGATAGCAGGTAGTAAGAATAGTGTCACCCCAATACAAGTGTGGTACACAATGATGAATTAAGAGAGTATGAGTCATATCCAATAAATGTATGTGTTTCCTTTCCGCCACATAATTCTTCTGGGAGGGGTGCGAATAGGATGTCTGATGTATAATATCATGAGACCTATAAAAATTAGCTAATCTGCTACTGCAGAATTCCAAAGTATTATCAGATCGCACAATCTTTGCCATAACTAAAAACTGATTATTTATTTCTAACAAAAAAGTTTCAATCACATGTCCAACATTAGACTTATTCTTTAACAAAAACAGCAATGACAAGTGAGAAAAATCATCTATAATGATCAAATAATATCTATGTCCCCGTCGGTCAGGAATCTGATTAGGGCCCTAGTTGTCCATATAGAGCAACTGAAACATAGCAGTAGTCCCCGGTGCAATACTCAAAGAAAATGAGGATATGTGGTGCTTCCCCAACTAACATACATCACAGTGAATCTCAGTGGTGGCAAAAATGTGCAGGATGATTCATTTAAGCCTGTCCAAAGAAGGGTAGCCTACGCAACAATGCCACTGCAAGGCACTCCCAGCAGTAAAACTCAAATTACTAAGGCAAACAATAGCAAGTGGAGTATGGACTAGGCGATACACACCTCCGACTTCATGTCCACCAATTGTCCTCCCCATCAATTTGTCCTAAAATATGCATCTAAGTTCATCAAGAATAGCACAATAGTGGAGCTGCTTTGTAATCTTGCTAGCAGATAATAGATTCAATGAAAAATCAAGAACATAAAAAGCATCAAGCAATCTTACAGTGGGATTCAATGCCACCTCCCCTTGACGGCCAATTTACACATGTCTGCCATCAGCAACCTGTATAATCCCACCATAGGGTACAGATTGTAGTATGCCAAAACACCCTTGATCTCATGATAAGTGGTGTGAAGCACCTAAATCCACCAATCATGTCATCCCTATAGAAGTCTGGGCACACACATTTATACCTGATGAGGAGGCAGAGGTAGCAGTCTTAGTGGAAGTGGTCGCTAGCTCCTGAGTTAGTTGGGAAAGACGTTGTAGCAATGCATCATAGCTACCCTAGGAACAGAGACAACATCAACCGTATCCTTAATAGTCACAGTGACTTGGTTAACCATTGGAGGTCTTCCATGTTTGGCCCCGGAGGAAGCCTCCACATGACCAACCATACCACAGTAGGTGCAAGTAGTGTGGGATCTCCCAGAGGCACCACGTCCTCTCCTGCGTCCCCGAGTGGAGGGTGCTCCCCTACTACCTCGTCCAGCAATAGCAGCAAAGGCAGAAGCCTGACCAGTCTCTCCAGTCTGTAGTGCAGCAACATCAATACAACTCAGACGGCTATAGACTTCCTCTAAGGTAGGACGCTCTAACAGGGTGAGAATCTGAAACATGGCAGAAGTGTACTCTAAACTAAGACAAGACAAGAACTACTGCACAGCCACCTCTCTGTTGTATTCTCTCTGCGTGGCACATGTGCACATTGGCCGACAAGCATTATACTTCTCTTACAACCCTTTAAGAGCTAAATACTACTAGGCCAAAGATTTCCCTTCCTGTTTTAACTGGGACAATTCATGACTAATTTGAAAAACTCAAGATGAGTTTTTCTCAAGAGAATAGATGTCACAAAGACTATCCCATAAACTAGCCGCTGCAGCAACCTAGACCGGTGCCACCAGTCTGATCTAGGCCTCCCAACCCACTGAGAGGTCTTCTTCCACATGGAGAGGCACCACTAGGACTTCTTCTATGCCCTAGCATATGTCCATGCTTTCCTTAGCTACTGTTCCCGAGTTCTATGATCTGAAATTTTCCATTTTTTGGATCATAAGGACTCTATCTGCTATCTACATGGTCTGAAATTTCTATTTTTCATATCCTAATTTCTGCAAGAAAGTCTTTCCCTTATTTTCCTATGACTGGAGGCATCATGTGCGACCAAAAGGAGACCCTTAGCAACTCAATGGGGAAGTTAACCATCACGAGCGCACTACCTCATGTGAAGGGCACCTATATCAAGTTAGATGCCACCAACTTTCTTTTATGGTCAACTTCTTTTTCTCGATTCGCACACTCTCATCAAAAGAAATACATATTGACGAAGGATGAACCGACCATCAAGACAGAAGATTTGGAGGCTGATAATGACTAGGTGATAACTTGTATGTTGAATAATATGAGACAATCCATAATAAAGTACGTGATGTCCTACTCTTCTGCTAAGAAAATGTGGGAAGTACTCCATGAGATTCATTCTCATCAAAGTAATATTGCTCGCCTTTATCGGGTTATTGAGGAGACACACACATCCCATAAGGGAACATTGAGTCTGGTTGACTATTATGGTACACTGAAGAACCCCTGGGATAAGCAGGACATTCATCAGCCCCTTTCACTAGATGTGTTTATTATGGCTAAGCAGCAGGAAACTAATAGATCTGTGCAGTTACTAGTAGGCTTAGGTCCTTAGTTCAAGGTAGTGAAAGACCAACTTATGAAATTGGAGGAGATTCTCATACCGACTTAGATTTATGCTCATCTTTCACGCCTGGAGATGTATAATGTTGTCTCGTCTTCTTGCTCCTCTACTATGGCATCCTTTGGCCGTGGGCAAGCAAACCTTGTAGAAAGTGGGCAATGCCATGCTACTAGAGGAGGTGGCAATGGCCATGGTTGTGGTCACACCCCACTTTTTTACGAGCACTGCCATAAGATGAACTGTACTGTTAATCGTTGTTGGATCAAGCATGGCTTCCCTTAGGGGCCTCGAGCACATCAAGTATCTACTACGGGAGAGGAGAGCTAGTAGTAGGAGCCTACCAGTTCCCAGATTCTTATTTCTAAAGAGGAGTACGACAGACTCAAGACTTCCCAATCTATGTCTATAGCTGAAGCCTCTATAGCTCATCCTGCAGGTACTACTACTGCCAATACATGTGCCCTAACATGGATTATAGATTCAGGTGCTTCTTCCCACATCACAGGTAGTGTTACCTTAGCTTCCTCTCTGCGATCTCTTGTCACACCTTTTCACGTTAGGGTGGCTGATGTTGCTGATCCTTGGTTAGGTGAGTTTCTCCACCAATTCTCATCCATATTTCTAAAATTAGGTTCTAGCAACCAAGACATGATGAAGGATGAAGATCCTCATTAGAGCACGAAACTAGGGTAGTGTGATCAGGGAAAGGTCAAGCCTCACCTTGAACCATGGAAAGAGGGAACTTTACAATAAAATTAACGGAATAAACAAACCGATCCAAGCGAAATCTCATTTATTCTGATGCTGTACTCCACCACGTATAATTGCAATTAGCCATCCCCATCCTTGCAACCCATAATCTATTACAAAATCCCAAAAGCCTTCAGATCCAATGTCTGCACCACTACCTTCACCTGGCCTATCTATCATCTCCATGGTAACAACGAAGTCACCGCCCAAGATGATAGGAAAATCAAGGAAATAGTCAACCGCCTGCTATAAATCCTCCCACAGTCCTGCCCTGCTATCTGGTGAAGTCAGGCCATAGACACAAGCAGCAGCAAACTGAAAACCATCAAGCCTTTTCTTCAATAACACTCCCTGTACAAAATTGCCTGACAATTCATTCACCTTCTCCAAATAATCATCCTTCCAAAACACTGAAATTGCCCCCAACCTCCCAACAGCAGGTATATTTACCATCCCTCGAACACAGTCCATTCTCAGGTGCCACATACTTCCATCATCGTCTCTTGCAAAAAAACGTCCACTACCCATTAATGCAGGTGATTACCAAGAATCTTCCTCCTCGTCTCATCAATCATTTCCCCCAAATTCCAAAATAAAATATTCATTGATTCTGGTTACCCTCCTTCCTCAAATGTGTATTTATCCAAAAGAAAAAGAAAAAGAAAAAACACCCGACACTGTAAGCCAAGTTGGTTAGTCTAACCTCAAGGTTTATTTTGGTGCTCCCATCATGCTGTGCTGTAAGGTGACCGCCAAGTCATCAGAGCCACGTGGAGCCTCCTTCGTGGTCGCACACCCATTCCCCACCCTCCGTGACCTCTCACAAACTCGCTGGACCTCGTCTGGTTTGGCTGGTCCGCGCTAACCCCGTGCCGCGAGACCACATCCTGTTGGGCCGCCACAAGTGATGCAACAGGGGCAGATACCAACGCCATCGCCTCCTTCGTTCCCGTTTCCACTGCTGTCATTGCCCCATTTGTCCAAGGATTTCCACCCGAGCTGCCATCACCTACCTCTTCCATTCCTCTCCACCGGCCCCAGCAGCCCAACGTCGGGCCACGGGAGTCACCACCAGCTCGAAGAGAGTCACCGCACGGCTATCCCCGCTCCATCGGTTCCCCGAGAAGAGCCTCTTCCGAAGCCCTCCCTCCATCGTTACGGATGGGATGGATTCAAAATGGATCTCCCTTCCAATATCGGGCGGGGTTCTTCCGGTTCACAAATAATCGGATCTCCATGTGGATCCGAACCCGAGCCTGATGTCCCTTTTTACCTATGACTGTTGAGAAACATTAATAAAGTTACAGATAGTTCCTTTCTAATTATACGTTAATCAATTTCAAATAATGATGGCTACTACTCTTATTAGGATTACCTATAAGGAAGATATTGGAAAAAATAGTAAACAAGTATATAACGAGAGTGAGTCAAAATAAGATGCAATGCACCTGACCCAAACTGGCAGCAGCTAAGGGACGTTCTTTGAATTCCTTAAAAAGGGTGCTCACAGGTGCTCCCAGCTCCCTTTCTATCATCCTTCTCGCTGTCTCCGATGAAAATGCTGGCACCTTGTCCTACATTGATGTTTCGATTGTAATACAAAATATTTCAAGAATAAGAAAAATCAAGTTTGGGAAATAGTACAATACACATGGAAATAAAGAGTTTCAAGAAGAAAAAGTGGGCAAGTAGTAGTAGGAGGAGGGGAGGAGAAATGAAGAGATGAGGATGGACATGCATGAACCTGCAGCTTCGAGAGCTCGTCAACGTACTCCTTGGGAAGGAGATCGGACCTTGTAGAGAAGAACTGCCCAAATTTGATAAAGGTTGGCCCAAGTCGAAGGATCTCTTCTCTCAGCCATGACGCTGTTCTCCTCCTCCTCACTCTCTGCACAAGCGTTAGTGAGTGTTTATAGATGTGTCAATGTTTAACATATTAATCAATATAGCTCCTATGCTATATTAATAGCAGCTAATATTGATGTATATATGAAATCTTCCTTTTTTTGATGTAAAGCCCAAACTGCACAAAAAAAATCGAAACATGCAATGTTCAAACAAAGTTATTTAAACGATAAGTATCTCCTTATCTTTGACAAATGTGCCAACCCTACAAGATTTGGCATAAGTACTTGTACATTATAATTACGCAACTACTGGTTAGATTAAAGAAAATATAAAGAACAATCCCATCTTGTATGTAATAGGTGTGGGACATTGTAGATTATTTTTAATTATTGGTAGGCACGTTGAAAGAATAGTATTTATCTTACAATAACATCTTGCTTTGGACAAATATGATATGATATTAGTCATCAAGTGTAATAAAATCTTCCTCATTTTCATCTATAGGTTATGAGATCAATTCTCATATCCAAAATATTTACCCTTTCCAAAAAAGCTAACGTTCTCATGAAATCTCACATGTATGGTTATGCAAGATTCCTTAGTAAATTATTTATTAGTATTTATTCTCAATATATCTATTATACTCCATACGCATAAATCAGTTACACTTAGCAGCTACAATTTATATAATTATGATTTTTCTAGCTAGATTATATATATCAGAGTCCCAGTAGATGCATTTTACTATATCTAAAGTTCAAACAATTATAAATAAGGTTTCTACCCTATGCCCATACTCACAAAGGATGATATTCTTTGAAAAGACACACATTCATGATCAAAAAATTGATAAACGTAACGAATTATTATCTTCATATATAGTTATCTCTGCAGCAAAAACCATGGTGTTATTTCATTTAGTATTTAGCATTTACGTCACATCTATTGGACTATTTTCTTTGTATCTCGTTTCCCCCTTTATTTAACATGTGATCAAACCTCCATTATAGCAACAACTACAATTAGAACTTCTTGAAATAGTCTCAAACTTCCAATGACATCAAATTCTCGACAGTCAAAAATACAATATTAGAGTCTATGATGTGCAAAAAATTTTATTAAGACACATGATGTGTGAGAAACTTTATTAGGACACATTTGAAGAGTAGGTCTAAAGCCTTAGATTCTTTTTATAAATAATCATTGTTAAGAAACATGCCCTTACATGTTGGGCTACAGGCGTAAGATATGATGAAAATAGTGTCATTAAATTATGCTTTTAACTATAAAAGAATACAATCCTGATTGTTTAAGCAGTAAAGTAGTTGTAAAATGACTCTTTCTTTCTTTACCAATAAGGATCATAGTTGGATCTCAATCCAAAAGCTGATTATCGTTTTCTTGACAATGTCTAAGGAGTGCATGTAATGCATGTACCACTAATGTCAAAACATGTATATCCCATCAGGTACTTTTACTTTGCAAGTTTCTCTTAAGCCTTATAATTTATTTTTTATTTGCAACAACAAAGATTGATCATTTAATATGCTCAAAATGTCTGTATCTCAATCGAATGGCCGAAGTTCATTATAAATGACATCACCATTGCTAGAGAAGTTATTCACTACCTAAGAAAGAAAAAGGTAAGAAAAATCCCCTAGATACGGTCACCAAATTAGATATGGAAAAAACATTTGGCTAAATGAGTTAGAAACTAAGTTTTTTGTTTACCATTACCGCTTAATTTTCCTTCTTCAATTGGGTGATTAATTTTTGATTGTATAACTTCGGTGAGTTATTCTTTGTTGATCAGTAGAGTACCGCATGGTAACATTATTCCTAAGGGTGGATTAAGACAGACATGTTCGTTATCCTTATTTACTTCCAAGAAGACCTTGTTACCTGTTTGGCTTTGCTGAAACTACCTGCATAGGTCCATTTCTCATTCTCCAACATAACCCTTAACCTCAACACAACAAGGAACAACCATATATCCAAGCTTCTTTGCACAACATCATAGCTGTTGCTCGCCCAATTACCAAACCTTCCACCACCTAAAACCTCCACCTCCTCCTCCTCCCTCTCTTTCTTCACGAAAATTCCCTTCAGAGGAGCAAATTGCTTCCTATTTGCATAGTTGTTATAGGCAGAGCCATTTATAGTACTACTGCCTCTCCTCACTAGTTCCTTGGTTGGCACCATTTCCTGTCTCTGTCGTTGTTGCCTATCAAAGGTGTTTGGGGGCATGACATGGTGGGCTCGCACAATGCGGTGCGACCTTCTTTGGCGAGTAGCGTACAAGGGATTCCTTTTGGTGGTTTTCCATGAGAAGGTGCTTTGGCTTGGAAATAGAAGATAGTTTATTGTGAGATGTCTTGAGAAGCTGAGACAAATCTGTGGCTCCATGTTGCAGCTACACGAAATCAAGAGAAAAGGAAAATTATTGTCGATACTTAGCTATTATCTACTATATATATATATATATATATATATATATATATATGCAAGTACCATAAGGAAATCCAAATCAGAATCAATTGATCCTTGAGTGGAAAGATTTGATCGCCAATATAGTTCACCGATGAATTTCTATATTTTGAGATTGGTAATGACATGAGGTGAAGAATATTGTCTTGATTTGTATTTGTTTTCACTTGGCATTGAATGAGATTCTCTACTGATTTCTCCATGGTTACTTTAAATCATTTGTAGGCACGTTAATTTGGAAACTAACGAAGAATACCGTGCAGGGATCGCTACTCTTCCCAAGTCAAACCACATTCTGTAACATTAATTATAATTCCTGATTCCAAATATATGTGAGAGTTCAAAGAGCTCTTGAATAAAGATGTTCATTAGTGTATAATCCAATTGTATACCACCGCTGCTAAACTCTGGAATAAGAAATATTCACTGATCCAAGAGCACCCGCTCAAGTGAAGGCTTCTACGGCAACTTGACTGAAATGAGGATCCCAAATTACACGAGCAATAGGTCTTACGTGTAGAGAGTCATGTAGTCATGATTCAAAATTTCCTCCCCTAAATTCAATGTAAGTTTTTCTATTTTCTTTTGTTTGTTGGACTTGCCCCTCGCCGTGTTCAAATGAGAATGAGGAAGAAGTGCAGAGATGAATTCCGCTACGATAGAACCTCCTAGATTCTATTCTTGAGTCTTAGGGGCAAATTTCATTCAGGTAGAAAGCATAAAAGATTATTCCAAACTTTGTCAACAAATAAATCTCCTTTCTTTATCTACAAACTTTCTTTGTCTATAAAACAAAAAGGGAAAAGCGTAAAACGAGTCGGCTCTGTACTATATTGAAGTCAGAACTCAGACGGAAGATATAGATCAAACAAAGGAGGGAAAAATTAAGATTCAAATTTCTTTACAACAAAAAAAATAGCTGTAGGGTGTTTTGAAGTAACTCAAAATCACAAGCTATCTTAAAATATAGTAAAACCCGAAGTTATGCTGCCATGGTTGTCGCTGCAGCATATCTAGAGGTGTCTTATGTTAATTGCCCCTGTTAACATCGTAAAAATTTTAAGTTGGTATAGTGGTGAGTGAACAGTAATTTTCTTGCATTTTGCAATGGGTTAACAGGTGAGGTAAAGATTTGTAGGTAGGATATAAATGGGTTAAAGGTTTTTTCAAAAAGGTTTCATAATTTTACACTCACATCACATCAATATCATTTCTTATATCACATCAATATTAATATCCACTTATATCATAATATATCCACTCAAATTAATTTCAATATATATTAAAATATACTCATTCACATCATATTATAATATTAAAATATCACTCACTAACATCATCACTATACCAATTATTATGAACTCTTCAATCAAATACCACCTTCAATTTATCCCACTCAAATCCTACCAGATTAACTTCAAAATGTATATTGGACTTTTAACACAAAATTAAGTCGGATTTTGCACATGCTCTCCAACATTTTGAACTTGGCAGATCATTGCTTGCACAATGCAATAACAAAAGTAATTCTTAAGATGTTAAATATTTACTTGAATACTTACATATAAGAAAATTTCAAAAATTCAACTGAATTTACATGCAATTATATATATATATATATATATATATATATATATATATATGTTGTTACACTTATATGAATGTAAAAATTTATGGATATTTCTCCATCCAAAATTTCAAAAGTCTTAGATTTATGACTGATTCTACAATCCGTGATCCGTTATAGTTTTTTATTCAAACATGATTAATTCTAAATGTAGTGTTTGTTATTTTTTATTCAATTCCGCCAAACTTTGGTGAGGAGCCAACTGTGTAATAAGATGTAACTTTTTACAGGATATCACTTTATTTGATATTTTACAGGATTTGTTGCGTTATTACAAAAGTTATAAGTACATATATATATATATATATATATATTAAAAGAAAAGGATGGGTTGAAGTTGATGAATGCCCAAACATGTGAAAAAAAGCATGAAGCGAACTCTGTTGGGAGTTAGGCCCTGAAGTGATAATGAAAATACATTGATATCTTTTCTAACGTGTTTTGTTCTGTGATTCAAGTTCGTCTCAAGGGAGTGAGGATGGCCGGACTTTCAATGTCCCTGCCGTGACTCACACTTTTTCTTTTTCCTTTCAACATAAATTTTTATTAAAGGAAAGAATCTAATACAAGAAATGCACCTAGTGAAGAAGGGAGAGATAGAAAAATCTCACTCATGAAGGAGGAAATACATCTCATAGAATGGGGAAACTTAAAAATAAAAAACGAGATATGAAATAAAGAAAAATGAAAAATAAAGAGTCTCAAGATTGAGAATCGGACGACCTCCTGAAAGAAGACGATCTCACACTTGTAGGTGCAGCAAAACATCAATGAGACGAATCTCGAAGAAACGTGCCAACGAAATCTAATAGATCGACCAAAACTTCGAAATCGAACTCGACCGTTAAAGCCTGGGATGACACGTGATCCCCAACAAAATTTAACTACACTAAAAAAAGAAAGAAAAAAAAGACTTAATCTCTCCTGAAGCACGATAACTACGCCAGCATCTGCCGACCGAGGCCACCCGCGACCACTGAAGCCACAGCTGTAGACATAAAGCCGACAACTGCAAATCCAGTAGAAAGAACCAAAACACCATGGCCGTCAATGCTAGCCGACTGGCTACCCATCCATCCACGACGACCCAAGGTCGATCGACAACCCCCCACCCACGACGTGTCTCAACAAAACGCGACCATCGTGACTACACCCCCTGCCCCACTTACGCACCACGAGCGACCAACGACCATGAACTCTATTAACCATATAATGAGGTGTGTCTGCATTACCGTTCACATTAGATAAGAATTGGGCATTTATTAACTGCATGTTTTTTTTCTTTTAGTGTAGACTACTATAGCTGTGGGCTCTCACTCCATCACTTCCAACTCTCTCTCTCTTTTTTTTTTTTCCTCTTATTTCATTTTTCTTACATATTATTTAATATGTATGTCCAATTCGAATTATGTCTCTTCCATCGTCTCATGCTCTTCTATTAAATATCAATATTGAATACATTTCTCTAGAATATAAAATAATACATATACAAAATGATACAACGTAAATACAATCTAAGATACAGATTAAAAATCAAAATACACTGAATAATATATTTTGTAACACTCGATGTATTCTGATTTTTAATTGTTATTTTATTTATTTTTTATAATCAAATTTTTTACTTTCATTTATCGTCAAAAAGTAAGAAATCAATCGAAAATTTTTAATTCATATATTTTAACTTTTTACATAGAAAATTAAAATATATTGATTAACATCGATAAAAAAATTAAAATATATAAAAAATTAAGATACATCGATTAACGTAAGTGAAAAATAAAAATATAAAGAGTATTCGTTTATTTTTTTTCTTAAAATTTTTATTTACCATAAAAAAGCGAAACAAAATTCAATGAATTATTTATTTATTTATTCTTTTAAACTTTCGTTTGTGTAGTGTTGAAAAGTAACGTAGCACTTTTTTTTCTTGTGACTTTTGTACTCCCGCGTTAGGAGGCAAAGTTCCAACCGATGCTTATAAGGTGACGTGCCCCGCTACCGTTGACATTAGAGGTGAAGTGTACATTTATGTTTTTTTCTTAACCATCAACTGCTACAGTAATCGCACGTTTATTAATTTTTTTACGCTCGGCTGCTACAATGCCCGTAGGACTCTCACTTCGACACTCTCTCTCCGACACACACAGCCTCTCTTTTTTTTCCTCTTATTTTATTTTTTTATACCATTTAACACATTGGTTTGATTCGAAATTTATCTCCCTCGACTTTCTTTTCTTATATTTTTTTATTAAAGATTAATATTAAATATATTTTTAATGAGAATATAAAATAATATATATATAATAATATAGTGTAAATATAATTTAAGACATCGATTGAAAATTAAAATATATCTGATAATATATTTTGCAACGAATGATATATTCTGATTTTCGATCGTTGATTTTTATTTTTTATAATCAAATTTTTTAATTTCATTTGTTGTCAGAAAATGAGAAATCACAATACTCATGTAAAAAATCAAAATATATCAATAAACACCAACGAAAAAATTAAAATACATGAAAAATTAAAATATACAGATTGACATCAATAAAAAATCAAAATACAGAAAGTGTTGGATTATTTTTTTTCTTAAAATTTTTATTTACTGTAGGAAAGTACACACAACTCATCAAATATTTATTTATTTATTTTTCTAAACTTTCATTTGTCGGAAGTGATGCACCATTTTTATGTTTTTTGCTAATTTTTATACTCCCACGTCAAGGGACTAGTACAAAACTAATTAGGTTAAAGTTATAAGTTAATCATGTACCAATTAATTATGATTGGATTTTCACTATTATATAACTAAAATTAAACAAAGAAAAAAAATGAAACACCTATTTATCTATCCTTACCATCTACGAAATATTAATTTCCTTCTATCATAGCACTCCTGTTACACTACTTCATCGACAAGGAGGTCGGCTTCATCATCGAGGGGTGGTGTGAGATGTGCTGCAGCAGCGAGTAAGGAGGAGAATGACACTTTGGAGGAAAAATGGCTACTTTTAATGTCTTTTTGGTTAAATATCAACCAAAGGGTTACCTGTGAAAAGGAATTCAAACATTGTATTGCCATATATTTATATATGGACATCGTAGGGTATGGATGTAACAATAGAAATGTACATGAAGCAATTATATGATATTTTGAATTTCTGAAATTAGGTTTTACTTTCAAATAGTTCTTTAATAATTCTTTATTCTAAGTTAGCCTATATTGACTATTTCAAATGTTGACCGATAAATTTTCCTTAATTTATGACCATAATTACTAGAAATATGTTTGAATAAAAATTACATTTTATTCACGGGGAAGAGCTTAGTTAGTCAAAGTAAATTTTGATGGGCGGTATAGGTGGAAAAATAAATCAAAAAGAAAGAGGAACGAAAGTATTGTTGGTAGCTTGTATCAGCAATTCTTGCCTAAGATAGTGATGAGCCTTGAAAGAGTGTTTGTAGCATCTGTGTCGGTAATGCAATAAAATTTCACTTTATAAGAAATACTAAGCTATGGGATTTAATCCCACCACAAATAAATAGAATACCATAAACACATTGTCGTCTAGCAAACAGGGAATATTAACTGATTGAAAGGTGCTTCATTATAGAGCACATGGTTGCAATGTGACAGCAATGTTATGAATTGCAGATATTTAATTATTGAGTATAAACCGGAATAAATAATTGCATTTCTAGCTTTCGGCCAACATATGGATAATTAGCAAAAGAAATTCTAACCCCTCAACTAAAATTTATTGGTAACCGATCTGGCAACGAGAGGGAAGCGTGCAAGG
This sequence comes from Thalassia testudinum, assembly GCA_037157565.1. Classification (NCBI taxonomy): domain Eukaryota; kingdom Viridiplantae; phylum Streptophyta; class Magnoliopsida; order Alismatales; family Hydrocharitaceae; genus Thalassia; species Thalassia testudinum. The sequence goes on from JAZHRO010000061.1 coordinate 471,246, forward strand.
AAACATTTCCTTCACCCAGGGATAACGACTTCACTTGTTAATGTTTCCCTATGCAAAGGTTAACCATTTCTACTCAATAGAAAGTTATATCACCCAGTGAAAAAGAAAATTTATAAAAATAAAACTTGATACGTAAAATTAATAAGACTGAATTTGATTAGTGGATTAAATAAATTTATATCTAATTAAATATTTAATTTGTCACTTTACCTTATCTCCATTCATATCGGATTAGGTAAATTTTAATTTAAAATAAAATTATTTCATCTTTTATATGAAATAATCTTAATTTATTAAAATATTCAAACAAATTAATTTACTTATTTTATTATTTATTTCACTTCTTTCTTAATCCTATCAAATAATATCTAACCATTTTTGTATTAAGCAAGAACCGTAAGAGAGCCACCACGGGGACACGGCCAAAGTTTGTACGCGTAAGAATAAACGATTAGAGGATTAATATCGAGAGGTAGCGAGGGATATATATTGATGAGTATATAGTAAAATATCACCGCAGTTTATAGGAAACAAAAGAGGATGAACCATGAACATTTGAAAGAATACAATAATATAATTATTTTTTGATGTGAGTAATAAAATATATGTTATAAATTATTTTACAACATGTCATCTTCACTTACATACGATCTCCACTCACATTATTGTTAAAAATATATCAATTAAAAATTAAGATATATTAATTAAAAATAAAAAATACATCAATAAAAAATAATTTTTCACATAAAATCAAAATATAGTAGTTGAAAAATAAAATACATATGTTAAAAATAAAAACACTAGTGATAAAATAGTTATCTACATAAAAAGATGATTTTGTATTGATTAAAAATAAAAATATATAGATCAAAAATAATTTTTTATTTAAAAATTTATTTTTTACATATAAAAAGTGATTTTTTATTTATGTAAAATAATTTTCAGATAAAAAATAAAAATATATAAATTGAAAATATTACATAAAGTGATTCACCAATTTCTTTCCCTTCATACATTGCAAATGCATTGTAGGGTATATTTCTTTACTTTTTTTTTATTTTTTATTTTGTTCCTTCAATCTAAGAATTATGTCACCCATTCTCCCCCTCCTTTCCCTCGTTTCCATCCCTTCCCTGACTATCCTAACCCTTTCATCTAAACATAGGCGTAAAGAGATTGGTGGATGAGTAGTTCACCTTATTCCAGTACATCACGTTCAGATCTTACTTTTAACAAGAGAAAAATTAAATAGAGAGCTAGAGAAGTACAATATTCTGAAAAAGGCAATTATATATCACTTGAAGGAGAAATGATTTCGTAATGGGTCCATGAATGCCAGCCAGGAGACAAAACAAGATGCAACTTGGATTCATGATAGAGCACATCGAACGAGAAGATGGGGTTAGTGAAGTCTCACTCACCTGGCGGATATGCGGCTTCCACGGCTCCTCTCCCGAACCCCTCTCTCCCCTTTCTATCTGTTGCCCAGGAGCGAGCGCGTCCTAAATGCTGATCAGGAAGACGCTCGCAGGCCAATATAACCGAGGAGGTGATTATTTTCACGCATGGGCCTGAGGTTTCTAGTAATAACTTGCTTGATGGAAACAAAGCAAAAGATGAGTGCTGTCACGCGGGGAGTTGGGTTTGTGCAAAACACGGGGAGGCGAAGGTAGTTGACGCGACAGGGACTGAGAACTTCCAAGCAAGCAAGAGGACGGTAGCGTGGGGGCTTCAAAGTACTCCGTATGCGACGGCCGTACCGGGCCGCGAGCGTTTGAGGCCCTCCGATACCGATGAACCTCTCTCACCGACCACTGGAAAACTCTTGTAAACGGGTATGCTGTCGTCCTCTCAGAAAAATAGAAACGTTTTTGTTAGGTAAAAATCTAAGTTAAAATCCACCTACCTCTTACAGAAAGAAAAAAAAATCAAAGGTACAAATCCCAAAATATAATGTGCTATTCCGAAGAGACCATGCCTTGTGAAATCAAATATTTGGATGGATTGCTTGGATTTTGGCTTGGGTTACGATATAGGTTAATTGGTGTTCTTTAAACAAAGATATCATGATAATATTTGTTTTTATTTAAATAACTGAAAATTTAGTTGTGGAAAAGATCCAACAAATACAAGTTTTAAATCAGGAGAGTTGCGGTACGAAATACACCAACACAAAAAGGACATAAAGTACAAAAAGCTATAATTATTTGGAGAACGTCAACCATAGTCATACATGATAGCACCAAGTAATAATAGTCCCTCGGGAGCCTCACAAGGAGAAAGTAAATAGCACTTAGAGATGTCACCTCCAAAATGGGCAAGCAACATCTAAAACACTCGAATATACACACATCTCCAAGAAAGGTCACAAGGATAGAAAAAACATTAAACCCTAGAACAACCAAACAACAAACAAAAAACCAGAAACACAAAATACTTGTAAACATAGTGGAGCAAAGGAGGGAACTCCAACTAGAGTAGCGTTTACAACTCCTTCAACGAGCACAACATGCAGAACCAACGTTAATTGAGAAGGGGAAAGTCGTAGACACCACCATGATGAACGATTATGGTTGGGAAGCCAATGGCCAAGGCCAACAATCCCAAGGATTGAGGCCGAGCCAACAAAACTCCCAAGTTGGACTGTTGTCGCTCATGGAGACACAACTTCCCTACTGAAGAAGAGGATCACGACAATAGCAATCATAATGAGGGGAAGAGGGGATGACTATGAGTTCATAGCCAATGTTGCAGCGTCATAGTCAACATCTCTTCGACTATAGTGAAGTAGTCGCCACTGGTACTTCACCCAATATTACAGGAGGAGAATACCATTTGAGAAGGAGCGACAAAGGAGATAAGGATGTGAAAGCAATGTGTGGCATAGGAGGTGGCGGGGGGAGGGGAAGGGTCCCTAACCAACACCAATTAGTTGGCCGAGGGCCCAAGATTGGAGCTATTGGGGTTAGGGCACGAGAAGGAGGCGAGTGAGGAAGACTCTCAAAGTGGTATGCTGATTCTCCCATAAAAAAACACTCTTGGTTTACATTTCCTTGGGAGGGGTATCTAACATCTAAGTGCCTATTGGTTCTCTTCACCTCCTTCTCTCATGGACAACTATTTGAGTCCCTCTCAGTGATGATGGAAAAAAGACCCCCCGGTTGCATGATGGCTTAGCCATCAGGCCTCTTGCATGATAAGAAAGATTTACCCAATTAGGGGCAAACCACATCTAACCTATCCATGAGTTGACATGCAGGGCCTAAAGGAGAGAGAATTGTACTATAAGGAAAAAAATGCAAGAAGACACATGAGGACTTCACCAATTGCCACCCACAAACAAGGAGAGGGAAACATCAACGTGAAGATTCAGACGAGAGAGAGAGAGAGAGAGAGAGAGAGAGAGAGAGAGAGAGAGAGAGGCCCCAACAAGCCCATGCAGAACAAGGACAAACCCATGCTTGCCATGTAGAACCTTGCAAGTGTACAACCCAGCATAGCACCAACTTAATTCACTCAATCACCCTCACACACATTATTTTCTAACTAGCCTACAACCTATGGGCACACACATTTAATTCGCACACGTGTGTCTATACAACAATGTATACACATACACACACATGTGCAAATAAAATGCACATATTTGAACCTCGTCAACATACACACTCCCACTAACTGGCCACCCAATTCACAATAAAAATGCTCCTAGGGGCAACTATTTATTCATCCTTTTTATCCACCTATTTTAGGCACAACACTTCTCCACCTTAGAGGCCCAACTCACCGTCTAATACACCTAACTAACCACCCAACTAAACCCTTAAACACACCCCCATGCCACCTTAACCCACCATAGCCCATACTTAGCCATGCCACGCCACGCCACCCTTAGCCCATCCTCCAAGACACCTTAAGTTGCCCCTCCTACTAGACCCCACTAGAACATTCTATTCTCCTTAGAATGTACCCTTAACCTATACCTTAGCCTCCCCCTTAGGTGCACCACAACCCAACCTAGGTCTATAAAAGAACCCCTCCCCATAGGCACCCCCCCTCCCCTCCATTCTCTCCACTCCATCTCCTCCACTCTCTACTCTCCACTCTAGAGCTCCCTCCTCCCTTGTGGCCAACGGCTGCCCTCATTGGGGAGGCCTCATTGGTCACCTATCCCACTCACAGTGAAAGTGGTGTAGGCTACAAGCCAAAGATCACCACTACCACCCAAAGGCCCCCTTGAGAGTCCCTTTGGTGTGGAAGCCTTCCTCCTCCATCCTCTTCTTCTTTTCACTTTCTTTGTAGTTAGTTTTTATTTTATGCAAGTAATTTAATCCCCTCTCTTCTTGCAAAGTAGAGTAACTTCTTTATTTCTTTTGCTTTCATTTCCTTTCTTGTTCATATTATTCCTTTCTAACTCTTATTGATTTTTATTTTGGTTGATACACATACCCACACACACACACACTTGTCCACGCCACCACCATCCATCACTACCTTGTCGCCACCACCACCCACGCCACCATCTTCACAACCTCCACACGCCCATCACCCACACTTCCATTATCCATGCCACCTTACGCACTCACACCCTTACACACTTACTCATACACTAAAACTCACACTACCACCTCCATTCTTTAGCCTACCACTCACGACACCACCATTACTCTCTCTATCACCTAGCCGTGCTCCACCACCACTACTACATACCTAAACACCACATGCACACCCTCATCTATCACCACCAACATCACCATTATCTACCATTCCATTATCCACACACATACATATACTTGTTCACTCCACTACCATCACCAACCACCACTCAACCACCATCCCAAGTCCACATCCACTACAACCACCATCCTATTACCAACCACCACTCCCATGCCACCTTGTCCCAATGACCGAGTTGAGTTGTTTTTTCCTTTATATCCATACCTTTTAGTTGATTGGAGTTATGAGTTGTACGAAGCCCAAGCTCCCCCCTTTGCTTGGGCGAGCATCCTTTATACCCCTTATATAGACCTAATAACTCCTATTCCGATTATGCAGCTATGGGAAGGAGGGGTAAGCCCGACTGGCAAGGGGGGCCTGGGGGGTTTTCTCCCCCAGATTCCTTAGACCGACCAACGGGAGGACCCGACCGTAGGGAGGAAAATAAAATAATAATATGAGTTAAGAGGGTGGGCTGGGGGTAGCTCTGGAGCCTGAGGGATGGGTCGGGTGCAGCGGTTAGCATGCCGCAGCATGCGTCAGAGGCGATAGCCGGTCAATAATAGGAGGGTGAGGGTCACAGGGAGAGGGAACCACCACCCCTTGGGGTGAAGTGGTTCTACCTTAATAAGACATATAAGACCTCACCCTCCTATAGGTGTTAGGGAAAAAAGGAGGGAGGGGACCGACCGACCCGGAGGGAGGGTACCGACCGGGAAGGGGGGCATGGGGGGTTTTCCCCCCAGATTCCTTTGAAAAATAAGGGGGGCATGGGGGGTTTTCCCCCCAGATTCCTTATTGCAGTTAAAGAAAGGAGTTGATTGAGTGCTACCCTGGCCGGGTAGCACGAGTGAAACGACTAGCATGCCTCAGCATGCGTCCTTCAACTAGCATGCCTCAGCATGCGACCAATAATAGGGGGGTTGGTTTCAGTAGAGTTAACCACCACCCCTTGGGGTGAAGTGGTTATACCATGAAAAGATAGCCCCAACCCCCCTATTAGAGCAGAGCCATCTCCAAGGGTGCGAGCCCCTTGATAGGAGATGGCGGTCAAAGGATGCCTCAAATCGAGCTCAAATCGAGTTGAGGTATCCAAGTATATGATAGTACCAAATCGAGCCTTCTAGGTCGATTTGACTTCTAAACCATACCTCGTTTCGAGGTGTGCCTAACCTCGAAATCGAGTACAAAGAGCAACCATGGGTCGGGTATGTATCCCAGCCCATGGGATAGAAGAAAACCTGCTTCTAGGTCGATTCTGAGATCGACTCCCACTAGAAGCAGGGCAGAATAAACCCTCAGTGAGGGAGAGTACTCGACCGAAACGAAAGAGGGAAGGCCAGCAACCCCGTACCCCCCGACCTATAGGGAGGTAAACCCGACCCCAAGGGAGGAACAACTAGCAAGCTATGCTATCACCAATCTAATATGGGTTCACCAGAATACCAATTCCATACCCCATATTCCATATGGGTAAAGACAGGCCCACACCCATATTAGATAAGACATATAAGATTCTAATATATGATATTGTCATATTAGAATCTAAAAATAGAGTAAAAAAAGAGTACAAAATATTATTATTTCCCCGAGTTACACATTAGGAGTACCATGTTACTTAGCATATGCAAAATAATATTTTGTACGCACGTTTGTTTCCTAGCATAGCTTGCTAGGAAGGAGACCAATCCCATAACCTTAAGGATGGTTATGTGATTGGGAGGAGCCTGGCAAGCATTCCATGGAGGGTTTTCCCCGGGGCTGGACGGGGAATAACCCGACCCATAGAATGCAACAGGCGGTGAGGGCCGTCCTCGGCCCGAAAGGGGCTTGTCCTCAAGCCCCGTACGCCGTCGTTGGATTCGTCCACATGAGTTAGTTATTCGAATCTATTCGAATATGAATGAAATGAATATGAAGTAGTTTCGATTCGAATAACTAACGAACACTCGCAATTAACTCGTGAAATGGAATGAACGAGTTTACCCTTAGTTAGGGGAACTAATGTCCTAACCATAAGCATCATCCTACACCATTGTCTTAACGACCCACTATACCTAGGACAACCACCATTATCACCTTCATCACCCTCTCCCCCTCAAATGGCCACCACACCCACCACCATTAATTCCACCATCAACCACCACCTCTGGGACCATCACCAACAGGCACCTCCCACTTACACAACTACCAAACAACCCTCTACCATCATCCTATCCCTTGTCCTAACCTCTACCCCATGACCATAACCTAGTTCACCTAAACCAATATCCAAACCACCACCCAACCTCTCCTAAGACCTTGTCTTAATCATCCATCAACCACCACAAACCAAACACATACCCACTTAGGTGTTTGAATTAGTGCCTAGATCACTCCACTAGAATTAACCATGGCCATTTGCGCACCATTTCATATTCCACACCAAATCGACTCCATCGAAACACACACTTTAGAATACAATATCACTTTCCCAAGCCACCCAAACCTAACTACCGAAGTATACATTCAACTCACCTCCATGGTCGTCATCACCACTTTTCATGATACACATGCCACTATTATGACCCAGTTTATCATCATTCTTATGCATTAAAACACATCTAGCTCTTAGGTATTAACAAAGCAAGCAGATTTTTGGGCTGCATTTAGGCATTTCCTAGAATAGGCGTGCATTACATTCTTTTTGTGTTTTCATATCTTTATTTAAGTGTTAGGAATGAACAAACATTCAAATCCCGTAAACCTTAGCACTGAGAAAGGCAGAAGATGAAGGAGAAGCCCAATTCAGCTAGATCTTAGCTGAATCTAGCTCATCTCAACTGGATTCCAACTCTAGCCAACTAGGTCCAGCTCATTTTATCTCCATTCAGGTCACCTCAACTGGATGGCAGCTTAGTCCAGCTCAACTCAACTGAACCCAGCTCCATTCTAGCTCCTCCTAGCTCAAGACAGTTCATGGAAGCTCTACTTGACTAGGTTTAGCTACTACCATCAACTAGCTAAGCTTGGTCAGTCGATGAAGTCCACAACTAGCTTAGGGCAGCTCAACATTAGCTCATGAAGATGCACCCTAGCTCAACTTAGCTGAGCTTGTCAACTGACCTAAGCTAGCTAGCTTAGCTAGCTAAGGAGTCTTCATGGAGATCTCAACCAGCTCCCCTCAGCTCTAGAATAGTTGAGACTAGCTCAACTTAGCTCAACTTACTCAACTTAGTCGCTAGAAAAGAACTAGCTAGCTAAGATGAGTAGTTGAGCTCCTAAGAAGACCTCTTTAGCAGCAGTCAGCTCTAGCAAGCTTTAGAGCTACTCAAGCCTCCTTCTTCTAAGCTAAACCCTAGCTCATCCTCCACTACCCTATTAGCTAAGCTAGCTTAGCTCTACCTCCTCTACCATGGCAAATGACACCCCCAAACTCTCACCTACTAAGCTCCACCTAAGCTACCTTAACTCCACTCTCCTTTGGCGCCAATCTAGACATACCCTTCCACCCTAAAACCACCACCAAAGGACACCTTAAAGGTGGCGCCAAAACACCTACAACCACCTCCCTTTTTGGCACCATCTTTTCCCTCCAATGACCCATCAATCCTATACATCCATCTACCACCAAAACCCATCTCCACCCTCCATAATTTCCAAAACCCCCCTTCTAGAACCTTCCACACTTGGTGCCAAACCTACCCACCTCTTCACCATATAACCACCCCTAGTCGCCCTACAATTGGTGCCAATAACACCTATAACCCACCTACAAATTGGCGCCAACTCTACCTACAATCTCCACCAGCCAAACACCACCAACCCTAATCCTATCCACCCATTTTTGGCACCAACTTCTAGAACCCATAGTTGATGCCAAAACACCCTAACCACACCTTAACTCCACCTTCATACACCCCCTCACTTGGTGCCATTTATCTCCCACCATAGATCCCATAACCACTACATCTAAACACCATCCTAACCCTTCATCACCCTCCACTCCATCTAACCCTCGGTCAACCTTAGGTGGCGCCAACCCTTCTCCTCCTATCCTATATATATCACCTATAACCACCACCAATAATCCATCTTTGGCTTCACATAATTCACATTATATCCACCCTCATATTCAGCCATAGGAAGGAGAGAGAGAAGGAGATTAAGAGAGCTACCTTGCTCTCTTGGTGCCTTCTTCTTCCTTGGTCCAAGCCAAGGATCAACCATCAAGGAGGATGGCTAGGAAGAGGAGAGTCTAAGGTGGTGCGCATTCACATTGGAGGAGGAGAAAGGAGGAGGATACCAAGAGCAAGGAGGATCTCTCTTTACAGTGTGGGAGTAGTCGCACTTAGAGTGAGAGCATCTTCACTTCACTTGGAGGAGTTTTTCTTCATATTTCATTCCTTCTTTTGTATTAGCTAGTTGTTATTTTTATTGTAACAAGCATTCTGCTACAAGCACTCTATTTTAATTAGCAATACAAAAGATCCATTTGTTGCCTTTCAATTTCTATGCTCTTAATTTCTAGTGCTTTCCTTTTAGTACTTAGTGCACCATACACTTCTCACCTAATTAACCTAGGTGCATTTGTCTAGGATGAGCTTAGAAGAGAAGTTCCTTATTGTCACTTAGGCGTAATTTCCTTTGTTGCAAAGTTTTTGTCGCATTCTTTGTACTCTTCGCATTCCCAATTATTTCCAAAAGCCCTAAAAATCTCAAAACAACAAAAACACAAAAAAAATGAGATTTGAGTTTTGCAAGTGAGAAAATACTTTTTGAAAACTACAATTGCCTCCTTGGACGACATTAGATATCACTACTATCTAGGTTTATAAATATTAAAAGTTGATTGCGATTTTATGTGTTACAATGACACAAAAACCTATTTTTACAAAATGCGTGTTCTTGCTATCACTTTACTATTGACCTCTAGACATCTCACCACAATAAACACATAATATCTCACAACAAGAATCACACAATACACACACTATGCACACCTATCCATGGCCATTTATATCATAAAGATGACCTCCATAATAATCACTATTACCACCTTCACTCCACCTACATTTCCTATCCCACACTTCTTCCTCATCGCATATCAAAGATCATATTGCATTATTCTAGTGATCACCGTCATTCCCATTAACATTTTGAGTTTTTAAGTTCTTGTAAATATTTTCTGTAGTTTAGAGTTGTATAAGTGCCTTGAGCCACCTTGAGTTGTAATAGTTTTTAGTTTTAAATTTTACTTATGTTGCAAGTGTTAGGGTTGTAAATGCCTGTAAGCAAGCAATGGAAGTTTTATGTTTTTAGCTAGTATTCTCTTTGTGTTTCCTTCATAGCAAAAGATTAAAAAAAATTGCAAAATGAAAATGTCCAAAAATAGTGTCTTGTATAGTCTTGTAATCGCCTTCATTTTCTCATAATCATCAATAGACCAAAAAAATTACAAAGGAAAAAAGACAAAAAAATAGTCTTTAGCTTACTTCGATGTTTCTTTATTGCTTTCACTTAAACAAAAGATAATCGCAAATGTCAAAAATACCAAAAAGAGAATAAATTGACCTAAATGGATTTTAAAACAAAGAGCCATACTTAGGTTTCTTGTGGATCGATTGGGATTTACCAACTTTTAATTTAAACATCATTTTGTGATACCCTGATAGTAAATTTTTAAGTGATTAAGTGGTTTAAGGTGTGATAAACTACAATGTTAACACTTTGAATTTCATCAAATTTGCACCTACAAAACCACTCACATCAATGTCCTATGAAACTAGTCTTTAGTAGTGATGAGTTTTATAGAGATCCTTCACTTCCTTGTGTGCATGTTGGTGGAAGTGGATCCTATAAAACTCATCATTAGTATTGATGAGTATTGTTCAAATGAAGCTCGTTTGCACTAAAGATAAGTTTCTTTGGGGGGGGGGGGGGGGGGGGTTGTTGGGGTTTATGGGGGCTTCAAGAAACTCCTCATTACTAAAGACAAGTTTCTTAGTTGTTACTTAAAAAACCCAAAAGGCAAGAAACTCGTTACTAATATTGATGAGTTCTTTAGATTCACCCTAAACTCATCAATACTAGTGATGAGTTACATATAGGAAAATGAAGCCTCTTAACTTGTCTGTATTCTAGGCGAGTTCAATATGGTCAATTACGAAAATAGATCCCTCATAGAGTAGTTAAGGGTTATTAATCCTTAATTATCCTTTGTGGTTTTAACTACTACATTTGTGGCTACTGGATGAGCAAAGACATCATCATCCATCCACAACACCAACCTCAACTGTTGTCATATAGATGGTATTCATTGTAATTATGTAAAAAGGTTGTGTCATTTTTGTAAGTATTGTAACAGATTACATATATAATACTGATGAGGTGGAGGTTGGGAAACTGTAACCAACACTCCTTTACCTAGTTCGTGTGTTTCATTCCAACATGGGATCAAAGCTTGGCTCTAGTCGATGAGTGGCGATTGTGAGGAGAGATCAAGCTATTGCATCAATTGAGCTATGGATTTGAGTGTCCTAGAAGTGATTAAGGTTCCTAGGGGAAATCGTTGTTGTAGATTCATCTTTTTGTTGTGGAGTGTGATCTGATTGACTAATGTAGATCTAGTTTTCGCCCCTTATTTCCTACACAGATAAGCCATCTTCTCCATTTTCTTCTCTCTTTCTCGTCACTCTTGGTTTTGGTCTATGGCAGATTCTTCGAGGCGTGTTTGCTGAAATTACACTAGAGGGAGGTGAATAGTGAAATTGAAATATAATATAGAAATAAAATTCAATTAAAAAATAAATACTAAGATTTTTAGGTGGAAACCCATACAGGGAGAAATCACTACCTAAGTCAACCATGACTTAGGATTTACGATCACCAAGTGATCAATCTACGAACCACTCCACTTAACAATGAGGGTGGTGTATCTCAATACAATTCCCACCTTTGATTCATAAACGGAGGTTTCTCCCTTCATGACGAAGAGACGGAGATCTGATAGGCCAAATACACAAGTACAAGTAATAAGAAAATAACTGAAAATAAAAGACACCTATATATAGAGCTCCACAAATAGATATAAGATAATCTATCTACTAAGGGTGAGTAGAGGACTCCCTGAAAGCAATAACAGTAGCAGAATGGTGAGGGAGTCAGAGTGTAAGCCTAAGGAGTAGAGTGCACAATAGTAAGGCAATGGAATGTGTGAGTAGAGCTACTATATGACTTGGATTATATCCTTAAATGGTTGTATATAGCCTAAGCAGGGTTAAGGGGTATATATAGGCCTCAAAAGAACCTTCAAGAAGGCTTGGGAGGCTCCCTCTAGCCGTTGGGGACATATCCTAATTGATTTAGTCGAAATCTAAATGAAGTCAGGCAATTAAATTCTCAAACAGTAGGATCAGACGTCTAAAATATGGGTCAGACGTCTAGTCAGACACCTAATGGAAGTTCTAGACATCTGATATCAAGGGTTAGAGTTACTAGATCTAATTAGATCTAAATAAGGTTCTTGTTACAAAGGGTCAGACGTCTGATGGAATTTTTGAACGTCTAATAACTACGGGTTTATTCTTGGATTGGATCAGATCCAAATAGGGATCTAGTGTATAGAGGTTGGACGTCTTACTGGACATCTGGCCAAGTTCCTAGACGTCTGATAGTCATCATGATCATGGGTTTTGGATTTCTTATGAATTGAAAAATCATTACTATTTTGGGCAAAACTTTTGTTAAGTTAAAAATACGTCTAACGTTATAATCTTGGACGTCTAGAAGCATTTATAGATGCCTGAAAGAAATTTTAAAATACTCCTAAGCGTATCTACGTAGATTTTATTCTGTCCAAGAGAGATTAGGCTTAACGATCAGTTTATTGGACAACTAATGGTGTGTCCAGAAGTTTGAGGTGAGCTATGGATGTATGGAACTATGTCTGGTCATCCAAGACCTAAGTGTATAATTTTGTAAGTCCATGCATATGGCATTTGGTCATTTGATCTATGTATCAGACGACTTAACTTTTCATATCAGATGTTTGGATTAACTGTTAGATGTTTGATACTATGATTTATGTTGGTTTTAGACTAGGATTTTGTTTCTAGTTTTTGCCTAAGTGTTGTTGAGCCTAAGTCTAGAGATCCTATATCTAGATGGAGGCTTGATAACACCACACAAGGGCGTAATAATTATGTTGAATATGGCCCATCTTTAGAATAAAAGGCACAACATAAGTAGAATAGGAGCATTGCATGCATCAAGTACCAAGATTGCTTATAAATTGTATTAATGGCCATTTGTGTAAGCATTTGTCAAAGCAGGCCTCAGATGAGCAATTGGACCGCATGGATGGATTCAGAACGATGAACGGAGTCCAATGGACTCAAGATCGACCAAATCCGACATCCGGAATTCCCACAATGGGCCCAAGAAATTCTGACCGTTGATCTGGAGATCAACGGCCCAGAGAGCGCCACGTCAGCTTGCCCCCATCGCATGCACATCTTTAGCCAGCCAAGGACAAATCTCGACCGTCGATCTTCGATCGAACGGTCGAGATCCGCACGCTCGCCCGCGGTCGCCGCGACAAAGCGCGGGCATGGCGCAACGGTTAGCGCGCACGCCCGCATCGCCGCGACGCGCGTTCGAGCTGCGCGGAGCGGATTTTGAAGGCGAGCGGAAGGCGCGGAAAAATTGGGTCGCCCGATCAGCAGCGGGCAGCCAGGATCTCGCCACGCGGCGCGACGACAGCCCACGAGTGCCGACGCGCGTGCGCACGCAGGGCGGAAACGTGCGCACGCACGCGCGCCCAAGGCGCGATCTCAGCACGGGCGAAGAAGGCTCTCAGTCGTCCGATCTTCGATCGGACGGCTCTCGTTCAGTTGCCACGGATCGCGCGAAGAGGAAGACAGGGGCGGGCTGCTGACCGGTGACCGGAGGGCTTCACCGACGTTTGTGGAAGCGGTTTTAGTGACGCTCCAGATGTCGCTAAAGCCCATTCTTGTTTTAGGAAGCCCTTAACTCTATTTAAACCCCCTTCTACCACCATTCAATGCATCCACTCCCCCTTGCAACTACTCCACTCCTCTCTTAGCTAGCTTTAGGCACTCTTGTAATCGCTGGAGACGACGAACCGCCGACGGAGCCTCCTCCACCGTCGTGGCTGCCTCGTCGCTCTCCACTCTCTCTCTCTCTTAAGCTTTCCATTACTTTTGTTGAAGCATGTATTTAATGTTGTAAGTTATGAACTATGAATGCATTATTAATGAAGTTATTTTCCGTTCAATTGCCATTTTAATTTATGTTCAAGTTGCATGATCAAAACCAAAAAGCTTTCAAACCCTAAACTCTCTCTCTATCTCTTTCTCTCGCTTTTCAAAACCGCACCTTTCGCAAGCAAAACTTCGCCTTTTCCGTGACAACAAGTGAAGCAAAAATTCGATTTTCACGCCTTCCTGAGACCGACACTCTGACTCACCTCAGTTTACTTATTTTAAAATCGACGTATCAAGTGCAACTATAACGACACCTCTTAGCACACACGCACTACGGCACGTCAGTTTTTGGCGCCGTTGCCGGGGAGGCAACGGATTTGTTTTATCACCTCCATTCCACACTCATTCTCACATCGTCTAATGCCCTATTTTCCTTTTTACTTGACGGTTGTAGGAATTCGGCGCATGGACGGCGAAGTGACGCATTCCACGACGGTAGCAAGGGAGTAGGCGCCTCGAGGACCGATGGTGAGTAACCTGTCTCCCATATTTTGCTTGCGTGAAAAAGCTAAAAAAATTGTAAAAACTGAAAGAAAATTGGCATGGTGTATGATTACTTGACCCACATCCTTAACACATCACCCCTCGAAAAAATGTACACTCTAACATTCTGAATAAATTCTTGGAGTGTTCTTTTCTTTTTCTTGAGTGGTGTTTGTGAAGCCACCATGAATTGACATGGGCCACACCACTCAACCCTAAAACTGACTCATCTAATAAAAGCTGCATGATCATCAGGATGAGTACACTAGGGTTTTAGAGCCTCTACAAAAGAAAAGGAAATCTACTTTCACCAAGTTGTGTGCAGAACTTGACGTGCCCACTGAAACTTGTTTGAAAACATTAAGACACGCCAACCCTAAAAATGTACTAAAGTAAGGATGAAACACTAAAAGACACCACATCTTAACAAATCCTTGCTTGAAAACCATATTTTGCTAGAAGCATACACTTTGAAAGTGGAAAATTAAGAGGCACTACCCCAATCAACGCCTCATCACATCACCCTAAGCACAAGCACTATCCTAACCCTTTAAAACTGAGTAGACGTGCCCTAGGCAGGACTGAGTTAAGTCTCAAAAGGCGAGGTTTTGTTTGCTAGGCACTTGGCTTTCATTCCCTTGGTAGAATCTGGTGACTAGGTTGCGGGGCAGTGTCAAACGACCGCGGTTGTGGGGTCTATGGAACTGGAGGCGCAAGCCAAAGGAAGAACCTTCCCTGCAATCCCCTCGTAATCAACCTGGCCAGATTAGCCTTGGGAAGGGGAGTCCAGTGCTTACGGACTTAATCACCCTTTGTGAGATTTCTAGGTCTCCTAAGGAATACACCATAAGGATTAGGCTTGCATGCTTGATTGAAATACATTTCTCGCATCTGTCGCCCTCCGCATCCCCTCCTGTTCTTCTCTAGTGTATGCACGGGAGGCGCTCACTGCATCCCGAATTGTGTGTTTTGGGGCAGGAATCTAGGCGACATAATTCTGTTGAAAACATGGCTGAACCTAGGGTAGATGAGGCTGAAGATCAACCCCCACCAGACGCTATGGCCATCATCCAAGCTCAAATCAATGCTAACCATCGGCTGCAGCAACAATAAATCCACACCATCATGCAAGCCATACAACAGTTACAGAACCCGCAAGAACAACCACCACCTTTCCACGACATACCAGGGCAACCACCACTTGATTTACCACCATTTTAGGACCAGCCAAGACCCCTCCGCGATTTCTATAATCCCTCTGCTATTAGAGTCAAGCCACACCTTAGGATCCCCAAGGGGGGAGATGATTTTGAGTTGAAACCAAACGTCTTAAGTTTGATCCAGAGCCACTTTCATGGAAGCTCAAATGAGGACCCCTTTCAACACCTAAAGCATCTCGACCGCAAAGCACGAACGGTGAAACCTAGGAACATTAGCCTTGACATTATTCTAATCAAGATGTTCCCTTTCTCATTAAGAGACAAGGCTTCTCATTGGCTTAGAACCCTAGGTAGACCCATCACCACCTGGGAAGAACTGAGGCATGCATTTTTAAAGAAATTCTTCCCCATAGGAATGACCAATGCCCTCAGAAGAGCTATCACTACCTTCACACTCCAGGGTGGGGAACAATTTCATGAGGCGTAGGAAAGATTTAATGAACTTTTGAGGAAATGCCCACACCACGAAGTCCCAAGGTGGCAATTGGCCCAGATCTTTTACCACGGTCTGGACAGCAACCTACGGAACTTCGTCGATGCCTCATGCGGGGGAAACTTCCCAAACAAAGATGAGGAGAGCGCGTTTGAGCTCTTTGAGTCTATGAGCGAGAATTCGCTCAACAATGCCTCCATGAACCAGTTTAACAGGTCCAGTCAACCCCGTGGCGGGATTTATGAGGTACAAGCAAATTATGGAATGGTTGACATGGACATCATTGCCAAAAAGTTGGATCGATTAGAATTGGTGGACAAAAAGATTGATGAGTTACTGAACCAGACCAGGAACCCCTTGCAGACTTTTTCCCTAGCAAAGGGAGCACATAATGTTGACCTGGTCCAACCCTTTACCCAATTGAACTTGGAATAACCCCTAACCATGTTTCAGGGAGGGACCTTTGCTCCCTCGACCCTTAATTACTCCCTTCCCTCTTCATCAACATCAGCTATCTTAGAAGATGTGCAAGCTATCCAAGGTTATGCGAAACCTGACCCTTTCTCCAATACTTATAACACTGGCTGGCGTAACCACCCCAACTTTGGTTGGACAAACCAGAAACCACCGCAATTCCAAAACCAGCCCAAGCCAAACCAGCAACCACACTTGCCCCCTATCAGCAAGGACCACCAGTTAGACCCCAATATAACCAGAATAGGGCGGCCCCTCCCCCACAAAACCAAATGGATACCCTAATAAAGATGATGGCTGACATGAACCAGAAACATCAGGAGGAAATGGCCTTGGTAAAGGGACAGTTAAGCCAACTCTTAGACTGTAAACAACAAGGATCCCTACTTTTCCAACCACAACCGAACCCGCGAAATATAATTAACAGAGGCCCCAATTCGCAAGGGTTCCAAAGCAACGCCAGGCAGGCTCACATCGTCCAGCCAGCCCTGCAAATACCTCCTGGGTTTGGCGCTTCTTCGTCCTCGTCTCCTCAAGGATCACCCGATGGCCCCAATGCCTCTGCGAATGCGGTGACCTTGAGAAGCGGCACCAAAACCCAGGATCCCAAATGGCCGACCTCTCCCGAGACTTTACCTGTTGAAATACCCGACTCAGAAGAGGCACCAACCAAGGACCTAGGCATGGAACCAATCCACATTCAGACACCCTACCCTGAGGCCTTGGAGACAATCAAGAAAAAGAAGAATACTGTGGAAACTGAGGAGCTGTTGGAAATTTTTAAGCAAGTACAGATTAATATTCCGCTCCTAGAAGTCGTTAAACACATCCCTGCTTACGCCAAGTTCTTAAAGGATGCCTGTACACCCAAGCGTAAGTCGAGACCGCAAGCACCTAGGAAGGTTGTACCTTCTGAGCAAGCAAGTTCCGTGATATCAAGCAACCTTCCACTCAAGCAAACTGACCCAGGAGCACCCCTAATTTCCTGCAATATCGGGGACATGACATTTGATAGAGTGCACCTGGACCTAGGTGCTTCTATCAATCTAATTCCAACAACCCTGTACCACCAATTTGGTTTTGGGGAGCTGACACCAACCCCTGTCACCATCCAGCTGGCTGATAGATCTGTGAAAACCCCGAAGGGGGTTGTCGAGGACGTAATTGTACGGGTCAAGGACTTCTATTTCCCGGTCAACTTTTTGGTGCTCAACATGGAAGTCCCTGAAAAATTACAGAATGCACCCATAATTTTAGGCTGACCTTTCTTAGATACGGCTAAAGCAAACATTGATTGCGACACGGGATGTATGGAAATCGCCTTTGGGGACAAGAAAATGCAATTGGATATCTTCCAGGAGACAAAGTCTTTTGATTGCGATTACATTGTGGAACATGATCCCGTGGAAACTTTAATTGAGGAATGCCTCACCCTCAGTTCTGTCTCAGACCACCAAACCCATAGTTCTGACCCGTCACCATCATTACCCGTGGACCTCTATAAGGCTGAGTATCATCACATGACACCATTTGAAGAGATCGATGTTGATTAACTATCGCCCTTTCCCTTCCCATCGACTATGATCCCACCTGCACCCGAGCTTAAACCATTGCCCGAGAATCTCAAGTACATCTTCTTGGGACCTGACCAGACCTTCCCAGTGATTATTAATTCTCATCTAACCAAGGATCAGGAACTCAGGTTGACTGCGACCTTTTCAGAACATCGGGCCGCCATTGGTTGGACCATTTCAGATTTAAGAGGAATTACCCCCACCTATTGCACCCATAAGATTTACCTGGAAGAGGGGGCCCGACTTTCCCGCCAGATGCAGAGACGTTTAAACCCAAACATGTGGGAGGTCGTTAAAAAAGAAATTAGGAAAAAAAAAGGGAAAGAAGAAGAAAAGAAAATAAACCACACTTCACCGCACAAGTATGGCTGGCAAGTGATCGTGGGTAATAGCCCATTGGTCAGTTGTCCAGAACACAGCTTAATAATTGCACAAAAAAGACAAAAATACCTAAGGAAGAAGCGGGGAAGTAGTACAAGCCGGGGAGATATACACTGGAAAATCCTTGTGTTGACCCCAAATAAAATGAACGTAGGGAGAAAGCTACCAATCGAACAAATACACCTTCAGGCAAAAATTTATTTTCTTTTTCGGTCACCTAGAGGCGTAGAAACTCAAAGTTTGTTTCAATTACTGTTAAGTGAGTGTATCACAACACTCACACCAAGATGCTTAGCACTCAGGGTTTTAACCGAGTTTTGGGTGGGTTGGGTAGCTGTAAAAAGTTACCAACCCACACTGAATTCCGAAAAAAATTCTAGAAAATATATATACATATGTATAGTTATATATACATTAAAGCAAGGATTCGGGTGATTCATATTTTGGCAGACACCCGGGCGCTGCTTAGTCTTTGTAGATTAAGATCTACGTATATTTTCTCTTATTGACAAGTAATGAAGTACCTAAGCAATTACTTCTTGAATTCTCCAAGGAAATAAAGGCTAGAATAAACCTTGCTAGGGACTAACAAGGAGTAAGCATGGGGGTATGATAACACCACACAAGGGGGTAATAATTATGTTGAATATGGCCCATCTTTAGAATAAAAGGCACAACATAAGTAGAATAGGAGCATTGCATGCATTCAGTACCAAGATTGCTTATAAACTGTATTAATGGCCATTTGTGTAAGCATTTGTCAAAGCTGGCCTCAGATGAGCAATCGGACCGCACGGATGGATTCAGAACGACGAACGGAGTCCAACAGACTTAAGATCGGCCAAATCCGAGATCCGGAATTCTCACAATGGGCCCAAGAAATTCTGGCCGTTGATCTGGAGATCAACGGCCCAGAGAGTGCCACGTCAGGCCGCCCCCACTGCACGCACATCTTCATCTGGCCAAGGACAAATCTCGGCCGTCGATCTTCGATCGAACGACCGAGATCCGAGCGCTCGCCCGCGGTCGCCGCGACAAAGCGCGGGCATGGCGCAACGGTTAGCGCGCACGCCCGCATCGCCGCGACGCGCATTCGAGCCGCGCGGAGCAGATTTTGAAGGCGAGTGGAAGGTGCGGAAAAATTGGGCCGCCCGATCAGCAGCGGGCGGCCACCGCATCGCCGCGACGCGCATTCGAGCCGCGCAGAGCGGATTTTGAAGGCGAGCAGAAGGTGCGGAAGAATTGGGCCGCCCGATCAGCAGCGGGCGGCCAGGATCTCGCCACGCGGCGCGACGACAGCCCACGAGCGCCCACGCGCACGCGCACGCCGGGCGGAAACGCGCGCGCGCACGTGCACCGAAGGCGCGTTCTTAGCGTGGGAGAAGGCTCTTAGCCGTCCGATCTTCGATCGGATGGCTCTCGTTCAGCGGCCACGGATCGCGCGAAGAGGAAGACCGGGGCGGGCAGCTGACCGGCGGCAGGAGGGCTTCACCGACATTTGTGGAAGCGGTTTTAGCGACGCTCCAGATGTTGCTAAAGCCCATTTTTCTTTTAGGAAGCCCTTAACTTTATTTAAACCCCCTTCTACCACCATTCAATGCATCCGCTCCCCCTTGCAACTACTCCACTCCTCTCTTGGCTAGCTTTAGGCACTCTTGTAATCGCCGGAAACGATGAGCCGCCGACGGAACCTCCTCCACCGCCATGGCTGCCTCGTCGCTCTCCACTCTCTCTCTTTCTCTCTCTCTCTCTTAAGCTTTCCATTACTTTTGTTGAAGCATGTATTTAATGTTGTAAGTTATGAACTATAAATGCATGATTAATGAAGTTATTTTCTGTTCAATTGCCATTTTAATTTCTATCCAAGTTGCATGATCAAAACCAAAAAGCTTTCAAACCCTAAACTCTCTCTATCTCTTTCTCTCGTTTTTCAAAACCGCACCTTTCGCAAGCAAAACTTCGCCTTTTCCGTGACAACAAGTGATAAGCAAAAATCCGATTTTCATGGCTCCCTGAGACCGACACTCGGACTCGCCTCCGTTTACTTATTTTAAAACTGACGTATCAAGTGCAACTGTAATGACACCTCTTAGCACACACGCACTACGGCACATCAAGGTTCTTTACAACTCTCCTAGACTCAATAAAAAAAGAATTACAACCCTTTTTATAAAAATACAAGAAGTCCTAAAACCTAGACTCTAGACATTTTCATCCTCTGGTCCTTCTCTTTGAGATTATGAGATGAATTAAAGACCTATAATGGGGTTATGATAGAGATAGAAATAGTAGTTCATTCAATTTTATTTTCATTTTTGGTATTTTGTAAAATCATCAAAATGTATATTAGGAGAGGCTGAACTAACACCTGCAACTATACATCATAATGTGTCGTATAAACTAACTGCACATAATTACACTTTATGGAAGGCACAATTCGCACCTATTCTACATGCTTGTGATCTTAAAGGCATTGTTGATGGTTCCTTACCATCAACATCGAAATTTGTTGATGTTTCTTTACCTAGGAGTCAAATTATTGATGAAGAGTATATGACTTAGCATAGGAAAGATCAGTTGATTCTTTCATGGCTAATCTCTTCCATCTTGGAAGAGATTTGCTCACAAATTCTTGATTTGACTTTGGCCTATGCAATATGGAATTTTCTAGAGAGTTATTCTGTTACCAAAATGCATGCGTGTGTGAAACGACCCTTCCCAAGAGTCGTTCGAAATTTTCCCAAAAGGGCAGGGGTGTGAGTGCAATTGTAAACCCCTTGGATTTTTTTGATGTGGGCTATGTGGGGGAGAAGGAAACATTGCAGGGGCAACCCCGCAATTTCCCCTCTCCATCTTTCACAACCCACCCACGCACACACACAACCCTAACCCTCTCCCTATTTAATACCTTGTTTGCGTGCTAAATTGAAGTTTAAAAATTACTTCGTTGCAATATAGCCAAAAATAAAACGTGAACAAATATAATTTATAACTCAAATATAAATCCGAGGTCGAACATAAGGAGTAAATGTTGCAATTAATCTCAAGATCACAATTATAAGTAAGAAGATAACAATGTAATAGCAACGTTAAGCTTAAATGATATAAATAAAGATCTAAGAGTCAATGTGGAAAAAAGATTAGGGTAAAATAGTGATTTGAATAACCAATTACCCTACTACAATTATACTCAAATAATGCTATGGTATCAATTAACCAGATGCCACGTATGATAAGTGCACAATGCACTCAGAACCAGCAACAAAGGCAAAGGCCTCTCTTTCTCAAGCCTCAGGGAGAGGCACAGCAGAGCTCAGCACCAACACCAACAGAGGCAAAAGCCCCCTCAGAATTTGCTAAGTGTCGAGAGGTAAGCAGCGGAGCAAAACCCCCCCTCCCCCCTCTCTCTCTTCTTCCTTTCCCTTTCATTCTTCTCTTAGAAATATCCTAATCGGATCCAGGTATATAGGTAATCGATTCAGAGCCTAGACCCGCGTGGCGTGACCGTGGGTGAGGGCGTGTGTGCACATGTGAAGAGGGATCTCACCCCGTGCTCACTGAGGCGATTACGCAGAGGAGTAAAATCAACTTATGGGTTGAGGAGGGATCTGCTCTATCCAATGTGGGACTATCCCACGTAGCTTCATCACAATGCCGCAGTATCTGAAGATGCCTCTGATTGAGGTCGAGGGGAGCTGCTAATGCTTCAATTGGAAGCCTGGGTCTCTTCCTGGAAGTGGGTCACAACACCTGGGATTGTCACGAGGAAGAACTTATCCTGAACGCGTCGGACAGAGCCGGAGAAGGAAGCGCGGTGACGGAACTCCGACGTGGGACCTAAGATAAGAAAACACGGCCTGATGGCCCAATTAGATATGCTCAGGAGGATTATCGGTCTTCGGCGAACGTGATGGTGGTCTTGGTGGTGCGTGTAAGTGAGTGAGGAGGTCGGACGACGGCGGACTGTGACCGTGATGGTGGTGGTGTTCGGTAGGCAATTAGGGTAAACAAACCCCCCAATTTCTTGAGGGGTTTTGTTCGCGTGGATGAGGCGAAGCTTTTGGGAGCGGCGGCGGTCGATTTGGTGGAGTGTAGCGAGCTGTCGAGGTGATCGAAGGTATGTTGGAGACGGGGGAGACGACAACGAAGCGGGCAACTCGGAGGTCGAAGCCGAAGTTTGGAAGTGTGAAGGGAATCAATGGATGATGAGTCGAATGGAGTGCTTAGAGGATGAAGAGAAGGTGGAGGAAACACCGGCTGTGATAGGTTGACGCCGAAGAAGGAGAAGGCTTCGGTGAGGGAGATTGGCAAGGACGAAGGACGGAGATGCCTGCTGGTATTGCAAGGTGCGGAAGAACTTGGGGAAGACAATCCCACTGCCTATTGTACAAGGCGGTGGGCGAAGAAGGCTGAGGAAGGTCGCCGGAGCAATTTTCGGAGCAAGCCGGAGAGGGAGAAGAGAAGATGGCTTGGGCCTAAAAAGTTGCTGAAGGACGAGAGAATGCCAAGGAAGTCTTTTATTGGCCAAAGAGCGAGCTTCAAAGCTTGGAAACCAAGCTTTGAAAGCTTGAAAATCACGAAATAGGTTTAGGATTTCCAAGAGTTCACATGAACTTTTGGATGAGATTTGGAAGGCAAGACCTGACTCAGATTGACAAGCAACTCCTCAAGAATCTTCCTTCCAAATTTGGAAGGATTTCATCGTGAAATCAGGGAGAATCTCTTGATTGAAGGTCAGCGATTCTTGGGTTCACACAGTAATGGTGGCAGGGGCATTTCTGTGAAGAAGACGAAGAAGTTAGGGGGTTTTTGTGATAATTTCAAAAGCTAAGGGGTTATTTGAGAGAATAAGATTCAGACTTGGACTAAAATGCAAATTAGGTCAAAATAATTTTAGAGTGGGCACAAATTTTAATACAAACCTAATTTGAACCTAAGGAATCCAATGGTGAAGTTGGATTTTGGTTTGACCTCATTTTACTGGACAATTGATGTAAAAACCTAAATTAGGGTAATAGTTTGTTTGTAACTCTGTTTTGGGTCAAAACGGGTTCTGATAGTCAATTTAAAGATGCTAAACCCTAGATAATATTTTTCTATAAATTTTACAGGATTTATGTGAATTTTAGCTTGACAAGAATCTCAATTAATTAAGCGGGTCTGTTTTTAGGGTTTTAGATATCCATTAATTCTTGAAATGTGTGAAAACTCATTTCTGCCTGCATGGACCCACTTATTAAGCATTAATGACTAAATGACCTTTAATAAACCCTTGGCATACCCGTAGTTATTTTGTATTTGTGATAAGATGGTAAACTGCAGAAATAACTCTATTTTCATCTTTTCTTCTCAAAACAATTCATGATGCACAAGAGACCTTCTGACTGATATGTAGGAGCTTTTATTGACTTTATAAGACTAAATTGAACTAGTTATGACTCATGATGGTATTCCTATCATACCCTTATGCCTAGCTTTTACTAGTTCCTTAGCAAAATTCTATGAATCAAATCAGTTATCTAGGTCGGGTGTAACTGTCAGGATGCTCTACTAAGCCACATCTCTAGGAATCAGATCTTAATACCAACAATAGGCCTAGAGGTACCCAAGTACCAGCCTAGATCCAGACCTGACTAGCTTTCGCCTCAGTCTGCCACGAAGTTTTCTAAGGCCCACAGGAACTACCCTAGGGTTCGTTGAACTCCGCGGTTAAAGCACCCGTGCTTAAAACATGGTTAGTCCAGGTTCAGTTTGTTAGTGCATTTTGCAGGAGAGAGATATAGGAGAATTTTATTTGTGAAGAGCTTTCTCTCTCTTTTTTTCTTTTCATTATATTTTTCGTTAGATCCATCTTCAGATTGGCCCTAAACACGGTCTGTATCGGATTCCTTGTCCTCACCATCAATCTTCGCAGGGTCCCTAGCAATCAATGCTTCGAGATAGCACCGCCAATGGCAACCCTCAAAACCCTAGCTTTCGAGATTTCGGGATAATCCCGCCCATGGCATTCTGTAGCTAAATCCAGACCCCGGCAATCGACATTTCGTGATAATGTCGCCCATGGCATCTGAATCAGCATGAGGTACTTACATGCCCTCGGTAGGATATTTAGATATCTTAGGAGACAAGCACCGAGGAGACGATATGTTATTACGCATCTTCGAGGGGAATTTCCTGCCTCTCTGCATTGGAAACTCGTCTAAACAACTTGTGTTTTCGAGCTGCTCCTAATCTAGATCTTAGGACTATTTTCAGAACAGAAGAAATGCCCTTTGGCATGATTTCATTATTTAAAGCACACTAAACTAGATTGTGTGTGATTTAGGATGCTTAAGTTACTGAGTCCCGCAAACTAGAGGTCAGTTAACGAGGCCGAATACTCCCTAAGCTTTAGACGTAATACACAAGCTTTGCATTTTTCTTAACTTCTTGAGGACTAATCTGGATCGTGACAAGTACGTGAGTGTTTAAATCCAATTAGATCCAAGAGGCCTAAGGTCGGTATTCGCCACTAATCCCTTAAGTTTTAGCCTTCTAGGTCTTAATCCATCATTCGATCCAACCTAAAAGTTAAGTAAGTTTCATATTACTTTGAAGGCACTCAATTTCTTTCTTTATCTTTTTGCTCATTTCTTTCCTTTTCAATTTTTTTTCTCTCAAATGGTCCTCCTTTTTCCTCAACCTCCTTTTTGTTTTTTTGAAACCCTTTTTGTAAATTGATTCTCATGGCATTCTGTACTTTAATACCCCCCCATGCCTATGATTTGAAATGTCCTTATTGTAAATTAGGTGGGTTCGAATTCAGCTTAGATCGTACATTAGAACAGGTTCAAAGGGTAGGTGGACGAGTCAGGATGATTGCTGTGGATGATTTCAAGCTCTGGTACGAGTACTAAAGGTGGAGTCGGTTGTTCTAATGAACAAACCCTAAAGTACATTATGATTTCAGCAAAGAGATGTGTCAAAAGGGTTTCGGGTTTTTTTCAAAAGATGACGGGTTGCCTCCCATTAAGCGTTAAGTTTAACGCCATCAGCTGGGTGCAATAAGCTCAGGGAGATATGATTGGCTGCATTAGTGATCTGATGGTTGAGAATCTGATGGCCACAGATAAGTATTAAAGCATGGTGAAGAGTCATTCCAGGATATCTCTGATATAGGTCAAGTTGATTCGTCTCTGGATGATCTTTCTTGAAATCTTGCATAGGAATCATTCGGAAGGTGTAGTGGTCATGGGATTTTGAAATAGGTTTGTGATAGGTCCATGACTCAATAGAGAAGGATCTAGTATCCTAGATGTGTGCTTCCTCTTGTGCATTATGGCCTAGTAAATCGATACTTAATGAGTCATCTTGATTCTTTTCATTTGAATGTGAGATCATTTCTTCAAGAAATGACTCAAAAATTGGGGGTGTGAGTGCAATTGTAAACCCCTTGGATTTTTTTGTTGTGGGCTATGTGGGGGAGAAGGAAACATTGCATGGGCAACCCTGCAATTTCCCCTCTCCATCTTCCATAACCCACCCATGCACACACACAACCCTAACCCTCTCCCTATTTAATATCCCCTCCACCCTCTCCATCTCCACACCACCACCACCACCTCCACCTTCACTCCGCCACCACCATTGCTGCCGATGACCACCTCCTTCCTTGTTCCCCTTGCAGCCACGAGTGGGGAAGGAGGGGAGCGATAGACGGAGGAGGAGAACGGGAGAGCGTGGGCAAAGGAGAGGGAGAGTGTGGGATAGGAGGTGCGGCTGGAGGAGCATAAAGGAGCTCGATAATGTGAAGGAGAAGGGAGAGGAGAGCGAGAGAAGGAGGTGCAGCTGGAGGACGTCCTCCGTTCGTCTTGCCATCGCCTTCGTCATTTGTCGTTTCTCCTTTCCTCCCCTCGCAGCCACGCATGGGAGAAAAGGAGGAGAGGGGAGTCGGCTAGAGGAGCTCGAGAGGGAGTAGAAGCCACGTAGGGGGGAGACCTACTCAAGGAGGCGCCATTGCTGTGGTAGCAGCAGCTGGAGCGCGAGGAGAAGCTTCACAGGAAGTAATGCGGAACCATTTTTCCACAGTATCAGACGTCTGGGACTCTATCCAGACGTTTGAAGGAGCCTCAGGACGTCCGAAGCTGGCGCTGAACGTCTGACAGTACGAAGGGGTTGAGGTACGTACCATGCACGAGCCTGCTTTGCATGTACATAACTTTATACGTGTTGCATTTAAACCTGCGTGCGCATGCGCAGGTGTAGGGCATTGGAAAGGCGCGTGGCGCACCCTTTGAGGTGCTTTAGGACGTCTGGAGACAGTGCCAGACGTCTGACTACACGCCCAGATGAGCGGAAGGAGTGTTAGACGTTTGAGATCTCCCTCAGATGGCTGAGGAGGGGTTCAGACGTCTGAGGAAGCCACAGGAAAGCGAGGTGAGCCTCTGTGGTCATTTAAGACATCTGGGTCTAGTCCCAAACGTCTGATTTTAGTCAAAGTGCTTGTTTCTTGCCCATTTAGGGCTCAAACGGAGTCGATTTTACGCAAAGGAAGTATCGTTTGTTTCAGTTCGGAGTTCTCTACGTGTCTGTATCACTCGTATACTGTTTTGAACTCATTTGATGTGATTTGGTCAATTATATAGGTCTCCAGCAAGTAGCGTATACGGGGCCCGCAGAGACGACAGGATCTGCGATTCGAGCCCCAATTCCACCCGTGTATCCCGGTAGAGTGGTTTTTCGTAATACTATGACTTAATTAATCAAAATGCATGCTATTTTAAAATGAATTGATTGAACCCTAGGATATGAAATGAACCAAAAGGTAGAATTGAGTGAATGAACATTGCTTGAGCTACATGGTCTATTCTGAAATGCATGTTAGAACCCTTAATGCTAGCAAATGAATAGTTAAATAATGTGATGCTTCTTTCAGTTATTAAATCGCGAACTGCCTGTTCTATGGTTAAGAATGGAGACATGAACAACGAGATATGCATGTCGTGAAACGAAATGAAATGAATGCAATGCATGAACCCTATGGGAAACTAGAAGAGGAACCCACGTATACAGAACAAATATCGTATATAGGAGGGAAATGAGCTGGCCCTCGAGTACACGGTACTGAGGAGAGCAACTGTCCCTTTTTCATGGAAAGTGAGCTAGCCCTTGTATACGCGGTGCCGAGAAGAGCTACCGTCACTTTAGTGTAGGGAGGAGCTAGCCGCCCTTGGGTTGAGGCCCGAGGTTAGGAATGGCCACCCCACACCGACTCTTGTTACTTTAGTGTAGGGGGGACCCAGGCTTAGGACTGGCCACCCTACATCGACTCTTGTTAGGCCCACTGGACAAACCGGGATAGTTGGGCGAGGGTACGCAGATTGTTGAGGGGCGAGACCCCTGTTCTGAGGGGTGAGGCCCTGTTCTATTCTGTACTGTACGTTTGGACGTACCCACTAGCCGAAACGACTGACCGCGTGCCAGTTCGGGGTAGCTACCCGTGCATTTATTGAGTGTGCCGTAGTCACCGCTACGTCGCGACCGTGACCTCGAGATGGTAGACCGTGTGTAGGACTACCATGGGGGCTCTCCGATCAGGAGAGTGCTAGGTGTACATCCTACATCACAGAATAAACTGTAATCAAGATCATTCCCTTAGGGAACAAGAGGATTAAGAAACGTTGTGGATCCTTATTAAAATAACCGAGGGAACAAGAGGATTAAGAAACGTTGTGGATCCTTCTTAAAATAACCGAATTAGAAACACCTAATTGAGATAAATGAAAACGAATGATTAGTCATTTGCTTGTTTCTTTGTGTTAAATTGCATGTAAATGGCTTAACCATCACTTTACTCAGCGTTAACTGACTACGGATTATATAAGCATGTTCAAGTCAAGGGGTTGAGCAGCCAGCGCCACCGGCTGCAGAGGATGCTGGACCCAGCCAAGCCCAGCCATAGTTGTTACTTTTCTATTTCAGAGCTCTTTTGTAGTAGTGAGTACCTTTAGCATATATTAGTTGTTCTATTTCCTCTGTTATGGTTGTGAAGGCATGTATGTTATAGTACTCTTTCGCTTATGGCATGTAGTATTTTTTAGACTTCTCGTTTTGATTTCCATTACTGTCTCTGCTTACTTACATTGCATGTGTGGTTGTAGAATATTTTCTGCTTTTAGTTATTTCTCGTTGGACGACTGAGTCTTGGGATCTAGTCGAGGCGAACCGATCTCGGGTCCTGTAGGGAGCTGGGATCGGGTCGTAATAAGATGGTATTAGAGCAAGGTCGCCCCGAGAAATGAACCAAATGATCTGAAGGTAACCACTCATGTGCATGTAGCTAGGACAGCCATCACAACGTATTGCCTTGATCTTCACTGCCGAGTCTTATTTCTTTATGTAACTTGGTATCGTTGATAGTCCATGTTCTTTCTCTTTTATCTCTGTGTAGGAGATGCCTCGTCACGGAGTTCATGAAGCCGACCGTGGGCGTGGCCGTGGATGTGGTCGTAGGGGCAGATGTGCCAAACCTGAGGCACCACTCGACACACCCCTCCTTCTGGGCATTTAGGCCCAGGACCTCGCCCAGTTTATTCGAGACATAGTACGGGAGGAGCTCCAACAGCCTCCTCCTCAGCCACCCCTCCCTGAGAAGGTGGAGGGAGAGTCCTTTGTGAGATAGAGGAGCTGCTGCAGCGCTATACGAGCTGGGGGGGAGGGGGTGATCCTCCACCACCCCCACCACCCTCAGACACTTCTAAGCATGAGCCCTCCTTGCCTGGAGGCATGCCTATTCCCCCGTTGCAGCTCCACCACGAGTTATTTGGTCAGTTCCAGAAGGAGAAGCCCCCCTCCTTCAAGGGGGATGAGAGCCCGTCTGAGGCAGAGGACTGGCTGGGGTAGATAGGGAAGGTTTTTAACACGCTCCACCCTCTTGTAGAGTGCCGTGTGGCCTTTGCCACGTACTAGTTGGAGAGTGCAGCCCACCGGTGGTGAAGGGTAGTCAGGGGATAGGAGGGGAGAGAGCTGTCGTGGGACCAGTTCGTGGCACCCTTCTGCGAGCAGTACTTCCCACAGACCTGGCAGGATCAGAGGAGGTGGGAGTTCCACACTCTCTGCCAGGGGGCAATGACAGTTAGCTCATACCGTACGCGTTTCCTGGAACTGTCACGCTTCGCCCTGACGACTGCGTCTACAGAGGAGGAGCGCCTGTGGAGGTTTACTGAGGGCCGAACTATTCGGTGGTATGTGAAACCCCTGAAGTTACCTACTTTCTCTCGCATGGTCGAGGCGGCCATGACTTATAAGGAGACCAACCCGACCGTGCGAGACAATGATAGAGCACGGAAGAGGCCCTACCAACCCGAGTACTCATAAGGCCGTCCGGAGAGGAGGCACACGGCGCCCGTAGGGGAGTCATCTCGCTCTGTCGGGCCACCAGTGGCCTTTGAGGGCCCTAGACAGGGGCCAGCTGCCAGCATTGGACCCCCGCTTAGTCACTAGTAGGGACTGAATGAGGGAGGAGGTCATGCCCCTCTCTGTTACTAGTGTGCCAGCCGGGTCACATAAGGAGAAATTGCCCATCTAGGGTCGGAGCACAGCAAATGCTCCCAGTACCTAGCATTAGAGGCTGATCTGGCGATCGCGTTTACCAAGCACGAGGAGGAGAACAGCAGTCACGAGGAGGGTATCGGCCACCTGCTGCTCGCCTGACCCAAGGCCTGGCCGCTTCTTCTGCACCCAGGGTTGAGGGGCACGTCAACGCCCTGACTCACAGAGATGCCAGAGCTTCAGGCTTCGTGGTGGCAGGTATGGTTCCAGTTTTTGGCAGACCTGTTTACGTACTTTTTATTCTGGTGCCACACATTCTTTTGTCGCCACGAGTTTTGCCGTCAGTTTGGGCCTGAGCAGTGTACTGTTTGAGGTCCCGTTCCTGATTAGAGGCCTAGGTGGGCAGTTGTTTGTCGCAGAGGAGGTCTTCACAGACTACGAGGTCGCTATAGGGGGATATAGCCTTCCCGCCGACTTGATCGTGATCGTGATGGAAGACTTTGGCGTGATCCTAAGGATGGACAGGCTATCTGCCTATCATGTCTTGGTGGACTGTTTTGGGAGGAAGATCGTCTTCTTCATATCGAAGTTGTCCCCCTTTGAGTTTTACGGCCAGCCGGTAGACGGAGGTTTCAGGTGCATCTCCGTGGTTTGGGCAGCGAAGCTCCTGAGCCAGGGGTGTGAGGGCTTCCTAGCTTGTGTTGTAGTAGAGCTTAGCCCCATGGCCAACTTACAGAGTATCCCGGTGATCTACGAGTACCTTGATGTCTTCCCAGAGGAGCTACCAGGACTACCGCTTAAACGTGAGATCGAGTTTGAGATCTCACTAGTACTGGGGACCAGCCCCATCTATACTGCATCATACAGGATGGCCCCACTTGAGCTGCGAGAGCTCAAGTCTTAGTTACAGGATCTATTGGAGAAGGGCTTTGTGAGGCCTAGTGCATCCCCGTGGGGAGCCCCTGTGTTATTCGTGAAGAAAACGGATGGTACCCTTTGGCTTTGTGTTGACTACAGGCAGCTGAATCGGGTCACTGTCAAGAATAAGTATTTGTTGC
This sequence comes from Thalassia testudinum, assembly GCA_037157565.1. Lineage (NCBI taxonomy): Eukaryota > Viridiplantae > Streptophyta > Magnoliopsida > Alismatales > Hydrocharitaceae > Thalassia > Thalassia testudinum. Next base: position 502,380 of record JAZHRO010000061.1, read on the forward strand.
CTCATATCGATGACCTCTTCGACCAATTGACAGATGGCATGGTGTTCTCCAAGATAGACCTGAGGTCAGGTTACCATCAGCTGAGGATCAAGGAAACCAACGTCTCCAAGGCAGCTTTCCGTACTCGGTATAGACACTACGAGTTCTTGGTCATGCCGTTTGGGTTGACCAACATCCCCACTTCTTTCATGGATCTGATGAACCGTGCTTTTAGCCCATACCTAGACCAGTTTGTGGTAGTATTCATCGACGACGTACTAGTCTACTCTCGGGATCAGGCATAGCATGGACAACATCTACGTATGGTCCTAGATACATTGACACGACACAGGCTGTACGCCAAGTATAACAAGTGCGAGTTCTGGTTGAGACAGGTGACCTTCTTAGGCCACGTGATTTTAGGAGACGGATTGGCTGTGGATTTAGCTAAGGTCGAGGCCGTACTCAGGTGGGAGAGGCCACGCACAGTGACAGAGATACGCAGCCTTCTAGGATTGGCAGGCTACTCCCGGTGGTTTATCAGGGGTTATCTCAGATCGCGCATCCTATGACCCAGCTGACCAGGAAGGATGCGTGCCTTTCACTTGGACAAACGAGTGTGAGTCGTACTTTCGGGAGTCGAAGGAGAGATTGACTTCAGCTCCTGTACTCACCATCCCATACAGTAGTGGCCGGTTTGTGGTTTACACTGATGCCTCGTTGTAGGGGTTGGGTGGTGTGCTCATGCAGCAGGGCCACATTGTCGCCTACGCTTTGCGGCAACTAAAGCCCAATGAGCATAATTACTCCACCCATGACTTAGAGTTGGCAGCATTTGTCTTCGCGCTGAAGACATAGAGGCACTACTTATACGGTGAGACGTTCGAGGTCTTCACGGATCATAAGAGCCTCAGGTACCTATTTAACCGAGAGGAACTCAACATGAGACAGAGACGTTGGTTAGAACTCTTGAAGGACTACGACTACAGCATCTCCTACCACCCGAGGAAGGCCAATGTGGTGGTTGACGCCTTGAGCCGGAAGGCGCCTGCCCACTTGTCCAGCATACAGGCACAGAGTTGGAGACTCATGGAGGAGGTGGGTAATTGGCGACTCCAGGAGTCACGGGGGTACTGCGGGGTAGTGACAGTGCCGCGGCAGGCACGACTAGAGTTGATAGACCGTATCATTACAGGCAAAGGGCCAATCCATATTTGTAGACACTGCAAGACAGGGTATTGACAGGGGACCCAGGAGATTTTTCTTTCTATAACGAGATATTGCATATAAGGGGACGTTTGTGCGTTCCTAGAAACGAGAACCTATTGAGAGAGCTCCTCTTTGAGGCACATGAGCCCAGGTTCACCATATATCTCGGGAACACAAATATGTACCACGATCTGCGACGCGATTTCTGCTGGAGGGGAATGAAGCGAGATGTTGATGAGGTTGTCCAGCAGTGGTTGGTATGCCAGTAGGTGAAGGTCGAGCACCAAAGGTCTGCGGGGTAATTGCACTGCAAAAATACACAGTAATTATGCCATCTTGTGTTATTTCCTAGCACTGCCACTGCATTTTATGTAACTATAGTTACATTTGCAAATAGACACATGCATGCACTTTTAAAGAGGGGAGGAGAGTATGAATAATTGGCCATCTAATTAACATCTTCATCAAGTGTTGCATTGCAATTTCACCATTTTCATTTTTTTATTTTTACTTTGAATTCTTCTCTCTCGCGCAGCTGCAGGGCATGGGGCATGCACCTCTTCGCGCCACTCCTCTGCCAACAGCATGGCAAGAGGTGTGCGATGCCAGAAACATGGTCGTGACATGCTTCCTCGGTTATATATTGCCTTGCTCTCTCCTTTGTGCAGGAGGCCTTGACACACAGACATACAGGCACTTTTTCCACCACCGTCAGGCCAACCTCCTCCCCTTTCCCTCTCCATACGTAGCAGCTCTTCTCGCTAAGAAGAGACACACTGTGGGCAGGAGAAAGCCCACAATGGTCCCACAACCACCACTGTGAGTTCCACCACAGCCCAGCTCTTGTGTGAGCAGGTGGGCATGGTGGGTTCACTTTTCGTTTTCATTGCTGTTCACCATTTCCGCCATTGCCAGAGCTTCAAGGTCAGAAGATCCAGCAACGCACAAGTCAGCTTGCAGCAGCTACCGGCCACCGCACGCACGCCAACAGGTCTTCGTAGCTCCTTTCCGTGCACTTAGGCAATTCCCAGTGCACCCGCGCACGCAGAACCGGCCGCTATCGGTCGCCCACTCCGCGTGGCACTGTAGCCACTGTTCACACCTCTCAGCGCGACACTGTAGCCACCGGCTTGCTTCTCACTTAGCCGGTGGCAACGAGCTCTCTCTCCTCGCCCGCTACCCACGCTAGCCGGTCGCCCGCGCTCGCCCGCATCTGCGCCCGCGCTCGCTCCCGCCCCCAGCGCAATGTGCTGCGCTCAACCACACCCACCCTCACATGAAGGGATTGCTGTGTTTCCCCCAGCGCCCCATGCGTGCTCTCCCTCCTGCGCCCGCACAGCTGCGCGCATCAGACGACGGGGCAGCGCAGCAGACGGCTTATCTGCTGTGCTCCCCCTCATCCGCTTGTACACGCACACACACACACACCTGTACACACGCGCACACACACACCTGTACACACGCACACATACACTTGTACACGCTCACTCACCCTTATATACTCACACCTACACACACACACACATATATCCACTGACATATATATATACAAATATATATATATACATATATATCTATATATATATATACATACGTATATACATATTTATAAATATATACATATATACATACGTATATACATATGTATCTATATATATATATACAAATATATATATATATAGTTTACATACACATCACCTACCCGTATCCATACGCCCGTGCACTAGTAAATCCACCACGCATCATATCGCGGGAATATCTGCACCAGTTGCTGATATTCCGTGATATCCGCGCAAAGCAAGCGCCTCCGCGCACACTCCCACACTCTACGCGGCGCTCCGTCTTGTTGGTTGCGTCTTACTAGACGTGGACTAACTTGACACTGTGCTACACTCTATTTCCTCTTCCACCTTCACCCCTATATATAATAAATACATATATATATATTGTATCTATTATATATCTATACATATATTAAGCTAAGTATTCCTTTGTTTATCAGCAACCTACCTTGTTTTTATTTATCTTTTGTTTCTTGCTATTAAAAAGATAAAAAAAAGAGTAAAAGAGAAGATAATTCTTGTCTTGGAGGTACTCGGTCTTGCGAATAACATGACTAATTTTTTTGGAAACCCTAATTTGGCTCAAAGCCAAGACTTGATTTTGAGAGTATGCCTTAAGGACAATATTATCAACAAAAAAAAAAATCTTAAATAGAAAAACCAAAAACATAATAAACGTATGGAAGAGATATGTTTTAGGAAAGGCGTAGAAACTCCTTGACCTTTAATTCCCACCTCCCTGAGATTGACCCTGGGACTAAAAGCGACCAAGATAAAATTAAGTAGGCTAGGTAAAAGAAAATTTTGTGAAAGATGGTTAGCCTCGATTTAGGTTAACCCACTATAATAACTTCAACGATAATTTCACCATATTAACACAACCTATTCGAGTTCTACCACGCTTTTTCTAGCACCGTTGCTGGGGAGATGCGCATTGAGGTAAGTTTCTACCCCATTCCTTTGTTTTCCTCTTCTCACACCCTTCTCTTCACGGGTGTTTTGTTTGCTGGTGTGCAGGTAAACTAATTGCAAGGAAGAGGCAAGCAGAGGAAGTCAGAGACGTGGAAAGATCCAAGGTGGGAGCGAGAGTGTAAAGTCACCGACGTCGCATTGGAACTTCGCCCATGTTGCTGAATAGGTAGGTCTCTCTCTCTTAGCAACCTAGGTTAACTTGTCACCTAAATTTAAAAAAAAAAAAATCTAAAAAGACTTCTTCGGAATTTCTTGGGGCAAGTGGATTAAAAATCACTTGATTGATTATTTGCTATCTGATGATGTTGATGGTTGTTGGTGATAGTGATGATTATTGTTATGATCATGTCGTTGTAGTATAGGGTGTATAATATAACATTAAGGATGTCGTATAGTGGTGAGTATGGGTGAGTACCAGTCATTACAACCATTATTATCATTTGCTTATTTATCTAATTTTTACTGGTTTTGTTCCAGGTCGTTCTCTGGGAGGCAATTTATTGAATTTAATTCGGTCACTCTTTGATTATCTCCAAAATTATCTTCTTATTCAAAAAGAAACTTTACATTTAAAGAATGAATGAATGTTTTATTTACCTAGTTACTAAGAAGTGCTTGCAAAAATACTAACTATGAACAAGCATCAAACAATCTATTATTATACTCTAAACTATGTATTTACAAGTTATACTATTAACACTAATATGTTAGTTCATACTACATGAGGATACCATAGTGTAAAAACTTAACTTACTAGTCTTTTATTTATAGTGACATATAGATCAGTTTTAGTGACAGATATAAGCGTCGCTAAATCTCAGAAAACACTCTATACAACCTAAAGAAGCAAACTGAGGTCTTTAGCGACGTTTATAGTGTCGTTTTATTCTGTTAGTAATTATGTGGGTTTAATTATACGTATGTATATTGCTTATTCTACTGCTGTATGTACAGTAAGTCTTTCTGTTCGTGTGTTCCTTCTCTTAAGTCGTCTGTCCTTTCAATTTCTTCTGTGTGGTATTTCAGAGGCTGCGGTGGAGACGGGGTTATTAGGCTAATGTCCTTAGTGTAAAATGTGTTTAATTAGCGGGCGCGCTTTTCGAGGGATACACAGCACCCTTCGGGTGGGACCAGACCTTTACTAAGCGCGCCCTAATCTCAGATAAGGTGCCTTAATTACCTTTTCGTATCAGCGCAGGGCCTCAGCCCAACGCCAGACATACCCGCACGCTCGGGCTCCCAGCCTTACAGTCATATCGAAGTTCAGCACACATCGGGTAATCGGACTAGACATAACAGGCGGTGTTTCGGGCGCCCTGCGCCATGACGACTGCTTCAACTATAGCATAAATTATATTTATATGGCTGCGTTTGGTTTGCAGCACACGATGTGGCGCTATTCCAGCGCCACATCGTGCGCTGGAAACCAGACGCAGCTGCGTCTGTGCGCGTTTTTGGCCCTCGATTTGGGGGCCATAAATTATTAAAAAAAATAAAATAAAATATGGTAAATAAAATATTTACATAATACTACATAATTGATTAATTAATTTTGAATTTTAAATATTTTTACTATACAAATAAATTCACTAAACTAGGCTGATTATACAGGTTGATTTAGGTGATTAAATAGTTAATTACTTATAAAATAATTAATAAATGGTCTAATTGACTTTAAACAGTTTTAACTTACATACTTAAGTATTTAATACAAATTTTTATTGTATTTTTACGAATTTATTTATGTTTTATTTAGGCTAAAATAGCAATTCTGTGTAGTTTATAATTAAAACTAAGTCACAGTAAGTTATACTAGGTATAATTATACTTTGACTAACTTAAATTACTTAATATATATATATTCCCAAGTTTATAGATTTATTTACTTGATTATTGCTCTAACTTATTAACTTAGCTACTAAATAAGTAAATATAAATCTGTACATACATATATACATAAATCAGTAAATACATGCATAATAGATTAGTATATATACATATTTTTACATAGATTACATATGTATATGAATTTCTGTACAGGTTTTATACATATTTACAGTATAACTATGTATCTAACTGATATGCTATAATTATAATCCTATGAATGGGTATATTTACAGTTTTAAAATAAGTCTATGTCATTAGGCTTTTGTATAAAGTTAGGGAATTAGAGTTGATTGAGTTTTTATTTGAGTTTAGACAGCAGCCGCAGCTACTGTCAGAGGAGATGGAGAAGAGAAGAATGTGCTGTTTTAGTGTTGGTTTTAGTTGCTGTTCAGGGTGAGTTTTTGTAGCAGCAGCAGTGGCTTAAGCCACTGTCAAATGGCTAACTGCTGCTGCAGTTAGTCCACTTGGAGAAAGGGGAACAAAAAATTCACAGATGAAAGGGGAATTTGGAGGAGAAGAGAATTTGGAGATGGAGGGAAATGTAGCTGCAAGTTGCAGCATGTTGCTGTATAACTGGGAACAAGATTAAATTCAAAACAAACTAAACATTGAAGAGATGAAATCCAAATCTGAAAGGGGTTTAAATCTCACGAAAATCTCATGTAAATTCAGCTCAAATACTCATTAGGAAAAACCTTATCAGAAGCATCCTTTCAGATCAAAACTCAAATGGCATTGAGTTAGTCTTCCTAATGCCATAGACAGCATGAAGGAAGACTTAGCTCGATCAATTAAAACCAAAGAAACACAATCCCAGTTTCTTGCAACCTTAAGGAGTATGGAAAACTCCTTAGGTTAGAGAATCACCATACAGAAATGATCATCAACACAAATAGTGTATGGCAGTTCTGAAATAGCAGACAAAACTTAAGAATGCATTAAGGAAAATTCATGGGAGATGGCGAATGCATTCAAAACAAAGTATACTCAGAATCATGAAAGGCTCTTCTGATTGGCTCTCTGTCATCAGAGAGCTTCTCAGAATCCTTGCCGACAATGAAAACCAAAAATCCTTTCAATTTGTCAGATCTGTCAAAACATTTCAGAGAGTAAAAATCCTTTAAAATCCAAATCAAAAGTGCTCTGACAAACTGAGGCAATCCATTTAAAAAGAGGGGCTTTTGTGAAACAAATGGAGTGAGTGAGAAGCCCCAAATGGTGCTTGTGACGCCACTTTCAGATCTGAGGCAGTGCGCCATCAGATCTGAAATTGGGTCAGGATGTGTGGGTGATTGATGAAAAATTCGTCGTTAAAAAGGAAAAAACAAGAATCAGAATTTGGATGATGGAAAAACAAAACATGAAGAGGGAGATAAATTGAACAATGAACAGATGATTCTTCCCCTCTGATCTGGACTGATCAGAGGAGGTGAGGGAGGGGATCTAATACTAATTCTACTCCTAAGACTAATCTAACTACAGCTAACATTAAACACTAACAATTAAAACTAAATCTATTCTAAACTACTGCAAACTAAATCTAACACTACTTGTGCAGAATTAAAAACCTAAACTAAAAGGAAGAATGGGACCTATGGGTCCTTAGCCGGCGGCTAAGGAGGAAGAAAGGAGGAGGGTGACTCCAGCGGAGGGAAGAGTCTGCTAGTGAGACTCCAGGGTCGTCCTCAGGTGCTACGAGGTCCTTAGCGACGAGGAGGGTCGAGAACAGGCGATGATTCCACAGCCGGTGGCTGTGCAATCAGGGTCTAGATGAGGAGGAGAGACTGGAGTGGACGAACTGATCGCTAAGAGATATAGAAGGGAGCGATCCTTTGCGCGCGACACCACTGAGGTGCTTAAGTAGCAGCTCAGTGATTGAGATCACCGCAAGGGTGAGGTTAATCAAAATTAGGCCGGCGGTGAGGATGAGATGGGTAGAGCGCGCGGCGAGTCAAGAGAGAGATCTGACCGTCAGATGAGATCTGGGAAGAGAGGTGAACGCACGCACCGAATCACGCGAAGGTTCCATTTGATTCTAGCCGCAGATCGAGATCAAAAGTGCGATGGACGGTCGAGAATGGCTGTGTTCTTCGCGTGCTACAGTGCGCGTGAAGAACACAGACTTCTCTTTGAAATGAGGGAAAACTTGCAGGAAGACCCTTGAACGAAGGGGTAGAAGAATAGCGTGCAGGTCCAAAAGTGAGAAGAACTATAACTGGAAGGGCCTTGCAGTCATACAGAAGGGTCCCTGCGGCTTGCAAAAAGGTCCAAGAAGGAGTTTTGAAGAGTACAAATGTAATGCATGAAGGACCTAATTGTAATCTATTTATTTCTAAGCCTAAATGATGTTCAATTGCTTTCAAATTTTTACATGTGCTTAATTGAACATTTAAGACATTGATTTTACTTCTGATTTATCTTTTCAAACTTGTTTATGTGTTCAATTGATGTATGGATCATCATTTGTTCTTTAGTTTTCAGAATATCTCATTTTTGTGACCTAATTAGGAGGTTTTAACACACATTAAAAGTTTTAGGTCTTTTCTTTAATTCCCACACTTAACCCTTTTTATGTGTTAATTTGATATTGTTTTGCTTAGTGTCTAGCTTAATTTCGGCCTTTTAGCTATGATGAGTAGCCACTCATCACTATCACCCCCACCACCCCTTGATTTCCCGCCAAACTTCGCATAACGAAAATCCAAGAATCTTGATTCTTGGATCTTTCGTCGTGTGAAGTGTTCTTTGAGGCAAGTTTAAATTGATTAATTGTCATCCCTCATTGACTCAGTTGTTTACATTTTCGGGATCACATTTTTGGTGGGGAGACTTGGAATTGAGTTGATTCCAACCTCACCACAACCTTTCACCTGCCTAAGATTTGATCCCGAATATTTCAATCCGAAAATTTTAATTTTCTTTACATTATCTTGTAGTTGAGCCTTGTGTGTGGAATATCATTTTTGGTGATTGGGAGCACTTGAATTGAAGTGCTTTGGCTCCCTTTCACATTGACCTAAAATTGACTCGTGCATCCACACATAGAAATTTCTACCTAGGGAAGCCCATTGCATTTTTAGCATGCATTAACCAACTCACATTGAAGAAGGGTTTTTTGGGCATAGAAGAACTTGTGTTTTCTCAAAACCCGAAGATTGGTTGAATTTGTAACTCAGCGAAATCTTAAAATCTATACTAATTAAGGTTGAAAGTTCTAGAAACCATTCACCAACTAAAACTTCAATTCGGGGAGATTTCCCCGTTGCATGCATGGTTTACACACTTTTAAAATCAACACACTTGGACATTACCCGTATATAACGCCCTTCACATTCCTGGAGCACTTGATCCTAAGCCTTTAAATAAAACAGGTAGCAACTTGACCCTTATTAAGGATTAGAGGTCTAACTACCTGCGTGTAGCGCCTACGTGCTAGTGCGGGTTCCCGCGTGCTATCGGGTGTCTAAGACTGGGACAAACGGCCTTTCAATCTGGCCCGGTGGTTTCGTGGTGCTCTCATTTGGTTCCATAGGTTGTGATAGTAGGTAACTTAGATATTTAGGTGTAAGGACACATTGTAGAGGTTAGGACTTTGATTGCCTTGATTTGTCATCAAGTGTACCTTTGCGGTGCCATTTCTCTCATCCCCGTTTCCCCTCTTATCTCCCCAATTCTTCCTGCGGTAGTGCATGTTTAGGAGGAGGTCACAAAATCCTGAATTGTTTGAACTGTCTGATAATTCTAGAAGGGTAAAAACCGATTCGTCATCCTCCTCCACAAACATGGTTGCACGCCCACCCCCAAATCTTGAAGGAGGAAACCATCCCCCTTAAGTCCCACCAGGTGGTGGTGGAGCCGTAGACCCCATAACTCGCCTCCAAGCCCAAATGGAAATCTATAATGAGCATATTGCAGCCATTAGGGAAACCTTGGAGGAAATGCAGAACCCTCCCGAACGGGAGGAGCCTAGGTCTCTTAGCTCTTATCAAAATCCCGCTGCTACAGAGACCATAGGACAAATTCAGATCCCCATGGGCGGGGACGATTTTGAACTGAAACTCAATGTAATTAGCCTAATTAACTTTTACTTCCATGGTCTTGCAAGTGAAGATCCTTTTCTCCATTTGGAAGACTTAACCCAGTTGGCTGAAACGGTTAAACCAAGAAACATCGGGTTATCAATTGTCCTCATGAAAATGTTTCCGTTTTCATTGCGGGATAAAGCGTCGCAATAGTTACGCACCCTTGGGAGAACCATCCATTCTTGGGAAGAGATGCGAACATCATTTCTCTAGAAATTCTTCCCAATCAGGCAAACCAATGCGCTTCGTCATGCTATAACTTCCTTCACGCAACAAAACAGCGAGCAGTTTCATGAGGCTTGGGAGAGGAATAATGACCTCCTCCGAATGTGTCCGCACCACGGTCTACCTAAGTGGCATATAGCCCAGATTTTCTATTATGGGCTAAATGAGACTTTGAAGCAGATTGCAGATGCTTCCTACGGAGGAAATTTTATGAATAAAGATGAGAATGGAGCATTTGAATTATTTGAAAACATGAGTGAAAATTCAATGAACAATGCCTCCAGCCTGCCCCGTAATGTTCACGAAGTTGACATAGGACCCTCCCATTCATCCACAGATCTTAATCTTATCGCATAAAAATTGGATGAAGTCTCTGTCGTGCACAAGAAGCTGGACAAGCTTCTGGCCGATCCCGTCCGTTCTATGGCAAATACCTCCACCTCACCACTTCGTCACAATCCTAATCTTTCCAACGCCAGGCTTATTCCAAAAAACCCCATGAGATCTTCCTTACCGAATGTTGCGTCGAGCAATTCGGTAAGTAATGTGGATCTGGCTTCTGCAAGCCAGTATTTTGACACGGAGGACCAAGCCTCCGTGTGTCCAGATGCATACATACATGCGGACTTGTCTTTTGACTTAGAAGACGCTTGCGCCCTGGGGAACAACCCGTTCTCTGCCACTTACAACCCAGGGTGGCAAAATCATCCTAACTTTGCATGGTCCAGTAACCCGTAACGCCAAAACCCTACCGGTGGGCCAATGTGATCGTCCACACCCGTCATCTCAAGGGCCCAGTCTAATCCTATGGCAAATCCGCCATCGGGTCCTTGCTTGCCGCAAACAGAACACACATCAAGTCCTCTTGATAAACTGACTCGAATGGTGATGGAAATGTCTAAGCGCCATGAAGAGAACATGACCTCTCTTCAGCACTAATTGGCGCAGCAGAATGTTGAGATCAGTCAACTATGCATGGCGACTCGATCTTAGGCCACTCTTCTAGCCCAACCTGTTCCCAACCTGTGAAATTTTGTACCTCGTGGTCCTCAACCACAGGCATGACCTTCTCAGGGGCAGGTTCATCAGATTCTACAAGCACCGAGCATTCCTCCGAGATTCCAGGCTAATCCTGCGGTAGCACCTCACCCTTATGTCCCTATTGCGAGCCCTCCTCCGCCTTATGATCCCACTGGGCTTGCGACGTCCAATGCGATTACTATGAGGAGCGGTAAGCAAATCGTCGATCCGCCTCGACTTGATCCTGGCCCATCTTTTTCATCGCCCTCTCATTCGGGATGCGCATCGCATTCTCGTGAGGACGATATACCCAAACTAGTGCCAAAATCAGTCTCATTCCCTGAGGCTCTACTGAGGGAGCCAAAAGGCAAGAGAAAGGATACGCAGGCCTTTGATAACCTGCGTAATTTATTCAGGGGTGTTGAAATCAAGGTACCCCTTTTAGAGGCTATCGACCATATACCAACTGTCGCCCGATTTTTCAAAGGCTACACTACACCCAGGCGACAGTCAAAGAAAACAAAGAATTCGGTGGTTCGCTCGCCTCATGCGAGTTGTGCTATATTGTCAAATCTACCGCTGAAGTAGAAAGATCCGGGCACACCGCTGATTTCTTGTAGCATCCAAGGCAGCAATTTTAACCGTGTTATTCTTGATCTAGGATCTTCCATCAATCTTATACCAACCATCATGCTCGAGAAATTTACTTTAGGAAATCTGAAACCCACCCCTGTCACATTACAATTGGCAGATCGTTCTGTCAAAATACCAAAGGGTGTGGTGGAAGACATGGTGGTTAGGGTCAACAGTCTCTATTTTCCTATTGACTTTCTTGTTTTGGATATGGAAGTTCCTAGCTCACTTTCTGATTGTCCAATCATCCTTGGTCGACCTTTCTTGGCCACAACCCGCGCCCATATTGACTGCGAGTCGGGCTGCATTGAGATTGCCGTTGGCTCTGAGAAACTTAAGCTAAACTTCAAGGCAGCTAAGAACTTTGATTGTGATTTCATCAAGGATGACACGTCTGATGAGGACATGGCCGTCAGCGCGTATATCGTACTAATAGGGACCTATTCTGACTGCTGTGGATTGCCTTTGAACACAGACCATTACCTGACTGACACATATTGTGACATTCCCCCATCCCTCCCTTTACCCGTACCTTCTCCTGACCAGATTTCTGACGATGTTTTCTCCGCTTCCCATACCTCATGGTGTGAGTCATATTTGGGCTACTCACCGCCGGTCCACACTCTTGAAGACCGGATTGCCCTTTCTTTCCCGCCAAATCAGGCGGAATTACAACTCCACACTGGGACCTTGAGTCCACATACTGCTCACTGGGGCTATCCCTTTTTGGATCCATCAATCCAAGATGACCTTCTTCTTGGCCAATCCGAGGGCCAACTTTTTCCTCCTGCCTTGTTTTCTTCTGATCCGCTTGGGACACTCTCGTCCTAAGAAATGCCAAATCTTTCACCATCCTCTCCCGAGCTAAAAGAGCTGCCTAATATGCTTAAGTATATTTTCTTGGGACCAAATGAAATGCTCCCCGTAATCATTAGTTCAAAATTGACCAGGGAGCAAGAGTGCAAACTAACAAAGGTCCTTATAGAACACAAGGCAGCCATTGGATGGTCCTTATCGGACTTAACTGGCATTAGCCCCTCCTACTGCACTCACCGTATATATACGGAGGAGGAGGCTCGACCTTCCCGCGAGATGCAGCGACATCTCAACCCTGACATGCGGGAGGTCGTTAAAAAGGAAATTATTAAGTGACTGGATGCAGGTATAATCTACCAGATCAGCGATAACCCCTGGGTGAGCCCGATTTATGTCGTGCCCAAAAAGGCGGGACTCACCATCTGTGTCAATGACAGGGGCGAATCCATCCGTACACGCACTCCTACATCTTGGAGAGTGTGTGTAGACTATAGGAAACTAAATACTACAACTAAGAAAGATCACTTTCCGCTACCTTTTATTGACCAAATCCTGGAGCGATTAGCGGGAAATAAATTTTTTTGTTTCCTAGATGGATTCTCTGGATATAACCAGGTGGCAATTGACCCCCGGGACCAAGAGAAAATCACATTTACCTGCCCCTTCGGCACCTTCGCATCTAGAAGGATGCCTTTCGGACTTTGTAACGCGCCTGCAACTTTCCAGAAATGTATGCTGGCGATATTCCATGGCATGGTGGGTGACTTTCTTAAGGTCTTCATGGATGACTTTTCGATCTTTGGACCATCTTTTGATGACTGTCTTGCCAACTTGACCCATATCCTTCGGAGATGTATTGACGTAAACCTCGTGCTTTCCTGGGAAAAAAGTCATTTTATGGTACACGAGGGAATTGTTCTCGGGCATATCATCTCTGATAGGGGTATTGAGGTTGACAGAGCCAAGCTTGATGTAATTGTTGATTTACCTATACCTAGCCTTGTCAGACAAATCCGCTCCTTCTTGGGACACGTCGGTTTCTATAGGAGATTCATCAAAGACTTCTCCAAGATTTCTAGACCTTTAACTCATCTCCTATCGATCGAGGTACCCTTTGATATGGGCCCCGACTGCATACGAGCATTCACGCAGCTGCGTGATGCTGTCACCAAGGCCCCTGTTCTCCAGCCACCTGACTGGTCCCACGACTTTGAACTCATGTGTGACGCTTCCGACCTTGCAGTCGGAGCGATCCTAGGACAAAGACGCAATAGACACCCCTTCGTAGTGTACTATGCTAGTAAGACGTTGGACGAGGCCCAGCGTAATTATACAACCACTGAGAAAGAATTACTAGCGGTCATCTTTGGGTTGGAGAAATTCCACTCTTACCTTCTGGGCTTGATGTTATTGTATTCACTGACCACGCGGCCATTCGTTATCTCATTCATAAGAAGGATGCCAAGCCTAGACTGATTCGTTGGATCCTTCTACTCCAAGAATTTGACATTGAGATCCGCGATAAGGCTGGAGCCCAGAATGTTTTGGCTAATCATCTCTCGAGACTGAACCTTGACCACATTGGACTTACCCTACCGATCAATGAGGTTTTTCCCGATGAGCACCTTTTGGCAATTAATGTGGCAAGTGGACCTTGGTATGCCGACATTGCCAATTACCTCGCTTCTGGTTCCCTTCCACGTGGCTGGCTTAAAAACCAGCACGAGCGTCTCATTGCAGAAGCAAAGTACTATTTCTGGGATAATCTACTACTTTTTTGAACAGGTGCCGACCAGATCATTCGTCACTGTATTCCTGACAGCGAATTCCCCAGTGTGCTATCCTTCTGCCACTATCAGGCCTGCGGAGGCCATTTCTCTGGGAGGAAAATTGCAGCCAAGGTGTTGCAGTGCGGTTTCTTTTGGCCCTCCCTTCATCAGGATGCACACAATCTTGCCAAACATTGCACTAGGTGCTAGTCATTAGGGTCAATGTCACGTCGTGACATGATGCCCTTGCAACCCATCCTAGTTGCTGAAATCTTGGACATTTGGGGAATCGATTTCATGGGTCCCTTTCCTCCTTCCAACGGCTTCAAGTACATCCTCGTGGCTGTTGATTATGTTTTCAAATGGATCAAGGCTATTCCTACGCGTCATGCTGACCATGTTATATCTACTCGATTTGTCAAAGACCACATTTTTGCATGCTTTGGGATCCCTCGAGCCATTATCTTGAATGGAGGAAGTCATTTTACCCATGCTTCTTTTCGGGCACTTCTGAGGAAATATGGAGTCCACCATCGTATCGCATCTCCGTATCATCCTCAGACGAACGGCCAGGCTAAGGTGTCGAACCGGTAAATCAAGCAAATTCTCCAGAAAATGGTTCGGCCTGACCGTAAGGATTGGTCCGACAAGCTGATTGATGCACTTTGGGCGTATTGGACCGCCTTCAAGGCTCCCCTAGGTATGTCTCCTTATAGAATCGTTTACGGGAAGCCTTGTCATTTGCCCGTGGAGCTGGAGCACCGTGCTTATTAGGCGGTTTACCAATGTAACCTCGACCCAGACCTGTGTGGTCGAGAAAGGAAACTCCAACTGTAAGAACTGGAAGAGCTCCGTCGTGAAGCCTATGATTCTGCCTTAACTTTCAAGCAACGCACTAAGGCTTTTCACGACAGTCGAATTCGGCGGAAGGAATTTGAGCCATCTCAACAAGTTTGGCTTGACAATGCCTGGCTCAAATTCTTTCCTGGGAAATTGAAGTCCAAATGGACTGGTCCCTTCTTAGTCTCGAGACCATTTCCCAACGAGGCCGTTGAAATTGAAGATCCCAAATCTGGGCATAAATTTACGATCAATGGAAAGCGTTTAAAATCCTATCTTACTCATGAACCTACCCCCGTTGATGAAACTGTTGCATTGCTGGAGGGTAACTAATTTCGTGCCTCACTCTGAGTCTAGCTGGGGACATTAAATTCAGCGCTTGTTGGGAGGCACCCCAGCAACACTCCCCCACTATCACTTACACACTTCCATGTCACTTCACTTCACACTTCTTCACTTCACCACCAACCATCCACCCACCCTACCACCCTGCTATATACCTTGCACGACAGCTCTCGTTCCCCGATCTTTGGACCTTCCTCTACCTTGCATGCATATGGGGACATAGCAGAGTTTGGCATGGGGGGTTGGATAGGCATCCATAGGATCTGGATATTATATGGTATCATGCAGCTTCCATTATACATATCCATCTATAAATATATACATAGCTAAGAAAAAAAAAAAGGGTGTTTAGTAATGATCTGAAGGCTGAAACAAAAATACAATAAGTGTTTATGGATATTCAACTGCTGTTCACACTATCTAGGCCAAAGAAGCATGATTCGCTCAGGCTCAGCTTAATTCACTTGAGCATTGATAAGATAGATCAGAATCTCTCCTAACTAAGAACGTATTCTTATACCTGAGTCATCAGTACAGGATTCGTTGGTTTGCTTCTACTCTAGAGCCTAAATAATCTTGGTTCACACTACACATATTAAGAAAGACCAGGTGAACATAAGATCCAACCCTAGTGTTCATTAGAGAAGGTGGAGTCCTTACCTGTGTGCGCAGGTACACTTTTTATCCCAGGCTTTAGTCTTGTATCTAGGAGAAACTCTTTCCACCAAAAAGGTACTCTCCCACAAAAAAATGTGTGCTCCTCCAAAAAAAGATGTAAGAGATATACTGACACCTGTTTCAAAAAAAAAAAAAAACAGAGAGAAAATCTATGCAAATAAGTCAGTATATCTTTCAAATGTTTTTTAGGGCACGTCATAAAAACCCTGTTTCTACCATATATTCCTTGAGCCACTAAAGCAATAAAATGGGAGTTGAGTTTTCCATCATAAGGGTCAATATGAAGACACGAGCTGAAACTAGGACCAACCTGCACTTAAAAATTCGTGAAACCCTGGGCTTGAGCCTTAATGTTCATCCGGTCAGTCTTGATCCTTCACTATGCACAAACCATAATCTCTTGAGCTCTCGAGTATAGCAAAAACCTTCTGAGTCCTGGAAATCGTACTTAAGGTTTAAATATCAAGAGTCCAGGTTAGTCGAGAGATGGTCTATGTCATATAAGACTTAAAGTACTGGTAGTCTTCTCTGCAATTGGTTCTCACAATATCCAACAGATAAACACACCCATGTCACCTCAGAAGAAAATGTTCAGCTTAAGATCATTTCTAAATACAATACAAAATGTTTTGCTAGGGACTAGCAAAAGATAGGCATGGGGGTTTGATTGCACAGCAAAAATACACCAGTAATTATGCTATCTTATGTTATTTCCTAGCATTGCCACTGCATTTTATGTAGCTATAGTTACATTTGTAAATAGACACATGCATGCACTTTTAAAGAGGGGAGGAGAGTATGAATAATTGGCCATCTAATTAACATCTTCATCAAGTGCTGCATTGCAATTTCACCATTTTCATTTTTTTATTTTTACTTTGAATTCTTCTCTCTCGTGCGGCAGCAGGGCATGGGGCATGCGCCTCTTCGCGCCACTCCTCTGCCAACAGCATGGCAAGAGGTGTGCGATGCCAGTAGCATGGTCGTGACATGCTTCCTCGGTTATATATTGCCTTTCTCTCTCCTTTGTGCAGGAGGCCTTGACACACAGACATACAGGCACTTTTTCCACCACCGTCAGGCCAACCTCCTCCCCTTTCCCTCTCCATACGCAGTAGCTCTTCTCGCTGAGAAGAGACACACTGTGGGCAGGAGAAAACCCATAGTGGTCCCACAACCACCAGTGTGAGTTCCACCACCGCCTAGCTCTTGCGTGAGCAGGTGGGCGTGGTGGGTTCACTTTTCGCTTTCATTGCTGTTCACCATTTCCGCCATTGCCAGATCTTCTAGGTCAGAAGCTCTAGCAGCGCACAAGTCAGCCTGCAGCAGCTGCCGGCCACCGCACGCACGCCGGCAGGTCTCCGCAGCTCCTTTCCGTGTGTATAGGTGCTTCCCCGCACACCCGCACAAGCAAAACCGGCCGCTACCGGTCGCTCGCTCCGCGCGGCACTGTAGCTACTGTTCACACCTCTCAGCGCGACACTGTAGCCACCAGCTCGCTTCTCACTTAGCCGGTGGCAGCGTGATCTCTCTCCTCGCCTGCTACCCGCGCCAGCTGGTCGCTCGTGCTCACCCGCATCTGCGCCTGCTCCCTCCTGCAGCGCTGTGCGCTGCGCTACGCTGCGCTCAACCGCACCCGCCCGCGCATGAAGGGATCGCTGCGTTTCCCCCAACGCCCTGTGCATGCTCTCCCTCTTACGCCTGCTTAGCTGCGTGCATCAGACAACGGGGCAGCGCAGCAGACAGCTTATTTGCTGCGCTCCCCCTCATCCGCCTGTACACACACACACACCTGTACACGCGCACACACACACACCTGTACATGTGCACACATACACTTGTACACGCTCACTCACCCTTATATGCTCACACCTACACACACACACACATATATATATTCATATATATATTTATAAATATATACATATATATGTATATATATATATACATATATATGTATATATGTATACATATATAAGTATGTATATATATATGTATATATATGTACGGATATATATGCATATATATGCATATATATGTGTACATATATATGCCATATATATGTGTGCATATATACATATATGTATATAAAATATGCATATATATGTATACATATATGCATATATATGTATATATATATATAGTTTACATACACATCACCTACCCGTATCCATACGCCCGTGCATTAGTCAATCCACTACGCATCATATCGCAGGAATATCTGCACAAGTTGCTGATATTCCCTGATATCCGCGCAAAGCAAGCGCCTCCGCACACACTCCCACACTCTACGCGGCACTCCGTCTTGTTGGTTGCGTCTTACTAGACGTGGACCAACTTGACACTGTGTTATACTCCATTTCTATTTCCACCTTTACCCCTATATGTAATAAATACATATATATATACTGTATCTATTATATATCTATACATATATTAAGCTAAGTATTCCTTTGTTTACCAGCAACCTACCTTGTTTTTATTTATCTTTGTTTCTTGCTATTAAAAAGATAAAAAAAAAGAGTAAAAGAGAAAAGATAATTCTTGTCTTGCAGGTATTCGGTCTTGCGAATAACAGGACCAATTTTTTTGGAAATCCTAATTTGGCTCAAAGCTAAGAACTTGATTTTGAGGGTGTGCCTCAAGAACAATATTATCAACAAAAAAAAAATCTTAAATAGAAAAACAAAGAACATAATAAACGCACAGAAGAGATACGTTTTAGGAAAGACATAGAAGCTCCTTGACCTTTAATTCTCGCCTCCCTTAGATCGACCCTGAGCCTAAAAGTGACCAAGATAAAATTAAATAGGCCAGGTAAAAATTTTTTTTGTGAAAGATGGTTAGACTTGATTTAGGTTAACCCACTATAATAACTTCAACGATAATTTCACCATATTAACACAACCTATTCAAGTTCTACCACGGGGTTGCTACAACCACTTCCTATGTTAGAGTGGAAGTGGGAGAGTATCACCATAGACCTGGTAGTAGGGCTACCGATTACACAACGAGGACACGATGCAATTTGGGTGATAGTAGACATGTTGACGAAGACGGCGCGGTTCCTGCCGATCCGAGTCACCTTTGGGTTAGCACAGCTAATAGAGCGATACATCAGAGATGTGGTGCACCTTCACGGAGTTCCTCGCGAGATCATATCTGACAGGGATACTCGCTTCACTTCCCAGTTCTAGGCAGAATTTTAGTAGGCCTTGGAGACTCGTCTGAGGTTCAGTACCGCTTACCACCCCCAGACCGACGGGCAGTTGGAGCGCACCATACAGACACTAGAGGACCTCCTACACGCTTGTGTATTAGACTGGAGAGGCTCCTGGGAGGAGCATTTGCCCCTTGCAGAGTTTGCATACAATAATAGCTACCATTTGAGAATCGACATGGCACCTTATGAGGCTTTGTACGAGAGGAAGTGTACTGCACCCTTTAGTTGGGTCGAGGTGGGGACCAAGTGGGTGGTTGGTCCCAGGCTGATCCGTCAGAGTCAGGAGGTGATAGAGTAGATTCACAGACGACTCCGTACTATCAGGAGCAGGCAGAAGAGCTATGCTGATAAGAAGCGTAAAGAGGTGTAGTTCGAGGTTGGGGATCACGTCTTCCTCCGTGTTTCACCCATGAAGGGCGCAGCATTTTGGGGTGAAAAGGAAGCTTGCGCCGAGGTTTGTGGGACCCTTTGAGGTTTTTGAGCAGGTAGGACCCATTGCTTATCGGCTTGCCCTTCCTCCCTAGCTTTCTGGAGTACACGACGTGTTCCATGTGTCCAACCTCAGGAGGTACGTTGCCGATCCCAGCCACGTTCTGAGCCACGAGAGCATCGAGGTGAGAGATGACTTGACCTACTCTGAGAGACCAATTCAGATATTGGCAGAGCTGTCAGGAGTTTGAGACGGAAGGAGGTGCCACTAGTGAAGGTCATATGGAGAAGCCAGCGGTACGAGGAGGTGACTTGGGAGCTCGAGGCGGCGATGTGCGAACAGTACCCAGAGCTTTTTGAGGGTACATCGCTACTGACATACTTTGATCTTCTTTAAGTTTGTCATGCATTTTTACGTTCATTTCCACACCCTAGTTAGCTCAAGTTTCATGGACGAAACTTCCTTTAAGTTTGTTATGTTAAAATGACCCTTCCCAAGGGTCGTTCGAGATTTTCCCGAAAGGGCAAGAGTGTGAGTGCAATTGTAAACCCCCTGGATTTTTTTGTTGTGGGCTATGTGGGGGAGAAAGAAACATTGTAGGGGCAACCCCACAATTTCCCCTCCATCTTCCGCAACCCACCCACGCACACACATAACCCTAACCCTCTCCCTATTTAATACCCCCTCCACCCTCTCCATCTCCACACCACCACCTCCACCTTCACTCCACCACCATTGCCGCCGGCGACCACCTCCTTCCTCGTCCCCCTTGCAACCACGAGTGGGGAAGAAGGAGGGGAGATCGAGACGGAGGAGGAGAGGGGGAGAGAGTGGGAGAGGGAAAGGGAGAGCGTGGGAGAGGAGGTGCGGTTAGAGGAGCTTGGGGGAGCTCAATAGCGTGAAGGAAAAGGGAGAGGAGAGCGAGCGAAGGAGGCGTGGCGAGGGGACGCCCTCCGTTCATCTCGCCATTGCCCCTACCGTTCATCGTTTCTCCTTTCCTCCCCTCGTAACTGCACATGGGAGAAAAGGAGGAGAGGGGAGTCGGCCAGAGGAGCTCGAGAGGGAGTAGAAGCCACACAGGGGGAGGGAGACCTACGCGAGGGGGGGCCACTACTGCGGTTGGAGCAACTGGAGCACGAGAAGCTTCGTAGCGCGTACTGCGGAACCATTTTTCTGCAGTATTTGACGTCTAGGACGCTATCCAGACGTCTAGAGGAGCCTCAGGACGTCCGAAGCTGGCGTCGGACGTCTGACAGTGGGAAGGGGCCGAGGTACGTGCTGATAGCGATTTTACGCGGTTTGTTAATTACGTCGTTGTAACGCGCAAAATCGATCAACTCTTAAATTTATATTCCTAGATAGGGGAGTATCTAGGGTCATCCAAGGAGGCCAAATGTTCACAAAATTGATTCTCTTGCTTGGAAAATAAATCTCAGCTTTCTTTTTGGTATTTTTCAATATATCATTTTTTTTTATTTTTGAATTAAGACAACATGCAAATTGGTGGCGGGAAGGTGATTTACACTTCAAAGTTAAATGCTACTTCTAAGTGGCAAGTAGAACTTCTCCCTAAGCTCACTCTAAGCAAGTGGAGGCCTAAAATAATTAGGGAGAAGGAGTGAAGAAGGCTATAAACAAGCAAGTAGAAATGCAAATCAGAAACTGTAAAGAAGGCAACTAGATAATTGAAAAGTGTTTTACAAAAAAAAGACCTAGTAGAGGAATGCTTCTACTACTAGAAAAATTAAAATAAAGAAAAGCAAACACAAATCCTCTAGATAAATGGTGAAGAAGAGGGCTTCTTGCTCCAAGGTCGGTGGCACCTAAGCTTGAAAAGAATCCTTCAACTCCTTCCTTGCTGTGCTCCGCCAAGGTGATGTCCTCTAAGGCAGGCCCTAAGGGGGTGTGCCCTAAGCTTCTCTCCAAGGGTGGACGTCCACCCTAAGTCCTCCCTTGCCTAGCCGTCCTCCTCCTTGGTGTGGCCCAAGTTGAAGAGATTGGGGAGAAGAAGGCACCAAAAGGGCTAGTGATGTGCCCCTTTAATCTCCTTCTCTACTCCTTCTTCTTGGCCGTAGGTATAGGTGGTATAGGTAGTAAATTACACTAATGGAGGATGCCCCAAAATGGTGGTAGGTGGTGGGGTTTTATAGAATAGGAAGGGGGCTAAGGTGACCCTTGAAATGGAGGGCTAGGATGGAGAGATGGAGGTGGTTAAGGATCCAATGGCCAAGGGTGTTTGGTGCCACCTTAAGGGGAACCTAAGGGGTGGTTATGGGTGTTGACACCCCTTGATGTTGGCGCCAAAAAGGATTCTAGAAGGTGGTCTAAGTTGGCGCCAAGAAGGGTTCTAGAAGGAGGGGTAGGTGGATGGCTAGGATGGATTATATGGGTAGGTGTAGGGTGGATTAAGGGCTGAAAGTTGGCGCCAATATAGAGGTGGTTAGGGGTAGTTTTTGGCACCAACTTATGGTGTCTTTTGGTGGTGATAATGGGGTGAAGGGATGGCTAGGTGGTGGCGCCAACTTGAGTAGGGTAGCTAGCTTAAGTAGGCTTAAGTTGGTGGAGCTAGCTAGGGTTGAATTTGAAGGTGGTGGATGGCCAAGGAGCTGGTTGCTAGCTAAGCTAAGCTAAGCTAGCTTAGCTAAAGGTGGAGTAGAGGAGAAGGTGTTGGAGCTAGGGTTTGGAGGGAGGAGCTCAGAAGAAGTCTGGAGCTGGAGTTGGAGCTGGCTGCTGCTGAAGAGGCTGGCATGGGGCTACTCTAGCTGGCTTAGCTTGCTAGTTCTTTGCTAGTTGCTAAGCCAAGCTAAAGTAAGCTAGCTTCTACCATAATGAGCTGAGGTGAGCTAGGTCTGCTACTTCCGGGGAGAATCAAGCTGGTTGAGACAGCTAAGGTAGCTTAGGTCAACTGAGTTGAGCTAAGCTAAGTCCCCAGGAGCTGGACTTGAGCTTCCTGAGCTGGGATGAGTTCTTCTTTAGCTGGCTGGAGTTGAGTGGAGCTAGATATAGCTGGATCTGAGCTGGGGTGAACTCCTGTCAACTCAGCTGAGCTAGCTAGAGCTCCCTGTGGACTAGTGGGAGCTGAGATGAGCTAGACTCAGCTAAGTTGAGCTGGATCTGAGCTGACTTGAGTTAGGGTGAGCTAAGATGAACTCTCTTGAGCTGCCATTCAAATGAGATTAGCTGAATGGAGCTGGGATGAGCTAACCCTAGTTCAAGTAAGCTAGGTTCCAGCTGTGGTGAGCTGGATCAAGTTGAGTTTGAGCTAGTCTGGGCTTCTCCTTCACCATTTGCCTTCTTGAGTGCTAGGGTTTTAGGGATCTATATATCTGTACATCCCTAACACTCACAAAAATATATTAAAAAGACAATAAAAAATGCAATGCATGGCTAACCTAATTTATGCCTAAATGCAGCCCAAAAACCCGTTTGCGGAGTAAAATCCTAAGAGCTAGGTTTGTTTTAATGTAAAAGAATGATGATAAATTGGCGTTTATCACGTACCATGCACGAGCTGCTTTGCGTGTACGTAACTTTTTACGTGTCGCATTTAAACCCGTGCACGCATGCGTAGGTGCAGGGCATTGGAAAGGCACATAGTGCACCCTTCGAGGTGCTTTAGCACATCTGGAGACAGTGCCAAACGTCTGATTGCACTCCCAGACAACCGAAAGGAGTGTCAGATGTTTGGGATCTCCCTCAGACAGCTGCAGAAGGGTTTGGACATCTGAGGAAGCCGCAGGAAAGCGAGGTGAGCCTCTGTGGTCGTTTAAGACGTCTGAGTCTAGTCCCAGACATCTGTTTTTAGTCAGAGCGCACGTTTTTGGCCCATTCAGGACACAAACGGAGTCGATTTTGCACAAACGAAGTATCATTGGTTTCAGTTCAGAGTTATCTACGTGTTTGTCACTCGTATACTGTTTTGAACTCGTTTGATGTGATTTGGTCAATCGTATAGGTCTCCATCCAGTAGCGTATATACCGGGCTCGCGGAGACGACGGGATCTGCGATTCGAGCCCCCATTCCACCTGTGTATCCCGGTAGAGTGATTTTCATAATACTATGACTTAATTAATCAAAATGCATGCTATCTTAGAATGAATTAATTGAACCCTAGGATATGAAATGAACCCTAGGGTAGAATTGAGTGAATGAACATTGCTTGAGTCACACAGTCTATTCTGAAATGCATGTCAGAACCCTTAATGCTAGCAAATGAATAGTTAAATGATGTGATGTTTCTTTCAGTTATTAAATCACGAACTATTTGCTATATGGTTAAGAACCAAGATATTAACAACGAGATATGCATGTCGTTAAATGAAATGAAATGAATACAATGCATGAACCCTATGGGGAACTAGAAGAGAAACCCACATATATGGAACGAATATCGTATGTAGGAGGGAAGTGAGCTGGCCCTTGAGTACACGGTACCGAGGAAAGCAACTGTCCCTTTTGCATGGAAAGTGAGTTGGCCCTAATGTACGGGGTACTGAGGAGAGCTACCGTTGACGTGCCTTCGTGCGTGTATGTTAAGAAGTGTCGTTATAGTTGCACTTGATACGTCGGTTTTAAAAGAAGTAAACGGAGGTGAGTCCGAGTGTCGATCTCAGGGAGGCGTGGAAATCGGATTTTGTTTACCACTTGTTGTCACGAAAAAGGCAGAGTTTTGCTTGCGAAAGAGACGATTTTGAAAAGCGAGAGATAGAGAGAGAGTTTAGGGTTAGAAAGCTCTTGGTTTTGATCATGCACTTTAAACAGAAATTAAAATGGCAACTAAATGGAAAATAATTTCATTAAACATGCATTCATAGTTCATGGTTTATAACATTAAATACATGCTTCAACAAAAGTAAATGAAAGCCTAAAAGAGAGAGAGAGAGAGGTAGAGAGAGAGTGGAGAGCGACGAGGCAGCCACGGCGGTGGAGGAGGCTCCGTCGGCGGCTCGTCGCCTCCGGCGATTACAAGAGTGCCTAAGACTAGCTAGGAGAGGAGTGGAGTAGTTGCAAGTGGGAGAGGATGCCTTGAATGGTGGTAGAAGGGGGTTTAAATAGAGTTAAGGGCTTCCTAAAAGAAGAATGTGCTTTAGCGACATCCAGAACGTCGCTAAAACCGCTTCCAGATACGTCGGTGAAGCCCTCCTGTCGCCGGTCAGCTGCCCGCCGCTCTCTCTCTCCAAGCACGATCCGTGGACGTTGAACGAGAGTCGTCCGATCGAAGATCGGACGGCTGAGATCCTCCCGCGCTCGCGCTGAGATCGCTCCTCGGGCGCGCGTGCGCGCGCTTTTCCGCCCGGCGTGCTCGCGTGGGCGCTGTCATCGCGCCGCGTGGCGCGATCCTGGCCGCCCGCTGCTGATCGGGCGACCCAATTTTGCCGCGCCCTTCGCTCGCGCTTGATTTCCGCTCCGCGCGTCGCTGCGATGCAGGCGTGCGCGCTAGCCGTTGCGCCACGCCCGCGCTTTGTCGTGGCGACTGCGGGCGAGCGCGCGGATTTCGGTCGTTCGATCGAAGATCAACGGCCGAGATTAGTCCTTGGATGGCTTGAGGGCGTCCGAGCGGTGGGGCTGGGGCGACGTGGCGCTTTCTGGGCCGTTGATCTCCAGATCAACGATCAGAATTTCTTGGGCCCATTGTGGGAGCTCCGGATGTCGGATTTGGCCGATCTTGAGTTCGTTGGACTCCGTTCGTCGTTCTGAATCCATCCGTGCAGTCCGATTGCTCATCTGAGGCCTGCTTTGACACATGTTTTACACAAATGGCCATTAATGCAGTTTATAAGCAATCTTGGTACTTGATGCATGCAATGCTCCTATTCTACTTTATGTTGTGCCTTTTATTCTAAAGATGGGTCATATTCAACGTAATTACTACCCCCTTGCGTGGTGTTATCATACCCCCATGCTTACTCTTTGATAGTCCCTAGCAAGGTTTATTCTAGCCTTTATTTCTTTGGAGAATTCAAGAAGTAATTACTTAGGCACTTCGTTACTCGTCAATAAGCGGAAATATACGAAGATCTTAATCTACAAAGACTAAGCAGCGCCCAGGTGTCTTCCAAAATACGAATCGCCCGAATCCTTGCTTTGTATATATAACTATACATATGTATACGTATATATCTGTATATGTCTTTTTAGAATTTTCGGAATTCAGTGTGGGTTGGTAACTTTTTACGGCTACCCAACCCACCCAAAACTCGGTCAAAACCCTAAGTGCTAAGCATCTTGGTGTGAATGTTGTGATAGACTCACTTAATGGTAATTGAGACAGACTTCGTGTTTCTACGCCCCTAGGTGACCGGAAAAGAAAATAAATTTTTGCCTGAAGGTGTATTTGTTCGATTGGTAGCTTTCTCCCTACGTTCATTTTACTTGGGGTCAACACAAGGATTTTCCAGTGTATATCTCCCCGGCTTGTACTACTTCCCCACTTCGTCCTTAGGTGTTTTGGTCTTTTTTTGTGCAATTATTGAGCTGGGCTCTGGACAACCGACCAATGGGCTGTTACCCACGATCACTTGCCAGCCATACTTGTGCGATGAAGTGTGATTTATTTTCTTTTCTTTTTTTTTTCGTAGGTGGCTTCCCTAATCTCAAATGTACCTAGAGGCAGCGAAAAAGAAATGGCCTGTGGCTGGGTTCTGGACAACCTGCCATTTGGCTGTTACCCACGACAACTTGCCAGCCATACTACCCTAGAGAGTTCATTAGCTACCCAATTTCTGTCAAAATCTCCGAGAAGTGAGTCTGTGCAAAAATGTGTGTAGATGCTTAGACTCAAAGTTTTCCTGAGTTAGAGGGTGAGTTGATAAGTCGTATACTTATTACCTTATTTATTAGGTGGATTAGAATAGCTTAAAGTTGCAAGGATTCGCCGCTAAATCCATATTTTAATGGACACCAGGGCTGATTAAGCCTGAAGGCCTGAAAAGTCTAAGTGTTTAAGTTCTTTTTGTATTATTTCCCATTATTGACAAGTTTCTAATGCCTAAATTTTTTCTTCCTAAATTCAATTTTTTTTTAATCAATTAATTTATTCATTCAGACTGATTAATTAAGCTCAGGATTATGCAATTTACCATCCCCCCCATGCTTAAGTTGGACAATGTCCTCATTGGCAGATGCATGGATGCAGAAGCGTTCAAAAAGATAATACCTGAGTGACGTAAACTACCAGATCAGTCTGAATCCGCTGGGTTGCCTCCCAGGAAGCGCTGAGTTTAACGCCTCCAGCTGGGCGGTGCACAAACAGGAATGGCTTGGGTCAAGAAGATATGTTCAAAATTAACCAGACCTAAAATCAGAAGTCCACATATGCGAATAAGGTTTTGGTGGAGTCCCGTTCCTAAGGGGCGGGAATTCTGTAACAGATATATCATGCATGCCCGTATCAGATCCTCTCTTAGTTTGTGGGCATGCAAACAAGTTGCTGTGGACGAACGCACCCCAAATATGACTTGCCAAACACTAAAGATGTAGGTCTTATATTCAGCTTGTGTCCCCATAAAACTGTAATCCATCGAAAGTGTATCAATTCCAGTGCATTCGGGTTGCGGGATTCTTATTCTGGTAGGGCAGGTAACAAAGTCCAGAGTTTCATACTGAGCCCTACAACCAAGCATGAGGCCTCTCTCCAAAGACGAATCCATCTCTTCCGCAACTATGGTTTCATCGCTCATTCCTTCCAAGCCCTTGATCTCAAGAATATTTTCTGCCACCTTCTCTGTATCAGATTCACTGTTTGGGGTTACATTAGAGGTAGGGTTAATTTCATCCTCTAGATCATATTCTTTCTCTCGGCCCTCCTCCAAATTTGTGATGGGGATTCCAACCGATTCATAATCAATTTCTTTGAGATTGTAACTCCATTCTCCATCTATGATGATGGCTGCTACTCCCACCGAATTGCTTCTCTTGGGCTGATTGGATTCAGATTCCAAGGCCTCTCCCCTCACATTCTCAGTTTCCTCCTGATGTTTCCCCAAATTGTGTTCCAAGGAATCCTTACTGTCCTTATCCACTGAGCTGTACAACTCCTGAGGGGTATCAATGGTGGACTGAACCAAATCAGGACGACTGGGTGTAGTCCAATTGATCATGGTAGGTCCTTGCTTTATGAGTGGCGTTGTGTGCAACATCTTTCTCTGGCCTTCTTTCCCCAATTGTTGGAACAAATCCATCATGGTCTGTTGCCCTTTAACCAATTCTTGATTCTGTCTGTGTAGTTCTAATTTGAGGTTATCAAGAATTGACATGGTGTCATTTGGTGTCCTTTGGATTTCCTCCTTGAGATCCTAGTTAAGAGAGTATGGTTGAGGTTGTGGATCAGAATCCATATTAGTGTTTAGGTTCTTGGGTGGGTCCTCTATTCTATCATGTTCAGGGTCCAGTTCTTCAAGAGGAACCATTCTCTGTTTGGTCCTACTCCAGAATAGTTGAGGTTCTAAGTCCTCCTCCCAGTCAGATTCTTCATTAGGGGACCAAATCAAAGGTTGATGATCCTGGGCTTGCCTAGATTTCTGATCATTTTCTGATTTCCATTTGTCTAGAACTCCTTCTAATCCAAAGGTCAAGTAGGCAAGGTTGTTGAATTCAGATGACCTTTCTTGGTTATTATCCTGAGATGGGTAGGGTTCTTGGTGTTCTCCTAAAGTGTAGGTCCTATCACAGTAGAGCGGATCGGACCTAAATGAGGAGGCATCGTGAGGACAATCGAGATATGGAGCCCCATGATTTGAATCGTACCCTTGGGTGGCTATGTTGGTTGTATTCCAATAAGAGGTTGGTGCGGTTTGGTCGTAGTTGGGCCAAGAGGGATATTCAAGTTTGTACCCCCAACTTGGTGGTTGGTTAGCCCAAGTAGGCTGTGGGTATGGTCCACTTGGGTTAGCATACAAATCCTGTTGGGGGTAGTTTGGGTAAGATGGATAGGTATTGAAATCCATGGTTTGGAAGAAATGGAGGGATGTGGGAAGAACAGATGAGAGAGAGTTGTGTCCTCAACCAAGCAAACAAGCCTAGTCCTTATGGTCTATTCCTTAGAAGACCTAGAAATCTCACAAAGGTTGATTAAGTCCGTAACCACTGGACTCCCCTTCCCAAGGCTAATCTGGCCAGGTTGATTACGAGGGGATTGCAGAGAAGGTTCTTCCTTTGGCTTGCACCTCCGGTTCCATAGACCCCACAACTGCGGTCGTTTGACACTGCCCCGCAGCCTAGTCACCAGATTCTACCAAGGGAATGAAAGCCAAGTGCCTAGCGAACAAAACCTCACCTTTTGAGACTTAACTCAGTCCTGCCTAGGGCACGTCTACTCATTTTTAAAGGGCTAGGATAGTGCTTGTGCTTAGGGTGGTGCCTCTTAATTTTCCACTTTCAAAGTGTGTGCTTCTAGCAAAACATGGTTTTCAAGCAAGGATTTGTTTAGGATGTGGTGTCTTTTAGTGTTTCATCCTTACTTTAATACTTTTTAGGGTTGACGTGTCTTAATATTTTCAAACAAGTTTCAGTGGGCACGTCAAGTTCTGCACACAATTTGATGAAAGTAGATTTCCTTTTTCTTCTGTAGAGGCTCTAAAATCCTAGTGTACTCATCCTAATGATCATGCAGCTTCTATTAGATGAGTCAGTTTTAGGGTTGAGTGGTGCGGCCCAGGTCAACTCATGGTGGCTTCACAAACACCACTCAGGAAAGAAAAGAACACTCCAAGAATTTATTCATCATATTAGAGTGTACATTTTTTTTGTAGGGTGATGTGTTAAGAATGTGGGTCAAGCAATCATTCACCACGCCAATTTTTTTAGTCTTTTACAATTTTTTTTAGCTTTTTCACGCAAGCAAACAATGAGAGACAGGTTACTCATTATCGGTCCTCGAGGCGCCTACTCCCTTGCTACCGTCGTGGAATGCGTCGCTTCGCCGTCCATGCGTCGAATTCCTGCAACCGTCAAGTAAAAAGGAAAATAGGGCATTAGACGATGTGAGAATGAGTGTGGAATGAAGGCGATAAAACAAATCCATTGCCTTCCCGGCAACGGCGCCAAAAACTGACGTGCCTTCGTGCGTGTGTGTTAAGAGGTGTCGTTATAGTTGCACTTGATACGTCGGTTTTAAAAGAAGTAAACGGAGGTGAGTCCGAGTGTCGATCTCAGGGAGGCGTTGAAATCGGATTTTGTTTACCACTTATTGTCATGAAAAAGGCGGAGTTTTGCTTGCGAAAGAGACGGTTTTGAAAAGCGAGAGATAGAGAGAGAGTTTAGGGTTAGAAAGCTCTTGGTTTTGATCATGCACTTTAAATAGAAATTAAAATGGCAACTAAATGGAAAATAATTTCATTAAACATGCATTCATAGTTCATGGTTTACAACATTAAATACATGCTTCAATAAAAGTAAATGAAAGCTTAAAAGAGAGAGAGAGAGGTAGAGAGAGAGTGGAGAGCGACGAGGCAGCCACGGCGGTGGAGGAGGCTCCGTCG
Source organism: Thalassia testudinum (assembly GCA_037157565.1). Taxonomy (NCBI): domain Eukaryota; kingdom Viridiplantae; phylum Streptophyta; class Magnoliopsida; order Alismatales; family Hydrocharitaceae; genus Thalassia; species Thalassia testudinum. The sequence continues at coordinate 532,529 of JAZHRO010000061.1, forward strand.
GTGGCTCGTCGTCTCCGGCGATTACAAGAGTGCCTAAGACTAGCTACGAGAGGAGTGGAGTAGTTGCAAGTGGGAGAGGATGCCTTGAATGGTGGTAGAAGGGGGTTTAAATAGAGTTAAGGGCTTCCTAAAAGAAGAATGTGCTTTAGCGACATCCAGAACGTCGCTAAAACCACTTCCAGATACGTCGGTGAAGCCCTCCTGCCGCCGGTCAGCTGCCCGCCGCTCTCTCTCTCCAAGCGCGATCCGTGGACGTTGAACGAGAGCCGTCCGATCGAAGATCGGATGGCTGAGATCCTCTCGCGCCCGCGCTAAGATCGCGCCTCGGGCGTGCGTGCGCGCGCGCGTTTCCGCCCGGCGTGCGCGCGCGGGAGCTGTCATCGCGCCGCGTGGCACGATCCTGGCCGCCCGCTGCTGATCGGGCGACCCAATTTTGCCGCGCGCTTCGCTCGCGCTTGATTTCCGCTCCACGCGATTCGAACGCGCGTCACTGCGATGCGGGCGTGCGCGCTAACCGTTGCGCCACGCCCGCGCTTTGTCGCGGCGACCGCGGGCGAGCGCGCGGATTTCGGCGGTTCGATCGAAGATCAACGGCCGAGATTCGTCCTTGGATGGCTTGAGGGCGTTCGAGCGGTGGGGCCAGGGCGACGTGGCGCTTTCTGGGCCGTTGATCTCCAGATCAACGGTCAAAATTTCTTGGGCCCATTGTGGGAGCTCCGGATGTCGGATTTGGCCGATCTTGAGTTCGTTGGACTCCGTTCGTCGTTCTGAATCCATCCGTGCAGTCCGATTGCTCATCTGAGGCCTGCTTTGACACATGCTTTACACAAATGGCCATTAATGCAGTTTATAAGCAATCTTGGTACTTGATGCATGCAATGCTCCTATTCTACTTTATGTTGTGCCTTTTATTCTAAAGATGGGCCATATTCAACCTAATTACTACCCCCTTGCGTGGTGTTATCAACCGTCACTTTAGTGTAGGAGGAAGCTAGTCGCCCTTGGGTTGAGACCCGAGGTTAGAAATGGCCACCCTACACCGACTCTTGTTACTTTAGTGTGGGGGGAGCCAGCTGCCCCATGGGGCCCAAGGTTAAGATTGGCCACCATACACCGACTCTTGTTAGGTCCACTGGACAAATCGGGATAGTTGGGCGAGGGTACGCAGGCTGTTGAGAGGCGAGGTCTTGTTCTGTTCTATACTGTACGTTTGGGAGTACCCGCTAAGGGAAACGATTAACCGCGTGCTAGTGTGAGGTAGCTACTTGTGCGCTTATCGCGCGTGCCGTAGTTACCGTTATGTCGCGACCATAACCTCGGGGTGGTAGACCGGGTGTAGGACTACCACAGGAGCTCTCCCGGTCAGGAGAATGACACGTGTACATCCTATATCGTGGAATAAACTGCAATCAAGATCGTTCCCTTAGGGAACAAGAGGATTAAGAAACATTGTGGATCTTTATTAGAATAACCGAATTAGAAATACCTAGTTGAGATAAATGGAAACGAATGATTAGTTATTTGCTTGTTTCTTTACGTTAAATTGCATATAAATGACTTAACCATCACTATACTCAGCATTAGCTGACTACGAATTATATAACTATGTTCAGGTGAAGGAGTTGAGCAGCTAGTGCCACCGGCTATAGCGAGCGCTAGGCTCAGCTGAGCCCAACCATAATTGTTACTTTTCTGTTTCAGAGCTCTTTTTGTAGTAGCGAGTACCTTTAGCATGTATTAGTTGTTCTATTTCCTCTGTTGTAGTTGTGATGGCATGTATGTTATAGTACTCTTCTGCTTGTGGCATATAATATTTTTAAGACTTTCCGTTCTGATTTCATTATTGTCTCTTATTTATTTCTACTTAGTTACATTACATGTGTGGTTGTAGAATATTTTCTATTTTTGGTTATTTTTCATTGGACGACTGGGTCTTGGGATCTAATCGAGATGAATCGATCTCGAATCCTGTAGAGAGCTGGAATCGGGTCGTAACAGTGTGTTTTCCAATACAAAGCTAAGCTAAGCTCCCTAAAGAAGGGTGATCTTACAAATTTTGAATATGTTAACAAAACCAATGCCCTCTATCAATTTGGCGACTATTGGGAATGTTCTTGATTATGAAGATTTAGTTTTAGCCATCATAATGAGCTAGGCCCTGATTACGATTTCGTGGTTGCTACTGTTATGAGTTCCACTCATTCTTTCTCTTATGAAGAAGTAGTGGGTCTCATGTTATCACAAGAACAACTACTTCGTAACTGGCCCAAGTTTGAACCATAGGTCAACCAGGCCGTATCTAATGCTCACAAAGATGGTCGTCATGGCACTATAGGTAGGGGAGTTTTTTCCCCTTGTTGAGACTCAAATGGTGGTCATTCTGGTTGTTATAATAATAATAATTTTTTCTTTCAATTAGGAGGTCGTTTATTTTAGAGTGCCTCTAGCAATTCATTTGGTCGTGGTTTTTGTGCACCCTTTCATGGAGGTTCAATTGCTGGCGTCCAATGTCAAATATGTGGATGCCTCAACCACTCTGCAGCTACTTGCTTTCAGAGGTATTCCCCCCCACCCCCCCCCACTGAAGCTCATTATTCTAAGTCTATGGATAGTGCTTCTTAGTATGAAGATTCTGGTTCTACACATCATGTAACAAACTCTCTTACCAATATGAATGTTTCCTTGGATTTCAATGGCAATGACCAAGTAAAGTTTGGCAATGGCGAGGGTGCGTCTATCACTTATATTGGTGATTCCTCTTTGCATATTAACAAATGCTTATTTTATCTTCGTCATATTTTACATGTTCCACGTGCTATTATAAAATTTGCACGTCATAACAATTGATATTTTGAGTTCCATGCTGATAAATATTTTGTTAAGGACAAGCTCAGTAGGACAATCCTCTTCCGAGGCCAAGTCCATAAAGGACTCTACAAATTTCGGCTCCCTCGGTCTAGAAAATTGAAGGCGTATGTTGTTGATGCTAGAATAAACTGTAAGTTGTCCAAAACCTCTTTGGCTCTTTGGCATGCCCGGTTGGGACACACATATAAATCCACTGTCAGTACAATTCTTCACACCTGTGGTTTTTCTATTGACGATGATATGGTTCATAAGATTTGTCAAACATAAATGCAAGCTAAGGCTCATAAACTTTCTCTCATATCAACTGATACTATCGATATTAAAACCTTGGCTATTGTCTTCTCCAGCGTATGGACTGATGGTGCCAAATATTTGGTGACATATCTTGATGATCATTCTAAGTTTTCATGGGTCTTTTCCATAAAACATAAGTCTGACGTCTTTCAGATTTTTTAGATTTTTTTTCAGTTCATTCGCACGCAATTTGGGGTGGTTAGCAAAGCTTTACCTTCAGACTGGGGTGGCGAATATCAAGAGTTCTCTCCTTGGTTACAGTCGGGATTTTGCATCGTGTATCCACTCCCTACACCCTTGAGCAAAATGGCTCTATGGAAAGCAAATATCGTCGTTTTACAAAGATGGCAAGGTCATTGTTGTTTAATGCGCAAGTTCCACTTCGTTTTTGGAATTTGGCATTCTCACTACTACTTTTCTAATTAATAAATTGCCAACCACAGTGACCCATGGAAAATCCCCTCGTGAAGTACTGTATGGTTCTACTCCAAATTATTCTTTTCTTAAGTTTTCGGGTGTGCTTGTTTACCCCTTATTGAATCCATGTACTAAGCATAAGTTGGAACCATGCTCATCTCAAAATGTTTTCTTGGGTTATGCTCCCTCTCATAAAGCGTATATCTGCAACAATGTTGCCACTCAAAAATTTCTTATTTCACGTCATGTGAGGTTTGATGAGCAATGGTTTCCCTTCAAGCAACACAGTTCCATGCCACCTTCTATTTCAGAAAGTTCTTCCACATCCACTACTTTGTCGGTTTCCTCATTTATTACTCAACCGATGGCACATGGATTTACTAAGGTCCTTCCTATGGTACTTGATGGTCATCATCCAAGTTTAAATGAAGCTCCCCTTTCTACCTCTGGGACAACACATGCTGGTCAACATCATGATACATCCATTGGACCTACAATAACCGATGGTTCTCTAGCTACGCAACCATCTACTACTCCGGCAAATGTTTCTCTAGATGTATCCATTTAGCCATTAAGAACGCATGGAATGCTGACAAGATCGATAGAGGGGATTTTAAAGAAAACGGTCTTCAACAATATCTTGTATCCTTTACCACATTTTTATTCATCGATGCCAGGCACGTGAACCCTCCACATATACTAAGGCCTCGAAGTTACTTGAGTGGCGTGAAGCTATGGCTACTGAGATTCATGCTCTTCTCAAAAATAAAACGTGGTCTCTTATATCTCGTACTATCCATATGAATGTTCTCGGCAACAAATGGATTTACAAACTTAAGAGGAACAAGGATGGCTGTGTTGATAGGTTCAAAGCCTGACTTGTGGACAAGGGCTATCATCTTATCTGAGGGAGTGACTACTTTGACACTTTCAGCCCCTTAGTCAAGACTACTACCATTCGTCTTCTACTTTCTTTAGACACCATTTTTGGATGGAGTATGCGTCAACTTGATGTGCACAATGCGTTCCTCCATAGATATTTAGAGGAAGACGCTTATATGACTCAATCACAAGGTTTCATTTAGGACGATTTTTTTGATTATGTATGCAAGTTACATTGCTCTTTGTATGGACTTAAGCAAGATCCCTGGGAATGGCTCAAACAACTGAGCTCATTTCTTTTGTATTATGGGTTTCGCAGTCAGAAACTGATGCTTCCTTATTTGTCTATCATCAAGAACGTAGTCTTATATACTTTCTTATATATGTGGATGATCTACTTGTGCTTAGTAATGATTCAACTGTTGTTTCCAAGTTGCTACACGCCTTGCGGGCTATCTTCCCTTAGCGTGACATGGGAGTTCTTTCTTTCTTGGAGTTCAGCTGACGCATGATGTTAATGGTTTGTTTTTGTCATAGAAACAATATATCATTGACCCCTTGAGCAAGTACAAAATGGATGGGGCCAAGCCTATATAGACCCCTTTTATCTATGATATCCTTTTCAAAGGCGATTTAGCTCATTATGATTTACCTACTGGGTATCGCCAATTGGTTGGTTGTTTACAATACTTGTCATTTACGCATCTAGATATTACTTTTGTAACAAATAAATTGTCCCAATTTATGCATCAATCCACAGTCAAGCACTTTGAGGCAGCAAAGAGGGTTTTACATTATTTGAAAAGGACTATTGATCTATCGTTGTTCTATTCATGGCAAGGTCCATTATTTCTCTTAGAGTATTCGAATGCCAACTAGGCAAATTGTCCTTATGATCCTCATTCGACAGTTTACTATGCTATATTCCTTGGCTATCACTTGATTAATTGGACAAGTTTGCTCAAGCATAGAGGCTGAGTATCATGCTCTTGCCAACATAACCTTCCACATTGTGGTGTGATAATGTTGGAGCCACCTATAAGGCGATGAACCCTATTTTTCATGCTTGAAGCAAACATATTGAAGTGGGCTTTCATTTTGTAAGAGATAAGGTGGTAGCTAAGTTGTTGATTGTGTGTTTTCTTTCGAGCAAAGACCAAGTTGCACTGACGAAGTCCCTTACGTCTTAGCCATTTCAACTTCGCAGGCACAAGTTAAGTCTTGTTTTGCATCCTTAGCTTGAGGAGAGGTGTTGTCATATGGATGGTATTCATTGTAATTGTGTAAAAAGGTTGTGTCATTTTTGTAAGTCATTGTAATAGACCACAAATATAATATTGATGGGGTGGAGTTTAGGAAATTGTAACCAACACTCCTTTACCAAGTTCGTGTGTTCCATTCCAAGATCAACCACACCCACCTTTGATGTAGGCTCCTCCTCCTCCCCCTCCTCTCCCCATAGTTTTGTCTTAATTGTCATTGTTACCACTTTATCTGCTGTCTCACCCACCATCCTTACTATGCACTTTGATCTTTGGCATCCTTCTGGTAAGAGATCAGCCTCCTCCTACTTGGCAACGAAGGTCGAGAGAAAGAGCTTAGGGAAGGCCAAGAAATAACTATCAAAGAGGTTTTAGTAAACTGGTGTGAAGGAAAAAAGCCATAAGGTTGACCACTTATAGAGATGCAAAATAGCTATATTTAAAACGAAAATCTTACTACTCGCCAAAGTAGAGGGGAAAATGCATCCCTCTCAATCTTCTCAACCACAAAATAGTTAATTAACATGTAAACCAATTAAAATAAAGTAGATATCAATAATCATAAGAATGCATAGGCATTAAAATTATGCAGAAGAACACAAAGCCATCCAATGGATCTAAATATCTAACACTTGGTAATACCAAGGTATACTTAAGAACCAATTTTTAGCAAAGATAAGAAAATTTTCAAGAGGGATGATTATAGGAAAGAAAATTTTCTAGAGGGATGATTATAGGATGAGAATTAAGATGGTAGCATGAGGTAAGAAGGTAGATAAGGTGGAAAGCCAATTGTAGATTGGAGAAATTTGGTTTTGGGCTTTGAGGAATGTTAAGGAGGTGGAGGGAGATGCATCGAAACCAAGTAGTGGGTAGGGGCATAGAGCAGAGAGATCTCTTTTCTTTACCTTCCTTGCCCCTCCCTTGATAGCATTTAATGTACATGGAGAGGATGGTGGTGAAGAAGATGGAGTGTGTGGTGATAATAGCGGTTGGAGGATGAGGAACTTGCCTCCAAGGTGGAGTTGGTGTTAGTGTTGATGGTGGCCACAGTCATGGTCGTTTTTGACAATGGTATAAGGAAGGAAGAGGATGATTTCTTGGAAGCTAAAATGCTAAAACCACATGAGTGTGGTTATTTGCCTTTCCTTTGAACTACGAGGGGTCTTTTACCCAAATTGGCAACATAGGAGGTATCGTGCACTCCAAATCAAACCATGAGGGGCATTGGGCTAATAACTATTGATCTATTAGTGAGAAATTGAACAAAAGAAATGAAAAACTATCCCAAGAAATCTTGTTCAACGAAATAGCATCCAACAAATGCCTGCAATCTTAAGTTTATAGGCAAATTTGCATCTACTGACTTCAACTAACTCCTTTTGTAATCTATTTGCATTCTTCCTTAATGCAATCGTAAACATTTCATAAGGCACATCTCTTTTTCCATTTCTCCTTGTGAACACTCACACCTCTCAAGGAAGCTCCACAAATTTATTGCCATTCTTAAATTAGTTAGAGAAGATAATGGTGGGTATGTTCTGAATCCAATTTATGTCCTTAGACTTCCTACGAGTCATATGATGATTCAATCTCATTTCCTATTACCTTCCTTTTTCTTGTGTTCCGTACCATGTACCTTTATTTTCATTCATTTAGTAGGCATTAGAGGTTCCACAATTTCCCCACTTGCATCCAAAACTTCCATTCAATGTTCCAAAGGAATTCATAAGAACCACAAAGGTCCTCTTAACCACCACCACCACACCCCCCACCCTTCTAGCACCTTTCATCTCTATTTTCTTAATGAGATGGCATACTCAATGAGACATTCTCCTTCAAGATACAATGTGGGATTTGAATGTTGATTCTGATTGAAACTCTACCACATATTTATTGGATGAAGGTCCTATCTGCATAATATGTGATAATTTTATCGCTACACATAGTTACAAATGGTCAACTTTCCATTGGTGCATGAACAGTTGTAAACAAACAATTGCAGATAATTTTACGTCACATTTCCCTTGAGTTAGTTTCTCTAGATGTGTCACGACCTGAACCTAGGTCCTTATAGGATCCGAATCTAGCTCGCCTCGACTGATCCCAAGACCTAGTAGTCCAACGAGAAATAACCAAATAACATGCATCAATCTACAACCACACAAGTACCGTAGCTAAGCAGAAAGAAATTGACAATAAAAGGAGAAATAGAACAGTAGTACTAAAATATTACATGCCTTCAAGATAGGAATACAACCATCACAACAAACTAGTACAGATAGAGAACATAACGGAAATGTACTGAAAATATAACTACAGGAACTCACTACGACTAGCAGTAGAAACTATAGCTGGGCTCGACTAGGCCCAATGTCCTCAGCAGCCGGTAGCTTGGGTTGCTCAAATCCTTGACCTGTACAAAGTTATATATCTAGAGTCAGCTAACGCTAAGTAGAGTGGTGGCTAAAACATAAAATACATTTAACAAGTAGCCTAACATATTACTTTCCGATCCCAATTATCTTATAATTATTTACTGTGTAGAGATCTTTAATTAGGATCCGTTGTATTACTTAATCTTCTTATTCCCTAAAGGAACGATTTTACTTGCAGTTTTCCTATGATGTAGGATGCACACGTGACACTCTCCTGACCAGGAGAGTTCCTCCGTGGTAGTCCTACACCTGGTCTACCACCCTGTGGTCATGGTCATGACGTAGCGGTGACTACGGCACACCTGATAAGCACGCGGGTAGCTACCCCGCACTGGCACGTGGTCAATCGTTTCCGCTAGCGGGTACGCCCAAACGTACAGTACGGAACAGCACAGGGCCTTGCCCTTTCAGAACAGAACGGGAGTCTCGCCCCTCCACAGTCCGCGTATCCTTGTCTGACTATCCCAGTTTGCTCAACGAGCTAACAAGAGTCGGTGTAGGGTGGCCATGCCTAACCCCGGGCCCCCTGGGGCGGCTAGCTTCCCTCTACACTGAGTAGCTCACCTCGGTACTACGTACGCGAGGGCTAACAGGAGTCAACATAGAGTGGCCAAACTCACCCCAGGACTCAACCCAAGGGCAGCAAGCTCCCCTCTACACAACAAGGGATAGTTGCTCTCTTCGGTACTACGTACACGAAGGTCAACTCACTTCCCTTGACGGCCACCCGTAGGCGGCAAATTCAGAACCATCCGGTTCTCCGTGCTACAGTATTCTTGTCTCGTTCTACATTCCCCGTAGGGTTCGTACATGAACATTTCTTATTCCATATCTGAGTTGTTACATACAGAATATGCATCTCAGTTTCCACAATATGAGTTCATTTTTCTATTCATAACGTAGTTCATTTCGGGTAGTACAGGCAGCGTACGATTTATTCAACGATTCATTTCTCTACACATGCATCCTCTCTAGCCCTTGTGTTCATGACACGACCTAGGGTTCAATAGATATATTCTCGTCATACGTTTATTTTCTTCCTAAGGTTTATCTCACATCCTAGGTTTAACTAATTTCATCATTTTATTAATCTTGGAGGTTTATAGTCAGAACCATTCTACCAGGATAACCGGGTGGAATGGGAGCTCGTATAGCAGTTCCCGACATCCCTACAGGTCCCGTACACTCGACGGATTGAAGACCTAAGACATGAATTGACAGGTCAAAAGGAGTTCAAGTACTACAGATAAGGTACCATTACATAGAGAAAAACGTATGGGAAACAAAGATATTTTGTTTACGGAAAATCGACATCGTTTGGGCTTTGTATGGGCTTAAAAACATGAGGTCTGACAGAAATCAGACGTCTGGGAGAGATCCCAGACGTCTTAAACCAACTCACAGGCATACCTCTCTCGGGGCGCCTCTATCGGACGTGTGGAACGCAGTGCCAACGTCCGAGGGTTTCGTCAGACGTCTGGAGATGCTCCTGGACGTCTAAAACTGCCACGTGTCGCGCCCCGTCGTGCCTCCCAACCTCTGACACATGCGTACGTACTGTAAGGACTCGACAGATGGTAAGGGAAAAAGTAAATCTCTACCATACGTCTCATAATACCTTCGGACGTCCTCCCCGATGTCTGGAGGTCACTTCGAACGTCTGATTCCGCGGAAAAATGACTCCCGCGGAACCGCTCTGGGCTCTCCTCGCAGCAGATGCTGCAGCAGAGCAGCGCAGCACCCTCTGCTCTCGCACTCAAACCCGCTCTCCGCTCTCCACTTGCCCTCTCTCCAGCTCCCTTCTCTCCTCTCGCTCGGCTATGAGATGAAGGGGAGGAGGGGGGTTTATAAGGGAGAGGAGGTGAAGGGAAAAGTGTGGCGTCGTAGGGAGTAGTGCAGGGTCCAGGTGATGACCGTCGCAGGGTAAGGCATGAGGCATGGGCGAGGGAGTGGCGTGTGCACGGTACGTGCCGAAAATAAAAAGCATTTTCAGGCGTCTGGCTCTCTCTCCAGACGTCTGGACAGACATCTGGTGAACATCCCAGACATCCTAAGGGACCGAAACGTGACAGGTCATTTCAATATAACAAACTTAAAGAAAGTTTCATCCCCGAAACTTGAGCTAACTAGGGTACGAAAAATAATGTAATAACGTATAACAAACTTAAAGAGGATCGAACTAGGTCCGAAGAGACATACCCTCGCAAAGCTCCTTGTACTGCTCTCGCATTGTCACCTCAGGCTCCCAAGTCGCCTCCTCGTACCGTTAGCTTCTCCACAGGACTTTTACCAGGGATACCTCCTTCCATCTCAGATTCCGAGCGGCTTTGTCTACTATCTGTACCGGCTTCTCGGGATAGGTCAGGTCGTCTCCCACCTCAATGCTCTCATGGCTAAGGACATGGCTGGGATCAGCGATATATCTCCTGAGGTTGGATACGTGAAACACATCGTGCACTCCAGAGAGTTGGGGAGGAAGGGCAAGCCGGTAAGCGACGGGTCCTATCTGCTCCAAGACCTCGAAAGGCCCCACAAATCTCAGTGCAAGCTTCCCTCTCACCCCAAACCGCTGCAAGCCTTTGATAGGCGAAACATGGAGGAAGACGTGATCCCTAATCTCAAATTGTACCTCCCTATGCTTCAGATCAGCATAGCTCTTTTGCCTGCTCCGAACAGTACGTAGTCGTCGATGGATCTACTCGATTACCTCCTAACTCTGGCGTATCAGCTGAGGACCAACCTCCCACTTGGTCCCTACCTCAACCCAACTCAAGGGAGCTGTACACTTCCTCTCATACAGAGCCTCATACGGTGCCATGCTGATGCTCGAGTGATAACTGTTGTATGCAAACTCTATCAGGGGCAAATGCTCCTCCCAGGTGCTCCTCCAGTCCAGTATGTAAGCACGTAGAAGGTCCTTAAGGGTCTGAATGGTGTGCTCCGATTGTCCGTCTGTTTGGGGGTGATAAGCTGTACTGAACCTCAGACAAGTCCCCAAAGCCTGTTGAAACTCTACCCAGAACTGGGAAGTGAAACGAGTGTCTCTTTCTAAAATAATCTCGTTGGGGACTCCGTGAAGGCGCACCACGTCTTTGATGTATCACTCTGCCAACTGTGCTGGTCTAAAAATAACTCGGATCGACAGAAATCGTGCCGTTTTTGTCAATCTGTCTACAACCACCCAGACTGCATCGTGCCCCCGCTGTGTCACAGGCAATCCTACTACCAAGTCCATAGCGACACTCTCCCACTTCCATTCTGGCACAGGAAGTGGCTGCAATGGCCCTGCAGGCCTCTGGTGCTCAGCCTTCACTTGTTGGCATATCAGACACTGCTGAACGAAAAGACCCACATCTGGCTTCAAGCCCCTCCACCAGAAATCACGTCGTAGGTCGTGATACATCTTCATATTCCCAGGATGTATGGTAAATTTGGACCCGTGTGCGTCAGTCAGGAGCTCCCTCAACAGCTCCTCGTCTCAAGGAATGCACAAGCGTCCCTTCATACACAGGATTCCGTCAGTGAATGAGAACTCTGCTGGGCTCCCTGCCAATACTCAGTCTCGTTGTGCCCGTAAGTATGGGTTCTTCATCTATCCAATTACGATGCGGTCCATCAGCTCTGGTCATGTCCGCCTCACCGCTATCACTGCCCAGCAATATCCCTGTGACTCCTGGGGTCGCCAGCCACTCAACTCCTCCATGAGTCTCCAACTCTGTGCTCGTAAGCAAGCCAAGTGGGCGGGCACCTTTTGGTTCAAGGCGTCAGCTACCACATTGGCCTTCCCTGGGTGGTAGGAGATGCTGCAATCGTAGTCCTTCAGGAGCTCCAACCAACGTCTCTGCCTCATGTTAAGCTCCTTCTGGTCAAACAAATATCTGAGGCTCTTATAGTCAGTGAAAATCTTGAACGTCTCTTCATACAAGTAGTGCCTCCAGGTCTTCAGTGCGAGGACAACCGCCACCAATTCCAAGTCATGGGTGGGGTAATTATGCTCGTGGGGCTTTAGTTGTCGCGAAACTTAGGTGACAACGTAACCTCGCTGCATGAGCACACCCCCTAACCCCTGTAATGAGGCGTCTATGTAGATGACGAATCCACCAACGCTGTCAGGGATGGTGAGTACATGAGCTAAGGTCAGCCTCCCCTTTAGCTCCTGAAAGCAAGACTCACACTCGTCTGTCCAAGCGAAGGATATGTCCTTCAGGTCAACTGAGTCAGAGGACGTGCAATATGTGGGAATCCTCGGATAAACCGTCTGTAGTTACCAGCCTGTCCTAGGAAACTGCGAATCTCTGTCACCGTACATGGCCTCTCCCACTTGAGTACTACCTCTACTTTGGCTAGATCCATAGCCAACCTATCTTCGGAGATCACATGGCCTAAGAAGGTGACCTGTCTCAACCAGAACTCGCACATGTTATACTTGGCATACAACCTGTGCCGTCGCAAAGTATCCAAGACCATGTGAAGATGCTGCTTGTGCTGTGTCTGATCTCTAGAGTAAATGAGTATGTCGTCAATGAATACCACCACGAACTGATCCAGATACGATTGGAAGACGCGGTTCATTAGGTCTATGAAAATGGCAGGGGCATTGGTCAGCCCAAACGACATGACCAAGAACTCGTAGTGACCATACCACGTACGAAAGGCTGTCTTAGAGACATCGGTCTCCCCAATCCTCAGCTGATGGTAGCCCGACTTCAGATCTATTTTGGAGAATACCGTGGCATCTCTCAATTAGTCGAAGAGGTCATCTATGTGCGGCAACGGGTACTTATTTTTGACGGTGACTCGGTTCAGCTGTCTGTAGTCGATGCACAGCTGAAGAGTACTGTCCTTCTTCCTCAGAAACAGAACAGGGGCTCCCCATGGGGAGGCACTTGGCCACACGAAGCCCTTCGCTAGCAGGTCCTGTAGCTGTGTGTTACGAACAGGGCATCAAGCGTCGTTTAAGACGTCTGGGAAGTGGCCCAGACGTCTGGAAGCCTTCCCAGAGACGTCTGGTATTAAATTTTTTCGGCGTACGGGTTCGCGTCAGCGCGCATGCACGCTCAAACTAAACCCGCCGCCCTCCTTCTCTTTCCTCTCCCTCCCTGCAGACGCCGCCCTTCCTCTTTCTCTCTCCCTGTGGCTGCTTTACAAATACGCTTCCCCTCACCCTCACTCCACCGCCTTCTTCTTCTCCTTCTCCCTGTCAGCGAGAGAGTGAGCGAGAGAGAGCGGCAGCAGCGACTGCTGCGGGCGTGTGGGGAGAAGCTGTTGCGAGAGGAAGGAGCTCGACTGCGAAGGTGTGAGCTTGCCGGGGCAGCTAGAGCCGACCGGCGGGAGAGCAGTAAGCATGGGGTGCTGCGGAGAAGCTGCTGCAGCTCGAGCAGCAAGCGGACGCAGCTCGACACGGCCGTGCGTTGCGGGCAGAGAGCGAAAAGGGTCCTGATTTTGGGAAAATTTCCAAGAATCAGATGTCTGGACTTACGTCCAGACGACGCAGAAGACGTCTGGAGGCAGGTCCAGACGTCTGACAGGTACATTAATTGTTATCTTCTTCTTTCGCGTGTACGGCCATGCAACCGTTTCGCCGAGGTCTTCTGCACCTTTCGTGATGAGAGCGGACGTGTGTGTGTACAGGATTTGTTCGGGAAGGCGCAAGGGTCGCCATCCCACACAGATCAGACGTCTGGGCACAGCACCAGACGACGGAGAGGGCTTCCAGACGTCCAGGGTGACAATCGGACGTCTGGAAACTAAGCCCAGACGTTCCAGAGGGCTTCTGGACGTCTGAAGGACTGCGCAGACAAAGGTATGACCTGAGCTACCTTTTAAGACGTTTGGAAGAAGTTTCAGACGTCTGATTTTAGACAGACTGGTTGTTTTTGACCCGTTTAGGGTCCGTTCGAAGTCCGGTTTCCGCGTTTCAAGTTTCGTTCTTCCCAGATTTAATTCCTCTACCTATTTACAGTAATTGTATACTGTTTTGAGTAACTCCTTGTGTTGATCCTTGTGTTAGGACCTCGTTCCGTTGTGGCTCTGGGGGTTGCGGAGGCGGACGGGATTGCCGACCACGCCCCCAGTACTCCCTGTTTTGCGGGTAGAGTGGCTTCCTTAGTTAAATACAAACATTAATGCATATCTAGAATAAATGATAGATCCTAGGGTATGGCATGAATCCTAGGACCTGAAAACTAGAGTGAATGATAGATCTTAGGGTATGGCATGAATCCTAAGAATAGAAACCCTAAAACGAATGTCTTGAATGCCTAAATTGCAGTATCGGATAAGTATATAGAATAATGATAATTGTCTGTAATGGATAACAGCTGCCTGTAAATTGTAAAGTATTGTTAGCAACTGTCGCATGTAAATTCCGGTTGGTTACAATTACATACGAGCTGCCTGTATAAGAATGAGAAATGAAAATATGAACTGCTTGCGAATAAACTTGAAATGTAAATAGTAAAGTTGCATACCACATGAGTAGAACTTGAGAAAGGCAACCAGAAATGATGAAACCTAGTATAGCTTGACCTGAGGAAACATGAGCACTAATCCTATGGGAAGTTAGGAGTAGAACTCCTGGAAGAAAAAAATGGAATGGAACTGGAAAAGTAAAACGGGAAAGTGTATTGTCTCTTGGGTACGTGGTACCAAAGAGAGCACATATTACCTCTTAGTGTAGAGGGGAGCTTGCCGCCCTCAGGTCGAGACCGGGGTAGGTTTGGCTACTTTGCACCGACTTTCTAGCCCTCGCGTACACCGTACCGGGGAGAGCTGCTAGTGTAGGGAGAGAGCTAGCCACCCCACGAGGCCCGGGGTTCAGCTAGCCATCCTGCACCGACTTGTTAGGCCCACTGGACAAACCAGGGTAGTCAGGCGAGGGTGCGCGGACTGTGGAGGGGCGAGTCCCCTATTTGGTTACTGTGGAGGGGCTGGATCCCTGTTACTGAGAGGGCTCTGCCCTATACTGGTTCCGTGCTATGCTTTGAGCGCACCCGTTAACGGAAACGACTGACCGCGTGCCAGTGCGGGGTAGCTACCAATGCGTTTATCGCGCATGCCATAGTCACCGTTACGTCTATCAGCGACCTTGGGGTGATTGACTGAGGGTAGGACCACCACGGGGGACTCTCCCGACCAGGAGAGCACCACGTGTTACTTCTACTTTTCGGAAAAGACTACAATCAAGATCGTTCCCACGAGGAACATTCAAGATCAAGAGAAGAATCTGAGGGATAATTTGATAACGAGTAAACGGAAAATATAAAGAAAGAAATTTAAAATATAACAGCTGCTGTCCACCTTACTGTTTCTTAGCTTTTAGTTGCCACTCTACTCAGCGTTTCGCTGACGTGTCACCTTTGTTACCTTTTCAGGACCAAGTGTTAAGCAGCCAGAGTCGGCGGCTGCAGAGAGTGTTGGGCTTAGTAGAGCTCAGTAGTGTTACTTGTGTAGTATCCACTGTACTTTTCTTTCTGCTGTTGTGAGTAGTTTCTGTTACCTCTGTACTCTTTTCATTGTAAGCTTCATGTTTATATTCACGTTTTCTTCTTTACTGTTGCGGTGGTGTATACTGTAGTATTTCTTTTTTTTACTGCTGTATTTTGTTACTGCTAGTTAGATACATGGTGAATGTAGTTTATTTTACTGCTCTTTTGGTTACTTTCTCGTTGGACAACTGGGTCTTGGGATCAATCGAGCTGGTCCGATTCTCGTATCTCGTAGGGATTCGGGAACCGGGTCGTTACACTGTGACTTGAGCTCTCGCAGCTCAAGCGCGGCCATCTGGTACGATGCAGTAGAAATGGGCTGGTCCCTGGTATCGGTGAAATCTCAAACTCGATCTCCCGCTTAGGTAGCAATCCTGGCAGCTCCTCTGGAAAGACGAGGTACTCACGAACCACCGGAATACTTTGTATGCTGACCACGGGGTCGGACTTTGGTAGGACGTAAGCAAGGAAGCCCTCATACCCCTGGCTCAGTAGCTTCGCTGCCTGAAGCACGGAGATGCATTTGAATCCTCCATCTATTGGCTGGTCGTGGAACTCGAAGGAAGGCAACCGTGGTATGGAGAAAATAATCTTTCTCCTGAAGCAGTCTACAAGGGCATGGTATGCAGCTAACCAATCCATCCCCAAGATCACACCAAAATCCTCCATCGGGATCATGACCAGGTCTATCAGAAGACTGTGTCCCCCTATCGTGACCTCACAGTCAGTAAAAACCTTCTCAGCAACAAACACCTGCCTACCTGATCTTCTAATCAGGAAGGGCTCCTTTAAAAGTACACTGCTCGACCCCATGCTGACAGCAAAAACCGCAGAAACAAATGAATGTGTGGCACCGGAATCGAAAAGTGTGTAAACGAGCCTGCCGGAAATAGTAACCATACTTACCACCACGGAGCCTGAAGCTTTAGCATCTCCATGAGTCATGGCGTTAATACGCCCCTCAGCCCTTGGTACAGAAGAAGCAACCATGCTCTAGGTCAGGCGGGAGGCAGCGGGCTGGTACCCTCCTCGTGACTGTTGTCCTCCTCCTCGGGCCTGGTAACCACGACCGCCAGATTGGCCTCTAGTACTCGATATTGGGAACGTTGGTTGTGCTCCGATCCTAGATGGACAATTCCTCCGTATGTGGCCCGGCTGGCCACACTGATAGCATAGGGGTATGCGGCCTCCTCCCTCTATCTGCTGTCCCTGCTGGTGACTGGGCGGGGGTCTGCTACAGTCGGTTGGTCCCTGTTGGGAACCCCCAAAGGTCCCTGGTGGACCCACAGAACGGGACAGCTCCCCTACTAACGCCTGGTGCCTCCTCTCCCGACGGCCCTGTGAGTGCTCCTGCAGAGAGAGCCTCTTCCATCCTCCTCCATCAATGTCTCGCACAGACGGGTTGGTCTCCTCGTAAGTCATGGCAGCCTCAACTACGCGGGAGAAGGTAGGCAGCTTCTGGGGCTTTACATACCCCCGAATAGCAGATCGGAGACCTTCGGTGAACCTCCACAGGCGCTCCTTAGTAGATAGGGCTATTAGAGCGAAACGTGATAGCTCCAGGAAACGCGTACGGTACGCGCTAACCGTCATTGCCCCTTGACGAAGAGTGTGGAACTCCCGCCTCCTCTGATCCTACCAAGTCTGTGGGAAGTACTGCTCGCAGAAGAGCGCCACAAATCGGTCTCACGTCAACTCTCCCTCCTCCTGTCCTCTGACTGCCCTCCACCACCAGAGCCGCACTCTCCAGCTGATATGTGGCGAAGGCCACATGGCACTCTACAGGAGGACAGAGGGTGTCAAAGATTTTCTCCATCTGTTCCAGCCAATCCTCTGCCTCAGATGGACTCTCCTCCCCCTTGAAAGAGGGGGGCTTCAACTTCCTGAACTGGCTGAAGACCTCGTGGTGCAGCCGCAACGGGGGAATGGGTGCACCACCAAGCAAGGAGGTCTCATGCCCCGAAGTGTATAAAGGAGGTGGGGGCGGTGGAGGATCACCCCCTCCCCCTCCAGCTCGTCCAGCACCGTGGTGGCTCGCCTGCCCCACGGAGGACTCCCCCTCGGCATCCCCAAGAAGAGGAGGCTGATGGAGCTCTTCCCAGATGAGATCCTGGATCAACTAGGCGAGGTCCGATGCCTGAATGCCCGGAAGGAGAGGTGGAGCGGCTCCATCCACGGCCCTCGCTCGCCCTCCCCTACAACCACGCCCTCGGCCATGACCTCGTCCGCGACCCGCCTCAAGAGCTCCCTGGCGAGGCATCTCCTGCACGGAGATCGAAAAGGAATAGGATTGTCGATGACTGTTTAGCTACAGAGGAGACGTAAGACTCGAAAATGACAATCGAGATAAAACGTTATGATGGCTATCCTAGCTACATGTACAAGTGTGGTGACTTTCAAACTATTTGGTTGATTTCTTGGGACGACCTTGCTCTGATACCATATTGTCATGACCCGAACCTAGGTCCCTATAGAACCCGAGTCCGGCTCGCCTCGACTGATCCCAAGACTCAGTGGTCCAACGAGAAATAACCAAATAACATGCATCAATCCACAACCACACAAGTACCGTAGCTAAGCAGAAAGAAATTGACAATAAAAGAAGAAACAGAACAGTAGTACTAAAATATTACATGCCTTCAAGACAGGAATACATCCATCACAACAAACTAGTACAGATAGAGAACATAACGAAAATGTAATGAAAATATAACTATAGGAACTCACTACGACTAGTAGTAGAAACTATAGCTGGGCTCGACTAGTCCCAGCGTCCTTAGCAGTAGGTGGCTTGGGCTGCTCAAATCCCTGACTTGTACAAAGTTATATATCTGGAGTCAGCTAACGTTGAATAGAGTGGTGAATAAAACATAAAATACATTTAACAAGTAGTCTAACATATTACTTTCCGATCCCAATTATCTTATAACTGTTTACTATGTAGAGATCTTTAATCAGGGTCTATTGTATTACTTAATCTTCTTGTTCCCTAAAGGAACGATCTTGCTTGCAATTTTCCCGTGATGTAAGATGCACACGTGGCACTCTCCTGACTAGGAGAGTCCCTCTATGGTAGTCCTAACCCGGTCTACCACCCCGAGGTAATGGTATTAACGTAGTGGTGATTACGGCACACGCGATAAGCGTGCGGGTAGCTATCCCGCACTGGCACGTGGTCAGTCCTTTCCGCTAGCGGATATGCCCAAACGTACAGTACGGAACAGTATAGAGCCTTGCACTCTCAGAACAGAACGGGGGTCTAGCCCCTCCACTGTCCGCGTAACCTCGTTCGACCATCCTGGTTTGCCCAACGGGCTAACAAGAGTCGGTATAAGGTAGCCATGCCTAACCCCGAGTCCCCTGGGGCGGCTAGCTCCCCCCTACACTGAGTAGGTCACCTCGGTACCACATACGCAAGAGCCAACAAGAGTCGATGTAGAGTGGCTAAACTCAACCCGGGACTCAACCTAAGGGCGGCAAGCTCCCCTCTACACAACAAGGGATAGTTGCTCTCTTCGGTACTACGTACACGAAGGTCAGCTCACTTCTCTTGACGGCTGCCCATGGGCGGCAAATCTAGAATCATCTAGTTCTCCGTGCTACGGTATTCTTGTCTCGTTCTACATTCCACGTAGGGTTCGTACATGAACTTTTCCTATTCCATATCTGGGTTGTTACACACAGAACATGCATCTTAGTTTCCACAGTACGAGTTCATTTTTCTATTCATAACATAGTTCATTTCGGGTAGTACAGGCAGCTTATGATTTATTCAATAATTCATTTCTCTACACATGCATCCTCTCTAGCCTTAGTATTCATGACACGACCTAGGGTTCAATAGATATATTCTCGTCATACATTTATTTTCTTCCTAGGGTTCATCTCACATCCTAGGTTTAACTAATTTCATCATTTTATTAATCTTGGAGATTTATAGTTAGAACCACTCTACCAGGATAACCGGGTGGAATGGGGGCTCGTATAGCAGCTCCCGACGTCTCTGCAAGTCCTATACACTCGACAGATTGGAGACCTAAGACATGGATTGACAGGTCAAAAGGACTTCAAGTACTACAGATAAGGTACCATTACATGGAAAAAAACATATGGGAAACAAAGACATTTTGTCTACGGAAGACTGACATCGTTTAGGCCTTGTACGAGCCTAAAAATACGAGGTCTGACAGAAATCAAACGTCTGGGAGAAATCCTGGACGTCTTAAACCAACTCGCAGGCATACCTCTCTCGGGGTGCCTCTATTGGACATCTGGAACGCAGTGCCGATGTCCGAGGGTTTCATCAGACGTCTGGAGATGCTCCCGAACATCTGAAACTGCCATGTGCCGTGCCCTGTCGTGCCTCCCAACCTCTGACACATGCGTACGTATTGTCAGGACTCGACAGATGGTAAGGGAAGAAGTAAATCTTTACAAGACGTCTCATGATACCTTCGGATGTCCTCCCTAACGTCTGAAGGTCACTCCGGACGTTTGATTCCACGGAAAAATAACTCTCGCGGAACCGCTCTGGGCTCTCCTCGCTGTAGATGCTGTAGCAGAGCAACACGACGCCCTCTGCTCTCGCGCTCAGACCCGCTCTCCGCTCTCCACTTGCCCTCTCTCCGGCTCCCTGCTCTCCTCTTGCTCGGCTATAATGGTGTGAGATGAAGGGGAGGAAGAGGGGGGTTTATAAGGGAGAGGAGGTGAGGGAAAAAGCATGGCGTCGCAGGGAGTGGTGCGAGGTGTGGGTGATGACTGCCACAGGGTGAGGCATGAGGCGTAGGCAAGGGAGTGGCGTACACGCGATATACGATAAAAAGAAAAAGCATTTTTAGACGTCTAGCTCTCTCCCCAGACATCTAGACAGACGTCTGGTGAACATCCCAGACATCTTAAGAGACCGAAAGGTGACAGGTCATTTCAAGATGTCTTCACTAACTCCACATAAACCATGTAATTGCTCCAACTTGGGGGAACAAAGAAAAATATATTCAATTTTTTCTTTATTTCTTGGCATTTTCTTCTCTCGCTTTCCTATCATTCCAGGCCTCCCATGTAATTTTTCCGATCATAATCCTACCAATATGGACGGAGTTGGGTGGGGGTTTTAATAGCACTCGTTCAGATTTATTACATTCTCCATCTCCGTTGAAGAAGGATTTCCAAAAGCAATTAGTTTAAACAAGAAGTAACCACCTAACAGAGGAGAAACCTTTTTCCCAAATATTTGTCTTCTTCATGTGCTCATCATCTTTGAATTCAAAAGATTGAAAACCATTTATCCAGGAGGTCATGGAGGAAAAGGAATCCAGCTTTTAAACTTCTTCTCCAGCAGCTTGGCTGGACCCTCCTGCACCTTTCCAGGCTTCAGCTATCATTTTTTCCCTGTTTTGCACCTGCCTTTCAGCAGCAGCCATATATAGACCTAACAACATCACAAGACGTCAAGATAGCAAGGCCCAAACAATCCAAGATGACAGAGTTGCAGAAGTTCAGGTTATTACCGACTGCGCTTCCGATTGCACATATCCACAGTATTCTTTGAGACCATTTTTCCCCTATCACTCCTCTGCCACTCATCCTTTAACGGAGAACAAAAATTACTTCATTGTTCAAATATAGTTAGTTCAGCAACTAGTTTCTCCAATATTTTCTCAAAAAAGATCAAGTCCCTTTTCGTAGCCAATTTTGTTGGCCCAATTAATGAAAGAACAGTGATTTGCAAATAAAAAGAGTTGAGTTTCTAGACATTTTATCATGAATATTCCTTTTCTAAAATTTTATCATGAACATTAGGGCTTTGATGGAGATTGCTAAAATTCACATCATCAAGAATTTGCTGATAATGGTCCAGAGAAGCATGCACGTTGTTCATAAAACATTTGGGGGTGCTAGTAGCTATATTTATCAACTACATACTCTGCCATGTAAACAACTCTAATGAGATCATGAGTCCCTTGTGTGATGGCATCAAGAAAGTTGAATAGCACTCTTCCAACGTAGAGAGTACAGAGAAACGAATAGCATCAGATTTCAAAAGCCATCTACTTCGCTTGAAATAAAACTGCCGCACACCCTTACTGCTGCCGCTTCTCACCACAAGCTTGGAGTGGGCTGCGAGGTGTGAGCATCACTTGAGTATAACAAACACATTCCTTGCAAAAAACAACCATCCTATTGCAAGAGTAACGCTTACATGATCTAACTAGTTTGGATAGCAGATCACATCTCACAATTAAGATTCATACTATCTAGTTGGAGTGTAGAATTCACTACTACAGGCACGAACTAGGTAACATTTCTATTTGCATATGAATCAGTAAATAACTTTCTACATATGACAAGTGCATACAAGATGTTAGCAACACGGAACTAGATGAACATGGAAGGCAATGAGAGTACTTGTTAAAAGTAAGATACAGAACAAACCAGATGCGAGTCAGAATAAGCCACCTGTGATTTTGGCTTTACGTTCTTTCCAGGTTTAGACACAGAAATTGAGCTCAACGAACAAAATCAAACATCCGTCTGCCAACAAAGGGCATTGACTTGATGTGGCTGACTCCAACAGTAGGCCCATGCCTATTGGGACAAATAAAGGACCCAAGAGAAACAAGATAGATTGATTTGCAAGGAAGCCCCACTTTCCTCTTGATTTCGTGTATATGGAGTCAGGCTTAATCACGAGTCTAATTAAAAAAAACTTGTTAGTATATAGACATTAATGTTCTTAATTTTGATGATAACAAAACATTCATATTATGTTATTCTTAGAGGACTAACATTTGAAGAAGAGTTCATTCTCGGAGGAAGATGGCTTAATTAACAAAAAGAATAGTTAAATTTCAAGAGAAGAAAAAAAAGGAAGCAAAGCAAAAGATCAAAGTTCAAGGATCTCAAGATGTTAATTATTTTAAGTGTTGTATTTTTGTTGTAATCTTTTATTTTTCCTAGAGATGTTAAAAGAGCCCTTATTAATTGTTGAAGGGAATAAAGTGTCTTGTCTTATTCCAAAAAACCCTAACCTCTCTGTATAAAGAGAGGCTAACAGGTAAATTACAAGGGAAGATTACAAAGAAATAGAAAAGAACACAAACCACCTCAAAAGGAAATGACATTCTAACACTCCTCCTCAAACTAGAATATATATGTTTAACATGCCCAATTTGATACAAAGATGGTCACTAACACTTTCGAGGAAGTACTTTTGTGAAGATATCAACCACCTGATGCTTAGACATAGAAGTGGGAGTGTTAAACTTCCCTTCAGTAATCATGTTCTTGATAAAATAATAGTCAACTTTAATGTGCTTGGTGTGCTCATGAAATACAAGATTGAAAGCAATAAAAATGGCAGACGTGTTGTCATAAAACATGGGAACCGGAAACTTGACTTTGATCCCCAAATCAATAAGAAACTGAATCATCCACATAATCTCACACGTTGTATGAGCCATGGCATAGTACTCAACTTCAACACTGGAACGAGCAACCACACTTTGTTTCTTGCTTCTCAACGTGACCAAATTACTACCAAGGAAAGTGGTATGCCTAGTGGTGGACTTCCTGTCCTCTGAAGAGCCTGCATAGTCTACATTTGAATATGCTTGTACATCTACATGTCCATTATTTTTCATGTACATGCCGTTGCCAATATTACCTTTAAGATACTTCAAAATAAGACAAACTACATGCTAGTGACTGTAATGGACGTTCTCCATAACCTGACTGACTTAATTAACTGCAAAAGTGATGTTTGGCCTGGTATAGAACAGTTGCCCAACAACACTTTGATATCTTGTCTTCAAAAAGAGGGGATCATCTCCCTCATTTACATGCCCCTAGAACTCAACAGGAATGAAAGAGGGCTTAGACCAAAGTAAACATATCTCTTTAAGAAGCTCCATAATACATTGTCACTATGAAAGAACCATGTCACTAGAATTTTTTGCAACTTAATGCCTAGAAAATATTTGAGACTACCCATAAGAAAGGTGGTCTTAAAAAAGTCCTTGGTTTCCTGAATCTGTAGCATCATCACTAGTAAGAATCATGCCATCCACATGCGTAGCAAGAATGACAACACTTGATTTCCTACATTAACAAATATCGAATGATCTGAAGTGATTCTTAGAAAACCAATCTTCTGGACCTTACCACTAAGCCTCTCAAACTAAGCATGGGGACTTTGTTTTAAGCCATATATCGCCTTCCGTAGGTGGCAGACATTCTCTTCCTAAACCACATAGCCTGGTAGTTGGGTCATATAAATCTCCTCCTACAGATTGTCATTTGAAAAGGCATTCTTGATGTTAAATTGATATAGGGGCCACTATTTGTTGAAAGCCACAAAAAGAATTACACGAACAGAGTTTAGGTGGGCCACAAGAGATAATGTATCGAAATAATCAACTCCATAAATCTATGTATACCCCTTGGCAGCCAGTCTTGCCTTCAACCGCTTGATAGTCCCATTTAGTTTATAATTTACAATATAAACCCATCTGCAATTGACTACAGTAGCCCCATCAAGGAGATCAATCAATTCCCACGTCCCTTGTGTAGTAAGGGTTGTCATCTCCTCATCTATGGCTTGTCACCAACTTGGATTCTGCGTAGCTTCATGACAATTCTTTGAAACTACCATGGCAAATAAAGTTGTAGAAAACTTTTGTAAAGCGGGACTCAGGTGATCAATTGCAGTATAATGTGACTTGGAATGTAAAGTACAATGCCTTATTGCATTCCATAGAGTAATAAGCAAATCCTTTGACTAATAAAGTGGAGGAGCATCTGTTGATGGGGAAGATAGATTATATGGTCTCTCCTCGAGAACCTCAACCTGCATAGACAACAATGAAATGGACATAGGGTTCTTAGGACGATGCTCATAAGTGTGGGTGACCCAGCCGAGTGATAAGCCTTTATCGGAATAGAAAGGCACCAATACCTCTTCTGAGAGAGGGAGTATCCAAGAAAAATGCACTTAACCAACCTTAGGAAAGCTTGTCAGCAACCTTAAAGAGATGAACAAAACAAGTACAGCCAAAAATTCATAATGGTAAAGCAAAGAGAGTAGCATTAGGTTGTAGGATATAGAAAGGAGTATCTCCATCAAGAACATAATAGGGAACCATGTTGATAAGGTATGTGGCAGTAAGTACGACACTCTCCCAGAAATGCTTAGGGACTTTCATGGCAATGAGTAAAGTACGCGCCACATCAATAATATGATGAAGCTTATGCTCAATCACACCATTCTATTGGGAAGTATAAGCACAAAAAGTTTGATGAATGGTGTCATTTGTTGCTAGAAAATCCTGAACATCCTTTTGCATAAACTCAAGTGGATTATCACTACAAAAGATTTTAATTCTGGTAGAGTAGAAACTTTGAACTTCATTAAAACATTTTAGAAGTATAACACTAATCTCTAACCGATCCTTTAACAAAAATACCCAAGACAAAC
Source organism: Thalassia testudinum (assembly GCA_037157565.1). Classification (NCBI taxonomy): domain Eukaryota; kingdom Viridiplantae; phylum Streptophyta; class Magnoliopsida; order Alismatales; family Hydrocharitaceae; genus Thalassia; species Thalassia testudinum. The sequence continues at coordinate 557,649 of JAZHRO010000061.1, forward strand.
AACTATAATCATATACAAAAATGACAAAATATTGAAAACCAAACCGATGACTTATTCAACATGATCTCAGTTATCACAATGTACTAAATGAAAGGGAGACAAACTCCTATTAATCTCCCTAGAATGAAAAGAGACAATGATGTTTCCCGAAATGACAAACTTCACAGTCAAGGGAGACTGAGATAGTAGAATCTGAAAACATCTGCTAAAGCCTAGAAGTAGACAAATGACCCAAACGACGATGCCATAGCTCAAGATTGGCAGAAACACACAATACTAGCGAAAACCTAAAGAACATCAATCTAGTGGAGACCATCTCTCTCAATTCCCCCACCAATCATATTCCCCATTCGAATGCCTGAAAGAAAACAAAGTGCTTATCGAATATCACTAAACATGAGAGATCTTTACACAATCTATAGATAGATAAGAGGCTCAAAGGAAACTCAGGGGCATAGTAAACATCGAACAATTGCAAAGAATCAGTAATATGAACATCTCCAACAACAGTAATAAGGGCATAAGATCCATTCATCACCTGAACACTAGTAACAATAGATGATCTCCACAAGGAAGTAAAAGCATCCTTTTTACTAGTAAGATGATTAGATGCACGTGAGTCAACCACCTAAGAGGAGGTGAATGATGAGGTAGCCAAATTGGCTGAAGTTCCAGTGGCAGTAGCAAAGGAGGTGGTAGTATCTTGAGGAACAATTGAAGGCACAACCTACCTAAGAAGTTGTAGAAGGCGTGCATAATCATTAGTAGATACAGAAGATAGCTAAGGAGGAGTAAACTGCCCCTAAATCATTGCAAAGTTTGCCCAACCAGGCCTTGCAAATTTAGCTCAACATTGCTCAGAAGGATGAATTGTTCGTTGGCAAGAGACACATGACTTATAAGTATGACCATGTCCACAACCACAACCATACGTGCTTCCAGACCCCCACGCCCACCAAAAATAGCAAACGTAGAGGTCTCTGTAGGAGGTACAACATGTGGTGTTCCTACTTGTAGCAAGATGCTCTCATCAAAGGAGATCTTCCGAAGTCTACCATACACTGTCTCCAGATCGGGGATAGCATTTGTAGACAGTATTTGATCTCAGGTAGGTTGGTATCTAGAACTCAAACTATCTAGAAACCTATAGACCTACCACACATGTCGCTGCCTTGTTTGCATCTCATAGCAAGAAGGTTGGAATGCGTTCAACTCCTCAAAAGTGCCTCCATCTTAGTGTAGTAAGTGACTACTCTTAAGAGGTAAACTCGATCTGACGACATATATTGGCCAGACGGTCATGGTTGGATTTCTATGAGTACTTCACCAAGTTGTCTCATATCTCCTTAGCAATCTTCTTATAGAGTAGATTGGAAGCAATCTGTGGCTCAACACTAGTTATTATCCTATTCATAACCAAGAAATGATCATGTTCCCATCTCTCAAAGTCAACAAACTGAGCTTCAGGGGAAATCTTGGTCAAAATATAAAGTTTCTTCTATCCTGCCATAAATATCTTAAATTCTTGGGATTAGAGAAGAGAATTTTAGGCACCATTGAGTTTCATAGAAGTGCCTTGAATTACAATAGAGGTAGTTGAAGTTATAAGTTTAACTTCAGAAGTAGTAGTAGATCCTGGCATCGCCATGTGGAGTCAGAAGAATGACGAGAAACAAGAGAAAAAAGGACTATTTGTGAATAAAATCACCCAAAAATAATCCACAATCAACAAAATCAGGGAGTGCCTTGAGTCACATCAAGAATAGCATGTAACTCAAGGTGCAAGAGAAGATCGTAGGGTAGACTGATAGAGGCTTAGGTGATCAATAGAGACCTACAGCACCATAGTAGACCCTTGGCGATGCTACCTATCATCACAGCAGGCCTGCAACGACATTGCTGCTACCTTGGCGATGTTGTTAGGTGAGTTCTTGTCTTGTGTGACGCTGCAGGGAGCACCACCAGCGCTACAGGAGGGGCTACACCAAGTGGTGATATTTTTTAGAAGAGAAACACGGGCTGTAGCGCAAAGAATGAGAAGAAGAGAAAGGGAGATCTCTTTATCCTAGGTTTTTTTTGTGGAGAGCTATCAGAGCACAAAGAGCCTAAGACTTACTCTGCTTTGATACCATGTTAAAAGAAATAAAGTGTCTTGCCTTATTCAAGAAAATCCTAGACTCTTTATGTAGAGAGAGAGGCTAATAGGTAAATTGCAATGGAAGACTACAAAGAAATAAGAAATAACACAACACACCCCAAAAGGGAATAACATATTCTAACATTAATAATGCACGTCACTAAATTGTTGGACAACCTTACTAATCCTTGAGAAACCTAAACACTAAGTCAAAACACATTCCTTTACTTATAAGTTGACTTGTTCTTCCAAGAGCCAACCTATTCTTCACTTGTTAGTTGACCAATACCTTTATAAGTCAACCAACAACAATGATATTGATCGACCATTACTCTCACAAGTTGACCTATCATAGATGTTGCTCAACCAACATATGCCTGCCTTGCAACTCAATTAAACATTAATCAAAATTAATTAACCCTTACGACTCCTTGACCCACTAACTCGTCACATGACCAATTGGCAATAGTCGACCTACTACACTCACAGGTGTTGATTGATATTGCACGGGAGCCGACTGAAACTGCAAAAACCAAACTTCTAGGAAGTCAATAAGAACCCATCCAAGCCAACTCTTCAATTGTCGGCCAACCAAAATTGAATATAAGTTGACCAATTATTTAATGATTAGTCAACCACTTATCTGAGGAGTTGACCTATTATTATAGGACCACCAACCTCTGTTTCCTTATACTTATTGGTCAACCTAGTGTCAACTTATTCTTCAATAATGCGTTGACCAATAAATTCCAATGTTGTGTCTACTCAACTTCCATAATTTCTACCCATTAGACCTATTTCTAATCACCCTCTAATGGAGATATTGTCTTTTTAAACCTATCTAGAGCCTTCCTAACAAAATGCCCTTGAAGACTCCCTTTGCACTACACAACCTTGAGCACTCACCTATACTATTAAATTCACTCAAGAACTCTATTATGCTCTTGCTCTTTGCAATTCCATCTAATCTTCGAGAGCTCTCTCTGTTTCACTGCTCCAACTCACATTCCCCATCATTAAGAGTAGTTCATTCCTATAGAAGCAATTTCATCTAATTTATAATTTGGACTTTGTAGGGACCTGTATTTTTCTTTCATTTATTGTAAGGGTGTCTGATTTGTGGATTCCCATCTTTTCGAGATAAAATTTGCATTAGTAGGGACTGATGTGGGTTGTACTTGAGGTTACACCGCCCGTGGGTTTTAAATGGTGTGATTTAGTGGATTTTGATTAGTTCGACTGATTGGGAAAATCCTAAGTTAGGGAGACTTTAGTGGTAGTTTTTACTTTAGCAGGTTTTCCACTTAAAAATTCTCTCTTGTGGTGATTTATTTAAGCTGCATCTTGTAGTTGATATAATTATTTCTATCCCACACTATTCACCCCTCCTCTAGTGCATTGTAGTAGAAAGTTCTCACGAGCAAGGTTCGAAATATCGATTTCGACGTCGTGCTGATGAAATTCTAAGTGTACATTTCGTGGGCATGCTGAGGGCACGTCGTGGAAATGCTCGTTTTTCAATGGCAGATTTCGATGATTTCGATGACCCGAAAAAATGTCATTTCGGAGGCACGCCAAGGGCATGTCGATGCACGCCAAAAAAAATGGCAGAAGTGGTCAAAATGATATCAATTTCAAGAAAACCAAATGCTGATTATGTAACAATAAGAGTGTTATATCATAATATTCATATACAACATGGCCATACAATGTTAAAGTTCAATAATGAGATCAAATATTCTTACCATGTTAAGAATACAGATAATTTCATAATAGAATAATACAAAGAATTTAGTTTCAAAAAAAGAATACAAAGAATTTAAGAATGAAAGAATCAAAGCATATAATTTCAAAGTAAAAGTTGAAATCGTAATGTCTTGATGTATCGGAAGTCAGACAGAACTCAGAAGTCGGGACTTGGAACTCGAAAGTCAAATTTCACCTGAACCAAGAGTGTCTTGCTGGATTCATATCTTTATCATGGGTACTATCACCACTTGATTGATACCATCGTTGACTATTGCGCAGATGAATACTTTGAATGTATTCACAGTAATCCTCCCAAGACATATGAATACATTGTCTGATAATCCATTATATGTTGTCTGTACTCATGTTCATTCATACTAACCAAAATCCCAAGATGGGGAAATCTACTATTTGTGTCTGGTCTGTCATACTGCCCACACACACGATTAGTTGCACGTGTTTGGGAGAATCCTGTTGTTCTAGAATCATCTTGTGATGATTCTGATCTTAGCATTTGAGGGGGAGCCTGGGGTTGGAACTGCTGAGGAAAATAATTTTGGATAGTACCATACTCATATGGGTAAGAATATTCACTCCCAGTTCTAGTACCAGAAGTGTCAACATTTCCTGACTCAGCGTATGAATGTGATGGATAATTATATGAAGGCGGTGGTGGTGCAAATGACTGCAGGTAGAATGATTGAGCGTATGAAGATCTCGTCTCATGTCCTGTCTCGTATCCTGTGTCATATCCAGATGCAAGTGCTGAAGAACAAAAACTTGATCACCAATGCTCATGGAACTAATTGAGGAGCTCAAATCCTCCATGTAGGCATCGTGACTTCAATATCCCTCATAATCCATGGCTAGTGGACTTGGACTTGGAATATGTTCGCCATAGATATTAGTGTGTCGTTTATCATATTCTATAGCACCCTGAGTTTGCACCACCTGACCACCATATCTCCCTCTGTCAGATGATTGTTCTGATCCAGATCCTTCTACCATTACGAATGCATCCGCATCTGAGTCATCCTTTGAGGTTGAAGTAGACTGTGATAACTATCGTTCTTCATCCTCTTCATCCAGTACCCTTATAGGAAATGCATGACGACCAGATCTGGCCATATGTCCTTGAACAACACTTATTTTCTTTGATAGGTTTAGATCTGACCTTCCCCTAACATCTATTACAGGTTCTTCTCTAATGTCATTTATTCAACTTTCTAGCACATTATCTCCGATTTGGAAAATGTTGGCCAGATCAATTGGATCAGTCGTTTCCTTCTTTTCAAAACCCTCATGAATGTGCCTCATTCGTAACCTTGTGTTGTAGTGGATGTACACAAGGTCATTAAGCTTGTGAATTCTAAGCTTGTTTTTTCTTTTAGGATGGATAAGGTTAAATGTACTCAAATTTCTTTCGCACCCACCAGCAGATGATGCTTGTGATAACACTTTAACAGTCGCCTGCCGTAAATTGGGAGCTTCCGTTGCATAAAAATTCCACCATTCCACTGTAGGGAAAACATATTTGAGTCATAAATCGGATATTATAGAGTAAATTATTATTAGTAAATATTAAAATGATGTCGATTATTACCAAGATGAGTATTTTTAATGGCCTGCTGTATCATATAACTTCCAAAAGATCACATCCTTTCTTTAAATAATTTAATCTACAACATGTTAACATGAAGATATGTCAAATATCTTATTTAAGCTTCAAATTTCAAGTTAAATTTGCCTACCTCATTCATGCACACTATTTACGTAGCAATTGTAGGAAAAATCTTTTGAATAACTTTTTGCACAGCTTGAATAAGATCTTCACGCGTGCCAAGGTGATATTTAGAATTAAATTTTGCGTTGAAATAATAGCGTATGATAAAAGATAAATAGTTAAAAGAATAAAAAATTACTCGAATAAGATAAATTTATAATGAAATATATTTACCGGCAAGGTGGAGCAGGTGGGATACCATGTTTTGCCTTCGTTCTCTTATTATCTTTAAGAATGGCTCTTTGGACCTTCCCGCTGCTTCTTCCACCTTTTCATACATAATTTCTAATGCTTCGTATATGTAACCCATCGTTGGTTTCTTATCTTTATCTACCAACTTCAAAACTAATAACACGGGCTCCATAATACGAGTAACGTGGCTGTAATCATCCCAAAATCGTGAATTGTTTATCGAGTCTTTTGCATCCTTCTCATCTTGTGTCCTAGTTTCTGTCATGCCAAACCAATTGCTAGAATTTACCATTGACTTTAATCCAACTTTATTGTCTAAAATACTTTGCAAGGCGATGTAATTTGTAGCAAATCGTGTTATCCCAGGACGCACCAATTCGCCATTGCAATGCTCCCTCATTAATGACAAGACATGCCCGTGATTGTAAATAAATGATGTAATCGATCGGGTCTTGTCTACAACAAACGAAACTAACTTTTTCTTTCCGAAGTCTTTCAAAATTAAATCTATACAATGTGCAGCACATAACGTCCCGAATATTCCATATTTACTTGATTTCATAATATTTTCTCCCACATTCTTGAAGTTGCTGCCATTATCCGTAATAATCTAAATGATATGTTCCTTCTCGACTTCATCAATCGTATCCTTCAATAAGGAATAAAAGTACTTGTAATCTTTTACTTTATTCGATGCATCTACGGATTTAAAAAAAATGGATCATCCATCACAATATACAAGGAAGTTAATAATTTACCTCCTTGTATAGCTAGTCTAACATTCTGTCATCAGTGTTACTCTATAATGGGGCCACATATTTTTCAAATCAGAAATATAGTCACCTAAACCTACCTTCTCCATAAGCATGTATTTATTCATTATTTCATATGCTGTAGGAGCCTTAACTCCTGTCCCATATTGAGCGCTAACGTCAATAACATTTTGTAACTATGGCTCGTCTACTATGTTAGCTGGCAGCCCATGAGGCGAAACTAAGCTAGTGACTGCTCTACCAACCTTTTCCCTTACATTCCCAAACATGCCTTTAATGATTTTTTATTTCGGGTCTGCTTTCCCCCAGGCTCCACTTAATGCTACCAGATCGAAATAAACCACGTAAACTTATTTTTTATTTTTTGGATGGATGTGGAAGCAGTCCTAAACCTGAGCCACTGCCAACAGCATTTGTATACCTCATGCTTTGTGCTCTTCGATCACCTGCCAGAGCTTGTCATTCATGCTCACTTCTGAGTAAGTCTTTCATTACTTGTCTGAATTGTCTCCTCCTCCCTAAATCTGCCTCCATATCACTCGGATATTCATAGTCTTCATCCGAGTAAGAGTTTACATTGTAATAATCTTGCTATCTACTAAACAGGGTCTCACGAATTGCTTCTTTTGTCCTTTGTTTTATTGCTTCCTTCTCTTGCCTTGACATCATTGACTCGGCAATCAAATCACGAACTTCATTTGGACAATCCTCACATTTTATAACGTTCTTGTCGTCACCAACTAAGTGATGCTTGAATCATGTAATTCCACCACCCTTTAACTGTTTTCCACAAAAATTGCATTCCGTCATAGATTTGGTTCCATCCATCACTTTGGTGCAATACAATCATCCAATGTTTTCCTTATCCTTTTTGACGTTACCGCTCCCACTTCCTCCAACAACAGCCTTGCCTTTTCCAGACATACCATTTCTGCACAGCTACATTACATTTACTTCATAATTCATAATCATTATATAATCATATTATACCTTTGACATATCTATGCCCCTATCTAATTCAATCAAACAAGCAAATTCTACCTTAAAGGGTTGCACCTTTTGGATCTAATCCAAGCCCTATTAGACCCGATTGGATTACTCTAACCGTTGAATTACCTGGCCGGCCAGATGGGTGGGACCCCCTAAGACACCTCGCATGGCGGGACATCATTAGAGGTTAACGCGGTTACCGCACCAACCTGTCTTGTCACCGGTTGGTCCAAGTAGACAAGGACCCAGAATAATCCAATTAAGTCAAATATGACTTAGATAATTATCCAACCTAGTTTGCACATCTACTTTTTTTTAGTCTTGGGTATAATCATGTTTTTTGGAAAGTCTAATATTTACGTTTAATGGTATTGGTAGGTGTTGGGCCATACTGCTGGAAACCATGGGGCCTAGACTGGCTAGTATGTATTGTACTTTACAGGTAGTTGCTAGTTGCTACTTTATTTATTATTGTGTATTGCTAAATTTAGAACTTAACAAACATGATGGTTAAAAAATGGTAATGAATACTACCATAAACGAAAAAAATGTACGAAAAAAAGGTACGAAAGCTATTACCGAAACCTTCTGCTTGATTTTTGAAAGAAACCATCTCACCACAGCAACTCACTAACTCACCGTCGAGCAGTAATTGATAGGCAACAGTAGGCAACAGCAAATCGTATAGTGAATTGTGATTGTGAGGCTGTGAGCTCGATCGATGTGTCTGTGGCTGTGAGTGTGAATTGCAGCAACCGATAGTCGATATTTATAACCAATCATTTCAAATAATTTACGTGATTTTTATAATTAAGTCCATCCGCCATTAATGAGTGCGACGCAAATCGTCGATTAATATTTTATGGATTTTTTATGATTACGTCTGTCGGTCGGTGACATACTGTGCAAATATTTGATTCGATACATTTATAATTACGTCTGTCAGTGACGTATACTGTGCGAATCGCCAATTAATATTTTATGGATCTTTTATGATTACGTCCGTCGGTGACGTATACTGTGCAATTCGTCAATTAATATTTTATAGGTTTTTTATGATTACGTCCGTTGGATGACGTACTGTGCAAATATTGATTCGATACAATTACGATTACGTCCGTCGATGACGTCTACTATGCGAATCGTCGATTAATATTTTATTGATTTTTTATGATTACGTCCGTCAGTCGATAACATATTGTGCAAATATTTGATTCGATACATTTACGATTACGTCCGTCGGTGACGTCTACTATGCGAATCATCGATTAACATTTTATGGATTTTTTATGATTACGTCCGTCGGTCGATAACGTACTGTGTAAATATTTGATTCGCTACACTTACGATTACGTCCGTCAGTGACGTCTACTATGTGAATCGTCGATTAATATTTTGAGTTTTTTATGATTACATCCGTCGGTTGGTGACATACTGTGCAAATATTTGATTCGATAGATTTATGATTACGTCCGTCGATGCCGTCTACTATGCGAATTGTTGATTAATATTTTATAGATTTTTTATGATTACGTCCGACGGTCGATGACACACTATGCAAATATTTGATTCGGTATATTTTCGATTACGTCCGTCGATGACATACTGTGCAAATCGTCAATTAATATTTTATGGATTTTTTATCATTACATCCGTCGGTGAGTCACATACTATGCGAATGTACAAATACAACTCACTGTACAACGTACATCACTACATTGTATACCTCAATAATTGCTCATTCATGCTTTGTGTGGGTCCTGACATTTGTGCTGGTACTGACTTCTCTCTCTATGCTTTCCATAGAGTAAATGTTATTCTTTAGTTTAGAGTCTAGACTCTAAACTCTAGGATTTAGTGAGCACACTACTCATCTGTTCCCAGGATAATAGCATTTGCATGAAATGCAAAGCAACACGCCACAATTTACCCATTCTCCACCACCAGATCCACCACCGTCCACACACCTTAATTCCTACCCCATTCACATTGGCCACTGCACGGTGCACATCCTGAAAATCCATTCACATTGGCTTGGCCACTGCGACGTGCCACCGGGCACCGTCACCAGCATAACCTCCCGTTCCCTTCGTCCCCTTTCCCCTTCCCATCCCATCAAAAGGGTCATTATCGGAGGAAATCCTAGACGTGCGGTGGCCACCCGCTACTAGGATACGCTCTGTCGATCCCCCGTCTCCCCAGCAGGCTCTAGGTCCACCAAGAAGGCAAGAAGCTTCGTAACGATGCAGGCTGTAGGGTGAAGCAACGGCGAAGATGACAGTGTGGCAGTAGCACTAGTGGAGCAGACTAGCACATAGCCTGTAGGCTGCAGCAAGCATCAGCATCGGCATGCTGACCATATCGTCGGCATGTCGGCGAAATACTTGATTTTTGACATCAAAATCATATCGGCATAGGTGTTTTAGAAAATAGGCCTTGCCGACGGCATTTAAATCGTTACGAGCATTTGGAGTCACTTCCGGTAAGGATCCATGGAGGGGAGAGTCATTGCAATTGGAAAAAATGAAGGTCAATCACCTTAAGGCCTCCATAATTTAATGGTAACAACTATTCATATTGGAAGCTTCGCATGAGTATGTGCTTGTGAGCTGAAAGATTTGACATTTTGGAAAGCTACCGATTCCTATATGAAATTCTGGAGATACCCGAAATAGGATTTATGAAGGAACAAATGAGGGAACTCACATTCAACGTTACGGTCATGAATGCTCTATTCTGTGCTTTGAGCTCGGACGAGTTCAATCCAATCTCCTAATGCAAATCAACCCATGAAGGTTCAAGCAAAGTAAAATCGTCAAAAATTAATCTTCTTTCATAGGAATTCAAGGCTTTCTCCAAGAAGGAAAGTGAAAAACTAAAGACATGTACAAAAGGTTCACTTTAATAGTGAACAGCTTGAAAGCCTTGGGAAAGACTTTTGTGAAAGGGGACCTTGAAGCCAAAGCTACTATGATCCCTTGCTTTGGAATGTAAACAAAAAGTCACGGTAATCGAAGAAGCACATCAAGCAGAAGAGTTGAACATAGATGACCTTGGGAATCTTATAGCATATGAAAACAAAATGGAACAAAGAAAGCTCAAAAGGACTACTGCTGAATCGAAGAAAAAGTCACTTGCATTAAAGGCAAACACCGATAGGTAAGTTTCGATGACGAAGATTTTGTTTTACTTGCAAGAAGAAAGGGCATGTGATTAAAGGATGTCCACTCTTGAAGAAATATGAAGACAAGAAAAAGGCGGACAGCAAAAGCTCAACCACCATAAAGTGTTACCCCTACCGTCTTAAATTGTTTGTGTTTACTTTGTTATTTCTTGAGTTGTAGCATTTTCTATTTCTTTGAAAACATGCGTAATTTTCCTACCTCTATATATTGAGAAGAAGGGCTATAGAATAAGATTTAGGCTCATTTATTCTAACTTGGTATTAGAGCCGCGATTCTAGGTCGGGGTCTGATACCCACCTTAATTCCTATATCTCCACCAAAAAAAAAACAAAAGCCAAACAAGGCAATGTTGAGCCCAGTGGAGTTCCTGATCCGCCTTACAGTAGCTTGTGTAATGCGCACCATACTGTAGCGTCGTCTCGTGTACTTCCCTATGCCACCGTGTGCTGCTCTAGGCTTGTTATAGCGTCAACGGTGCTTGGTTTCATGTTGCTGATCCGAAATAAGATCTAATGGTTTGATTTTTCCATCTTCTACGGGAAGAAATTATGTATGCGATTTGGTTGAAGTACGATGGCAATTGAGAGTTCATCCGAGGTGACATCGAAGCAAGTCCTGGAGATATAAGAGTACAAAAGTCCCTTCATTGGTCCCATGGTGAAGCTATATGAGACCAATTATGCCCAATGGTCATAGACCTTTCTAATGACAGTCGAAGGTCACGATGAGTATGTCCTATGTCAACCAGAACCACAAGACAAGGCTGGAAAGAATACATCTTGGAAGGATAAAGCTATGGTTCATGTATGGATCATGAACAACATTATTCCGAGGATTGGTGATAAGATTATGTACTACAAGACAATGAAGGAGATGTGGAATAGTCTTCATGATACCTATTTCCACGAGAAGAGCTCTAGTAGAGTTCCAGATATATAGCGAGCTGTCTTAGCTTCATCAAGAGGGTTGTCTATTGTCACAATACTATTTGACCCTGAAGAGTCTGTTGGAGAAGTATAACGCATGCAAACCTATTTGCACATGTGCTACTCAGAGAACCTGCCATCATAAGGCTGCAGTACTCCAATTTCTGCTAGGCCTTGGACCAAATTATATTGCTACACACTCACAGTTACTCTCTTAAAGCTTCCTACCTCGGAGGAAGCATATAGTCAAATAAGTAGGATCTCTATTACTCTTGCTCCTACTGAGCCTGCTAGATAGACCACAACCCTTGCTTCCTATTGTGGTATCCTATGATTCGGGGACGTGTTTGTGGTATCCTATTGTACGTGGTAGAGGCCATGGTCATGGATCTACTAAGCGAGGACACCCAACTTGCACATACTCTAGCAAGACTGGTACGTTGAGAGTACATGTTGGACCAAGTATGGTCGTCCTTCCATGGCCAATCAAGCAGTTATTATTACAGAGCAGTCGACTAACACGATACCTATGTCCAAGGCAGACTGATGAGTTGCTGCAGCACCTTGCACAGTTGTCCCAGGAGTCATCATTTGCCTCAAAGACTACTGCATTTGCTTCCCTATCAGGTACAGAGTGTTCTTTCACTACTACTATTGATGATTAGTGTGATACAAACTAGCTAGTTGACTGAGGGGCCACTAGACATCTTAGTGGAGATCAATGATGTTTTCAACATATCCGATACGTTCCACCTGGGAGAATAGTGCAGGTTGCAAATGAGAGGCATTCTCAGATTGCAGGATGGGAGGAGGTTTCTATTACCCCAACTATGAGATTGACTAATGTTTTTGTGCCTGACTTTCCCATTAGTTTACTATCATTTAACAAGATTACTAATGAGTTGAATTGTCGTGTCATATTTGACACAACTACTTGCACTTTTTAGGATATCTTGACGGAGAGGATGATTGGTGGTGACTATGAGGAACGAGGTGTGTATCATCTGTTCCTATCATGGAAACAAATATCTTGATATATTAACGATATATTGGTGATATATGCATATCCCCAGCATGACTCATATCGATATTACAGGAATATCTTTTTTCCAGGATATCTGCAATATATTGTTAATATTAGTAGATCTTAATCAATATCCCTAAATTTTGGAGGATATCGATGCAAATATTCCATAAAACAAGCAATTTTGGGCGATGTCTTCAAGCCGTGTTCATTATATTATTCTCAGGTTTGAACGTTTCTTGACTTTCATTTGCAGTCTTTGAGCCTTTTCTCAAGTATCTAGCCTTTTCTCTTCTCTAATCTCTTCTAATTCTTCACTTTCTCTATGATCTAAGGTTTTATTCTTCTTTCCTTCATCTTTATTTTTTTTATGGGTTTTTTTTTTGCTTATTGTCATTAATCAACCCTTACCATACATACATGTAAGCTACGCTTCGCTCATGTTTATACTTACATTGATCATTCTAATCAACCATATGTGCAATCAACCTACACTAAAATTATTTTGGCTTACCATCACTAATCAACTCATATCATATATGTAAATTATACTAATGCTTATCTCATATTTGAGCTTGTATGCCAATTTTCATATATTTTCACTAGATATTCCTTATCGAACATTTCATAAATATTACACTTAAAATCTTACTTAACTCATAATTTGCTGTATTTTTTCGTATCAATAAACTACTAATACTCCTAGTTTTCTACGATCATTAAAGAAATGGCTGTCAACCGTTGGTTATCTTAATTTTATAGTGAGTTATCATACTTATGAACATATTATCATGCCTTTTATTTTTTCTTTTAAATTATTATGAATGTGGTGTACTTCTACCATGCCATTTAAAATTTACAGTTCCAATGTATAATAGTAATTAAAATCATAATTTTATACACTATCCATAACTCAAATTTTACAAAATTGTGGCATTTTTAGCCATTCTGAACCGATATTTGCGATATATCAACGCTATATCCCTAACATGGCCCCCTTTTAACTTGTCGATATGTTGTTGACATAAACATCTGAAACCTTGGTTTTAATCTCCCTTTGCCGTTGTTCTCAAAGGGGTGTCACCTTCTTTGTTAGGTCCCTTCTCCAGTGGCATCTTCGTCTTGACCACCTCTCTAGACAAACTTCGTTGTGTCATCCCACATATTTCTCCGTCTATTATTATCACTTGTGATGCTTGTCAGCTAAACAAGCATCACTGGAGTTCATAACCTACTAGTCAAAGTTCTCAATCCACTGAGTTGTTTCATTTTGTTCATGTTGATGTGTGAGAGACTAGTCATATTCCTGGTCGATTAGGTCACCGTTATTATCTGGTCATTGTAGATGATTTTTTCTGTTTGTCTTGGGTGTTTCCGTTAAAGAATAAGTCTAATGTGGATATTGTGTTGGAGCATTTTATTTTAAAAATAAAAAATCTGTTTGACATTTGTGTTAAGAATGTTTGTTCAGACAATGCACTTGAATTCTATACCCAACGTCAGTGTATGTTTTATAAATCTCTAGGGATTATCTATCTTAACTACCTATCCTCAGACGTCCCAATAGAATGGAGTTGCTGAGAGTAAGCATAAACATATTCTTGATGTGGCGTATACATTGCTCGTTCACCATAGTGTCCCCTCTCTATATAGGGTGATGATGTTCTTACGACGTGCTACTTGATTAATAGAATGCCGTTGCTATACATGGACAGATTTCCTCCAACTTCTCTATCCTAGGGGTAATCTATTCCATGTTCCTCCCAGGGTATTTGGCTGTGTTGCTTTTATCTACATCACCACTCTAGGTTGGGATAAGCTCGCTCCCAGTGTTGTCAAATGTATTTTTTTGGAATATCCTCGTACTCAGAAAAGGTACCACTATTATGATCCCTTTACATAGACACTATGTGAGTGCAAATGTTACTTTCCACGAGTCAATCCCATACTTCTTCACTGCGGGTCGGAGTCTCTCCTTAGGTTGTCAAGGAGCCTATGTCCATTCCTTTTGTACCCCTAGAGGCTATCCCGATTGATGTGTCACCACCCTTTGAGCCATCACCTCCTACGCTTGTTTCGTTGTAGTCTGCTAAGTTTCAGGATCCACCTGTCACCTACCGACAACCTGTTACCTATCAACAGCACCCTTCTTGCTCTGCACCAGCTCCTCGCCTTAGGTGAGCATATACCTCTTATTTTTAAAGCCTCCCCACCACTAGCCATTGCAAAAAGTTTCACTATGGTGCTTGAACAGTTAAAAAGGGTGGGGCCTTGCAAAGTCCAGAAGAGGACCTTTTCTAGCAAAGCATTCCCCCTCTTTGACAACCATAGGCTCTTATTTAGAATTCTCATTGCATGCACTACTTGTATTAGACATTCCTCGAGCATTAGAAGAGATGGGTAGATTTTTTGAAAAGAACACAACCTATCAAAAGATAGACCACCAACTAGGCTGAAACTCCAGCTTTAGAATATTGAATAATGCTTCCATACTAAATCATGATTTGCAACTTGGCTACAATTCCCAAAGCCTATCGATTAGGGCTTGATGGTGCATCCAACGAAGCACCTCCATGAATGGTCATGGGTTCTAAAAATGGCTATTTTGGATCCTTGAGGTTCACTGTGGTGCTAACCTCTCATCTTCCTTGTGATGGAAGCTCCTCAAATAGCCTACAATGACTATGTATACTAGTTTTGTCAGTTGGATTGATTTCCATGCCACTTCATCATCAATGTACAGTCATCACCATTGAAAGCCTTTAAACGCCAAACCTTTTGATGATGATTCTTGGCCACTGAAGTCAAAGGAGCATATCTAAGGGCCTCCATGTATGACCTTTTTCAAGTTGACAATCTAAGCTTATGACCTTCAAGTTGACGATCTAAGCTTCTAACCACCATTAATCTTGATGTAGAGAAGCTAGAAAGAAACACCTACCCTAAGAATCAACCTATTAGGGTCGCCAAAGAAGAGACTCCTACAAGGGTTAAACCATGGATAAGTCACAAGCATCGAAACCCAACAAGCTACAAGCGAAAAGAGTAGACTACAACCTTCACAACTACCAGGTATTATAGATGAAGAGGGATGCCATGTAACCATTATCTTCTTAGCAGATGCTTCACAGTAGACTAATCCTCATCCGAAGTGCCAAGTCGTCGCACTTTGCCTCCAACACATTGTGAGGTCTAGAAACACAACCTCTTCATTATGTCATCGTCGACCCCAAAAAGGAATAACTTGTCATTTCCAATCTTCGCCAATATAAATTCCACCCCCTTCCCAAGTAAGTGCTGCAAAGATGCAACAACCAACTCAAATGAAGGTTTCCTAAACACCACATCACCAACAATGATTGGTGAAGAGTTTGCACAAGTGAAGCCCCTGTGGCAAACCATAGAGCATAAACCTCCAATAGCCTTCATTTCTCCACTCCCATTGGCTCCATGAATGAGGTCCTTCTTAGGCAAGATAGGCTATAATAGCCTCAATATGATAAGCATTTTATTGGATTACGACCATGGTGCACATAATGCCCCTACACCTTGCAACTATAGGAAAGGATCCTTCTCGATGATCCACTCTCCCTCTTCATGTGCTTCCTCTCATTCACAATAATCTCCCTCGACCTCTCTTTCACCACTGTCTTCCACTCGCCCTCCCCTCTCAATTGCTCTCCCTCTCTCATTTAGTCTCTTTTTCTCAGAATAGCAATGTCTTTTAATTAAATTCACTGGAAAAACTAGAGTCCCTTTTCATAGTATAATTGTTTTTCCCAAGAATCCAAGTAGCAACTCACTTCTCTTCCATCAACTTTGGAAGGACTACAACCATGTAGCTTACAATTGTGGATTAGGCCTTTATCTTGATTTTTTTCTGAAAAGTTTTATTTGGAATTTGTAAACATTGCTCATGTTGTGTCAAAGCTAATGCATGATTATATTCAAGCAAATCACTGACAAATTCAACACAATGGCAGTAAGGGAAGCTTTCTAAAATCGTGACTCTCGAAGGACTCAAACCCAATTACCACATACATTCTTTATCAAACAATGCACAAAGGAAAAATCCACAAGCCACCAACGAGAGCTCCTGTCTATTCAATGCAGGCAGAGGGAAATCAGACTCTGAAGAAACTCTCAAGCATGAAAAACAAAACAAATATCATCAAAACCATAAACTTTGCAGCCTATCAATCATGTCTTAGTGTGTCTGAGATATTTGTGTAGCACTATTGTAATTATAAGAGGGCACCACCCTTGTAGCGGCCATGGAAGCATGAGGCCCTTGTAGGCTCCACCCTTTCTGTTGGTGTGAGTTGAGGGCACCTGCACCTATAGTGCTCTGCTTTTGTCTGTCAGTATAACAATCCATTGAGGTGTCTTGGGTGAGCCACCTCATAACAACTTATTCTTTTTACCTGCTATCTTCTTCACATCAATATGGTATCAGAGCCAATCTGAGCCCTTTGCATGCTCATTCTCCATCCAATAGTTGCAATATGCATGTTGATTCACCAAACTTAGAAGTCATAAAGGGCTCTCCAGCCATTTCCCTACCAAACAATATCCAGAATATTATCTCTTTAAGCTTAATACATCAAATTATCCACTGTGGCAAGCTCAATTAGTTCTATTACTCCATGCTGATGAACTCTTTGGATTTTTCGACAGTAGCAATCCTACTCTAGCCTATCCTAAGGATGCTTCATGTAATCTACTTACAAATTGAGAGTATATTGCATGGAGAAGTAAAGATCAGCTGGTTCTAAGTTGGATCTTTGCCTCCATCTATGAGGAGGCTCCCAGGTGGCTCACTTATCCACTACTTGGGACGTATGGTTTATCTTCATAACTATTTTGCAGCCCTATCAAAGGCCCGTATATCCCATTATAAAGCTGAGTTAACTAACATAGAGAAGGGCGATTCTTTTATCGTTGAATTTGTCAAAAGGCCAAATCCATTCCACAACGTCAGGAAGACCCCGTGACAGTGACGAGCTTGCTCTTGCAAGTCTAAATGGCCAAGGATATGTACGATCCTAATGTTGCTGAGGCTGCAAGTAGATCTAATCCATTGGCCCTTGAAGACCTTGTTGGCACGCTTCTACACACGAACAAAGAGCATCACGCAATTAGAACATTGTTGGCATTTCCATCAATCAAGTAGCTCGAGGGCGTGGAGCCTACGATTGTGACAAAGGAAGATGGAGCAATCAAGGAAGATCCTTCCCTGGATGAGCACGATGCAAACTTGGTTGAGGAATAAATGGAAATAAATACCAAAACAAGAGTGGGATTAACAAACGAAGTAAGACATCCACTATTCAACCCAAGTCCACGGCAAATGCGTCCAAACAAGGTTGCCGGGAATCCCTGACGAATAGCGACGAACTGAGGGCTGCACATTAATTAAAAAATAATAACGATGACGATGATAACGGTTAACCAAGATAACATGCAGAACAGCGTTGACGGGGGGCGGCCATATGGACGTGCTTGTGCAATTAATTCCCACGTTATCCCCGAATAAGAAATGGGCAGCAGGAGGTAGTAATTAGGAAAATAGACAACCAAATGTTGCAGGTAATGATCCATTGAGGGGAACGATAAGAGTTCCGAGCAAAAGTCGCTAACAACGGAAAAGGTGGGAAGGAAGAAAGTAGCAGGTTCAGAGGGGAAACTCACACCAAACTTTGAAACACCCGGAGCGATGTTGTGCGACTGCTGCGGAACAGGGAAGGTGGCAACTGCGAGGGCGAGGGTGGCGGTGGGTCCAGGAGAGGGAGGTGAGGGAGTCAGGCAGTGGTGGGAGCTTTGATGGGGGTGAGGGAGTCGAAGCGGGTGAGGGTGGGTTGATGGGTTCGGTGCTGGTGAGTTTTCGGTAGAGAAGGAGATGAGGGGTGAGTTGAGAATGGAAAGGCAGAAGAAGGTAAGGAGGAGGAACCACTGGAAGGAAAAAAAAAAGGAGTACGGACAGTAATTAGAGATAATTATTGATTGATTAAGATATGACGAAACATACATGCAGCAAACAAAAAGTGCCATGACATCTCACTCGCATCGGATCAAATAACATGTACATCGTATTTATCTTTTTCAAAAACAAAAGAGCGGCGAGAGATAATGAGATGAGAGTGTCAAGAAGCACGAGATGATATATATATATATATATATATATATATAAAGAGGAATGATTAACTTGATTTGTATGCATGAAAATTTATTATCAAATAAAATTTATAATCGAAATTTTGGTGAGTTTCAGATCGAACACTGGGAAGTGAATGTTTGATTAAAATCTATGTTTATAATTATTGTTACAAAGTAAATTAGTTAGTCGAGATAAATCTATACTAGCTATTCTATTTAAAGAATAATTAATAGAATAGAGAGATAAAATAATATAAATAAAGAGAAAATAGGGATAGAATAAACAAATGTTTCATAACCATAGCATCATGTCCATTACATCTACTTGTTATAACCAGAAAGTGGAAATCTACACTAAAAAGCGCTAAAAAGAGAAGGGCATGAGAAGTTATTCTCGTTGACATCTGTTTGGAGGATGAGTGGTGTTGACGGAGCACCCGGACGATGGGGATGAGATTCTGGATAAAGGAGGACGAAGTTGGAGGTTGGAACAGGGTGACGTCGTAGCGGGATCTGCTTCCCGAATGTACGATGAGAGGACAACAGCAAGGGCTCCACGAATGGGGATGAGAAGATGGAAAAATTATGTTTAAGACTCTAGTGGAGCATCCCGGGTATGGGACCAGCTCGTAGAGCTTTTTAGAGGGGGTGAGAGAAGAAGAGAAGGGATGGTGAAATGTGTGGTCGGAGTGGTCCTTTTATAGGTGAGGTTCAAGGACAAAAAGGACATTTTAAGCTTTAAAAGAATTAATGCAGGGTCTTTAGTGACAAATGCGAGCATTGCTGAAGGTAAATGTCGCTGAAGATGTGCGCTTCATCTCCGTCGCTTGCTCCGCATCCAACAGCTCTCGCCCGACCACGTCAATGGCTTCTCACCTTCAGCCATTCACTGCTATCAAGCGCCAAATCCATCTTAGTCGTTCGATCGTTCAATCGGACGGCTTAAATTGTGCGTGCATGCTTCATCTTCGCCTCATATAGCACTCGCTTACAATGGCAAGTCATCGTGCATGTGTGGGGTGATCAATCATCCGGCGCACGAGAAGGCACCACATCGTGCCTGCCGCTGTCGTTCGATCATCATCGTGTGCCCGAATTTCTATTGGGCGTGCCTTCAGCGAATTCTACTTCCTCGCCGCGGCTCGATTGCGCGCCATAGGTTGCGAGCACCTCTCATAACCAATGAGCCAAGGGCGCTTTTGTGTCGAAGACTCGTCGTGTGCTCGCGCGGTGAAAAGCGAATGTGGACCGTTGGATCAAGATCCAACGGTCCACGTTGAATCTTCATCTACCTTTGTAAAGATATGAAGGCGGGCGAGGATCAATCTCAGTCGTTGGATGGTGATCCAACGACTGAGATGTGATGACACGGATAAGGAGGGCTGCAATAGCTTGTGGGCAATCTTGGACGGTTAGGATGGTGCCACGTGGCACCATCTGAGCCGTCCATCTTCTTTTACTTGTAGATGGTGCCACAGATGTCGGATTGGGTCAATTTTCACATCGTTGGGCTGTAATCGTCGATCTGAACCCATTCGTGTAGTTGGATTTGTCATCTGAGATACATATTTACACCACCTTGCCCCTTGACCTCTCTTCTTTCTTGGACTGCGTATGATGTTATGAAGGCCCGATTGGTGCAATCTTGGAGGCGTTGGACTCCGATTGTTGCTCTAATCAGATCTATACGATTGGATCTTCAATCTAAGGTCCCGATAAATATCACCTTTGTAGGTTTGGCCCTACGAGGAGGGGTGACGTAATAAAATGCGGAAATAAATATAAAGCAATCTCACCAAAGAAAACCAATCACACAATGTACACAATTGTTTTTAGGTGGAAACCCAAACCGGGTGAAAACCACCACCTAACCCTCTCGAGTTAGGATTTTCCGATCAACCTAGTTGATCAAATCCACTAACCGAATCACTTTAAAACGAGGGTGATTCAACCTCAGTACAACCACGCTACAAGTACGAGGGTAGCGTTCCTCAACCCCTTCTCTCCACGAGAAGGATTTTGTCCCACGAAGGAGACAGGAATTCGCAAAGCGAATACCCAATCAAAAGACAAAGATAAAATAAACAACAAACCTATAGAGCCAACAAAGTAATAAACCTAAGCTTCTATAGGAATTAGGAAACTCCCCTTTGCAAGGAGTGCGTCGACGATGACGCGGGTGCGTGAGCCACGCAACGGCGCAATGTCGCTCTCGTGAACAACGGCGAGAGAGCGGGTGCGCGAAGGCTTGATGCTCTCAAGATGTAGAACTTGAGCTTAGATAGCAAGATCTTTTCTGGACACAAAAGAGTGTGAAAGTATGTAGCTAAGTGTATCCAAGTGTATCTTGTGTTTCTCTTAGTGTATATCTTTGTATGTAGGTGTGTAAAGGCTCCCTTCTATTTATAGAGGCCTTAGGAAGGCTTTGGAAGGCTTAGGAAAGGTTCTATAGCCGTTGGGAACAAAGCCCAAGAGAATCAGCCCGAAATCAGGAACAATCATTGTTCTGACAGGCTTATCAGACGTCTAATTCTAGCATCAGACATCTGGAAGTTCACTTTAAGACGTCTGATTCCAAGGTCAGACGTCTGATTTTGGGCGGGTCTCTCCTTGACTTGAATCAGATCTAAACAGGGTTTTTGTGCAAGTCCATCAGACGACATACAGGACGTCTGGCACTATGTCTGGACGTCTGGAAACCTACTTTTACTGTGGGAATTGATTTCCAAACGTTGCAACGGCTAGAAAATCTCTGAGAAGAGATTTTGGGTCAGCCGAGGCAAAACGGTCAATTATCAGACGTCTGGAAAGGCCTAAGGACATCTGATAAGGCTCTAACGGTCATATTCTTGAGTGTTTGCTAAGCCAGCCAACGGTCCATTAATTGGACGTCTGGCAAAGTCATCAGACGTCTCCTAAGACGTCTGGTCTAAGGTCTGGACGTCTGATTTCATCAGACAGAAGTAAGTATGTCCAGCCTAACAGTTATCAGACGTCTGAAACAACAGTCAGACGTCTTAAAATACTTTATCAGACGTCTGATTTGGGAATTAGACGTCTGGAAGTGCTGTTTGAACCCTATATTGGTTTTCTAAGTATTCTACAGAAAACCTAAGTATCCTAGGGTTGTGCCGGTGTTCCTAGGACTACTGTTAGGGTTCTTTGAGGCTCTTTAACATAATATTCTAAGGAAAATAAGAGCAAGAAAATAAAGACAAGAGATACAAGAAAGGATTAAAAAGAATCTATCATATTCTTCTTGTCTTCTATTTTCAATCTGTCGCTCCACGCGAAACTCCTCTGTTTTCTGTCAAGCTCCTCCAATCCGTCCTGGATGCGAGCTCGAACTCCGTCTAAACACGTCCACATTTGCAATTGACCTGAAATCTAGGACTCAAATTGCAAATGTTAAATAACACGTGTTTTGTTATCATCAAAACAAATGATCGTGGTGCTCTAGCACCAACAACCTTGTCTCTGACCATAAAAAGGTCAAATTAACCTAAAAGTTGTACAAACTAATCTAAATGCATGATGATGCATGTTATGCAATATTTATAATGCTTAATGCAATTATATACTTAAGAACATGCAAAAATAAACAGTTTATGTGAAATAGATGTGTCTACATCACACCCACATGCCTATCTTTTGCTAGTCCTTAGCAAAACTACATGCTATTTATAAAAGAATTAGGATAAAATTACTTGGGCAATAGTTATTTCTCGACACTAAGAAATTTTTTCTAAAAACCTAAACTACAGAGATACAACAACACCTAGGTGTCTGTCAAAATGCAGACCGCCTAAGCCCTCGCTTTATCCAAATGCAAATACATTTTTTTCTTTCTTTTTCTTTTTTTCTATTTTTTTTTATTTTTGAGTTAAGAGTTTTGGGGCAGCTTTTTATGACTACCCAACCCACCCAAGACTTGAAAAGAACTTTAAGTGCTAAGCATCTTTTTACGTGAACGTAATAGACTCACTGATCGGCAACTAAAATGAACTTCAGGTTTCTACGCCCCTGGTGATCTTGAATAGAAATTCTTTCTAAAGGTGTATCTATCTGACCGGTAGCTTTCTCCATACTTTCTATTTTTATAGGGTCAACACAAGGGTGAACCCAGTGTATATCTCCCCGGCCTATTCTACTTCTTTGTTTCCTCCTAAGTGTTTGGAATTAAACGTGCATTTTAATGAGTTAGGTTCTGGACAACTAGCCAATAGGCTGTTACCCACGGCAACTTGCCAGTCATACTCGTGCAGTGAAGTGTGGCTTTTTTTTTCTTTCTTTCTATTTCTCTTCTTTTTTTCTTCTTTTTTTATAATTTTCTTCTTTTTTTTTTGAAGTAGGTGGCTTCCCTAATCTAAGATTTATCTAAAGGAAGTAGAAAGAGAATGGTCATATGGCTAGGCTCTGGACAACCAGCCAATGAGTTGTTACCCACGACAACTTGCCAGCCATACCACCCTAGAAGGTTCATTAGCTACCCAATTTCCGTTAAAACAACCGAAAAGTGAGTCAGCGTAAATAGTGTGTAGATGCTTAGACTGTAAGTCCCCTCAAATCAAAGGACAAGTTGATAAGTCGTGTACTTATTACCTCAACTTATTTAACCAATTAGAAATGAAATTTTCGAATGGCAAGGACTTAAGAAACAAGTCCACATTTTAGTAGACACTCGGGCTGATTAAGCTCGAAGACTTGAAGGGTCGAAGTGTTCAGGTCCTAACATATTATTCCCTAAAGTTGAAAAACTCTAATGCCCAAATTCTCTTTTCCTAATTTAACTTTTTTTTTTAAATAAAGAGAAAATAATAAAGAGAAAATAAAAAGAATCTACAGAGCTAACAAGATGATTTAGATATGAATATCCACCCCCTCATGCCTATCTAATATAATGTCCTCATTGTATTTAATGACATGAAAAAGAGCGAAGTAGAGAAGAAAACACTTGAATTTCATGATTACTTGGTCAGCTCCGAGATGAAAACAGACTGTATATGTGCTAAATTTATTACCTTTAGCTAGGCACACTATTCAAACAAAGAGGAAATTAGGAATTCACAACTATAGGTCAGGATCAAAATAAAAGGATTAACCTCAAGACCTTCCAGCAAGGAATGTCCACAGATGTGGACCAGATTATAATGCAGACCCATGCCCTAGGGTTGAGTATATCTAAGGTTCTGGATAAAAGTTACCTAGAACCTGAGATCAGTATACAAGTGGGGTCGGGCTTGCGATTTATCAGGATGCAACCCAAGTCCAAAAAGTCAGATAAAAGGTAAATCTAAATCAATGGGCTCATTTGTCTAGTTAACCATTTGCTCAAAAAGATAATTCATTAATCTACACTTAGGTTGCACATCCTCAGAGTCATAAATATCATAAGGATCCTAATAAAAGGTTGGTGGTTTCAAACATAAAGGAACCCTTAAACTTAGACTTATACTTCCTATGGAATTGGCTTCCCAAATCTTCATTTCCCAGCTTCTATCCTCCACAATCATAGTTTCTGGGACCTCACAAGTATGAAATATCATCATCCCCATATAAAATATCATCATCCCCGTATAAAATATCACAATCATAGTCGGACAAATGTCATCATCCTTGTATAAAATATCCAAGTCCAAAATCTATGGCTAAATCAGGATTGACTTGGGTCCAATTATTTCAGAAATATCATCATTCAGCACTTTGGGGTGTGGTTGAAGAATGGGGCTACTGATTGAATCATCCATGAAGTCAAGATTTGAATCCTCTATGCTAGCTCCGATGGGATCACAATCCTCAATTATCAGGCTATCAAATGATTCATCATACTTCTCAAGCCCGTATGTCTCACGAAAATCATTTTCCTCAAACTTAGGTAAGACTTCACATAATGATTCTTCACCTTCAGAATCAAAGAATTCTGGATCTGCATTTATATATGTCTCAAAATCATCAATCATTTCATGGTCCATGGAGACATACCTTTCCTCCTACCCTGGTTCAGGGATCTCGGGTGAAGAAATCAATTCATCCTCAACTGGTTGCTCTAGACCAATCTAGTTATCCCTAGTCTCATAAATGTGTCCTCCCTACAGGTGCTTGAGCGGGTTCTGACATTAGATCTCCTGAAGGGGGTTCATCCTGGGAATCATCCTAAGATTGAACTAAAGCAACCACAAATTTTATCCTCAATTTAGACAACTTCCCAAGTAAAAACTCACCCGAGTCCTTATCCTTAACATCTTGGAGCCAATCCAACAAATATTTATTAAGATCATCAATCATTTGAATCAGATGCTCCAATTCTTCAATGCTAGGTGTTGGCTGAGCTTCTAAAGATTGATTGGTGTTCCTTAAGTTAGCCAACATCTTATCTTGGACTGGTTTACTTGAATCAAATGGTTTGGTTCAGGGTTGGATGGGTTCGAGTTCAGTCCAGGGGAGTCAAGAAATTGAGGTTCTTGGTGTCCTCCCTAATAATAAGTCACTTCAGGTTATTCAAGGAGAGGTGGTGACCTATATGCAGTGTAGTCCTGGGGAGGGTAGGGATTATAATCAGCATATCCTTCTTGATTGTAGATCGTATTAGATTGTCTATAGGAGGGCGGTGATCTATAATCAGTGTAGCTTGGAAAAGGATAAAAATCAAGATCATGGTGTCCAGGGTTAAAGCCTGAACATGGAGGTCCGAAATTGTATCCCCAATCAAAGTTATCCCAACTAACGGATGAATGGTCATAAGTAGGGTCGAGATAATAATCATCTTGGGAATAAGTGATGGTAGGAGGGTAAGAGTGGAAATGTGAGTAGAATGTGGAAGGTTCCATGACCAAACGGGAGGAAAAGAAAGGTGCCCTGCAATACAAACAATCAAACCTGTCCTTAGGTGGGGTAGCCTAAAGACCTATAGACTCTTAGAACCCATCTTGAGATGAAAGAAACGATTTGGTCTACTTCTTTTCGGTCAATCCAACCAGTTAGAGGGAGGGATTGGGGAGAAGGTTCTTCTCTTGACTTTCTCCTTAGGTTCCTTTAATACCCCTCAACCACAGTCATTTGACATTGCTCCCCTAACTAGACATCAGATTGAATAGTAGAAGTAGATTAATAGAAAATAATCTCAATCTGGGCCCCGAAAAGCGAGTCCAATCCTTAAGGCCAACGTCTACTTAATTTTAGATTAGGCTTAGATTTGAATGTGCTCTGGAATCTGATGGGCCCTTTTAATGGGTTGTGCCCTTAATGATTGATTGAGATGTGTGTGCGTGCACAACCAGGGTTTTCAAACAAGGTTTATTAATGATTTGTCTTTTAGGGTTCAACCTTCTTTAGTAGCTTTTAGGGTTCAACTTTAGGTGTATTCAATTAAGTTTAGTCGGCACACCAGGATTTGAAAGCACAGGTGAAGATGCTTTCAATTTGAAATCAAAATAAGATGGAGTGCCTGGTACTGACCCTAAATGTTAACCCTAATGAGCAAGCTACTAGATGAGTCATTTTTAGATGAAGTGGTACGACCCAAATAACTCAAGCAATTGGCTTGATGCATCACTAAATTAGGCACATAAGTGATTACCTAATCTGATTTCTACTCGATTATGTGTTGATGAGTGTACCAATTACAAAGATCGGGTTACCGGTTGAGTATGAAAAATCAAAAGAGGTTGTGTACCTCTGTGGGATTTTTTAGATTTTTTTTCATATATGGAGGGTGAGGTGGGTAAAGGTGGCAACCAAACAACTAAACTAAGCCTAGGGTTTATGCAAGCTCCTAGGTTAATTAGGGTTTGTGTTATTTATGTGATGGAATGAAATCTAGGAGGTGGGAGGTGTGGGGTAAACTTACAGACCCTTCAACACCACTTTACTCCAATCTACCACTTTTGCTCCCCTCGAGAGTACATGTCATCATAGTAAGAAAAGAGAAAGTGAGGTAAAAGATAAGTAAGGTGGAAAATGCGGGAAATCAAAGAGAGTTGCCTCTCTGGCAACAACACCAAAATGATTAATGTGATTCGTAGCATAAAAGTTTGAGTTTGAAACTTGTCGTTGCAGTTGCGTAAAAATCTGCTATCAAATAAAATTTATAACCGAAACTTTGATGAGTCCTGGGTCGAACACGGGGAGGCAAACGTTTGATTAAAAGTTACGTTTATAATTATTGTCACGAAATAGATGGTTGAGTTAAATCTACGCTAGCTATTTTACTTAAAGAATAATAATAGAAGAGAGAGATAGAATAATACAAATAAAGAGAAAATAGGGAGAGAATAAACAAATGTTTCATAACCATAGCATCATATCCATTACATCTACTTGCTACAATTAGAAAGCTAGAAATCTATACTAGAAAGGGATAAAAAGAGAAGGGGGTGAGAAGTTATCCTCCTTGACAGCTGCTTGGACGATGAGTCGCGTTGACGGAGCGCTCGAACGACAGGGTGAGATGCTGGAAGAAGGATGATGAAGCTGGAGGACGGAGGACATAACAGGGTGACATCACAGTGGGATCCGCTTCTCAAATGGTGGTGAGACGACAATTGCGGACGCTTCACGAACGGGGATGAGAAGATGGAAACATTATGTTTAAGACTCTAGTGGAGCATCCCAGGTATGGGACCAACTCGTAGAGATTTAGAGGGGGTGAGAGAAGAAGAGAAGGGATGGTGAAATGTGTGGTAGGGGTGGTCCTTTTATAGCTGAGGTTCGAGGACACAAAGGACATTTTAAGCTTTAAAAGAATTAACTCAGGGTCTTTAGTGACAGATGCGAGCGTTGTTGAAGGTAATCGTCGGTGAAGATGTGTGCTCCATCTTCGTCGCTCGCTCCGCATCCAATGGCTCTCGCACAGCCACGTCAGCGACTTCTCGCCTTCAGTCGTTTACCGCTATCAAGCGCCAAATCCATCTCAGCCGTCCGATCGTTTGATCAGATGGCTTAAATTGCGTGTGCACGCTTCGTCTTCGCCTCATATAGTGCCCGCGTATGATGGCGTGTTTGATGGTGCGTCATCGCACGCGTGTGGTGCAATCAATCATCCGACGCACAAGAAGGCGCCACGTCGCACCTGCCGCTATCGTTCGATCATCATCGTGCGCATGAATTTCGATTGGGCACTCCTTCAACGAATTCCACTTCCTCGTCATGGCTGATCACGTGCTCATAGGTTGTGAGTGCCTCTCATAACCAATGCACCATGGGCACTTTTGTGACGAAGACTCGTCGTGTTCTCGCGCGGTGAAGAGCGAATGTGGACTGTTGGATCAAGATCCAACGGTCCATGTTGAATTTTCGTCTACCCTTTGTAAAGGTATGAAGGCGGGCGAGGATCAATCTTGGCCGTTGGATGGTGATCCAATAGCTAAGACGTGATGGCATGGATGAGAAGGAGGTCTACGATAGCTTGTGGGCGATCTGGAGCGGCTAGGATGGTGCCACATGGCACCATCTGAGCCATCCATCTTCTTTTACTCGTAGGTGGTGCCACGAATGTCGGATTGGGTCGATTTTTGCACTGTTGGGTTGCGATCGTCGATCTGAACCCATCCATGCGGTTGGATTTGTCATCTGAGGTATGTATTTACACCACCTTGCCCCTTGACCTCTGTTCTTTCTTGCACTACATCTAATGCTATAGAGGTCCGATCGGTGCGATCTTGAAGGCATTGGACTCTGATTGTCACCCTGATCAAATTCGTATGGTTGGATCTTCAATCCAAGGTTCTGATAAATATCTCCCTGTCTCTTGGCCATAAAAAAGGCAAATTAACCTAAAATTTGTATAACTAATCTAAATGCATGATGATGCATTTTTGCAATATTTATAATGCTTAATGCAATTATACACCTAAGAACACACAAAAATAAATAGTTTATGTGAAATAAATGTGTCTACATCAAGGAAGGACCACTACTGTTTGTAGTAGTTGTCCAATTTTATTCATTCAATTAAGTGGGAAAAAATTATAAATTTTCCTACCACAGGCCGGCATGGTAGGCTACATCACTATATATATTCTACACCCAAATATTAACATCCCTAAAAGTTGCCTCATTTCTTACTCTTCACACAGCCCACAGAATCGTTGCCATGTGAATCCGAGGCTTAGTAGACAACATAAAGGAAGTCCAGAGACCACTGCAAGTGGGTAGGGATGAAGAGCAAAACTTTACCCACACAACATTCGTTACAACACAAGAAGTAAAAAGATGTCTTGTTTCATCCTCTTCAAAGACGCAAAGGGGGCAAGGAGCAACGGCTGTGCCTATCACCCTTCTCCTGAAGGAGCTTATGATCAACCCCTCGTGCCTGGAGAGCCACAAAAAAATTTGAACTTTCAAAGGAATCTTTAACTTCCAAAGGAGAGATAGTTGATGCCTACTGTCATCCCCATTCTATTCCCATCGTATCAACTCTTATGCCATAGATGGCGCATAGATACCTCTCTTCCATTGGAAGATATCTAGGCCCTCTCTAGGCCTAAAAGCTTCCAACACCATCTTTAACTTGCAAGCTTCCTTACCAACCCGCATGTTGTGCCTTCCACCTGAAGGAAGTCTCCAACACTTTGTATTTTTCTGCCACATATTAGCCACTGTCCCACCCTTCATCTTTGACACCTCATAGACATGAAGGAAAGAGTCTTTAAGATGTCCATTGCCACTCCAATTATCTTTCCAAAAATATAAACTCCGACCACTCCGATCCCCATCCCGCCATATTTTTTAGGAGCACAAATTTTATTCCATTTAACCGACTGTAAAAATCTTCCCTCCTTAGAGGGCCTTTCCAGAAAAATCACTTGCGTATCACATCAATCTTCTTTAGAATTGAATCTAGGGCCTTGAACATTGAAAAAAGAAACACGGGCATAGTGGACAAGACAGAGTTTAGTAGGATCAAACAACCTCCCTTAGACAAAAATCTACCACACCAACTTTCCATCTTCATAAAAATCTTCTTGAATAATTGCATCCAGTCACACTTCTTCATTTTCTTGGCTTTTAGGGGCAAGCCAAGATAACGAATTAGGAGAGATAAAATCGGTGCCTGTAGCACAATAGATGTGTTCTTGATGTTACACGCTCCACCAAAACAAATAAGAGAGGACTTAGCACCATATATCTTGAGCCCTGGGACCTCACTAAAGATGTCAACCACATGTTTTAGTGCCATAGCTTCCCTTTTGCCTCCTTCAATGAAGAAAATCGTATCATCTGCAAACTATAAAATGGGCGTCAGTGAACGATTGGAGGATAGAGAATACCCCTTCATCAAACCACCCAAGCAGTCTTTGAAGGAGAAACGTGCTAACGTGTCCACAGCTAGAATAAAAATAAGGGGCACAACTGGGCATCCCTATTTGACTCCCTTCTGGGGTTGTATCCACTTCCCTGTTAGACAACCATTTATCAAGGGGGAGAACGAAGTGGTGGTAATGCATCGTTTAATCCACTGAACCCATCATTTTTTTGAAAACGATGAGGAATGCTACCGAGGACGATAGCAAACCGAGATCCTTTTATTTATGTAAAAAAAACAGAGCATTACATGAAGTTCTCCCACTCTTTCACATGCCCCCAACACTCCCTTACAATATTTCCCACATTAATGGATCCCACTCTAAACAAATGCTCATTACGAGCATGCCGCACACTCCACATAGCTGCCACCTTCTTCACCTGCACACTCCCATGTCTCCAAAGGTTCCTCCAAAGTTCCTCCCAAGTAGGCCGAGGTTCCCCACAGAGCCTCCTCCAAATTTTATCCGTCACCAAACATGACGCAAACAAATGTTCCCTGCTATCTGTGGGGAAATTACAAAGTGGGCAATTTTGAACTGGAGCACCTAGCCTTCTGCACCTCATTTACCCTGTAACGAGCCCATTGTTAACATGCAAAATTGATGTTTTAAAGGATGTAATCATCGTAGTAAGTTAAAATCGCTCAAAAATACTTAAAATTTATAACTCACAAGTACGAGGTCATTCACTAAGAGCAATAATGGCAATTCATTCTCACATATTACAATTATAAGCAAAATATGAGCAACTACGATCAGAAGGATAATTCAGAATAATATATCAATAGATCCAAATACCAATGTGCAAAAAGATTAGGGTAAAATGGTGATTTGAATCACTAAATTACCCTTTAAGTTTTAACCTCACAAATAGTCAAATATATGAATAGTAAGCTCAACCATAGAATTAAATGTCTCAGAAATCAGACGATAGAAATAAGCCCCAGATGGCTTAAGTGTTCAGGAGGACCAGCTTCAATAGAGAGGCAAAGGCCTCTTCTTCCTTCCTTCAAGCCTCAGGAGAAAAGCATAGCATAATACCAATTAGAGGCACAAAAGCCTCTTAGCAGCTAAGTATAGAGGGCAGGAGCAAGGGCAAACCCCTCCTCTCTCTTTCTTCTTCTCTTTCTCAAAAACCCACGTTTTCGGGTCTATAATCGGGTATCCAGGCAGGTATTTGGATCCGGGCAGAGGACCAGGGCTACCGAGTGTGAGAGGTAGCCGAGGAGTGAATGGGTGTGAGTAAAGAGGGACCCAATCCCTTGTGTACTGGGCAAGGGGTCGTGGGCAGAAATCCCTCTTATCTCACATTGTGGGCTCCCAATCCTATGATGTAGGACTTTCTTTCCCACTGTGCTTAGCAGTGCAACAACAGATGGAGGGGCTTCCAATTGAAGTTGAAGGTGAGCTCGTGGCGTGGAATTGAGGGTCTGGGATGCCTGGGAGTCACCCGTGAAGCCTGAGACTAGAACCTGGAGCAGATGTGGTTAGAGGAGTGAAGGCATAGTCGGAGGAGTCGGGGCGGTGGCAGAGCTCCGGTGGAATACCTGAAAGCACGAGAACGGCCTCACGACCACGTCAAATAGGTTCAAAAGAATCACCGGAGTGCGACGAGTGCAGTGGTGTTGGTGGTGTGTTGTGAAGGTGCGTGTGTGAGCGTGGCGAAGGCAGAGAATGAGTGTGAGGGCAGTTGTGTTCGGGGAGGTGATTGGTGTAGCAATCCCCTCAATTTCTTGAGGGGTTTTGCTCGCGTGGACACGGCGATGGTGTAGGAGTAGGAGGCGAGTGGTTTGGTGGCATGTAGCGGGTTATCGAGGTCATCAGAGATATGCTGGAGACGGGGGAGACAGCAGAGGAGCGGGCGGATTCATGAGCGTACTTAAAGTCTAATGATGCTGGGAGAATCTGTGGACGAAGAGGAGTCGAAGTGGGTAGCTAACGAATGAAGGGGAGTCGAAGAAAGCGTTGACCGTGATGAGCCGACGTTGGAGATGGAGAATGCTCTGGGAAGGGGGACGACGACAAGGAGGGGACTGAAGAGCGTCGCGTCGGTATTGCGCAATACGGAATGACGAGGGGAGTCAAAACCTGCCGCCTATTGTATGTGGCAGCCGGCGAGGGAGTCGGAGGTAGAGGGTCGCCAGAGCGGAGCTTGGAGCTTGCCAAAGAGGGAGAGGAAGAAGGTTTTATGGCCTAGAAACTCTCTAGAGAGGACAGCTGCAACTCCAGGCGCTTATATAGAGCTCCTGGTTGAGTTCTAGATCAGGAAAGAGCTTGATTGAGATCACAACTCAGGGATTAGGATTCTTGGAATTCTTTAGTTCGCACGGTGTGTAGGATTAACTCAAATCCCTAAAATGGGGTTGGATGGATTCCTAATTGCCTAAACATTCATCCTTCCAATTTTGGAAGGATTGGAGTTGAAATGAGAGAAATCTTCTCTTTTGAAGCTTGGATCTTTGGGTTCACACCTGCCATGACGGCAGGGACCCATTTGGAGAAGATGGCAAGAAGTTGGGGGGCTCTTTGCGAATATTTCAAAAGCTAAGGGATTATTTGAGAGAAAAAGAATCAGACTAGACTAAAATGCAAACTAGGTCAAGATGATCTCTGATTGGGCTCAAATTTTGATACAAACCTAATTTTGACCCAAGGAATCTGATGGTGATGTCAAATTTTGGTTTTGACCAAGTTCGACTGGGTATTTTACATAGAAACCCAAATTAGAGCAACTTCTTGTTTGAGACTATGTTAGGTCAAAATAAGTTTAGATGGTCAAATCAAGGATACCAAACCTCATAGAATATTTTTCTATGAATTTTAGAAGGTTTAGGTGAATTTATCCTAACCATAACCTCTGTTAATTAAGCAGGTCTGAAATTAGGGTTTCAGGTTATTAATTCTCGAAAAGCGCGAAAACCCATTTCTGTCCGCATGAACCCACTTATTTGACTTTAATGCTCATTTGACCTTTAATTCACCCCTAGCCAACCCCTTGGTTATTCTGTGTTCATAATTTGCTGTTAAAATTACAAAATTGACCCTAGTTTCTTGTTCTCTTCTCAAAACACAACATCATGCATATAGGACCCTCTGTGGTATGTAGGAGCTTTTATCATCTTCTTCAGACCAAACAGGCTAGTTAGGGCCTATGATGGTGTTCCCATCACCCATACTTCAAGAAAACCTCTTCTTCTAAGAATTTCCCAAAGGTATAACCAAGAGACTGAGTCATATGCCTTTGAGAAATCTACCTTCCACATGAAAGCTTCCTTTTTTTTTCCATACCCAACCTGACACCATTTCCTGTGCCAGTATAAAGGATTTCTATAAAGATCTCCCCTTCAAAAAGGCAGATTGCACTGGGCTGATAATATTAGGCAAAACTTCCTTCAGGCAATTGACGAGAACCTTTCCAATTATCAGGTAGATTGAATTTGACAGGGCAATGGGTCTAAAATCTGAAAGCGACTTCGCACCCCCTTTCTTTGGCAAAAGAAAAAGGAAGGATCTGTTGATGCTTTCCAAGCCATCATTACCCCTCTGAAATTCAGCAATAACCAGCATAAGTTCATCCTTCAGCATAGGCCAAAACTCCTTATAAAAAAACATAGGAAAGCCATCCAAACCCAGCGAACCCTTTACCTTCAGGCCATTCAAAGACTACAGAACCTCCTGAACCTCAATAGGCTGACAAAGCCTATCCCCTTCCCCGTCTTTCAAACGCAGCATGTCTGAGTGAGAACCTCCAACACCCACTTAGATTTGCACGCGTGACATCTATATAATATTGATTTGCCAGATTATTGCATTGTAGAGGAGACTTGGTTGTTTGATCTCCATAGCGAAGCTTTGAAATAAGATTATACCTCTTTTGTGCACTAGCAACTGCATGGAAAAATTTTGTGTTGGAGTTGCCCTCACGAAGCCACAATTGCCTAGATTTTTATCGCCATGCCATCTCCTTTTGCAGATCTTCTTTAGAGATATCACTTTGTAATCTTTTTCTTAGGTTCTATTTGTCTACGCTAAGTGGTTGTTGCCCTTCTTTCTCATCCAGCATCTTGACACCCTCCAAAGCCTCCATCCTTTTCTGTGCTTTCAATTGCGCCAATGTTTTCTTGTACTCCAACAACATGAGATGCAACCCTCTCAGTTGGCAGCTAGTCGTTGCATAGCTATGCCTTCCCCCTCAAAAGACCCCCACCACGAAACCACCATTTCTTTAAAGCCCTCCTCCATAAGCTATGTTTTCTGAAATTTAAAATACGAGTGTGTCTTGAGACCTTCACCACTTTCCCAAACAAGTGGAGTGTGATCTGAAAAAGGCCTAGACATTGCCACAACAGAAGCCAGATGATAGGAACCCATCAACTCCACATTGCATAGAAAATAGCCAATCTTGGACTATAGCCTACCACCATTCCTCCAAGTATACGTGGCCCCAATTAATGGGACATCTGCCAGCTCCAACTCTAGAACCACTTTCTGGAAACCAAAGGTAGACGAGTCCATTCTCCCATCTAGTCTATCTTCAGAGGAGAGAGTAGCATTGTAATCTCTACCCAATAGCCATGCTGCCCCCTACACCCAAGCAAACATCTACCTCAGTTCCTCCCATAAAATTGGCCTCTCTCCCTGAGAACACGGCCCATACATCAATGAGATGTAAATGCTGACACTATCCACCACTCTGGTGAATTTGCATGTGAGCGAGAACTTGTTCTCTCTGTACTCCTCCAGTTGCAAAATGTTTGACTTCCACCAAACATAAAGACCTCCCGATCTACCAAGAGACGGGATGCATCTGATTTTTCCTTCCCTGGAAGTCAACGGGTACCAAGAGCCTTCATCATAGCCATCGAGATGCGTCTCTTGCCAAAGTGTGCAGTCAATCCCCCACTCCCTTAGATATCTGCTCAAAGTAGCCCTTCTATTTCTATCTCGCAGACCTCTGACATTCCACGTTAAAATTTTTAGCATTGGGAAACATGTAGATCCCACTTCTTTCCCCCTACGCTTGCCACCTGTAATATAGTTGCCACATGGTTGATGTCAACATGAGACAACCCACAACTTCTAATTAACCTTTTAATCAACATGAGACAATTTCCTTTGTTTTCCTTTCTTGTCTGACATGTGGAGCTCAAACTGGTGTTATAATCAACCCCTGCTGGAGTCGAAAAAACAAAGGAGCCGCCCCCCTTTTGTTGGTATTCTGCATGCATTGGTGTGTATCATTGTTTTCTCCCAACGTGGCTAACTGCATCTCATCCCAAATCACAATTGACCTATCACCAATTTTAGACATATCCTTCTCGTCATTCACATGTGTCAGTGTGGATTCAGACTATTCCTCCACAACCACCTGTACCTTTCTTTTCTTCTGAGTTGCACCCGACACTGGTTGCTGCACATGCACCGGCCTCCACTGCATAGCCTCCCCTTTCTCCCCTAACTCATTCAAATTTGCCGCACTTCCCACTCTTCTTTGTTTTGTCGGTTGCATCTTCATTGTAACAGCCAACAACCAAGAGGAGTTGCTACATCTCAAAATGGCCTTCTCATGGAAAGGGCCACCATGCCTGAGGTTAACCTCCACTCTGACACTACTGCCATTATTGTCGATCAACCCAACCACCGGTCCCTCCTTCAGAGAGGCATACCCAGTGATGATACTACTAACCATTGCATTAGACCATAGGTGCAACGGGATGCCTTTGATTTCCACCGTGCCTTCGCGGACGAAGACCCGTTGCGGAGGTCTCTTATTTAGGGCCACATCAAACGAAAATACCAAATGCCACATGACAGAAATTGCCTCAAAACATGAAGATCTGAACTTCAGACCATCCACATTGGCGTCCGACAATCCAAAGATCAAGAACCTCGATGGGTTCAACATTGAGACTTTCCACATTAGTGAGGAGAGAGGAAGAGATCTTATAACCATACGCACATCCTCAATGGTGGGTGC
Organism: Thalassia testudinum; assembly: GCA_037157565.1. Classification (NCBI taxonomy): domain Eukaryota; kingdom Viridiplantae; phylum Streptophyta; class Magnoliopsida; order Alismatales; family Hydrocharitaceae; genus Thalassia; species Thalassia testudinum. The sequence goes on from JAZHRO010000061.1 coordinate 593,844, forward strand.
CCCCACCAAGATCTCTCCAATAAGTGCGCCTTTAAGATGTGCCTCCGCATCCAAGATCTCAGGGGAGAGGGGGACCTCCACATCCAGTGAGGGAACCACGGGAGGAGGAGGGTTCCATGATTGTCGAGTCCGATCAGTGCAACAAAAGGGATTCCCATTCGAACCAGCACCTACACCCACATCCATGTTAGAACTCGCACCACTTTCACACGTCCCTCAGACGGCGGGCGATGAGGCATACATCTTACATTGCCTGCTTGCCACTTGCACCTGTCCCTCCAATGACCCTACCCTCCACATGAAAGATAGACAACGGAGTTGCGGCACTCGGCAGCCATGTGGCCCCTCTCCTTGCAGCGGAAACACACAACATCCCTCAAGTTCCACAGCCTATCTACCCATCTCCTAGGCATTCTCCCTCCAAAGAAGCCACCTCCCCCTTCCCACATCCTCCTTCCTAACTGATGTCGGCCACGACCGCCGCCATGCCTCTACCTCTCCACCTTCCTCCACTCGCCATCCTAGTCGTTGCCCATCCTCAAAATAGGGGCGAGAGCTATCGTGGCACAAAGGACGGCGAAGGCGATCAGGCAATGATCGACGTTGAGCAGACAGCGAAGGCGAGGAGATGGTGATCAGCAGAGGTCGGCCCTACGATCACTACTTAGGGCAGCGATCACCTTCTCTGTCGCCTTCCTTGGGCAGTGGTCGCCAATGAAAAGCAGTTGCAATAGTAAGGAGGTCGGCGTTGACTAGTCGCGATGCAAAGGACGACGAAGGTCAGGAGTCGATGATCAGCGCTGAGCGGTCGCAGTCGTGGTCGCCTTCCCTATTGCCAAGTGGTCGCAATCGCTCTTTCACCACTTAGCCCCCCACGAGATGATTTATATTAAATCAGACGTTTTAAATCCATCCAAATTTAATAAAAGACCACATGTGTAATTAAAAGTACACAAAGTCAGGAATCAAACTACACCCATAAATTAAAAGTTCACCGATATTTTTTGGAATAGTTTTCGAAAAGGCTCATAAGTGAACAAAAGGGTCATGGGTGGACTATTCAAGCCCCATTGTTGAGATATGAATAATTTACGTATATATCGATTAAATCTTATTAATCCAAAGCTATTCAATAACTGAATGAACTGAAGGGACCGATTCCATGTCTTGAATATATGACTGAGTTCTTGGTGTTCATTCCACAACCTCGAGTTCTAGGAGATAAGAAGCCACCACCATAGGGAAAGCAAAACTGTCTCATCTTCTCCAATCTCTATTAGATATTTGATCTAGAAATTATACATATATTCATCTCTCGCGAAAGGCTGTTGGGGCTGCATAGGGCATCTTCCAAAGGACACCACCAAATCATTATGCCAAGAAAGAAACTCAGACGGGAAAAAATTCCCCTTTCTTTTCATGCCTGGAGTTCCTCCCTTTCTCTGTGTCGTAGATGGGGTGGGGGGCCAAAAGAGAAAATGATCGTGAGAGGGCCTTTGGGGACCACAACTCTCCTTTTATGGAATAAGTAATTACTAGAATTAATTATTCTTATGCCTATTTGCATTTTTGCCTATCAAGGAAAGCAAATGCCAAACATGTCTCTGCACCTTTCTTTCCTTTATCCACATATCTTAATGCATATATGCCTATATTAATCTAAATCTTATTTGATCACTTCTAGACATGGACCCATTCATATTTGATAGTTTCTTAATTGTTGGTTGATTATATGCATATAGAAGTTAATATATGGATTTTAGTCCAACAATCTCCCATCTGGACTATGTGTGCAACCCGTTAATCAAACACTGTATAAAATTGAAATTAAGCTCACTTTGCTATCAAAATCGAATTGCATTGTAATAGATCTAGTCTACGAATTGCACCAATGATGGGACCAAAGTGGTTGTGGTTACAATCTTAATAACCCAACCTTCTAAAATCACACATTCTGATGTAAAGTGGTAATAACAAACATGTAGATGCGTAGTATGGAAATTACATGTAAATGTGATCAACAATATGCTTATTTCCAACTGGTCCTCTAATTTGAGATTGTTGCCAAAATTGAAATTTCGAAACTAAAACATAAGTTCAGAATGGACGTTGAGAACTAATAAGTTCGGTTATTCCCATAGAAATGAAGCTTTATAAATCTTTGTACATAACCAAAGAACTGAATAATTGAAATACCAAAATGCCAAAGTTTTCCTATTACAATAAGCATTAAAGGTTTTACAAACTCTACTAAAGCCGAAATTTCTGAAAGGAAATTACACCAATAGAAGTCATGTGTTCTTGAAACATCATGGGTGAAATTCCTTTGGTGAGCGGATCCGCAGCCATGGAATTCGTACCGATGTGCTTAATAGACAATTGTCCATTTTGAATCCTTTCTTTAACAATCAGGAATTGCATCTCAATGTGCTTCGATTTCAAGGAACTCCTATTGTTATTGGAGTATAAGATTACAGATTGGCTGTCACAATATATCCTAAGTGACTTGTCAATGACATCTACTATGAGCAATCCCATGACTAAATTTCGCAACCATACTCCATGGTTGGATGCCTCATAGCATGCAATAAATTTTGCCACCATGGTGGAAGAGGCAATAAGAGACTGTTTCACACTCTTCCAAGAAAGTGCATCATTGGCTAGCAGAAAAATGTATCCTAAAGTGGACTTCCTGTTGTCTTGGCATCCAGCAAATTCAGAGTCAGTATATCCGATCACCTTAAACTGATCCGACCTTTGATAAGTGAGCATGTAATCCTTTGTTTTTTGCAAGTATCTGAATACCATCTTGGCTGCTCTCTAGTGTTCTCAACCTAGATTACTCAAGTACCTACCTAACATCCCTGTAATGTATGCTAAGTCTAGACAAGTACAAACTTGAGCATACATCATGCTCCCAATGGCTGACACATAAGGAACTGTTTGCATCTCTTTTTTCGCAATATCATTATTGGGGTATTGTTAGAGACTGAACTTGTCTCCCTTTGCCACTAGAGTGTCCAACGGTCTACAATCTTGCATTCCATACCTTTTAAGTATCTTCTCTATATAGCTTCTTTAGGATAGACCTAGAATATGACAAGAGCAATCTTGACATATTTCAATCCCTAACACAAAGGAAGCATCTCCAAGATCTTTCATGTCAAAGTGTTTTGTAAGAAATTTCGTAATATTAACAAGACTAGTTATATCATTAGTGGTGAGAATGAGATCATCCACATAAAAGACTAAAAAGATATACTTGCTCTCACTGAACTTATAGTGTATACATTCAATAGCGAGATTCATCTCAAAACCAAACGAGATAATCCCGTAATGAAACTTGAAATACCATTGTATCGAGGCTTGCTTGAGCCCATAAATGGATTTCCTTAATTTGCATACCATCCCTTTAGGTCACCCGTCACAAAGTACTTGGGTTGAGCCATATAAATGGTTTTCTCAATGTCCCCATTGAGGAATGCAGTCTTAATATCCATTTGATGTATCTCAAGGTAAAAATGTGCCACAAAGTGCCAACATAATTCAAAGTGAGTCCCTAGAGGAAACGTGAGAGAAGGTCTCCTTGTAGTAAATGCCCTGTGAGTGGTAGGAATATCCCGTGGATCGCTACTCAATGCTAGAGGGGAGGGGTGAATAATATTGCTTTAAAATATATGCACAGATTAAAAAATAAAGCACCAAGGATTCATAAATAGAGTACACCTGATTTATAGTGGAAACCCAATACGGGTGAAAACCACTACCTAAGCCCCTCGCTCAAGATCTTTCCGATTAAGTAACTCTAGCCAATCCACTAAATCGTACCACTTGAATGAGGGTGGCACAACCTCTTACAATCTACTTCCCTTTTTATCCTTAAGAGAAGCAAGAACAACAACCATGGATCTTCCAAACAAACTTGGAATTCGCAAATCAAAACAACAAAATAAAGTATAACAAGAATGAATTCTATAGAACCTCAATAAATGATCAAATCGTTTGTTCTTCATAAAAGCATAGAGGGTGATCAGCATAATGCTAGGGCAGTTCTCAAAAGATGTGGACTTAGACATGAAATTTCACAAAAAAACATAATTTAGAAAACGAGGCAAACGTCGAAAGTAGGGTGGCTTGTGACGGTTATCTTTCTCAATACAGTTAATTAAGTTAATTATGCTTAATTATGTGCAAAAGAAAGTAACTTAGGTCAACTTGAATTTATATCGATTAAGTAGTATAGGGTCAAGTTAACATAACATTTTAGATTTTATTTCTTTTTAACTGGTTGAGTCTAAGTCATTCGCTAGAAGGCATAACTTAATTAAAATTCGCCATTAGTCCTAAGCTACTTATAGAAATTATAATTAAATTTACTTTAAGAACATGAATTTTGCTTAAGGATTTCTAATTAAAAGAATATGCAAAATTCCATAAGGTAAACACATTTACACATGATTTACCTTTTACAAACAAGTAAACATGTTTATTTCTTTTAATTTCTTTTTATTTACAAGAGATTAAGGCAAGAAAAAGTAATTCTTATGAAAATATTCCTTATTACAACATTAAGCTCAAAATAAATTAATAAAACGCAAGAAATTAAACCACAAGTATTCTTCTTTTTCTTCAGCCTCATTCTTCTCTTCTTCTTTTACCCTTCTCTCTATCTCTCTCTCTCTCTCTCTTTTCTTTTTACTTTTCTCTTATTTCTTCTTCTTAATCTTGCTCAAGCTCTTTCTCTTATGCATCTATTCTTTTCTTTCTTCTTTCTTCTTACTCTGCCTGTTATTTTTCCTTTAGCTCTTTCGTGCCTGTCTACCTTATTCCATCTTACGAGCTTTCCCCTTCTTCTCCTTCTCTTCCTTTACATCCTTTCTTCTTCTCCTTCTCTTCTGAACCTTCGCAATCCTTCTCTTCCTTTGCATCCTTTCCTTCTGAACCTTTGCAGATCTTCTGAACCGAACCGATTTGACCCTTTGATCCTAAAAATTAGGTTTTAAGGTTGGTGGCTTGGACCGGTCGAGGATACACAGCACCCCTCTTAGGGTGGAATCAGACCCTACTAGGTCCAAGGCTGGTTTTTATTTGGTTCGATTTATTTCCGATTCGCATAGTCTCAAGCCCATCCGGCTCACGGCCTTCCAGGCCACATGCACACTCCCTCACGGGCCCACACTCGCACGCCCACAGGCGCACACACACCCGGGCATGCGCACCGCACACACCCACACACATACCCATATGCTCATGCTCTTTCATGTGCCCTACGCTGACGACTGAAAGGCCTTAAACACAAATTACTTTTGTATTAAGGCGGCCGCTTCAATTCCACCGATGTGGGACTATGTTTCCCCCTCCCAGTCTAGACTTCACTTGATCATTCCAACCAGCTCAGAGCTCCAATCCGAGCAAATGAAGGCTTGCTGGAAAGCTCTAAGGTTGATCTACATGAATGTAGTATCAATTTGATACTCAGAGAAGGTTTAGCTCTTCGATTTGAAGGGCGAAAGGACCTGGTTCACTATGGCCAAATTAGCCTGCAGAATGGAGTCTCAGCTCTAAGGTCTTCCAGAAGGATATTTGACCTCCAGATGAGGTGTTGAATAGGTTCAGAGAGTGTTTCCACAGCTGTAGGTGAAGGAAGTGAACTCTAAGAAGCTTCAGGAAGGTGATGCAGCTAAAAAGCTATGCCAAAGAGCTTTAGAACTTAAATTCAAGTTCTGATTGGTCCAACAGACAACTAGAGACCTATTTAATCAAATCAAACAACCTCTACAGGTTGTTAAGAATCTATCTGGGCAGATTATCCACTTGAATTTCATCACAACTCACTGTCGTCAGTTTGGGTTCAAAAATAACCCAAACTGAATAGAAATCAAATTTCTTCTATAGAATCAATCAGAGCTCATCCAAATTGATTTTAAATCATTTGAAAACATCCCAAAAATAGATTGAACTCTCCAATTTCATAAATCAGACTTAAGTTGATCGTGAAGCCTTGAAATTTGACATTCTAAATTTAACCATTTCAGAGGAAATTAAAGCCTTAATTAACTTCTCTTCCACTTCAGGAACAGATTCAGACCCTCAGAATGATGTTTCAGTTAAGATTCCTAGGCTTGTCTCCTAAGATTCTAGATGACTTTGTTCGACAGAACAAACCAAGGTCAATCTCAGAGATTGACACATAGGAATGGTCTCAGGGCAAGTTACTGATGCTTTCAGACTTTTCAAATGAGAGTTAACCTTAACTATCAGTCGTCTCCAACTTTGCCGGAGTTGGAGAAGACAAAGGTCTAACAGGAACTCCAGATCTTAAAACCTCAAATAAACTTCTTCAGCATGATCAATGACCTTCAAATCAGTGATCTGGAGCTTCACACTAAGTTTTATGGTCTGAAGAGCTTGTTTGGCTCGCCGAAGCTCGCTGGAGCTCTGGTGAGTCCAGAAAAAGGCCAAAATGTACTGATGATATCAAAACATGCTATTGATGATCTAAAAAGCTTCCTGAGGTCACAAGGAACTTCAAGAGCACATTAATTCCTTTAATTATCCATTAGAGTGAAAATTATGCAGTGAATTCACAGTGAACAAATTTTTAGTTTGATTGGGCTCAGGACCTATTTTCCCACTCAATTGAGTGGAGAAAACAAGTCAAAAGAAAGTTGCAATGGTTTATATGTGGATAATTAATGATTTGAACTCCTCCTGAGCCGCCATTGACAGGGAGCTCAGGAGATTAAATTAAACTAGGCGTTTAAGTTATAGATGATTATTACTTAAATTAAAGTGAGGATAGGGGCCCTTAAGTGATGGTTAGGTGATGGAGGCCCCCAGTGGAGGTGGAGTAAGCTCAACCACTTCCGCCATGGACAATGAAAGCAGTGGTGAAGGTGGAGGTGGTTTAGGCGAATAGATGATCAATTCAGTGACTTAAGATGATAGAAATGGTCATGAAACGTTTAAGAAGGTGATCGATGATTTAAAAAGACAAGAGATTTGCTCCTGACAAGCTCAAGGAGCTTGCCGGAGCTGAAGAAGATGAATGAAAAACTAGCATTACACTTATCTAATCTACTTAACTATCCTAACTAATCTACTGTTACCTAGACGAAGGAGGTAGAAGATCTTCGTCAATGGTCCTTAACGGAGGAGGAAATCAGAGGGTTGAAGGAAGAAGTCTGGCGGGCATATGTGGAGTGAAGCAGAGGAACTCCTAGTGTCAGCACAGCGTCAAGAGACTTGGCTGACGTTGGCGGAGATCTAGAGCGATCAAAGATGGACGGAGGAAGACGAAGGAAGCGGAGGAAAGTCACCTGAGTTTGGAAAGAATAGCCTATCAGTTAGCTCAGTGAAGAAGAGGGAAGGGAGCTAACTTGGTGAAATCAAGGGTGTGGAGGGGTATTTATAGGTGGTGGTGGCTTAAAAGGAAGGTGAATTTGGACGGAGAAGAAGCTAGGAGTGGAGTAACCACCGGCATCTTCTCCAACACTGGTGAGGTTATCCTCAACCCTAGAATAGGATTACAGCTTCATCCAAACAGGCAGATGAAAAGGAGATGGTGAGCACAAGCTCTAGGAGCTTGGAGAGGAAGGAATGACGTCAGATGTGCGGTGATCAAAAGGTGGAAGCACCTCCTAACATCAATCGTCGAGGAGGTTGAAGAAAGAAAGAAGAAGTTTTACGAACTTATTCATAACGAAAACTAAGGACCTAAGTGAAGAATAAGGAATCAATTGAAATAAAACATAAGGACTAAAATGTAAACTAAGGTTTTCAAGGTTTATTTTAATTTAAATCTTTTTCAACTTTTTATATATGATTATAAATAAGACAATTATTATATTTAGACCTTTAATTTACATTTTTTACCTTTTTAGCTTAATTTATTTAATTAAGTAATGTTACTTAAGTTATTACATACTTAGATATAAATTATACTTAAGTTAGTTAACACATTAATTAGATAAATTACTAATAATATTTCGAGTCCAATTAATAATTAAATTATTAATAATATTAATTGGATAATAATATAGCATTTTAAACTTATTTTAAGGTCCTTTACTATTTATCCCTTATTTAATAATTAACCATATATTTACATATTTCTAGCTAATTAACTAGGAAGACTAGTTAATTAGGAGTAATTAGAGACCATGATAAGTTTCTCATCAACTTGGTAGGATGACCTAAGTCAAAGTGAGAGGGAGTGAGCAGGGTCTCCCTAATGGTGTCAAACTGAGTCTATTGATGCAACTCAAGAAAAGTAGGTCCAACAGGAGGACAGTCGAGAATCTCTGTCGAAACATCCGCATTGACCGGAACTTCTATCCCGTAGACGTTCGAGGTCAACTAGATGTTGGTACCTTCACCTATATCTTTGAGATTGGCATAAAATAGGTGACAGGCCATAGGATCAACACCGGGAATGCAGCGATGCTTGGAACCCGCATAAAAGTTCCAGTCAAACAAACGCAAAATCTGATGGTATGTCACAGAAGCCGTTTTCACGCATTTTGAAGTCGTCGAAAATCATAATATAGTCGCGCTAAACATTCGTCAAAAATTATTTCTAGAGATAAATCGATATTTTCTAACTCTACTTGCTTAAAATTGCATGGCGGTTTATGATTATTACGTATTTAAGCACGACATGCTTAGTTGCAAGAATATCAGAAAGTAAAAGTAGGCAACTTTAATCACACAAAATATATTGCAACAAGCTCATGGTGATTCTCAACACACAGACATATATATATATAGAAAAATTTCTTTCATTCATTCAAGAGAGTGTTTGCAACATGGAACTAGAGGAAAGCTTATAGAGGAAAGCTTAAAAACATCAATCTAGCTAACAGAAAACGATCGCATATAGGAATCTATCGGGAGATTTTGCGTGCATCATTGGGGGAGAGTAAAGAGCTACACTACTAAGCAGTAAAAAAAGCATGTAAACTATGAAAAACTAGCTACTAATCTAGCAGAAATAAGGGCATTCAGAGGTGGTCTTCGATGGCCTTTGAGTGGTTGAGAGGAGAAGGAGGGGCGGCCAATGGTGCTTAGGCCGGCCATTAGAGAGAGGTTGGAGAGGTGATCCAGCATCCTAGCGTGGAGATGGTGGTAGCCATGGTGAGCAACTCGTGGAGGTGGAGTGAAGTTGAATGTAGCTAACCTAGGTGGAAGTGGATAATGCCAAGAGATGGATGGGTGCAAATAGCCACCCCTTAGGTCTTTTTATAGACCTAAGGGAGTCTCTCTAGAGAAGTGTGGAACTCTCTAGAGAGAGATCCAATGAGTGGCCGACCAAGAGTGGATGAAGTGGTTCTTGGATCCACAAAAGGTGGATCTAAGAATTGAATGGCTCTTGGTTGCTAAATTTGGCAACCAAGAGTTGGCGCCACTTGAAGAGAGTTCTATAGAACTCTAGAGGAGTGTGTGTGCATGAATGGGTGTGTGTGTGTGTGTGTGTGGTCGTGCCCTAGGTGGCTAAGAGGTCTAGGTTAGGTCCTAAAGGGTTTAGGTAGGTGTATACCTTGAATTAGGGTTGCAAACCCTAATTGCTAAAGGGAAATTGCAATTAAACTTAACCTAAGTTTAATTGAATGAGTGTGAACTTAACTGAGAGTGAAATAACTCAATTAGGTTGGGTTTAGGTCAATTTGACTCTCACTAAGTCCAATTGGACTTGTGTGGGTTGAGATCTGAGCTCAATTGGACTTAATGAGTCCAATTGGCTTAGGTGATGGTAATTGATTTTGATTTAAATCAATTGGGTTCAGTGAGGACCTAATTAGGTCCTTAAGGAGGTTTAAAGGTGGTGTACTAGAGTTAGGGCACCTTAATTTAGGTTCCTATGGGGTTGAAATTGGATCTAGGGAGCTAGAGATCCAAGATCAAGGCTTTAATCTCAAAACATGAAATGGAGATTAGTTCCAGACATCCAAAAACAAAATCAGACGACTTATACTAAAAAATCAGAAGTCCAGCCTTTAGTTTTGGACGTCCAATCTGAGTCAGGGGGAATTCTAGGTTGTGTTTTGGGTATTCTGCAGAAATTAGACGTCTGACAAAGTGTCTGGACGTCCAATAACACTGCAGAAGTGGGTTTGAGGTGTGCGAGAGTTGGCTAAGGGTTCTAGATGTCCTATAATTTATCTGGACATCCAGATAAGGGTTGGAACTAGGGTTTTAGGGTTTCCTAGGGTGCGGTGACCTAATCTAAAGGTGGCTAAGACTTGGGGGAAGTCTCTAGGCTATCCTAGGGCTAGGATGGATCTAAGCTCCTCACATTTTACTACTTTATTTCTACTTAATAGAGTAGCATACCTTAACTCCCTTACATTATTATTCCTACATCTAATCTAAGACTTCTTCTCCAGCTCTGCTGCAACACCCATTATTCTTGATCCAGCTTCAGATCTAGCTCCAGATCTAGCTTCTGATCAGCTTATTGCCTGCAATTGACATAATGCACTTAATCAGCACATTATAACATTATTTTATGTATAGCTAAAGGAAAGCAGTAAGGATGCAAGTAATGCTTATGCATGCGTGAATTACCCTAACTTATGCTAAGTCTTAGCCTAATTTAGGTCAATTAAGACCTATGATTGTTGCGTAATCAGTATGCAATTTTTTCACGGATCCCAGGGAAAAGAGACTCGAAATAAGTGAAGTCAACAAATCTACCGATATGTGGAGAGAATTTTGCAAACAGCAAAAACGATTGCGAGCGGCCTTGGTAATGAAAAAGCGATCAAAAGTATCATCACTATGACTAGAAGAGCTACGTCCACATTTGGGTCCCATTTGGTAAAGAGCAAGAAAACACAATTGGTCGATCAACAAAGGTGACTGGTCGATCAACCAATGAATTTAGTCGACCAAAAGACCTCAGATCGAAAAAGAATGGTTAACTAGATGATAAACTCACTTATGCTATGTGATTTCGCAAGAAAAATACACAAACAAGATCAATCCTGTAAGAGTAAGTCAAAGCACATTGTAAACACAAGAAAAATCCAAAGAAATGGATGTATTCAAGATTTAGAATGTACCGAGATCGAACCAAAGTTGGTCGATCAAAATGGAGGCTGGATGGAGGGCGTGTGAGAAAGTTGAAGCTGCGCGAGCATAGAGGTGCAAGGAGGCGACGAACGAGCATGCACTCGTAAGGACCGGAGCACAGTTGACCCACGCATGGAGGAGGCTTGTGCGAGGTGGTCGGCGATGACGTTTGTTGGTTGATCGGACAGTCGACGTAGAGGAGTGGGGTCGGGCGTCTTTTTGTGGTGTGGGGACCAAATGAATTTGTAGAGTAAAAAATAAGTGTTTGGGGTAAAAAATGAGGTGTTTTATAGAGAACGTGATTAGTAGAATAGGTAAATGCACTAAAGGCAACTAATCACATAGGTTAGAAACAGTAAAAGTGGATTACGATAGCGAAACGACGAAAAAAGATCGCAATCTTCGAAAAGAGAAACTGCCAGTTTTGGTCAATCAAAAGTAGTTTTTGGTCGATTCAAACGAGAAGTGATCGATCAAAATAGTTAAATTGTCGATCAGAGTTTGAATGTTCAGAGGGAAAAGTCCCGCCCAAACATATTGGTTGATCAAAAATTTTTGATTGATTGATCAAAAGTCAAGGTTTTGGAGGGAGATTTCCCGCTAGGCAAATTCAAGTTTTGGTCGATCAATTTTGAAAAATTGATCTATCAAAATAGTAAAAGAGATATTTTTTAGACCAATTAATTAAGCTCTTTTAATCTGGATAAACCAAGTGAATGACAAATTTGATTAAACCTATATTTTGGTAAGGGTTTTTTAAATATATCATCTAGTTGATGTTTTGTGTTAACAAATTCTAAGTTGATATCCCCTTTTAAGACGTAATCCCTAAGAAAGTGGTGTCTAACATCTATATGTTTGGTCTTAGAATGTTGTACTGGATTCTTGGATAGGTTAATAGCACTTGTGTTGTCACACAAAATTTTGTTATTCTTATAAGATAAACCAAAGTCTTGTAATGTCTGTTTCATCCACAATAGTTATGAACAAGCTAAAGAAGCTACTATATATTCTGCTTCAGTTGTGGATAGTGATATAGTATTTTGTTTTCTAGAGAACCAAGAGACTAGGAAATTTCCTAAAAATTGACAAGTTTCATTAGTACTCTTACGGCCTGTGAAGCTATCCACATAGTCAGCATCACAAAAGGAATATAATTCCAATGTGTTTGACTTCAGATAAAAAAGTCCTAAGTCCTATGTGTTGTTTAGATATCTAAGTTTTCTTTTAACAGCATGTAGATGTGATTCTTTAGGGTTTACTTGAAAGTGAGCACACAAACAAGTACAAAATAGAATGTCAGGTTTACTTGTAGTTAAATATAATAGAGATCCTATCATGCTTCTGTATAGTTTTTGATCTACTAATTTACTTGTGTCATCAGTTTTCAATTGGGTAGAAGCTACCATTGGAGTTTCTTTACCTTTGACTTTGTCCATTGAGAATTTCTTCAGTATCTCTGCTGTGTATTTTTTTTGAGATATGAAGATTCCAGAGGATAGCTGATCAATCTGAAGACCTAGGAAGAACTTGAGTTCTCCCATCATGCTCATCTCAAATTGATCATGCATTACCTTTGCAAAGTCTTGGCAAAGTAGATCATTAGTAGCACCGAAAATGATGCCATCTACATATATTTGTATTATTAAAAGATCATTTTCTTTCGTTTTAGTGAATAGGGTTGGATCTATTTAACTAATTTTAAATTCATTGTCAATTAGATATGATTTTAATCTATCATACCAAGCTCGTGGAGCTTGTTTTAGATTATATAAAGCTTTCTTTAATTTGTATACATGTTCTGGATGATTCGAATCTTCAAAACCTGGAGGTTTTTTAGCAAAGACTTCCTCCTTGATGAATCCATTTAGAAAGGCACTTTTGATATCCATTTGGAAGAGTTTGAATTCCATATGGGCTGCAAAAGCTGGCAACATTCTAATCAATTCTAGTCAAGCAACAGGTGCATATGTTTCATAAAATTCTATTCCTTCTTCTTTATTGTATCCTTGAGCCACAAGTCTAGCTTTATTTCTAACTACATTTCCTGATTCATCAAGTTTGTTTCTAAAAACCCATTTGGTTCCTATAATGGTTTGTGATTCAAGCTTTGAAATAATTTTCCATACTTGATTTTTCTTAAATTGATTCAACTCATATTCCATAGCAATAATCCAATAGTTGTCTGAGAAAGCTTCCTTAACATTTTTAGGTTCTAATTGAGAAACAAAAGTTGTAAAGACTAGTGTGTTAAGGGAAGATTTGGTTTGAACTCCTTTTGAGAAATCTCCCATTACTAGTTCTTTAGGATGATCTTTCACAAAAGAGATATCTTTAAGTAGTTCACCAGAAATGTTCTCTCCTAGAATGTTCGATGGATCATGTACTAGTTCATCATCATCAATCGTAGAAGATCTAGGTTGAACTAATGTTTCATCAAATGATACATGCATGGTTTCCTCAACAACAGAGTTCTTATTAAAGACCCTGTAGGCTTTACTTGTTGAATAACCTAAGAAAATCTCTTCCAAGCTTTTAGCATCGAACTTATCAAGATTATCTTTAGTGTTAAGTATAAAGCATCGACATCTAAAAATCTTGAAGTAGGAAATTCTACGTGTTCTTCCATGATAGAGTTCAAAAGGTGTCTTCTTTAGGATTGGTTTGATCAAGGTTCTATTCTGGATATAGCAAGTAGTGTTTACAGCCTTAGACCAAAAATATCGAGGCAGCTTTGACTCACACAGCATTGTGCGGGCACACTCTTGCAAAGTTCCATTTTTCCTCTCAACTACACCATTCTGAGGTGCAACTCTAGGGAAGGCAAACTCATGTTTGATTCCATATTGATTACAAAAATTCAAAAAAGTTTCATTTTCAAATTCTCCACCTTGATCACTTCTGATCCTAATTACCTCAGATCCTTTCTCATTCTGTAATCCTCTAATTAGTTTACTAAAGGCATCTATGGTTAAGTCCTTACTTTTTAAGAAGGATACCCAAGTAAATCTAGAGAAGTCGTCAATTATGACTAAACAGTATCTGCACCCACTTAGTCTTTCAAATTTGGTTGGTTCAAATAAGTCTATGTGAAGTAGCTCCAGGGGTTGAGAAGTGCTAACCATCCCTTTTGGTTTAAATGGATTTTTGGTTTGCTTACCAACTTGACAAGAATCGCAAACTTTACTTGTCTTGAAGTTGATCTTTGGCAGACTCTTGACAAGTTCATGTTTCACAGGTTTACTAATGTTGCTCATGTAAACATGACCTAGTCGTTTATGCCAAAGTGTTGCTTCTTTGTCAAATAAGACTAGACATTCAAGGCTATCGTATTTGTCGAAGTTTACAATGTAAATGTCTTTATGTCTATTTCCTTTAAGAATAATTTGTTTTGTTTCTTTATTACGAATTTTAAAACCTTTTGATGTGAATGTGATTTTATTCCCTTTATCACATATTTGGCTTACACTTAACAGATTATGTTTTAAACCTTTAACTAAATGAATGTTATCAAAAGAGGTAGAAGAGTTACCAATTTGGCCAGTACCAATAATATGGCCCTTATGGCTGTTCCCAAATGTGATCGTATCACCTTCCTGATGATTGAGCTACAGGAATAGGTCTTCTTCGCTGGTCATGTGCTTGGAACAACCGTTGTCCATTATGCACCTTCTTTCTCTCTTTCCTATCATTAGTTTGTGATTGTAAGGCTTTGTTTGATAAAGTGGCTTCAACATTCCATTGATTTGTTGGAAAGTTCACTTCTTATAATCTACAGAACCTACAAAACAAGATTGCAAAATACTTTTTGGTATCCATTTTTGTTTGGGTCCACGATGGTTAGTTTGCATTGCCGCTTTGGCAAGCTACCTTTCTCTTTGTTTTGGCTAGAACTAGATGCTTCATGGTTATTTTTTGGTATATAGCCTAACTTAAATTTTGTGGTGCTCTGAATTTGTGTTTCTAATAATTTATGCAAGTTTCTACTTCCATTTGTGAATTTATCCAGATCATTTAAAAGACTAGCAGAATTTTCTTTCAATTTATCGATATCTACCTTTAAATTGTCTATCTATGATTTTAATGACGTGATTTCAACAAATAATTCTTTGGTTTGTTAAGTATATCTTTGTGTGTTCTTTCTTGTCCTAATGCTTTAGTTAGGTTTTTATTTTCTATTTTTAATGAATTAGCTATGTCATGCATCACAAAAAATGCTTCTAATCACTCATCTTGTGAAAAAGAAGTTACCTCATCTTCTAGTGTCATTAGTCCTAGAAGAGCTTCTTCTCTGGAGGTTTCTTCTTCTGAACTTGAGTCTGATTCATCCCATGTTGCCGTGAAAGCCTTCTTCTTTCCATCCTTCCTGAAGAACTTCTTCTTCTTTTCTGACTCCTTCTTGAGAAGTGGATAGTCTTTCTTAATGTGTCCCTTTCTCTTGCAGTTGTAGCAGGTGATTGCATCTATCTTGGATTCTTCTTTCTTCTTCCTCCAGCTCCTCTTATTCTTGAGGAACCTTCTGAATTTTCTGGAGAGGAGAGTTATGTCTTCCTCTTCTTCTCCGCTTGATGATTCTTCAGATTGCTGATTTGCTTTAAGGGCTATGATCTTCTTTTTGGTTCCTTCATCTTCTTTCTCCTTCATGTGTTGTAGCTGAACTTCATAAGCCATCAGACTTCCAATAAGATCGTCCAGTTTCAGGGTGGACAGATCTTTCGATTCTTGAATGGCTATTGTCTTAGTCTCCTAATCATTAGTAAGTGAACGAACGATCTTCCTTACTAGAGCTTCATTCTTTATGACTTGATATAGATTCCGTAGGGAGCTTATGATGTCCATGAATTGTGTGAACATCTCCTTGATAGACTCCCCCTTCTTCATCCTAAAAAGCTCATAATTTTGCGTTAGTAAATTTACTTAAGTTTCTTTTACCTTAGTTGTTCCCTCATGGGTGATTTTGAGGATGCTCCAGATCTCGTATGCTATTTTGCAAGTAGAGACGCAGTTGAATTCTGCTCTTGAAAGTCCACAGAAGATTGCGTTCATAGCTTTGGCATTGTGGGTTGCCATCTTCTTTTGAACTGGTGTCACCGCCACTCCTTCCTTGATTTCAGGACGAGTGTATTTGGATGCGATGACATCCCATACCTTGAAGTCCATGGATTCTAGGAAGATCTGCATCCTAGTCTTCCAGTATTCGTAGTTTTTTCCGTCAAAGAGAGGAGGACGAACAGCAGATTACCCCTCAGCGTATGTGTTGATAGAAGACTTTGACATCTTTCTGGACAACCCGAGTTCTGATACCAAGTGTGAGTGGTAGGAATATCCTATGGATCGGTACTAAGTACTAGAGGGGAGGGGGTGAATAGTATTTCTTTAAAATATATGCACAGATTAAAAAATAAAGCACCAAGGATTCATGCACAGAGTACACTTGATTTATAGTGGAAACCCAATTTGGGTGAAAACCACTATCTAAGCCTCCTAGCTTAGGATTTTTTCGACTAGGCAATACTAGCCAATCCACTAAATCGTACCACTTGAACGAAGGTGGTGACGAGCCGACTTGTCGCTTTGCGTTGTGGTATTTAAGTGGTGGAAAAGTCGACTAATAAAAAAAATGAAAAAAACCACTCGCAGAAGAGCGGGTCGTGTCCACAGGGAGGCAATTATGCAATAAATTTATATTATTTCAGATAAGTGCGAAATCCCTATTCAAATCTGACATAAAATGCGAAGGAAAGTAGATTCGTAATAACTTAAAAAGGTAAGGGTATATGTGTAATTTTACCTCACTGAAATCTTCAATAAATTTATGATGAATTTATCTAATTTTCACGTGACGTGTACTAGAGAAAATTATTGCTCAGGTTAAGCCCAAAATCAATCTTGAAATAGATGAATATCATGAATGTACAATTATCAGAGAATATAAGTGTGCATGCGCAATTTCGCCACAATATAATAAAAATAAATAAAAAATCAAATTATGTGGCAATGGAAGTGAATGTAAATTTTAATGGATTTCAAAATAGAGCTTTTGCTCTCTCTCCTCACGGGAGAGAGAGAGCACCGACGGGGCTTTGGAGAGGCTAGGGAGGTCGGCGAGGATGAGGGCTATCCGATGGTGGCTGCGGCATCGACGAAGGTGGTCGGAGATGGCTGGTCGGTGGAGGAGAAGATGTCGGTGGAAGCTACTGCTGTCGTGAAGCTGCTGCTTGGTGCGGCGCGTGGAGGTGTTCTGGCTTGGTGCGACGCGCAGAGGTGAGGCTGCAGGCAGTGGTGAAGGCGCTTTAGGCGCTGTTGGAGGGAGGTGCGCCTGCGGGAGTGCGGTGGGAAGTTGCAGAGGCGCGGGCTTCTGGTTGAGAGGTTGGAGCGCTTAAGGCAGATGCCTGCAGGCACTGCAGATGGCGTTGGTGCTGCGGCAGGCGCATGATGCGGAGAAGGTGCACCTGCGGGGAGCGCTGGAGAGGTTGGGGTGGCTGCGGGCTTGGTGCGCTAGAGGAAGGCAGGCGTGCTGAGGCGAGATGGCGCTCTGCAGGTAGGAGGGGGCGCTGGAGAAGGGAGTGCCTGCGGGCACTTGCAGGCAGTGCGGGTGCCAGGTGGTGTTGGGGAGAGAAGCGCACGGAGGTGTGCGCGATCGGGCTGGCTGGAGATGAGCGCGCGCCTGCACGGGCGCAAGGTGGAGAAGGAGGATGCGTGGTGGAGGCTTGGAGGCGGTGGTGAAGGAGCAGTGTGAGGGCACAGTGCATGCGGTGGAGTTTTTCCCCGCAAGGGGGAAGATGGCTTCTCCAGTGCGCCCCACCTCCTCTCTTTTAACTTCTCTCTCTCCCCGCGTGCGCCAATCAAGGGATTTTCAAATCCCTTTTCTATTTTTGGCCAGTAGGCGTTGGAGGAGAGTTACGACTGGCCGGAGGAAAGGGAAAAGATCCCGCCGGTTGTTGGGGAAAATTGCTCCCCAACCCTTGCTCTTTCTAAATATAATACCTGCACATAAAAACAACAAAATCATTACATATTAAGTTATAGAATGTTATAAACTTAAATAATGATGCGTACAAATATTCTGCAACTTAATTGCAATTATTAACACACTTAAAAGGTACGATTAAAGATACTTAGGCTTAATATTAGTCCATTAAAATGGACTCATCAAATACCCCCATACCTAAGATTTACTAGTCCTTAGCAAAAATGAAAAATAATAGAAGTAATCAAAAGATTTCTTCTTTTCTTATTTCAAAACTTTAGAAATCCAGACAAATGTGAAGTGCTGATAGCCTAGGTAACAGATCCAAGTGAAAGAGCCGATTCGCATTGGGAGTTCATACATCACCCTTGGCAAAAATTTCTGTCGAGATAGGCAACTATTTCCCTCAGGGATAAAGCAGACGATAATCTGTAATTTGACCCCGGTGTTTGGCTTAGGTAGGAGATATTGAGTTGAATGGATTTGTATTTGGTGGCACACACTCATCTGGTGCTACATATAGTCTAATACTGCAAACTCTAGATCTCTAGACTATTAGACAAGTCAACTCTGAGAGAGGCTTCACAATTGTACTCTCTTGATGTTCCTAGGCACTCTCTCTTTTCTTTCTTTCTGAGATCACGAATCTCGCCAGATTTAGAAATTGTACTCACTATTTGGTGGCCTCACATGGCATCCACACTTCAATTAAAGTCCTAATAACTCTATAACTAATTTAGAGTCTTCAACCAGTATTCGGGCGATCAGAAATACTAAAAGGTAGGTATGGGTCATATTTGGTGGAACGCGAAAGGTGTTTTGTTGCCTCAGAAACAATATTACATTAGAAACTTGGACTTTTTTTTTTGGTAATATAACTATTTCTTCTTTTTCTCCTTTCTATTTCTTCTTTTTATTTCTTCTTTTTCTTCTTCTTTTCTCTCTTCCTTTTTTTTTATTTCTTCTTGTTTTTGTTTCTTTTTCAATCAACACAACATGATACGAACTTTTATTTACGAGGCATTATTAGGGATGATGATGGTCAAGAGGAAGTTGTGTGGCTTATTTGGTGGAAGTGCCTATTCTCCGCACCGGGAAGGAATGGATAGGACAGGCGTATTTCTGACCTTTGACATTATTACCCTCCTTCAGCCGAGGATTCTATGAAGGACGGTCGTAACCATCCATCATAGTTATAGATTTATTGACTCAATCTCTGTGTATCTGCCTTATTTGTTGACTCTCAGGAATTGACACAAAATATGCATACAGGAACAAAGAGTGAAAACTACGCCTAACTCTAAAGTATCATCATTTAATTATCCAAAACTTAAGAGTCATTGCACTAGACTTAGCGCACCAGTAATCTCTCTACTTTCTTCTCATAAATATGAGGTGGATCTATTAAAAGATAGTATGCCTGACTCCCTATGAACTGTCCAAGGGTTCAGTAGACTTACAAATGCTCATTGGTTTTTCTCAAGGATCCATTACCAAGTCTACGTGCACGTGAATAAATGTATTGGATTCTAAACTTAAGAAATAATTCCGAAAGAAAAACCTCCAATAACAAAGGTATTTTGCTAGGGACTAACCCGTTCAACTCAAGAAAAGAGAATTTTTTTTTTATGCTAGCCTAAATGCATGAATACTTCATAAAATGCAAATGCACTCCCCCATGCCTAAATCCTACAATGTCCCCATTGTAAAATTAAAACAGGAGGAGAAAGGAAAAATATCACCTGACACGGTCTGCTGGTTGCCTCCCAACAAGCACTGCATTTTCTGTCAGCAGCCAGACTAAGAAGGAACCTATAAGTCTGGTTCCAAACAGAAAAGGTTAGGCCCTAAGAATATGCGTAACAGCGCAGGCCTAGAAAACAGGTAACCACGGATGTTGGCGAGCTGATGATGCAATGTAATTCCAAATGCTCGCCAGAAGAAATGAAAACAGAAAATCTCGTTGGCTACCTGGGGAGGTCTAGGAATAAGAAAGGGAATATGAAAAGAGGCCTTCCAAAACGGAATAAGTGGAGGATAACAAGGATCCTCCAAAGCAGGATGGGTTTTAAAAGATATAATCATTATTAGTTCAAACCCTTGAATGGCAAGAGTAAAAGTACAAGCATCAATCCATACTCGCCATTTTATCCTAGGATGTACTGGCCTGATATATTCTCCAGAAAGAATATACATGAGCAGAGATCTAAGCCATGGATCGGTTAGGGAGTATAAGGGTTGTTTGTAGTGTTGGAAGGTAATGGTTAAGTCCAATGAGGGCTTAGTTGGTGTTAGGTCCAATTTCAACAATGATTCAGATTGTGTACACTCCCTAACAGTTGTACACAACTTCAAGTTATCCTGCCTAGCATTAATGATCGGAGTCATATTTGAATCAAGGGTAGACTCCAAATTATAACTTTTTGATGGCAGGGTCAAAATGTAAGAATCATTATCATTTAGCTCATCCACAGATTCGTTTGGTTCACTCAAATATTTGTCGGGGTGTATATGTGATTCATTAGGAGTTGGATCAGTATGCTCAATTATTCTCAAAGGAGGATCGGTCTTAATATTTTGAAGTAAGCCTATATCATTGAATTCGTCATTCTTCTCAGGGTATAAATCCTCAATTGACGTGTTTTGTTCATGAGAGTCTCCCATAGACTTCTCATTATTTTGTTTGTCCTCCTCTAATATCAACTCCTATTTTGATGGAGGATGACTGTCAAAAGAAAGGAGGAATCTAGATTTGACCATATTGTTTATATCCTTTGGAGCTAAATCCTTAAATGATAAATAATTCTCCTGTGATTCACTCTAGATTTTCAGTCCAGGTTCCTCTGTTGGGGCATCCTCATCCTCTGAAATGGACTCTTCATATCCCTGAGACCAAAATTGATCATCCTCTATTCCCTTAGGGTCACCTTCATTAGATGCATTTAAATCCTCAGGATGCTGAATGGTAGGTGTTGATTCCCTAAGTAGAGGGTCAGGAGTAGGCTCACTAAGAGGAGAATGGGATTCCACCAAATAATCAAGAGGAGAAGTGATAGGAACAATATAACCTTGACCCGGGTTGGTAGGGGTAAGGAGAATACTGTCATTGTGGTCAAGGTCCTCAAGAGGTACCATCTTCCCTTGCTTTTGACTCCAATGTAGTTCAGGTGAATAATCACTATGATTGGTGTCCTTTAGTGGCCGTGTCTCATTGGGAGAGTCTAAGTGATAGCTACCTAAAATTGGTTCCCTATTGTCATTAGGTTCCTCAGAATTATTTTCATAATCATGGTTTATTGGGTAGGGATCAGGATTATTGGGAAGCGTGTAGCTAAGTTGTCTTATTTCTTCATTTACCTGTTGACTATTCCTCAACATCTCTCCCATTGATTCCATTATTTCCTTTTGCTGTTTTTGCATTTCTATCATGAAAGAGGAGAGGCTACTATTATCAGGTTGGGGAGGATAGTCAATTTCAGACTCTAGTTGCCTAGGGGTATCGGTCCAACCTCGATACGAAAAATCACGAAGGGTGGGAGGGTTGGGTGTTTGCATGGAAGTAGGGATTTCAGGATCGGAAAATCCCGCCCCTAGGCTCTGCTCAAAAGTTGGAGTTATCAAGCCAGTACTCCCAGGATAAGAATGAGAATGATCCCATGAATTGTCAATGTACCCATCAAAGGATGGATACGCTCGGAGCATGGGATCCTGATTAAAAGATGGGAAGTATTGACTCTGATAATCTGAATGATAGGAGTAAGAGTAATCCATTTCTTTAAGCAAAACAATTTTAACTCTCAGGATTTAGCAAAATTCAGAATATAAGTAGAAAACATCCTAGAGAGTTCTATTGTCAAAGCAAACACAAATTCAACGGGATTCGTTTTTAGTAGATTGTAGGTCTTAGAGTTATATGTTTAGTTGGTGGCCAAACAAGTTTTGCAAAAATTACGCTTCCAAGGCCAACCTTCGCTGGTGCCTATAACCTACTCGCAAGGGATGGAAGTCTCGAATCGAGCCCACACACGAGGAACCGAAGTAACTTGGTGGATAGGCTTGTTGATTTCCGACTAACTTCCCTTGTGGTGCAAAAGAGGAGAGGTAAAAATTTATCTAGTGACCTTATGTGAGGTGCACAGTGTCTCAAGTGTGCAAGCATACAATCGTGTTTTGATTTTTTTGAAACTCCGCAAACAGGATCCTTTTGCACGCAATTTTCAATCACAGATTTTAAAGTCCAACCTCTTAACAGTCCCAATTTTTTAAAGTTACCACTGAATTAATATGATTCAAGCACTTTAGCGGTCTTAGATTTAGGTTCAATGCATATGCATGACAAGCAATTAATGCTCAAGAGAAGACGTACCTTACTCCAGCTTTCTTCGTGCAATGTATGAATGCAATGCAATAAAAATAGACTAGATGCTGCTCATTCAGTCCTATATGATCGTCCTATAGATATGCAGCTTCTAGCAGGCAGTTTGATTATCTTTATTATTTTTTTTAATAATAATAACAAACAGACCTAATCTAACTAACTAATCGAAGTGCAGTTCAAAACAGTTCAAATAATTCTATAATCTAAATAAATGGGAACACGCTCCCGCATACAAGAGCGATAAGTAATAAAGTGGCACTGGGAACACGTTCCCAAAAATACCCAACACGGGTGCAAAAGACAGAAATTAAATTCTAATGTCTATCTAACTAAATCTAACTAAGATCTACTGCCGAAATCAGAAATAGGATTCTCCATAAGCCTATATGCGTGGGATCAAGGCCCACGTATTCCTGTTGCCGTCCTCTAAGTGGCGTCAAGGTCCACCAAAAAGATCGTCTCTGCCGTGCACGTTGTTCAGGTTCAATGTCGTCGCTTTGCTGCGCCTCGTCGCCGTGTCAGATTCCTCGCACAATAATAAAATGATCAGATAATTTCGCAACTCAGAATATTCAAAAATAATAAAGTAAATCTATTGCATCTATTGCTTCCTTGGCAATGGCACAGCCACCATCGGATAGCCCTCGTCCTCACTGACCTCCCTAGCCTCTCCAAAGCCCCGTCGGTGCTCTCTCTCTCTCACGAGGAGGAGAGAGAGCAAAAGCTCTGTTTTGAAATCCATTAAAATTTACATTCACTGCCATTGCCACATAATTTGATTTAGTATTTATTATTATTATATTGTGGCAAAATTGCGCATGCACACTTATATTCTCTGATAATTGCACATTCATGATATTCATCTATTTCAAGATTGATTTTGGGCTTAACCTAAGCAATAATTTTCTCTAGTACACGTCACGTGAAAATTGCATAAATTCATCATAAATTTATTGAAGATTTCAGTGAGGGAAAACTGCACATATACCCTTATCTTTTTAAGTTATTGCGAATCTACTTTCCTTCGCATTTTATGTCAGATTTGAATAGGGATTTCGCACTTATATGAAATAATATAAAATTTATTGCATAATTGTCTCCCTGTGAACACGACCCGCTCTTCTGCGGGTGGTTATTTTCATTTTTTTGATTAGTCTATTTTTCTACCACTTAAATACTACAACGCAAAGCGAAAAGTCGGCTCGTCAAATTGGCACCGTTGCTGGGGAGCACTGGAGAGGTTGGGGCGGCTACAGGCTTGGTGCGCTAGAGGAAGGCGGGCGTGCTGAGACGAGATGGCGCTCTGCAGGGAGGAGGGGGTGCTGGAGAAGGGAGTGTCTGCAGGCACTTGCAGGCAGTGCGGGCGCCAGGTAGTGCTGGGGGGAGAAGCGCACGGAGGTGTGCGTGCGTGGGCTGGCTGGAGATGAGCGCGGGCTTGTAGGCGCGCAAGGTGGAGAAGGAGGATGCGCGGTGCAGGCTTGGAGGCGGTGGTGAAGGAGCGGTGCGAGGGCATAGTGCATGCGGTGGAGTTTCTCCCCGCAACGGGGAAGATGGCTTCTCCAGTGCACCCTGCCTCCTCTCTTTTAACTTCTCTCTCTCCCCACGTGCGCCAATCAAGGGATTTTCAAATCCCTTTTCTATTTTTGGCCAGCTGGTGTTGGAGGAGAGTTATGATTGGCCGAAGGAAAGGGAAAAGATCCCGCCGATTGTTGGGGAAATTTGCTCCCCAACCCTTGCTCTTTCTAAATATAATACCTACACATAAAAACAACAAAATCATTACATATTAAGTTATAGAATGTTATAAACTTAAATCATGATGCGTACAAATATTCTACAACTTAATTGCAATTATTAACACACTTAAAAGGTATGATTAAAGATACTTAGACTTAATATTAGTCCATTAAAATGGACTCATCAGGTGGCACAACCTCTTACAATCTACTTCCCTTTTTATCCTTAAGAGAAGCAAAAACAACAACCACGGATCTTCCAAACAAACTTGGAATCTACAAATCAAAACAACAAAATAAAGTATAATAAGAATGAATTCTATGAAACCTCAATAAATGATCAAATCGATTTTTCACAGAGGTTTGAGGCGTCGTGCTTTTGAAGAACGTGAAGAACAGGGCATGAAAGCCTTTGGAAAAAAGCACGAGAAGCTCCATTTTTTAATGATATTTTTTTTTGAAACTTATGAAAGAATGGGCTACGTATGACCTCTATTTATACAAAAAGTTTTGCCTGAATAGGAAATTAAATTGGTCGATCAATTAAGGTTAATTGGTCGCTCAAAAGGCAATTTGGTCGATCAAAAGAAGGTTGTCGATCACTGATTGATTGATTGATTAACTTGGTTGGTCGATTAAGAGAATTTTTCTCAACTTCCTAAAATGGACTGATTTGATCGGTCAATTAATTTGGTTGGTCGATCAAGGTGGTTTAGTTGATCAATTAACTAGTTTGGTCGATCAATAATCCTAAAAGTTTGGTTTTGGAATGATGCGCGAAAAGTCCGTATTTGAGTTTTATTTGAGGTTCCTTACAATAATGTCCTAGATTCAAATAAATATAAAAAGACGCACATCAACAACTATCTTCTCATCTTGGAAAACACTTTGATGCTTTAATCCAAGATAGTCATGAAATGTTAGTCTAGTAATAAACATAATTTTGGTGTATCAAAATAAGGCAAGCTTTGTGCCATTCCACCTTTCCTTTCAAGTCCCGTTTGATTTTAAAAATCCATTTGCAGCTGATAGGTTTCACACCTTCAAGAAGGGGAACAATATCACAAACATTGTTATCATCCATACACACACACACACGTGCATAGCTAGTATAGCCCTACTAAGCCACTTAGCTCACCCCTACCCCTACCTTTTACTTTTTCAAGAAATGTCGATGTGGAGGGTCACCCACCGGCTATGAATCAAGGCCACACAGAGGTGGGCCCGTATACTCCAAGAGAGTCTGCAGCTGGCACGAATCCTCATCCCGGTACCACGGGAAGCGAAGGTTGGTTTTAATTGCCAAGGCAGGGAGGAGCTGATTTGGATGTGCCTCTGGTAGCTCGTAGAGGTCTTGCATGATATCATCAACCTTTTGAAACTCTATGGCTTGACATAAGGAGGGATGGTGGTAGCAACAAACATTCCTCTTTATGTTTAAACAATTAACAGGTAGACTGACTTCTATGACTTGTAGCTTGCTATGGCCTTGTAGCCCTTTCTTTGTACGTATATATGTATAGTTAGTGGCAGGCTGATGAGAGACTCATCATGACCCCTAATTAACTAGTTTCCCTAGTTAATTAACTAGGAATATGTCTATTTAGGGTTTAATTATGATATAAGGGACAAAAAATTAAAGGACCATAAAATAAGTTAATAATACTAAATTAAATGTCAATTAATGTTATTAATAATTTAAATAATAATTTGGACTCGATTTATAAATATTTAGCTACCTAATTAATATTTAATTTAACATTATAAATATTTAACCCTAAGTATGTAATAACTTAAGTAATTTAATCAATTAAATAAATAAAGCTAAAGAGGTCCAAAATGTAAATTCAAAGCATTTGTATAATATTTATCTAATTTATAATTATATATAAAAAGTTGGAAAAGAATTAAATTAAATTTAACTTAAAATGCCTCTGTTTGTATTTTGGTTCTTAGGATTCATTTCAATTGAGTCCTTTTCTGTCAATAAGGTCTCTAGTTTTTATTCCATTTACATCCCTGTGAGCATCGTCTTCTTCCTCTCCTTCGCACTGGATGGCTGACGACAGCCGGTCACCACACCGCTCGATCACTGCCTATCCACCATCAGAACTTCTCCTCTAACCTTCTTCGCATCTGATGGACCGGATGACTCTTTAATCCTATTTTGGTCTAGCAGTGAAGCTCACCAGTGTCGGAGATTATGCCGGTGGTTTCAGTGAACTTAGACCTCCATCAGTCCACGTACAACCCCTCTATCACCACCGCAAACTATTTAAACCCCTCTACCCTTCCGATTTCAAGGGTCGACTCCCTTCCCTCTTCCCCCACCGTAGTCGATGATAGGCTATTCCTCTGTAACCTCTGGCGACCTCTCACCACCCCCTCAGAGCGTCTTCGTCGAGACGTTCACCTCCCTCACCTCGTCTTCCTCTCCCACGGCCGTGACAAGGCTTGGGAGCGTGCCGCCAGTCCTTCCTCTCTGCTTCCTTTCTCACCAAAGATCTTCCCCAAACCCTCTGATTTTGTCCTCCGTTACGTAGCCATCGATGGAGATCCCTCCCCCTCACTTCATCCAGGTAATCGTAGAGTTGATAGTGTTAGTTAGGGATAGTTTAGATAGGTAGATTAGTTTAGTTTAGCTCAAATTCGGACTTTCTTCTCGAACTTTGGCGAGGTCAAGTCTGGCCTCGCTAGACCTCAATCCGCTCTTTCATTGCCTATACACCTTTCTCCACCTCTCGTTATCACTTTTCACTTCTTTTCCCTTTATTTTATCACAATAATCTCCTAAACCACCTCTGTCCTTACTGGAGACCACCGCTGTCTATGGCAGAGGTAATCTGGCTTAGAACACATCCACTAGGGCCCTCCGTCGCATTAACACCTTTCTAGGGCCTTGATCCACTGTAGAATTTACCTAATTTTCCATTTAATCGTCTAATTCATGATTCACTCACCTGAACGCCTCACTGCCATGGTAAGGTGTTCAAAACCACTTCCACACTCAAATCAGGTCCTCCATCACCTTAGTCACCCCCTAAGGACCATCCCGACACATTGAATTACTTCTATAGAGTAGTATACATCGAATGCCCAATTTCTTCTCTCTCCTGAGCTCACTGTCAATGGCGGCTCAGGAGGATATTATTCATCTAATTAATTACTCGTACACCATCGCTGCATGCCACTGACCTGTTTCCCTCACTCAATTGAATGAGAGGAGTTAATCTGAGTTCCAGCGAACTTAGATTGTGCTTTGTTTGAATTCGAAGCATATCTTTTGATTTAACTTTTAATTGCATTAACTGTTGAGTTCCTGAGGTTCTTCATGACCTTAGGAAGCCTCTGAGATTATCTATGATCAGTTTTATGGAGTTTTGAACTCCATAACCTTATTTTTGAGTTCACTGAAGCTCCGACGAGCTCCGGCGAGTCGTATCTACACTTCAGCCCTTGGCAAGCCCTAGGAAACTCTAGATTGATTACTTTTGACTTAGGGATTAATTTTTTGTAGTTAGATTTGTGTTTTAATGTCAAGAGTTTCTTACTGAGTTCTGTCTTCTCCAAC
Source organism: Thalassia testudinum (assembly GCA_037157565.1). Lineage (NCBI taxonomy): Eukaryota > Viridiplantae > Streptophyta > Magnoliopsida > Alismatales > Hydrocharitaceae > Thalassia > Thalassia testudinum. Next base: position 621,572 of record JAZHRO010000061.1, read on the forward strand.
TCCGGCAGAGTTAGAGAGGAGAATCTGTTAGGGTTTAAACTTTGCAAATGGGTTCGAGAGCTTTAGCAGAGTTTAGAGAAGCCATTTTAAGGCTTCAATTGATCTGAATCCCTCTAAGTTAGTCCACCGAACACAACCACTTTTGACCTCAAGTGGCAAAGCCTAAGATCCATCTAGAGCACTTAAAAGTTGAATTTGACATGTGCAATAGTTTCCTGAGGGTGGATTAAGTCGGAATTAAGCTTTAAATTGAATCTGCAAGCCTTGATGATAAAAGTCAAACTTAGAGCTCACAAGTCAAACCTGAGATGAAATTGAGGATTAAAAACTTGATTCAGTGACTTAATGAGTAAAATGAATTCTTGGACTTATTTATAAATCAATTAGAGTGATTTAAACATGTTTTATTGAGGTTTACCCAACTTATTCTTGAGCCTTTCTGTCAAGATTTGAATCCAAAATTTGTCCAGATTTATTGCTTAGGACCTCCTGAATTGATTCAAATCCTTTCCTTAGTGTTTTATCTCTCTGCACGACAAATTCAAGCTCAAATTTGAGCTCTGAGCTTCCAGAACGAAGCTTTAGAGCTTATGTTGCTTCTTGAGCCTCTTCCAGACTTCTTTTTCTCTCCAAACATCGCGTAATACCCTACTAAAGGTATTCAAACCCTCAGTTGTGAGCAACACCTCCTTCTGCAAGTCAAAAGACCTACTGCTCTTCTCTAGAGGCCATTTTGGCCATGTGAATATCCACTTTCGTCCTTCAAATTGAAGGATCATATGAGATCGAATCACCAAATTGGTGATGCAATTGAATAAAGCACCTAAAGAGCTTTCGATCGAGCCTTTGCTCGATCGATTTGGTGAACTGAGTCGGCAGAAATCGAGTCTTGAAGTCTGGCCTGGAAGGGTGAAACATTGTCGCACCTCGGGAACTATAGAGCACGCGACTTAGTATAAGTTATTTTCCTACGCTGGACCCCCCGGTCGTCAGCGTAGGGCACAACTTATGAGCATTGGGTGCAGGTGCAGGTGCATGTGTGTGCACATGCCTGTGGGTGTGTGTGCACCTATGGGCGTGTGCATGAGGGCCCAAGTGGGCGTGGATGTGAGCGGGCCTGGTTGGGCCCAATACTGTGCGATGTGAAAATAAATTTGAAATCCACCTAATACAAATTAGATTAATCTTTCATGCTATCTTCATGTCCTTAAAGTATTATAATTATAATTTGATTAATTAATTGATTGTTAATTGTTCATTAAAAGTTAATGGTGAATTAGGATTCAGTGATGCCTCCCAGTGAACGACCTGAACTCAACCAGTTAAAAAGAACTTAAAAATCTAAAATGTTAGGTTAACTTGACCCTATACTACATTTCTGACATAAAATCGAGTTAACCTAAATTACATTCTTATGTAATTAATTAAGTCTAATTAACTTAATTAAACGTGTTGAGAGTTAACTCATCACAAGCCAGTGCATGTATATGATAAACTCTAGCATGTTGATGTGTGTAGTAGACTTTGTGATGTCTTGTGACATATATATATATATATATGTATATATACAATTACTGTTACTACTATTGCTGCTATTACGATATGGTGTGATGTGATATATTGAAATAATGCACTGTGATGGTTGATGTGAATGTTTGGTTTACTAGTTTCTTTCCTTATCACATTTCCGCATTTTTGCTTGATTGTGGATATTGTCATGCGCTTGTGTGTATGTACGCATACAGGTACATCACAAGTACAGGTAAATCATAGGCTACACTCGGGTGCCATAGGTTAGCGAATCCAGGGCACCACACACCTGGTATTAGAGCAAGGCTTCCACTTTTGTATGGAAGATATCTCTTTTATTTACCTGGGTGCATGAACCCGAGTTTATACATCCATTGGGAAGGAAAACTAGGAAGGATAACTGAAGTGTCAGACTATACAGTATACTACCTAGATGCAGTTGTTCGATAGGCTTTTATTGGCAATGGTCGAATCTAATCTAAAATTTATTGATCATTGAAGCTATGCCTTCGAGGCAGAATCGCGAGCAAGGGACTCACTAGATGCAACTACACTAGATACCCAGATGCAACAGCTAATCACTCAGCAATCACCTAGCTCCTCAGGGGAGAGGCAGTCTGAGAGTGCACGGTTGTTGAATCTCTTGAAGTCGCTGACTGACAAAAGGGACTTTAAGAGATTCTAGAAGCCATGGCCGCCAGCATATGGTAGTAAGGGAGATCCCTCAAAGGAGAAGAATTGGATCCTCAAGATCCAGAAGATGTTCACTGCTAGCCAGTTGGGATTGAAGCTATTTGTCCCACTTGCCACCTATCAGTTTGAGGGAGTAGTTGAATGCTAGTGGACATTGATAAATGCCAATTTATCATCATTCTTATGCCCTAAAACACACCTAGCTCTTAGGATTTCAACTCCGCAATTAGGTTTTTGGGTGGCATTTAGGCATTCTCTTAGCTTAGGCATGCGTTGCATTCTTTTTTTGTTATTTTGATATCTTTGCTTTAGTGTCAAGGATAAATAGAAAATCAGAACCCACAAACCTTGGTACGATGGAAGGCAAAAGATGAAGAGGAAACCTAATTCAACTGGATCCTAGTTGAATCCAGCTTATCTCAGTTGGATTCCAACTCAACTTAGTTGGGATTAGCTTATCTCAGCTCCATTCAACTCACCTTAACCGAATGGCAGCTCAGGTTAGCTCAACTCAGCTGATCCCAGCTCCATTTCAGCTCATTCTAGCTTTATTCAGCTCATGGAAGCTCTAGCTGACTAGGGTTAGCTGCTACCATCAACTAGCTATGCCTAGTCAGCTGAAAAAGCTCTCAACCAGCTTAGGTTAGCTCAACTCTAGCTCCCGAAGACTCAACTCAACTCAACTTGGTTGAGCTAAGCTACTTAACCTAAGCTAGCTACCTTAGCTAGCTAGGTAGCCTTTGAGAAGACTACCTCTAGCTTACCTCAGCTCAGATCAGAAGAACCCAACTCAACCTAGCTTGGTTTAGCAGCTAGCAAAGAACTAACTAGCTATTGAGCTCAGCTTCAACTCTCTTTAGCAGCATTCAGCTCCGGCAAGTTCTAATGCAGCTCTTTCTCAGGTCCTCCAACCAAAACGTTAGCTCCTCTACTCTTTCCTCCACTACTCATCGACTAGCTAAGCTAGCTTAGCTTAGCTTTACCTAGCTCCCCCTATGGCCATTCACCACCACCCATATAAGCCTCCATCTCAACCCTACTCAAGTCCACCTAGCTCCACCTACTCCTACTCCATTTTGGCTCCAACCAAGACACAACCTTTCACCCCATCACCACCACCAAGAGACACCATTAAGATGGCACCAAAACATCTCCAACCACATCCTTTTTAGTGCCCTTTTTCCCTCCATTTTCTCACTTCTGGAACCCTTCCTTTTGGTGCCAACATGGTGGTGTCTCTCCACCATGGACAACCACCAAAAGGGCACAACCACCCCCCTCCACACCACCTTGGTTGGCACCAACATATCCCGAGCATCCATCCTACAACTACCCCTCAATTCAATCCTAGCCCTCCATCAAAAAGGCATGCCAACCCCCTTTGTCCCTCCTATTAATACCCCGTTTAACCACCACATTCAACCCATCCTCAGCTACCATAATCATCTAGCTATACCTACCTAAATTTGGCCATAGGAAGAAGAGAAGAAGAAGATTAAGGGAGTGTTCTTACTCCCTCGGTGCCCTATTCTTCCTTCTTCTTCCTTGATCCAAAGACAAGGAGCACCACCAACCATATTGGAGGACAATTAGACAAAGGAGGAGAGACTATGGTGGATGCCTACCCTTAGGAGAGAAAGGACTTCATCATCAATTCAAGGAGGAGCACTTCAAGGAAGGAGAAGGAGCTTTTCTAAGCCCAGGAGTAGCTGAGCTTGGAGCAAAGACTTCCTTCTTCCTCATCATCATTTGGGAGATTTTTGTTCTTTTACTTTACATATTTTGTAGTAGAACATTCAGCTACAAGTATTCTATAAAAACAAGATTTTCTCCCATATCAATATAGTTTCCTTTCACTATTTCACGTGTTTTCAATTTAAGTGATTGCTCGCCTTTTAGTCTAGTTTAGTGCACCTCACTCCACTCCTCTAATTACCCTAAGTACACCTTCCTAGGGTGAGCTTAGAGAAGTGGATCACTATTTGACACTTAGGCGTAATTTCTGATTTCCTTCACATCTTTGCATATCTCAATTACTCCAAAAACCCTAAAAAACAACAAAAATAGAAATACAAAAACACAAGTGTCAATTTGAGAAAGTGAGAGAGAGAACAAGTCACTTGACTAACAAATTGGCCTCCTTGGACGGCCTTAGATACTCACCATATATAGGCTTATAAATTTCAGAAGTGATTGCGAATTTGGATGTATGACTTTAAAACTAGCTTTTACAAAGCATGTAAAATTCATATCAGACATCCATCGTAAGATCATAACCATAGCCAGTGTTGAAGGATAGGTTTCTGTAGTTGTTCGAGAAGTATTATCCTCGTGTTTGGAGGGAGTAGAAGGTGAATGATGAGTGTGATTTCTACGCTAAAAGTTTTGAGTTAAAAACCCGTCATTGTAGTCATGTAAAAATCTGCTATCAAATAAAATTTTACTGAAACTCAAAGTGAGGCCGGGTCGAACACCGGGAGGTAAACGTTTGATCAAAAATCGTGTTTATAATTATTGTCACGAAGTAGATTAGTAGGTTGAAATTAATCTACTAGCTATTCTACTTAAAGAATAAACAATAGAAGAAAGAGAAAGAATAATACAAAGAAAGAAAAAATAGGGAGAGAATGAACAAGCATTTCATAACCATAGCATTATGTCCATTACATCTACTTGCTACATTAGAAAGCTAGAAATCTGCATTAGAAAGTGATAAAAAGAGAAGGGAGTGAGAAGTTATCCTCCTCGACGGCTGCTTGGAGGACGAGCCACGTTAACGGAGCACTCGGACGATGGGATGAGATCTGGACGAGGGAGAACAGAGCTGGAGGATAGAGGACAAAGTAGGGTGATGTCGTGGTGGGATCTGCTTTCCAAATGGTGATGAGAGGACAACTGCGGGCGCTTCATGAATGAGGATGAGAAGATGGAAAAATTATTTTTAAGACTCTAGTGGAGAATCCAGGGCATAGGACTAGCTCGTAGAGCTTTAAAGGGGGTGAGAAGAAGAGAAGGGATGGTGAAATGTGTGGTAGGGGTAAGCCTTTTATAGTTGTAGGAATGGGGGGCATAAAGGTCATTTTAAGGCTTAAAAATAAATATGTGACCTTTAGTGACGCATATAAGTGTTACTAAAGGCCCACGACGCTGTATCCTCGCCTCCATCTCCACCGCTTGCTCCGTATCTAATGGCTTAAAGGCAGCCATGTCACCACCTTCTCACCCTCAGGCATTGTGCGCCTTATTGCACCGTGCGTATCCTCAGCTGTCCGATCAAGAGATCGGACGGCTTAAAAGCCGCACGCCTCTTTGTCTTACCATGCGCGCAGCGCCCGTGTGCGATCGTGCGTCATTGTACGTGCTCACGCTGCGCTTCCATCTGGCGCATGAGATGGAGCCACATAGCGCCTGCTTCTGCCGCTCGATGATGGTCCAGTGGTTGAATTTTGATTTGGCATGGTGCTTGCAAATGAAGGCGCTCGATGAGACTGGAACATGTGCCTTTAGCTCGCGTTTTAAGGTCGTCACCACAGCACCACGACTTCTTTGTCGCGAAGATGAATTTTCCTCCAAGTGCTCTCAGCCGTTGGATGGAAATCCAATGGCTAAGATTGAGGGGCTCAAATGAAGAAGATGAAGGCCGGTGGCTGTGGGCGGCTTGGATGGTGCCACGTGACGCCATCTGGGCCGTTCATTTTCCAATGCTTGTAGCTGGTGCCACGGATGTCAGATTGGGTCGATTTTCATGCCGTTAGGCTGCGATCATCGATCCGAATCCATCCGTGTGGTTGGATTTGTTGTCTAAAGTTTGGAATTACACCACCTTGATCATTAACCTTTGATCTTTCTCGAACTGCATCTGATACTACGGAGGTCCTATCAGGGCGATCTTAGAGGCGCTGGACTCCAATCATCGCTTTAATTAGATCCGTGCGGTCGGATCTTCAATCCGAGACCTCGATAAATATCTCCTTGTCCCTTGGTCATAAAAAGAGGTGAATTAACCTATATTTTGTATAAAATAATCTAAATGCAGAATGATGCATGCTATATAATATTTATAATGCTGAATGCTTCTATGACACTAGAAACATGCATAAATAGACATTTCATGCCAATTAAATGTGTGCACATCAGTGGAGTTCCTAAACCTCCAATACGGTACTCTAATAGTAGCAAAGTATAGGATAAGATTCCTGAGCTCTCTTGATTTACTGGAGGAATTGCATCAAACGAGGTAGAGTTGAAATGACAATTTGAGTAGGGACTGAGCCTTCTCATAAATTGGCCACCATTTAGACAAGAACCTTGGCAGAATTGGTAGAAAAGACCATGCTAGTTGAGAGGCAAATCGACCGGTTTGCGCAACATGTGCAGGCTACCCAAGGTTACGATCACTCTTGGGGTAAGGACCGTAAGTAGGGCTAGAAAGCAAAGGGATACACCTCAATGAAAACCAGTGATGTGTGGAAAAATTATGAAGAAAAGATTTTGAAACCGTGTTGTAGTTGTAAAGAATTTGTGATCAAATAAATTAACTGGAGGTAAGTTCGGGTCAAACACAGGAAGGCAAAAAATGCTTAGTTAATTGCTTGATTATTTCTTTTTAGTTTTTATTGCTTTTGTAATTTTTATAAATTTTTAAATAAGGAAAATGGAGGTGAGAATATAGAGAAAATATCACAGGGGCAACAAAGTTGATGAAAATAAACTGTCTATCAGATGAAAGTTTATTACAACTAATATGTGAAAATAAAATACAATAAAAGTAAAAGGAGGATGAGAGAAAGGATTCCGAGTAGCTATCCATTGGTTGCTTGCTAGAGACAACCCGAGGAAAATGGTGAGAAGCCAAAGATGAGGGTGAGGTTTTAGGATGAAGGTGGTGCAGTCCAAGCAGTTGGTGAATGAAGGTAAGAGGTGAGAACTTAGATTATGGGAATGGTAGTGAGAGAATAGGACCTAAATCTATGGTGAGTGGGGGTAAGAGGGTAGGTTGATTTTTAACCTATGAAGGGGGTTGATAGGCAAGTCCTTAGGTGGCCATATGAAGGTGGTGAGGAGAGGGAGATTCTACATTATTGTGGAGCCTAGGCAGTTGGAGAGTAGTTTGTGCGCACGGAAGGCACGTTGGTTAAGAGTAGGGATGGCATAGGTGGCTAGCATGGAGGGGGCATGCGGGTCGAGTGCATGGAGAAGGTGCAGACCTAGTTGGCGTGTAAGGAATGCTCACCGGTTGCTGGAGCGCACAGTTGGAGTGTGGCTAGTGCACGACAGCTGGAAGTTGAGGTGGAGGTGATCCCCTCCTTGTCATTTTGCAAAGATACCTAAGTGCCCTTCAAATTTCTTTTGGATTCAAGGGAAACTTAGGTACAATAGAGGTGGACTTTAGTATTGGGAGGGAACACTGCGGGAATGCCCTTGCATCTCCTTGAATTTGACTTTTTTTTTCTCTCTACTCATGTAAAATGTGAATTTCTCTACTCCCATTCCCATCCATGTTTATTCCTGCATAAATTATGATTATTATAATATATACAAATTATGTACAAATGCATGCATGAACTTAATTTGCCTAGAATGCTTATGATGCATTATTTACAACTTAATAATGCTATGCAATTCTAGGAATTGATATAAAATGGGCATATTATTTTTAATAAACATGGAATTATCACACTCTCATGCCTATCTTTTGCTAGTCCCTAGCAAAACATAGGTGAATGCAAAGCTCTAAACTATGATGTGTGAAATGACTTGACACCTATTAGCCAACCAATGTTAAGGAAGTTATAAGGGTTGTTATTCCATAAGGGCCCAACAACACTAGAGAAAGACACTTAGAACCAGGTTTTCACTGAACCTTTTAGTTTCCTTTTATCCTTAGTCTTTAGTCATGACGGTAGATTTCTTAGGCTCAAGGGTCTACCCAAGGTTTGTTAAACCATGAGTTTAAAGTGCCTGTGCTTAAGCGTCTGCCTTACTATATTTTTTTTGCTTTTTCCTTTTATTATTTCTTTTCTTCCCTCATTTTTCTAGGTGAGTGGCTCTCCTTCATCCGTTCATGAACATCACCTCAGCAAAATTCAGGGAAGCTTAGGACACTTGGCTGGGATCTGGACATCCTACAGCTAGAGGTAACTCCAATGTAATATGCCAGCTATGCCAGCAGGACCTTTGTTAGTTTCGATATGAATTAAGTTCAATTAATGCAAAGGCTCCTCAATCCCGGCCTTAGTGAAACTCTCAAGGTTGTGGTTACTCGCAAGTCAAATAAAGTGTATGGAATTTGGACACTTAGGTTACTCAACCTCCCAAACCAGAGGGCGGACCAACGAGCCCTATACTTTCTTCCTTGTTAACCTTTGACCTCAATTAAAAGAATTCTTTAAGAATTCAGTCTAACCCCAAGTCCTAGACGACTTCTTTAGTTGATTAAGCTAACCATAGCCTAAAGGGCCTTATGGGTTAGGTTCTCTTATAATTCCCTAGACTTAGTGGCTTCTAGTTATCTAGATTTCACTAATTCTAGGTAGAGTTATGCAACTATGCTATTTACAAAGGTTTTTTTTATATATGAAAAATAAACAGAAAATTCCATAGAGTTGACAATTTTTTTTAGGAATATATTTATCCACCCCCCCCCCATACCTATCTAATGTAATGTCCTTATTGCATTGCATATGCATGTAAAAGTAGACTGTGAAGATAACACTTGAATATTGCATTGAAATTTGGGTCAGCTTACTTATCTGAGGAGAGTTGTTCTATGCTACATATTCAACCCATTGTGATAATGCAAATCTGCACACTAACAAAATATATTTTGTACTTCGTGTTGGTGCATAAGTAATTAGGCATCTTAATCATCTCTTAGTTGTGGTTTTTATGATAACAAATAACTCATACATGCAAAGCTTATAATTAACAATCAAATACCTTCTAGATATGTATTTTGGTTTTTGTAAGGAGTGGCATGGAGAATTAAGGCTTAAAAAAGGCTCAAAAGAGGCATTTGATGATGTAAGCCTCATTGATATCATGTGAAGTCCAAGGCACTCTAGAAAAGAGATTGAGGAGACCAAATTGAAGGCATCATAGCAAGAACATGGTCATGAAGACAAGGAAAGGACATGGATGTCTTTTAAAGAGTATTGAGTTTAGGTCTCAATGTAATCTAGTATACATAAGTTGTAATTTTTCATTTATTTTAGGGGTTTTTACATATATACCCTTATAATCATTGGATATTACATCCATACCCCTATAATCTTTGTAATTACTTAAATACCCCTGCAATATTTCTTCCGTTAACAAAACTACGCTTCCGTTAATCTGTCGTTTGGTTAAACTATAACGATCGTTATCTTAGGGATATTTTTATTAATGAACGGACAATTGAGGGGGTATTTACATAATTACAAAGAATACGAAAAACCTCATTCAAAATATTCACTCTCAACCTCGAAATCAGAGCACAATTGCACCTTAACCTAGTGGCTCTAGGACTCTAAACACTTTAGATCATAGGTTCACCTAAACCCACACATAGGTCACGCCCACACACACGTAGGCATAAGCAGGTGTGTATGCACAAGCGCAAGCACACACCTACGCGTGAGGGAGCCCATCTCAACCTCGAGCAAGAGGCATACAGGCGCAAAATGTTATATGCATCGCAGCTCAACTTAGTGCCATTGATGCGGCACTAAGCAAAAGTCGCGATTAGCTTGGTTTTTACTTAGTTAAGGGGTCAAATTAAGTATTAATTAGGGTTCTGATTCATAATTAAACTACATAATCATGTAGATAACATATAGGGCTTTAGATTGGTATAGTTACTTTAGGTTAAATAAATATATAAATATATTTTTAAATTAGTTGAAGTTAAGGATATTTACATGTTATAATTAGTTCTTATTACTTATATACATTATAAATTAGTGAATTATTTATACACTTGAGACTTAATTTGTTAATTTATATAATTACATGATTAATTAAGATATTTAATTAATTTAATTAGATGTTTTTAGATATTTACACATTTATCCATATGGATTATATAGTTTACATATAAATTATACGATGTACATGGTATTATACGTTATAAATAAGATAATAAATATAATTAAAATAAGTCAAACTATAATTTGTTAGAATACAATATAGATTAGTTTATTAGTTAATTAAATTACTAATTTACATTAGCTTAACTTATAATATGCACTATTGACTTATATGAATACATATATAATACATAACTAAATATATATATAACATAAATAGATTATTTTACATAATACATACCATAAATAGCAGTTTAAGTTATAGACATACATACTAATATACACGTATAGTTATGTATATAAATATATAAGTTATATATACAATAGGAGATTTTACATATGTACCCCTATAATAATTGGATGTTACGTCTATACTCCTGTAATCTTTGTAATTACGTAAATGTCCTCTCAATCTTCCCTCCATTAACAAAAATACCTTTGACATAACGACCGTTATAGTTTAACCAAATGACAGACTAATGGAAGGGTAGTTTTGTTAATAGAGGGAAGATTGGGGAGTATTTACATAATTACAAAGATTACGGAGGTATAGACATAATATCCAATGATTATAGAGGTATATATGTAAAAACCCTTTTATTTATCGAAATTGTAAGGAGAACCCTCATGCTAGTCAACTTAGGCATATTATAAGTGGTCCATGCATAATCAACCCTCTAAGCACTCTAATTAGATTACTAATATTAAAATAGGGTTAATCATGCCTAATTAGCTCCTATTTAGGTCATTAATCATTAATCACTTTTTAATTACACACTAATGACCTTAAGAAAGAAAGTGGATTAGTTTATTTCCCTTTTGCACCTCAAAATAAGCAGATAACGTTAGAAGCTAATGTTAACTACGATTCTGGGGTTCCAAAATGCCAATTGAAGGGAATTATGAACTTTAGTTCTAACATTAAGTAGCACTTAACGTTATCACCTAATGTTAACTAGGTTGAAAAAGTGCTTTTCGAAAAAACTTTTTTGCCTATTGGTTGCACACATCTAAGGGCATTTTTGAACGTTGGAGTATTGTGTGTTTAACAAGACGATATCAAACATGGAGACATTATACATGTCTTTTGACGAGTCACTCAAATCAACTTCTACTCCCATAGGTGATGATGATGTTGATGATGATGATGAGGCATGCACCCTCCTTCATTAATGAATTTAACATACCTAACACTCAAAATGTCCATTACTTGCCAAAGGATTGGACATTTCTAAAGGATCATCTTGAAAACTTGATTTTAGGTGACGTGTCAAAGGGTGCTCAACCAAGATCAAATTTTAAAGGCTTATTTGCATTTAATGCCTTTGTTTCTTAAGTAGAACCAAAGACTATAGAAGAGGCCTATAGTGATGGGTCTTGAATCCTAGCTATGTAAGAACTCAACCTATATGAGAGGAATGAGATTTGGAATTTGGTTCCTAAGCCTAAAGATCACACCATTATTAGTACAAAATGGGTCTTTCAAAATAAATTGGATCCAGAAAGGTAGTTAAAAATATGGCTAGGATTGTTGCTTAAGGTTATAACGAAGAAGAGGGCAAAGATTTTGCTGAGGTCTATGCATCGGTTGTTAGGCTTGAATAAATTAGAATGCTCTTCGCTTTTGCTTTTACTTTTACTTTAGGCTCTTTCAAATTGATGTGAAGAGTGCTTTCCCTAATATGGTTCTAAAAGAAGATGTTTTTATAAGGCAACCACCAGGGGTTGAAAGTCTATGATATCTAGATCCTCTTTATAAACTCAAGAAGGCCCTTTGTGGACTTAAACAAGCACTTAGAGCTTGGTATGAAAAATTGAGAACCTTCTTATTAGAGTCAAAATTTCAAGCAGGTCAAGTTGATTGTACACTTTTAATTAAAATAAGGAAGAAAGATATTCTTTTAGTGCGAATATACGTTGATGACATAATATTTGATTATACTAACCAAGAGTTGTGCAAGAATTTCTCTATGTCTATGCAGGAAAATTTTGAAATGAGCATGATGGGGGACTTAAATACTTCTTGGGACCTCATATTTCTCAACTAGACAAGGTGATCTTCGAGTCAACCAAAGTACAACAAAGTGACGCTCAAGAAGTTCAAGATGGACATATCCAAGGGAAAGAACACACTAATGAGCATAACAACTCACTTGGATGCAAATGCAAATAGTAAAAATATAGATTAAAAGAAATATAAAGATATGATAAGCTCTTTATTATACTAAATCGCTAGTAGGCCTGACATTTTGGTTGCTACTTGCCTTTGTGTTGGATTTCAAGATAACCTTAAGGAATCTCACCTAAATATTGTTAAAAGAAAATTTCAGTATTTAGTTGATACTAGTGATTATGATTTATTTTACTCAAAATTTGCAAGCTTTGATCTCATAATATATAGTTAGTGGATTATGTAAGTTCAAGAACAGATTACAAGAGTATTAGTGACACTTGCCATTTCTTAAGTGATTCATTAGTCCTTTGATTTTTCAAACAAACAAAATTGTGTAGCCTTATCTACAATTGAGGTGGTGTACACGGTTGCTACCTTGGCATGCTCACAAACTCTATGGATGAAACAAACTCTTAAGGACTTTGGATTAAATTATTTAAGGTCCATGGTCATTAATTGTGACAATACTAGTACCATAAATCTTTGAAAAAAAATCCAATTAATTATTCTAGAACCAAGCATATTGAAGTTACACATGATTTTCTTAAGGATAATGTACTTAAGAGTGAAATTCAATTGAGATTTTGTCTCTACAAATGAACAATTAGCGGATATATTTACTAAATTAACCTCTCAATTATGAGAAGTTTAGTAAGATTAGAAGGAAATTAGGATTATGTAGGATGCTAGACATAAAGCCTAGAACATTAATTTATTAGTTCACTCATGGAATTTCATTGGATCATGATTCATATAAGCAATAATGGTGGCATCCCTATAGACTCATGTGAGATTGACATCGTCATTGAGTATTTGAGTGAAAATGTCACAACAATGGATATTTTAAGCATCCCTTGCTTTTACTCTTTCACTATCTCCTTCACCTTCCCATTTCAACCCTCTCTTTGCAAGAGGCAAGAAACCCATTTTCGTGCTCTCCTTGCAACCCAATTTTGGAGGTGATCTGGAGGGTCTAAAGGTGATCTAACATTATATCACAACCCCTCCAAGGGTGATCTACCAAGTAAGGGCTTCATTCCACTTTTTTTTCATCATGTTTTCATCTTTTAATCTTGATTTTGTTGTGGTGTTTCGAATCTAATCTTAGATATGGAATTATATGTGGTTGTTATGTTGTTTTTACCGCTCATAACATCATTACAATGCCCCTTTAGGAGATCAACACCTTGATCACCCAATTTCACCTTGTTTTGGATAAAATCAAGGCTATCTAACATTAGCTTGGCCAAATTTTGTCCACTTCAACCCTATCTTGTATCAACTTGATTCTTTTATTCACAAACCTTTCCTATGGCACCAAAGCTTCCTAGAATGTTTAAGAAGGGAAAAGAGAAGGGAGTGTCTATCTAAGAAAATCTTCCTTCCGATCCTTTTCAACAAGAGTTGTTCAAGTTTGCCAACTTCGATCAAGCTAAGGAGCAATTGGTTAAATATACTATTATGAGTGTCGTCCCTATCCATCCCATTATGTGGAAGGATTTTGATGAAATACATGTGAAACACTACTTTGATTTGAATGGTTTTTGGAACTACTTGAACTGTGACACAAATTGTATCCATTATCCTTTTCTCACCAAACTATGGTTTGAAAATCTTACTTAGACCAAGACTAATAGTGAAATTCTCATTGGTATTGATCTACCAGATCATCACATCTTCTTAGACTCCAAAAAAGTGGCTTAGGTGTTTGGAGCGCCTCATGAGGGTGCTACTCTTTGTTCCTTATATGGTGACATCAATTTTCATAACATCCTTAGATATCTTGCTCCATTGAATGCTAACATTGTGGGAAACTTTAAACTTGTCCCCAAGTCCATATTCGACATCCCAAAACTCTTTGTTTGCGTTCTTTATTTTGATTTGTATCCAAAAAAGACATCTAGTGGCTTCAATCATATTACTTCCAACTTGACTTTTGTTGTCTATGTTCTCATGGAGAAATTTTTCATCAATTGGCCAAAAATCATTATCAAGGATATGGGTAAAGAATCGACTAATTTTCTTCCATTCTCTAACACAATTGCTCACATTGCCTAATTTTTTCATGTCCCACTTAGTGGTCTTCAATTGTGTTGCATCACAAAATTTGATTGTTTCACCCGTACCACCTTAAAAAGATATGAAAATACTAAGTTATGGGGGTGATGGTGATGAGGATGATGATGATGATGATGATGACAATGACAGCGAAGCTCAACCCATGGATGATAATGCAAATGTTAAGGATGATGACGTCGATGACGATGATGGAGGTGGAAGCTCCTTTTCTTATCCAAGCTTGGGATACATGTATGAATACTACCCCAAGGAGGTTCCATGGCCGAAGCCATGGGTTTGGTTACGTAGTTATGAAAATCCTCATGAGGATTACTCTTCATATGCTAATGCTGACATGGTTGAAGGGAGAAACTACTTGGTTGACTCATTGGAAAGCATGCATCTCCAAAATAAAGCCTACAACAACTATTTTGTCAATGTCCAACATCACTTTACCCAAGAATTATCCAAGGTGCTAAGGATATTCAAGAGATCAACCAGGATGTAAATCACTCCAGTGTAGCAAGTCGAGGAGGCATAGCTGGTGGGGATGCTCATCATCATGGACTTTGCTCTAGTATGTTACATTAGTTTAATGCATGTAGCTTGCCATTATCTCTACTAGAATGCATGTAGTGTATGCATTTAGTTTGCATTAGTACTTAGTTTTTCATTTCTAGTTGTGAAGAATTCTAGCTACCCAAGGCTTGTATTAAACTTACATTTGTGAGCATGTGTAGTAGCTACAAACATTTTCTGTGTTTGTTGAATCTTTTATTTTCTATATATGTGTGTGGTTTTGATGATTTGCTCCTATATGCTTGTCTCTTTCTAGTTAGCTATCTTTCATTATATGCTTAGATCTTTTTGATATGCCAAAAGGGGAAAGATAGTACATATGAATTTTCCTTAATTGATTATGGAATTATAGGGAAGCATAGAATAACAGGAGTTTCCAAAATCCCTTTATGTGGAGTGTTTGTCATCATCAAAAAGAGGGAGAATGTTGGTGCATAAGTAATTGGTACCTTAATCATCTCTTAATTGTGGTTTTGATAATAACAAACAATTCGTACATACGAAGCTTATAATTAACAATCAAATAGCTTGCAAATATGTATCTTCATTTTTGTAAGGATTAACATGCAGGATCAAGGCATAAATAAGGTTCAAAAGAGGCATTTGTTGATGCAAGCCTCACTAATATCATGTGAACACCAAGGCACTCTAGAAAAGAGATCATAAAGATCAAATTGAAGGCATCGTAGCAAGAACTTGGCCATGAAGACAAAAAAAGATCAATTATGTCTTTTAAAGATTATTGAGTCGAGGTCTCAATGTAATATAAAATCCATAAGTTATAATTTTTCATTTATTTTATAGAAATTGCAAGGAAAACCCCCATGCTAGTCAAATTAGGCATATTATAAGTAGTTCATACATAATCAACCCCTTATGTACTCTAATTAGATTACTAATGTCAAATTAGGGTTAATCGTGCCTAATCAACTGCTAATTAGGTTACCAATCATTAATCACTTAATTACACACTAGTGACCTTAGGAAAGAGAGAGGATTAGTTAATTTCCCTTTTACACCTCAAAATAAGAAAAATAGGGCAGATAATGCTGGTACCTAACATTAGATGCTCGTTTAAGGGTCCAAAATGCCAATTTTAGGGAATTGAGAACTTTAATCTAATGTTATGTACCACCTAACATTAGCACCTATCGTTAACTGGGCTAAAAAAGTACTTTTCGAAAAAGCATTTTTGTCAGTTGGTTGCACACATATGAGGGCATTTTTTAATGTTGGAGTGCGTGCCCCTTATATACGGAGAACCTCCCCAACCATTTAAGAACTCTTAGACACATGACTTCCATATTCTTGAGAACATTAAGGCCACATAGAGCTTGCCCATTTACTCTACAACCTCTCACAAGCTCCCTTGTTGCTAGTTGAGCCCTCCATTACTCTTCAATGTCTTTTAGGGTTTTGATACACACTCTCCCTCCAGTGCATAATCACACATCTATAAAGGGAGTAAAGAGAGTGTTTAATCAAGGTCTAGATAGTCCATTTATTTTTGTTTGCATATCTAGTATTGAGGATTATCCATAAGACTTTATTTATAGTATTTAATTCTTGAATTCTTCTTCTACTCATATACTTGTCGTAATTCAAGGACCTTAGGTCTAGGTCCCTAATCCCATGGGGGTGAGGGTTTAAATTTTGATTAGATTTCAAGTGTGGGTTGTAACAAGTGTTTAGGTACCCCACAAGTAACTAGGTTAGTTTTTCTAAGTTGACTTGGGGTAAAATCCTAGGTTGAAAAACCTAGGTAGTGATTTTTCTCTCTAAGGGTTTTCTGCTATATATCTAGTCTCGTGGCTGGCTTGCGATATCTATTTGCATTTAATTTTTCTCTAGATTTTAATAAATTGTGTGTTTTTTTAATTATCTTTTAATTCGCCATTAGCACTAGTCATCCCCACCCTAGTGCTTTTACTTCAATAACCCACAATCCTTTAGCATATTAAATAAAAGCTAATGTCCTTGGATTTATCTTCCTGTAAAAAAACTTGTGGTATTGAATCCCATGCGGTAACCAATTAATAATAAATTTCCCTCTATAGGCGATTATCAACTACAACCTACTTTAGTTGGGTATTCATTAATTCACAGCTACCTATAATATGCAGCATAACCTCTCTTAATCCCCAGCCACATCCCATTCTTATCCCTAATCCTATGTATAGTAGGCATGACTGTATTTACAATTAGAAAGTGGAGTCATCTTCTGTTTGCATCTCCTATCAACTTCCTTGGGTTGTGCAATACAAAGGTGACTCAAGCTATATAGTGCAGAGGCTAAGCTACAAATAGATTTTGCAAGACAAATATGCACCAAGCCATAAAATGCACAAGCCAGTTGAATCTCTACAAATCTGACCTTCACACCTTCTATATTACACATCTGACGTCCCTAGCTAGACCTCCTATATTACAAATTCGACCTGCATAATGGCACTCTAGCAACTACCCTTCCAACCCCCATATACCAAACCAAGACAACCACATAGGATTTTCCGCAAAGAAATAACCATCCTAGAGCAATCAAAACCACAATTGTAATCGACACAACAAATCATAATGCCCACTATCATGACCCATAATGGAAATCAACTATACAACAGAAGAAAAAAATAATATTGGTAATGCATGTTCAATGAAGAAATGACAATTTATTAGCAGTAACATTCATGCTTAATCGAATGGATCAACATAATACACACACATGATGCACCTTGACCTCTTGAAAACCATATACAAACCCTTTGCATGACATTTGAATAGCATAGCCAATATTGTAGTCCATGGAACCCTAACCCTAATCAAAGCAAAACAATCGCAAAGCCAAAAACTAGAATCGACAAAACCCAAAACCTAATAAAGGGAAAATGAACCACAAACCCACAATAGAAATCCACGAAACCCTAACCCCTAATCAAGTAACAAGAATCACAAACCCCTGTTAGGAATCCAAGAAACCCTAATCAACAAAATATGAATTGCAGACCCACAAAACAAACCAATGAAGCCCTAACCCAAATCAACAAAAAACGAATCGCAAATCCATAATGCATCCAAGAAACCCTCACCCTAATTAAGGAGAAACCCATCGCAAGAAAAGCATACAACCTAACCCTACTCATGAATCACAATACGGTAAGACAACCTATTGACCTGCATGAGCATCATCAACATACCTCCCTACATGCTTACATCATTCCCACAAGATTGGCACGCCCTTTCACTTGTCAACTCCTCTTCTAGTGAAGGTGGGAAAGGACAATGCAACATGCAATGGTCCTAATCACAATGGGAGACTAACTACTTGTGGGAGAAGCCAAAACGAGCACAACAAGATTTCCTAAGGGGAACACAAAAGAACCTATCCCATTTCCCTGATTCCAAGAGGGTGCGGGACTGGGAAATTGCAAAAGTCCAAAAATCCTAGGATTTCACTATCCCACAATTAGGGGTACCCAAGTGCAGTATACCTTTCCTCATCCCCCTAAACAAATGGTCCCTAAGACAAAGCTTTGCATCTATCATATCATGTTCACGCTAAATAATGTTTGATGGAGTGAATATCATGGAAAGTTTGGAGCCTTATGGCCCTTTCTTCAAGTTTATTCCAATGGAGAAGCCATAGATTAGGTGCATACTCCAACGATCAGGTTTCCAAAAACATAACGAGTGCAGTACGATCAAGTTGTACTAATGTAGGAAAGAAACATGATTTCTCTTGCATGCTGAAGTTATACATAATTAGTAGACAAAAAGTTATCATTTATAATTGTGTATGTGAAATAGATGATACTTTTAATTACACCTTTTCGACATACTCTTCCATCGCTATCTACCGTCCATCTTTGGTTGTTGCAATATGTTATAGCAATAATCTCCAGGAATTTCGGATGGTATACCAATATCACCGGTAGTGTCTCTTCCCTCCCACACCTAATTTCCTAGTTTGTCTCCACATCTCAGTCAAACTCACTTGTAGGATCCAATCAACCAAAAGTCAACCGTTCAAATATTTCCGACTGACCAAGCTAATCATTTACTGTCGATGACTCTCAAGACAAGTTGATGAAAACTAATACACTTCGAGCGTTTGGTGGATGCGTATGTTATTGTTGAGAGTTGGAACATTGGTCTTTCACGTGGAAGGTCGAATATTCAATCACAACTAGATCATTCAAACAGGTTCGATTGATATACACTGGGATCCAACTAGTGGCAAACGGAGAACTTCAAATATCAAATTAAAAGCATCTGCAAGGTCCCATAATATCAATTCAACAATTATTGTACCCAAATAAAATGAAATGTGACGATCACATGTTAAATTTATCCATATCAGAGAGACAGGGACAGGAGCAACCGTCGGCAGCAACTCGTGAGCAAAGAAAGTGGGCGTAGATTCAACATCTGCCATGAGAGTGATTGATCTCCATTTAGATGCTACGTGGTTGTAAAGGGTCTTACTCTACACTACTTACCTATACTGGTGATTAAAACATGAAGCACATCACGAGAGAAGATTATTGATTAATTTTCGACTGAGGAATAAATCGAAAACTGCACATGGTGCTTTTGAATTTCACGATTATAATGGTGATTTTCAGTAGGCAACCAAGAATAACTGTTGCATCTTTCAGTTCACTCAAATGTCAAAACATCAATATTTTTGAGTAATGAACCTGCCACTTCCATTCCCACTACACACTTTCCTTATAATAACACGCAATTGAAGCTTTTTGTACATGAAACATTATGTACAATCATATAGTACACTTAATTGTACATTGACCATACATACCGTAATAAGTGTGTCTTTTCCAAGGAATAATAATGTTGGCTGCATCACTGGCAGAAAAAAAACAACCCATGCCAAGACAAGAAAACATTGTCAAGCTATATTTGCTCCAGATGGTCATCTGGAACGCAATGAGGTAAAAGGAAACCATTGGTGAATCTGTGAAAATCACTAAAATGAATAGGTAATAGAAAGCTATCTAGTTAAGCTTTACCTGCTACAAGCAAAATCAGGGCAGATCAGAAAAAGTCTGCAGATTTTCCAATATAGATTTTTCTCTTAGTTAGAAAACTCGTTATAGCATTCCTTTGCCACCCCTTGAAACTCCTGCACCAAATAGCCACAACAAGAACCCATAAACTACCACTTTCTAGTTTACTCAATGCATAACAGAATACAAGGAATTATGATAATCATCACATTTCAAAACGGGCATGGGCATTTTTTCAAATGAGTTTAGCATTCTAAGAGAATACTTGTGGGGCAAATATCTAAAGTAAACTCCTTTTATGTTAGAAATATTATAGAAGATGCCCCAACAACCATTCATGCAGTGCATATGCTACACACATATTTAGGTTTCCATACCAATAAAACAAAAAATCAATCCTTTCTAGATTGTATCCAATGTATATCTGATTTTCCGACCCCCTTAGCATTTCCAGGCAGATTCCTGCAGTCTTTGTGTAGTATACATTAGGCAATGACCATGTACCTTTTGAGGTCTTGGGCAGATATCTTGTAGGAAGGAGGATTAGTAATTATGTCAAAATCCACTTGACACAACACTTCTGGAACCATCATGACCTTGAATAGCTTTCGGAACCATGCTTTTGGGTTCCATACAAGTCCACATATCACCTTCCATAACCTGCAGAACTTAGGAGATCCTCTTGAGACTAGTAAGTAGGAAGCTAATACATCCTTTCAAAAAAAAAAGTAGGAGGCTACTACATACACACCACTTTTGCAGATCTCTATATAATAGTGTATTCTTCACATCTAACAATTGGAGGGCCATCACGGTTCACTACCACAGAAATGAAGTTTCAAAAAAGTAGTCTAGCGTCATATGTCTGAATGAACCCTTTGCTACTAGTCTAGGCTTGCAACTCTTTAACCTATCTCTACTTTGGAGAAAATCCTATTGATAAAATTGCCGAGCATGCCATAGAGAATTGCATGAAGGAAGCTCCAAGACATGTCATAGAAATATGTTTAGACATGAGATGCATAGTGCAATTACAAGGGCCTTGCCATTGAGCAATAGCCAACTTATGCCTAGTCTACTTGGAGGGTTAGGGAACTTGGCTTGCAAATTGAAACTTGGGTTAACACCCATTTTTGTTCACTTTGCAAATAGGGATTAACACTAGTTTTTGTTTACTTGAAATGGACCTCAAAGGTATGCCAAAGAATAACAAAACCCATGTTTTGCTTAGCACCCCTCCTAACTAGTGCTGTGTTATAGCATAACATAGGTTTGGATGAGCAAAACTCGAGTTTCTAATACTAGAGTTAACCATCATGTAGATAGGGGTTAACAAGAGGAATAGAGATAAGAGCATCACCTTATACCATGCTCACTCTAGATCCAATTATAGAAAAATAACATACCAACTCAATGAGAGTAAAATCAACATCAATAATATGGACAGTCAACACTGGACCATAACATTAATACCCCTAATAAGTTCAATAGTACAGCACAAGATACCAATTTATCCCTCCCAACTTCAGTAGGCGAATAAAAGCAGCATGTTCAAAATCCAAGGGTGAATATAAAAGAAGTCTCCACCTAAATAGAAAAGTTGAATAGGAATTTATCGTCTTGACCCCCATAGGATGCAATAGACCAACATAAGACCCAATAAACTCGTGGACCCATTAAACACACTAGACACACATAAGACCTGACCAATATCAGGATGAGGCAAGTCCATTATTTCCTCATTGGGTTGGATCTTGGATTAAGGAGTTAGGACCCATTACCTTGTGGAGTCAAGTTTGACCAGTTAAGTGAAATCAGGGCAAGCTTGACCCGATCCAATTGACACCCTTAATCTCTACTAGTGATGGGACCTTAATTATCAAGAAATTAGAGAAGCATTCCAGGGATGGACTTCTCATCTTTCTAAGTGTGGTCGGCTCGTCTAGCTACCCTCAATGCTCTCTTCTTTGCCTTTGTACTATCATGTTGTACTAAGAACATATGTGCGACGTTGAAACTGTGAAGATTTGTGGAAGTGGAGCAGGCCTTGGCACGTAGAAGATCCCACGTGTGGAGAGAGAGAGAGAGAGAGAGAGAGAGAGAGAGAGAGAGAGGTGAGAAGAGAGAGAGAGAGAGGGAGTTGTTATGGAAGAAAATGATTTATTGCAATTCCATCAAAAGTAACATAAGATCTCTATATATATAGAGAGATTTTCCCTACCTCTAAATATGGAAATCAGTAATTAACTCAATGATTTGCTAAAAATAGTAATTAAATACCCCACTAACAACTTTAATTATTTGACACCTAACATACTAAAATAGGCTAACTTGGACCTAAATCAACCCTAAACCTAAACCACTAGAGCGGGCACCCTTCATAACCAACCTGCCACATGCCCCACTGTGCCACGTGACAGTCCACGTGGTAGACTGCATTCTCCACACTCTTCCTCAAGTTGAGGCTGGAAGGACAATGACTTACTCAACTTGTAATGAGGTTAGAGCCCTCACCATTCTTCATCTTCTTTGAACTCCAAACTCTCGATCTTTTCTTTGATAGAAGTCACAGTGTAGTCTTTTGCAACCTCCGAAATCATTACCTCTTGGACAACCTCAATAGTCATCGCGACAGCCACTATAGTCTTCTCTTCTTGAAACATGGCTCAAATCTTTTTAAGGTCTATAGTGTCAAGGAATCCACACGTGAGGTGCTAGTAGGCCCACATGCTAGTTTCCCAAACTTATCCCAGCATCAATCTTGCGAATGATTGGTGTGTCCGCAATGTTGACATGGTGGATAGACTCGACCTGAGCCTCGACCATGTCCTCTTCTATGTCCTGCGCCTCCATCAAAAGTAGCCAATGCAATGTTTTAAGACACCATAACTTTGCTAGATCCTGTTTCTGGTTCACCAAGCTTCTCAAGACGACTGTAGATCGTCTCAAGATCCATCTCTTCATCCAATGCCAAAATTTGGTCATGTGCTGACTAATATCGGAGATGTAACCCCGACAAGAATCTTGCGACTTACCACCTTTCACATGTATTAGCCTGCTTGCTACAGACAACCTTGTAGATCTCAAGTTCTTCAAATAATGCCCCCATCTTCGAATAATATTTATTAAGGGGAAGATCCACTTGATTCGCCATCCAGATGTGGGTATATATGTCGGTGATGTGGGCATTGCTGGGCTACTTGGAGTATCCTGTCTCCAAGGAATCCTGCATCACTAACGTCGACTTCTTGTATAGCATATTTGAGGTAATAGATGGATCGACTGAATTCATCAGCCAATTCATCACCATGTAATTCTCTTTCTCCCACTTCTTCTTCATCATGTCCTTAGACTCAAGTTCCTCTTCCAATAGGACATGCACTTTGTCTTGGCTGCCTAAGTCAGAGAAAATGACTTGTTTTATTCTCAAATGAAACCCTACACCTCTTTATATAGGAAGAGGTGTTGGGAAAATTACATCATAAATCCAACAGGACAAGAAACATGACAAATGACTCTAATAACTCTAATAAGTGCCCTACCAACACTCCCCCTCAAATTGGAGCATATATATCTATGATGGTCAACTTGGAACAACACTTATCAAAAGCAGATCTGGCAAGTAGCTTCGTGAATATATCTACAATCTGATCTTCAAATGATACAGATGAAGTATAGATAATTCCACGCTGTATCAAGTCTCTAGTGTAGTAGCAATCAACCTCAACATGTTTTGTCCGTTCATGAAATATTGGGTTGTTGGCAATATAAGTAATAGCACGATTATCACATCTCATCTCTATTGGTCCCTCTTCCTGAATATGGAGATCATGTAGAACAAATCTGACCCAAACCATCTCTACAGCTGTCTAAGCCATAGCCCTGTACTATGATTCTGTGCTGGACCTAGATATCACCTGTTACTTCTTGCTTCTCCATGTCACTAAGTTGCCTACCACATAAGTATAGAATTCAGTTGTTGACTTCCTATCTATCATGCACCCTGTATAGTCGGCATCAGAATAGCCAACAACCCTCGTAGATATGCTCCTCTGAAATAAAACACCTCTGCCAAGTGCTTTATTCACATACCTAAGCACCTGTATAACATCCCAATGTTGCCTGGTCAGTTTGTCTATGAATTGGCTGAGCTTTCCTATTGCAAGGGAAAGATCTAGACGTGTAATAATAAAATACAACAATTTACCAACCAAATACCTATATGATCTGCTATCTATAGGCGGAGACTCAGTATTATAGAGATGTCCTTTGGGATCCAAAGGTATATTGGTAGGTTTGGACCTCATCATTCCTGCTTCCTGCAAGATATCAAAAGCATACTTCCGCTGACTAAGAACAATGCCCTTTTTGCTGCATGCCACTTCAATACCAAGAAAATATATGAGCTCACCCAGATCCTTCATCACAAAGACATCAACCAACTTCCTTTTTATCTCAGCTATCCCAGCAACATCATCTCTAGAGAGGATTAGGTCATCCATATAAACAAGGACAACCACGCCCCTTTTACTCTTCCTGACAAATAAAGAGTAATCAATAGAGGACCTTACAAGTCCCATTACATGTACCTCTTTCGAGAGTCTCTGAAACCATGCTCTTGGACTCTACTTCAAGCCATAGATTGCTTTCCTCAATCTGCATGCACACTCCCCCTAAGCCTCATACCCAGGCGGTTGTTGCATATAAACCTCCTCCTGAAGATCTCCATACAAGAACGTGTTCCTGACATCCAACTGATGAAGAGGCCAATCACAGTGAGCTGCTACAGATATCAAAATTCGAACAGTAGACAGTCGAGCAACCGGAGAAAAGGTATCAAAGAAATCTACCCCATATGTTTGGGTAAATCTCTTTATCACCAATCTTGTCTTGTAGAGAGAGATCGTACCGTCTGGGTTGTATTTAACGGCAAAGAACCAACGACACCCAATTGTTCTGGCATGAGGAGGCAAGGTAGTCAAGTCCCACGTCCCTCTAGACTGTAAAGCAGCCATCTCATCCTTCATGGCCTGACGCCAGTTTGGATCCAGCATGGCCTGCTGATGGGAGGTAGGGACATACGTTCCAGATACCGCTGTGAAAGCAGCAAAGGAACTACCAAGGTTAGTAGTGGAGACTGTATATTATGATACTGGGCACAGCTACGTGAAGCCTTTCGAATAGCAATTGGGAGACCAAGATCCTCCTCACTATGCTCAGTAACAACCGGAGTATGAGACTCATCAGAGGAACCTGCACAAGTACCACTAGTAAAACTCACGTCAGTATCAACACATACCTGACTTAGGGAGGAGACAGATGGCTGAGGTGTAGTAGAGGTGTGTTTTTGTCAACATGCATGTTGTCTGTATGTCACAGGTAGCCTATATACCTGAGTATTTTCTGCTCTCTGCCACACAGAGATCTTTGTAGTAGGTATATCCACATGATGTGTAATAGGGATTTACTCCAAGGGAACTGGTGGAATAAGCATAGGAGTCAAATTCCTCTCAAATGTCACTTGATGACCATCTGTAGAGAAATAAAAAATGGGCTCATAAAATATGACATTTGCAGTCACAATGTTTCCTACTACGTGAGTCATAGCATCTGTATCCTTTTTTGGTGCTACAGTATCCCAGAAACACACATTTCACTACTCTTAGAGCCACCTTGTCTCTGCTAGGTCCAAGAATGTAAACAAAGGCAACAGAGCCAAACACGCGAGGTGGAACAATGAACAGATCCTTCTCAGGATAAAGAACCAGCCATGGAACTTGTTCTTGTATGGCTGAGTTGGGCAATCTATTGATCAAATAACATGCAATCAACACTGCATCTCCCCAATACACCTGTGGCACATTGTGCTGGATCAATAATGTTCTAACCACATCAAGCACGTAACGGTGCTTTCTTTCTACTACACCATTCTGTTGCGACGTATGTGGACAGGATGTCTGATGAACAATCCCAAGAGATCTATAAAAACCTGCCAACTTAGATGTATAGAACTCTAAAGCATTATCAGACCATACAATCTTCACAACAGTAGAAAACTGAGTCTTTACTTGTAAGATAAATGTTTCAATCATTGATCAAACATCATATTTTTTTTTCAAAACAAATAACCATGACATCCTGGAAAAGCATCCACAATAAGTAGATAAAATCTATGACCCAATCTGCCTGGGATACGACTCGATCCCCATATATCTATATACAGTAAATCAAAGATAACATTAGAACTATAAGATGAACTAGGAGGAAAATGGGTCATGTAATACTTTCCTAGTTGGCATGCATCACACAATTTCTGTAGCCGGTGAAATATGAGGAATGACACGTCGAAGCCTGTCCAGTGATGGGTGTCCAAGACGTCGGTGTCACTGAAGAGCTATACCAGCACTAAATGAAACCTCACCCTGACACGTAGCGGCAACTGGATTCTAGACCAGATGATACACACCCCCTTCCTCATGTCAACCACCAATCGTCCTCCCTATGAGTTTGTCCTAAAAAATACAACCTAGCTCATCAAATATTGCACGACAGTGCAAGTCTTTTGTAATTCTACTGACAGACAAAAGACAGATAGGAAATTCTGGAACATAAAGAACATCAGGCAATGTAAGAGGAGTCATTGTAACATCTCCTCTACCATGAATCTTACACTGCCTGCCATCTGCTACCTGCACAGATCTCCCTGAGGGAACATTATGAACCTGCTCAAAACACGTCTCATCCCCACTGAGATGTTGAGATGCACCAAAATCCACCAACCACAATGTACTGTTAGTGTTACCAGACCTATAAGTGGAAGTCATACCTGAAGTGGCTAAGGCAACAGTATCTGCAGTAGTAGTAGTCTCCTAGGTCAGTTGGGAGAGATGCTGGATCACAACATCATAGTCTGCATGAGACACCATGTGGCTTCCCTCCTCCAAAGCGACAGCTTGGTTTGCTATGGGAGGTCGACCATGCTTTGTCCAATAAGAGGCCTCTGTATGGCCGATCTTTCCACAATGAGAGCAAATGGTGCGAGGTCTGCCACTCATACCTCGACGACCACACCCTCTCCCCGTGGTGGATGAAGCACCACGTCCTCTTCGTACGGTAGCAACAAGTACAGGGGTTTGTCTACTTTCTGACACGAGTTGCCTAACAACCACCCTGCTCATGCGGCTATAAGCCTCCTCCAGAGATGGAGGCTTAGCCAGAGTAAGGATTTAAGACCTAGCAACCTCATAGTCAGGCCCAAGTCCGTCAAGAAACTGAAGGACAGCATACTCCTTCCTATATGCCCTCTGATTGGCACACGTGCAAACAGGTCAGCAGGCATGATATTTCTTAATAAGCCCCTTTAGGATCGCATAGTACTGCGACAAAGACTAACCCTCCTGTTTGAGACGACCAAGGGCATGGTGAATCTCAAATACTTTGCTAGAATTCTTTTCATGAGAATATGTATCGCGTAGAGAATCCCACATCTCCTTGGCAGTCTTGTAATACATAATCCCATCACCGATCTGAGGCTCAACGGAATTCATAATCCATTCACGAACCATGAAATTATCTTTCTTCCACGTGGCATTCTTCCCTGTTTTATCTTATGGCTCTATCTCCAACAGTAGATGTTCCTTATCATGCCCTTTAACGGTCATAAAGAACGTCTGAGATCATCTAGCATAATTGGCCTCATTCAACTTAGCGATAGGAACAAAGAAAGGAGATTTATAACCTCCGTTGTCCATAGCGGTAACCGATGACACTTCCGAAGAGTCTGAGGAGGCCATCGTGCCTTAGGACTGCCACAAGATGTCACAAGTGCGACCTGAAATCAATATTCAAATTTGACGACTTCACAACCAGAGAGAAGTAATCTCTTGAACATAAGATCTAAGCCAAAGAAATCCTAGAAAACATCTCAAGAATCACAGAGATCCTGTAAATTAGGTTTTAGCACATGTTAGGACGTTAGGACATGTCCTAACAGTGCTTGGGCAGGCTTAATTGACCCCAAGAGCCACTAGTGCGACCTACAGGTGATGAACGGTGGAGGTGGCGGCACTACCGGAGTCAGAGGCGGTGCTCCGGTGACTGGAGGCGCTATCCCGAGGTCAGGGGAGGCACCAGGGCGATGCTTCAAGGTGTTGGACCAACCTTAGGGTGGCGCCGCGACCTCCAGACAGGGCCTCGACACGAGTGGCGACGCTGGCAAGACCTCGGCATGAGGAGCGATGGTGCAAGGCCTTAAGGCTGAACTGCAGACCTCACGGAGGGGCGGCGACGCCTTGTAGTGCTCGAGGCAGGTCCGCTAGGGCCTGCTGGCGGCGCTAATGCTGAAATAAGGCGTACTACTCCTCGCCTTAGGGCCTAGCGCTCGAGTAGCAGGCCTTGCTAGGGCACCAACAGTCGTTGCGACCACTGCAGCAACCTCCTAGGGCAATCGACGGCTGGAGGTTGGCCGACGGCGACTCTTGCTGGTGTAAAATGGGAGTTAGGGTTTTGGTGGAGGGGTACGGAGGCTCATGAAGGGTGGGATACCAGACCGCTGATCTACGATCGCCGCTCTGATACCAAGTCGAAGAAAATGACTTGTCTTATTCTCAAATGAAATCCTACACCTCTTTATAGGGAGAAGTGTTGGGAAAATTACATCATGAGTCCAACCAAACAAGAAACATGACAAATGACTCCAATAACTCTAATAAGTGCCCTACCAACAGCCTACGAAGATCTTGAATACACGTGCTATAGGATATAGTTCGAGGCACCATGAAACTTAATCGAAGTACCTTGAACTATGACATTTCCTTCTCCAGCGTTAATCTGATTCTCGTTGTCAGTCATCCTTGTCCTCAAAGAACAAGCCTTCCTTGTACTGATAGTAAAAAGAATAATCAAGTCATTCTGAGGCTCCGGTACCTTTATATAGAGAGGTACAAAGGAGAAATTACATACCACACCCTTACATAAAGAAATAAATTAAAAGAGCCCTCAAACAACTCAACACTCCCCCTCAAGCTGAAGCATAAGCATCAAGCATGCTCAGCTTGGAATAAAAGTTCTAAAGTCACTTCCTAGAGAGTTCTTTAGTAAAAATACGTCTACAATCTGATCTTTAATACAGATGTAAGGTGTATAGATCTTTTTATCTACGATGGCCTCTCTGATGAAATGACAATCAACTTTAATGTGCTTAGTTCGCTCACGAAAAATAGGATTATTGGCTATAAACATGGCAGCCTTATTGTCACAGTATATAAGAATCGAGCCTGAGACATGGACGCAAAATCTTGTAGCATGGATCAAAACCATAGCAATTCACAAGTAGTTTGAGCCATAGCTCTATTTTATGAGTCAACAATTGGCCTTGAGACCACTGCTTCTTGCTCCTCCATGTAACTAGATTGCCCCCTACAAAGGTATAGTATCCTGTAGTAGACCTCTTGTCCTCATGTGCTCCAACATAATCAACATCTGAATAGCCACACACATCTGTGTCCATGATTCTGGAAGCGAAGCCCCTTTCCTAGGGCACTCTTCAAGTATCTGAAAACTAGAAAATTCCATCCTAGTGGATTTCTCTAGGTGCCTGCATAAACTGACTAAGACTCCCTAAGGTAGTGTCAGGCCGAGTAACTGTCAGATATAATAGTTTGCCAACCATGGCACGGTATCTAGTCACATCCTATAATAAGGGGCTATCGTTATCTACAAGAGGCATCCATAAGCACATATACTGGTTTGCAACCCAACATACCAGTCTTTCTCAGCATATCAAGAACATACGCTGAGACAGCACAAGTCCTCTTTCTATCTGTTGCACTTCAATACCAAAGAAATAGTTGATAGGGCTTAGATCCTTGATCATAAACTGTGACTGTAGCAACACCTTAGTATCTTCTATGCCTTTCTTATCACTGCTAGTCAAAAGTATAGCACCAACATAAACAATAAGAATAACAGAACCTACCTCCCCATGCAATGTAAAGATCGAGTGATTTGCAGAAGACCTAACAAAGTCGTGTTCCTGTACAACATTGCTAAATCTTTCAAATCATGCCCTCTGACTTTGTTTCAGGCCATAAATGGCCTTCTTCAGCCTTCATAGCTTTCAACACTCCCCTTGACTTAGAAACCCTTGTAGTTGCTACATGTATACTTCCTTCACTAAATCTCCATATAGAAAAGCATTCTTTATCTCTAGCTAGTGGACAGTCCAACTTTTGTTGACAGCCACTGACAATAATATCCTGACAGAGTTGAGCTGTGTCACCGAGGAGAACGTCTTAAAGTAGTTAACCCCAAATTGTTGTACAAGGCAAGCTTTATACGTTTTCATAGTACCATCAGGACGACATTTAAGGGTAAGTCAACCAAATCCCATGTGCCACAAGACTGCACAGCTGTCATTTCTTCCATAGCCAAGGTCCAAGATGGATCTTGGAATGCCTCCCAATGGTTCCATGGTACCTAATGATTATCAATAGTCAAAGAAAGTTGTCATTCTGCTGCAAGCAAACTGTCAAAGGACATAAACTATGAACTAGAATGCTTAGCACAAGACCGCTGGGCCTTCCATTATGCTATAGGAAGGTCCAGAGTAGTGCTGTTAGGAGCAAAAGGTACCTAGTCTTCAGACGAATCATCAGCGGCTGGCAAGGACTAAGCAAGAAGGGTAGACAAGGGTTTGTCCACCTGAGGAGTATCCACAGACCTGCGCTGAAAGTGCTTTGGAAAAATATTAGGAACCTCATGATGACGTGGGAAAGCACCAAGATCAGGCAAGTCCGCCTTCTGTATAGGAGGTTCAGAGGGTTGTGGTGGCTCAAAAGGCATAGGAAGGGGGACTTCCAAAGGACGAAAGTATGAGGAATGCTCCCCCTTCTTTTGGTAGTAAAGAATTTCCTCAAAAAATGTGACATCTATCGAAACATAAAATCATCGTGACATAAGATCATAGCACTTGTGTCCTTTCTGAGTTTTGGAGTAACCCAAGAAAATGCAGTTGATAGACCGTTGGGAGATTTTGTCCACCTTGAATAGATGGACAAAACACAACCAAAACTAGCAAGAGTGATGGAAAATAGACAAGTCTTTAATAGGAAACAAAAAAGAATATGGGGTTTTGCCACCCAACACAGATGAAGAAACACGATACACCTGATATGTGGCAATTAAAATAGCATCAGCTTAAAACGAGGAGGGAACATTCACATGAAACGTAAGTGTTTCAGCCACATCTAACAAATGATAAAGTTTACATTCAGCCACCCCATTTTGTTGGGAGGTGTGAACGTAAGATGTCTGATGAATAATTCAAAGAGATTGGGAAAATTGAGTAACCCTGGCATTCACAAATTCTAAACCATTATCACTCCAAAAAATTTTTATAATTGTTGAAAATCGAGTCTTTATTTTTGCACAAATTCTGAATAAGGACAAACACTTCAGCCTTCTCTTTCATTATAATGACCCAACACATCTTGGTACAATCATCAACAAGTACAAGAAAGTACCGAAAGCTTCTAAGACTTTGGACCCGACAGCACCGAAAACTTCTAAGACTTTGGACCCGACATGGGCTCCACACATTAACATGAATTAAATCAAATACAATGTTTATTTTGTGATGAAAAAGAAGACCTATAGTGTTTGCCAAGTTGGCAAGCTTCATAGTGAAATAACTCTAGGAAAGACTGCTCCGGAAATTGACGAATAACATGCAAACTAGGGTGACCAAAACGAAGATGCCATTAAAAGATACTAGTGGCACAGACAACATCGACAGTAGATGTGCAATGTGGAGGTAGTAAAGACCATTCTGCTCAAGTCCACTAATTCGCCTCATCATCTAGAGGTCTTACAAGAAGAAATACTGGTCATGAAATACTACTCTGCACTGTAAGTCTTTTGTAATTTGATTGATAGACATCAAATTAAGAGTAAACTTAAGGGCATGCATAACATTAGATAATGGTAGAGTAGAAGATAGGAAAATATTCCCAAGACTAGTGACTGGCAACAAACCACCATCTGCTACCTTAACCTGGAAAGAGGTAGCAAGATCTTGCAAAGAAGAAAACAATCTAGTATCACCAATGATATGTGAAGAGGCACCTGAATCAACAATCCAACCAGGAGCTTGGGATCTAACAGACATGGCTGATGTACCTGCAGGCTTCTGAACAGAAGTCCCAGCTGAGGTAGAGGCCTAAGAAGCAATAAACCACTTGTACTTTGCCCTAGATATGGAGATTTGACCACCATCCTCATGCACCTGAGAAGAATCTTCCGTAGAGACTTGGTGAGCACGTGGACCCATTCCCTGTGAATACCCATGCTTCACCCAGCAACGATCCATAGTATGCCCATTCCTGTGACAATACTCACAGAAAAAGGAACTCCAACCATAACTATGGCCACAACCACCTTTGTCCCCAAGATTTCCACAACCACGACTAACAGTAGCCACGATAGAGGAATTAGATATAGGAATTGGATCTGAAGTGTCAAGTATGGATAGATGAGTGTAGATTTGCGCAGGAGTAGGAATCTCATCCATTGTGATAAATTGATCTTTAACTACCTTATACTCAAGACCAAGGCCAGATAGTAGCTGTATGGAATGGATGGTCTCCTGCTACTTGGTTATAACTGCGGATCAGTGGATATGGGCTAATATACATCTTTCTCGTCCCACAGATTTTTCATTGTGCCATAATATTCTAATAGAGCCATGGAGCCTTTTCTAAGAGTATGTATGTCTTCTACAACACGATACAACCTTGTGATGTTACTTTTGTGACAGTGTGTTGCATATAACATCTCCCATATCCTCTTGGTAGAAGCATAAGCCATGACCTATTTTGCAATAGTCTGGATTATGCTATTAAAAAGACATGTGGTCACCGAATCATTGTCTACCTCCCAATATATTGACTTCACAGCAGGTTCATCTTCCATCAATACATACTTCTTACGATCGGATCCGATGAGCCGGGAAAAAGATGTGGATCAAAGTAGGAAATTGGATCCGTCCAACTTAATAAAAGTCCCCTACATGTGTGGGGGAGCACTTGTGGTGGATGACTTCCCCATCAAATCACTCATAGATTCCTTTTGGTCCGCCAAAGAACCCAAAGTCAGGATCCACGAACAACAGGACTTCTATATGCTGGAAATCAGATCATAGGGTCTGAAAACAATATTTTCAGACCCGATTAGATCCCAAAAAATGACATTAACTCCTTAATTGCAGATCATAAGATCGATAGACATCAATATGAGGTATTGCACACGCTAGGGCACAAATCAGGTTGTAAACTCCTATAGAAAGGCTTGTAGAAGTAGAGAGAACGGTACACTCTGATCCTAGTTTTTGTAGTGCACCTTCAAAGCCTCCCAAGAAGAGATCAGAGAAGATCTCCTAGGGACTGATCTAGGCCAGTACAACTGCAAGGGACACATGAGCAGCATTGGGCCAACGGAGGCTAGCGACGCTAGCTGTGACCCCCTACATGACTTGGCAACGGCGTTGTAGGTGGCACAAGGGTAGGGGAGACCGACAATGCTAGCTAGGACCCCCTACACCACCTGGCGACGACACTGCAGGTGGCGCAAGGGGGAAGGACAGACCGATGGAGGTAGTCTCAGCATTTTAAATGTCGACGGCATGCCGTTGGCAAGGCCATTTTCGAAAGGAGGCCATGCCGACACAGCGTAGGTGTCAGTTTACAAGGGTGCCGACAGTATGTCGACAATTTCGACGGCATGCCGATGATATGGGCAGCATGCTGATGATATGGGTAGCATGCCGATGCCAACACCGACGATCTGAGTGTGAGGTTAAAAGCACATACACACAAATTGACATCATTTTGAGTATTTATGTGACTTTTTGTCGGTATGTTCTCAGCATGCCCTTGTCATTTCCACAACGTGCCTTCAGCATGCCCATCGAAAAACGGGCATTTCCACGACGTGCCCTTGACATGCCCATGAAATGCACACGTAAAATTTCATTGGCATGGCATCGAAATCGACATTGCAAACCTTGGGTAGTATGCAACTCCTTGTTCCACACATGGATGAATGGAGAGGCCTAGACTGGTGGCTCTAATAGCATGTGAAGATTTGTGGACGTGGAGAGGGCTTTGGCAAGTGGAAGATCCCATGTGTGAAGTGTGGAGGGTAAGAGAGAGAGAGAGAGAGAGAGGGCCAGTGGAGAGAAGAAAGAGAGAGAGAGTTGTTATGGTAGAAAATGATTTATTGCAACTTCATTAAAAATAACATAAGATCTCTCTAAATAGAGAGATTATTCCTAACTCTAAATATGGAAAATAGTAAATAACTCAATGTTTGGCTAAAAATAGTAAGTAAATATCCCACTAACAACTCTAAATAAAATAGGCTAACTTGGATCCAAAGAAACGCCAAACCTAGACCACTAGGGTTGGCACCCCTCTCGACCGACCAACTTGCCATGTGGCTCACTGTGCCATGTGGTAATCCACGTGGTAGATTGCATTCTCCATAGAAACGAATGGATAACATTAAAATGAAGATCCACAATTCTTATGGTTTTGGTGAGTTCTTCCTATCTCTTGTGGCCCAGGAGGTATGAAATCCTAAGGAGGCTAGAGGTCTTGGTGTACCTAATCTTTCAATGATGAGTGAAGCTACATCCTCAATTTCCTCTAGACTTCGTACCATTACATCTTTACCAAAGCATTTCCTTAGTTTTGTCACCTTATGCAAAAAGATAAGCATGTTGGATATACATGCTCTAGCCTGAGAAGGGTAATGAATTATATGTTTATTGTTATTTATCCTTAATTATGTTGTTGAATCTATTGAACATGAGGTGGCACATATCTAATCTCCTTTTTATTTCCTAACTTTTTTATAATATGCTCTTACATGTTTTTCATTTTCTTTGTAAATAAATGATGATTAGAGTTTTTTCTTTTAGAAAAAAAAGACAGATATCAATAGTCATCCACCTCCATTAACCATAAAAAATAATTACATCACCCACAATTCAGACAAGATCCAAGCGCCACTAAGAACATTCTCACCACACCCTCTTCCGTCTAAAAATAGTTGCATTACATTGCAGCCAAATAGGCTACACCACTGCGGCCACAACCACCTAACCATGAGAATTAGACTAAACTCCATTTCTAAAAGATCCCCAGAAGATGCCAAACACCACCCCAATACCAAGAATATCCATTGTCCTCCAAACTAGAACAACAAAATAACATTGACAAAATAGATGAGAGATGCCTTCTTCACACCTACACAAGTAGCAAGTAGCATCCAGAACTTCTACCCACCTTTGCATCCACTTCTTAGTAACCAGACCACTCCTCATAAGCCGAAGGAAGATCTTGACCTTAAGTGGGACCTTCAAACGCCACAAAAGACAACAATCCTCCGCTACATTAGACATAAGGAAGTCATTCTCTCAACATTTTGTATGCCTTGGCTAAAGTAAATCATCCCTCAGTCCCTATGAGGTGGTTCACCATTGAAGAGTTCAAACGAGCATCATGTAAGATCAAAAGCAGAAACTGCAAGTCTTGTACCTGTGTATTAGACAGACCAGCACCAACATGATCGACCATGACCTAGACTTTTCATCCCAAGTGTCCTCCATTTTGCAAGTTTTATTATCCACAAGTAGAAAAAGCTCAAAACCAAATCAGCGAAGCGGTCTGTCTTTGTCTAATCATCTAACCAGAACCTGAAGACTCCTCTATTTCCTACCTCGAGGTGGAAAAAAGGTGCTACCCCCTGCATTACCAGGACCAAAGCCCTCCCCATCATAGATAGCACGTCGCCATAGGCACCTAGTAAGGCATGGCACCACATAGTGTCATTGCCCTTAAACAGTTTCACCACCCACTTTGTAAGCAATGTATCCCAAAAATCAACAAGGCTATGGACACCGCAAAAACCCTCCTTGGGATTACATACAATGCCCCAAGGAACAGGCTGATACAAACAACCATCGTGATCGGTAGCCTTCCAGAAAATTCGCTTCCTTATGTTCTCCAATGACGCAGCACCATCTTTGGCAGCTTCAATACAAACAAAAAGAATATGGGGATAGCTGAGAGAATCGCCTTCAACAAAACAAGATGAGCCCCTCTAGACAACAATCTCCCACTTCAGGACAACCTCTTCCTCAATCGGTCCACCAGAAGCAGCCAATCCCATGAAGTTGTTTCACCTTCAAAGGAAGGCCCAAATAAATAAACGAAAGATGACCCCTCTCAATGCGGAAAGCCTACAAGCAAGTCATCACCTCACTCTCAGGCAAATGGAAAGGAACAAATACCAACTTTGAATGATTGACCATTAGCGTAGATCTCTCAAAAGATGGCAACCAACGTAGCCACATTCTCCGCCTCTTTGCTCCCTCCAACAAAAAAAAGTGTCATCGGCATATTATAGAATAGGCGTCAACAAAGCTCTATCCCTCTGCAATATGAAACCAGTGAAGAGGCCCCCACAACATGCCTTAATAGCCAATGCTGCCAAAGTGTCCACTGCAATGTTAAAGGCAATCGACGCCGAAGGACAACCTTGTCTCACTCTTCAGTGCAGTTGCATCCAAACACCCCCCAGCTTGCCATTAATCAGCACAGACGAGGTTGTTGTAACACACCTCGTCATCCACTGAATCCATACCTTCAGGAAGCAGTGTCATCTGAGAATCTTCCACACATATGGCCAACTAACAGAGTTGTATGCCTTCGAGAAGTCCACCTTCATAAGAAACACTTCCTCTCAGGCCTCCTCCAAGATGCAACCATCTCTTCTACCATGATGAATGACTCTTGAAGCGATCTACCACAAATAAAGGTAGACAACATCGAGCTAATTAGCTGAGGAAGGTTAACACACAATCTATTTGCAAGGACTTTAGCGACAATCAAATACAACTTACATAAGGCAATGGGTCGATAGTCATCTATCACCTCTACATTAAGCCTTCCCAAGAGTAGGAAGAAATAAAATTTGTTAAGCCTTTCAAACCCCCTATCACCTCACAAAATTCTCTCACCATTGCCATGAAATCCACTTTCACCACCTCTTAGAACTCCCGATAAAATAGAATTGGAAAGCCATTGGGCCCTGGTGCCTCCTTTGCCTTCAGGCCATGTAATGTTGACATTTCCTCTTTAGAGATCTCTAACCAGCTTAGCACTCATACCATCATTAAGCGAAGTCATATCTAACATCAACAATCACCATCTCCCAAGAGGATGCCTACTTGTAAAATCATGAAAATGACCACCATTAAGCGAAGTCATATCTAACATCAACAATCACCATCTCCCAAGAGGATGCCTACTTGTAAAATCATGAAAATGACCACCAAGTGCCTCTGCAATCTGCCTCCTATCATTGATCACCTCCTCCCCAACCCACAAGGAAGAGATAAAATTTGATTGTCACTTGGTGCTAGCTGACAAATGGAAGAAGCAAGTGTTGGCATCCCCCTCTTTCAACTACAATTGCCTAGACTTGTATTTCCAAGCCACCTTAATTTTGTGATGTCCTATCTATAAATTGTAGTTGTCGCCTTTCACTTAGTTATGAGCTAGATAACAACCTGGACCTCTACCCTGTCCAACCTAAATATTCCCTCCAACGCCTTTATACGTGTGTGCACCCTTCTCTCCCAGAACTCTCTTGTACACCATTAAGGTTGCTTGTAAATGGTGAATTCGAGCCACCAATGTGCACATGGTCGAATACGAGGGCAATATCTCACCCTACTTTTGCTGAGCAAAATCTTTAAAACCTGGCTCAAGCAACCAACACTACAGAAATTTGAAATAAAAGGAAATGAAGCCCCTTCATTAGAGCTCAGACCAAAGCTATAGATTCGAGAAAGGCCTCGTCTACATAGCAACATCTGCCATCTGATTTTTCTCCCAAACCTACTAAACATAGAACCCTGTCGATCCTTGACCAAGAGCTAGAATTATTCCTCCATGAAAAATTAACCGTTGAAGTCCACTACATCATACAATTCAAGCTCATCCATCAGCCTCACAAAGGACAAAGTAGCTCCACTAGTCCACCCATTAGGCTTACCTTCAGCTAATTAAGTAGCATTGAAATCTCTTCCAACCAACCAAGGTCATCCATCTACAAAGTTAGCCACCTATCTAAGTTCCTTCCAAAAATCAACTCTATGAACATCATCACAAGTATACTGAGGTCACCACCAACAACGCACCATCGGCAAGTTGGTGAAAGTAACAATAACCACCCAACTTCTTGCCATAGAGATTATGAGCTTAAAATTGGCCTCGTACCACGCAAGTAAAATACCATCCAACCGCCCAACAACATCAATAATGACTAGTTGAGTAAGGAAATCACCACCGATCTCCATTAACCTACCATCCATCGACTCCCAAGTGTGTCTCCTAGAGCAAAATAAAATCCACTCTCCACTTTCCTTGTTGGAGAATGGTGTGGTTGATTTAGTGCCACATCATGAGATGTGGATTGTGTTATGTGTGGTGGCCTATAACTAGGCCTATATCTCCTACTTATTTCTTTGAGAAGAATAACAGAGAAACACACCCATAAGGGCACTTCTGTGGTTTTGTCCCTACTCTTCGTGAGTGGGGTTTCCACGTACAATCCAATTGTTCCTTTGATTATCTTCATGTTTTTGATATCTCGTTATTATGCTTCCGCATTATTTATCAAATTCAACGTGGTATCAGAGAAAGTCATTTCTTGGGTTATTCTCAAGTTTATCATTGTGTTAATTTTTCTTGAATTTTATTAACATTCATGAGTTTTTTGGAAAAGGATCTGCCATATTCATGGCATCATCCCGGCAACGCCCTCATGTTGGGTTCTTGGAACCCTATCAAGAGAAATGAGGATCATACAGGCCAGATCTAGGCAGGCTATGCAGGGCCCAAATCTGAAGGCCATGAAAGAAGAATCAGAGGTGCGAAGAGAAGGCGCAAAGCGGAGAAGTCGATGATGATCTTACGAGAGATTATGAGGGCAATGCGACTCCCCATTGATGACGAGGTGGCAGCGCTGGGGGTTTGAGGTGCCCCTTGACGACGTAGCAACAAGGGTGGCGATGGCGCTGCCCATAGAGGTTCTCACGAAGGAACATCGAGTAGCGCTTGGCGACACAAGGTGGCGGTGGCCACGCGAGCATCACATGGTGGAGGGAGACCTTTACCTGGAACTGGAACTGGAACCTCTCCTCGCCGACTCTTAGCATCCTCTTCGACATCTACTCCGCCTCCCTATTGGCGACATCAGAGTTAGTGGAGAGACCACTAGGGACGACCCTGAGCTTCTCCTCGACCTTGGGAGTTTCCGTCGAGTTGTCCGATCCATCGCTCGCCTCAACATTCGCATGCGATCTGTGACTTCGATCGGGGATGTATGAGAGGAGGATGACGAGAACAGCAGAGGCGATCGATGAAGGAGATCCGCACGAGAAGGAAGACATTGTCGCCTCTTGCAAACCATGTCTTGTTCGGGTTTATTTAAATCCTAAGGTATGGTATGCCTTATCCTTGTTTCTCGTTACTTACAAAATAAAAATATATCGGAAGAAAATAATGAAATTAGGAAGGAGGAAAAAGAAAAAAAGGGGTAGACAGAAAAATCAAAAAAAAGTAAAAAAAGAAAAAGAGTAAAAAAGGGATGGTGATGAGACTGTTATTTCTTCTCGTTATTTTTTTTTCCCACATGAATATGCGAGAAAGGAGTGTAGATGTCTATTGTAGTCACGTCCATTTGAGAGTCCCTTTATTGCAGATTTTCAGATCTACGTGTTCCTCTCTTCCCAAGGCATGATGGCATATGCTCTAGTAGTTCTGAGGTAACATCGAATACTGCTACGGATGTTAGGAGTTTCAAATCATCACATGAGAAACTAAACTCTGTGAGGTCCAGAGTTTTGAGGTCCAGAGTTTTGAGGTCCCCAGAGATGGAGATCCACTTTCGAGGTCTTCAGAAAAAGGGCTCAGTCGATTTCTATGCAAGAAATCCAATTTCATGGACTCTAGAGGAAAGATCCAACTTCGAGGTCTTCAAAGGAAGACCCATTACAGGAATACTGAATGGAGAGCCACCAACATTAGTTGAAGTATCCAAAAGAGAGAGTTGTATTCTGTTGTGTAGAATGGGATTTCATTGTTGTACAAGCTTGAGGAGGAGTGTTGGAGAATGTGTGGTTGGTTTAGTGCCACATCATGAGATGTAGACTGTGTTGTGTGTGGTGGTCTATAAATAGACTTGTACCTCTTACTTATTTCTTTGAGAAGAATAACAGAGAAACACGCCCATAAGGTACTTCTCCCATGATTTTCTCCTCATTCTTCATGAGTTGAGTTTGCACGTAAAACCAAACGGTTCCTTTGATTATCTTTATGATTTTGATATCTCCTTATTATGCTTCCGTATTATTTATCAAATTCAACTCTCCTAAATATTGACGTAAGGTGGTCTATCAAAGGGATTGCAAAGACCCTAATGTCCCACAAAAGCACTTCAAGCATGGGAGGACGTCTAACCCACTCACACACCATCTTCCAAAGACTTCTTTACATCAATAACTTTGGCTACCCTGCTTTCCGCTTCCTTATTACCACAGAAAACGTCTATACAAATAATTAGTTGCTTCTTCCCTTTCCAAATTCTCTTTCTCCAATAGAAAGAGATATAGACAAGCTTGTCTCTGAATGAAAGGCCTCTAACCTCTAGGGTCATGTCTAGACGAACCACTAGATGCCCTCATTTAACCCTACCTTGACCTTAGACCCCTACAATTACAAGTGTACATGGGTCAGGTTCAACTTGAACCCAACCTAATTGGGTTGGGTTGGGTTGGGTTGGGTTGAGAGTTATCATAGATTAAGTTGGGATTTTCCCAACTCGATAAAAAGTGGGTTGGGTTAGGTTTGAGGTTTAATCAACCTAACTTGCAACCTGATACAACCTAATATATAATTTTATACATACATATATATTATATGTATATAATTTTTTTTTTGAGAGAAAAAAGATGATTACCGACACTAGGTAACCATCTAACATATCAATTAATCACAAAAAAGGAACGGACTTACAAATTATTCAGCCACAACTTAATGCAACAACACGCCTCCCTTACAACATTCTCAACCTAAGCCATCTCCCTCCTAAAAATGAACTCCTTGCGTTGTAGCCAAATGGACCAGATCACCACCACGACTTTCACCCAACTTGCCATATTCGCATGAACCAGAGATCGGAAGGAGTCCCACCAAGCAACAAAAGAGGACATATCATCCTAACGAATGTTACATTGTGTCCAAACCTCCAAGGATAACCGACATTGAAAGAATAACTGCTCCAAATTCTCACTCATTTCCTTGCAAAAAATGCACTCCAC
Source organism: Thalassia testudinum (assembly GCA_037157565.1). Taxonomy (NCBI): domain Eukaryota; kingdom Viridiplantae; phylum Streptophyta; class Magnoliopsida; order Alismatales; family Hydrocharitaceae; genus Thalassia; species Thalassia testudinum. The sequence goes on from JAZHRO010000061.1 coordinate 663,143, forward strand.
ATCATCACTTACCCATCTAGATTGAAACTTTTTTGTCACCAACTTCTCTCTTCTGAAAAGCGCATAAATATCTTGACCTTCAGGGGGAATAGGTAGACTCCAAACCAAAGAACAGTCCTCCGAGACCAAAGTCGCTGGCCCCAACTCCAAAGTATCTTCTTATAAGCTTTAGCCATCGAAAAAGCTCCATCCTTCCACACAAAGCAATCAATAGGATCCTCCCCAAGTGATACACCATGAAGCAACCCTAAAAGCTCCTACAACTCCTCCAAGAATGCATCCGAGAGATCCAATTGTAGAACAGGAAACCAAGATTTGGAGGTACTATCCTAAATATCCGAAACTTGAGCATCCTTATTATGAGCCAATCCAAAGAGACATGAAAACAAGGACTGAAAAGCACCACCTCCCATCCAAATAGAAGGAATAGCCGCCACTAAGTCTAGGCCTAAAAAAACCAGAAGACAATACACCCAATGAAAGGCTCCATAGAAGAATAGAAAGCTGATGGACACATTGAATGGGTATGCCTGAAAACTACATTAATCAAAGGTCCATAAGAATATTTCAACAATTTATCGAAGAGCCCACTTCCACCCGCTAAATCTCGCCACCCACTTCATGAGAAGCGAAGAATTAAATTCATCAAGTCGCCTTATTCCCAACCCACCTCTCTTCCTCGATCAACAAACCTCCCTCCATGGAACCAGCTGTAGGAAACAACCCTGATGATCAAGCCCCTCCTAAAAGAACCTGATAGGAGAACAAAATGATTCAATTCGATTCTGAGAGCCCTAGTACCTTTATACAGAGAGGTATAGGGAAAAATAACATAACACACCCATGTAGAAATAAACAATTATAAATATGCCCCTTAATACAATTCAACACTCTCCCTCAAACTGAAATGTAAACATTAAGTATGCTCAGCTTGGAATATAGAATCTCAAGTCGCTTTCCGGAGAGTGCTTTTGGAAAGATGTTAGCTATCTGATCTTCAGTGCAAATGTAGCGTGTGTAGATCTTATCTGCAATAGCCTCCTTAATGAAGTGACAATCCACTTCAATATGCTTCATCTGCTCATGAAATATAGGATTATTGGCAATAAAAATGGCAGCCTTATTGTCACAGAACATTATAATATGTCCTGAAACATGGACACCAAAATCGACCAAACCCATAGTAATTCACAAATCATCTGTACCATCGCTTTATACTTTGATTCGGCACTTGACCTGGAGACCACCAAATGTTTCTTGCTCCTCCAAGTAACAAGATTGCCTCCCACATAAGTACAGTACCCAATAGTGGGCCTCCTGTCCTTATGTACCCCAGCATAATCAGCATCAGAATAACCACATACATCCACGTGACCATGATTCTAAAAATGAAGCCCCTTCCAAGGGCACGTTTTAAGTATCTCAGTACCTGACACACTTTGTTCCAGTGGACCTCTCTAGGTGCCTGCATAAACTGGCTCAGCCTTCCAACTGCAAAGGCAATATCATGCCTAGTAACCATCAGATACAATAACTTTCCTACCATGGCACGATATCTGGTCACATCCTGCAACAGGGAGCTATCAACATCGGCAAGAGACAAAGATGCATCATAGGTACACATGCCGGTTTGCACCCCAGCATACCACCTCCTTCAACATGTCAAGAACATACGTTGTAATAGCATAAGTACTATCTATTGTACCTCAATACCAAGGAAATAACTAATAGGGCCCAAATCCTTGGTAACAAACTGCAAGTGTAGCACTGCCTTAGTATCTTTTATGCATTTCCTGTCACTGTCAGTCAGGAGAATATCATCAACATAAACAATACGAATGACAAACATGGTTGGTGTACCTGCAGACTTTTGAATAGAGGCCCTAGTTGAAGTGGAGGCCTGGGATGCAATAAAGTGCTCATACTCTACCCTTAATATGGAAATCTGATCATCATCTTCGTGTACCTAAGTGGAATCCTCTATGGAAACCTAATGAGCACATGGATCCATCCCTTGAGGATATCCGTGCTTCACCCAGCAGTGATCCACTATATTGTCATTCCTATAATAGTACTCACAGAAAAGAGAACTTCATCACAAAAAATGCCTTTTTGTATGGGGATCTATATGAAAAGATGTACATGCAGTAGCCCCTAGGCTATGAGGTTTAAGGGGAGTGTGTATGCAGGCTACGTAAGGTCATTTATGACCTTAAGTAGAGTCATCGTGCTTAGTTTCAGAAGTTATCTTAGGTGGTGGAGTCCGTTGGCTTTCGGAGGTCATTTGCGGATCATTCCTTGTTTGTAAAAAAATAAGGAGGGGTGTTATTGTTCTTGTTTATGTGGATGACTTGATTGTCGCAGGAGATGATTATGAGGGAATAGCCGAGATCAAAAGATGTTTGGTTGATCAGTTTGTGATGGACTTGGGTTTGTTGAGATACTTTCTTAGGATAAATGCCGCTCGCAATAAAAATGGCATTGTCCTATCCTAGAGAAAGTATGCTCTAGATGTTTTGCTGGAGGTTGGTATACTGGGAGCCAAGGCAGTAAATATACCCATGGATCCTAAGGTACATTTGTATGACCCTGAGGCAGAAGTTGTTGATAGCGGGCAGTATAGATAACTAGTGGGAAGCTATTGTATCTTACTATCACTCAACCAGTCATTTCCTTTCCAATTGGCAGGTTGAATCAGTTTATAGCCAAGCCTACTAGACAACACTAGGATCTACGATGATGGTTCTTGTTTGTCTTAAGAAGGCTCCTAGAAAGGATCTTCTATTCACCAGAGGGACTTCCATGACATGGTGGGCTATTCAAATGCAAACTATGCTAGATGTCGCTAGGACTGGAAATCCACTACAAGTTTCTGTACATATGTAGTTGGTAATCTTGTGACCTAGAAGAGCAAGAAGCAGGTGACAGTCTCCTGGTCTATTGTAGAGTCAGGGTATAGAGCAATGGCTCAGACTACTGCTAAGATGATGTTGATTCGATCTCTCTTAACAGACTTACATGTTGAGATTGATGGTCCTATGGAGATGCGATGCAATAATAGGGATGCTATTTATATGGCCAATAATCTCATGTTCCATGAGTGCACAAAGCATGTGAAAGTTGATTGTCATTATACTAAAGATATTATCCAAAAAGGGATGCTTCATACAACTCCAGTCTCCATTGATGATCAAACAACTGATATATTTACCAAGCCTCTTATCAGATCTAGTTTTGATGTCTGTTGTTCCAAATTGAACATGATTGACATCTATACTCCAACTTGAGAGAAAGTGTTGTACTCCATTGATATATTATGTTTGTAGGGTTGTATTTGTTACTTTTTATTTCTTCGTGAAGTTATGGTGTAATTTGTCCCACCTCTCTAATAAAGAGAGGTAGGGTTTTGGAATAGGAGTAGATCATTTATTTCTCCTAACTAAGTCAACAAGAGAATCATGTAGCGATCCGACCCAGATCCAGGAAGCCTGATCGAGTCATGCAAGGCAACAGCTAGGGTATGTGAGAGATCACACGAGGTAGCGTGAGCCCTACCACTACCAGCTAGGTCACGTGAGGCATTGGCTGTGTCACATGAGGGATTACTCAGGTTGGGTGAGGCATTAGTCGATTCACATGCAAAATGATGTAAGGAAGCCACGTCACATGTCCCACTAAAATGAGCAGACCACTGCCCCCATTAAATATCTTAAGAATCCCTCCACTTTCCTGCAGCATTTCGAAGAGTCTTCCCTAGATTATAAAAACATAAGCAACTTCAAACTAGCAGAAAAGTAATAGTGTGCTTACAGATGAAATATTAGAACCATAATTCTATAAATGTAATTCATTTTTGTCTAAATTTTGGGATTCCCTTGGCATATACCTTTGAAATGCATATTTTTTAATGGGTCCAAATCATCAAAATTTGGCCTTGAAGTTCCATGATTTCCTTGACGAGTCTCCAAAATGCACATCTTTTTAATTGTTAAAGGAGTCAGAATTGACACTTAACCTTGTTTACTCCATCTAACTCAGGGATATATTTGCTAAATGACATATTTAAATCATAACTTAAATTAGTTGAAATGAGATAAGTTTATTGTAATTCTAGGTCTCTCTTATATAGAGAGAGATCAAAAGAGTAAAAATACATCCTTACCCCTAGGGAGCACACATGAAAAAAGTTAGAAAGGAAACAAAACACATATGGTATACTAACACTCCCCCTCAAGTTGAAACATATATATCTATCATGCTCAACTTAGAGAAACACGAATCAAATGAAGATCTAATCAAGGGCTTGGTAAAAATAACTGCAGCCTGCTCCTCAGATGCAACAGAACTGGTATATAGCAACCCCTTCTGAATAATGTCCCCGGTATAGTGACAATCAACCTCAACATGCTTTGTTCTCTCGTAAAATGCTGGGTTGTTGGCAATGAAGGTGGCTGCTCTATTATCACATCGCATCTCCATAAGACTAGAAAACTACACCTGTAGGTCAATAAGCAAGGATCCGATCCACATCATCTCCACAGTCGTCTGAGCCATAACTCTATACACAGATTCGACAATGGATCTCGCAGCTATGCCTTATTTCTTGATCCTCCAGGTGATCAAATTCCCTACTAAGAAGGTGCCGAACCCAATAGTGGATTTACGATCCACATGGCATCCGACATAGTCTGCATTCGAGTAGTCAACCAACGCCATAGAGGACCCCTTTGAGAAGAAAGACCCTTCCTGGGAGCCCTCTTAACATATCTAAGTACCATCAATGCTGCATTCCAATGCTGCTATGTTGGCTTGGCCATGAACTAACTCAGTCCCCCGACTGCAAAGGAGATATCCGGTCTTGTGATAGTAAGATACAACAGCTTGCCAACAAACTATCTGTACCTCCTGTTGTCTACCACCCGTGCATCCTCATCATAGAGTGGCATCTTGGGATCCATAGGAATATTGGCCTCCTTGGCCCCAAGCATACCAATCTCCTGCAAAATATCTAAAGCATACTTTTGCTGAGATAAGACTACACCTTCCTTGCTGCGAGCCACCTCAATACCAAGAAAATACCGTAAAGCCCCCTAGTCTTTCATGACAAATTGTTTTGCTAGGATGTGCTTAACCTCAACAATACCCTCCATATCGTCCCTTGTGATGATCAAATCATCTACATAAACTAAAAGTACCATAGTACCTCGTCTAGTCTTCTTGACAAAGAGTGAAAAATCAGTTGTCAATCTCCTAAACCAGCTGCCTCTACAACTTGTGACAATCTCTGAAACTAAGCTTGGGGACTCTGTTTAAGGCCATATATAGCCTTCCATAATCGGCATACACACTCCCCCTGTCTCTCAAATCCAGGCGGCTGCTGCATATAGACTTCCTCTTTGAGATCACCATAAAGGAAGGCATTCTTCACATCTAATTGGTGCAAGGGTCAATTTAACTAAACTGCCACTGCAATTAACACCTAAACTGTGGGAAGTCTGGCAACTGGAGAGAAGATGTTAAAGAAGTCCACTCTATAGGTTTGAGTGAACCCCTTTGCCATAAGATGAGCTTTATACCTAGTAACACCACCATCAAGATTGAACTTCACAGTAAATACCCATCAACAGCCAACGAGTGCAGCACCATCAGGAAGTGAAGCTCCCAAGTCCCATGGCCTCGGAAAGCAGCCATCTCATCCTCCATGGATGCCCACCATTTTGGATCAAGCATGGCCTCATGGTGTGTAGCTGGAATCTGTGTAGTAGCTAACGCCTGAGTAAATCCAGTAAATCCAGGAGCAAAAGTATCAGTAGCACCTGCCCCTGCTGTGGGATAAGTAGTGCAAGTCTGTAGCCGCTTCCGAATAGCTATCAGAAGGTCAAAATCATCATCTAACACATCACCTGCCCTGCCCTTGTGACCATCACATGGTAAACATACGTCAGTGTCTAAAGAACTCACGTGAGAAGCTAATGGTGAGAGCAAGGATGGGGGTCCTTTATAGGTAGTATAAGGGAGAACATATGTTTGCAGAGCCCCAGTCAGGCGTGGAAAGGGATGCGTAGTAGGTGGTGGTGTGGTACGGACAGAAATCTCAGGAAAACTCCCAAAACGAATGAGAGAATATGGCATAGGCGCCATATCACCCTCGGGAGGCATCTCAGCAGCCATCACAGAAAAGAAAGGTACAACCTCATGAAAGGTAACACCCGCTGAAACAGTGCTGAGAAGTAAGCGGATCAAAACAGCGATACCCCTTTTGTGTCCGGATATACCTAAGAAAAACACACTTAACCGCTCTCGATGTTAGTTTATCCAGACCTGGTCCCAACAAATGGACAAAAGCAACACAATCAAAAGTTCGAGAGGTGACGTGAAACAAGGGATGATCAGGATACATGACCTGAATAGGAATCCGTTCATGCAACGCAACATTAGGCATCCGATTAACAAAAAAACAAGCAGTCAAAACAGCGTCACCCCAATAGAGAAGGGACAGAGTGGTGAATCAACAAGGTGTAAACAACATTAAGAATATGGCGATATTTCCTCTCAGCAACACCATTTTGCTGAGAGGAATGAGGACATGTTGTCTTATAGATAATGCCACAACTAGAAAAGAAATTATGCAAACGTAAAGTACAAAATTCTAAGACATTATCCAAGTAAAAGCACTTCACCAAACAAGAATGTTAAGTTTTTATTTCTTTGACAAAGTTCTCAACAATTTGTCCCACATCAGACTTATTTTTCAAGAGAAACATCTAAGTCACACATTAAAAATCAACTAAAACAAGATAATACTTATTCCCAAGTCGATTAGGAGTGAGACTAGGACCCCACACATCCATATGCATCAAATCAAAAATGGCAACAGACGAAACAAACGTAGAACTGGAAAAACTAACCCTATAGTTCTTGCCAAATTGACAAGCATCATAGGTGAGAGTAGTAGTTGAGGGAATATGTGGTATAACACGTCTGAGGCGATGAATGGGTAGATGGCTAAAGCGGTGGTGCCACTGGAAAGGAGATCCAGTAGAAGCAAAGCCCTGAGTAACAGAAGCAGCAAAAGCAGTACAGCTCAGACGATACACCCCATATTCCTTACACCCTCTACCAATCGTCTTCCCAATGAATTTATCCTGCAAGACACAAGAAAATGCATCAAAGATAGCTCGGCAGTTCAAATCTCTAGTAATGCTGTTAACAAACAATAAACTCAAGGGAATATCAGGCACATAATAAACATCTGCAAGTCTCAAAGTATGAGATAATGACATCTTCCTTGCTAACAAGTGGCGAGTGTCTCCCACCAACCACCTGCAGTGTCCTGGCAGGTGTAACAGGTGCCAACTGAGAGAAGGATGCGCGGTTGCCACATAGGTGCTTGGATGCATCATAATCAATCAGCCATTCACCAGAAGACAAAAGTGACGAATATCAGTTGCAGGTGTCTGTGATGAGGAAGCCATGGCTGCAGTGTCTGAAATCTGAGAGGAGGATGAAGCCTGTGTCAACTGTTCAATTTGCTGTCTCAGGGCCTCAATCTCTGTACTCAAGGAGCTCACATCAAGACTGGTAGGCACTTCGTCGAGAACCTCAGCTGCCTGATTGAGCATGAGTGGCCTACCATGCTTCTTCCAGCATGTAGCCTATGGATGACCAAGCCTGTCATAGTAAGCGCATGGTGTCTTGGTGCGTGTACCACAGAGCATCCACGTCCACGACCACGTGTAAGGGAAGGGGTACCCCTGCCACGTCCAGGGATCGCTGCCAATGCAAACGTCTAGGTACCTGTGTCTGGGGCTATAGTACGAACTGCAACTCTGCTAAATCTACTGTAAGCCTCCTCCAGGGTAGGAAGCTCAGGAGCTATGAGAATCTGATCTCTGGCAGCTATATACTCAGGTCCAAGACCTACCAAGAAGAGAGAAACGGCCAACTGTCTCCGAAAATTCCTCCAAGAATCATAGGCACACCCCGGCAAATAAGAGTGATGTCTCTCTAGCATTCCCTTCAAGAGGGAGTAGTACTGTGGCAGAGTGCATCCTTCCTAATGCAAATAGAAAAGGTCGTAGAAGACCTGAAAAACTCGTGCAGAGTTCTTAGCATGAGAATAGGTCTCACGCAAGGACTCCCACATCTTCTTTGCAGTGTCGTAATACATGATCTCATCCCCTATACGAGGAATAACTGCTTGCATAAGCCACGCAGAGATCACGGCATTGTCTCTATCCCAAGTGGCGTTGACACCAGTCTTGCTCTCGGACTCCGGATCTGTAAGGATGTGGCTTTTCCCATGACCCATGATAGTTATGAGGAAAGTTTGAGACCACCGTAGGTAATTGGTCTCGTCCAACTTGACGAGAAGACCAAAAAACGTATTCTTCAACACCCCGATGTCCAGAGAAGTGCCCGAATTCACCTCGGGCTGATCATCTGAAGCCATCCTTACAATCTTGGAGCCGCAATCAAACTTCTATATCTAAGAAGTCACCAATCAAGTCTGAAATCCAAGATTTAGGCTGGCATCTTCACGTTGGACAAGCTTTGGCCTATCCTGGGTGCGGGGAGACTACCCGAGAAGGCCCCACCGACGCTGGTGATGCCTTGGGCGACACTGGTGGAGACCTAGGTGGTGCTAACAAGGTCTTAGGCGGCGCTAGGCTGCATTGGCGACACCCTAGGTGTCACTGGCGATGCTAACAGTGCCCTAGGCGACGCGGGTGATGCCTTAGACGAAGCCCTAAGGCCCGTAGGTGAAGCCCTAGTCGATCGGAGAAGCTAGAGGCGGAGGTAGCGGCGCTACACCGATGGTTGGCGACGTTGACGGAGTCTCCCAAGGTAGCGCACGCTGGTGGAGGTCAGTTCGTGGCCTTCCAAGGCAGCCCGATAGGCATCAAAGACCGATGAGGCTGGTTGGCAGCGGCGAGGGGCCAAACAGCGACCAACAGAAGCCGGTGGTTGTCGGTGGAGGCTCCTCCGGGTACCTCCAATGGAGATTAAGGTTTTGGTGGACAAGCTACGGAGGCTTGTGAAGGTGGGATACCGGAGCGGCGATCCTAGATACCAAATTAGTTGAAATGAGATAAGTTTATTGTAACCCTAGGTCTCTTTTATATAGAGAGACCAAAAGAGTAAAAATACATCCTTGCCCCTAAGGAGCACACATGAAAAAAGCTAGAAAGGAAACAACACACATATGGTATGCTAACAACTTACACACAGATGGTACATCTTTAGTTGTATCTATGCTCATCTAGGAGCTTTCAAGAGCATTTACAGGAAAAAGGGACCTTGATGCATGGTTACCATATGATGTTGAATGCCATATACCTCATTTCTCATAATAATACCTCGAGAGAATATCATATTTCTTTTATCTCCATACTAAACTAAGTGGTAAACTGCAATCTTCAATTGGAATATAAAATGGGAAGTAATATATATACATCTTTACTGATAAGTTTCTGAAAGAGAACATCGAAATCATAGATGAAATATATACTCATTATAAATGCCAACATATGCACTATGGAACATCAAACCATCATTAGTTCTCAGATGAAAACGGCATACTTGTTATCTAGATGAGCAATGATATGACCCCCAGGGAAGGCCAATTTGGTAGCTTCTAGTGAAACTTCTAGAGCCTGCTTCCATTTTCCTCCAATACAATCTGCATCACTTCGTTCAGCTTGTCGGTGTTTATTGCCATCCATAGGCAAAGAATATCCTGCCAGTAAATGTCCCACCCAGATACCATCTTTTCTGTACCGATGGTAGTTACAGTGCACAAAAACGAATTACGATTAACAAAAAAACATAAAAGAGCAAACACCCAGACCTTTGAGATACAATCCATGATGCAACGTATTTAACTTTCTTAGAAAAAGCAACCGCTTTATGCTATTGGTTCCCACAGAAAGTTCTTATATGAGACATTCATGCATCTATATGTTTGTAAATGATTTCCCTTTTATTCAAAATAAACTCCTGAGTGTATTGAGTGCAACAATTATCAAATCACAGAAGCAAGAAAAATTTGCTCTAACAGAACTTACAGAATGATATCCATGTGCCTAGGAACATAATGCCCACCTCCTATTCCAAAAACAACTTTATCTCCCTTGTTTTTCCTGCACTTTCAAAGTCATTAGAATTTAGAAGTGATGAAAAACAGAACTGCAAACCTGCAGAAGATAGAAGAAAAGTGTATAATCACATATGTTACAACATAACTTCAGGCCACTCTCCATAATGTAGATTGATGGAAACATTGTTGCCATTACCAAACAGTGGATCTATCTATTCTGTGATTTGTTATTAGATTATAATAAAAAATAATAACTCAGTTCATCAGGCATTTAGACCATTGACGTACCCATCCCACTTTCCTATGCCTTGACCTCCATCAAGCCCGAGGCCTCTCCATACAAGCTGAGAGAGAAGACGAACACCTATTAGAATATTAGGTAACTTTAACTATCAGAAAGAGAAAGGTAACCTTATGGTTATGTAAGGGGAAAGTCTGAAAGATATTTCTCCAGTAAGATCAGAACGGACTAGGTAATGGCATTAAAGTATGTTCCAAGAATATTCATCATGGCTGTTTAGCAAGGAAACAAAGAAAAAAATGAATTCATAAAGTATATCAAAAACTAGAGTTCTTCAAGGGCGTTCCATATTCACATGTGAAAATAGGGTAAAAGTATCCTAGGAAACTTCATGAAAGGTCAACTTTCTTTTGTAGATTATTCAAATTTGTTTCTGTTACAGCTCCTTCAGTCTCTTATTATAGTTTTTGAATTGATTGTATCTCTTTATTTCTTCCAGGAGTACTCTTGTAATTTTCCCACTCTATATATTAAGAAATAGGGATATAGAATAAACTTAATTTATTTGTTCTAACTTAGAATTAAAGTAGCGGTCCTAAACCGATGCTTGTACTCTCGATTCTCATACCCCTTCTTCTCCACCAAAGAAAAAAACCCTAACCCCAGCTAGTTCTCGAGGCGCCACCAACGCTGTCGACCTTCCTTCGCCGATCGATGGGCCATCGATCAGCATCCTCTCCTTGCAACGCCGCCCCTCCATCGACTAAGAGTGTCGCAGCATCGCCTGCAGCACCATGCAACCACTACAACGCAGCGTCGCCTCCTTCATCGTGCACAGGCAACGAGCACTGCTACCAGTGCCGCACTACAGTGCTGCACCCCATGTAGCACAGCCTTGCACGCTACAACACAGGTCTGCAAGCAGCATCATGTGCTCAACCTTGCGTGTAGCACTGCTCGCAAACCTGTGTTGCTCATACTGATGATCTAAGCGTATTTTTTGTCTATCCATTAGTTGTGATCTACCTAGACAAGACATTGCTTCCAAGAGTTCCTCAGAGGTGACATCAAAGTAAGCAGTGGAGACTGGGGTATACAAAAGTCCCTTCTTTGGTCTGGTAGTGAAGTTAGACGAGACCAACCATGCCAGGTAGTTACAAACCTTCCTGATGACGGTGGAAGGCCATGACACGGAGCATATTTTACTCCAGCCAGAGCTAGCAAAGAAGATTGGAAAGAATGCCTCCTGGAAGAAAAATAATAACATGGTCCGTGCTTGGATCATGAATTCAGTCATCCCTAGGATTAAGGATAAGACTATGTACTATCACACTGCCAAGGAGATGTGGAATAGGCTGAGGAACACCTACTCCCATGAGAAGAATTGCAGTAGGGCCTTCAAAACTTGCAGCTCTCTCAGCCTCGACAAGAGGGCCGCATGTTATCCTAGTATTACTCAACCTTAAAGGGTCTTCTGGAGAAGTACAACACGTGTCGACCTGTGTGCACATGTGCTACTCAGAAGGGTTATCACAAGGAGGTAGCAATCCTACAGTTTCTAGTTGGCCTTAGACCAAATCACATAGAAGCCCGATCACAGCTTCTCACTCTCTTAGAGCTTCCCACCTTGGAGGAAGCGTAAAGCAAGATGAGCAGGATCTCTATTACCCTCACAACTACTAAACCTAAGGGGCATACTTCAGCCCTTGCTGCTACTCAGGGCTATGGTCGAGGCACTCTAGCTGCACGAGGCAGAGGTCAGGGTCATGGGCCCAATGGGAGAGGACATTCGACTTGCACGTACCGTGGGAAGCCAAGGCACATGGAGAACAACTGTTGGACCAAGCATGGTTGTCCCCCCATGACCAATCAATTTGTTGCAAGTATAGAGCAATGAGCTAATACTGTTTCTGTGCCAAAGGTTGACTATAGTGAGCTACTTCAGTGCCTCACACAGTTGTCATAGGAGGCCTCAAATACTTCAGAGACTATTGCCTTTGCTTCTTCGTCAGGTATAGAGTTTGCCTTCTTTACTTTTGTTGTTCGGTGTGATACAGTCTAGTTGATTTTAGAGCCTCACAACATCTCAGTGGCAAAATGCAGTGTTTTGCTATCGTAGACCTATTTTGCTAGGGAAGACTATGTAGGTGGTAGATGAGTGGCACTCACTGATTGCTTGGTGGGGAGAGGTCTCAGTTATCCCCAATATGCTACTGACAGATGTTCTTCTTGTGTCAAATTTTCCTATTAGTTTACTATCTCTGTTAGTAGAATAACCAAGGAACTAAATTGTCATGATATATTTGATGTCAATACTTGTACCTTGTAAGAGACCTGACGGGGAGGACGCTTAGTGGCGGTCGTAAGGAGGGGAGAGTTTATTGCTTGATCAGTCACTCTTTGTTGCTGCCTGTCATGGGGGTGTCGCTTTTACTACTATGTCTCATTTCCAATGGCACCTTTGACTTGCCCATCTTCTACTGGACAGACTTCGTCATGTTATACCCCAGATTTCTCCGTCTACTGTCATTTCTTGTGATGCTTGTCAACTAGGAAAGCATCACTGGAGCATATCCTGTTAGCCATAGTCTAGGGTCTAAGGTTTGAAATACTGATTTTGACATTGTTTCAATAAATTTCTAAGTATGCATTTCGAAAGCACATCGAGGGCACGTTGTGGAAATGCCAATATTTGGACGTCAAATTTCGATGCCCTGAAAATAGTTCATTTCGAAGGCATACCAAGGGCAAGCTAAAGGCATGCCGATGTATACCGACGAAAATGCCAAAAGTAGTCAAAATAATTATAATTTCAAGGAAATAATAACTTTAAACATATTTATGTAAGAATAATAATGTTATACCCTAATATTCATATGCAACCTATAATCTATTATATCATGTTCAAGTTCAAGAATCAAATATCAAATAATTACTATATGAATTGAATTAAGTCATTCAAAGACAAGATTCCATATATAGTTTACAAAAAACTAAAGTAAAAATGTAAAAGCTATAATTTAAATATCTAATCAATTGGTCTTAAATTAATTTATCAGTTAATTTAAGATCTTTCACTATGACAGATTAACCAATTTCAATATATCTAATTTAATATATCTGTGTCTTGTGTTGGCTATTTTTATTTATACCACCCCTTATGAGTCACATTTAGATTTAGTTATATCATATTTATGTATGAAAAATATAAGTCATCACCTTTAAACATGGGACCATGGGTTTCTAGCTTGACTGTTATTCTTAAAGTAAATGATGATTAATTAATAAAGTAAACAAGCCCTAAGCATTTACAATTTTCAAATCTTATTCTCTTATGAATGGATGCAAATTCTTTATTCTTTAATGCTAACCTAAACTAATTAAATAAATATTTCCTCAATTTTACATATATGTTCGTAATAATAGTAAATATAGTATAATATGTAGATCTACTCTATAATTATATTTAAGCGTGGAATCAAACTTTAAAAGAGTTGAAAGAGAGGAGTAGCGAGATGGGAGGAAGCAGCAGCAGTGAAGATTCGATTTGGATAAGAATAGATTAACAGCAATAGCGTAAGAAACAGTAGTAGTAGTAAAGAATGGGAGAACTCAGGGTGAGAAGTAGTAGCAAGTCGAAATGCTGAGTACATTTTGTTACTTGTTGACATTTCGACAAAATTTCGATGATATTTCGGCAAAGTCCCTGTGTTTCTACATTATATTGATGTTGATATAACCTAACCCTAAAAATTCGACATGTTGACAGCATGCCGTTAATTTAAATCACTTACAAAAATAGGAAAGGGTAGAAACTGGTTATTAAGATAAGTATATTGGCCTTAAAATATGGTAACAATTTAAGAATTGTACCTAATGCCATCCATTTCTCTGAACTTACAGACATTATCCACATTTGGCAAAATATTGCTGACACTCTTACATTTCAAGATTACATGTGTGTTGATACCATCCCATGTTAGAAAAAGACCATTTCATGAGCATGTCGTGGGCACATCTTGGGCATTCAGAACAATGCTAGGGTCAATTGAGATGTTCCAATGGTGATGCCACACTTGAATAAGTTCCATGCCAACTTTATTCTCTCTCTTAGATAAGGATGAGCGCTTGGCATAGGGAGAGGGGGGGGCAATGGGGGTGGCCTCCACTCATCGTCTCCGAAACATGGTGTGCTACAAGTGTTGCAGTAAAGGGCATTGGGCGAGGGATTGTAAAGATCTGGTGGTCTGTTTCTGTTGCAAAGGGGCTCGGTCACTGCCGGAGATCGTCTAATGGGGAAATCTGGAGGTGTACCTTCAGAAGTGCGGGTTTTGCCACCACCACCGTGTGAGCCTCCTTCATTGGAGGTGAAGTCTTCTTGGTTGCATGAGGTGAGGGTTATGGACTCCATTTTGAATTCCTCTTTGGTGGGAACCTTTATTCATGGTTTGCTGAGGGTGGATGTGGTTATAAACCAATAATCATAGTTTAAGTCATTGATGGGCCTTGATCTTCAACTCCATCCAATCTCTATATCTCTTCAAGTGCCTCTTTTTTGTTCCGTTCCTCTTTCAACTGCTTCATGTACTCCTTAAGAAACAACCTAAGATCCTAGAGTTTCGATTCCAATCTCCCTAATGCCGAACCGTCTGGGCACAGAGCCCTCCACTTGTCCTCCACCATGCCCCTAAAACCCTCCTCCAACAACCATGCCCTATCAAATTTGAAATACGTACCATATCGGGAGCCCAAAACGACATGTGATCCGAAAAAGGCCTCTCCAGAGCGCGAACTCCTGTCAACAAGAAGACCTCTGCCAACTCCACAAAGCAAAGGAAGCGGTCCAATCTAGACATCAAACCTCCCGAGCTCCTCCACGTGTATGCACAGGATGTAGGGGGCACATTCTACAATCTATGCGTTGCAATGAATCTTGCAAAATCCTCTGAACCACGATCTCGCCCCCTTCCGCCTAGCCTATCATCTGCTGCAAGCGTGACGTTGAAGTCCCCTCTAATCAGCTATGGGCACCCCTGAAATCTGACAGCAACTTGACTGAGGTCCTCCCACAGGGATTGCTAGAATCCTCAATCGGTCCATAGATCGTTGATATGACCAAACAGAACCCATCACTCCTCAACTGCAAAAAAACCACCCCCATCCCCACCTCCGAGTCAACCAGAGAGACAGTCCTTCCACCCAACCACAACTCCTCCCAACCTCTCAATCGCATCCATCACGACAAAACCACCAAGAAGACCACCCCCAACCCCCCTCCACACTCTCTGATCACGTTGTTGCAGCTTCGTTTCCTGAAACAAAACAATATCCGAACCCCAGTTCTGTACGTAAGATCTCAACGTCCCCAGGCGAGAGGGATCATTGAGCCCTCTAACATTCCACGTGAACACCTTCAACATGGAGCACCTGTAGAAACACCCCCACTCGAACGGCCAAAACCAGTCTTCTCTGCCACCCGCTCCACCTCACAGCATTGGAACCACCCACACCAACCCACACCCCCAACCTCCCTCCACACTCTCTGATCACATTGTTGCGGCTTCATTTCCTGAAACAAAACAATATCCGAACCCTAGTTCTATACGTAAGATCTCAACGTCCCCAGGCGAGAGGGATCATTGAGTCCTCGGACATTCCACATGAGCACCTTCAACATCGAGCACCTGTAGAAACACCTCCACTAGAACGGCCAAAACCAATCTTCTTTGCCACCCGCTCCACCTCACAACACTGGAACCACCCACACCAACCCACACCCCCATCCTCACCCACCTTGCCACCTTGTCCAAGCTCCCCCTCGTTACTCCCCAAGGATCCCCCCACTCCACCTCCTTCCACCGCAACCCCCTCCACAGAAATGTCTCGTCCTGACCCCTCAACTCCAACCCTCGCGCCCAACTCCTCCACTCCCATGCCTCCCTCAGAATAAGAGAAGGCCAACGTCGTCGTTGCAGGTGACCTAGCCAACGGGTGGGTCCCTACCATCATTGTTGTCGCCACCGCGAGTGACCCAGTCACCGAGTGGGTTCCCACCACCGCCTCCTTGTCGTTCAGACCCACAGCCACTGCCCTCGACTTCGTGGAGAAGCTCTAAGCCGTCACCCAGAGCTGCTCAATCCTCCGATGGAGCAATCTCGTAGCCCGGAGCCCTCCGCCTCTCCCCCCAATAGTGAAGGACACTTCCTCCGCCACTTTGCTAGACGTAGTGCCTTCAGCACTCTCCACCTCGTGATAGAGGCGGTGACCCCAAGTAGCACCCCTCACTACATCGCCCACAGGCTCTTTTGGAGCAAAAATTAGATCTTGGCGTGGATCTGATCAAGGGTCTAAATAAGCCCTCCTCACCTCTTCACTACGTAGGGCCCACAATTCCCCCACGTGATCTTCTATCCCAACGCGTCCAACATTGCCTACACATTCCATCAAAGGCCCTCCCCGAATTAAATTCCCCCTTCCAAAAAATCCCCCTCCTTCCACAAAAGTCCCCTCGACTTCAATAAAAGCCTCCTCCGCAATAACTTCCCCAATCACACCATCAATGCTAGCGCGATTCCCCTCAACCGCACCACCCCTCACCATCGCAATCCCCTCCAATGACCGTGCCTTACACTGCATGCACTCCAAGCCACATGTCGTTGATGTCGCATCGGAAGCACCATCCCCTCCACGATTCATGGGCCTCCAAGCCACGCTCCTCATCGAACCATTCAACCTCGCCACCACTCCTCCGCCACCTCGCATCGCCTCAGCAAAGGTGCAAGGTCCATCCCTGACCGATTTCACAAGCACTACCCACGATGAGCCCCCCAAGCACAGCACCACCTTCTCATGAAACTCCTTCCCTGGCAAAAGCTCCACCATTGCACACACAGTAGAGAGGTCGCCCCTCAGACCGACGGCCCTACACCACCGTACTCGCGCAAATGGGGTGACAACAATGACAACCTTCATCGTGCGTAGGAAGAGGGGTATTCCCACAACCTCAACCAACAAACCCACCTTCCTCGGTGGGTAGTCATGGAGTGCCCCAACGGACCTCACAGCCTACCTCCACTTAACCACCTCGATCGAACAAGGGAGGTCATCGAACAACAGCTTATCCACCATCTCCGAACACACGCCTAGCAGCACAAACCTCCCTTGCCCAACCCCCTTTAGATTAGCCCCCCCCCCTCCCCTCGCCCCAATCCGCATCCCCAGCACCTTGGACACCTCCTTCCTAAGTTCATCCAAACCAACCCAACCTTGAACCACCACTCCAAACAGGGTCGTAACCAGGATCCTCTCGAGCGCCCTAATCTCCTTCAACCAAGAAGCTTTTACCTTAAGCGAAGGCGCGCCCTCTGGAGGAGGCAGCAAAGTAGCATTACTCTCACCCAAGGCCCCCAACCCCTGCCCCTTCCCCTTCAAACAGGACGTCCCCCGATGACCAAAACCTCCGCACCGAAGGCACTTCACTGGATCTCAACACTCCTTCACAACATGGCCCCTTCCCCTGCACTTAAAGGAAAGCACCTCCTTTTCCAACTTCCCCTTCCTCGCCCTCCTCGTCACCGATGTCCATCACCGACTCACTCTCACCCGCTCTCTCCCACTCATTCTATGCTGCCTATTCCTTCTTCCTTGATAGGGAATTATTGATTAGGAAGACCTTGCCCAACAAGGAGGTTCTTCGTTTTGGGGGTTGTGCATGTATGGTTTCCTTCAAGGAGGTGCTCAAGAAGGTGCAACAAAGCATGTCGTATGCACAGGCGATGGCCTCTGCCAGCCTTAATGGCGTGGAGGCCACTATTCCGATCATTGGTGTTCAAGCAGGGAGCGACGGTGCTACAGTTGATGGGGTGGCTACCACAGTGGCCGCTGGTGACCCTGCCAGATCACGACAAATCTGGAAACCGATTGCCAAACGGTCTGCCAACAAGGCGATTTTCGAAATTTGAAATCATAGAAATGGTTGGTGGCTACAATAATGGCCCCCTTATTTTGGGACTGACAACCTTCCTTATTTGGAAGTCAATCCACATTTGGAGGTTGAGGTGGCGAAGAATATTCCCAATTCTAAGCAGGTGGCTTCCAGATCCGTTTATGGATCCGGATGTGGTGAGTTTAATTTTTTGGATAATAATTGTTTCCAATTTTTGCATTTCGAGGCTGGTGGCCCCTCCTTTGTTAACATGGTAGACTGCCTGCAACGTGGAGACGTGGCAACATCTCAAGGTCAGGAAGGGGTTTAGGACATGCGGACTCGGGCAGTAGCTAGAGCTATGGCAGCTAACCGGGTTGCTAATTAGGGTGCACCTCGTAAGAGTTTGCAGGCGACACAGGGGGTCATTGAAAGTGCGTTGGGCTATTCACAGGTGGCTGCCAGACCCAATCTTAGGTCCAGGCTTGGTGAGTTTATCTCTAATGCACTTCATCCTAAGATGGAAAATGGTTGTGTTGGCCAAAATGTCGAAATTGTTGTTGGTGCATTTAATATGATGTAGGAGGCACTAATTCCTATCACCTTCGGATCGATTTTTGAAGCTTCAAGTCACGTGGAACCTCACCAAACAAGTATTGGAGGTCTCAGCGAAGAGGAGATGATGGGGATCGCTCTACAACAAAATGAAGGCCTTGAAGATGCAACCTCTGATGTAGGGGATGGTGTGTGGCTAGGGAGAAGCATTAGCAAGGAAAAAAGCATGCTATTCAAATCCTCTTCCAGTAAATCCTCATGTCCTATTAGAGTAATCTCGTAGAAACATAAGTTGGTCCTTAGTGCCTGTTATAAACATAAGAAAATTACGAAGCTGGTAACCAAGAGGAATCATGACAATGTTGAGGGGGAGGCGTTGAAGGTGGATGGATGTGTGACCAAAGTGATTAGCATGAAGAAAGTACACGAGGGAGTTACAAAAAAATTTTAATGACTAAAGTCCCCTCTTGGAATGTTCGCAGCCTCCATGATGAAGGTAGAAGATCGACTTTAATGAGGTATTTGGCAGATTGGAAAGTTGATATTGTGCTTCTATAAGAAACTCACCTTGATAGTCTATCTACTCAAGTGAAGAATAGCTTATGTGGTGGCAGATATTCAGATTTTCTTGAGGTTAAGGTGAAGGGGAGGTCGAGTGGTATTATTCTGATGTGGCATGATGACTATTTTCATTTGGAGCCTTCTTTGCTGGCCGGGAGGATGGTGATCACAGTTCTTAATAGAAAGATGGATGGCTCGTCTGCAGCTGTTTCTTGTGTGTGTGATCCTTGTGATGATTCTACTAGGATACATTTTTGGGAGGAGATAAACCAGGCTTCTCTTTTTGTGGATGGTAGGCCATGGTTGATTGGCAGGGATTTCAATGCAACTTTACACTCAGAGGATAGATGGATGGAAGGTGTGATAGGTCTACGAGTAATTTCCAACATATCGTACAAGAGCTTGAGTTAATGGATTTACCTATAGCGGGGACACGATACACGTGGAGAAATGGGAGTAGTGATGCTTCATGCATTGATAGATTTTTGTGTAATGTGACAATGGCTGAATCCTTTCATGGTGTAGAGGTGGTAGCTTGTGATAGGCCTTTTTCATATCACACACCTATTATGTGTAGTAATAAATCTGCAAACTTTTCAACTTATTTCAAATTTCATAAGTCATGGATGAAGGAACCTGATTTTCAGGAGTTGATATGGGACAGATGGTCTTCTATGCCAACTTCTTCGGCTACACGCACCTTAGCATGTAAGATTCAGGCCATTCGGGAGGCAATGATTGATTTTAAGCGTGATCTCCAAACACATAGAAAGGCAAGGAGGAATGAGGCACTGGCGAAGATTTCCACGTTTGATAGATTAAAGGAGGTGACTCCCTTGACCAGCTTTGACTGTCAGGAGAATGCAGGCGATGGTTTTGGAAGAGGATCATAAAAAGGAGATGGATTAGAGGTAGAAGTCTCAACAGTTGTGGCTCAAGGAGGGTGACGCCAATACAAAATTCTTTTCATTGGCAGCTAGCAACAGGAAGGTGAATATGATTAATGTTTTGAAGGTTGGTGAGTGTACAGTGCACCAGAGAAACCAAATTTGTGATACTTTCCATTCACATTTTCATGATTTTACTTGGAGCAATTGAGCGGAGATTGGCATTTGGGCACCTCGAATATGGAGCAAGTGAAGGAGGTGAAGGGAGAGCTCCTTCGAGAAGTTGGAGAGGAGATCATTTGTGCTCTTAATAGGTTGAAAGCGGAAGGCTCTCTGGGACCAGATGGGCTTACAGGGAGATGTGAGATGTAGTGGAACCAGATGTAGTGGCCATGATTTGTGAATTTTTTACAGGTGATGAAGTTTTTGAAAGGCTTAACCACTTCTATTTGTTCCTCCTACCCAAGAAGCCTGGAGTTGAATCGATGGATGATTTTAGACCAATTGCTTTACCTAATTCTATCTATTTGGTGGTGGCTAAGATATTGGCGAATAGGCTTCAGATGATTATACCTGATATCATTTCTCCCGTCCAATCAGCTTTTATAAAAGGCAGATCTTTGCAGAACTCTTTTTGTGTTGGTGGAGGAAATGTTAGTTGCGTGGAAGAGAAGAGGTGTCTCGGCTTTCCATTAGAAAGTCGATTTTTCCAAAGCCTATGATTCAATCTCTAAGCGTACCTTTAGGATATTCTTAGGAAGAGGGGTTTTCCTATGAGATAGATTTAGGTGGTGAAAAGATGTGTCACTACCTCTTCTTTTTCTGTGTTGATGAATGGTCATTTCAATGGGTCTTGACTTCAGCCTCAACGTGGGGTCAGACAGGGATGTCTGTTGGCTCCATTGTTGTTTGACATTGCAGTTGATACACTTACTATCTTGGCCTTTAAGGCTTGCAAAGGTCACCTCTTCGCTGGATTTACTTGCCAAGTTGACGGTTCTCCACTTACCCCACTTTTGCAATATGCTGATAATACAACTTTCTTTACAAAGGGAGGTAGATCTGTGGCAGTCCATGCGTCATCAGTAGTGAGGATTTTTGTTACTATATCTAGGCTGAAGATTAATAGGGCAAAATCTCTTTTTGTCCCTTTTTCTATTCTTGATTTGGAAGTGGGGGAGATTGCTAGGATTTTGGAGACACCAATGGCTCATTTGCCAATCAGGTACCTTGGCCTCCTTGAAAGGTAAGAAATTGGTGGCTTCTGATTGGAATTGTATGGTGGAACGTTTAACAAAGAGGCTTTCTTCATAGAGTGGTAGACTACTTTCTAGAGGTGGACAGCTAGTGTTGCTCAAGTTGGTTCTATCTTCCATTCCAGTTTTCTACTTCTCAATTTTTAAGCCTTTGAAGAAGAATGTTAGAATTTTGGAAGTGATTAGAAAAGGATTTTTCTAGAATGGGGCAGATCATGTGAGTAGATTTGCTCAGTTAATTCCTTAGGATGAGATTTGTAGACCCAAGAATGAAGGTGGTTTGGGAGTACGGCGTTTGGAGGCTTTCAATAAATCTTTGCTCTTGAAGTGGGTGGTGAGACTTTTATCCAGAGAGATATCTATGGTCACTACGGTGCTAAATGATTCTTATGGTTTGGTTATGAACTTGGATGAAAGAGCAGTGCTTAAAAGAGGGTCTTCATCCTTTTGGCAATCAATACAGCCAATTCTACAGGAGAATGCGTGTGGGTTCAGCCCTGTTCTAGGTAATGGGATGCATTTCAAATTTTAGTTAGACAATTGGAGTGAATTGGGAGCTTTTTCAGACCTCTTTCTGATGGCTTTTCAGCTTGTCAGTAACAAAGAGGCCACGGTTAAAGATATGTGGGATGAACAACGGAAAACATGGGATTTTCGGATGCCTCCAGGATTATCTGAGCCGACACTTCATGAATTTCAGCAGCTGTTGAAAGGAATTTCAGACCTCTACCCAGTTGCAAAGGAGGTGGATAAGTTTTGTTGGAAGGATGGGACTTTCTCAGTGAAGAAGGCTCATGCAAAATTGGTTTGCGGCAACACGCAATTGGATGAGATTGGGACTGATTCAAGGAAGATTTGGAAATGCTGCCTGCCCTTGAAAATCAAAATATTCCATGGTTGCTTAGAAGAGAATGGTTGGTCACTAAGAGTCTCATGAAAAGGTGGTTTGAAGATATTGATACAGCGTGTCCCTTTCGTCAACAAGCGGAGGAAGATGTGCATCTCTTTCTCACGTGTGATTTCTTGAAGGAAGTGTGACAGCACCTTCATATTCACATGGTGAATGCTTCTAGTGAGGAACCATGTGACGTTGCTGGGTAGTCTGCAGCGTTGTGGGGTGGCTTGAGGTGGCACAGCACCAACCAGGAGGCATTGCTAGGTGGTCTGCGATGCTGCAGGGCCACCTGGGGCAACGCACCACCGACTAGGCAGTGCTGCACAGGGCTGGAAGCTTGCTACGCTGTCAATTAGCAGCGCTGGGCTGCTAGGAGCCCTCACTACGGCCCTAGCCAATCAGCACAAGCCTGTGCAGCACTACTGTGGTCTGGCAACACTGCACACAGGTCATGCAACGGCCTACGCTGGTGGGCAGCGCTGCTTGGTGAAGGTGTTGGGTCTACGCTGACCTATGGAGGATCTTCCCACAAACATTAGCGTGCAATCGCCCCATCAGGTGGCCACAGGCGGCCACCAGTAGTGCTGGGAGGCACCTCCTCAAGAACAACTAGGGTTAAGATTTTTTTTTGGGTCGAGAGGAAGGGGGTATGAGAATGAAGGTGGGTACAAGCATCGGTCTAAGACCGCTACTCTGATATCAAGTTAAAATAAATGAACCAAGTACTTTATTTCATTAGCAAACCTCTCAATATGTAGAGGTAGAAAAATTACACAAGATGTCCTCAAGGAAATAAGAATACAATAAGAAACATAAGTGAGTAGACCATAGGGGCTAACAGCCTTTGTTGAAGACTTCAGTCAACTGGCTCTCTAGTCAACTGTTGTCTTCATTCAACCGCAGAGTAGTAGAAAGTGACAATCAACCCCTGTATGCTTCATACTCGTGGAGCATAGAGCTATCTGAAAGAAAATTTCTTGTCAAAGAATACAACAATAAGCTTATCCACCCATCTACTAAGATCACAAAGCAGTTTCCATCCACATAATTGTGCAACCAGTATGAACCATTGCTTGGTATTTTTTGAGCTAAATCAAAATCTAAATATCTAATACTAGACCAATCCTCATGAGAACTAGCATAATCAACATCCAAGAATTCATGACCTTGAAGATGCCTTATATTTTGAGATATAAGGCCATTTCCCCGAGATCATGCAAGATATCTTAGAATATAAAACAACTTCTCAATGTACCTATTGCACCTTTGAACTATAATGCCCTTTGCTGGAGATGATTCAAGATATCTAATGTTAGAATCTAATGACCAACTTCTCAATCTACCTACTATGTCTTGTCATGAACTAACTAATACAACCAACAGAAAAGAAAACCAAGGTGAGTAGTTGTACTAGACATGAGTATTTTTAACCACGGTCCAAGGCTCTATAGCGTCTAGTATCAAGACTGTGGATTATCGAGTTGAATCAACTTTGCAGTTCTGTCCTGTAGCATCTATTCCACAGCCAACCAGGTATTAGAAACCACCTTTGGACTACATCTATCAAGCTAACTCCTTGCTTCCATAGTCAACTTCCAAAGTAGTTACAGCTTTTGACAATGTTCATGGAGGTAATACATAGACTGCGGGTGACATAAAGATTGGTGATGTCACAAGCAACTCTAGAGACTACTAAAGTCCGAAGATATGAGTGACATCACATCCTAATGATAGTGAGAATGCTTGGTGAAAAGGAAAAAGTACCTGCATCATGCCTCCTACTTCTAACAATGTATCTTGTAACCAAACTTTAGAAGAATTTCGTAATGTTCACGGTTACTTTTTCCGGAATTTTAGTTGATTAGAAATAATGTCAAGCCATAGAGGACGAGATGACTACTCTTCAGTGTAGAAAGATGTGGGTAGTGACATATCTATCTGGCTTTAATGGTTGGTTGCAAGTAGATACTCATTGTGGAATACCTCCCTGAAGGGTCAATGGACAAGGCCAGGCTAGTGACAAAGGGTATATCTAGATTTATGGGGTTGAATTCCTTAACATATTCTCTACTCCACTAGCAAGGGTAAGTACTACTTGTGTACCATATTCAGTGGCAAAATATTAGAATATGCCTCTATATCAGTTGGAAATCATAATCTGCTTCTATATGAACCTAAACTATTAGGTATATATGTAGTAACCATGGTGTGCCCTAATTTAGAAGTTGATTAGCACGTAGGGCATATCTAGGTCTAACTTAAGGGGAAGTGTCGACTTTGTTATCATGAATTTAGGTAAATGGATCGTGGGTGTGGATCCACTAATCTAGTATGCCTCTAATTTTCACTCACCATTTTCATTTGTCTCAGTGAAGATAAACCTAGCCGCCAGTGAGTTCTTTCTAGGTGTGCGCTCTTGTGGTTTTTTCCGCTCATGTCTAGAGGGGTTATCAAATGAAATCCAAACTAACCAACCCAATCTAAGGTGTAGATTCAAGGTGTGGATCCAAATTAACTAACCCAATCTAAGGAGTGGATTCAAGGAAGGAAAGAAGGAAGGCAGGTGGGCATACAGGCAAGCAGGCAAGTAGGCAGGCATGCATACATACATACATGTAAGTGACTACCCCTGATGCTTTTTAACATCAGCTACAAATAACACATCGCCATGAAACCCTAGGGATTTAGATCAATCAATACAAAAAAAGATGCATCTTGAATTTCGTTTGAATCGGTGACCCCCATCCCTCTCTTCAAAAGGGGTCGATGGAGGGGGTAGGATTGTGTGATTGGATTGAAACCTAGTACGATTCTTAGTTGTATTAGGATAGTGATATTCCTAAAGTTTCATAGCAATATATAATCCATACACAAAATTTAAAGTGTTGGGATAGCCAATTGGCTCTCCCTTAGGGGCAAACCCATTTTACCTGCGTGCGCACGCGTGCGCCCATGTGTGTAAAGAAGAAAGGAAGAAATTCAACAAAGTACATATATTAAGAAACTTAACTGAGGCAATGGCCTGAGAAGCATCTTGTCTTCGCCAATATTCCTCTGTGCTTCCTGGTAAGAATTGTTATAGAATCATTTTTCAGTCAAAAGTCCTATAGAATGACAACACATTCAACAAGCGAATTCAAAATCATGTGAAGACACGTGTAAAAGAGTAAGATATCTGAACCAGAGAAAGCTACAACTAATATTTCAAGAAATACAATGACAATACTTTCTCTTTGAAAAGATAACGGTAAACCATTTCAGCATTTTTTTTTATGACAATAATGATAATTTTTTAGTTTCTACAGAACAAAAATCAACATTTTTTTAGTAGGTTATACATTGTATGATATTGTGAACATATGAATAATAACAGTATTGCATTTCCAACTTCAAAAGAATGAAAAACCCATTGGTACTAGTAGAAACAATATTTCTTGTTAAGTTCTGGCAAGCAGTTCGGAAAAATTCAATAAAATACAGAAATCAACAACTTAGATGGGCAACGGTGATGAAAAACATATTTGACAATGTAATATGTATTATCTGTATCCAACTTTTCTTGATTTATTTGCCAGCTTCCCACTTACCACGTCAACAGTTTCCTTGACCGAGTCTGGGAATGTATCAGCCCTCATATATCGCCTTAAAACTTCATGGAGACCTATGGCTTGGGTAATTGTCGGGCCTAGTCATTGCATTGCTTTCACAAGGAAACATCACTAGGGCTAGTTTACTTAGGGAGTTAAGAAATTAGAGTTAAGGAATGTGAAACCGGCTTTAACCCTCATTTCTGTTTACTTGCAGAGCGGTGCTAACACAAGTGTCTATTTACTTAAACTAATGTTAAGTTGCGGTGTTTGCTTGAACTGGTGTTAACACCAATTTATGAGGAGTGGGGGTTTAGGTGTAAGGGAGGTACGAAGTTAACACCAGTTTTACTAACACCCCTCAGAACCAACGTTAAGGGCCTCAAAACCCAGGTTATGACCATGTGAGTTAACCCCTCAAGTAAACACAGGTTAAACTACCAAGAAAGGGGTTAACCAACCAAGTAAAGTAGCCCCTAGGAATTCTCTACCACCCACCTGTCTTACCTTTGGTTAGGTATCCACTTGTTGGAAGGTTATTGGACCTTTTCCTTGGGGTGTATGGCATGGATATTTTAGAGTCATAATCTTTGCTACTTGTAATTTAGGTTGGGGTGTGTTCTTTAACCCTTCTTGGCCTAAAAAGAAACAAAGTCAATTTGTGACCTTGAAGTGATAGCCATCTTTTGACCAACCTAATTATCTTGTTTTCTGAACTAATTAAACCATGTATTTGGTCAGTTCGCGAATTTATCTTTCATATCAATGTTATAAGACAAAAAACCAATTGTTTTTTGAAATGAACAAAAAAACCCATCTTTATCCATTATTCCATCTTGATCCAACATTTGGATTGACCCCATGTTACATTTTCTCTTATTTATGAGACATTAATTTCTCATATGATGACCCTTTTGCATCAAGGATTCATGGATCAACATTGATGCTGTTTCACTACTCAAAAAATTGGGCATCTATTGCGAGCAGGCTGAGGAAACTTCAAAAAGTAGCAAAATGCTTGAAAACATATCAAACTCCTATTGGTCTTTAATAATTCTTAAATGGTAAAAAAAACTGAAACTTATTGAGTTATAGGGCATATTTGATATTTGTTTATTTCTTGTGGGGTACTTGTGTAATTTTCCCACTCCTTTTTCATATGAAAAAAGGGTTAGGGTTTCTTTTGAAGACTAATGCACATCATTTTGTTCAACATGGTATCAGAGCAGCGATCCTAAGCCGGTGCTCCGATATCCCACCGAAAAAAAGCTACCCAGAGGATGATTGGATCACCTCCAAGACGATGATTTGATGGAGGATCTCCACCGAGCCGCCACAGCAACTGCAGTAGCCAGTAGAGATGCTGCAACCATCACCAGACATGCTGGCAGTGGTGGTTGCGCCATTGTCAGTCTGCCTGTTGGGGGCAATGCCGCCGCTGACCAGCCAGGTGGGCCCAGCAGCACCGTCGAGGGGCCAACAGGGCCTGCAGCAACCACCGTAGGGGGTGGTCGTCCATCTCCTGCGGTTGGGATTTCTGTCTGCGTCATGAGCCTTCTCTCACGCTTGAATTGGATGGTGATAAGTCTTCTCTCGCCCATGGTAGATAGGTTTGATCCAAGAAGAACAACCTCCGTTTTTACAGGACTTGCATGTGCAACACAAGTTGTGGTGAAGAAGAAGAGGGTCAGGAGTGCATGGGTGATCAACTCCGATGCTTCTATTGATCTCACAAGAGACAGAGATCGGCTGGTTGACCCAGTTGTTCCACAGGGAATAAGAGATGTGAAAGTAACCAATGGGGCTACCTCTCCAATCAGTGCAGTTGGACATGTAGATGTGACCCCAAAGTTGAAGAATGAGAAGGTATACTCTGCTCCCGAGTTCCCTATGAATCTATTGTCTGTGAGTTGTATTTGTAGAGATCTTAGATGTCTGGTTATATTTGATGAGAAGCATTGCTATTTCCAAGATCGTTTGACAGGAGAGATTGTAGGGGAAGGAATTGAGAGAGATGGGATGTACTATTTTGACACGCCCACCTTGTTTGCTGGAGCAGTTTCCATCAATCGTGATCCAATGCTGTGGCACAGGAGACTTGGGCACCCTTCCATTGGTAAGATGCAACAAATGTGCCTAGAGTTGTCAGACTATAGAGTGCGAGAATTGTCAGATGGGTAAACATCACAGGAACATTTATTCCCAGAGAGATGGTGGGGTCAGCCTAAAGCCTTTGCCTTGGTTCATTGTGATGTTTGGGGACCATCCAAAGTTACCACTCCAGGCGGGCACAGATACTTTGTTGTATTCATGGACGATCACAGTCACCTTACATGGGTCTTTCTGATGAAGGCCCGCAGCAAGATTCCCTTTATTGTGTAGCCGTTTCTTTCAGAGGTGCAAAACCAGTATCAACCGCAGTTCAAGTTTTCCATAGTGATAATACACTTGAGTTCATGCGCAAAGATCTGCATGAGGTTTTTTACTCCAGGGGAATCGCTCACCAGACTTCATGTGCTCATACTTCCCAACAAAATGAGATTGCTGAGTCCAAGTTGAGACACCTTCTTGATATTACTAAGACCTTAATGTCTCATATGAAGATTCCTAGGCAATTTGAGGGTGATGCCATACTCATAGCAGCATACTTGATTAATCGAATGATATCATCTATGCTCCATGGTCAGATTTCGTATCAGATTATATACCCAGGATGTAGCAGGTTGTTCCCCCTACCTTTGAGAGTATTTAGGTGCATATGCTTTGTGCAGAATCATGGCAATCAGGATAAGTTTGCTCCCTGGGGGAGAAGAGTAGGCCATTCAAGGAGAACTTCACAACAACCATCATGGAGAGAGAGAGGGTGCGAGAGAGGAGAGAGGGTACGGGGAGAAAGCCCAAGGTGCAGCCTCTTCTGGAGGTCGGCTAGGAGGTTGTTCTCGGGGGGTTGGCAGGTGGTCGAGCGGAGGAGGAGGAAGGTAGAGGCTCCCATCTCGAGAAAGAAAAGTAGGGAAGGCACCTCCAGTGGTCGCGGGTAAGGGAACAGCGCAGATCGCTGCTTCAAGTGTCTGGGGTTTGGCCACTGGCGAAAGAATGTCGCAAGCCCCTGCGTTGCTGGAGATGTCGGGGCTTTGGGCATCAAAGTGCGAGGTGTAGGAGCATCGGGCAACGGAGCGAAACTGGGTGTCCTCCGCCGCCACCCCCGATGGTTGTGCCCCTAGCTGAGGTCGAGGCCCCTTGGTCGGATGACGTGATCGCTCTTCGCGACAAGGTTAATGAAGGGCTTATTGGGGAGGTGATCGCGGGACAACCACAACTTGTTGAGGTGAAGGAGGCTTTCCATGACCACTCGATGGGGGCTGGGGTGAGGGTCCTCCCATTTTGGAAAGGGAAATCTCTTTGTCATGGGACTCTCCCCGTCAATAGGGAGGACCTTTGCTTCAAGGTCTCCCAGGTACGATCTGGCTCTTTGAGGTGGACCTGTATGCATGATGGGGCGCGGAGGGAACGTCCGCCGAAGAGGAAACCGGTGGAGTTGGTGATTGAGGGTGTGCAGTGGTGGCTTTGAACAACAAAGGTTTTCGAAGCGGTCATATCTCCTTTTGCGTGCCTTCGAAGTTGTAGGGGATTTGGGATCTCTGGTGGACCGCTCGAGGCGATGGATGTGAAGGTGGGGGCATCGATGCTGGAGAAGGTGATGCTTCGCCATGGTGGTTACTCGTGGGTCGTCTCCTACACCCTTACGAGTGCCTCCAGGGTGAGAACCACGTATGCAAAGGTGGTCAAGGGTGCAATGATTCCACCAGCCTCAGGTGGCCGTGCAACGGCGCCACCACCTCATCGAGCTAGGGTTTGGCGCCCAGCTCAAAAGCTGAGCCATCTGCTTACTAACGTGGAGGCGATCCCCCAGATTGCAGCGCAACCGACTATGAATGCGCCTTTGATGGATGCGGGCGTTTCAGAGGAGATGCCGCATTAAGGAGTTGAGGAGTCGTCGACTATCACACGCTTTGAGGAACAGGAATGTCGGTTGGACACCTTAGAAGACCATCTTAAAAAGGAGGAAGGTCCCCGGGTCGAATCCACTCCGGATCCGACTACTCAAGACCCGCCTTGTGAAGGCCCCTCTTTTCCAGCTGAGGTGTTATGGGAACCATCCTGTTCCAACGCAGCTTGCGAGGGTGACCTCGCGACACACTCTCAGAAGGGGAACAACAACTGGTCGACGACGGCAGAGGCGGACGCGGACGCAGGCTCGGCGGGAGGAGAGGTGGCGACCGATCCAACCCCAATGGCTAATGGGGCAGTGACCGGTTGTCCGTGACCAGATGTGGACTCCTTGGAGGCCCAAGTTCTCCACAGTAGCGACCGGAGGACATCACTACGACATCTAGCTGGGTTGGTTGATCCGGTAAGCAGGTGGAGGGCTTCCGGTGAACAAGTAGAGGTCACACTCACAGGATGGCAACCACATGTGGTGAATAGGGGTCGAAGCGGCGACCTTCAATATAACTGGAAATGGAGCTTTCGAAGGACCGGTCGTGGATCCTAGGTGGTGATTGATGGCCGCAGAAGGTCACCGTAGCCTCCACACCAGACGTCCTCTATGTTGGATCAGCATGACGAGGAGGTGCTTCGGACTGCGGAGGGGTCAGGCTTCCATTCAACTGCAAAGGACACCAATGATTCTCAATGAATGGTATCCTTTCTTGGAACGTCAAGAGTCTCAAAGACCCATCAAGAAGAGCAGTGCTGGGAAACTACATTCGATAGTGGAAAGCAGACGTCGTGCTGTAGTCGGAGACGAAGCTGTCTGAATGTGATAGGAGGTTGTGGAAGGAGATCGAGGGTTTGTGGATGGAAGGGTTTCGAGCTCTAGACGCAGCTGGCCATGCGGGAGGAC
Organism: Thalassia testudinum; assembly: GCA_037157565.1. NCBI lineage: Eukaryota > Viridiplantae > Streptophyta > Magnoliopsida > Alismatales > Hydrocharitaceae > Thalassia > Thalassia testudinum. Next base: position 694,051 of record JAZHRO010000061.1, read on the forward strand.
AATTGTTGGGGTGGCACGAAGATGTCTTCACCTTGGAAGATTGCTTCAGAGATCACGTCATCTCTACAAGGTTGGTGAGGTGAGTGGGAGGGGCCAGAATGGTCGTCATAGGGGTCGACAGTCCATCACACGCCTAGGCGAGGGGGGTTTATGTTGGAGAAGCTGGCGTCTATGGTGACGGAGTGCCATGGAATACCATGGCTGCTTGGAGGATACTTTAACATCACTCTGCAGACTGATGACAGACCTGGTGGACGAGGGAGGCAAGACCCCAGGTCAGAACATTTTGTGGAGTTTGTGGCCCTACATGGACTCATAGATTTGATCCCGACGTCCTGCGCATATACCTGGAGGAACACCAATGGTCAAAAATCCAGGATAGACAGGTTCCTGTCTAACGTGGAGATGGCGGAGGCGTTCCCTTTGGCGGATGTCTTTCCTTTGGAGAGGCCCTTTTCGGATAATACACCTCTTATATGGAAATCCAACGAGGGGATCTATTTTGGCATATACTTCAAATTTGACAGATCATGACTGATGGAGGAGGGATTCAAGAGCATGGTAGAGGAGAAGTGGAACTCTATGGAGGTGGAGGGATCATCTGCGATTCGATTGACAAAGAACCTAGCTGGTTTGTAGGACCACTTGAGGGTTTTCTGGAGGGAACTCAAAGCATCCAGGTGCTACAGGAAGGAGGCTTTGGCAATGATATCTAAGATCGACAGGCAGGAGGATCAGGGCTTTATCTTGACAGAAGATAAAGAGCATAAGGTGAGGATGACACGAGTGGTGCAGCAAGAGGATAGAAAGGCAGAGGTGGAGTGGAAGACGAGATCGAGGCAGAGATGGTTGAGAGAGGGCAACTCCAATATTAGATTCTTTCACAAAGTGGCCTCGACTAGGAGGAGGAACTGGATTGAGGAGTTGCTAGTACACAAGGAGGCTTTCTAAAGCAAGGAGGTTGGACGGGCGGCAACGGACTGCTTCAGGGAGTTCACAGGGAGGCGCAGTAGGGGGTGCTGGAGGTAGAGGGGGGAGGATGTGCAGAGTGTTACTGACGATCAGGCAGTGGGCCTCACAACGGCTTTCACGGAGGATGAGGTGAGGGAGGCGGTGTAGGGCCTCAATGCCGAGGGGTGCCCTGGTCCAGATGGATTCCCTATTTTCTTTTTCCAGGAATTCCGGTCTCTGGTGGTGGCTGATGTTATGCAGATGATGGAGTTTGCAACTGGGAATAAGGGTTTTGATAAGCTAAATAGGTACTACCTGTTCTTATTGCCTAAGGAGGGCACAGAGGCAATCCAGGACTTCTGACCGATCGCCTTATCGAATGTTGTGTACCTTATTGTCACAAAGGTCTTGGCCAACAGACTCTGTGGTCTTCTGAGAGATCTGATCTCGCCCATTCAGACAACTTTCGTTCTGGGGAGAAGAATCCTAGATGGTTTTGTTGTTGCCATGGAGGCACTAGCTACTTAGAGGAGGGAGAAGAGGAAAGCATTTTTGTGGAAGGTTGATTTCAGCAAGGCATACGACTCTGTGTAGTGGAAGTTTCTTTGGGCCTCCCTACTGAGGAGCTTCCCCAGGACCTGGATTGACTGGATGAAGAGATGTGTGACGAGAACTTTCTCAGTCCTGGTTAATGAGAACCCAGCGGGAGGTTGGGTGCAGCCTAGGAGGGGAGTCAGACAGGGCTATCCTCTCGCTCCTATGTTATTCGTGCTTGCGGCAGACGCCCTTGTGAGGGTGACCCATAAGGCCTGTACTAAGGACTACTCAAGGGTTTTGTGGCTAGTGAGGGCAGGGAGGTCCCGGTACAGCAATATGCAGATGATACGTTGTTTCTGGTGGAGGAATCTGCCTTGGAGGCTAGAAGGATGAGAATCCTGTTGGAGCTTTTTAGCGAGGCCTCAAGGTTGCGGATAAACTATCAGAAATCAAGCTTCGTCCCGATGAACCTATCGACTGAGGAGGTGGAGGCAGTTGATGGTGCTCTTGGGACAGGTGTAGGTGCATTGTCACTAATGTACTTGGGACTGCCCTTGTCTGATCGTCATCTCAAAATGCAAGATTGGATACCTTTGCTAGAGAGGATGAAAAGGTTGGCAGGCTGGTCTTCCAAGCTGTTATTGAGGGGAGGGAGGTTGACACTGGTGAAGGCAACGTTGTCATCCATACCAGCATACTTCTCAGTGTTTAGGATACCGCGTCAAATTGAGAAGAAGATTTCGGGGCTGATAAGGGACTTCTTCTGGTCTAATGTGGATTCGACAGGAAAGGGGACAAGGCTAGTGGCCTGGGATGAAGTCTGTAGACCAGTGCAGGAGGAGGGGCTGGGGGTTCCGAATGTGAACAAGGTGAACTTGAGCCTCCTCACGAAGTGGATTACCAGACTGGTCGGGAAGGAACAGGGCCTTCTTAGGGACGTCATTCGACGATGCTATGGGTCCTTCCTTTCGTAGGGGCCATTGGAGACCACCCCTCTTATGGCTTCTCATTTCCTCACAAGCTTGGCGACAGTGGCGCCAAAGGTGCGGTCCTTTTCTCCTATCCTAGGGGAGGGGGACGCCTTCCGTTTTTGACTGGATGATTGGCAAGGGGTCGAATCTACTCTTAGTGGCAGGTTCCCCCACCTATTTATGACAGCTATAGACCCGGTGGTTACAATGGGGAGCTACTGAGACGGAGCACAGTGACCGACCTTTAGGGGGGTCTCTCAGACCAGAGGTGCGCGACGTTTCAACAGTTGATCCAGGAGATGGAGGGCTGGGCGTCGGAGGAGGGAGGTGACGCATACTTTTGGGAAGAAGGGGAGTTCTCTATGGCGAAGGCATTCCGCAGATTGGGAAATATCGACTTCTTGAGAGATTGTAAATTACTTTGGTTGACGGAGTGCCTGCTGAAAGTGAATATTTTTGCTTGGTTGATGAGGAAAGGGAGAATCATGACAAAGATGTGGAGGGCGAGGTGGGCCCAAACAGATGATGTGAGATGCCCTCTTTGTGAAGGGGCAGACGAAGACATCCAGCACCTCTTTTCCCAGTGTCCTTTCGTAATGCAAGTCTGGCAGAGGATGGGGATCAACTAGATCGCCCCTCGAGAGACGGTCAGCTTCTGGTCTTCATTCTGTAGAGGAAACGCCCTCGATGGAGATATCACCTTTAGATTCAAGAAGGATAAAGCCAAAGCTTTGGCGATGTTATAAGGTATCTGACTAGGGAGGAATGGGGTGTTGTTTAGGGGGGAGAGACCCTATGTTTCCTCCATTTCTTCCCAGGTGGTATTTTGGGAATCTGTTATGTAATCTGTGATGTAACTCCAGATTTCTGTGTAATAAAATGAATTTGGGTGGTTATCACGCAAATAAGCACCCTTTTGCTTTTCAAAAAAAAAAAGTTTGCGCCCCTGGCTACAAAGTGTCTTCCTTGGTTACTCCAGGATGCAAAAGGGCTATAGATGCTATGATCCAGCCCGTAGAAGATATATTATTACTGTTGGTTTGACCTTCTTTGAGAAGATTCCTTACTTCTCAGAGGAAGGATCCTCTATAGAGGCTGCTATACAGGAGACACATACATATCACAGAAGATCGCAGTTGGATAGTACCCAGGGAGATGAGGCTATACAGTATCCTACCACTCCAGACATATGTGGGTCAGATGGAGATGAGGAGCCTCTGCAAAGGAGATCTACTACAATATGCACCCTTCATACAATGTCCCAAAATATAGCGATTTCTCATTTGGATAATGATGACAGATAGTTTTCCTCTGCTATTACTATCGGTGTTGTTCCTAAAGATTTTGTTCAGGCCTCTAAGGATCCTAGGTGGAAAGTTACTATGGATGAGGAGATGCACACATTACAGTTCAAAAAGACATGGGATCTTGTGCCATGTCCTACGAGTGCTACAGTTGTTGGGTGTCAATGGGTATATACTATAAAGTACAGATCTGATGAGACTGTTGAGAAATATAAGGATAAACTTGTTGCCAAGGTGTTCACTCAAACATATGGGGTAGATTACCTTAAAACTTTTTCTTCTGTTGCTCGTATTACCTCCATCAAGATTATTCTTTCTATAGCAGTGATCCAGAAGTGGCCATTATACCGGTTAGATATTTAAAATGCTTTCTTATATAGAGATCTAGCTGATGAAGTGTAAATGAGGCATCCACCAAGATATGATGTTCAGGGGGAGCTTGTGTCTCGCTTACGGAAGGCCATTTATGGCTTGAAGCAGTCCCAGAGCCTAGTTTGAGAGGCTCAATTTAGAGATCAGGAAGATTGGGTGTCAGTAGTCTACTACTGACCATTCTATCTTTATCTAGAGGACAAAGAATGGCAGTACCTGGAGAATTGTTATTTTGGCAATCTATGTCGATGACATGATCCTGACCGGCGATGATGTAGATGGCATAGCACAAATGAAGGCATTTTTACAGTCTACTTTTGTCACCAAAGATTTAGGTGACCTTAAGTACTTCCTGGGGATTGAAGCAGTTTGCTAGGGGACCAACTTGTCCCTTTCTCAGAGACAGTATACTTTACATATCCTTGAGGAGGTTGGGATGCTTGGAACCAAGCCATTTGGGATACCAGTAGAACCACAGTTTGGCCATAGTACAAATGAGACAAATCCTTTATTTGAGGATATCACTAGATATCATAGTATTGCTGGTCGCTTGTTATATTTGACCATTACACAGCCTAATATCGATTTTATTGTCAGTAGAGCCAATCAGTTTATGCAAAATCCACGGTACAATCATTGGTGGGAAGTGTCTCGTTCTGAGATACCTGAAGAGCACCCCAAGTAGAGGTTTGCTCTTTTGGAGTATTTAGATGCTGATTATGCACAATCTATAAAAGACAAACAATCTACTTTAGGATTTGCTATTTATCTGGGAGGTAACTTAGTTTCATGGAGGAGCAAGAAGCAAAATGTAATGACTTGCTCTAGTGTAGAGGCAGAATACAAATCTATAGCCCACGCAGCCTACAAGATTATGTGGATGGTCAGCTTTCTATAGGACTTGGGAATAAAGGTTGATATGGCTGTCCTGCTTTACTATGACAATAAGTCAGCTACCTATATTGCCTCGAATCCAATCTTCCATGAGAGGACCAAATATATCGAGGTTGATCGTCACTTTATACGAGATGCAGTCTTGGATGGCAAGATCAGTACCCCTTACATATCCTCCAAACTTCAGTTAGCAGATATTCTCACAATGCCGTTGAATAAAAAGCGACTTGATTTTCTTAGTACCAAGTTGGGTCTCGTAGACATATATAGTCCAACTTGAGGGAGAGTGCTGAGTTATAGGGATGTATTTGATATTTATTTATTTCTTGTGGGGTATTTATATAATTTGCCTAGTCCTCTTTCATATAAAAAGGGGCTAAGGTTTCTTTTGGAGATTAATGCAGATCATTTTGTTCCACAAAACTCTTATTGGTTTTTTAGTAACTCCTACGGTAATTAACATTACATTACATATATGTTCCCTCAGGGAACCATTTATTTATTTATTTGCTAATACACAGGTACATATGTAACAATATGTATCTGCTATCGAGGAAAACACAAAATTGTCGAACTCCCTTGGCTCAAGCAAAATTTGATCATGACAGCAAAATCTTGGAAAATGACATTCTAACCTCCACGGATATCAACATAACCTACCAATCAAAATTGGCATGAAATGGCCCTGTGTCTCAAAATCTAAACTAGGCTTTGCATCTGTAGGAAGGTTACCGAGTCTTCAGATAATGTCCACAGGTTGAATGCAGTGTCCAGATTACTATTATCAAAGAAGAATGCATAAACAGCAAAAAAAAGCATATAAACATAGGGAACGTAACCTACAATGGAAATTACGTGGAAAAGAATCGTATGCAATGGGCATCCATGATAATGGCAGTATAATACAAATACCCTCATTTCAATGAGAATCATACTGAATTAAGTGCAAAGACAATATTTTTTGCCAAAATATAACTTTTATACCAATCTCTACAAACATGGTTGGGGAATGAACTACAGGTCCATGATGGGTAGCCTCCAATGTGATCTAGCAAGAAAAAAGGAATCATTAAGATTACATAAGCAAGCAAATTATTAATTAACATTAAGAATTAAGTTTAAAAAAATCTTTTAAAAAAATAAGTTAATTTAAAAAAAAAAAAGGCACAAAAAGAAAATGGATTTGGGCTGGAACTAACGTAATAATCACTATAACTAAAAAACATAGGATGTCAAAGTATCAATAGCCTTGTTGCTTTTTTTTCTCAAATGGAAAAGGATGATTATCGGAGGATGGTAATCATCCAAATAATGGTATTAATATAAAAAGAACGAACTTACAGATTTGTGAGCCAAAAATCAAACAAAAAGGAAATGTCCCTCGCTACATTCTCCACCTAACACCTCTCATCCCTAAAAATCTTGCTGTTTCGTTTCAGCCATAAGCACCAAAGAACAGAAAATGCTTGGATCCAGCCACTGGTGTCTACATCAACATGCCTTCTAAAGGATGTCCAAAAGTTTATCAATGGATGAATGGTCTACTGTTCGGAGACTAAAGTATTGCCAGACCTCCTTAGCAAAGCTGCAAGAAAAGAATAAATGCCGGATGTCTTCGTCGGCTTCAAAACAAAGTGCACAACTAAGATCATCATCCTCAATCCATTTCCATCTAAAACACTTCATGACAATCTTTTCCCTTTGAAGAAGCCACAAAAACAGCTTGATCTTCAAGGGCAGTTTCAACGGCCAAAGTTTCAACAATCTGATCTGATTTTGTTCGTTTCAGACATTGAATAAATGATTTTTTTGTAAGCCCTGCTGACAGAAAAAGTCCCTCCACATAAATTTATCCAACTCATTTGTAACTGGAATGAAATCAGAAACTGCTTGAAGAAGTTGCTGAAATTCTACAAAAGTGGCTTCTGATAAATCTGGGGGCAAAATATTCCAAGATCTTGATTGGCTGTCCTACAGATTTGAAACAAAATCATTCTTGTCGATAACCAGCCGAAAAATACGCAGGAATAGGTCCGAAAACTGACCAAGACCAGTCCAATCATTCAACCAAAATTTGAAACAATCACCATTACCCAAGACAGGGATAAAGTTTGCTGTAAATTCCTGCATAATTGGCTGAATGGCTCCAAAAAATGAAGAGGCACCTCACCATAGAAGAGCCCTCTCCAAAAGATTCATATTTACCCCATAGAAATCATTTAGCAGCAGAACCGTCATAGAGTTCACTCCAAATAATACCTTAACCACCCATTTCAATAAGAGCGCTTTATTAAATGCATCAAGATGGTATATCCCCAAACCACCATCCTTCTTTGATCTACACAATTCTTTCCAAGCCACCAACTGTAAAAATTTCCCCTCCGAATCCGGACCCTTCTAAAAAAATCTTTTCTGAATTACTTCCAACTTCTTAATAATCTCTTTTGGTGGCCTAAACACCGAGAAATAAAACACCGGAATGGAGGATAAAACAGGTTTAAGTAACACCAAGCAACCACCTCTAGATAACACTTTTCAACTCCAATAAGACAGCCTATTAGGGACACGTTCCACCAAAGCATTCCAGTAAGAGGCCAAGAGCTGCTTACCCCTCAAAGGAAGACCCAAATACCTGATTAGTAAATGTGCAACTAGGATTTCCTTCTATTCATTTTCAATCCTGAAATCCCTGCAAAAATCCTCGCTAAGGAGGATACATGTAGCACCTCAACACTCCATCTATAAAAAAGGTGGTATTATCTAAGTATTGCAAGAAAGGTGTAAGCAGAGATCCATCCCCCTGGAGTGTGAACCCAAAAAATAAATTCCCTCTACAAGCCTTAAAACCCAAGCTAACACGAGTATCAACTGCAATATCAAAAAGGAGATGAGCCAAAAGGCATCCCTGCCGCACTCCAAGCTATGGTTGTATCCATGGACCATCAGAGCGACCATTAACCAACACTGAAAAGGAAAAGGTTGTAGCACAACTCCTCATCAACTGAACCCACATCTCTGGAAATCCCCTCCTAAGGATCTCCCAAAGGTACGTCCAAGCCACATAGTCATAAGCCTTTGAAAAATCCACCTCCTACATGAAAGTCCCTATGCCCGTTCTCCACAATGCAATCATCAACTCCGCAAGCACAAAGGAATTTTGCAAAGATATACCTTTTATGAACGTCGACTGAATAGGGGAGATGATCTTAGGCATGACCGTATGGAGTCTATTTGCTAACACATTTGCAACCACCAAATAGTTTGAGTTGGATAGAGCAATTGGCCCAAACTCATCAATTGAAGTTGCACCCGACCGCTTTGGTAATCAAAATAAATAATATTTGTTCAGCCTCTCAAAGCCATTATTACCCGCGAAGAACTCATTATTCATTGTCATAAATCAAGACCAACAATCTCCTACATCTCCCTATAATAAATAATCTACAAGCCATCCGGGCCTGGGGATCCCTCTGCCTTCAAATGATGAAGGGCTCTCATGACCTCCTCTTCACATATTCCCCCAAGCAGATCACCCTTCATCTCCTCATCCAAAACCAACATATCCGACCTTCCCAATCACCACTCCCCACCAAGCTATCTTCTAGCAAAACTGCGAAAATGATCCTGAGAAGCTTCACATATTTAATCTCTCTGATCAAGCAAAGAGTCCCCAACTTTCAACACGTTAATCAAATTAGATCTCCTCCTAGAACTAGCCAACAGATGGAAAAACCTGGTATTTGAGTTACCCTCTTTAAGCTAGAGTTGTCTAAACTTCTACCTCCAATCCATCTCCTTTTGATCCTCCTAAACTATCTCCAACATATTCTTACACTCTTAACAATCACTAACAAATAGAGATGCCACCTCCTCCTTTCTATCTAGAGAGGTGATCTTCTACAGGGCCTCATTTCTCCTCTTCTCTCGCCGATCCATGAGATCACGCTTAAACTCAATTAGAGTCATCCGAATACCACGGATCTTACAAGCTAACGTGTGCGTGGCCTAAGTAGACTAGGAATCACCATCCACTTCTCATGAACAAACTCTCTGAAACAGGTTCCTTCAACCATGATTTATGAAACTTAAAATAAGTAGAGTACATCAGTCCATCATTGTTGCGCTAAAGGGGTATGATCCGAAAAAGGCCTATCTCGCAGCCCCACCTTAGACCCCTAAAATGTTTCTACTAAAGCTAGGTTGCAAATGAATCTATCAACATGAGATGCAACACCACTACCACTCCAAGTATACTGAGCCCCGGAAATAGGCAAATCCAACAACTGCAACTCTTGTAATAAATGTTGGAAATCTGATGTAGATCTGTCACACTTCCCATCAGGTTTATCAAGAGAGGACAACGTAGCATTAAAATCCCCACCAATCAACCACGACATACCATCAACCATAAGAGATGCCTAACCGATCTCCCAAAGCTGAGGTCTAGAAGTATCGTCACAAGGACCATAAACACAAGACAAAGGCATGGACAACCCAACAGATTCCCTGGTGAAGGCTCCAGAATCACACATTTGGCAAGGATGAGTTCAATTCAACCAACTCCTTATTCCACATTAAAAGAAAGCCACCTGACCTCCCCTCCACCGTCACCTCTAGCAAGTCTGTAAATAGATCACCACATATGCTTCTCCTCAACTGAGGGCTCAACGTATCCAAAGGAGTTTCCTACAATAAAGCAATGTCAACCCTCCACTCCACCAAATATCACCTCAAGTTGCTCTCCATACATTATCATGAAGACCACATACATTCCAAGCATACTCTAACCATTAGAACCCAACTTCCCCCCTCCTTTGTGAACCTTCTTAACACCAAGCACATTTGCAACCTAGCTATCAACCTCCTTCGTACCACCACCATTACTAATCTCATTGTTTTTTTTTGAAAAAGGAAAAGGTAGTTATCCAGAGTGATAACTACCCAAATATATAAATAATAGAATCAACAAACTCCACCAATACAACAGGCAGACCCCAAGGTCCCCCACTCACAAGGAATCAACCCAAAGAATAAACAAGGAATTAATAGACTCAACAAAATTCTCCACATAGGGTCTCTGACCCCTAAAAACCACCGCATTCCTGCCCAACCAAATACCCCAAAGCGCTGCCAACGGTCTAGCCTTCTTCTTTGTACGGAAGACGAACTGTCCACCATCACCACCTCCACTTCTGAAGCTGTGCCAAAAGTCTTCAAACAGTCGACACTCCCACCACCCCCTCCCATCATGTCCCAAATCTGCACCACAAACGGGTAAGTGAAAAAAAGGTGGTCAATCTCCTCCTCACCACCTCCACACAAAGGGCATACCTTACTTTTTCCAGGAGCCTACTTCGCCCTCCAAACCTTGGTCACAAGCCTTCTCCTCCTAAGAAGCCAAGCAAAAATCTTGACCTTTAGGGGACACGCGACTTTCCAAATCTGTCTGCAGTCCCTCACCAGATCCAGCTCCACCACAGGATCTCCAGTGGACAATCTCCTATATGCAGCCGCAACCGAAAACTCACCATCCCAACCAAACATATCCGTACCAGATGCTGGTTGCAGCCCCTCCAACTCTTCAAGTAGAACCTAAAAATCATGCGCTCTCGCATCTGACAAGCTACCTACGAAGCGCGGGCACCACCCATCTTCCCATACCTCAACCACGGACGCCATTTTGTTCTGGGACAGGGCAAACAACCTCTGAAATCTTCTGGCAAGCGCTCCATCTCCCGTCCAATCATCCTGCCAAAATCTGAAAATCTCCCCCGTTCCCATCACAGGAACAAAGCAATTCCGCACCTTAGGAGCCACTGTCGACAGGCCTTTCAAAAAATGAGAGGCATCCCTTAGCGAAGACATCAGGAGATCCCACCGCACCGGGCCATCATACGCCGTCTCGAACACCTTGCCCACCAAATTCCCCCTACCTTCCAACAGGCTTCCCACCCATTTCTCCAACAGACTGCCATTAGACCTCCCCAAATCCCTCACCCCGAGCCCCCCGTCTTCCAACGATCTGCAAACCTCCTCCCATGCAACCAACCTGGCACCCAGTCCATTCGTCCCCTGGTTAGACCAAAAGAAATTCCTCATAAATCTCTCTATTTTTCCAACTACCTGTCGAGGCATCTTCAGCACAAAAGTGAAATACGATGGCATTGCTGACAGAACCGCCTTAAACAGGACCAACCTTCCACCCCTTGACAATAGCCTGGACGCCCACCCTTCTGATCTCCCCTCCAGTCTCTCCACCAGGGGGGCCCAATCTCTCACTAGAATCTTGCCATCCGTCAACGGTAAACCCAGATATCTAATCGGGAGTTTTACCTGCTCTGTGCCGAGACCCAAACTACACCCCCTCGCCTCCGCCTCAGTCAGGTTGAAATGGACAAAATCAGATTTAGCTAGGTTGATCTGCAGTCCTGATGCCTCACCAAATAAGAAGATAAGAAACCGCATTCTTCTGGCTTCCATTTCTCCACCTTCAATGAAGAAGATCGTATCATCCGCATACTAAAATAACGAGATACTCGTCCCATCTCTCAAGGAGAAACCTCTCATCAGATTCCTCTCACACAACCTCTTAGCTGCCCTTGCAAGAGCATCCACGACAATCACAAAGAGCATCAGGGCCAACGGACATCCTTGCCTCACCCCCCTCCTTGGCTGAATCCAACCCCCTGCTGGGTTTCCATTGATAAGAACCAAGAACGACATTGTGGTGACACATCTCTTCATCCAGTCAATCCACACCGACGGAAAACCCCTCTTCACCAAGGATGCCCAAAGAAACGACCAATGGACCGAGTCATAAGCTTTGCTGAAATCGACCTTCCACAAGAAGGCCTTCTTATTTCTCTTCCAGGACGAAAGGATCTCCGAGGCCAACACATAACCTTCCAAAATATTTCTGCCAGGAACAAAGGCCGTCTGCATCGAGTCTACAATCCCAGCCAGAGTCCTCAATCTATTCGCCAGGAGCTTCGCCACCACCAGGTAGATAGCATTCGAGAGGGCTATTGGTCTGTACTCCTGGATCTCCTCAGCACCCTCCTTCTTCGACAGCAGGAACATGTAGAACTTGTTCAGCCTATTGAACCCCAAATTTCCAGCTCTAGATTCCTGCACCACTTGTATCACGTCCTCCTTCACCACCGGCCAGAACTCTCTGTAGAAGGCAACCGGAAAGCCATCCGGTCCTGGACAACCATCTGCGTTCAACCCCTATACTGTCTCACGGACCTCATCCTCCCCAAACGAGCCCGTCAAGAAGCTGGCTTCTGCCTCCCCGATCTGCGGCACCTCAGACCCTAACCATCTCCACCTTCCCCCCCGTCTTCTCCCAGTAAAATCTCTAAAGTACCTCGCAGCTGCCCCTCCCACCGCCTCCCTTCCCATAAACTCCTCCCCATCCATCACCAATCTGTCAATCCAGTTCCTCCTCCTCCTACCTGATGCAGCCATATGAAAAAATCGGGTGTTGGAATCGCCTTCCTTCAGCCACTTCTGCCTAGACCTCACCTTCCACTCTATCTCCACCTTCCGGTCTTCCTCTTGTATCACCTGAATCTGTCTTGCTCTGTAAACCCTGTCAACATCTGAAAGGAGACCAACATCCTTTGCCCTATCCAGACGTGCAATCTCACCAAGAGCCTCCTCTTTCTTCCTCCCACGTTCCTCCCCAATCTGCTTGATACGGACCTTCAAGAAGGATCTTAAATCTCACAATTTAGCTTCCAACCTGGCAGCCGCCGAACCATCCACATGAATCGACCTCCACCGTTCCTCTACCAACCCCCTAAAACCCTCTTCTAGGAGCCACGCCCTGTCGAACTTAAAGTATGTACCATGCCTCCATCCCTCGTTCGACACCCACAGTAAGGGGGTGTGATCCGAGAATGGTCGCTCCAGGGGTCTAACCTCCGCCATCGGGAATAGTTCTGCCATCACCGTTGAGACAAGAAATCTGTCGATCCGGGATCGCCGTCCTCCAGAGCTCCTCCACGTGAAGAAACAGGACAAAGGTGGCATGTCAACTAGTCCCTGTTCTGCCACAAAGCCCGCAAACGCCTCAGAGCCCTGGTCCAATCCCCCTCGGCCACCTGGTATGTCTTCTGCCAGCAGAGTAACATTGAAATCGCCACCAACCAACCAAGGTATCCCCTGAAAAGCTGCTGCGACCTGTCTCAGATCTTCCCATAAGGCCTGCCTTCTCCGACCCTCCGTCGGGCCATAAACTGAGGAAAGGAGCATACATGTGTTATCTCGACGTCTCTGAAGTCTGACAGTGACAACATGGGACCCAACCAACGAGTCCAACAAGGAGAACTCATCATCCTTCCACCCCACAGCAATTCCCCCCGCACTTCATCCGCATCCAAGGCCAAGAAACCCCCAAAATCTCCTCCCCCTACCTCTCTCCACAACCTTCCATCACAACTCCCCCAATTCGTCTCCTGGAGAAAGATCACATGAGGCCCCCATCTCTGAATATACCCCCGCAAAGCCGCCCGCCTCGATGGGTCATTTAAACCCCTCACATTACTAATCTCATTGTTGTGCTTCTTTTTGGAACCACCTTATGCTTGTAACAAGCATTGAAAAGTAACTTCCTCTTTTGTGATACCGCCTTTCTAGACACTGACGATCTGCTTGAAGTAGACGTTCTTTCTAGAATGCTCTTTCCCTTCCTCAATGGCGCCCTTTCAGCCCCATTCTCACTGTCCATACATGTGTCATATCTAGCCACTGCTGCTGCCTGTTGTTCATTATTGGCACCACTGAGCCCAAAATGACCCATACCAGAAGCTACATCAGTCACATGATCATCTGCCAACCTCGCCTGTTGCTGTGCAGCAATAACATTAGGAACCATCCCCAGCAGCTTGGTCAAATCAGGTACAACTCAAGAGGAAAAAGAAGTGTCTTCTTGCCCAAAACTTTGGAAAATAGACCCAAAAGCAATTGGGCCCGGTTTATCCTACAATAAATGAGTGCAAAAAGTAGCAACAAGCCCAACATTCTCACAAGGTCCAATGGGCCAAACCGATTTGAGTTATTGAATTGAAACTCACCACACCTGGATCCGATTACAGATCCGGATGCCACCTATGCAGAGCAACAATTATGCCCATCATTCAATATTTTATGCTCCGCCAACTCAACAATCAGATGTGGACTATTTTCCATGGAAGGAAAACAGCCAGCCCCACAAACAGTGTTTGGTTTATCCTGCAATAAATAAGTGCAAAAGGCAGCAGTAAGCCCAACATTCTCACAAGAACAGTCCAATGGATCAAACCGGTTTGAATTTTCGGGTTTAAACTCACCACACCCAGATCCGATTATAGATCTGGAAGCCACATGTGCAGTGCAGAAGACACGTCCCTCATTCGGTAGTTTATTCCCTGCCAATTCAACGATCAGTTGTGGACTATTTTCCAAGGAAGGGAAACCGCCAGACCCACAATCCGTTGGGTCAAGTTTATCGTGCAATAAATGAGTGCAAGAAGCAGCTGGCCCAACATTCTCACAAGAACAATCCAATGGACCAAACTAATTAGCTGTTTCAGGTTTAAACTCACCACACCCAGATCCGATTACAAATCTGGATGCCACCTTTGTAGAGCAGAAGACATCTCCTGCATTCTGTTTCTTAATCCCCACCACCTCAGCATTCAAATGGGGACTGTTTTCCAAAAATGCAAAACCGTCTGTCCCAAAATCAGGGAGCAAATCAGGGAAAACAGTTGCAGAACGGTGACTTGAACCGAGCCAGGCTGGCTGACCAGTCTGGAAACTGGCTTCCAGACCTGATGCAGCTTGCCTTGCACAGGAAAAGAAGCTCTCTCTCCACCAGCTCCACCTGCCACCACCACCTCTGTGTAGGTGGATCTCTATGGAAGATACTGACCTATCACCTTGATGCAAATAATGCATGAACAACCACCAAAATGCAGGATCATCTTAACCGCCAGTGACTTACCGACAAAAAATTCACCTTCAACCATAATAGAAGATGAATCACCCTTAAAAAGACCAACACCACGACACCTTCTAACTTGAACGAAAGATGAACAAATCGATTCCACCACCCCCACCATCCTTAATCTAATCGAAACCAGTGATTTAAATGCCGACGGCATGTTGACCTTTTTTGGAAAGCTCATGTCGACATGGTAAAGTTGTCGAAATGTTGGGATATCGCCACCATGCCGTCGGCATGGTTAGCATGCCGGCGAAATCAATGGGCATGCCAAGGCTGCTGTTGGTCCACTGCTAGTCCGTCATTGGCATTCTTGTCGGCATGCATCAGCATGCCCACGAAATGCACATTTAGAATTTATCAGCACGGCATCGAAATGGGCATTTCGAACCTTGATCGTAACTCTACAAATGTGAAAGTTGATTGAAGGGCGCAACAAAATCCTCTCATCACTAGCACCTTCATAAAAACCCAGTAGACCCCACCGAATACAAGCTCCACCAAACCGCATCTCTCCAAATTGAAGCAAATCCATATCGAACTCCCACAAACCAAAAACAGGCACCTTCTCCAATAACATCGCAACCAAAAAAGACATCAACAATGAATCAATATCCTTTGCTCCTGCCGACCAAGGAATCTCCACCTCCATTAATGGAGGATCATATGGTTGAACACCTTCACGTCCAGACTCTTTCCTCTTGGGACACGATCTCCATCGACGCCCGCACCCCTGACAAAGAAGGCAAACACAAGATCACAACAATCCCGAGTGAAGTATTCTTTCTCCTGACACTTGTAACAAACAAGATCGCAGACATGATGAAGAGGAGATCATCCCCAATCCCCCCCCCCTCCCCACGAGACTCTCATCTCCCCCTTCTTCCTACAAAATATCTTCACTGCCTAAAATTGCAATGCAGGGAATCAAGTTCATGGTGATTCTTAGTGTAGAGGCTGCTACAACATGGGCGTGGAGGTCCCTTGCCTTAGAGAAACAGTCCACGCAGGGATTGTTTTGGCATTAAACAGAGAGAGTGGAAGCAAGGTAGCTGGTGGTGAAGAGAGAGAGAAAGGAGAGGAGTTGGAGGAATACTTGGAAGAATTGTTGCATTAACTCAAAGGAAATAGTTACAAGAAGGCTATCTTTTTATAGAAAGAGCATATCTTCTAAACTAAGAAACAAACTCAATCAAATTAAATCTCCTAAAATTAGAAAGAAACAAATCGTCTAAAAAAACACTTTCTAAAACCAAACATACCAACTAAAAAAGCACCAAACTTACTGTAGAGATTTCTAAGGTGGGTGCAAACAGAGCGTAGAGGCTCCTATGCATGAAGAGATTCAGAAATCTCACGCACAATACTGGAACGTGCTTATGAGAAGTATAAAATGACCACCAAACGTCTGATCTGGGTGATCAATGAGTCTGTTGAGAAGCCAACGGCTTGATGAAGGAGCAATTGCTCCTCGTTGACGAGCTAGAGGTCTAATTTGGCCTCAGTGATTCACGGCAAAGAGAGAGAAGTAGAGAGAGGAAAGGAGCATTATTGTATTAGAAATATTCTTCTAATTGCTCAATTGAAAATAGTTGGGAGGTGAAGCCCCATTTGGTGACAGATTGCTCTTTGTGAACCAAATCTCCTAGAAATCCATCATTTGGCCCCACTGTTAGGTGGGTCGTAGGGACTTCTTCCACCATACTGATTCACATTCTTTTCATGAAAAATACCGATACACATTCTTAGACATCAAAAGGAGAGCAAATGCATCTTCCACTTTTGCTAGTTTTCTCCCTATTGGTAACCCACTTGTCAGCATAATTGCTAATGTGAACATGGCATCCTGGACAAAGAATTTAAGGGGACCATGAGCGAGGGTGCAAGAGGAGGTGAGTGTGTGGGAGTGAGGGGAGGTGTGATCGTAGGGGGGCGAGCGGGTGTGTGCAAGAGGGAGGAAGGACGGTCAGCGAGGCGGGGATGGACGCTGGTCGGAGGGCGGTCGAGGCAGAGGAGGGTGGCATCGGAGGTGATATGTTTCAAGTGCAGGGGATAGGGGCATCTGGCACAGGATTGTAGAGACCCCGTGCGGTGTCTCTAATGTGGGAAGCTGGGCCATCAGAGGGCATCTTGCACAGAGGAGCTGAGGAGGAGCGCGATCGCGGCCATGCGGGAGGCGAGGCTCCCACCCCTGCCGGAGGGGGCACCTTTAGTCGAAGTCAAAGCCCCGTGGTCGGAGGACTCTGGGGGGTTCGAGAAGGCCCTTGTGTCGACTTTGGTTGCCGTGGTGACGGAGGGCCGAGTGGGGGTTCAGGAGCTGGAGGCAGAGGTCGCCAGGGTCCTCGGAGGCGAGCCTCTGAGGCTGCAAACGGTGGGAGAGGAAAAGTTCCTACTGATGGGAGCTTCGGCAGTGGCGACGGAGAAGCTTCTCTTCAGCGAGACCTGTTGCGCGGGAGGAGTGGTTCGGTGGCGGTGGCGGTGGGCGGTGAGATCGGATGGCACGAGAAGGGAACGCCCATCGCGAAAGGTAGAGCTTTCGCTGGGCCTGGTGGGGATCCCACTTTTCCTCCAGACCCAACAAGTCGTCGAAGCGATCGTTGCTCCTTTTGCACGAGTGCAGAGGTGCAAGGGGCTCGGCCTTAGCAGTGAGAACCTTGGTGCGGTGTGGGCCAAGGTGGAGATGCGGCCAGGCGAGGAGCTAAAGGAGAAGGTGACGCTGCAGTTGGGGAGTGCATCCTGGGTGATCCTCATCCAGCTGAAGGAGGGAGGACAGAGGTCTTACGAGGAGACGTTGGCTTGCTCGGCCGGTGGCGATGCGGCGGGGAGAAGGGTTCCGACGAGCAAAGCCATGTGGAGGTCGAGGGGCACCAGGAAGGGAGTCTCCTCATGGGCTGAGTCGGCCGTGCCGAAGGGTGTGCCTTTCGAGGTGCATTTCTCGAGGATCGCAATGACGCGGGATGAATCGAGTCCCGAGGAGCAGGCGGGGGAGCATGGAGCGTCGGGTGGAGATTCCAAGGGGTTGTGGAGGGAGGAGGTTGCATCGGTCGTTGGCAGCGCATTAAAGGCCCCAGGTTTCCCGGGAGAGGAAGTGAGGAACGAGAGCGACGCATTGAAGACTCTAAGGAATGCGGGGGAGGGCCAGAGGCGGCACAGGGGATCTTTTAAGGCGGGCGCGAAGTCAGATCCAGGTCCGGTTACACACCCAGACCCAATACCGATTCGTGGCTCTTTCCTAAATGGCTCGCGGAGGTTCCTGTTGAAGATTAGGCGCAGCGCTTCGAGCCCTGGGGAGCAAGGGAAGCTGGAGAGCGATCGGGCGAAGGAGTCGATCCTCGGCGGGAGCGAGGGCGTAAGTGGTCCGACCAAGCAGCTCCACCGGAGGATTGAGAGGTTGTGCGCGGCAGCTAGGGGACCCCCCAAGGCACGAGGACCAAAGGAGGCACCTACGACAAAGAAGGATCCGCTTCTGTGTAGAGGCGAGGGTAGGAGGTCGGTTCTCGATTCTCCATGACAGGCGTGTTCCTCGTCGGAGAGTAGAGGTGGGTCGGGGCATGGAGACCCTCGCTGGAGTGGTGAGAACAGCAAAGCGCCCGGGTGCCCGAGTGGGGCTCACCTGACGATAGTGGACCCTCTGTCTGGTGGAGGGGGGCAGGGGGCTATGGAGCGCGGGCCCGACGGTGGCGGCGACACTCCTGACGTGGGAGGTCCTCGGTAAGTCCTGGAGGAGGGGGAGGACCCACCTGGGTCGGGGGGACATAGCAGGGAGGCTGTTGTGGTGAGGGCTGAGGGAGGGGGTCTGTCAATGTTGGGGGAGGAGGTTAGGAATGACGCGGACAAGGAGGGCAGCAGCGTGGGGAAGGAGGGCATGGGTGATGGGGCGGGGAATGGGAGCGGGAAGTTTGAGGTTTTTGAGGGAGGGTAGGCTGACGCCTTTAAAGAAGGGGAGATGGAACAGGTGGCGGAGGGGGCTAGTTTAGGTCGTGTGAAAAGGGACGATGCAGTTGGGACCCCATGGTGAAGGTCCTCACATGGAACGTAAGGGGCCTCTATGACCCCACCCGCAGGGGGACGTTGAGGTCGTATCTATCCAGATGGAACCCGGATGTGGCTTTTCTTCAGAAGACAAAGCTACAGGAGTGCAACCAGAGAAGGTGGGGAGAGATTGGGGGAAACACGATGCGAGGTTTCTTGGCTCTTGATGCAGTAGGGAGGTCTGGTGAGGTGATTGTTGGCTGGAAGGAGGATATGTTCTCGGTAGTGGGCTCGAAGGTAGGGATGGGTATGGTTACGGTGCAACTGAGGAGCAACGGGCTCGTGCTGACGTTCTCCTCGGTTTAGGGGCCTACAGATGAGGTGAGGAGGAGCTCATTTTGGGAAAGTCTTCGCCAAGCAGCGAGGAGTTTTCAGGGGAGTCCATGGCTCATTGGTGGGGACTGCAACGTCACACTGCAAGCAGAAGACAGGCCGAGGGGCTAGGGGGGCAGGGACCGGGGCTCGGAAGAGCTCGCTGGACTTGTTGCAAAGTATGGGTGGCAGGACATACCCCCTACCTCTTGTGCTTTCACGTGGAGAGATTCAAGGAGCCGGATGTCGAGGCTAGACCGCTTCTTTTGCTCAATGGAGCTGGCTAAGGTATTTCTGATGGCCGGGGCCCATGCTATGGAGAGGCCTTTCTCGGATCACACCTCACTGATGTGGGAGTCTGCCGAAGGAACCTGGTGTGGCACATACTTCAAATTTGAGAGGGCATGGCTCTTGGAAGAGAGTTTCAAGAGCCTGGTGGAGAACAAATGGAAGGACATGCATCCGGACAGGTCGGCACCCGCGAAGCTGGAGACAAAGCTCCTGGAACTGAAGAGGTTTCTGAAGGAGTACAGGAAACAGTTGAAAGAGGAATGGACCAAGTTGCGGGACAAGGCGCTCATGGAGATTCAGAGATTAGATGGAGTGGAAGACTTGGGACGGATGATGAGCTCGAAGAGGCAGGACAGGGTGGACTGCATGAAAGTCATCCAGAAGGAGGACAGGAAAGCCAAAGTGAAATGGAAAACCAGATCTAGGTAGAAGTGGGTCAAAGAGGGAGACTCAAACACCAGGTTTTTCCATTTGACAGCTTCAACCAGGCGTCGAAGGAACTGAATTGAGAAATTGCAGATGGGCGGGATGGAGTTCTCAGGCAGGGAGTCTGTGGGGAGAGCAGTGGCGAGTTACTTTAGGGGCTTTACAAAGCGGAGGATAGGAAGGAGATGGAGATGGAGGGGGTTGGGGGCTCCAACTATAGGGGCTAAGGAAGCGAAGCGATTGATAGTACCCTTCACGGAGGACGAAGCCTAGGATGTGGTTTGGGGGTTGAATGCCGAGGGGTGTCTGGGGTCGAACGGTTTCCCGGTACTCTTTTTCAAAGAATTCTGGTTACTGTTGAAGGAAGAACTACAGGTCTTGGTAGAATTCAATGAAGGCAACAGGGGCTTCGACAGATTGAACAGGTTCTACATGTTCCTCCTGCCAAAGAGAGAGGGGGTGGAAATGGTTGAGGACTACAGATCGATAACGTTGTCAAATGCGACATACCTGATCATAGCGAAGATTCTGCGAACAGACTCAGGAAGGTTATTGGCAAGGTAGTATCGGAGGTGCAGACCGCTTTCATCCCAGGAAGGTACATTCTAGATGGCTATGTGGTGGCAACAGAGATACTAACACATTGGAGAAGTGGAAGAAAGGCTTTTCTGTGGAAGGTGGACTTCGCGAAAGCCTATGACTCAGTAGAGCGGTCCTTCCTGTGGGCAGCCATGGCTAAGAGGGGCTTTCCACAGATTTGGATTAAATGGATGAAACAATGCATCACCACATCATCTTTCTCGGTTCTCATTAACGGGAACCCAGCAAGAGGTCGGATTCAGCCAAGGAGAGGTGTGAGATAGGGTTGTCCCCTAGCACCTTTGCTCTTTGTGCTGGCAGCAGATGCCCTGGCCAGGGCAACCGACAGAGAACGCACAGAGGAGATGCTATAGGATTTCCCCTTGGAGGGAGGGGACGGTATCTCGGTCATGCAATATGCAGATGATACCCTCTTCTTTGTTGAGGGGTCGATGACAGAGGCGAGACAATGCCGCATCATTCTAAAAATGTTCTGCGAAGCATCAGCTATGCAGATAAACTATTATAAGTCCTCTTTCGTTCACTTCAACATAGAGGCTGAGGAGGCAGGGATATGCTCAAAAGCGCTAGGGACAGGAGAACGGACCCTTCCGCTCCAGTACCTGGGGTTGCCCCTGACAGATAGGAGGATATCAGCGTAGGACTGGACCCCGATGATGGAGAGGATTGAGGGTCGACTTTTGGGATGGGCATCCAAGATGTTATCTAGATAAGGGCAGCTGGTCCTTCTCAAGGTAGACCTCTCAGCAATACCAACTTCTCCTCGGTGATCAAAATGCCTCAGAAGGTTGAGGACAGGATTACTAGCTATTTGAGGAATTTTTTCTGGACCAACTATGGAGCGGAGGGAAGGGGGCGAGATTGGTGGCTTGGAACAAGGTTTGTCTACCGTTCAGGGAGGGGGGGTTGGGAGTTATGGAAGTGAGAAGGATGAATGATAGCCTTCTGACGAAGTGGATTGACAGGTTGCTGGGGGGGAGGTCTCTCTAGTAGGAAGGATCCTGCGTTCTTGCTCTGACAAGCCAGTGAGTTGGGAGCTCCTCACTTCACCTCTGAGAGGAGCATCTCATTTCCTGAGGAGTTTGTCGCTAGTAGCACCGAAGGTCCGATCTTTCTTCACCCCGATGCAAGGTTCAGGCGAGGATTTTAGATTCTGGACGGACGATTGGACAGGTACTAGGACACTGGCGAAGCATTTCCCTAGGCTTGCAGCACTAGCGGCTGACAGAGGAGCCCCGGTGGCGAATGTGTGGAGTGGCACGTGGTGCCTATCGTTTGTGGGCAATTTGTCATATCAGAGATATGGTGAGATGCAGGTGCTCTTGCAGGATCTCCAAGGTTGGCAACCTGAAGATGGAATGGATAGATTCAGGTGGGAGGAGGGAGATTTCTCGGTGTGGATGCGTATAGAAGGCTCGGTGGCCCAGCCACGATTGAGAACATCGACTTAGTCAGAGATTGCAAGCAACTCTGGGAGGCCTCCTGCCCATTGAAGGTCAAAATCTTTGCTTGGCTCCTCAAGAGAGGATGGCTGATGACCAAAACATGGAGAGCCCGCTAGATGCCGGGCGCGGACAAGTCGTGCCCGCTTTGTAGCCAAGCGAAGGAGAATATTGACTATCTTTTCTTCGCCTGCCCGTTGGCAATGCAGACATGGGAGCAGATAGGGGACCGGTGGTGGGAGCTTGGTTCCCATGCAAAGTTCTGGCAATCGTTCAGATGTGGTGGGGTCAACGAGGAGCGTCAAGTGTTTCGATCGAGGAGAGAACGAGCCAGGCCGTTGGCAGTTCTTTGGGCGCTTTGGCTGGGGAGGAATGCAGTGGTTTTTAAGGGGCAGCACTCGTATGTAGATAATTTTGTTGGGGTTGCGAAGGCTTTTGTGTTGAGTTGGAGTGCCGCTCAATGATGTAAATTTTAGCATTCTCTCTTTATGAATTTCTAGGTGGGATCTAAAGGATCACCACCCATTTTCCTTTCAAAAAAAAAGAAAATAGTTGGGAGGCTCTCTATTTTATAGAGAGAACAAACCCAATAAAAATAGTAAAGATTCTATTCCTATTAGAGATTAGATCTCTCATTTGGAAAGATCTAATCTCTTTAACAAATCCCAAAACTAGTTTCCTAAACCAACTTGCTAAAAATAGAAAACAATTAACTAGGAATAATCAAAACATGAAACAACTAATTTTGGTGCTTCCAAAATTGGTCCAAAGGACCATGCACCGACGGCTGTTGGGTCTCCAAATGGTTGCCACGTGGCAAGTGTCATGTGAGATATTTTCTAAATCCTAACGCTCCCCCTCAAGTCGAAGACTGTAAGGCCGACGACTTGGCCTTCCATTGGTAAGGCTATCCGCCCCAGTGGCCCACCATTCGTCTTCTTCTTCAAGAGGAACGCTCTCATTCTTCTCCTTCAACATGTCGACGATGCAGCTTCTTGCGACTTCCAAAGTCGTTGCTTCTGTGGCAACCTAAGTGGCTATCGCTATGGCCACCGTTGTTGTGTCTTGTAGAAGTTGAGCATGTAGCCTCTTGAGATCTTTGGGAGTCAGGGAGTCCATATCCACACACAAGGTACTAGTAGCTCCACGTGCGATAGAACTTGATATATCTCCTCTTGCTTTCTTTTTCTTCTTGTCATCCTGGAAATTTGATGCCTCCTCAAGGAGAGTATTGATTTTCTCCTATCCACCACCGAAAATCTTGAAGACGCAAGCCCACAAGACGTAGCTAGTAGCGCCACTCAATTTGATGGTTGTCCTGGAGACAACCACCTTGCTCTTGCCAAGGCCGAGTGTAGCGTCTCCAACAGCCGTGGTAGATTCTATCATCCCTTGATCTTCTTTTCTGTGCAAGTTGCTGGATTTGAGGACTTCCTTGGATGCATGAACCTCCAACAAGTAGTTGGATATTCTACACGTGTAGGAGCCTAAATCATAGGCTCTGATACTAGGTAGAGATTTCTGAGGTGGGCGCAGACGAAGCATGGAGGCTCATGTGCGTGGAGAGATCCAAAAATCTCACACACAGTACTGGAACGTGTGTATAAGACATTTGGAATGACCACCAGACGTCTGATCTGGGTGATTAGCAAGTATGTTGAGAAGGCAGCAGCTGAATGAAGGAGCAATTACTCCTTGTTGTCCGGTTGGAGGCCTGATTTGGCCTTGCTGATTCACGGCAGAGAGAGAGAAGTAGAGAAAAGAGAGGAGCTTTGTTGTATTGGAAATATTCTTTTATTTGCTCAATTGAAAATAGTTGAGAGGCTCTCTATTTTATAGAGAGAACAAACCCACTAAAAATAGTAAAAATTCTATTCCTATTAGAGATTAGATCTCTCATTTGGAAAGATCTAATCTCTTTAACAAATCCCACAACTAATTTCCTAAACCAAGTTGCTAAAAATAGGAAACAACTAAGAATAGAAAATAACTAACTAAGAATAATCAAAATAGGAAACAATTAATTTTGGTGCTTCCAAAATTGGTCCAAAGGACCATGCATCGACGGCTGTTGGGTCTCCAGATGGCTGCCACGTGGCTTAATGATTGCCAGGTGGCAAGTGCCACGTGGGATATTTTCTAAATCCCAACACTTTTCAAAAAGAAAAAAAAAAGCACCAAACTTGGACCTAAAGCAAACCCAAAAATCCCCTTAGGGCTAATGCCCCTTGGGTGCACACCGGGTTGCCACGTGGCCTGACAGGCCTGCCACGTGACACTTATTCTTCATACTCCCCCTCAAGTTGAGGTCGGGAGGATGATGACTTGTTCTTCAAAATTTGTGAGGCTAGATGCCCTACCACTCTTCTTCAAGCTCAGAGCTCTCCACTTTGTCTTTGGAAGAAGCCACAGTGTAACCTCTTGCGACCTTTGGAGTCGTTGCTTCTGTGGTAACCTCGATAGCCATCATGACAACCATCGTTGCCTTCTTTTCTTCTTGAAACATAACCTTAATCTTTCCAAGGTCGGCAGGTGTGAGAGAGTCTGCACGTGAGGTGCCAGTAGCCCCACAGTGAGACCTCCCAAACCTGTCTCAACATATCTCTTGTGGATGATTGGTGCGTCCACAATACTGGCATTGAGGATAGACATGGCCTAGGCCTTAGCCACATCCTCTTCCACGCCCCACACCTATCTCTGGAATCACAACTACAGAGTTGTCACCCTTTGGTGTGCTCTCAACTTCCGGAACTTCCATTTTCTCAAGACGGCTAAAGACGGTTTCTAGATCCATCTTCCTGTCAGATGTGAGGATCTGATCACGAGCGGCCCGATAACAGAAATGCAACCCCGATAAAAACTTGGCAGGCTGCCAAACCACACGTGTCTTCCCTCGTTTGTTACAACAAATTGGCTCATAAATGTCCAACTCATTGAACAAGGCTTCCATCATCTCATAATACTTAGTCAAGGAGAGATCTCCCAGACTAGTTGTCCACATACGAGTATAAAGATCAATAATATGCGCATTATTAGATTTTTTGGCGTACCTTTTCTCTAAGGCTGCCCAAATCTCGAATGCGCTCTTTTTGTAGAGAATGTTCGAGGGGATGGCCAGATCTACGGAGTTCATAAGCTAGTTCATGACCACGTAGTTCTCCTTCTCAAGCTTCTTCTTAGTTCCATCTTTGTTCTCTAGTGCTTCTAAAATTATGTTGAGCTTGTCTTGGCCCCCCGATGAATATGTTGAGTAATGTTTTTGTAGTAAAGGGCATTTTGTTATTTTTATTTTCATAGTGGGTTTATGATGCAACTTTTCCCTCACCTATATAGAGGTGTAGGAACTACTTAATAAACCAAGAAAGTTCATTTTCTTCAACTGAATATCTTGAAGGCGTGGGACCATAGAACGTAGTTGGAAGCACCTTGAAGCTGGTTGTTCATTGAACAACCACCTTGCCTTCTCATGCTATCAATGAGGCTTCAGTATCGGCCATCTTCTTCAATCTACGATCCTCCTCTGCGTAAGGCGCTGGATGTGATGAAGAGGACTTGTTGAAGATCACACACGTGTGGCCTTGTTGTGGGGGGAGCATGCACAAGAGAAAGAAATTCTCTTTTGTGTGATCTTTCTCCCAGATATGTGCACGCCAAGGAGCCTAAATCGTAGGCTCTGATACCATGTGGAGCTGCTGCAACGTGGGCGTGGAAGCCTCCTTGGCACGGAGAAATAGTCCACACAGGAACTGTTTTGGCATAAAATAGAGAAAGGAAGAAGGACAACCAGTGGTGGAGAGAGAGAGAGAGAGAGAGAGGAGAGGTGTTGAAGGAATACTTAGAAGAATTGTTGCATTAACTCAAATGAAACAATTACAAGAAGGTCCTCTTTTTATAAAGAGGACATATCTTATAAACTAAGAAACAAACTCAATCAAATCAAATCTCCTAAAATTAGAAAGAAACAAATCCTCTAAAAAAACACTTTCTAAAATCAAACATACCAACTAAAAAAGCACCAAACTTGAACCTAAAGACAACCCAAAAATCCCCTTAGGATTGGCACTCCTTGGGTGCACACTAGACTGCCACATGGCACTTAGAATAAGAGAGTGGCAAGTTCAATAAAGGAGAATGTAGATTACTTCAAGTTAAAGCAATATGTGTGTTCCAAAATGGGTCAATAGCTTTATTGCTGCAATTCAATGAATCGAAATACGATTTTATAGAGAATGAATCCCAAAAAAACTGCAAAGCAATACCGTGAAATGCATAAAGCAAGTTTTCAATCCTTTCCCATTGTGCAACGTATGATCACTGAGCAACTCAGCTCTTTTAAACCATATTCAACTCCAATGGTTGTAATGATGCAATCACCAAGAAGTGACGGATGGTCGTTTTTTTTTCTTCTTTTCAAGAGAGGATGGTGAAATTATTTTTGTTTATCTGCCAACTTATGATCCTAAGGGATCATGTCAAATGATTTTTGTCTGGTAATGAGTCATGAATTTTATTGACATGATGCTTAAGCAAAGGAACTCTTCATGGTAAGAAAAAAGTTTCAATCCAGGCCCGAAGAAACCAATAGCCTTGATCATTATATTGAACCATATAACTTTAACAACATTAAAGGCATACAACCGCATACCTTCCCTCCTTGATAACCTCTAGGAATTGTTCGTTGTTTTAACAACAATGTCCTTCACTCACAAATCACTTTTTTTGGGTCAAGCTTAGTGAATCCATCCATCAGTCTGCATCTTTTTTTTTTCTAGGGAATCCCATCCCACTTTTGCTCCCACTGACATTCATAATGCAATGGGCTTTCTTTGCTTGCATGTGATTTCCTCAATTTGTTTCTGCTAAAAATTTTTTCCATTGGTCCATGAAAAAACAAATGCTCTCTCTGCCTCCTGTTCTTCTTCATCATCATCATAGAGTGACTCACCTTTCAAAACAAAAAGAAATCATTATAGAGTGGCTCCTCATATGCAAAATCTCTTTGTAATCTTTCTTTTCTTCTTTTTCTTCTTGTTGATACCCTTAACTCCTCTCTCATATATTACGGTGCTTTTAAGCATATTGTTGTATTCCTGTTACTTTTTCTTGAAATAAGAAAAGAATGATTACCAAAGATCACTAATCTATTGTACTCCTTATTTTATGTTATTTGTGTAAAGGTGTACTAATAATTTTTATTTTATGTTGAAGTTGTGTAGCTATTTATCCCGCCTCTATCTATATATAAAAAGAGAAGGTTTCTGGAATAAAATAACTTTTGATTTTCTCCTAACTTGGTATTAGAGCGGTGGTATTAGACCAAAGCTCATGATATCCCACCCGAATAGAACTCCAATCCCTTCCACCAATCTCTTGATCTAATCCCCATTGATTGGTCATCTTCACCGGTGCCACCAATGCCGTCGTTGGTGGTGCCCTTCACAGTAGGGTCGTTGCCCAACCATTCCTCCTCCCTTCAACGCCGCCACACCTACCCTTGCTGCCTCTGATCACCGCCGGTAGCACCATCTGCAGCACTGTAGTGGGTGCGGCCAGGTCCGTGGTAGCAGCGGTAGGGCTCTAGGTCCTTGCTGCAGTCCATCGTCGACCTCGCCGGCCCTGGTTGGGTGTTGCTGCAGTAGTCAGCCACTAGATCGGGATCCTATCTGATGGTCTAGGACCTTGATCCCTCATGATCTGATTGTCCTTAATCAGATCAAAGGAGTCTTTGGCCGATCTGACCTTTGCAATTTCATATCACAGATCAGATGTTTGAAGACTAAATCAGTGATTTGAAGTATTTCCAGTGGTGCGGGTTTGTTGACAAGAGATGACTTCTTCAGGTTCGTCCGAAGTCGCATCGGACTCTGCTGTGAACACCGAGACATATAAAAGTCTATTTTTTGGTCCTATGATAAAACTTGATGAGACTAATTATCCTGGGTGATCCTAAACATTCTTGATAACCGTTAGAGGTCATGGAAAGGAGTACATTCTTTCTAGTCCAGAACCCGCCCAAAAGACAAGTGCAAATGCTACGTAGGAGAGAGATACCACAATGGTGTATGCGTGGATGATGAATTGCGTTATTCCTGGTATTGGTGACGAGATTATGCATTACACCACCGCCAAGCAAATGTAGGATTCTCTTTGTGAGACATTCTCATGAGAAGAATTCTTCTAGAGTTTTCCGAGTTTATCATGAGTTATTTCACCTTTGTCATGAGGGTCATTCTTTGGCACAATATTATTCTATTGTGAAGGGTCTTTTAGAGCGACATAATTCATATCGGCCTGGTTGCACCTGTGAGTCTTAGCGTGGTTTGCGAAAGGAGCTACCAATTTCTGTCTTCCTATCAAGTCTTGGAATTGAGTTTATTGCTACTAGGGAACAGATCTTGACCTTACTTGAGCTTCCATCTCTGGAGGAGACATAGCAAGCTCAATCGGATTGCTCTTCAGACTCTACTAACAGATATTACTGGACAAACCACTGCTTTGGCTGCGATCCGTAAACGTGAAAGAGGTGGATCCTCTTCACGTGGTCATGGACGTGGATTTGGGGGGCATAATCCCATCCCATGTACTTACTATGGTTGGAGAGGGCATTCAAAGGCTGTATGTTGGCAGAAGCATAGCAAGCCCGTAGTGGCTAATCAAGCAAGTGATATTCCTGATGCATCTCCAAAGGTTATTTCCAAAGCAGAGTTTGATAACCTTCTTCAGAGAGTTGCTCAGATGGCTCAAACCTCTACCATTCATCCCCCAGATACTGTTGCATATACTTCTTCCTCCTCAGGTAGTGGTTTGGTTTACTCTTCCTTCTCATTGAGATCTGGTGAATGGTTAGTAGATAGCGATACCTCAAAGCACTTGTGTGGAGATCAAGGGTCGTTTCCTGCCATGGGTCCCGTTCCCCCAGGGAGGACTGTTCAAGTAGTAAATGGTTGTCATTTCCCTGTGATTGGAAAAAGAGATGTCCCTTTATCCTCTACTCTTCAACTATCTAATGTTCTTTATATTCCAAATTTTCCCCTCAGTTACTTTATAGTATTACCAAGGAATTAAATTATCGAACTATATTTGATGCATAGTCATGTGTCTTGCAGGACAAGCTCACGGGGAGGACAATTGGTGGAGGACGTGAGGAAGACGGGGTACACCGTCTGAGTTGTTCACCTATTATTGTTGTTGCCGTTAGCCATTGGGGAGGTGCCTCTGGGTCTCCATTCCAGTGGCATCTTCGTCTTGATCACCTACCCCTGGAGAGACTCAGACATGTTATAGCTCATATTTCATCCATTGCTTCTATTGTTTGTGATGCTTGTCAACTTGGCAAGCATCACCGTGCCAGTTTTCCAACCTCTACTCATTCTGGGTCTACGCCTATTTTCCAACTTATTCATATGGATGTATGGGGTCCTAGTCGAATCCCTGACAAGCTAAGACATAGATATTTCTTGATTTTAGTTGATTTTTCTCGTGTTTCTTGGATTTTTCTTATGAAAAATAAATCTGAGGTTGAAAACATTGTGGAGGATTTTGTTGCTAAAATAAAGACCCAGTTTTCCATTAGTATTCACATGTTTCATGCTGATAATGCATTGAAAGTTTGTACTACTCACATTCTTTTTATAAATCCAATAGCATTATTCATCAAACCACTTGTGTTCATACCTCTCAGCAGAATGGGATAGCAGAAAGGAAACATGGGCATTTACTTGATGTTGCCTACCGTGTTGATTCATCATTTTGTCCAGCCTTTATATTGGGGTGTTGCGGTGTTAACTGCATGTTTTCTTATTAACAAGATGCCTAATTTTACTCTTCATGAACATTTTCCCTGGCAAGTTTTGTATCCTGATAGACTGATTTTTCACGTTCCCCCTCGAGTTTTTAGATGTGTGGCATTTGTTCACCTTCTTGGTCTTAGACGGGACAAACTAGCACCTAAAGTGGTGAAGTGCATTTTCTTGGGCTATTCACGGACACAAAAGGTTATCAATGTTTTGATTCTGTTACCTCTCGCCCTTTTGTGTCTGCTAATGTTACTTTCCATGAGATAATTCCATATTTTTCTACTTCTGGTCAAGAGTTGCCTCCTACTGTTGAGGTTGCACATATGCCTATACCTCCTATACCTTTTAGCGTTAATCCTAATACGAATACTTCATTCCTATGACCCCTGAGACACATAGATATCCTGAGCCCATTCACACTTATATCAGGCCACATATTACCTTGCAGGTTCCCCATCCTTCACCTCCTCCTCCGACCTCCTCAAACAAGGTGAGCTCTGCACCCTTAGACACTGACGATTATGTGCTTAGTGATGCAAATGGGTCTCCTCCTGTTCTTTATGAGGAGGATCTTGATCTTCCAATAGTCATTCGAAAGGCTCCATGGAGTTGTGCTCGATATCTAGTTGCAGGTGGCCTTGTGACAGATGGTCTGGGGATAGAGTTTGTTAGTTTTTGTCATGCCTCGGCAGCCACTCATATTCCTACAACACATTATGAGGCCATGCTTGATCTAAAGTGATATCAGGCCATAGAGGAAAAGATAGCCACTCTTCAAGGCCGGGGCACATGGGAGTTGACTTCTTTGCCACAGGGATCCACTATTGTTGGGTGTCACTAGGTTTTCACGCTAAAGTACAACCTGGATAGCTCCATCGGAAGGTATAAAGCTAGATTGGTGGCGAAAGGGCTTACTCAAATGTATAGAGTAGATTTCTTTGACACCTTTTCTCCTATTGCTCGCCTGTCTACTATGCGCATTCTTGTTGCAGTTGTAGTGCATATGGATTGCCCATTACATCAATTTGATATCAAAAATGCCTTCTTGTATGGAGATTTGCAGGAAGAAGTGTTTATGCAGTAGCCCCTAGGATATGAAGGGGATGACTATGAAGGGATACCAGAGATCAAGATATGTTTGGCTAACCAATTTGTACTAAAGGTCTGGGTCCATTGAGATATCTTTTGAGGATAGAAGTAGCTCGCAGCAAGAGTGATGTTGTATTGTCCCAAAGGAAGTATGCTCTTGATGTTCTGCAGGAAGTTGACATGCTAGGAGCCAAAGCAGCTAATATTCATGAATCCTAAGGGACATTTATATGATACTGAGGTTAATGTTGTGGATTGCAAGTAATATAGACAACTTATTGGGAAGCTATTATATCTTACCATTACTAAGCCAGACATATCTTATGTTGTCGGCAGATTAAGCCAGTTTATGGCAAAACCCACTAGACAACACTGGAATGCTGCAATAATGGTGCTCAAATACATCAAGAAGGCTCCTAATAAGGGTAATCTATTTACTAGAGGGACATCTATGACAGTAGTGGTGGGTTATTTCGATGCTAATTATGAAGTCTACTATAGGTTTTTATACTTATATAGTTGGAAAACTTGTGATCTTAAAGAGCAAGAAACAGGCAATGGTTTCTAGATCCAATGCAAAATCAGAATACAAGGTAATGACCCAGACTGCAGCTGAGATGATATGGATTCGATCCTTATTGGCTGATTTGCATATTGAAATTGATAGACCTATGAAGATGTGGTGTGACAATAGAGTAGCCGCTCACATAGCTAATAATCCTATGTTCCACAAGCGCACAAAGAATGTACAGGTCGAATGTCATTACACTAAAGACATCATTCAGAAAGGGTTGCTCTACACAACTGTTTCTATTGATAACCAGACAACAGACATTTACCAAGCCACTTATCAAGTCTATTTTTGATGCATGTTGTTCCAAGCTAAACATGATGGATATCTATGCTCCAGCTTGAGAGGGAGTGTTGTACTCCTTATTTTATGTTATGTCTGTAAGGGTGTACCAGTAATTTTTATTTTATATTGGAGTTATGTTGCTATTTGTCCCACGTCTCTCACTGTATAAAGAGAGGTAGGGTTTCTAGAATAAGATATGTTGAGTTACGTGTTATTATGAGGGTCTATTTGTAACTTATTTTTCTTGTTGGACTTATTGTGTTATTTTTCCCTTTTCTCTCTCTCTAAAGAGACATAAGGACAGCTTGGTAAAAATAAGACTTCTTTTTACTTCAACTTGGTATCAAAGTACTAGGTTAAGGTCTCCACCAAAAAGAACCCTAACCCTACCTTAAGCCCTTTCGCCGGGAACCACCACCGACGGCAGCGCTGGCCCCAGATCGCCGCCGCAGCAGTAGCATCACCGACCGCCGCCGCTGCTACAGCCGGAGTGCCACCGCACCGCCGTGCTACTACCTTAGTTCGTCGCTGCCCTGCTGCAGCCGGAGGGTTGCCTGAGCGCTGCCCAAGCCCTGTGCGGCTACTGTGGGGTGCCTGAGCACCACCCAAGCCCTGTATGGCTGCTGCGGAGCGTCTAAGCGCCACCCAAGGCCTGCGCTGCTGTTGCGGGGTCGCCTGAATGTCTCTCCCAACATGTGTTGCTACTGCGTCTCGCCTTGAAGCCCCTGTAGCACGTCACCACACCTTGGTGCACGTGCTGTAGTAGCACGGGTCACAGCCGCAACGCAAGGACTCCGTAGGAAGGTTCTTGAATATCGAGGGATAAAGATTTGAAGTAAGAACCTTCCTATGGTTGGTATGACTTCTTTAGTCTCTTGATCTGATTTGGGATGTGTATTTCCTTTTGTGAATTTTTGTGTGTGTATTCCAATGATTGATTGATTCTTGGGGTGTCTCAGGGTTGTAGGGTATGTATTCCCCAAGTTGTTGGTGTTTAATCCAGGATTTCAAATTTGCTGTTTGGGCTTATTCATGTGTGTTTAAAGCTACCATGTCTGCATTAGATGCTTCTAAGGTGTCTTCAGGACAGAGTATAGAAAGCGGGGTGTATAAAAGCCCCTTCTTTACTTCGATTACAAAATTAGATGAGACTAATTACCTCCGTTGGTCTCAAACCTTCCTTGTCACTGTGGAAGGCCATGATAAGAAGCATGTGCTCCTGGAAGCACCACCGAAGCATAAAACAAGAGCATATGCAACTTGGAATCGAGATGATGCTATGGTGAGAGCTTGAATCTTGAAAAGCATTATTCCAAGGATTGGTGATGAAGTTATGTACTACAGTTCTGCCAAAGAGATGTGGGAAGATTTGAAGACGACTTATTCCCATGAGTTGAATTCTAACTCAAGTATTTCAGATCCACTATGATTTATGTCATCTCAAGCAGGAGGAGATGAGTTTGTCTCAATATTACTCCACTATGAAAGTGTTATTGGAGAAATACAATGCATGTAGACCGATATGTACTTCTACATGCAGGTATCACAGGAAGGAATCTGCAACCCACATGTTCCTTGCAGGGCTGAGTGATCAATATTCAGCGGCTCGTTCACAAATTCTGATTCTCTTTGAGCTTCCTCCTATTGAGAAAATTTACAGGAGGCTAAGTAGGATGCAAATTCGGCCTACTCGTGATGCAGTTGTTACCACTACATCTTCGGCTCATGCTACTGTTAACACTAATGCCGGTCGTGGAGGCTTCTTTCGTGGCAAAGGGAGAGACCGAACTAATGGTGGTCGTGGCAAGCCTACATGTTTTTACTGTGGTAGGCTTGGCCATGTTGAGGCTAAGTGTTGGAATAAGCTCGGTCGTCCTACTATGGTCAACCAAGCTTTTGTTACAACATCTCCAAGTGTGAGCACTAAGACAACATCTCCAACAGTTCTGCTTGTTTTGATTTGTTGCATTGTGATGTCTAAGGTCCTAGCCATGTGGCAGACCACCAGAATTTTAGATATTATCTGTTATTTATAGATGACTTTTCACACTTATTGTTGGTAGAGCACTCTAGTTATATTTTATTACTATTTTGGAGTTGTTTGTTATTGTTCTTATCCTATTGGACTTATGATATAATTTTTCCAACACCTCTCTTTATATAAAGAGATGTAGGGTTTCATTTGAAAATAAGACTTTTCATTCTCTCTGGCTTGGTATCAGAGCGGCGATCCTAGATTGGCGTTGTGATATCCCACCCCTCACAAGCCTCCGAAACCTCCCACCAAAACCCTAATTGGCGAGCTACCTTCCCCACACCGACGAGCCACCTTCCTCCATCTGCTCCAACAGGCTGCTACAGGCCTCTCCGACCAGTGCTGCTGTGGCAGCAGCTACTAGCGATCATCACCGGTGATTGCTGACCACAGCAGCGCCACTGCTGCCTCTCAAGGGGGCAGCTGCAACCCTGTAAAGCGCCGCCGCCGGCAACGCCGCCTCCGCCTCTCCAAGCCTGCTGCAGGTTTACTGAGCACCACCACCAGCTATTCTCGCCGCCAGCAGCACCGCGATTTGCTTCTCCAGCAGATCGCATCGTCTCTTACAGCCCTGATAAGGCTGGTGGTGTGATTTTCTTGCCGGAAAAGGGGCGCATCACCCTGTAGAAGCGTTGTTAGGGTATTTCCCGTACCCTAACATTCACTAATTCGTGGTCATTTTGTGGCAGTCCTGAGGCATGATGGCCTCCTCAGCTTCGAATGTGTCATCGGTTACCGCTACGGACAATGAGGGTTACAAATCCCCTTAGTTCCTATCGCCAAGCTAAACGAGGCCAATTATGCTAAGTGGTCTCAAACTTTCCTCATGACTATTGAGGGGCATGATAAGGAACATCTATTATTAGAGTTGGCATCGCAAGATAAATAAGGGAAGAATGCCACATAGAAGAAAGATAATTCAATGGTCCGTGCTTGGATCATAAATTCTATTGAGCCTCAAATTGGTGATGGGATTATGTACTACAAGACCGCTAACGAGATGTGGGATTCTTTACATGTCACGTATTCTCATGAGAAGAATTCTAGCAAGTTGTTTGAGATTCATCATGCTATTGGTAATCTCAAACAGGAGGGTCAGTCACTTTCGCAGTACTATATCATTTTAAAGGAGCTTCTTGAGAAGTACAATGCCTGTCAACCTATCTGCACTTGTGCTACTCAGAGGGCACATAGGAAGAAGTATGACGTCCTACAATTCCTTGACGGACTTGGACCAAACTATGAGGCTGCTTGGTCCCAAATCATTACTCTAGCTGAGCTTCCATCTCTAGAGGAGGCTTATAGCCGTGTGAGCAGAGTGGTGATTAGACCATCCATGTCAGAGACTGGACAGACACCTGTGCTTGTTGCTGCTACACGTGGAAGACATGGTGCTCCATCCACTAGGGGAAGAGGACGTGGTGATTGGGGTACAAGTGGTAGACCTTGCATCATTTGCTCGCACTATAGGAAGATTGGCCACATAGAGGCCTCTTGTTGAACGAAGCATGGTCAACCTCCTATGGTCAACCAAGCTGTTTCTTCAGAGGAGGTGAGGAATATGGTGTCTCGTGTGAACTATGATGCTGTAGTCCAGCACCTCTCCCAGTTACCCAGGAGACCACTACTGTTGCTGCCGCCTTTGCCACTTCAGGTATGACTTCTGCTTACAGGTTTGATAACACTGACAGTGCCTTGTGGTTGGTGGAGTTAGGCGCATCTCAGCATCTCAGCGGGGATGAAACATGTTTTAGACAGGTTCATGATGTTCCCTCAAGGAGATCTATACATGTAGCAGATGACAGGTAGTGTAGGGTTCATGGCAAAGGAGATCTGGCAGTGACTCATGCATTAACGCTGCCTAATGTTCTTTATGTTCCAGAATTTCCGATCAGTCTTTTCTTTGTTAGTAAAATTTCAAAAAACTTGCACTGTCGTGTAATATTAGATGAGTTGAGCTGTATTTTTCAGGATAAACTTACAGGGACGACGATTGGTGGCAGACATGAAGATGGAGGTGTGTATCACATGATCTAAACTCCATTTGCTGCTATGTGCCAGGGCGAGGTTGCATTTAGTGCTAGTATAGCACTTCAGTGGCATCGTCATCTTGAGCACCTCTCACGGGACAAGCTTCGACGTGTCATTCATATTTTGCCAGTTACGGAGATTTTGTGTGATACATGCTAGCTAAGAAAGCATCACAGAGCCAGTTTTCCTCCTACTTTATCCCAGAGTTTTATTGTTATCTTTAATTTACTGCACATGGATGTATGGGGATCGAGTCGTGTCCCAAATAGACTGGGTCACAGATCTTATCTACTTGTTGTGGATGATTTTTCCAAGATGTCATGATTATTTCTTTTGAAAAATAAATCTGATGTTGGATCAGTGATTGAAACGTTTATATTACAAATAAAGACTCAGTTCTCTAGTATTGTGAAGATTGTACAATCTAATAATGCTTTAGAGTTTTATACATCTAAGTTGGTGGCCTTTTACAGATCTTTTGGGATTGTTCACCAGATATCCTGTCCACATGTCGCAACAAAATGTAGTGGAAAGAAAACACCGTTACGTGCTTGATGTGGCTAAGACACTATTGATACAGCACAATGTGCCACAGGTGCATTGGGGAGATACAATGTTAACTGTATGTTATTGGATCAACAGGTTGCCCAACTAAGCTATACAAGAACAAGTTCCTTGGCAGGTCTCTATCCTGAGAAGGATTTATTCACTGTCCCACCTTGGGTGTTTGGCTGTATAGCCTTTGTGCACATTCTGGGACATGGTAGGGACAAGTTGGCTCCAAGGGTAGTGAAGTGTGTCTTTTTGGGTTTCAGCAACACCCAGAAATGATACATATGCTATGACCCATGTGGTAAGAAGCACTATGTGACAGCAGATGTCACATTTCATAAGCTCATTCCTTATTTCTCTACAAATGGTCATCAGGCGACATTTGAGGGAGGCTTAGCTCCTATGCCTATTTCACCAGTTCCCTTGGAACAAATTCCTGTTACACATAGTGAGGATACCACTACCACAGAGACTCCCATAAGGCAGAAGGCTGAGATCACTCAGGTTTATAGGCTACATGTGACATACAGACAACATGCATGGCGAGAAGAACACACCCCCCACCAAATCAGCCACCTGTCTCCCCTTGTCAGGTATGGGTTGATACTGACGTGAGTTGTCCTAATAGTGTTTGTGCAAGTCCCAGTGATGAGTCTTCTCCTTTTGCTGCTACTGAGCATATTGAGGAGAATCTTGATCTTCCAATTGCTATTCGAAAGGCTCCACAGAGTTGTGTCTGGTATCATAATGTACAGTCTCTACTACCAATCTTGGCAGTTCATTTGCTACGTTTACAGCAGCTCTCTCTGCGACGCACATTCCTACCTCCCATCAGTAAGCTATGCTAGATCCAAAATGGTGTTAAGCCATGGAGGATGAGACGGCTACTCTGCATTTTAGAGGGACGTGGGACTTGACCACCTTGCCTTCTCATGCTAGAACAATTGGGTGCCATTGGGCCTTTGTTGTCAAATACAACCCAGATGACACAATTTCTCGGTACAAGACAAAGCTAGTGGCAAAGGGATTCACCCAAACATATGAGGTAGATTTCTTTAATACCTTCTCTCCTATTGTTCAACTGTCTACTATTTGGATTTTGATGAAGCATCTGGGAGATCTCAAATACTTAGGATTAAAGTGGCACGTAGCAGAGAGAGTATTGCTCTTAGTCAGCGCAAATATGCCCTTGATATCTTGCAGGAAACAGGAATGATGGGGTCTAAATCTACTAATATACCCATGGATCCCAAAGGACATTACTATGATGCTGAGTCTCCGCCTGTAGATAGCAGGTCTTATAGGCAGTTGGTTAGTAAATTGTTGTATCTTACTATTACTCATCCAGAACTTTCCCTTGCAGTTGGACAACTCAGCCAGTTCATGGACAAGTCGATTAGGCAGCATTGGGATGCTACCATATAGGTGCTTAGATATGTAAAGAAAGCACCTGGCAGAGGTGTCCTATTTTAGAAGGGCTCATCTATGAGTGTTGTTGCCTATTCTGATGCTGACTATACAGGGTGCATGACAGACAGAAAGTCAACAACTGGATTCTGCACTTATGTGGCAAGCAACTTAGAGACCTGGAAAAACAAGAAGCAGCAAGTGGTATCCAGATCTAATGTAGAGTCAGAATATAGAGTTGTGGCTCAAACAGCTACAGAGATGGTCTGGGTTAGATCAGTGCTACATCATCATGTTCAGATAGAGGGACCAATAGAGATGAGGTGTGATAATCGCATTGCTACATATATTGCAAACAAACCAATGTTTCATAAGCGGACAAAACATGTTGACGTTGATTACCACTACACTAGAGACCTGATACAACGTGGAATCATTTATGCTTCATCTGTATCTTCTAAAGATCAGATAACGGACATATTCACAAAGCCTCTTGTGAGAACCACATTTGATAAGTATTGTTCCAAACTAAGCATTATTCATATATATGCTCCAGCTTGAGGGGGAGTGTTTGTAGAGCACTCTAGTTATATTTTATTACTATCTTGGAGTTGTTTGTTATTGTTCTTATCCAATTGGACTTATGATATAATTTTCCCAACACATCTCTCTATATAAAAAGGTGTAGGATTTTATTTGAGAATGAGACTTCATTCTCTCCGACTCTTATCATGGACCTTTTTGATGAGGAATAAATCGAAAGTTGGCTCTTTGATTCAACAATTTGTGATGTTTGTGAAAAATCAATTTGGTGTATGCATTAAGAAAATCAGATTAGATAATGCATTAGAATTTTGCACAAAGAAACTGACTGATTTATATGGATCACTGGGTATTATGCATCAGACATCATATCCTCATACATCACAGCGGAATGAGATAGCTGAAAAGAAATACCGCCACATTCTGGATACAACTAGAGCTTTACTTATATAGAATAGTGTTCCGCATAGTTACTGGGAAGATGCGGTTCTTACTGCCTGTTATCTCATTAACAGGCTCCCTTCTTCTGTGTCACATAAGCAGATTCCATGGAGTATCTTATATCCTGATGCTGACTTATTTCTTGTACCACTAAGGACCTTTAGGTGTGTGGCATTTGTACATCTCCTTGGGCCTGGTCATGACAAATTAGCACCAAGGGCTGTTAAGTATGTATTTTTGGGATACTCACATACGCAGAAGAGATACAGGTGTTTTGATCCCATACACCAGAAACATCATGTGAGTGCAGATGTGACTTTTCATGAGTCTATCCCTTATTTTTCTACCTCAGGTCATCAGTTGAAAGAGATAGAGGTGGCTACTCCTATGCCTGTACCTCCTATAGCCTTGGAGGATTTCTCTCGTAATAGTAGTGTATCTATTACAAATCATACTGTGGGTACTTTCAGACCTGTACCACCTGATGAAAAAGCATTTAAGGGTGTTACATATTAACTGCCAGTTATTTATAGAGAGATGACACACCCTCCATCTTCTTCAGTTCCTACTGAGCCACCATCGTCCTCCTCTATTCAGGTATGTATTAAGGATACTGATGATTCTTCTACTTATGTGTCTTCAGGGTTCCTTTCTCTACCCACAGATACGAATATTCCCATTGCTATCTAGAAGGCTCCGAGATCCTATGCACGGTATCGTGTTGCTGGCAGTGTTGTTTCTGCAGGTTCTCTTGGATCAGAGTTTCATGCCTTTACAGCTACAGTCTCTAGTATGGAGATACCTACTTCCTACCAGCAGGCTCTCCTACATTCACATTAGAAGGTGGCTATAGAAGAGATGTCTACACTTACTAATAAAGGTACATGGGAGTTGTCTGCCTTATCTTCTGGTGCGCACTTGGTTGGGACCAGATAGGTCTTTGCCTTGAAATATAATCCTGATGGGTCTATTTCTAGGTATAAGGCTTGCCTTGCAACCAAAGAATTCACCCAGACGTATGGAATGGATTTCTTTAACACGTTTTCTCCTGTGACACGACTCTCCACGGTATGTATTCTTATCTTTGTTGCAGCTCATTATGGATGGCATCTTCACTAACTAAATGTCAAAAATGCCTTTCTATATGGAGATTTGGAGAAGGTATACATGCAACAGCTACCTGATTTTGAGCTTCAAGGGGGGTGTGTGTGCAAACTTTGCAAGACTATTTATGGCTCAAGGTTTTAAATATCAATATCGATATCGTATCAACAAATTTAAAAAGGGATATATCAAGGATATATCAATGATATCGGTGAATTTTGGAGAAATCAGTCATAAAAGTCCAAAATTTTCCAAAATGTTACAAATTTTATGAAAATTAACATTTTAATAATTTTATGAAATACCTAAAATACGAAATCATAAATTTTGAATGAAATATAATAGAAATGCACTAGTCACATATCGACAAAGTCATATCATGAAAAGAAAGTATACAGAATATGATACTAATTGGAAAATATTCATAATAATTTTCATTGCATATTGTTGACAATTGAAACCATGCCTTAGTTGCACTAATTTTCTTATCAGTTTCAACATGCACTTTATTCCAATACTCTTCTTTTTCTCATTGACCTGCCTCAGATTTCATGAATCATCCTATTACTCTTCTCATTACGATCTCAAGATATGAAATCACAAATACTATCACAAAAAATGTACTTGGTGATATAAGATACGATTTAGATTACACAGGAGTATATAATGAATAAATATAAATGGTCAAATAACTATAACCCTGATTTTTTTATCAGTTCCAACACCTCCATTCCAATACTCTTCTCTTTCTAATTGATATGTCTCACATTTCATGAACCACCCTAATACTCTTCTCATTATGAGTTCAACACATGAAATCACATCTCCTACCAACAAAGATGCACTTGGTGAAAAAGACATGGTTCAAATAACACAAGCGTATATAATGGACAAATATAAACGCTCAAATAAATTGAGAGAAATTATGTCCATCATAGCATAATACACAGTTTGCAAGATTAATGGAGATCAACAAAGCACTAGTACACAAGTACTCAGATAAACCATGCTGAAACAAGTAAGCCTGTCAATCCTAAGTTGTTGTGGGTGAAAGAAAGAAGAACCGTCATGGATGACATCCTTTACTCAAAGGAAGATGACAAGATAGCCCTTTCAATACCCCCATGGATTATCAAAGTACTTGGTTAATTTTATGCATCTTTTTATAGAGGTTTAAAGATGCTAATGTATTTCTCACCGACATTTTAGAATCTTTTTCCTATTTTTCAATAAGTAAAATCAAGTGCAATGACTGAATCGTCGATAGAGGATGTACAGCTCTAAAGTTGACATATTTGATAGACTACAAGGAAGTAAGAACCCAACATGTACAGCTCAAAAGTTCAACAAAAGTCCATGATATCGGCGATATATCCCCAATATATCGACGATATATCAATATCGCCGGGTCAGCAGATATCGATATCAACCTTAGTATCCTTTTCCCAAGATATCGCCGATATCGTTGATTATATATCAGCGATATCGACGATATCATGGGAAAAGGATACTAAGGTTGATATCGATATCTGCTGACCCGATGATACCGATATATCGACGATATATCGTTGATATATCAATCCCTATTATGGCCTTAAGCAGAGCTCTCGAACCTGATTTCAGCGTTTGTCTGAGGCACTCTCTATGATTGGGATGCAGAGATCTTCTGATCATTCCTTACTTGTTAGGAAGACCAGTACTGGTACCATGGCTTTATTGGTATATGTTGATAACCTTATCCTTACAAGCGATGATGCAAATGGTATTACTTAGGTGAAGGAGTATTTGACTCACCAGTTTGTCATGAAAGATCTTCGGAAGCTGGAATATTTTTTGGGTATTAAGATCACCACGAGCAAGCAAGGCATAGAGATGTCTCAGAGGAAGTATGCACTTGATATTCTTCAGGAGACAGGCATGCTAGAATCCAAGGAAGCCAACATACCTATGGATCCTAAAACTCACTTATTTGAGAATACAGTGAAGCTAAAGGATAAGGTCTATCGGCAGCTAGTTGGGAACTGTGATTTAAATGCCGACGGCATGCCGCCGGCATGCTGTCAGCAAGGCTATTTCTGGAAGGGGGTCATGTCGACATGAAAGTATTATCGATTTACAAGTATGCCGTCAGCATGCCGATGAATTTCGTCGGCACGCCGACAATTTCACCAGCATGCCGACGATTTCGTCGGCATGCAGATCGGCGTTGAGAGTGGTTTGAAATGCAGGTGCTGGAGATTCGGAGGGGCTGAAATATGAAATAGGGGGCTTAGTCAAGGGCTGACATTCGAAAATTGGGGGACTGTCACACACACAAACAGAGCGGTTTAAATGCAGTAGGAGATTCAAAACTGGAAATGTGGGGGGGGCTGAAATGACACACACACGATGATTAACTCAACTAGAGACACTCAAGCTTTCCAAGTAGACACACACACTTCATTTTGAGTATTTATGTGATTTTCTATTTCATTTTAAGTATTTATGTGATTTTTTATTTCATTTTGAGTATTTATGTGATTTTATGTCAGCATGTTATCGGCATGCCCTCGGCATTCCCACGGCGTGTCCTCGGCATGCCCATCAGCATGGCCATCGAAAAATGGGCATTTCCACGGCATACCTTCGGCATGCCAACGAAATGTACACTTAAAATTTCGTCGGCACGGCGTCGAAATCGGCATTTCGAACCTTGGTTGGGAAGTTATTGTATCTAACCATCACCAAGCCAGACATCAGCCTTGCAGTGGGTAAGCTAAGTCAATTCTTAAACAAGCCCACTGATATTCACTGGCTGACGATTATGCAAGTGTTGAGGTACATTAAGGGATGTCCAAGCAGAGGCATTTTATTCCAAAAGAGGAAGGGTCATATGTCTGTAGTGGCTTACTCTGATGCAGATTATGCAGGAGACGTGGTAGACAAGTGGACTACTACTGGTTTTTACACATTTGTGGTTGAAAATTTAGTGACCTAGAGGAGCAAGAAATAAAGTGTTTCACGCTCTAGTGCTGAGTCTGAGTACAGGGCTATGGCTCATACTGCAGCTGAGATGATATGGATCAGATCTCTGCTAAGAGAGCTTCATGTTGAAATCCAGGAGCCTATGGAGATGCATTGTGATAACCGGGCTGCAACATATATTGCTAATAATCTCATGTTTCATGAGAGGACAAAACATGTGGAAGTGAATTGTTATTATACCAGGAGCCTGATTCAGCAGGGTTTACTTTGTACCATGTGCCTTGCCACCACTGACCAGACTGCTGATTTTTTACCAAGCCGCTACCTCGCCCCGAGTTTGAAAAGTGTAGAAATAAGCTGAGCATGATAGATATATATGCTTCAACTTGATGAGGAGTGTTGAGTTACGTGTTATTGTGAGGGGTTATTTGTAACTTGTTTTTTTCTTGTTGGACTTATTGTATTATTTTTCCCTTGTCTCTCTCTATATATAAAGAGACATAGGGACAACTTAGTAAAAAGAAGACCTCTTTTTACTTCAACTAGATAACTTTTGGTTTCTGGAATAAGAGTGGCTCCTCATACGCAAAATCTCTATGTAATCTTTCTTTTTCTTCCTTTTCTTCTTGTTGATACTCTCGTAACTCCT
This sequence comes from Thalassia testudinum, assembly GCA_037157565.1. Lineage (NCBI taxonomy): Eukaryota > Viridiplantae > Streptophyta > Magnoliopsida > Alismatales > Hydrocharitaceae > Thalassia > Thalassia testudinum. The sequence goes on from JAZHRO010000061.1 coordinate 737,641, forward strand.
CTCTCACATATTATGGTACTTTTGAGCATACTCCTTTTTTTTTGAAATAAGAAAATGATGATTACCAGAGATCATTAATCATCCAAAGAAATTTTTTTTTAAAGGGAAAGGGTAATAATCCTTTAGATACCACCCACAAATGTATTAATCAACCATGAAAAAGTACAATGCTCACATTAAATGCAAGAGCACCCTGAGATAAATGACAAAGCAAACCCAACAAAAATTTTCACATACGAGCGCTACCAACTAAACACAACATTTCTACCCAACCAAATAACCCAAAAAACCGCCAACAGCTAAGCCCACTCTCTCTTCGATCGAAATACATTACGCCCAATGTCTACCCCTCCACACCTTAAAGACCTCCAGAAGCTGATAAATGAGTCATAACCGCACCACCGATCCTCCATCCACTCCCAGATCCAGGTCACCACCAAACACTTAAAGAACAAATGATCGATATAGTTGAAGAAAATAAACTTTCTTAGTTTACCAATTAATCCCTACACCTCTATATAAGTGAGGGAAAAGTTACATTATAAACCCACTACGAAAATAGAAGTAATAAAACGCCCCTTACTACAAAAACATAACTCAAACATAACTCAACACTCCCCCTCAAGCTGGAGCATATATATTTATCATGCTCAGCTTGTTTCTACACTCCTCAAACTGAGGGCAAGACAACAGCTTGGTAAACATGTCAGCAGTCTGGTCTCAGGAGGCAAGGCAAGTAGTACGAAGCAGACCTTGTTGAATTAAACTCCTGGTGTAATGACAATCCACTTTCACATATTTTGTTCTCTCATGGAACATAGGATTGTTTACAATGTAGGTGGCAGCCCAGTTGTCACAATGCATCTCCATAGACTCCTGAACATTAACATGAAGACCACGTAACAGAGACCTAATCCATATCATCTCAGCTGCAGTATGTGCCATGGCCCTATACTCAGACTCAGCACTAAAGTGTGAAACAACACTGTATTTCTTGCTCCTCCAAGTCACCAAGTTCTCAGGTACAAAGGTACAGAAACCAGTAATAGATCGCCTGTCACCAACATCACCTGCATAATCTGCATCTAAGTATGCAACAATAGACATAGGTGCCTTCCTCTAAAAAAGAAGGCCTCTACCTGGACATCCCTTGATATACCTCAACACCTGCATCACAGCCTACCAATGAACCTCAATGGGCTTATCTAAAAACTGACTTAGCTTACCCATAGCAAGACTAATATCTGGCCTAGTGATAGTCAAATATAACAGCTTCCCCACCAGCTGTCGATATGCCTTCTTGTGTTTTAGCTTTACAGTATCCTCAAAAAGGTGAATTTTAGGATCCATAGGAATATTTGCATCTTTGGATCCTAGCATGCCTATCTCCCGAAGAATATCAAGGACATATTTCCTCTGCGACATAGTTGTCCCTTGCTTACTTGTAGCAAACTCAATGCCTAAAAAGTATCTCAGCTTCCCAAGGTCTTTCATAACAAACTGGTGTACCAAATACTCCTTTGCCTGGGATATACCCTCTGTATCATCACCTATAAGAATAAGGTCATCCATATACACAAGTAAAGCCACTGTACCCCTACTGGTCTTCCTCACAAATAGTAAATGATCCGATAAAGATCTCTGCATCCCAATAACATATGCCTTAGACAGGCGCTGAAACCAGGCTTGGGGGCTCTGCTTAAGACCATAAATGGCCTTACGAAACCTACATACACACTTCCCCTAAACCTCAAAGTAGGTGGCCGCTACATATATATCTCTTCCTAAGTCTCCGTACAGAAATGCATTTTTGACATCCAGCTAATGTAACTGTCATCCATAATGAGCTGCAACAGAGACAAGAATGCGAATAGTGGAGAGTCGTGCAACAGGGGAGAGCATGTCAAAGAAATCCACCCCATAAGTCTAGGTGAATCCTTTGGCCACTAGGCGAGCCTTCTGTCTTGAAATAGACCCATCTGGGTTGTATTTCAAGGCAAAGACCCATCTGGCTCCAACAAGGTGTGCGCCAGACGGTAGAGGTGAGAGCTCCCAGGTCCCTCTGGTAGTAAGCGTAGACATCTCCATAACTATCCAGTGCGGATGTAGTAGAGCCTGCTGGTACGAGGTAAGTAACTCAGCACTAGATACAGCAATTGTGAATGCATGAAACTCCGAACTTAGAGAATCAGCAGAAATAACACTACCAGCAACATGATACTGGGCACAAGATCTTGAAGCCTTCCTGATAGCAATAGGAATGTCCTCATCAATACTCATGGAATCAAAACCTCGAGAACCATCCACAGGTGATAGACTCTCACCCTTTACATTTGCTGACACTGTATCTAAAAAAGCCTCCTAAGTAGAAACAGCCCCTAGGTTACCAACACTAACTTGAGGAGTCTGTGGAATAGATGGCGGGGGCTTTGCCCTATACACAACTGACAACTGATAGGTGTGACTCTTGAAGGTTCCTTCATCCGCTGGTACTGGCTGGAATGTGCTAGTAGGTGGCTCAGTAGCCTGAGGAGGGCTACTATTGTCTGTGAATATAGCAAATGGTATAGGAGCAACTAGTACAAGAGCACACTCCGACACACTCTGCACCTGCCTGGCAGCAACAGAAAAATAGGATACAGCTTCATGAAAGGTGACATTTGCACTGATATAATGTGTCTGGTGTAGGGGATCAAAACACCGATACCCCTTCTGAGTACGAGAGTAGCCAAGAAATACACACTTGACTACTCTAGGTGCTAATTTATCGCGCCCAGGTCCAAGGAGATGCACAAAAGTTACGCACCCAAATGTCTTAGGTGGAAGATCAAACAGCTCATCATTTGGATAAAGCACCTGCCACGGTATCTGCTCGTAAATCACTGAAGAGAGCAATCTATTAATAAGGTAACAAGCTGTGGGAACTGCATCTCCCCAGTAGTTCTGTGGCACACTATTATGGATAAGAAGAGCTCTAGCCATATCAAGGATATGTCTGTGCTTCCTCTCTGCGATTCCATTTTGCTGAGAGGTGTAAAGACATAAGGTCTTATGAATTATGCCATGTAAGCCATAGAATTCTACCAGCCAACAAGTACAAAACTCCAATGCATTATCAAATCTGAGTCTTGATGCAAATATCAAACTGATTCTTTATCATCAACACAAACTTCTCAATTAGTGGGCCCACTTCAAACTTATTCTTCATGAGAAATAACCAAGATAATCTGGAAAAATCATCAACCACAATCAAATAGTACCAATGTCCTGCTCTATCAGTCCTACTGGGACCCCAAACATCAAGATGCACTAACTAAAAGAACGAAGATAAACGTGGTCCTGTAGTAGCTGGAAAAGAAAATCTATGATGCTTCCCAAGTTGACATGCATCACAGGAAAGTTGTGTAGTTGGGGATACATGAAGAATAAACTTGCGTAATTTTCCAAAGAAGGGCTCCCTAACCGTCTATGCCACTGTAAAGCACTCCCAGATGTGGTACTAACCCGACATGCTGCAGCCATGGGACCATGCTTAAGTCGGTAAACACCTCCTTCATATCCACTACCAATAGTCATCCCTGTCATTCTATCCTGGAAAATGCATCCACGCTCATCAAAGATGACACGACAATTCATTTGCTTAATGATTTCACTGACAGAGAGCAAGTTAATGGATAAATCTGGAACAAACTATACATGATTAAGCTGCATAGAAGGGGTAACATTAATTTCCCCCTGACCCCTAATAGGAGCAAGTCGTCCATCAGCCACCTGTACTGTACAACCTCGAGAGATAGGTTGAGTCTGTCCAAAATATTGCAGATTCCCAGATAAATGATTGGAAGCAACTGAATCAATCAACCACGTCACACCAGTGGTTAGAGTATCACCCACGGCGGTTCCTAGCGCAATCTCTCACTAAGACACTGTCATATTCACTGAAACACACTGCCACAAACTAAGTTCAATGTGCCACAGAAAGGGTACACACCTCTGAATTTCTTCACACTCAGATCTGAAAACTGACAGAAAATGGGAAATACACATCCCAACAAATACACCAACCGGGGAATACACACCCCAAAATCTCCGTTTACATAGAGTCAATACTCAAGGGGAATACACACCCAAAAAAAGCATGCATCAAAGGGGAATACACCTCAAAACTCAAACCACTAGATCACAAAGAATCATACCACACGTAGGAAGGTTCTTGATTCAAAATCCCATATCCACAACACTCAAGAACCTCCCTACAATGAACTAATGGTCAGAAGCCCGCTCTCCGATGGCCTATGAGGCAACTTGAAGAGAACAGCTGGCAGGAGGCGATGACCAGCGAGTTGCTCTACCGCAGCGTCGGACGCAGCAGCAGCAGCGTGCTGCTCTCGAGCAACTGCAACAGCTTACAGGATGGCAGCAACTTGCAGCGCACTAGACAGCAACAGTGGCGGCGACGAGCTGCTCTGCAAATCTACTGCAACGCACTACACAGCAGCAGCAACGATGGGCTACAGATCTACTGGTGCGACAGCAGCAGTAGGCTGCAGATCTACAGCTGATTGTAGTGTGCTACACAGCAGCAATGGCAGCGGTCAGTTGCAGATCTAACGCCGATTGTGGCTACAGCAACGACCGGTGGGGTTGCTGCTGCTGCAGCGGCAGGGAGCCAACCTGCCGCCGGGAGTGGCCGTGGCGGTCGGTGGTAGGAGGCTTGAGGTAGGGTTAGGGTTTGTTGTTTGGTGTAGTCTCAACCTAGTGCTCTAATACTAAGTTGAAGAAAATGAACTTTCTTAGTTTACCAATTAGTCCCTACACCTCTATATAGGTGAGGGAAAAGTTACATAAACCCACTACGAAAATAGAAATAACAAAACGGCCGTTACTACAAAAACATAACTCAAACATAACTCAACAAATATCTTCTTCCGCCTGACCACACAACGGGCAAGACCTCTCTGCATCTAGGACCTATCGTGCCCTCCACTTCCTAGTCATCAGCCTCCCTTTCCTGAGGAGCAAAGCAAACACCTTCACCTTCAGCGGGCAAGAAGCCTCCCAGAGCTGCCTACAGTATATAACCAAATCAATATCCCCCAGCATACTCAAACCTCCAAGCCTCCTATAAGCATCCTACATCGAGAAATCACCTTCCTCCCACCCAAAATAGTCTACCCCAACCTCTAGCTGAAACCCTTTCAGCTCTTGCAGCAACACCTGTATCTCCCCAAGCCTTTGGTCCGACAAACTACCCAAGAAAGTGGGATACCACGTGCTATCCTAGACCTCCGCCACCAAGGCTCTCTTGTCAACTGCCAATGTCGCAAGCTTGGGGAAGCCCTCTACCAGAACCCCAAGCCCCATCCAGTCATCCTTCTAGAATTCGAAAGTCTCACCCGACCTCAACATCGAGGTAAAAAAAGATCGGGCCTTCGACACTACCAAAGACAAACCTCTAAGGAAGTGAGAAGCTCCTCGAGGAGGTGATGCGAGGAAATCCCAATCCGACGGTCCCCATAGCAAGAACGCAAGACCCTCACCACCAGACAAACCTCTCCTCCAAGCAGCCTTGCAATCCACTTCGCTAGGAGGCTGTCAATCATCCTCCCCACCTCCCTGACTCCCAGGCCCCCCACCATAACAAGCTTGCACACCTCACTCCAAGTCACCAGCTTCACACCCTTCCCACCCGCTCCATAGTTGGTCCAGAAGAAGCTTCTCATCAAGCTAACAATTTTGTCTTTAATTCTTCGCGGCATCTTCACAACCTAAGTAAAGTACGTTGGCATCACCGACAAAACTACCTTAAGGAGGACCAGCCGCCCTCCTCTCGATAGCAGCTTGGATGCACACCCTGCCAACTGGTTTTCGATCCACTCAAACAACGAAGCCCAACTCTATATCGAGACCCTTCCATTTGTCAAGGGCAGGCCCAGATACTGGAGGGGTAGAGCCCCAGCCTCCATACCCAAGGCCTCCGAACATGACCGACGCTTTGTAGTTGGACAAAAGAAGATTTTAAGTAGTTAATTTGCATGCCTGACGTTTCACAAAATAGCTCTAGGAGGATACAGCACCGCCTCACTTCCACCACTGCCCTTCCACAAAGAAGAGAGCATCATCTGCGTACTGTAGCACTGATATACTCTCCCTTCCCTCCATGGGAAGCCCTACACCAAACTTGCTGCACACGCCCTGTCTGATGCCCTTGCTAAAGCACCCACCACCAACACAAACAACATAGGTGCCAGGGGGCACCCCTGCAGCATGCCCCTCCTCGATTGAATCCAACCCCCTGTCAAGTTTCCATTGATGAGGACTGAGAACAATGTTGTGCAGACCGATTGGAAACCCCTCTTGGCCAAATCCATCCACAAAAAGGACCACTGTACTAAGTCATAAGCCTTCTTGAAATCAACCTTCCACAAAAAAGCCTTCCTCCTCTCCCTCCTCCAATGTACAAGGATCTTTGTCGCCGCAACATTCCCGTCCAAAATGCATCTCCCTAGCACAAAAGTTGTCTGCACCTCCAACACAACTCCACTAATCACCCACTTGAGCTTGTTCGCCAGAATCTTCGCTACGATCAGATATGCTACATTCGAGAGAGCAATTGGTCTATAGTCATCAATCGCCTCTGCCCCCTCTTTCTTAAGCAGCAGGCATCGTTTAAAAAAATGCGCCTCAAGGCACTTGAGGCGTGCGCCTCGCTTTGCCGAGGCGTGGCCGAGGCGCTAAGGCGCTGAGGTGCCACCTCAGCTGGTTTGGTTTGTAAAATGGTCAATGTGCTAGTCACATGACCATTTTTTGACCTAAGCCTTGGTGTAGGTCATCTAGCCCTAAGCCTAAAATCCAAACCTCAAAAGGTCCTAAGCAAGAGCCATCACCGGCGAGTCAGCGACAACTCCTGCTCCTCCACTGCATCGCAACCTCCACCGGTGAGCAGCGCTCCAGCGCCAACAGCGCAAGTAGCGACAGGCTTCAACGCAGGCCCCAACGCTCCAGCGCAGGCCCTAGCACAGGCTTCAGGGCTCCACGCAAGCCCCAGCGCAGGCCCTAGCGCAAGCAGCGACAGCTCAGGCCTCAGCATAGGCTCCAGCACAACGCAAGCAGCGGCAGCGCAGGCCCCAGCGCAGCGTAGCTCCAGTGTAGGCCCTAGTGCAGCTCCAGCTCCAGCAGCAGTGCTCCACTCTCTAGCAGGACGCATTTGAGGTTGAGGTTAGCATGTTGAGGTTGAGCTTAGTATGTTGACTATAAGTTTAGGTTAACTTTAGTATGAATGACTATATGTTGAGCTTAACTTTAGTATGAATGTATGACTATATGTTAAGGTCAAAGTGAATGACTTGATTCACGATGTATACTAGTTGTCAAAGTGGAACCTTTGTTATTTATTTGATAGCTTTATTTATTTTTCAAGTTTAGGTCATTTAGGTTTATTTGATTACTAATCTCTTTTATGCTTTTAGACATGGAGCCAAAGGCAAGAAGAGGAGGAAAAGAAGGATCCACTGGCAGGTCTGATCCTGGATGGAAGTATTGCACGGAAATTGACCTTCAAGGATCTCAAAGAAAGAAAAGATATAAGTATATGAAGTGTAACTTCTGTGGGAAAACTATCATAAGTGGCATTGCAAGACTGAAGGAGCACTTAGCGAAAACACACAAAAATGTGGGAGCATGTGCAAAGGTGCCACCTGAAGTTGAAACTGAAATTAAGGCCTTCTTAACAAAGAAGGAAGTTGGTAGAAGAAGAGCACTTGAAGAAATGGAAGAAATTCGTCGCATATGTGCATATACAGTAGAAGGTCCATTTGGGCATGATGAAAATGCACCTACAGGATCAAGTGGTGCACAAGTGGTGAAGGGTCCTATGGATTTATTTGTTGCAGGAGTTGAACAAAAAGTATGGCCTGGAAGTGATGGACCTGATAATGCTCCTCAATGTCCTCTAAATCAGATTAATTTGAATTCTTCTTAGAAGAAAGAACAAAGAATTAGAACGTGTCTTACTATTGGTAGATTCTTCATTGAGAATGGATTGTCATTCAATTTGACCACCAGTCCATCTTACTGGCAAATGCTTCAAGATGTAAGTAACTATGAAAGGGGATTCAGAGGTCCTACAATGCATGAGTTACGAACTTGGATTTTGAAAGAAGTCAACAAAATAGCTACTATGATGGACCAAGCGAAAGCGTCTTGGGAAGAGATTGGATGTAGCATAATATCTGATGATTAGACAGATACAAAAGGACATACATTAACCAAGTTTTTGGTTAACAACCCAAAAGGTACGTGGTTTCTGAAATCTGTTAATGCCTCTGATGAGATCAAGAATGCTAACTTATCTCTTCAAATTGATGGATGATGTTGTTGAAGAAGTGGGTGGAAGCAGTGTTATCCAAGTGATAATAGATAATGCATCAGCTTATAAAAAAGCTGGAGAGAAATTGATGGAAAAAAGGAAACATTTGTATTGGACTCTGTGCACTGCTCATTGCATTGACCTTATGTTGTAGGATATCATGAAGCTACCTCTTCATGACTTTGTTTTCAAGAAGGCCAAACAAATAATCAATTACATATATGCACATGCTTGGGTGGTGGCCATGATAAGGAAGCATGTAGGAGTAGACTTGGTGAGACTTACCGTCACTCGATTTGCTACTGCTTTCCTTACCTTGCAAAGATTACTAACAGCAAAAGATGCTCTTAAATCTTTTTTCACCTCAAAAAGGTTGAAGTGCAGCAGTTATGCATTGAAGGTTCAAGGGCAACCTGTACAAAATAGTCCTCAAAAGTAGAACACTTTGGCCTAGTGTAGCCTATGTGATAAGGACAATCAAACCGTTGGTGTTGATTTTAAGAATGGTGGACGCTGAACAATATCCACCTATGGGATTTATTTATGAGGCTATGGATAGGACCAAGGAAGCTATTGCTAAAAATTTAGGTAATGATGAAAAGTACAAGACAATCTGGGACATCATTGACAGAAGATGGGACAGGCAATTGTACACACACTTGCATGCTGATGCCTATTTTCTGAATCCCCAATGCCAGTATGAACCAACTTTTAAAGTTAATTCAAAAGTAAAGATGGGCTTGTACTCATGCTTCCAGAGGTTGATTCCTGACAAGGATGAGAGGTTGAATACCATTGAGACTCGTTTTAAGAAGAGTCCTAGTAAAGTCCTTTCAATGATTCTATCATTTAAATTAATAAATTTTGTTAATTTTTTCCTATATACTATAAACAAAATTTCCATTACAGCGGATTGATGGAGAACATTTGGTAACGAAACACCTGAGTTGAAGAAGTTTGCCATGCGCATTTTAAGTTTGACTTGTGCATCTGCATGTGAGCGAAATTAGAGTGCTTTTAATCAGGTAAAAAGTCTAAATTTGCATTTTAAATTTAGAGTAATATATAGTAATTAGGGTATAAAATTTAATGGTGAACTTTTCATTGAGTAGGTTCATACTAAGAGAAGGAATAAGCTGAGACAAGATAAACTCAATGACTTGGTTTATTATATGTTCAATTTGAAATTGAAACACAAGGAGGTGAAGAAAAAGACAATGGATGATCCTCTATGCTTAGAGGAAGTGGACTCGGATGATGAGTGGATTGCTGAGCTACAACTTTGTGAAACAGAGATTGATGCTTGTGAGGAGCTTGATGCAACTGTAGCTCTAGAAGAGATCCTATTGATCTTGAGCAGTTAGTAAGAGCAGAGGGAGGAATATAAGTAGGAGGAAGTAGAAGAAAGAGGCAAAAGAGAAAGGACAAGGGTAAAAGTAATATGTAATTTTATATTTTGCTGACCTATAATGTTTAAAGTTACAAACTAAGGTTCTAACTTCTAAGAAATTGTTCAAAATGACTTATCTTTTAGGCAAAGTTGTTATTGACGTTGAGGAGGAAGAGTTTCAAGAGAGTGATAGAGATACTGAGGAAGATGTTGATAATGAGGCTAGGATAAAGTTTATGAATGACTCTTGGGATGATGCGACCAGCCCTAACAACAGCATTGATGAGCTTGACGGTGTTCAAGGAAGAGGAGACTAGAGTCTACAATGTGTTGTAGTCTTTTGAGTTTTGATGTGGATCTTTCATATACCTTCATTTTAATGTATGTTTTAACTCTTAAGTCTCCTAATGGTTTAGGAAGTTGGTTTAGTTTGTACTTTTGTTATGGTTTCTAATCTTCTATATTATATGGATGTTTATCTTTTCATTTAAACGTCATCTCTCGTTTAGTTTCGTTCTTTCAATGTTGTGATAGAGAAAAAATGTTATGAAACTGTGTCATTTATGTTATTATTTCCTTATTAACACTTGATAAGTATATATCATTTCATTTTCTATATTTTTTATGCAAATCTTGGGGCTTACACCTCGACTACCTCGAGACTTACGCCTCGCCTCGATAAAGGCAAACCGCCTCACGTTTTTTACAACCTTGGTAGCAGGAACATATAGAACTTGTTGAGTCTGTTAAATCCCCCGTTGCCCTCCCTGAACTCTGAAAGGATGTGCAAAATCTCACCCTTCAGCAACGACCAAAATTCCTTGAAAAATAGGATCGGGAATCCATCCGAACCCAAACACCCGTCTGCATTCAGACCCCAAACCACCTTGCGAGCTTCGTCCTCTGTAAAAGGTGCCACCAGCCTCTTTGACTCCACCGTGTCCACCACCGGAGCTCCCAGACCCCTCCGCCTCCATCTCCCGTCCCTCCTCCCCGTATACTCCCTAAAGTAGTCCACCACTACCCTGCCTACAGACTCCCTGCCGCCTCACCCACATCGAGTTTATCGATCTAGTTCCTCCTATGCTTGGTCGATGCCATCATAAGGAAGAACTTGGTATTCAAGTCTCCCTCCTTAATCCACATCTATCTAGATCTCATTCTCCACTCCGCTTCTGCTTTCTGATCCTCCTCCTGGATGGTCTTCATGTGGTACACCCTACTCTGTCTCTCCTCCACAGTCAACAGGCCTTGATCCTCCACTCTGTCCAGCCTTTGCATCTCCCCGAGTGCCTCTTCTCGCTTCCTATTCCATTCTTCCTTCACCTGCCTCCTGTAGTCCTTCATAAAGCGTCTCAGCTCCTGAAGCTTTGACTCTAATCTTACGGTAGCCGAGCCGTCTAGGTGCAAAGTCCTCCATTTGTCCACCATACTCCTGAAGCCCTCCTCCAGCAGCCACATCCTGTCAAACTTGAAATACGTACTCCATCGGGACCCCTCGCCAAACTCCCACAACAGAGGGGTGTGATCTGAGAAAGGCATCTCCAAAGCGCGGACCCCTGCCAATGGGAATACCTCTGCCATCTCAACCGAGCATAGAAAGTGATCCAATCTGGACATCAGGCCTCCAAAGCTCCTCCATGTGTATGCACAGGAAACAGGGGGTATATCTTGTAGCCCGTGTTCAGCAATGAACCTTGCGAAGTCCTCCGAGCCTCGGTCCCTACCTCCTTCCCCCCCAGCCTATCCTCTGCCAAGAGGGTGACATCGAAGTCCCCTCTAAGAAGCCACGGGCTCCCCTGAAATCTCCCGGTGACCTGGTGCAGCCTCTCCCAAAGAGAGCTCCCCTCGGAGTCATCAACCGATCCATACACAGATGAGAACGCCATCATGAACCCATCGCTCCTCTTCAACTACATTGAGACTGTTCCCGCACCCACCTCCGAATCCTCCAAGGAGAAGTCCTCCTTCCAACCGATGACCACCTCCCCCCCCCCCCTCCCGACCTCCCAGTTGTGCCCAAAGGCAAAAAACCTCCAGTAGGCCACCCCAATCTCTCTCCAAACCCTCTAGTCACACCCCTACAACTTCGCCTCCTAGAAGAACACATCCGAGCTCCACCTATGCAGGTACGACCTCAATGTCCCCCTGCGTAAGGGGTCACAAAGACCTCTAACATTCCACGTAAACACCTTCAACATGGGGCACCAACAATGCCCCCCCCCCCCCCCCCCCGAGCAACCAAACTCGACGCCCTCAGCCACCTACTCCACTTCCCCCAACCTAAAACCATCAGACCAAGCCACCCCCATCTCCCCACCCCTCCTAGCACCCCCCTACCCCCTCTTCCTCTTCCAACGACCCATCCCCCTCACCACCTACCGACCACACCCCTCCCCCTGCAGCCTCAACATCCCCCTCCACCTCTAAGCGCATCGACTCCCCCACCGAAACCCCAGCCCGAGGCCTACCTCCGCGAAGACCCTCCACCACAGAGGACCCCATCCCCCCCTCCGAAGAAAGACAACCACCGTCGCCGTTGGGGGCGACATTGCCACCACCCCCATCAGCTCCATGACAAAGCCCCACACCACCTCCCGGACCTCCTTCGCACATCAGGGGGGCCGCCGATGTCGAAGAGGCCTCAACCGGCATCCCTCGTGCTGTAGGGAACCCTTGCGTCGTCGTCCAAAGCTTCTCCATCATCTGATGGAGGAGCTTGGTCGCTCTATTCTCCTTGCTCCTCTCACCTCCGCCACCGCTGGGGACGGCCACCTCCGCACGACACTCGTGCTCCGCACCTCCCGGCCCTCCGAGATCCGGAGCGCTGCAAGTCTGCCTCGAGGGGACCCTTCCTGGGCCACTAAAGAAAAGAGCACAAGGGGGTATCGGGTTCAGGCACAGATCCGGACCTGGATCTGACCCCATCTCCCCCTCCTTAAAGGCCTTCATCGAACACTACACCTTTTCCTCCCATGAGAAACGTGCCTTCTTCAATGCGCCGAAGTCCCCCGAGACACCCTCCCGCTCCCCTCACCGCAACACCTCGACAGCCCCGCACGACGCCTCGTCTTCCCCGAACGGCCACATGCAGCCTGCCAGGCCCTTCCCCACATTAATCGCCCTCTCCTCAACCACCAGCCTATCCTCAGCCGCCATGCACATCAAGCATGGAGCCTCGAGGGGAGCACGTTCACCCAACTCCAAGTCCCGTGCCGCTGACTCAGCCCACGAGGCACCTCCCCCGTCGGCGACCTTTGGCCTCCACAGCGTCCTACGCGTCAAGGCACCTCCCCATGACACGAAACCTCCGACCGGCAGCTCTACCACCTCCGCAAAGGAACGTAGTCCTCCCTCAACCGGCTTAACCAGCACAACCCATGAAGCGTTCCCCAAGCACAACGCCACCTTCCTTTGGAGCATCTTGCCCAACCACATCTCCCCTAAAAACTACATCGACTCAAGATCCCCTCCACCGAGGCCAAGGCCCCTACACCATCGCACCCTCGCGAAGGGGGCGACCACCACCTCCATGACCTACCTCGTGCAAAGAAATAACAGCACACCCTCCAGGTCCACCACCATCTCCACCCTCCTCGGCGGCCACTCCCGGAGTGCGCCACCCGACCTCATGCCTACCGCCACCTAACCACTCCACCTAGGCACAGGAAGTCCTTGAAAAGGAGTCGCTCCACCACCTTCGACAACACCCCCAGAAGCAGGAACTTCCCCTTCCCCGCCACCTTCAACCTCAGGCCCTTCGCCCCGCCTCCTAGCGACCACATCACCCCACCCTCAAGAGCGCCCAGCTCTACATGGCCCTCCGCCACCACTCCGACCAAGGCCGTTGCAAGGGCCCTTCAAGCCTCCCAACCTCCTCTAGCCAAGGGGCCTCCACCTCGACCGATGGCGCCCCCTCCAGCGAGGGTGGGGGCACGGTTGCACATGCACCCACAACCACATTCCTCCCCATCTCCTTTGCACAAGACGACCTCCGATGGCCCAACTCCCCAGTCCCCACACCAGAGGCAACGCACCGGGTCTCTACAGTCCCGCGCCATATGCCCCGTCCCTCTACACTTGAAACAACAAACCTTCGATGCTGTCTTCTTCCCCACCTTCCCCACCACCAAAGACTAGCCCCACCCTCCATCTCCCTCGCGCACTCTCCCCTATTTGGTGGCACTCATTGCTCTCGCCCCAAAGTATCCGATGCATAATTTTCAATTCTGCTAAATTGTTTCTCTCTGTTTCTTTCCCTATCATCCAAAGAAATTTCATTCAACAAAGCAAAAACAAGAGCGGACATACAGGTTTTGGAGCCAAAACTTAGAGAAAAAAAAACTATCTAAAAACATTCTTGACCCAAGCCCACTCATTTTGGAAAATCACCGTATTTCATTGTAGCCAGATACTCCAAAGAATCGTTGCCGCATTAATCCACCCTTCCAAATTTGCATGCACAGGTCTTCAAAAAGAACCCTAGAACAAATCAAAGCAAACTATTTCCACACCCCGAAGATCAAATCTCCCCCAAACATCCCTTGAAAAATCACAAGAGATGAAGAGATGTTTAGCAGTCTCTTCCTCCTTGGCACACACCCTATAAGTTGCATCCAAATCAAGCTGCCCTTTGCTTCTAATTGCATTTGTACTTGCAGTCAGTTTGCCTCTTCTAAATAAGCATAAAAAAACCTTAATTTTAAGAGACACTCTCAATTTCCAGAGCATTCCACGGTCACGTTCCAATTCACCAATGTCACCAAGCACCTCCTTCAACTTCCTATATGCCTTTTTGACAAAAAAAAAAAGCCAACACACCACACAAGTGTATCATTTTCTGTCGAAGGTTTCAGATCTGAAATAAGCTCCAAAAGTTGTGTGAATTCCTCCAAGGTGGTCTCAGACAGGCCACTAGGCAAAGAAAAGCACCAAGAGCACGTGGCCTGGTCCCATCTTTCCTTCACCAACTCAATTTTATTTTGTGTCAGCTGATACACAAGAGGAAAAAGCTCAGCCAGAGGGCCACTTGCAGTCCAATCATCCTTCAAAAAAGCAAACTAATCTCCCTCACCCAAGGAAGGTCTAAAAAAAAGACCAATACTCCATAATTTGCAACATCACCCTCCAAAAAGAGGAGTCGCCTCTGCTGAAACACGTCTTAACAAACTTGTTATAACTTTTCCCATAAGAATCTTGTAAGAGTTGAATCCAAAGATCATCCTTCCCCTCAAGAAATCTAGCGGTCCATTTCAGCAGAAGAGAATCATTAAATTCCTTTAAATTGCAGATTCCTAGTCCACCATGCCTGATTTGTTTGCAAATGTCATCCTACTTCACCATCTGGTAGAAGCGCCTGCCATGCTCCTATCATGCTCCACCCCTTTCTAGAAAAATCTTTTTATCATCATCCCCACTTTTTTAAACATCATTTTCTGCGGCCTACACATAGATAAATAAAATACAGGGTAGCCGATAAAACAGACTCAAGCAGAACAAGGCATCCTCCACATGAAAGGAGTCTTCCTCTCCATAAGGCAAGTCTCTTTGTCATCCTTTCCAACAAACCTTTCCAATCAGATGCCAACAATCTTTTGCTTCTTAAAGTCAAGCCCAAATAACGGATAGGAAGTTCAAACAGAGAAGACTCCAACACACCTGCCACAGCAGTTGATAACCGTTCATCCATTCCAAAGGGAATCAATATAGACTTCCTACAATTTATTTTTAGTCCAAATATCTCCGCAAAGATCTTTACCACAGAATCCACATGACACACCTGTGTCAAATCTCCCTCCACAAAAGAATCAGTGTCATCTGCATACTCATCTGAAACCCATAAAAACCCATGCATCACAAGCTCCGAAGGAAAGCTCAGCAAGAGTATCAACCACAACATTAAATAAAAGCGGTACAAGGGGACAGCCATGTCTAATACCCCTCTGAGGTTCAATCCAAGCTCCCGCAGCTCTTCCATTCACAAGCAGGAAGAAGGAACCAGTGGTTATGCATCTTTTCATCCATTGCACTCATTATTCTGGAAAACCCCATCTCCTTAAGATCTCCCATAAGTATGACTATGACATCGAGTCATATGCGTCTTTGTTAGCTTATGTTGTAGTCATTTATTTCTCTTCTTATTATAATGGCTTTGTGTGTTTTGTCCCTCAAGAACATTCATGTACTTTTGACCCTACGATCTCTCTATATAAGAGAGCCATAGGGTTTCTAATGAAACTAAGTCATTTCAACCAATTTGGTATCAGAGTACCGATCTTAGATCGTGACTCTAGGTATCCCACCCCTCGCAGCCTCCAAAACCCTAACCACCAAACCATAATCCTCTCTTTCTCCCTTATGAGCAGCAGCAGCTCTTGGCGGAGCTCCGGCGACGCGCTGCAGCAGGCACGATGGTGCTGCGGCAGTGCGAGTAACCTACAGCACTCTCAGGCGACACTTATGGCGGCATTGTGATGAGGTTGGGGGCTTCCTTGGCCTCCAACGGTGGCGCAGCAATGCCGAAGTTGATCGTGGTGGCTCTGTGACACCGTTGGCGGCCCTCCTAGGTCTCAGCAGCTGCGCAGCAGCACCAAGGGCCGCTCACAGCGGCGCTACGATCCCTTGGAGGTCGATCTGACCTTCGGCGGCGGCGCGGCGGCGGCGCAGCAGCGGCTCGTTGAGCCTACAGCAACACTACAGGTGGTCGGCAGTAGTGCAGCAGCAGCTAGGGCTGCCTGTTGGGCCGACGACAGTGCACTATAGGCAGTGCTGACCTCCGGCGACCACGCTACAATGCTCCGGCGGGGGTGGTTGGCGGTGCAGATCGACAGGGAGGCGATTTTCCGTGATCCGATCCCTATGCAGTGATTAAAAAGGCATTTTTTGCCTTGATCAAGGAGTGTAAGTCCATGATGAAAATCTGAATTTTTTTGATTTCATATTTATGGATGATTTCGTGGTGATAGAAGCTTGATCGAGGCTTCCGAATTGCAAAGATGGCTTCAGATGATCAGTCTGAGGTGTCCTCGGGCTCTGTTTCTGACATGGGATACTCAAGAACCCTTTCTTTGGTCATGTTGTTAAGTTGGATGATACCAACTACCCACGGTGGTCCCAAACCTTTCTTATAACCGTCAGGGGTCATAAAAAGAGCCATATTTTTATGGATCCGGAGGACCAGAGCCTGAGCACAAGACAGACAAATGCTAATTGGGATAGCAATAATGCCATGGTTTGTGCATGGCTAATGTAGACAGTTATTCCCCGCATATGAGATGAGATCATGTACTACACTACTGCAAAAGATATGTAGGAGTCTTTGCGTGACACCTATTCACATGCTAAGAACTCCGCACGAGTTTTTCAGGTCGTCTATGATGTTTTCTATCTTTGTCGAGAGGGATGCACGCTGTCACAGTATTACTCCCTCATGAAGGGAATGTTGGAGAGGCACTACTCCTACCTGCCAGGGTGTGCCTATGAGTCCTGGAGGAGTTTTAGGAGACAATTAGCTGTCTCTCTTTTCTTGGCTGGCCTTGGACCTGAGTATGCGGCAACCAGAGATCAGATCTTTACTACTCCTAAGTTTCCTACTCAGGAGGAAGCATATAATAGACTCAACAGAGTTACAGTACGCACTCCTACTCCTGACACTGTTGCTCAGTCGTCTGCACTAGCTGCGATCCCTGGACGTGGCAAGGGTACTACTTATCCTGCACGTGGTCGTGGTCGTGGTCATGGACGTAGACGCTCTTCAGTACACATATCAAGACTCCGTGCACTTACCATGGCAAACTTGGTCACGCTGAGACTACATGCTGGTAGAAGCATGGTAGGCCACTTGTGGCCAATTAGGCAGCTGAGATCTCCGATGTGACTCTTCCTACTTCTGATATCAGTTCCTTGAACACTGAGATTGAGAATTTACGGTAACAGATTGCTCAGTTGACTCAGGCGTCCTCTCTGATTCCAAACACTGCAGCTATAGCCTCCTCGTCAGAGACACCTGCGACTAGTATGTCGTTACTTTTGTCATCTGGTGAGTAGTTGATTGATTATGGTGCATCCAAGCACCTATGTGACGACCGGGGCTCTTTCTCTTAGTTAGCACCTGTTACACCCACCAAGACAGTACAGGTGGCTAATGAGAGACACTCACCACTTGTCGCAAGGGAGATATGTCATTATCTCTTACTTTGAGACTTGTAGATGTTTATTATGTGCCTCATTTTCCTTTGAGTTTATTGTCTGTTAGCAGCATCACTGGAAATCTAAACTGCCGAACTATTTTTAATGCATCTTCTTGTGTCTTACAGGATAAATTCACTGAGAAGACGATTGGTGGAGGGCGTGAGAAACATGGGGTGTACTGTCTGAGCTGTAATGCTTTTGTTGCTTCTACTACCTAAGGCCTTGCTTCTGTTGGATCTCCTCTCCAATGGCACCACCGCCTTTGGCCATCTACCCATTCATCACCTCAATCGCATTATACCGCACATCCTCTCCACTACTGCTCTCACCTGTGATGCTTGTCAACTTGGCAAGCACCACAAGGCTAATTTTTCCAATTCTACTTCTGTTTCATTTGTTGCTGTTTTTTATTTGATTCATATGGACATGTGGGGTCCCAGTCGTACTCTTAATCGACTTGCGAATAAATATTATTTTATTTTAGTTGATGACTTTTCTCGTGTCTTGGATGTTTCTCTTGAAAAATAAGTCCGATGTGGGACAAATTATTGAGAACTTTATCAAAGAAATAAAAACTCAGCATTCTTGTTTGATGAAGTGATTTCGTTCTGATAATGCCTTGAAATTTTGCACTTTGCATTTGCGCAATTTCTTTTTTAGTTGTGGCATTATCCATGAGACAACATGTCCTCATACCTCTCAGCAAAATGGTGTTACTGAGAGGAAACATCGCTATATTCTTGATATTGCTCGCACTTTGTTGATTCACCACTCTGTCCCCTCTCTCTATTGGGGTGACGCTGTTTTGACTGCTTATTTTTTATTAACCGGATGACTAATACTGCATTGCATGAACGGATTCCTATTCAGGTCATGTATCATGATCGTCCCTTGTTTCACGTCACCCCTCAGACTTTTGGTTGTGTTGCCTTTATCCATTTGTTGGGACCAAGTCGGGATAAACTAGCACCGAGAGCAGTCGTGTGTTTTTCTTGGATACACCCGAAGTCAAAAGGGGTATCAGTGTTTTAATCCACTTACTTCCCAGCACTATGTTTCAATGGATGTTACCTTTCATGAGGTTGTACCTTTCTTTTCTATGACGGCTGCTAAGATGTTTCCCGAAGGTGAAATGACACCTATGCCATATTCTCCCATTCGCTTTGGGAGCTTTCTTGAGATTCATGTCCTCACCACATCGCCACCACCTCCTGCTATGCATCACTTTCCATGCCTAACTAGGCCCCTCCAGACATATATCCGCCCTCATGCTACCTATCAAGAACCCCCATCCTCGCCTTCACCATCGGCTTCTCAGGTGTGTCCTTTAGACACTGACATATGTTTGCCATGTGATAGTCATAAGGACAGACAGGTGATGTGTCAAGCAATGATCTTAACATCTCCTTTGCAGTTGGGAAACTAAGTCAGTTCATGATCAAGCCAACACATCAGTAATGGGATGCAGCGTTAATAGTGCTTAGATATGTCAAGAAGGCTCCTAAGAAGGGTCTCTTCTTCTCAAAGGGATCTTCTATGACGTTGGTTGGCTACTCAGATGCAGACTATGCCGGATACCATGTGGATCGCAAATCCACTACTGTGTTCTGCACCTTCTTAGCAAAAATTTGATCACGTGGAGGAGCAAAAAACAGGGCACAATTGCAAGATCCAGTACCGAATCTGAGTATAGAGCTATAGCTCAGATGACTGCTGAGATGATGTGGATCAAATCCTTACTAATTGACCTACAGGTGCAGTTTTCTAGCCCCATGGAGATGCGATGTGGTAATAGAACAGCTACCTTCATTGCCAATAACCCAGCATTTCATGAGAGGACGAAGCATGTTGAGGTTGATTGTCACTATATCAGGGACATTATCTAGAAGAGGTTGCTATATACCACTTTTGTTGCATTTGAGGAGTAGACTCCTAATATTTTCGCCAATTCCTTAGCTAGATCTTCATTTGATTCTTGTATACCCAAGCTGAGCATGATAGATATTTATACTCCAACTTAAGGGGGAGTGTTAGCTTATGTTGTGGCCATTTATTTCTCTTCTTATTGTAAGGGCTTTTTGTGCTTTGTCCCTCAGGGACATTCCTGTACTTTTGACCCTATAGTCTCTCTCTATATAAGAGAGCCCTAGGGATTCTAATTAAACTAAGTCATTTCAACCAATTGTTTCAAACATCCACTTTCCACATAAAAACCTTTCTCCCACTCCTGGACCAGGAGGATATCATCTCCTGCATAAGAATGAAAGACTCTTGAAGTGATCTCTCCTTCATAAAAGCAAATTATACCGGACTAATAATGGTAGGCAGAACATCCCAAAATATGTTCGCAAGCACCTTTCCAATAATAAGATGCATAGAATTAGAAAGAGCAATGGGCCTATAGTCGTGAATGGTCTCAGCCCCAGGTTTTGTAGGCAACAGAAAAAGATAAAACGATGTAGTTTCTCAAATCCATGATTTCCTTCAACAAATTCTTTAACCATAGCCATGACATCCCTACCAACCACCTCCCAAAACTCTTTGGAGA
This sequence comes from Thalassia testudinum, assembly GCA_037157565.1. NCBI lineage: Eukaryota > Viridiplantae > Streptophyta > Magnoliopsida > Alismatales > Hydrocharitaceae > Thalassia > Thalassia testudinum. The sequence goes on from JAZHRO010000061.1 coordinate 758,137, forward strand.
AAAGCACTTGGAAACCATCTGGTCTCAATGCACTCTTAACCTTCAAACCATGCAAGGCCACAAGTACCTGCTTCTTAGTGCCCTCTCTAATCAGATCCCCCACATTGTCAACAAGGATCTTTGGCATGTTGAAAGCACCAAGTCTCCAAGCACCCAGTTGTCCTCTCCTTGTAAATGCATGGAAATGGCTCCAAACTGCATCACATATCTGTTGCCTATGATTCAGGACTATGCCATCAACCATCAACGAATTCATAGCATTAAGCCTCTTCCTTGCACTAGCCAAAGCATGAAAAAAGCATGCGTTAGCATCCCCTTGTCTAAGCCAAGTCTATATGGATTTTTTTCCTCTGTTGAGAGGATTGTGTTGGTTTAGTGCCACATTGGAAAATGTGAACTTTGTATGTGAGTGGTGGCCTATAAATAAGCGTGTACTCCCATTTACCTTTAAGAAGAAATACAAATCAATGCCCTATCGGGGCCTTCTCCCGTGGTTTTCTCCCAGCTCCTCGTGAGTAGGGTTTCCACGTAAACCCAAGCGTTATACATCACTTTTATTGCTTTGATTCATGCTTCCGTTTATTATATTTTTCAACTTGGTATCAGAGAAAATCAATTCTTTGGTTATTTTTTGTTCTTTAGATTATCCTGCTTACCATTTTGTTCTTGGAGTATTCTCATGTTCATCAAGGAGTAGCGCAACAGTAGGTGCTTCCGCAGGAGGAGCACAAAGAGGGGGCTTCCTCATCTCGTAGAGGTGTGATGGTGCGTGATCAAAGCCGCAGAGAATCGCAAGATCGATGAAGCCGATGGCGTTGTCCTGTGGTCAAAAGAGGGAAGCAACATCACCACATCGATCGCCATTGGGGAGACACTAGGCCCTCAACCACCGCTAAGGCTGCGTTACTAGGCATCAAGCCTTGTGGCCATGCGGCGGTGTTGCTAGGCAGCGATGGTGCTCGATGTATGACGAGAAGGCGCTGACGATGAAGAAGGTGCTAAGGAGAAGGCGTTGGCGATGGTAATCTCGACAGAGATCCAATGGCAACGAAGATGTTGATGAAGGTGGAGTTGATCTCGAAGAAGATTGTTGCAGCAGTGCCAGCGATGAAGTCAACCATCCGCAGCGAGGAAGGAGCAGTCGCAGCAGGGACTCAACAAGGATCTCAGGCAATGTGCTCGAGGAGAAATCCCTAGCAGAGATCGCAACATCGAGGTTAAATGAAGGCATGCGCCTCCGAGGACGAGGCGAAGGCGAAGGAGTACGAGCAGCGATTGAAGATGGCAGGGAGGTCTCACAGTGATGGGCCATGCTTTTGCGGCGCTAGTCGAGGCGAGATCTCGCACGGCGGCAATTTGGGTGAGATTGGAGGAGTCCAACAACACCGCGAAAAAAAAAAAGGATCGTGGGATCCTTAGCTGCTGCGGCATGTAAAAAGGAGGAAAAAGACGCACTGTTGCTTTATCTAGTTGATTAGTTGGAAAAAAAATAAGAAAGAAAAAAAAGGAGAGGAAAGAGAAAAGAAGAAAAAAAAAAGGCAGAGAAGAGAGAAAAAAGAGGGGGAAGAAAGAAGGGAAAAAAGAATTAAAAAAAAGGATGGAGAGAAAAATAAAAAAAAGGGGTTTATGTTCAAGAGAAGAGATGGAGAAATCTTCTCTAGTTTTTATTGTTTTATTTTCTTCTTGTTGTTATTTTCTACTCCCATACAAGTATGAGAGAAAGGGGGAATGTGGGAGCTTGTTGGAGTCACCCCTGTTTGGGAGTCCCTCTTGTTTGTACTTCACATGAGAAACCCAACTCCGGGAGGTCCAGAGTTTCGAGGTCCTCAGAGGAAGGACTCATTTCAGGTTTCTATGTGAAAGATCCAGTTTCGTGGACTCCAGAAAGGGAGATCCACTTTGAGATCTTCAAAGGAAGACCCAATTTCAAGGATACTAGATGGAGAGCCACCAGCACCAGATCTTCAGAGCCAGCTACAATCCGTCCAACAGCTCCAACCCATGTTTCCGCCTACAAGCGAGAACCAATCCAGAATGTTATTTGGTCTACTGTGTAGAGTGGATTGGTGTTACAAGCTGAGCATTACATGCTCCAGCTTAAGGGAGAGTGTTGAGAGGATTGTGTGTTGGTTTAGTGACACATTGGAAAATGTGGACTTTGTGTGTGTGTAATGGCCTATAAATAGGCGTGTACTCCCTCAGATATTCTTTGAAAAGAAGAAATACAAATTAGTGCCCTATCAACGCCTCCCGTGGTTTTCTCCCCGCTCCTCGTGAGTGGGGTTTCCACGTAAACCCAAGCGTTATACATCTCTTTTATTGCTTTGATTCATACTTCCGCTTATTATATTTTTCAACTACCTCCAATCCAACTCATTTTTCAGGTCCTCCTGAATGACCATCTGCCAATCTTTCTTCTTCCTGGCCTCCTCATCTATCAGCAACTGCAACTCCTTCCTATCCAAGTCAGAGATACACTATAATGCCTCTTTCCGTCATCTATCCCTATGATCTTTGGATTTCTTCCTGTATGTAATCAGAGCCGATCTCAAGGACTGTTTCTTTTAAGCAAGTGTTCAGGTAGCAAAAGTCAAAGAAGGAACATTACTCTAATGATCCCGTACAAAATCCCTGAAGCCTTCCTCTATAATCCAGGACTTCTGAAATTTGAAGTACATTGCCTATCCTTGCCCTTCATTTCTACACTAGACAATGGGAGTGTGGTCAGAAAAAGGTCTTTCCTCAATTCCCACATCCACTCCCTAGAATTCTTCAACCAACACCACATTATAAATAAATTTGTCAATCCTAAACATGGCATTAGTTCCATCCCTCCAATTATAAATAGCCCTTGAGCAAGGCAAATCCATCAACTCAAGCTCCTCAACAACCTCCCTGAAATTAGAATGTTGATTGGTTACATCTACCGTCAGGTCGATCCTGACTTGAGAGAGTGCCATTGAAATCTCCTCTCAGCAGCCAAGGCCCACCTACAACCTTCTCTACCACATGCCTCAACTCCTCCCACAGGATATGTCTCTTGTCATCCTGACAAGGCCCATACACGTAAGACAACGCTAAGGATCTGTCGTCTTTGACTCTTGTTAAAAAAAAACCAATTACCACCCTGGTGTCCACACTGGATGAGTTCACAATCAGAACATCACTTCTCCACATAATCAAGCATCCACCAGATCTCCCCCTGGCTTATAGCTCTAAAACATCAGTGAAACGACTACCACATAGACTACTCCTAATGTAAGCATTTAGCTACTGACAATGCATTTCTTGTAGTAACACACAATCTACCTTCCACTCTTCAAGGTACCTTCTCATAATCGATCTTTGAGCACCATCTCGAAGTCCTCAAGCATTCCACGATGGCACTTTAAACAATGGATTTCAAAGTTCCTGCCCCCTAGCCTAACAACTTTTTAACATCCAGTACTCTTGCCACATAATCCTCCCTAAGCTTCACCATCTTACATTCTGATTCACCGCAGGAGCACTTCTGTTTTTGAACAAGAACTTGCATTTATAAAAACTCTAGGCTACTGACCTCTATCTTGATGAGGAACTCTTTGACTTGGACTTTCACACACAATTGATTCTAGTCATGTCTATGAAGGTTTTGGAAAGCTCCAACTGTGTTTTCTATTCAGCAGCATAACCATCATCAATAGGTGCACAAGCTCTATCTGTTGAGCAAATCGACATTTTGTCGCAGCCTCACCATTGTTCTGCAAATATAGGAAACATGAGGCCACACCACCACCTAAGGGAGAAGAGAAATCAACCATCTACAAATTTTCACCAAAAAGATATTAACTCACCATATCCGGAACCATGAATGGATCAGGAGTCCACCTACTTTACGCCATCTAATTCATTTCCTCTTCAAAGATTGCACGATCCACATGATCGAAAGGAACCTCCCCACGATCCTGCATCTGTAAAGAACAGGAGCCCACAAACCCAAACCTCAAAAAATTTGAATTGACAAAAATTGGTGAAGCTAGCTTAGAATTCTCACCCTGACTAAACCCACTCGTGGGTCCGACTACCACTTGTACATCGTGCAAATCAAGGCCCTCAACTACATCATTGCTCACCAAACAAGGACTTCCCGGATTTGGAAAATCCCCCACGTGGAAAGGGCCTGCACCTTTAGCCAAAAAAGGCATTTCCTTTTTTGGAAGCTCAATCTCCTTGGATTTAGGATCCACATTAATTGCAAAATTAGAATTCAAATTTGAATTAGCACAAACTATTGGCCTCCATTCCTTTCTTGTCACCTTCCTATCAATCAACTTCCATCATCTTCTCAAATGTGAACATCCCTCCGCCACCACCGATGCAAAAGATCTACAATCAAAGCATGCCGCATTGCCTCCTAAACGACGAGCAAGATCTCTACCTCCTCTAGCACTTTCAACCGCCTCTATTCAAATGAGCCACAATCTTCCACCACCATGCAAAACCACCTTCTCCAATACAACAGCTCCCACGAGTGGCTTCGCTTCAACCAAAATAGAACCCACTTCACCTTTCACCACCTAAACACCAATACAACTTCTAATTCTCGCAAAAGACTTTGTGATCTTCCTAACAACCTCCATCATGCATAGATGAATCAGCACACCAAATAGCCTAAAAGAGAACACAGACCTTTCCGGGACTCTCTCATCTAAAGCTCCATCATACGGACAATGAAGGCGCCATCTGATAGAATAATCACCAAAGCAAGACTCCACGAAACGCGATCGGTCCAAATCATAATTCACCAAATCAAATAAAAGAACCTTTGCTTTTGAAATAAAAAAATAATTTCCAAAACTTCGAACTCAACTCCAATCCCCGAATATCATCACACACCTTGCCAATGTCCCCTACCTCTGTAGACATGACTCCCACAAGCAAGAACCGCAAGATCAAATCAATAATCCCCACCATGGAAGACCAAGGTGCATTAACCTCCAGAGCAGGAGGCAACGAAGGTGGCCCTGGTAACCCCTTCACCACTCCTCTTCGAGCACGAGACTCTCTTGTGACCAAGAGATCCACACAACAAGAAAACCACCGAGTCGCGACAATCCCTTGCCAGATGCCCATGGCCCCTGCACTTGAAACAAAGAACCCGCCAAAGGCTTCGAGAGCCTCTCCCTCAAATGCCCCCCATGGTACTTATCTTTCTCACAATTGAACTATGTTGAAGCCATCTGTATTCTACCTATTATATGCCCAACAACTCTATGGATTCCCTTTTTAATTATTCTTTCACAAAAATTGCACTGTGTCACTAGTATTTTTAAAATCTACCATCATGCACTTCCAACGCCAAATGCTTTATCCCAGATTTAGCCATCTATAGGAGCATATAAATAGCAGTGCTTCTGCATCATCTTTTAGTGACTTGTTTGGCTAAAGTTTCTTGATTTGCTAAGAGATTTTCTAATTCTAGAAGAGTGGGCCACCTGGAAAGAGCTGTAACAAATGCACTTCCAATTGCAAGCAATGGCCTTCTCATCCGTGACTCGTAATTTAGGACTTTAGGAGATATCAAAGTGAAAATGTCAACTTAATAGTAAGCAATGAGAGGATATTATGAAAAACATCATGATGACACAAAAAACACAAGGGAAACATGAAACACACAGCATAGTGATGTAAGGCTACAAAAGTGATGGAGAGGCAATGAGAGAACTAGTTACAAGATGAGGAGGACTAATCGTTCCCACTTTTTGCAATGAGGAAGCTTCATTTCTTCTTTCATTTGTTCTTTATTCTATTCATTCAACTCTTGATTTTTTTTAAAAAAGGTCTTATTCCAATTCCTAATTAGAGTCACATTGATGATAAATTCCTGATTGGGCCAGGGTGAGTGGCGGATGGAGTCAGGCAATGGGGCAATGTGGCGACTCAGGTATGCCTAAGGCAATGAGGTGCATCGCCTGAGAAAAGGGCCTCACCTTGGACCCACCCCAAACCATAAAGCCCATCCTCACATCACCAAGTCGTCTAATCACCTCAGGCTACCACCCTAATAACAGTACTTGAGCGTAGTAGGCTATCGTGATAGCAACTAGGGCGAAGATCTAGATAAATGTAAATCTACATCTAGATATATATTCTTTCTCAATCATCGTGTCATCTCTTAAAGTAACAAAAAGCAAGCATGCATCGCCTTGTCTACCATGGAGGCATGTCTTGCAGTTGTTAAAGTAAGGATTAAGTTTCCTAGAAGTCTTGGGGATTATCACTATAGTTGATGGATTTGTACTCATATTGTGACAATCAAGCTATGTTAGCCTATAGAAAGGATCCTAAGTACCAAAATTGCACAAAGCACAGTGATTTTCAATGCAACTTTATTTGGGAAGCTAAAGGAGGTGAAACTACAACATATTTCCCAGGATCTCTTAGTGGTAGACCTAAGACAGGGTTAATCCTAAAGATGCTTCCTAACAACATTTTAGATCTCAAAGTTTGGTAGGATTTGAATGTAAGTGAATCTTCCTGTGTTGCCATTATTCATGAATTTTTTGAGTTAATACGATGGTCTCTAGTTTAGAAATGTGTTAGTCACCAAGCAATTGCCTTTCTCACACAAGCAATCATGTTTAGCATTGTTGGTAGCAAGTAAAGATGAGTCAAATGGAAATTGTCACCTTGATCAAAGTTGAGATGATTTCTATTGGGAACGTTGCATGGAAAAGTCAGATATTTCCCTACATGCCTGGTTATAGCCAGTTGTAAGAACTTAGTTTGATGATGTTGAGAGAAAGCAAATAAAGTACTTAGGTTAAACACAACGTATTAGAACAAAGATTTTGTATGCACAGTTCTTTGAGGCATATGCTAACTATCAAGTGTTATGTATCATAGCATGTATTTCATTCTACATGCAGTTAATAGCTAAAACTATGAGGTGAGTCAAACCTTACTTTCTCACTGTGTGAGTCTGACATCTACATCTACTAAGAATGACAAACATGAATTCCATGTGTGATTTTTGACAATATCATGATATTTCAGTTTGACATATACTACCTTGGCATGTTACCTATAACTATAGACGATTGAAAATGTGGGCTAAAGGGGCATCATCAAGAAAACAATCACTCTACAATGGAGTAGTTATTAGGTGAAAGATATTGTTGAACTTTGCAAGTCTAGGAATCGCATGATTAAGAGAGAAAATGTTTGTCCAAGGAAGGATCAAATACACCTTTCCAACAACTAAATGGATCTAAGGCATTGCGAGTCAAAGTTGAATTCTCTAAAGGATTGACATATCTATGCTAGCATGTTATGGTTTCTAGCGTAGATCTGTTGAACCCTATGGACTCATCGATCATCTCATTCATTTGCCTATACAAATGAGATGAGAAGATGATAGAGAGCGGAACACCTCATCTTGTTGCTTATATCACAAAGGAGAAGATGCTATTATTTAGGTTAAGGATTTTTTTTCTTACAGACTGAAAGATTGCATCTGAGATATATTCTGAGGATAAGGGACACAGTTTGTTACTTGGAACAAAGCCGAAGAGGTTTTGAAACATCAAAACTAAAAGGGATTTCTAGTCCTCGAAAGACACTTGAGAGACATTGGTCGCTTAATGTCGCTTCTTTCTGGTCATATTCTTTTGAATGGCGGATTGCTCATGTGGTTGTTGACCTTGTGAGGCGACAACGGCTCCAATAATGCTTCCTCACATCAACGAGATAATCAGTTATAGTTTTCGGATTACTTTCCCAAAGACTTTCCATCCATAATCAACATCCTCTGGATGAAGAACTTGAAGAGGACAAAGGTTCAATAGTACCAACAACACAAGCAAAAACTATCACATGGAGATGGTTGTAACGCCCAAGAAAGCCAAAGCCAAGTTCACATCATTACTCTAGCAACCGCTTCCTCTGAACAGCCTAACCTACATTCTGCAAGTACTCCCTCATAATTATTGACAAGGAGGAGAGAACCCTCACAAATGCATGAAGTAAAAATGATAGAAAGAATAACTTTAGCACAACATATATTCAGATTATCAGTTACGACTGGACCTGAGACAACGTGCCAATCCATCTATCTACTCATGGGACGTCACGTTCAACATCCAATCCAATGCTTCACCATCTTTTGCATTTACTAAAATAGGGAAAGCATGTCGTTGGTACCTCGAACTCAGGAATCAAGCATTGCTCCTGGGCGACCTCCCTCAGGAGTCTTATCCACGGGCCCATCCTCGTGTTGGGTATCCCCACCCACCCGGCCTTCCCGCCGTGCAGAGGCACCTCCCCCTCCCCAAGATGCGGAACACCTGCAGCAGCAACAGCAGAAAGGAAGAAGGGCATTCTACAATCAGATAGACAGACCAAACAGCAACCAATAGCACGTTATAATCACGTCTCACTTATAGAGAGTAAGTTACCGATGGGGTGGATGGTGAGGGCGGGGCGATTGGTGGCGGCGGCGTGGCGGCTGAGGAAGATGACCTCGTGGACGGGTTCGCCGGTGAGGAGTTGCCAGAGGAGGTCGAGGTCGTCCACCTCCACGATGCTCCTCTCGTGCTTCAGAAGCCTCACGCTCGGCCCGTTCGCGAAGCTTTCGACGAGGTTGTCCGAGGACGAGGACGAGGCTTCTATCTGGAAGGAAGGGCCGGGCTGCCACCCGGGCATCGAGAGGAGGGCCGCTGCGGGGCCCACCGAGGCGGCGTCCGCCGACGTCGCGACCACGAGGGTCGCCATTGCCGGAGAAGGTTAGGAGTCGTTACAGGGATTATGCCTATGTGGTATGTGGAGGGAAACGAGTCGAGGCCTCCGGTGGTGAAAAAAAAAAATGTACGGATAATTAAGCAAAAGATAATTAATTGTTAATTTAAATAAAATTGAGGCCTCCGGATAAACGAGTCGAGGCCTCCGGAGGTGAAAATATAACTTTGATATTAACATTAACGTTATGTCGTCGACACACATTCAAAATTCGTAGTTCTTCCTCCTCCTGAGATCTTCTTCTGTTGTTGCTACTCCTTCTTTTTACACCACTGTTGCTCCCTATTCTCCATGTGTCGTTGTTGCTCGAGCTCATGTAGCACTGTTGTTGTACCCCCTTCTCCTTGCGTCGGTACTTCTCGAGCTCGCACAACGCTGCTACTGCTCCCCCTTCTCCCTCGTGTCATTACTGTCGAACTCCCTCAACGACGCTACTGCTACTTTAATACAAAGCCTCTGTGCCGCTGCTACTCACCGTCAAGATTCGAAATGTCGATTTCAACATCGTGCCAATGAAATTCTAAGTGTGCATTTCGTGGCATGCCGAGAGCACACCGAGTCAAAATGATATCAATTTCAAGAAAATCAAATGTTGATTATGACTTGTGTAACGATAAGAGTGTTTCATCATGACCATATCCAAAGTTTTAGATATCGCGTGCATGCGTGCGTGCATGCGAACCCTTAACTAGACCTTGCCCATCTAGATCTATAGACCCTTACCCAGACCTTACCCATCAACAGACACCTCGGACCGTGCTCAGCCAACACAAACCTCACCAGATTGGTCGACATATAGTGGATGAAATGGTCGGCATGCCGACGAAATCCCAGCATTTCGACAATAGATGCATATCAGCATAAACCTTTTTCAAAAAGTGCATTGCCGGCGGCATTTAAATCACTGATCGCCGTCCCCACTGTCATCGATTGTATTTTTTTATTAGTCCATTCGATTTTTTGCTGGTACCTGACTGCGTTATTTTAGTTTTTGAAAATGTAAATCAAGATTGTTGCAATTTAGAAATCGAGTGGCAAATAACGCAAATCAAAACTAATTAAATAAACCACTCATGAAGGAGCGGGTCATGTCCACAGGGAGGCAATGGCTTATTAAAACTCGCAATCATTTAAAATAAATATTCATCAAAGTTTTTACATGAAGACAAAGCTGAAACCCCTTTCAGATTAGGCTAATAAAGCTTACTTATGCTGAGAAAGCAATTAAAGCAAGGAGGGGGGTTCTCTTCATAAAATAGTAGCATTATAATATTAATGTCTTAAATTCTAACATCCCGCAATGGCAATCAATGTAAAAACAAATAGAAGGCAAAACAGGGGATTGTCTTCAATTGGCTTGAACGCGGAGGGAAGGTGATGGCCGGCGGTGAGGTCCTCACTAGAGGTGGGCGAGGTCGACGCACATCCGGCGATGGTGGCGGCGAGGTGTGGTGTGGCCGAAGTCAGCTGGACGGAGCGGAGAAGGGGCGGCGGTGATGGGTTTGTTGCTGCTGTTGCTGGCGAAGGAGAGGCGTGCACGAAGAGGTGAGGAGGACGTAGGGGCACGCGCACGCGGCTGTTGCACGCTGAAGTGTAACGCGAGTGCGCGGCTAAGGCTCGGCCAAGAGGTGGTGCGTGTGGCGACCCGGCTGGGTGCAGCGTAAGAACGGCGGTCGGCGTGTTAGGTTGCACGCGGCGGTGGGCTGCTATAGCTTGCAGCTGCTGTGCTAGCACTACCCTATTGCGTGAGGGATGCGCGGCGAGGGGGGCAGGCAACGCGTGTGAGTGGCACTTAGCCGAAGGCGGTGGTGCGCTAATTTCTATTTAGGTTTGTTGGTGGAGTTGTAGAAGAAGAACAAAGAAGAAGAGGATGAGGTGGGGCCGACAGTGGTGGTTGCATTGGATAGATGGTGCTGTTAGAGATAATCGAGTGGGCTGCCGGAAATGGCAATGAAGAGGGAGGCATGATGGTTGATGAGGTGATCTGCGATGGAATGATGATGGTGGTGAACAGGGGATGAAGATGGAGACAAAGGATAAAGGCACGGTGGTGTAGGATAATGGTCGTGCACCGATAGGTACACTCACGGTGATGCGAGCAAGCTCCGGATGGCGATGTGGCCTGTCACATCACACCCACAGTAGTGGAGTCTTGCTGTCACGGTTGAGGCCGGCGGTGGTGGAGGTGAAGCACAATGATGGAGTGGGTGGTGGCCTGCTCAAATCCTTAACTTCTATGTTAATTAAAAATATGCATGTAATGCACCTAATTGCATGTCATTCTAAGTCAATTCCAAATGTATGAATTATGTAATTAAGTTAAAAATATAAATTAATCTATTTACATTCTAATGCATGCTAAATAAATGTTAATGAAAGCTTAATGTCTAGGTATTAAAATAGCTCACAAATATGGGCTAATCAGTACCCATGGATGTTTAGGTTTATCTTGGATTAATATGTTTTACGTGAAAGATTAGAGACCGTTCATGTTAATTGTCTCGTAGGCATCCATACTAAATGCCCATTGTTTTTAGGGATCTATACATATATATCCTTGTAAATTTTCGATAAGACGCATATACCCTTATGTACTTAGTATTTACGTATATATCCTTATAAAATTACTCCATTAAGATTGTATGCCTTGGCTTTGTTAAACCCAACCAAAAATGTCATACAACATTTTAAAAAATAAGAAATTTACATATACCATCCCATATTTATCTTTTTATTTATTGCATTTCCTCTTCCCCCTTCCTTCCTCCTCCTTCTCCCTATACTCCTCTTCCTCCATCACCGACCCTGTTGTGGGAGAAGGCAATCCTCTCCCATCACGACTCTGCGAATCCTCCGAACATCATCACGTGGAATGGCCTCGAGAGCATCGTGATCTACTCTTGAAGGCTTGGGACCTCCTCATCCTCGATGCAAAACATGATGTTGCCTCCCTCTTCCTCTTCCTCCTCATCCTCCTCATTAGCCTCAGTTTCATCTGCCTCGGCAATGAGTTGGGCATCTGGTGGGGGGGATTGGCGGTAGGGGCAAGGCGCAAGGTCAATCTCAGGGTTGCAACCACCGGGGAGTGAAAGATTTTCTGGCCAGACCCGGTTAGGTTGTGTTAATATGGTGATTTTATCGTTGAAGTGTGTATAGTGGTTAACCTAAATCGAGCCTAACCATCTCTTTACAAAAATTTTTTACCTGGCCTACTTGATTTTATCTTGGTCACTTTTAGGCCTAGGGTTGAACTCAGGGAAGTGGGGTTAGAAGTCAAGTTTCCATGCCTGTCCTACAACGAATCTCTTACGTTTGTTTATTATGTTTTTGGTGTTTTTCTATTTAGATTTTTTTCTGATAATCTTTGTCCTTGAGGCACACCCTCAAAATTAGATTCTTGGCTTTGAGCCAAATCAGGGTTCCAAAACGGGTCTTGCTATTCGCAAGACGGAGTACCTGCAAGTCAAAGATTATCTTTTCTCTTTTATATATTTTTTTATCTTTTTACTAACAGGAAAGCGAAACAGAAATAAAGTAAATATAGTATATATACATATATATATGTATATATTATATATGTATAAAGGGGTGGGGGTGGAGGTGGAGATAGAGTATAGCATGGTGTCGAGTCGGTCATCGTCTAGAAAGATGCAACCAACAGGACGAGGTGCTGCGTGGAGTGTAAGGTGGATTGATGGAAGATGAGTGTGACCATGCTTTTTGTACGCGTATATCGGGGAATATCAGCAACCAGTGCAGATACTCCCGCGATTCAACGTACGATAAGTCATGTGAAAAAAAAAAAAAAAAATATATATATATATATATATAGATATATATATATATATATATATATATATATATATGTATGTATCTATACTTATACTTAGTTATATAGGTAATAATATATATGTGTGTGTGTGTGTGTCTAAGTATATGTAGATATGTAAATATATATGTATATATATATTTATAGAAGTATATATATATATATATGTATGTATGTGTGTATACTAATACTTAAGTATATAGATACTACTATATGTATAGATATAAGTATATATATATAAGTATATAATAGTGTATAGGTGAGAGTGCGTGTGTGCGAGTATGTGTGTGTATGTGTTTCTGCAGAGAGAGAGGGAGAGAGTGCTGTGAGAGAGAGAGAGAGGGAGACTGCTGGAGTGAAGGCTGGAGGGTTTAAGCTGTTTGCAGCATTAGGGGCCGACGTCTGTGTCCACGCGTGCACGCGCAGGCGCGCGTTGGAGGGAAGTGGGCATGGAGAGGACCGCAATGCACAGCGTTGCACGGAGAGCTGAAGCGGGCGCACGCAGAGTACACGAGTGAAGATGTGGGTGGGAGCAGGCACTGGCAGAGGACCGCATGTAGACGAGCGGGCGGGCGCTGGAGCGGGATGCTCACGCGGGCGAAGGCTGGTTGCAGCGCCGGGTGAGACGTCGTGACAGAGCGCTTGGAGAGGGCTGGGTTGCAGGTGAAGGAGCACGACAAGGCGCGCGGTGGCCTGCGGGTGTTGGCTGGCGAGCGCGGTGAAGCTTGGCCGACCGCTGCAGGGGCGCGCGATGGCCGGTGGCAAGCGGAAAGGCGAGTGCAATGCGAAGCGGGAGGCAAGGGCGCCTGCAGGCGTGCGCTGGAGGTGAGGGCGGCTTGCAAGCCTGCGCGGAAAGGGCTAGGGTGGCTGCTGCTGCTGCGTGTGGAGCTTTGAGCTTCAAAGCTTGAAGCTCCTGCTCCAATGGCTGAAGTGGCTTGGAAAGTTGAAGTAGGGAAGAGAAGACCACCACGCCCACCATTTCTTTGATGAGCTGGGCAGTGGTGGTCTCACGATGGTGGGTGTGCACCACAGTGATGGATTCCTACCCGCAGAGTGGCTCCTCAGAGGAGGAGGGCCTACGTATGGAGGGAGAGGGAGAGGAGGCAGCCTGGAAGGAGAAGCTGCTGTTGGATTTTTTGTGTGGAGGACCAGGCTCACTTTTGCAAGAAGGAGCCAAGCTCTTTTTATAGAGAGAGAAAGCATGCATAGCCATGCCCTGGCTGTGCATGGCTCATGCATGGCTTGGCAGGGAGAGGCTGTGCAGAGCATGGCTGGGTCAGGACAAGGTGCGAAGAAGAAGAACCATTCCTTGCAGCCGCAGGAAGAATTCCAAGTCAAATAAAATTAAAATTAAAAAGATGGTGAATTTTGCAAAGCCGCACTTGAGGAAAAAATGTAATTGCGAGGCCATTTTATTCACTCTCCTCCCCTCTCAATTAAATGCATGCATGCATGTATTTTCACAAATGCGACTATGGAAACCTAATATGCATCGATAATGCTAGGAAATAACACAAGACGGCACAATTGTAGGTGTATTTTTGCAGTGCAATCAGGGAGCAACATGACGCAGGGCACTTGATGGACGAGCCACCGCAAGTGGTAGGGACAGAGGAGGAGGAGGTGATGGGAGCACCATCATGAGCCCTAACTAGCCCACTTTGACCCATAAAAGAGAAAAAAAGCTCCTACATAATCAACTGGAGGTCCTAATTCACTATATAACCTTTCTGAAAGAAGAGTAAGAAACAAGGGGTAAAACTGCAATATTACCATTGTAGTACAACAACGGATTCTCTCAAGGGCTAAACACAAGTCAAATTGTCTTAACAAGGTAATAAGTGGGTTGAATCAGACAGAAAAGGGTTCGTGTGAGTTCTGGAAATTAAATGACTTCATGTAACCCTAAAACAAACCCACTTGATTAAACAAGGTTCTGGTCAAGATAAAATTCACCTAAACCCTCTAAAAATCATAGAAAAATATTCTCTAAGGTTTAGAACCTTCAATTTGCCATTGGAACCTATTTTGACCAAGAATGGGGTCTCAGACATATATTTGCCCAAAATTAAGTTTTTACGTAAATTGACTAGCCAAACGTGGTAAAACCCAAAATTTAACCTCACCATTGGATTCCTTAGGTCCAAATTAGGTTTGTACCAAAATTTGGACCAAAGGGCTACTCATCTTGACCCACTTTGCAAACAAGTCCGACCCAATTGCATTTCTACCCCTATATTTCAAAAACCCTTACATTTAACCCCCTATCTTCTTCATCATTCTTTGCAATTTTGTCCCTCCGCCATTATAGCGGGGGAATCCTACTCCAGCGAGCTCTAGAAGGAGATTTCTCCCTAATTTCTCAGAGAATCCCCTTCAAAATTGAAAAGGAGATTCTCTGAGAAATCTCCTCCAATGTGAACCCAATTTGAGGCCCTATTTGGTACCCAATCTCTCATGCGAACGCATGAGAGATTTGGGTCTCTTTCGATTTACCTTTGCCGACGAACCTACCTTGCTTGGAAGCTTGGCTTCGAAGTACAAAACGGACCTCCAGGGTCTATTTAAGACACCCCAGATCACCCCGCATCTCCTAAGCTTGAAATCAGCCGGAGAACCCCCTCAATTTCGTCTCTCCTCCTCTGGTCGACTCGCTCATCAAGCTCTGGCGACCTCTCCTACTTTCCCTCATCGCCTAGCCACAATATCGATGGTAGGTTCCTCTCCCTCATGTTCATCCGCGTCGCGTAGCACCCACCGACGCCCTTGCATCCCCTTCGTCCTCGCCAACCATCTTCACTGAGCATCTTCGTCTCCGGCGTCAGCAAAACGAGCCAGACCCCATCTTCGTCTCCCCCTTTGTCTCTTCACCACTAGATAAGTTCCTCTCACCCTCTATTCCCTTTCCCCCTCTTTATTTCCCTCAACCGACTACTGCTGCACTCCACCACCATCATCCCCTTCACCTCCAGGCACCAACTTCGGTGAGTTCGCTCCACCACCACAGATCATCTCACTCCTCATTGACTGGTCCATAAGCTCCGCCTCGATGCCCTGATCATAACCCCCTACTTATATCACTCCGCCACTCACCCAAATACATCCCCGAACACACCCACACACATGCCCACAGTGTGCCCTAGGTACGCTCCCTCAGGCGTTCTCACGCCACGTCGACCACCTCTACACACTCGCCACACCATGGCGAAGCTCCCTGAGCTTTTTGATGCAGCCGCAAGGCCATTGTGGTGATTTCAGGTCCAAGAGCTCTCCGCCATTGACGTCGGGCTTGAAGCTTGCTTGCAAGCTACTCCAGGTCGTGCCCGCTCCAGGTCGCAATCCCAGGTTGCGCGGAAAGTCTTCGTGAACATCTCCAGGCATCCAATTGGTGTCGAGGGCCGTAGCTGCAGCTGCAATCGAAGTCACACCTCTGCTACAAGCGTGCACAAAGGGGGTGGGAAGATAGTCCCACCTTGGAATGATTTAAGGCGTTTCACCTGCATAAGTTGTTTTCTTGCCATAGGCTCTTTGCTTCCAACTCACGAGGTGAGGTCCCTCTCTAACCTGACCCGACCACCTCATCCGCGACCACGCCTCGCAGACCTGGTGACCCGACCCGACTAGCACACCTCGCTCACCACCGCACGTCGGTGGGCTTGGTCCCGGGTGAATACCCAACCCGATTACCCGAGAAGCGTGGCTCTAGGAGAGCGAACCTAAGAGAGAAGAGAGTTCGCGCGGGTAGGGAGTAGGTTTTTGTTAAGACCCGTGCTGTTTGAGCCTTTTAAGACGTCTAGACTGTGGGTCAGATGTCTGTACACCTTCCCAAACATCTGGAAATCAAAAAATTTGAGTACGAGCTCGTGTCTGCACGCGTGCTGCTCGCAGACAGTACTTTTGTTTTTCCTCCCCTTCTTCTCTCTCTCCCTGCCTCCAGCAAAACCCTAACTCACCGATCTATAAAACCCCCTCCTCTCTCGTTTCTCCTCACTTCTCAGCCACCAGCCCTTCCCCTCTTCTTCTCCACTGCAGCGAGAGGGACAACGCGAGCGAGAGAGCGCGCAGGCGACGTTGAGGAGGAGCGGCTTGAGGAGAGGAGGAGAACAAGCTCGTGAGCTCGCGTGGGAGCTCACCGGTGAGCGTACGGCCGGAGCGGCGCGTGCGCGAGGTGGAGTACGTCGGGGAGGTCCTCCCCGACACTGCTGCAGCCGGAGCTGCAAGCGGGGGGGCGTGGCGTGGCCATGAGTGACGCGAGAGCAGCAGAAGCAAGTCCTGGTTCTGGGTTTTTCCTAGAATCAGACGTCTGAAGTGACCTCCAGACGACGGTTAGGACGTCTGGAGGCGGTTCCAGACGTCTGAGGTGAGAGTTCGCGAAGGTACGTCCCCTTTGCGGATACAGCCATGCAGGCCGCTCCGCTGCTACCGCTTTCCATGCCCTTTTTGAGAGGATTCGATGTCTGCGTGCAGGATTCGCTTGGGGAAGGCGCGGGACACACCCTCCCAAGCATTTTAGACATCTGGGTGACGTACCGGACGATGGGAAGCATTTCCAAACGTCTGAAGAGGTGGTCGGATATCTGGAGCTGGGTCTAAACGATCTAGAAGAGCTCCTGGACGTCTGAGGATTGGTGCAGGGCTTAAGGAATGACATTAAACACTTTTAAGACGTCTGGAAGTTGTTCCAAACGTCTGATTTGAGACAGAAACCCTATTTTTGACCCGTTTAGGGTCCGTTTGAGTTCTGTTTTACGCAAATAAGATCCCGATGTGTTCCTTGTCAGTTCCTCTACTTGTTAGAAGGTTTTCCATACTGTTCTGATAGTTCCCTTGTGATTATTCCTTGTGATAGGACTTCGTTCCGTTGTGGGTTCGAGGCTTGCTGAGGCACGTGAGCCTGTCGTTCAAGCCTCCACTACTCCTGGGTTTACTGGTAGAGTGGCTTCCCCCTAATTTAATTATAACCTGAATGCATGTGTGGAATGAATAATTAGAACTTAGGATATGGCATGAATCCTAGGACGAGAAATACTTGAAATGTCTGTATTGGATGATTGAATTGCAGTCTTGAATGAGTAGATATAATGATAACAATTACTTGTAAATAAATAACGGCTACCTGTGAAATATGAGGTACTTGTTTTAGCTAACTGTTGCATGTAAATTTCCTGTTGTATACGTTAAATGACATAATACGAGCTGCATGTATATAAGTTGAGAATGGAAATGTGAATGATGGAAATGCAAGCTGCCTGTGTATAACTTGTATGTGGAAATGTGAACGATAGCAATACGAGCTGCATATGTATAACCTGAGAATGGAAATAGAAATGATGAAACCTGGTATGGCTTGGCATGAGGAATATGAGCATGAACCCTACAGGGAATTAGGAGTAGAGCTCCTGAAAATAAATGGAATGGATATGGAAATGTGAGTGGGGAAGTGAGCTGGCCCTTGAGTACAGAGTACCAAGGAGAGCGATTGTCCCCCCTATTTAGTGCAGAGCGGAGCTAGCCGCCCTTGAGTTGGGACCCGAGGTTAGGATTGGCCACTCTGTGCCGACTTCTTAGCCCTTGTGTACACAGTACCGGGGAGAGCTACTAGTGTAAGGAGAGAGCTAGCCACCCCATGGGGCCCGGGGTTCAGCTAGCTGTCCTACACCGACTTGTTAGGCCCATTGGGCAAACTAGGGTAGTCAGGCGAGGGTGTGTAGACTGTGGAGGGGCGAGACCCCTGTTTGGTTCTTGAGGCTAGACCCCTGTTACTGAGAGGGCTAGGCCCTACACTGGTTCCGTGCTGTGCTTTGGGTGCACCCGCTAACGAAAATGACTGATCGCATGCCAATGCAAGGTAGCTACCCGTGCATTTATCGCACGTGCCGTAGTCACCGTTACGTCTGTCTGTGACCTTGAGGTGGTTGACTGGGTGTAGGATCACCACGGGGGACTCTTCCGGCCAGGAGAGCACCACGTGCGCCTTCTACTCTTCAAAAAAGACTGCAATCAAGATCGTTCCCACGAGGAACATTCGAGATCAAGAAAGAGGCCTGATAAATAAACCAAGTGGTGAAAAAGAATAATTAGTTAAAGAAAGTAATTGAAAAACAACAGCTACCTATCAACTTTTACTGCTTTAGTTAGTTGGTTGCCACTCTACTCAGCATTCGCTGACTTTGTGTACTCATAACTCTTTTCAAATCCAGGTGTTGAGCAACCAGAGCCCACGGCTGCAGAGGGTGCTGGGCCTCGTAGAGCCCAGTAGTTGTAGCTTCTTTTCGTACTTCTTTCTGTTGTAGTCAGTAGACTCTTATACCTTTATATTCTGTTCTTTATATTCCTGTACTTGTTACTTTCTACTGTTGTGGTGGTGATATGTACTGTAGCAGTTTTTACTTCTTTATTGTTGTACCTTTCTACTGTTAGTTGCTTAGCATGGTGAATGTGGTTTACTTTCCTACTTTTTTGGTTACTTTCTCGTTGGACGACTGGGTCGTGGGATCAGTCGAGTCAATCCGGTCTCTTGTCCTGTAGGGATTTGGGAATCGGGTCATAACAGTTTTGCTCTGCAGGCCGAAGAGGAGAAGAAGGAGAAGGCTATGAGTTGAAGGAAAGAAAGAGATGCAGAGTGGCTAAGGCAGAAGGAGCTGAAGGGAAGGAAGAAACTGAAGGCAGAAGAAGCTGAAGGCAAAGGAATGGCAGCAGGTAAGAGAGAGAGAGAGAGAAGAAAGCCAAAGAAGAAGAAGGCAGAGGAAGCTAAGAGCTAAGGCAAGCAAAGCTGAAGAAGAAAGAAGCTAAGGCAAAATCAGAAGAAAGAGCGGAGAAGCCCGAGAACAGAGAAGAAGGAAGATAAAGAAGAAGAGAAAGAAAAGAAGAATAGGAGAAGCAGAAGAAAGAAAGAGCCAAGCACTGTAGCATCATCATTTTAAGGCGTCTAATTTGTGAATCAGATGTCCAATTTTGAACTTCATTCATATACATTAGTTTCTTTAATATTTTGTGCTACACATCTACTCCTATATTTTTGCATTGAGACATTGATATTATTGCATATTCTTTTAAATTTTAAGTTGTGATCTTGATTTCTAAACCCTAATTTGCTCCCTGTGTTCAACCTCGGACTTTAAAATTCGAGTAATAAATTGTATTTGTTTTGAATGCTTTTTCAACTATATTACAACGCGATCTTCTTAAAACCTGATCAAGCACTATAAACATTTTGGCGCCGTTGCCGGTGAGCAACGGGCGATTTAGAAATCTTGATTACAATTGCTAATTTGTTACTAACTTGCTATATCTATTTTGTTGTAATTGTTTCAGGGGAGAAGATTCAAAGGAAAAATAGCCGCACATCAAACACGCTCGGGGCAGGTAATTTCTTATTAATCTCTTTCTCTTAAGCCCCTCATTCTGAAAAGGAAGAAAAAGATAAAATCAATTAGTTCTACTTGCTTTTCATTTCTAGCTAATTCACCAAGTTGCCTGATTTGATTTCCAGAACAATACTGATTTGTGCACGCATTTAAGGTAACTAAGGCTACCACATTCTTGAATGAGCCTTAGGTACCACGTTGGACAAACTAAATTGGACCAAGATTAGAGACAAATTAAGGATTTCAATTTAGGATTTTAGAGACACACCTTTATAAGCAACAATCCACTTTCCAAAAAGAGGTGTGCCTAAGCCTTGGTTGAAGAGAGCTATTCAAGAAAACCATAAAATTCAGGCTCTTAATCTCACTTGAATCCTAAAAGAAAGGACCTAAAACTTCTAAAAGGATAAATAGGTGAAGTTGACCCACCTTGTTAGGTCAACTAACCCTGAAATTAGGTCACTTTTTGCACTCAATACATCTAAAGTTCAAGTGAAATCTTAAGTACCCTTGCTCTTTAATAAAATCGGTAGACTTAAGAAGTCAAAGTCCCCATTCTGGTCTACCTAGAACATTAGTGACAAGAGAGGTCGGGTGGGAAAAACCCTGTAACTCATGGGAGTGCTCTACCGTGTAGGGGTCTTTGCGGGACTCTCCCTCTCTGGCTGCCCATGTATTTCTCAGGTGAAGGCTTTCTGACTGAGGGGTATCATCAGCCCCGAACCTCTATAGTCATCCAAAATTTTGGGTGTCTTGATTGGGTCCATCACATTCTACTCTCATCCAAATCATCGGTGCATGTTCGGTAGGAGGTCCTTAAGACCATCCTTGAGGCCTCCTTTAGTAATTCACTCTCGTCGAGGCCAGGCCTCGACTTCCGTGTTTGTGCAGAAACCCCACCACATAAACATCTCCTCTAATTCATCTGAACCCAATTCTCCTTCAATCATCATGGCACAACCAATAGAAGAAGAGAATAACCTTGAGAACCAACTTCAGCGCCTTAATGATTTATTTCAAGCCTTTGTAAACCCACTGCAGTGTCCTATGATGCGAGATCACTATAATCCCGCTGCGGAGGCGATCGAACCTCGAGTCCAAATCCCGGCTAGAGGTCTTGATTCTGAACTCAAGCTCAACATGATTCACGCAATTCCAAAGTTTCATGGGCTTAATTATGAGGATCCCTTCCAACACATCAAGCAATTTAAGCATTTGGCCCAGACCTTCAGGTCAGATGTTCAAAATTGGGATATTCTTCTCATGAAGATGTTCTCCTTCTCTCTCATGGACAAAGGAGCTCACTGGTATCAGACCCAAACACATCCAATCAACACATGGGTTGAACTACAATTTGAGTTTCTGAAAAAATTCTTCCCAGTTGGTCGGACGAATGCCTTACGACACCAGATCACACACTTCACACAGCGGCCTGGAGAATCACTTCATGAAGCATGGGACTGTTTCTTGGATCTCATTCGAAAATGCCCCCATCACGGAGTTCCTAAATGGGAACAAGTCCAATCTTTTTACTAGGGACTCCGTGAAGATATTCTCTTGTTCGTCAATGCAACCTGCGGAGGAAATATCATGGGTCAACACGAAGACACTGTGTGGGAGATTCTCAAGAATATGTGCGAGAACTCCATCAATAATGACTCCATGGGCTTATTCGACTGAACGAATGCCCGCACATCGACGAATCCAAGGAGAGCAATTGAGATGCAAGGCCTGTCTGCATCAGTTCACTTGGAATTGATGGCAATCGATTGGACAAGGTCTCTATCATTGAGAAGAAGGTGGATGAGCTAACTCTACATTTGCAGCGAGCCACCTCTGTGCAAAACCCGTTTGCACAGTCGCCTTCTGGGAGGGGAGCTGTGCATAACATCTATCACCAATCTTCTCAGGGGATGGACCCGTATCCACCCCCATCTGATTGTAGGATTAGAGGAAACTCCAATTCTACCTACTCTAGTTCGAGGAACTCTGAACCCTCGTACTCTGACTTTCCTGGGGTTCCTCAGACCTGCGAGGACCTCAACGCCATCTAAAATGACCCATTCTCTAACACCTATAACCTTGGATGGTGGAATCATCCCAATTTCCTGCGGGCGGGAAATAATCAGAATCAAAGACCACCATATTAACCCGTCCACAAGCTCCTCGTCCATATCAGCCGCCTCAGCCTCGGCCCAACCCCACCTATCAATATGGGCCAACTCAGATAGATCAAATGACTCTCATCCTTTAGACTCTGGCTGACATTCAGAAGACGACTGCGGCTATGCAAAAACAGCACAAGAATGAGATCACAGAGGTTCGCAATCAACTCGCCCAGAAGGCAAATTCCCGCCAACTTGGCACACTCCCTTCACAACCTCTACCGAATCCAAATAACATGCCAAACCAGAGGTGCGTTATGAACCCAAATCCGGGCCAAGCCCACATGATTTATCAGGCCCTTTCTGTTCCATCACCCAACGGGATGGAAGCTTCGACATCATATGCGGGATTTCAGTAGTAGCCACCTATTTTACTGACACTGAACCAAAACCTGGCAGGACTGAATTCTGTTACAACCCATAGTGGCAAAGCAACACAAGACCCACCTTACCCAAGCCACTTTCAGCCTAGTAGTGCTAACCTAAGCCCTAGGATAGTTATCCAGGACACCCCTGTCCCTGATCAAGAACTTGACCTATTCTAGAGGAACCATCCAAGGTTCCATTTCCCGTGGCCTTGACCAAGGGAAAGAGGACGAACAAACCTGTGGCACCTGAGGAGGATTTGGTCAAGCTCTTTGAACAGGTCCATATAAACATCCCGTTGATGGATGCGATCCGCCACGTACCGGCTTACGCACGATTTCTGAAAGATGTGTGTACACCTAAGCGTAAGCCGCGAACCAAAAGTGGGAGTCCGATTGTATTGTCAAAGCAAGTCAGCTCTGTAATTTTGAGGAAACTCCTACCTAAGGCAAAAGACTCAGGTACTCCCCTGATTTCCTGCACCATTGGTGATACCCAATTTGATAGAGCTTTATTAGATCTAGGAGCCTCCATAAACCTAATACCTACATCCCTACTTGACCACCTTGAGGAATTTGAGCTTAAACCGACAGAGGTGACATTGCAGTTGGCTGATCGATCTATTAAGTAAGGAGTTCTTGAGGATGTCATTGTTAAAGTGTGGGATTTCTATTTCCTAGTGGACTTTGTAGTCTTGGACATGGATGCTCCAGAAAACCCGAGGGATACACCAATTATACTAGGGAGACCCTTTCTGGCCATTGCTAGGGCCAACATAAATTGTGAGGAGGGCCAAATTGAACTGAAATTCGGGAACCAAACATTAAAGATTGACATCTTTAAGGCCCAACAAGGGATTAATTGTGGTGTTATAGAACAAATATGTGACATCAAGGCTGTGGTTGACGATCCGTATGTTGAGGAAAAGCTGATTACTTCTGATCAACCACAAGAGGATCAAAACCCGCAATCAGAGGAGTTCAAACTTGACCTAGACACACCCATAACTCCCCCTTGCTACTGTAAAGACTCATCCCACTTTTAGCCTTTTAAGACGTCTGGAGTTTCAGACGTCTATCCAGACATCTGGACCCTTTCCCAGACGTCTGAAAATGAAATTTCTGTACGAGTACTGCTCCTTACGCATGCACTACACGCAAGACCTTCTCTTCTCTCTCCTTTTTCCTCCTCTCCCTGTCGAACCCTAAGCCCCTACTCCACCTATTTAAACCCCTCTCCTCCTCTCCTCTCCACTCCACACACCACCACCCCTACCTTCAAAGCCGCGAGAGGAGGTGAGCGAAGGAGAGCGAGAGGGCGAGGAGGAGAGTGTGGGAGGAGGAGTTCGAGGTCAGAGAGCCTCGGTGGAAGCTCGACGGAGCTCGCACGGCCTTCGCGGGTGCGTGCAGGAGGAGGAGAGAGCCCGAAGAGGCGTCCTCGACCATCTACAGCGGCTGAAGTTGCAGCGGCGTGAGGAGGTGTGCGGTGGAAGGAGTTGGGAGCAGGTTCTGGTACTAGAAATTTTCCAGTATCAGACGTCTGCAGCAGAGTCCAGATGGCTAGCGGAGCACCTGGACGTTTAGAGTCAAGACTAGACATCTGAAAGCTCGTTTTCGCGAAGGTACGTTCTTTTCTCGATTATGGCCATGTAAGCTGCACTGTAGCGAATTTGTTGGGCCTGATTTAGTGGCTGTGACTGTTGTACGCAGGAGCAGCTTTGGGAAGGAGCACGGAATGCTCTCCCACGTACTTTCAGACATCTAGTCAACTCACCAGACGACCAGAGGTGCTTCTAAACGACTGGAAGAGTGGTCTGACGTCTGGAACTGCCTTCAGACGATCATAGAGGAGGCCTGGACGTCTAAGGACACCGCAGGGACTTGAGGTAAAGTGCTGTGTCTTTTAAGACGTCTGGACTTATTTCTAGACGTCTGATTTTGGATAGTAGACACGTTTTTGACCCGTTTGGGGTCCGATCGAGATCCGATTTATGCAAACGAAGTACCTATAGTTTCCTTGCGAGTTTCTCTACGTACTAGAGGCATTTGTACATTGTTCTGAACCTTCCTTTTGTGATGTATTCCCTGGTATAGGGTTTCAGCCTACTACGTGTTTGGGGCTCGCAGAGACACTTGGGTCTGCGGTTCGAGCTCCCAGTACTCCCGAATTGTCTGGTAGAGTGGTTTAATTCTTTTGATAATGTTCAAATAAGCATGTATTGTGGAATTAACTGACTGGAACCCTAGGATGTGGCATGAACCCCAGGGTGGGGAAATGAATGCATTGTTTGGTACTTATATCAAAATTGAGATAAACTTTTAGCAATTCCCTGTGAAATAATTGTCGGTTGCCTGTTAGAATATGAGCTGCATGTATTTTATAATCAATTGCCTGTGAAATCACCAGTGGCATGTTTTGAATTATGGAAACACGAGCTTCCTGCATATAAATGAGAACTAAATTATGAATGGTGGATTCTGGGTCGGAATAAATGTGGTAAATATGAGCATGAACCCTACGGGGAATTAGGAGTAGAACTCCTGTGGTTAGTTGAAAACCTAAAATGTAGACGGGAAGTGTGCTGACCCTTGAGTACGTGGTACCAAGGAGAGCGATTGTCCCCTTTTCATGTAGAGCGGAGCTAGTCGCCCTTGTGTTGAGAGCCGGGGTTAGGATTGGCCACTCTACACCGACTCCTGTTGGCCCTCGTGTATATGGTACCGAGGCAAGCTACTAGTGTAGGGAGAGAGCTAGCCACCCCACAGGGCCTGGGGTTTAGCTAGCCACCCTGCACCGACTTGTTAGGCCCTCTAGGCAAACCGGGGCAGTCAGACGAGGGTACGCGGACTGTCTAGGGGTGAGACCCCTGTTTGGTTCTGAGGGGAGAGACCCCTGTTCTGAGAGGGCAAGGCCCTACACTGTTCCATGCTGTACTTGGGCGTACTCGCTAGCAGAAACAACTGCCCGCATGTCAGTGCGGGGTAACTACTCGTGCGCTTATCACGAGTGTTGTAGTTACCGCTACGTCTTATCAATGACCTCAGGGTAGTTGACTGGGTGTAGGACTACCACGGGAGACTCTCCCAGCTAGGAGAGCACCACGTGTACCTTCTACTCTTCGAAAAAGACTGCAATTAAGATCGTTCCCACGAGGAACTTGTAAGATCAAGAATATCTAGATATTGAGAAGAATGGGTAAAAAGGAAATACACATAAAACAAAATAAATAGAAAGGAGAATTAAACTTGTTGCTTTTACTGCTTTAGATAGTATAAATACCACTCTACTCAGCATTTGCTGACTCTGTCTTTTTCATAACACTATTCAGGACCAGGAGTTGAGTAGTCCAAGCTTCCGGCTGCAGAGGGTGCTGGGCCCAGTCTAGCCCAGCCGTAGTTTCTGCACTTTCTTATTGTACCCGTATTATTGTAGTAAGTATCAGACTTTTTAGTTACTGTTGTCTCTACTGTTACTTTCATTTCCGTTGTTTCTGTTGTTGTTGTGGTATGTAATGGAACAACAGTTTTTACTTTCCTTTACCGCTTTGTACGTTTTACTGCTTTGTCCGTTTTACTGCTTAGTTATATTGCGTGTGTGAATGTTGTTTACTTTCCTGCTTTTTGGTTATTTCTTGTTGGACGACTGGGTCTTGGGATTAGTTGAGGCGAGCCGGTCTCGGGTCCTGTAGGGATTCGGGAACTGAGTCGTAACAGCTACTGACACACACCCTGAACCACCCGCTGCTGCTGATAACCCTGTCCTGGAACTCAAGCTTCTTCCCGATCATTTAAAGTACGTCTTTTTGGGTTCCAATTAGACGTTTCTTGTTATTATCAACTCTAGACTCATACCTGATCAGGAATCTCGTCTGATTACTATTCTCCAGCAACATCGTAGAGCCATTGGATGGACTCTCGATGATTTGATTGGCATCAACCTCTCCTACTGCACACATTGTATCTACACTGAAGAGGGCACACGACCTTCCTGTGAAATGCAAAGACGTCTGAATCCTAATTTGCAGGAGGTCGTGAAAAAGAAGATCATCAAATGGTTAGATGAAGGGATCATCTACCTGATCTCTGATAGTCAGTGGGTGAGTACAATCTAGGTTGTGCCTAAGAAGGCAGGACTCACCGTGATCACGACTAAACCCGGAGAAATCATACCGACCCATGTGGAAAATTAATGGAGAGTCTGCATTGATTACAGAAGACTCAATACCTCCACAAAGAAGGATCATTTCCCACTACTGTTTATTGATCAAATCCTCGAGAAACTAGCGGGAAATAGGTTCTTTTGCTTTTTGGACAGGTACTCCGGTTGTAACCAGGTTGCAATCCATCCTAAGGACCAAGAAAAGACCAGTTGCACCTACCCCTTCGAGATGTACGCATTCCGAAGGATGCTGTTCGATCTCTGCAATGCACCCACTACTTTTCAGCAGTGCATACTTGCCATATTCTAAGATATGGTAGGTGATTATCTGGAAGTCTTCATGGATGACTTTTCAGTATTCGGAGAATCATTCGACGATTGCCTCCTGCACTTTGTCCAGATCCTCAGGCGGTGCATTTACGTGAATCTGGTTCTTTCCTGGGATAAGAGACATTTCATAATGCCTGAAGGAATTGTCCTGGGACATCTCATATCAGAAAATGGCATCAAGGTCGATCGAGTCAAGGTGAATTTGATTTCCAAACTCTCTATGCCTTGCTCGATCAAGGACATCCGATCTTTCTTGGGGCATGTCGATTTTTACCGTTGATTCATTCCTGATTTCTCAAAGATCACGCGCTCCCTGACCACTCTACTATCTAAGGATGTTCCTTTCGAAATATCCAAGGAATGCACTCAAACATTTGAAGTCCTCCGTGATCGAGTTACCCAAGCTATGATCCTACAGTCTCCTGATTGGTCTCAACCCTTTGAGATTATGTGCGATGCATCTGATTTCACTGTAGGAGCGGTACTGGGACAGAAAATTGATGGGAAACCCATGGTCATCTACTACGCTAGCAGGACATTTGACGAGGCTCAACGTAATTACACGATTATGGAGAAAGAGCTGCTAGCCGTAGTATTTGCCCTGGAAAAGTTCAGATCATATCTCTTGGGTTCCTGTGTTATCATTTACTCATATCACACAGCTGTGAGGCATCTCCTTACGAAGAAGGACACGAAACCTTGATTAATCTGCTGGATCTTGTTGTTGCAAGAATTTGACCTCGAGATTCACGACAAAGCGGGAAAACAGAACATAGTAGCTGATCACTTGTCCCACCTTCCTTCTGAGATTATCAACCCTTCCAGACCTATTACGGAATATTTTCCTGATGAGCACCTCCTGACTATCAGTACACGGCTTCCATGGTTTGCTGATATAGTAAACTACCTGGCATCACATTAGATCCCGTCCGATTGGCCAAAGGCCAAGGAAGACAAATTGATTTCCGATGCCAAGTATTACTTCTGGGAAGACCCATATCTGTTCCTCATCGGTGCTGACCAAATCTTTCGACGATGTGTCGCGGAAGCGGAAATTCAGGACATCTTGTCCTTCTGCCATGATCAGGCATGTGGTGGACATTTCTTAGGTCATAAAACTGCAGCGAAAGTCCTCCAGTGCGGCTTTTATTGGCCCATGATTTTCAAATACGCATACAATCACTGTAAGGCATGCACTTGTTGCTAGACCTTAGGCAACATGAGCCATCGTGATATGATGCCCTTACAGCCGATTCTTGTATGCGAAATCTTCGACATGTAGGGGATTGATTTTATGGGACCCTTTCCTGTTTCGGACTGCTTCGAGTACATTCTACTCGCTGTTGACTACGAGTCCAAATGGATCGAAGCCAGTCCAACCAGAACTAATGATCACAAGGTGGTTATCAAATTCATTCATCAGAACATCTTTTTATGGTTCAGGATTCCGCGTGCTATAATCTCTGATGGAGTGACCCATTTCACTAACGCTCAGTTTAGGTCACTGATGACCAAATACGGGATGTCACATCAAATCGGAAGATTAAGAAAATCCTCCAGGTTACTGTTCGACCTGATAGAAAAGATTGGTCATCCTGACTTCCGGAAGCTTTGTGGGCCTATAGGACCTCCCACTAAACCCAATTAGGTATGTCTCCCTTCAGATTAGTGTACATGAAGGCATGTCACATCCTCGTCGAATTGGAGCACAAAGCCTATTAGGCAATACGGAACTGCAACCTAGATCTTTCTAAGGCAGGAACCCACAGAAAGCTTCAAATGAGAGAGATTGATGAATTACACCACGACGCGTATGAGAACTCGTGAATTTTCAAAGAGCGGGTTAAAGCCTTTCACGACAAGCACATATCCAGAAAGATCCTTCATCCTAATCAAAAAGTCCTGCTCTTTAATGCCAAGCTCAAACTACTCCCAGGAAAACTAAGATCAAAATGGCTCGGACCTTACCTCGTCCGACGAATCTTCGGAAATGGAGCCATCGAAATCAGTCCACTCAGCCACAATTCAGAACTTTTCGTCGTGAACGGTCAGAGACTCAAACCGTTCATTGACCTTACCAATATAAATTTAGCTGAGATATCCTTTATCTTCCATTCTCCCTGAGTTCATTGCGCCCAGCCGATAGTGTAAAACTTAGCACTTAACGGGAGGCAACCCGTCATTTTTGAAAAACCCGAAACCTTTCTCGACATTCCTATGCTGAATTCATATTGCACTTTAGGGTTCATCCATTAAAACAGTCGACCCCACCTTAGGTACCTGTACCCGAGTTTCGAAATCATCCACAACAGTCACCCCGACCCATTCACCCACCCAGAACCTGTTCTAATGAATGATCTAAGTTGAATTCAAACCCACCTAATTTACAATGGGGACATTGCAAATCGTAGGCATGGGGGGTATGAAAGTGCAAAACATCGTGAAAATCATCTCACAAGAAAAGGTTTCATCAAAAAAATCACATATCCCAGAAATACAAAAAGAAAATGTAAAAATTCTTGAAAATAACAAAAAAATTTAGAGGGGAGAGAAAATTTTGAGGCTATACAAATCATGAGGAGAAAAAGGGGTAAAATGAAAAAAGTCAAAAAGGAGCACAAGTTGAAAAGAAAAGAAAAGAGATAGTTATTAGTAAGAAATTAAGGGATTAACTGAGTTCTAGACCATATCAAGAAAAAGGAAAATGAAAGGAAAAAAGTGCTAATGAAACACAGAAGAGATTAGTAGGAATGCTGATCTTAGGCCTCTTGGGTTATACTCCTAGGCTTAAAAATTCAAGTATTCGCTAAGATCTGGATAGTCCTCAAGAGGTTGGGGAAAATGCGAAGCTTAAGTATTAGGTCTAAGACTTAGGGAGTATTTGGCCTCGTTAACTAACCTCTGGTTTGCAGGACTCGGTAACCTAAGCACCCCAATCTACACACAGTCTAGTTCAGTGTGTATAAGTATCAAAATCACGTAAATGCGTTTAAATTGTTCTGAAAAAGTCACCTAGATTAGGAGCGGCTGATCAACACAAGTTGATTTGGACGAGTTCCCGGCGCGGAGAGCCAGAAAATTTCCCTCGAAGGTTCACAATAACATATTGTCTCCTCGGTGCTTATCTCCTAGGATATTTACATATCCTACTGGGGGCATGTAAGCACCCTGTGCTGGTTCAGATGCCATGGACAACATGTTCACGAAATGTCGATTGCCAGGGTCTGAACTTAGCTACAGAACGCCATGGGCGTGATTATCTCGAAATCTCGAAATCCAAGGTTCTAGGGGTTGCCATGGGTGGTGCTATCACGAAGCATCAATTGCCAGGGACCCTTTGAGGATTGATGATGGGGACTAGGAATCCGATACAAATCGTGTTGAGAAGCCAATCTGAAGCTAGAAATAAGAAGAAAAGAGAGAGAAAACTCTCCAAACAAAGAAATTTCCTCTGTCTCTCTCTTACAAAAACACACTACAAACTAAACTGAGACTAAAATATGTTACAAGCACAGGTGCTTTAACCGTGGAGTCCAACGAACCTTAGGATAGTTCCTGTAAGCCTTAAAAACCTTCACGGTGGACGGAGACTAGAGCTGGTCAGGTTCGGATCTTGGTTGGTGCTTGAGTACCTCTAAGCCTACTATCGGCACTCTAACCTAATCAAAAGAAAAGAAAGCACTCATCATAGTTTTTGAACATCTAGAAACTCATGGTCGAGAATCATAGTTAAAACCTTAAAATTTTGCTAAGGGACTAGCAAAAGCTAGTCATGGAGGTATGATGGGAGCACCATCATGAGCCCTAACCGGCCCATTTTGACCCATAAAAGAGAACAAAAGCTCCTACATAACCAACTGGAGGTTCTAATTCACTACATAACCTTTCTGAAAGAAGAGCAAGAAACAAGGGGTAAAATTATAATTTTACCATTGCAGTACAACAACGGGTTTTCTCAAGGGCTAAACATAGGTCAAATGGTCTTAAAAATATAATAAGTGGGTTGAATCAGACAAAAAAGGATTCGTGTGAGTTCTGGGAATTAAATGACTTCTTGTAACCCTAAAACAGACCAATTTGATTAAACAAGGTTCTGATCAGAATAAAATTCACTTAAACCCTCTAAAAATCATATAAGAATATTATTTAGGATTTAGAACATTTAATTTGGCCATTGGAACCTATTTTGACCTAGAATGGGGTCTTAGACATATATTTACCCTAAATTGGCTTTTTGCGTAAATTGTCCAACCAAACGTGGTAAAACCCAAAATCCAACCTCACCATTAGATTCCTTATATTTAAATTAGGTTTATACAAAAATTTGGACCTAAGGGGAACTTATCTTGACCCACTTTGCAAACAGGTCCGACCCAAATGCATTTCTACCCCTATCTTTCAAACACTCTTACATTTGACCCCCTAACTTCCTCATCATTCTTTGCAATTAGGTTCCTCTACCATTATAGCGGAGGAATCCTACTCCGACGAGCTTTAGAAGGAGATTTCTCCCTAATCTCTCAAAGATTTCCCTTCAAAATTGAAAGGGAGATTCTCTGAGAAATCCCCTCCAATGTGAACCCAATTTGAGTCCCTATTTGGTACCCAATCTCTCATGCGAACGCATGAGCGATTTGGGTCTCTTTCGATTTATCATTGCCGGTGAACCTACCTTGCTTGGAAGCTTGGCTTCCAAGCACAAAACGGACCTCCAGGACCTATTTAAGACACCCCAGATCACCCTACATCTCCTAAGCTTGAAATCAGCCGGAGAACCCCCTCAATTTCGTCTCTCCTCCTCCAGCCGACTTGCTCATCAAGCTCCGGTGACCTCTCCTACTCTCCCTCGTCGCCTACCCACAATATCGGTGGTAGGTTCCTCTCCCTCACATTCATCTACGTCACGCAGCACCTGCCGATGCCCCTGCATCCCCTTCGTCCTCGCCGACTATCTTCACTGAGCATCTTCATCTCCGACGTCGGCAATACGAGCTAGATGCCATCTCCGTCTCCCCCTTCGTCTCTTCACTGCTAGATAAGTTCCTCTATTCCCTTTCCCCCTCTTTATTTCCCTCAATCGACTACTGCCACACTCCACCACCATCATCCCCTTCACCTTCGGCCACCAACTCTGGTGAGTTCGCTCCACTACCGCAGATCATCTCACTCCTCACCGACCGGTCCATAAGCTCCGCCTCGACGCCTTGATCATAACCCCTCACTTATATCACTTCGCCACTCACCCAAATACACCCCCGAACACACCCACACACATGGCCACAGTGTGCCCTAGGTACACTCCCTCAGGCGTTCTCACGCCAGGCCGACCACGTTTGCACACTCGCCACACCTTGGCGAAGCTCCCTAAGCTTTTTAACGCGGCTACAAGGCCGTTGTGGTGATTTCAGGTCCAGGAGCTCTCCGCCATTGACGCCAGGCTTGAAGCTTGCTTGCAAGCTGCTCTAGGCCATGCCCACTCCAGGTCGCAATCCCAAGTTACGCGGAAAGTCTTCGCGAACATCTCCAGGCATCCAATTGGTGTCGAGGGCCGTAGCTGTAGCTGCAATCAAAGTCATGCCTCTGCTGCAGGCACGCGTAAAGGGGGTGGGAAGATAGTCCCACCTCGAAAAGATTTGAGGCGTTTCACCCGCATAAGTTGTTTTCTTGCCATAGGCTCTTCGCCTCCAACTCACGAGGTGAGGTCCCTCTCTCACCCAACCCGACCACCTTGTTCACGACCACACCCCGCGGACATGGTAACCCGACCCGACTAGCACACCTCACCCACCACCGCACGCCGGTGGGCCTAGTCCCGGATGCGTACCCAACCCGATTACCCGAGAAGCATGGCTTTGGGAGAGCGAACCTAAGAGAGAAGAGAGTTCGCACAGGTAGGGGGTAGGTTTTGCTCTGTAGGCCGAAGAGGAGAAGGAGAAGGCTAAGAGCTGAAGGAAAGAAGGAGCTACAGAGAGGCTAAGGCAGAAGAAGGAGTTGAAGGGAAGGAAGAAACTGAAGGCAAAAGAAGCTGAAGGCAAAGGAAAGGCAGCAGGAAAGAGAGTGAGAGAGAAGAAAGCCAAAGAAGAAGAAGAAGGCAGAGGAAGCTAAGAGCTAAGGCAAGCAAAGCTGAAGAAGAAAGAAGCCAAGGCAAAATCAGAAGAAAAAAAGGAGAAGCCCGAGAATAGAGAAGGAAGATAAAGAAGAAGAGAAAGAAAAGAAGAACAGGAGAAGAAGCAAAAGAAAGAAAGAGCCAAGCACTGTAGCATCATCATTTTAAGGCGTCTGATTTGTGAATCAGACGTCCAATTTTTAGCTTCATTCATATACACTGGTTTCTTTAATGTTTTGTGCTACACATCTGCTCCTATATTTTTGCATTGAGGCATTAATATTATTGCATATTCTTTTAAATTCTAAGTTGTGATTATGATTTCTAAACCCCAATTTACTCCTTGTGCTCGACCTTGGACTTTAAAATTCGAGTAATAAATTATATTTGTTTTGAATGCTTTTTCGGCTATATTACAACGGATCTTCTTAAAACCCGATTCAGCGTCACAAACAGGTGGGGTACTTGAGCTCATCCTTGCGGCGCTCGTAGCGGAGGCAAGCGAAGAGGACGACCTTCTGGTGGAGATCGAAAGTGTGGAGCCTGGCGGAGCGAAGGGAGTGGCAAAGGAGCTTGGCTTCGTTGACGAAGTAGGGGGGAGCACTACTTGAGGTGGAGGGAGTAGTGGTTGAGGTTGCAGGAGGAGGAGAGGCAACAGTAATCGGAGGAGAGTTCGAGGACGGTCTCGACGAGGTAGAGGAAGGGGTCGATGAGGTTGGGGGAGGGGAGGCTGTTTGGGAGGAGGGAGTCAGGCGAGATGGGAGCCTGCAATGGGAGGTGGTGCTGGAAGGAGGTGGAGGACAAGGAGAGGCTGTGGAAGAGGTCGTCTCCAAGCAATATCGGATCTTTCTCGTAGAGGAAGTGGTCGATGATAAAGGAAGAGGAGTACGAGGAGGAGAAAGGAATGAAGGGAGAAGAGGAGTTGAGATAAATATAGGGAGGTATATATAAATTTTATTATTTTTTAAAATTTTTTATAATGTTTACATTGGATTTAATAAAGTAGCGGCATACGATCTTAATGGAGTAACTTTAGAGGGGTATATATGTAAATACCAAGTGCATAGGGGCATATGCATCTTATTGAAAGTTTACCATAGTATATATGTAAAAACCCCTTATTTTTATTATTTTTAGTAAGCAAAGTTCATCGATGGGAATTGCATAGGTGAGGAATCATGAGACCACCTAGTGGTACTCAATAACTTATACAAATAATTAGTAAAGAGTTCTTTCTGATGTAGCTTATGATTCTCTTGCTTCAAGTGCCACCTTTCCTTCATCAAATGAAGGTGCTGTCTTTTTGATGTAACATAAACTATCACTGACATGATGAATAATTTAGTATATATTGTCAATTGTAATTTTTTTTAGCAAGGTAAGATCTCATCAGACCATTTAAATGGGTTGAACTTGTGAACATTTTGATGGCCAGTTGTTTTTGTCTCCATATTGTTGGAAGGAATAGTTTTTTGCTCCATACAAAGTTGTGACCTTGGGTCTATGAGATGTTCTGACTAAAAGAAAATTTTGTGTTTCTTAAGTTTATATTTTAGTCTAGACTAAGCCATGCCTAGAACCTTACTTAGGAC
Source organism: Thalassia testudinum (assembly GCA_037157565.1). Taxonomy (NCBI): domain Eukaryota; kingdom Viridiplantae; phylum Streptophyta; class Magnoliopsida; order Alismatales; family Hydrocharitaceae; genus Thalassia; species Thalassia testudinum. The sequence goes on from JAZHRO010000061.1 coordinate 792,825, forward strand.
CTTCTCATTAAACACCACATCCAATGAGGAAGTAAAAACAAAATAGGAATGTGTTAATTATTTGACACTTCCTTCAAGGAAGAGCAAGACATGGCTCTACCTTTACACTATCTCAACAAAGTAGTGTACATTTCACTCTTCTAAGTTGCTAGATTGCCTCAAAGTAAAGTACTGTAACTATTAGTGGGCTGCCTCTCCTTTTTGGAACTAGCTTAATTTGCATCAGAGTATGCATACAATCTAGATGACATTTTCTTGAAAAATGTTCATACGGACATGTGACATGGAGAGCATGAAAATATCTTGTTAGAAGTTTAATTTGTTAGGGAGGAATGAATGATTTAATATAGAAGAGTTGAATTGAATTGTATGATTGCGTGAGATGGAGTTAATTACTTCTTGAAGAATGCATTTTTTCAATGTTGGGAGTTGTGTATGAAGAAAGCAAATATCTTGTTAAATCTTTAATTAATTAATGTAGAATGAATTATTGAAATAAAAGAATGCTTTGTTCATTTAGGAAAATTGATTTGGTGTACTTGATTTAAGAATGGTTGACGTAATTGGTTTTAATAATAATGTTTCAAGTTAATTGAAATTGCACTAAGTTTTTTGTATGCACATGGGAATATTATTAATGTAGAAGATTGAGTTTGATATGATAGATCCTTTTGCAATAATGTAAGGGTTTTTAGATTTGAGAGAGGCTTCGTTAAGTTCAAGGAGAAGATAATGAGGAGGTTACAGATTTATCCTCTAACACATAACATCGATATAGTACACAAATTTCTGATGACTGTTAGAAGTAAAGATCACAGGCGAACTTTTATATCCTATCACTGATGAGTGAGCATAATTATATATATTAACATCTTTAGATTTGTTGGTTTTGGTGTTAGTTGCATTAGATTTAGGTCATTTTGTACATAATTGCATATTTACATGATAGGGGTAAAATTATAATTTTGAGCCAATTTTGTGCTAATTTATGATCTTGCTAGGTGTAGAAAGCTTTTACTTAGGCTCATGAGCAGAAGAAGTGGGGATCCAGATCATCAAAGCTCAAATTGAGAGGAGAAGAATCAATTTTAGCCATAAAAACTCTATCCCCAACCCTAGTCAGAACCTGCCTATTTTAGCCTTACCCAAAATTCTAATCCTAATACCTAATTCTAACCTTAAACCAGCTCCATTTACCTCCCTAAGCCCTTGCCTTAACAATACGAAAAATACGTGGTTTTGTAAAAAGCGAGTTTTGAGTCGATGAGATGCGTATAGTTCGATCAATTTTTAAATTTATATTCCTAAATATCAGAAGAATCTGGAGTCGTCCAAGAAAGCAACTTTAGCTTTCAAAAGTATTTTCTCTCTTTCTTTCTCAAATCTCCTTTTTATATTTTTGGGTTTGGTTTTTTTCTAAGGTTTTGGAAATAATCGGGACTAAAGAATGCGAAATACACGGAAATAACTATGCTTGAGTGACAGGAACTAATCCCTCAAACTCACCCTAGTTATAGTAACACCATCATGGGTCCTAATTAGTCACAATTAGTTAGATTCAAATGATAAATGCTCCTAAATGATCATTTAAGGGACAATTCCACATTGATCTGATTTGAGAAGGCAAATAGGGTTATTACTTTGTTTTAACAGCACATCACACATGCATATTAACCACAGGATTACTAAGGGGTTAATTGAAAGTCAAATGAACATAAAAGATAAAAAAGTGGGTTCACATTAACTGAATCAGGGTTTCACGTATTTTGAGAGTGAAAACAACACTAAAAACCCTAATTATCAACCCCACTTAAATTGAAAAGGTTCTAATCAGGATAAAATCAATTTAAACCTCCTAAAAATCATTAAAAAATATTATAAAAGGTTTGGTATCTTCACTTTGACCATCTGAACCCATTTTGAACTAGAAAGTGTTTCATATGGGAATTTTCCTTGATTTGGGCTCCTGTGCAATTTGCCCAGTCAAACGTAGTGAAAACTCAAATCTAAATTCACCATTAGATTTCTTAGGTTCAAATTAGGTTAACACAAAATTTAGACCCAATCAGAGTCCATCTTGACCTTATTTGCATTTTAGTCCCTAAAAACTCTATTTCTTACGTTCAGACCCTTAGGTTTCAAATTTCCTTACCAAAAGGTCCTAACTTCTCCTCTTTCTCGTGAATAGGTCCCTTTCGCCATTGATGTCTGAACAGAATCTTCAACCCATCGCCGACCTTCTTCAACTGAGAAACCTCTCACGTTTGATCACCAAATCCCTCCAAATTTGGAGGGATTGATAATCAAGAGATCCCTGACCGTTTGGGTGCACTTTCTTGCCCATATTGAAACCAAAGAGGCTCCACCAAGCTTGTGAAATTAGCGGTTTCAACTCTCCATTTCTGTGAATCCTACTTGCGAAATCCTCCAATTTGAGCTCATAATGGAACTCTATATAAGTCCCTCGAAGTTCCTAAGTCCAAGATAGCCAAGAAATAGTTAGAAATACCCCTCTTCTTCCTCCTTCGGCCACCGTCCTTTTGAGCTCCGATGACTTCCTCCGCCTCCCTCCTTCGGTCGTCCAACCATCAAATTGGATGACCCTCGTTTCTTCTCTCTCTCCCACCTCTCGCCGGTCAAAGCAGAGGCCCCCAACACCCTCATCGTCACCGTTCTCTCTCGTTGTCATTTTCATCGTCTCCACATCTGGCTGGCCAACACCGGACACTTCCCTCTCTCTCACTCGCCCTAAATCCCCTCAAACCCTTTCTCTCACTCCGTAGATCATTTTTAGGACTATATCGATGACTCACCCTCTCCCCCTCCGTCTTCTCCACGTTTGACACGAGCTTTGATGAGCTCACGCTGGCTCCACAGTAAGCCAAACTCACCTCCACCACCTCCCATACCTTTGTCGCACCTTACGGAACAAAAGCCCCAAAGAAATTTAGGGCTTTAGCCCCTCTCTCTGTCGAACAAACCCACTTCCGCTCACCTTCTCTGACCTCGACAGAGCTCTACCGACCACTAAACACCACAAGGCCTCTAGCAACAGACTCGCCGTCCTCCAATGACCTTATTAAACGCTCTAATCGGGGCTTTTAGCCCATGTTTCTGTCAATAGGCACCCGTCGGCTCTTCGCTTCACTTCGCCTGTCACCGTCGTCTTCCATTGCACTCCGATCATCAACTACCACCGCACCACGTTCAATAGTTGCGGGCGAACTTCACGAAGGCACCTAGGCTTCCAATTGAACAAGAATAAGGCACAATAACACCAATTTCTCGAACACCCCTCAACTACTGCGCACGGAGAACTAAAGCCTTTTTAGTCCTACATCGTGGGATGTCAATTTTGATATATGTATATAATGCATTTGCTTCATAAGCTCGTTACCTCAGTAAGCACAAGGTGAGGTCCCTCCCCTCGCACGTGCCACACATGCCCTCGTCCACCTCCACGCCGATGGGTCTGGGCCTCCGATCTGATTACCTGATTAACTCCTTACCTGGTTCTGAAGAGAGAGAAAGAGAGAAGGGTATTCTGAGAGGATTTGGGGGGTGGGGGGTTTGCACTGTAGCACCTCGAGTTACGTGCCAACACTTAGGAAAATTCAAAGATCTGGGGCTTGAAAGTTAAGCCATCTAGTGCTTGGGTCTGACGTCTGATTTGAGGCTACTGTTGAAACATTGGCTCTGATATTGATTTGAGCACTGTTGGGAAATTTGCGATATTGTTCTTATTGTTGGGGATATTTGGTGGTTTCAACCACCATTTTTCTCTTTTTATTTTTGCTCTAAGATACATTTTGAAGCATTAATTGATTATTCTATTTGAGATTGACTATTCATTTCATTATTACTCCTGATTAGTGGATTGATTTGCTACACTTGCTCTCTGTGAATGACCTTAAAACTCATGGGTTTTTCAAGCTGTATAAATTTAAATGTCGTATCGATTTTCGTCGCTATACTACGACACAATGTTTTCCTAACCATGGTGATTTTCGACGCAACACCTAGGCAAGTGCTCTTAGAGTAATCAGAAAGATGGAGAGTGGGTGCACTAAGAAAAGCAAGGTAACAACTTGGAATTGAATAGACAAAATGGAAAGGCGAGAAAAGCTTTTTGTATTATTAGAAATGTCAAGTTACAACTAGATGAATGCTTGGAAATAGAATCTAGGTAATACAAAAAGATGAAGATGAAGATTAAGAAGAAGAAAGGATCCTCTAATGGAGCCTGAGAAGGGCTTCACTCCAAGTACGGCAGCTCCCGCACTTGAAGAAGATCTTCTCTCACTTTTCTGTTGGATGATGATGTGCTTCTTCCTACAAGTACTCCTCCTCTAGTTTTCTCCTCAGGGTGGACATCCACCCTAGCTCCTCCTCCTCTGCCTTGGCGTCCCCTTTGGTAGATGAACACCTTGACTTGGTCCAAGGAAGAAGGAAGAAGAGGAAGGCACCAAGGGATTAAGGAATGCTCCCTTAATCTTCTCCTTGTGTCCTCCTTTGGATGGCCATAGTGATAGGCATATCTAGGAATTTATGTAGCCAAGGGTGGGTTTATGATGGTGGTTAGTGGTGCATGTATAGAATGAATAGGAAGGGTTGGCACCAACCTTGGTGAGGCTTAGGGTTAAGGTGGCGTGGAGATATGGCTTGAGATGGTGGTTGTTGGATGAAGGGTGGAGGTGGTTTGGCGCCACCTTAAGGGGTGTATGGAAGGGTAGTTATGTAGGGTTGGCACCAACATGTGTGTGGTTAGGATATCTTTGGCGCAAAAGATGGATGGTGGACATGGAGTTATAGGGGTTAGATGTAAGGTGGATATGGGGGTCATTTTGGCGCCAACCATGGGGTGGTTAAAGCGGTGGTTAAGGGGTGAAGAGGCACCTCTTTTTGGCGCCAAGGGCAAAGGGATGCAAGGGGGTGATGCTGGTGCTAATAGTAGCAGGTTGTAGGTGGTTATCTTAGGTGTTGTTTAAGGTTAGGTGGATGGCCATGAGTTGGGAGCTTAGGTAGAGCTAAGCTAAGCTTGCTAGGCTAGATTAGCTAGTAGATGAGTGGAGGATGAGTTTGGGTTTTGGCTGGTTTAGAGGAGGAGTTGAGCTGCAAGTCTTCCTGGAGCTGAAAATCTGCTGAAGATGGTTGCACCTGAGCTCAATAACTAGCTTAGCTAGCTACTATGCCAAGCTAAATTGAGCTGGCTTCTGCTGTGGTAAGCTAAATCTGGCCTTCCTAAAGACTACCTAGCTAGCTAAATTAGCTAGCTTAGGTCAGGTAGCTAAGCTCAACTGATTTGAGCTGGGTTAAGTCTTCGAGAGTTGGAGTTAAGCTAGCCTATGCTAGTTGAGGACTTCTTCAGTTGATGGGGCTTAGCTAGTTGATGGTAGTAGCTAAGCTCGATCAAGTAGAGCTTCCATGGACTGACAAAAGTTGGGAGGAGCTAAAAGGAGCTAGGTTCAACTTAGTTGAGCTAGCCTGAGTTGCCATCCAACTAAGGTGAGCTGAATGGAGTTGAGATGATTTGGACCTAGTTGGGTTGAGATAGGATGAGCTCGAATCAGCTGAGATCCAACTAAATTAAGCTTCTCCTTCATCATCTACCTTTCTCAATGCTAGGGTTTGCAGGATATTCTAAATCTATTCATCCTTGACACTGAAATAAAGATGTAAAAATAATAAAACAATGCAATGCATCCTATCCTAGGAAATGCCTAAATGCAACCCAATACCATAATATACATTGGAAAACCTGGGAACTAGATATGATTTTTAGGTTAAGAATGATGATAAACTAGTGTTTATCACACACCCATGCTTATCTTTTTGCTAGTTCCTTAGCAAAAATTATTTTACAAAATGGTATTAGGGAAAACTATTTTTTGTTGTTGTTGGGGAGAATCATTTTTACAGGACTTTGGTTGATTGAAAAATAAGGAAGGTACAAAATTTGTTAAGGATAAAACATCAAGATTCATTTTTGGATCCAAGGGTTAGATTAATCAGAACCAATGTATCCTTTAAGAGTTCACTAATTAACCCTTTTCTAATTCAAATAACTCAAAATTGTTTTTGCAGTTAGGACCTCCTTGGCTCATGAACTCAATCTGCAACTAGTATAACTATGAAGAATTAAGTGTCAGTGCTTGTGATTGGCCAACATTTTTGGGATAACATATTTACACAGTCGTGTTTTTCTGGAACTTTTTCTACTTTTTCTAATTATTTTTGTTTATTTGTTCCCCTATGCCTAGCCTCAGATCAGTCCTAATACAAATGTGTTGGGATCAACATTCCCATTACCAATCCTCAAGGGGGTTATGGCACCGGTACTTTGAGATAGCACCATCCAAGACACACCCTTGGAGCTCACAACCCCAAAACACGAAGCGGTGTAAACAGGTGCTGTAGGCAAACTCAAGCTCTTGCTCCGAAGCTATGGCTAGAGCACCGTACATGACACCTAAGCTGTAAAATGCACCTTAATACTCCATCTAAAGATATGGATATAGATATAGAGTAGCGCCAAGGCGATAACATGTTGACATCGTGTCCTCAAAGAAGAAATTTTCTTCCTTCTTGACGGTGGGGACTCAAACCAAACATTTGTCTCCAACTTTCACCAAGGCTAAAATAGGGGGTATTTTAAATATTTAAATGTTTATGGTTGTGTTGGCTTTATTTGTGAAGTGTTTGACACAAGATTTTCAAAAGAGATGCAAGTTTTTTGATCGAGAACTAAGGCAAGTACTATCCACGTTGCTAAACAAAATCAAGTTACCCGAATCATCAAGTGTTCAGAAGGATTCTTCAAAGGATACCTAATATAGTCTAAGATGGACCCGAAAATTCTAACAAAAGGATCCATAGCTTTGTTCTTAGTTTGTTAAAGATTAAATCCCAAGTGTACCTTTTTTAAATAAAGTTTCAACCTTAGTCACCTATTTTCAAAATTTCCTCAAAAAGTATTTTATAATTTTTTTGATTTTTATGAAAATGCTTGCAAAAAGAAATTTTGTATTTTTTTTTTCGATTTTGAAAATCCTGAAATGACCGTCAAAATTTAAAACATCTCCCCCATGCTTAAGATATGCAATGCCCGCATGCATAAGGAAGGGAAAAGATATCACCTAGGTGAAGAAAGGTTGGAATCAAGGTAGTCAAAACGTGGGAAAAAAGGAAAAAGAAAGTTGGAAAACGGTGGGTTACCTCCCATCCAGGGTTGTCTTTTATTCCATTTAGCCGGACATGAAGCACATCAAGTATTGGGTGTGTCATGTAAATGAAGAGCATCGAAGGATTAATTTGGAGAATTATTAAGATAGGGCTTTAAACGTTGATCATTGTTAGTTAATGAAACATTTGTTTCGAGATCAAGAATATCAACGGCTCCATACAGATGTGTTTTCAGGACGATATAAGGACCTGGCCATTTTGGATTTTAACTTTCCTGGAAAAATTTGTGATCGCGCATCAAAAAGCCATACATGTTGATTTGGTTAAAAAGATTTTCAAACTATATATTTATCATGAAATAATTTAGTTCGATCTTTGTAAATACACATGTTTTTGTAAGCAAAATTACGAATTTCTTCTAGTTCAATTAATTATAGCTTACGGTGTTTACTGGCTTCAGTTAAGTCTGAATTATATTGTTTAATCACCCAAAAAGTCCCATGTTCTAGTTCAACCAGGAGATGGCATGCTTTGCTATAGATGAGGCAAAAAGGTGACATGCCAACCAGAGTTTTAAAAGCGGTTTGATAAGCCCATAAAGCACCATCTAGCTTGTTAAACCAGTCTTTTCAATTGGGGTGAACCATTTTTTGAAGAATATTTTTAATTTCCTAGTTTGGAACTTCAGCTTGGTCATTAGTTTAGGGGTGGTAAGGAGTAGAAATTTTATTATTAACCCCATATTTGGATAAGAGCTAAAAGAAATGAGAGTGGGTGAAGTGAGATCCTCCATCACTGATTATGGCCTTTGGTACTCCAAATCTTAATATTTTTCTTGATAAAGTCAATCACAACCCGATGATCATCGGTGCGGGTGGGTACTACTTCAATCCTTTTTGATATATAGTTGACAGCGACTAAAATGTATAAGTACAAACAAGAGTTGATGAACGGTCCCATGAAATCAATGCCCTGCACATCAAAATTTCAACTTATAAAATTAGGTTAAGGGGCATTATATCCTTTTTAGTCATGTTGTTGATGCTCTCACAATGCACGTTAGACCGAACAAAATTTTGAGCATCTTTGTGTATGCTGGGCCAGTAAAATCTAGAATTTAAAATTTTGCTCGCAGCCTTTTTACCCAAGAAATGTCTTCCACAAGCTATTGTATGACAGTGGTTCAGAATATCATGAAATTCTAAATCAAGCACACACTGTTGGATGACCTGGTCAGCACATATATGGAATGGGTCAGGTTCCTCCCTAAAGTAATATTTAATATCTGCGAAGAACTTATCCCTTTTTGATTTAGGCTAGTCAGTAGGGATTCGATCAGTCGCAAGATAATTCACAATTGGGGCACACCAAGGGAGGTTAGAGACTGCTAAAAGGGTTTCATCAGGGAAAATATCTTGGGGCAAAGAATGTCATCTGATGTGAGACGGGAGAGATGATTAGCCACAACATTTTACGAACCTGTCTTATCCCTAATTTCCAGATCAAATTCCTAGAGTAAAAGAGAATCCATCAGATAAGGTGGGGTTTTGCACCTTTCTTGTTCAACAAATATTTCAATGCTGCCTATGTAAATAATGACATGTGACCCCAACAAATAAGATCAGAATTTTTCGAGGGTAAATACGATGGCAAGAAGTTCTTTCTCAGTGATTGTGTAGTTCAATTGTGTATTATCCAAGGTTTTGCTAGCATAATAGATAACAACGGGCTTCTTGTCAATGCGTTGCCCTAAAATCGCCCCCACAGCATAATCTGAGGCATCTATCACTAATTCAAAGGGATGATTCTAGTCAGGTCCCTGTAAAATTAGTGCCTCAATAAGTTCTTTCTTCAATTTTTCAAAGCTCTCCAAACATTGATGGTTGAGGTCAAAGGGTTTATCTTTCATGAGAAGTTGAGTTAAGGGTTTGGAGATTTTGGAGAAGTCTTTGATAAATCTGCGGAGATTTTGGAGAAGTCTTTGATAAATCTGCGGTAGAATCCTACATGACATGCCCTAAAATTGAGCGAATTTGCTTAACATAACATGGAGGTGGGAGTCTAGAAATAGCATTGATCTTTGCGCGATCTACTGCAATTCCATCTTTAGATATAACATGGCCCAGGATGATGCCTTCCTGGACCATGAAGTGGCTTTTTTCCCAACTGAGGACTAACCTCTATGCATTTTTGGAGAGTCTTGTTATGGTTAGCAAGACACAAATCGAGAGAATCTCCAAAGACAGAGAAGTTGACCATAAAAACCTCTAAACAATCACCTACTAGATTTGAAAATATTGCAAGCATACACCTTTTAAAAGTTGCAAATGCATTACAAAGACCAAAAGGCATTCTTCGGAAAGTAAAGGTTTCAAGGGGGTAGGTGAAGGTAGTCTTTTCTTGGTCCTCAGGATGGACTACAACTTGATTATAGCCAAAATATCCATCAAGAAAACAATAAAATTCATGTCCAGCTAAGCGCTCCAAGATTTGATCAATGAATGGGAGCGGAAAATGGTCTTTCTTAGCGGCGGTGTTTAATTTGCGGTAATCAATGCACACTCGCCAAGAAGAAGCAGTCCTAGTGGTAATATTTTCCCCTTTCTCATTGGTAATAACCGTTAATCCAACTTTTTTGGGAACAACTTGTGTAGGACTAACCCAATTGCTATCTGAGATCGGGTAGATAATGCCAACATCAAGCCACTTGATGATCTTTTTTACCACCTCCTACATATTAGGATCAGTTTCCTTTTAGGCTAGTGGGAGGGGCAAGAGTCGTCCTTAAGATGGATACTGTAAGTGCAATAGGACAAATTTATACCCTTAATAAGATCATGTAAAGCCCAACAAATGGCTTTTCTATTTTGACTCAAAACTTGGAGAAGTTTTTCCCTTGACCCCTAGAAAGATGAGAATTGATAATTAGGGGAATAGAATTATTAGGTCCAAGGAAAACATATTTCAGAGAGTCGAGCAAAGGCTTCAGATCCAATTGTGGACCCGACTCAAAGAGAGAATGGGAAGGGAGGTCTAGAGGAGAAGAGAGAAGGGAAGAGTCAGATGTGGAAGGTGAAGTTAGGGTGGGAGGGTGAGGTGAATGAGACTCAGGAACGGATTCAATTGCAAGGCATGTGCCTACATGTGAAATGTGCATAGTTTCTTCCACTAATTTATCCATTTCTGAATCTGAATCATCAAAGAAATCTGGTTCTTGCAATCTCTTGAATGCCTGAAATATATCTAAGGTGATAGATTCGCCACTGCAAGTGATCTTTATTTATCCAGAATCACAATCTATATTTGCCTCAATATCCAAGAATAATGGGAGCATTCTTTAGAGCTTTGGGTACCTCAATATCCAAGACCAGAAAATCTACTGCGAATAGACAATTCTGGAGGTGAACAATAACATCCTCGACAATTCCCTTAGATTTAATTGTAGATAGGTCAGCTAATTGTAGAGTAACCTCAATAGGCTTAGGCTCACCAAGTCTAAATTCCTCAAAAACAATTACAGGGATGAGATCAATGGAGGCACTAAGATCAAGGAGGGCACAATCAAAAGTGGTGTCATTTATGACAATCGAAATTAGAGGTGTGCTTGGATTCTTCTTTTTAAGAAGCAGTTTTCTCTGCACATCTGAGCTCCGTCTTAGAAAGAATCACCTTCCCTAGACTTGTAGATTGCCTTTTACGGGTACATAGATCTTTTAAGAATTTGGCATAGGCAGGAATATATTTAATTGTGTGTAGAAGGGGGATGTTTATTTCAACTTTCCCAAAAAGTTCCAAACGTTCCTTATCAGAGGGCTCATATTTCTTTTCTTTTTGGTGAAATGAAGTGCTTATGGAAAAGGGAGTGGTTTCTGCTGCAGTGCTTTTGAATGTTCTTAAGTCGAGTTAGAAAGAGAAGAGTCAACCTGCTTATTATTGATTTGGGTTCTGGATGTGGATGAATCTTGAGTAGCTTTCTAGCTCCTTAAAGTCACTACATTGGCAGTATGATTGTTTCTTGGGGGAGGTCAGGAAGCTTGGTTTTGATGCAAACCTAGAAGGTACTGAGGAGCTAGGTGATTAGGATGATTGGATTTCTGCCCTAAAAGTGGTTCCTTTGATTGTTGGGATGATGGCAACACCATTACGAGTCCTAACTAGCCACATTTAGTAAGGTTTGAATGTTAAAAGCTCCCACCTAATCATCTGAGGGTTATATTTCCTTATCATTCTGATTTGAAAAGAGAACAGGGAATCAGGGTTAATTCTGTAATTTTAACAGCAAATCACAAACACAGGTTAACCACAGGGTCACTTAGGGGTTAATTAAAGGTCAAATGATCACACAAGTTTAAAAAGTGGGTCAACACTGACGGAAACGGGGTTTCACACATTTTGATAATCAAAACAATACACAAAACCCTAATTATCAACCCCACTTAATGTGAAGAGGTTCTGGTCAGGATTAAATTCATCTAAACCTCCTAAAATTCATAAAAAAATATTCTAATAGGTTTGGTATCTTTGGTTTGACCGTTTGAACCTATTTTGACCTAGTACAGAGTTTCAGATGAAAATTTGCAGTTATTTAAGTTTCTGTGCAAATTGCTAAGTCAAATTTGGTCAAAACTAAAATCCAAGTTCGCTATGAGATTCATTGGGTCTAAATTAGGTTGGTACCAAAATTTGGACCCAATCAGAGTCCATGTTGACCTAGTTTGCATTTTAACCCTTAAAAATTCTATTTCTTACATTTAGCCCCCCATGTTTCAATTTTATTGCGATTTGGTCTCTAACTTTTTCATCATTTTCGTATATATGCCCTTGCTGCCATTGGTTTGTACAGAGCTCCACCATCGACTTTTAAGCAAGGATTCCTAGCTCAATTCTTGCCCAAACCTCTCCAAATTTAGAGAGATTGTCCTTGACACGATTCCCCACAAATTGGACTAGGTTTCAAGATCGATTGTGGCCGATTCTACTGCTGGCAAATGCTAAAATATCAAGCTCAAAAATAGTCTTGGTGCTTGCTTAATTTAGCTCTTTCCTTGCATTAGAGCTCGGTCTTGATCTCTATAAAGAGCCTTGAAGTCCTTAGCATCCTTTTGAGCCAAGAACAGGTCAGATTTCCTCTCTTTTTCTCCTTCGGCCAGCTGCAACTTATGCTCTGGCAACCTCCTCCATCTCCTTCATCTGACCTCCCAATAATCAAATTGGGAGGCTCGCTGCCTTCCCCTCGGTCCTCCGCACCTTGCCAGTCACAGAAGGAGCCTTCTCCTTCCTCGTTGTCACCGTCCCACCTCGCCGTCAACTTCATCTTCCTCGCATTTGGTCGGTCAACTTCGGACACGTCTCGATGCATCCCACCTAGCTAAACCCCCTATCGATTTCTTCTCTCTCTAAACTATCCTTACACCCTCAAATTTCACTTTCGACCATCGTTCCTCCATCAACCCCGTCGTCTTCCTCATGGTCGGCACGAGCTCTAACGAACTCGCGCTAGCACCACACACACGCAACCACCCTTCTACCATCACCACAACCATCCACGAGTTCCAGCGACTAAAAGCCCCAAGTTTATTGGGGACTTTGGCCACTGAAACTCCTCCCCGAACACACCCACACTCCACCTGCACTTCCACTTTCGCTCGACCTCAAACACCACTCAAATCACCTCACCACCACCGCCATCACTTCCCTCATCTCACGGTGAGATCTTCAAGTTGTTTTGATTGGGTGAGGCTGTATTCTTGCTTTTCAGGTCTGATCAAGGCACCGTTGCCACCACCGTCTTCTCCGACCACGTTTACCCATCTCTGACCATAAACTGACTTGCTACTGCCCTCAATTGAAGTAGATCTGACTCCTGAAGCCTTCCAGGTCTTCATGCAAAGGAACCATTTGCAGTTGCAACCTCGATTTGATAAAGCCATCTGCTGTAGACATGCGAAGGAAAGAAGTGGGTTTAGTCCGACATCGTGGATTCAGCAGTGTGTGAAGACGCATAAAAGGATTTTGTTGCATCAGCTCTTGGCCTCCGAACGCACGAGGGTGAGGTCCTCCTCACAAGCCCCACTCATGTGCTCGTGCACACCCTCACTCGCGATTACACCCGTATTTGAGCTGGATCCATTTACCCGATTATTGTTCACCCGGGTCTGAGAGAGAAATCTGAGGAGGGAGGGGGTTTTTGCACTGTGGCCTCGAGATTCATGCCTAAGCTCGCTCCGTACTTAGCTGGTCTCTGCTGCTGCTGTGCTGTGCCTTGTGTGGTTCTAAGCCCTTGAGGATAAGGCGTTTAAGCCTTGGTTCTGTCATTTGATTGACTTGGTGCTTGGTTCTGATATTGCGGTTATTATTGATTTATTTGAGATATTTGAGTAGAGCTTAATTGTAGGGTTAAATATGGTGGTTCAAACCACCATTTTTGACCAATTCTTTTTGCATTCTAATACTTGATATTCTGAGGCACCTTTCTGACATATATTGCATATTATTTTTTATTACCAGATTACCTTGACTATTTCTGATTGTTGTGATTAGTTATTGACTTGCTATACTTGCTCCATGTGCATGACCTCTAACTCATTCTTATTTTTGAGTACTTATAAATTCAACTGCTGATTCACTTTGTTGACTATACTATGACACATATTTTTAACTCGACGAAAGAGTGTTAACATGGGATTGTGATGGTAATGCCATCATTCGTCATAACTAGCTTAAATTAGTTGGAATCAAGAGATAAATGCTCCTAAATGATCACACGAGGACCATAATTCCACTTTGATCTATTTTGATAAGGCAATAAAATAGGGTTAATTATGTTGTTTTAATAGCATATCACAAATGTAGATTAACATGAGGTTACTCAGGGGTGAATTAAAAGTCAATTTAGCATAAAAGTCTAAAAAGTGGGTCCACACTGACAAAAACAGGGTTTCACCCATTTCAAGGGAAGAAACAGACCAAAAACCCTAATTATCAACCCTACTTAAGTTGAAGAGGGTCTGGTCAGGATAAAATTAATCTAAACCTGCTAAAACTTATAAAAAAATATTTTAAGAGGTGTTGTACCTTTGGTTTGACCATCTGAACTCATTTTGACCTAGAACAAAGTTTCAGACGGGAATTTACCCTGATTTGGGCTTCTATGCAATTTTCCTAGTCAAACATTATAAGTCTAATCCCACACTTTCACAGATTTGCATCCGAGGATCCATTCCAACATATTAAAGATCTAAAAAATCTATCCTAGACTCTTGGTCCTCGAAATCAAAGCTGGGAAATCCTATTGATGAAGATGTTCTCCTTTAGCCTTAAGGACAAGGCTGCCTACTAGTATAGAACTATAGCACGACCAATCTCAACTTGGACTGAACTCGAATTCTCATTTTTGAAGAAATTCTTCCTTATTGGTCGCACCAATGCATTAAGGCAAGCTATCACTACCTTCTCTCAAAATCAAGGAGAATCAATTCATGAAGCGTGGGAACGCTTTCATGAATTACAAAGGAAATGTCCACATCACGACATCCCTCACTAGCAACTAATGCACATCTTTTATTATGGATTGCAAGATGGCATTTGCAATTTGGTCGATACTTCTTGTGGAGGGAATTTCTTGAATCGCGACGTAGAATCCGCCTTAGAACTGTTTGAAGGGATGGCAAAAAACTTAATCAACAACGCATCCGTGTCGCAATTCACATGGGGCACCAATACAATGCATCAAGACCCGCAAAAGGGCATTCACGAGATCGAGAATCTGTCTAGTTTCAAGGATTTATAGATTATAGCAGAGAAACTGGACAAGGTCGATATCGTAGCGAAGCATCTCGACGAGGTCAGAAACACGATGAAATCTCTTACACCTCTACTCGCTACGCAAAATCCCGCGTGTTTACTTGTTTCGCAAATTCCCGTGGGGAGGGAGTTTGTGAATAATCTAGATTTGAGAGATCCATCTTCCTTGGATTTTCTATCTACTCCTGCACCAACCCAAGGAGGGACCTTTGTTCCCACATCTTTCCTACCTCTGTCCCCACTTCCTGTTTTTACATAAAACACACCTTATCCTTCTGATTTGAATGCCATTCAGGGATACGCACCGAGATCAAACCCATATTCTAATACCTATAATCCTGGATGGCGTAATCACCTTAATTTCTCTTAGTCTGAACATTCACAAAGACCATCATATCCGACTCAGACTAGGCAAAACCTGCCTACATTGCCGTTTCAGCAACCAAATGCGAGGCCATTTTACACGGGTTAGCAGAACTTCGCGGGGCCAAATAGAGACTCGCAGCTCGATCTGATTTTGTGAGCTGTGACTGAGAGCCAGCGATAGAATGCTGAAGCTCTTGCTGAGGTACAACGGCAATGTTCGCCAGAACTGGCTGATCTCAAGGGCCAAATCACGCAGTTAGCTAAGTCTCGTCAGCTAGGGGCCCTTCCATCCCAGCCAGTTCTAAACCCTAGGAATATCCAGCAGAGACCACACCTGGGATTTCAACATCCAAATAAGGGACAAGTCCATTTCCTTAATCAAATACCCATGAATCAAAATCCAAATTAGAATCCACTTTCTGCTACCGATGATTACGAGTATCAAAATCAGCAGCAATCTTTTTCGACTCAAGGCGACTGGCCTCTACTTTCTAATCCGTCTTTCCAGAATGAAGCATATTCTTCTTCACCAGCTTCTTCACATGCGGGTATTAACTCTGTTACAACTTGCCGTGGGATTTCCACTAGGGATCCAGTAGATCCACAAAACCTATCCCAAGACCCTAGTGCATCTAGAATGACCCTTATTTCTACACCTGTAAGAGGTGACGACCTAATCCAGTGAATCCCGCTTATTCACGAGACTAGAGTAATACCTCAGTAGAACAGGAAATCCAAGTCTCATTCCCAGAAGCTTTAAAGAAGACTAGGAAACAAATGCAACCTGTTACATTAGATGAGGATTTAGTTAAAATTTTTGAACAGGTACATATTAATATCCCACTCCTAGATGCTATCAAACACATTCTGACTTACGCGAGATTTCTCACAGAGTTGTGTACTCCTAAGCATAAGACAAGGAATGGAAACACTGTGATACTCTTGGAGCAAGTGAGATCTATTATTTCGAGTATGCTTCCTTTGAAAAAGAAAGACCCGAGTTCTCCATTTATTTCTTCTATAATTGGGGACCAGTGTTTTGATAGAGCTCTCCTACATTTAGGAGCATCTATTCTCTCATTCCTTCATCTTTAGTAGACCACTTCCGAATAGAAAATCTTAAGTCTACTAATGTGACTTTACAATTAGCTAATATATCTATTAAGTCACCTAAGGGAATGTTGGAGGATATTATTGTAAGAGTTCGGGACTCTTATTTTCCTATGGATTTTATTGTACTTGATATGGAAGTACCCGAACGCATTAGAGATACCCCAATTATTTTAGGGAGACCCTTTTTAGCCATTACTAAGGCCAACATAGATTGTGAGTTTGGAAAAATTGAGTTAAAATTTGGGGAGAAGACAATAAAATTGGATATATTTAGAGCTTCTTGAGGATTAGATTGCAAATGGATTGAGGAAATTAGATCTATTTCGATTTTTTAGGATTACCCTAGTTCCTTAGAGCTAGAAAACACATCTTTTGATATTTTGTACCCTCAAATCAAAAACCCGCTATCAGAATCTATACTCGATCCTGAATCTGAATCACATGACTCATTTCAGTTACTTTTTGCAATCGAAAATCCCGCCCCAAATCCTGCTGTTGATTTGACTCCTACACTAGAATTGAAGTCATTGCCTGATACTCTTAAATATGTTTATCTCGAACCTAATCAAACATATCCTGTAATCATCAATTCCAATCTATTTGAATCACAAGAATTAAAATTGATCAAGGTTTTACGAGATCAAAAGAAGGCAATTGGGTGGACTTTACATGATCTCATCGGGATTAGCCCCAATTATTGTACTCATCGCATCTATATAGAAGATGGGGCATGACCTTCAAGAGAAGCTCAAAGACGTTTAAATCCAAATCTGAAGGAGGTCATAAAGAAGGAAATGATCAAGTGGCTAGATGCTAACATTATATATCCTATATCCGATAGCCCTTGGGTGAGTCCAATTCAAGTGGTACCTAAAAAGGTAGCGCTCACCATAATCAAGACCGAATCTGGAGAAACCATTCCCACACGAATTGCGAATTCGTGGCAGGTTTGCATCGACTATTGCAAACTCAACACAGTTACAAAGAAGGACCACTTTCACTTGCCATTCATTGATCATATCCTTGAGAGATTAGTTGATAATAGGTTCTTCTGCTTTTTGGATGGTTACTCTGGATACAATCAGGTAGCAATTTATCTCGAAGATCAAACGACTTTCACTTGCCTCTTCGGAACCTTTGCTTTCCAAATAATGCCATTTGGGCTTTGCAACACACCCGCGACTTTTTAGCATTGCAAGTTAGCCATTTTTACTGAAATGGTGGGTGAATGTATGGAAGTATTCATAGATGATTTTTCAGTCTTCGGGGAAACATTAGATATTTATCTGGATAATTTGTTGAAGATTCTTAAGAGATGTATAGAAGTGAATCTTGTCCTCAGTTGGGAGAAGAGCCATTTTATGGTTCCAGAGGGCATTGGACTTGGCCACCTCGTGTCTGAGCGAGGTATCCAAGTAGATCGAGCCAAGATCAATCAAATCTCAAATCTTCCAATTCCTGACTCGATCAAGGGAATCGGATCTTTTCTTGGGCATGTGGGTTTCTACAAAAGATTTGTACTCGACTTTTCGAAGATTGCCCGACCACTCATAAATCTCCTCACAAAGGACACGACTTTTGAGATGAGTGAGAGTGTATATCTGCATTTGAAACTTTGAGAGACAGAGTTACATAAGCTCCGATCCTGCAACCACCTAATTGGAATTTATCATTTGAAATTATGTGTGACACATCATATTACGCAGTTGGAGCTATTTTGGGATAGAAAATCAAGAAAAAACTGGTAGTGATTTGCTATCATTTCTGACGGTGAATTCCATTTTAACAATGCCTAGTTTAGGAACCTACTTAGAAAATATGGGGTTACACATCATATTTCTACACCTTATCATCCCCAAACCATTGGGCAAACTGAGGTCTCTAATCGGGAGATCAAAAAGATCCTTCAAATGACAATCTGACCTGATGGGAAGGATTGGTCTTTCTATTTAGACGAGGCTTTGTGGGCTTATAGGACCTCCCACAAAACACCAATGGGCATGTCACCATACAGACTTGTTTACGGGAAACCCTGTCATCTTCCCGTAGAAATCGAACACAAGGCCTATTGGGCAATTAAAGCCTGTAATTTGGATCTCGCAAAGGCTGGTGATCACCATAGGTTGCAACTTAGTGAACTTGAGGAATTACAACATGATAAACATATTTCCCGCAAATCTTTCGCACCTGATCAGAAGGTGTTGCTCTTTGATGCCCGTTTGAAGCTCTTTCCTAGGAAACTTAGGTCTAAATGGCAAGGTCCATTTATTGTAGTTAGTGTCTTCGACAATGGAGTTGATGAAATCACCAAACCCAACAAGGATCAACCCTTCAAAGTTAATGGTCAACGTTTAAAACCTTTCTTGGAACCACATGTTTTGGGTCGTGTTGGAGACTGTTATAGGCTCCACTAGGGTTTACATCCACCTTTCCACCACTCATTCTATATATAGCTGTTTCCTATTTTTTCGCACTTTTCTCTACACATACACTCAAATCTAAATCTATTCTGACCTTTGGTCAGAATAGAAATCGTTCCCACAGAGATCTTTGATCTCCTATATCCAACTCCTTCCGTCACCCTACACTAACTGAAGTATAATATCTTTTCCACCCTTTTTACAATGAAGACATTGTAATATTTTGGCTTGGGGGGTGTGAAGTGACATTTTCACTTCAAGTGTATTTGTAGATAAAAGAAAAAATATAAAAACACAAAAAAATTAAATATCCGTGAAATTTTAAAAAATAGAAATACCCAAAAATTAAAAAATTTTTTAGAAAAGTTAAAAATACCCTAATAATTTTGAAAATTTTTGAAAAATTCATAAAAATTTGAATAGTTTATAAAGCATAAAATATATATATATAAATATAAAAATTGAAAAATTACAAAATCATAAAAATAATAAAGGGGTTTACATTTATAATAAAGAAGAAAAGAAGATACCAAAAATATATATAGATATATATATATTTATACTTAATTATATTAGTAATTAAGAGCTTAATTTTGCTTTTAGGTCAGAAACCAAAAAAAAAAAATTTTTTAATAGTATTGTATAAGAGCATTGAATCCTTATTTAGATTTTTACTTAATTAATCTTTTCAAAACACGCAGTTGTTTGCTAAATTTTGAGCGGGATTTTGTTTGAGTTAGAATCTGAAACCCTAAGGATTTGTTTTTCCGCTCTTTACCCTAAAATAAAGTAACTAAGGGGTATAAAGTTTAAAACTTGAGTTTTGGAATTAAATTGTAACTTTCTTGATCAATTAGAATAAGTTAGTCCTTTTTCTTTTTGAACTTCTATTTTTACCACCAAGTTGAGTGAAAAGGCCAGATATTCAGAGTTAATTAAGTAAAGAGTTGGTAGAATCTTAGTCTTAAGGCCTATCAGGATATAGTTAGCTTAATCAACTAAGGACATTCGTTTAGTCTTGGCAAGTTGTGTCTTGACAGATCCTGTGGGAGGAAACTAAGAGTTTAAAGGACCTAAGAGTGAATGGCTTTATTATCCAAGCTCTGGTTTGAGAGCTAAGTAACTTAAGCATCCAAAATTCACACACATAGAGTTGTCTTGTTGGCATCTGAGACTGCAAAAACACAGAGGTTAAGAGATCGATTCTAAATCCTCTTTAGTCCAAGGATTTCGGCGGGGTGGTTTTTGAAAGGGTAAAGGATGTGCCACTCACCTAGAAAAAGGATATGGAGTATTATGTTAGTAAGAAAAATGAGGAGAAAATAATAAAAAAAAGACAAAGACACCCTGCAGTTAAGCACCTTGCTACAAATGGGTGCTTATGCAGTTTATCCACCAAATAAAGCATCTTAGTACAAATGGATGCTACCCTTCCTTGCATCAAATAAAAGAACACCTCGTTACATATGGGTGTTCTATCCTCTAGAAAAGAGTTGAAAAAAATAGGGAGATAAAAACTAGGAATAAGAGACCCAGTGGTCTACCGGGGAGATATACATAAAAAGTGTTGACCTCGGGATAAAAAAATAGTGAGAAGAAATAAACCAAATCTGAGTAAGGCCAAGCTAAAGGCTTGAATTGGTATAACCTGGATTGGAAATTGATGTCTTAAGATCTGGATTTTTGCAACTTTGGATGCCTTTAGGACAATTCTCTTTACAAGCACGAATGCTTTAAAATCATAGCTACTGAACCTTTGTATTGGGTAGTGAAGCCTAAGAAATCGGGTTTTGAGGACTTACAGTTGAGGCCTAAAGGAGAAAGATTGACAAAACCCTAGGTCTAGAAGTCTGTCCTTGGTGCTGTGGGTTGGCAGATTAGGGTTTTACCACTCCGAGTTTGGTTAATAATGAGTGTCTGGCTAATTTACTAGAACTTGGGTTGATAAAAATCAGATTTCATAAACTTAAGGATTAACTTAAGCCTATTGAGTTTTTGAGTTAAAATTTAATTTCCAACTCTTGAGTTTTGTTTTCTTAAAACACTTTGAATTCTGAGTTTCTACGATTTAGAGTGATTACAGAGAATAAGTGGGTTTTTGGGATTCTAATTTTTGATAAAATTCCTGTTAAAAACTTTGTTTTTAATAGAGTGTGCTTTGAGAAGGGTATTTAAGGCTTTAAGTCTAAGAAAAGATATTTTCGCAAAATGCTCTGCATATTTATGGATATTTATTTATATATACGTAAAATTTAAAAAATTGAATATCCAAAATTTTGGCCTAAGCATTCCTCTACTTACTTTTTATTTATAATAATTTAAACCCTGGTGTTTAAATCATCATATTTTTGGTTAATTTTGCTAGGAACTAGCAAAACTTTGGCTTGAGGGTATGATAAGAGGCTCATCATGGCTTCTAATTACCCTTAATTAACTAATTTTCCTAGTTAATTAGCTGGCAATATGCATATATAAAGGTTAATTATATAATAAGAGACAAATCATTAAAGGACCTAAAATAAGTTAAAAATGCTAAATTATCAGCCAATTAATATTATTAATAATTTAATTAGTAAATGGACTTGAAATACCATTAATTAGCTACCTAATTAATATCTTATTTAACTTAAGTATAACTTAAGACCTAAGTCTTAAATAATTTAAGTTAATAAGTAAATAAATATGAATAAATGGGTCAAAAATGTAAATACATGGCTTTAATATAATATTTAGCTAATTTATAATTATATATAAAAAGTTGGAAAAGAATTAAATTAAAATTAACTTAAATGGTCTCTATTTACATTTTAGTTCCTATAATTCATTGCATATAAGTCCTTTCCTTTCACTTAGGTCCTTAGCTTTCCTCGCATTCAGGTCCCTACGAACATTGTCTTCTTCTTCATTTCTTCTTCAATCACTTGAACGACTGATGTTTGACGGTGATGTCACTCTTCGATGACCGCTCATCTGATGCCATTCCACCTTCAAGAAGCTTTTGAAGCTTGTGCTCACCACCTCAACTCCATCCACTGGTTTGGATTATTCATAAATCCTAATTAGGTATAGGCATTAACCTCATCGGTGTGGAAGACGACACCGGAGGTTAAGCTACACCTAGACGCAAATCCGTCTGGATTCAAGCCCCTTAGCCATTGCCGAACCCTATAAATACCCCTCGAACCCTACGACTTGAGTGGTTAGCTCCCTACCCTCTTCCCCAACTATAGCTATATAATAGGCTATTCTTCCTACTCCGACGACCATTTCCCATCTCTGTCCTATTCCTCCGATCATCTCCACTCGCTTCCGATCTCCGCCTTCATCCGTTGCATCCTTTAACGAAGTGCCGACGCCGGACTCCGCTTCCACGCCATGAAACCGCCCGCTGGAGCTCTTCCTTCAACCTTCTGATTTCATCCTCCGTTAAGAACCTTCGACGGAGACTCTTCACCTCCTTCGTCTAGGTAACAGTAGGATTAGGCTTTGGTAAGTGTAGCGTAGCTTGGTTCAGTAGATTAGGTAGTTAGTTAGGTTTAAATGTTCAATTTGTATGCCATCTTCCTTAGCTCCAGCGAGCTCTTTAAGCTCGTCTGGGCCACTCTTCTACCATTTTATGCACTGATCACCTTCCTCTCCTTATCATGATTTCATAGCACTGCTTTTCCCTCATTTTTATCAGCTTTAGCGCCTAATTCATCGCCACCTTCACCAGCGACCTCCGCTGTCCACGGTAGAGGTTACCGAGCAGAGACCACACCCAATTGGGGCCCTACATCACCTATACACTACTTAAGGGTCCCGTTCAACTTGTTAATTAAAGAAATAATCATCTATATGAAAAACGCTTAATTACATCTCAACTCTTGAGCTCACTGTCCATGGAGAGCTTAAAAGAGTTAAAACACTTAATTGATCACCTATAGACCATCTCTGAACACTACAGAACACTTCTCCTCACTTAATTTAGTGAGAGGATGTGATCTGAGTTCTAGCGAACTCAGATTACATCTTTTTTGAATTCGATGCTTAACTTGTGAATTGATCTCTAATTGCTTTAATTAATGAGTTCCTGAGGTTCCTTGTGATCTCAGGAAGCTCTTGAGACCCTTAATGGTCAAATTCATGAATATCTGCACTCTGTCAGTCACTTTCTGGGCTCACCGGAGCTCCGGCAAGCTCCGACGAGTCATTTTTGAGTTTCAGCCCTTGATAGGTCTCAAGGAGCTCCAGAATGTACAACTGAGGTTTATGGATTCTGATTTAGTGATTATTTTGTTGATTTATTACCTGGAGATCAGTAATGACCTCTGTCTTCTCCAACTTCGGCAAAGTTGGAGAGATCTCTCCACTAGGTTTCAGGCTTGACTTTTAGGTTTAGAAGCAAGAACAGAGCCTTTATACTTCATCTGTGATCTCTGATTCCTTCGAGAGTCTCTAGTTTGTTCTGTCGAACAAACCTCATTTCGTGTTCAGACGATGAAGTCCGGGTCCATAACGAACTTGACCAAAACTAGGTTTTGATGGCCTAAATCAATTTATGAGGAAAAATAGAACCGATCTAAAGTTTTAATTTGATCTGATTGAGCCTGATTTGGAAAGTCAACTATATGGCTATATTGATCAAACTCCAAGTCTAAAGTGATGACGGAGTGATCAATTCTATGGTTTAATTAGTTGAAATATTTTTTGGAATGATTTAGAGAGTAATAGAGTTGATTTCATTAAGTGTAATTATGGAATTTGTGAGATTCAAGTTGCTGTCAGTATGGGTTCATTTGAACCCATTACTGTGTTCTTCGAGTTTTTGGCGAGATTTAAACGTAAAATCCACCCAAATCAAATCATAACAACCTGCAAAGGTTGTTCAATCCTCTTTGTAAGGTTGTTAGCTCTTTGTCGAGCTGTTCAGAGCTCAAAATGGAGCTCTAAAGCTCCTTAACAAGGATCAGAAGTTTTTCCCTCACTCTGAAGCTTTTTGAAGCTCTCCTTCTTAACCATTAGGCATGGAATCACCTACTGAAGAAGCCCAAGACCTCATCTGGAGGTCAAAAGCTCTCCCCCAGGTCCTTAGACTTGATTCCATCATTTGCAGGCCATGATTGGCTGTGAAAACCTCCCAGCTTCGCCCTTCAAATCGTGAACACCAAATTGGTGTTATAATCCTGTAGAGCATCCAAAGGGCTTTCGATCGAGCCTTTGCTCGATCGATTTGGTGAACGAAGTTGGCTGGACTCATCGGCCGAAGTTTGACCAGAACTTGGGAAACAAAGTCCCACATCGATAACTCTGGAGCGCTGGCATTGGTATATTATGAAACGGTGAAGACGACGTTTCGGTCGTCAGCGCAGGGTGCGAAATGAAACTGGCATTGGGTGCGGATGCATGCGATGCACGTGCCTGTGCATGTGTGTGTGTGCTTGCACCAGTGGACGTGAGCATATGGGCCCATGAGTGGGCATGTGGGCCTAGGAGGCCGGGGATTGTGCATGAACTTGAATTGAGTAAAATCCACCAAGTAAAGAACTAGGCCCGAGCTCAAGTAGGGTCTGGTCCTGCCCATTGAGAGTTGTGTATCCCCGAATGAGCTTGGGCCGCCCATTAATAAATAATTTTTATAATTGAAGAGTTTAAGAGGAGAGCTTAAGCAAATTGGCTAAGTGTCGCAGCTAAGGCGTGAGAGAATAAAAAAGAGATCAAGGATAAAACAAGAGAAGAGGAGTTAAAGGGTTAAAGAAAGCTCGAGAGAGAGAGCACAACAAAAGAAGAAAAGAAGTAAGAAGAAAAGGGCTGAAGAAAGAATGAAGGAAAGAAATAGAAAGAGGAAGAATCAGACGTCTGTGCCTTTTATCAGACTTCCAATCTTCATTTTTAAGACGTCTGATTTGTAATTCATTGATATATCTTGTTCTCTCTTTTTGCTTTAAGTGATGAAATAAAGTCATTGTATTCATTTGTTTAGCAATTCTTACCTTAATCTTTTGTAATTAGCCATATTTAATATAATAAACATGTTTACTTGATTTTTAATGACAAATCATATGTGTAAATATGTTTTCTATTCATGGAATGTTGCATGTGCTAATTTGACAAATTCTTGTGAAATGTTCATAGGTTTAAAGTATTTCAATTTAATACTTAGTCAATTAATTAGTTCTTAATTATTCCTTAGCAATTAATGGTGAATTAAGATTAAGTTATGCATTCTAGTGAACGACCTGGACTCAACCAATTAAAAAGAACTTAAAATCTAAAATGTTAGGTTAACTTGACCTTATACTACACTCACGTCATTAATTCGAGTTAACTTAAGTTACTTTCTCATGCAATTAATTAAGCGTAAATAACTTAATTAACTGTGTTGAGGATTTAACCCATCACACCCAAGATCACAATCCGACAAACCAACACCACCATCACACTCCACTCCTCACGGCGGAGCTTGTGAACCTTAATTGGGGCTCTTAGCCTATATTCCTATCACAAGTACTCCACCGGAGCTCCGTCGTCGCCTCCGCCTACTTCGACGTCGACCGCTTTCCACCGACCACCACTCGACTTGCTATCTCTACCACTCGACATGGGTGGCCTTCAGGAGCAGAGTTGCACCCTCAATTGGACGGAAATGAAGAAGCAGCAACAACAATTTTGCCTCCAAATCATCAGCTGCGCCACACAAAGGAAGTTGGGACATTAGTTCCACATTGTGGGCTACGGATTGGGAGAAGCACATAAAAGGGATTTATCACATGGCTTCGTTGCCTCTTCACTTGGGGTGAGGTCCCCGTGCCACACTCTCTTTCTCACTCCTTGCTCACCACCCACAATCGGTGAGCCTGGATCCGACCTGGATCCGTTTACTCGATTAGTGACCCAATTAGAAGAAAATCTGAGGGTGGAGGTGGTTTTGCCTTGGGTTGTGTGCACTATTGCCTCAAGATTCGTGCCCACACACGCTAACACTTAGTCGTTTCAAGGTTGGTCTCTTGGCGGCTTGTGCTTGCCCTTATGCTTGTGCTGGGCATTGACTTGGGTACCCGTGGACTTATTGGCTTATTGATCTGACATGGATATTTGGTTCAAGACCACTATAGCGAAATTGAATTGGTCGATTACCTTGGAATATGTGCTTGATTGTGGGAATAACTTGGTGATTCAAATCACCACTTTTAGGATTTTAATCTTCTTTTTATCCCATTGACTTTTGAGATACTATTGCTATCATTGAATACATTTTTGAGTATATTATTCATTGGATATCTTTATTGTGATTAATCATTGTGCTCGCTTATTCCTTAGATTTCGACTAATGATTGGATTCGATATTTACTCCCTGCGAATGACCTTGGACTCATTTCTATTTTCGAGATTATAAATTTAAATGTCGTATCAATTTTCGTCGCTATACTATGACGCGTTATTTTCCTAAACACGACGATTTTCAACTCAATAGATTAGGTATGGGTTAAGATGGCAAATTGCCTACAGGTCTTTGATCAGGTGTAACCCCAATGTGATTTTGTAAATTGGTGACTACACGGGTTACCTCGATCATTTGATTTTTTCATACACTGCAAGGTCTTCATAACTTGGGTATTGATATCTTCTTGAGAAGGCCCAGGTGAAAAGTGATTTTACCCATAGATCCCATGTTGAAATTGCCTTTGGAAAGGAACCTTATTAGGGGCTTTCCAGGAGGGGTTAAGGTTATTCCTCCAATTTTGATTGAAGAGTTGGAGGAATTTCGAAAATGCTCTTAGCGAGCCAAAATGTTTTCAGTGGTCAGGCTGTAAGGATTTTGATTCAATAAATCATAAGTCCGAGTCAAATATGATGAAACCTCAGAAAAATAATTTTGCTCAGTTGGGACAGTAGTAATATTGTGGAAGTTCTTTTTTCATGGTGTTAGGGGGGGTAGATGTGGAGCCTGTTTATGGTTCAGCTTTTCCTCAATCTTTTTCTGGTGAATCTACACCTGATGCAGTCTTTGTGCAATCATATGAAGAACATCCTGGGTAACTGAATAGATGCAAATTTGGAGTCGATTTCATTAACTCCGAGTCTTGGGTTTGAATTCCTACCAAAAGTGTCCATTGATGCCAGATTGAATGAGTTTTCACTCATTTCTTTAAATAATTGGTAGGCACTATCAGTATCCTTATTAAGGAAATTGCCATCACATGAGGCATCTATGAATCGTTTCAATTGATCTTCAAATTTGTGATAGAAGATTTGCACTAACTGCCATCGCAGAATTTCGTGGTAGGGGAAACTCCTTAATAATTCTTGAAACCTCTCCCAAGACTCATGGAGAGATTCACTAGGTTTCTTCTGAAAGGTCGTAATAGATCTTTGCAAGCCATTTGTATGACCAATCGGAAAGAATTTCTTAAGAAAAGAGATTTTTAATTGCTACTAGGTAGTGATAGGATGACTAACCGTCTTGAACCAATAAGAGGCCTTATTTTTTACAGAGAGAGGAAAGAGTCTCATGAGCCACTGATCTTCCCGCACATTGCGGGAATGGGTAGTATGGGTGAGGATGGTTAGTTCCTCGAGGTGGCTGAAAGGGTCCTCTTTCAGGAAACCATGGAAATGTTTAATTAGGTTTAGGATGTCATGTTTGATCTTGAAATCCCCTTCAGGTATCACCACCCCAGGTCTCTTCTCATAATTGGAAGGATTATAAAAATCCTTAAGAGGGACGAGAGGTTCCCGAATCCCTACAGGACCCGAGATCCTGTAGGTTCCCGAATCCTTAAGAAGGTGGTTGATCCTACCTTCGGTTGGCTAGATTTGTGACAGATTTGTGACAGTCTTAGTCAACTGTCGTTGATTAACTTGAAGTTGAGCCAATTGCTCAACCAACATAAGGAGAGGATTGGGTGGATTCTGATTTTGTCCTGGCTGCTCTGGATTTTGAAGATTTCGTAATCCCAATTTAGGGATAGGAATATCAGGCTGAGGTGGAAAGTTAGGCACTTGGGGGTTAGGTTGAGTGGAGGAAGAAGTGAAGTATTTCTAGACCTATTTTGATCGTTTTCCATTTTTTAGTAGAGGAATGAAAATAAACAGAAGAAGAGGAAGGTCATTTTGTGCGGAGGGCCAAATCAAATGATCCCTCAAAGTGTGGATTTTAAGACCAACACATGTGCATACGCTTAGAAGAACGGAGAGGAGAGACGGGACAAGTTGAGAGAGAAGTGTGCAATCCAAGCAATCAAAAATTAAGCCTCACTTAAGGTTGACTTCTTAAGAAAAACCTTAAACTTGGGAACCCAAATATCAAGAAATCAATAATTAGGCTTGCTTCCCAAAATTAACCTGGCCAGACTAGAGAGGTGGCTTAGGCCCAAGCGTGTCTCGAAAATATCACCAGGGGCTTGTATAAACTCGTACCTATCGTTTGACTCCCCTCCTAGTCTAACATCACATTTGATTAATGGAATTAGGAATAATTTGAGATGACTTCAAACTCAGATATCAAGCCTAAAATTGGATGAAGTCCTTAGTGGTTAAGTGACCACAAATTTTAGTTAGGCTTAGGAACTTCAAGTGTACGAAAAATGAAGGGCATTAATTGGGGTGATGCCTGATTATTTCCTTTTTTGTGTGTGCGAATTTTGGCGTGAATGTGATGCCTAAAGCCAAAATAGTAGGGTTTGGAAACAGGGATTAAATGAATTGATTTTTAAGGTTTGACAAAGATTTATAGATTTTAGGATTCTCACTGTTTATGGCTTCAAACAAGTTTGAAAATGCTTCACACAATATTGCAATCAAGTTTGGAGTTGGTGAAAGCCAATTCCTTTAATTGATTGTGTGACTAAGAGAGAAAATCAAACCCTAAGGTAGAAATCCTTTGTATGCAACTCCTAAAATGAGTCTGTTTTTGAAAATCTTTTTAGGTGGTGGTCTAAAAAAGACAAACAACACCACCACCAAATAGTAAATCAAACAAGGAATCCAAAAGTGATTTTTTGAGATTTTTTAAAACTATTTGATATTTTTTTGGAATTTTTTTCTATACTGGTGTTAAGAATCAGAAAAGATAGATTTGAAAAAATTGATTATGCAGAAACCTTAAATAATCTCTTAAATTTTTGAGAATTTTGTGTGATATAGATTTTCTCAAGGATTCCAAAAATACAAATTTCATCCAAATCTGATAAGTAGAAAATTTTATAAAATTCGCGGACAAGAAAATGGTAAGGAATTAGGTTTTAACCCCTCTTCAGTCCACAAATTTTCAATTTTTTCTAGTTATCCAAAGCTTCTGAAATTTGGAGGGTAAGTTCCTGGCTTAAAGGGGCTTCCTTGGGCAGAGTTTGAAAATTTTAGGAAGCCTCTTAGTACCCGAACTTGATTTTTGAAAATGAAGACAGAAGTCTAGATTTTCAAAAATTCGACACCAATAAGAAAAAGGTGGTGGAGAAATGAATCAATCACGCATACAAGTGAATTTTAGGGTTCCACCACCCCAAATTTTTCTTGTTTTTGTGAGTTTTTATATTTAAAAGATTTTTTTAGATATTTTTGTGATTTTTGATGGCGTTTTGGCTAGGGTACTTACTTGAAACACGCTGGAAGAAAAGGTTACTTGAATCTTCTGCTCTAAGTGATTAAACTCTAAGTGGTTAAAATCCCGCTCCCGTTCCTAATTCACACCTGAAAGAAAACCAAAACAAAGGGAGTGAAGACTGAAATAAAGCAAGAGAGATAAAATGAAAAAGAAAGTCGTGCCTCCCCGGTAACAGCGTCAAAAAGTGATACGAAAAATATGCGATTTTGTAAAAAGTAAGTTTTGAGTCGTTACAACATGTATAATTCAATCAACTTTTAAATTTATATTCTTAGATAACAGGAGTATCTAGGGTCATCGAAGGAGGCAATTTTAGCTTTCAAAAGTGTTTTCTCTCTTGCTTTCTCAACTCTCCTTTTTATTTTTTCAGTTTTGATATTTTTCTAGGGTTTTAGAAATAATCAGGGCTAAAGAAATGTAAAATATGCGGAATTAACTACACCTAAGTGATAGGAACTAATCCCTCTTTCTAATCTCACCCTAGGTAATTGTGCCTAGAGTAATTAGAAAGATGGAGGGTGGGTGCACTAAGAAAAAAAAAGTAACAACTTGGAATTGAACACACAAAATGAAAAGGTGAGAAAAGCTTTTTGTATTATTAGAAATCTCAAGTTACAACTAGATGAATGCTTGGAATTAAAATCTAGCTAATACTACATGATGAAGATGAAGAGGAAGATGAAGAAGAAGAAAAGATCCTCTAATGGAGCTTGAGAAGGGCTTCACTCCAAGTACGGCAGCTCCCACACTTGAAGAAGATGTTCTCTCGCTTTTCTGCTGGATGATGATGTGCTTCTTCTTACAAGTACTCCTTCTTTTGTTCTCTCCTCAGGGTGGATGTCCACCCTAGCTCCTCCTCCTTTGCCTGGGCAACCCCTTTGGTTGATGAACACCGTGACTTGGTCCAAGGAAGAAGGAAGAAGAGTGTTACAACTTGGTTCTCGAATCCCTATAGGACCCGGGATCGGCTCGACTCGACTGATCTTAAGACCCAGTCGTTCAACAAGAAATAACCGAAAAGCAGGAAAATAAATCACATTCACTATGCAAGGTAACTAACAGTAAAATAGTACAGCCAGTAAAGGAAGTAAAAGTTGCTAAACAGTACATACCACCACAACAACAGGAAAGTAGAACAAAAGTACAGTAACAAAGTCTGAAACTCACTAACAGAAAAGGAAGTATAACAATAGTAAGAAACTACTGCTGGGCTCGACTGGGCCCAGCACCCTTTGCAGCCGGTAACTCGGGTTGCTCAACTCCTGGTCCTATAAAGGGTTATGAGAAAACGGAGTCAGCAAATGCTGAGTAAAGTGGTAACCAGACTATTTAAAGCAATAAAAGCTAACAGGTAAATTTATCTTTTCCAATTATTTTAATTTACAAGTAATTCCTTTTCACCCCATTGGTTTACTTTTAGATTTCTTTCCTGATCTCGCAAGTTCCTAGTGGGAACGATCTTGATTGTAGTCTTTTCCGAAGAGTAGAAGGCATGCGTGGTGCTCTCTTGCACGGGAGAGTCCCCCGTGGTAATCCTACACCCAGTCAACCACCCTGAGGTCACAGACAGACGTAGCGGTGATTACGGCATGCGCGATAGGCGCACGGGTAGCTACCCCGCACTGGCATGCGGTCAGTCGTTTCCGCTAGTGGGTACGCCCAAAGTACAACATGGCATAGTATAGGGCTTAGCCCTCTTAGCAACAGGGGTCTAGCCCCTCAGAATCAAACAGGGGTCTTGCCCCTCCACAGTTCGCGCACCTTCGTCTGACTACCTCTGTTTGCCCAGTGGGCCTAAACAAGTCGGTGTAGGGTGGCTAATTGAACCCTGGGCCCCGTGGGGTGGTTAGCTCCCTCCCTACACTAGTAGCTCTCCCCGATACCGTGTACGCGAGGGCCAACAGAAGTCGGTGTAGAGTGGCCATTCCTGACCCTAGGTCCCAACCTAAGGGCGGCTAGCTCCAGTCTACACTAAAAAGGGGACAGTCGCTCTCCTTGGTTCCACATACGCAAGGGCCAGCACACTTTCCACTCACATTTCCAGATCTTTCCATTCATCCACAGGAGTTCTACTCCTAACTCCCCATAGGGTTTATGCTCATATTCATCATATTATTCCATACCAGGTTTCATCATTCACAATTCCATTCTCGTATTATACACATGCAGCTTGTATTTCCACAATTTAACATATGCAACAAGTGATTTCATAGGTAATTGTTTAGTTATCTCAGACATTTCATATTCTAACAGGCAGCTCGTATTTATTAGCATGCAGTTGTTTACAATTCAGCTCATTTATTTATGACTGCAATTTCAATCATGCATACAAACAGTGCAACTATTTCTTGTCCTAGGATTCATGCCACATCCTAGGTTTCTAGTTATCTAATTATCATAGATGCATTCATATTTTATAAGTAGAACAGAGGGGAACCACTCTACCAGACAATCCGGGAGTATTGGGGGCTCGAACTGCAGGCCCACATGCCTCTGCAAGCCCCAGACACGCAACAGATCGAAGTCCTATACCAAGGAACATATCACAACGGAACATTTAGAACAATATATAAAGGTTTCTAACATGTAGAGGAACTCACAAGGAAACCACAAATATTTCGTTTGCGTAAAACGGACTCCGATCGGACCCTAAACGAGTCGAAAATAAGTCTGCAGACTCAAATCAGACGTCTGGAACCAAGTCCAGACATCTTAAAAGTCACCAGAGTTTTACCTCAAGTCCCTGTGTTGACCTCAGACGTCCTGGACTCCTCCGCGATCGTCTGGACCCAGCTCCATACGTCCGACCTATCCTCCAGTCGTCTGGGAGTGCCTCCGGTCGTCTGGTAAGCTGTCTAGATGTCCGAAAAGTGTGGGAGGGTGTGCCACACACCTTCCCAAAGCTACTCCTGCGCACAACAGAGCAACGCAACCTTTTTTAGCCCAACAAATCGTCTCTGCAGTGCGGCCTGCATGGCCGTAACCGCGAGAAGGACATACTTGCGCGAATACTCGCTTTCAGACGTCCGGTGTCGTCACCAGACGTCTAGATCATTGTTTGGAAGGCACTCCGGATGTTTGATACTGGAAAAACTCCAGTATCAAAACGTGCTCCCACTTCTCTCGCCGTGCTCTACTACGACTCCTCTCACTCGGTTGTAGCTCCGACCGCTGCAGGAAGTCGGGGACGACGCCCCGACGCTCTCCTCCTCCCGCACGCGCCTCGGCAGCCATGCGACTCTCCGGCGAGCTCCCACGAAGCTCGCGAGCTTGACCTCCTCCTCCTCCTTACACCACTCCTCCTCACTCTTTCTCCCTCTCTCTTGCGTGCCTCCTCACGGTAGTAGAGTGGGGAGTAAGGTGGTGGTGATGGAGTGGAGAGGAGAGGATGGGGGGGCACTTATATAGGCAAGGTGTTTAGGGTTTGACGGGGAAAAGGCAAGGAAGAGAGAGAAGGGGAAAAGGGTCTGCGCGCTGGCTGCGCGCAGAACCAACTTCGGGTATAGATTTTGCAATTTCCAGACGTCTGGACAGACATTTGACTGACAGTCCAGACGTCTTAAAGGGCTCAAAACAGAATGGGTCTTTACAAAGAGGAAGGCACCAAGGGATCAAGGAATTCTCCCTTAATCTTCTTCTCCTTGTGTCCTCCGTTGGATGGCTATAGTGATAGGTATATCTAAGAATTTATGTAGCCAAGGGTGGGTTTATGATGGTGGTCAGTGGTGTATTTATAGAATGAATGGGAAGGGTTGGTGCCAACCTTGGTGGGGCTTAGGGTTAAGGTGGTGTGGGATGAGATGGAGGGTGGAGATATGGTTTGGAGATGGTGATTGTTGGATGGAGGGTGGAGGTGGTTTGGGGCCACCTTAAGAAGTGTATGGAAGGGTAGTTTTGTAGGGTTGGCGCCAACATTTGTATGGTTAGGATTAGGATATCTTTGGTGCGAAAGATGGATAATGGAGATGGAGTTATAGGGGGTAGATGTAGGGTGGATATTGGGCCTTGTGTTGGCACCAAGATGAAGGGATGTAAGGTCATTTTGGCGCCAGCCATGGGGTGGTTAAGGGGTGAAGAGGCACTGCTTTTTGGCACCAAGAGTGAAGGATGCAAGGGAGTGATGTTGGCGCTAAAAGTAGGAGGTTGTCTTAGCTGGTGTTTAGGGTTAGGTGGACGGCCATGAGTAGGAAGCTTAGGTGGAGCTAAGCTAAGCTAGCTTAGCTAGTAGATGAGTGGAGGATGAGCTAGGGTTTTGGCTGGTTTAGAGGAGGAGTTGAGCTGCAAGTCTTTCTGGGGTTGAAAATCCACTGAAGATGGCTACATCTGAGCTTAATAGCTAGCTAGTTCTTTGCTAGATACTAAGCCCAGCTAAATTGAGCTGGCTTTTGCTGGTGTGAGCTGAGGTAAGTTGAATCTGGTCTTTTTGAAGGCTAACTAGCTAGCTAAGTTAGCTAGCTTAGGTCAGGTAGCTAAGCTCAACTGAGTTGAACTGAGTTAAGTCTTTGGGAGCTGGAGTTGAGCTGGCCTGAGTTGGTTGAGGACTTTTTTAGCTGACTAGGCTTAGCTAGTTGATGGCAGTAGCTAAGCTTGATCAAGTAGAGCTTCCATGGACTGAAAAAAGCTGGGAGGAGTTGAAAGGAGCTGGGTTCAGTTGGCCTGAGCTGCCATCCAGCTAAGGTGGGCTGAATCGAGTTGAGATGAGCTAGACGTAGCTAGGTTGAGCTGGGATGAGCTGGAATTAGCTGAGATCGAACTAAATTGAGCTTCTCTTTCATCTTCTGCCTTTCTCAATGCCAGCATTTATGGGATATTCTAAATTTGTTCATCCCTGACATTGAAATAAAGATGTAAAAACAACAAAACAATGCAATGCATGCCTATCCTAGGAAATGCTTAAATGCAACCCAATACCATAATGTACATTGGAAATCCAGGGAACTAGACATGATTTTTAGGTTAAGAATGATGATAAACTGGTGTTTATCACTTAACCCTAGCCTTCATCCTAAACCTAGCCTTGAAAACTTAGCTCACACTTTAGTGACACTAGCTCAATCCTAGTTCTAATCCTATTTTCTAGAAGCCTTTACCTTATCCACATATGTCACATAATATTTTTACACTAATTTGCCAAAAATATTGTTTGAAATTAATTGATAACATGTGGCAATCAATTTAATTAGGTTTCAAACACATCCCATGATTTTAGCAAATCAAGATCCAAATCTCAATCCTAATTCCAAAATTCGTGACAGCTTGACACACCTTCAGTTTGTTGGT
Organism: Thalassia testudinum; assembly: GCA_037157565.1. Taxonomy (NCBI): domain Eukaryota; kingdom Viridiplantae; phylum Streptophyta; class Magnoliopsida; order Alismatales; family Hydrocharitaceae; genus Thalassia; species Thalassia testudinum. Next base: position 827,571 of record JAZHRO010000061.1, read on the forward strand.
CATAACTTTACCATTTTAAATCCAAATTGAGTGATTCAAGTTGCATTTGAAATCTAATTTCAAGGGACATAACTTCCCTTCTATGTGCAACTTCAAATTCGAAACATATAGAGGCTAAAAATTGAAGACAATTATGGATTCCTAGTTTCCTATCTAGATAAATCCTAAACCTAAACCTAATTTCCAAAACCTAAACTTATTCCTTTGCCACCAAGACACCTATAGGCGTCCACCCCCTCCCCTTGTGCCTATATAAATACCACATGGCCTCCATTAGTTGCATATAACTCTCCTTCTTCCTCCTTAGGTCTTATTCTACCTCCTTAGCCTCATCTTCCTCCTCCTTTGTTCTTCTTCTTCCTACCTCAACATTCTTCTTCCTTCCCCTCCCTCTCCCACTATCTTCCTACACCTTCTAATTAGCTTTTAGCTTACCTTAGTTGTTTAGGAACTCCCTCCTCTAGTTTGGTTCTCCCTTACCTCCACCTTCTATCTCAGGTTCTTCTTCTCCAGGATCTTCTTTGACTTCTTCCACGACTTCTCCTCCAGCCTTCTTTTGAAGCTTTCCACTACCTCTAGGGCCTTGTGGAGGGTCTCTCCTTCGGCCGTCTCGAGCTTCCTCACATTCATCATCTCTATGGCTACTTATTCTCTAGTCTCTCTCTTCTACTTCTTCTTCGTTGTATCTGTGAACTCTATGATTGGTAGAAATATTTTTATATTTATGTTTTCATCTCCCTCTACTCTATTTTCTTGCTAGTTAGTTGTTTACATGCCTTATTATTTTGAAAACTCCAAAAAAGTGTGGTATGCGTTAAGTTTTTGCAATTTACATCTCTCCTTCAAAAAATTCAAAAAAAAAATCCTACATACTTAGGATTAGTTAGGAAGCAACTCAACCAAAAGCCTCCTTGACATACGACCTAGACTCCCATGTATTGCGTTTTTAATCCATTACTAGTTCAAAAAATTAATTTTGAGTGATTACTTGCGCTACGACAACATGATTTAACCTTAAATAAGTTTTGTACATCACTTTTTGGTACCGTTGCTGGGGATAAGTGCATAATTTAAAGGGATAACATGCTTAATGTTGTTAGTTTTTTAGCATTATTACATTATATATAGCTCATCTTAGGTCGCAATTGCATGTAGGTATTTGAGAATTAAGAAGAGTCATTTAAGCTTGATATATTATATTTACTCATGTGGAACTATTGTATGTGTTTAGATTGGGTTTATACTGCTTCATTTTACATTAATTAAATACCCATCTAATTATGCATTATTTCGTACTCTCGCAGAAACATATTTAGTATTTTTCTTTGGTGGAAGAGCACGAGATAAGGAGGTCGGTGGTGAAAATGAAGATCAAAATGGAAGTATATGCTAAATAGTATAGAAGAAAAATAAAATAAGAGAAAAAAGAAAGGAAAGAAAATAAAATTAAAAAATAAAAAGATCTCTCTCAACCAATTCCCATGTCACTTGCCTTTCCTTATTCGTAAATCCTGATTTCTCACCCTTGCCATTCACGCATTCCTCCCTTTCTTTTTCTTGATGAGCGGAGCTCAAGTTACTTCATTACTTAGTAAGAGCAACATAAGAGAGATGGAGTTTGGAGGGTTGGTGCTACACCAACTCCCCTCCAACCCTTCACTGGTACAAGAAGTTGCAAGTACATGGGCAAGAAACACTTCTTCTCTAGGAACATTTAAGAGAAAGGTACTATGTAAGGAAGAAAGTAGTGCCAGACACTCCTTTAAAATTGACCTAGAGGCGCAATTCGGTGGTTGATTGCCTGAAACCATCTCTACAGCATTGAAGCAATCACTCAAAATATTTGATGAATAGCAGCTGTGGGTATCTGCCAATTCCAGTCCACATGCAATGGCAAAGATTTTATATTCTTCAGGGCTTATAGCTTTCACTTGACGCGCTTCAGCAGCCATGAAGATGTTCCCTGGGAATAGGAAAACTACATCCATAGAAGCCTTGCCATTTACATATGAACTATCAACTAGTATTAGAAGGTCTTCATCAGGCATTGGAGCCTTATGTTGTTCAGTTGTCTTCGTCTGTTGAGGCTAGGGGAAGTTTATATTAGCCAAACAATTCTGGAAGAGAACGGTAGGATTAGGGGAGGTGCCCAAGTGTTTTGCCTCGCATATTGCAAGCCATATTTTGTGCATCAAGTGGCACGCCAGTCTGAATGTGGATTCGTCTTCTGCAAGCTGGGTGAAAAGGAATTTTGGAAGATCCATATCCAATTTATCCATTTGCAGACCAAGTTGAAACCAAGCTGCCCGAGCACAGTGGCATTAAGAAAAAAGATGTAACTTAGTTTCCAAACATGTGTTGCATAGGGGGCATAATTCTTGGTATAAGGGGATTCTCTGCTAAATCACTTCACCTAGAGGGAGAGCGTTTTTTATGAAATGCCACATGAACATTTTCACTCTTGGTGTCAATAGTTTGTTCTTCCATATTGCTTTGCAGTATATGTCCTCTTCCATCTGAGAATGGTCTTCATCAATTAAAAGCCTTCTATATGTTGTTTTAACTAAATAACTTCCTTTGGGGTTTGGTTTCCAAATCAATTCGTCATTCAAACCCCAATTAACCTCGGCCTGAAAGATATGCTGCTGTATTTCAGGGGGAAAATGTTAGGTAATCATTTCATGTGTCCACCTTCCTTCCTCATCCAATAATTCAGCCACTAAATGGGGGCTGTATCTGGTGAATTCAGTTGGGTAGATGGGTGCATCCAAAGATGGGATCCAAGAATCCCTCCATATTTGTATGTGCTCTCCATTGCCAATTAACCAAAGAGAGTTATTAAAGATAGTCTCCTTCAGTGTCAATAACTCTGCCTAAAGAGTAGAGGAATTTCCCTTTCCGTAGGCCCCCCAGAAATCCATGAGGGAAATACTTTGCTTGTATGATATTCCCCATAATCGTACTCTCCCCATTGATGATTCTCCAAGAAGAGCAGCATTAAAAGTTGTAGTTTTCTTGATTCCAATCCCCCCTTGATCCTTGGGTAATGCAATGCCATTCCAAGCCTTTATATACATACGTTTGCTTCCTTGATCAAAGCCCCACCAAAAATTTCACAAATGGGCATCCATGTTCTTACATGTGCGTGATGGTAATTTTGCCACACTCATGAGATGGATTGGAATGGAGGACAGAGCAGATTGAATGAGGACTGTTCTACTTGCTTGTGAAAGGTTTCTGTATAAGATGTGTTGGTGTAGCCTTCCTTGAGCTCCTCCATCCTTGATTGGGTAACCCAGCTAGAATTCTTCAAAGAAATTTTGATGTATATCTAGCACCTCCTTGGTCATTTGCATATCCCCATCTGAAGTACTTTTGCTGAAAAATAATTTGGACTTGTGATAATTAACACGTTGTCCTGAGAATAATCCATAGTAATCTATTAGTCTGATGATTTTAATGGCTTCAAAAGGGTTGGCCATTCCAAAAATCATGGTGTCATCCGTGAACATTAGATTAGTGACAGCGGGGGCCCTCCTCATGACTTGATATCCATTGATGCAACCTGAAAGTTGAGCTTGAACTAGCAAACGAGACAGAAATTCAGTGCAGAGAATGAATAAAAAAGGTAAGAGAGGACATCCTTGACGTATTCCTCTTTTTGGAGCAATTGTAGTGGAGGGGACACCATTGACAAGTATAGCAAGGTTAGGGGTTGTAATGCCAAATTGGACTAATGCAATCAAAGTCCGAGGAAAATTTAATTGTTGTAGCAAATCTAAGACAAACTTCCATTCGATGTGATCAAAGGCTTTCTCCATATCCAATTTAATAGCCATATAAGATTTCTTCAATTTCCGAGTTAACATAGAATGAATGATTTCCTTGGTTGAAACAATATTGTCTGAAATTTGGCGTGCTCGTAGAGAGGCAGTTTGATGAGGGGAGATAATTCTGAACATGACTTTTTTATTCTCACTGCCATAAGCTTTGCAATTACTTTATATAAAGTGTTTGTTAAACTGATCGACCTGAAATCCTTGGGTTGATCCACAACCTTGCCTTTGGGGACTCATGCAATATATGTAGAGTTAAGTTCGTGGGGAAAAGAACCTTTAGTAAATGCATCTTGGACAAGAGAGATAATATCTTTTGCTAGAATATCTCGAACTGTGCTAGAAGGAGGTAGCTTTAAATCCATCAGGGCCTGGGTATTTTGCTGGCTTTAAAGAGAAAAGAGTTTGCTTGATCTCCTCACTGTCTGGAATGTGGGTTGCAAATGAGAGTTCGTTAGGAGTTAATTTATCTGCCTCATTAAATATAATTGGAGTGCTGCGTGTGCTGACAGCAAGGCCAAATGAATTGGTGAAGTGCCTTACAAAGCAAGCCACAATTTCATCTTCCTTCCCTGTGTAGGTGCCATGTTCCAAATGTAGCCAAGATATATAATTCTTTTTCTTTCTATTGAGACCATAGAGGTGGTAAAATTTGGTGTTTCAACCCTCTTCATGCAGCCATTTGTGTCTTGACCTCTGGTACCAGAAAATCTCCTCGATGAGGGTTTTTTCATACTCAAGCTGAAGTTGTTTTTCCATCTTTATGGACTCTTGGGTTGGCGTCTAAGTTTTAATTTGGATCATTTTTTCTTCAATTCTAGTCTTTTGCACTTTCCAATCCTTTATCACCTTTGCAACCCATTTAGATAAGGTTGATTTAGCCCCCTTTAGCTTGCCTGTGATACAACGCTCTTGTTTTCTTTTTCCTGCCACACCTTTTTTATGACTTCTTTGCATGATTTTTCTTCAAACCACCATTGCTCAAAATGCCAAGGAATCTTCTTCTTCAACTTCCTTGCTAGTTTAACAAGAATAGGAGCGTGGTCATTGCCCAGTGCAAGCAGATGTAGTACCCCTGCAGTGGGAACAGGAAGAGACCAATCGCTTGAAACAAAGTCGATTAAGTCTCTCTCTTATGAATCCCTGCTTCTTCTATTAGACCAAGTGTATGCAGGTCCTGCGTATCCAAGGTCCATCAAGCATAGGTCTAAGATAAACTTGCGCCAATAAGCAAGTTCCAATGGTTTGCACTCTAAGCCTCCATTGTTGTCACAATAATTTAAGATAGTGTTAAAATCCCCGATTGCCAATTAGTTTTGGTAACCAGCAGCAATATTGGCCATTTCCTCTCATAATATCTCCTTCTCTTCCCTTTTATTGGTGCTCCATACACACATAACAGGGTCCAGCTTTCCACCCCTAATTTGGACACTTCAGGTAGGATGCAATTGGAGTTAGAAAATATCAATTGGCAATTCACACTAGACCAAGAGAGAAAGGCCCCCAGCTCTACCTCTTGCATCTTCATGAAATAAAGTATAATTTTGACATCTTCTTCTAATTTTCTGTAAATGACACCTCTGACAGTGGGTTTCTGTTAGAAAAAAATAGACGGCATGACAGATTGAGGAGATTCTGCAAGTGACGAAAGGCAGAGGCTCTCCTCATACCCCTGCAAGTCCAAGCCAATATACTCGTTCGGCCTCGTGCAGCTGTTGGGGGTCAGCTGCCAAAGCCCCGTTAGGTGTGTCAAGAGCTTGTACACCAGTTTCAATGTGACTACGTTTACCAATAGGCTGAGTGTAACATCTTCCATTACCACATCTTCCAGATGTCTTCTTTTAGCTGCAACCTTCTCGTAAACAAAATTCCTGGCCAAGTCAAGGTGCATTTTCCGCACATGGACCCTTTTGGATTTGGGTAATTTTCTTAGACCAGGAAGACGGGAGGGGTTTAATTTGAATTCCATCAGGTTGGTATTTTCAAGGTGGCTCAGATGTGGTTTAAACTATAGGTTGGTTTTTGTAATAGGGTCATGTTCATGGGAGGATTCAATGGGTAGGAGCATTTTGTTTGAGTTAATTGTTTCGTTTGATTCAATAATAGAGACAGGTATTTCAAAGAGGGCTCTGGTATCTACAACTTCACCTTCAGGCTTTGCCATTACGAGAGCGGACTATTTTTCAGTTGGTCCATCACTTCCAGGTTTAAAAGAAATAGGGTTAGGGGTCCTCCCTTTCTAATTTAACGCATGTCCTCTTCTTTCCCAAATCATGCACTGAGGCCTACGCAATCCTCTTTCCTAATCCATGCAATGCCGTTCCCCTCTCATTATTACTCTCTCGATCTCTCTATTTATTTGACGATCTTTTTCTCTCAATCTCTATTCCCTCTCCCTGTCTTGCTCTCTATTTCCTCTCTTGATCCCGTTCCTCCCTCTCTCTTATTTTCCACGTAGCCACCCACCCATCCGTTCCCTCTCTTTCTTCTCTCTCCCCGTCTCTCGCACATAACCTAACACCCCCTTAGCTCTCCCTCCTCACGACCAACGCTCCCGTTCTCCTATCCTTCGTTTCCACTGTCGACCGCACACTCTGATTCTCTCTCTGACGCACGGCAACAACGTGACACACGCTCTCTCTACTTTTGACGAGCTCTCCTCTCTAGCCCGAGCGTAGACCCACACCTCCAGCCTCCTCTCCTCTACGACGAACTCCTCCGGCTCTCCTCCTCTTGTTCTCTTCCGACGACAGGTCGTCCTCTTCCTCTTCTTCTTCTTCCTCCTCCTCCTCTCACCATCTTTTCTTCTCAAACACCTCTTCTCCTTCGTCACCTTCTCTTCTTCCTCCTCCTCTTTCTTCTCTTACTCGTTCTCTTCTTCTTTCTTCTCCACGTTTCTCTCTCTTCTTCTTTCTCTCCCCTCCACATTCTCTCTCCTCTTTCTATCTCTTCTTTACACCATCAACACCATCTTCTTCTTCCTCTCATCTTACACCACTTTCCATCTCTCTTTCTCTTACTCTTTCTCTCTCTACACACTTTTTCTCTCTCTTCCTTTCTCTCTCTACCCATCCATCACGCCCACCAACACCTTCACCCACCCACACAATTTTCGCACTTTCTCTCAGTTGTTTCTTTCTTGGTTGCAGGTGGCTTGGCGATTCCTGCATGTTCTCGCATCTCGAGCATCTTCGCATCTTCCCTCGTGTTCTTGGCGATTCTCGCGCATCTCTGCATTCTTGCACATCTTCTTCGTGACTTCTCTAACTTCTCACCTCCGAGCACGTATTTCATCGACGACACCCTCCACCCCCTTCACCACCTCACTGGATTTCTCCTTGAGCTTTGCTCACTCTCTTACTCCCTTCTTTGTTTTATTCTCTATTTTCTTTATTTATGTATTATTTTGACTTTCTAGTAGTAATAAAATTTCTTATTTTCATTTAAGTGTTCTCTCCATTGTTGTCTCTATATTTGGTCTGTTTACTTGCTTTTATTATAAAAAAATCTAAAAAAAAGTTGGCTTAGTTAGGATAGAAAATATTTAGATATCTCTACCTCCATGTGACATGACCTGTACTCCTGTTATTATTCTCATATTTTGCGAAATGATTTTATAAATTTAAACAACATTGTTTTGCAACTACGTATGCAACGATAGATTTATCCTTAAGGTTACACAAAACTCACTAAAGGTTAAATCGTGTCATTGTAATGTTAGCTACATGACCACTCAAAATTAATTTTCTGAACTTGTAATGGATTTAAAACATAACACATGGGAGTCCAAGTCATATTTTAGAGAGGCTTTTGGTTGAGTTGCTTCCTAACTAATCTTAAGTAGGTAAGAATTTTTTTTGAATTTTTTGAGGGGGAGATGTGAATTTGCAAAAGCTTAACATACTACACTTTTTTGGGGTTTTCGAAATAATAAGGCATGTAAACGACTAACTAGCAAAAAAATAAAGTAGAGGGAGATGAAAATATAAACATAAATATATTTCTACCCATCAAAGAATTTATAACTACAACTAAAAAGAAGTAGAAGAGAGAGAGTAGAGAAGTAGCCATAGAGATGACAAATGCAAGGAAGCTTGAGACGGTTAAGGAGAGCTCTACCATAAGTCCCTAGAGGTAGAGGAAAGCTTCAAAAGAAGGTTAGAGAAGTCACGGAAGAAGTCTAAGAAAAACTTGAGGTAGAAGGTGGAGGCAAAGAAGAACCTAACTAGAGAAGGGAGTTCCTAAACAACTAAGGTAATCTAATTAGAAGGTGTAGGAAGAAGGTAGGAGAGGGAGGGGAAGGAAGAAGAAGAAGGTGGAGGTAGGAAGAAGAAGAATAAGAAAAGAGGAGGAAGAAGAGGGTAAGGAGGTAGAATATGACCTAAGGAGGAAGGAGCAAGAAGGAGAGTTGTATGAAACTAATGGAGGCCATGTGGTGTTTATATAGGCACAAAGGGAGGGGGTGGACGTGATGGGAACACCATTATGGGTCCTAACTAGCTACATTTAGGCAGGTTTGATTGATAAAAGCTCCTACCTAATCATCTGAGGATCACAACTCCTTGTCATTTTGATTTGAAGAGAGAACTGGGAATCAGGGTTAATTATGTAATTTTAACAGCACATCATAAATACATAATAACCATGGGGTCACTTAGGGGTTAAATAAAGGTCAAATGAGCTCAAAAGATCAAGAAGTGGGACCATACTGACAGAAACGAGGTTTCACGTATTTCGAGAGAAGAAACAATACACAAAATCCTAATTATCAGCCTCACTTAAATTGAGGAGGTTATGGACTGGATAAAATTTATTTAAACCTCCTAAAATTCATAGAAAAATATTCTAAGAGGTTTGGTACCCTTCGTTTGACCATTTGAACCTATTTTGACATAAAACAGAGTTTCAGATGGAAATTTATCCTGATTTGGGTTTCTGTATAAATTGCTCAGTCAAACATGATCAAAACTCAAATCCAAGTTTACCATTAGATTCCTTGGGTCCAAATTAGGTTAAGGTAAAAATTTAGGCCCAATTAGAGTCCATCTTGACCTAATTTGCATTTCAACCCCTTAAAACTCTATTTCTTACATTTAACCCCTCAAGTTTCAAGTTTATTGTGTTTGGGTCCATAACTTCCCATCATTTTCTTCACTTAGGCCTCTGAAGTCATGACTCGTGTGAACAGCATCCCGCTGACCTTCAATAAGAGATTTCTCCTCTAATCTAAGGAGGAATCGCTCCAAATTTGGAGAGAACAATTGCCAGATGATCCCTCTCGTTTGAATGTGATCTTGAGCTCTGATTTGAAGACAAGAGCTCAGGCAAGCTCGAAGAATCCACGAGGAAAGACCAAACTAAATCATGAGAAATATGCGACGAATTTCCTAATAGAGCTTAATTTTGAGCTCTATGAGAGCTCTCCTAGGTTCCAAGCTTCTCAGCCAAGAATCGACCGGGAATACCCTTTTCCTCCTCTTTCTGGCCATCATCTTCTTTGGCTTCGGCGAGCCTCTCCACTTCCCTCATCTGACTAGCCAACCACCAAATTGGGTGGCCCTCTATCTTCCCCTCTTCTTCATTACTGCAACTAGCCAAAGTTCGGTCACTCTCCACCTCTTCTTCCTCGTCGAACACTTCGCCGTCGACCTCATCTCCTCCGACGTCGACCAATCAAAGTCAATCGTCTCCTCCTTCATCTCACCTCCTAGCCTCCCTCAACCTCTTTCTCTCCTCTTCTTCATTTCTACCTACTTAGACCTTAGGTTTGACCACGACACCACTCACAACCCCGTCGTCTTCCCCACGTCTGGCACGAGCTCCGGTGAGCTCGCACCGGCACCACACTCCATCAAACGAATCGCAGTCAAGCCTAAAAGCTCCACCATACCTCCTACATCAAAACCCCTCAACCAATTTCATCACACACACACACTCAACCTCTCCACTAGACAACCCACCATATCACTATAGTCCCTGACTTCGGTCAGCCACTCTACACCTCCACTCACTAAATCAAACCCACCGCAACACTCTACACCTCACGACGATCATCGTGAACTATCTGATTAGGGCTTAGAGCCTGTGCTCATTGTTTTAGGTTTCGATTGCCGTCAACGATCACTCCACCATCGTTCGCCACTGTCAGCTATTCTTAGACCTCGTTTCCACCTCCAGCCGACGCGGAACAACCTGGGGAGACCTCTAGGTTTTCAATTAGAGATGGAGCAACAACAACCTCAGCAATTGATCGAGAAACACATGAGCTACTGTGCACGAAGAAGAAGGACAGAAGATAGTCCCACATCATGTGGGACAGAAGTAAATTAGCATATAAAACACAAAAGTGAAGAGGGCTCTTTGCCTTAGAATGCACAGGGTGAGGTTCCCTCGCACGCCCTTATGCACGCGCTTCACACATGCTCGCTCACGCGCCCTCGCCTGCGATTACACCTGTGGGTCTGGTCTGGATTCATTTACCCAGTTACCTGGGTCCGACTTGTTCTGAGAAAGGGAAATTTAAGGAGGGGGGAGGGTTTTGCACTGTTGTGACTTTGGTATTTGTGCCTCCCCCTCGCTCAGTACTTAGCCATTCTATGAGGCCCTTATGCCTTTCTTCTGTGGTGCTGTGCCTTAGCCTTCTGCTAAGGCGTGGGTTAAGGCGTCTGAGCCTTTACACTATCATCTGATTGGCTGGTGCTTGGTTCTGATACTGACATTCGATTGAGATTACTAGTCAGATATTTGAGTTGATTGAGAGCTTAGAACTTAGGGTTAATTTGGTAGTTCAAACCACCATTTTAACTTGATCTTTTTTGTACTTTGATATCCATATTCTAAGACACATTTTCTGATATCATTGCTCCCTGCGAACGACTTCAGAGTCATTCTTCTTTTCGAGATTATAAATTTAAGTATTGTTGCGATTTTCGTCACTGTAATATAAAATGATTTTAAACTACAATGATTTTTGCACTCAACATTTTGGCATCGTTGTTGGGGAGCAATATGCATTTCATTCATTGATTACAATTCTGATTTAGTACTAACTTGCTTTATCTGGTCTGTTGTGATTTTGCGAGGTGAATCATGGGATTGGCCACACAACAACCACACTAGGGGCAGGTAATTTCATTCCCTTCTTCTTAAGCCACTCATTTCTGGAAAGGATTAAAAACAAGAATCAATTAGGATCAACTCACTTATTTCATAGAATTAATCATCTGGGTTGCCTGATTTGATCTAATTAGAGATCCCAATCCTGATACTTTCACCTATTAGGGACTTAAGGTGCCTGGGGCTATTCACCTTCTTGATTGAGCCATAGGTGCCAACTTTGGAAAGAATTGGACTTGAAAAATAGAGTCAAATTAGGGTTTTAATGTTTGGATTTCAGGAAAGCACACTTTCCTAATTTAAAGAAAACAAATTTCCCGCATTGTTTGTTACCTAAACCTTGGTTGAATAGACCTGATCAAGGGAACCCTAAAAGCAGGCTCTAACAATCACTTGAATCACTAAAACTTGAGACCTAATAACCTGTTTGCAAACCACTTAGGGTGATTTTGGGTTCTTTACCCAACTCATCCTTAATTTTAGGGTAGGTTAGGTGAAGTTGACCTACCTTGTGGGTTAACCAACCTCCAAATTAGGTCATAGTCAAAAATCAACTCTAAAGTTCAAGTGAAATTTAAGGCACATACTCAGGATTAAAATTGATAGACTTAGGAGTTAAGCTTGCTCATTCCGGTCTACTTGGATTCTCAGTGAAAAGGAAGGTCGGGTGGGGGAAACCCTATAACCCTTGGGGATGCTCTACCGTGTAGGGGTCTTTGCGGGACTCTCCCTTCCTGGTTGCCTAAGTAATTCTCGGGTGAGTGACTTTCTAATCCAGAGGTATCATCTGCCTCGAACCTCCTTAGTCATCCAAAGATTTGTTGGGTGCTTCGATTGGATTCATTACATATTCTATCCCTCATCTAGTTCTTTAGTGCATGTTTGGGAGGAAGTCTCCATTAGCAGTCCATTCTTGTTGAGGCTAAGCCTCGACCCACTTGTTTGAGCTATCGCCCGACCAGATTAACATCTCTTCTGACTCTTCCATATCTGAGCCTAGATCTCCATTGTCTACATCCATGGAGAACTAAGAGCCCAATCTTCAGAATCAATTACAATGCCTCAACGATCTATTTCACGCATTCATGAATCCACCGCAGTGTTCTCAAATGCGAGATCATTACAATCCTGCTGCTTTGGCGATCGAACCCAGGGTGCAAATCCTGGCTGAAGGACTTGATACTGAACTCAAGCTGAATCTGATTAGTGCAATTCCCAAATTCCACAACTCAAACTCCGAAGATCCCTTTTAGCACATCAAGCAACTAAAACATCTAGCCCAGACCTTCGGGCCTCCTGTTCATAATCAGGACATCCTGCTCATGAAGATGTTCTCCTTCTCTCTAATGGATAAGGCTGTCCACTGGTATTAGACTCTGACCCATCCGATCAACACATGGGAGGAACCCCAATTTGAATTCCTGAAGAAATTCTTCCTAGTTGGTCGCACGAACACTTTGAGGCACCAGATCATGCATTTCATGCAAAATGCGGGAGAACCACTTCATGAGGCATGTGATTGCTTTTTGGATCTCATACGGAAATACCCTCATCACGGAATTCCTAAATGGGAACAGGTCCAATCTTTTTACCAGGGACTCTGTGAGGATATCAAGCTCTTTATCAATGCAACCTGTGGTGGCAACATCATGGGTTAGCATGATGATACAGTTTGAGAGATTCTCGAGAATACGTGCGAGAACTCCATAAACAATGAATTTATGGGTGTGTTCGATCGGATGATCACCTGCTCATTGACAAACACGCGAGGGGCACATGAGACTTGAGGCTTATTGACATCTGTCGATCTGGAGTTGGTGGCCAGTCGCTTGGATAAGGTCTTTATCATAAAAAAAAGGTAGATGAGTTGACTCGACATCTACAGAGAGTCACCGCTGCATAGCAGAACATGTATGCGCAACCGCCCTCAAGTAGGGAGGCTATGCATAACATTTACCACCACTTGTATCAGGGGATGTACCCATATCCACCCCTGTCTGATCCCGAGTTGGGGGGAAGCTCTGGACTTGCGTACTCTAGTTGAGGGAAGTTTAAACCCTCGTACTCTGACTTCTCTGGAGTTCCTTAGACTTGTGAGGATCTCCACGTCATCCAGAATGACCCATTCTCCAACACCTACAACCCTGGATGACGTAATCATCCTAACGCGTGGTCGGGTAATAATCAGAACATGAGACCTCGATTTCAACCTCGACCATAGGCTATCAGCCTGCTTAGCCTAGGCCCAATCCGAATTACCAATTCGAGCCATCAAGGGAAGATTAAATGAATCTGATTCTACAACCCCTGGCTGACATCCAAAAGACTAATGTAGCTATGCAAAAATAGCACAAGGACGATATCACAGAGGTTCGAAATCAGCTCACACAAATGGCTGGGTATCGCCAGCCTAGTGTACTTCCTTCCCAACCTTTGCCAAATCCAAACAATGTGTTGACCTAGAAACACGTGGTAAATCAAATCCAGGGCCAATCTTGCTACACTCAGCCAGGTCCATTGATTTATACCTGCATGTTTGGAGCTTCCACCTCTTCAACTGATCTAAATCAAGCCTCAACGAATAACCCTACTGTGCAACAATAGGGTCCAATCCTCTCTCCTTCGCCTTCACACGATGATTGCACAATGATCAATGTTGTGGGCATGAGAAAAGACCACAAGACCAGGCCTTGAGGCCCATCTCCTAAATCTCACCCAACCCATGATCAACACAACAAGGTTGAGGACAAAACCAACAGGTGGAAACAGAAACCCGTCCCCCAGGATAGCCAATCCATTCCCCTATCACAAATCTTTTCCCACCTCCACACTAGAGGACTGTCTGAATTTGACATAACGGGACCATTGAGGAATGCACAAGTCACTATCCCGCTACTTGATATCCTCACTCTCAACTCCACCTCGCCTGACTCATCCAAAAAAGAGGTGAAGGAATCCTCACAAAGGAAGGTAGCACCATCTGAAAATGTGAGTGCCATAATCCAAAACAGTCTATCTCCTAAGAAATCTGATCTAGGCACCCTGCTGATCCCTTGCAAGATGGTGGTACAAATTTTAAGCGAGTTGTACTGGATCTCGACGCTTCAGTCAACCTAATCCCGACCACCTGGTCGTGAAATCACGATAATGATAAATATGTCGTTGTTGGTGCGAAAACACGTTGTTTTAAATTTATAAAAATCATCTTCGAAAATTACAAGAATATGTCGGGAGTACGGGTCGTCTCACAGGGGGTAGGGATATCTAGAAAGTTCCTGACCAAGTCAATATATATATATATTTTCTTTTTTTTATATAATAAAAGCAAGTAAATGAAACAGACACTGAGACAAATACGAAGTGAACATGTAAATGCAAATAAAAACTTAATTATTACTAGAAAGTCAGAATAACATAGAATAACAAGAGGAGGAAGAAAAAAAATATCAAATAAAAGTTTGATGATGTGACGAGGGTGGAGAGTGCCTTCGACGGTCGTCGGTGAAGTTGTGCACGGAGGTGAAGAGTTGAAGAAGAGACGTCGTGGAAGTATGGGAACATGTCAAGACTCGTCTAGTGACTGAAGATCAGAGAACAATGGCTGGACGTCGTGGTCGTGCATTGGAGGAGAGTGGAGCGTGCGATTCAAGGTTGAAGGTGGTGGCTGTAGAAGAGATGCGTGCGGTTACGAACATAGAGATAGAGAGGAAGAGGGAGATACGTAGGATAAGCAAGGAGTGCAGTGGAGGAGGAGATGAGAATTTGTAGGTTGGATATTTGGTGGAGAATTAATGAGGATGATCGGAGAGATGAGAGAGAATTCGGAGAGGGAGGAGCGGTGTAGCAGTGGATTTGAAAGGAGTACGGTCGAAAGAGATGAATTGAGAGAGGGAAGTGCCGTCTGAGTACAGTGGAATTTTTTTTTGTAATAAGAGGGAATATTGGGTGGTATACGTTGGAAAGGTTATGGGATTGCATTTTTAAATAGGTTAAGGTTTAATTGGGTTTGGCTTTTGATATAAGGAATAGGTTTAATTTCATCAAAATAATTTCTCCTCTCTGTAAAACTCCAATCAATTTCAAACTTGACGCTTGCACACATAAAAAAAAATCAAGGCACAAGATATAAGTAGCAGCAAAAATTATAATTATACATCTAAAAATGTAATATTTACAAAATACTATAATGTGACTAATATAATATAATCTAATGCAATGTAAACTATTTTACTCTTAAACTAACAATAGTTAGGCATAAATTATGTATATAAATATAGATTTATTACACCCCATGCCTATCTTTTACTAGTCCTCGAGCAAATGCAAGAATAAAAAATATATGATCCATGTTATTTACAACTTGACCCCCAAAGGACTGATTCTTTTATATATATATATTTATATCAAAGGTTTAATAAAAGTTTTCTTCTTGTCTTCTTTCAAAAGTTTAGAGATCCAGACAACATGCAAATGTAGTGATAGTAGCATAAATAATGGATTCAAGTGAAACGCTAACACACACTTAAAGTTTGTACTAGATCATCGGTAAAAATTCTATCAGGATAGGTAAACATCTTCCCTTAGGGATAACATAATAAGTACTCTGTGATTTGACCCCAGCTTTTTGGCTTAGGTAGAAGATATCTGAGTCAAGTGATTTTATATTTGGTGGCTCATACTCATCTGGTGCTACATATAGACTAGTACTACAGACTCTCAATCTCTAGACTATCAAATAAGTCAACTCAAAGAGACACTCAAAACTGTGCTCCCTTTTTGGTTCCTTTGCACTCACTCTCTCTTTCTCTTTCCTTTTTTTTTTTTGAATTTTTCGAACTCACAATTCACCAGATTATGTAAATACACTCAATATTTGGTGACCTCACGTGGCATTAATACTTTAATAAAGTTCTGATAACCCTACAACTAAGTCAGAATTCCTTAGCCAGTATTCGGGTGGTTAGAAATACAGAAAAATAGGTATGGGTCATATTTGGTGGATCGCAAATGTTAGCAGGTATTGTTGCCTCAATAAAATTTATTCATAACAAATCAACACATAAACATAACTATGAACTCCAATAACTTCTTTTTTTCTTTTCTTTTTCATCATTTTTTTTCTTTTCTTTTTTTCTTCTTTTTCTTTTCTTTTCTTTTTTCATAACATAACACCATACAACGCAACTTCCTTTTATGAGGCATTATTGGGAAATGAGGGTGTTGAAGAAGATATTGTGTGGCTTATTTAGTGGAAGTGTCTACTCTTGGTACCGGGAAAGAATGGATAGGACAATGTATTTTTGATCTTTGATACTAATATCCTCCTTCAGCCGAGGATTCCATAAAGGACGGTCGTAATCATCCACCTTAGTCATAGTTTTATTAGAACTCAATTTCTTCGTATTTGCTTTATTTGGTAGCTCTTAAAATTTCACAAAAAGTTCGTACGCGAGAACCGAGAGCGGATAACTGTGCATAACTCTAAGGTATCATTATTCAATTATCTAGAACTTAAGAGTTTTCACACTAGACTTAGAGCACCAGTGGACACTACTTTCATCTCATAAATGTTTGGTAGATTTAATGAAAGATAGTTTGCCTGACTCCCTAATTGTCCAAAGGTTCAGGAAAAGAAGCAAATGTTTCTCCTCGACAAATTAAAGATGTCTATTGGTTTTCATAATGAATCCATTACAAAGTCTTCATGTAAGTGAAATGGATGTACTGAATTCTAAACTAAGAAATAATTCAAGAAAATTGTCAATAAAAACTTCTTGATAAAAGTAGTTTTGAATGAATGCTATATATAAGTGGTTTTATTATTATTATTATTTTAATGCAAATGCATATATGTAAGACTGATGGAAACTAGATATAGGTGACAACAAAATTTTACTCACTCCTCCATGCCTATTTCATGCAATGTCTTCATTGTATGCTGATGAATAGAAAGTAAGCATGAGAAAGGGAAGATATCACCTGAATAGCTCTGAATTATTCTCGTTTAAAACACTAGCTCCAACCTGAAAAGAAATTAATCTATTACGTTTAAGCAAAATTAGGTTGGGTTGCCTCCCAACAAGTGCTAAGTTTAATGCTTTCAGCCGGGTGTGTACCTCTCAGCAGTCTAAAAGTGCTGCCTTCTCTGGGACAGGTCCAGGTTCAATGTTCTCAATGCAAGGTTTCAGTCTTTGACCATTCACAGTGAAAGCTTGACCTGTCTTTGGGTCTGTGATCTCAACGGTTCCATGTGAAAAGATATGTGTAATAATATAAGTGTTGTTCCATCTTGACTTGAGTTTTCCTCGGAATAAACGTAACTTGGCATCAAACAACCAAACCCTCTGATTAGGTTCAAGGCTTTTTCTAGATATATGCATGTCATGGAAAGCTTTGGTTTTCTCCTTGTAAATCTGAGCATTCTCATAAGCATCATTACAAATCTCCTCGAGCTCAGTCAACTGCAACTTCCTATGCTTTCCTGCTTTATCCGGATGATAGTTGCATTCCTTAATTGCCCAATAAGCCTTGTGTTCTATTTCTACGGGGAGGTGACAGGCCTTATCAAACACTAAACAGTACGGTGACATTCCAATGGGGGGTTTTATAGGTTGTACGGTAGGCGCAAAGTGCATCATCGAGCTTAGTAGCCCAATCCTTCCTATTGGGTCTAACCGTCTTCTGCAATATATTCTTGATCTCCCTATTTGAAACCTCAGCCTGGCCATTTGTCTGTGGATAGTAGGGTGTAAAAATCTTGTGTGTAACCCTGTATTTAGCAAGAAGGTTTCTAAACTGATTATGTGTGAAATGGGTCCCTCCATCACTGATTATAGCTCTTGCTATCCCGAATCGGCTAAAGATGTTCTTCTTAATAAACTCCATAACGACCTTGTGATCATTCGTTTTAGTTGGGATTGCCTCGATCCATTTGGATACATAATCTATAGCTACGAGGACATACTGATATGCAAAGGATGGTGTGAAGGGTCCCATAAAGTCAATACCCCAAACATCAAAGATCTCAACCACTAATATGGGGTTCAAGGGTATCATGTCTCTTCTAGTCGTGTTTCCTATAGATTGGCATTGGGGACATGACTTAGAGAATGTGTGGGCATCTTTGTGAATGCTAGGCCAATAAAATCCACTCTGTAACACTTTGGTGGCCATTTTCTTCCCTGAAAAGTGTCCTCTACAAGAAGAATTATGGCAAAATGTCAAAATACAGTGAATTTCATTCTCAGGGACACATCTATGGAGAATCTGATCAGCGCAAACTCTAAACAATTCAGGATCCGCCTATAAGTAGTACTTGACCTCAAAATAAAATTTATCTTTTCTCTGCTTGGATCAATCCTCAGGTATTCACCTAATAGCCAAGTAATTCACAATATCAGCATACCAAGGGGTTTGGATCTTTGAAATGGCTAAGATACTCTCATCTAGGAAACAATCAGCAATAGGTATGGTTGGTTGTGGATCCTCAACTAGAATCTGAGATAAATGATCAGCCACTACATTCTGTGCTCCTACTTTATTTCTAATCTCTAAGTCAAATTCTTGAAGCAGAAGGATCCACCTAATTAGCCTTGACTTGGCATCTTTCTTAGCTAATAGGTGTCTCAGAGCGGAGTGGTCAGTATAGATAATCACATGGGATCCTAGAAGGTAAGCTCTGAACTTTTCTAAAGCAAAGACAACTGCTAGTAACTCCTTCTCAGTGGTGGTGTAATTCTTTTCAGTATCATCAAGAGTCCTGTTAGCATAGTAGATCACAACATGTTTCTTTTCTATTCCTTGACCCAAGACAACACCAACCGCGTAATCAGAGACATCGCACATGATCTCAAAAGGTGAGTCCCAGTTAGGTGGTTATAAGATTGGTGCTTGAGTAACAGATTTCTTCAATGAGTCAAAGGCCTTAAGACAAAGATCATCAAAGTGGAAGGCTTGGTCTTTTGTTAAAAGGTTACTTAGAGATCTAGCAATCTTTGAGAAGTCTTTGATGAACCTCCTATAAAAACCCACATGTCCTAGAAAAGATCTTACTTGCTTAACAGATGTGGGTGGTGGGAGTTTGGTGATCAAATCAACCTTAGCTCTATCCACCTCCATTCCCCTATCAGAGACCACATGTCCTAATGCGATTCCTTCTTGGACCATAAAGTGGCTCTTCTCCCAGCTCAGAATTAGATTTACCTCAATGCATTTCCTTAATACTCTTTGGAGGTGGGCTAAACAGGAATCAAAGGAGTCCCTAAAGACAAAGAAATCATCCATAAAAACCTCCATAAAGTCTCCGATCATCTCAGAAAATATTGCCATCATGCACCATTGAAAGGTCGAGGTTGCATTACAGAGACCAAATGGCATTCTACGGAAAGCAAAAGTGCCATAGGGGCACGTGAATGTGGTCTTCTCCTGATCTTCGGGACTTATGGCCACTTGATTGTATCCCGAATAGCCATCTAGAAAACAAAAGTATTTCTGACCAGCTAACTTCTCCAAAATTTGATCAATGAATGGTAAGGGAAAATGATCCTTTTTAGTGGCTGAATTTAGCTTCCTATAGTGAATACAAACTCTCCATGAGGAAGCTGTCCTAGTAGGTATAGACTCCCCATGCTCATTAACGATCACGGTCAAACCAACCTTCTTGGGAACAATTTGAATAGGACTAACCCAAGGGCTATCAGATATGGGGTAAATAATTCATGCATCAAGCCACTTAATGATCTCTTTCTTCACAACCTCCCTCATATTCGGATTTAATCTTCTTTGTAACTGGCGAGAAGGTTTCACTCCCCCTTCAAGATAAATGTGGTGAGTATAGGAGGGGTTGATTCCTCGGAGGTCAACTATGGTCCACTTAATTGCCATTTTATGATCTCTCAGGACTTGAATGAGTCTACATTAGTTTGGCATTAATAATCACAGGAAGAGTTTGGCTTTGTCCTAGGAACACATACTTCAAGGTATCGAGCAACGGTTTCAGTTCAAGCTGGGGTGGGACAAGGGTAGAGGGCAGGAGGGGTGCAGATGGTGAATTAGGTAATCTCTCCACTTGAAAAGTCCAAGGAGGTTATGTGTTAGATGTGGTATGAACCTCTTGTGGGTCCTCTTCGATTATGGGTTCTTTAACCAAATGGATCAACATAGACCCTTCAATCACTTTATCTACTTTTTCAAGTTCCTTGATTAAATCGCACTCCTCGTCATTGAGAGTTTGGGATGCCTTAAAAATATTGAGTTGCATCTTTTGATCTCCAAAGGCAATCTCCATTCTTCCAGTTTTACAGTTAATATTAGCCTTGGCAGTGACTAGGAAGGGTCTTCCTAAGATGATGGGTGTGTTATGTAGTTTCTTTGGTACTTTCATGTCAAGGATGAGAAAATCAATAGGGAAATAGAAGTCCTCGACCTTAACTATCACATCCTCCACTAACCCTAGAGGAGTTTTAATGGATCGATCGGCTAGTTGCAATGTAACATCAGTGGGTTTCAAATCACCGAGTCCAAATCTCTCAAAGAGCACAGTGGGGATCAAGTTTATGGATGCCCCTAAGTCAAGTAGAGCCTTCTCAAAAGTCATGTCGCCAATGACACAAGAAATCAATGGGGCTCCAAGATCTTTCTTTTTAGGAGGTAGATTCTTTAGAATTATAGAACTCACGTGCTCAGAAAGAACCACCTTCCTAGGTGACTTGGTCCTAGCTTGATGCTTTTGAGTACAAAGGTCTTTGAGGAACTTAGCATTGGCAGGGATGTGTTTGATAGCATCGAGGAGTGGGATGTTTATCTGGACCTGCTTAAACAACTCAAGCAACTCCTCATTGCTAGACGGGTTCTTCTTTTTTGGTTTTGGTTTTTCTAAGGCTTCAGGGAATGGGATATGGGTGGTTATTTCAACCTCGGGTTCCTGAGCCTCAAGATTATCATCCTCAGTATTAAACTTTTCATCCTCTAATTTTCCATCCTCTTGTTCAGGCTCAAAATCATTTTGTGTTGGCCACACAGGATCCTGGGTGGTGGTCCCACTCCTTAAAGTAACGGCATTTGCCATTGCATTTGTGTTCTAAGTGGGGTTTGGTAAAATCGGTTGACCCTGTTGTGGGTTTTAGTTGAAGCCTGGTGGTGCTTGGTTCATCATGTTAACTTGGTTCTGTTGAGGCATTCTATTATGGTTAAATCCTGAGTTTGCATTATTGCGATTTTTGGATGTTCTTGGGATTTGGGATGGGTTGTGAGGGGAGGGTCCCATGTTGTCGTGAGTCAACAAGCTGGCTAAGTTGCCCCTTAATCTCATTATGTCCTCTTGAGTCCTTCGATTTTGTTGATTGATTTGCTCTTGTTGCTTAGTCAGTATTTCACCCATCATTTTAATCAACAATTCCGTTTGGGTCGTTTGGGTGGGTGGAGGGAGACTTTGGACATAGCTTTGCCTTGAAGATTGACCCCGATTAAAAGAGTTAGGATAAGGTTGTCTAATTTGGGTCTGGTGAGGCACTTTTCTGCCTTTTTATTGGACCAAGAGAAGTTTGGATGATTACGCCAGCCAGGATTGTAATAATTATTAGAAAAGGGATCATTCTTAGCGTATCCTTGGATGGCCTAAACATCCTTAAATCTTGAGGATGAGTTGATCGAATAGGAAGAATCAGTATACGTAGGAACAAAGGTTCCTTGTTGAGCTCCATAGGAAGGGTCCTGATAGCTTGGGCTTGCAGAGTGAGTCAGATTTAGGTTGTGAGGGTGCTCTCTTGTGGGAGTCTGGACATAACAGAGCAGGGAGGAGTGTGTCCCTTGATTGGGTATAGGCTGGGTGGTCTTGATTGTATTAAGAAATTCATCAAACTTCTTAGAGACTGTGGTTCCCAGCTTTTCACATAGCTTTTCTAAGTCAACCTTATTTGGGCTAGTTTAGAGTTCATACATTTCTCTTGGTTGACTAGTCCTTCCAAAGGTGTTCATAGAGGCTTAGTTGAGGGAGTGTTCACTCATGCTTTCAAATAGGTCATATGCATTATCCTCATCTTTATTTAAAAAGTTACCTCCACAAGCCGCATCCACATAATTTCTCAACTGCTCATTAAGTCCATGGTAAAAAATTTGCACTAGGTGCCACTTGGGTATGCCATGGTGTGGACATTTTCTGGCTAAGTCAGTAAATCTTTCCCAGGCTTCATGGAGTTGTTCCCCAGATTGTTGAGTGAAGGTTGTGATGGCTCTCCTAAGGGCGTTTGTTTTTCCAATAGGGAAGAATTTCCTAAGAAAGGTATTCTTTAGCTCATCCCATGTGTTGATGGGTTTTCCTATGGTTCTGTACCAATGGGCAGCTTTGTCTCTTAAGGTGAAGGTGTTGAAACGACGGAGGACTACACTATTGGATTTGGTTTTGAAAACCTGTCATTGTAGTTTGAATAGCGAAGAACTCGGGTTCAACAAATAAAATTTATACCAGAATAAAAATATTGGGTTGAACTCAGGGAGGTTACGTCGATCGAAATTTGCAATTATATTTTTTTTATATTTTTGTTTAAAGAGTGGAGTAATTACAATGATATGAAATAACTATAGACAATGAGAGAGAGAGAGAGAAAACATCCACTTGAAGTTGCAAAATGTTTGTATAACTAAGAAAGTGAGAAATTACATTAGAAAGCAGGAAAACTATTACAACTGGAAAGTAGGAAAAAGGAATGGGAGAGAGAAGTTGTCCTCCTCGACGATCACTTGGAGGACGAGCCGGATGAGACAACGCCTGGAAGATGAGGAACGGAGCGGGAAGAAGGAGGTCGAGGCAGGAGGAACGGGAATGAGACAGCATGTCATCATCGTTGCGGGATCCGCTTCTGGAATGGGGGCGAAAAGATTGATTTTATCTCTTGAGGAGCATCCCGGGTGTGGGACAAGCTTCTCTTGAGCTTTGGAGAGGGAGAGAAGAGAAGGAAGGGATGCTAAATCCGTATGAAGGGGGCCTCCTTTTATAGTTGCAAGGATTGGGGGCAATTTGATTATTACAAATTCAAAATATTAAGTGAGGGGCCTTTAGTAACAGAATTAAGCGTCACTAAAGCCCAGATCGTGGCGATGTGCACCCGCGCCTGCTGTCTGCTCCTCTCCCGTGCCGCGCTCAGCTGCCCACGTTCGTCGATCTTCAGCCGTCCGATCGTAAGATCGGATGGCTTAAAAATCGCCAACCTCCAGCGCTTTATCGCCTTCGAATGCACGCCTGGCGCGTTTAATCGCGCGTTCACGCATCACGGCCTCTGAGCGCGCCACATCTCTGCTCTTGCCACCGCCCATCCTTGATCTGATGGCCCAATTTGAGCCTTCCCTTACATCTGCGCTAGATTGAGGCTTGCGGGGGCTCGAACCCGCGCTTCTTCGCGTTTGAGCTCTCGACCGCTGCGCTACAACGGTGAGTTTGTCACGTGGATGTTTTAAGGTGTGAGCTTCCGTGGCCGTTGGATGGTGATCCAACGGCCAAGATCCATCGCGCGGGTGAGGAGAGAGAGAGGGTGCGGCGGTCTTCTAGATTGGCTGGGTCGGTTGGGCGGCTGAGATGGCGCCACGTGGCGCCATCTTGGCTGTCCATCTTCTGAGTGATGTAGATGGTGCAATGGGTATCGGATTGGACCGATTTTCGTGCTGTTAGGCTGCGATCGTTGATCCAAATCTATCCATGCGGTTGGATTTTTCGTCTGAGGTGCAGATTAACACCATCTTGGCCCATGATCTTTAGGGTTCCTCGGTCTCTATCTGGTGCTACGAATGTCCGATTAGGGCGATCTTGGAGTCGTTGAACTCCAATCGTCGCCTTGATCAGATCCGTATAGTTGGATCTTTGATCCGAGGCCTCGATAAAAATTCACCCTGTCCCTGACCATAAAAAGGAGACAATTACTGTATAATTTATACAACTTAATTTAAATGCATGATTATGCATGTTATGCACTATTTACAATGTATGATGCTAATGTGACACTAAGAACATGCATTAATAGACATTTTAGGTTAATCAGATGTATGCACATCACACCCCCATGCCTATCTTTTGCTAGTCTCTAGCAAAAACTACATGCTATTTATAAAAGAATTAGGTTGGATTACTTGGGCATAAGTTATTTTCAACATTAAGAAATTCTTTTACTAAGGATCTAAACTTTCAAAGATACAACAGCACCCGGGTATCTGCCAAAATGCAAACTGCCTCAAGCTCTCGCCTTATTCAAAGAAATTTCTTTTTTCTCTTTTTCTTCTTTTCTAATTTTTTTGGATTTTTGAGTTTAGGGTTAAAGAGTGGCTTTCTACGGCCATTCAACCCATCCAAGATTTGATGAGAACCCTAAGTTCTAAGCATCTTATTGTGAATGTGATAGACTCGTTGATCAGTAATTAGAACTGACTTCGGGTTTCTACGCCTCTAGGTGACCTTAAAAAGAGAGTTCTGCCTAATGGTATATCTTTACGACCGGTAGCTTTCTCCTTACTTTTATTTTTATGGGGTCAACACAAGGGTGAATCCAGTGTATATCTCCCCTGTTTATTCTACTTCTCCGCTTCTTCCTAAGTGTTTTGGGAATTTTTAGTGCATTTCATGAGTTGGGTTCTGGACAATCGGTCGATGAGCTGTTATCACCGACAACTTGCCAGCCATACTCGTGCGGCGAAGTGTGGCTTTTGTTTTCTTTTTCTTTTCTCCTTTTCTTTTTCTTTTTCTTTTTCTTTTTGACTCTTTTTTTTTTAAGTAGGTGGCTTCCCTGGTCTAAGATTTTCCTAAAGGCAGCAAGAAGAGAATGATCCAGTAATTGGGCTCTGGACAACTTACCTATGGGTTGTTACCCACGATAACTTGCCAGCCATATCACCGTAGAAAGTTTATTAGTTATCTAATTTCTGTTAAAACCGCTGATCAACAAGTCAGTGAAAAGATAGTGTATAGATGCTTTAGACGTAAGGTTCCCTCAAATTAGAGGGTGGGTTGATAAGTCGTGTACTTATCACCCAAACTTATTTAATCTAATTACAATAGAATTAAGATGGCGAGGACTCGAAAAATAAATCCACATTTTAGTGGATACACGGGCTGATTAAGTCCAAAGACCTGAAGGGTCTTTGTGTTCAGATTCTAATGTAATATATCCTAAGATTGAAAAGTCCCAATGTCTAAGTATTTCTTCCTAATTCATTTTTTTTAATGTATAAATAAGAGGAGAAATAGAATTTACAAGAATTTCATGGAGCTGACAAAATGATTAAAAAATGAATCCACCCCCCTTTGCCTAGTTGATGCAATGTTCACATTGAGAAAAAGAGACATGAAAGGAAGGGTAGAGTACGGAGGATATCACCTGAATATGAAGCTCAGGTCACCTCTGAGTCATATGTACAACTGTTGAGTTTAATGTCGTCAAGTAGGCGAAGTTCCGCCACAGAAGTCACAACATGCTAAGACGGGTTCTAGAAGAGTACGGTCAATAACAGGCTTCAGACGTTGACCATTGACTTTTAATGAATTACCCGTCTTCGGGTCAGAGATCTGAACAGCTCCATTTGGAAAAATCTGGTCGATAATGAACGGGCCGTTCCATTTCGATCTAAGTTTGCCGAGAATCGATTAACCAAACTTTCTGGTTCGGCTCGAAGCTCTTGCGGGAAATCAATTGGTCATGCAGAGCTTTGGTCTGAGCCTTGTAGATCTTGACATTCTCATATGCATCATTTCTAAGCTCCTCCAACTCAGATAGTTGGAGTTTCCTAGTCTTCCTGGCTAAACTCAGATCTAGATTGCATTACTTGATTGTCCAGAATGCCCTATGTTCAATCTCTACGGGTAAATGACACACCTTTCCATACACTAGACGAAATGGAGACATGCCGATGGGCATTTTATATGCCGTACGGTAGGCACAAAGAGTGTCCTCAAGCTTTTGAGTTCAGTCTTTGCAATCAGGCCTAACCGTTTTCTGCAGAATATTCTTGATCTCCCGATTGGAGATCTTGGCCTATCCATTCGTTTGGAGATGGTAAGGTGTGGAGATTCGGTGATTAACCCCGTATTTAGCAAGCAAATTACGAAACTAGGCATTAGTAAAATGAGTGCCACCATCATTGATGATGGTCCTCGGAATCCCGAACCTGCTGAAGATGTTCTTCTTGACAAAATCGATGACCATCTTATGGTAATTGGTTCAGGTGGAAATCGCCTCAATCCATTTGGACACGTAATTAACAGCGATGAGAATGTATTGATGCCCAAATGAAGGAAGGAAGAGTCCCATGAAATCATTGCCCCAAACGTTGAAGATTTCGACAGGAAGAATTGGATTTAGGGGCATCATATCTCTCTTAGTTATGCTCCTGAGTGCCTGGCATCGGGAGCACTACCTTGAGAAATCCTGGGTATCCTTGAATAAAGACAACCAATAGAATCCAGATTGCAAAATTTTTGCAGCCGTCTTTTTCCCAGAGAAGTGTACACCACATGCAGATACATGGCAGAACTCGAGTATACTGTTGAATTCGTTCTCCGGAACACATCAGCAAATAATCTGATTAGAGCTGATGCAGTATAGTTCAGGGTCCTCCCAAAAGTAATATTTGGTGCCAGATTTGAGTCTATCATGTTGTTGCTTGGTCCAATCTTGGGGGATTTGACCAACGGCCAAATACTTAACAATGTCAGCAAACCACAGGGTTTGGACACCTGAAACTGTAAGGATGGTTTCGTCCGGAAAAGTATCAGGAATCGGGATGTTCGGACGAGAAGAATCACTTAGAAGTCTCGACAAATGATCCGCCACCACATTTTGTATCCTGGATTTATCCTTGATTTCAAGATCAAATTCTTGAAGTAGAAAAATCCAACAAATAAGCCAGGATTTGGCATCCTTTCTGGCCAAGAGATGTCTCAAGGCCGAGTGGTCGGTATAAATAATGACATGAGACCTTAAGAGATAAGCCCTGAATTTCTCCAAAGCAAATACTATGGCCAGTAATTCCTTCTCGGTAACAGTGTAATTCCTCTGGGCTTCGTCCAGAGTTTTACTAGCGTAGTAGATGACAGAGGGCTTCCTGTCAACTTTCTGACCCAAAACAGCCCCGACCGCGTAATCAGAAGCGTCGGTCATGATTCTCAAAAGGGGTTGTCCAAACTGGTGGTTGCAACACCGGAGCACAAGTGACTGCTGTTTTAAGAAAATCAAATGCCTTACGACATAATTCGTCGAAAAAAATGACGTTTCTTTGGCGAGAAGATTGCTCAGAGGACGAGTAACCTTTGAAAAGTCTTTGATGAATCTTCTGTAGAATCCTACGTGACTAAGAAATGGTCGAATTTGTTTAACAGATGTGGGAGGAGGAAGTTTAACGATAACATCAACCTTAGCTTTATCCACTTCAATTCCCCGTTCAGAGATTACATGACCCAAGACGATGCCTTCTTGTGTCATGAAATGACTCTTTTCCCAGCTAAGGACCAATCTTGTTTTGATGCATCGTTTAAGAATCATTTCTATATTAGCTAGACAAGAATCAAATGATTCTCCAGAAATAGAGAAATCATCCATGAAGACTTCCATAAACTCTTCCACCATGTCAGAGAATATAGCCAGCATACACCTTTGAAAAGTCGCAGGTGCATTGCATAAACCGAATGACATCCTACGGAAAGCAAAGGTTCCGTAGGGATAGGTGAAAGTAGTTTTTTCCTGATCCTTGGGATGGATAGGAACTTGGTTGTATCCAGGGTAGCCATCAAGAAAACAGAAGTAGTTCTACCCGGCTAATCTTTCCAATATTTGATCAATGAAAGGCAGAGGGAAATGATCCTTTTTCGTGGCTGTGTTCAGCTTCCTGTAATTGATACAAACCCTCCAAGAGGAAGCTGAACGAGTTATGACAGATTCTCCTCTCTCATTAGGCACAACGGTAATCCCGGCTTTCTTGGGAACAATTTGCACGGGACTTACCCAGGGACTATCAGAGATCGGATAAATGATTCCTACATCGAGCCACTTAATAATCTCCTTCTTGACCACTTCTCGCATATTTGGATTTAATCTCCTCTGCATCTGGCGAGAAGGGCAGGATCCATCTTCCAAAAATATTCTATGATTGCAGTAAGATGGCTCAATCCCCCTAAGGTCATGAATGGTCCAACCAATTGCCTCCTTGTGTTCCTCCAGGACCTTAATCAGTTTAATCTTCTGATCCTTTGTTAATTTAGCATTGATAATCACAGGGAGATCTTGTGTGGTCCCAAAAATTGATATTTCAGATTCTCAGGCAATGATTTGAGTTCAACCTGGGGCGGGTTGATGATTAAAGGTAAGGAAGATGCTGATGACTCATCAAGAGGAAGAGGTTGAGAGTGAACAAAATCAATAACCTCTTCAGAAGATGGCGGGTCTGCTATAGAGGGTTGCGGGTCCAATTCATCATCAAAGGAGGAACTTTCAATTACAGAAACCATCATACAAGTTTCAATATTCACATTATCATCCTTAAGTTCCTCGATAAATCCACAATCCTCAAATTTATTAATCGCCTTAAAAATATCCAATTTCATTTGTTGATTCCCAAAGGTGATTTCCATGTTACCGCTTTCACAGTTAATGTTGGCCTTAGCGGTAGCCAGGAACGGATGCACCAGAATGATGGGTGTGTTCCTCAGATTTTCGGATACATCCATGTCAAGGATAAGGAAATCTACAGGAAAATAGAAATCCTTAACTTTAACAATAACATCTTCAATAACGCCTCGTGGATTTATGACCGAACGGTCCGCTAACTATAGCGTTACTAAAGTCGGCCGAAGTTCACCTAATTCAAACTTCTCGTAAAGAGAAGTCGGAATTAGGTTGTTGAATTCACCCAGATCTAGCAGTGCTCTATCAAAAGTATAATCTCCGATGGCACATGAAATCAACGGAGCACCTGGATCTCTCTTTTTCTGAGGGAGGTGGTGTTGGATAACAGAACTAGCCTGCTCGGAGAGTACCACCTTCCTCAGAACAGATTCTCTCGACTTACGCTTCTGTGTACATAAATCCTTTAAAAATCTCATGTAAGCCGATATATGCTTGATAGCGTCGAGGAGCGGGATATTGATTTCGACATTCTTGAAAATATTCAGAAGCTCCTCATTATTATCAACAGACTTCTTCTTCGATCTGATCAAGGCTTCAGGAAAAGGAACATGAGTTGAATCTTTGGAATCAGGTTCCTGAGCCTTGATTTCTTCTCCAGAGTTCTCCTTTCTCTCCTCAGGTTCTTCATGATTCGGTAAATCAAAACAGTGTGGTTGTGGATCCTGAGTTTGTTTACCACTCCTCAAGGTAACAGAATTTGCAGATGCATACGAGTTTGGGTCTTGGGGAGGGTTAGGAAAGATTGGAGGGGCTTCATTAGCCAAGAATTGTTGATTTGCAGAAGAAGAGGAAGGACCCTACTCAACCACCTTAGCATATGCGTGTGGGTCCCTCTGATTTCCGTACCCATGGGCTTGGTTGCCCAGATTTAGGATGTTTCGCGGGTTGGGTACAGGTTGAGATGGTAGAGATCTAGGTTGACCAGAGTTAGCTATGAGCTCGATTTGCAAGTTGTCTAGCGAGGCTTTCATTTGTTGCATGAGCTGGAGTATGGATCCTTGCATCTCTACCATTTGTCGGTTCAAATCAGCCTGCCCTACGGGTTGATGGGCATTCTAAGCTGGCTGATTGACCTGATTCGAGGGCAACTGAGTATAAACATGACCCTGACCCATTGGTCGTTGCGGAGCATAGTTGCTGGGTCGGAATTGGGTTTGCTGCCCTGGGTTTTTCTAAGAGAAGTTAGGGTGGTTTCACCAACCCGGATTATAAGCATTGGAGTAGGGATTGGATCTAACGTTCTCCTGTATAGCACAAACATCCTCATAGGGTGAGGATGGAGAGAAAGAATGGGAAGGATCAGAGAAACTAGGATCAAAGGCCTCAGTTTGGAACCTGTGGGGTTTCGAATAATGCTGGCTCGCAGGTTGAGCTGCATCAAATTGATTCACGAACTCCCATCCAGAAGGAGCTCGCGATGAATGGAATCCCGAATTCTGGGATTGAGTGGATCGAGAGTTGTTCATTGAATTTCCAGCTATCCACTCCATTCTCTTAGCAACCAAGTCCACCTTATCAAGTTTATTACAAATCAATTCCATATCGATTGAATGGGAGTCGTGGACTTCATTAACGTTCGATCTGGGCTGCTGGGACCGGTTAAAAGTATCCATAGAGGCATGATTAATTGAATTCTCACTCATTTTCTCAAACAAATCGTGCGCGCTATCTGCGTCTTTGTTGAGGAAATTGCTTCCGCAAGAAGCGTCCACGTAATTTCTAAGTTGCTTAGTCAACTCGTGGTAGAAGATCTACATGAGTTGCCATTTCGACATCTCGTGGTGTGGACACCTCCGCAATAAGTCCTGGAATCGCTCCCAGGCCACATGAAACTGCTCCCCCGGCCGTTAGGTAAAGGTAGTGATTGCCCATCTCAAAGCATTGGTACGTCCGACAGGGAATAATTTCTTCAGAAAGGCCGATTTCAACTCATTCCAAGTTGCAATTGGTCATCTTATAGTCCTGTACCAATGAATGGCTTTATCCCTGAGAGTGAGGGAAGAGCTTCATGATCATTTGTTCTTCATTCACATTTCATGCCTTGGTGGTCTGGACCAAAGTAGTCAAGTCCTCCAAGTGCTGAAACGGATCTTCAGAGCCAAGCCCATGGTAATATTTGATTAGGCTTAACACCTGGGGCTTAATTTCTACTTCTCCGGTCGAAATCTGGATGCTAGGACGTTCCTCGTAATTTGAAGGATCATAAAAATCCTTAAAGGGTTGAGTGCCCTACATTCTCTGGAACCATTCTTGCATTCTCTGCATTTGTTCCAGCTGCCTTCAAAATTCCTCCTGTGGATCCCGGGGCAGAGGAGGCTGTTGATCGGCCATGGGATCGATTTGGCCAAAATCCAATCTATGCCTTCTAGAATACTCTAGTGGTCCTTCCAATCGGGGATTCAATGACCCTCTTCTTAGCATAAACTAGGAAAAGGTCGGAAGGATTGGGGATAAAGACCCTGCAGCACAACAAAACAAGCCTGTTCTTAAGTGGGGTAGCCTAAGGATCTACAGACTCCCAGAACCCGCCTTAAGATTATAAACGATTTACTCTATTTGTGTCTGTCAATCCAACCAGTTAGAGGGAGGGACTGGGGAGAAGGTTCTTCCTTCGGCTTGTACCTTCGGTTCTTAGTGTACCCCCCAGTCGCGGTCGTTTGACGCTACTCCCCTAGCTAGACATCAGATTAATTAGTACAAGTAGGTTAATCGTAAACAATCTCAGATAGGCCCCGAAGAGTGAATCAGTCCTTAAGGCTAACGTCTACTCGATTTTATTGATGCCTGGGATTGTAGTGCTTATGGAATGTGATGGGCCTTTAAAATGGGTTATGCCCTTAATGATTGATTATGTGTAAGTGCGTGCACAACCAGGGTTTTCAAGCAAGATTATTTGTGATGCGTAGATTTTAATGTTCAAATCTTGCTTAAGTAGCTTTTAGGGTTTAGAATTAGGTTGATTTCAATCAAATTTGAGGCAAACCAGGTTTTTAAGCACGGGTGAAGATTGCTCTCCTTTAAAACCAGAAATAAAGTGGAGTGACTGGTATGAACCTAGATTGAAAATCCTAAGAGGAAGCTACTTGGTAAGTTGAATTTAGGTTGAGTGGTGCGGCCCAAACAACTCAAACAATTGGCCACAACTGCACCACTAGGTTAGGCACACAGAAATGGTTAACCTAGAATGATTTCTATTCTTTTATGTGTTGATTTGTGTGTACCGGTTTCACAGATCGGAATCCGGTTGAGTAAAAGAAATTCAAGTAGGTTAAGTGCCTTGAATGTAGGTGTATGTTGTGCGTATGTTGAAAATTACCCTACAAAATTATCTTTTATTTTTTTTTATATAAGCGAGGGTGAAATGTGAGTGTGAGTGGAAATCCAAATAACCAAACTAATCCTAGGATTTATGCAAGCACCTAGGTTAATTGGAATTTGAATTTAATGTGACAAATGAAATCTATGGAGGGGGAAGAATGGGAAGCACTTACAGTTGTCTTCAACTGCACTTTACTCCGATCTACTGCGTGACGATTCCCTGATGGAGGTATCTGCAAAACAATAGACACAAGAGAAAGCAAGTTAGAAGACAGTAAAGTGCGTGAAATGCAAAAAGAAGATTGGAAAATCGTTGCCTCCCCGGTAACGGTGCCAAAATGTTGAAACGACGGAGGACTACGCTATTGCATTTGATTTTGAAAACCTGTCGTTGTAGTTTAAATAGCGAAGAACTCAGGTTCAACAAATAAAATTTATACTGGAATAGAAATCCCGGGTCGAACTCAGGGAGGCTACGTTGATCGAAATTTGCAATTATATTTTTTTTATGTTTTTGTTTAAAGAGTGGAGTAGTTACAATGATATGAAATAACTATAGACAATGAGATAGAGAAAGAGAGAGAGAGAAAGAGAGAGAACATCCATTTGAAGTTGCAAAATGTTTGTACAACTAGGAAAGTGAGAAATTACACTAGAAAGCAGGAAAACTATTACAACTAGAAAGCAGGAAAATTCTACTCTAGAAAGTAGGAAATAGGAATGGGAGAGAGAAGTTATCCACCTCGACGATCGCTTGGAGGACAAGCTGGACGAGACGACGCTAGGAAGACGAGGAATGGAGCGGGAAGGAGGTTGAGGCAGGAGGAATGGGAACGAGGCAGCACGTCGTCGTCGTTGCGGGATCTGCTTCCGGAATGGGGGCGAAAAAATTGATTTTATCTCTTAAGGAGCATCCCAGGTGTGGGATAAGCTTCTCTTGAGCTTTGGAGAGGGAGAGAAGAGAAGGAAGGGATGTTAAATCCGTATGGAGGGGGTCTCTTTTTATAGTTGCAAGGATTGGGGGCAATTTGATCATTACAAATTCAAAATATTAAATGAGGGGCCTTTAGTGACGGAATTAAGCGTCACTAAAGCCCAGATCGTGGCGACGTGCACCTGCGCCTGCCGTTTACTCATCTCCTGCGCCATACTCAGCTGCCCATGTTCGTCGATCTTCAGCGATCGGACGGCTTAAAAATCGCTAACCGTCAGCGCTTCATCGCCTTCGAATGCGTGCCTGGTTCTTCCAATCGCGCGTTCACGCATCACGGCCTCTGAGCGCGCCACGTCTCTACTCTTGCTGCCGTCCATCCTTGATTTGACGACCTAATTTGAGCCGTCCCTTGCATCTGTGCTAGATTGAGGCTTGCGGGGACTCGAACTCGCGCCTCTTCTTCGCGTTTGAGCTCTGGACCATTGCGCTACAGTGGTGAGTTTGTCACGTGGATGTTTTAAGGCATGGGCGTCCGTGGCCATTGGATGGTGATGCAACGACCAAGATCCATCGCGTGGGTAAGGAGATAGAGAGGGCGTGGCGGTCGTCCAGATTGGCTGGGCCGGTTTGGACGGTTGAGATGGCACCACGTGGCGCCATCTTGACCATCCATCTTTTGAGTGATGTAGATGGTGCCATGGGTATCGGATTGGACCAATTTCACGCCGTTAGGCTGCGATCATCGATCCGAATCCATCTGTGCGATCGGATTTGTCATCTGAGATGCGGATTAACACCATCTTGGCCCATTATCTTTAGGGTTCCTGGGTCTCTATCTGGTGCTACGAATGTCCGATTAGGGAGATCTTGGAGTCGTTGAACTCCAATCGTTGCCCTGATCAGATCCGTATAGTTGGATCTTCGATCCGAGGCCCCGATAAAAATTCACCCTGTCCCTGACCATAAAAGGAGACAATTACTGTACAATTTATACAACTTAATCTAAATGTATGATTGTGTATGTTATGCTCTATTTACAATGTATGATGCTAATGTGACAGTAAGAACATGCATTAATAGACATTTTAGGTTAATCAGATGTATGCACATCAGAAGGGGAAAAGTTTCATCATCAAGACATCAAGATTCATGTTTCTAGGTTTTATAGTTTGACCAAGGGTGGTAAGATCTTTAATGTGTTGGAATGGATCTTCAGTGTTAAGTCCATGGAAATGGTTTTGAATAAGACCTATCCAATGGGATTTGCTTAGAATCATCTTCAGGAACCCTTACATGAGGTACGACATTGTAAGTCGCGGGATTGTAAAAGTCCTGTATGGGTCGAGGTTGTGGTTGATTTTGGTTTCTATTGTTGAACCACCGCTTAAATTGTTCATGCAATTGCTCCATTAGCTCCTCCTAGTTTGGATTGGGTTGGTCAAGAAGTGGTGGATCCATTGTTGAGGGCTCACTGGAATTAGGTTTCCTCTTAGGTTCGAAGTCTAAAGGTCCCTCTAACCTTTGTTTTCTTGATCTTGTAGCACGCATGCACAATAAGCAATCAATCAGGCACACACAAGACAAGGGTGATTTTTACTTGCTTTTCTCAAAAATTTTAATGTTTGTATGTGATCAAGCAAGTTATCAACTAGTTACGCACCCTAAATCAACCTATGGAGTGCCTTTAGACATACACTTTGCTTAAGTGGTACTCTCAAGTGATTTAGTGAGAAGTTACTCCAAGGACGGAACTAAGGGATGCAAGTAGGGCGAACCTTTCCTTTGAGGCGATGCGTATGCGGTGCCTCTTAATTACTCTTTTGTTCCTTTAAGGGTGTCCCTCTCCTTAAAGTATCAAAACACTGGGTTACAAGACAATACCACCACCACAAGGCGAAGTAGGAGGGTTTGCACTGATAAAGAGATCGGTGCCTATAGCCTTAAGGGATCGAGCCTTAGTGCGATGCCTAACGTGCGTGCTCAATGTCAAAAGTGTGCATCACACCGTAAATAGTTTTTGATTTTGAAAATGCAGACAAGTCCCTTTGAATCAGATCAAGTGTGATTTGGTTTTAAGGCCGAATCTGATTATCAGTCCCAATTTCAGTTAGGCGACCACTAAATTAGGTTAATTCAATTAGTTTGGTGATCTTGAATTTTAATCCGAATGCAAATGCGTGAATAGGAGCTGGATGCAAAGAAAGAAAAGTGTACTTGTCTCCAACAATCTCCGTACAAATATGTACGTAATGCAAGGAAAAAGATTTAACGTGATGCTCAATCACCCCTAAATGTGCGCACCTAAGGGCATGCAACTCCTAAATATGCAGCTCGATTTTTTTTTTGGGATTGTTTTAAAGGCAAGCAAGCAGAAATTGAATCATGCACGCTGAAGAATAACCCCTAGTAGCTAAAGAATGTGGGGATAGACCCCCAAAAATCAGCCTCAATTACAAGGGCGAGAAGATAGAATTTGAAATAAAATTTGTAACGTAGGAGAATCCCCTTTGAAAGTGGGATCCAGGTCTCTTGCGTATTTTCCGCGTGTGTGGGCGTTGCTTAAGGTTGACGTTGCTGCTCTGCTGTGCCTATCGCGTGCCTTGGTCGCGTCCCGCCTACACGAAACTCCTCTGCGACTCGCTTTCGCAACCCGTCGAGATTTGTCTTACGTAATTGATACCTGCTAACAGATAGAGAAATATGTGGGGCTCACAAATACTAAGTTAGGAAAGAAACTATTTTGAATATATGCTTCCCTGGTAACGATGCCAAAAACTGGTCGTAAAATCACGATAATGATAAATATGTCATTGTAGGTGCGAAAACACATCGTTTTAAATTTATAAAAATCGTCTTCGAAAATTATGAGAATAATATCGGGAGTACAGGTCGTCTCATAGGGAGGTAGGGATATCTAGAAAGTTCCTAACAAAGTCAATATATATATTTTTTATTTTTTATATATAATAAAAGCAAGTAAATGAAACAAACATGGAGACAAATACGAAGTGAACATGTAAATGCGAATAAAAACTTAATTGCTATTAGAAAGTTAGAATAACATAGAATAACAAGAGGAGGAAGAAAAAAAATCTTAGATAAAAGTTCGACGATGTCGTGATGGGGGTGGAGAGTGCCGTTGACGGTTGTCGATGAAGTTGTGCACGGAGGCAAAGAGTTGGAGAAGAGATGTCGTGGAAGTACGGGAACATGTCGAGACTCGTCTAGTGACTGGAGATCAAAGAACGACAGCCAGATGTCGTGGTCGTGCGGTAGAGAAGAGCGGAGCGTGCAGTCTACTGTTGAAAGTGGTGGCTGTTGAAGAGATGCATGCGGTTGCGAACATAGAGATAAAGAGGAAGAGGGAGATACGTAGGATAAGCAAGGAGTGCAGTGGGGGAGGAGATGAGAATTTATAGGTTGGATATTTGGTGGAGAATTAATGAGGATGATCGGAGAGATGGGAGAGAATTCAGGACATGAGGAGCGGTGGAGCGGCGGACGTGAAAGGAGCATCGTCGAAAGAGATGAATTGAGAGAGGGAAGTGCCGTCTGGAGCTGTGAAGAACCGAGAGGAGAGGGCACATGGGTCGGTTGGGTACGTTGTTGGGGGATAGAATTTCGTTGGGAATTAATTAAGGAGGATGGGAATTTTTGTTTGGTGGTGGAATACGGCTGTTGGGATTTACGTAGGGGATTTTGTTGCAGGGTGTGTACATTGGTGGGGAATGTCTAGGATTGCGCATGGGATTTGTGGATAGGAGGGGTTGGTTTGCTTGGTGGAAAAGGTTACGTGGATTTTTTGTTGGGGTAGAAAAGTTGGAAAGGGAATCGGTTGGGGATGGGAAATTCCGAGGGGATAGAAACTATGGTAGGATGGATTTTTTTTTTTAATAGGAGGGAATATTGGGTGGTATATGTAGGAAAGGTTATGGGATTGCATTTTTAAATAGGTTAAGGTTAATGTTTAATTGGGTTTGGATTTTGGTATAGGAAATAAGTTCAACCCCATCAAAATAATTTCTTCTCTCTATAAAGCTCCAATTAATTTCAAATTTGACGCCTGCATACATAAAATAAAATATCAAGTTACCAGATATAAGTAGTAGCAAAAATTATAATTATACCTCTAAAAATATAATATTTACAAAATATTATAATGTGACTAATATAATTTAATCTAATGCAATGTAAACTATTTTACTCTTAAACTAACAATAGTTAGGCACAAATTATGTATATAAATATGGATTTATCACTACCCTATTTAAGAAACTACGGATAGGACAACTAAAACCCGCTGATGTTACTCTGTAGTTAGTTGACTGAATCGTAATCACCCCGATTGGGCTGGTAGAGGATGTGGTAATTAGAGTCAAAGATTTTAGCTACCTAGCTGATTTTCTGGTTCTTGACATAGATGCGCCAAAACAAATACATATATGCCCTTGATTTTGGGGAGACCCTTCTTACCTACTGCAGGAGCCATAATCAATTGTGAATCAGGGCAAAGCTACACTAGAGGATTTTTGCTGCAGTTTTATGACCTGAGAAATGTCCACCGCATGCTTGGTCATGGCAGAAGGATAATGTCTTTAATTTTCGCTTTCGCGACACATTGTCGAATCATCTGATCAGCACCGATGCGGAACAGATATGGGTCTTCCCAGAAGTAATACTTGGCATCGGAAAGCAATTTGTCCTTCTTGGCCTTCGGCCAATCGGACGGGATCTAATGTGATGCCAGGTAGTTTATTATATCAGCAAACCATGGAAGCCTTGTATTGATAGTCAGGAGGTGCTCATCAGGAAAATGTTCCATGATGGGTCTGGAAGGGTTGATGATCTCAGAGGGAAGGCAGGACAAGTGATCAGCTACCACGTTCTGTTTTCCTGCTTTGTTGCGAATCTCGAGGTCAAACTCTTGCAACAGCAAGATCCAGCGGATTAATCGAGGTTTCGCATCCTTCTTCGCAAGTAGATGCCTCACAGCAGTGTGATCCGAGTAAATGATAACATGGGAGCCCAGGAGATATGATCTGAATTTTTCCAGGGCAAATACTATGGCTAGCAGCTCTTTCTCCGTAACTGTGTAGTTACGCTGAGCGTCGTCAAGTGTTTTGCTAGCATAGTAGATGACCACGGGTTTCTTGTCAATTTTCTGCCCGAGTACCGCTCCTACAGCAAAATCAGATGCATTGCACATGATCTCAAAGGGTTGAGACCAGTCAGGGGACTGTAGGATTGGAGCTTGGGTAACTCGATCAAGGAGGATCTCAAATGCTTGAGTGCATTCCTTAGAGATTTAGAAAGGTACATCCTTAGAAAGCAGAGTGGTCAGGGGGCGTGCAATCTTTGAGAAATCAGGAATGAATCGACGGCAAAATCGACGTGCCCAGAAAAGATCGGATGTCCTTGATCGAGCTAGGCATAGGGAGTTTGGAAATCAAGTTCACCTTGGCTCGATCGACCTGGATGCCTTTTTCTGATATGAGATTCCTAGGACAATTCCTTCAGGCACCATGTAATGGCTCTTTTTCCAGGAAAAAACCAGATTCACGTCAATGCATCACCTGAGGATTTGGACCAAGTGTAGGAGGCAATCGTCAAATGATTCTCCGAATACTGAAAAGTCATCCATGAAGACTTCCAGATAATCACCTACCATATATGAGAATATGGCAAGCATGCACCGCTAAAAAGTAGCGAGTGCATTGCAGAGACCAAACGGTATCCTTCGGAATGCGTACATCTCGAAGGGGCAGGTGAAAGTGGTCTTTTCTTGGTCCTTAGGATGGATTGCCACTTGGTTATAACTGGAGTACCCATCCAGAAAGCAGAAGAACCTATTTCCTGTTAGTTTCTCAAGGAATTGATCAATAAATGGTAGTGGGAAATTATCCTTCTTCATGGAGGAATTGAGTCTTCTGTAATCAATGCAGGCTCTCCACGAGTTTGCCACACGGGTCGGTATGATTTCTCCGATTTCAGTCGTGATCACGGTGAGTCCTGCCTTTCTAGGCACAACCTTGATTGGAGTCACTCACCGACTGTCGGAGATCGGGTAGATGATCCCTGCATCTAACCACTTGATGATCTCCTTTTTCACGACTTCCTGCAGATTAGGATTTAGACGTCTCTACATTTCACGGGAAGGTCGTGTGCCCTCTTCGGTGTAGATACTGTGTGTGCAGTAAGAGGGGCTGATACCAGTCAAATCATCGAGAGTCCATCCAATTGCTCTACGATGTTGTTGGAGAATAGTAATCAGACGGGATTTCTGATCGAGTGTGAGTCTGGAGTTGATAATCATAGGAAACGTCTGATTGGAACCCAAAAAGACGTACTTCAAATGGTCGGGAAGAGGCTTGAGTTCTAAAACAGGGTTATCAGCAGCAATGGCCGGTTCGAGGTGTGTGTCAGGAGCAAGGGAAGGAGTTATGGGTGTATCTAGGTCAGGTTCGGACTCCTCTGATTGCGGGTTTTGATCGTCTTGTGGTTGATTGGAAGTAGTCAGGTTGTTCTCAATAGATGGATCAATGTTATAGTGCAAAAAGATAAATGTAAGCACAGAAGATATTAAAGAAATCAATGTACGTGAAAAAAAGCACAAAATTGGATGTCTGATTTGTGAATCAGACGCCTTAAATAGGTGGATGCTACAGTGCTTGATCTTCTTTCTTCTCCTTCTCTTCTCTTCTCTGGCGGCTGCTTTCTTTCTTCTTCTTTCTTTCTCTTCTTCTGATTTCTTGCCTTAGCCTTTCTCTTCCGCTGCCTTCTTCTCTATCTCGGGCTTTAGTCTTCTTCTTCCTTCAGCTTCTTCTTCTGTCTTCAGTTCCTTCTTTCTCTTTCTTTCTCTTTCTTCTCTTCAGCTCCTTCTTCTTCCTTGGCTTCAGCTTTGTGTTCTCCTTCCTTAGTTTCCTCTTCGGCCTCCTCCTTCTTCTACCTTGTCTTCAGCCCTTGGCTTCCTTTTCTTCTCTTTTCCTTGCAGAGCAAAGCCTACCCCTACGTGCGCACGCTCTCTTCTCTTTCTCTCTTAGGTTTGCTCTCCTAGAGCCACCGTCTCGGGTAATCGGGTTGGGTACTCGCCCGGGACCAGGCCCACCGACGTGCGGTGGTGGGCGAGATGTGCTGGGTCGGGTTGGATCAAGACAGGTCCTCGGAGGCAAGGTCACAGACGAGGCGGGTGAAGGGTGAGTGGGACCTCACCCCGTGGTAACTGAGGTGATAAGGCCTATGCAGAAATTCAACTTATGCAGCTGCGGTGCACCAAAAGTTTCTGAGGTGGGACTATCTTCCCACCTACCTCGTGCGCGCCTACAACAGAGATGCTTCGCTTGATTGCAGCTACGGCTTCAGCCTTTGACACCAATTAGTTGCCTGGAGTTGTGCACGAGCGTATCCCACGCAACCTGGGACTATTGGCCTGGAGCGGGTAGACCTGAAGAAGCTTGCAAGCAAGCTCCTTGCTGTTCGTCAATGGCGGCGGTCCCCTATACCTACAATCACGCAAACGGTCTCGCGGCCACGTTAGAATGCTCAGATGGCTTCGCCGAGGCACGACAAGTGTGTTGTGGTGGTTGGCGTGGCGTGGGACTGCCTGAGTGCGCATGCCTAGGGCACCCTGTGGCCATGTGAGTGGGTGTGTTCAGGGGCCCTTTTGGGTGAGTGGCGCGGTGAGTGAAGTGAGGGGAAATGCTCAATGAGGTGAGGTGGAGGTTATGGGCTTGTTGGAGAGGGTTTTGGTGGCTTGTGGAGGTGGGATGGCCTCGCCGGAGTTGGTGGTCGGAGATGAAGGTGCGAAGGGCGTCAATGGTCGATTTGAAGTGGAATGAATGCGGAAAGAAAGTAGAGGTGAGTGGGAACTTAGCTGGGAGTTCAAGGGACGAAGGGGGTGTTGGGATGGCGTCTGTGCGTATCGCCGACACCGGAGACGAAGGTGCTCAGTGGGGGAGATTGGTGAGGATGAAGGGGATGCAGAGGCGTCGGCGGGTGCGGTGCGACACAGATGAGCGGGAGGAAGAGGAACCTGCCACTGGCATTGTGGCTAGGCGATGAGGAAGAGTGAGGGAAGCCACCGGAGCTTGATGAGCCAACTGGCCGGAGGGGGAGAGACGAACTTGAGGGGTTTTTCCGGTTAATTTCAAGCTTGGGAGATGCGGGGTGATTTGTGTTTGCTTAAATAGGCCTCTAAGGATGGATTTGTGCTTGGAAGCAAAGCCAAGCTTCCAAGCAAGGGAGGTTTGCCGGAGATGGCAACTCGAAAGAGACCCGAATCTCTCATGCATTCGCATGAGAGATTGGGTGCCAAACATGGCCTCAAATTAGGTTCACATTGGAGGAGATTTCTCGGAGAATCTCCTTTTCAAATTTCAAGGGGATTCTCTAAGAGATCAGGGAGAACTTGCCCTTGCAATCTCGCCGGAGTAGGATTCCCTCCGCTATAATGGTGGAGGGACTTCATTGCAAAGAACGAAGAAGAAGCTAGGGGTGTTTCTGCAGAGGTTTTTGAAAGATAGGGGTAGAAATGTAATTGGGCTGGACCAATTTGCAAAGTAGGTCACGATGTATTCGTCTTAGGTCCAAATTTCGATACAAACCTAATTTGGACCTAAGGAATCAAATGGTGAGGTTGGATTTTAGATTTTACCACGTTTGACTGGGTAATTTACGTA
This sequence comes from Thalassia testudinum, assembly GCA_037157565.1. Lineage (NCBI taxonomy): Eukaryota > Viridiplantae > Streptophyta > Magnoliopsida > Alismatales > Hydrocharitaceae > Thalassia > Thalassia testudinum. The sequence continues at coordinate 869,107 of JAZHRO010000061.1, forward strand.
AAAACCTAATTTTGGGCAAATATTTGTCTGAGACCCCAATTTAGGTCAAAATAGGTTCCAATGGCCAAATTGAAGATTCTAAACTATAGAGAATATTTTTATATGATTTTTAGAGGATTTAGGTGAATTTTATTCTTACTATAATATTGTTAAATGAAGTGAATCTGTTTTAGGGTTACAAGAAGTCATTTAATTCCTCAAATTCACATGAACCCTTTTTTGTTTGAACCAACTCACTTTTTATCTTGTTAAGACCATTTTACCTGTGTTTAGCTCATGAGAAAATCCATTGTTGTACTGCAATGCTAAAATTACAGTTTTACCCCTTGATTCTTGCTTTTCTCTCAAAATGGTTATTCATTGAGTTAGGACCTCTAGTTGGTTATGTAGGAACTTTTGTTTGCTTCTTTGGGTCAAAATGAGCTAGTTAGGGCTCATGATGGTGTTTCCATCAGAAGCTAAGTGGCTGGCCAACCATACCTTGCACAAACCCCCTTGGATCACCATCCAAGGGTCAACAACCCCCTTGATTAGTTGACCTAAACCTCGAAATTCCAGACTAGAGGGGAGGTGAATAGTGCGATATAAAAAATATGCGGAAATAAAATCAATCCAATCACAAATAGCATTCACCATAAATGGGACATATTTTTAGGTGGAAACCCAAATCGGGTGAAAACCACCACCTAAACTTCTTGACTTAGGATTTTCTGATTTACTAAGTAGATCAAAATCTACTAATGTACTACTTTAACGAGGGTAGTACATCCTTTTAACCATGCTACTTAACCTGAGGGTAGCATACGTCGAAACCACTCTTCTCCACGAAGAGTATTTTTTCTCATGAAGGAGACGGGAATTCATCACGTGAATACCTAACCAAATATAAAAGGAAAATAAATACCTATAGAGCCCGAAAGTAAGGATTAAACCTAAGCTTCTATAGGTTGAGAAACTTCCCTTAGATGGAAAATTGTTCGGCGTGAAGTGCAGTAGAGTTTTGGTGCTCTCGGATGTATGAAATAAGACTTGGAGAGCCATGGCAGAGTTTCTCTTCTGGTTGATTTCTCTTTCTTTAACACAAATAGTGGTGGAAGTAGTATCTCTAGGTGTATGTGTCTTAGGAAGGATATTCTTTTATTTATAGAGGTCCTAAGAAGGGTTTAGAAGGCCTTGGAAGGCTTGGGTAGCTGTTGGAAAAAGATTTCAAAAGATCGGGCCAAAATCCCAACGAAATCAGGGTCATTATGACTTTGACAGAGTTATCAGACATCTAATATTATGGTTAGATGTCTGGTAAGACGTCTGATGACAATTTTGGACGTCTGATTTAAAGGGTCGGAGTCCCTGATTCTATTAGATCTAAATAGGGATCTTAGTGGACGTTTGAAGTGCTATTATAAGATGGTTGGTGATCTTATCGGACGTCTAATTTAAGCAGGTTTTGTTCCTGGAATTAGATTAGATCTAAACATGGTTCTAGTGTATATTGGTTAGATGACAGATTAGACGTCTGGTGTGAGGATTCGCTATGGGAATTGATTTCCCGAGAAGCTAACAGCTAAATGGTCTGACAAATTAAGATTTGGGTCAGATCTATGGTAAAGTCTCTTTATCAAACATCTGGATGGGTTTACGGACGTCTGATAATACTATTAAAATAATCAATAGGTGATCCTCAAAGATTTTCTTTTGATAGGCCAACAGTCCTATTTTTGGACATCTGGCAAAGTCATCAGACATCTTCTAAGATGCCTGGACTAAGGGTTGGACGTCTAAAGGTTATGGTCATAGATCTTTAATTGTAGCATAAGTCATTGGACGTCTGGACAAAATGTTAGACGTCTTAAAGTTTATGATAAGATGTCTAATGTTCATATTAGATGTCTGATCAACTGTCTAATACCTAATTTGATTTTCAAGTTATTTTTAAGTTTGTCTAAGTGTGTTAGGGATGGAAATGTATTCCTAGGACTAAGGTATAGTACTTTTGGGCTCTTTAACAAGAATTTAAGGAAATAAAAGAGCAAAGTACAAGCATAAAATACAAGAAAGAAAATATCTATCCTATTCTTCTTCATGATTTCGCTTCACGTAAAGCTCCATCTTCTTGTCTCCTCCACCAAGCTCTTCCAATTAGCCATGGACGGGAGCTGAGCTCCTTCACACTTGCTTCCATTTGCATTTATCCTAAAATCTTAAACTCAATGCAAATGTTAAATAACAAGTATTTTGTTATCATCAAAATCAACGATTGTGGTGCCCTTGCACGAACAAACCTAACCCTTAGATCTAGATCCTACGACCTATAATTTTCCTACACATCTATAAAAACACCTAGCCTCTACCACTTAGAACCCAATTAGCCTCTTTGATAATTAGCCTTAGTATAATTTAGTAGCCTACCTAGCCCTGGTGCACACCCACCACCCACCCTCTTCGGTCTTCATCTTCCTCCTGGTGCCCTAGATCTAACTCTACTCTGCCAGAAGCTTCGTACAAGCATTCCTCAAGCGGCTTCGCATTTTTCCATCCTTTCTCTATTTTCTTACGCTTTTATTCTTATTGTAATATCTGATATCGACCCTATTTGTGAGACAATTTGATAGTAGCAATAACAATCAATATTCCTATAATGATATTCTTGTCTCTATCCATTGATATTATATTAATTGCTACTCTAGTCAATAATAATTGCACAAGGTTTTGAAGATTGATGACCATCTTCTTGTGTTCAACTCGATCTCCTTGTAGTTTGGAATTATAAATTTTAATTGATTGCTTTATTTTGCACGACAACGATTTCATATTTTAATCTTGTATTTTTAGCGATATTAGTTTCATTGTGAGCTATTGAATTGAATTCCTCTATTTATAAATTGGAATAGTGGACTCTAGTGCATATTGGCCTTTAGAAACATGGGGAAGCAAGGTAGGTGATTAGGAGTCAATATGTGAGGGATGAGATGAAGAACTATGCATGGCTACTTAGTGTTGGACATTTAAACTAAGTTGTTGGATGACAAAGCTTATGATTTGGGTGCTTAAATAGGACTAATAATTAAATACAAGGACATAAAGGTTTGGACGATAATCACATCATCATTAAATGTATATTCTATGCCTAGTTCTTGTTAGTTTTAAGTCATTTAGACGATAAATATGTTAGTTTAGTCAGTTAATTTTTATTTATGAAAAATAAGATTTTCCATCATTTTTACATTGCTAGTGAGATGAAGATAGGTACAATGGAATAATAACAAAAAATTAATTTAGTATTCAAAAGACATGAGTACACTTTCTATACCTTATGAAAGCTTAATCGTAATGGACGAGGAATTTTCATAAAATAAAAGTCCATCGAGGACTCTTGTGCAAAATGTCAAAGAATGGAAGAAAAAGAAATAAAGAAAAGAAAACAATGGAAATCCTATTCCAAATAGATTAAAGAATTTTAGATAAACTCCTAATTTTATAATTTTAGAATTCCTTAATCCTAACCAAAATTGGAGTCTTCAAGGCATTCCCAACATTTATAAATAGCCGCCATCGAACCCGAGAAAAGAGGCACCAATTCGATCCAAGTTAATTTGGATCCCACATTCAACTCTTTCAGCCTCTCCCTCGCATTCCGGAAGTCGATCTCCGATGCTTCTTTACCTCTTCGCCACTCCTTGTCTCCATTTCCTATTATTCGATCTCCATCATCTCCAACGTCCTTCGACTCTTCATCTTCTTTAATTTTTACCTTAATTAGTTGTTTGTTTCTTTTCATTTGTTTCATTCCAAGTTGCAATTCCTAGTTAGTTAGTTGTTCTTGCACATTTTATTATTAACAAAAGTATATTATTTAGCTATTCTTCTCATTTAAGTAGTTCTTTACATTTTTATTTTGTAGCTTAGCAGTTATTTCAGTAAATTTTTTTTTTTGCAATCCTTAGTAGCCATTAATCTTTAATTATTTAATTTTGAGCATTAATTTTTCATAAAAAAATTAAAAAATCATTTACATTCGATCCTTGTTTCTTTAAGATTTCACTGCATGCTTTTTATAATTTATCTTTGCATGAAATTTGTAGGTTGTTTAGTTAGTTAGTTTAAAAATTGAAAATGAAAAAATAAAATATATTAGTTGGAATAGTAATAAGCAATGCTAGATAGGTTAGTTTCCTTAAGGATCCACTCAGGCTCCCATTATGTTTAATTTTTATTTATTTCTTCAATAGTTTGAAAATTTAAATGATTGTAATTTTATTTTACAATGAAGAATTAATTATTTTTGAACCCTTACTATTATTTTTGACACTGTTATTAGGAAAGCATTGATCTAAGTTTCTTTTTATTATATTTATTTTTTGCATCCTAGTTTATTCATTCATCTTTCTTTTCTTGTTTGCATATTTTACAGGAGAAGACCCAAGTATGGGGCCAAGCCAAATTGCCCTAATTGCATCTATAGTAGTTAGTATTTGCTTAATCTATTGCTTTCTTGTATATATATACACATACATTATATCCCAAATCACACTCTATAAATGATATCTTTATTACAAAGGCAATCATTCTTGGGTACAATTGCTTTAGAGGATTAAAGTGCATTTTATTAATTTGTTCTTCTTGAAATTGGGCATGCCTTTATCGGCATTAGATTGTAATTTCTCAAAGGAAGCTACATTACCAACAACAACTTTTTTTATAAACCCCTAAAATTTGCAAGTGGAACTCTAAATATATTTGACCAAGGTGAAGCCCTAAACAACAATAACTTCAAAGTTAAAGGACTTGTTTGCATGGGTGCTATATTGCATCATATTTCAATTAATCTTTAAAGGCAATCACCCCTCTAACACCAATCACATTCCAATTAAGCATTTGGCCAAATCCCTATGTGGATTGTGCTAGTGGGTCCCTCCTGCCCGATCATCAAGTAATTCAAAGGTCAAGTAGACTTGATTTGAATCATGGAGGTGTTAGGAATAGGTCCCTTAGGTTAAACCCATTAAGTTTAGATTTATTTGATTGATTGTGTAACTAAGGCACATCCCTCTCTCATCTGTCTCTCTTCGCATTTTCATGTTTCTTCTGTGTGCACATAGGAAACAATGGTTCAAGAAGTTGGATATGGATAATCCTGGTAATGATTCCCTTTTGAATTATGATATATCAAGTATAAGTCACCTTGAGATATCGATACTAGTAACGAGCTCTGTAGGTTTTTGACTAATTTGGTGTATACGTAGCTACATGAAAATAGATCATAATTATGTAGGGATGAGCTAATTGACCTTGTAAGGACATAAACTATTGTTATGAATAAGAAACATGGTAGTGCACAGGTTCTCGAACGGGTTAAGTATTGTTCTACTCCAAATGTTAGGCTTTATTCCCTATAAATGGGTTCAATCTTATTTCTTGAATATCAAGGAACCTGTGAATCACAAGCTATGTTAGAGGGAGGGTGATTAGTGTAACACCTATTGTATTTAAAAAAAATTAAGTGCAAAATGAAGCTATAGACCAATCATGAATCAATAACCAATCAATAATGAAACTACAAATATGCGTAGGTATTTACAGTGGAAAAACCCTATGGGTAAAAATTATTATCTAAGTCTCCTACCTTATGATTTTCATGATTGATCTCAATTGATCGATCCATTATACCAAGCTACTTAATTATATAGGGTATACAAACTATCAGACTGATCATACTGACTCTCCTAGAAAACCTAGTTCACAATAAAAGATCTTGCAACTGTAGTGCATGCGTAAAGTGCATACTTAGAGTCTGAACGCAACTTAGCGGAAGGGTGAAGACATAACTTAAGTACTCTCTAATCTTTCTACCTTATTCCAAGGTATGGTAAAACTCAATTATGACAAATCTTAGAAATCCTAGCTATATCTTGGACAATCACCTTAGTCTCTAATATCTTCTTTAAGACTAAAGATTAAGATGACTTTGAAGGTTCCTACGGGAGGGGGTGAGATTTGTGGGATAAAAATAAAGTGCGGAAGCAAAAAGAACAATCTCACACAAAAAGCAATCACACAAATGCACAAGTGATTTTTAGATGGAAACTCAAACTGGGTGAAAACCACCACCTAACCCTCTCGAGTTAGGATTTCTCGATCGACGAAGTCGATCAAATCCACTATTCGAGTCACTTAAAACGAATGTGACTCAACCTCAATACAACCACGCTACTTTGAAGCCGAGGGTAATGTAACCTCAAAGCCCTCATCTTCACGAGGAGTATTTTGTCCCTCGATGGAGACGGGAATTCGCAATGCGAATACCCAACCAATAAACAAAGTAAAATACAAATCAAACCTATAGAGCCATAAAGTATATAAATGAAACTAGCTACTATAGGTAAAGGATCTTTCCTTAGGTGGAAGTGCGTCAGTGTGACAACACGGGTGCGTGAACCACGCAATGTGCGACGGCGCTCTTGAAATGACGGTGGGAGAGCAGGTGCACTGTGGGAAGAAAACTCTCAAGATGTAGAACGGTGGTTTGGAGAGCAAGACTTCTTTCAGAGTGTTTTGGACACAAAATGATATGGAAATGATATAGCTTAGTGTGTGTTAACAAGGGAGGGCTACCCCTCTATTTATAGGTAGCCTAAGAAGGCTTAGAAAGGCTTTGGAAGCCTAAGGTAGCCGTTGGGGATCATCCCAAGGCAAAACAAGCTGCAATCAGAATCATTAATGATTCTGACAGGGTCATCAGACATCTGGGAAAAATATCAGACTTCCGAAAGTCATTCTTAAGATGTCTGGGAACTAAGTCAAATGTCTAATTCTAGACGGGTTCCCTTACTAACTTTCATCAGACCTAACTAGGGTTCTAGTATAAATCAATCATACAACGTACAAGATGTCTGGCACTAGGTCTGGACGTCTGGAAACCCATTTTACTGCGGGAATTGATTTCCCAAGGTCTAAATGGCTATATTAGTCTACGAAAGCGATTTTGGGTCAGTCGAGGCAAAACAACTACATATCAGATGTCCAAAGTCTTCTAAGGACGTCTGATAGAATATCAAAGGTCAAAACCTCAACGATAATATTCTAAGCCAACGTTCCACTAATTAGACGTCTGGCCAAGTCATCAGACATCTTCTAAGATGTCTAGACTAAGGGACGGTCTTCTGAAAATAGCAGACAGAGGATTCTAAGACCAGCCCTAAATATTTGGACATCTGATTCAACATTCAGACGTCTTAAAGTCCAAGATCAGACGTTCGAATTTAGGATTGGACATCTGATCAGGCTGTCTGAAACCTATTTAGATTTTCTAAGTTTTCTATGGAAAACTAAAGTATCCTAGGACTGTGCAAGTGTTCCTAGGACTATTGTATTGATACTTTGAGGCTCTTTAACATGAATCTAAGAAAGAAAATAAATAGCAACAAAAGAAAGATAAACAAAGTACAAGATGAATGGAAATCTATCATATTCTTCATTTCTTTCCTTCTTTAAGCTTTCACTCCTCACGAAGCTCCTCCCCCAACGAGCTCCTCCAATCCACCATGGACGCGAGCTCTAAGTTCCTTTACACTTGAATTCATTTGCAAATAACCTGCAATCTTAGACTTCAAATGTAAATGTTAAATACAAGTGTTTTGTTATCATCAAAATTGATGATCGTGGTGCCCTTGCACCAACAGACTTGGCATTTTTTCTCTTTCTTTCTTTTATTTTTTTATTTTTTTAACAAAGTATAGTCAGAATACAACAAATTAAAAGATAATCTAACTAGATGGAGATGAGAGATGGGAGGTGGTGTTTTGGATAAAAAGAAAACCAAGGTAGGGGCTTCTCTAAAAAATCTTTAATTTGTACTCCAATATTTTCTTAAGGGTGTGCAGGTTAATAAATTAAAGTATTTGAGAGCATATATGTCATACCAAGGGTATATATATCCGTACTTATTTTGTATATACGTAAATACAAAATAAGTATATGCAAAATAAGTATGGATATATATGCCTTTTCCAAAGTTTATAGGGGTATATATGTAAAAGCCCCTATTATATTAGAGGGATGATTGTAGGCCTCACAGTTAATTTTTTCGTTGTGGATATTTTTCAAAAGGAATTTTTACATGAATGTCACCAAAATCTTTAAAGTTTACTTTCTTGTGATCCACTTCCCAATATTAATTTAAATGCCTGTGAAAAAGTCACGTCATTTTTCGTAATTACCACTCTGTTAGTTAGCACCATTAACTTTAATGGTGTTGGATGTAAAAATAATGAAAAATTATTATTCAACTCTTAAAACTTATTTTCTTTTTATTCCCTACCCTTCCCCCCCCCCTCGATTTCGCTCCTTCTCCCTAGTCAACCTTCCTTCCCACTCCACCCACCACCACCACCCTCCTCGTACTCCCTCCTTGCTACACACTAGCACCCTACCCTTGCTTCTTCCTCCCCGCTGCACACCACCACGCACCTTCCCTTCCTTCTTCCTCCTCCACCTCCTCCCCTCTCCACCTTCACATCCCAAAGGATGATGTCGTCTTCTCCATCAAGGAGAGATCAGGGAGCCCAACTGCTGTTGTGGTAAATCAGATGAGGCACTAGAGGGAAGTAAGGAGGTGAGTGAGCTGGAGGTCATGATCGGTGTGCCTCCTCTATCGCAACGTTGTTGATGGGGCATTTGATGTTGTTGTTGCAGCTCTGCCTCCTTCTCCTCATCATCGTCGAGGTAGAAGGGTTTAATGGAGGATAGGGAAAGTGAGGATTCACTACTAGTGAGGGGGAGAGGTGAGAAGGGCTATGTGCAGGGGGTAGAGGGGCTGTAGGTGAGAGAGCTCCACTGTTGCTGCTGGCGAGGGGCCCGAGTGGGAGAGGGGCTTTGGGCATGAGAGAGCTCCATTGTTGTTATGGTTGTTGTTGTTACTTGTTGTTGTTGTTGCTTGTTATTGCTGCTGTTGTTGTTGCTTGTTGCTATTGTTGTTGATTGCTGCTTTTGTTGTTATTGTTGCTATTGCTTTTGTTGTTGTTGTTGTGGATGGGGTTGGTGGTGATGCGGTGAAGGAAGAGGAAGAGGAGGAGGTGGAGGCTAGAAAGAGGAGTACGTAATGTGCTTGGAGGAGATGGGAGAGGAGGAGGTGGAGGAGTTGCCATGTGGTCACAGGTTCCATGGGTGATGTGTGGGGGTGTGGCTGTAGGAGGAGGAAGGGAAGAGGGGGACCACAAGAGAAGGAGGAGAGGGGGGACGAAGAAGGAGGTGGTTGTAGCAGCATGCTTGTCCACCATGGCAAGGTGGTTTTGGTCGATCAGAGGAGTAGGAATAGGGGACCGTAGGAGGAAGAAAAGAGGAGGATTGGAAGAGGAGAGGTGTCGTCGATGGTGGTGGAAGGAATGAGGAGGATGAAGAAGGTGAAGGAGGAAGATGTTATTGTGGAGGAGGAGGAGGGGGAGTAAGGAGGTGGAGGTGGGTGGTGGAGGGGAAAAAAATAAAAATTATGGGTAAAAAAAAAAATTCTCCTTACTTTTTGATCCATAATTGTTAATTTAACGACAATAACTAATAGAGTAGCGATTTCGCAAGTGGGATCACTTTTTCAATGGTACTTATTAGGAACATAACGACATTATATTAATTATGAAAGTATATAGTAGCATCTATGTAAAAATCTCTTTTTAAGATTGAATGAAGGTAACTAGGCCAAACCTATTTGATTCTCAGTTACATAGTCTTTATATATGGTATTGATAAATATGATGCAATATGTAGAGTATAATAGATATTTATCATGACATTAAATGATTTACATTAAATGCATATTTAGTTGAGCAACATTGAATTATGTAAATTTAATTATTTTGTTTAGAATACGGCTGTAAAAAAAAATTGAACCTATTAACATGACTCATACCTGTTTAAGTCAAACAAATTGAAACCTATTTAATCCGTTTACATAAATCGGTTGGGTTCGAGTTGAGTTCCATGAATTTGCTTAACTCGTTCAACTCGTTAATTTAACTCGTTTAACTTATTAACCTATTTAATAACCTATTTAACCTATTTAATTTAACATGTTTAACCCATTAATCTATTTAACTTGCCTAACCTAATTTACCTATTTATTTAAATGGGTTAGGTTGAGTTTTGGCAAGTTTATGTGAGTCGAGTTTGGGTTGTGAGTACTAAGAGTACCTATAGAATCTTATAGATCTATAGTAGAGGGGGTTGAATTGTATATAAAGGTAAATACCATAAAATTTAAAAATTCAAGTCACAAAGTAAGACAAATTACACCTTAATTTTATAATGAAAAACCTTTAAGGTAAAAATCACTACTTAAACTTCCTAGCAGCTTAGGATTTTCCGACTAGTGACGCTTTTCAATCTACTAACGTACCACTGAACAACAAGGGTAGTATAGCCTCTTTATAAAAACTTCTCTTTTACATCTAAAAAGGGAAGAATAGCGGAACTCCTAATAACTTGGGTCTCAAATTAAAACAATAGGAATATAAAGAAATATATAGAATATCAAACCTCAGAAATATGCAAATTGTGATTTTTTGGAGCTTTAGAAAGTCGTGCTTTAGAAAGTGTTGAGAATAGGTGCAAAGTTGCAAAAGCATGAAAGAAATAGAAGCACTTTTTGCTTTGGAATTGCTCTCAGAGGTATGTTTTAAAATAAGGGTTGAGAGGTCTTATTTATAAGTGTTTTATGACTTATTTAGAAAGTTTATGAAAATAGTGTTGATAGATTAAAAATGCTATTTGGTCGATTAAAATGAACTTTGATTAATTAAAATTATATTTTGATTAATTACGTGTTGATCAATTAAAAGATGATTTTGATCAACTTGGAGTGCAAAATCAGGATTTGATGGTTAGGTGATTTTGATCGATTAAAAAGATGTGATTGGTCGATCAAAGGCAATTGGTTGATAAGAATAATAATTTGGTCGATCAATAGTATTGAAAATTTGAATTTTAACCTAAGTTTATTATTTAACGAATGTCAAAATGAAGCGGTTGATATTTTTGGGGTTCCTTATACATTTCTAGACTTAAGAAAAATAAAAATTACAACTCTAGATCTTGTTTTTGAATCAAACTTCTTTATTTTGTAATCATTTCACCAAAATTTCATCGTGAAATAACTTGAAATGATTAGCTTACAATAAAATATAATTTTATTACATCAAAACAAATGTATCAACATGGGTTGGGATATCTAGACTTATTTATAAATGGGTATAGCTTTAATGGGTCGGGTCCAACCTAACATACTTTCTCGGCATACTTAGTTGTTCAACATTGAAATCTTGTAAATTGATTATTCTGTTGTTATATATATACAAACTCGATTGATTTGAAGGAAGTAATTGGATTATTTATTGTACTTTCGTTCTAAGCATTGGATGGTTTGGTTACCATGTTTATGTTTATTGCTACATAACCCACTCCATCAGCAAGTTAAATTGTTGGTTGATAAATTTTCCGAATTAGATTGATGTAGACGAGTGATTGTGATTCGGCTCTCCAATTTTGTCCAAGTTTGAATAAAACTTTTTTATAGTAGCATTTTCTTATTCTGCTCGTCCTTCAGTCGATTTAATTAAAGTCTTTACAGTACCTCTGTTTAGCTTATTCTATGAAGAAGATTTTGGAGGTTATGCTTTATTTTTCCTTGACAATATTGCGGTTTGACTATTGTGTTCATTGATTGATTTCCAAGTCACATGCTCAGTTGTCGAAAAAAAGAAAAAATATATACATTGGCAGCTTCGATGCTTCCATGAATTTTCGCAGGCTTGAGGGATCAAACAAGACAAAAATGATGAATTTACACTCAAGAAATGAAGAGCTTGAAGTTTCAAACTCAATTCTAATGATGTTCGGTCCATTGATCTAGCAATGGATTTTTCAAGACTCGGAGCTACACGTCACCTTTTTCCACCACCCTTGATATTGGTTGGTAAGCTTCCTCTTACGGAAAGGATCCCGGACAAGATTTTCAATTTTACCTATACTTTCCCTACATCTATAAATTTCTTGAGATGGCTTCAAAGTCCTCGAACAAGCTACAAAATGAGGATGGGTCGCAGTTTGGAGATTTGGGGGAACGATGAAAAGCCTTTGTCATCAACTACTAATAGATATGTTTTCCGACAAAGGCACAGGGATGCAGATGGGGATTTCTGGTCCATGGATCTAAAATTGGATACTTCATTCACTCCAAAATGCAAATTAGCTTCCTCTTTCTCACCCCCCTCTTTCATGGGCTCCTTTTTTTGTACTAGATTCCATCGGTGGTTTTTAAGAGTATTGGTGCGATATAAAATATCACGGATGCTATTTAGTTTTGGCCTTGGGAGGGGAAACGTAAAGGAGGGAATTGCGGGCGGGCGGGGGGGTGGTTTCAAAACCATTGTCCGGCAACCATTTAGAAGCTCGTGTGCAAGGGAAGCAAGGCTTGATTGGGAATGGTTCTTGGTTGGATATCAGAATTCATGTGCTGCCTGTTAAGAGCAATCACTTGCTCACGTTGGACCTGGCTGGCTTGAAGATGGAGGGCCTCGAGCAATCACTTGCTATTTTGTTTTTAAGCTGTTCTTCAAATGCGTGTGCTTCACCCAATATTTGGGTAAGATTTAGGCTAGAGTTTACTGTAGACCAATGACAGATGCGCTAGCGATTATCTGGCGAGTTGGGCTGCAACATTTACGGATTGATGTTATTTTCTGAATGGATACAGAGCATGAAACTTGGTTTCTGCCTAGTGGCTAGCATATGCTCCTCCAAGGTAGAGTCTTTTGAAAAGCTCCAACATATGTGCCGACATATATAGTTGATAGTGGTGGCTATTTTTGCACGTTGTTCACTAGTTCTAAGTTGTACATGTATGCCTCTTTGTATGACTTTTCAACTTACCTGATACATTTTTACCTGCCGTCTTAGAAAAATCATTCATCATCTTCCATGGTACATTTAATCTGGTTCGGACCACTTCAAGATGGCTATCATGAAGGGAAGGAGATGTTGTTGTATGTATGGTATATCTTGTGATTAGGCGTGTAGTTAAGGTCATTCTGTAAACCTTTGTATGAATCTGTTATAAATATAGGTCTAGTGGAGGTTGTTACGACAAGTCACACCATTACATCACTTCAAGAATATTAGATCAAACATGGTATCAGAGCCTATCACTAGGCGATGAGCTTTGTAAGAGGATTGAATGCTTGATTCGAGGTTCCAAAGATGATAGAAAGCCTTCTTCGTCAAATCGCCAACCATATATAGTAGATTGTTGCTTCCTTATGCCAGATTCTTCTGCTTCTTTGGCAAAGTGTTCTTCGTCAGCGATCGGAATCAGATCATCTCGCATCGAATTGAATATAATCGTTTGATCTCGTGTTGCATTAGATCAACCACAAGTTTTGTGATTTTCGATTTGTCCTTTTCTTTCAGGTAGGCTTTCTTCCCTTTTTCTTTGTTGATTGCTTCTATTTGTTCATGGCAGATTCCACATCAGGACATGTTTTTGAGATAACTTCAAAGGCCTTGACTCAAATTGAGTCAATCCCTGCAACTATACACCATAGCATGCTTTGTAAGCTGATTGCAAGTAACTATGCCCTATGGAAGGAACAATTCATACCCATTCTTCAAGCCTATGACCTTAAGGGTCTTGTTGATGGCCCCTTAACCCCTCCCCCACCACATTTTTTTGTTGGTTCTTCTCCTGGAAGTCAAGTTGTTAATGAAGATTGTATGATTTGGCATTGGAAAGACCAGTTGTTACTTTCATGGTTAATCTCTTCTATCTCGAAATATATTTCCTGACAAATTCTTGATTTGACCTCTACTCATGTCATGTGGAGTTTTCCAAAAAACTATTTCGCAACTCAAACACATGCACATATTTTCCAACATAAATCAGAATTGAGTTCTCTTGAGAAGGGCAATCTCAAGATTTTTGAATATGGTAATAAGGCCAAGGCTTTAGCTATCAATTTGGCACCTACCAGCAAGTGGCTTGATTTTGAAGACTTGATTTTAGCAATTCTAAATGGGCTTGCCATGATTATGAGGAGATTGTTGGTCTTCTTTTATCTCAAGAGTAGTGACTCCTTTGTAATCAGCCAAAATTTGAGCCATAGGTCAATCAAATTGTTTCTATTGCCTCCAAGGGTGGTTGACAAGGTGCTCGAGGCAGGGGAGGATTCTACAATATTCAAGGTAGGGGCTCTCATGGTGGTTGTGGTTTCCAAAACTTTCATGGTGGTTCCTTTGGCTGTGGCTTTCGTGGCCCTTTCCATGGTGGTTCTGTTGCTAGCATTCAATGCCAAATATGTGGATGCCTCAACCATTCTACTGCTACTTGCTACTAGAGATATCAATCTCCTCAAGTTCATTATTCTGAGTCTATGGATGATACTTCTCCTTGGTATGCAGATTCTGGTGCTATGCACCATGTAACCAATTCTCTTGCCAACCTTGATGTCTCCTCAGATTTAATGGCAATGATGAAGTTACATATGGCAATGGAGAGGGTGCTTCAATCACTCATATTGGTGATTCCTCTTTGCATATTAATAAGATACCGATGATTCCTATTTGCATATTAATAAGCGTGAATTTTACCTTTGTCATAGTTTATGTGTACCTTGTGTTAGAAAGAATCTTTTATCCATTCAAAAATTTGCTCGTGATGTCAACTACTATTTTGAGAAACATGTTGGTAAGTGTCTTGTTAAGGACAAATTCAGTGGGACAATCTTCTTCTAAGGACATGTCACTAAAGGACTCTACAAGTTTTGGTTTCCCTGATCTTCTAAATTGAGACCTTGTATTGTGGCTGTTGGTCTCCAATACAAGTCTTCAAAAACTTCCTTGTCGTTGTAGCATGCTCGGTTGGGACATGCTAATAAGTCAACTGTGGGGAGCATTGTTCATGGTTGTGGTATGCATAATGTTGATGATATGAATAATAGTCTCTATCAGATTTGTATGCAAGCTAAATCTCATAACCTTTCTCTTGTATGTACTGGTACCAAAAATAATAAAACATTTGATGCTATTTTCTTTGATGTGTGCATCTCTCCCATTACTGCTTATGATGGAGCTAAATATGTGGTGACATTTCATAATGACCACACCAAAGTTTATTTGGGTGTTTTCCATTCAAAAGAAGTCTAGTGTTTTTCAGATTTTTTAGCAATTTGTTAAATATGTGCACACTCAATTTGGGGTTGTTATCAAGTCCTTACATGCAGATTGGAGGGGAGAGTACCAGTGATTAGCTCCTTGGTTGCAGTCTCAGGGGATTTTACATCGAATCTCTGATCCATATATGCCTAAGCAAAATGGCTCAGTCGAGAGAAAAAATTGCCACTTAACTGAATTGGTGCACTCATTGCTTTTCAAGGCCAGGGTTCCTACACATTTTTGGAATTTAGCATTCAGAACTGCTGCATTCCTAATTAATCATTTGCCAACTCCATTTATTCATGGTGGATCTTTTTATGAGGTTATATATGGTTCCAAATCAGGCTATTCATTTCTTAAAGTGTTTGGGTGTGAGTGTTATCCGCTACTTAAGCCCTACACTAAACACAAGTTGGAACCATGGTCCTCTCAACACGTTTTCTTAGGTTATGCTTCCACTCACAAAGCATACATTTGCTATAATTTGTCTGCTCAGAAATTTTTAATACCACACCATGTGTGGTTTGATGAGACATCTTTTCCATTCCAACAAAATTATTTAGCCATTGCTTCTTCCAATTCGACTGTGGTTCCTTCCACTGTCCTGCTGTACCTTCTCTTATTATATAGTTCTCTTATTCAACTACTTCTACTAGCGCGCCCCTGTAGATTTAGATGCTATCTGTGCCCTGAAATTGCCCCTACTGCTATTGTTTCCTCTCCAAGTGATCATCCAGGTAATATCACTTCTAAAGTACCTGCTATGCAGTCTTCTATTGAGCCTCCTTTTGCTCCTTTATTATAGCCATCAAGGACACATGGTGTGGTGACAAGATCCATGTGGGGAATTTCTAGGACAAAAGGTGCTTACTAGTACCTTGTATCCTCTGCCTGATACTTCATCAATGTTTGGTGTGTGAGCCTACTACATATACTGAAGCCTCCAAAGTTCCTTCTTGGAGTGAAGCTATGGCTACTGAAATAAATGCTGTTTTACAGAATAAGACCTGGTCCCTTGTTCCTAAACAACCTCATATGAATATTTTAGGAAATAAGTGGGTTTATAAAATCAAGAGGCACAAGGATGGTGGTGTTGATAGATTTAAAGCTTGTCTTGTGGCTAAGGGGGTTTCATCAATACAAGGGCATTGACTACTTTGACACTTTCGGTTCTGTGGTAAAATCCATGACCATTCACCTTCTTTTATCTTTAGCCACTTCTTTTGGTTAACATATGAGGTAACTTAATGCACACAATGCTTTTCTTCATGGGCAATTGGAGGAGGAAGTATTTAGGACTCAACCACATGGATTTGTTCATCATGTATTCCCTGATTATGTGTGAAAATTACACAAGTCTTTATATGGCCTTAAACAGGGCCCTTGGGTATGGTTCAAGCAGCTGAGTTCATTCTTATATTCCTATGGATTTCATGGGTCCCAAACTAATACCTTCTTATTTTTCTACTATAAAGGGCGTACTCGCATTTATTTTCTGGTATATGTTGATGATTTGCATGTTTTGTGCAATGATGTTGTTGCTATTTCATGTCTGATTCAAGCTCTCCAGAATGAATTTCCTATCCGTGATATGGGTGTCTCTTCCTTTTCTTAGAACTCTCATATACAACTGCTAGTTTGTTCTTGTCTCAAAAATGCTATAGTATTGATCTCCTTCTTAAATACAAAATGGACGGTGCCATACCAATAAAGACACCCTTATCTACTAGTATTCTTTTCAAAGGAGATTATGCAACTTCAGGCTATCCAACTAAATTTCGTCAATTGGTTGGTGTCTTTAATACTTATCATTCACATGTCTGGATATTACTTTTGCAAGAAATAAATTGTCTCAATTCATGCACCAGCCAAGGTGAAGCACTATGAAGTTGCTAAGAGAGTTTTGAGCTAATTGAAGGGGACCATTGACGTCTCATTTTATCCTAGATGGAATTCTCTTGTTCTATTCGACTATTCTGATGCTGATTAGGTGAGTTGCCCAGATGATCGTCGTTTGACCATCGGATATGCCAGTTTTCTTGGGACTCATTTGATTAGCTAGGCAAGTAAAAAATACTCCACTATTACACTCTCAAGCACAAAAGCTAAGTATTGTGCCCTTACAAACACTATGGCTGAGATTACCTGGCTACAATCCCTCTTTGCCGAAATTCAAATTCCTCTTCCACAACCTCCTACACTGTGGTGCGATAATGTTGGCGTGACACATATAATTGCCAATTCTCTCTTTCATGTGAGAAGCAAACACATAGAAGTGGATTTTCATTTTGTTCATGACAAGGTTGCTTCTAAAGCTCAGATTGTCCATTATATTCCAAGCAAAGACCAAGTTGCTGATTTACTCACAAAGTTGCTTTCCTCCCAGCCTTTTTAGTCTATTAGATGCAAACTAGGTCTTGTTTCTCATCCTTAGCTTGAGGGGAGGTGTTGTTGTATGTATGGTATATCCTATAATTGTCTGTACGGTCATGGTCATTCTGTAAATTTTTGTATGAGCCTTTTATAAAGACAGATCTGGTGAAGGCTTTTTTTTTTTGCTTATGATAATGAGGAACCCTCTTGCGAGATAAACCCTCGGAAACCACAAGCACCCCAACCCACGACTCCTAGGTAAGCTTTGCATTGACAAGTCTTGAACTAGTGCTATTGTTCCCACTAAGATGATATGAGTGGATTACCAACTGAAACACCCACAAAAGACAGATCTAGTGAAGGTTGTTACAATGAGTATACCATACATGATCCTTAACCCACTCGGCCACGCCTTCATTCCATGTTAAACGTGCTCGATCCTCTCCTGTAATCCATTTATTATTCCCCTCCCTTGCACCTTGCCACCTAATTTGTGGTGGGACGTCTGACGTGTGCGAAATGAGGTTTGATAAAAACCGCGTCGTAGTATAGTTGAATCATGCAAATCAACTTTTAAAATTTATATTTCTCGAAGTTAGAGTATGAGATTGTTTGCTAGGAGCAAATAAGTTGCGTAAATACCAATATCTAAGTATTTACAAAAGAATTTGATGAACTTGTATTAAATGTAAATTTTCAAAAATCAAACAACTTCTAAAATCACACCTTGATCTTACGAAATAGGAAGATAAAATTAAAGATTTACGTGCGAAGAATAAAGGTCAAAAAGATTTATTATTATTATTTTACTATATTTTAATGGTCAATTAAAAATATTCAAATATCAGTAAGATTGAGCACTAAATAATCTTTAACAATAATGATTGAACGTGATAATGTAATAAAACTACTAGGTATTCAATAATAAAGTCAAATCCTTAACTAATCAAATAGATTTACAAATTAGTCCTTGATTCCTTGCATATGGGTCCCTAAAATTCTTGTGATTAAGTCCCTAAAACTTTTTCTTGCAAATAGGTCCTTGGACCAATTTTCTTCATTGATGACGTTGTTCACCGGAGCAACGTTGGACTTCGTCGCCGATCGTCTGATGTTGCCAGTGAAGGGAGGAGGAAGATCGTCAGGAGGTCGGCGACTTGATGGCCGTGCCGATGTGAAGTTGAAGGTGGTGAGAGTGATGGTTGATGACGACAAACTTGCCAACTCTTGTGAAGACCTTCATGTCAAACTACGGCCTCGCAGCCCAAGTTAGATACATCAAAACACTCGCCGCACCTCGATGAAGGTGGTGGGGGTGGTGATTAGGTGCAGGGACGTCAGAGTAAGGTCGCTGGTCTTTGAGGAGGTGGAGGTGGGGGTCGCGTATGGTAGGGGGTTTGGAGGTGTTGAAACCCTTAATTTCTTGAGGGCTTTTGTTCGAGGAGGTGGGGCGAAGCTTCTGGGGTGGTTGGCGAGTGGTGGCAGCGCGTGGTGTGGGATGGAGGTCGTTGCTGAAGTGACGTCGGTCGTGGGGACGATGACGAGTTGGGGTGGTGATTTTGGGCCTAAATCCTATGTTTAAGGCACTTAGAGTACCTACAAAGAAAGGGGAGAAGGATGGGGTACCTAAGTTGGATGAAGAGGGCAGGAGGCATATGGCATTGGCCGGTCGGATGTGAAGAAGACGATGGCGGTGTGAAGGTGGTTGGAGCGAAGAAGAGGGTTTGGAGATCAGCTTCTATGGCAGGAAGTTTGGTGATGAACCAAGGAAGTGAGCTGCGGCATTGGTTGGTGGCGAAACGTGGTGATGAAGGAGGATGGAGCAGCCTTAAGGTCTCGTCGTCAGCGACGTTGAGGAAGAGGAGGAGAGGCATAGGGACACACCTAGGCTTGAGAAGGAGAGTCAATGAAGAGTGACAAAGCTTTATAGCTCCTCATGGAGTGAAGAGAATGCTAGAAAGGTCGCATGATGTCAGCTGGAATTGATGGCCGTCGACGGAGGTGATGGCGCCCTTGATGCTGGTGGGGAATGTGCACAATAAAGATGCCATTGCACGTGGGACTGTGATTTGGACATGTCTTCCAAGTTTGGCGAGGGGCCTCGATCACAATCGCGAGATCTCTGCGGTCAACGGCGGGGTACGACCTGAGATTAGTCGTGAGTGAAGAAGAAGGGTTGGTGAAGAGGAAGATGGTTGTAGAGGTGCTTTTGCAAGAAAAATTGAAACTTAGGGGGGTTCTTGCAAAGAAATTAGAAATTAAAGGAGTAAATTGCAAACTTAGTCGAGAGAGACTCTGATTGGGCTCAAAATTTGGGATATCCTAATTTGAACCCAAGGAATATCATGGTGACAACAAGTTTAGGTTTTGATGATGTTAGACTGGTCAATTGCATTTTAACCCAAAAAGTAATAAATATTATCTTAGGTCTCTATTTTATGTCAAATTGGGTTTTTTTTATAAAATTGATCATTCTAAACCTAGGGAATATTTTTCAATGATTTTTAGAAGGCTTAGATGACATTTATTTCAATGAGAACCCTTTGAATTAAAGTAAGGTTGAAATTATAATTTTATTAATTGTAAATTTGCTCTTATTTCATAAAATCCTTTAATCAATTGATGCATGTCAACTTATTGGAAATTTAAGTTTAGTTGACCTCAAATTAAGTGTCGATTTACCCCTTAATTAATTTGCACTTATATTTGCCTATTAAAACAATAGAATGAACCATTTTTGATGTCATTCCTCTTAATTCAGCCATGATTGAATTATATCCTTTGATATATCAATTAGGTGAATTTAGATTTGGAAATTGAGTTAGATATAAAGGATGATGGTTTTACCATCATGCCCCCATGCCTAACATTTGCTAGTCTCTTAGCAAATTCTAACAATTCAGCGCATATTTCAGCTTGAGGGTATTTTTAGCATTTTTGCTCACATAACTTTTCTTCTTTTTAGAATTCAGTTGTAACTTATTAGTTAATGATCATTATTAACACAGGTTGAAATACAAAGTGCTTTTATGCCTAGTATTTTTGGCATTTCTTTCCTCAAGAAACTAAAATTATTGACTTCCTACTAAGTTAACTTCACTTGACCCTTGATTTTTAAACACTAAGGCACAAGGTCTAGGTTGGTCTTAATTTCACTCCCAATTTCATTGCTGTCGAGGTTGGAACACATGTAGTGAAGGTGAATTGAGTTACATATCCTAAGTTTCTAATTAATAACCTATTAAACCTACTCGGTTGCTCTCACATGAATTTGGTAGCTTTTTAGCTTCCCATCAGGGTCAACTTCATGGTATATCTCCCTGTAAAATAAAAATAAAAAATCTAGCACCATATATATATATTTTTGAGATTATATTTTCTCTTTTTTTCTTTTTTCTTTTATAATCGTGGTGCAAGTGTGTGAGGTATTTGTGACTCTTTTAGGGTGGTGAGGACAAACACACTGCCTACAAAGACATACGCATGCAAGCTCCACCAAAATAAAAATTAAATGCGTGCACCTTTTTAGGGAAGTGGCTCTTTGTCCTTGACGGGTTGGCTTCCGTAAAAAAGTTATTTTCTAACTTTATCTAAATCCAATGTTTTATTAACTTTCAACTCAAGTTTTATAACTCAACTCATGCAAGTGATTGTATGTTTCAATTTCTCAAGCTCTTAGATTAGGAGTGACAAGGAGATCAATTAAAACATGCGTGCCCCTTAGTCCAAGGATCAGGTTGATTAACTTAGTTGAATAATTTAAGCCAGGTGTGGCCCAACTAATTTATGGTCAAGGACTTAATGCCTTGATACTAGACTAGAGCACTTTGTTCTTTTCTTTAACTAGGTTAATAATTTTCACTAAATCACAAGTTTTTCATTAAGCACAATTTATTCCTCCCTCCCCCTTTTTGGTTTTAATTCAAGGTTCACCATAAATTATTTCCTATTCCTTTTTCTTCAATTTTTATTTTTGACACCCTCTCACCAAGAATTTTTAAAATATTACTCACTTTTGTGATAACCCTATGCTTAACTCTTGCAATGTCCTCATTACAAGGTAGGATGAGTTGGCAATTAAATTCAAATGACTTCTTTAGAATAAGAGTAGGGTGGGTGGAGTGGGACGAAAATGGTTAAATGTAGATGATTTCAAGCTCTAAATCGTGAGAATTGAAGATGGTTAGGGATGTTCTAGGTGGAGAAGTGATCAAAGTCGAGTCATTTTACAAGAAGGTTCAACGAGGATTGGAAAGGTTCTCTTTTTCTAAATAACAGGTTGCCTCCTGTTAAACGCTAAGTTTAATGCCTTTAGTTGGGTAGGAGATGATCAAGCGGAAAGAGTAATCAAATTGTAAGAGTTTTGTAGAATAAGCACCTTAATGATTAACTTAGTCGGGCCAACCGGATGCACTATAACATACTCTACCTTTGCCATCGGTTGGAAATCGACAACAAAGGCTATATAATTGATGCCAATAAGCGACGTCGTTATTAGAGTCGCTGTTTTGTTTTCTCATTAGTCAAACGGCAATCTGACATCAAAATAGTGTTTGACCACTGGACGGATTGGATGTTTCGATATTATTTTAAAATTGACAGGAATTGTATTTGCCATCGCTTATGAAATAAGCGATGGCATTTATATGTCACTTTTTCCCGCTTTAACGTGCCATTTCTTAAGTTTCGCGGTCGTTTAAATAAATTTGCCATCACTTATATAAGCGACTGCAATAATGTTTTTGTCGTCCCTTTTCCTTACAAGCGACAGGATAAAGGTGACGGCAAAAATATTTTTACCGTCACTTATCCTAATAAGCGGCATAGAGATGACAGTAAAAATATTTTTGCCGTCATTTTTTATAATAAGTGACAACATAAAAGAGGTGTGGTTCTCTCGAACCTTATATGTCGTTGCTTATTACAAGAAGTGACGACAAAAATATTTTTACCGTCGCTTTTATGACGTCGCTTATTCAAATAGGAGATGACAAATGTATGAGTTTTTTTTTAAATTTCAAAATGATCGGAACTACCTATTAAACATACTTAAAAGACATGCTTTTATACAAAAACAACTAATGAAAATGAAGGGAAGTTTATATTTCATAAATATAAGGTTTAGTACATAAAATGTTTGAAAATGAAATATCTACATAAAAAGGGTAACATAAAAAACATAATAAAAAAATATGGATAAAAATCAAAATGCTGCTGCCTCGATGCCACCAGCTCCACCTGCACTACCTATGTCATCGTCATCGTCTCATTTGTAGATGCTGGATTCTGATATAGACGAATGCTTTGATTGTCCTTTTTTCAGAAAAATGGATGGAAACTTTTGAAGCTTATCATCCATGGCATTCATCTTATTCTTCATCTCTACCTCTCTCTTCTCCCTCTTTACCTCTCTCTTCTCCCTCTCCTCCTCTCATCTCTATAATGTGTCAATCTTTTAATGCAATTGATCGATGATACTAGATGAAACGACACCTTTCTTCTCATACCAGATGGATAATGTGTGCCCTTCTTGCACCACGAATAGAACCACCGTGATCCAGTGCCATCACTCTCATAAATGCCTCATCTCAATCCAAAGGCTGGTGTACCATTTTCTCCTAAATGCATTAAAAAATATTATTATAATATATATATACAATGTTATAAATTTTTTGGATTTAGGAAACTTACGTGTTTCTCCTAGTATGACTCATGAATCCACTTACGAGCACCTTTAGCTGCAACCTTACTGTGGGTGATCTCGTAGATATTCATCCTATTCATTTCCATCCCATCATGTATAGCCGACTGAAAATATAAAAATGATACAATTATATTGAGATAACATAAAAATTAAGTAATATTCAATTGAAAAGTAGTTCCAACACTTATGTAACGGCTCATGACCGTCTCGATGCTCCTAAGACACAAACAATGGGTCTGTGGTGGAGGTTTGGCCCTATTGGCCTTATTTTTTCTTGCTTGCTCCTGTAGATATACACAATAATATTTTTTTTATGAATTTAAGAAATATGAAATTAATTGAATAAGTTTAATAGTTTACTAAACTCCATCTTCGGATCCAGCTAATGCTCACATGTCTTCTTCCAATCTTCAGGCATGACATCAGGAGGATAATTCTCCATTACCTCCTTGAGTGAACTGCAGTTCGAGAAAAGCTAAATACTAAATATAAATTGTTAGAAATAATATATGAAATTATGTACATAATAAAAATGTAAATGTTTAAAAATTATTACATTTCTCTTGGTTTCTGTCCTCCAATTTCTGTGGATTTTAATGGCGTGCTTAAGGATATATCGGGAGGCGTTGGGGTCGTCACCCCCATTGTAATTTGCTTACATTATTTTTATAAAAAAATGTCAATCTTACTTGATAATAATTTTAAGATAAAGTTATAAAAGAAATAACTTTGATAAATGAAATTACCTCCAACTATCGAAGGAGCTGGCTCTTCAGCTCTACGGGCACCCTTCTCAAGTTGAAGTAGCAAATGGGTACAATGAACTTAATCATTGTGCCACTCGACTGATGAAGCCTGGGTAATTCTCCACCTCACCTATGGTTCTAAGGTTGGTTGTTATTCTTAGGCTCTTGGGGACAAGTTGGAGGTCTATATTCTTTGTCTTCCCTTGTTCTCTTCTTAGTTTACCTGCGTAAACATTAATCATATTCATTATATATTTATGATGTTATAATAACCTTTAAAATATATAAGTAATTTACTTCTTAGAGGTATATGAGTTCTTACCAAAACTTGTGTCTGTCGCTAAGGGATCCACATGAACTGGAGACGTACTCCCCACCATCTCATCCTCCACCTCTTACCCCTCCTCTCCCTCCTCCCTCTCTTGATCTAATTTTCCATAATATAGATCATCCTCTACTTGCTTTGACAAAGTATGAGCAATCTCTTTTTCTGGGTCGTACGAAACGTAACTGGGGGGGAGCCTGGTGCTGAGGGGGTGGTTGAACCTGCTGTTGGGGGGTGGTTGAGCCTGAGGAGATGAATCAGGTTGGGTGGATGGCTGTGTTGTAGAAGGACCCTTTCTTTTGGGTTTTTTTTTGAACAACTTCATTTGTAATAAGAAAAAACTGTAATAATTAATATAGTTGAAAATCATTAACATATAAATTATTAATGAAAAATGTTTACCAAACATTAAAAAAATATTTAAAAATTTCGGTAGAGTTTCCCCTTAAATTTAGGGGTTTCTCTATAAACTTGTATATTAAAATGAAAGTGGGCACACCCCACATTAAAAAAATTTGCAAAGACAAATCACAAGGACTTGCAAATTTATAACTAAAAGCAAATGCAAGTTAATCAAAAATGATTCTAAATCTAAGTTCTAAGTTAACAATTTAACCATTGTTCAGCAAACTTAAGACAATTTCTATCTAGTTTTCAGAAAATCTAAGTTCTAAGTTAACAATTTAACTCATTATTCAGCAAACCTAAGTTATTCAAAGATGATTCTACAAGTGATTGATTGGGAAGTATTGCGATTCTTCTTTTACTGTACGATTTGTTTTCATTTGTTTTACTGTACAATTTCAACAAGAAGGATGATAGTCCTCCACCTTCACCTTCTTCTTCTCCACCTTCATTTTAGGTTGGGTTCTTAAATGAATAAGCTAGAGTGGTGGTTTCCTAGAATGGATGTGTCTAGGATTGTGAAAGTGAGGTGATTAAGTGCATGGCTAGGTGATGTGACAATGTCATTTAAAAAATTTTGGCAGAACTTCCCCTTAAAATTTGAATTTTGATAGGACAACTCTATAATTATATCTTAAGCTGATTTCCACAATTTCTTCGATCACCACAGTATCCATCTGGATTGGTGAAAAGATCTGAATCAACAACTTCGGCCTGTTGTGTAACCTTTCTATCATTAATTTCTTTTATTCTGAATTTGAACCCATTTATTATATACCCAGAGTGGTAATATACATAATGTAATGGTGTATTGGCAATTACATCAAAATCTGGTATCCATCGTAAGTCTTTATCTTCTTTCAATTGATTAACTCGATTTTTAAACCAATCTAAGAAGCCAAATTCGAATGTCCTTGAATGAGGTAATCATTCGAATTCATCGTAAAATAGATCAATTTTAGGAATTTATTTTAAAATATATAGATGTGCCAAACGTCTGTCATTTTCTGAAATTGCCTTGTACTCTCTGTGAAGAATCGACCTTCCTTTAATATCAAAAATTGATAAATATTCTTTATCATTGTCATTGTATTTTCTCTTATAGTTCATTTCAAGTTTATTGAAGTAGTTGTCTGTTTCATTCATGTACATGGAGGTAAAATTTATACACTCCTCCACGAGATAACCTTCTACAATTGAACCTTCCGACTTTGCATTGTTCAAAACATAATCTTTAAGCTTTTTCAAAAATCGCTCCACAAGATATATCCATCTCAATTGTATAGGTCTATCGATTCTCGCTTCATTTGCAAGATGCAACGTGAGATGAACCATTATATCGAAGAAGGTAGGGGAAGAATTTATTCCATCTTGCAGAGAGTAATAACTATTTGTTTATCCTAGTGATCTAGCGTATATTTTGTAGCATCTTTGAACAAACAGCTTCGGAAAATCTGCTCATTTTTGTGAATAAATCAACAACTGGCCCAGGCAGTATCTCCCGTATCGCCAGTGGAAACAATACTTGCATATAAATGTGTGAATCATGACTTTTCAAGCCAAATATCATTTTCTGCGCTTCATTCACACAACGAGAAAGCTACGATGAAAACCCATCTGGCACCCGAATTTCCTTTCAGAAGGAGAACAATTTACTTTTCTGGTCCTGATTCAAGCTGTAAATAGCGGGTAAAAAGTAGCCATTATCCTCATGAATATGCAGCTCTGGACGTATCCCCAAACTCTTCACCTCTTTTCTTGTTTTCACCGTGTCCTTTGATCATCAGTTAGATTTAATACGTCTAAGATGTTATCTATCACATTTTTTTCGATGTGCATAACATTTAAATTATGATGTATTGTAAGATCTTTTCAGTATGGCAGCTCCATAAAGAATTTTTTCTTTCGAAATCCAGAATTCCTCGAGGCCGACAGGTCTTGTCGAATGGTCGACCCAACTGTATCTTACCAATTTCTTGTAATCTCTCCATTATAACCTGACCTGGCAACCTGATAAAATCTATACTAAGTTTATTCTTTTGATTTTTATTTGAATACCGACATGTCGTGCCATCAAATTTACTCCCGAACTGTGACATTCGCCATCTATGTTCAATAGTGTTATGAACGCGTGCCCCAGACGTATTTTAAGACGTCTGGGAGGTGGGCCAGACATCGTACCAGACGTCTGGATTCACTTCTAGACGTCGTATCAGACGTCTGGGATCGTTGCCAGACGTCTGGAAATCTGTTATCTTTGACACGCGCGGGTCGTCTGCGCGCCTGAGCACGCAGACCCGCATATTCACTTATTCCCTCTGCGGCTGCAGATTCCCCTGCCGCGCTCCTTCTCTCTCCTCCTCGCGCGGCCTTAAAAGGCCACGCACTCTTCCGTCACCACCGCCTCCTTCCTCTTCTCCTTCAGCCAGCGAGCGCGAGAGCGAGCGCGAGGTTGCAGCGGCAGCGGCGGCCGCAGTGAGCGCGGAGGAGGTGCTGCGTGTGAGAGCGGCGCTCAGCCGTGAGGGCGAGCTCGCCGGGGCTGCCAGGGCCGGCCGGCGGGGAGCGCAACGGGTGCGGGGCGACGCGGGGGGGGACTGCTGCGGTCCGAGAGCAGGCGCACAAGGTGCGACGAGGCACGGCGTCGCGAGCGGAGGGCGAGTCGCGGCCTGATTCTGGAAACATTTCCAGAATCAGACGTCTGGGCTGATAGACAGACAGCGGGGGTGACGTCTGGAAGACCATCCAGACGTCTGAAAGGTGAGTTCTTCCGTCTTCTTCCTTCCTGTCGACTGACCGTACTGAGAGAGAGTGTTGGGTGCGCGCAGGCTCGGTGATTCGCCATCCAACGCGAATCAGACGTCTGGCTGTAGTACCAGACGGTGGGGGCGACCTCCAGACATCCGGGGTGACCATCGGACGTCTGGGAACTAGGCCAAACGTCCCCGCAGGCTTCTGGACGTCTGAGAAACCACGCAGAACAAGGTAATTCTCTGATTCACTTTTTAAGACGTCTGGAAGAAGTTCCAGACGTCTGATTTTGCACAGTGTCGTCGTTTTCGACCTGTTGAGGGCCCGTTCGGGTTCCGTTTTCCGCGTTTCGAGTTGCGTTCTTTCCGGAATTAAATCCTCTACCCGTCTACAGTAGCTATACACTATTTTGAGACGCTCCTTGTGTTTGATCCTTGTGATTGGACCTCGTTCCGTTGCAGTCTTGGGGGTCGCGGAGGCACGCGGGATTCTCGATCACGCCCCCATTACTCCCGTCGTACCTGGTAGAGTGGCTTTTATGTATAACCTGTTAAATTATGGAATAGAACCTAGGACATTGCATGAATCCTAGGAATGAGAAATAGATTGAATGGTAGATCCTAGGGTGTTGCATGAATCCTAGGGCTGGAAAACTAGATTGTATGATAGATCCTAGGATATGGCATGAATCCTAGGACGGGAAAACTAGTGGAATGTATGAATACTGCAGTCTTGGAAAATGTGGAAAGGAAATAATAGCTGCCTGTAAATTCGTTTAAACAGCTGCCTGTTATGAATAAATGAACATGATTAAGAATATGGGTTGTATGAATGTGAAATTGGAATGGTGAAACTGGAATGTTCTGAGTTAAAGAGCTGGAACCCTACGAGGAATTAGGAGTAGAACTCTTGGAAAGGGAATGGAAAAGAATTGGGGAAGTGAGCTGGCCCTTGAGTACGGAGTACCAAGGAGAGCGACTGTCCCCCTGTTTAGTGTAGAGCGGAGCCAGCCGCCCCAGGGACCCGGGGTTAGGACTGGCCACTCTGTACCGACTTGCTGGCCCTCGCGTACGTAGTACCGAGGAGAGCTACTAGTGTAGGGAGGTACTAGCTACCCCACGGGCCCCGGGGTTCTGCTAGCCTCCCACACCGACTTGTTAGGCCCACTAGGGCAAACCAGGGTAGTCAGGCGAGGGTGCGCGGACTGTGGAGGGGGAAGGCCCCTGTTTGGTTACTGTGGAGGGGTTGGACCCCTGTTACTGAGAGGGCTCTGCCCTGTACTGGTTCCGTGCTGTACTTTGGGCGCACCCGTTAACGGAAACGACTGACCGCGTGCCAGTGCGGGTTAGCTTCCCATGCGTTTACTGCGCGTGCCGTAGTCACCGTTACGTCTGTCAGTGACCTTGGGGTGGTTGACTGAGAGTAGGATCACCACGAGGGACTCTCCCGGCTAGGAGAGCACCACGTGCTACTTCTACTGTTTGGAAAAGACTGCAATCAAGATCGTTCCCACGAGGAACATTCGAGATCAAGTGAAAGATCTGAGAAATAGATAAATCGTGAGATAATTGAAAGACTTAAATAAAGAAAGTAACAGAACTTAACAGCTACTGTATACTCTACTGTTTCTTTAGTTTAGTTGCCACTCTACTTAGCGTTTTGCTGACATGTTACACTCGTTACCATTCAGGATCAGGTGTTGAGCAGCCAGGGTCAGCGGCTGCAGAGGATGCTGGGCCGAGTAGGGTCCAGTAGAGTTACCACTGTTTCTTGTACCTCTTTTTGTTCCGTTATAGTGAGTAGTTCTCGTTTCCGCTGTACTTTTCTTTACCTACAGTTCATATTTAGTTATGAATGTTGTTCTACTGTTGTGGTGGTGTATACTGTAGTAGTTTCTTTCCTTGCTGCTGTATTTTCTTACTGTTAGTTATATTCATGTTGAATGTGGTTTATTTTACTGCTCTTTTGGTTACTTCCTCGTTGGACGACTAGGTCTTGGGATTAGTTGAGTCGGTCCGGTTCTCGTGTCTCGTAGGGGCTCGGGAACCGGGTCGTTACAAATAGGTAGAAATCTGCGATGCCCTAAGTAACATAATTTCTTACTTTCCGGCAATCATAGGTGATGAGTGTCATCCACACAGACTGGGCAAGCAAGCTTTCCTTTAGTGCTCAAACCTGACAAATTTGCATACGCCTGGAAGTCGTTTATGGCCCACAACAATGCTGCATGCATATTGTAAAATTCTTTCTTTTCTGTATCATACGTCTTCACGTCAGTGTACCACAATTATTTTAGTTCATCGATTAATGGTCGGAGATAAATATTTATTGCATTCCCTATCATCATTAAAAGTCCAATTCAGAAATGAAATTACTCCACCTTATATCCGATGTAATCTGAACCCCACAATCCAATCTAAGATTTATCCATTATAGCATAAAATTTACTGTAAATAAATCACTTATTAGGAAAGAAAATGATTGAATGATGTGCATCTTAATTAAGATTTTTACTTTATAGCGCATCCTTAAAGATTTGATCACAACTTAGGTTTGCTCGTTACATGTAACCTTAGTGAGGTGAAATTTTGGTAGTATCTCCCCTCACTTCTCCACTATACCCCCCAATACTAACCTTAGCTAGATTTCCTTTAACACCTAATTAAGGGTACCATAGGAAACTAGATAAGATTTGTTGGTATACTGGAAAAGAGTAAGAAGAAGCAACCAGAATTTTATCACATAAGGTTACATGTAACGAGTAAAACTAAGGTGTAATCAAATCTTTAAGGACCTTTAGTTCAGTACTTCACCAAACTAAAGTCTATTGAGTCTTATGACATGCTACAAAGACAACACATCATGTATGTGAGGTATACATATACTTCCTGCATTATCCGTATAACATGATCATAATTCTCGACGGGCGAGTAATTTGGACACAATTTGACTCGGAGGATGATAACATTATTATAAGCCATAACTACCTTTAATTAATTAGAATTAATTGATAATTGCTCCTACATAATCGCCTGAGAGTCGTAATTCCCTGCACACCCATTTTGATAAGAATATATTAAAACATGGTTAATTCTGTAGTTTTAATAGCATTTTATGAATGCAGAATAATCATGGGATTTCCTAGGGTTTAATCTAAGGTCTAATGAGCATTAAAGTCTAATAAGAGGGTCCACACAGACAAAAATAGAGTTTCACGTACTTCGAGAACTGATTCATAACCCAAAACCCTAATTTCAGACTCGCTTGAAGTACAGAAGTTTTAGTTAGGATAAAATCCATCTAAACCTTTTAAAATTCATAGAAAAGTATTCCTTTAGGTTTGGTACTTTTGATTTGACCTTTGGAACCTATTTTGATCTCAACAGTCACAGACACAATTCTGCCCTATTTAGGTTGTTACGTAAATTAAAAAGTCAAACTTGGTCTAAAGTGAAATCCAAGTTCACCACTAGATTCCTTGGCTTCAAATTAAGTTTGTACCAAAATGTAGGCCTAATCAGAGTTCATCTTGACCTAGGTTACATTTTAGTCTAGTTAGTTGCTTAAGATCGGGACATCCTGCTTATGAATGTTTTCCTTCTCCCTTATGGACAAGGTTGCCCATTGGTGTCAAACCCTAACTCGTCCGATCAACACATGGGCTGAACTTCAATCCAAATTTCTAAAGAAGTTTTTTTTCTGTT
Source organism: Thalassia testudinum (assembly GCA_037157565.1). Taxonomy (NCBI): domain Eukaryota; kingdom Viridiplantae; phylum Streptophyta; class Magnoliopsida; order Alismatales; family Hydrocharitaceae; genus Thalassia; species Thalassia testudinum. The sequence continues at coordinate 900,301 of JAZHRO010000061.1, forward strand.
GGTCGGATAGATGCTCTGAGGCACCAGATCACACACTTTACTCAAAATACGGGAGAACCACTTCATGAGGAATGGGATCGCTTGTTGGATCTCATGCGACAATGCTCCCATCACGGAGTTCCTAAATGGGAACAAGTTCAATCTTTTTACCAGGGACTTCGTAAAGATATCAAATTATTCGTCAATGCGACCTGTGGTGGCAACATCATGGGTCAACATGAGGTCTCCGTGTGGGAGATCCTGGAGAATATGTGCGAGAACTCCATCAATAATGAATCCATAGGCATGTTCAACAGGACGACTGCCCGTGCATTGACGAACACCCGGGGGGCACATAAGACCTAAGGCTTGTCTGCACCCGTCGATCTGGAACTAGTTGCCAGTTGCTTGGACAAGGTCTCAATTATCGAGAAGAAGGTGGACGAATTGACTCGACACTTGCAGAGAGCCACCTCAGCACAGCATAACCCGTTTGCACAACTGCCATTTGGTAGGGAGGCTGTGCATAACATCTATCACCACTCTTCTAAGGGGATGACTCATATCCACCTTCGTTTGATCTTGGTTTCGGAGGACACTCTGGAACCTCCTGCTCAAGTTGGGGGAAATCTGAACCCTTGTATTCTGACTTCTCTGGGGTTCCTCAGGCCTGTGAGGACCTCAACGCCATCCATAATGATCCATTCTCTAACACTTATAACCCTAGATGGCAAAATCATCCTAACTTTGCGTGATCATGGAACAATCAAAATCCAAGATCTCATTTCCAATCTTGACCAGAAGTTCCACGCCCGTATCAACCTGTTCAGCCTAAGCCCAATCTGAATTACCAATTCGGGCTAACACGGGAAGATGAAATGACTCTAATCCTTCAAACCCTGGCTGACATTCAAAAGACGAATGCTGCTATGCAGAAATAGCACAAGGTCGAGATCACAGAGGTCCGTAATCAGCTCGCATAGATGGCAAATTCTCACTAGCCTAGTACACTTTCTTCACAACCTTTGCCGAATCTGAATAACGTGTCAAACTAGAGGCGTGTTATTGTTGATAGTGATCTAGAGAGGATTTAGATTAAGTTATCATTGTCGTAGTGCAAAATCCTCAATCAATCTCTCAACAAATAAAATTTATAACTTGAATATATAAATGAAGTTCGAGGACGAACACAGGGAGAAAATAGGAATTCATGTGCTAATCTTAATGAATATATAAATTAGCACAATAAATGAAGCACGATAAAGATATTTCAATGAATACTAATATGTTACATTGAATATTCAATGAATAACGTGAGTATTTCAAGACTTTAAGAGACCAAAAAAGATTTCTAAGATAAAATAATAGTGATTTAGATCACTAATTATCAGTCTAAGCATATATATATCAAATATTCATTAATGCCAAATAAATGAATAGTAATCAGATGTTTGGATATCAAGTTAGACGACTTAAATGTCGCCTGCTACAATGCTCTCTTCTCTTTTCTTCTTCTTTAGCCTCTTCCTCTTCTTTTCTTAGCATCTTCTCCTTCTGCTTTTCTTCCTTAGCTTTCCTCTTCTCTTTTGCCTTTAGCTCCTTCTCACGCCTTTTCTTTTTTAAAGCTCTTTTCACGGCTAAGTGTGGAGCAGGGGAAACCAACTCAGAGCAAAACCCACCCCTCCCCTGCTCTCTCTCTGTCTTTCATCCTCTTCTCTTTCTCAAATAGACGGGTTAATTGGGTATTCGGGTCGCGTAACCAGGTCCAGGGCTGCGGGCGTGAGGTCGTAGCCGAGGAGTGAGAAGGCTTAGGAAGGTCAGGTCAAGTGCGTGTGTAAGGGACCTCACCCCATGTATTTAGAGGCAATAAGGCCACTTGAAAAATTCAATTTATGCGGCTGTAGTGGCTTTTGTGTTTCTGAGGTGGGACTAATCCCACAGGCCTCTTTTCGCGTGCGCCTGTAGATGAAGCCTCTCCAATTGGCATAGTTGCTGAGAGTGTCTTTGCGAATTGGAGTCGCAGCTCCGCCTCTTTCTCCCCAGTGAGGACCTGGGAGTTTGGAGGTGTTGACTTCGCACCACCTGGAGGTGGTGCCTGGGGTTCGCCTAACCTGGAGCTTGAAGAATGAAAGTGGTGATGGTGACGATGGTGGAGCTCTGATGAAAGACCTGAAAATAATAATAAGGCCTCACGGTCACATTAGAATATCTCAGGGGGATCACCGAGAGATGGCGGATGTGGTGGTGGTAGTTTCGTGGTGTGTGGAGGTGCGTGGTGGTCGGACGGAGTCGGGGACGTGATGTGCTTCCGTGCGTGTGTGTTAAGAAGTGTCGTTATAGTTCGCACTTGCAACGTCGGTTTTAAAGTAAAGAAACAGATGTGAGTCCGAGTGTCGGTCTTAGGGAGGCGTGAAAATCGAATTTTTCTTGCCACTTATTGTCACGAAAATCATAGAGTTTTGCTTGCGAAAAGATTCAGGTGAAAAGTGAGAGAGAGAGAGAGATTAGGGTTAGGATCGTTTCATTCTTAACATGCAACTTGAATAGGAAATAGAGTAGGCAACTGAATGGAAAACTTCATTAATCATGCAGCTTTAGTTCATAAATTACAACATCAGATACATGCTTAAACACAAGTAAAGTAAAGCTTAAAAGACAGGAGGAAAGAGAGAGAGGGAGGGCGGCGAGGCAGCCACAGTGGTGAAGAAGGCTCCGCGGCGGCTCATCGTCTCCGACGATTACAAGAGGGCCTAAAGCTAGCTAAGAGAGGGGTAGAGTAGTTGCAAGGGGAGTGAATGCTTTGAATGAGTGGTTGGAAGGGGTTTAAATAGGGAGAATGGCTTTCCAAATGAAGAAGGGGTTTTAGCGACGTCTGGGACGTCGCTAAAACCCTTCCAAAAATGTCGGTGAAGCCCCCAGCCCACCGGTCACTCACCCGCAGCCGTTCTTCCTCGCGCTCGATCCGTGGGCGTGGCATGAGAGTCGTCAGATCGAAGATCGGACTGCTGAGGTCTTCACCCGGGTGGGCTCGGATTGGCGTTGTCGTCTGGCGTGTGCCCGCGCGTGGCTGATCAACGCCTGAGGGTGCGTCGCGTGGTGCTATCTCGGTCGCTCGCTGCTGATCGGGCGGCCCAATTTCGCCCGAGAGCGAAGTCGTCTTCTGATTTCAGCACTGCGTGGTTCGAACCCGTGTCGCGTGGGTGCGGGCGTGCGCTTCAACCGCTGTGCTACGCCCGCTGCTTTGTCGCAGCGGCCGCGGGCGTGCGCACGGTTCTCAGCCGTTCGATCAGAGATCGACGGTTGAGATCTGCTCTCCAGGTGAAGGTGGAAGCGGGCAAGCGGTGAGCGGGTGCCACGTGGCACATCGTGGGCCGTTGATCATTAGATCAACGGTCAGAACTTCTTGGGCCCATTGTGGGAGCTCTGGATATCGGATTTGGCCGATTTTGAGTCCGTTGGACTCTATTCGTCGTTCAGAATCCATCCGTGTGGTTTGATTGCTCATCTGAGGCCTGCTTTGACAAGTGCTCATACAAATGGCCATTAATATTGTTTTATAAGCAATCTTGGCATATGATGCATGCAATGCTCCCATTCTACTTATGTTGTGCCTTTTATTCTTAAGATGGGCCCTACTTAACAGAATTATCACCCCCAGATGCAGTGTTATCATACCCCATGCTTACTCCTTGCTAATCCCTAGTAAGGTTTATTCTAGCCTTTATTTTCTGTCAGAATTTAAGAAGTAATTACTTAGACACTTTGTCACTTGTCAATAGGAGAAAATATACTAAGATCTTAATCCATAAAGAATAAGTAGCGCCCGGGTGTCTGCCAAAATAGGAATTTACTGAATCCTTGCTTTAATGTATATAAATATACATATGTATATATATATTTTTAGAATTTTTTTTTTTGGAATTCAGAGTGGGTTGGTAACTTTTACGGCTACCCAACCCACCCAAAACTCGGTCAGAACCCTAAGTGCTAAGCATCTTGGTGTAAAGATTGTGATAGACTCACTCAACGGTAATTCGGACTTCGGGTTTCTACTCCCCTAGGTGACCGGAAGAGGAAGTATTTTGCCTGAAGGTGTATTTGTTCGATTGGTAGCTTTCTTCCTATATTTGTTTTAATTGGGGTCAACACAAGGATTTTTCCAATGTATATCTCCCCGGCTTGTGTAGGTTCGGCCCTACCAGGAGGGGTGACGTAATAAAATGCGGAAATAAAATATAAAGCAATCTCACAAAAAAAATCAATCGCACAAGTACACAAAGATTTTTTTTGTTCGATTGCTTTATATTTTATTTCCGCATTTTATTACGTCACCCCTCCTGGTAGGGCCGAACCTACATTTGGTATCAGAGCTAAACAGGGTTTTTGCGCAAGTCCATCAGACGACATATAGGACGTCTGGCACTATGTATGGACGTCTGGAAACCTACTTTTACCGTGGGAATTGATTTCCAAACGTTCCAACGGCTAGAAAATCTCTGAGAAGAGATTTTGGGTCAGTCGAGGCAAAACGGTCATTTATCAGACGTCTGGAAAGGCCTAAGGACGTCTGATAAGGCTCTAACGGTCATATTATGCTGTGCCTGCTAACCTAGCCAACGGTCCACTATCTGGACGTCTGGCAAGTCCATCAGACGTCTCCTAAGACGTCTGGTCTAAGGTCTGGACATCTGATTTCATCAGACAGAACTAGCTATGTCCAGCCTAACAGATATCAGACGTCTGAAACAACAGTCAGACGTCTTAAAATACTTTATCAGACGTCTGATTTGGGAATTAGACGTCTGGAAGTGCCGTTTGAACCCTATATTGGTTTTCTAAGTATTCTACAGAAAACCTAAGTATCCTAGGGTTGTGCCGGTATTCCTAGGACTACTGTTAGGGTACTTTGAGGCTCTTTAACATAATATTCTAAGGAAAATAAGAGCAAGAAAATAAAGACAAGAGATATAAGAAGGGATTAAAAAGAATCTATCCTATTCTTCTTGTCTTCTATCTTCAATCTGTCGCTCCACGCGAACCTCCTCTGTTCTTCATTAAGCTCCTCCAATCCATCCTGGATGCGAGCTCGAGTTCCGTCTAAACACGTCCACATGTGCAATTGACCTAAAATCTAGGACTCAAATTGCAAATGTTAAATAACACGTGTTTTGTTATCATCAAAACAAATGATCGTGGTGCTCTAGCACCAACAATCTCCCCCTTTTTGATGATGACAAAATCATAGATAATAATGCAAAAAATCCTCCCCCTTTTTGACATTATCAAAAAGGTTTAATTGATTTTACATTTCCTATAACTTCCCCTTAAAACATGCTCTTCTATGAGTTTCTTTTAACAAAGGTAATCTCCTCCCCCTTTTTTATAACAACAAGATAGCTATTATTTTTCTCCCCCTTTCTAAAGGAAATTTAGCTACCTTATATCTCCCCTCAAGTACACAAAGATTTTTTTTGTGAGATTGCTTTATATTTTATTTCCGCATTTTATTACGTCACCCCTCCTAGTAGGGCCGAACCTACATTTGGTATCAGAGCTAAACAGGGTTTTTGCGCAAGTCCATCAGACGACATATAGGACGTCTGGCACTATGTATGGACGTCTGGAAACCTACTTTTACCGTGGGAATTGATTTCCAAACGTTCCAATGGCTAGAAAATCTCTGAGAAGAGATTTTGGGTCAGTCGAGGCAAAACGGTCATTTATCAGACGTCTGGAAAGGCCTAAGGACGTCTGATAAGGCTCTAACGGTCATATTATGCTGTGCCTGCTAACCTAGCCAACGGTCCACTATCTGGACGTCTGGCAAGTCCATCAGACGTCTCCTAAGACGTCTGGTCTAAGGCCTGGACGTCTGATTTCATCAGACAGAACTAGCTATGTCCAGCCTAACAGATATCAGACGTCTGAAACAACAGTCAGACGTCTTAAAATACTTTATCAGACGTCTGATTTGGGAATTAGACGTCTGGAAGTGCTGTTTGAACCCTATATTGGTTTTCTAAGTATTCTACAGAAAACCTAAGTATCCTAGGGTTGTGCCGGTATTCCTAGGACTACTGTTAGGGTACTTTGAGGCTCTTTAACATAATATTCTAAGGAAAATAAGAGCAAGAAAATAAAGACAAGAGATATAAGAAAGGATTAAAAAGAATCTATCATATTGTTCTTGTCTTCTATCTTCAATCTGTCGCTCCACGCGAACCTCCTCTGTTCTTCATTAAGCTCCTCCAATCCATCCTGGATGCGAGATCGAGTTCCGTCTAAACACGTCCACATTTGCAATTGACCTGAAATCTAGGACTCAAATTACAAATGTTAAATAACACATGTTTTGTTATCATCAAAACAAATGATCGTGGTGCTCTAGCACCAACAGCTTGTACTACTTCCCTACTTCTTCCTTAAGTGTTTTGGTTCTTTTTGTGCAATTACTGAGCTGGGCTCTGGACAACCGACCAATGGGCTGTTTCCCACGATCACTTGCCAGCCATACTCGTGCGGTGAAGTGTGGTTTATTTTGTTTTCTTTTCTTCTCCTTTTTTTTTTTGTAGGTGGCTTCCCTGATCTCAAATGTGCCTAGAGGCAATGAAGAAGAAGTGGTCCCGTGGCTGGGCTCTGGATAACCTGCCAATGGACTGTTACCCAGACAACTTGCCAGCCATACCACCCTAGAGAGTTCATTAGCTACCCGATTTCTGTCAAAATCTTCGAGGAGTGAGTCTGTGCAAGAATGTGTGCAGATGCTTAGACTCAAAGTTCTTCTGAGTTAGAGGGTGAGTTGATAAGTCGTATACTTATCACCTTATTTAGGTGGATTAGAGTAGCTTAAGGTTACAAGGATTCGAAGCTAAATCCATATTTTAACGGATACCAGGGCTAATTAAGCCTGAAGGCCTGAAAAGTCTAAGTGTTCAAGTTCTTTTTGTATTATTTCCCACTATTGATAAGTTTCTAATGCCTATGTTTCTTCCTAAATTCAATTTTATTTATTTATTTATTTATTTATTCAGACTGATTAAATGAGCTCAGGATCGTGCCATGTACAACCCCCCAATGCTTAAGTTGGACAATGTCCTCATTGGCAAATACATGGATGCAACAGGGGTTAAAAATATATTACCTGAGTGACGTACAATATCGAATCTGTTTGAATCCTCTGGGTTGCCTCCCAGGAAGCGCTGAGTTTAACGCCTCCGGCTGGGCGGTGCTTCGTGTCATCCCTTAATGAGGGTGACACTCTCCTTTGGGGGAACCTGGGCTAGGAAGTGTTTCAATCTTTGGCCATTAACTGTAAAAGTGTGCCCAGTGTTTAGATTAGCGATTTCAACCGCCCCATTAGAGTAAGGCTTAACCACTCGAAATGGTCCTGTCCATTTGGACCTGAGTTTCCCCGGAAAGAGTTTTAGGCGGGCGCCGAACAGCCAGACTTACTGGTTAGGCTCAAAGGTCTTTCTATGGATGAGTCGGTTGTGGATGGCTTTAATTTTCTCCCTATACAGTCGACTATTCTCAAAAGTGTCCTGACGAATTTCTTCGAGCTCAGATAATTGGAGCGTCCTCTACACACCGGCTAACTGGGAATTCATGTTACATTGCTTGATAGCCCAGTAAGCCCGATGTTCTAATTCGACAGGAAGATGGCAGGCTTTGCCAAAGACCAGGCGATAAGGCGACATGCCTATCGGGGTCTTGAAAGCTGTCCTGTATGCCCATAGGGCATCATCTAGTCGTGTGGACCAGTCTTTCATGTCAGGTCTCACAGTCTTTTGTAAAATGTTCTTGATTTGTCTATTGGAGACCTCGGTCTACCCATTTGTTTGCGGATGATACGGGGTAGCAATGCGGTGGTTAACCCCGTATTTTCTAAGTAGGGCATGGAATTGGGAGTGGATAAAATGACTTCCACCATCACTGATCATGGCCTTTGGTATTCCAAATCGGGAAAAGATGTTCTCCTTAACAAAGTCTATGACAGTCCTGTGATCGCATCGGCAGGTGGCGATGGCTTCAATCCATTTAGAAACATAGTCTACCAAGACTGGGATGTACTCGAAGCTGTTGGATGGTGGAAAGGGGCCCATAAAATCGATACCCTAAACGTCGAAGATTTCGATAATCAAAATGGGATGGAGGGCCATCATATCTTTCTTGGTCATGGTCCCCAGCGTTTGGCAGCGTGAGCAAGTCTTGACGAAGTTGTGTGCATCCTTAAATAGGGAAGGCCAGTAGAATCCGGACTGCAGAACCTTTGCAGCCATTTTTTTTCCAGAGAAGTGGCCACCACAAGCCTGGTCATGACAGAAGGAAAGCACACTTTGAACTTCGTTCTCGGGGATACACCTCCTGATGATCTGGTCGGCACAGAGGTGAAACAGCATGGGATCATCTCATAAATAGTGCTTGGCCTCAGCCAAGAACCTGTCCCGTTATTGTCTAGACCAGCTGTGCGGGGTTTGTTGTACAACTAGGTAGTTTACATAGTCAGCATACCAAGGCAGTCTCTTGTCTTGCACAACCAGAATGTGTTCATCGAGGAAGGCGTTAGATAGAGGTAGGGAGGGTCCAATGTGGTCTGGATGAAGTCTAGACTTGTGGTTACCCACCACATTCTTCGATTCGGCCTTATCGCGGATTTCCAGGTCAAATTCCTGCAAGAGCAGGATCCATCTGATGAGCCTGGGCTTTGCATCCTTCTTGGCCAACAGGTGCCAGATGGCTAAATGGTCAGTATAGATGGTCACGTGGGATCCCAGCAAGTACGATCGGAACTTCTCAAGTCCAAAGACTATAGCGAGCAACTCTTTCTCTGTGACCGTATAATTTCGTTGGGCCTCGTCCAACGTTTTGCTAGCGTAGTAGATCACCACGGGCTTCTTGTCTTGTCTTTGTCCCAGGACAGCGCCTATGGCAAAATCTGATGCATCACATATAATCTCAAAGTCCTAGGACCAATCTGGGGGTTGAAGTACAGGGTGTGATAAGCCTGGATGCAATTAGAAGACATGTGGAATATGACGTCATTGGCCAGAAGGTCGGTTAAGGGTTTAGAAAGCTTGGAAAAGTCTTTAATGAACCTTCGGTAGAAGCCAACGTGTCCCAGAAATGAGCGAATCTGTCGGATCGAGCTAGGTGGAGGAAGTTTGGAAATCAAATCAACCTTAGCCCGATCTACCTCGATACTCCTATGCGATACGATGTGACTGAAGATAATTCCTTCTTGAACCGTAAAATGACTTTTTTCCCAACTTAACACCAGATTAACCTCGATACATCGTTTCAGGATTTTCTCCAAGTTGCTTAAACAATGGTCGAATGAATTCCCTAATACAGAGAAATCATCCATAAAGACCTCTAGGTATTCACCTACCATTTTTGAAAAAATGGCTAGCATGTAACGTTGGAAGGTAGCAGGTGCGTTGCATAGCCCGAACAGCATTCGACAGAATGCAAACGTACAGTACGGGCAAGTGAATGTGATTTTTTCTTGATCTTCCGGAGCAATTGCTACTTGGTTATATCCTGAATATCCATCCAGGAAGCCAAAATACTTTTGCCCTGCTAATCTTTCAAGGATCTGGTCAATGAATGGCAAGGGGAAATAATCCTTCTTAGTGGCTTCATTGAGCTTCCCATAATCAATACACACCCACCATGCAGTGGTGGTGCGGGTGGGGATGGATTCACCATGATCATTGGTGACAACGGTGAGCCCAACTTTCTTTGGAACCACTTGAGTGGGGCTCACCCAGGGGCTACCGGAGATAGGATAGATGATGTCGGCATCAAGCCACTTGATAATTTCTTTCTTAACGACTTCCCGCATGTTTGGGTTTAGACGTCTCTGCATCTGGCGGGAGGGTCATGCCTCATCTTCCAGGTAAATCTTATGGGTGCAATAGGTGGGGCTAATTCCTCTCAAGTCAGAAATGGTCCAACCAATGGCGGCCCGATGTTCTGAAAGGGTCGCGGTCAACCTGAGTTCTTGATCCTTGGTTAGATGAGAATTAATAATCACAGGGAAGGTCTGGTCAGGTCCCAGGAAGACATACTTGAGATTCTTGGGTAGTGGCTTAAGTTCGGGTGCGAGTGGAACCATAGTTGACGGAAAGGGAAAAGGCGGGCGTTGATCAATATCGATCTCCTCAAATGGTGTTGTGTGATGGTAATCAGCCTTACAGAGGTCCACGGGTAGTGACGGTGACGGGTCAGAATAGTTATTACGGGTTTGGTGGTTTGAGACAGAACTAAGGGTGAGGCATTCCTCGACCAGAGTTTCTACGGGATCATGTTCCTCAACACAATCGTAATCAAAAGACTTTGTCACCTGGAAGATATCCAATTGCATTTTCCTGTCTCCGAAGGCGATTTCCATACATCCTGTGTCACAATCAATGTTTGCCTTAGCCGTAGCTAAGAAAGGTTAGCCTAAGATTATGGGTGCGTTCTGTAATTTTTCAGGGGCTTCCATGTCGAGCACTAAGAAGTCGACCGGGAAATAGAAGTCCTTGACCCGTACGATTACGTCCTTGACAACCCCCTTCGGGGTTTTCACTGATCTATTAGCCAGCTGGATGGTGACAAGTGTGGGTGTCAACTCTCCGAAACCAAATTGGTGGTACAGGGTTATTGGAATCAGCTTGATAGAAGTACCTAAGTCCAGGAGCGCTCTATTAAATGTCATGTCCCCGATATTGCAGGAAATCAGGGGTGCTCCTGGGTCAGTTTGCTTGAGCGGAAGGTTGCTTGATATTACGGAACTTGCTTGGTCGGAGAGTACAACCTTCCTAGGTGCTTGAGGTCTTGGCTTATGTTTGGGTGTACAAGCATCCTTTAAAAACTTGGCGTAAGTCGGGATGTGCTTAACGGCTTCGAGGAGCGGAATATTAATCTGTACCTGCTTAAAGATCTCCAAAAGCTCCTCAGTTTCCACAACATTCTTCCTTTTCTTGATTGTTTCCAAGGCCTTAGGGTAGGGTGTCTGAATGTGGATCAGATCTATTTCTGGGTCCTTGGGTTTTTCTGGTGCCTCTTCGAAGTCGGGTATTTTAGCGGGTGAAGTCTCGGGGAGAGTCTGCCATTTGGGATCCTGGGTTTTGGTGCCGCTTCTCAAAGTCGCCGCATTCGTAGAGGCATTGGGACCATGGGTTGATCCTTGAGAAGACGAGGACGAAGAAGCACCAAACCCAGGGGGTGTTTGCGGGGCTGGCTGGACCATGTGAGCCTACCGGGATTGCCTTGGAACTCTTGCGAATTGGGGCCTCTGTTAATTATGTTTCGCGGGCTCGGTTGTGGCTGGGAAGGTAGGGATCCTTGTTGTTTACAGTCCAAGAGTTGGCTTAACTGTCCCATTGCCAAGGCCATTTCCTCCTGATGTTTCTGGTTCATGTCAGCCATCATCTTTATTAGGGTGTCCATTTGGTTTTGTGGGGGAGGGGCCGCCCTATTTTGATTATATGGGGGTCTAACTGGTGGTCCTTTTTGATAGGGTGCAAGCGTGGCTGCTAGTTTGGCCTGGGCTGATTTTGGAATTGCGGTGGTTTCTAGTTTGTCCAACCAAAGTTGGGGTGGTTATGCCAGCCAGTGTTGTAAGTGTTGGAGAAAGGGTCAGGTTTAGCATAACCTTGGACAACTTGCACATCTTCAAGGATAGCCAATGTCAATGGAGAGGGAAGAGAGTAATCAAGGGTTGAGGGAGTAAAGGTCCCTCCCTGGAACGTGGTCAGGGGTTGTTCCTGGTTCAGTTGGGTTAAGGGCTGGACTAAGTCAACAATATGTGCTCCCTTTGCTAGGGAGAAGGTTTGTAACGGGTTCCTGGTTTGGTTCAGTAGCTCATCAATCTTTTTGTCCACCAATTCCACTCGATCTAGTTTCTTGGCAATGATGTCCATGTCAACCATTCCAGAATTTGCTTGTACCTCATAAATCCCACCACGGGGTTGACTGGACCTGTTAAATTAGTTCATGGAGGCATTGTTGAGCGAATTTTCGCTCATGGACTCAAAGAGCTCAAATGCGCTCTTCTCGTCCTTGTTCAGGAAGTTCCCCTCGCATGAGGCATCGATGAAGTTCCATAGGTTGCTGTCCAGACCGTGGTAGAAAATCTGGGCCAATTGCCACCTTGGTACTTCGTGGTGTGGGCATTTCCTCAAAAGTTCATTAAATCTTTCCCACGCCTCATGGAACTATTCCCCACCCTAGAGTGTAAAGGTAGTAATAGCTCTTCTGAGGGCATTGGTCTTTCCTATGGGGAAGAATTTCTTTAGAAATGCATGCCTCAGTTCTTCCCAGGTGGTGATGGGTCTACCTAGGGTTCTAAGCCAGTGAGAAGCCTTGTCTCTTAACGAGAAGGGAAACATCTTAATTAGAACAATGTCAAGGCTAATGTTCCTAGGTTTCACAGTTCTTGCTATGCGGTCGAGATCCTGTAGGTGTTGGAAGGGGTACTCATTTGAGCTTCCGTGGAAGTGGCTCTGGATCAGACTTAAGACATTTGGTTTTAGCTCAAAATCATCTCCCCCTTCGGGGATCCTACGGTGTGGCTCGACTCTAATAGCAGAAGGATTATAGAAATCGCAGAGGGGCCTCGATTGATCCTGAAATGATGGTACATCGGGTGGTGGTTGCCCTTGTGGGTTCTGTAACCGGTGTATGGCTTGCATGATGATGTGAATCTGTTGTTGCTGAAGCCAGTGGTTTGCATTAATTTGGGCTTGGATGATGGCCATTGTGTCTGGTGGGGGTTGATCCTCAGCTTCATCTACCCTAGGTTCAGCCATGTTTCTAACAGAATCACGTCGCTTAGATTCCTGTCCCAAAACAAACAACTTAGGATATAGTGAGCGTCTCCCGTGCATGCACTAGAGAAGAACAGGAGGGGATGCGGAGAGTAATAGATGCGAGAAATGTGTTCAATCAAGCAAACAAGCCTAGTCCTTATGGTGTATTCCTCAGGAGACCTAGAAATCTCAAAGAGGGTGATTAAGTCCGTGAGCACTGGACTCCCCTTCCCAAGGCTAATCTGGCCAGGTTGATTACGAGGGGATTGCAGGGAAGGTTCTTCCTTTGGCTTGTGCCGCCGGTTTCGTAGACCCTACAACCGCGGTCGTTTGACACTACCCCGCAACCTAGTCACCAGATTCTACCAAGGGAACGAAAGCCAAGTGCCCAGCGAACAAAACCTCACCTTTCGAGACTTAACTCAGTCCTGCCTAGGGCACGTCTACTCAGTTTTAAAAGGACTAGGATAGTGCTTGTGCTAGGGTTATGTGATGAGGTGTTGATTGGGGTGGTGCCTCTTAATTTTCAGCTTTCAGAGTGTGTACTTCTATCAAAGCATGGTTTCCAAGCAAGGATTTTTTCAAGATGTGGTGTCTTTTAGTATTTCATCCTTACTTTAGTGTCTTTTACGGTTGACGTGTCTTAATGTTTTCAGACAAGTTTCAGTGGGCACGTCAAGTTTTGCACATAATTGGTGAAAGTAGATTTCCTTTTATTCTGTAGAGGCTCTAAAACCCTAATGTACTCATCCTAATGATCATGCAGCTTCTATTAGATGAGTCATTTTTAGGGTTGAGTGGTGCGGCCCAAGTCAATCCACGGTGGCTTCATAAACACCACTCAAAAAGAGAAAAGAACACTCTAAGAATTTATTCAGAATGTTAGAGTGTACATTTTTTTGTTGGGTGATGTGTTAAGGATGTGGGTCAAGTAATCATACACCACGCCAATTTTTTTTCAATTTTTACAATTTTTTTAGTTTTTCACGCAAGCAAATAGTCATGAGTGAAGAATTACTCACTACTAGTCCTTGTTGCGCCTACTCCCTTGTTACCGTCATGGGATGCGTCGCTTTGCCGTCCAAGCGCCGAATTCCTGCAACCATCAAGTAAAAAGGAGACAAGGCATTAGACTATGCGAAATGGATGTGGAATGGAAGTGACAAAACAAATCCGTTGCCTCCCCGGCAACGGCGCCAAAAACTGATGTGCTTCTGTGCGTGTGTGTTAAGAAGTGTCGTTATAGTTCACACTTACGCCGCCGGTTTTAAAGTAAAGAAACGGATGTGAGTCCAAGTGTCGGTCTCAGGGAGGTGTGAAAATCGGATTTTTCTTGTCACTTATTGTCACGAAAATCGCGGAGTTTTGCTTGCGAAAAGGTGCTGGTGAAAAGCAAGAGAGAGAGAGAGATTAGGGTTAGGATTGTTTCATTCTTAACATGCAACTTGAATAGGAAATAGAGTAGGCAATTGAATGGAAAACAACTTCATTAATCATGCAGCTTTAGTTCATAAATTACAACATCAGATACATGTTTAAACACAAGTAAAGTAAAGCCTAAAAGACAGGAGGAAAGAGAGAGAGAGAGAGGGACGGCGGCGAGGCAGCTACAGTGGTGGAGAAGGCTCCGTCGACGGCTTGTCGTCTCCAGCGATTACAAGAGGGCCTAAAGATAGCTAAGAGCGGGGTAGAGTAGTTGCAAGGGGAGTGAATGCCTTGAATGAGTGGTTGGAAGGGGTTTAAATAGGGAGAAGGGCTTTCCAAATGAAGAAGGGGTTTTAGCGACATCCGGGACATCGCTAAAACCCTTCCAAAGACGTCGGTGAAGCCCCTAGCCCGCCGATCGCTCGCCCGCAGTCGTTCTTCCTCGCGCTCGATCAGCGGGCGTGGCATGAGAGCCGTCCGATCTTCGGTCTTCGCCCGGGCGTGCTCGGATTACACCTTGAGTGCATGTGTGTGCGGGCATTGTCCTCCGGCGTGTGCGCATGTGTGGTTGATCAGCGCCTGAGGGCGCTATCTCGGCCGCCCGCTGCTGATCGGGCGACCCAATTTCGCCCGAGCGCGAAGTCGTCTTCTGATTCAGCACCGCGCGGCTCGAACCCACGTAGTATGGGTGCGGGCGTGCGCTTCAACCGCTGCGCTACGCCGGTTGCTTTGTCGCGACGGCCGTGGGCGTGTGCGCGGTTCTCAGCCGTCCGATCAGAGATCAACGGCTGAGATTTGCTCTCTGAGTGAAGGTGGAAGCAGGCACGCGGTGAGTGGGCGCCACATGGTGCATCGTGGGCCGTTGATCATCAGATCAACGGTCAGAACTTCTTGGGCCCATTGTGGGAGCTTCGGATATCGGATTTGGTCGATTTTGAGTCCGTTGGACTCCGTTCGTCGTTCTGAATCCATCCGTGCAGTCCGATTGCTCACCTGAGGCCTTCTTTGACAAGTGCTCATACAAATGGCCGTTAATACTGTTTTATAAGCAATCTTGGCATATGATGCATGCAATGCTCCCATTCTACTTATGTTGTACCTTTTATTCTTAAGATGGACCCTATTTAACAGAATTATCACCCCCAGATGCAGTGTTATCAGGACGGAGGCATGAAGGTTGG
This sequence comes from Thalassia testudinum, assembly GCA_037157565.1. Taxonomy (NCBI): domain Eukaryota; kingdom Viridiplantae; phylum Streptophyta; class Magnoliopsida; order Alismatales; family Hydrocharitaceae; genus Thalassia; species Thalassia testudinum. Next base: position 915,683 of record JAZHRO010000061.1, read on the forward strand.
GTTGTTCGGTGGGTAGTTTGGGTGGATGGAATGGCGATATAAGAGAGGGGTTTTGGTCGTGGTGATGTGGCGGAGGTTGTGGAGTTGTCGGCAAGGTAGTTGGAGGTGTGAGGTGATGGGAAAGCCTCGCTGAAGATGTGGCCGAAGTAGAGGAAGATGACATGCGTGTGCATCGAGAGGCATTTTTTGGATTTTGGATAGAGGGATAAAACCTAGGGAACTGAGGGAACTAAACTACCCTAATTTAATTGGACGAAAGGGGGGATTTGCCCACGCCAGTGGTACGTCGGACGTGGGGAAGATGAAACCTCCAGTGATATGGGCGACGACAACGAGGGGGTGTAGGCAGCGGCTGCTGGTATTGCAACGTGCAGAAGAAATCAAGGAAGAGGAATCCACTGGATATGGTCTGTGAGAGTGGAAATGGAAGGTGGTCGAATTAGGTCGCCGGAGATCATGGATCATTCAGTTGGAGAGGAGGGAAGAAGGGGATTTTTCGACCAAAAATAAGCTAAAGAGGTAAGGCATGCCCTGGACGTGCTTTTATAGGCCCTAAGTAGGGGTTTCAAGCTTGGAAACAAGCTTATAACTCCATGATTTTTGCAAGTAGGACATGCGGATTCAAGGAGTTTGCATGAGCTCCATGAACGGATTTGGAAGGTAGGAGTAGATCCAAATTGAAGAGGATCTCGTCGTGAATCTTCCTTCCAATTTTGGAAGGGTTTGGCCGTGAAATCAGGGAGTAATCCCTGATTAAAGGTCGCCTGTGAAGTGGGTTCAAGAGTTCTGTAGGTATGGAGATGATGAGGACCTACTTGTGAAGAAGGTGACAAAGTTGGGGGGTTATTTGCAAAGAATTCAAAAGTTGAGGGGCTTCTTGTAAGAAAAAGAGTCAGAACAGGATTAAAATGCAAATAAGGTCAAGATGATCTCAAATTGGGCTCAAATTTTGGTACAAACCTAATTTGGACCCAAGGAATCTAATGGTGAAGTCAGATTTTGGTTTTGACCAAGTTTGATTGGATAAATTACGTAGAAACCTAAATTAGGGCAATTGTCTGTTTGAGACTTTATTTTAGGTCAAATTGGGTTCCAATAATCAAATCAAAGGTACCAAACCTTAGGGAATATTTTTCTATGATGTTTAGAAGGTTTAGGTGAATTTTATCCTGACCAGAACTTCAATTAATTAAGCGGGTCTATTTTTAGGATTTCAGATGTCCATTAATTCTCAAAATTCATGAAAACCCATTTTTGTCTGCATGAACCCACTTATTAGACATTTATGACCATTTGACCTTTAATTAACCCTTGGGAAATCTCGTTATTGCTCTGCATTTAAGATATTCTGTTAAAACTGCAGTTTTACCCCTGTTTTCATGTTTATCTCTTAGAATGGATGTGTAATGAATTATGGCTCTTTGGCAGTTATGTAGGAGCATTTATCAATAGAATATGACTAATTAAAATTAGATATGGCTGATGATGATGTTATCATCAGTTATGAACTCGAATCAAGGCTAAGCTCACTTTTTCTATCAGGTCCCTTCTACTCCATCACCTGACGGGATGGAGGCTTCGACATTATACTTGGGATGTCAACAGCAACCACCACTTTTACCAACTCCAAACCAAAACCAGGCATGATTAAATTCTGTTACCACCCGTAGTGGCAAGACAACTCAGGATTCACCTTATCCTAGCCACTCTAAGCCTGGTAGTTCAAAGCCTAACCCTAGGTTGGTTATCTAGGACACCCCTATCTTAGATCTAGAACCTGAACCAATTCTAGAGGAACCTATAGAGGTTCCATTTCCTGAGGCCTTGACCAAAGGAAAGAGGAAACCCAAACCCGTGGCACTTGAGGAAGATCTGGTCAAGCTCCTTGAGCAAGTCCAGATAAACATCCCCTTGATGGATGCGATTTGCCAGGTATAGGCATATGCAAGATTTCTAAAGGATTTGTGCACACCTAAGCGTAAGTCATGAACTAAAGATGGGAGTCTAATCGCATTGTCTAAGCAGGTTAGCTCAATCATTTTGAGTAAGCTCCCGCAAAAAGCAAAAGATCCTGGCACCCCTTTGATCTCCTATAAAATTGGTGATTTAGAGTTTGATCGAGCATTATTGGATTTAGGAGCCTTCATAAACTTGATACCTATATCCCTACTAGATCATTTCGAGGAAACTAAGCTCAAACCGATAGAGGTGACTTTTCAATTAGCAGACTGATCAATTAAGTCACCTAGAGGAATTCTTGAGGATGTTCTGGTTCGGGTTTGTGATTTCTACTTCCTAGTGGACTTTATTGTACTAGATATGGATACTCCTAAGAATTTGAAGAATACACCAATTATTTTAGGAAGATCATACTTTGCCACAACTAGGGCTAATATAAATTGTGAAGAGGACCACATCAAATTAAAATTCGAGAACAAAACATTGAAGATTGATATATTTAAGGCCCAGAAAGGAATTAACTGTGAGGCAATTAAGCAAGTTTGCGACATTAGTTCTGTGATTGAGGACCCACTTCTAGAAGAAAACCTAATTACCCTTGATCCTTAATCCCAAGCAGATCATGCCCCATAAATAGAGAAGCTAGAGCTGATCCAGATTTACCCACAGCTCCTACCTTATCTTTTGAGGCCCATCCCGAACCTCCTTCTGTTGCTGATAACCTAGTCATGGGGTTGAAACCTCTTCCCGATCATCTGAAATATGTCTTCTTGGGTTCTAATCAAACGTTTCCTGTGATTATCAATTCCCAACTCACTTCTGATCAGGAAACAAAGCTGATTTCTGTTCTCTAGTAGCATTGGAGAGCCATTGGTTAGACTCTCGATGATCTGACTGGTATCATTCCCTCCTATTGCACGCACCGTATCTACACTGAAGAGAGATCACGACCGTCCTGAGAGATGTAGAGAGGACTTAATCCTAATCTACAGGAGGTCATGGAAAAGGAGATCATCAAGTAGTTAGTTTCTGGGATCATCTACTCGATCTCCGAAGCTGCTGGGTGAGCCTAATCCAGGTTGTGCCTAAGAAGGTAGGGCTCACCGTTATCACGACTGAATCTGGAGAGACCATCTCGACCCATACTGCGAATTCATGGAGAGTCTGCATTGATTACCAAAGACTGAATGCCTCCACGAAGAAAGATCATTTCCCACTACCATTTATTGATCAGATTCTCGAGAACTTGGCGAGAAATCGGTTCTTCTATTTTTTGGATGGTTACTCCAAGTATAATTAGGTGGCAATTCATCCAGAGGATCAGGAAAAGACAACCTTTACATGCCCCTACGGTATGTACGCGTTCCGTAAGATGTCTTTTGGGCTATGCAATGTACCCGCCACCTTTCAACGGTGCATGCTAGCCATATTCTCCGACATGGTAGGTAAATACCTTGAAGTATTCATGGACTTCTCGGTATTTGGTGAATCTTTTAATGAGTGCCTCCTGCATCTGGTCCAAATCCTCAAGAGATGCATTGATGTGAACCAAGTGCTCTCCTGGGAAAAGAGCCACTTTATGGTTCCAGAAGGCATCGTCCTCAGACATCTTATTTCTGAGAGAGGTATTCAAGTTGAACAAGCCAAGGTAAATTTGATTTCCAAACTTCTTGTACCTAACTCGGTCAAAGATATCAGATCGTTCTTGGGGAATGTGGGTTTCTATGGATGATTTATATCTGATTTTTTCAAGATCACACGCCCCTTGATGAACCTCCTCTCAAAAGACATGCCTTTTGAGATGACAAGTGAGTGCATTCACACATTTGAGATCCTGTGTGACCGGGTCACCCAAGCACCAATCCTGCAATCCCTTAATTGGTCTCAATCCTTTGAGATCATGTGTGATGCGTCTGACTACGTAGTAGGAGCGGTGTTAGGGCAGAAAATCGACGGAAAACCCGTAGTCATATACTACACTAGCAAGAAATTAGACGAGGCTCAGCGTAACTACACAATTGCGGAGAAAGAGCTGCTGGCTGTCGTATTTGGCCTTGAAAAATTCAGATCATACCTCTTGGGTTCCCATGTCATTATATACTCGGATCACACCACAGTGAGGCACTTACTCACGAAGGAGGATGCGAAACCTATATTAATTCGATAGATCTTGCTGTTACAAGAATTCAACCTTGAAATTCGTGATAAGGCGGGAAAGCAGAATGTGGTAGTTGACCATTTGTCTCGCCTTCCCTCTTCAATCATTGACCTGTTCGGACCTATCACCGAGCATTTTTTGGATGAACACATGTTGGCCATTAACAAACTTCCCTAGTTTGCTGACATGGTAAATTACTTGGTTACGGGGAAAGTCTCACCAGATTGGGCAACTTCTAAGCGAGACAAGTTATTTCCGATGCCAAGTATTATATTTGGGAAGAACCGTATCTCTTCCATATTGGCAATAATCAGGTAATCCGGAGATGCATTCTTGACAACAAGGTCAATAACGTCATCTGATTCTGTCATGACCAAGCTTGTGGCGGCCATTTCTCTGGTCAGAAAATCGCAGCGAAGATCCTCCAGTGTGGGTTCTTTTGGCTCACAATGTTCAAAGATGAACAAACTTATTGTAGGGCATGTGCTCATTGCCAGACCTTAGGCAACATGGGCCCGCGTGATATGATGCTCTTGAATCTGATCATTGTGTGCGAGATCTTTGACATCTGGGGAATTGATCTTATGGGACCCTTTCCAGGATCTAATGGTTTCGCATATATCTTACTCGTCGTTGATTACGTCTCTAAATGGATTGAAGCCATCCCCACCAGAACAAATGACCATAAAGTTGTTCTCTGGTTCATTAAGGAGAACATCTTTTCCAGATTTGGGGTTCCAAAAGCCATCATCAGTGATGGCGGGTCTCATTTTGCAAATGTGCACTTCCAGTCCCTGATGAAAAGTACGGGGTGTCGCATTGTATCTCGACTCCTTATAACCCCCAAACTAATGGATTGGCAGAACTGTTAAATCAGGAGATCAAGAAGACCCTTCAAGTTACTGTTCGGTCTGACAGGAAGGATTAGTCTACCCTCCTTCTGGAAGCCTTGTGGGCCTATAGGATAGTCCATAAGACCCAGTTAGGCATGTCTCCCTTTAGATTCGTGTACGGGAAGGCATGTTACCTCCCTGTAGAAATGGAGCATAAAGTCTTCTGGGTAGTACGGAAGTGCAACCTAGATCTTGTGAAGGTTGGAATCCACCGCTGGTTGCAATTGAGCGAGATCGAGGAATTACGTAATGACGCGTACAAGATCTCATGAATCTATAAAGAGCGGGTGAAAGCCTTTCATGACAGGCACATTTCAAGAAAGACCTTTCATCCTCATCAGAAAGTACTAATTTTTGATGTCAAACTCAAGCTCTTCCCAGGAAAACTCAGATCCAAATGGATTGGATCATTTCTGGTGAGACAAGTATTCGGAAATGGAGTTGTCGAGATCAGTGAACTCAGCCTTGATCTGAACCTTTTGTCGTGAACGGTTGAAGACTTAAACCGTTTATGGAACTTACTGACATAAATTTGGTTGCAGTTTCTTTTGATCTTCATTCTCCTTAAGCTTCATTGCACCCAGCTGATGACATTAAACTTAACGCTTAATGGGAGGCAACTCATCATCTTTTGAAAAACTCGAAACCTTCCTGACATATCCTTTTGTTGAATTCATATTACACTTTAGGTTCATCCATTAGAATAGCCGACTCCACCTTTGGTACATGTATCAAAGCTTGAAATCGTTCGCAACAGTCATTCTGACCCGTTCACCACCCACTTGTTCTAATGTACGAACTAGATTGAACTCGAACCCATCTAATTTACAATGGAGACATTGTAAATCGTAGGCATGTGGGATATTAAAGTACAAAATGCTGCGAAATCAATGCATGGAAGAGTTTCATAAAAAAATAAAAAAAAGAGGGAGAAAAGAGGAAGAGAGAGGTCATTTTGAGTTGAATAAAAAAGAGGGAGAAGAAAAAGATAAGGAGCAAACAAAAGGAAAAGAACATGAATTAGTCTCTTAAAATTGAATATGGAACCTACTTAACTTCTAGGTTGGATCAGATGATGAATTAAAACTTGGAAGGCTAAAACTTAGGGAATTAATGGTGGATACTAACCTTAGGCCTCTTGGATCTATTTTAGGATTTAAACACTCAAGTATTTGTTAAGATCTGGATTAATCCTAAAGAGGTTGAGGAAAGTGTGAGGCTGATATATTAGGTTTAAGGCTTAGGGATTATTCGGCCCTGTTGCCTGTCCTTTGGTTTGTGGGACTTGGTAACCTAAGCACCCAAAATCACACACTTAGTCTGGTTCAGTGTGCTTAACAATGAAAAAATCTGCCAAAAGTATTCTGTTCTGGAATATCATCTCGAAGATCTAGCTTAGGAGCGGCTCGACAACACAAGTTGATTGGACGAGTTTTCGATGCGGAGAGGTGGGAAATTCCCCTCGAAGATGCGTAATAACGTATCGTCTCCTCGGTGCTTGTCTCTTAGGATATCTAAATATCTTATCAAGGGCATGTAAGCACTTTTGGTTGGTTCAGGTGCCATGGGCAGGATTATCGCGAAATGTCAATTGCCAGGGCCTGAATTTAGCTATATAACACCATGGGCGGCACTGTCCCGAAGTGTCGAAAGGCAGGGTTCTGGAGATTGCCATGGGCGGTGATATCCCGAAGCATCGAAAGCCAAGGATCCTTCAAGGATTGATGGTGGAGACAATGAATCCGATACAGACCGTGTTTAGGGCCAATTTGAGGCTGATTTAGGGAAAAGTAAAAAGAAAAGAGAGAAAACTCTCCAAATGAAAATCCTTCTATCTCTTTCTTACAAAAATTGTACTGGCAAACTAAACCTGAACATGTTACATCTATGCATGGGTGCTTTAACTGCTGGGGTCAATGAACATTTAGACAGTTTTTGTGGGCCTTAGAAACCTTCGCGGTAGACTCAAGTTGAAGCTGGTCAGGTCTGAATCTTGCCTGATACTTGAGTACCTCTAGGCTTATTGTTGGTATTCTGATCTGATTTCTAGAGATGCAGCTTAGTAAGGCACCCTGACGGTTACATCCGATCTAGCGACTTAGTTCGATCCATAGAATGTTTTGCTAAGGGACTAGCAAAAGCTAGGCATGGGAGTATGATGGGGACACCATCATAGGCCCTAACTAGTTCATTTTTGTTTGGAATAAAAGATAAAAGCTCCTTGACGCGCGCGGAACATGTTGGTTTAATTATGTCATTGTAGCATGCTCTCGCGTCGTCGGTTTTAAATTAAGATGTGGATTTGTGAGTCCAAGTGTCGATCTTAGGGAAGCGTGAAATCAGATTAGTTTTAGTCGCTTTAGGTGTCACAAAATGGTAGCGTGATTTGTTTGTGAAAACGAGAGAGAGAGAGAGAGAGAGTAGGGTTAGAGATTGAGTTTAAAACATGACAATCATTTTAAGGAGATGTGAACTATGATATGAGAAGCAACATTAACATATAGCATGCAATTAGAGTTTGTTTACAAATACAACAATAGATGAAAGCTTAAAATAGTGCAACATAAAACTAGAGTAAGAGAGTGTGAGGAGGTGAGGCGGGCACGACGGTGGAGGAGGGCTCCGTCGTCGGCTTGACAACTCCGAGGGCGGATATGGAGTGTTTGGTGGAGCTAGGAGAAGACTAGTGTTGCATGGAGAGTTTGTGAGAATTCAATGCCTTAGAATGGGGTGGTTGAGGGAGTTTATATAGTAGAAGAAGGCTTCTAAAATAGGTACGGGTGTTTAGCGACGTCCGGGACGTTGCTAAGTCCTTTCCAGAAGCATCATTGAAGTCCTACGCCCGTTCTTCTTCTCAAGCCGCGCCAACGCATCCTCAACTGTCGGATCCGAGGCGCGGATCGCCATCGGATGGCTGAGGGCACGCCACGTTGCCCCCCCACAGCGGCCGCGGATGCTGCTTCCCCGCGGTCCACATGCTCGCACCATAAGTCATCTGATCGTTCATCAACGACTGGGATTGCGCGCGGCCGGGTGTGCTGGATTGTGCCTCGCATGCGGTGAGCGTGCGTGATCGCGCGCATCGGGAAAACTTTCATCTGGAGGACTGCGTGGCTGCGTGTTAGCCACCCGATCGAAAATCATTGGTAGAATTTCATCTGCGTGCACACTTCGCGGATTTGAAGCACTGCTAGCGATTCGATCGGGCGCCTTCGTGTGTGGGATGGAGGCGCTGACTGTTGTGCCATTGACTTGAAAAGGTCGCATTCTCCGTGAATCCTCAGCAGGCTCCTGCGCACGATGAAGAGAAGCAGCAGTGGTTTGCGACGCACGATCGTGCGACACGTGGCGAGTTTGTGGCCGATGATCCTTAAATCAACGATCACAACTTCTCGGGCTTGTTGTGGGAGCTCCGGATGTTGGATTGAGGCGATTTTGAGTCCGTTGGACTCCATTCGTCGATCTGAATCCATCCGTACGGTTCAATTGCTCATTTGAGGCCTGTTTCAACAAACACTTATACACATGGGCATTAAACATTAATTATAAACAATCTTAATTCGTAATGCATAGAATGCTCCCATGCCCATCATGGTATGTTATTAGCATGCCTATACCCTCAAAATAACTCTAGTTGATGGAATTATCATCATTGAATGCAGAGTTATCACTCCTACATATTCATCTGAGGGTTATATTTCCACCATATTGTGTTTTAAGAAGAGAACAAGAAACCAAGGTTAATTCTATAATTTTAACAGCATATCATGGACACAGAATAACCAAGGGGTTAGCTAGGGGTAAATTAAAGGTCAAAAGAGAATTGAAGTCTAATAAGTGGGTCAATGCAGACAGAAATAAATTTTCATGCATTTTGAGAATTAACAGTAACTTAAAACTTTAATTTCAGACCCGCTTATATAACTAAGATTTTGGTCAGGATAAATTCCATCTAATCTTTTTAAAATTTATATAAAAATATTCTATCAAGTTTGGTACCCTTGATTTGACCTTTGGAACCCATTTTGACCTAAAATAAAGTCTCAGATAGAAAGTTACCCTAATTTGGATTTCTATGTAAATTGCTCAGTCAAACTTGGTCAAAATCAAAATCTAACTTTACCATCAGATTGCTTGGGTCTAAATTAGGTTTGTACCAAAATTTATCTTGACCTAGTTTGCAATTTGGTCCAGTTTGACTCTTTCTCTATCATTCATACCCCCAACTTCTGAAATCCTTACAAAAGGCCCCCTAACTTCTCTTCATTTTCTTCAATTGGATCCCTGCCACCATGGTAGGTGTGAACCCAAACGTGTCGAGCTTCAATCAAGGATACTTTCCTGATTTCTCGACCAATCTTTTCCAAAATTGTAAGGGATGATCTTGAGGACATTCCTAATCACCAGAATCATATTTTTGACTCAGATTTGAACCGTAGAGCTCATGCGAACTCTTGGATTCCACAGATTCACTTCCCTATTTTTGCGAGCTCTCCAAGCTTGTTTCCAAGCTTGGAAGCATGCATGGAGCTCTATAAAGCCAGGTCGTGCACAATTGCTTCTCCTTAGCAAGTTTTGGTCAGAGGAAATCTTCTCTCTTCCCTCTTCGACCACCTCCGCAACTTGCTTCGGCGACCTCTCTCCATTCTCCTCTTCCGACTGTCCAATAATCAAATTGGACGACCCTTTATCTTCCTTCGTCGACCCCGCTCCTCGCCAGCCACAGCAGGGGCGTTCTTCCCCCTTGTCGTCGCCACACCACCTCATCGGACTTCATCATCTTCTTTGGCTTCGGCTTGCCAACGCCGGCGTCCTCTGTCTGCCTCTGTCCCCCTAAGTCACTCTATCTCTTTCTCTCTCCCTCTACTTCCTTTCCTGACACTCACCATACACGCACAACCACCACACCACCCACCACACCATCATCTTCCCCACCTCTGGCGACACTCCGACGTAGCCTCCAGCCCACTACACTTCACCAAACGACTCGCCGCCACCTCCACGAGCTTCGCTGCACCTCCCTCTATAAAAGCTCTCAAACAATTTGAGCTTTCACCCACCAAAACACCTCCTTGAACTCGAGCACCTTCGCTTCACTGTCTCGAGGTCGTCAGGTCTCCACCTTCACTCACACCGCACGCTGCACCCACCACTACACTCGCCGCTTCACGGCAATCCTTCTGAGCCTGTTTAACTTGGTCGCAAGGCCATGTTTGTGCTTTCAGGTACTTCGCCGGACCTCCGTTGTCACCTCAACTCCTCCGACTATGCCTTCAGTCCTCCGACCACAATTTCTCCAGGCTACATTCATAGGCACTGCAGTTGACCTCTAGACTCTTCTCCAGGCACTCAATTGGATCCAGCAACATCTTCCTCAACCTCAATTGGAACCGCCTTCAGCTACTACTTCGCTACATCAAAGGAGGGACTAGATAGTCCCACATCATGGGACACAGAAACCGCAACTACAGATAAATTATTTTCCTTCCCCTGACCCCTTGCCCAAGTCACGGGGGTCGAGTCCCCTTCACTCGCACATCTGCTTACCCGAGCCCACTGCTCGCCTGCGACCACTCCCGCAGGCTTGCACCCTGTTCTGGACCTGTTTACTCGACCGTTTACCTGATTACGGTTGGGTCTTTGAGAGAAAGAAGAGAAGGAAGAAAAAGAGAGGGGGGTTTGCCCTCTACCGCTTGCTCTCTACACTTAGCGAAGTTAAGAGGCCTTTGCCCCTTTGCTGTTGTGCTGTGCTTGCCTCTCTCCCTTAAGGCACGAAGGAAGGAAGAGAAGAAGAGACCTTTACCTCTGTTATGAGAAACTTGGTTCTGAAGCTACTGTTGATTTATTTGAGTTGGTTGACATGGAATATTGGTTGATAATTACTGTTGAAATATTTAAGATATTTGAGTTTAACATTAAAAGGGTTAATTGGTAATTCAAACCACAACTTTAACCCATTCTTTTTGCATTGAAATACTTAATTTCATCTATATATCATTCTGAGTTGTTTTGAATCAAGTTTTAATTATAATTGCTTATATTTATTATGATTGGTGAGATTAAATTGCTATTACTTTTTCTCTGTGTTCGACCTCAGACTCCTTTTGATTCTGAGTTACAATTTTAAATGATTTGAGCGCATTTGTCCTATACTACGACACAATTCTTAAACAACGACGAATTTTCTTGAACAAGAAGAAGAAGGCTCTCTCTGAAAAGCCTTGTGCTTGTGCTCACTTAAGTCATCTGATGTTATATACCTGTCGTCTGGTCTGAGTTGATTTTGAGCACTATTGAATTATTTAAGTAATATAGTTAACATTGATGAAATTGATTGAGTATGAGATGTACTTACTTAAGATAAATAATTGGTGATTCAAATTACCATTATTTTGTCTTTCTATTCTTTTTATCTCATCATCATTTGAATTACAATATGACAAGTTATATTCGTTGAATATTTATTTTAATGCTCAATTGATTGTGTTCATTTATTTTAAATGAAGATTAATGTGTGAGTTACATATTTGTTCTCTGCGAACGACCTCGGACTCCTTTTAAAATATGAGTTTATAAATTTAAATATATTATTGTGAGATTTATGAGTATACTACAGCGAACACATATTTAAATCTCCTATTTTGTCTTTCAACAAAGGATTTTTACCCTAGGGATTATAATACCTAATGTTTAGCTTTGTGTGCATATATCTTCTTTAACAAGTGTGTGTATCTAACATAATACTCATAATTGCAAGGAAATTGACATTAAACATAAATAATCATCTAATAAGAAATAAAATTATTTTCATTGAATGCTAAAAAGAAATGTACAAAAATATTTTTTTATCATAGCATGATTCAAATAACTTCTGTAGAGCTTTGAATTTTGACCTGAGCTTAAAGGAGCTCAACTACAAGCCATATGAACCCAAGTAAAACAAACTTTAGAATTAAACTAAAAATTGACTTTTAGATCTTCAGTAGTTCCAATCAAATTAATGACCTAGATAGATCTTCTACGATCTCAAGAACTCATTAAACTCAAAAAGAAGGGAGATCGATCATCGGAACGCAATGTTCCAAGTCCGCCGCCTAAATCCTAAATCCTAAATCCTAAAACTTCAAACCCTACTAAACATTAAAACAATTTTGAAAAAAATTGACAGAGTTTCCCCTTATATTTTGAAGTTTTCTATAAACCTTCATAACAAAATAAATACTCGAGATCAAAGTAGGCACACCCCACATTAAATTTCATTTCAACTAAACAAGTGATCACACACCACATTTTAAATAAAACATACAAGTGAGCACACCCCACATTCATTTAATGAAATTAACAAAACTATGTTGGCACACCCCACATCTAATAAAAACCTATGTTATCATTTAAATAAATTAAAAACATTAAAATTATATCTCTCAGTAGTATAACCTCCAAGAATGCTTGTCAACGATAACCTGTAATTTGAAAAATAGAATCAATTGAATTAGACTATCAAGCATGACGAAAATTAAATAGAATCAATTGAGTAAATTAAGTTGGTTCAAATGTTTATTTGATTAGTAATGTAGGATGGGAGGAGGAGGATGGGTAGGAGGATAGGAGAGGAGGGAGGGCATGATGAGGGGGGTGGTCAGGAGAAGGAGGAGGAGGGGGGAGTCATTTCTGGATTGTGTTTTGAAAATTACAGGGATAATTTATTGATTTCATGTTCTTAGTTTATAGGACTAGAGAGGAGTATATGGATATTAATGGATTAATAATGATGATGTCACGATCCATTATTAATGATAATTGATTAAATTGATGGATTAATAAGAGTGATAAGCTAGTAGAGGATAAGAGCATTACTGAATATCCAGAACGGTTTGGCTAGTTTGTTTAGCTTTAAAATCTATCACTGGAAATATCTCACTTATAAGCATTTAAAATTTACTATAATACTTATTAAACCTATCCAACATACTTATTAAACCTATTGTCAACGAAACTTCGTTGGCCAGTTTGTCAACGAAGCTTTAGATACATATTAAACCTATCCAAGTGCTAAAACATGTCACTATAATCATACTTGCGCATTCACATAGGATAGATTTCCATCACCAACAACATCACAATGGAACAAAAAAATCCTGAAATTTGACATCTTTCAGCAGAGATACACGAAAACAAATTGATCTTGTTAGACGATCATGTTGTTTTCTAATTGAAGAAGGGACAACGAGAGAGGGGAAGCGATTCACCTAAGGAGGAAGAGGAGGAGGGGATTGAGAGAGGGAGCGGGAGGAGGAGGAGGAGGGGGTTGGCGAGGAGGAGGAGGCCGTTGGGGAGGAACTGCAAGAGGAGGAGAGGGTGGCGATAGGACGAGGATGTGGGGGTCGGGGAGGAGGAGGGGGGCGATAGGAGGGGGAGGAAGTGGAGGGTGTCAGGGAGAGGGAGGAGGCCATCGGAGGGGGCGTCAGGAGGTTGTCGGGGAGGAGGAGGAGCATGGGGACGGGGAGGAGGAGGAGGAAGAGGGTTGTTGGGCAGCAGGAGGAGTGGAGGGGAGGCATTGAGGAGGATGGGGAGGAGGAACAGCCAGAGGAGTGGAGGACAGGGGGAGGGGGGGGGGGGCGTCGGCGACCACCACAAGGAAGAGGAGGATGAGGGGATTCACCTGAGGAAGAGGGGGTGCTACGATGAAGAGGACGAGGCGATGTGGAGAGCTAGTGAGAAGGAGGAGAGCCAACGTGGAGGATTTAGGTCAACGGGAGGGTTTGGGGAAAATGAATAGTGATGGGAGTTTGATGCCACGTGTGATAAGTGAAGCGAGTTACACCATCAGTTTAATCAATAAGTGACGGTGAATGTCACTTCGCAAATGCCTCGCCTCTACGATGAATAGACATTTGCCGTCACTTATATTAGAAACCAATGGTAAAATGATAAATTAAATCCCTCTTTGCGTCCAAATTTTGGCCGCTAATTTTAACCTACTTTTCGCCGTCGCTTATTAGATTAACCAACAACAGAAGTCTAAATTAAACACCTAAACCTGCCTAAATTTCAGGTGCTAATTTTAATCATCTTTTCACCATTACTTCTTACACTAATCGACGACAACAATATATTTGTCGTCACTTAATCAACCGACAGTAAATATGAATGACCAGTGCGTGCCCATTGCTTTTTTCCAATTGATAGTAGATCGAGTACACGTATCACCATCGCTTATTTAAATAAACGACGGTAAAAATATTTTTTCGTCGATTTCTAAAATCAACAGCAAGTAACTGACGGTATATCTCATTTTTCTAGTAGTGGTGCTTATTCAGATCAATTGGTTGATTATGTAGACCAAAACTAATGAGTCTGGTGGGTTGAGAAATGTGGATCATTGGATATGGAATCCACCAGGAGAAGTTTGGCTAAAAAAAAATTAGGAAATGAGAAGTATGGATTTGGTTGCCTTGCTTTAACTAGTTCAGAGCAAGGATCCTCAAAAGATAATGGGTTTATGAAAAATATAGGAACCCTACTTATGGGAATAGAAATAGTTAGCAGTTGATTATCAATTTGATCAATGTCCCACTTATTGTCAAACTAAGGTGGAAATTAGCTCCAAGCAAATTGGAATGAGATGATGTTAAGACCCGAGGCATCAAAACACTTTAAGACGTTTGGGAGTTGGTCCAGATGTCTGGTCAGACGTTTGGACGCCTTCCCAGACGTCTGAAAATTAATTTTTGCGTGCGTACGATCGACAATCTGCACACGTGCCGCGTGCAGACTGAAACCCGCCGCCCTCTTCTTTTTCTCTCCCCTCACCGACCTGCAGAAACCTTCTCCCAACGCCTACAAATACCCTCCTCCTCTCCCTCACGCCACCCACATCCATCTGTCTCCTCCTTCCCCAGCGCGAGAGCGAGGGCAGCAGCTGATACCGGGTGCAGTGGCGGAGAGGAGAGGTGCAGCGAGAGGGAAGAGGAGAGAGTGCGCGAGCCGTGAGAGAGAGAGAGAGCTCGTCGGAGCAGCTCGAGGCCGGTCGGCGTGCGCGCGGAGGAGCGTTGTGCTGGGGAGGGTTCCCTGGTGCTGCTGCAGCTCGAGCAACGGGCGGACAAGCGTGGTGTGGCCGCGCGCAGCGGGAAGAAGACGAAGGAGCTTCTGATTCTAGGATTTGTCCTAGAATCAGACATCTGGACCTACATCCAGACGACGCGAACGACGTCTGGAAGAAGCTCCAGATGGCTGATAAGTACGTACTGTGCCTATACCTTCCTTTTTGCGGATACGTCCATGTAGGCCGTTCCGCTGAAGCTTTGTCGTGTGCCTTGCTAAGGGAGTTTTGCGTGCGTGTGCAGGTTTTGCTTCGGGAAGGCGCGGGACACGCCCTCCCATGCGATTCAGAAGTCTGGACGAGTCACCAGACGGCGGAGAGCGTCTCCAGACATCCGGAGTGATAGTCGGACGTCTGGAACTAGGTCCAGACGGTTCAGCAGGATCTCTGGATGTTTGAAGAGCAGCGTAGAGTGAGGTATGATCTGGACCCTTTTTAAGACGTCTGGAAGATGTTCCAGACATATGATTTGAGTCAGAGTTGTCATTTTTGATCAGTTTAGGGTCTGTTCGAGGTCTGATTTCCTCGTTTAAGATTCCGTTCTTCTCAGAATAAGTTCCTCTACTTATTTTCAATACTTTTATCGTGTTCTGAGTGGTTTCTCGTGGTTGATCCTTGTGTTAGGACCTTGTTCTGTTGCAGACTTGGGGGTTGCAGAGGCACGTGGACTTGCTGATCAGTCCCCCATTACTCCTGGTTTCGCGGGTAGAGTGGCTTCTCTTAGTTAATTACAAACATAAATGCATATCTGAAATAAATGATAGATCCTAGGGTATGGCATAAATTCTAGGACTAGAAACACTAGAACGAATGTCTTGAATGCCTGAATTGCAGTCTTGGTTGAGTAAATAGAATAATGATAATTGTCGATAATTGGATAACAGCTGCCTGTGAAATGTAGAGTACTGTTGTTAGTAGGTGCTACATGTAATTTCTATTGGTTGAAATTAAATACGAGCTGCTTGTATGTCAATTGGAAAAGAAAGATTGAATGTTGGAAACACCTGATATATGCGAATAAACCTGAATAATGAAACCTAGTATGGCTTGGCTTGAGGAAACATGAGCACGAACCCTACGGGGAATTAGGAGTAGAGCTCCTGAAGATAAATAGAATGGAAATGGAAAAGTGAAAGGGAAGTGTGTTGTCTCTTGGGTACGTGGTACCAAAGAGAGCACATATTACCTCTTAGTGTAGAGGGGAGCTTGCCACCCTCAGGTCGAGACCGGGGTGAGTTTGGCCACTTTGAACCGACTTTCTAGCCCTTGCGTAGATAGTAACGAGGAGAGCTGCTAGTGTAGGAAGAGAGTTAGCCACCCCACGAGACCTGGGGTTTAGCTAGCCGTCCTACACCGACTTGTTAGGCCCACTAGGCAAACCAGGGAAGTCAGGCAAGGGTGCGCGGATTGTGGAGGGGCAAGACCCCTGTTTGGTTACTGTGGATGGGCTAGACCCTTGTTACTGAGAGGGCTCTGCCCTATACTGGTTTCGTGATGTGCTTTGGGTGCACCCGTTAACAGAAATGATTGACCGCGTACCAGTGCGGGGTAGCTACCCGTGCATTTATCGCACGTGCTGTAGTCACCGTTACGTCTGTCAGTGACCTTGAGGTGGTTGACTGAGGGTAGGACCACCATGGGGGACTCTCCTTGCCAGGAGAGCACCACATGCTACTTTTACTTTTCGGAAAAGATTGCAATTAAGATCGTTCCCACGAGGAACATTCGAGATCAAGAGAAAGACTTGAGAAATAAATCAAGAAAGAGTAAATAGATAAATAAAGAAAGAAATTAAAAACAACAGTTACCTGTCCACCTTTACTATTTTTCTTAGCTAGCTGGTTGCCACTCTACTCAGCATTTCGCTGACGTGTCGTACTTACCACCTTTTTTAGGTCCAGGTGTTGAGCGGCCAGAGCCTACGGCTGCGGAGGGTGCTGGGCCTAGTAGAGCCCAATAGCTGTACCTTTATTGTACCGTTTCCTGTAGTAGTGAGTATTCTGTTACACCTTTGTACTCTTTTACTGTAAACTTCATATTATGTACTTGGTTTAATTTTTCTACTGTTGTGGTGGTGTGTACTGTAGTGGTTCTTTTCTTTACTATTGTACTTTTGTTACTGTTAGTTACTTGCATGGTGAATGTAGTTTATTTTATTACTTTTTGGTTACTTTCTTGTTGGATGACTGGGTCTTGGGATCAGTCGAGTCGGTTCGATTCTCGTGTCCTGTAGGGGTTCGGGAACCGGGTTGTAACAGATGATCTAGGATAAAAATGGATTCCGGTGGAGTCATGTGAAGGAGATCGGTTGCTTAGGCTTGTTGTTGAGAGGCCTAAGCAACCATTCCTAAGTGGCCTCCTGATTAGGTCGTGCAACTACTTTAAGTTCCAAATCAATGACCTCAAGGTTAAAGTCAAAGAACGGGTCATGGATATTGAGGTCATAAATTGGACTATGTTTAGACCCATGCTATTTAAGCCTTTTAAGACATCTGGACTTTAGGTCAGACATCTGGTAGAACGTTTGGACTGTGGGTCAGACGTCTGGACTGATTCCCAGACGTTCGAAAATAAAAAATCTTGGGTATGAACTCGCGTCTGCGCGCGTGGTGCGCGCAGACAGTACCCTCGCCTTTTCCCTCCTCTCTCTTCCGCCCCAACAAAGCCCTAAACAACAACCTTATATAAACCCCTCCTCCACCTTCGTTTCCCCCACTTCCCAGCCACCTTCCTTCTTCCCTCCAGTGAGAAAGGCAGCGCGAGTGAGAGCGTTGGAGTGGCGTGAGAAGGAGAGGAGCAGCGTGAGAGAGTTGAGCTTGCAAGCTTGCGTGGGAGCTTGCCGGTGAGTGCACGGCCGAAGCGGTGCGCACGCGAGACGGAGGAGTGTGTCGGGGAGGTCCTCATCGACATTGCTGCAGCTAGAGCGACAGACAAGAGGACGCGACACGGCCACGCGCGGCGCGAGAGGGCGAAAGCAGGTTCTGGTTCTGGGTTTTTCCTAGAATCAGACATCTGGAGCAACGTCCAGACAAGGTAGCCGACGTCTGGAGGAGGTTCCAGATGTCTGAGGAGGAAGTCTCGCGAAGGTACGTCCCTTTGTGGATACGGCCATGCAGGCCGGTACGCTGATATACCTTTTGCATTTCCAATTTGAGAAGATTCGATTTTGCATGCAGGATTCGCTTTAGGAAGGTGCGGGACACGCCCTCCCACGCATTTCAGACATCTGGGCAGCCTACCAGACGACAAGAAGCACTTCCAAACGTCTGGAGAGGTGGTCGGACGTCTGGAACTGGGTCCAAACGGTCCAACGG
This sequence comes from Thalassia testudinum, assembly GCA_037157565.1. Classification (NCBI taxonomy): domain Eukaryota; kingdom Viridiplantae; phylum Streptophyta; class Magnoliopsida; order Alismatales; family Hydrocharitaceae; genus Thalassia; species Thalassia testudinum. The sequence continues at coordinate 934,109 of JAZHRO010000061.1, forward strand.
AGTTCCTGGACGTCTGAGGATTGGTGTAGGACTTGAGGTATGGCACTGGACACTTTTAAGACGTCTGGAAGTTGTTCCAGACGTCTGATTTGAGTCAGAAACACTATTTTTGACCCGTTTAGGGTCCGTTTGAGGTCCGTTTTCCACAATTAAGATACCGATGTTTTCCGTATGAATTCCTCTACTTGTTAGAAGACTTTCTATAATGTTCTGAGTATTATCTTGTGATTGATCCTTGTGATAGGACTTCGTTCCGTTGCGGGTTCAGGGCTTGCTGAGGCACGTGAGCCTGCCTTTCAAGCCTCCATTACTCCTGGGTTTACTGGTAGAGTGGCTTCCCCTAATTTAAATACAAACCTGAATGCATGTGTGGAATGAATGATTGAACCTAGGGTATGGCATGAATCCTAGGACTAGAAATAATGGAAATGTCTGCATTGAATGAATGGATTGCAGTCTTGAATGAGTAAATAGAATGATAACAATTGCCTGTAAATGAATAACAGTTGCCTGTGAAATATGTAGTACTTGTTAACTGTTGTATGTAACTTTCCTGTTGCACACGTGAAATGACATAATATGAGCTGCATGTATATAATTTGAAAATGGAAAGGTGAATGTTGGAAACACGAGCTACCTGTGAATAACCTGAATATGAAAATGTGAATGATAGAATTACCAGTTGCATGTGTATAACCTGAGAATGGAAATAGAAATGATGAAACCTAGTATGAAATGTCATGAGGAATATGAGCATGAACCCTACGGGGAATTAGGAGTAGAGCTCCTGGAAATCAATGAAATGGAACTGGAAATGTGAGTGGGGAAGTGAGCTGGCCCTTGAGTACGGAGTACCAAGAAGAGCGATTGTCCCCCTGTTTAGTGCACAGCGGAGCTAGTCACCTTTGGGTTGGGACCCGGGGTTAGGATTGGCCACTATGTACCGACTTCTTCACCCTCGCGTACACAGTATCGGGGAGAGCTACTAGTGTAGGGAGAGAGCTAGCCACCCCACGGGACCTGGGGTTTAGCTAGCCGCCCTACACCAACTTATTAGGCCCACTGGGCAAACCAGGATAGTGAGGCGAGGGTGCGCGAACTGTGGAGGGGCGAGACCCCTGTTTGGTTCTTAGGGGCTAGACCCCTGTTACTGAGAGGGCTAGACCCTATACTGGTTCCGTGCTGTGCTTTGGGCATACCCACTAACGGAAACGATTGACAGCGTGCCAATGCAGGGTAGCTACCTGTGCGCTTATCGCGCGTGCCATAGTCACCGTTATGTTTGTCCGTGACCTTGGGGTGGTTGACTGGGTGTAGGATCACCACGGGGGACTCTCTCGGCCAGGAGAGCACCAGGTGTGCCTTCTACTCTTCGGAAAAGACTGCAATCAAGATCGTTCCCACGAGGAACATTCGAGATCAAGAAAGAGACCTGATAAATAAACAAAGTGATGGAAAAGAATAATTAGTAAAGAAAGAAAATGAAAAAATAACAGCTACCTATCCACTTTTACTGTTTTAGTTAGTTGGTTGCCGCTCTACTCATCGTTCGTTGACTTTGTGTACTCATAACCCTTTTTAGGTCCAGATGTTGAGCAACCAGAGCCTACGACTACAGAGGGTGCTGGGTCCAGTAGAGCCCAATAGTTGTAGCTTTTTGTTGTACTCTTTTCTGTAGTAGTGAGTAGTCTCTTGCACCTTTGTACTCTTACATTCTGAACTTTATATTCTTGTACCTGGTTACCTTTCTATTATTGTGGTGGTGTGTACTGTAGTAGTTTCTACTTCCTTATTGCTGTATTTTTGTTACTGTTAGTTGCTTAGCGTAGTGAATGTGGTTTACTTTCCTACTTTTTGGTTACTTTCTCGTTGGACGATTGGATCTTGGGATCAGTCGAGTCGGTTAAATCTCGTGTCCTGTAGGGATTCAGGAACTGGGTCGTAACAAGATGGTATCAGAGCAAGATCGTCCCGAGAAGTGAACCAACTAGCTTGAGAATAACCAATTTACGTGCTTGTAACTAGAGTAACTACCACAACGTACCTTTTGACATCTGTCCTGAGGTTCTTTTGCTGAATGTCCGTTGGAATTGACGCTTTCCTGTTCTGTTGTTTGCATCTCCTTGCAGGAGTTGCCTCGACGTGGAGTCATTGAGGCAGGCCGCGGACGTGGTCGTGGACAAGGTCGGAGGGGCGGACGTGTTGAGCTCGACGTTTCTGTGGATCAGCCACTTCTTCCAGGCATTCAGGCCCAGGACCTCGCTCAGCTGATTCGGGAGATTGTGTGAGAGGAGCTCCACCTGCCTCCACGGGCACCTCTCCATGGGGACGTGGAGGGGGAGTCCTCTGTGGGACTGCGAGACAGGCGCAGCACTGGACGTGGGGGAGGGGGTGGTCCTCCACCGCCCCCACCGTCCTTCGACACTTCCGAGCACGAGCCCTCCTTGCCTGGAGGCATACCCATTTCCCCCCTTCAGCGACATTACGAGCTTTTCGAACAGTTCCGGAAGCTAAAGCCCCCCTCGATGAGGACCCGACCGAGGCGGAGGACTGGCTCGAGCAGATAGAGAAGGTGTTTGACACCCTTTGCCCCCCTGCGGAGTGCCGCGTGGCCTTTGCCACGTACCAGCTGGAGAGCGCAGCACACAGGTGGTGGAGGGCGGTCAGAGGTCAGGAGAGGGCCGAGCAGACATGGGACCAATTTGTCACCCTCTTTTGCGAGCAATACTTCCCACAGGCGTAGCAGGATCAGAGGAGGCGGGAGTTCCACACTCTCCGCCAGGGGACGATGACTGTGAGCTCGTATCGCACACGTTTTCTGGAGCTGTCTCGTTTCGCCGCGACAGCTGTGGCTACTGAGGAGCGCCTGTGGAGGTTCATCGAGGGGCTCTGGCCTACTATTCGAGGGTATGCCAAATCCCTAAAGCTGCCTATGTTCTCGAGAGTGGTGGAGGCATCTATGACATATGAGGAGACCAACCCAGCCGCACATGATACTGATAGCGGACGGAAGAGGCCTTACCAGCCAGACTACTCACAGGGCCGGCGAGAGAGGAGGCACGTGGCGTTCGTAGGAGAGCCGTCACGCTTTACGAGGCCGTCAGTGGCCTTTGGGGGCCCCCGACAGGGGCCAGCTGCCAACACTGACCCCCGCCCAGCCATCAGCAGGGACCTACCGAGGGCGGGAGTCGAGTTCCTCTTTGCTACCAGTGTGGCCAGCCGGGTCACATCAGGAGTGACGTCTAGGGCTGGAGGTCAGTAGATGCTGCCCGCACCGAGCACTGGAGGACGAGCAGGAGGCTGTAGTTCCCAGGCGCGTAGGGGAGTACAGCAGTCGAAGGGAGGGCACCGGCCAACGGTTACCCGTCCGACGCAGAGTGTGGCTGCTTCTTCCATACCGAGGGCTGTGGGGCATATCAACGCCCTGACACACAAAGATGCCAGAGCTTCAGGTTCAATGGTGGCAGGTATGGTTACAGTTTCCGGCAGACTAGTTTACACACTTTGATTCCAGCGCCACGCATTCGTTTGTTGCTGCTAGTTTTGCTGTCAGATTGGGATAGGACTATGTTGTTAGGGGATCCGTTTGTGATCAGAGGTCCGGGTGGTCAGCTGTTTGTAGCTAAGGAGGTTTACACAGGCTGTGAGGTCAGTGTTGGGGGACACAGCCTCCCCGTTGATCTGATTGTGATACCGATGGAGGACTTTGGCATGATTCTGAGGATGGACTGGCTGTCCGCTTACCACGCTTTGGTGGACTGTTTTGAGAGGAAGATCGTCTTCTCAATATCGAAGATGCCTTTTTTTGAGTTTCACGGACAACTGGTGGACGGAGGCTTCAGGTGCATTTCTGCACTTCGGGTGGAGAGACTTTTGGGCCAAGGGTGTGAGAGCTTTCTGGCTTGTGTATTGGCAGAGCCCAGTGCCGTGGCAGACTTTCAGAGTATCCTGGTGGTCAGAGAGTACTCCGACGTGTTTCCAGAGGAGCTGCCAGGACTACCACCTAAGCGTGAGATTGAGTTCGAGATCTCACTGGTACCGGGGACCAGCCCCATATCTACACCACCTTATAGGGTGGTACCACTTGAGTTGTGAGAGCTCAACTCCCAGCTGCAGGACCTTCTGGAGAAGGGCTTTGTGAGGCCTAGTGCGTTTCCGTGGGGAGCTCTGGTATTATTTGTGAAGAAGAAGAATGGTACCCTACGCCTTTGTGTAGACTACAGACAACTGAATAGGATTACCATCAAGAACAGGTATCCGTTGCCGAGGATTGGTGATTTGTTTGATTAGTTGCAAGGTGCTACGATCTTTTCCAAGATAGACTTGAGGTCTGGCTACCACCAGTTGAGGATCAGGGAGACCGATGTCTCCAAGACAGCTTTCCACATCCGATATTGACACTATGAGTTTTTGGTCATGCCGTTTGGGCTGACCAACGCCCCCGCTGCTTTCATGGATTTGATGAACCGGGTGTTCATATCATATCTGGATCAGTTCGTGGTAGTATTTATCGATGATGTGCTCATGTACTCGCGGGATCAGGCACAGCACGGACAACACTTGCGGATGATTTTGGACACATTGAGGAGACGTAGGCTGTATGCCAAATATAGCAAGTGTGAATTCTGGTTGAGACAGGTAACCTTCTTGGGTCATGTGATTTCAGGAGGTGGCTTGGCTGTGGACCCAGCCAAGGTAGAGGCAGTGCTCAGGTGGGAGAGACCACGTACAGTGATAGAGATCCGCAGTTTCTTGGGACTGGCAGGTTTATCAGGGGTTTCTCGCAGATTGCACGTCCTATGACACAGTTGACCCGGAAGGACGTGCCCTTTTCTTGGGCAGACGCCTGTGAGGCATGTTTTCAAGAGTTGAAGGAGAGGCTGACTTCGGCTCCTGTGCTTACCATTCCAGATAGTAGTGGCGGTTTCGTTGTGTACACGGATGCTTCTTTGCAGGGGTTAGGGGGTGTGCTCATGCAGCGGGGTCACGTTGTCGCTTACGCTTCGTGGCAACTGAAGCCCTATGAGCATAGCTACCCTACCCACGACTTAGAGCTGGCAGCTGTCGTCTTCGCGCTGAAGACATGGAGGCACTACCTGTATGGTGAGACTTTTGAGATATTCACGGATCATAAGAGCCTCAGGTATCTGTTTGATCAGAAGGAGCTTAACATGAGACAGAGACGTTAGTTAGAGCTCCTGAAGGACTATGACTGCAGCATCTCCTACCATCCCGGGAAGGCCAACATGGTGGCTGACGCCTTGAGCCGAAAGGTGCCTGCGCACTTGGCCAGTTTACAAGCACAGAGTTGGAGACTCATGGAGGAGTTGGGCAGTTGGCGATCCCTAGAGTTACTGGGGCACTGTGGGGCAGTGACTGTGACACGACAGACGAGGCCAGAGCTGATAGACCGCATCATCACAGGACAGATGGCAGACCTGTACCTACAGTCGTTGCGTGACAGAGTACTGTCAGGGGACCTTGGAGACTTCTTTACTGACGAGGTGCTGTGCATGAGGGGACGTTTATGTGTTTTTAGGGATGAGTTGTTGAGAGAGTTCCTGACTGAGGCACACGGTTCCAGGTTCACCATACATCCCGAGAACACAAAGATGTATCATGATCTGAGACGTGACTTTTGTTGGAGGGGGATGAAGCGGGATGTAGGTGAGTTCGTGCAGTAGTGTTTGGTGTGCCAGCAGGTGAAGGTTGCGCATCAGAGGCCGGCAGAGCCATTGCAGCCACTTCCAGTGCCAGAGTGGAAGTGGGAGAGCATCACCATGGACTTGGTGGTGGGCTTGCCCGTTACCCAGCGAAGACACGACGCAGTCTGGGTGATTGTAGACAGATTGACGAAGACGGCATGTTTCTTGCCGATCCGAGTCACCTTGGGACCAGCATAGTTGACAGAGAGGTATATTCGTGACGTACGTTTGCACGGAGTTCCGCGTGAGATTGTATTTGACCGGGATACTCATTTTACGTCCTAGTTTTGGGCTAAGTTTCAGCAGGCTTTGGGGCCACGGTTAAGGTTCAGCACGGCATACCATCCCCAGACGGATGGACAGTCAGAGCGCACGATACAGACGCTTGAGGACCTTTTGCGTGCCTGTGTACTGGACTAGAGGGGCTCTTGGGAGGAGCACTTGCCCCTGGCAGAGTTTGCATATAATAACAGCTATCAATCGAATATCGGCATGGCACCCTATAAGGTTCTGTACGGACGAAGGTGTACTGCACCCTTGAGTTGGGTTGAGGTGGGGACCAAATGGGAGGTTAGCCTCAGGCTGATCTGGCAGAGTCAGGAAGTGGTTGAGCAGATTCACAGACGGCTTCGCACTGTCAGGAGCAGACAGAAGAGCTATGCCGATTGGAAGCGTAGAGAGGTGCAGTTTGAGGTTGGGGACCACGTCTTTCTACGCGTTTCGCCCATGAAGGGCCTGCAGCGTTTTGGGATGAAAGGGAAGCTCGCGCTGAGGTTTGTGGGGCCCTTTGAGGTCCTGGAGCTGTAGGACCCGTTGCTTGCAGGCTTGCCCTTCCTCCCCAGCTTTCTAGTGTGCACGACGTGTTCCACGTGTCCAACCTCAGGAAGTACGTCACTGATCCCAGTCACGTTCTGAGCCACGAGAGTGTCGAGGTGGGTGACGACTTGACCTACTCGAGTGATCAGTGCAGATACTAGACAGAGCTGTCCGGAGTTTGAGACGGAAGCAGGTATCCCTGGTGAAGGTCTTGTGGAGGAGCCAGAGGTATGAGGAGGCTACCTGAGAGCCTGAGGCGGCGATGCGAGACGGTACTCGGAGCTTTTTGAGGGTACGTCTTTTCGGACCGGCTTCGATCCTCTTTAAGTTTGTTATGTGTATGTTGTTCTTTTTCCGCACCCTAGCTAGCTCAAGTTTCGGGGATGAATCTTCCTTTAAGTTTGTTATGATGTTAAGACCCGTGCTGTTTAAGCCTTTTAAGACGTTTGCACTTTAGGTCAAACATCTGGTAAGACGTCTAGATTGTGGGTAAGATGTCTGGTCAGATGTATGGACTCATTCCCAGACGTCTGAAAATCGAAAATCTTGGGTACGAACTCATATCTGCGCGCGTGCTGCCCGCAGACAGTACCCTCGCCTTTTCCCTCCTCTCTCTTCCGCCCCAGCAAAACCCTAAACAATAACCTTATATAAACCCCTCCACCTTTGTTTCCCCCACTTCCCAGCCACCTTCCTTCTTCCCTCTAGCGAGAAAGGCAACGCGAGTGAGAGCACGGGAGTGGCGTGAGAAGGAGAGGAGGAGCAGCATGAGAAGGAGAGGAGTTGAGCTTGCGAGCTCACATGGGAGCTCGCTGGTGAGCGCACTGCTGGAGCGGCGTGCGTGCGAGACGGAGGAGTGCGTCGGGGAGGTCCTCCCCGACACTACTGCAGCCGGAGCTACAGGCAAGAGGATGCGACGAGGCCACGCGCGGCGCGAGAGGGCGGAAGCAGGTTCTGATTTTGGGTTTTTCCCAGAATTAGACGTCTGGAGCGACGTCCAGATGAGGTAGCTGACGTCTGGAGGAGGTTCTAGACGTCTAAGGAGAAAGTCTCGCGAAGGTACGTCCCTTTGCATATATGGCCATGCAGGTCGCTCCGCCGATACACCTTGTGCATGCCCGATTTGAGAAGATTCGATTTTGCGTGCAGGATTCACTTTGGGAAGGCACGAGACACCCTCCCACGCATTTTAGACTTCTGGGCGACCTACCAGACGATGGGAAGCGCTTCCAGACGTCCGAAGAGGTGGTCGGATGTCTGGAACTGGGTCCAGACGGTCCAGTGGAGTTTCTGGACATCTGAAGATTGGCGCAGGACTTGAGGTATGGTACTGAACACTTTTAAGATGTTTGGAAGTTGTTCCAAACATTTGATTTGAGTCAGAAACTGTTTTTGACTCGTTTAGGGTCTGTTTTTCGCAATTAAGATACCAATGTTTTCCATATAAATTCTTGTACTTATTAGAAGACTTTCTATACTATTCTGAGTATTCTCTTATGATTGATCCTTGTGATAGGACTTCATTCCGTTGCGGGTTCGGGACTTGCTGTGGCACGTGAGCCTGCCGTTCAAACCTCCAATACTCCTGGGTTTATTGGTAGAGTAGCTTCCCTTAATTTAAATACAAACCTGGATGCATGTGTGGAATGAATGATTAGAACGTAGGGTATGGCATGGATCCGAGTACTAGAAATACTTGACATGTCTGTATTGAATGAATGGATTGTAGTCTTGAATGAGTAGATAGAATGATAATAATTGCTTGTAAATGAATAACAGTTGCCTGCGAAATATGTAGTACTTGTTAACTATTATATGTAACTTCCCTGTCGTACACGTGAAATGACATAATATGAGCTGCATGTATATACTTTGGAAATGGAAATGTGAATGTTGGAAACACGAGCTACCTGTGAATAACCTGAATATGAAAATGTGAATGATAGAATTACCAGTTGCATGTGTATAACCTGAGAATGGAAATAGAAATGATGAAACCTGGTATGGAACGATATGAGGAATATGAGTATGAACCCTACGGGGAATTAGGAGTAGAGCTCCTGGAAATCAATGGAATGGAACTGGAAATGTGAGTGGGAAAGTGAGCTGGCCCTTGAGTATGGAGTACCAAGGAGAGCGGCTGTCCCCCTGTTTAGTGTAGAGCGGAGCTTGTCGCCCTTGGGTTGAGACCCGAGGTTAGGATTATCCACTCTGTACCGACTTCTTGATCCTCGCGTACACAGTACCGGGGAGAGCTACTTGTGTAGGGAGAGAGTTAGCCACCCCACGGGACCCGGGGTTCAGCTAGTCGCCTTACACCAACTTGTTAGACCCATTGGGCAAACCAGTGTAGTCAGGCGAGGGTACGCGGACTGTGGAGGGGCAAGACCCCTATTTGGTTCTTAGGGGCTAGACCTTTATTACTGAGAGGGTTAGGCTTTATACTGATTCTGTGCTGTGCTCTGGGTGCATCCGCTAACAGAAACGACTGACCGCGTGTTAGTGTGGGGTAGCTACCCGTGCGCTTATCGTGGGTGCCATAGTCACCGTTACATCTGTCCATGACCTTGGGGTGGTTGACTGGGTGTAGGATCACCACGGGAGACTCTCCCGGCCAGGAGAGTATCATGTGCGCCTTCTACTCTTCGGAAAAGACTGCAATCAAGATCGTTCCCATGAGGAACATTCGAGATCAAGAAAGAGACCTGATAAATAAACAAAGTGATGAAAAAGAATAATTAGTAAAGAAAGTAAATGGAAAAATAACAGGTACCTGTCCACTTTTACTGTTTTAGTCAGTTAGTTGCTACTCTACTCAGCGTTCGCTGACTTTGTGTACTTATAACCCTTTTCAGGTCCAGGTGTTGAACAGTTAGAGCCTACGATTGCAGAGGGTGCTGGACCCAGTAGAACCCAGTAGTTGTAGCTTCTTATTGTACTCTTTTTTGTAGTAGTGAGTAGTCTCTTGCACCTTTGTACTCTTACATTCTACACTTTATATTCTTGTACCTGGTTACCTTTCTACTGTTGTGGTGGTGTGTACTGTAGTAGTTTCTACTTCCTTGCTGCTGTACTTTTGTAATTGTTAGTTGCTTAACATAGTAATGTGGTTTACTTTCCTACTTTTTGGATACTTTCTCGTTGGACGATTGGATCTTAGGATCAGTCGAGTCAGTCTGATCTCGTGTCCTGTAGGGATTCGGGAACCGGATCGTAACAGACTATAATCCTCCAGAAGTAAAGATTCTCCTAAATCAGAATAAGGTTCAACATCAGCATCAGTATAGGAGAATCCGAGAACAGAACACGGGTGAAAAGATTCATCTGAATCTAAATTGAAATTTAGATCACCACCACAAGAAGAATCAAAACCCATGAAGTTATCAACCTAAAATTGATCTAACCTAGATTCTAATTCCAAATTGTAAGGATATCCTTATTAGATATAGACTTGAATTTAAGATATCTATGATTGATCCAATCACTTAAGTAAATTTAACTTTAAAAATTAATCATATTAAATTAAATATAGAGAATGATGATGCTAACGCTAAAAAAAATTTCATGTTGCTCTTAATTTTCTATGAATATGCTTAGCGAACGGATGCATCCATGGCCACCAGTAGATCGTCGACCTTCGCACTATGCCACAGATCGTTGACTTCTGCAGCCAAAACATATATACCGTACAGGTGGAGTTATTTCGGCGTGTCCGGAAGTGAACTCTCCACGGAGCTAGACATTTATTGTTGAAAAGGTCAAATTTCTACAGAGGGATACGGCAAATCTCCAACAGTGGAGAACACCTACGTATTGCGATGCTGAGGACAGCATCGTGGGAGTGACGTTCAATGATGGGCCACAGGAGAAAGAGAACGCGTGGATTTTTTTTTTTTGTTTTATGACCCAAGATTATGGCTGCAATTTTAAAGTAACGTGGGGTAAGAGGGTCTCTAACAAAACCCTCCTTTCGAATAGGATAGAGCGTGATTCAAATGAAACTCCTACCATTGCCAAGGTCAGTAACTGAGCCCACCTTCGAATGAACATGCCCTAACAGGCGAGAACGTGTGAAATTGTTGTCATCGATGTGTGGAAATTAGAGGGTCCAAAAGGGTTGAACCTTTCCGATAGATGGAGATGCATGTCCAACAAGTGATTCGATTTTCTGTAATAATGACATATGATAAAACTCAATTTAATGTACAGAGTTTTGTAGAAAAAGCTGCCCATATTCGGACTGTCCAGGTGTAGTATACAATTAGTTGCTGTTGGATAATCCTAACACTGATTGCACTTATTTTATTTAAACGCACTAATGCATGGTCTTAGTGTGACTGAGATCAATCACAAAGACAGAGACAAGAGAAAGGAGTAGAGATATCAAGTGATTGAGTTGACAGACTTGTATGGCTCAGTTGATTCTATTTGGTTATTCACAGAGTTCTTATAGTATCAAAGGTTGTAACACATTTGACCAACTTATTAAGTTTTTACAACAGATTGCCACCTTAGAATTACACATGTACAATAGATCCTTATAGGCCAAACACTCCTCGCAAACTCAAGGTCATTGTAGAACTTTAAGTCTATTGCAAAGATGCTGAAAATTAGGTGCTAGAAGTGATTTTGTGTATATATTAGCTACTCGATCCTTGCGGGAAAGGAAATGAACACTGACCTCTCCTCACAAGCTCATGAATGAAATGATAATCAATTTTAATATGTTTGATCTTAGAATGAAAAATTGAATTAAGAGTCATGTATGTGACTCCTATGTTATCACACCAAAGGGAGGGAGCCAAAGGTTGAAGCTCAATTTCTTGGAGTAGACTTCAGCGAGACATGTTTTGCAATGCTATTAGCAATCACCCTATATTTAACCTCTATCAAGGATTGAACAACACTATGTTGTTTCTTGGGAGGGAACCAAAGGTTAAAGGCCAATTTCTTGGATCAAAAACTTGAACAGAGGAATGTTTTATTTGAGATGATCTATATACTTTGTTCAAAATATAACAAAGTCCATTTGTTTGCACATATTATTTCTCTAATATATCTTTGAAGTTCTTCTTTCATATTCAACCTGTATGTATACATAGAATCCTAGGATCAACATAAATTAGGATTAAATGATTGTTCATATTCCTTAAGAACTTAGATTTCAATTTTTGTAATTGACACAAGTACCGATACATGTGCTTTACTATTGTGGCTCCAGAATTTAAGTACTAAGATTGTAGCTCATTATTATCAGTACTTTCCATTAGTACCGGTACCTATGAATTACAAATTTGATTCATAGTTTCGGAAACCTAAAATCTCTGTGTCACTACTACTGGTACTAATTATTAATACCGGTACATGTTGGCTACAGGTAGAGAGACAATACTCAACAAGCATCGGTACTTGTCATGAGTACCGATACTCATTGAGATAAGTGAGTTTCTAAAGTATTACCAGTACGATGGAAGTATAGGTACTCATCAGTACCAGTACATATAAAATATTAGACAAGGTATAAGTAAACCCATATCCCAAACTGTAAGCTATGTGTACTGATACTTAACATCAGTATCAGTACCACATGGATATGAGATCCAAATCTGGGAGTTGATAGTATTGGTATCTATTGGTTACCTGATATGTACACCAATATTGGTACTCATAAAGTATGAGCTTACTTAAACTCTATAGTTTAGGTCCATCCTAAGTTAGATATGGACTATTTAAAATTTATCCTTGCATTATTTTCCAACAATTTTAACTAACTGATAACTCTCAATTTATTAATTTATTTTCAATGGGATTTTGTTTAGATACCGAGGTATTCGAATTAACTTCCTAACTAGCAAGAAAAGGGTGGAATATAACATGCGAAACGTTTTTTTTTTTAATCAAAGTAGGTGGAAAGACACTTTACCTAATACGCATAGTCTCTAAAACACTCTCAATCAATGCTCTGCCTTGGATATCGGAGTGTTTGTGACTTCGTCACTTGTACCCACAAGTGACACGCAACATCAACTTTACGCACGTGACACTCCTACATAGTTCCTATACACACTAACACCGCACATGGCACGTTGATGGGCTCGAATCGCTATAGTTAAAATGTATCATTGTAGCACAATTCGAGTGTCAAAGTTTAAAAATTTGTATCAAATTATTATCAATTTGATGAGTTTAAACTATTTTGTTGGGAGACTCTAAAGTAATTCCTAATTAGGTTGATTGAGATAATACATGCGATTTGAAGCAAAATTAACAATTAACTAGTAACTTGAACTTAACTAATCTAAATTAATAAAAATCCAAGGATTGTTCTTTTAGATTTTTATTGGAGAGAATTGAAGTTATCTCAAGATTTAAAGCTAATGAAGATGCATGACGAATCCAAATATCTTTTACTCACATAGACAGCTACTTCATATCCTAAGAACCTTAAAAAAAATCATCTTTAATAACAAAATTTAATAAAATATTTAAAAATAACAAACACTTAACAACAATGAGATATTAACAAAGAAAAATTATACCATTTTATTCTAAATTAATAAGAGAGTTAACCATAAACATCAATCTACGTGAAATGCGAGTGCGGAAGTCTTAGCCACTTCGAAGCAATAATGTATACAAACTTTAGTTGAAAATAAAAAAACATAACATTACAATTAAGGAAATTTTTAATTTTTCAGGTAAAACTTTGATAACATTTAACTAAGAGAATGGAAACATAGCTCCGTATATAAACTTTAGACGTCAAAATACAATTAAACATGCACTATTGCTTGAACGTCGAAATTATATAAAAATTAAAATTCAAAAGGAAAGAAAATGAGCAGAGTGTTCTCAGCCGAAGAAGTGGAAGATGAAGAGGAGTCGAAGGTGTGATAGTTGTGCCTGTAGGTAGACGTTTAGCGACGAGGGGGAGTTGATGGGGTCGGCTGCAGTGATTGGCGGTTGCTGTGGTGATGGCCATAGTGGTGTTGACGTGGAGAGGAGAGGAGAAGAAGGGAGGAGATGGCGGTGGTTGTTGGTGGCCGTGGAAGCGGGTGTTGGTCTCGGCAGTGGGTAGCTGAGAAGGAGAGGGAGGAAGGGATCACTTGGAGGAAAGAGAGGAGGAGAGGTTGAGGAGAGGGGTTGCTGCTGGTGGTTCACGGTGGACTGCTGGAGGTGTTGGTTGTGGTGCCGTGGAAAGGAAAAGAAGAAAAGGAGGAGAATAGGGGAGAAATAGGGGCGTGCGGCTGACATACGGGGTGATGCCGAGCACAAAAATGGAGATGCATAATCCGTAATTGGGAAAATCAAATCGACGAGGAGGTACAGAGGAAGGATTGCGAGGCGATTTCGAGTTGAATGGCGATGTGGGCTGATCATATTTGATGGTCGAAGTTGTTGGGTTCGAGGTTCCCGTTAATGGTGAGAGAAGAAGACGATGAAGAGGGAGTTGAGGAGGGAGATAGGTAGCAATGGCGGCTGCGGTGATGGAGGGCGTCGACGAGGAGGAGGAAGAGGAGGAAAGGGAACGGCGCCGCTAGCTGGTGGGGGTGATGGCCGTCGATGGTGGTGGGTGCGTGGACGGAATCGCAAGGGAGGAGAAGGAAACAGAGAAGAGGGAGTTTGGGAATCAGGAGAGGTGTGAGAGGGAGAGGCGCCGGTGGTGATGGTGTTGCTGTAGCTGTAGTAGGCGGGAGGTGGCCGGCGGTGATGTTGGGTGGGTGGTGGTGGTGTATGCAGGGAAGGAGAAGAAAAAAAAAAAGGAAAAAGGAGAGGAGTAAGGAGGAGTTTAAGAGGGAGAGGGAGAGAGAGATCATATGAGAGAGTTTGAGAGGGTGTCGGCGATGTCGCAGCCTGGCGGCTTGGAGTTGCGGTGACCGTGGGTGGTTGAGGTCGAGAGAAGAGGAAGAAGAAGAGAGGTGAAGCCGCTAGCCTTCTTGGTAGGGGGGAGAGAGAGAGAGAGACGGTTTCAAGATGGTGGGAGGAGCAGTTGCGTAGGAGAGAGGGAATATAAAAAGAAAATAGAAAAAAAAAAAACAACAACGGTAATATTAACGCTGACTTCTCACGCTTGCATGTTTTCAAGGTTGGGTTTTGCACACCTTTGCATGTTTTCGAGGTTGCTCTTTGCTCACCTGGTCTATCTGGTCACGTGAAGTGCAGTGTGTAGGATAAATAGTGAGATTATTTCCTGTACATATTTCAGTATATATCTGTAAAATTCGAAGCACATAGTTTATGAATTTGGATTTTAATGTATGTGCCATTGAATGTATGCTGATAGTATTATTACTTGTGATGGGATTTCTCATCCTTCCGACTTTTATTTTTATTGCATGGATTGGTAATGACGATCTAGGATGCTCAGAGTTTAGTGGTGGGAATAAGTATGATGTAGAAAATTATACATATGGTGAAAGTTGCATCATTTGAGAGGGTTTTGTTGGTAGGTTAAGTGTGTAATGTACTGTTATGAAATCTGTAATGTTGGGAGATTTGTGATAAATTTAAAATTTAATTTCTGTAATTGCATATTGAAACAAATGTGTCGATAAGTATGTGAAGTTGGATCTGAGATATAGATTTAGTGTAATGTAAAATTATTTTTAATTTTTGGTCTTGCATATATGAAGGATGGAATAGCCAATACCACACAGCAAGCCCTCCTCCCCCATCCCAGCACAAGCGGCCCTGCCAGCACACATAGCCATCGCACCCACCGTGCCATTGGGATCACACACAATGTTGCATTTACAACAAAAAAAAAAGAAAGAAAAACCCTACATGCACCAGCACCCACCCGACCCCCCAAGCACCCTCACCCCCCGCCCTAGCACCAGCACATAGCAACAACAGCACTAGCAAGCAGCACCTACACGGAGCACCAAGCGAGTGCAAAAAAATCACAACTATGGGTGCATCAGGTGTGTATTTATAATCGTGACATAAGCATGGGTTTTTGCATGTGCAGTTTCCTGTATATACTATTACCCTAAAAAAAAATAGATGATGTTATAGAAAAAGATGCGATTAAAAATGGAATTATGTTAGGTTATTTAGTTTAGAGTGTATTTAACCCAATGAAGTATTAATTAACTTAAATTGAGTCTAATTAGAGAATTAGATTCAACCTAAGTTAATTAATTTAGCAAGTATCTAACTAAAGATATAGTGTAGAAATAAAAAATTTGACCTCTCTTCACACATATAAAATGATGGGGTTCAATTAATCTACATCTAGTGCATACATCATATAATTATGTAATAATGTATAAATGTGTACAATTTAACATCGATTAAGTCATCAATATGCAAGTGTGCAAATTTAGTTATTAATCCTATTGTTTCGTAAAGAACTTATATTAAGTTATAAAATTATATTAAAAATAACTAATTATATCATCCAAATATAATTTCAACGCGCATGCACTCAATTATCCACACTCGTGCCCCTAACACGTACTCACGTATTATATAGTCATAATCAATGCACACATCCTAAGATTGTATACCAATATATCCCACTTACAATCAAGATATATACCTACGTAGTTATTGTACCTCACACACATACGCCTTTGGTATGCCCATATGTACGTACGTGTATATATATATATATATAGACACATATACATATACTCCAATTACATATATCTGTATATGTTAACATGTATATAATATATACTTGCATATAACCCATACATATATATCATATGTGTATACCACAACCACAACAATGATCTAACTTATTCACGTTAATTACATATATATATATATATATATATATATATATATATATATATATAAAAGTACTTACACATATATCATCAATGTATTTATATATACACCTACGATATAGATAAATACACACACCAGTATCATATATATAATTATACATTTGTATGCATGCACCCACACACACATGTGTCACTATAATATTATGTGGGTTTTACCACGGTTCTAAATCGTTGTCAAAACCCTATAAATTATCTTCATTAATCGTCGCAGTATATCGTGCTGTTATTTTATTTTCACGGTGGTTACAATCCCTCATTATTGCCTTCTGACCGCGAGCGGGCGAGCATGGAAGTGAGATTTGATGATGATTTTAAAATCATCCCTAAAATAAAGTACTAATGGTTATTAATTAAACCATTGCCAATTTTTTAGGCAAGAACCTAATTTACACGCCAAAAATTTTTATACTTGAAAATTGTCCCCTATTTACAATAGGGACGATTTAATAACCATTGCCAAATGATAGGTGAGATCTCGCGTTAATTGTTGAGGGGCCAAAAGGGTCTATGGCGACGGTTATATAACCATCACCTAACATATTACACAATGATTGTTATAGATAATTGTCGCCAATAATGCTTTACTTTTTTTTTAATGCAATTACACATAACAAATCAGAAATGTATCAAAATAACGTAAATTGTTCAAAACATTCAATAGAAATTAATTATGCAATGAAACTAATTTCTATATAAAAATAAATAAGGTTTAAATATTTTAGCAATAATAAAAATAGGAAAAATATAAACACATATATATTATGTCGTGGCATCTACGCCACCAACCCCAAAACCACCATTATCATTGTTGTCACGCCTCGGAATGTAGAATGACGAATGATCAGCTCCACCACCACCAACCCCCCTCAGAGATAGGACAACAACTCCTCCTGGCGCTCCATCCTGTGAGTGGCGGCCTGTAGATGGGTGGTGACCTCCCCCAACCTTTTATCCCGCTTCACATCTTGACATTGTAAGATCTGAACCTCGGTGCGTAGACTGTAAAGACCTGTATTGTCCTGAGCCTTTTAAGAAATCTGGACCAACAGTCAGACGCCTGGACCCATTCCTAGACGTCTGGAAATTGAAAATTTTGTACGCATACTCGCGTCTGCGTGCTGGCTGCGCGCAGACAGACCCCTTCTTTCTTTCTCTCTCTTCTCTCCCCCCACCAGAACCCTAGCACACTCCCTATATAACCCCTCTCCCCCCTTCCTCTTTTCCCTACTCCACCATAGCCACCTTCGTTCCTTCCTCTCCACTACAGCAAGAGGGGCGAGCACGAGAGAGGGCACGAGAGCGAGCGACGAGGAGGAGAGGCGGCATGAGGAGAGGAAGAAGAGCTTGAGCTCGTGAGCTCGTGGGAGCTCGCTAGAGGATGCACGGCCGGAGCGGCGTGTGCGAGAGGAGCGCGTTGGGGGAGATGTCCCTGACACCGGGTCGGACGACGGGTTGGAAGTCTGGTGACGACACCGGACGTCTGAAAGCAGAACTTCGCGAAGGTACGTTCCTCTTGCAGTTACAGCCATGCAGGCCACATTGTAGCTTCGATTTGCATGGCTAAAAGTGGGTGATTCGCCTGTCACGTGCAGAGATAGCTTCGGGAAGACGTGGGGCACTCCCTCCCATGCATTTCGGATGTATGGACAGCTTACCAGACGACCGGAAGCACTCCCAGACGACTGGAGGAGAGGTCGGACGTCTGGAGCTGGGTCCAAACGGTCAAGTAAGGGTTCTGGATGTCTGAAGTTGATGCAGGAACCTGAGGTGAGACTCTGGTTACTTTTAAGATGTTTGGACCTTGTGCCAGACGTCTGATTTAGGTCTGTAGTCTTGTTTTGACCCGTTTAGGGTCTGTTTGAGGTCCATTTTATGCAAACAAGATATCAGTGGATTCATTGCGAGTTCCTCTACTTGTTAGAAGGCCTTTTATACTGTTCTGAACATTCTGTTGTGTTATGTTCCTTGGTATAGGATTTCGATTTGTTGCGTGTTCGGGGCCTGTAGAGGCACGTGAGCCTGTCGTTCAAGCTCCCAATACTCCCGGATTATCCGGTAGAGTGGTTTTCCTTGTTTTAATTATAAATCATAACTGCATATGTGAAATTGGATAACTAGAAACCTAGGATTTGGCATGAATCCTAGGACGAGAAGTACTTGCACTGCTTGTATGTGTGTTTGAGGTTGCAATCATAAATGAATGCATAAAAATGTAAATAAATGCCTGTTAATAAATGTGAGCTGCCTGTGAAATATGAAATGCCTGTGCTAGTTAAACAGTTACTTGTGACATTACTTGTTGTATATGTTAAATGATGGAAATACGAGCTGCATGTGTATAATATGAGAATGGAAATGTGAATGATGAAACCTGGTATGGAATAACATGATGAATACGAGCATGAACCCTACGGGGAATTAGGAGTAGAGCTCCTGTGGATAAATGGAATGGATCTGGAAATGTGAGTGGGAAGTGTGCTGGCCCTTGAGTACGTGGTACCAAGGAGAGAGACTGTCCCCTGTTTAGTGTAGGGCATAGCTAGCTGCCCTTGGGTCGAGACCCGAGGTTAGGATTGGCCACTCTACACCAACTTCTTTGGCCCTCGCGTACATTGTACCGGGGAGAGCTACTAGTGTAGGGAGAGAGCTAGCCACCCCATGGGACCCGGGGTTCAGCTAGCCACCCTACACCGACTTGTTAGGCCCATTGGGAAAACCGGGGTAGTCAGATGAGGGTGCACGGATTATGGAGGGGCGAGACCCCTGTTACAGAGAGGGCTAGGACCTATACTGTTCCATGCTGTACTTTGGGCGTACCCACTAGCGGAAACGACTGACCGCGTGCCAGTGCGGGGTAGCTACCCATGCGCTTATCGCGCGTGCCATAGTCACCGTTACGTCTGTCCGTGACCTCGGGGTGGTTGACTGGGTGTAGGATCACCACGGGGGACTCTCCTGGCCAGGAGAGCACCACATGTTGCACTCCCTTTTTTTGTTAGTGAGTTCAGACTGTTACCGTTTCTGTTTTTGTACTTTGTTTCCGCTTTACTGTTGTGATGGTGATATGTACTGTTAGCAGCTTTTATTTCCTTTACTACTTGTACTCTTTTACTGTTAGTTACTTAGCATGGTGAATGTGGTTTACTTTCTTGCTTTTTGGTTATTTCTTGTTAGACGACTGGGTCTTGGGATTAGTTGAGTCGAGCCAGTCTCGGGTCCTGTAGGGATTCGGGAACTGGGTCGTAACAAGATGGTATCAGAGCAAGGTCGTCCCGAGAAATGAAACAACTAGCTTGAGAATAACCAATTCAAGTGCTTGTAACTAGAGTAACCACCACAACATACCGCTTGATATCTGTCTGAGTTTCTTTCACTGAAGTCTGTTAGAGTTTACTTCTTTTTGTTCTGTCTATTGCGTCTCCTTGTAGGAGATGCCTCGATGTGGAGTTCTTGAGGTGAGCCGCGGACGCGGCCGTGGACGGGGTCGAAGGGGCGGACGTGCTAGGCCCGAGGTGTCAGTTGACCAGCCACTTCTCCCGAGCATTCAGGCCCAGGACCTCGCTCAGTTGATACGAGACATAGTACGAGAGGAGCTTCACCCGCCTCCACGGGCGCCTCTCCTTGGGGACGTGGAGGGGGAGTCCTCTGTGGGGCCAAGAGACCGACGCAGCACTAGATGAGGGGGAGGGGGTGGTCCTCCACCACCCTCACTGCACTCTGACACTTCTGAGCACGAGCCCTCCCTGCTTGGAGGCGTGCCCATTCCCCCATTGTAGCTGCACTACGAGCTTTCCGGACAATTCTGGAAGCTGAAGGCCCCTCCTTCAAGGGTGATGAGGACTCGTCTGAGGTAGAGGACTGGCTAGAGCAGATTAAGAAAGTGTTTGACACCCTTTGCCCCCTTGCAGAGTGTCGCGTGGCCTTTTCCACGTACCAGCTGGAGAGTGCGGCACATAGGTGGTGGAGGGCAATTAGAGGCCAAGAGAGGGGAAAGCCGACGTGGGACCAGTTCGTGACCCTCTTATGCGAGTAGTACTTCCCGCAGACTTGGCAGGACCAGAGGAGGTGGGAGTTCCACACTCTTCGCCAGGGGATGATGATTGTTAGCGCGTACCGTACGTGCTTCCTGGAGCTATCATGTTTATCTGCGACAGCTGTAGCTACCGAGGAGGAGCACCTGTGGAGGTTCACTGAGGGGCTCCAGCTTGCCATTCGGGGGTATGTCAAACCCCTGAAGCTGTCCACTTTCTCGAGAGTGGTGGAGGCAGCTATGCCGTACGAGGAGACCAACCTAGCCGCACGAGACATTGACAGCGGACAGAAGAGGCCCTACCAGCCAAAGTACTCAGAGGGTCGACGAGAGAGGAGGCACGCGGCGGCCGCGGGAGAGCCGTCTCATTTTGCGAAGCCGTTAGTGGCCTTTGGGGGCCCCCGACAGGGGCCAGATGCCAGCACTGGACCCCCACCCAGCCGTTAGCAGGGACCTACCGAGGGAGGGAGTCGAGTCCCCCTCTGCTACCAGTGTGGCCAGCCGGGCTATATTAGGAGGGACTGCCGGTCCAGGGCTGGAGAGCAGCAGATGCTCCCCGCACTGAGCGCTGGTGGCCTAGCAGGTGGTCGTGGTTCCCAGGCGTGTGGGGGAGGACAACAGTCACGGGGAGGGTACCGGCCAGCGGCTACCCGTCCGATGTAGAGTGTGGCTGCTTCTTTTGAACCGAGAGCAGAGGGGCGTATCAACGCCCTGACACATAGAGATGCCAGGGCATCAAGTTCAGTGGTGGCAGGTATGGTTACAGTTTCCGACATTTTAGTTTACGTACTTTTTTATTCTGGCGCCATGCACTCGTTTGTTGCTGCGAGTTTTGCTGTCAGTTTGGGATAGGTCTGTGTGTTGTTAGAGGATCCGTTTGTGATCAGAGGTCCAGGTGGTCAGCTGTTTGTAGTTGAGGAGGTCTACACAGACTATGAGGTCAGTATTGGGGGACACAGCCTCCTCGCTGACCTGATCGTGATACCGATGGAGGATTTTGGCGTGATTCTGGGGATGGATTGGTTGTCTGCTTACCACGCTTTGGTGGACTGTTTTGGGAGGAGGATCGTCTTCTTCATACCGGAGATGCCTTCCTTCGAGTTTCACGGACAATCGATCGACGGAGGTTTCAGGTGCATTTCTGCACTTCGGGCAGCGAGACTTTTGGGCTAGGGGCGTGAGGGCTTTCTAGCCTGTGTGGTGGCAGAGCTCAGCCCCGTGGCAGACTTTTAGAGCATCCCAATGGTCAGAGAGTACCCCAACGTGTTTCCAGAGGAGCTACCAGGACTACCGCCTGAGCGTGAGATCGAGTTTGAGATCTCACTGGTGCCGGGGACCAGCCCCATTTCTACGGCACTTTACCGAATCGCACCACTTGAGCTATGAGAGCTCAAGTCACAGCTACAGGACCTGTTGGAGAAGGGCCTGGTGAGGCCCAGTGCGTCCCCGTGGGGAGCCTCGATGTTATTTGTCAAGAAGAAGGATGGTACCCTGTGCCTTTGTGTCGACTACAGACAGCTGAATAGGGTCACCATCAAGAACAGGTATCCGCTGCCGAGGATTGATGATCTGTTTGACCAGTTGTGAGGTGCTACGATATTCTCCAAGATAGATCTGAGATCAGGCTACCACCAGTTGAGGATCAGGGAGACCGACGTCTCCAAGACAGCTTTCCGCACCTGGTACGGACACTACGAGTTTTTGGTCATGCCGTTTGGGTTGACCAACGCCCCTGTTGACTTCATGGATTTGATGAACCGGGTGTTCAAACCGTATCTAGATCAGTTTGTGGTGGTATTTATTGATGACGTGCTCGTTTACTCACGGGATCAGGCACAGCACGGACAACACTTGTAGATGGTTCTGGACATTGAGACGGCGTAGGCTGTTTGCCAAATACAGCAAGTGCGAGTTTTGGTTGAGACAGGTGACCTTCTTAGGCCACGTGATTTCAGGGGATGGCTTCGCTGTGGATCCAACCAAGGTTGAGGTAGTACTAAGGTGGGAGAGGCCACGTACAGTGACAGAGATACGCAGTTTCTTGGGACTAGCAGGTTACTACCGACGGTTTATCAGGGGTTTCTCGCAAATTGCACGTCCTATGACTCAGTTGACCCGGAAGGACGTGTCCTTTGCTTGGACAGACACTTATGAGGCGTGTTTCCAGGAGTTGAAGGAGAGGCTAACTTCGGCTCCTGTGCTTACCATCCTAGATAGCAGTGGCGATTTTGTGGTCTATACGGATGCTTCGTTGCAGGGGTTAGGGGGTGTGCTCATGCAGCGGGGTCACGTTGTCTCTTACGCTTCGCGGCAACTAAAGCCCCATGAGCATAGATACCCTACCCATGACTTAGAGTTGGCAACTGTTGTCTTCGCGCTGAAGACATGGAGGCACTACCTTTGCGGTGAGACCTTTGAGATTTCATGGATCATAAGAGCGCCAGGTACTTGTTTGATCAGAAGGAGCCTAACATGAGACAGAGACATTGGTTAGAGCTCCTGAAGGGCTATGACTACAGCATCTCCTACCATCAGGGGAAGGCCAATGTGGTGGTTGACGCCTTGAGCCGGAAGGTGCCCACCCACTTGGCCAGTTTACAGGCACAGAGTTGGAGACTTATGGAGGAGTTGGGCAGTTGGTGACCCCTAGAGTTATAGGGGCATTGTGGGGCGGTGACGATGACACGACAGATGAGACCAGAGCTGATAGACCGCATCATCACAAGACAGTTGACAGATCCATACTTGTAGTCGTTGCGAGACAGAGTACTGTCAGGGGATTCAGGAGACTTCTCTTTTATAGACGAGGTGCTGCGCATCGAGGGAATTTGTGCATTCCCAGGGACAAGGAGTTGTTGAGAAATCTCCTGATTGAGGCGCACGGGTCCAGGTTCACCATACATCCGGGAACACGAAGATGTATCATGATATGAGATGTGACTTTTGGTGGAGAGGGATGAAGCAGGATGTAGGTGAGTTCGTGCAGCAGTGTTTGGTGTGTCAGCAGGTGAAGGTCGAGCATCATAGGCCTACAAAGTCGTTGCAGCCACTTCCTGTACTAGAGTGGAAGTGGGAGAGCATCACCATGGACTTGGTGGTAGGCTTACCCGTTATCTAGCGAGGACATGATGCAGTCTGGGTGATTGTAGACAGATTGACGAAGACGGCACATTTCTTACCGATACGAGTCACCTTGGGACCAGCACAGTTGGCAGAGAGGTATATTCGTGACGTGGTACGTCTGCACAAAGTTCCACGTGAGATTGTATCTGATCGGGATACCTGTTTTACTTCCCAGTTTTGGGCAAAGTTTCAGCAGGCATTGGGGACATGGTTGAGATTCAGAACGGCGTACCACCCCCAGACGGACGGACAGTCAGAGTGCACGATACAAACACTTGAGGACCTTTTGCGCGCCTGTGTACTAGACTGGAGGGATTCTTGGGAGGAGCACTTACCTCTGGTAGAGTTTGCATATAATAACAGCTATCACTCGAGTATTGGCATGGCACCCTACGAGGCTCTATACGGACGGAGGTGTACTGCACCCTTGAGTTGAGTTGAGGTGGGGACCAAGTGGGAGGTTGGCCCCAGACTTATCCGGTAGAGTCAGGAGGTGATAGAGTAGATTTACAGACAACTTTGCACTGTCAGGAGCAGACAGAAGAGTTATGCCGATCGGAAGCGCAGAGAGGTGCAATTCGAGGTTGGGGATTACGTCTTTCTTCGCGTTTCGCCCATGAAGGGCCTGCAGTGTTTTAGGATGAAAGGGAAGTTTGCACTGAAGTTTGTGGGACCCTTTGAGGTCCTAGAGCGGGTAGGACCCATTGCTTACCGGCTTACCTTTCCTCCCCAGCTTTCTGGTGTGCATAACATGTTCCATGTGTCCAACCTCAGGAAGTATGTCGTCGATCCCAGTCACGTTCTGAGCCATGAGAGCGTCGAGGTGGGTGACGACATGACCTACCCCGAGAGACTAGTGCAGATACTAGACAGAGCCGTCTGGAGTCTGAGACGAAAGCAGGTACCCTTGGTGAAGGTCATGTGGAGGAGCCAACGGTACGAGGAGGCTACCTGGGAGCCTGAGGCGGCGATGCGAGTGCGGTACCCAGAGCTTTTTGAGAGTACGTCTTTTCGGATCGGCTTCGGTCCTCTTTAAGTTTGTTATGCGTGTATATTTCCTTTTTTGCACCCTAGCTAGCTCAAGTTTCGGGAACGAAACTTCCTTTAAGTTTGTTATAATGTAAAGACCCATTCTGTCCTGAGCCTTTTAAGATGTCTGGACCAATAGTCAGACGTCTGGACCCATTCCCAGACGTCTGGAAATTGAAAATTTTGTACGCATACTCGCGTCGCGCGCTGGCTGCACGTAGACAGACCCCTTCTTTCTTTCTCTCTCATTTCTCTCCCCCCACCAGAACCCTAGCACACTCCCTATATAACCCCTCTCCCCCCTTCCTCTTTTCCTCACTCCACCACAGCCACCTTCGTTCCTTCCTCTCCACTGTAGCGAGAGGGGCGAGCGTGAGAGAGGGCGCGAGAGCGAGCGACGAGGAGGAGAGGCGGCGTGAGGAGAGGAAGAAGAGCTTGAGTTCATGAGCTCGTGGGAGCTCACTGGAGGACGCACGGCCGGAGCGACGCGTGCGGGAGGAGGAGCGCATCGGGGGAGACGTCCCCGACACTTTGCTGCAGCCGGAGCTGCAGGCGAGGAGCAGAGGTCGTGGTCGCGCACGGCGAAAGGAGCAGGAGGTCGGTCTGATTCTGGATTTTTCCAGAATCAGACATCTGGAGTGTTGTCTAGACGACGGGTTGGATGTCTAGTGATGACACCGGACGTTTGAAAGCAGAACTTCGCGAAGGTACGTTCCTCTTGCAGTTACAACCATGCAGGACACACCGCAGCTCCGATTTGCATGGCTAAAAGTGGGTGATTCACCTGTTGCATGCAGAGATAGCTTCGGGAAGGCGCGGGGCACACTCTCCCACGCGTTTCGAACGTCTGGACAACTTACCAGATGACCGGAAGCACTCGCAGACGACTGGAGAGGTCGGACGTCTAGAGCTGGGTCCAGATGGTCAAGTAGGGTGTTCTGGACATCTGAAGTCAACGCAGGAACTTGAGGTGAGACTCTGGTTACTTTTAAGACGTCTGGACCATGTGCCAGACGTCTAATTTAGGTCTGCAGTCCTCTAAATGGGTCCGTTTGAGGTCCGTTTTGCGCAAACATGATATCGGTGGATTCCTTGTGAGTTGCTCTACTTCCTATAAGGCCTTTTATACTGCTCTGAACATTTCGTTGTGTTACGTTTCTTGGCATAGGATTTCAATCTATTGCGTGTTCGGGGCTTGCAGAGGCAGGTGAGCCTGCCGTTCGAGCCCCCAGTACTCCCGGATTGTCTGGTAGAGTGGTTTCCCTTGTTTTAATTATAAATCATAATTGCATATGTGAAATTGGATTACTAGAAACCTAGGATGTGGCATGAATCCTAGGACGAGAAGTACTTGCACTGTTTGTATGTGTGTTTGAGGTTGCAGTCATAAATGAATGCATAGAAATGTAAATAACTGCCTGTTAATAAATGTGAGCTGCCTGTGAAATATGAAATGCCTGTGCTAGTTAAACAGTTACCTGTGACATTACTTGTTGTATATGTTAAATGATGGAAATACGAGCTGCATGTGTATAATATGAGAATGGAAATGTGAATGATGAAACCTGGAATGGAACAACATGATGAATACGTGCATGAACCCTACGGGGAATTAGGAGTAGAACTCCTGTGGATAAATGGAATGGATCTGGAAATGTGAGTGGGAAGTGTGTTGGCCCTTGAGTATGTTGTACCAAGGAGAGCAACTATCCCCTATTTAGTGTAGAGCGGAGTTAGCCGCCCTTGGGTCTTCCTCGCGGTTACGTCTAAAAGTGGGTATTCGTGTAGGTACGTCTTCCTCGTGGTTACGGTCATGCAAGCCGCACTGCAGAGGCGATTTGTTTCGCTAAAAATGGTGCGCTGCTCTATCGTGTGCAGGAGCAGCTTTAGGAAGGAGCACGGCACGCCCTCCCACGCTTTTCGGACGTCTGGACAGCTTACTAGACGACCGGAGGCTTTCCTAGACGACCGGAGGACTAGTCGGACATTTAGAACTGGGTCCAGACGGTTGCGGAGGGGTCCTGGATGTCTGAAGTTGTCACGGGAACTTGAGGTGAGACTCTGTTGAAATTTAAGACGTCTGGACTTTATCCCAGATGTCTGATTTGGGTCTGCAGACATGTTTTTGACCTGTTTAGGGTCCGATCGGAATCCGTTTTACGCAATCACAATATCTGTGTTTTTCTTGTGAGTTCCTCTACATGTTAGAAACCTTTATATACTGTTCTAAGTGTTCCACTGTGATGTGTTCCTTGGTATAGGACTTCGATCTGTTGTGTGTTTGGGGCTTGCAGAGGCACGTGGGTCTGCAGTTCGAGCCCCCAGTACTCCTGGATTGTTTGGTAGAGTGGTTTCCCCCTGTTCTAGTTATAAAACATGAATGCATATATGAAAAGCAGATAACTAGAAACCTAGGATGTGGCATGAATCCTAGGATGAGAAATAGTTGCACTATTTGTGTGCGTGATTGAGATTGTACTTATAAATGAATGAGCTGAATTGTTAGCAATTACCTGTTAATGGATATGAGCTGCCTGTTAGAATATGAGCTACCTGAGATAATTAAACTGTTACCTGTGATATCGCTTGTTGCATGTGTATAATACGAGAACGAAATTGTGAATGATGAAACCTGGTATGGAATAATATGGTGAATATGAGCATAAACCCTATGAGGAGTTAGGAGTAGAGCTCCTATGGATGAATGGAAAGGCCTGGAAATGTGGATGGGAAGTGTGCTGGACGTTGAGTACGTGGTACTATGGAGAGCGACTGTCCCCTTTTTAGTGTAGAGTAGAGCTAGCCGTCCTTGGGTTGGGACCCTAGGTTAGGATTGGCCATTCTACACTGACTTCTGTTGGCCCTCACGTACACGGTACCGGGGAGAGCTACTAGTGTAGGGAGGGAGCTAGCCACCCCACGGGGCCCGGGGTTCAGCTAGCCACCCTACACCGACTTGTTAGGCCCACTAGGCAAATCGGGGTAGTCAAACGAGAGTGCGCGGACTATGGAGGGACGAGACCCCTGTTTGGTTTTGAGGGGCTAGACCCTTGTTACTGAGAGGGCTAGGCCCTATACTGTTCCATGCTGTACTTTGGGCGTACCCGCTAGCGGAAACTATTGACCACGTGCCAGTGCGGGGTAGCTACCCATGCACTTATCGCGTGTGCCGTAGTCATCGTTACGTCTGTCCGTGACCTAGGGGTGGTTGACTGGGTGTAGGATTACCACGGGGGACTCTCCTGGCCAAGAGAGCACCACATGTGCCTTCTACTCTTTGAAAAAGACTGCAATCAAGATCGTTCCCATGAGGAACATGCGAGATCAAGAAAGAGATATGAAAAGTAAACCAATGGATGAAAAGAATGACTTGTAAAATAAAATAATTGGAAAAGATAAATTACCTGTTAGCTTTTACTGCTTTAGTTAGTTGGTTACCACTCTACTCAGTGTTCACTGACTTTGTTTACTCATAACGCTTTTCAGGTCCAGGTGTTGAGCAGCCCGAGTCGCCAGCTGCAAAGGGTGCTGGGCCCAATCGTGCCCAGCAATAGTTTCCTGTTGTTATACTCCCTTTTTTTGTTAGTAAGTTCAGACTGTTATCGTTTCTGTTTCTGTACTTTGTTTCTGCTTTACTGTTGTGGTGGTGATATGTACTGTTAACAGCTTTTATTTCCTTTACTGCTTGTACTCTTTTACTGTTAGTTACTTAGCATGGTGAATGTGGTTTACTTTCCTACTTTTTGGTTATTTCTTTTTGGACGACTGGGTCTTGGGATTAGTCGAGTCGAGCCGGTCTCGGGTCCTGTAGGGATTCGGGAATCGGGTCGTAACATAGACTGTCGTCGTGGGTGGATGAGGAGGATCTTTTCCTATCATACCAGGGGGAGATCGTCATACTCCTCTTAGCGCTACAGACGAAGCCTCTATGCTCTGGAGGCATCACGATCCTGAAGGCCTCCTCTAGTGTGAGAGGGGTTCGTGGAATATTCCCGTAATTCTCATTCGCGATCTCAAGAGGATGGATCAAATCTATCATATGACCCTATATATTTGCAATTAGTTTTTATATAATTGACATTAATGTAATTGACTTTTATTTACTTACATGTGTCTCTTGGTATGTCGAATGTATCCATGCACGTGGGCTGTCGAGTGTTTGTTTACTATGAGTCTGCTCATAGACTCCCACTCGATCTAACTAAGTACCATCGTGCATCTTCACTTGAAAATGAAGTAATATTTTTATCTTATTTTAATTTAACTAAATTATTTTAATTTTATTTCAAATACTAAATTAATAAACTTACATATCTGTCGTGTAATGAGTTAATACTCATTCGACCCAAGCAGTGGATTTGGGTAGGAGCTCGGGCTCTGTTGGCCTTATTCTTCCTGATTTGCTCCTATAAGAAATATAAATTTTATTACTAAAAGATTATGTAATTATTTGTTATAAACTAGTATAAAAATAAAATTTGAAACTATTTATTTACCTCTATTGCTAGATCACTCCAGTGCTCGCAACACTCCTTTCAAATGGGAGGCACAATCGTAGTAGGTACGTTTCTTGATGCCTCCTCATATGACTTATTGTTAAAAAATTGAAATAATTTTGCAAAATTTTATTAAAATTTTTTAATTTATATATAAATAATTAAATAAATTGAGAATCTGAAATAATTTCATACCCTACTCTTCATCTCCTCTCTTCATCCACGATGTATCCTACCTGAATGCTGTAGGATAGCCTTGGGCACATTGAACTATCGGCCCAATTAAAAGTGTCATTTATTCAATAATATATAAATAGATTATAATTGTTATTGTTACGACCCGGTTCCCGGATCCCTACAGGACCCAAGACCGGCTCGCTTCGGCTAATCCTAAGACCTAGTCGTCCAACGAGAAACAACCAAAAGCAAGAAAATAAACCACATTCATACATGCAATATAACTAAGCAGAAGGAAAGAACAAAGTAGTAAACAAAAGTAGAACAATTGTCTCAAATAGTACATGCCACCACAACGACAACAGCGGAAAGAAAATAGAAAGTAACAGGAACAGTAGCTCAAGGGTCCAGTACTCACGACTACAACAAGAACTAAAGAGTTAGAAAGAAAACGACTACGGTTGGGCTCGGCTGGTCCCAGCTCCCTCTGTAGCTGGGAACTCGGCTGCTTAACTCCTGGTTCTGGACAGGGTTACGAAAAGACGGAGTCAGCGAACACTGAGTAGAGTGGTGTTTACATTATTTAACTACAAGTAAAGTAAAAACAACAAGTAGGTTTTATTCTCATTTCTATTTATCTCATTTATGTGTTTCTGGTTCATCTATCTCTCAAAGTATCTAAGTATTTCTTGATCTTGCTTGTTCCTCGTGGGAACGATCTTGATTGCAGTCTTTTCCGTGGTGTAGAAGGTACATGTGGTGCTCTTCTAGCCGGGGGAGTCCCCCGTGGTAATCCTACACCCAGTCAACCACCCCGAGGTCACCGTCGCGATGTAGCGGTGATTATGGCACACATGATAAGCACACGGGTAGCTACCCCGCACTGGCACGCGGTCAGTAGTTTTCGCTAGTGGGTACGCCCAAAGGTACAACACAGAACAACACATGACCTTGCCCTCTCAGAATAGGGGTCTTGCCCCTCCACAGTCCTCATACCCTCGTTCGACTACACCGGTTTGCCCAGAAGGCCTAAAAAGTTGGAGTAGGTTGGCTAGCTTAACCCCAGGCCCCATGGGGTGGCTATCTCCCTCCCTACACTAGTAGCACGTCTCGGTACCACGTACGCAAGGGCCAACAGGAGTCGGTGTAGAGTGGCCAATCCTAACCACGGGTCTCAACCCAAGGGTGGCTAGCTCTGTTCTACACTAAAAGGGACAGTTGCTCCCCTTGGAACTATGTACCAAGGGCTAGCTCACTTTCCGTCTACATTCCAGATTCCTTTCATACACAGGAGTTCTACTCCTAATTTCCCATAGGATTCATGCTCATTATTCATCTCATTTGTCCATATTCAGATCTCAGGTTTCATAACTCGTTCCTCATCCATATGCAGGCAGCTCGTGTTTTCACAATTTAATTCTCAATCATTTACATGCAACTCGGGGTTTCACCATTCACTTTCTCATTCACATACAGGCAGCTCGTATTTTAACATGCATCTCATAGTTACACTAATATCATTTGCTAGTAATTTATTTTAATCATGCACTCAAGTAAATAGTATAGCTCAAAACAGTCTCATACATTTCTACCCTAGGGTTCATTCCACATCCTAGTGCTCGATCCGATTATTCTAAACATGTATGTTCTTATTTAAATATTAATAACTGAATTAAACCACTTTATCTGGAAACACGGGAGTAATAGGGGCTCGAACCGTAGACCCAGATGTCTCTGCAACCTCAAATGCATAGTAGGCTGAAACCCTATAGCAGGGAATACATCACAAAAGAAGAGTTCAGAATAGTGTATACCAGACTCTAGTACGTAGAGGAACTCGAGAGGAAAGTACTGGTATTTTGTTTGCATAAAACGGACCCCGATCGAACCCTAAACAGGTAAAAAATGTGCCTACTATTCAAAATCAGACGTCTGGGAATAATCCCAGACGTCTTAAAAGACGTTAGATCTTACCTTGTGTCGCCT
Source organism: Thalassia testudinum (assembly GCA_037157565.1). NCBI lineage: Eukaryota > Viridiplantae > Streptophyta > Magnoliopsida > Alismatales > Hydrocharitaceae > Thalassia > Thalassia testudinum. The sequence goes on from JAZHRO010000061.1 coordinate 965,268, forward strand.
ACGGTATCCTCAAACATCCGAAGCCCTCTGCGATCATCTGAGGTGAGTTCTGGACATCGGATCCTCCTTTCGGTCGTCTGGAAGGACCTTCGGATGTCTGGTGACGTGATCAGACGTCCAAAAGTGCCTGGAAAAATGCATCGCGCACCTTTCCAATGCCCTTTACCTGCGTACTAAAGCCACAGACCTAAATCAGGCTAGACAGATCTCTGCGGTGAGGCCTGCATGGCCGTAACCATGCAAAAGCACGTACCTTAGCATTGCGCATGTTTTCAGATGTCCAGCCCCAGACCCGGACGTTCTGCTACCACCATGGGCGTCTGGTTGATTTTCCAGACGTTTGATATTGGAAAAAATCCCAGTATCAGAACCTCTCCCGCGAGCTGTCTCCTTCGAGAGCTCGCCCGCACGAGCTTTCGCAGTCCCTCCTGTGGTAGCAGAGGGTCGGGAGGTTGCCTTTCCAAGCCCCTCCTCACATGCGTGCCTACCGTTGGTCGCGCGTGCTCCTCCAAGCTCCCTTTGAGCTCTGCTGAGCTTCCACCGAAGCTCCTTCGAGCTTCTGCCGAGGCTCCTCTGACTCCTCACGAGCTCCTCGAAGGTCCACCGACCTTGGTCCTCCTCCTCTCACATTCTTCCTCTTTCTCCCTCTCGCTCTTCGTCGCCGACCCTCGCTCCTCCTCATCGTGGCTGCAAAGAGGGGAAGGAGGAAGGATGGAGTTGGTGGCTGGTGGTGAGGGGTTGAGGGTGGTGAGAAGGGGGTTTAAATAGAAGGGGGGTTAGGGTTTAAGTGTGAGGGGTGCGAAGGAGAGAGAAGCGCTACGCGCTGCCCATGCGCAGAGCACAAAGGAATATACGAAATTTCCCACTTGCAAATGTTTGGGGCTATGTCCAGACGTATGGACAGACATCTGACTTAAATTCTAGACGTCTTATCTGACCAAAAAGGCAACGGGTCATTTCAGTTATAAATGTGAACGAATGAATTTCACATTTATACCTATAACTCCCGAATAATGAGTGCCTTTGACTCCTTGGTGACCCTCCTCCAGTCGAAGCAGGAAAGTGGCACAGTTACCTTAGCAATCGTGGCTAACTATCTCATAAAGTTGGGGTAGTTCTTCGCTTCCCCAATTGTAGTAATGGACATCGTAATCTTGATGCCCTCGGGTAGTTTGTCGAGGTCCGCATTTTGTGTAGGACCTCACGTGTTTTTCCTAGCTGAAAACATGAATCAGCATATGCTAAAAGATTAAATAAGTGAAATTAAATATAGTAAGCTTTTGAATTAAATTATTTTAAATTCTTACCAGCAATGGTACCTGCCTGAGTATTAGGTTGCTGCGACATGTCAGCCTGAGTATCTAGCTCCTGCGACATGCCAGCTTAAGTATCTGGCTGCTTAAACAGCTGCTGTACCTCCTCATCCACAACCCCCTACTACCCTAGCAACTCCTCAGGATGGGTCTCAAGTTGAGGATTTACCTCAATATCATGGGTATCTGGGGTTGATGATTGACCTCTACGAAAAGTGTGACGGTACTTGCTAAAATATGTGGAGGGAGGTACTGGAGATAGGGAGAGGGAATCTAGGCATAATGGGTATCGGGAGGAGGCTGGGAAATAGGAGGCTAAGACTGTGCCTCCTCCCTAACCTCATGCGTAGGTAGTGGTCTACCCCTGGTAGCTCCCCTCCTCCATGGTCTCATCTGCACATAAATAAAAATAGAATTAAGTAAACATATATTGAAAAATGTATATGATAAAAGGGAAAAATATAAACAATTATTTTTAAAAAAGTAACTAAATTTAAATTGAGTTCATTAGAAAATAAATGCTCTCATACCTTAAACATCAGTATCGATTGCACTAAGACCTATTTCTGTTTCCATTGGAATTTCTTGATATGCTTCAGATGGAACAAAATTTTATTATCACCTTTTTCATCAAAGAAATCATGAGGCGCAGTTTTTACTGGTATGACTGACCCATTCCTACTATTATCGGACACATAAAAAACTTGTGATACTTGGAAAGCTAGTGTGAATGGTTCAGCTGTTTGAAGAATTCAGTGATTCTTATTTAAACTAATGAAATTATGTTTGTTATCTTTTTTGAAACTAATCGCTTCCTTGAAAATATCAAACCAATCACACTTAAATAAAATCACCCTGCGGTCGTGTCTGAAACTCATCTACATGATTTTAATGATTTGCTTGTAGTAGCCACCACAACTCGTTCCAATATCGCAACTGATGATAAACACTAGTTTATCATCATTCTTATGCATTAAAACAAACCTAGCTCTTAGGATTTTGCGTTGCATTTAGGCATTAATTAGGTTAGGCATGCATGGCATTTTTTATTGTCTTTTTGATGTGTTTTTGTGAGTGTTAGGGATAAACAGATTGTCAAATCCCTAGAATCCTAGTACTCAGGAAGGCAATTAGTGAAGGAGAAGCTTAAACCAGCTGGAACTCAGCTTGATCCAGCTCACCATAGCTGGAATCCAGCTCACCTTAGCTCCTCAGGAGCATCAGACCCAGCTCACCTTAGCTCCTTTCAGTAGAAGCCAGCTTGCTTTAGCTTGGCTTAGAAGCTAGCAAAGAACTAGCAAGCTAAGCCAGCTAAGGTAGCTCCTTGTAGCTCTCTTCAACAGCCACCAGCTCCAGTGCAGCTTAAGATGACTACCTCCAACTCTTCTCCCTTAAAACCCTAGCTCCAAATGCCTCCAACCCTACTCTCTACTAGCTAAGCTAGGTAAGCTAGCTTAGTTTAGCTAGTCCACCTCTATGGCGCCAAAACCTACTACCCTACTACCCTACTACCTAAGCTCCAGCAAAATGACCACCTACTCCTACTTTATTTTGGTGCCAACTATCCCTTCCATCACCACCCTACATCCACCATCAAAACCCATCTCCACCCTCCATATTTTCCCTCCAAAATCAATCCTTCTAGAAGGTATTTTTGGAGGGAAAACCAAGGCACCTCTTCATTTCCCTCTCATTTTTCCCTCCAAAAATATCCAAGCACCCCTTCATTTCCCGCCAAAAAAATACCATAACCACCCCCTTCCCATCATATAAATACCCTACCCTACCACCACATAATTCCCATCCTCCATTAGTGTAAATTCTACCTTACACCCACCTAAACCTATGACCAAGGAAGGAGAAGAAAGGAAGAAGATTAAGGGGGCATCCTACCCGCCCCCTTGGTGCCTTCTTCCCCTTCTCTCTTCTCCCTTGAGCCACGCCAAGGAGGAGGACTTCCATCACTTGGAGGACGGCCAGGCATTAGAGGAGGAAGGGTGGTGCATGCCCAGCTTTGCAAATTGTTTTTCTCTTGCTTGAAGTGGATCTCATCCCTTTGCCTCTCTTCTTTCTTGTGTGTGTAGGAACTATAGGAAGAAAGCGAGAATTTGGAAGCGAGAGCTCAAAGTTCCTTTTTTCCCATGATTCTAGGTTGGTTTCTTCTTTCTTGTCACTCTTAGCCTAAAAGACTACCAAAATACACTAAACTTGGCTTTCAAGATCTAAAACATCAAATTTTGGTAGAGTGGTACCTTTAAAACCTATTGTTTGATTGCTTGCCTCATTAAACACCACTCTACCTTAAGTGCAGGTGTTTTATTTTTCAGATCCAGACTTCTGTTTGGGTTTGAAAAATCAATTCCAAACACCACAGGTCTCCTAAAATCTTGAAATTTCACACAGAGATTCTAAATCAAGTTGGGAACATATGTTCCAAATTTCAAACTAATTGGCTTTGTATTTTATGTTTAAAAATTCGTGGACTACAGAGGGGTCACACCCTCTCATCTTCCTGTTTTGATCCTGTCCGCAAATTTTTAGAATTTTTATACTCATTCAATTTTTTTGAAAATTATCTTTCTGGAATCTTTGTAAAATTCTACTTATCATCAAAAATCACAAAAATTTCCTTAGGTCGACGGTGGTACTAAAAGTCCAAAATATCCGCAGGTATCATTCTGGACTCTGACACCAGCACAAAGAAAAATTTAAAACAAATATCATTTCCATCTTAAGGCTAATTGGATTAGGGTCTCTTTCCTTCTTTTTATCCCCACAACATAAAGGAAACGTATCCTCACCCATAAAACTTGATTTCCTCTTGTTTGTGGATCTCAAAACTTGCTTGAAGTCTTAAGAAAGGAAACCCTAAACGCATTAATTTAAAGCAAATCCTAAAAGACAGAAATACATAAAATTGTGTGACAACTTGCTTTCCATTGGAATCAACTTTCCAATTCCTGTACACACACTAAAAATTAAAATAACAGGGCATTATCCAAAATCAATGCTTTCCACATTCCGTGTGCACTATAGTATCCTAGACCTAACTAAAATCCGTAGCAACTTGACCCCTAAGGTTTCATCAAGTTAGGCTTACTATATAGGCCTTAAGTTTTCTCTAGTTAATACCAATTCTATCATCTATATATGGTGTCAGGCTGAGGGGCCATGTTAAATGACCAGGCGCTGGTTTGCACAAGCCCCTGGGGATTTTCCTGGGAAATGCTTGGGCCCAAACCTCCCCTTATGCAACTTGGCCAGATTTGTTGATAGAACGGGTATTCACTATTGATTTCTTATTTTCTAGGTAGATCAAGTCTTAAGTTAATTTTTAGGGAGTCACATTTAAGTTAGGTCTAGGATTTTGATTGCTTGTGTGCACACTTGATGAGTCCATTTTAATGGACTATTATTACGCCTAAGTAATTCAATTCTAACATTGTATGTTGGTTAATAATCACATTTATTCATTAAATGATTGCATGTGTCATTATTTAAGTTTACATTTCTTCTATTGCTTATTATGTAATTATATTTCATGCAGGGTCCCGCAACAGCGCACTTATCTTCTTTAATTAATCCACTCTAATAATCGGGAAGAGGGAGGAGGAACAAATGTGGAAAAGAATAGGGGCGTGGAAAGATATTTCCCCCCCATAAATATCTCCACCTACGGCCAACAGAACCCAACAAGCGCCGGCTAAAATTAGGAAGGTGATGAGAACCTCATCATGAGCCCTAAACTAGCACCATTTAACCTTGATTTGCAGGAAAAAGCTCCTACATAACCTTAGAAAGGCTTGGCTCAGAGAGATTCTGAGTTTGCAAAGAAAACAGAAACTGAGGGGTAAAAATGTAATTTCACCAATCCAATCTGAAAACAGGGTAACTCAGGGTCCAAACATAGGTCAAAACAACCTAATAAGAAGGAAAGTGGGATGATATGATCCAATAAGGGCTACAACAATTCCAAGGAACTAAATGATAATCTGTAACCCTAAAACAAACCCACTTCAATTCACGAGGTTCGAGGCAAAGTAAAAATAGAGTAAACCCTCTAAAATTCATAGAAAAATAATCTCTAGGGTTTAGAACCTTCAATCTAGCCTTAGGAACCCATTTTGACCTACATTGAGAACCATGCCCAATTAACAACTTAATTTGGGTTTTTGCATAAATTGACCGATCAAACAAGGTTTAATCAAGAAATAAAATTCACCATCAGATTCCTTAGGTTTATCACATCATGTATAAAAACTTGAGCCTAAGAAGAAACCTTCTTGACCAACTTTACACTTTGGTCCTCATATATTTACTTTTTGACCCTCAACTCTTGAACCCTCACATTTTGGCCCCTAACTCTCCTTCGTTCTTTGCGTTCAGGTCCCTCCTGCAAAACCTGAGCAGCGCCATGCTCCGGCGACCTTGCGCGGAGCATGGCGCCGCGCAGGGTGAGGGAGGGGCCCTGACAAGTCAATGGGGGGTACCCTGCGTCATCAGCCACCGTAGGGACACTCCCCTCAGCGCTGCACCCACCCATACCGGCCGTGCGAACGCACGGTCGGTGTGGGTCTCCTTCCTCCAGCGTCCTCCGGCGAGGGAGACACGTCGTCTCCCTCCGCCCTCCTCTCTGATTCTGCCCCTATAAATACCCCCGTCGCTCCGCCGCTCTTCCCAGCTCGGTTCTGACGGAGAAAACCCCCACAACTTTCCTCTCTTCCCACTCCGGCAGATGCCCACCAGCTCCGGTGGTTTCTCCTCCTCCTCGTCGCTCTGCCGCAATACCAGCAGCAGAGACTTCTTCCTGATTCTCCTCCGCGTCGCGCAATACCGGCGCGCGCTGCCTCTGCCCCGTCGTCGCCGCCGTCCTCCCCCACTGGGCACCTTCTTCTCCGGCGACAGCAGGTACAGCCGTCCGCCTCCTTGTCCCCCTTCATCCCTTTAGTTAGGTTAGAACTACTTCCCTGCCTTCTCTCTCTCTTTTCCTCCTGCTATTTTATCTAATTACCCCTCGACCGCGCCTAATCTCCCTCACCTTCTCCATCTCCGGCCACCCTCCGGTGACCCGCTCCCATCACTCCAGCACCCCACACGACTCGCCGACCCGCACATAACCTTCGCCTCCTCACCCTGATCAACCTCCGCCCTTCCACTTCCCGCCACTCGCCACCTGTAGACCCCCCGAACAAACCCATTTCCCGCGCCACAGTTCGACCTAGCGCAGCCCTTAGGCTCCGCCCCGCCACCTGATCGACCTCCGACCACCTTCGTCGTGCCACGGCGAAGGTCCTCCGCCTATCTGATTAGGCCGAAAGGCCGTGCTGTTGTGGACAGGAGCTTCGCTCGCCGCCGCCATTGCTGAGGTGAAGAAACTCCTTCGACCTGCTGCTCCAGGCACACCACGCCCAAATCAGACTCCCAGGCTGCTCGGGGTAGCTTCATGAAGTGTCAGGCCGCAGTTGAGGCGAAGCCCTCGCGTGAAGTTCGGCTGTCGCTGCTTCCTCTGCGCATGCGCCCAAATTGGGGGTGGGACATTTAGTCCCACCTCGGAAACCCGCTGAGGCGAACGGGTGCTTAAAGGCAAAAAGTGCCTTAAGCTGTTTGCCTCAGCACACGGGGTGAGGTCCCTCTCACACCGCTTCACCCGGCCCGTCCGCGAGCTCATCACGCGGATCCGGCCGACCCGACCCGACTTGACCTACACTCCTCGCCCACCACCGCACGCCGGTGGGCCTGGACCCGGGCACGACCCGCGTACCCGATTACCCGGTTGCTCTGGGAGAGCCTTCCGAAGAGTGAATACTGAGAGAGAGAGACGCGGGGGGGGGGGGGGGGGGAGGGTAGAGTAGGTTTTGCCCTTTGATGCTGAACTCTTGAGCGTGCAGGCATAGGTGAAGAAGAAGAAGGACTGCGGAAGAGGAAGAACTGACGCGACACTGTAGCATCCGCGGGTTAAGTCGTCTGATTGGAAAATCAGACGACGTCCTGAAGACAGGTGAAGACAAAGAAGAAAAGAAGAGAGAAGGAGCAACCAAGTGAAGAAACAGAAAGCAGAAGAAGAAGAGAAGCAAGAAACAAGAAAAGCAGAAGAAGAAGAGAAGCAAGAAGTAAGAAAAGAAGAAGAAGATCTGAAGAAAAAGAAAGAAAGAAAACAACGAAGAACAGAAGACAGAAGAAGAAGAGCAGGAGAGGAAGAGAAGAGAAGACAAAGAGGAAGAAAGAAGAGAAAAGAGAAGCCAAACTTTCATCTCTCTCTCTCTCTCTATTTTTGTAATAGAACATGTATATCTCTAGAATACGACTTGCTCCCTGAGTTCGACCTCGGGAACTCTTTTATTTTCCGAGTAAAAAAAATATATCTGTAATGATGGCAATGACTAGCTGTACTACAACGCAATTTCTACAACAAAAGTTAGTCGTCAAGGCCGTCGTCACAATGGCGCCGTTGCCGGGGAGCAATGGCTATTCTAGAAGCTTTGAATTTCTTTTTAACAATTGCTAATCTTCTCTCTTGTGTGCAGGTAAAGGAAAATCAAGCAGCCACACAATAACCATTCCGAGGACAGGTAATTTTTATTTCTTCTATCCTCACTTTAACCCTCAATTCTAAAGAGGTAGAAAAGGAAAAGAACAAGCAATATAGGTACAACCTGTCTTCCATACCTAGTAAACCATCAAAGCTGCATGTTTTCAAATTTCAACCCACCATTCCTGCACACACTATTAAGGTAATTAAGGGCTAACACCTTCTTGCCTGAGCCCTAATTACCCAACAAAGAACTAACTGGACCAAGTAGAGCCAACTCAAGGATTGGAAAGCTAGGGTTTTTAGACACACCCCTTAATCAAGAATTGAGAAAATCCAAAAGAAGTGTGCCTAAGCTATTGATTGAAAATACCTATTCAGAGAAACCCTAAGCAATTGGCTCTCTAAACACTTGAACCTTAAAATACAAGACCCAAAAACTCTCAAAGGAACAAGAGGTAAAGTTGACCCCTTGGGTCAACCAACCTTAAAATTAGGTCACTTTCTCACTCAAAATACCTAAGAGTCCAAGTGTAACTTTAAGCACCCTGATCTTAAATTAAAATTGGTAGACTTAAGAGGTCAAGATCCCCATTCTGGTCTACCTGGAATCTCAGTGACAAGAGAGGTCGGGTGGGGGAAACCCTGTAACCCGTGGGGACGCTCTACTGTGTAGGGGTCTTCGCGGGACTCACCCTCTCTGGCTACCCAGGTAATTCTCAGGTGGACGATCTTTTTGATCAAGGGGTCCATCTGCCCCGAACCTCTATAGTCACCCAACAATTTTGGGTGTCTTGATTAGGTCCAGCACCTGCTTATCTCATCCAGTCCTTCAGTATTTTGCAGGAGGTCCTTGAAACCTCCTATAGAAATTCACTCTCTCCGAGGCTAAGCCTCGGCTCCCTTGTTTTTGCAGAAATCATTCACATAGCCCCTCTTTCCTCTGATTCTGAACAAAATCCCCTTCTTCCATCTTGATTCAAACTTCGATTCTATATCTTGATTCCACCACCTGATTCAAAGATGCAGCCTAATTACCTAGCAAGACTCCTATTCAAAAAACCTGAATATCTGAGATCCATGAAAGATAAAATGATTGAGGATGCCCTTGAATTTTATGAAATCAAATGTAAACCCTCAACACCAATAGAAAACATTCAGGTTGATGTCCCAACAACCACAACTTTCATCATAAACTGTACCCAAATTCTTTTGACAGAAGTTACAAAAGGATCAACCCGAGATATGCTCATGATAGGATACATTGAGATAGAAAAATTACACCAATCTGAATACCTTCAATGCTTGACAAATCCTGTACTTTGGGAACAACACCAAGATGCCCTTATAAAACGGGTAGAAATGATGAGATCACTAGAACAAATTATCAACCAAAAATACCCGTATATACCAGAAACAGAGGATGAACCATCTTGGAACAGTAGTAAGGAACAATCCAGTTTCCCAGATCTCGGGACTAAGGCACAAAGTGGTTGTGGAATCCCAACCCAGATAGAAGACAATGTTAAAATAGGTTGGGATATTGCAGGAGAACACAATGATGAGCCAAACTTAGACCATGAATTGCCAAGCCTAGAATTCCAAAACTCCTGCAATAATGAGATCAGAACTGAACCTTTTGAGGGTATAAATTCCGCCCCTTATTTTGATAAGGTGGACCTCGAAGGTTATTCAGACTTAGGTTCTAGTAACTCTACCTTCATCCTAAGCCTAGAACCTAGATCTGAAACTTATTGGGAAGATTATGAGGACCCTTATCAGAAAGATCAAATTTTTACAGAATATGATTTCGGGCCTCTATTTGATGAATGTCCCTCTCCAACATCCTCAGGAAATCTGATCGATTTTTCAGAAAACATGCCAATTTATGACACAGAAACTGAGGAGTTGGATGAGCAAGTTTTTAATTGGGTCTATCCTACCAGCTTCTAGCTTGAGCCTAGACAGAATACCTTTTCGAGCCCAGAATTGACATATAGGCTAGACCCCAGTCAGACTGCTGATTCCACATCTGATGATTTTTGCTGTGGTGGAATTCATGATCATGAATCTCATTTTCGCCAACTCTCCGACAATTTCAGATCTGACTATAATTGCGGAGAGACTTTCCTTCCTGAACACGCCAGACCCATCTACGACCTCAGTTCACATGACTCTGACTCCGACTCTGAGGTCCTGATTCCCGAGATCACTGATAACACAGAATCACTCCTTTTCGATCATCAGGAACCAAAAATAGAAAATGCCAAGAGTGATTGCAACCCAGAATTCAAATCTTTTCTCAATTCAGATTTCTTTCATCCTACAGACACTCTTCAGGCATTTGATAGTTACCCGGAGGACTCTTTACAGAAAATCACCTGTCATTCCTTTCTAAAAGAGCCCTCATACACAGTTGCCACCTCGTCTGCACACACAGAACTAATTAAAACCTCTTCCCAACCCCGACCCGCAACCAGACTCAATTTCTATTCAGATTCACCTCTCACCGAGTCGATTGCATTTCCACATCGGGTTTGGAACACTGATCAGACTACATATCATGCTCCATCATTCTCTGATCACCCCTGTAGGGTTTCCGCGTCATTCATTGATTATTCTACGGGTCCCTACTCTGACCAGGCTGATTCGACTCAGCCAAACCCTGCATTTTCACTTCCACATCCATCTGAGCTTCATAGTATATGGTGGGTTCCACACCTTTTTATCCACATCTATCAACCCACCAGATTGATTGGGTTTGGGCTACATCATCAGCCTGTTGATCTGAACAAGCACCTGGTTGGACCAACCAGGCTCTTAATCAAGGTGCTTGTATTACAAAACTCTGCTGATTTCACCATCCCCTCTCCATCGCATTTCCCGCTTGGCTGAAGGCATCAAATTTAGTGCTCAACGGGAGGCAGCCCGTCATTCTCTTTAAAAATCTGAAACCTTTTCTAAAACCTTTGTGCACTTGAAATTCACACTTTAGGACAGCCGACTCCACCTCAGGTGCTTGCATCTGAGATTAAAAATCGTCCGCAACATTCATCCCGACCCATTCACTCATCAAAACATCTATCCTAATGTATGAACTAAGTTGAATAAAAACCCCTTAACTTACAATGAGGACATTGCAAATCTTAGGCATGGGGGGGTATGAAAGTGCAAAACGTGTAAGAAAAGGTTTCAAACAAAAAATTCACATATGCCAAAAACACCATAAAAATTAAAAATTTTCGAAAAAGAATAAGAGAATAAGAGGAGAAAGGAAATTTTGTGAAGGAGAAGGAGAAAAGAAATAAAAGGAAAAAAGGAGCACAAAATATGAGAAACAAGTGATAGTCATTAGTAAGGAACTAAGGAATTAACCTAAGTTCTAGACCTCATTCAAGAAAATAACTAAAAAGTGCATAATGAGATTAGTAAGAACGCAAACCTTAGTCATTCTTGAATAGACTCTTAGTACCCATTAAGATCTGGACACTCCTCAAGAGGTTGAGGAAAATGAAAAGCTGAAGTATTAGGTCTAAGGCTTAGGGAGTATTTGGCCTCGTTAACTAATTTTTAGTTTACGGGACTCAGTAACCTAAGCACCCTAACCTCACACACAGCCTGGTTCAGTAAGCGTAAAAATCAAAATCACGTAGAAGCGTCGAAAAATTCTGAAAAGTGCACCTAGAATAGGAGCGACCGATCAATATAAGTTGATTTGGACGAGTTCCCAGCGCGGAGAGGCGGGAAATCCCCTCGAAGATGCGTAACAAAATATCATCTCCTCAGTGCTTGTCTCTTAGGATATTTACATATCCTACTGGGGGCATGTAAGCACTCTGCTGGTTCAGATTCCATGGATGGCATTATCTTGAAGTGTCAATTGCTAGGGTCTGAATTTAGCCACGGACACCATGGATGGGATTATCTCGAAATCTCAATAGCTAGGGTTCCGGGGGTTGCCATGGGCGATGCTATCTCGAAGCATCAATTGCCAGGAACCCTTAAGGATTGATGATGGGAGCAAGGAATCTGATACAGACCGTGTTGAAAAGCCAATCCTAGGCTAGAACTAAAAAGAAAGAGAGAGAGAAAACTCTCCAAACAGAAAAACTTTCTATCTCTCTCTTATAAAACGCACTGCGAACTGAACCAGGGCTAAAATCATTTCAAGCACCGGTGCTTTAACCACAAAGTCCAATAGACCTTAGGTTAGTTCTTGTGGGCCTTAAAAACCTTTGCTAAGGACTGAGGCTAGACAGATTTGGATCTTGATTGGTACTAGAGAACCTTTTAAGCCTATGGTCAGCATTCTAACCTAATCTAAGTTTAAATGAAAAAGCACCTATCTGAAGCTATTAAGAACTTCATGGTCTAGAACAAGGGTTGAAACCTTAAGTTTTTGCTAAGGGACTAGCAAAAGCTAGGCATGGGGGTATGATGAGAACCTCATCATGAGCCCTAAACTAGCACCATTTAACCCTGATTTAGAGGAAAAAGCTCCTACATAACCTTAGAAAGGCTTGGCTCAGAGAGATTCTGAGTGTTGAACGTGATACGAAGCTATGCTAACGTGTTCGATTTTGGAAAATCTGTCGTTGTAGTTCGAAAGCGAAGGATTCGTGTTCAACAAATAAAATTTATACCGAAATTAAAATTCCGGGTCGAACACAGGGAGGCGGACGTTTGATTTAAAAACTTCGCGTTTCTTTTTATTTTGTCACAAAGAAATTCAATTTAAACTATCTAAGTATCTACAACAAATAAAAGAGAGAGAGGGAGTAAGAGAGAGAGAAAGAATACTATACATGGAAATCAAAATGAGATGTAGAATAGACAAGGAATTTATCATAAAAGAGTTCTTTCGTTACAACTAGAAAACATAAAACAATTACTCTAGAAAGCATTAAAAGAATGGAGGGAGAAATGTCCTCCTCGACGATCGCTCGGAGGACGAATAGACTACTCTAGAAAGCAATAAATCTATACTAGAAAGCAGTAAAAAGAATAGGGAGAGAGAATCCTCCTCGACGGTCGCTTGGAGGACGAGCCGGACGGGACGACGCCTAGACGAAGGAGAACGAAGCGGGACGAAGGAGGACGAAGCAGAAGAACGGGAACGAAGCAGCACGCCGTCGTCGTCGCGGGATCCACTTCCGAAGGGGGACGAAAATTTGGACTTTATCTCGCGAGAAGCATCCCGGGTGTGGGACAAGCTTCTCTTGAGCTTTGGAGAGGTAGAGAGGAGAAGGAAGGGATGAAAATTTCGTATGGAGGGGGTCTCCTTTTATAGTTGCAAGGAGTGGGGGCAAAATGGACATTACATCTTCAAAATAATAAATAAGGGGTCTTTAGTGACGGATAAAACCGTCGCTAAAGCCCTCAACGTGGGAGTAGCCGCCGCGCCCACGCGCGCCTGCTCGGCTGCCCGCGCGTAACGCCTACGCACGTCGCTTGATTTTCAGCCGTCCGATCGCGAGATCGGACGGCTTAGATCGCGTCCGCGCCCGCTGCGTAGCGCGCCCGCTCGCGTGCGATCGCGCGTTACGTCCGGCGTCCAATCGCGCGTCGTCCTGATTGAGCGCACGCAGCCGTTGGATCTTCATCTGACGCTCGTCCGCGCCCGCTCGCCCGCGCCTTCCACCCCCTCACCGCGGCTCGAACCCGCGACCTCCGCTTCGCCCGCAGCTGCGTCGCCGCTGCGCTACGCGGACGAAATGGTCGCGCGGACGCTTTTAAGCGCGAGCGACCGCAGCTGTTGGATCGAGATCCAACGGCGGAGAGGAGACGGTGCGCGGTCTTCACAAGACGCATGCGGCCGATTGGGCGGCTGAGATGGCGCCACGTGGCGCCATCTTGGCCGTCCATCTTCTGGAAGTTGTAGATGGTGCCACGGAAGTCGGATTGACTCGATTTTTGTGTTGTTGGGCTGCGATCGTCGATCCGAATTCATCCGTGTGGTCGGATTTGCCATCTGAAGTGCGGATTTACACCATCCTGGCCCTTGATCTTCTAGGGTTCCCCAGTCTCTATCTGATGCTACGGATGCCTGATTAGGGCGATCTTGGAGTCGTTGAACTCCAATCGTCACCCTGATCATATCCATACGGTTGGATCTTTGATCCGAGGCCCCGATAAAATATGTGCCCTGTCCAAGCACATAAAAGGAGACAATTAACCTCCATTTTATTCAAACTACTCTAAATGCAAGATGATGCATGTAATGCAATATTTATATCATGAAATGCAATCCTATGCTTAAGAACATGCATAAATAGACATTTTAAGTAGTGTAAATGTGTTTACATCATACCCCCATGCCTATCTTTTGCTAGTCCCTAGCAAAAACTATATGCTATTTATAAAAGAATTAGGTTAGATTATTTGGACCTGAGTTATTTTCAATCATTAAGAAATTGTCTACTTAAGAACTGAACTTTCAAAGACACAACAGTGCCCGGGTATCAGCCAAAATGCAGACCGCCTCAAGCCTCGCCTTATTCAAAGAAAATTTTCTTTTTCTCTTTTTACTCCTTTCTAATTTTTTTTTTTTTTTTTTGGATTTTCAAATTTTAGGGTTTAAGAGTGGCTTTCTACGGCCATTCAACTCACCCAAGATTTGATGAGAACCCTAAGTTTTAAGCATCTTATTGTGATTGTGATAGACTCATTGACCGGCAATTAGAACGGACTTCGGATTTCTACGCCTCTAGGTAACCTCAAAAAGAATTCTGCCTAAAGGTGTATCTTTACAACCGGTAGCTTTCTCCCTACTTTTATTTTTTAACGGGGTCAACACAAGGGTGAATCCAGTGTATATCTCCCCGGTTTATTCTACTTCTCCGCTTCTTCCTGAGTATTTTGGGAATTTTTAGTGCATTTTCTGAGCTGGGTTCTGGACAATCGGTCGATGAGCTATTACCACCAACAACTTGCCAGCCATACTCGTGCGGTGAAGTGTAGCTTATTTCTTTTTGTTCTTTCCTCCTTTTTGATTTTTTTTTTTTTTCTTCTTTTTTTTTTAAGTAGGTGGCTTCCCTGGTCTAAGATTTACCTAAAGGCAGCAAAAAGAGAAAGGTCAGTGACTGGGCTCTGGACAACCTACCTATGGGCTGTTACCCACGATAACTTGCCAGCCATATCACCCTAGAAGGTTCATTAGCTACCCAATTTCCATTAAAATCGCCAAATATCGAGTCAGTGCAAAGAAAGTGTGTAGATGCTTAAGACTCAAAATTCCCTCACATCAGAGGGCGGGTTGATAAGTCGTGTACTTATCACCCAAACTTATTTACTCCAATTAAAATAAAATTCAAGTTGGCGAGAACTCGAAAAACAAATCCACATTTTAGTGGATACACGGGCTGATTAAGTCCAAAGACCTGAAGGGTCTTTGTGTTCAGAACATAATATAGTATTTCTTAAGATCGAAAATTTTCTTAAACCCAAATTCTCTTTCCTAATTTTGATTTTTTTTTTTTTTTTATAAAATAAAACAAATCTACGGAGCTGACGAATGAATTCAAAGATAAATATCCACCCCCCCATGCCTATCTAATGCAATGTCCTCATTGTATTAAAAAGACATAAAACAGAGTGGAAAAGCGTAGAAAGCACCTGAATTGCGTGGATATCAGGTCCGCTCCGAGATGAAAATGAAAAAGAACTGTATATGTGCTGAGTTTAGTGTCTTCAGCTAGGCACACTATACAAAGAAAAGAAATGAAGAATTCAGAAGTGCAGGTCAAAATTAGAATAAACAGAAGAATCCTCCGACCTGTCGACGGAGGTCCACAGATGTGGACCAGATTGTGGTGCAGACCCATCCCCCATAATCGAGAATATCTTAGGTTCTGGATAAAAATTACCCAAAACCTAAAATCAGAATGCAAGTGGGGTCGGGCCTGCGATTTGTGAGGATGCAACCCAAGGCCAAAATGTCGGGTTACAGAGAATTGAAGCTCAAAAGGATAATCGTTAAATGTGTGCTTGAGTTTGACATCCTCGAAACAAATGTCGTAAGGGTTCTGATTTGATGGTTTCAGCTTAAAAGGAACCCTTCGACTCAATCTTTCATTTCCTCCAAAATTAACTTCCCAAATTAGAACTTCCCCGCTCCTATCCTCCTCATTAAGTGTATCAAATTCCAGGACCTCTTGTATATTCATCACCCCGTCTGGAATCTCCAAGTCTAAATGATGTGGCAGAATCAAAATTGACTTGGGTCTAATTATCTCAGAATTAGAATCATCAATAAGCTCAACAGGGTGTAACTGATAATCAGGGCATTGAATTGATTCCTCCAGAAAATGTGACTTTGGATCTGTATCGTGTGCCCTAATAAGATCAGTTTCCTCAGTTATTGGGCTATCAAATGATCTATCAGATTCCTCAGGCCCAATCGTCTCACAAAAATCGTGATCTGAAAACTCGTGTGAGACTTCGCAACTTGAATCTTCACCATCAAAGAAATCAGGATCCGTATCAATGTATGTCCCAAAATCAGTTGTCACTTTGTGTTCCCAGGAGACATACGTTTTCTCGTAACCCGGCTCAGGGATCTCAGGTGAAGAAATCAGATCATCCTTAATTGGTTGCTTTAATTCAATCTGGTCAGCCTCGTAACACATGTTCCCCCCAACAGGTGCCTGAGCGGGTTCTGTCATTGGCTTTCCTGAAGAGGGTTCATCCTGGGAATCATCCCAAGATTGAATCAAAGCAACCACGAATCTCATCCTCAATTTCGCTAATTTCCCGAGTAGAAACTCACCCGGGTTCTTATCATTAACATCCTGGAGCCAATCCAACAAAGACTTGTTTAAATCATCAATCATTTCAATCAGGGGCTCCAATCTCTCAATGCAAGGTATTGGCTGAACTTCTAAAGATTGTATGATATTTCTCAAGTTAGCCAGAACCTTATCTTGAACCTGATTAACCTGAACCAAATGAGTTGGTTCAGGATTGGGCAGGTTTGACATCAAAGCAGAGGAATTAACGAATTGAGATTCGTTATACCCTTCCTGAAAATAGGTCATTTCAGAATGTTCAAAGGATGGTGATGACTTAAAGGCAGTGAAATCAGAGGATGGGTAAGGATCAGTGTATCCTTCTTGATTGTAGATCGCATTAGGTTGTTCATGAAAGGAGGACGATCTATAATCGATGCAACTCTGAGAAGGAAAGAATTGAGAATCAAAGTGTTCAGGGTTAGACCCTAAACACGGGGGTCCGGAATTGTATCCCCAATCTGAATTATCCCAACTAACTGATGGTTGATTACAATACGAGTTGGGATAATTGTCATGTTGAGGATAATTTACAACAGGAGGGAAAGAGCGGGAATGCGTGAAATATGTGGAAGGATTCATGAGACACGGGAGGAAGAAAGGTGCCCTGCAATACAAACAATCAAACCTGTCCTTAAATGGGTTAGCCTACAGACCTACAGACTCCCAAAACCCGTCTTGAGATAAAGGAACGATTTGATCTACTTCTGTCTGTTCAATCCAACCAGTTAGAAGGAGGGACTGGGGAGAAGGTTCTTCCTTCGACTTGCGCCTCCGGTTCCTAGTGTACCCCCCAGCCGCGATCGTTTGACTCTGCTCCCCTAGCTAGACATCAGATTGAACAGTAGAAACAGACTAATCGAAAATAATCTCGTTCTGAGTTCTGAAGAGCGAGTCCAATCCTTAAGGCCAACATCTACTCTGTTTTATTTAGGGCTAGGTTTGAATGTGCTTTGGAATGTGATGGGCCCTTTAAATGGGTTGTGCCCTTAATGATTGATTGCTTTGTGTGTGCGTGCACAACCAGTGGTTTTCAAGCAAGATTATTTTTGATGTGGTGAATTTTAAGGTTCAAATCTTGCTTAGTAGCTTTTAGGATTCAACTTTAGGTGTTTTCAATCAAGTTTCATTAGCACACCAGGTTTTGCAAGCACAGGTGAAGATATTTTCCTTTAAAGTTTAAAAAGAATGTGGAGTGCCTGGTAGATCCCTAAGAGTTGAACCTAATTGGCAGCTACTTGATGAGTTGATTTTATTTGAAGTGGTGCGGCCCAAACAACTCAAACAACTGGCCTGATGCACCACCTAATTAGGCACACAAATGATTACCCAATCTGATTTCTACTCGATTATGTGTTTGGATGTGTGTACCGGCTCCTAAGATTGGTTTACCGGTTGAGTTAGAAAATCAGATGAGGTTGTGTACCTCTGTGAGGTTTTTTTTTTATTTTTTTTCTTTTTTTAATGTGGGGGTTGGAGTGAGTATGGATGTCAAACAACAAACAATCTAACCTTAGAGTTTATAAGAACACCTAGGTTGATTGATGTTTGAATTATTATGTGATGAAATAAAATCTAATGGGTGGGAGGTGGGGGATAACTTACAAAACCTTCCACAGCACTTTACTCCGATCTACCGCTTTTGCCTGTCTCAAAAGAGTACCTGCAATTACAATAAGAAAGGAAAAAAAAAAAAAAAGTGAGGTAAATGATTTGTAAGTTACAAAATGCGAAGAGAAATCAAAGAGCGTTGCCTCCCCGGCAATGGCGCCAAAATGTTGAACGTGATACGAAGCTACGCTAACGTGTTCGGTTTTGGAAAACCTGTCGTTGTAGTTCGAAAGCGAAGGATTCGTGTTCAACAAATAAAATTTATACCGAAATTAAAATTCCGGGTCGAACACAGGGAGGCGGACGTTTGATTTAAAAACTTCGCGTTTCTTTTTATTTTGTCACAAAGAAATTCAATTTAAACTATCTAAGTATCTACAACAAATAAAAGAGAGAGAGGGAGTAAGAGAGAGAGAAAGAATACTATACATGGAAATCAAAATGAGATGTAGAATAGACAAGGAATTTATCATAAAAGAGTTCTTTCGTTACAACTAGAAAACATAAAACAATTACTCTAGAAAGCATTAAAAGAATGGAGGGAGAAATGTCCTCCTCGACGATCGCTCGGAGGACAAATAGACTACTCTAGAAAGCAGTAAATCTATACTAGAAAGCAGTAAAAAGAATAGGGAGAGAGAATCCTCCTCGACGGTCGCTTGGAGGACGAGCCGGACGGGACGACGCCTGGACGAAGGAGAACGAAGCGGGACGAGGAGGACGAAGCAGAAGAACGGGAACGAAGCAGCACGCCGTCGTCGTCGCGGGATCCACTTCCGAAGGGGGACGAAAATTTGGACTTTATCTCGCGAGAAGCATCCCGGGTGTGGGACAAGCTTCTCTTGAGCTTTGGAGAGGTAGAGAGGAGAAGGAAGGGATGAAAATTTCGTATGGAGGGGGTCTCCTTTTATAGTTGCAAGGAGTGGGGGCAAAATGGACATTACATCTTCAAAATAATAAATAAGGGGTCTTTAGTGACGGATAAAACCGTCGCTAAAGCCCTCAACGTGGGAGTAGCCGCCGCGCCCACGCGCGCCTGCTCGGCTGCCCGCGCGTAACGCCTACGCACGTCGCTTGATTTTCAGCCGTCCGATCGCGAGATCGGACGGCTTAGATCGCGTCCGCGCCCGCTGCGTAGCGCGCCCGCCCGCGTGCGATCGCGCGTTACGTCCGGCGTCCAATCGCGCGTCGTCCTGATTGAGCGCGCGCAGCCGTTGGATCTTCATCTGACGCTCGTTCGCGCCCGCTCGCCCGCGCCTTCCACCCTCTCACCGCGGGTCGAACCCGCGACCTCCGCTTCGCCCGCAGCTGCGTCGCCGCTGCGCTACGCGGACGAAATGGTCGCGCGGACGCTTTTAAGCGCGAGCGACCGCAGCCGTTGGATCGAGATCCAACGGCGGAGAGGAGACGGTGCGCGGTCTTCACAAGACGCATGCAGCCGATTGGGCGGCTGAGATGGCGCCACGTGGCGCCATCTTGGCCGTCCATCTTCTGGAAGTTGTAGATGGTGCCACGGATGTCGGATTGACTCGATTTTTGTGTCGTTGGGCTGCGATCGTCGATCCGAATTCATCCGTGTGGTCGGATTTGCCATCTGAAGTGCGGATTTACACCATCCTGGCCCTTGATCTTCTAGGGTTCCCCAGTCTCTATCTGATGCTACGGATGCCTGATTAGGGCGATCTTGGAGTCGTTGAACTCCAATCGTCACCCTGATCATATCCATACGGTTGGATCTTTGATCCGAGGCCCCGATAAAATATTTGCCCTGTCCAAGCACATAAAAGGAGACAATTAACCTCCATTTTATTCAAACTACTCTAAATGCAAGATGATGCATGTAATGCAATATTTATATCATGAAATGCAATCCTATGCTTAAGAACATGCATAAATAGACATTTTAAGTAGTGTAAATGTGTTTACATCACTGAGTTTGCAAAGAAAATAAAAACTGAGGGGTAAAAATGTAATTTCACCAATCCAATCTGAAAACAGGGTAACTCAGGGTCCAAACATAGGTCAAAACAACCTAATAAGAAGGAAAGTGGGGTGATCTGATCCAATAAGGGCTACAGCAATTCCAAGGAACTAAATGATAATCTGAAACTCTAAAACAAACCCACTTCAATTCACGAGGTTCGAGGCAAAGTAAAAATAGAATAAACCCTCTAAAATTCATAGAAAAATAATCTCTAGGGTTTAGAACCTTCAATCTGGCCTTAGGAACCCATTTTGACCTACATTAAGAATCATGCCCAATTAACAACTTAATTTGGGTTTTTGCATAAATTGACCGGTCAAACAAGGTTTAATCAAGAAATAAAATTCGCCATCAGATTCCTTAGGTCCTAATTCGTCATGTATAAAAACTTGAGCCTAAGAAGAAACCTTCTTGACCAACTTTACACTTTGGTCCTCATATATTTACTTTTTGGCCCTCAACTCTTGAACCCTCACATTTTGGCCCCTAACTCTCCTTCGTTCTTTGCGTTCAGGTCCCTCCTGCAAAACCTGAGCAGCGCCATGCTCCGGCGACCTTGCGCGGAGCATGGCGCCGCGCAGGGTGAGGGAGGGGCCCTGACAAGTCAATGGGGGGTACCCTGCGTCATCAGCCACCGCAGGGACACTCCCCTGAGCGCTGCACCCACCCATACCGGCCATGCGAACGCACGGTCGGTGTGGGTCTCCTTCCTCCAGCATCCTCCGGCGAGGGAGACACGTCGTCTCCCTCCGCCCTCCTCTCTGATTCTGCCCCTATAAATACCCCCGTCGCTCCGCCGCTCTTCCCAGCTCGGTTCTGACGGAGAAAACCCCCACAACTTTCCTCTCTTCCCACTCCGGCAGACGCCCACCAGCTTCGACGGTTTCTCCTCCTCCTCGTCGCTCTGCCGCAATACCAGCAGCAGAGACTTCTTCCTGATTCTCCTCCGCGTCGCGCAATACCGGTGCGCGCTGCCTCTGCCCCGTCGTTGCCGCCGTCCTCCCCCACTGGGCACCTTCTTCTCCGGCGACAGCAGGTACAGCCGTCCGCCTCCTTGTCCCCCTTCGTCCCTTTAGTTAGGTTAGAACTACTTCCCTGCCTTCTCTCTCTCTTTTCCTCCTGCTATTTTATCTAATTACCCCTCGACCGCGCCTAATCGCCCTCACCTTCTCCATCTCCAGCCACCCTCCGGCGACCCGCTCCCATCACTCTAGCACCCCACACGGCTCGCTGACCCTCACAGAACCTTCGCCTCCTCACCCTGATCAACCTCCGCCCTTCCACTTCCCGCCACTCGCCACCTGCAGACCCCCCGAACAAACCCATTTCCCGCGCCACAGTCCGACCTAGCGCAGCCCTTAGGCTCCGCCCCGCCACCTGATCGACCTCCGACCACCTTCGTCGTGCCACGGCGAAGGTCCTCCGCCTATCTGATTAGGCCGAAAGGCCGTGTTGTTGTGGACAGGAGCTTCGCTCGCCGCCGCCATTGCTGAGGTGAAGAAACTCCTTCGACCTGCTGCTCCAGGCACACCACGCCCAGATCAGACTCCCAGGCTGCGCGGGGTAGCTTCGCGAAGTGTCAGGCTGCAGTTGAGGCGAAGCCCTCGCGCGAAGTTCGGCTGCCGCTGCTTCCTCTGCGCATGCCCCCAAATTGGGGGTGGGACATTTAGTCCCACCTCGGAAACCCGCTGAGGCGAACGGGTGCTTAAAGGCAAAAAGTGCCTTAAGCTGTTCGCCTCAGCACACGGGGTGAGGTCCCTCTCACACCGCTTCACCCGGCCCATCCGCGAGCTCATCACGCGGATCCGGCCGACCCGACTCGACTTGACCTACACTCCGCGCCCACCACCGCACGTCGGTGGGCCTGGACCCGGGCACGACCCGCGTACCCGATTACCCAGTTGCTCTGGGAGAGCCTTCCGAAGAGTGAATACTGAGAGAGAGAGATGCGAGGGGGGGGGGGAGGGTAGAGTAGGTTTTGCCCTCTGATGCTGAACTCTTGAGCGTGCAGGCACAGGTGAAGAAGAAGAAGGACTGTAGAAGAGGAAGAACTGAAGCGACACTGTATCATCCGCGGGTTAAGTCGTCTGATTGGAAATCAGACGACGTCCTGAAGACAGGTGAAGACAAAGAAGAAAAGAAGAGAGAAGGAGCAACCAAGTGAAGAAACATAAAGCAGAAGAAGAAGAGAAGCAAGAAGCAAGAAAAGAAGAAGAAGAAGATCTGAAGAAAAAGAAAGAAAGAAAACAACGAAGAACAGAAGACAGAAGAAGAAGAGCAGGAGAGGAAGAGAAGAGAAGACAAAGAGGAAGAAAGAAGAGAAAGGAGAAGCCAAACTTTGATCTCTCTCTCTCTCTTTATTTTTGTAATAGAACATGTATATCTCTAGAATATGACTTGCTCCCTGAGTTCGACCTCGGGAACTCTTTTATTTTCCGAGTAAAAAAAATATATCTGTAATGATGGCAATGACTAGCTGTACTACAACGCAATTTCTACAACAAAAGTTAGTCGTCAAGGCCGTCGTCAGAAGGGATTTTGAAAATCCCTTGGGAGGTGGAGGAGAAGAGATATAGAGGAGAGGTGGAGGGGATTGGAAGGCTATCATCATCCATCATCCACAGCGTGCACTGTGTACACCGCGCACTTACGCCCTCTGTAGGCGCAGGTCACAGCCAAGCCCTTCCACGCACTGCCCTCGCATGCCCGCGCCATTGCCTTCCACCTCCAGTGCCTTGCGCACCCTTTGCAAGTATGCTCACACCTCCAGCCAACACTGTAGGTGCAACACCAGCGGCCACCTGCCCCACCTGCGCACTGCACCACGCCATCACCCTCCGCCTGCCCTTACATGCCCTCTGCAGGCATCGCGCCCCTCCAGCACCTTTGCACACCCACCGCCCGCACCCGCGCAGGCCAGCCTACACCCTGCATCCACCATTCACGCGCGGCCCCATCAGCGCCTCCACAGCAGCAAGCGTCGTGCCCTCGCCTGTACCTGCGCTTCCACCGCGCGCTGCACCAGCGCTCTTCACTGCCCCCTACAGTGCTCTCCAGCACCTGTCCAACGTCCTCGCGTGCCCGTGCCATTGCCTTCCATCGCAAGCGCCCTCTGCAGGCATAGACCTCTCTGCAGGCGTCGCGCTCTCTCCAGTGCACAGCAGGAGCTGCGCCCTCCCCAAGTGCCCTTGCGCGCCAACCCTCAACAGGTAGCAGTCGCCCATACCGCACTGCCTGCAGTCCCCACAGTGCCTTCCAGCGCCAGCAGTAGTGGCTATAGCGGGCTGCAGCAAGCTCTGCTACCAGCCAACCTCCACCTCCAGCCACCTCGACCCACATCGAGAACACCGACGTGAAGCCACCACTCTGACGCACCTTCCCCAAGGACCTTGCAGCCAACGAAGCCTCTTCACGCGCGCAAGGAGGAGAGAGGAATTTTCCTCTGTTTTGGGTGAAATTAAAAATTACCATTTGTGCCATTGCCAAACACTATTGCATTATTTAGTGGATTAATATATTTGAGTGAAATTGCATGCATGTCCTTACATGTTATAGTATTTCTTTTATGCACTTAACTTTTAAATGGTGATGTGATAAATGCATAAGACCTAATCCATACACTCACATGACCTAAAAGAGAAAGCCCCATGTTTTGAAATACAACTATTTTACACGCCATTACAAGTTATTTCATGAAAGGCAAATTATATCCATATCCCTGCATTTCTAAATAATTATGTGTTCCTTCTTTTCGCCTTGTTTCGCATCAGATTTGAACACAGATTGTGCACGTGATTGAATAAGTACAAAAGAAGAAAAAAAAATATTTTGTGAACTTGTTAATCTGTTCCTCCCTGTGGATACGACATCCGTTATTGTGGTTTAAATTCATATCTATGTTAATCATTTGATTGAGAGATTTCCACCACATTAATTACTACGACATATCCGCTATTGCTATCACAAATAAGCGAAACTCTCTCCGTCAACACTTCTCTCATCTCCATCTCTTCTCCTCCCCTCCCGTTCTTCCACTTTATGCACGGGTGACGGTCTCAAAATCCGCACTGGAGGGACCTTTTGATTTCGTCCCACATGCAAAAAGATCACTTTTTCCTTCTTCTTCTAAAATGGAAAATCAACAAAACAGGTCCACTAACCCTTCCACTTCAACCTCTAATCCCACCTCTAACCCCACTGCTAATCGTAATTCTGACCCTTCCACCCAAAACCCCCCCACCTTTGACTTCTTGCACTTGGAGCTCCTTAATGCTGATTTGCCATATCACAACACCAAGCCCCCCTGCCTGATCTTTACACCTTGATGGTAGAGCAAATTGCTCAAGTTAATGCCAATCAACAAGTGTTGACTAGGAATATCCAAAACCTAGCCAACTAAAGGCCAAACCCTCCACCCCGTTAGCAGCCTGTTGTTCCTCTAAAAGATTTTTATGATCCTTCTTACTATAAGGAGCGACCAAGGGTGGTCATACCAAAGGGGTACTTCGAGATCAAGTCAGCGGTTCTGAACCTGATTAAAAATTTCTATGGCCTTCCTAGGGAAGATCCATTTAGCCACCTTAAAGAACTCACTCTTCTTGCACAAACAACTTGTTCTCAAAAGATAAGGCTGTCTATTGGTTTAGAACCATTGGTCGACCCATCACCACATGGCCTCAGCTCAAGAGTGCCTTCCTCAAGAAATTCTTTCCCATAGGTCATACTAATTCCCTGCGAAGATTTATTACGACCTTTCAACAAATATCTGGCGAGACTTTTCATGATTCTTGGGAAAGATTTTAAGATCTCCTAAGAAGTTGCCCACACCATGAGTTTCCTTTATGGCAGCTCGTGTAGATCTTCTATCATGGTTTAGAAGATCAAATTCGATGTTTTGTCAACGCCTCGTGTGGTGGCAACTTCTTGAATAAAGATGCTGAAAGTGCCTACGACGTTTTTGAAGAAATAAGTGAGAACTCATTTAATTAAGCTTCCATCAAAACATTTTGCAGAACGTCAAACACACAGTTTGGTGTTTATGAAGTAGGCACTTCATCTATTCCTATAACCCAAGACGATCTTCAAATGATTGCACAAAAACTCGACCAAATGAACATCAGTCAAAAGAAAATAGAGGAAAGACTCACCACATCAATTCCAGCTCCACACATTCCACATCTAACCCACCCTAACATTCCACGAAGAGAAAATTTGCACAATCTCAACATTACTCCTGCTGATTATTGCTAGTATTCTGAGGTTGCCCATGATTCACTGGAGAATTACAACTATCCTGATCTTAACCCCACTCAAAATATTTCTGCCATCCAGTAGCCATTTAGAAATTCCTCCAATTGGAAGAATTACCCGAACTACTCTTGGAATAACCAGGTTCCTCCTCAACCAAACAAATTTAATGGGTATGGGTTTAATCCGACATTTCATCCTGGACCATCCCAACAAGACATCAATGCCTAGATGATGAGAACCCTATAGGAAATGCAGACTAAGATGACGGAAGTAACCTGCACCATCACAAATCTGAATAATCAGATTGGGGTTACTCCCACTCAATGACCTGCAGGACATCTACCCTCCCAACCCATGCCTAACTCTACTCACCAGAGGGACCAGTATCTGGGCAGAAAATAAAACTACATGAATCAGCCTCTTACTAATTCACCACCTCAGCAGCCTCTCAGGTTTCCACAACAACAGGCCCCCCACCTCCTCCAAATAATAATTCAACTACACACGTAGTTTTGTTGAGGAGTGAGAAAACCACCACTGATCTCGGGCCTTCACAAAAACCTAGTGACATCCCCATCCCTGTGCACATCGACTCTCCACTCCCCCATCAGGAAGAAAAAGAAACACAAAAATCTCAAGACACGACTCTTATCCCTTTTCCACAAGCTCTCCACCCCACCACCAATAAAAAAAAGAAATCTGAGCCCACCACAGAAGAATTCATGGATCTATTTAGGCAAGTTCAAATCAATATTCCTCTCCTAGATGCCATCAAATATATACTTGCCTATACCAAATTTTTGAAGGAGATCTATACTCCTAAAAGGCAGGCCAAAAATCTACAACAGGTACATCTTTCGGAGACAGTAAGCTCTGTCATACAAAGCAAGTTGCCTCCTAAGATGAAAGATCCAGGGGCATCATTAATTTCAGTTATTATTGATGATACTACTTTTGATCGCGCCCTCTTTGATCTTGGTGCCTTAGTTAATATCATTCCCACAATTTTATTTGAAGAGTTTTAGATTGGTGAACTAAAACCTATTGAGGTTAACCTTCAATTAGCCGACCGATCTACAATCAAACCTCGTGGGATTGTCAAGGATGTTTTTGTCAAGGTCCAGAATTGTGTCTTCCCTACAGACTTTCTAGTCCTTAACATTGAGGTACCCGAATCTTTACTAAATGCCCCAATAATCCTTGGACGACCCTTTTTGGCTACTACAAAGGAAAACATTAATTGCCACACAGGCAAAATGGATATCACCTGCACAGGCCAAACTATCACTCTTGATATTTTCAAATCCTCCATGAGATTCCATGATGATGATTTTTTCGGGGACTCAGATACTGAAATTTCAAATTTGGTGGATACAATGTTGGTAGATACCCTTCCTGACCATAAATTTTTCAAGGAATCTCACTTAGAATCAGTGGTCAGCAAAATCTTTGATTTGGAAACTTGTCTTGACCAAAAATCCATTCATGACTTCACCTAATCCTCACCATCCCTTCCCCGACCCCTTTCCTATGGACCTGTCACCAGACCTGCCTGAGTTTGGCATTCAACCCAATTTAAAACCATGGCCAGACTTCGTCCATACTTATCATTTTCCATCGAACTTTGATCCCTATCTTTCTACCAATCAATTTTCCAGGGATCCGGAAGAAGACGCATTTTTTGCGGGCATTCAGGTGTCCAATTATTTACATGATTGACCGTCTTCTGTGCATACCTTCACGCCCGACTGAATGGCATAAAAGATAGCACTGGATGGGAGGTAACCCATCATTTTTCCTGCTTTCTTTTTTCTTTCTTTATTCAGGTTTTGACCATCCTAAACTCGACCGCCTTTAACTAAGGTGATCCCTTCTCCTTCCTAATGCATGAGAACATTGCTTATCTTAAGCATGGGGGGTATTTTTAAATTTTGACGATTGATTTAGGATTTTCAAAACTAAAAATATGCATTTTTTCTTTTGTCATTTTATTTTCTTGCTTGCATACCCAAAAAAATTAAAAATGTTGAAAACTTTTTGAGGAAAATTTTGTAATCGGGACTAAGGTTGAAAACTCACTTTTGGTACAATGGGATTTAATTTTTAACAAACTAAGGATAAGGATACAGATCTGATCATTAGAATTTTAGGGTCTATCTTTAAACTAGATCAGATATCCTTCTCAAAAATTCCACCTGAACTCATGATAGTTCAGGTGACTTGATCCTCTTTTGTAAAATGGAAAAGTATCTGGCTTAGTTTCTGATTCAAAAACCTGCATCTCGTGCAAAACTTCTTGTGTCAAATTTCACACACAAGCCAACACCGAAAAACAACTAAAAATTAGAAAAATCCTCTTGTTTGGCCTTAGTAAAAGTCAGAAGTAGATCATTGGTTTGAGTTCCCACCATCGACAAGGAGGAAAATGCCTCCTTTTTTAGGATGAGATGTCAACATGTTACTGTCTCGGTGCTACTCCATATTTATATTTCATATCCTTAGATGGAGCATTAAAGCACATTTTTGTAACTCAAGTGCCTTGGACGGTGCTCTACCTATAGTGTCGGAGCAAGAGCTTGAGTTTGCTTGGAGCGCCCCTTTACACTGCATTGTGTTCTGGGGTTGCGAGCTCCTGGGTGGTGTCATGGACAGCGTTATCTCGAAGTACTGGCGCCAAAGCCCCCTCGAGGATTGGTAATGGAAATGATGATCCGACACATCTGTTGTAAGACTAAATTAAAAATATACATGGGGGAGAGGAAAAAAAAAAGTTTTAAACCAAAAACACGCCCTTATAAATGTTATCTTTTTCACAAGCATGGACACAAAATTTTAAAGGTTATTACAAGTTGTGAATCAGATTCAAGAGCCAGAAAAATCCTAAAAATAAAAATTTCAAGTCATCTGAATTAACAAGGGGTTAATCTGTGAATTTTTTGGAGGATATATTGATCCCATTTTTGTCTAATTTTTTAATCCGAAAATAAATCCCGATGTTTATCCTTAACAAATCTCGTACCTCCTATGTTTGCATCATCCTATGTCCCGTAATCTCTTTCTCCTCAAAAGTCGAAAAAATTAGATTTCCCAAAAATTTCATTTTGTAAAAATTAAAGTTTTACTAAGAGACTAGCAAAGATAAGCATGGAGGTGTGATAAATACCAGTTTATCATCATTCTTTTGAATTAAAGCAAATCTAGCTCTTAGGATTTTGCTTCGCAAACGGGTTTTTGGGTTGCATTTAGGCATTAGTTAGGTTAGGCATGCATGACATTTTTTATTGTGTTTTTGATGTATTTTTGTGAGTGTTTGGGATAAACAGATTGTCAGATCCCTAGAACCCTAGCATTTAGGAAGGCAACTGGTGAAGGAGAAGCTTAAACTAGCTGGAACTCAGCTTGATCTAGCTCACCATAGCTGGAATCTAGCTCACTTGAACTAGGGTTAGCTCATCCTAGCTCCATTCAGCTCATCTTAGCTGAATGATAGCTCAAGAGAGCTCATCTTAGCTCACCTTAGCTCAAGTCAGCTCAGATCCAGCTCAACTTAGCTAGGTTTAGCTCATCTCAGCTCCCATCAGTTCACTGGGAGCTCAGTTAAGTTGACTGAAGTTCACCTCAGCTCAAGACTAGCAACATCCAGCTCCACTCAACTTCATCTAGTTGAAGATGACTTCTTCTTAGCTTAGGAAGCTCAAGTCCAGCTCCTAGGGACTCAGCTTAGCTCAACTTAGTTGAGCAAAGCTACCTTAGCTACCTCAACTAGCTAGGTCCTCCCTGGGAGCATCAGACCCAGCTCACTTCAGCTCCTTTCAGTAGAAGCTAGCTTGCTTTAGCTTGGCTTAGCATCTAGCAAAGAACTAGCAAGCTAAGGTAGCTCCTTGCAGCTCTCTTCAGCAGCCACCAGCTCCAGTGCAGCTCAAGATGACTACCTCCAGCTCTTCTCCCTCAAAACCCTAGTTCCAAATGCCTACAACCCTACTCCCTACTAGCTAATGGCACCAAAACCTACTACCCTACTACCTAAGCTCCAGCAAAAAGATCACCCACTCCTACTTTATTTTGGTTCCAACTATCCCTTCCATCACCACCCTACATCCACCATCAAAACCCATCTCCACCCTCCATTTTTTCCCTCCAAAATCAATGCCTTCTAGAAGGTATTTTTGGAGGGAAAACTAAGGCACCTCTTCATTTCCCTCCCATTTTTTCCTCCAAAAATATCCAAGTACCCCTTCATTTCCCTCTAAAAAAATACCATAACCACCCCCCCTTCCCATCCTATAAATACCCTACCCTACCACCACAAAATTCCCATCCTCCATTAGTGCAAATTCTACCTTATACCCACCTAAACCTATGGCCAAGGAAGGAGAAGAAAGGAAGAAGATTAAGGGGGCATTCTACCTGCCCCCTTGGTGCCTTCTTCCCTTTCTCTCTTCTCCCTTAAGCCATGCCAAGGAGGAGGACTTCCATCACTTGGAGGATGGCCAGGCATTGGAGGAGGAAGGGTGGTGCACGCCCACCCTTGGTGAGCAAGTGCATGCCCCCTTTGTGGGCTTGCCTTGGAGGACATCATCTTGGAGGAGCTTTTCAAGGAAGGAGAAGGAGTTTCTTTTCAAGTCAAGGAATTACTAGGCTTGGAGCAAGAAGCCCCTCTTCTTCACCATTTTTATCTAGAGGATTTGTGTTTTTATTTTCTTGCATTTTTAAGTAGAGTAGAAGCATTCCCCTATGTGTTTTGTGTAGAACAAGTTTCTATCAATTCAATTTGCCTTCATTTCAATTCTTGTTGCATTTATTTATTTTTTATCTTGATCTAGCACTTTTTCACTCCCTCTCCCTAATTACTCTAGGCGTCCACGTGCCTAGAGTAAGCTTAGGGAGAGGCTTTTCTTATGACCTTAGTAGTAATTTAGTGAATTAGGTGTAGATTGCTTTTTTCGCCAACAATTTTACTAGTGCCTGTTGTTTCAAAATCATAAAAACTACATATTTGAAAATACTAAAAAGAAAGGTGATTTCTATTTTGAAGTAAGAGATTTGATTTTGCAAAAAGTTGCCTCCTTGGACGACTTTAGATACTTCCTTATCTAGGTTTTATAAATTTAAGAGTTGATCAATTTTTGTGCGTTACAATGATAAAACCCTAATCTTACAAACTACGCAAAAATCCGTACAACTGACAAGAACTCCGGCCTGTTGTAATGCCTTTGCATCATCGATTGACTTTATTTTGAACCTGAATCTGTTAATTATATAATCAGAATGATAATGTTTATAACTCAATGGAGCCTCGCATATTACATCAAAGTCATCCACCCAACATGGGTCCTTGTTTTCTTTCATCTGATACACACGCTGCTTAAACCAATTAAGGAACTGCAACTCTTGAATGGCATGAGGTGAAGACTGTTTAAATTCATCAAAAAAAAGATCAACATCGGGAATTTGTTTCAAGATATAGAGGTGAGATAACTGTCGATCCATTAAATCGATCATTCTGTATGCTGTGTGTAGGATAAACCTTCCCCTCATGTCAAAATTTGTTAGTGAATCATCATTTATTTTGTTATATCTCCCATCAAAATTCCTCGCTAGTTGATTAAATCTGTTGTCGACATTGTCCATGTACATAACATAGAAGTTTATGCATTCTTCCAAAAGGTAACCCTCAATGATTGACCCCTCTGGCTTAGCTTTATTTAAACCGTAATCTTTTAGCTTCAGAAATCGCTCGATTGGATACATCTATCTATACTGTACGAGCCTACCAACTCTTGCTTTGTTTGCGAGATGTACCGTTAGATGCACCATGATGTCAAAGAAAGTCGAGGGAAAAATTTGTTCCATTTTGCAGAGTGTAATCACAATTTTATCATTCCAATAGTCTAGACTTTCATAGTTCAAAGTCTTCAAGCAAACGACTTTAAAAAATCGACTCATCTCCATACATGAATCGACCACTGGATGTGGAAACACTCCACGAATAGCTAACGGAAACAAAATCTACATGTAAACATGTGAATCGTGACTTTTCAATCCATTGATCTTCTTCTAAACTTCATT
The DNA here is from genome assembly GCA_037157565.1 of Thalassia testudinum. Lineage (NCBI taxonomy): Eukaryota > Viridiplantae > Streptophyta > Magnoliopsida > Alismatales > Hydrocharitaceae > Thalassia > Thalassia testudinum. Next base: position 996,810 of record JAZHRO010000061.1, read on the forward strand.
CACACAGCGTGAGAGCTATGAAGAAAACCTGTCTGGGATCCGAATTCCTTTAAAAAAAGAGAATATCTTATCCCTCTGCATTTCTTCTCCTTCGGTGACATGTAGCTTAAGACGGATATCTGGTTTCTTCATGTCATTTCTTGATCTTAACATGTCTTTGGGATTATCTATTAAATTCAACACGTCTATGATGTTCATGACATTTTTCTCAATACACATGACATCAAGATTGTGACATATTGTAAGATCTTTCCAATACAGAAGCTCCATGAAGAAGATGCTTTTCTTCTTAAAACCAGAGTTCTTTAATGTTGTCAGATCTTTCCTGAAGAGGCAACCCAGTCGTATGTTAGCAAGCTTTTATAATTTTTCCATTACTTTAGTCCCTGACAGTTGAATGGAATTTGTTGACAACTTATTTCTCGAATTCCTACTGGAATACCGACAAGTTGTATCATTAAATCTATCCTTAAATTGTGCACCTTGCCATCTACGCTCAATTGGAAGAAATCTGCGGTACCCTAAATATCTAAATTTTTTACTTTTAGGTAGACGCAAATGATGTGTATCTTCCATACATACTAGGCAGGCAAACTTCCCTTTCGTACTCCATCCAGAAAGATTCGCATATGTTGGGAAGTCATTAATGGTCCACAGCAAAGCTCCGTACATCTGAAAGAATTCTTTATTCTTTACATCATACGTCTGAACACCGTCATGCCATAATTGTTTCAATTTATCTACTAACGGCTATAAATAGACGTCAAATGCATTTCCTGGTTGCTTAGGGCGTGGGATTAAGAGGGTCAACATCATAAACGAGGATCGCATGCATATCCAGGGAGGTAAGTTGTAAGTAACAATCACAACTGGACATATTGAGTACGACAGATACATTTTCTTAAATGGATTAAACCCGTTGCTTGCAAGTCCCAATCTGACATTACGCGAATACTCTACAAAAGATAAATGTCTGCTGTCGATGTTTTTCCACTCCTCTGAATCAGTTGGATGGCAAATAAGACCATCTCCTGACTTGTTTTTGTGATGCCACCTCATCGACGTTGTAGTCCTACTAAAAAAAATAGTCGTTGCAACCTTGGAATTAACAGAAAGTAACAAAGAACCTTTCGGGCTTGTTTCCTCTCTCCTTTCTATCTTTCCTTACCACATCTTGGACAGGAAGTCAAGCTAGCGTACTCGTTTCCATATAACATGCAGTATTTGAGACATGCGTGAATCTTCTCACAATTCATACTAAGTACGCGGATTTGCTTCTTGGCTTCATACCACAACTCGGCACATCGCTGGGATTATTCAACAACTCCTGTATAAACTAAAGCACCTTCAACATCATTTTTGTTGTAGCTATATTCATAACTTTCATCTGAAATAATCTCAACAGGAAGAACAACCTCGACATGGAACTTATTCTAGGAGCGATAGGCTCCTCTGCTGCCTTCATCGCATTATAAATTGATTACATCTATTAAGTCCTTCCTCATCATTTGTAATATCAGGATTAACCTCTCTCATCTCATGCAGCATCTCATCTATTTGATTACCATCGTCTTCCTCGTCATCGGAATCATCCACTTCCACTATATTCCGTGTGTCATCCTATGTTGGTTCCTCTCCATGTAGTCCACTTCATATAATGCTGCCACCAACCATTATAGATCACATGTTCTAGAACTGTGTTCTTATCCTAGATGAATCCATTGAAATACTTCCTACACGGACAAAATATTTTCTCCAAAAATTCTCCACGTCTGTATTATTTCCTATCTTCATGGAAGGCCCAATCCAGAAATGAGATCACTCCATTCTTCTACTTAGAGTAATCCAAATTTCTTAGACCAATGCAAGACTTGTCCATGATATCTTAAAATTTTATTGCAAACAACCTACAAGTTAGGAGCGAATATGCAGAAAGTATTTGTATTTTAAAAAAGATTTTCACTTGATAGCCCATATTGGAAGATTTGATCACAACGTTACTTGTTACATGCAACTAGTGTGTGAAGAAATTTCGGTAGCATGTCCCCGCACTTCTTCAGTATAGCCTCCAAGACTAACCCTAACTACGTTTCCAATAGCTCCCACTAAAGGGCACTTCAGGAATGAAGTTAAGATTAGTTGGTATACCGAAGAAGTTAGAGAAAATGCTTACGAAATTTCTTTACCTACTAGTTATATGTAACAAGTAATCCTAAGTTGTGATCAAATCTTCAAGGATCCTCCTTAGCTCAAAACTTCTTTAAACTAAGGACGACGACACTTATGACATGTTATAAAGATAACGCATTAACCTGTAAGTGAGGTATACACCCACTTTGCATTGTCCATATAATATGATCATAAGTCTCGAGGGACTAGTATTTTGACATAATTATATCTCTTCTACAACCTGTTACCTAGGGATTAGAATTCCTATTATTTGTCATAAAGTGCTTCTAAATTTGTGTGTGTGTGGTACTAAGAGTTGATAATAAAAAATTTAACTTCTGAATTAAATTGTTATATGTAAATTTTATGCAGAAAAAACCAAAACCCTAATCATTAAACCCTAACCTCAAAATCCAAAAGCCAATGCCAAACTAAACCCGAAACCCTAAATCGAAAAAATAAATCAAAAGTCGTAATCCTAAAAAACCTAAATTAAAAACCCTAACTCCTAAACCTAAACCCAAATTTAAATTGAATTTCACTTTTCAATATTTTGACACAATTATATTCCTCCCACAACCTATTACCTTGGGATTAGAATTTCTATTATTTGTTATGAAGTGCTTCTAAATTTGTGCAAGTGTGTGTGGTACTAAGAGCTGACAATAAAAAATTTAACTTTTGCATTAAATTGTTAGATGTAAATTTTATGTGCAAAAAGCCTAAACCCTAATCATTAAACCCTAACCTCAAAATCAAAAATCCAATGCCAAACTAAACTCGAAACTCTAAATCAAAAACATAAATAAAAAATCGTAATCCTAAAAATCCTAAATAAAAACCCTAACTGCTAAACCTAAACCCAAATTTAAATTGAATTTCAATTTTCAATTAAATTTATATAACTAAACTTCATAAAGAAACCTAAATCACAACCCTTAAAGTCTAAACGCTAAACTGTAAATTTTAAACTCAAACCCTAAACACTAAACCCTAAATTTAAAACCTAAACTAGAAAACCAAGACCCTAAACTCAAAATCCAAAACCCTAAACTCTAAACTCAAAACCTTAAGTCTAATATCCTAAACAATACACACAAAACCCTAAATCCAAAACTCTAAACCCAACAACCTAAATTCAAAACCCTAAACTCTAAACACTAAATCTTAAATCAAAAAACCTAAGCTCCATACCCTAAAACATTAACTTCAAATCTAATACCCTAAATCCAAAATAGAAAACCATTAATTCTAAAATCAAAACTTTAAAACCTAAATCCAAAACCTATAACCTTAAAACCTAAACCACAAACCTAACACTATAACTCTGCCAAAAAATTTTCGATAGAGTTTCCCCTATAATATTAGACATTCACATTTCCTGTAAAAAATAGAATAAATCATTCACATGTGGGCACACTTCACATGTAACACAATAAATTCAATCTTCACATGTTGTCCCTAAATTGTTTGCATTAAAATTTGTCCCCAATTGTTTGCATCAAATTTTAGACGGGTGCACATTTTCAGGGGACGGTCGGTGATGGTCTCTTAAATAGCCATCGCTGATCGCCAATTATTTCACCTATGGCACACAAAAACCTGCCCCCCCAATCGTCAATGGCGATGGTTATAAAAAAGATCGTCGTCGATCGCTAATTATTTCATCTATGATGTGGACTACTCAATGGTCATTAGTGACAGTTATATAGAAAACTATCCCTAAATCTTACTCCTCCTCATGGTTGGTTGAGGGGAGGAAGGAGGGGTCTTTTGGCAATGGTTATTTATATAACCATTCCCAAAACCAACAAATGGCTACGACTCTCAAACCATCGCCAAACAACCGTTGCAAATCGCCCCTTTTCTAGTAGTGTGAGTATCAAGTACACACACAGCTGAATTGTACATGTATACACATTGATACATATACCATACATACGTATATACATGCTTATATATATACCTACATGTTGGAACCTTGTTCCACATCTTGTTTTGGTATTAACAAAATTATTATGGATTAATGTTTGCAATTGAGTTCTTTTCAGAATTAGGTCACGATCAAGGCAAACAGGAAGTGATGGAGGCATGATGATGAGAAAGAGAAGATGATGACAAGGAGGAGGCAAGATGACAAGGATGAGTAGAGGAGAAGAAGATCATCTTCGACCTTTAGTTTTGTAGTTTAGGTTTTTTTTTTGTATGCCTCTTAACAAAGAATATAACTTAGATCGTAAAAATAATTAGGGATAAATTAGGATTAATATTGCGATCATTTTCAAAGAACGTAATTGATTAATTCTCTTAAAAAAGGTACTTGTTAACCCACAAGTACCGGTACTAAAGTTTAGTATCGGTACATGTGAGTTATAGGTTTGGGTTTTTTTAAAGAAACAAACCTGTACCCCGCGAGTACCGGTACTCATGATCAGTACCGGTACTCATGATTAGTATCGGTACAAGTGGGTTACAGATTTGTATTAAAAGTTTGAAACCAAAATCTAGAAGCAATGAGTATCGGTACTCATACTTTAGTTTCGGTACCAACTATTGACTCAAAATAGAATGGTTGGAATATTTATTTTGTCAATGTGAACGTTGGGAATTAAATCCCAATGTCTAGGAGTCATATCCCTGAGGTCCTAAACTCTATAAAATGAGTCTTGGACTCTTTATTTGCACATAAGATATACAAGAGACACAAGAGAAAATTCTAGAGCATATAATTCATATTTTCCACCACATATTCAGGAGAAGAAATCGTGTTTGCCATTTTCCAATCGTGCTATGGGTTTACAAACACATTGACATATTTTGTCCACGCAATTCAACACGATTCGCATCCTTCTTAGGTTCTCAAACTGGTATTATCTTATATCTATATTTGTTGAGAGGCTTAGGTCTTAGTTGTAACATCTTTTTTGTCTTACACCTGTATTTTATTTATTCTTGAGAATTTGCTTGTTGGGTTGTAACAAACCTGTTTTCTTGTACTTGGGTTGAGGTAACCCGTTAATTACCTTGGTTTAGTAAATTGATTCTCTCGGGGTTGAGGGAATCAAGTTAAAAACCCTAAGCTGGGAGGCTTAGGTAGTGGAATACCCAAGTGAGTGGGGAACCACTATACATTTTGTGTCCTTTGTGGTTTGAATTGATCGTGCAAATCTTTCTTGTTATTACTAATATTGTGCTTGAGTGTTTGTGTGCATAGCCAAATTCTATCTTTAGATCCTACACTACATACCATACACATACACATATAACGCACTACCTTATACAACAAAACAAAAGAAACCATGCAACCACAGTGATCAAGACCCTTACAATAGGAATCTCAACTCAAACACAATCACAGCAAAATAACTTAAGAAGTTGGTAACCCAGTTCCACCTGGAAAGGTGTACGTCTAAGGGGAGATAGGTACTCCTGAATTCCATTAGCTTTTGGTGAATAGTTAAGAAAAACTCTAACTCTTTCTTCTCTTTGATTGTGTAAAAAACAAAAGCTAGTTCAACCTAGGTATTTATAGAGTGCACTAACTCTGATTGTGGGTCTCGTGGAATTTCCCACGATCCCACAATCTAGCCATTAATGGAATTCAATTTAGTAATCGTTAAATGGCTACTAACATAAATATCGGCGCAATGGACATGCGTTTCAACTTCAATCAATAGAACCCATTTACAAGTTATCGGATCGTTAAGTGCACCAATTCGCTGGATTGGGTTGGATTTGATGGGATATCGAGCCAACCGAATCCTTTGGGATGTGTTCGATTGGATTCGTCGGAATGCCAAACAATTGAGTCTACCAATATGTCGGGTGACCAGATCTGCTAGGATGCTGGGTAGCTGGATCTTCTAGGATGTCACGTAGTCGGATCCACCAATATACTGAAGATTACGAAGATGATTTTTCTTCCCTTATCAGTTGCCCCTACTCTCTTTGCTAATTTAGGCGGCAAAGAGAGTAGTAACCTTAAGAAATAAACTTCGTGCATATGGTGCCCCCCAACGATATGCTGGCTAATTTTTTAGCAAGCTGATCATTTGTAGGTTGTATAGAGTTTGTAAGTGTTTGGGCAGTCAAGTTATCGCTTATGGACAATATTAGGCATATTGTCACTTGTTTTGTACGATAAATAGGCATGTCGCCACCTGATTTTCCTACCAGCTTTAGGAAGCCAAGATCCTGAGTATTTATAAGGTATGATGTAAGCATCGTCTTTTGCGAGTGATGGCCAGTCACTACAAGGTTAAGTTTGTCACTTTGCATGGACAAGACTACCATTAATTGCCATAATGATGAAAAATTCATGCCCCAATAATTGGAATAGGTTACTAGATTTCCGCCGTTGTCAAATCAAGATGTAATGATTATGTGCGCAGGGGCATTAATTACCATACGATACAGTGAGATTTATGAAATTTGAAATCCGTGCTCGAGGGTTATAAATAAGAGGTGGTTGGTGGAGTAAATGCCTCCGTCGTCTTTAATGTGATAGAATCTTTAGCAACGCTCAAGTCAGCCAAACAGCTAGATCTACCAATATGCCAGGTGATTAAATCTACTAGGATGCTGGGTAGCCGGATCTGCTAGGATGCCAGGTAGTCGGATCTGTTAATGTACCAAAGTTTATGAGGAGGATTTTTCTTCTCTCATCACACAGTCACCACCACTCTCTCTTTCCTTTTCCTTTCCCTGTATCCACTCATGTTAACACACACAATGCTAACCACAACGGCCACAACATATTCATACATACATACATACACACACATATATTTCCAAAATATAGGAGCCGATTTTATTCATCCCTCACTCCCTGGAGGCTTTTAAAAAAAAGGTAGGGGAACTAGACCAAAACCTTCCAATTTCAGCAAAAAGAAGGAACCATGACTCATGGTCTAGTATAAAACAACATTAACCTAATAATCTAAATACTGGATACCACTGAGGAGAAGCAAAAGTAGGATTCAAATGATATATGGCATTTGAATTTTGTCCATCCTGATTATGCCATTGAGCTTGTGGGGAAGCTAAGACGAGGAATAAAAAATGCACCAATATGGAAAACACAATCCAACAAGCCGACGAGAGAGAGCATTAGCCATGGGATTAATATACTCGAAGGATTTAATTCTAGCTTCATGGTCCTTCATAGCAAGGAAGTCATACTCTGCAATCCAAGGGACTGCAAGTTTTCCTTTCCACCAGTAATACATCATTGTGGAGTCCATTTCTACCTACAATGATGAAGTAGAGACAATAGGAAAGGATAGAAAATGGATAGCAATCTTAAGCATACAGACCTCAGAATTTGTCACACAAGTACGGAAACATGCGTTGCAATGTGTTTTGCAATGAAAGCTCAGAATCAACCGGTTGAAAAGTAAGTAAACCACAATGCACTAATTGGAAATGATTTTCAATCGGTTGAAAATCAAAATACATCGGTTAAAAATCAAAACAGACCGGTTGAAAATCAAAACACACCAGTTGAAAATGAAAATACATCGATGTGTTTTGACTTTCTATTGGTGGGAAATGGTTTTTGTGTTTTGACTTTCTATTGGTGGTAAATGATTTTTCACTTGGTTTTCACCTATGGGGAGTGGTTTTTCACTTAGAAAGTGATTTTTCATCTATGGAATGTAATTTCCACTGGTGAAAAACTAAAATATATCAGTTGAAACCACTACTCTCACTTTATACATTTAAAAACATGTTGCAATGTGCATTTGTTTACTTTTTCAGCCAGAATAGTAGTCCCCTCTGAGCTCACCTCAGGAGGGTTCTTTTCCGAAGAAACTTCTCCGAACTCCACACCACTCCACAAGTTGGTGTGATCTTGTCTTTTCCCCTGAGGAGCAATTATTGTGTGGAGGATCCTTGTAGCTCAGCCCAACCAATCCATTTAGCAACTCTAGCATGCATTAACTATTCATCTCCTTAGTTACATTTACTGCATTTCTATCCTAGACTTTTCTATCATTCTTCCCACCCCACTCCAACCTTCTCTTACATTTACTCCATCCAATCTAAACCTAACATTCTTTGTGTTTGCAGTTAGAATGCCTACATATTTAACTTGATAGACAGCTTCTACCTAAAGTGCTCATGGAACCTATGGAAGAGGAGCTCATTGCCAAGCTACAACAACTAGCCATTGAAGGTGAACTGTCAAAGCCATCTTTCTCCTTAACAGAAGTTGACTAGACAGATCCCAAGTTCTAGGAACGATGTTTATATTTTAAAGTAATCAGCCAAAGAGTTACCAAGTCCAGAGGATTATTTGAAATGCTACAAAAAGTATGGTGGTTCTCTGTTCCCCCAGTCCTCCAAGAAACTGAAGTAGATTGTAGTTTGGCAATCTGCAAATCAAAAGAAGATGTAGAGTTGATATGGAGCAGGGTCCCATGGCACTTTGAGGGGAACCTAATTGCTATTGAAAAAGCTAAACCCAATGGAGCCCGATCTGATTATAAGTTTCAATACAATGCTTTTTGGGTTCACATCCATGACATCCCCCCTGAATATTATAACAAGCAAGCCATACTCAAAGTTGCATTATCCATCGGAGAAGTTGTTGATATAGACCACGTGTTAAGCAAGAGCAGAACTAATAGTGTAACAGTGAAGATCATGGTTGACATAACGAGCCCTTTTCCCAAAATTGTAGAGGGTAATTTCCCGAAGGTATTAAGTTTGAGTAACCATTGAAATATGCAGGACTCCCTAAATTCTGTCACTTCTGCGGCAAAATGGGGCATGTTTATAATTGGTGCAGCAAAATCATTTCAATTAAGTAGCTTATAGCCGAAGAAGTAGAGGAGAAGAAAAAATGGTTAGAAGATGTGTTCCTATTACCCAAATACAATGACACAATCGATGCCCTTATATGACTGACCAGAGGAGCGGAGGAGCATTCAAACAATAGATCAACACCTTCATTCGGCCAGAGAGGGGGAGCTAGGCTCGCCAGAGAAGGTCAAGCTCATAATCCAAGAAAGCTACCACGCATTAATAGGCTTGCTTCCAGCTCTCTATTCGATGAAGGAAGGAAATCTCCTCTCGTTAGGTCAATCTTTCTATTTCAAGCTCTTCCCACAAAAAAAACCCTCCCTCACACTCCCCAACCAAAAATCCTATCCATATTAAACCTTTACACAACTCCGAACAACCTAACATAGCCAGCTTCACAACCTTAAGCACAGACACAATGCCTAACATAACCACCAATATAAACTTTGATATTTTCCCTCTGCATAATGATGGAACAAACAACAACATGCAAATTATACCTTTAGGTCCTGTTTGGTTACCAGGTTAGGGAGATAATCCGACACCTAACTCGATTGAGATTAACCCAATGTGAAGCATATGCACTGGTGCAAGTTTAACTCATGGAGGTCGCAGTATAAAGATAACCCGTTAGGTTTATTCCTCTAGATGCAGAGAAAACCCATGGTTGTTGGTCTTCTCCTTGCCATCGCGGGGTTAGAGCTTTGCTCCTCCTTACCTTGTCGGCAAAAGCCCTCCTCAAAGTTATGTTTTGCTGCATGCCTTGAAGCCAGTATGACGGTCGAAGATCTTTGTCGGAGGCGATGATATTGAGGTTTTTTGTGCTATTATTTCTTCATAGATTTGGTGTTGTATTTTTTTGATTAGGGTTTATGCAATTGAGATGGCGATTTGGTTTTCGATATTTCGAATCGTTCTGGAGATTAGGGTTTATGGATTTGTTGGTTGTTGATGGCATCGCCATCATCCTCTATATCTAGCTTAATTTAGCTAAGTTCTAAGGTTAAGTTCATGTATTTAATCTATAAAAGGGTATAACTCAATCAGGACTGAAGAGAGAGGAATTAATGAAAATAGGGGTTAATTATGTAATTTTCACGAATAATTATAAATGCAAAATAGCTGGAGGGAAAACTTATGATGAATCAAAGGTCAATTGAGCTTAAATTTCCTTAAAGTGGGTTGGTATTGAGTAATTCAGGATTTACATTCAAATTGAATGTTAAGTCTTAATTAAAAATCCTAATGTTAATCTAACTTCATTGAAAGCGGTTCCAATGGAAATAAATGTCATCTAAATCCTCTAAAAATCCTATGAACATATTCTATGAGGATTAGAATAGTCAATTTAACAATCAGAACCCGTTTTGACCTTAAATAGAAACGTAGGTAGGTATTTGGCACATTTTGGGTCAAATCGTAAGTTGACCATGAAAAATTCATAAAAACACCAAATTTAAGTCAAAATTAAATTTCTTATATCCAAATTAGGTTACCATAAAAATTTAGGCTCGTTTAGACTTCATCTTGAGAAAGTTTGCAATTTAGCCCTTAATTCTCATTTTCTTTGCAAATACCCCCTTAACTTTTGATTTCCTTGCAATTACCCCCCTTCCAGCAGCACCTCACCTTTCACCTCCGCATCCTCTGGCCACGAACTCTGGTGAATTGTTGCATGCAACAATCGGCCCTCTCCTCGCGTGCCGAGGAGCTATTAAGATTCACCGAGGTCCTGCGAATCTCGTCATCGAGTCGTTGCACATCCCTACCCCCTCCTCCTTCCCGACATCGTTGAAGACAATCCCATTGGAGCTCCTCAACTTCCTTCGTCCACTGCTCTATTGTGCAATTGATAGAGGGCTTCTTCTTCCTTTGTCACTGCCGTGCTTCCCATCAAAGAACGAGCTCTCCTACCCAACTCCTCGCTTCAATTAGCCTCATCGCCCTCTTCTTTCTCGCATTCAATGGGAACGTTGGCTGGCCTCCTCGTCCTCCTCATAGTCTCTTAGGTAGATTTTCTTCCTCCCCTTACTCCATATATTAGAGTAGGCATAGTAGACTTGAGTTTTGACTTCCCGTTCTCCCTCCTTGCCACCTTCTTCTACGTCTCTGTTCACGTCTGGCCACCACATTGGCCACCCTCCAACGAGCACGCCTCGTGACTCCATCCACTGTCTCCACTCACCACCACTTGCCAACCACCCTACAAGCTCTACCTCGATGATAGGAACAAAAGCCTTCTATCAACTGAGGGATTTGAGCCTCGCCAACCTCCACCGAACAAACCCATCAACTGTCGCCTTTGTCGCTTCTGCCAGCCACCTTTGGTCCTCGCACCAATCCAACCACGCCATCACCTTCAACAAGCCAAGGCGGAGCTTCTTGACCCATTGGTTGAGAGCTACTACGCCCTCGCTCGTCGCTTGATCTCACCGGGGAGCCATCCACATCATCAACCGCCACCATCATCGCCCTCTCTGTTTGACCATCAAGAGCCACCACCGGATCAGCAAGCAACCGATGACCATCTCAGCCTATGAGAGTCTCACCCAATAGCTGGATCTCGTCATCAACTTCCACGAATGCAAACTTCATAGAGTTTCCATGAATGCAAGCTTGCTGGAAAACGAAGAAGAGAGGAAGTTGCTCACAAGGACGTGGATGCAAATGAAAAATATTCCAGGGGCCCTTCCTTGCAAGCTTCCATGGACACATGCGATAAAAAAATAATATTTTCCAGAACTTATTTGTTATTTGTGTTGAGAAGTTATTTCTACATGAATTTTATTGTAATATTTTATTTAAACAAATCAATTACTCAATGCTTAATTGCATTAATTTTTATTACCTTTATTTGAGAATTTAGAGTAACTTCTAATCATTACGAGCAATCGCATAATTAATTTTTGAACTAGAACAGCTGGATTTAAAAGATCAACTAATTGTGTCTAATTCCTGAATCAAATTTTGCAAAATTTGAATAGTGGTATTCACACACTTTTTGCTCATAGGAAATGACCTCAGAGTACACTATTTTGCGAGAATATAAATTTAAATGTTAATCTCGCTTTAATCAACTGTACTACAACACGAAATGATTTTTAAATATGATCGAAGCGAGTTAAGAGTTGTCGTGCTTGTTCTTTTATTAGGGTTTGTAGGTCATGCATGCTATGTTGGAAATGTGGTTTCCAGTTAGGATTTTGGAAGTAGGGATTTTGGAGGATTGATGTTTCCATTTAGGATTTCGAAAGTAGGGATTTTGGAGGATTGATGTTTCTAGTTAGGATTTCGAAAGTAGGGTCAATCTGCTGATGGAAATAATTGCTACTTTAAACTTTCATGGCAAGGGACAATCTACCAGTGATACTTACAATTAGGCCACTTAACAATTGAGAAATCTACATAATATCTTTCCCTAAACCTTGTAATTTCTGGTAATTTCTATCCTATAGTTACCGGTTGCCAATTTCTTCTATATGCTTCACGTATAAAATTGTACAAGTTATTTTAGATCATGTGCTTATGTTCTGAAATGAATTTCATTACAGTAATATGGCGTTGATAATTGAATAACACCTAGTTTGCCATTCCATCTATGTGTGAATATCCCTTTTACTCTATGTTGGTGCTAGAGCACCGCGATCGTTTGTTTTGATGATAACAAAACATGTGTCATTTAACATTTGCACTTGGAGTATTAGATTTCGAGCAAATTGCAAATGGAGACGTGATTAGACGGAGTTCGAGCTCGCATCCAGGACGGATTGGAGGAGCTTGATTGAGAACAGAGGAGATTCCCGAGGAGTGATAGATTGAAGATGGAAGGACAAAAAGAATAGGAGAGAATTCTGTTTATTTCTTTCATGCACTTTTGTCTTTATTTCCTTACTCTTTTTGTTCCTTAGAACATCATGTTAAAGAGCCTCAAAGTACCCTAACAGTAGTCCTAGGAACACTTGCTCAACCCTAGGATACTTAGGTTTTCTGTAGAGAACTTAGAAAACCAATATAGGGTTCAAACAGCCTTTTCAGACGTCTAATCCTAAAATCAGACGTCTGATAATGAGTTGAAGACGTCTGACTGTTGACTTAGACGTCCGATAACATTTAGGCTGAACTTATTTAGTTTTGTCTGATAAATTCAAACGTCCAGACCTTAGACCAGACATCTTAGAAGACGTCTGATGATTTTGCCAGACGTCCATTCAGTGGACCGTTGGCTCGCTTAACAAACACTGAAGAATATGACTGTTAGAGCCTTATTAGACGTCCGTAAGTGTTTCCATACGTCTGATAAATGACCGTTTTGCCTCGGCTGACCCAAAATCTCTTTTTAGAGATCTTATAGCTGTTGCAATCTCTTTGAAATCCATTCTAGCAGGAAAAGTAGATTTCCAGATGTCCATACATATTTCCAGACGTTCTGTATGTCGTCTGATGGACTTACACTAGAACCCTGTTTAGATCTGATTCAAGTCAGGAAGAAACCCGCCTAAAATCAGACATCTGACTTTGTTCCCAAACGTCTTAAATTGGTTTTCCAGACGTCTGATGCCAGGATCAGATGTCTGATAACCCTGTCAATGCAATGATTGTTCTTGATTTCGGGCTGATTCTCTTGGCCTTTGCACCCAACGGCTATGGAATCTTTCTAAAGCCTTCCAAAGCCTTCCTAAGGCCTCTATAAATAGAGGAGAACCTCTTACACACAACACACACCAAGTAATACATTTTCACAACATTTTGTGTCTCTTGATCCTAAGAAGCAAGCTCTTGCTCTCCAAGCTCCAGTTCTTCATCTAGAGAGCATCAAGCATTTGCGCACCTGCTCTCCCGCCGTAGTTCACGAGAGCGACGTTGCGCCGTCGTGTAGCTCACGCACCTGCGTCATCGATTCGACGCACTTCCATCAAAGGGGAGTTTCCTAATTCCTATAGAAGCTAGGTTTAAATCTTTGTTGGCTCTATAGGACTATATTTGTTATTTTACTTTGTTATTTGGTTGGGTATTCGCTTTGCGAATTCCAGTCTCCTTCGTGGGACAAAATCCTTCTTGTGAAGAGAAGGGTTTGAGGTACGCTACCCTCATATAAAGTAGCGTGGTTGTAATTGAGGTTGAATCACCCTCGTTTAAGTGATTCGTTTAGTGGATTTGATCAACTTGGTTGATCGGAAAATCCTAACTCGAGAGGGTTAGGTGGTGGTTTTCACCCGGTTTGGGTTTCTACTTAAAAATCTTTGTGTACTTTGTGTGATTGTTTATTTTGCGAGATTGATATATTTTCAATTCCGCATTTTTTACGTCACGCTGATCTCACCCCCTCCAAGTAGGGAATTACACTCTATTCAATAATAAAGCAATTTTTCCTTATGATGCCTATGCATAAGTGATGTGAAATTATTCTTATCAGATTATGATTTACTATAGTATCTTTCATCTATGGTTATAACAAGAGATTAGATTGTAAGCTTAACCCAAGTGTACAAAAATGTATAAATCTCTTTCATGTATCAATTCCTTACCCTATCAAAGTACTGAGTTAAAGATTTACTGGAATTACCCTTAAGCTACGTTACTATTTTTCCACTCACTCCATAGTTATTTTCAATTTATATTACAGTAACCGACAATCCAACTGATACTTGCAAATTTAACTTCTTCACCAATGCAAATGGCCTGCAGTTTGCTGTAGAAGACTTCACTTCTTGACATTGTTTCATGTCAATGCAACATACAACAATGTTCACAAAAGCTAAGTTATCCATTGTGTTGATCATTTTCAATTACAATTCATTGGTGCTAAAAGTAATTCTAATACTAATTGTTGATAGGTGTAGCACACTATCAATAGAATGGACCCCAACTACTTCAAAATTACTTCTCTTACCTGGGTAGAAATTGCTACTTGCAATCAACAACTGTAAGGAAGACTACAATCCTAACATTCATTTCAAAGCAACTGCAATTATCTCATCTCTTCTACGGTGCCGGCCAGCACATAGTTGCGGATCTCTTATGTTCAGTTTTTGATGGCATCATCATCATCCTCTATAACTAACTTAATCTGGCTAAGTTCTAAGGTTAAATTCACTTAATTAATGCATTAAAGGGTATAACTCAATCAGGGTTGAAAAGAGGGGAATTAATAGAAAAAGGGGTTAATTCTGTAATTTTCACGAACAGTTATAAATGTAAAATAGTTGGAGGGTAAAAATATTCTTAATTAAATGTCAATTGAGCTTAAATATCTTAAAAATGGGTTGGTATTGAGTAATTCAGAATTAACATTCAAATTAAATGTTTAATTCTAATAAAAAACCCTAAATTCATCCCCACTTCAATTAAAATAGTTTCAATGGAATTAAATGTAATATAAAACTTATAAAAATTAATTAAAAATATTTTATAATATTTTTCATATTCAATTTGACGATTGGAATTCGTTTTGACCAAAAACAGAATCATAGACGGGTATTTGGTATATTTTGGATCTAAATGTAAATTTACCATGCAAACGATATCAAAACCCAAAATTGAAGTCATCATCAACTTCCTTATGTCTAAATTAAGCTACCATAAAAATTTGGATTCATTTGGACTTCATGTTGGTCAACTTTGCATTTTGGTCATAAATTCCTGATTTTCTTACAAATGCCCCCTTAACTTTCAATTTTCTTGCAAAATAGTCCCCGCCAGCACCTTCACCACCTTCCACCTCCGACTACTCCGGCCACGCGCCGGCGTCCACGCCTCGCCTCTCCACGCCACTTCCTGCCTCGCCAACCACCTATAAAGCTCCACCACATCATCCTGAGAAAAAGCCCTCTCCCAATCTGGGCTTCCAATGCCTCGACACCCGCACCAAACACCCACGTCCGCCGGCGTCTTCTCTGCATCCGGTGGCCCTCCTCCGATTTCGAACTGCCAATCCAACTACGCTACCACCTTCAGCGAACTACGACGGAGCTTCCTGACTCCTTGGACCTGAGTTTCAACGCCTCTCCATTGCGGCCGATCAACCCACGCCGGTGCTTCTCCGGCCTCGTCGCAGTGCCACCTCCAGCCATCCGCATGCTCCCAAGCTTAGCGAGAAGCTACGTGGAGGCATGCGAAGCGATCAGCGACCGTCAAAGAGGAGTTTCGCACACTAAGAAGCTTCCTCGACCTTCATTCGAGCCGCCAACTTCCTTCGCCGTTTCCCCCTTTTTCCACCTCTCCAACCAAAGATCTGAGGCCTCCATCAACTAGGTCCTCCTCCAACAATCGCCCTTGGCCGGAGCCGTGCGATCGCAGCGGCATGATTCCGACCATGTTCCGACGAGACTCGCCGGCGAACACAAAGGTGAAGAAGAGTTCCTGCTCCCAGCACGTAGGGACTGGATTGAGAAAGAAGTAAAGTTGGCAGGGACCAACTTGAAAGAAGGTAGGGACCTGCATGCAATTTTATTGGATACATTTGCAAGCTATTAGGAACTAAAACGTAAGATAAGATCTACTTGCAAGTGTTGTTTCAAAAATCAGATTTGATTGATTTACGATTAATTTTACTTCTGAATGTCTCGTGGTTTATTTACATCATTGTATTCAAATAATATTCTATGGATTAGTTAGAATTCAGTTTATTAATGATTGATTATTTTAAGTATTAAATGGTTGAGATGCAATTACATTTTAACTTGGAATAAATTGTCGACTGTCATAACTTGATCAAGAGCTATTGGTAATATTTTTCTAGAGCTTTGAATGCATTGACTTATTTAAACATCATTATTGATCACTCTCTTGAATTAAGCATTAATGACTGATTTTCTTCGCATTTGATTTTATCTTGAATATTATAATTACGATTGCCTACAAGATAATGAAAGTTGCACAATATTTGCTCCTAGAGACGATATTGGAATTCACTATTTTTCGAGTTATAAATTTTAAATGTGTGATTCGCCTTAATCAACTATACTATGATGCGAGTTTTTAAAATACGATCTAGGTGACTCAACAGTTCTACTCAATTGTTGGTGTTGTGTCATGGAGTTCTTATTCAACATGCTTAACTCCATGCTCCGTACTTGCCATTGAAGTCGAGCTTATATAACATTTGCCTCCTCTATTTAATGTATTATAAACAATGTTATTATATCACCTTTATGTACAAGAATTACGACTGTGTTGCAAGATTAATAAAAATTTCACTTTGGTATTACATTGCCTTCTCATGTTGCTATCTACTTAATTTATCAAGATATGCCACACACAATTCGATGATTTCTCTGACAAAAGGCAACGAATCCAAATCAAAATATCTCCTTCTCAACATTATTGTATTGAAATGACCTCATGATTCAGAGTTAATTGTTGAAAAATACTTATATAAATAAAAAAGTTAAGATTTGAAGTTTACATCTCCTAAACCGTCCATGACCCTTTAACAAAGGACGTGCATTCAGACTTTTTAAAAGATTTCCATACTTTCGTTGTATGTCATATGTTCATGTTCTAAAATTTTCCTTTCATTATTACGCATATTTCTTCCAAATGATATTACGCATTGCTGGTACAAAATTATAATTTACCAAGCACAACAACTACAACCTCAAATCCCATATTAGTAAGGACAATTTAGTCATTTCTTATTATTATTTAACCTACCTAAACTATCAACTTCACAACTTATTCCATCAACTTACTCCACTAACCAAACATTACTCTACTTTATTTCATCACTTATTTTGCTAACCAAACAACCTAATCGAAATGATTTTACTTTATTCTTTTACTTATTTCACTAACCAATCAAATACTAAAATCCACTGAACCGATCATTTATTCTACTCCTTTAACTTATTCTATAAACTTATTTCATTTAGGAAATGAGGCCTTGGAATATCAGAAGGAAAAAATCCCAATGCAACAACCTTTACAACCGGACCCAATGGAAAATATCACAAAAGCACAAGTCACACAAAATGACCATAACCTTGCCAAAGCCCCATTAAATTCAATTACCACTGATAACATACCCAAAATTAATCTCAATCCTAATGATTTAGGCAACCCTCACCACCAAAAACAGCCCAACACCCATCCCCCTAGCATAAACTCAAGCTATGGCGGAACCAAAACAAACCCAAACTATGGTGGAATAAAAACAAATCCAACCCCCTCTTCACCAATGCCCAGCCCCACCACGAGGCAAGCGACCTTTCTAACAATCCCACTGTCAAAAGATACACCCCACCCTGAGGACCCCTTATTGGAACAAGCAGATGGTGGCCTAAGCCCACCACTACCAGAATTTCAAATCAATCCCTCACCCGGTATGAGAAAATTACCCAAGTCAAAAAAAGCTCAGGCTAGAAGAATTCAAAAAAAGATTGCAGATGAATTAATCTAGTCAGCTATTAAGAGGTTGTTGATCCTATGATCATTAATGAGGAACCAATCTATAAGAAGAGCAAGCGAAAATGCCCAGATTTTTCTACTGCTGATGGGAAGCAAGGCATCATGCTTGAAGGGGCTATGGCAGCTAACCCCCAACAACTGCAAGGGGTCCAGTGAGTCTCCTTTCATGGAATTGATCCCCTCAGTTTGTCATCTAAATAATCTCCTCAAATCAAGCAAACCAAATATTCTCTTTATTTTCGAAACACACTGTTAGAATAAGCACTATAGCAAGTTGGAGAGGAAATTTCATCTGTATAAATGGCTTTGGCAAGAGGCAAAAGGAAAATCAGGGAGCATTGCATTATTAGTTGACCATGATGTCGATTGCAGACCTATATACATGGATAACAATTTCTTGCTTATGGAAATATCTAGATTGGGAGGAATGCCTTGGTCACTGCTATGTGTTTATGGCACACCTATTAAAGGGAAGAAAAACCACTTCTGGCATAGAATGATAGAAATTGCAAAAGGAGAGAGCAACTTGTTAGTTGTTGGGGATTTTAACACCCTACTGAAAAACTGTGACAAGGAAGGAGGACTACATTGTCAGTCATGGGAATTGACTTATCTCTGCACCTTTATTGCTGGTCTCAGTTTGATGGATTTGGGGTTTGCAGGGCCTGCAAACACTTGGTCGAGCAAAGATGTCGGAATCTGATTAGAGAACGTTTGGATAGAGCTTTTGCCTCTGGGGAATGGAGTTGGAATTACCCTCAGGTAGGTGTGCTGCATTTACCTGCGATAGGCAGCGACCATGCGCCTATTCTGATAAAGCTTTGTGGGAAAAAAACCAAAAGAGCGATCCCTTCGAGATTTGAGCAGTGGTGGATTGAGGAGCCATCATGTGCTCAAGTAATTACCAAGGTGTAGGAATTAACGAAATTGGCAGCCAAGGACATTAAAGACTGGAGGGAGCAAAAAAACAATATTGAGGGGAAGATTATGAAGATTCAGGGAACTGATCAGACAGAGGAAATGGTGCGTGAAGAATGCAAGCTTCAAAAAGATTACAATCAGGTGCTGCTGAAGGAAGAAATTTTCTACCATTTGTATGCACTTAATAGGAGGAGGAAAAATCGAATTTCATGGCTGAAAATGGAGGATGGTAGATATTCTGGGAAGGAAGACGAAATCAAAGATTGCTTTGTGAAACATTCACTTTTCTCTTTGGCAGTAGCAAGAAAGGGGAGGAGACTCCCAACGTTTTTGAGGAAGGGGACCATTTAAACAGGGATGAAGCTGTCTTTGCAGCCAGCATTTCTGATGACAATGAAGTGCAAGATTCTCTTTTCATCCTGAAACCTTGCAAATGCCCTGGCTCGAATGGATTTCAGGCCATTTTCTTTCAGAAAATTGGAATGTATTGGGACCCGATATTGTCAGTATGGTACAAAATGCTTTTGTTGCTGGCTCCTTCCCACTGGAATTAAATGATACCTTCATTGCATTGATTCCAAAATGTAGAAACTCTGAGTAGCCCAGAGATTTCAGACCAACTAGCCTTACCAACACCTTATACAAAGTCATCTCCAAGCCTATTGTAGCAAGAGTGAAAAAAGCCTTGACAAGAATAATCTCACCAAATCAAAGCACCTTCTTGAAGGGTAGACAGATTTCTGACAATATCATAGCAGCAAGGGCAATCCTTCATTCCATGAGCACTAGAAACACCAAAAGGAAGTACATGGCTATCAAGTTAGTTATGGAAAAGGCGTTTGACATAATAGAATGGAGGATTGTCTTAGACCTTTTATCTCATTTAAAATTCCCCCCAGATCTTATAGCCCTGATCTGTTTTTGCATTAGCACATGCAAATTGGCTGTTCTTGTTAATGGATCCCCCTCCACCACAATTATTCTAAAACGAGGGATAAGGCAAGGTTTCCTACCCTCCCCTTTTCTATTCATACTTTTCTCTGAATTCTTGTTTAGGCTTCTTGTTAAATCACAATTTGCAGGGTGTCTGACTGGATATAAGGTTACCAAAAGAGCAACACCTATCACGCATTTAATGTCTGCAGATGACACCATTGTTTTTGGAAGGGCAGATCCACTGGAAGCTCTTAAAATCATCAAGCTAATAAATTCCTATGCTGAATTCTCGGGTCAAAAGGTGAACCTTTTGAAATCTAAAGTCTGCTTCAGTAAGGGGATGGCACACCACAACAAACCTCTCATCATGGAAGTGTTGGGCATTTTTAGAGAATTTGAAGATGAATTCTATTTGGGGTTCCCTATCAATGATGGGAGAGCTCAAAAAACACTCCATTAGCACATCCTCAGCAAGTTTAAAGAAAAATTAAACGGGTGGAAAAGTAGAGCCCTTTCGCAAGCTGGGCGGTTAGTGCTCATCACGTCCTCTTTAAGCTTCACTCCCTGTACACCTCATGTCTGTCACACCACTTCCATTGTGCACCTGCAGAGCTATTGATGGTATTATGAGGGATTTCTGGTGGGGGTATGAAGAGGGGAAAAAACACTGTTATATAAAAGGTTGGCATACTATTGCTGTTCCAAAGAGTTGCGATTGTTTGAGATTTAGAAACACATCCAAGTTCAATCAAGCACTTCTATTGAAGCAACTCTGGTATATAATCAAAGTGGAAAACTCCATAACGCATGGAATCACGAGAGCAAAATATTTTCCCGATGGGGACTTCTGGGACTCTCACTTAAAATCTTCATCTTCCAAGTTCTGGAGAGAGTTATGCTATTTAAAGGAATTTCTATTTAGCAACTCCCGCTGGGTAATTGGAAATGGAGTCAATGTAAATGTTTGGAGGGATGCTTGGTTGTTGGATCAACATAGGCCAATTCAACCCACACGCATCACTCATAACACTCTTACCAAGGTCTCTCAACTTCTAGATAACAGAGGTCAGTGGAAACAGGAGCTGTTAGACAGTTTCTTCGAACCAAAAGTTGCCATGAAAATAGCAGAATTAGATGTGGGGCAATGTGGGAGGATGAACTGGTTTGGACCCCCCACCCAAAAGGCATCTTAATGGTTAAATCTGTGTACAAAGCACTGACCGAGGGAGGATACAAAGCATCTGAAAAGCAACAGAGATATTGCCACTTACTTTGGAGATGTAAAACACTTCAACCACGAGTGAAGTGCCTTCTTCGGGAACTGATCAGGGATTGTTTGCCTTTGGGCACTATTCTAGCAAGTAGAATACCTGGGTATCAGAATATATGCCCTCTATGCGAATTGAGCCCTCAATCAGAAAAGCATTTATTTTTAAAGTGCCACCTTGCCCGAGCCTTATGGTTTGGATTGGGAATCAGGACCCATGAAATTGATCAGGAGCTAGTGGAGTACATATTTGAGGAAATTTTCAATCAAAATTCCCTTTTCACAGAGGCATGTAATGCCATTCATAGTATATGGTTAGCAAGATGCGACAAGAAGCACGGATACACAGTCCCTGATGCCAATCATATTTTTAAAAGTGTCTTGCACGATACACATGGGCAGGGGGGAGAAGCCAACTGAAGAAAATTCCTGTAATCGAAGCAAGGGAGAGGTGCAAATCAAAGACCAAAGAGACAATCTTCTTTCACAGCTCAAATCTAACATACAAATACAGGTGGATGCTGCATTTAAAAATGGATCAGCTATTGTAGCATTTGTTTGCATGGTGAATGGGAATACTTTCTTTGCTGCTGTTGTGCTAAAAACAAAGGATACTACTCCCGAGGAGGCTGAATTGGGGGCTATTGTAATGGATTTGGATTTGGTAGATACCTACGGCTGATATAGAGTATCCATTCTCAGTGACTGCGAAAATGTGATTCAAATGATTCTAGGGACACAAGAGCTCATTTGGAGGAGGAAAGTCAGAATTCTTGAGTTCCGGCAATTCCTTCAATCTAATCCTAATGTATCATTGCTGAAAGTCCCTAGGAATAGAATGTGCCTTGCCCACACTCTGTCAACTAATTGTAACGGGTGAGACCGTAGGGAGTTCGTGTAATACCACCCCCCCCGCCCCCAACCTCTAATGCTTATATGGTTAATTAATGAGAGGTTTCCCTTGGGTTTTTCACCCAGGGAAAACAAAAAAAACAGAAACGTGGTAGTTGGCCCAAAAAGGAAGTCCCCATTATATGCATGTCTGGTATATGTAAAGGTACATGAGTATTTTGTTATATTTATGTATGTACATATGATAATAAGTATATGGAGATTTTTTGATTAGATGCAAGCTTATATTTTTATACTTGCATATCATTATATTATATCTATTAAGCATCATGTGAATTTGAGTTTGATGGCTACTGTAGCATCAACTGTTCATTTATTTTTTTATTTTATCGGCTACAGCTTCTGATGGACATCATTTACTTTTTTTTCTTTTTCTTTTTTTACCAGCGGCTTCTGATAGCCATAGTTTACTCTTTTTTTTTTTTTTTTTTTAAACGTTACCGCCAATGATTTAAACGTTAGCTCGCAATTTGAAATATGTGATGTATTTAAATTTTTAGACGATATATTTTAATTTTCGATCATTATATTATATCTATTAAGTAGCATATCAATTTGAGGCTGATGGCTGCTGTAGCGTCAACTGTTTATTTATTTTTATTTTTTATTTTACTGAGGGTACTCTTTTTGTTTTCCTTTTTTACCGGCACCCGCTTCTTATAGCCATCGTTTACATTTTTTTTTTTTTTGTTTTTTAGTAAATGTTATCGCCAATAGCCTAAAACGTTCCCTTCCATTTTAAACCATGCGGTGTGTTTTGAATCGATTGATGTATTTTAGTTTTCCGTCATTCTATTTTGTAATTTGCAGTATATTTTGATATTTATTAATATTTTTATTTTTTGTCGGTAGTAATATATTTATAATGTGCATCGTATGTTAACTTTTAATTAATTTTTTTTATTTTTCACTAATCAAAATTTAGAATACATTAATTGAAAATCAAAATATATTAGTTAATGTATTTTGCAACGTATAGTATATTTTAATTTAACGCACAGTGTATTTTAATTTTTGATTGATATATTTTAATTTTCCAATTTATTTGTTACAATATATTTTACATTGCACGGTTATTTTGATTTTCTATCGATGTATTTTTTTTAAATATAAGGAATGAATTTTTTAACAAACGATGTATTTTGATTTCTAATCAGTATTTAAAAAATTAAAATACATCGTTGAATATTTTCAATCGATATATTTTAATTTTAACATGTTAGAAAATTAAAATATATCTATCTAAATTAAAATGCATTGAAATGTGTAATTTTTTTATTTTTTATTTATAATAACTTTTTAAACAGTAAAATTTTGATATAATTCTAACCTTTTTACCGCTGCACCAAGATTTGAGCTAAAACTTAATAAACAAATAATTAGCTTCACATGAAGGAATGCGAAGGTAGTCACATGAATCGGTTCCAATTTGTAAACGATTTTATTTTAAAAATGTAATAAGTAAAGCTCTCTTTATATTTAATATAATTTATATTAGTAAGAATGTGAGTTAAAAAATATAAAAGTTGGCGTAAAAGTTGACATATAATTATAAATATGATTTTTTTTTTTGCAAAAAAAATGTTGATATGCGGTGGGTTTTATTACTTTTGAAATCAATAATAAATTAATTTATTATGGGTGAATGGTTGTGTAAAATTATTTTGAATCTTCAAAAATATTTTTCACGAGTGTAAAGTAAGATTTTACTGATGTAATCTTCTTTAAACTACTTTACACGGGTGTAATATTTTTTTGCATGGATGCTAAGTAAGATTATACCTTACTTTAAACTACTTTATATCGGTATAATTTTTTTGCACCGATGTAATATTTTTTTACACCGGTGAAAAGAAAGATTATATCTTACTTTGAACTACTTTGTATAGGTGCAATATCTTTTTGCACAGGTATAAAATTAAATTCCAAGTATTTTTTCACGTATGACTAGTGATTTTTCACTTTAAAGGTAATTTTTCACCTTAGGGACTAAACCTTAAACCATAAGGTGAAAAATCACCTTTCATGTGAAAAATCACTTGTTATACATGAAATCACTTTTTATAAATTTAAACCTTAAACTTATAGGTCAAAATTACTTTAGATATGTGAAACTACTTTTGGAATAATTTATCACTGGTGTAAAGTAGTTTATCACCGATGTAAAATTTTTTATCATCTGTGTATTTTTTAAGCTAAAGTGATGTGGTGATCTTTTAAAATATGGTAGAAACTACCACCTAATAAATTTTAAATTTTTTTATTTTTTATATTAAATATCAATTATCAAGGAAAAAAATAATAAGTACATCACCTTTTACATCATGGTGTGTGTCCGTACTTTTTGACTATAAGTAATATGAAAGAATTAAAAATCTATTTGTCATTGATAATTTGGTTAAACTATAACTTTTTATCCACATTGCGGTGCTTCTCACGGCCATCGTTTACTTTTTATTTTTCTAAATCTTACCGCCAATGGTTTAAAATGTGTCCCCATGTTTATGATATATGATGTATTTTAATTTTTAACTGATGTATTTTAACTTTTAATCAATGTATTTTATAATATGTAATATATTTTGATTTTTAATTGACATTTTTTATTTCCCATCGATAGCAATATATTTTGTAATCTGTGATATATTTTGATTATCAATTGATTTTTGTCCATTGGTTGAAAATTATAATACATCGGTAGAAAAGTAAAATACATTAGATGATATATTTTTCAACATGCGGTGTATTTTAATTTAATGTGAAGTATATTTTGATTTTCGATTGGTATATTTTGATTTTTCAAATTATTCGTTGAAATATATTTTGAAACGCACGGTGTATTTTGAATTTTGATTGATATATTTTTCTTTTGATATGGGGTAATGTATTTTTCAACGTACGATGTATTTTGATTTCCAATCAGTATTTGAAAAATTAAAATACAATGTTGTATATTTTTATTTTCAACAAATGTATTTTGATTTTAACGTAATGTGAAATCAAAACATATCACTTTAAACAACAACACATTGGAATGTACATTTCTTTATTTTTTTATTTTTATTTATAATAAATTTTTAGGTGGTAAAATTTTGATAAGATTTTAATTTTAAAGACTATATGTATGTGTGTGAAAATAAGAACATAGTTACCTGTATATATATATATAGATGTGAGTAAAATGAATATACATGTATGGGTGGATATATTGCATTTTGTACCTATCTTTATATGACTAAAGGAGCTGACATGTGGGCATATGTGTATGTGTAAACATGTACGCCGCAATTGTGAATCGTGGAGAGTTTCCAACAAAAGTTTATTTAGTTGCATACTTAATTTAGATGGGATTAATTTGGGTAAAGTTGTGCACAAACGGCGTGAAATAGTTGAGCATTGGAGATTGAGAGCTAAACGTAACAGATGTGCAACTGCCATGTGAATTAGATTATTTGCATGGAATAAAATTATGGACTCTTGGGTCAAATTGGTAGATCTAGGAAAGATACTAAGATCATTGTAGCAAGTAGAAAAATCAACTTGTGTAATGTGTATGAGGTTTAGACATTTTGATTCCCTAGTTAGGAACACAGGTTTGGAGGGGTAATTGTGCTTCCTCCTCCATGCCAACACTCGATAATTTATAGGTTGAGGAAGAATATGCTCTTTTTTATTCTTTTTCCAATCTTCATCTCACCTGTAAAGCAAAAATGAGAGAAAAGCTTATTACTAGAAAAATTCTAAAAGCATAGTTAGATCATCTCATTCCTTAACTACGTGGCACAAAGTTATCAATAATTAGGCATAAAACATGCATGAAATTATGATGCTAGTCAACACAAAAGCAATGGCCAATTTTCATTTGAACTCTTGAAATTTTTTCTTATGATCCATTGTCCAAATAAAGGGAACACACTATTGAGTGAGGTTGGTCGTTGGCAGTACAAGATGAGAGAAGTCCTTCACAAATATTAATTCAATAATACCTAACTATTCCTAAGAAATTTCTGGCCTCAGGGCATTCCCACTTGGCAATGGCTTCCACCTTAGGAGGGTCCACAATGATGCGCACTCTAGAAATCACATGCCTTGAGAAACTCACTTCATAACCTAGAGTTTGTTGAATTTTAGCACAAGACAATGTTTCGTGAGAGTTTTTAGTACACCCTAAGTTGCTCCGTTTAGTATTCTTCGTTAGGTGAATATGTTAGCACATTGTCAAGTAAATAACATTACAAATTTGCCCAAATATAATTGAAGTACCTTATTCATTAAATCCATGAATGTTATCAATGCATTTATTGGTTCAACCAACATAACTTAATGTAGAGCTGGTAGTATCCACATCTTGTCTTGAATGTATTTTTTTATTAGAAATTTCCTCTTATTTAATCTTCAACTAATGATATCTTAATCTTAAATTGATTTTAGAGAATGTAAAATCCTACGGAACGTATCAAATAAATTATGAATTCTTAATAAAGAATACTTGTTCTTAATGATAATTCTATTTAACTGTCATAATCAGACACATTTCTAGGATTTTGTGTTATTTTTTTACAAATAATACTAGTGCTATACATGGTGATGTACTTGAATGAATGAATCTCTTATTTAACATTCTTGTAATTAAACCTTTAATTCTTTTAATTCTGTAATTATGACTTTATAAGGCATATGCAATATCAACTTAGTTCCTAAAAGGAGCAATCTACCATGAAAGTATTGGAGAATGGTCAATAAATCCTATTGTATTGTATTCTATAAGATCGTTGGGTAGACAAAAGCCATGCATACCCTTTCCTTTCCTTTTTATTTTGTTATAATTGTCAGAACACGCATTTGGATTCGACGATCAAAGAACCTATCATAAAAAGCTTTACCAATTGGATTGATTACTCGTAGATATCTAGGAATTTCCATGTGTATGTTGTAATTTTTGGTCTATACAATATAGTCTCAAGATGACCACTTACTTATATAAAGAATAACGAATTTAAAATTATTTATATTATGAATCGAATAGAGAATCACAAATTGTTTATGATAACTAAATAATCATGTTAGAAAGAGAGATGCATGCAAGCATATGCTTTGTACTTTTGCCCATAAAGATAAAAAGGAATTCATGGATGATGCCCCGAAAGCTTACAATTTTAATTTGCTATGAGATTCAATTCTCCACTTACTAATCAAGAGGTGCCTTGCTTCGAAAAAGCTTGTAAACTAATCGATTGATAAGTTACCTAAAGTAGAATCCTATTTTGGCAACCAAGTTCCAAGTTCAATGGTTATTGAATTAATTAAATTGGTTAGCAATAAAGGAGGGAGAACTCTAACTTATACTAAAACGTTCAAAAAGTTAGTAAAGATGACGCGACCAACAGCAAGATTCATTATGAAACTTATAAACCATTTAAGTTTAAATTGGACTACTATAGAAGTTATAGGTTAATTAAATATTCTTTTATACAAGGTTAATCTAGAAACCAACAAATGGAGCTATGAAGGAAATCATTTTTCAGGTCTCTTCATTTTTATCAATGTTTGCAATCCGCTTTTTTCTTTTTTGACATAGCTAATTAAATATGGATGCAAAAGCGATTGTGACCCAAATATAGGAACCTTTAGATTTTAATGTACACAGAAGATTTAAGATTATGTTCCTTGGTGGAAGTTATAACTCAAATAAGTTATGAAGGTGAATTTTTTAATTGTCATCGAAGGCAAAGAAAATATTCCGGGCACGGCTTCAATGAATTTTCAAGTCAATCAACAAACAATCATACAACACAGTCCAATAAATGATGATAATGGATCTCACCAAACCAAATAAACATATCCAACCTTATTAAACCACCCATAAATTAAAGATGATGAAATTATTCTCGTCAAAGAATACATGTTTTTTTTTTGCAAGATCAAATGGAATTCATTGGCAGCCTTGAACAATACATGGTATATTAGGATAACACCAAGACCCAAGCTAATTCATGTGCAGGCTATACATCCATCCTTGGGACCTTCATAACCGAGAAACCTACTTGACTTTCTAGTATGTTTGCACAATTTTGAATTACACTTCTACATTTCCAAAAGGGCTACTAAAGAGCCAGTACTTGACATATCGGGTTGATGTCATCTGACGTAATGACCACCTCTCTTTTATCAACTTGTAAGGCCAATTGATGATCTTGAAATATTGCCCAAATTTTTGCATATTCACTGTGAGTCGAATCGCATTTGTTTGCTATGCATTTGAGGATCTTTCCACTACAATCGTATAAAATGACAACAACCATTGAATGGGACTCTCCCTGTTATGAAAGCGCGCTCCAAACGTCTTTTAAGACGTCTGGGAGGTGGCCCAGACGTCGGAACAGACGTCTGGGATCACCTCCAGACGTCATTTAAGACGTCTGAGATCATTTACAGATGTCTGGAAATTGGCTATTTTGACACTATTGTTTCATCTGCGCGCCTGAGCGCGCAGACCTGTGGAAATACCCTCTCTCTCTTTTTCCCTCTCCCTCCTGCGCCCTCTGTCATGCTCTCTCTCTCCTCCTCGCGCGGCCTTAAAAGGCCACGCCCTCTCCCTCACTCCCGTCACCTCCGTCTCCTTCCTTTTCTCCTTCCAGCTAGTGCGCGAGAGCGAGTGCGAGGGTGAGTGGCGGCGGCGACAGCCGTGGCGGGTGCGGGAGGAGGTGCTGCGTGGGGGAGGAGGCGTCGGCCGTGAGGGCTCGAGCCTGCCGGGGTAGCAGGAGCCGGCCGGCGGGGGCGCAGTGATAACACCACGCAAGGGGGTAGTAATTAGGTTGAATATGGCCCATCTTTAGAATAAAAGCACAACATAAAGTAGAATAGGAGCATTGCATGCATCAAGTACCAAGATTGCTTATAAACTGTATTAATGGCCATTTGTGTAAATCATTTGTCAAAGCAGGCCTCAGATGAGTAATCGGACCGCACGGATGGATTCAGGACGACGAACGGAGTCTAACGGACTCAAGATTGGCCAAATCCGACATCCGGAGCTCCCACAATGGGCCCAAGAAATCCTGACCGTTGATCTGGAGATCAATGGCCCAGAACGCGCCACGTCGCCCCGCCCGCCGCTCGCACGCCCCCAAGCCAGCCAAGGACGAATCTCGGCCGTTGATCTTCGATCGAACGGCCGAGATCCGCGCGCTCGCCCGCGGTCGCCGCGACAAAGCGCGGGCGTGGCGCAACGGTTAGCGCGCACGCCCGCGTCGCGGCGACGCGCGTTCGAATCGCGCGGAGCGGAAATCAATTGCGAGCGAAGGGCGCGGCAAAATTGAGCCGCGCGATCAGCAGCGAGCGGCTAGGATTGCGCCACGCGGCGCGACGACAGCGCCCCACCTCCCACGCGCGCGCGCACGCCGGGCGGAAACGCGCGCGCGCACGCGCGCCCGAAGCGCGATCGTAGCGCAGGCGCGGGAGGATCTCAGCCGTCCGATCTTCAATCGGACGGCTCTCGTTCGACATCCACGGATCGCGCCTGAAGAGAGAGAGGGGCGGGCGGCTGATCGGCGGCAGGAGGGCTTCACCGACGTATCTGGAAGCGGTTTTAGCGACGTTCTGGATGTCGCTAAAGCACATTCTTCTTTTAGGAAGCCCTTAACTCTATTTAAACCCCCTTCTACCACCATTCAAGGCATCCTCTCCCACTTGCAACTACTCCACTCCTCTCCTAGCTAGTCTTAGGCACTCTTGTAATCGCCGGAGACGACGAGCCGCCGACGGAGCCTCCTCCACCGCCGTGGCTGCCTCGTCGCTCTCCACTCTCTCTCTACCTCTCTCTCTCTCTTTTAAGCTTTCATTTACTTTTGTTGAAGCATGTATTTAATATTGTAAACCATGAACTATGAATGCATGTTTAATGAAATTATTTTCCATTTAGTTGCCATTTTAATTTCTGTTTAAAGTGCATGATCAAAATCAAGAGCTTTCTAACCCTAAACTCTCTCTATCTCTCGCTTTTCAAAACCGTCTCTTTCGCAAGCAAAAACTCCGCCTTTTTCGTGACAACAAGTGGTAAACAAAATCCGATTTCCACGCCTCCCTGAGATCGACACTCGGACTCACCTCCGTTTACTTCTTTTAAAACCGACGTATCAAGTGCAACTATAACGACACCTCTTAACACACACGCACGAAGGCACGTCACGCAGCGGGCGCGGAGCGACGTGGGAGGCCTGCTGCAGCTCGAGCAGCAGGCGGAGCGCTCGCAGCGCGGCCGGGCGTCACGAGCGGAGGGCGAGTCGCGCCCTGGTTCTGGAAACTTTTCCAGAATCAGACGTCTGGGCTGATAGCCAGACGACGGACACGACGTCTGGAAGACTGTCCAGACGTCTGAAAGGTGAGTTATTTTCTGTCTTCTTCCTTTTCTTCGATTGACCGTACTGAGAGAGAGAGGAAATGGGTACACGCAGGTTCTGAGATTCGCATCCAACGCGAATCAGACGTCTGGCTGTAGTGACAGACGACGGGAACGACTTCCAGACGTCCGGGGTGACCGTCGGACGTCTGGAAACTAGGCCAGACGCCCCCGCAGGCTTCTGGACGTCTGAGAGCCCACGCAGAGCAAGGTAATTCATGATCCACTTTTTAAGACGTCTGGAAGAAGTTCCAGACGTCTGATTTTGCATTGTTTCATCGTTTTTGACCCGCTTAGGGCCCGTTCGGGTTCCATTTTCCGCATTTCGAGTTGCGTTCTTTTCGGAATTACATCCTCTACCCGTCTATAGTAGCTGTACACTGTATTGAGACACTCCTTGTGTTTGAACCTTGTGATAGGACCCCGTTCCGTTGCAGTCTCAGGGGTCGCGGAGGCACGCGGGATTCCCGACCACGCCCCCATTACTCCCGTTGTACCTGGTAGAGTGGCTTTAAGTATAATCTGTTAAATTATGAAACCATAAATAGAACCTAGGACATTGCATGAGAAATAGATTGAATGGTAGATTCCTAGGGTGTTGCATGAATCCTAGGGCTGGAAAACTAGATTGGATGATAGATCCTAGGATATGGCATGAATCTTAGGACGGGAAAACTAGTGGAATGTATGAATACTGCAGTCTTGGAAAATGTGGAAAGGAAATACTAGCTGCCTGTGAATTGAATTAACAGCTGCCTGTTATGAATAAATAAACGTGATTGAGAATATGGTTTGTAAGAACGTGAAACAGGAAAGTGAAACCTAGATGTTCTGAGTTAAAAGAGCTGGAACCCTACGGGGAATTAGGAGTAGAACTCCTGGAAAGTGAATGTAATAGAATTGGGGAAGTGAGCTGGCCCTTGAGTACGGAGTACCAAGGAGAGCGACTGTCCCCCCTGTTTAGTGCAGAGCGGAGCCAGCCGCCCCAGGGACCCGGGGTTAGGACTGGCCACTCTGTACCGACTTGCTGGCCCTCGTGTACGTAGTACCGAGGAGAGCTACTAGTGTAGGGAGGTACTAGCTACCCCACGGGCCCCGGGGTTCTGCTAGCCTCCCACACCGACTTGTTAGGCCCACTAGGGCAAACCAGGGTAGTCAGGCGAGGGTGTGCGGACTGTGGAGGGGCAAGGCCCCTGTTTGGTTACTGTGGAGAGGTTGGACCCCTGTTACTGAGAGGGCTTTTCCCTGTACTGGTTCCGTGCTGTGCTTTGGGCGCACCCGTTAACGGAAACGACTGATCGCGTGCCAGTGCGGGTTAGCTACCTGTGCGTTTATCGCGCGTGCCGTAGTCACCGTTACGCCTGTCCGTGACCTTGGGGTGGTTGACTGAGAGTAGGATCACCACGGGAGACTCTCCCGGCCAGGAGAGCACCATGTGCTACTTCTACTGTTCGGAAAAGACTGCAATCAAGATCGTTCCCACGAGGAACATTCGAGATCAAGTGAAGGATTTGAGAAATAGATAATTTGTGAAACAATAGAAAGGCGTAAATAAAGGAAGAAAGAAATTAAAACAGCTACTGTACACTTTACTGTTTCTTTAGTTTAGCTGCCACTCTACTCAGCGTTTTGCTGACGTGTTACACTCGTTACCTTTCAGGACCAGGTGTTGAGCAGCCAGGGTCAGCGGCTGCAGAGGACGCTGGGCCGAGTAGGGTCTAGTAGAGTTACCACTGTTCTCTTGTACCTCTTTTTGGTTCCACAGTAGTGAGTAGTTCTTGTTTCCGCTGTACTTTTCTTTACCTGCAGTTCATATTATGTTATGAATGTTGTTCTACTGTTGTGGTGGTATATACTGTAGTGGTTTCTTTCCTTACTGCTGTATTTCCTTACTGTTAGTTATATTCATGCTGAATGTGGTTTATTTTACTGCTCTTTTGGGTACTTCCTCGTTGGACGACTAGGTCTTGGGATTAGTCGAGTCGGTCCGGTTCTCGTGTCTCGTAGGGACTTGGGAATCGGGTCGTTACACTCCCCCTGCAGCATCAACCAATATAACATTTCTATTGTTCTCTGAACTTCTAGAACCGATATGGCAATGAGGAGGAATATTGTGTGTAAAAGATTTTGTGCATGTCTCAGTTACTCTGCAGTTTTCTAAAGAGGATTCACTCTGTTGCTCCTTGTCCAACAATATTTAAGACTCATCAAAGTAAAAATTTTCCATTTTAAGAGCCCCTTTTGCTACTTCCTATGGGTTAGGAAAAATTCCTTCCATGACCGCCTTACACCTGTGTAACCACAAAGAATGAATCAAATAAACAGCTAGATTGTTTGGGAATCCTTCCAAATCACATTCCTTATTCATGGATAGTGCAAATTCCCACCAAGATTCTCCTACTCCATCCACATGCATTCCCACAAAAAATCAAACCACTCTCGAGAAAGGGCATCTACCATTACAAAAGGGGTAGGTAGTGTTACAAGTAGATAATCTAGCTGACAAAACATCTCGCAGAGGTAGTGCCTTATGCCTAGTTTACTTGGGGATTAACCCCTCAAAAAGGTGGTTAACTCTCGTTTACTTGACTATTTAACCTCTCATTTGCTAACACAGGTTTAGCAATTTTAACATGGATTTGTCTAACACCAGTTTTAGTCGGTGTTAGCCAAACCCGTGTTAAAATCATACACCACTCATGTTTTTGACACCTGTCGTGCTTTGTATATCTAACACCACTATCAGGTAAATGCCACAAGGATTAATACCATAATTTAACACTAATTCAAGTAAACACAAACTGGTGTGAACATCACTCTGCAAGTGATGATAATATCATCATCAGCCATATGTAGCTTTATTTAATCATATTCTATCATTAAATGCTCCTACATAATTGTCAGAGAGACGTAATTCACTGCAAATCCAGTTTGAGAGAAATACAAGAAAATAGGAGTAAAACTGTAATTTTAACAGCATATCTCAATTGTAGTACAATCAAGAGATTTCTAAGGGGTTAATTAAGGGTCAAATGGTCTTAAGAGTCTAACAAATGAGTTAGTACATACAGAAAAGGATTTTCGTGTGTTTTGAGAATTAAATGACTTCCGAAACCTTAAAAATAGACCTACTTAATTAAATGAGGTTCTGGTTAAGATAAAATTCACGTAAACCCTTTAAAATTCATAGAAAAATATTTTCTAGGGTTTGGTATGCTTGATTTGACCAATGGAACCCACTTTGACCCAAAATAGAGCCACAGATAGACTTTTGCCTTAATTTAGGTTTTTGCATAAATTACCCAGTCAAACTAATTCAAAACTAAAATCCAACTTCACCATTAGATTTCTTAGGTTTAAATTATGTTTGTACCAAAATTTGGGCCCAATCTGAGATTGTCTTGACCTTGTTTGCAATTTGGTCCTATCTGATTCTTTTATCTCACATTTATATCCTTAACTTTTGAATTTCTTACAAATAGTCCCCCAGCTTTATCATTGTTCTTTACAAAAAGGTCCTTAAACCATTTTTGGAAAGTCCAACCTCCACTATTGAGTTTCGAGCAAGGTTTTCTCGCTCGATTCTTAATCAATCAATCCCAAATTTGAAACGAAGATTCCTTAGGAAATTATCTTCCAAATGAGCTCATCCAGGGATCCTAAATCTCTCTAGAATCCTCATGCGAGTCTTTTGAAGGTACACATCTCAACCATGCGTGAGAATCATGGAGTTTGCAAGCTTGTTTCCAAGCTTGAAACCCCTCCTCGTGGCCTATAAATGGATCCCAGAGGTCAAGCTGACTTCTTCAGCTAGTTTTAGGGCCACAAACCTCTTCGAAACTCCACCTCCAGCCCTCCTCCAACTTAGCTCCGATGGACCTCTTCCCCGTCATCCTACGGCCAACCAACAACCAAATTGGCTAGACCAAGACCTTCCTCACCTTCGTCCATGCCTAGTGTGCCAAAGCCAGGGCCATCTTCCCTGTTCTTCACCACCGTCCATCTAAGGAGGTTTCATCTTCCATGGCACCGGCAATCACACCGGTGTCGTATCCCTTCCCCTTTCGTCCTTATTATTAGGCCAAATCACTTCCTCACCCTCTTTACTTTCTTTTTCTATCCTTAAATATTTGTTTTGACCTCTGATGCCGTGAATCACCTTCATCCCTTCCATCTACGGTGAACACTCAGGCGAGGGTTCCCGTCCGCTACACACGTCCATCCCCCTTGCTAACTACTCCACAAGCTCCACCATACTTCCCTCATCTAAAGCCTTAACCTATTGCACTCCATCGTCCACCTAAAATGCCCATTGAGTAACCCACCTTCATGTGACCTACTCTGTCACCGACTGACCACCTCGTGCACCAACCACCATGAAACCACCTTCGCAAAACTCACAAGTCCTTGGCGACTCTTATGGACTATTCTAATGTGGCCGAGAGGCCGTGTTGATGGATTTTAGGTACACGCCGCCCTCCGTCACCGCCGCCATTAATGCTGACGTGTTCTTCATGTTCTAGCCGCGCACGCCCCAGGTGCCACGTCTAGGTGGTGCGGAATCAACACCTGCAGACTCCCAGGTCCCTAATTGGGAGGAAGAGGTGCAGCTGCGACTCCAATTAGAGGAAACCTTCACAGCTGCAGACGTACGCGAGGAAGGTGGGACATTTAGTCCCACCTCGGAAATCTGTGAGGCTACAACGCCGCATAAAAGGAAAAAGTGAAGTAGGCTATTTGCCTCAAGTAACACATAGGGGGTGAGGTCCCCGCACCCTCACACGCACCTCGCTCGTGACACTATGCATGCGAGCCTGGCTCCGACCCAACCTGTCTAACCCATGCACACCTTGTGTTATGACCCGGTTCTCGAATTCTTATAGGACTCGAGACTGGCTCACTTCAACTAATCCTAAGACCTAGTCATCCAATGAGAAATAACCAAAAGCAGAAAATAATACCACATCCATACATGCATTATAACTAAACAGAAGGAAAAGTGAAACGGTAAAGGAAAGTAGAGCAAACTGTCTCAAAATAGTACATGCCACCACAACAACAACAGCGGAAAGAAAATAGAAAGTAACAGGAATAGTAAAATAGATGTCTATTACTTACTACAATAGCAGAAAAATGAAAGAGTTGGAAAGAAACGACTACAGCTGCGGTTGGGCCCAGCACCCTCTGCAGCCGGAAACTCGAGCTACTCAACTCTTGGTCTTGAACAGGGTTACGAAAAGACAGAGTTAGCGAACGCTGAGTAGAGTGGTGTTTATATTATTTATGAGCAAGTAAAACAAAACAAGCAACTGGGTTTTATTCTCATTTCTATTTATCTCATCTATGTATTTCTGATTCATTTATTTCACAAGGATCCAAGTATTTCTTGATCTTGCTTGTTCCTCATGCGAATGATCTTGATTGCAGTCTTTTTCGTGGAGTAGAAGGTACACGTGGTGCTCTCCTGGCCGGGAGAGTCCCCCATGGTAGTCCTACACCCAGTCAACCACCCCGTGGTCACTGTCGCGACGTAGCGTGATTACGACACGCGTGATAAGCGCACGGGTAGCTACCCCGCCATGACATGCAATCAGTTGTTTCCGCTAGCGGGTATGCCTAAAGTACAACATGGAACAGTATAAGGCCTTGCCCTCTCAGAACAGGGGTCTCGCCCCTCCACAGTTCGCCTACCCTCGTCCGACTACCCCGGTTTGCCCAGAGGGTCTAAAAGTCGATGTAGGTTGGCTAGTCCTAACCTCGAGCCCCGTGGGGCAGCTAGCTCCTTCCCTACACTAGTAGCTCACCTCGGTACCACATATGCGAGAGTCAACAGGAGTCGGTGTAGAGTGACCAGTCTTACCCCGGGTCTCAACCCAAGGGGTGGCTGGCTCCCCCTCTACACTAAAAGGGACAATTGCTCTCCTTGGACTGTGTACACAAGGGCCAGCTCACTTCCCATCTACATACCAGATTCCTTTCATACACAAGAGTTCTACTCTTAATTCCCCGTAGGGTTCATGCTCATATTCATCTCATTTATCAATATTCAGATCTCATGATTCATAACTCATTCCTCATCCATATACAGGCAGCTCGTGTTTTCACAATTCAATTCTCAATCATATACATGCAACCTGTGGTTTCACAGTTCAATTTCTCATTCACATACAATTTCTTAATGATTGAAAATAACTCAGGTCCAAATAATCTAACCTAATTCTTTTATAAATAGCATATAGTTTTTGCTAGGGACTAGCAAAAGATAGGCATGGGGGTATGATGTAAACACATTTACACTACTTAAAATGTCTATTTATGCATGTTCTTAAGCATAGGATTGCATTTCATGATATAAATATTGCATTACATGCATCATCTTGCATTTAGAGTAGTTTGAATAAAATGGAGGTTAATTGTCTCCTTTTATGTGCTTGGACAGGGCAAATATTTTATCGGGGCCTCGGATCAAAGATCCAACCGTATGGATATGATCAGGGCGACGATTGGAGTTCAACGACTCCAAGATCGCCCTAATCAGGCATCCGTAGCATCAGATAGAGACCGGGGAACCCTAGAAGATCAAGGGCCAGGATGGTGTAAATCCGCACTTCAGATGACAAATCCGACCATACGGATGAATTCGGATCAACGATCGCAGCCAAACGACACAAAAATCGAGTCAATCCGACATCCGTGGCACCATCTACAACTTCCAGAAGATGGACGGCCAAGATGGCGCCACGTGGCGCCATCTCAGCCGCCCAAACGGCCGCTGGCATTTTGTGAAGGCCCCCGCCCGATCGCTCTCCACCGTCAGATGGAGATCCAACGGCTGTGGCCGCCCGGCGCTTAAAACGTGCGCTCGACCATCCGCGCCTCGCAGCGCAGTGGTCGAGCGCGCTTACGCGAGCGCGGGGCGCGGGTTCGAGCCGCGGCGAGTGGATTGGATACGCGGGTTATTGAGGCGCGCCGAGCGTTGGATGGAGATCGTGCGGTCGCGGGCGCCCGATAGCGCCGACGCGCGATTGGACCCCCGCGTAATGCGCGATCGCACGCGTAGGCGGGCAGGTTGCAGCGGGCGCGGACGCGATTTAAGTCGTCCGATCTCGCGATCGGACGGCTGAGACTTCGCGGACGTGCGTAGGCGTTACGCACGCGGGCAGCCGAGCGGGCGCGCGTGGGCGCGGCGGCGACGGCCACGTCGGGGCTTTAGTGACGGATTTATCCGTCACTAAAGACCCCTTATTTATTATTTTGAAGATGTAATGTCTATTTTGCCCCCACTCCTTGCAACTATAAAAGGAGACCCCCTCCATACGAAATTTTCATCCCTTCTTTCTCCTCTCTACCCCTCCAAAGCTCAAGAGAAGCTTGTCCCACACCCGGGATGCTTCTCGCGAGATAAAGTCCAATTTTCGTTCTCCTTCGGAAGTGGATCCCGCGACGACGACGGCGTGCTGCTTCGTTCCCGTTCTTCTGCTTCGTCCTCCTTCGTCCCGCTTCGTTCTCCTTCGTCCAGGCATCGTCCCGTCCAGCTCGTCTTCCAAGCAACCGTCGAGGAGGATTTCTCTCTCCCTATTCTTTTTACCGCTTTCTAGTATAGATTTACTGCTTTCTAGATTAATCTACTCGTCCTACAAGCAATCGTCGAGGAGGACATTTCTCTCTCCATTCTTTTAATGCTTTCTAGAGTAAATTTATAGCTTTCTAGAGTAATTGTTTTATGCTTTCTAGTTGTAATGAACAATCTCTTCAATACAATAATACCTTGTTTATTCTACATCTCATTTTGATTTCTCTGTGTAATATTCTTAATCTCTCTTACTCTTTCTCTCTCTTCTATTTATTGTAAATAATTAGATGATTCTAAATTGAATTATTCTGTAACAAATAAAAAGAAACACGTAGTTTTTAAATCAAACGTTCGCCTCCCTGTGTTCGACCCGGAATTTTAATTTCGGTATAAATTTTATTTGTTGAACACGAATTCTTCGCTTTCGAACTACAATGACAGGTTTTCCAAAACCGAACACGTTAGCGTAGGTTCGTACACGTTCAACATTTTGGCGCCGTTGCCGGGGAGGCAACGCTCTTTGATTTCTCTTCGCGTTTTGTAACTTATAAATCATTTACCTCACTTTTCTCCTTTCTTATTGTAATTGCAGGTACTCTTTCGAGACAGGCAAAAGCGGTAGATCGGAGTAAAGTGCTGTGGAAGATTTTGTAAGTTATCCCCACCTCCCACCCATTAGATTTCATTTCATCACATAATAACTCAAACATCAATCAACCTAGGTGTTTTTATAAACTCTAAGGTTAGATTGTTTGTTGTTTGACACCCATACTCACCCCAACCCCCGCATTAAAAAGAAAAAAAAAAAATCTCACAGAGGTACACAACCTCATCTGATTTTCAAACTCAACCGGTAATCCAATCTTAGGAGCCGGTACACACATCGAAACACATAATTGAGTAGAAATCAGATTAGGTAATCATTTGTGTGCCTAATTAAGTGGTACAACAGGCCAATTGTTTGAGTTGATTGGGCCGCACCACTTCAAATAAAATCAACTCATCAAGTAGCTGCCAATTAGGTTCAACTCTTAGGGATTTACCAGGCACTCCACATTCTTTTTAAACTTTAAAGGAAAACATCTTCACCTGTGCTTGTAAAATTTGGTGTGCCAACGAAACTTGATTGAAAACACCTAAAGTTGAATCATAAAAGCTACTAAGCAAGATTTGAATCTTAAAATTCACCACATCAAAAACAATCTTGCTTGAAACCCACTGGTTGTGCACTCACATACAAATCAATCAATCATTAAGGGCACAACCCATTTAAAGGGGCCCATCACATTCCAAAGCACATTCAAACCTAGCCCTAAATAAAATAGAGTAGACGTTGGCTTTAAGGATTGGACTCGCTCTTCAGAACCCAGAACAAGTTTATTTTCGATTAGTCTGTTTCTACTGTTCAATCTGATGTCTAGCTAGGGGAGCAGAGTCAAACGATCGCGGCTGGGGGGTACACTAGGAACCGGAGGCGCAAGCCGAAGGAAGAACCTTCTCCCCAGTCCCTCCTTCTAACTGGTTGGATTGAACAGACGGAAGTAGATCAAATCGTTCCTTTATCTCAAGACGGGTTTTGAGAGTCTGTAGGTCTTTAGGCTAACCTATTTAAGGACAGGTTTGATTGTTTGTATTGCAGGGCACCTTTCTTCCTCCCGTGTATCATGAATCCTTCCATATATTTCACGCATTCCCGCTCTTTCTCTCCTGTTGTAAATTATCCTCAACATAACGATTATCCCAACTCATATTGTAATCAACCATCAGTTAGTTGGGATAATTCGGATTGGGGATACAATTCCGGACCCCCGTGTTGAGGGTCTAACCCTGAACACTTTGATTTTGATTTTTATCCTTCTCAGAGCTACATCGATTATAGATCGTCTTCCTTTCATGAACAACATAATACGATCTACAATCAAGAAGGATACACCGATCCTTACCCATCCTCTGATTTCACTGCCTTTAGGTCATCACCATCTTTTCAACAATCTAAAATGACCTATTATCAGGAAGGGTATAACGAATCTCAATTCGTTAATTCCTCTACATTGATGTCAAACCCGCCCAACCCTGAACCAACTCATTTGGTTCAGGTTAATCGGGTTCAATATAAGGTTCTGGCTAACTTGAGGAATATCATTCAATCTTTAGAAGTTCAGCCAATACCTTGCATTGAGAGATTGGAGCCCCTGATTGAAATGATTGATGATTTAAACAAGTCTTTGTTGGATTGGCTCCAGGATGTTAAGGATAAGAACCCAGGTGAGTTTCTACTTGGGAAATTAGCAAAATTGAGGATGAGATTCGTGGTTGCTTTGATTCAATCTTGGAATAATTCGCAGGATGAACTCTCTTCAGGAAAGCCAATGACAGAACCCGCTCAGGCACCTGTTGGGGGGGACAAGTGTTATGAGGCTGACCAAATTGAATTAAAGCAACCAATTAAGGATGATTTGATTTCTTCACCTGAGATCCCTGAGCCGGGTTATGAGGAAACATATGTCTCCTTGGAACAGAAAGTGACAACTGATTTTGGGACATACATTGATATGGATCCTGATGGTGAAGATTCAAGTTGCGAAGTCTCACGCGAGTTTTCTGAACACGATTTCTGTGAGACAATTGGGCCTGAGGAATCTGATAGATCATTTAATAGCCCAATAACTGAGGAAACTGATCTTATTAGGGCACACATTACGGATCCAGAATCGCATTTTCTGGAAGAATCAATTCAATGCCCTGATTATCAGTTACACCCTGTTGAGCTTATTGATGATTCTAATTCTGAGATAATTAGACCCAAGTCAATTTTGATTCTGCCACATCATTTAGACTTGGAGATTTCAGACGGGGTGATAAATGTACAAGAGGTCCTGGAATTTGATATGCTGAATGAGGAGGATAGGAGCGAGGAAGTTCTGATTTAGGAAGTTAATTTTGGAGGAAATGAAAGATTGAGTTGAAGGGTTCCTTTTAAGCTGAAACCATCAAATCAGAACCCTTACGACATTTGTTTCGAGGATGTTCAACTCAAGCACACATTCAACGATTATCCTTTTGAGCTTCAATTCTCTGTAACCCGACATTTTGGCCTTGGGTTGCATCCTCATAAATCGCAGGCTCGACCCCGCTTGCATTCTGATTTTAGGTTTTGGGTAATTTTTATCCAGAACCTAAGATATTCTCGATTATGGGGGATGGGTCTGCACCACAATCTGGTCCACATCTGTGGACCGCTGTTGATAGGTTAGAGGATTCTTCTGTTTATATTAATTCTGACCTGCACTTGTGAATTCTTCATTTCTTTTCTTTGAATAGTGCGCCTAGCTGAAGGCACTAAACTCAGCACTTATACAGTTCTTTTTTCGATTTCATCTCGGAGCGGACATGACATTCACGCAATTCAGGTGCTTTCTACGCTTTTCCACTCTGTTTTATGTCTTTTTAATACAATGAGGACATTGCATTAGATAGGCATGGGGGGGTGGATATTTATCTCTGAATTCATTCGTCAGCTCCGTAGATTTGTTTATTTTATTTTATAAAAAAAAAAAATGAAATTAGGAAAGAGAATTTGGGTTTAAGAAAATTTGCAATCTTAGGAAATACTACATTAGGATCTGAACACAAAGACCCGTCAAGTCTTTGGACTTGATTAGCCTGTGTATCCACTAAAATGTGGATTTGTCTTTGAGTCCTCGCCATCTTAATTCTATTATAATTGGAATAAATAAGTTTGGGTGATAAGTACACGACTTATCAACCCGCCCTCTGATTTGAGGGAATTTCGAGTCTTAAGCATCTACACACTTTCTTTGCAATGACTCGTTGTTCGACGATTTTTACGGAAATTGGATAGCTAATGAACCTTCTAGGGTGATATGACTGGCAAGTTATCGTAGGTAATAGCCCATAGGTAGGTTGTCCAGAGCCCAGTCACTGGACCTTTCTCTTTTTGCTGCCTTTAGGTAAATCTTAGACCAGGGAAGCCACCTACTTAAAAAAAAAAAAAAAATCAAAAAGGAGAAAAGAACAAAAAGAAATAAGCCACACTTCGCCGCACGAGTATGGCTGGCAAGTTGTCGGTGGTAACAGCTCATCGATCGGTTGTCCAGAACCCAGCTCAGAAAATGCACTAAAAATTCCCAAAACACTTAGGAAGAAGCGGAGAAGTAGAATAAACCGGGGAGATATACACTGGATTCACCCTTGTGTTGACCCCGTTAAAAAATAAAAGTAGGGAGAAAGCTACCGGTTGTAAAGATACACCTTTAGGCAGAATTCTTTTTGAGGTCACCTAGAGGCGTAGAAATTCGAAGTCCGTTCTAATTGCCGGTCAACGAGTCTATCACAATCACAATAAGATGCTTAAAACTTAGGGTTCTCATCAAATCTTGGGTGAGTTGAATGGTCGTAGAAAGCCACTCTTGAACCCTAAAATTTGAAAATCCAAAAAAAAAATTAGAAAAGAGTAAAAAGAGAAAAAGAAAATTTTCTTTGAATAAGGCGAGGGCTTGAGGCAGTCTACATTTTGGCTGATACCCGGGCACTGTTGTGTCTTTGAAAGTTCAGTTCCTAAGTAGACAATTTCTTAATAATTGAAAATAACTCAGGTCCAAATAATCTAACCTAATTCTTTTATAAATAGCATATAGTTTTTGCTAGGGACTAGCAAAAGATAGGCATGGGGGTATGATGTAAACACATTTACACTACTTAAAATGTCTATTTATGCATGTTCTTAAGCATAGGATTGCATTTCATGATATAAATATTGCATTACATGCATCATCTTGCATTTAGAGTAGTTTGAATAAAATGGAGGTTAATTGTCTCCTTTTATGTGCTTGGACAGGGAAAATATTTTATCGGGGCCTCGGATCAAAGATCCAACCGTATGGATATGATCAGGGCGACGATTGGAGTTCAACGACTCCAAGATCGCCCTAATCAGGCATCCGTAGCATCAGATAGAGATCGGGGAACCCTAGAAGATCAAGGGCCAGGATGGTGTAAATCCGCACTTCAGATGACAAATCCGACCATACGGATGAATTCGGATCGACGATCGCAGCCAAACGACACAAAAATCGAGTCAATTCGACATCCGTGGCACCATCTACAACTTCCAGAAGATGGACGGCCAAGATGGCGCCACGTGGCGCCATCTCAGCCGCCCAAACGGCCGCTGGCATTTTGTGAAGGCCCCCGCCCGATTGCTGTCCACCGTCAGATGGAGATCCAACTGCTATGGCCGCCCGGCGCTTAAAACGTGCGCTCGACCATCCGCGCCCCGCAACGCAGCGGTCGAGTGCGCTTACGCGAGCGCGGGGCGCGGGTTCGAGCCGCGGCGAGTGGATTGGAGACGCGTGTTATTGAGGCGCGCCGAGCGTCGGATGGAGATCGTGCGGTCGCGGGCGCCCGATAGCGCCGATGCGCGATTGGACGCCCCGCGTAACGCGCGATCGCACGCGCAGGCGGGCGGGTTGCAGCGGGCGCGGACGCGATTTAAGCCGTCCGATCTCGCGATCGGACGGCTGAGACTTCGCGGACGTGCATAGGCGTTACGCACGCGGGCAGCCGAGCGAGCGCGCGTGGGCGCGGCAGCGACGGCCACGTCGGGGCTTTAGTGACGGATTTATCCGTCACTAAAGACCCCTTATTTATTATTTTGAAGATGTAATGTCTATTTTGCCCCCACTCCTTGCAACTATAAAAGGAGACCCCCTCCATACGAAATTTTCATCCCTTCTTTCTCCTCTCTACCCCTCCAAAGCTAAAGAGAAGCTTGTCCCACACCCGGGATGCTTCTCGCGAGATAAAGTCCAATTTTCGTTCCCCTTCGGAAGTGGATCCCGCGACGACGACGGCGTGCTGCTTCGTTCCTGTTCTTCTGCTTCGTCCTCCTTCGTCCCTCTTCGTTCTCCTTCGTCCAGGCGTCGTCCCGTCCGGCTCGTCCTCCAAGCAACCGTCGAGGAGGATTTCTCTCTCCCTATTCTTTTTACCGCTTTCTAGTATAGATTTACTGCTTTCTAGATTAAGCTACTCGTCCTCCAAGCAATCGTCGAGGAGGACATTTCTCTCTCCATTCTTTTAATGCTTTCTAGAGTAAATTTATCGCTTTCTATAGTAATTGTTTTATGCTTTCTAGTTGTAATGAACAATCTCTTCAATACAAAAATTCCTTGTTTATTCTACATCTCATTTTGATTTCTCTGTGTAATATTCTCTTTCTCTCTTACTCTCTCTCTCTCTTCTATTTATTGTAAATAATTAGATGGTTCTAAATTTAATTATTCTGTAACAAATAAAAAGAAACGCGTAGTTTTTAAATCAAACGTCTGCCTCCCTGTGTTCGACCCAGAATTTTAATTTCGGTATAAATTTTATCTGTTGAACACGAATTCTTCGCTTTCGAACTACAATGACAGGTTTTCCAAAACCGAACACGTTAGCGTAGGTTCGTAGCGCTCAACACTTAGCCAAGATCTCCTAAATTTAAAATAGAATCCAGCCATCACCTGTTCACCATTGTCCCACACCAGCGGTGTGTGGTCAGAAAATGGACGTTCAAGACCACACACGAATGACATCTGGAAGAG
This sequence comes from Thalassia testudinum, assembly GCA_037157565.1. Taxonomy (NCBI): domain Eukaryota; kingdom Viridiplantae; phylum Streptophyta; class Magnoliopsida; order Alismatales; family Hydrocharitaceae; genus Thalassia; species Thalassia testudinum. Next base: position 1,041,803 of record JAZHRO010000061.1, read on the forward strand.
ATCCAACAGCTCAGCATTCCCAATAAACTGTCAATCTTGGACATGAGCCCACTACCATTCCTCCAAGTGAATTCAGCCCCTGATGATGGAAATTCGCACATCCCCAAGGCCTGGACCACCAATTGAAATCTTATGGAGGAACTGTGAACCACCCCATTAGGTCTATCACTCCCCACTAAAGTACAATTAAAATCCCCTCCAACAAGCCAAGCCCCCCCTCCCACAAATTCTGCAGCCAGATTCCAGTCCTCCCACAGTTCCTGCCTCCTATTTGGATTGTTTGGCCCATACACACCTGTCACATAGAAGACACTGTCCCCCTGGCCTCTTGTGTAACATCGATTTCACTCGTAAATAGCAAGTAAACACAATTGCGGGTTAATACCATTTTACATTTCCTAACACCACTTTCCTAACCCCCCAAGTAAACTAACCCTTAATGATTACCTTCCAAAAAAAAAGTTTTTGTTCTCGAGGCAAGGTAACAAATTGCCCATAATTTTCTGCATTGGATAATCTCCCTTCCCCCTACAATACTATCCCGCCGATGTTCCTTAACTAGAGTATGATAAGTTGATCTTACGAAGAAAAAGCCTTTTGGATGTGGTATCCAAATAAGAATATCAGAGCCTTTATGAATAGGCATGGTAACAATCTCATCTACTAATTCAAATATGAAAATTCTACACAAGACATCTTTATTCTACCTGTTTGCATCCTTGTCGATTAGTTCAGCCACCTTAGATAATAGAATTCCAAAATAGAGTGATGGAATGACCTCTCCCTCCCAATCTTTAACCCAATGATCACTCCAAATATTCACCTTCTCGCCATCTGCAATAAGTCATAAAGGATGTTTAAACAGGTAGTGCTTGACTTCCTCCAACGCTTTCATAAAGGTCGAATTTGAAGGCTTTGGAATATATTCCAAAAAGGACCCCTGCAGGAAATATTTAGCCCTTATTTGACATTGCCATAGACAATTCTTCTCAGTACAAAGCCTCCAACCCATCCTCATTAGGAAAGCTAGATTAGTGAGCCTAGCTGATCTGAAACTAAGTCCACCCAATATCTTTGGAATGCAAATTGATCTCCACACTCTCATATATAGCCCTGCCAAAAGTCTCTGGCTAATTTATCCAAGTGGGTGCATATATAGCTTTTTAGAGAATAGAAAGACTGACATAAGATAGTTAGGAATTGTGCATAATGTAGATTGTAACAAGACTCTCCTTCTAGCTTGCGATAGCGCCCTTCCTTTCCAAGAAGCTAGTTTATTCACATATTTGGTCATAAGCAACTCCAATTTAGTCTGGTTGGTTGAATGTAAAACTGGGCATCCACGATATAATTCATCAGACTTCATGAGCTCCAAATTGAAAATTTTCATTATATCTTTCTGAACCTCATAGCTAATACCATTGCTAAATAAAATTTTATACTTACTGTAGTTGATTTTCTACCTTGAGTAATTTTCATAATTTTACAATATCAATTTAAGATAAGTAGCATCCTTTGATGTAGCTCCAGCAAATAGGATAGTATCATCTGCAAACATCAAATGTGTAATAGCCTTGGTGTTCCTACACAATTTTTAACCATATATGCACTTGTTATTTAACGCCACATCCATTGCTCTCGACAATTATTTTGAACATAGAAAAAAAATACATGGAGATAGGGGGCACCCCTATCTCACTCCCTAAGATGGCATAATCACATCAGCGACATTTCCATTAATAGGCACTTGAAATGACGTTGATGATATACATGACATACTAGATTGATCAAGGGAAAAGGTACATGCAACTGCATCAAACAAAACTATACAAATTTCCATTCAATTCTCAAACATCTTATGAACTCCACGTACCAATTTGCCCATCAGGTACTTGGGGCTGCCCCTGAGGTGCTCAAAATTGAGGAAGAGTGACTGGAACATTCTCTTTGATAAGATCTTCGTCAAACTAGAAGGATGGAATAGCAGGTTCTTGTCTAAGGGTGGAAGACTCATCTTGTTGAACTCTGTTATTACCTTTATCCCAGTCTTCTATTTTTCCCTTTTCAAAGCCCTGAAGTCTATTTGGAAGCGCATGGATCTAATGCGAAAGAGGTTCTTTTGGAAGGGTGCGCAACATGAGGGTAGATTTATGCAGTCGCTAAAGTGGGAGCAGCTCTGTCGCCCCAAGGAAGGAGGTGGGTTAGGGATTAAAGCGCTAAAAGAGTTTAATGATGCCTTACTAATCAAGTGGGCTATAAAAATTCTTAATGGGGAAGAGAAACTGTGGACTGAATTCATTAGAGATAGCTACGGTAGTTCTAATAGTGCTTTGAGGAGATTACATCCTTCCCAACCTTCCCCATTTTGGCATTCTGTTATTCAGGCCCTTAAGAGCAATTGGCACTTACTGCAGCCCATGCTAGGAGATGGTAGGGCCTTTAATTTCTGGAGGGAGGAGTGGTCTCTGTTGGGCCCCTTGAAGGAGTCCTACCTGAGGGTGTACTCGGCAGCTGCAGAAAAGGAAGGTGCGGTGAGCAGCTATTAGTCTGAATCAAATGGTTGCTGGCAACTGAATGAGACCGAAGCCATCAGGGAGGGAACACGGCTATGGGAGGAGAGATTAAACTTGATTTCAGACTTGCAATGCTTTAGACCGAGGCCTAGCATGGAGGACAGTTATGCATGGGACGGCATCTATACGGCTCAACGTGCTTATGGAAGAATTATGAACACTGGCAGTGGTATGGGAAGTGATCACATTGACAATAAACTTTGGCTCTTAAAGGTTCCTCTCAAGGTACAAATTTTTCTTTGGCTGTGTAAAAGGGAGGGCTTGATTACAGGGGACCTCAGACACAAGAGGATGGGTGCAGCACTACATGAATGCCATTTGTGTAGAATGCACACCGACAGTCTTAGCCACATGTTTTCCTCTTGTTTGATTACAGATGTGATATGGAGAAGAACTTGTCAGGAGTCGCTCCCCCCATGGGAGTCATTGTGCCATAGCTTTTTGATATCTGGGAGGTCGCACCTACGCATGGTTGCGACTCTTTGGTGCATATGGAGGGTGAGGAATGAGAGATTGTTTCAGGAGAGACCAGTATGCTGTGAGCAAATTGTAAATGAATGTTGGTCCCTCATACATAGATGGGGATCTGATTTATAACTCTCCATGTTTTGCTTTTTCCTGATTAATAAAATGCCCTCCCGGATTGCTATCGTAACACGATAGCTTTCCTCTCAATTTAAAAAAAAAAGCCTTTTCCATATCTAACTTAATAATCATCTCTCCATTCTTTTCTCTTTTTTTTCCTCATATCATGGACCACTTCTTTTACAAGTACTCGCCTGCTATTTGCCTGCCAGACAAAAACCCCATTTGATTGGGGGAAACTGCATGCTTCAAAATAGGCTTTAATCTCTTTGCCGCTATCTTGGCTACAATCTTGTACAACGTATTTGTTAGACTTATAGGTTGGTAATCTCTTGGTTGCTTAGGCAAGAGGAGTTTTGGGGCAAGAGCAATAAAAGTGCAACTCATTCCCGATGGCATCAATTGATCCTGAAAACAAGCCTGTACAAAACCTAGGACCTCATCTTTAACCATTTCCCAACTTTTTTGATAGAACATAGCAGGAAAATCATTGGGATCAAGACTCTTACATGGAGGCATAGAGAACAGTATATTACGAATTTCTTTTTCGTCTAGTATATGAGTGCATCAACCTCTCTCAACTTCAATAGCTTGATCATTAGAGGTAAATAATTCAACAGGATTGAATTCTTTTAATTGGGTGGTAAACATGCTCTTGAAAAAATTTAAGAAACATTTTTTAATTTTATCCTCATCCGCCGTCTCCTCCCCATTAGGCAACACAAGCCAATCTATCTTGTTCTTCTCCTATTCTACGCATATAAATGACAGAATTTTGTGTTCTTGTCTCCACTTTGAAACCAATTATGTCTTGATCTTTGATACCAATAGACTTCTTTTTGTAACAACACCTCTTCATACCCCTTTTAGAGTTCTTTCTCTCGCTGTCCATTCCCAATCCCAGGTGATTTTCCTTGCCAATTTGCCATCTCTACCTTAATTTCTTTCTTTTTTTTCTTCCAATTTACCTCTGGATTGGATTAGCATTTCTTAAGTTCCCTAGCCATCAATTCTAATCTCTCCTAAGTTGGCTTACTATCCCCCATTCCATTACCTTTCCAGCCCTTCTTAACCACCTCCTGATAGCCATCTTTTATACTCCACTCAGTCCTGATCCTCTATACACAAGAATTCTTCTTTTTTTTTCCTCTGCAACCTTAATAACATTGGGCTATGGTCACTGCCTATTGCTGGTAGGTGCAATTCACCTGCATTTGGATATTATAAGATCCAGTTACCCGATATAAAACCTCTATTAAGTCTTTCCTTAATTAGAAAATTTGAGTGACGTCACTTGTTGGCCCAAGTATATGCTTGACCAGAAACTCCCAGATCCATCAAGCGTAGATTAGAAATGAAATTCTTTAAATGGAAAAACTCCCTTGATGGCATAACAACACCACCCATTTTATCAATAGCATACATTACGGAATGGAAGTCCCCAATACAAACAAGATTTTCAACCAAATTTTCCAATAGTCTCCCCATTTGACTCCAGAACTTTCTTCTAACATTTTGTTTTGGCGTACCATAGATGCAAGCCATGTGCCAAGAGAATCCATTGAGAATAATTTTTAAGATCAGACAATGCAGTTCAGAATATATTATATCAATATTTATTGAATCTCTGTAAATAAGATGTAATCCCCCAGACCTTCCTTGTGCCTCCACTGAAAAATAGCTGAATCCATGAAATTTCCTCCCTACTACCTCAAATCTTCTCTTCTTTACATGTTTTCTGAAATAAACTTAATGTTGATGTTAGAGGTTGTAATGAGGGATTTTGCATGACTAATTGCAGAGGATGATCCCAAACCCTTGTAGTTCCATGCCAAAACATTCATTTGAACAGAGGTAGTTGTCCATACATACCTTTATTCCCATAACATTGCACACATCTCCTTTTGTTGTCAACTTCCAACCTGTCTGTTGCCTCTACATTTACTTCTACCACATCCTCTTCTAGCTTTAGAAGCTTTCGTAAGGATAGCCAACATAGGTAAGTTGGGGGGGAAGGAAAATATAACACTACACATGCACAAACAGGGGTTTTCTATTCTCACATCAAAGGTCGTATTTTGTGTCTTTACGAAGAAGCTCTACTTTAGGAGACGGAAGCACCACCTCAATGGGGTGATGGGCACACCATCATGAGTCATAACTAGCTCAATTTGATCTGATTAAGTCATTAAATGCTCCTGTATAACCATTAGAAGGCCATAATTCATTGCAAATCCTTTCAGAGAGAAATACAAGAAACCAGGGTTAAAATTACAATTTTACCATCATATCTTGAATGTAGAACAATCACAAGTTTTCTTAATGGTAATTAAAGGTCAAATGGTCTTAAGAATCTAAAAAGTGGGTTAGTATAGACAGAAAAGGTTTTTCGCGTGTTTTGAAAATTAAATGACTTCCGAAATCTTAAAAACAGATCCATTTAATTAACTGAGGTTCTGGTCAGGATAAAATTCACCTAAACCCTTTAAAATTTATATAAAAATATCCTCTAGCGTTTAGTGCCTTAAATTTGACCATCAAAATCTGTCTTGACCTAAAACAGAGTCTCAAATAGACATTTGCCCTAATTTGGGTAATTGTGTAAATTATCCAATCAAACTAGGTCAAAACCAAAATCCAAGTTCACCATTGAATTTCTTAGGTCCAAATTAGGTTTGTACCAAAATTTGGTCCAATCTGAGATCATCTTAACCTAGTTTGCAATTTAGTCCTATCTGACTCTTTTATCTCACACATATGCCCCTAACTTTTGAATCCTTTGCATTTATGTCCCTATCTTTATCATAGATTTCAAAAATAGGTCCCTACCTGGTGTCGGTTGGTTTGATGACCGGGTTTTGGTTTTGTTATAACGTTGTAGTAAAGCCGGTTATTACCAACATTTCAAATATAAATTTTTTACTCGGAAAATAAAAGAGTTCCCGAGGTCGAACTCAGGGAGCAAGTTGTATTCTAGAGATATACATGTTTCTTTTACAAAATAAAGAAAGAGAGAGGGAAAGAATTTGTTGTTCTCTTCGTTTTCTCCTCGTGATGTTCTTCTTTCTTTCTTTCTTCAGAGCTCCTTCTTCTTCTTCGTTCTGCAGAGGTGATGCTCCTCTTCAGATCTCCTTCTTCTTCTTCCTTGGTTTCTGTCTTGGCCTCTCTTCTTCTTTTTCTGCAGTCTCTTCTGTGAAGGTTTCTTCTTCCTTGGCTCTGCTGCGCTTCTTCTCTGCAGCCTTTCCTCTTCTTCTGCCTTGCTCAGCCTCTTCTTCAGAGTTTCTTCTTGTTTTTCCTTCCTGCGGCTAAGTGTCAGCTTCTTCTTTTCTTTTTCAGCCAGGGATGTCACGCGAAGCTTTCTTCCTTAGCTGCTTCAGGCCGTCGTCTGATTTCCAAATCAGACGACTTAACTACCTGTTGCTACAGTTAGCTTCCTTCTTCTTCCGCGGGTCTTCTTCTTCGCCTGTGCACACTTCAGAGTTTTTCGTCAGAGGCAAAACCTACTCTACCCTCCCCCCCCCCCGCGTCTCTCTTTCTCTCTGAAACCACTCTTGGGAAAGCTCTCCCAGAGCTACCGGGTAATCGGGTTCGGATCAGGCCCGGGTCCAGGCCCACCGGCGTGCGTGGTGGGCGAGGAGTGCAGGTCAGTCTTGAGTCGGGTCGGGTCGGTTCGGGTCAGGTCCGCGGGGCGTGAGCGCGGACGAGACCGGGTAACCGGGCGGGTGAAGGGGACCTCACCCCGTGTGCTGAGGCAGTAAGCCTTCAGCACTTTTGCATCTTATGTCGCTGCGGCTCTTCAGGCGTTTCCGAGGTGGGACTAAACGGCCCACCTCAATTGCGCGCCCGCAGCGGGGAATTCAGCAGGAGATGGCGGCGTCACGCGGAGCTTTCTTCCTCAGCTGCGAACCTGGTGTTTTGCCAAAACTCCTCGCAAGGCCTGGGAGTGAATCTGGGCTTGGCGCTGAGCGTGGCGCGCCTGTAGCTGCAGGCGGAAGCAGTTCCTCCTGCACGGCAATGGCGGCGGAGGTCGGGTGGCCTGTCCACAAGAAAACGGCCTCTCGGCCTAATCAGAGAGTGCCAGGAGCTTCGCCAGGGTGCGGCGAAGCTCGTGTGGGTGGTGGCGAGGCGCGGGGCGGCGTGCGAGGGCTGCCCTAGGTCGGACTGTGGGTCGGAGGATGGGTCTGTTCGGTGGAGTTGCAGAGGGTGATGTGGGGGAAGTGGCAGGGCGGAGGTTGATCAGGGTGAGGAGGCGGAGGTCCTGCGGTGGTCGGCGAGCCGTGTGGGTCGCTGAGGTGATGGGAGCGGCTCGCCGGAGGGTGGTCGGAGACGAAGGGGGTGAAGGTGGTCAGGGTCGGTCGAGGGCTTAAGTGAATAAATTGAAAGCGGGGAAAGAAAGAGGAGAAGAAGGGGAGTAGCTCTAGCTTACTTGCAGGGACGAAAGGGGAGGAACAGGGCGACAGTCGTATCGACTGTCGCCGGAGAAGACGATGCTCAGGGAAAGGGGCGGCGGCGAGCAGAGAGCCGGAGAGGCGCCAGCTGGGTGCGGCGTGGCGCGGGAAGAGCGGGGGAGGAAGTCTCTGCTGCTGGTATTGCGGCAGAGCGAAGAGGTGGAGGGGGAGGAAACCGCCGGAGCTGGTGAGCGTCTGCCGGAGGAAGAAGAGAAGAAAGTTGGGGATTTTCTCCGTCAGATCCAGGCTGCCCCGGTCGGTGGAGCAACGGGGGGTATTTATAGGGATCAAACAGGGAGGAAGGCGGAGGGAGACGACGTGTCTCCCTCGCCGGAGGATGGTCGGAAACAAGAACCCATACCGTCCGTGCGTTCGCACGGCCGGTATGGTGGGTTACAACGACCAGGGGGTGTCCCTGCGACGGCTGACGACGCAGGGCACCCCCGGTTTACTTGCCAGGTCCCCCACCTCACCCTGCGCGGCGCCATGCTCCGCGCAAGGTCGCCGGAGCATGGTGCTGGCAGGTTTTGCAGGGGGGACCTGATTGCAAAGAACGAAGGAGAGTTAGGGGCCAAAATGCGAGGGTTCAAAAGTTGAGGGCCAAAGAGTAAATATATGAGGACCAAAGTGTAAAGTCGGTCAAGGAGGTTTCTTCTTAGGCTCAAGTTTTTATACATGACTAATTAGGACTTAAGGAATATGATGGTGAATTTCATTTCTATATTAAACCTTGTTTGACCGGTCAATTTACGCAAAAACCCAAATTAAGTTATTAATTGGGCATGGTTCTCAATGTAGGTCAAAATGGGTTCTGAAGGCCAAATTGAAGGTTCTAAACCCTAGAGATTATTTTTCTATGAATTTTAGAGGGTTTATTCTATTTTTACTTTGCCTCGAACCTTGTGAATTGAAGTGGGTTGTTTTAGGGTTACAGATTATCATTTAGTTTCTTGGAATTGCTGTAGCCCTTGCTAGATCATTTCATCCCACTTTTATTCTTATTAAGCTGCTTTGACCTATGTTTGGGCCCTGAATTACCCTGTATGCAGATTATACTGGTAAAATTGCATTTTTACCCCTTATGACTTGTTTTCTTCTTAAACTCAGAATTCTCTGAGTTAAGCCTTTCCTTGAGATATGTAGGAGCTTTTATCCTTTGTATTGGGTCAAAATGAGCTAGTTATGGCTCATGATGAGGTTCTCATCATACCCCCATGCCTAGCTTTTGGTAGTCCCTTAGCAAAAACTTAAGGTTTCAACCCTTGTTCTAGACCATGAAGTTTTTAATAATTTTAGATAAGTGCCTTTTTTATTTGAGCATAGATTAGGTTAGAATGCTGACCATAGGCCTAAAAGGTACTCTAGTACCAATCAAGATCCAAATCTGTCTAGCCTTAGCCTCAGTCTTTTAGCAAAGGCTTTTAAGGCCCACAAGAACTAACCTAAGGTTTATTGGACTTCGTGGTTAAAGCACCCGTGCTTGAAATGATTTTAGCCCTGGCTCAGTTCGCAGTGCGCTTTGTAAGAGAGATAGAAAGTTTTTCTGTTTGGAGAGTTTTCTCTCTCTTTTTCTTTTTAGTTCTAGCCTAGGATTGGCTTTTCAACACGGTCTGTATCAGATTCCTTGCTCCCATCATCAATCCTCAAGGGTTCCTGGCGATCGATGCTTTTAGATAGCACTGCCCATGGCAACCCCCGGAACCCTGGCTATTGAGATTTCGAGATAATCCCATCCATGGTGTTCCGTGGCTGAATTCAGACCCTGGCAATTGACACTTCGAGATAATGCCATCCATGGAATCTGAACCAGCAGAGTGCTTACATGCCCCCAGTAGGATATGTAAATATCCTAAGAGACAAGCACCGAGGAGATGATATTTTGTTACGCATCTTCGAGGGGATTTCCCGCCTCTCCGCGCTGGGAACTCGTCCAAATCAACTTGTGTTGATCGGCCGCTCCTATTCTAGGTGTTCTTTTCAGAATTTTGCGACGCTTCTGCGTGATTCTGATTTTTACGCTTACTGAACCAGGCTGTGTGTGAGATTAGGGTGCTTAGGTTACTGAGTCCCGTAAACCAAAAATTAGTTAACGAGGCCGAATACTCCCTAAGCCTTAGACCTAATACTTCAGCTTTTCATTTTCCTCAACCTCTTGAGGAGTGTCCAGATCTTAATGGGTACTAAGAGTCTATTCAAGAATGCCTAAGGTTTGCATTCTTTACTAATCTCATTGTGCACTTTTCTTGAATGAGGTCTAGAACTTAAGTTAATTCCTTAGTTCCTTACTAATGACTATCACTTTTTCTCATAATTTTGTGCTCCTTTTTCATTTTGTTTCTTTTCTCCTTCGCAAAATTTCCTTCTCTTTTCCTCTTATTCTTTTTCGAAATTTTTTTAATTTTTATGGTGTTTTTGGCATATGTGAATTTTTTTTTGTTTGAAACCTTTTCTTACAAGTTTTGCACTTTCATACCCCCCCATGCCTAAGATTTGCAATGTCCTCATTGTAACCTAGGGGTTTTTATTCAACTAAGTTCATACATTAGGATAGCTGTTTTGATGAATCTCAGATGCAAGCACCTGAGGTGGAGTTGGCTGCCCTAAAGTGTGAACTTCAAGTGCAAAAAGCTGTCAGAACAAGTTTCAGGTTTTCAAAGAGAATGACGGGCTGCCTCCCGTTGAGCGCTAAATTTGATGCCTTCAGCCAAGCGGGAAATGCGATGGAGAGGGGATGGTCAAATCAGCAGAGTTTTGTAAGACAAGCACCTTGATTAAGAGCCTGGTTGGTCCAACCAGGTGCTTGTTCAGATCAACAGGCTGATGATGCAGCCCAAACCCAATCAATCTGGTGGGTTGATAGATATGGATAAAAAGGTGTGGAACCCACCATAAACTATGAAGCTCAGATAGATGTGGAAGTGTAAACGCAGGGTTTGGCTGAGTCGAATCAGCCTGGTCAGAGTAGGGACCCGTAGAATAATCAATGAATGACACGGAAACCCTACAGGGGTGATCAGAGAATGATAGAGCATGGTATGTAGTCTGATCAATGTTCGAAACCCGATGTGGAAATGCAATCGGCTCGGTGAGAGGTGAATCTGAATAGAAATTGAGTCCGGTTGCGGGTCGGGGTTTGGGAGAGGTTTTGATCCGTTCTGTGTGTGCGGACGAGGTGGCCATTGTGTACGAGGGCTCTTCTAGAAACAGATGATAGGTGGTTTTCTGTAGAGAGTCCTCTGGGTAACTATCAAATGCCGGAAGAGTGTTTGTAGGATGAAAGGAATCGGATTCGAGAAAAAATTTGGATTCTTGGTTGCAATCACTCTTGGCATTTTCTGTTTTTGGTTCCTGAGGATCGAAAAGGAATGATTCTGTGTTATTGGTGATCTCGGGAATCAGGACCTCAGAATCGGAGTTAGAGTCATGAGAACTGAGGTCGTAGATAGGCCTGGCGTGTTCAGGAAGGGGAATCTCTCCGCAATTATAGTCAGATTTGAAATTGTCGGAGAGTTGGCGAAAATGAGATTCATGATCATGAATTCCACCACAGCAAAAATCATCAAATGTGGAATCAGCAGCCTGACTGGGTTCTAGCCTATATGTCAATTCTGGGCTCAAAAAGGTGTTCTGTTCAAGCTCGAAGCTGGTAGGATAGACCCCATTAAAACCTTGCTCATCCAACTCCTCAGTTTCTGTATCATAAATTGGCATGTTTTCTGAAAAATCGATCAGATTTCCTGAGGATGTTGGAGAGGGATATTCATCAAATAGAGGCCCGGAATCATATTCTGTAAAAATTTGATCTTTCTCATAAGGGGCCTCATAATCTTCCCAATAAGTTTCAGATCTAGGTTCTAGGCTTAGGATGTGGGTAGAATTATTAGAACCTAAGTCCGAATAACCTTCGAGGGCCACCTTATCAAAATAAGGGGCGGAATTTATACCCTCAGAAGGTTCAGTTCTGATCTCATTATTGCAGGAGTCTTGGAGTTCTAAGCTTGGTGATTTATGGCCTAGGGTTGGCTCAGCATTGTGTTCTCCTGCAACTTCCCAACCTATTTTAATGCTATCTTCTATTTGGGTTGGGAGTCGACAACCACCTTGTGCCTCAGTCCCGAGGTCTGGGAAACTGGATTGATTTTTAGTACTGTTCCAAGATGACTTATCCTCTATTTCTGGTGTATACGGGTATTTTTGGTTGATAGTTTTTTCTAAAAGTCTCATCATCTCTACCCGTTTTATAAGGGCATCTTGGTGTTGTTCCCAAAGTACAGGATTTGTCAAGCATTGAAGGTATTCAGATTGGTGTAATTTTTCTATCTCAATGTATCCTGTCATGAGCATATCTCGGGTTGATCCTTTTGAAATTTCAGTCAATAGAATTTGGGCACAGTTTATGATGAAAGCTGTGGTTGTTGGGACATCAACCTGAATGTTTTCTACTGGTGTTGAGGGTTTGATTTCATAGATTTCAAGGGCATCCTCAATCATCTTATCTTTCATGGATCTCAGATATTCAGGTTTTTTGAATGGTAGTCTTGCTAGGTAATTAGGCTGCATAATTGGATCAGGTGGTGGAATCAAGATATAGAATCAAAGTTTGAATCGAGATGGAAGAAGGGGATTTTGTTCAGAATCAGAGGAAAGAGGGGCTATGTGAATGATTTCTGCAAAAACAAAGGAGCCGAGGCTTAGCCTCGGGGAGAGTGAATTTCTATAGGAGGTTTCAAGGACCTCCTGCAAAATACTGAAGGACTGGATGAGATAAGCAGGTGCTGGACCCAATCAAGACACCCAAAAATTGTTGGGTGACTATAGAGGTTCGGGGCTGATGGACCCCTTGATCAGAAAGATCGCCCACCTGAGAATTACCTGGGCAGCCAGAGAGGGAGAGTCCCGCGAAGACCCCTACACGGTAGAGCGTCCCCACGGGTTACAGGGTTTCCCCCACCCGACCTCTCTTGTCACTGTGGTTCCAGGTAGACCAGAATGGGGATCTTGACCTCTTAAGTCTACCAATTTTAAGATCAGGGTGCTTAAGGTTTCACTTGAACTTTAGTCTTTTTAAGTGCAAAGAGTGACCTAATTTAAGGTTGGTTAACCCAAAGGGGTCAACTTTACCTCTTGTTTTCTTTGAGAGCTTTTTGGGTCCTTTCTTTTAGGGTCCAAGTGTTTAAAGAGAGAGCCAATTGTTTAGGATTTTTCTTGTTAATTATTTTCAATCAATGGCTTGGGCACACCTCTTTTGGATTTCCTCAATTCTTGATTAAGGGGTGTGTCTCTACTGAAATCCTAATGTTTGACCTTATGTTGGCTCTACTTGGTCCATTTAACTCTTTGTTGGGCAATTAGGGCTCAAGCAAGAATGTGTTAGCCCTTAAATACCCTTAATAGTGTGCAGGAGTGATGAGTTGAAAACATGCAACTCTTTATGGTTACTAAGTATGGAAGACAGGTTAGCCCTATATTGCTTGTTCTTTTCTTTTCTTCCTCTTTAGAGTTTAGGGGTTAATAGTGAGAGGAAAAATTTACCTGTCTTCGGAGTGGTTGTCGTGTGGTTGCTTGTCTTCTTGAGTTCCTGTAGCTGCACAAAAGAGAGGAGATTATCAGAAATTAAAAGAAACAGGAATGTTTACCTCTAGAATAGCCGTTGCTCCCCGGCAACGGCGCCAAAATGGTGTCGGTTGGTTTGATGACCGGGTTTTGGTTTTGTTATAACGTTGTAGTAAAGCCGGTTATTACCAACATTTCAAATATAAATTTTTTACTCGGAAAATAAAAGAGTTCCCGAGGTCGAACTCAGGGAGCAAGTTGTATTCTAGAGATATACATGTTTCTTTTACAAAATAAAGAAAGAGAGAGGGAAAGAATTTGTTGTTCTCTTCTTTTTCTCCTCGTGATGTTCTTCTTTCTTTCTTTCTTCAGAGCTCCTTCTTCTTCTTCGTTCTGCAGAGGTGATGCTCCTCTTCAGATCTCCTTCTTCTTCTTCCTTGGTTTCTGTCTTGGCCTCTCTTCTTCTTTTTCTGCAGTCTCTTCTGTGAAGGTTTCTTCTTCCTTGGCTCTGCTGCGCTTCTTCTCTGCAGCCTTTCCTCTTCTTCTGCCTTGCTCAGCCTCTTCTTCAGAGTTTCTTCTTGTTTTTCCTTCCTGCGGCTAAGTGTCAGCTTCTTCTTTTCTTTTTCAGCCAGGGATGTCACGCGAAGCTTTCTTCCTTAGCTGCTTCAGGCCGTCGTCTGATTTCCAAATCAGACGACTTAACTACCTGTTGCTACAGTTAGCTTCCTTCTTCTTCTGCGGGTCTTCTTCTTCGCCTGTGCACACTTCAGAGTTTTTCGTCAGAGGCAAAACCTACTCTACCCTCCCCCCCCCGCGTCTCTCTTTCTCTCTGAAACCACTCTTGGGAAAGCTCTCCCAGAGCTACCGGGTAACCGGGTTCGGATCAGGCCCGGGTCCAGGCCCACCGGCGTGCGTGGTGGGCGAGGAGTGCAGGTCAGTCTTGAGTTGGGTCGGGTCGGTTCGGGTTAGGTCCGCGGGGCGTGAGCGCGGACGAGACCGGGTAACCAGGCGGGTGAAGGGGACCTCACCCCGTGTGCTGAGGCAGTAAGCCTTCAGCACTTTTGCATCTTATGTCGCTGCGGCTCTTCAGGCGTTTCCGAGGTGGGACTAAACGGCCCACCTCAATTGCGCGCCCGCAGCGGGGAATTCAGCAGGAGATGGCGGCGTCACGCGGAGCTTTCTTCCTCAGCTGCGAACCTGGTGTTTTGCCAAAACTCCTCGCAAGGCCTGGGAGTGAATCTGGGCTTGGCGCTGAGCGTGGCGCGCCTGTAGCTGCAGGCGGAAGCAGTTCCTCCTGCACGGCAATGGCGGCGGAGGTCGGGTGGCCTGTCCACAAGAAAACGGCCTCTCGGCCTAATCAGAGAGTGCCAGGAGCTTCGCCAGGGTGCGGCGAAGCTCGTGTGGGTGGTGGCGAGGCGCGGGGCGGCGTGCGAGGGCTGCCCTAGGTCGGACTGTGGGTCGGAGGATGGGTCTGTTCGGTGGAGTTGCAGAGGGTGATGTGGGGGAAGTGGCAGGGCGGAGGTTGATCAGGGTGAGGAGGCGGAGGTCCTGCGGTGGTCGGCGAGCCGTGTGGGTCGCTGAGGTGATGGGAGCGGCTCGCCGGAGGGTGGTCGGAGACGAAGGGGGTGAAGGTGGTCAGGGTCGGTCGAGGGCTTAAGTGAATAAATTGAAAGCGGGGAAAGAAAGAGGAGAAGAAGGGGAGTAGCTCTAGCTTACTTGCAGGGACGAAAGGGGAGGAACAGGGCGACAGTCGTATCGACTGTCGCCGGAGAAGACGATGCTCAGGGAAAGGGGCGGCGGCGAGCAGAGAGCCGGAGAGGCGCCAGCTGGGTGCGGCGTGGCGCGGGAAGAGCGGGGGAGGAAGTCTCTGCTGCTGGTATTGCGGCAGAGCGAAGAGGTGGAGGGGGAGGAAACCGCCGGAGCTGGTGAGCGTCTGCCGGAGGAAGAAGAGAAGAAAGTTGGGGATTTTCTCCGTCAGATCCAGGCTGCCCCGGTCGGTGGAGCAACGGGGGGTATTTATAGGGATCAAACAGGGAGGAAGGCGGAGGGAGACGACGTGTCTCCCTCGCCGGAGGATGGTCGGAAACAAGAACCCATACCGTCCGTGCGTTCGCACGGCCGGTATGGTGGGTTACAACGACCAGGGGGTGTCCCTGCGACGGCTGACGACGCAGGGCACCCCCGGTTTACTTGCCAGGTCCCCCACCTCACCCTGCGCGGCGCCATGCTCCGCGCAAGGTCGCCGGAGCATGGTGCTGGCAGGTTTTGCAGGGGGGACCTGATTGCAAAGAACGAAGGAGAGTTAGGGGTCAAAATGCGAGGGTTCAAAAGTTGAGGGCCAAAGAGTAAATATATGAGGACCAAAGTGTAAAGTCGGTCAAGGAGGTTTCTTCTTAGGCTCAAGTTTTTATACATGACTAATTAGGACTTAAGGAATATGATGGTGAATTTCATTTCTATATTAAACCTTGTTTGACCGGTCAATTTACGTAAAAACCCAAATTAAGTTATTAATTGGGCATGGTTCTCAATGTAGGTCAAAATGGGTTCTGAAGGCCAAATTGAAGGTTCTAAACCCTAGAGATTATTTTTCTATGAATTTTAGAGGGTTATTCTATTTTTACTTTGCCTCGAACCTTGTGAATTGAAGTGGGTTGTTTTAGGGTTACAGATTATCATTTAGTTTCTTGGAATTGCTGTAGCCCTTGCTAGATCATTTCATCCCACTTTTATTCTTATTAAGCTGCTTTGACCTATGTTTGGGCCCTGAATTACCCTGTATGCAGATTATACTGGTAAAATTGCATTTTTACCCCTTATGACTTGTTTTCTTCTTAAACTCAGAATTCTCTGAGTTAAGCCTTTCCTTGAGATATGTAGGAGCTTTTATCCTTTGTATTGGGTCAAAATGAGCTAGTTATGGCTCATGATGAGGTTCTCATCAGTACCTCCATGAAATCCTAATCCTACAAACTCTGGCGACCTTAAGTTCGCAAGATCTTTGTGATTTCTTGACGAATCCCTCTCAAAATTGAAAGGGAAACTCGTCAAGTAATTGTCTTCCAAATGAGCCCATCCAGGGGTCCTAAATCTCTCTAGAATTCTCATGCGAATGATTTGATTGAATGGATATCCTACGCCAACGAGGAGCTCGGAGTTCCTAAGCTTGTTTCCAAGCTTATAACTCCATCTAGAGCCCTATAAAGGACCTCCGTGGCCGTACGCATCCTCTCAGCAAGTCTTGGAGAGTCAAAAATCCTCTATTCCCCTTCCTCTGGCCTTCAAGACCGTTGCTCTGATGACCTCCTCGATCCTGTTGGTGCTAGAGCACCACGATCATTTGTTTTGATGATAAGAAAACACGTGTTATTTAACATTTGCACTTGGAGTATTAGATTTCAGGTCAATTGCAAATGGAGACGTGATTAGACGAAGTTCGAGCTCGCATCCATGATGGATTGGAGGAGCTTGATGGAGAACAGAGGAGATTCGCGAGGAGCGATAGATTGAAGAAGGAAGGAGATGAAGAATAGGATAGGTTTCCTTCTCTTGTACTCCTTGTATTTTTCGTTTCTTTAGTTGCTCTTTATTTTGTTACTTAGATTCATGTTAAAGAACCTCAAAGTACCCTAACAGTAGTCCTAGGAACACCGACACAACCCTAGGATACTTGGTTTTCTGTAGAGAACTTAGAAAACCAATATAGGGTTCAAACAACTTTTTCAGACGTCTAATTCCAAAATCAGATGTCTGATAATATGTTTTAAGACGTCTGATTGTTGATTCAAACGTCTGATAACATTTAGGCTGGACTTGTTAGTTCTGTCTGATGAAATCAGACGTCCAGACCTTAGACCAGACGTCTTAGAAGACGTCTGATGTTTTTTCCAGACGTCCAATTAGTGGACCGTTGGCTGGCTTAGCAAACACTAGAGGATATGACCGTTAGAGGCTTATCAGACGTCCTTAAGCCTTATCAGACGTCTGATTGATGACCGTTTTGCCTCAGCTGACCCAAAATCTCTTCTTAGAGATTTTCTAGCCGTTGCACTCTCTTGGAAATCCATTCCCACGAAAAAGTAGGTTTCCAGACGTCCAGACATAGTGCCAGACGTCCTGTATGTCATCTGATGGACTTGCACTAGAACCCTGTTTAGATTTGATTCAAGTTAGGAAGAAACCCGCATAAAATCAGACATCTGACCTTGTTTTCAGACGTCTTAAACTGGCTTCCCAGATGTCTGATGCCAGGATCAGACGTCTGATAACCCTGTCAGTGCAATCATTGTTCCTGATTTTGGCCTGATTCTCTTGGGCTTTGCTCCCAACAGCTATGGAAGCTTTCCAAAACCTTTCAAAGCCTTCCTAAGGCCTCTATAATTAGAGAGGAACCTCTTTCACATGAACATAGACCAAGACACACCTAGAGACACCAACATACACCTAGATACACTAAGACACACCCAAGCAACATACTTTCTACTCTTTTGTGTCCTAGAAAAGCTCTTGCTCTCCAAGCTCAAGTTCTACATCTTGAGAGCATCAAGCCTTTGCGCACCCGCTCTCCCGTCGTAGTTCACGAGAGCGACGTTGCGCCGTCACGTGGCTCACGCATCTGCATCATTGATTCGACGCACTCCTTGCAAAGGGGAGTTTCCTAATTCCTATAAAAGCTAGGTTTAAATCTTTGTTGTCTCTATAGGACTATATTTGTCATTTTATCTTTGTTCTTTGGTTGAGTATTCGCTTTGCGAATTCCCATCTCCTTCTTGGGACAAAATCCTTCTCGTGAAGAGAAGGGGTTGAGGAACTCTACCCTCGCACTTGTAGCGTGGTTGTAATTGAGGTTGAATCACCCTCGTTTAAAGTGATTCGTTTAGTGGATTTGATCAACTTGGTTGATCGGAAAATCCTAACTCGAGAGGGTTAGGTGGTGGTTTTCACCCTATTTGGGTTTCCACCTAAAAATAATTGTGTACCTTGTGTGATTGAATTTTTGTGAGATTGTTTATATTTTATTTCTGCATTTTATTACGTCACCCCCTCCTGGTAGGGCGAATCTACAGATCCTCCTCCTCTAGACGTCCAATGACCAAATTGGTCGGCTCTCTTGACTCTCTTTGTTGTGACCCTCCTTGGCCAAAGGGAGGGAGTACTCCGCCTACTTCATCATCATCGTCTCGCCGTCTTCTCCTCCTTCTCCGATTCTGGTCTATCACAACCGGCCGTCTCCACCTCTCAACATCTCCCTAAGTTCCCTAAACTCTCTCTCCCTTTCCCTCGATCATTTCTATACCTTCAGGACTTCATATCAATCACCGCTACGCCTCTGACCCCATCGTCATCCTCCGCTCCGGCCAAGCCTCTGGTAAGGCCTTCCGCACTCTTCATACCACCAAACTCCCTCACACCACCTCCATTAGATCCACCATGACTCACCCTCCAAAAGCCCTAAAGAAATTTAGGGTTTAACACTCTCTACACACCTTCCAACCTCATTTTCATCATTGTCAGCCCTCCACACATGCGTACACACCAAACCACAGCCACCGTTGCACTCGTCGTGGTCCGGTGAACCATCTGAGCATACTAATTAGGGAGTTTAGCCTGTGTTCTTGGTTTTAGGTTGCTACCAGAGCTCCGTTGCTACCACCTCCTTCTCCAACTCCATCCATCGTCTCCCAGCCACATTCTTCAGTGCTTCCATGCCCAGGCGACGCGAAGCATCTCTAGGAGTCATCCCAGGGCTTCAATTGGGATGCGAAGCCACAACAGCTGCGTTGATTTGACGAAGACGTCGACCTGCAGTTGCGCGAAGACGCTTTGTGGGATTAGTCCCGCATCGTAGAAGGCCGAAGCCCTAAAGGCACATAAAGGGAAAAAGTGCCTATGGTTCGTTGCCTCAGCACGCACAGGGGGTGAGGTCCCTGCTCACGCACGTGCATACGCATGCGCTCGCCCGCGCTCACGCCTTGCGGGTCTAGGTCTTGGTCCGTTTACCCAGATACCCAGGTCTGTTCTGGTTTGCTTGATTTTGAGGGAGAAAGAAGAGAAAGAGAGAGGGGAGGGGGGGTTTTGCTCTGCCACCCTCCTCTCAACACTTAGTGATCTTTGAGGGAGGCCTTTGCCTCTGCTGGTGTTGCTGAGCTTTGTGTTGTGCCTTCTTTGGAGCTTAACGAAGCAGAAGAAGAGAGAAAGGAAAGGAAGGAGAAGGGTGCCCTCTTGGCACTGTAGCAGTTGGACGGTTAAGCCGTCTGGTTGAGAATTCCATTGTCTGATCTCTGAAGGGAGTGCACTGTGCACTTATCCTATGTGGATTTAAATTTATTGTTACTATTGAGATATTTGATATTATTGTGAGGGATAATTGGTCATTCAAATCACAATTTTATCCCATTCTTTTTGCGCTATTTGACATTTGATTTCATTTATATATTATTATTGCTTGAAGTTCTATTATAAATTGCTTATATTGTACTTGAATTGTAATCTTGAGAATTATTTTGCTAATTGCTCCTTGTGTTTGACCTCGGACTTTCATTCGAGTATAAATTTTATTTGTTTTTCGCGCTAATTCAATCTATATTGCAATGCATCGATTTTAAAATCCGATTCAGAGCGATTAACATGGGGACACTTCTCTAAAGGGACTCTTGTACTTGAAGCCCTAGCGAGCCAATCACCACCTCAATAGAAACGGAAGCACCACCTTAGCGGGGATGGAAGCAGCACATCAGTGGGGACTCTTCCTTGAAGGGACTCTTATACCTCAAGCCGTAGCGATCACCACCTTAGCAGGAACGGAAACACCGCCTCGGCAAAGGATGGAAGCACCACCTCAACATGAATGGGAGCACCACCTTAGCAAGGACGGAAGCCCTTGTCAAAAATGCATGTGAGAGATTAAAATACAACTTTCTTTCGTAGATCCAGCTCAAGGACCTCAAACGATATCAAATAGGGCATGAGTAAGGAAACGCGCGTTGCAACGTATTTTGCAATGTGCATCCCCCATTGAACAAAACACAATATAGTATTTTAATTTTCGACCGGTGTGTTTTGATTTTCCACTAATTGAAAATCATAATAGATCGATTGAATATGAAAATAAACTAGTGTTTTTTGATTTTCAACTAATTTTCACTGATGTAAAGTGGTTTCTTTAATTATGAAAAGTGATTTTTGTTTGGTAAATGGTTTTCACCTTTGGATTTAGGGTTTAGGTCTAAAACCTAGCCCCTAAATACTAAATCCAACGGGAAAAAATCACTTTTTAAATGAAAAATCACGATTTATAGGTAAAATCACTTTTTGCAAATCCTAAATTCTAAACTCAAAACTTCTAGGTGAAAACTACTTTTCATTTTGCAAGTTAAAATCCATTTTTCATTAGTTAAAAGTTAAAATTTACGGTGTATTTTCATTTTCAATTGATGTATTTTAATTTTCAACTAATGTATTTTGGTAGAAAATTAAATACATTAATTGAAATCAAAATACACTAATATATTTTATTGAATGAAAATTCACATTGTAATGTATATTTATTTATCTTATACTATCAAATACTAATTATATTTAGCCATCCATTAATTATCTTCTTTTACAAGTATGTAATATTTTGAAAATACCGACGAGAAAGACATAATTTACTGATAGAAGAAAATAAAATATAGGATCAAAACTTAACATATATTTACAAATAAGGATGTTAACATAAAAATATAAAAATTGATGTATTTTATTATATATTAACATGCATGTCAGTGTAAAAGAATTTATATCTATATAAAATTATTTAGAATCTTTTTATATCAATATAAAATCACTTTACATTTATATATCACATCAATATATTATAAAATATATTATATGATATATTTTTTGTATATTTTAACTGCAAATAATAGGAGGTAGCATAGAACGTGCATTTTGTTTGGACAAGAATGTAACAATTTCTTTCCTTTCATTCCTATCCCCTTGGTACGAAGGGTGGGGAAAAGGGATTAATTGAGACGAGAGAGACCTGATATGACAAATAGTCTTAATTTAGTTTGGTAAAACATAGATTTCCGAAATACAATATCACATATTTAATTAACAACGGGGATGATGTGGGCCATCACACAGGAGAGAGAATCCGACACCATCACTTATGATGAGAAAATGCTCTTTGTATGGGACTTCCTGGATCTGAATTTCTTCTTATTTTCTTCTCAATATTCCCAATAGTAATAGAATATTGGAAAGCTAGAGTTCACAAACCTCTTTGATGCCTTAACCTTGGGACGGATTAAGGAGCTGCTACAAGATAAAATGAAGTAAGAAAGCTCAACTACGCTACCAAGGGGTTGGCACGGTCGTTGAATCTCATCATGAGATTAAATCCTATGAATGCTATATTTACCTCTAACTTTAGTTGGGGAATAAGTCTTAGTGCACAACCCAATGAAGAAGACAAGGGAGAAGGATTCACAAGACAAATGCTACAAATGAAATTCCTTTTCTTGAGATTTATTGAAGAGGGAAGCCAACCACCATCATCCCTATAGCAAAATTTATGATTTTTAACTCAGCTTCTCCTGATTATGCAGTGATCCAGGTAGTTTTTACTTTTTGTAGATTATAGTATTAAAGGTTATGTCCAACCCTTGGTCCGGGCCCATGTATTATATCTTAAGGATGTATTTTAAGGTCACGATGTCTTTAAAATTCTCCATTTGCGGGCTTCTTTATTGTTGGAATTTGATGCCATATTTGAGACTCAACTTTGAAGATTGTCGGACTTCTACCTAATGGTCAAACATTACTTTATGGTCCTCCTTATAAATATTACTATATGTCTTCTTATTAGGATTTCTTTATTCCACTCCTATATGCAGCTTCTGATTTTGATTCAAGTCAGATCCATGAATGTCTAATGCCAAATTAGGCTACTTATAATTTCCTTGGGCAACTAAATTTATTTTGACAAAAGAATTTTTGTTTGTGATGCATTTTGTCCTTGCTAAATAATGTTGGTCATCCTACAAGCTATCTATAGATTCCCAGGATACACTAAATATCCTCTACTACTATAAAGAGGAGAAAAGTTCATGATTCTATCATACAGAGTCTAACGGTTATGACTCAATTATATAAAGCTCAACAATTGCCCACTAAGAGTCAATGACATAAGGTGAGTGGTATCTCTCAAGCTGAGAAAGATGCCCCTAATTAATATTTACATGTAATACATTTGAGCAACTCCTTTATTGAAAGGAACCTCTAAAACTAACAAGCACTTTAACCAAATAACTAAAGCTTACTAATACTTGAAATATTTTCACATATTTGGAAATAATTTAATAGAGGGGGCATGTTCAAGTGTGTGCAGATTCTGAGTTATACATGTGCATATACATAACTATCTTTCAATAATGAGATTATCATGACCTAATCTTTGGGTTACGAATGTTTTTCCTAATCTATATTTCAATCCCTTCCTAATCAAGGTTACAATTCTCTTTATATTACAAATAAATGTGAAAGTAGTTTGAACAAAATAAATAAAATTATATAATTAAAATAAAGCTATAAATATTCTTGCCATTGATATACTCTTCTTTTATTTATATCTAACTAGGTGCATCGCATCATTTTGTGCTGAATAGAACAAGGACAAGTGCTACGATCCGATTCTTGGATCCCTATAGGATCCGAGACTGGCTCATCTCGACTAATTTCAAGATCTAATCGTTCAACAAGAAATAATCAAAAGTAGGAAAATAAATCATATTCATACATACAATATAACTAAGTAGAAGAAACGTACAAAGCAGCAAAGAAAATAGAACACCTATCTCAGTACATATCACAACAACAACAACGACAACGACAACAACAACAACAACGGAAAGCAGAAAGGAAACAGAAATAGCAGAATAGTAACTAAGTGTCCACTACTTACTACAACAGTAGAGAAAAAGAAAGTACTGAAGAAAGACTACGGCTAGACTTGACTGGGTTTAGCACCCTCTGCAGCTGGAAACTCGGGCTGCTTAACTCCTGATCCTGAACAGTGTTATGAAAAGACAGAGTCAGCGAACGCTGAGTAGAGTGATGTTTATATTATCTACATACAAAACAGTAAAAACAACAAGTTTAATTCTTATTTCTATTTATCTATTTTATATGTTTTCGTTTCACCCATTTCTCAATGTATCTAGATATTCCTTGATCTTGCATGTTCCTCGTGGGAATGATCTTGATTGCAGTCTTTTCCGTAGAGGGCCTGTGCCACAGATTTCATCGTCTCCGCGGGCCCTGAACACGCACCGGCTGGTAACCTGTACCAGCGGCCAATGTACATTAGACATGCTCAAAATAGTAGGTACTCAACACGAATACATAGAGGAACTCGAGTAGAAAACAACGGTACTTCGTTTGTGGAAATTCGATTTCATTTGGGCCTCAAACAGGCCAAAAACGCGATTTCTGATCAAAATCTGATGTCTGGGACTAATCCCAGACGTCTTAAAAGATGTCAAAACTCACCTTGTGTCTACTGTGGCTGATTGGACGTCCAGACCTTCTCTGCAACCGTTTAAAGACAGTTCCAGACATTGGACAATGTCTTCGGTCGTCTAGAAGCACCTCCGGACGTCTGGTGATGTGATTAGATGTCCAAAAGCGCGTGGAAAAGCATCTCGCGTGCCTTCCCAATGCTACACCTACGCACGCAAACACAGGCGCGGTTAGTCGACAACGCCTCCTACGCTGAGACCTTTTGCATGGGAGAAATCAGTGCAGGAATGTACGTACCTTACGCGATACGTGCTCTTAGACGTCCAACCTTAGCTCTAGACGTTTAGGTCCCTCGCCAGTCGTCTGTATGTCACGCTAGACGTCTGATACTAGAAAACTCCTAATATCAGAACCTACTCGTAGCTCGCTCCGATCGCGCCTCCGCCCGCGGCGGCAGCTCCAGCCGCTGCAGGAGCTTGGATAGCTCCTCATCGACATCCTCCACGCACGCACGCACCCACCACCGACCGTGTGAGCTCTGCCGAGCTCTCGAAGGTCCTCTGACCTTCCATGCTCTCCTTCCTCCTCGCTCTCCCTCGCTCGCCCCCCTCTTGCGCCTCTCTCTCAACCCTCGTTGCTACCGCACAGGAGCGCTAGAGGTGGTGGTGGCTAGTGGTGTGAGGAGAGGAGAAGGGGAAAGAGGGGTATAAATAGGAGGGTGTAGGGTTCGGGGGGGGATGAGGGAGAGAGAGGAGAACGGCCTTTGCGCGTCACCCATGCATAGAGCGCAAAGCGTAGAACGAAATAATCCACTTTCAGACATTCGAGAATGGGTCCAGACGTCTAGACAGATGTCTGACTGAAATTCTAGATGCCTTAAATGGCTAAAACGTAGCGGGTCATTACATCATAACAAACTTAAAGGAAGTTTCGTTCCCGAAACTTGAGCTAGCTAGGGTGCGGAAAAAAGGAATGTAAAAATGCATAACAAACTTAAAGAGGACCGAAGTAGGTCTGAAAAGATGTACCCTCAAAAATCTCCGGGTACCGCTTTCGCATCGCCGCCTCAGGCTCCCAGGTCGCCTCCTCGTATTGCTGGCTTCTCCATAAGACCTTCACCGGTGGTACCTACTTTCAACTCAAACTCCGGATGGCTCTGTCTAGTATCTGTACTGGTCTCTCAGGGTAGGTCAGGTCGTCACCCACCTCGACGCTCTCGTGGCTCAGAACGTGACTAGGATCAACAACGTACTTCTTGAGGTTAGACACGTGGAACACGTCATGTACTCCAGAAAGCTGGGGAGGAAGGGCAAGCTGGTAAGCAACGAGTCCTACCTGCTCCAGAACCTCAAAGGGCCTCATAAACCTTGGCGCAAGCTTCCCTTTCACCCTAAAACGCTGCAAGCCCTTCATGGGAGAAACACAGAGAAAGACGTGATCCCCAACCTCGAACTGCACCTCTCTGTGTTTCCGATCAGCGTAACTCTTCTGCTTGCTCCTGACAATGCGGAGTAGTCTGTGAATTTTCTCTATCACCTCTTAACTCTGCCGGATCAGCCTGGGGCCAACCTTTCACTTGGTCCCCACCTCGACCCAACTCAAGGGTGCAGTACACCTCCATCCGTATAGAGCCTCGTAAGGTGCCATGCCAATGCTCTAGTGGTAACTGTTATTATATGCAAACTCTGCAAGGGGTAAATGCTCCTCCCAGGAACCTCTTCAGTCTAGTACACAGATACGTAAAAGGTCCTCAAGTGTCTGTATGGTGTGCTCTGACTGTCTGTCCGTCTGGGGGTGGTAAGCGGTATTGAACCTCAAACTTGTCCCCAAAGTCTGCTGAAACTCAGCCCAGAACTGGGAAGTAAAATGGGTATCCCTGTCGGATACAATCTCACACCGAACTCCGTGTAGGCGTACCGCATTTCGGATGTACCTCTCTGCTAACTGTGTTGGTCCAAGGTTGACTTGGATCGGTAGAACGCATCGTCTTCATCAACCTGTCTACTATCACCCAGACTACGTCGTGTCCCCGCTGGGTATCTGGTAGACCCACCACTAAGTCCATGGTGATGCTCTCCCACTTCTACTCTAGCATAGGAAGTGGTTAAAACAACCCTTCAGGCCTTTAATGCTCGGCCTTCACCTGCTGGCACACCAAACACTACTACACAAAATCACCAACATCATACCTCATCCCTCTCCACCAAAAGTCGTGTCTTAAATCATGATACATCTTTGTGTTCTCGGGATGTATGGTGAACCTGGACTCGTGCGCCTCAGCCAGGAGCTCTCTCAACAACTCGTCCCTAGGAACGCATAAACGTCTCCTCATGCACAGTATCTCATCTATAAAGGAAAAGTCCCCCGGGTCCCCTGTCAACACCCTGTCTCATAGCGTCTGTAGGTACAGATCTGTCATCTACCTTGCGATGATGTAGTTTATCAGCTCTGGTCACGTCTGCTACATCACTGTCACTATCTCACAATACCCCTGTGACTCTCGGGGTCACCAACTGCCCAACTCCTCCATAAGTCTCCAACTCTGTGCTTGTAAATTGGCCAAGTGGGTGGGCACCTTCCGGATCAAGGCGTCAGCCTCCACATTGGCCTTCCCTGGGTGGTAGGAGATGCTGCAGTCGTAGTCTTTCAAGAGTTCTAACCAACGTCTCTATCTCATGTTAAGCTTCTTCTAGTCAAACAAGTACCTGAGGCTCTTATGATCCATGAAGATCTCAAAAGTCTCACCGTAAAGGTAGTGCCTCCATGTCTTCAGCACGAAGACAACAGCTGCCAGCTCTAAGTCATGGGTAGGGTAGCTATGCTCATGGGGCTTTAGTTGCCGCGAAGTGTAAGCAACAACGTGACCCCGCTAATTAAGCACACCCCCTATCCCCTGCAACGAAGCATCTGTGTAAACCACAAAACCACCACTGTTGTCTAGGATGGTAAGCATAGGAGCTAAAGTCAGTCTCTCTTTCAACTCCTGAAAACATGCCTGGCACTCATCTATCTAGGAAAAGGGCATGTCCTTCCGAGTCAGCTGGGTCATAGGACGTGTAATCTGAGAGAATCCTCTGATAAACAGCCGATAGTAGCCTACCAGTCCCAAAAAGTTGCTTATCTCCATCACTGTACGTGGCTTCTCCCACCTGAGTACGACCTCAACCTTGGCTGGATCCACAGCCAAACCATCCCCTGAAATCATGTGGCCAAGAAAGTCACCTGTCTCAACCAAAACTCACACTTGCTGTACCTGGCATACAACCTACGTTGCCTCAAGGTGTCCAGGATCATGCGTAAATGCTGTCCATGTTGCGCCTGATCCCGCGAGTAAATGAGCACGTCATTGATGAACACCACCACAAACTGGTCCAAGTACGACCTGAAAACCCGGTTCATCAAATCCATAAAAGCAGTGGAAGCATTGGTCAACCCAAACGGCATGACCAAGAACTCGTAGTGCCTATATCGGGTACGGAAAGCTATCTTGGAGACGTCGATCTCCCTAATCCTCAACTGGTGGTAGCCCGACCTCAGATCTATCTTGGAGAACACTGTGGCGCCTCGCAACTGGTCGAAGAGGTCGTCAATCCTCGGCAGTGGATACTTATTCTTGATAGTGACCCTATTCAGCTGTCGGTAGTCAACATAAAGTCGCAGGGTACCGTCCTTCTTCTTCACAAACAGCATAGGGGCTCCCCACGGGGATGCACTGGGCCTCACAAAGCCCTTCTCCAACAGGTCCTGCAGCTGTGACTTGAGCTCTCGCAGCTCAAGCGATGCCATCCAGTACGGTGTAGTAGAAATGGGGCTGGTCCTCGGTACCAGTGAGATCTCAAACTCGATCTCACGGTCAAGCAACAATCCTGGCAGCTCCTCTGGAAAAATGTTTGGGTACTCGCAAACCACCGGAATTGTTACGACTTGTTTCCCGAATCCCTACGAGACACGAGAATCGGACCGCCTTGACTGATCCCAAGACCCAGCCGTCCAACGAGAAAGTAACCGAAAGAGCAGTAAAATAAACCACATTCATCATGCATATAACTAACAGTAACAAAAGTACAGCAGTAAAGAAAAGCACTACTACAGTACACACCACCACAACTGTAGAGAATTAAACAGGTATATAAACATGATGTTTACAATAAAAGAGTACAGTGGTAACAGAAAATACTCACTACAACAGAAGAAATGGTACAGTAGGTACTACACAAGTAATACTACTGGGCTCTACTAGGCCCAGTACCCTCTGCAGCCGCCGGCTCTGGCTGCTCAGCACCTGGTCCTGAAAAGGTGACAAAGGTGACACGTCAGCGAAACACTGAGTAGAGTGGCAACCAAAAGCTAAGAAAAACAGTAAGGTGGATAAGTAGATGTTATTTTTAATCTCTTCCTTTATTTTTCCATTTACTCATTCTTGAATTATCCCTCAGATCTTTCTCTTGATCTCGAATGTTCGTCGTGGGAACGATCTTGATTGCAGTTTTTTTCCGAAAAGTAGTAGTACGTGGTGTTCTCCTAGCCGGGAGAGTCCCCCGTGGTGGTCCTACCCTCAGTCAACCACCTCAAGGTCACTGACAGACGTAACGGTGACTACGGCACGTGTGATAAACGCACGGGTAGCTACCCCGCACTGGCACGCGGTCAGTCGTTTCCGTTAACGGGTGCACCCCAAAGCACAGCACGGAACTAGTATAGGGTAGAGCCCTCTCAGTAACAGGGGTCTAGCCCCTCCACAGTAACCAAACAGGGGTCTTGCCCCCTCACAGTCCGCGCACCCTCGTCTGACTACCCTGGTTTGCCCAGTGGGCCTAACAAGTCGGTGTAGGACGGCTAGCAGAACCCCACGGCCCGTGGGGTGGCTAGTGCTCTCCTTACACTAGTAGCTCTCCTCGGTACTGTGTACGCGAGGGCCAAAAGTCGGTACAAAGTGGCCAGACCTAACCCTGGGTCTTTGGGGCAGCTAGCTCCGCTTGGCACTAAACAAGGGGACAGTCGCTCTCCTTGGTACTCCGTATTCAAGGGCCGGCTCACTTCCCCAATTCCATTCCATTCACCTCTCAGGAGCTCTACTCTTAATTCCCCGTAGGGTTCATGCTCATATTTCTTTAACTAAGCCAATTTAGGTTTCATCATTTCAGCTTTGTATTCATATAGCCCATGTTCTCAACAGTTAATATCCATTCATAAACAAGCAACTGTTATCCAATTACAGGCAATTATCATTTTTCTTTCTACTTTTCCAAGACTGCAATTTATATATTCACGACATTCGTTTTGGTGTTTCTGTTCCTAGGATTCATGCCACATCCTAGGATCTATCATTCAATCTAGTTTTCCAGTCCTAGGATTCATGCCATACCCTAAGATCTATCATTCAATCTAGTTTTCCAATCCTAAGATTCATGCCATACCCTAGGATCTATTAATTATCTCACAAGTGCATAATTGTTGATAAACAGTTCAAGGGAGCCACTCTACTCGCAAAATCGGGAGTACTGGGGGCGTGGTCGGCAGGTCCGCGCGCCTCCGCAACCCCCAGAGCTGCAACGGAACGGGGTCCTAACACAAGGATCAAACACAAGGAACTACTCAGAATATGATACAAATACTATAAACAAGTAGAGGGACTAATTCTGAGAAGAACGAAACTTGAAACGCGGAAAATGGACTTCGAACGGACCCTAAACGGGTCAAAAACGACAAGTCTGCCCCAAATCAGACGTCTGGAACATCTTCCAGACGTGTTAAAGGATTGTTCAGGTCATACCTTGTTTCTGCGCGGTTCTTCAGATGTCCAGAATCCCACTGAACCATCTGGGCTTAGTTCCAGATGTCCGACTGTCATTCCGGACGTTTGGAGACCCTCTCCGCCGTTTGGTGCTGTGCCCAGACGTCCGATCTGGGTGGGAGGGCGTGCCCTTGCCCGTTCCTGAATGAAACCGACACGCGTACGCAACCGTCCTCAACATGAAGACGAGGCAGAACCCTTCGGCGGAACGGCCTACATGGCCATACACGCGAAAGGAAGAAGAAATGGAATATCGTACCATTCAGACGTTTGCATCTTCCTTCAGATGTCTCTCACGTCATTTGGACGTAGGTCCAGACGTCTGATTCTGGGAAATTTTTCCAGAATCTGGACCTCCTCGCCCTCCGCCTGCTGCGCACGGCTGTGTCACGCCGTGCTCGCCTGCTGCCTGAGTTGCAACAGCACCCCCCAGCGCCACGTTCCCGTCGATCGACCCTGGCTGCTCCGGCGAGCTCGCACTCTCGTGCTCTAACTCTTCTCCCTTTCGCTGCAACTCCTCCTCCCGGCGCACACACGGCAGCAGCTGCTGCCCTCACCCTCTCACTCTCAAGCTAACAGGAAGAAGGAGAAGAAGACAGTGGAATGATGGTGAGGGAGAGGAGAGGGGGAGGTATTTGAAGGTGTCGTGGGGAGAGAGAGAGGAAGAAAGCTGCGCCTGCAGGATGGGGAGGAAAGAGAGAGAAGAAAAGAGGGTGGCAGGTCAGTCTGCGTGCGCATGCGCGCAGACGCGAAATCGTACGCCGCAAAAATTAATTTCCAAATGTCTGGGAAGGCTTCCAGACGTCTGGACCAACTCCCAGACGTCTTAAAAGACATTTGATGCCGGAGTCTTAACAAAAATACTCTGAAAGTCAGCCACGGGGCTAGGCTCTGCCACTACACAGGCCAAAAAGCCCTCATACCCCTAGCTCAAAAGCCTCGCTGCCTGAAGCACGGAGATGCATCTGAAACCTCCATCCACCGGCTGTCCGTGAAACTCAAAGGGAGGCAACTCTGGTATGGAGAAGATGATCTTCCTCCCGAAACAGTCCACCAGGGCATGATAGGCGGATAGCCAGTCCATCCCTAGGATCACACCAAAATCCTCCATCTGTATCACAATCAGGTCAGTGGGGAGGCTCTGTCCCCCTATACTGACCTCGCAGTTCGTGTAGACCTCCTTAGCTATAAACAATTGGCCACCTGGGCCTCTGATCACAAATGGATCCTTTAACAGTACATTGCCCTGCCCCAAACTGACGACAAAACTCGTAGCGACGAAAGAGTGCGTGACACCGGAATCAAAAAGTACGTACATTAATCTTCCAGAAACGGTAACCATACATGCCACCACTGAACTTGAAGCCCTGGTGTCTCTGTGTGTCAGGGCGTTGATATGCCCCTCAGCCCTCGATGCAGACAAAGTGACTACACTCTGGGTCGGGCGAGCAGCCGCTGGTCGGTACCCTCCTCGTGACTACTGCCCTCCTCCACGTGCCTGGTGACCACGACCACTAGCTCGACCTCCAGCGCTCAGTGCGGGGAGCATCTACTATGTTCCGGCCCTAGATGGGCAGTCCCTCCTTATGTGGCCCGGCTTGCCACACTGGTAGCAGAGGGAAACATGACCTCCTCCCTCAGTAGGTCCCTGCTGGTGGCTGGGCAGGGGTCCGGTGCTGGCAACTGGCCCCTGTCTAGGGCCCTCAAAGGCCACTGATGGTCCCGCAAAATGAGATGGCTCTCCTACGGGTGCCGTGTGCCTCCTCTCCTGATGGCCTTGAAAGTACTCTAGCTGGTAGGGCGTCTTCCGTCCGCTGTCAATGTCTCGCGCCGTTGGGTTGGTCTCCTTGTAGGTCATGGCTGTCTCAACCACTCATGAGAAAGTGGGCAGCTTCAGGGGTTTGACATACCCCCAAATAGTAGGTCGAAGCCCCTCAGTAAACCTCCACAGGCCCTCCTCCTCCGTAGACACAGCTGTCGAGGAAAAATGTTACAGCTCTAGAAAACGCGTGCGGTATGCGCTAACAATCATCATCCCCTTGCGGAGAGTGTGGAACTCCTACCTCCTCTAGTCCGACCAGGTTTGCGGAAAGTACTGCTTGCAGAAGAGAGTCACGAACTGGTCCCACATCGGCTCTCTCCCTTCTTAGCCTCTGACTCACTCCACCACCTGTGTGCTGCGCCTCCACCACTTGTGTGCAGCGCTTTCCAGCTGGTAAGTGGCAAAGGCCACGCAACACTCCACGGGAGGGTGAAGGGTGTTGAACACCTTCTCTATCTACTCCATCCAGTCCTCTACCTTAGACAGGTCCTCATCTCCTTTGAAAAAGGGGGGCTTCAGCTTCCGAAACTGTCCAAAAAGCTCATGGTGCAGCTGCAGTGGGGGAACGGGCGCGCCTTCAGGCAAGGAGGGCTCGTGCTTGGAAGTGTCAGAGTGCGATGGGGGCGGTGGAGGACCACCCCCTCCCCCTCCTGCTCGTCCGACGTTGCGACGGTCTCTCTGTCCCACCGAGGACTCCCCCTCCAAGTCCTCAGGGAGAGGTGCCCGTGGAGGCTGGTGGAACTCCTCTCGCACGATGTCTCTGATCAGCTGGGTGAGATCTTGGGCTTGAACGCCTAGGAGAAGAGGTGGGTCAACTGGTACCTTAGGTCCGACACGTCCGCCCCTCTGACCTCATCCACGGTCGAGACCACGACCTGCCTCGAGAACTCCCTAACGAGGCATCTCCTGCAAGGAGATGCGAAGGATAGAACCATAGTGTCAACGATATCGAATTACATTGAGAAAAGACTCAGAACGAATATCAAACGATACGTTGTGGTGGCTATCCTAGTTATATGCACGTGAGTGGTTATTCTTAAGCCAATTGGTTCATTTCTCGGGATGACCTTGCTCTGAAATCATCTTATTACGACCTGGTTCCCGGATCCTTACAGGACCCGAGATCATCTCGCCTCGACTAATCCCAAGGCCTAGTCGTCCAACAAGAAATAACCAAAAGTAGGAAAATAAACCACATTCACACATGCAATATAACTAAGTAGAAGAAACGTACAAAGTAGTAAAGAAAATAGAACAGTTGTCTCAGTACATACCACTAGTACAACAACAACAACGGAAAGAGGAAAGGAAATAGAAGTAGTAGAATAGTAACTAAGTGTCCATTACTTACTACAATAGTAGAAAAAAAAGAAAGTACTGAAGAAAGACTACGGCTGGACTCGTCTGGGCCTTATACCCTCTGCAGCCGAAAATTCAGGTTGCTCAACTCCTGGTCTTGAACAGCGTTATGAAAAGACAGAGTCAGCGAACGTTAAGTAGAGTGGTGTTTATCTTATCTACATACAAAATAGTAAAAACAACATGTTTAATTCTCATTTCTATTTATCTATTTTATATGTTTCCGTTTCACCCATTTCTCAAAGTATCAAGATATTCCTTGATCTTGCATGTTCCTCGTGGGAATGATCTTGATTGCAGTCTTTTCCGTAGAGTAGGAGGTACACGTGGTGCTTTCCTGGTCGGGAGAGTCCCCCGTGGTAGTCCTACACCCAGTCAACTACCCCGAGGTCACTATCAAGATGTAGCAGTGACTACGACACGCGTGATAAGAGCACGGGTAGATACCCCGCACTGGCATGCGGTCAGTCATTTTCGCTAGCGGGTACGCCCAAAGTACAGTACGGTACAGTATAGGGCTTTGCCCTCTTAGAATAGGAGTCTCGCCCCTTAAAATCAAACAAGGGTCTCACCCCTCCACAGTCTGTGCACCCTCATCTAACTACCCCGGTTTACCCAGAGGGCCCAACAAGTCAGTGTAGGGTGGTTAGCTGAATCCCGGGTCCTGTGGGGTGGCTAGCTCCCTCCCTACACTAGTAGCTCACCTCTATACCACGTACGCGAGGGCCAATAAGAGTCGGTGTAGAGTGGCCAATCCTAATGTCAGGTCTTAATCCAAGGGAGGCTAGCTTTGCTCTACACAAAAAGGAGACAGTTGCTCTCCTTGGTACCACGTACTCAAGGGCCAGCACACTTCCCGTCTACATTCCAGATTCTGTTTATCCACAGGAGTTCTACTCTTAATTCCCCATAGGGTTCATGCTCATGTTCACCTCATCTATCCAAATCTAGGTCTCATATTTCATAATTCTTTTCTCATCCATATACAGGCAGCTCGTGTTTTCATAGTTCAATTATCAATAACATACAAATGGTGGTTTTACAGGCAATTATTCATTAAATACAAGCAACTCATATTCTAACAGGAAACTCGTAATTATAGTACAGGCATTTGCTAGCAATTTATCTTAATCACGCATGCAAGTAAACAGTACAGTACAAACATGCTCATCATTTATCTACCCTAGGGTTCATTCCACATCCTAGAGTTCCATTTGGCTATTTCAACCAAGCACATTCTTATTTAAATATTAATAACTAAATTAAACCACTTTACCGGGTATCACGGGAGGAATGGGGGCCTGTGCTGCAGATTTCGTCTTCTCCGCGGGCCTCGAACATGTCACCAGCTAGTAACCTGTACCAGCGACCAATGTACATTAGACAGGCTCAAAATAGTAGGTACTCAACACGAATATGTAGAGGAACTCGAGTAGAAAGCAACGGTACTTCGTTTGCGGAAATCCGATTCCGTTTGGGCCTCAAACAGGCCAAAAATGCGATTTCTGATAAAAAACAGACGTCTGGGACTAATCCCAGACGTCTTAAAAGATGTCGAAACTCACCTTGTGTCTCCTGCGGCTGATCATACGTCCAGACCTTCTCTGCGATCGTCTGAAGACAGTTCCAGACGTCAGACAATGTCTCCAGTCATCTGGAAGCACCTCCGGACGTCTGGTGATGTGATTAGATGTCAAAAAGCGCGTGGAAAAGCATTCCACGTGCCTTCCCAAAGCTGCACCTGTGCATGCAAACGTAGGCGTGGTCAATCGACAATGCCTCCTACGCTGAGATCTTCTGCATGGGAGAAATTAGTGCAGGAACGTACGTACCTCGCACGATATGTGCTCTCAGACGTCCGGCCTTAGCTCCGGATGTCCAGGTCCCTCGCAAGTCATCTGTATGTCACGCCAGATGTCTGATACTGGAAAACTTCTAGTATTAGAACCTGCTCGTAGCTCACTCCGCTCGCGCCTCCGCCTGTGGCGGCAGCTCCAGCCGCTGTAGGTGCTTGGACAGCTCCTCGCCGACGTCCTCCACGCATGCACGCACCCACCATCGGCTGTGCAAGCTCCGCCGAGCTTCCGAAGGTCCTCCAACCTTCCACGCTCTCCTCCTTCCTCCCTCTCGCTTTCCCTCGCTCGCCCCCCTCTCACGCCTCTCTCTCAGCCCTCGCCGCTACTGCATAGGAGCGCTGCAGGTGGTGGTGGCTGGTGGTGTGAGGAGAGAAGGGGAAAGAGGGGTATAAATAGGAGGGTGTAGGGTTTAGGGTTCGGGGGGGGACATGAGGGAGAGAGAGGAGAGAGGTCTCTACGCGCCGCTCGCACGTAGAACTCAAAGTGCAGTATGAAATAATCCACCTTCAGACGTCTGGGAATAGGTCCAGACGTTTGGATAGACATCTAACTGAAATTCCAGATATCTTAAATGGCTAAAACATAGTGGGTCATTACAACAAGCAAGGAATGAGCAATTGCTTAATAAGGAATTAAGCACGGACAATAACATCTTAACTAGTTGTTTAATTAATATCTAGTCTATTATCCAAATGCTTATCCAATTTATATCTTGAAGGGTTTTAATACTAGTAACTAGCCTCATTACCTCGTTAAAGTTTCGTGAATCTTTCTACCTAAACTTCAATGCTACAATTTGTATAAATTCTAACTAACCTCTTTTACCGATTCTCTAAGTCTCTTTTCGTAAGGTTAATCATCAATTTGGTTAAATTATTGTCCTTTATATGTTAACTATATATAACTACCGACAGGCTTTCTATATTCTAGAACTTTTAAATTCTAGGGTCTTTCCTTGCTATAAAGTTCCTTTTAAGGGATGTTCAAGAAGGGATTGTATATAGAGGAATGCTACCCTCATTTTTTTATATCATGATTTTAGTGATTCTAACATAGTTAGGGAAAAATCCTAGATTGGGATATCTAGGCATAATTTTTCTCCCTAAAAAAATTTAGTCTCCCATATAAATATTGGTGTCAAATTTATGCAATTGTCTTGATTGGAATGAAATTTTCATTTTGACAAAATATAACCCTCTTTTGTTTAATTTTAGATATCAAAAATATATTTGAGAAATTATGTTGCAAGTAACACAAAGGACTAATAGAGAAAAATGATTAAGGGAACAACTGAGAAAATAATTATTATATAATACGGATATGAAGGATGGGAACCTATAAGAATCTATGGGAGAACATTGGTGGGTACCCCTTCACCTCTTTGATAAGTAACAGGTATTGATTTTGTACTTTAGCAAGTAATCCTTTCATTCCAAAAGTCATTTCAACGTACTTGTAGATAAAATAATTGAGGTTAAAAATTAAAAGGATTTTTACATGCTGAAAATTTTCGAAATTAACTAATTGTAATTAAATTTACTATATTTTCAGATATGCTATTAAAAAAGTAGCGTCATTTTTATATTTGCTATTCTATTAGTCATAACCATTAAATTTAATGATTTTGAATTGAAATGTAATAAAAAATTATTTTTTAGTCCACAAATTTTTTTAAGTACTAAAATTTTTTTTCCTTAAATTTTATTTTTTTAATTTTCACCCCTCCCTTCCTCCTTCTTCTCGCCAGTTCACCTCCCTTCCTCCTAACCTCTAACCACCTCCACCCCCTCTCTCTAACCATCACCTCCTCTCAACCACCTCTTCCTCTAAAGGCGACGACCTTACCCTCACCCTCTGTCATTTACTTGTCGTCTGCGATGGCATCCTTTTTCAACTTCTCACTGTCCATGATGACACCCTTCTTTGGTTTATGGTTGAAGAGGTGCCCAAAGATTTGTGGTGGTGGTGGTGGCTTCGAGGACCTCCTTTTCGATGTCGCCTTGAGAGGAGGTGATGGTTAGAGAGAGGAGGCGAAGGAGGTGGTCAGAGGTTGGAAAGTGGGGGTGGAGGAGGTGGTTAGAGGTGAGGAGGAAGAGAGGTGAACTGGTGAGTGGAAGCGAGGAGCGAGGGGGTGAAAATTAAAAAATAAAATTTGAGGACTAAAAAGAATTTGATAAAAAATTTGAGGACTAAAAAATAATTTTTTATTACATTTCAGTCTAAAATCGTTAAGTTTAACGGTTATGGTTAACATAGTAGTAAATATGAAAATGAGGTTACCTTTTCAATGGCATGTTTGTAAATATAGTAAATTGAATGACATTTAAATAATTTCAAAAAATTTTAGTGACATTCACGTAAAAATTTCAAATTAAAATTACTATTTTAAAATTTCTTCAATGGAAACATGTTTCCGGTGGGAGGCTACTCAACAGGGAGAGTGCCCTCTCAAATAACGACTTATTATAGTTTAAAATCTATAAAAAATGGAAAATAGCATCACTTAAAAGAAATTATTATAGCTTTTTATTGATTGAAGCAATGGGAGGGGTATGATTTGATTGAAAAGAAACCTGGATAATGGAGTGTTTTAAAGTGGAACATCAACTCAGCCTCATAAAATTATAACTAATATTCAATAAGCAAAGTTTAATTTTGATGTAACCCTTTTCAACACTAAAAAGGAGATTGTTGAAAGCTCTACATTTATTTTGGTGTTGACAAAAGTAGTTTACTATTGTAATTTTTGGAACTAACATTTTATAGGTAACCAAATTATTAGAGGTTAAGGATAAAGTAATCAAGTTGAAAGCATAATCTTACT
The DNA here is from genome assembly GCA_037157565.1 of Thalassia testudinum. Classification (NCBI taxonomy): domain Eukaryota; kingdom Viridiplantae; phylum Streptophyta; class Magnoliopsida; order Alismatales; family Hydrocharitaceae; genus Thalassia; species Thalassia testudinum. The sequence goes on from JAZHRO010000061.1 coordinate 1,079,123, forward strand.
TAGTATCAAGTGAACTAAATTGAAGCAAACTTAGCCAAGAGTGCTCAAATTTAAAATGCAAATTCAACTAAAATGGAAGCTGAAGATGTTAGTTCACCTCAATGAAGCCAAGTATGCTCAATTTGGGATGAAGAAATTCCAAGCAAAGTAGAGATGAATGATGGTAACACAATTATCCATCATAACTACCTTAAATTAGCTAAATTCTAGTGATAAACACTCCTGAATATCTATCCGAAGATCATAATTTAGTTCTGAGTCTAATGCGAGAAAATGAGAAGTCCTGTTAATTCTGCTACTTTATCAAGAAATCATGGATGCAGAATAAATGAGGGGTTAATTAATGGTCAAATGAACTTAAAATTTCAAGAAGTGGGCTCAAACTGATTGAAATAAGTTTTTGCGATTTAAGGATTATTTTATTAAAAAAACCCTAATTATAGCCTCACATAAATTAAACAGGTTTTGGTTGAAATAAACATAATATAAACCTCCTAAAAATTATTAAAAAATATTCTAAGAGGTCTGGAACCTTCACTTTGACCAAAGAAACTCATTTTGACCAAAAATAGAAACTTAGGTGGGAATTTGCCTTGTTTTTGGCTTCAACGCAAATTACCCGGTCAAACTGCGTCAAAATTCAAATCTAAGGTTAGCATTAGATTCCTTGGGTCTAAATTAGGTTAACCCTAAATTTTGAGTCCAATAAAAGTTCGTTTGACCTAGTTTGTATTTTGGCCTAGTTTCTTCTGAATATTGCATAAATGCCCCTATGTTTCGAGATTTCCTTGCATTCAGATCCTTCCTCATCTTCTTGGGGCCTAAAGAGGAAACACAGCAATAGTAATCAGAGAACTCATGACCCAAACACGAGATCTCTGATTAATGATTTGCATCATCAAATCACCACCAAATCCTTCTAAATTTGGCAAGATTGATGATTAGATCCTCTACCATTTAAGCCTAGCATTGAGATTGAATTTGGTGGATAGAGCTTTGGCAAGATCATGAATTTCAGCCTTGAACTTGCCAAAAATTGCATGGAATTCGCGAATATTCTATGCAATTGAAGGCTAAATCCTCATTTATATAAGCTTGGTTACGTTCCCAAGTGAAAATTAGTCAAGATTGGACCATGTTTTGCCCCTCTCTTCCACGCATAGTCACCATGTCGACTACTCCTGCGAGCTCCTCTATTCTCCCTTTTCCATGCATGCTCAAGGCCAAATGGCACCGCCAACCTCTTCCCTTTTTCCTTACGACTCTTGCCAGCCAAAGCAAGGGTGTTCCAACCTTTTCTTCCTCGTCGTCCCTATTGTTTTCCTCACATCCGGCCGACCAGCATCGGATATGAAGCCTCCTCCTTTCATCCAAATAAGTTATTCTTCTTCTTCCTCTCTCTTCCTTGGTTAGTTTTAGCTCCTTAGTTCTAGGTTTTAAGCCCTCAATTCATCATTCGATCTTCATCTTCTCTGTGGGTGGCGAGAGCTCCGACAAGATCCAACGGCCACACCATGCCACCATCCACCCATCCACATACACCGTAAGCTTCACGACGACTTGTAGATAAGAAATCCTCAAGAAATTATGAGCTTTGATCTAGAAATTGACGAGCCGAACAACCCATCAATCCACTGCCGTCCACGAGTTCATCTGGCCACCACACACCTCTACTCATCAAATCGACACCACCACAAAATTCTTCACCTCACAGAGAAGCTTTTGAGCTATCTAATTGGAGCCATGGGCTCGTATTGTGTTTCAGGTAATCCTCCGTCGTCAGCATCTTCTCTGACATCATCAACCTCCATCCGACGAGCACGCGACCATGGGAGCTCCCTCAATAGCTATGGATTTGTGAGGAGGTTCCATCTAGGCCATTGGATTGAAGATCCAACGGCTATGTTGCGTTGATTGAGAAGCACCTTCTCCATGGTTGTAGCAAGTAAAGCACGAAGAAAAGAAGAGCTTCATAGTCCCACATCATGGGATTTGAAGCTTAAAGAGGGAATAAAAGGGATTTTGTCCCTTAGCTACTTACCCAAGAACACTAGGGGTTGGGTACCCTCCTACATGCCCCTATGTACATGTATGCTTGCACACGTGCGAGCGCACACCTAGGGCTGAGCCTGGGCTGGTTTTACCTCGATTTACGTGCGGGTGTTGGGGGAGTCTTGGGCTTGCTTTGTGCAGGCTTTGGTTGAATATTACGCTCACTTTAAAATGTCTAATGGCTAAGTGTTGAACGTTTGATGGTCGTAAAAAATGCTAAATGTTAAGAGGCTTAAGCTTAGTTGAAAATCCACTTTTTTGCTCAAACACTTACATTTCTTTTTGGAGTTTAATAGTACAATCAATTGAATAATATATTTCTTTTTGCATCAAGCATTTGTGCCTCATTTTATTCACTTGATTAGTGGTTAATTGCATATTATTTGCTCCCTGAGATGACCTTGGACTCACATTTGAGATTACAAATTTAAGTGTTGATTTGCTTTTGTTGACTATATTACGATGCATATTTTAAACTCGACAAAAGCACGTTAACAATGGATTAAGCTTATAATAAAAGTAACTCAAGAATAATTAAAATTTTGAAGAAATAATCCTAATTGTCAATAAATAATCCTAACTAATCAAGCTAAAAGTGTTGGTGCAAAGGCACCATGATAATTGATTTCAGGTTTGATGATAACAAAATACTTAAGTATTAACATTTGTATTTGAGTGTAGAATTTCAGGTTTATGCAAATGATAGCAAGTGTGAGGAGCTTAAGCTCAAGTCCATCAAGTAGCATGGAGGAGCTTGATGGAGGACAAAAGCATTAAAGAGCATGAAAATGAAGAAAGAAGAGTAGGGTAGAATTATACTGTTATGACCTGATCCCAGATCCCTACAGGACCCGAGATCGGTCAGCCTCGACTAATCCTAAGACCTAGTCGTCCAACGAGAAATAACCAAAAGCAGGAAATAATTCACATCCACACATGCAATGTAACTAAGTATAAAGAAAACAAGAGACAGTAAAAGAAACAGAGCGAAAAGTCTATCAATATTACAGGCTATCACAACTACGATAGAGAAAAGTACAGTGGAAAAGTAACTGAAACAGTATTTCATAGAACAAAGTACTCACTACTACAACAGAAGCTAGGGTAACACTAAGGAAACGCAGCTAAGGCTGGGCTCGACTGGGCCCAACTTCCTCTATAGCTGGTGGTGCTGGCTGCTCAACTCCCTGACCTGAACAAGGTTATAAAATTTTCGGAGTCAGCGAATGCTGAGTAGAGTGGTAATTTAGCCATTTACATGTAATTAAGGCAAGCTATTAATTAATGCAATTAAGTAACTATCCATTTTCATTTAGTTCAACCAAGTACTTCTAATTTCTTGTTCCTTTATTCACTTAAATCATTTTTTGATCTGGCCTGTTTCCACGGGAACGATCTTGATTGCAGTCTTTTCCATGATGTAGGAGGTACACGTGGTGCTCTATTGGCCGGGAGAGTCCCCCGTGGTAATCCTACACCCAGTAAACCACCCCGAGGTTACGGTCGCGACATAGCGGTGACTACGGTACGCGTGATAAATGCGTGGGTAGCTATCCCGTACTGGCACGCGGTCAGTTGTTTCTACTAGCGGGTACGCTTAAAGGTACAACACGGAATAGTACAGGGCCTTGCTCTCTCAGAACAGAACAAAACAGGAGTCTTGCCCCTCCACAGTCCACATATCCTCATCCAACTATCTCGGTTTGCCCAGTGGGCCTAACAAGAGTCGGTGTAGGGTGGCTAGTTATAACCCCGGGCCTCCTTGGGTGGCTAGCTCCCTCCCTACACTAAGTAGCTCACCTCGGTACCACGTACACGAGAGCCAAACAAAGTCGGCGTAGAGTGTCTAGGCCTGACCCTGGGGCTCAACCCAACGGGCGGCTAGTACCCCTCTACACTAAAGGGACAGTGGCTCTCCTTGGTACCGCATACACAAGGGCCAGCTCACTTCCCGTCTATAGGAGTTTTCCTCCTAATTCCCTATAGGGTTCATGTTGGTATTCCTTTCGTTTCATATTCCAAATTTTCAAATCTCTCTATCTACATTTCCGGTTCCATTCTTAAAATAGGCAGCTCATGATTTTCTAACTGACAGGGCATCACATTAAAATAACCAATACATTTGCTAGCATTTAAAGTTTCACATGCATCTCAAGTAAACAGTATAGCTTAACCCTACTCATTTGCTCCTACCCTAGGGTTCATTCTCATCTTAGGGTTCTACAGGTATCTCAAGTAAATAGTGTAGCTCAAACCATACTCATTTGTTCCTGCCCTAGGGTTCATTTAAGTTATTCTAAACATGCAGTTCATTTATTAAATCATAATACTAATGTAAACCACTTTACCGGCAAACATGGGAGGAATGGGGTCTCGGATCGCAGATCCCGTCCCTTTTGCAGCTCCCGCATACTCGACTGGCTGGTGACCTATATAATTAACCAACCGCGTCAAACGAGTTCAAAACTGTATACAAGTGACACTAACTCGTAGAGAAACTTAAGCGAAAAACAATGGTAGTTCATTTGTGAAAATCTGATTCCGTTTGGGCCCTAAACAACCAAAAAACACTCACACTATCCAAAATCAGATGTCTAGGTCTAATTTTAGATGTCTTAAAAGACGTCAATACTTACCCTGGGTTTCCTACAGCTACCTCGGACGTCCAGACCCTTCCACGATCGTCTGAGGTGAGTTTCAGATGTCGGACTCTCCTTCCGGACGTCTGAAGGTACGGTCAGATGTCTGGCGACGTGTCCAGACATCCAAAAGTACCTCGAAGGGTGCACCTCGCACCTTTCCAATGCCCTGCCCCCTGCGTACGTCCGTGTATACCTCAAAATGGCTGGACAATCTTTGTGGTGAGGCCTGCATGGTCGTAAACTGCACAAAATCACGTACCTTAGCACTGAGCGTGCTTTCAGACGTTCGGCTTCCTCTCCGGATGTCCTTCTGCTATTTCAGACGTCTGGGATGTGCTCCTGACGTCTGATACTGGAAAATATTCAGTACGCAGAACTTCCGCGAGCCTTCTACTCTACGTGGAACCCCTTCGTGCCACCCACAGCTGCGACACTAGCAACTTCAGGAGGCCACGAAGCCCACCTTCGTGAGCTCCTCCTCCTCGTGCACAAGCTCCTCCCCTCGAGCTCCTCCCACGCTCTCGTGCTCCCTCACGAGCTCCTCCTTTCGAGCTCCCCTCTCCTCCTCCTCCGCATCCCACCCCTCTCTCTCTCTTCTTCCTCGCCACATGCCGCACTGGTGGCTGGAAGGAAGGTGGTGGTCGGCTGGAGGTAAGGATGAATGTGGTGGTCAGTGGGGATGGAGAGAGTGGCGTGGGGGGGGGGGGTGGGGGTTAAATAAGAGAGGGTTAGGGTTTGGGGTGAGGAGAGAGAGGTGAGTACGTGTGTGCGTGCACGGAAAAAGAATGTAAGGTACGGTTCTTTTACTTTTAAACATTCGACCCTCCATCCAGACGTCTGGATAGACGTCTGACGGCTAATCCAGATGTCTTAAACAACCCAAAAGGGCAGCGGGTCATTTCATATACCTTCCATGTATTTGTATTTCTTTGTTGCTCTTTACGTTCTTAGATTCATGTTAAATAGCCAAAAATAAATTAACCTAGGTGCTAGGAACAATTACCTATCCTTAAACCCCTTAGGCAAATCTAGAGTTGAATTAGAAAGACAAAGTAAAAATCAGACTGGCTTATCAGAGTCCAACACAAGTCCTAGATGTCTGATCGTAACTTTTGAGACGTCTGATAATAATATCAGACGACCAATAAGTAACCGTTAGGCATAAATGAAGAGTTGTTAGAACAATATCTACGAGAATCAACTTAGGATTATTTTAATATCATTTTTAGACATTTGTAATGCGTTCTAGAAATCTAATAAAGAGACATTGGACCTTATTAGACCAAATCCAACCGTTGGCTCCTAAGGAATCAATTCCTGCAAAGCACCTTTAGTCTTAGACATCTAGAACCACTGTTACACGTCCAGTCAAACGTTTAACCGTGTTACACTAGAACCCTATTTGGATCTTATCCATTCTAGGAAGAACCCCCATTAGAATTAGATGTCCAATATTATACCTAGACATCTTAAAATCCACATTTAGATGTTTGACCAAATCCTTATTTGGATCTAATCAAATTCCAGGAGACACACTCTACAGGATTAGACGTCCAAAACTTATATTAGACATTTGATAAGATGTTTGACTTAAAATTTAGTCGTCTGATTGACCCTGATTGATGATAACATTATCATCAGCCATATCTAGCCTTAATTAATCATAATCAAGGAATAAATTCTCCTACATAACCACCGGAAGAGCCCTAATTCATTGCATAATTATTCTGAGAGAAATACAAGAAAATAGGGGTAAAACAACAGTTTTAACAACATATCTCAATTGTAAAACAATCATGGGATTTCTTAGGGGTTAATCAAAGGTCAAATGGTCTTAAATGTCTAACAAGTAGGTCCGTGCAGATAGAAACTTAATCTACTGAGGTTCTGGTCAGAATAAAATTTATATAAACCCTCTAAAAATCATAGAAAAGTATTCTCTAGGGTTTAGTATTCTTGATTTGACCATTGGAACCCAATTTGACCTAAAATAGAGTCTCAGGTAGACAATTACCCTAATTTGGGTTTCTGCATAAATTATCCAGTCAAACTTGGTCAAAACCTAAATCCAAGTTCACCAATGGATTCCTTGGATCCAAATTAGGTTTTTACCAAAATTTGGACCCAATTTAAGATCATCTTGACCTAGTTTGCAATTTAGTCCTGTCTGATTCTTTTCTCTCACACACATGCTCCTAACTTTCAAAATCCTTACAAATAGGATCCTATCTTTGTTGTCACTCTTTGCAAATAGGTCCCTCCTCCATTATCGCGGAGGAATCCTTCTTTGGCAACCTTTGATTGAAGAGAACTCCTCTGATCAACGAATCCCTTCCAAAATTGGAAGGGAGATTCCTTATGGAGTTTTCTTTCCAACGCACCCGACCTTGAGTCCTATAACCTTCCCAATCTCTCATGCGAACGCATGAGAGATTCGGGTATCTCTTGAGTTTCCAACTCCATTGAGCTTTCCAAGCTCGCAAAGTTTGATTCCCAAGCTTAAACCAACTCTTTGAGGCCTATATAAGGATCCCCATGGCAAATCGTTTTCCTCATGCTCAAATTTGGCTGGAAATCCCCCATGTTCCTCCCTCCTCTCCGGCCGAATAGCTCCTCAACGTCCGATGACCTCTTTTGATCTCCTTCTTCGTCCACCTGTAATATCGACGGTGGATTCTCCTTCATCTTCCTCCGCGTTGTGCCATACCAGCCGACGTCTCTCCGTCCATCGTCCTCACCATCCTACCCTCATTGGAGCAGTTCTCTTCCATGGCGTCGGCCATACCATACCCGGTGTCCTCCTTATCCTTTTCGACCCTTTGAGTAGGTAGTTAGGTCTCTTTAGTTCTTTAGATTAATTTCCCTTATCAGAAATCCAAAAATAAGCCCTTGACACTGTGAATCACCCTTGCCTTTTCCGTCTCCGGCTACTCCTCCGGTGAGGCATCCCCACCGCTACACCCCTCCATCCGCCTCGCCACCACGTTCTACACCTCCGCCTTGACTCCACGAACCAAACCCCTCTCCTATTCCATCCTCTCGACCTCCCAAACTACCCACCGAACAAACCCATCTCTTCCGACCTAATCCGACTTTGCCACGCTCACCCACGACCTCTCACTACACGCCACCACCACCATTGCTCTCGCAGCATTAGCGTGAAGCTCCTGAGCATTTTTTAATGCGGATGAGAGGCCCTCTTTTTGTTTTCAGGTACCTAGGATGCAACCGCCATTATTGAAGAACTTCAAGCAAGTTTTAAAGCTTGCTTCCCAGCCAATAACCTCAGGCGAGATCTCCAGGCTCAGTGGAACTCATCCAGGAGCACAACCAAGGAGTTAATTTGGACCATTGATTGGCTCTTTGACCAGAATTAGAAGAAGCACCTAAAGCTACTACTTGCGGAAGAAAGTGGGGACATTTAGTCCCACATCGGATAGGGAAGAGCTGTTGGAGTGCTTTATTATGTTTTTGTGCCTTAGCCTCTTCGCCCCCTAACACGAGGGTGAGGTCCTCCTTACCTGATCACATACCCGACCTGCCTTCACACCTCGGTTGCTACCCATGCTGGCAACCCTGGTCCCAGGTACGTGGATCCCTGAATACCCGATTACTTGAGCATCTGACTGGACATTGAGAAAGAGAAGGGGAAGGGAGAGAGAGAGAGTGCGGGGTTAGGGGGTTTTGCTCTCGCAGGCACGTGTGCGACACTTGGTCGCGAGAAGAAGAAAGGAGACAAAGCAGAAGAAGAGCAGAGAAAGAAAAGAAGAAGAGGAAGAAGAGGAAGAAGAAGAAGAAGAGAAGCCAAAGAAGAAGAGGACTGTAGAAGAAGAAGAGAAAGAGAAGGGCCAAGTCAGAAGAAGACTCATTGAACACTGTAGCATCTGAGCACTTAAGCCGTCTGACAAGGAGTTCTGATAGTGCACTGTGCACTTGGTTTGCTTAATTGATACTATTTGGATATTTGCTACATATTTGTTAGGCTAATAATTGGTGATCCAAATCACCATTATTTTTTCTTAAATATCTTTTTGCCTTATTAGATTCTTGATATACTCATGTTATACATTGCATATTAGTTTTTGAGTAATTAATTGTGCTCATTTATATTATTTATTAAGATTAACGCGTGAATTCCATATTTGCTCCCTGTGTTTGACCTCGGATACTTTTTTGAATTCGAGTTATAAATTGTATTTGTTGACGAGCGACTTCGGTCTGTACTATAACATATCAATCTTAAACACCAATTTCACGCGCTCAACACTGATCTCAATGAGATTTCGGTCTAATCATATGGGATTTGTTCCCAATGGCTATAAGGTCTCTCCTAAGCCTTCTTGAGGGCTCCTAACACTTCTATAAATAGATGGGAGCATCTCTTTTGTCAACTTACCTAGAGATAATACTTTCCACCATTTTAGGCTCATTTTGTGAAAAGATCAAAAGAAGAAAGTGCCCAAGCTCTCCAAGCTTCATACTACACTTACAAGAGCAACAACCCATTATGCCTTGTCACATTTCCACAGAGAGGGAAGTCTCTTTGCCTATGGTAGCTTAGATCAACATTATATTTTGTGGCTCTATAGGTTGTATTTTCTATTTTATTTTTGGTTGGATATTCATGTGGTGAATTCCTGTCTCCTTCATGAGACAAAATACTCTTCATGGAGAAGAGTGGTTTGGAGGTACACTATCTTCGTAATTGAGGTTGTATCACCCTTGGTTTAAAGTGGTATGTTAATGGATTTGATCTACTCGGTAAATCGGGAAATCCTAGGTTAGGAAGACTTAGGTGGTGGTTTTTACTCAGGTTGGGTTTCCACCTAAAAGATCATTGTTTCTTTATGGTGAATGCTTGTGTGATTGATTTTATTTGTAGCATTTTTATCTACCGTACTATTCACCCCCTCTAGTGCACCTACAGTTGGTATCAGAGCAAGGACTCTCAAATCGACATAACATATTGATGAGAATATGGAGGGGAGCATCTTCACCATGAAACAATCCGAAGGACAGTTCACCATGCAACAACCATATTTTGAAGGTAAGATTATCCCTATTGGAAGTTCCAGATGAAAATGTGGTTGCAGACAAGTGACTACTCCATTTGGGAGAGATGTGAGGCTCCCTGCGACATCTTAGAGAAGCCTGCGGGAGGATACTCGCAACAACAAATCAAGGAACTTTTCCTCAATGCGAAGACAATGAATACGTTGTATTGTGCATTGAGTTCGGAGGACTTCAATCGGATATCGCAATTCTCAAACGCATATGAGATTTGGCACACCTTGGAGGTAATACATGAAGGTACATCAAAGGTAAGATCTTCTAAAATTAATTTACTTTCTCAAGAATTTGAATCATTTATCACGAAAATAATGAAACCTTGAGTGAGATGTATACTAGGTTTACACTCATTGTGAACAACCTTAAGTCTCTTGAGAAGACTTTCATAGAAGGGGAGCTTCAATCCAAGTTACTCCGTTCCCTTGGATCGGAATGGGAACAAAAAGTAACTACTATCGAGGAAGCTCACAAAATTGAGGAGCTCAAGATGGAGGATCTACTAGGCAACCTAATGGCCTATGAAAATAAAATGAAGCAAAGACAAAAGGAGACATCGGAGCCAAAGATGAAGAACCTTGCCTTCAAAGCCGCATTAGATAGCGAAGTAAGTTTCGATGACGAGGAATTAGATTTTTTGGCTAACAAGTTTGTCAAGTTTCTTAAGCTAAAGGAATGCAAGAAGGAAAAGATGGAAAAGGAGAGCCTAATTCGTTGCTATCATTGCAACAAGAAAGGGCATCTTTGATCTAAATGCCCTCTCCCAAGGAAGGAGAAGAAGAAAGAAAAGAAGAACAACAAGAAGAAGGTGTTCCAAGCTACTTCAGATGACTCGACTTTGGATGTAAAGATCTGTCCCACTTTTAGCCTTTTAAGACGTCTGGAGTCTCAGTTAGACGTCTGTCCAGATGTTTGGACCCCTTCCCAGACGTCTGAAAATGAAATTTTTGTACGTGCTCTGTGCTCTGCGTGGGCTGTGTGCAGAACTCCTTTCCTCTCTCTCCTTTCTCCTCCTCCCCCCTGTCGAACCCTAAACCCCCCAGCTCTATAAAGACCCCCCTCTCCTCCACTCCACTCCACACACCACCACCACACCCCACCTTCATTGCCAAGAGAGGAGGTGAGCGAGGGTGAGTGAGAGAGAGCGAGAAAGAGGAGAAGTGCGGGAGGAAGAGGAGGAGGAGGCCGAGGTCGGGAGCTTCGGTGAAAGCTCGTTGGAGCTCGCACGGCCATCGTGGGCACGTACGGGAGGAGGAGGGAGTCCGGAGCAACGTCCTCGACCACCTGCAGTAGCTGGAGCTGCGGCGGAGCGAGGAGAAGCGTGGCGAGGAGAGTTGGGAGCGAGTTCTAATACTGGAAATTTTCCAGTATCAGACGTCTGGAGCGAGGTCTGGACGATTGGAGTCAAGACCAGACGTCTGAAAGCTCCTTTATCGCGAAGGTATGTTCTTTTCGTGGTTATGGCCATGCAGGCCGCACCGCAGAAGGATATGTTGGTCTGATTTTGGGTGGCTGCACTATCGTACGTAGGAGCAGCCTTGGGAAGGAGCGCGGAACGCCCTCTCATGCACTTTCGGACATCTGATCAGCTCACCAGACGACCGGAGGTGCTTCCAGACGACTGGAGGAGTGGCCCGATGTCTGGAACTACTTTTAGACGATCGCAGAGGAGTCCTAGACGTATGAGGACACCGCATGAACTTGAGGTGAGGTTCTGTATCTTTTAAGACGTCTGGACTTGTTTCCAGACATCTGATTTTGGTCAGTAGACATGTTTTTGACTTGTTTGGGGTCTGATCGGGATCCGTTTTATGCAAACGAAGTATTTGTAGTTTCCTTGCGAGTTTCTCTACGTACTAAAAACCTTTGTACATTATTCTAAATCCTCCTTTGTGATGTATTCCTTGGTATAGGGTTTTGGCTTGTTGTATGTTTTGGGCTCGCAGAGACGTCTGGGTCTGCGGTTCGAGTCCCTATTACTCCCGGATTGTTTGCTAAAGGGGTCTACTTCTGTTAATCATATTAAATAAGAATGTGTCTGTGGAATTAGCCAATTGGAAACCTAGGATGTGGCATGAACCCCAGGGCAGAGAAATGAATAAACCAATTGTACTGCATGATTGTATTTGTATACATGATTAAGTTAAACTGCTAGCAATTGCCTGTAATAAGGTTGTGAGCTGCCTGTTAGGATATGAGCTGCCTAAGATAAATGAACAATTACCTGTGAAATCATCAGTTTCATGTATTGAAGTGTGGAAACACGAGCTGCCTGTATATAAACGAGAACTGAATTGTGAATGGTGGAATCTGGATTGGAATAATGTGGTGAACATGAGCATGAGCACTACGAGGAATTAGGAGTGGAGCTCCTGTGGTTAGATGGAAAATCTGGAATGTGGATGGGAAATGTGCTGGCCCTTGAGTACGTGGTACCAAGGAGAGCGATTATCCCCTTTTTGTGTAGAGCGGAGCTAGCCGCCCTTGGGTTGAGACCTGGAGTGTAACGACCCGATTCCCGAGTCCCTACGAGACACGAGGACCGGACCAACTCGACTAATCCCAAGACCTGGTCGTCCAACGAGGAAGTAACCAAAAGAGCAGTAAAATAACCCACATTCAGCATGAATATAACAAACAGTAAGAAAATACAGCAGTAAGGAAAGGAACCACTACAGTATATACCACCACAATAGTAGAACAACACTCATAACATAATATAAACTGCAGGTAAAGAAAAGTACAGCGGTAACAAGAACTACTCACTACAGTGGAACCAAAAAGAGGTACAAGAGAACAGTGGTAACTCTACTGGACCCTACTCGGCCCAGCGTCCTCTGCAGCCGCTGACCTTGGCTGCTCAACACCTGGTCCTGAAAGGTAACGAGTGTAACACGTCCACAAAACGCTGAGTAGAGTGGTAGCTAAAATAAAGAAACAGTAAAGTGTACAGTAGTTGTTTTAATTTTCTTTCTTCCTTTATTTACGTCTTTCTATTGTTTCAAAATTTATCTATTTCTCAGATCCTTCACTTGATCTCGAATGTTCCTCATGGGAACGATCTTGATTGCAGTCTTTTCCAAAAAGTAGAAGTAGCACGTGGTGCTCTCCTGGCCGGGAGAGTCCCCCGTGGTGATCCTACTCTCAGTCAACCACCCCAAGGTCACGGACAGGCGTAACGGTGACAACGGCACATGCGATAAACGCACAGGTAGCTAACCCGCACTGGCACGCGGTTAGTCGTTTCCGTTAACGGGTGCGCCCAAAGAACAGCACGGAAGCAGTATAGGGCAGAGCCCTCTCAGTAACAGGGGTCCAACCCCTCCACAGTAACCAAACAGGGGCCTTGCCCCTCCACAGTCCGCGCACCCTCGCCTGACTACTCTGGTTTGCCCAGTGGGCCTAACAAGTCGGTGTAGGAGGCTAGCAGAACCCCGGGGCCCGTGGGGTCACTAGTACCTCCCTACACTAGTGGCTCTCCTCGGTACTACGTACATGAGGGCCAGCAAGTGGTACAAAGTGGCCAGTCCTGACCCCGGGTCCCTGGGGCGGCTGGCTCCGCTCTGCACTAAACAGGTACAGGTACTTCCCTTGGTACTACGTACCCAAGAGACAGTACACTACCACGTCTTTCTTTCTCAGTTCCATTTCTTTCTCTTTCCAGGAGTTCCACTCCTAATTCCCCATAGGGTTTCAGTTCTATTAACTCAGCACATTCAGGTTTCACCTTTCCAGTTTCACGTTCATACATCCCATATTCTCAGACATGCTCATTTATTCATAACAGGCAGCTGTTAAACCAATTTACAGGTAGCTATTATTTCCTTTCCACATTTTCCAAGACTGCAGTATTCATATATTCCACTAGTTCTTCCCAGCCTAGGATTCATGCCATACCCTAGGATCTATCATACAATCTAGTTTTCCAGCCCTAGGATTCATGCAACACCCTAGGATCTACCATTCATTCTAGTTTCTCATTCATAGAATTCATGCAATGTGCTAGGTTCTATTTATGGTTCCATAATTTAACAGATTATACTAATAAACTTAAAAGCCACTCTACCGGTTACAACAGGCGTACTGGAGGCGTGGTCGGGAATCCCGCGTACCTCCGCAACCCTCGAGGCTGCAACGGAACGGGTTCCTATCACAAGGATCAAACACAAGGAGTTTTTCAAAATAGTATACAACTACTGTAGACAGATAGAGGATTTAATTCCGAAAAGCACGCAACTCAAAACGTGGAAAACGGACTCCGAACGGGCCCTAAACGGGTCGAAAATGACGAAATAGTGCAAAATCAGACGTCTGGAACCTCTTCCAGACGTCTTAAAAAGTGGATCAGAGGTTGCCTTTGTTCTGCGTGGTCTCTTAGACGTCCAGAAGCCTGCAGAGGCGTCTGGCCTAGTTCCTAGATGTCCGATGGTCACCCCGGACGTCTGGAAGTCGCTCCAGTCGTCTGGCACCACTGCCAGACGTCTGATTCACGTTGGATGCGAATCTCAGACCCTGCGCGTACCCATTCCTCGTGCTCAGTACGGACGGTCGAAGGAAAGAAGAAGGTACGAAAATAACTTACTTACTAGACGTCTGGACAGTCCTCCAGATGTCTTCCCCGTCATCTGGTTGGAAGCCCAAACGTCTGATTTTGGAAAAATTTCCAGAACCAGGGCGCGACTCTCCCTCCGCCCGCGACGCACGGCCGCCCCGCGTCTCATCCGCCTGCTGCTCGAGCTGCAACAGGCCTCCCGCATCACTCCGCGCCCGCTGTGCCCCCGCCGGCAGGCTCGAGCCCTCACGGCCGATGCCTCCTCCCTCGCGCAGCACCTCCTCCCGCACTCACCGTGGCTATCGCCGCCACCGCTCGCTCGCGCTCGCACTCGCTGGAAGAAGAAGAAGGAGAAGCGGAGGTGGTGAGAGTGAGGGAGAGGGCGAGGCTTTTTGAAGCCTCGCGGGGAGGAGAGAGAGAGCAGGACAGGGGGCAGCACCTGCGGAGGAGAGGGAAAAAGGGCACCCGCAGGTCTACCCGCTCAGGCGCGCAGACACGACCGCACGTGCCGACGTAACCGAATCCCAGACGTCTGGGAGGGGTTCCAGACATCTGGTCCGACGTCTGGGCCACCTCCCAGACGTCTGAAGCCGCGCGTTCGTAACAATATAACAAACTCAAAGGAAGTTTCATCCCCGAAACTACTCTAACTAGGGTGCGGAAAAAACGTCATAGTAACCATAACAAACTCAAAGAGGACCGAAGCCGGTCTGAAAAGACGTACCCGCGAAGAGCTCCGGGTACCTCTCCCGCATTGCCGCCTCAGGCTCCCAAGTAGCCTCCTCGTACCGCTGGCTCCTCCACAAAACCTTTACCAGGGGTCCTTGCTTTCGTCTCAAACTGCGGACGGCTCGATCTAGAATCTGCACTGGCCGCTCGGGGTAGGTCAAGTTGTCGTCCACCTCGACGCTCTCGTGACTCAGTACGTGAATGGGATCGGCTACGTACTTCCTGAGGTTGGACACGTGGAACACGTCGTGAACACTAGAAAGCTGGGGAGGGAGGGCAAGCCTGTAAGCAACGGGTCCAACCCGCTCCAGGACCTCAAAGGGCCCCACAAACCTCGGCGCGAGCTTCCCTCTCACTCCAAACCGCTGCAGGCCCTTCATGGGAGAAACACGGAGAAAGACGTGGTCCCCAACCTCAAACTGCACCTCTCTGCGTCTCCGATCTGCATAGCTCTTCTGTCTGCTCCTGACAGTGCGGAGTCGCCTGTGGATCTGCTCGACTACCTCCTGACTCTACCGGATCAACCTGGGGCCAACCTCCCACTTGGTCCCCACCTCAACCCAACTCAAGGGTGCTGTACACCTCCGTCCGTACAGAGCCTCGTAGGGAGCCATGCCGATGCTCGAGTGATAGCTGTTGTTGTATGCAAACTCCGCTAGGGGCAAGTGTTCCTCCCAAGAGCCCCTCCAGTCCAGTACACAGGCATGGAAAAGGTCCTCAAGTGTCTGTATCGTGCGCTCAGACTGTCCGTCCGTCTGGGGGTGGTAAGCTGTACTAAACCTCAACCGCGTCCCCAGGGCCTGCTGAAACTCAGCCCAAAACTGGGACGTAAAGCGGGTATCCCGGTCGGATACGATCTCCAGCGGAACTCCGTGTAGTCGTACCACGTCGCGGATATACCTCTCTGCCAACTGTGTTGGTTCCAAAGTGACTCGGATCGGCAGGAAACGTGTCGTCTTCGTCAGTCTATCCATAATTTCCCAGACAGCGTCGTGTCCTCGCTGGGTAACAGGTAAGCCCACCACCAAGTCCATGGTGATGCTCTCCCACTTCCACTCTGGCACTGGAAGCGGCTGTAGCGGCCCTGCAGGCCTCTGATGCTCAGCTTTCACCTGCTGGCACACTAAGCACTGCTGCACGAATTCACCCACATCCCGCTTCATCCCCCTCCACCAAAACTCGCGTCTCAAGTCGTGGTACATCTTCGTGTTTCCGGGATGTATGGTGAATCTGGAACTGTGTGCCTCAGTCAGGAGCTCTCTCAACAACTCCTCGTCTCTGGGAACGCACAATTGTCCCCTCAGGCGTAGCACCTGGTCTGTGAAAGAGAAGTCCCCTGGGTCTCCTGACAGTACTCTGTCGCGCAAGGACTGCAAGTACAGATCGGCCATCTGTCCTGTGATGATGCGGTCTATCAGCTCTAGCCTAGTCTGTCGTGTCACCGTCATTGCCCCACAGTGCCCCCGTAACTCCAGGGGTCGCCAACTGCCCACCTCCTCCAAAAGGCTTCAACTCTGTAACTGTAAACTGGCCAAGTGTGCAGGCGCCTTACGGCTCAAGGCGTTAGCCACCACATTGGCCTTTCCCGGGTGGTAAGAGATGCTGCAGTCGTAGTCCTTCAGGAGCTCCAACCAACGTCTCTGTCTCATGTTGAGCTCCTTCTGATCAAAAAGGTATCTGAGGCTCTTGTGATCTGTGAAAATTTCGAAGGTCTCACCGTACAAGTAGTGCCTCCAAGTCTTCAGCATGAAGACAACAGCTGCCAACTCTAGGTCGTGGGTAAGGTAGGTATGCTCATGGGCCTTCAGTTGCCGCGAAGTGTAAGCGACAACGTGACCCTTCTGCATGAGCACACCTCCTAACCCCTGCAAGGAGGCGTCCGTATACACAACGAACCCGCCACTACTGTCAGGGATGGTGAGCACGGGAGCCGAGGTCAACCTCTCCTTCAGCTCCAGAAAACACGCCTCACAGGCATCTGTCCAAGTGAAGGGCATGTCCTTCTGGGTCAACTGTGTCATAGGACGCGCAATCTGTGAAAAACCTCTGATGAATCGTCTGTAGTAGCCTGCCAGTCCCAGGAAACTGCGAATCTCAGTGACTGAACGCGGTCTCTCCTACCTGAGTACTGCCTCGACCTTGGCTGGGTCCACCGCTAAGCCGTCTCCAGAGATCACATGACCTAAGAAGGTCACCTCTCTCAACCAGAACTCGCACTTGCTGTATTTGGCGTACAGCCTACATCGTCTCAGAGTGTCCAGAACCATCCGCAAGTGCTGTCCGTGCTGCGTCTGATCTCTAGAATAGATGAGTACATCATCTATGAAAACCATCACGAACTGGTCCAAGTACGGTCTAAACACCCGGTTCATCAGATCCATAAAAGCAGCGGGGGCATTGTTCAGCCCAAACGGCATGACCAAAAGCTCGTAGTGTCCATACCGGGTGCGGAAAGCTGTCTTGGAGACGTCAGTCTCCCTTATCCTCAACTGGTGGTATCCCGACCTCAAGTCAATCTTGGAGAACACCGTGGCACCCCGCAATTGGTCAAACAAGTCGTCGATCCTCGGCAGCGGATATCTATTCTTGATGGTGACCCTATTCAGCTGTCGGTAGTCCACACAAAGGCGTAGGGTACCATCCTTCTTTTTCACAAACAGTACCGGGGCTCCCCAGGGAGACGCACTAGGCCTCACGAAACCCTTCTCCAAAAGGTCCTGCAATTGAGACTTAAGCTCTCGTAGCTCAAGCGGTGCCATCCTATATGGTGCGGTGGAGATGGGACTGGTCCCTGGTACTAGCGAGATCTCAAACTCGATCTCGCACTCGGGCGGTAGTCCTGGTAACTCGTTTGGAAACACGTCAGGGTACTCTCTGACCACCGGGATGCTCTGGAAGTCTGCCACAGGGCTGGGCTCTGCCACCACACAAGCTAGGAAGCCCTCACACCCCTGGCTCAAAAGTCTCGCCGCCCGAAGTGCCGAAGTGCACCTGAAGCATCCGTCCACTGGCTGTCCGTGAAACTCGAAAGAAGGCAACTCCGACATGGAGAAGACAATCTTCCTCTCAAAATAGTCTACCAAGGAGTGGTAAGCGGACAGCCAGTCCATCCCCAGAATCACTCCAAAGTCCTCCATCTGTATCATAATCAGGTCAGCTGGCAACCTATGTCCCCCGACGTTGACCTCGCAATCCGTGTACACCTCTTCAGCTACAAACAGCTGACCACTCGGACCTCTGATTACGAACGGATTTTCTAACAGTGTATAATCCTGGTCCAAACTAGTTGCGAAACTGGCTGCGACAAACGAGTGCGTAGCGTCGAAATCGAAAAGTGTGTAAACGAGTCTGCTGGAAACTGAAATCATACCTGCCACTACCGAGCCCGAAGCTCTGGCATCCCTATGTGTTAGGGCGTTGATACGCCCCTCAGCTCTAGGTGCGGACGAAGCAGCCACACTCTACGTCGGACAGGTAGGTGCTGGCCGGTACCCTCCTCGTGACTGCTGTCCTCCTCGTCGCGCCTGGAAACTGTAGCCTCCTACGCGCCCTCCAGTGCTCTGCGCGGGAAGTATCTGCTGACCTCCTACCCTAGACGGGCAGTCCCTCCTGATGTGGCCCGGCTAGCCACACTGGTAACAGAGGGGAACCCGATTCCCGCCCTCAGTGGGTCCTTGCTGTCGACTGGGTGGGGGTCCGATGCTGGCGACTGGCCCCTGTCGAGGGCCCCCAAAGGCCACTGATGGCCTTGCAAAACGTGACGGCTCTCCTGCGGACGCCACGTGTCTCCTTTGAGTTCTCCTAACACGCTTAGTGTGACGGCGGAAATCTCGTTCCACCACCAACTCCCCTGTCGTACGCTCGGAAGGGGGAGGAGGGGGTGGCGATGTGGGTGGAAGCTGAAATTCTTCTCGAACCACCTCTCGAATAGTTGGACGAGGTCC
Organism: Thalassia testudinum; assembly: GCA_037157565.1. Classification (NCBI taxonomy): domain Eukaryota; kingdom Viridiplantae; phylum Streptophyta; class Magnoliopsida; order Alismatales; family Hydrocharitaceae; genus Thalassia; species Thalassia testudinum. Next base: position 1,098,109 of record JAZHRO010000061.1, read on the forward strand.
GGAGACGGTATGCTCAGGAGAAGAGGAGGGGTAGTATGTACTCCAAGCCTGACACATCTGTCCCTCGGGCCCAGACCTCGGCCGCGCCAACGGCCCACCCTCCTAGTTCCACGACGAGGCATCTCCTACAAGGAGACGCGAAACAAAACGGAACACGTCACTACGGAACGATACCTAACGGAAACGTCTAATAGCTCATGTCAAAAAGTATGTTGTGGTGGTTACTCTAGCTATAGACATGTGAATTGGTTATTTTCCAGTCAGTTGATTCACTTCTCGGGACGACCTTGCTCTGATACCATCTTGTAACGACCCGATTCCCGAGTCCCTACGAGACACGAGGACCGGACCGACTCGACTAATCCCAAGACCTGGTCGTCCAACGAGGAAGTAACCAAAAGAGCAGTAAAATAACCCACATTCAGCATGAATATAACTAACAGTAAGAAAATACAGCAGTAAGGAAAGAAACCACTACAGTATATACCACCACAACAGTAGAACAACATTCATAACATAATATGAACTGCAGGTAAAGAAAAGTACAGTGGTAACAAGAACTACTCACTACAGTGGAACCAAAAAGAGGTATAAGAGAATAGTGGTAACTCTACTGGACCCTACTCGGCCCAGCGTCCTCTGCAGCCGCTGACCCTGGTTGCTCAACACCTGGTCCTGAAAGGTAACGAGTGTAACACGTCAGCAAAACGCTGAGTAGGGTGGCAGCGAAAATAAAGAAACAATAAAGTGTACAGTAGCTGTTTTAATTTTCTTTCTTCCTTTATTTACATCTTTCTATTATTTCAAAATTTATCTATTTCTCAGATCCTTCACTTGATCTCGAATGTTCCTCATGGGAACGATCTTGATTGCAGTCTTTGCCAAAAAGTAGAAGTAGCACGTGGTGCTCTCCTAGCTGGGAGAGTCCTCCGTGGTGATCCTATTCTCAGTCAACTACCCCAAGGTCACGGACAGGTGTAACGGTGACTACGGCACGCACGATAAACGGACAGGTAGCTAACCTGCACTGGCACGCGGTCAGTCGTTTCCGTTAACGGGTGTGCCCAAAGCAAAGCACGGAACCAGTACAGGGCAGAGCCCTCTCAGTAACAGGGGTCCAACCCCTCCACAGTAACTAAACAGGGGCCTTGCCCCTCCACAGTTCGTGCACCCTCGCCTGACTACCCTGGTTTGCCCAGTGGGCCTAACAAGTCGGTGTAGGAGGCTAGCAGAACCCCGAGGCCCGTGGGGTGGCTAGTACCTCCCTACACTAGTAGCTCTCCTCGGTACTACGTACATGAGGGCCAGCAAGTCGGTACAAAGTGGCCAGTCCTGACCTTGGGTCCCTGGGGCGGCTGGCTCCGCTCTACACTAAACAGGTATAGGTACTTCCCTTGGTACTACGTACCCAAGAGACTGCACACTACCACGTCTTTCTTTCTCAGTTCCATTCCTTTCTCTTTCCAGGAGTTCCACTCCTAATTCCCCGTAGGGTTCCAGTTCTTTTAACTCAGCACATTCAGGTTTCACCTTTCCAGTTTCACGTTCATACATCCCATATTCTCAGACATGCTCATTTATTCATAACAGGCAGCTGTTAAACCAATTTACAGGTAGCTATTATTTTCTTTCCACATTTTCCAAGACTGCAGTATTCATATATTCCACTAGTTCTTCCCAGCCTAGGATTCATGCCATACCCTAGGATCTATCATACAATCTAGTTTTCCAGCCCTAGGATTCATGCAACACCCTAGGATCTACCATTCATTCTAGTTTCTCATTCCTAGGATTCATGCAATGTCCTAGGTTCTATTTATGGTTCCATAATTTAACAGATTATACTAATAAACTTAAAAGCCACTCTACCGGTTACAACAGGCGTACTGGAGGCGTGGTCGGGAATCCCGCGTACCTCCGCAAACCCCGAGACTACAACGGAACGGGGTCCTATCACAAGGATCAAACACAAGGAGTTTCTCAAAATAGTATACAACTACTGTAGACGGGTAGAGGATTTAATTCCGAAAAGCACGCAACTCGAAACGCGGAAAACGAACTCCGAATGGGCCTTAAACGGGTCGAAAACGACGAAACAGTGCAAAATCAGACGTCTGGAACCTCTTCCAGATGTCTTAAAAAGTGGATCAGAGGTTACCTTTGTTCTGCGTGGTCTCTCAGACGTCCAGAAGCCTGCGGGGGCGTCTGGCCTAGTTCACAGAAGTCCGATGGTCACCCAGGACGTCTGGAAGTTGCTCTAGTCGTCTGGCACCACTGCCAGACGTCTGATTCGCGTTGGATGCGAATCTCAGACCCTACGCGTACCCATTCCTCGTGCTCAGTACGGACGGTCAAAGGAAAGAAGAAGGTAGGAAAATAACTTACCAGACATCTGGATAGTCCTCCAGACGCCTTCCCTGTCGTCTGGTTGGAAGCCCAGACGTCTGATTCTGGAAAAATTTCCAGAACCAGGGCGCGACTCTCCCTCCGCCTGCGACGCACGGCCGTGTCGCGCCTCATCTGTTTGCTGCTCGAGCTGCAGCAGGCCTCTCGCGTCACTCCGCGCCAGCTGCGCCCCCGTTGGCCGGCTCCCGCTGCGCCGACAGGCTCGAGCCCTCACGGCCGACGCCTCCTCCCTCGCGCAGCACCTCCTCCCACACTCACCGCGGCTGTCACCGCCGCCGCTCGCTCGTGGTCGCACTCGCTGGAAGAAGAAGGAGAAGCGGAGGTGGTGAGAGTGAGGGAGAGGGCGAGGCTTTTTGAAGCCTCGCGGGGGGGAGAGAGAAAGAGCGGGACAGGGGGGTAGCGCCTGCGGAGGAGAGGGAAAAAGGGCACCCGCAGGTCTGTGCGTGTAGGCGCGTAGACGGGACCGCGCGTGCCGCCGTAATCGAATCCCAGACGTCTGGGAGGGGTTCCAGACGTCTGGTCCGACGTTTGGGCCACCTCCCAGATGTCTTAAAAGACGTCTGAAGCCACGCGTTCGTAACATGGGGTTAGGATTGGCCACTCTACACCAACTTCTGTTGGCCCTCGTGTACACGATACTGAGGTGTTACTAGTGTAGGGAGGGAGCTAGCCACCCCACGCGGCCCGGGGTTCAGCTAGCCACCCTACACCGACTTGTTAAGCCCTCTAGGAAAACCAGGGTAGTCAGACGAGGGTACGCGGACTGTGGAGGGGCGAGACCCCTATTTGGTTCTGAGGGTCTAGACCCTTGTTTCTGAGAGGGTTAGGCCCTATACTGTTCCGTGCCGTACTTTGGGCGTATCCGCTAGCGGAAACGACTGACCGCGTGTCAGTGTGGGATAACTATCCGTGCATTTATCATGTGTGGCGTAGTCATCGCTACGTCTTGACAGTGACCTCGGGGTGGTTGACTGGGTGTAGGACTATCACGGGGGACTCTCTAGACCAGGAGAGCACCACGTGTACCTTCTACTCTTCGGAAAAGACTGCAATCAAGATCGTTCCCACGAGGAACATGCAAGATCAAGAATATCTGAAAGTTTGAGGAAAATGGGTGAAAAGGAAATACATATAAAATAAAATAACTGGAAAAGAGAATTAAACCTGTTGTTTTTACTGCTTTAGATAGTATAGATACCACTCTACTCAGCATTCGCTGACTCTGTCTTTTTCATAACACTATTCAGGTCTAGGAGTTGAGCAGCCCGAGCTTCTGGCTGCGAAGGGTGCTGGGCCCAATCGAGCCCAGCCATAGTTTTTCTACACTTCTTTGTTGTACCCCCTTGCTGTTGTAGTGAGTTTCAGACTTTTAGCTACTGTTGTTGTTACTGATACTTTCGTTGCTGCTGTCTCTGTTGTTGTGGTGGTATGTATTAGAACAACAGTTTTACTTTCCTTTACTGTTTTGTATGTTTTTACTGCTTAGTTATTGATGAGAGCCTCATTATGAACCCTAACTAGCACAAGTTAATCTAAATAAGTGTAAAGAAGCTCCTACAAAACCTAAAGAGAAGCTTAACTCAAAGAATTCTGAATTAAAGAATAAGACAAATCATAAGGGGTAAAACTATAATTTTACCAATGCAGTGCTCAAACAGGGTAATTAAGGGTCTAAATACAGGTCAAATAAGCTTAATAAGAAAGAAAGTGGGATGATCTGATCTGGAAAGGGTTATAGCAACTTTTGGGAATTAAATGACATCCTGTAACCCTAAAACAAACCTGCTTTAATTCACGAGGTTTGAGGTAGGATAAAAATCAACTAAACCCTCTAAAAAATATATAAAAATATTTCCTAGGGTCTAGAACCTTCAATTTGGCCTTTGTAACCTATTTTGACCTAAAATGAGAACCATGCCCAATTTATGACCTAATTTAGGTTTTTACGCAAATTGATCGATCAAACATGGTCAAACCTAAAATTAAATTTCACCATTAAAATCCTTAGGTTCAAATTAGGCTAGTATAAGAATTTGGGCTTCAGAAAAGACCATCTTGATCGACTTTACAAATTGGTCCTCTTGAATTTCTTTTTGACCCTTATCTTTTGAAACCCTTACACTTAGACCCCTATCTTTCTTGTCGTTCTTTGCAGAACAGTCCTCCCTGCCATTTCTGCGCAACGCCATACCTCCGGCGACCTTGTGCGGACGATGGCGCCGTGCAGGGCATGGCAGCCGTTCTCAGGAACGAACAGGGGGTTCCTTGCGTCGTCCTCTGTCGCAGGGACCCGCCTATGCCACCTGTGGCTGCCCATGCCTTTCGTGCGAACACACGAAAGGAATGGGGGACCATTTCCGGCCATACTCCGGCGAGACCTCCATGCCGGTTCCTCGCGCTTCTCCCCTCGCCAATGCCTTTATATGGAGAGGCAGCGTCTGTCGTCTCCTTCAAGCTAGTTCTGGTCGAGAATACCCTCCTCTTTCGTCTCCTCTCTCTCCGGTCAGATTGCCCCAAGCTTCCGACGAACGCTCCTCCTCCTCCTCGTCGCTCTGCTGCCATACCTGCAGCAGAGCCTACTCTGCCCCGTCGTCCCACGCCAGGCCGCACCAGCTGGCGTCCTCAGATCTCTTCCTCGTCGCCGTTACTCCTCCCCTGGGCACCTTCGTCCTCAGCTCCAGCAAGCATGCACCGGGCAGTCCCCCTCTCCCCCTTCGTCGACTAAGTAGGTAGAAATCTTCTCCTTACTCCCCTCTCACTTTTCGCTTCTTGAATTAATCTTTTAAACCCATCGACTGCCACGACCACCTTCGTCTACTCTGCCTCCGGCCACCATCTCCAACGAGATCGCCCCACTTTCACAGACCCTTCCACCCCTCGCCAACAAGCTTAGAAGCTCCACCATCACTCCCTGATCAGTTTCCCCGTCTCCATTGACCGCCAACACCTCTCCAGACTACCTCCCGAACACACCCATTCGCACGCACCCAGAGTGCCGTAGGCACACGGCCGCAGGCACTCTTGCGCCTCGCCGACCCTCGCACCACACACGCCGCAATCCGATGGACCTCCTTGGAACTTTTTGACGTGGCTGCGAGGCCGTTTGCGTGTTTCAGGTGTCACCCTCCTCGCCGCCATTGACGCACAGGTGAAGCTGCTTCACGAGCTACTCCAGGCTGCAGCGCCCCAGGCCCCCAGGCCCAACAGCTGCGAAACACCCTCATGCACACACTCGGGCTCGCAATTGGGGACGAGGGCCTCTGCCGCTACCCCAATTAGCGGGGCATCCTCCTGCGGGCGCCTGAAATTGGAGGTGAGACTTTAGTCCCACCGCGTAAGTGTGTGGCCTCACGCCCACACTTAAATTGTTTTTGTGCTATTGGCTTATCGCCTCCGAAAGCACATGGGGTGAGGTCCCTCACCTATTCACTCGCCTCGTCCGCGGCACTACCCCCGCGGATCTAGTGATCCGACCCGACACTCCTGTGCACTCCTCGCGCACCACCCACGCCAGTGTGCCTAGACCTGGGCGCGCAACCCGACCCGATTACCCGGCTCTGGGAGAGCTTTTCAAAGAGAGATCCAGAGAGAGAGAGACGCGGGGAAGGGGTAGGGGTAGGTTTTGCGCTGACATTTGCGTGCGTGCGCAGGATAGAAAAAAGAAGGAAGAAGCAAGCAAGGAAGAAGAAAGGCAGGAAAGGAGTTGATGGAAAAGAAGAGGAGCCGCACTGTAGTAGCCACGTAGTTAAGCCGTCTGAGCGCTGAATCAGACGTCGGAGGGTCAGCAGCCAGAGTAGAGAAGAATCACAGCTGCTGAAGAAGAAGAAGACAGGAAGAAGAGAAAGAAGAGGAAGGGCCAGAGCAGAAGAAAAGAAGGAAGAAGAAGACAGGAAGAAGAGAATAAAATCAGAGAAAGACTTAGCAGCTGAAGAAGAAAAGAGAAGGCAGAAGCCTCTGCAGCCGCAAGGAAGAAGAAGACCCAAAAGAAAAGAAAAAGAAAATCAGAGATAAGAAAAGAGAAAGAGGAACCACAGAAGCAGAGAAGAAGAAAGAAGAAGAAAGAAGAAAGTCGGCTGAAGAAAGAGAAGAAGCCAATCACCCTTTCTTTCTCTCTCTCTCTCTCTCTTAATTTTTGTAAAACCTTATATTGTGAATTTATAGGCTTTTAGAATTATAGTTTGCTCCCTGAGTTCGACCTCAGGAATCTTTCTATTCCGAGTAATAAATCATATTAGACTGGTAACCGTTCTTGTAATATACTACAACGCATATAATAACACATCAACAACAAGAAAGCTGTCACCAGTTTTTGACGCCGTTGCCGGGGCGCAACGGCTATTCTAGAAGCTAGTAATTCACAATTTTTGACTTTTTATTGACTAACTCTTCTCTTTTGTTGTGCAAGCACAAGAAATCAAGCAGCCGCACAACAACCACACCAAGGACAGGTAATTTTCTATCCTCTCATTTAAACGCCCAAATTCTTAAGAGAAAGAAAAAGCTATCTAGGAATAACCTGTCTTCTATACTTAGTAAACCACAAGAGTTGCCTGTTTTTCAAATTTCAACATACTTTATCTATACATCCATTAAAGGTAGTTAGGGCTAAAACCTTCTTGCTTGAGTCCTAATTACCCAATCTAAAGGCAATTGACTGGACCAAGTAGAGCCAATATAAGATTCAAAAGCTAGGGTTTTAGAGACACACTTCTCTAAGCAAGAAAAGAGAAATTCCCAAAAGAGGTGTGCCTAAGCCATTGTCTGAAAGCACCTATTCAGAGAAACCCTAAACAATTTGACTCTTTAAAAACACTTGAACCCTAAAAAACAAGACCTAATAAGCTCTCAAAGGAACTAGTAGGTGAAGTTGACCCCTTGGGTCAACCAACCTTAAACTTAGGTCACTCTTTGCACGCAAAAGAATAAAGTTCAAGTGAAAACCCTAAGCACCTTGATCCTAACTAAAAGTGGTAAACTTAAGAGGTCAAGGTCCCCATTCTGGTCTACCTAGAATCTCATTGACAAGAGAGGTTGGGTGGGGGAAACCCTGTAACTCGTGGGGGCGCTCTACCGTGTAGGGGTCTTCGCGGGACTCACCCTCTCTGGCTGCCCAGGTAATTCTCAGGTGGACGACTTTCTGATCAAGGGGTCCATCCGCCCCGAACCTCTATAGTCACCCAAAATTATGGGTGTCTTGATTAGGTCCAGCACCTGCTAAACTCATCCTCTCCGTTAGTGTATGCTTGGTAGGAGGTCCTTGAAACCTCCTTTAGAAATTCACTCTCCTCGAGGTCGAGCCTCGGTACCCTTGCGTGTGCAACCAACACTCCACATAGACCTCTCCTCCGATTCTGAACCCAACTCACCTTCTTCTTCCACAATGGCTCAGCCAATTGAGGAAGAGAACAATCTAGAGCACTAGCTCCAGCGACTCAATGACCTCTTCCAGAACTTCATGCACCCACCGCAGTGTCCCATGATGCGGGATCACTACAATCCTGCTGCGGTGGCTATTGAACCTCGAGTTAGAATCCTGACTGGAGGACCTGATTCTGAACTAAAACCCAACATGATTCATGCTATTCCTAAATTCCATGGGCTTAATTCTGAAGATCCTTTCCAGCACATCAAACAGTTAAAGCATCTAGCCTAGACTTTCGGGTTAGATGCACAAAATCGGGATATTCTCCTTATGAAGATGTTCTCTTTCTCCCTTATGGACAAGGCCGCTCATTGGTATCAAACTCAGACCCGACCGATCAACAATTGGGAGGAACTTCAATCCGAGTTTCTGAAGAAGTTCTTCCCCGTTGGTCGGACTAATGCCTTGCGCCATCAGATTACCCATTTCACACAGCAAACGGGAGAACCTCTTCATGAGGCATGGGATCATTTTCAGGATCTCATGAGGAAGTGCCCCTATCACGGAGTTCCTAAATGGGAATAAGTCCAGTCTTTTTACCAGGGACTCCGTGAGGATATTAGGCTGTTCGTCAATGCAACTTGCGGAGGTAATATCGTGGGTCAACATGAGGACACTGTGTGGGAGATTCTCGAAAATATGTGCGAGAACTCCATCAATAATGACTCCATGGGACTATTCGACAGGACGAATACTCGCGCAGCAATGAACATTAGGGGAGCACATGAGACGCAGGACCTGTTCGCATCAGTCGATCTCGAATTAATGGCCAGTCGATTAGACAAGGTCTCTATCATTGAGAAGAAGGTGGATGAGTTGATTCAGCACTTGCAATGAGCCACCTCTGCACATAATTCCTTTGCACAACCTCCTTCTTCACGGGAGACTGTGCAAAACATGTTCCACCGACCTTCTCCTGGGGTGGACTCGAATCCATCCCCATCTGACTCTAGGACTGGAGGAACCTCCGATCCTTTCTATTCCTATCGGGGGAACCCTATTCCCTGATTCTTTGACTTTTCTGAGGTTCCTCAGACCTGCGAGGACCTCAACGCCATCCAGAATGACCCATTTTCCAACACCTACAATCCTGGATGGTGAAACCATCCCAACTTCCAGTGGGTGGGAAATTCCCAAACTCAAAGACCACCCTTTCAGCCCCGTCCACAAGCACCTCATCCTTACCAGCCGCCTCAGCCACGGCCCAACCCTACTTATTCATCCGGGCCAAACCAAGACCAAATGTCCCTCATCCTTCAGACTTTGGCTAACATTCAGAGAATGAATGTGGCTATTCAAAAGCAACACAAGGATGAAATCATAGAGGTCCGAAACCAACTGGCCCAGTTGGCAAATTCTCGCCAACCAGGCACACTTCCCTCTCAGCCTCTTCCTAACCCTAATAACGTGTCGACCCAGCGGCGCATTATGAACCGAAACTCGGGCCATGCACACATGGTTTATCAGGCCCCCTTTGTTCCTTCACCTGACGGGATGGAGGCCTCAACTTCCTATGCGAGTTATCAATAGCAACCCATCCTATCAACCCCTAACCAGAACCAGGCAGGATTGAATTCTGTAACCACCCGTAGTGGTAAGGAGACCCAAGATCCACCTTATCCAGACCACTCCAAGCCTGGTAGTGATCCAAACCCTAGGACAATAATCCAGGATGTTCCTCTCCCTGTCCCAGATCAAAGACCTAGACCTATCCTAGAGGAACCAACCAAGGTTCCATTTCCCGAGGTCTTAACCAAGGGAAGAAGGACAACAAAACCCGTGGCTCCTGAGGAGGACCTGGTCATGCTCTTTGAGCAGGTCCAAATAAACATGCCCTTGATGGATGCAATTCGCCACGTACCGGCTTGCGCACGATTCTTGAAGAATGTGTGTACACCTCAGCGTAAGCCGCGAGCCAAGAGTGGGAGTCCAATTGTACTATCAGAGCAAGCCAGCTCTGTAATCCTGAGTAGACTCCTACCCAAGGCAAAAGACCCAGGCACTCTAATTTCATGCAAGATCGGTGAAACCCAGTTCGACAGAGCATTACTAGACTTAGGTGCTTCCATAAACTTGATACCCACATCCTTACTTAACCACCTAGAAGAATCTGAGCTGAAACCAACTGAGGTGACACTACAGTTAGTAGATCGATCAATAAAGTCACCAAAAGGGATTCTTGAGGATGTTATTGTAAGGGTACGGGATTTCTATTTCCCTGTAGACTTTATAGTCTTAGATATGGACGCACCTGAAAATCCTAGGGATACACCGATTATTCTAGGGAGACCCTTTTTTGCCACTGCTAGGGCCAACATTAGTTGTGAGGAGGGCCAGATAGAACTGAAATTTGGGAACCAGACTCTCAAAATCGATATCTTTAAGGCCCAACAAGGAATCAATTGCGGTGTTATTGAACAAATCTGTGATATTAGAGTTTTGGTTGATGAACCACAATTTGAGGATAACCTGATTTTACCTCATCAACCACAAGAGGATTTTGAACCACAATTAGAGGAGTCAGACCTTGATTCAGACAAACCCATAGTCCTACCATTGAACCTCACATTCACCCTGAACCACCCGCTGCTGGTGATAACCCCATCCTCGAACTTAAACCTCTTCCCGACCATTTGAAATACATCTTCTTGGTTCTAATCAGACTTTTCCTGTGATTATAAATTCCAAGCTCACTCCTGATCAGGAATCCCGTCTGATTGCTGTTCTCTAGCAACATCGCAGAGCCATTGGTTGGACTCTCGATGACTTGACTGGAATAAGTCCCTCTTATTACACCCACCATATCTATTCTGAAGAGGGCGCACGACCTTCCCGTGAAATGCAGAGACGCTTAAATCCCAATCTCCAGGAGGTCATGAAAAGGAGATCATTAAGTGGTTAGATGTAAGAATCATCTACCCGATCTCCGACAGTCGTTGGGTGAGCCCAATCCAGGTTGTGCCTAAAAAGGCAAGGCTCACCACCATTACGATTGAAATAGGAGGTCATTCCTACCCGAATAGCCAACTCATGGAGAGTCTGCATAGATTACCGAAGACTCAATTCCTCCACGAAGAAGGATCATTTCCCACTACCTTTCATTGATCAGATTCTCGAGAAATTAGCGGGAAATTGATTCTTCTGCTTTCTTGATGGGTACTCCGGTTATAACCAAGTAGCTATTCATCCAGAGGACCAAGAGAAGACCACATTCATCTGCCCCTTCGGGACATACGCGTTTCGAAGGATGCCGTTCGGTCTTTGCAATTCACCCGCGACTTTTCAGCGATGCATGCTTGCCATATTCTCGATATGGTAGGTGATTATCTGGAAGTCTTCATGGATGACTTCTCAGTTTTCGGGGCATCATTTGATGATTGCCTCCAGCACTTGGTTCATATACTCAGGCGTTGCATCGATGTAAATTTGGTTCCTTCCTGGGAAAAGAGCCACTTTATGGTGTCTGAGGGGATCGTCCTAGGTCATCTAATTTCTGAAAAGGGCATCCAAGTGGATCGAGCCAAGATTGATCTAATTTCTCGACTTCCTATGCCTAGCTCAATCAGGGACATCCGTTCTTTTCTGGGGCATGTCGGTTTTTACCGTCGTTTCATTCCTGATTTCTCGAAAATCGCGTGCCCCCTCACTACTCTTCTCTCCAAGGATGTACCCTTTGAGATCTCCAAGGAATGCACCCAAGCCTTTGAGAATCTTCATAACCGAGTCACCCACGCTCCGATCCTACAGTCCCCTGATTGGTCTCAACCCTTTGAGATCATGTGCGATGCATCTGATTTCGCTGTAGGAGCGGTTCCGGGGTAGAAAGTTGATGGGAAACCCGTGGTCATCTACTACGCCAGCAAGACACTTGACGAGGCTTAGCGTAACTATACAGTTACAGAGAAAGAGCTGTTAGCTGTAGTATTTTCCCTCGAAAAATTTCTATCCTATCTCCTGGGTTCCCACGTCATCATTTACTCAGATCACACGGCTGTGAGGCATCTCCTTGCCAAGAAGGACGTGAAGCCTCGATTGATTCGATGGATCTTGCTGTTGCAAGAATTCGACCTCAAGATTCGCGACAAGGCGAGAAAACAGAATGTGGTAGCTGACCACTTGTCTCTCCTTCCTTCTGAAATCATCAACCCTTCTGGACTCATCACGGAGCATTTTCCAGATGAGCACCTACTGACTATTGGTACTAGGCTTCCATGGTTTGCTGATATAGTGAACTACTTGGCATCTCATCAGATCCCATCCGATTGGTCGAAGGCTAAGAAAGACAAATTGTGCTCTAATGCCAAGTACTACATTTGGGAAGACCCGTACCTCTTCCGCATAGGTGCTAACCAAATCATCCGGTGATGTGTCCCAGAGGGTGAAATCATTGATATTCTCTCTTTCTGCCATGACCAGGCATGTGGTGGCCACTTCTCTGGGCACAAAACCGCATCTAAGATTCTCCAGTGTGGCTTTTACTGGCCCACCATCTTCAAAGATGCATACAATCACTGCAAGGCATGCAGTCGTTGCCAAACTTTGGGCAATATGAGCCATCGCGACATGATGCCTTTGCAGCCGATTCTCGTATGCAAAATCTTCAAAATTTGGGGGATTGATTTTATGGGCCCCTTCCCTATTTCGGACGGCTTCGAGTACATTCTGCTGGCTGTGGACTACGTGTCCAAATGGATCGAAGTCATTTCGACCCGAACCTGTGATCACAAAATCGTTATCAAATTCATTCATCAGAATATCTTCTCACAGTTCGGGATTCCTCGTGCAATCATTTCTGATGGAGGGACCCATTTCACGAATACTCAGTTTAGGTCACTGATGACCAAATACGGGGTGTCTCACCGAATCTCTACTCCTTACCACCCCCAGACTAATGATCTAGCTGAGCTTTCTAATCGGGAGATCAAGAAAATCCTATAGGTCACTGTTTGACTTGACAGGAAAGACTGGTCGTCCCGACTTTCGGAAGCTTTGTGAGCTTATAGGACTGCCCACAAGACCCAATTAGGCATGTCTTCTTTTAGACTGGTGTACGAGAAGGCGTGTAACCTTCCCGTCGAACTGGAGCATAAAGCCTATTGGGCAGTACGAAGTTGCAATTTAGATCTTTCTAAGACTAGAACCCACAGAAAGCTTCAGATAAGCGAGATCGATGAATTACGCCTTGATGGGTATGAGAACTCGCGAATCTACAAAGAGCGGGTTAAAGCCTTCCATGATAAGCACATATCAAGAAAGATCTTTCATCCTAGTCAGAAGGTCCTACTCTTCGATGCCTGACTCAAACTCTTCCTTGGGAAACTACGATCCAAGTGGGTCGGACCTTATCTTGTCCGACAAGTTTTTTGAAATGGAGCCGTCGAAATAAGTCCGCTCAGCCATGATTTCGAACCTTTCATCGTAAACGGCCAGAGACTCAAACCGTTCATCGATGTAACCTCTACAGATTCAGCTGAGTCTTCATTTATCCTCCATTTTCCCTGAGCATATTGCGCCTAGCCGATGGCGTAAAACTCAGCGCTCAACGAGAGGTAACCCGTCATTCTCTTTTGAAAAACCCAAAACCTTTTTTGATACCTCTTTTGCACTTAAAGTTCATCCTTTAGAACAGCCGACTCCACCTCAGGTGCTTGCATCTGAGATTAGAAATCGTCCGCAACAGACACCCTGACCCATCCACTCACCAAAACACCTGTACTAATGCATGAGCTAATCCGAATAAAAACCCTCCTAATTTACAATGAGGACATTGCAAATCTTAGGCATAGAGGGGTATGAAAGTGCAAAGAAAAGGTTTCAAACAAAGAAATTCACATATACCAAAAATACCACAAAAAAAATTTTAAAAATACCATAAAAAAAAAAGAATAATAAAATGAGAGGAGGAAAGAAATTTTTGTGGAGGAGAAAAAGAACAAAATGACAAAAAGGAGCACAAAATGAAAGAAAAGAGATAGTCATTAGTAAGAAGTTAAGGAATTAACCCAAGTTCTAGACCACATTCAGAAAAGAAATGGAAAGTGCATAGTAAGATTAGTAAGAACGCAAACCTTAGGCATTCTTGGATAGACTCTTAGTACTCATAAAGATCTAGATATTCCTCAAGAGGTTAAGGAAAATGAAAAGCTTAAGTATTAGGTCCAAGGCTTAGGGAGTATTTGGCCTCGTTAACTAACTTTTGGTTCACGGGACCTAGAAATCTAAGCACCCAAATTTCACGCACAGCTTGGTTTAGTAAGCATAAAAATCAAAATCACGCAGAAGCGTTGCAAAAATTCTGAAAATGACACCTAGAGTAGGAGCGGCCGATCAACACAAGTTGATTTGGATGAGTTCCCAACGCGGAGAGGTGGGAAATTCCCCTCGAAGATGCGTAACAAAATATCATCTCCTCGGTGCTTGTCTCTTAAGATATTTACATATTCTACTGGGGGCATGTAAGCACTCTGCTGGTTCAGATTCCATGGATGGCATTATCACGAAGTGTCAATTGCCAGGGTCTGAATTCGGCCACAGAACACCATGGACAGGATTATCTCGAAATTTCGAAAGCCAGGGTTCTGGGGGTTTCCATGGGTAGTGCTATCTCAAGGCATCGACTACTAGGAACCCTTGAGGATTGATGATGGGGACAAGGAATCTGATACAGATCATGTTGAGAAGTCAATCCTAAGCTAGAATTAAAAAGAAAAAGAGAGAGAAAGCTCTCCAAACAAATAAATCTTCTACCTCTCTCTCTTACAAAATGCACTGTGAGCTGAACCAAGGCTAAAATTATCTCAAGCACGGGTGCTTTAACCACGAAGTCCAATAAACCTTAGGTTAGTTCCTGTAGGCCTTAAAAACCTTTGCTAAGAACTGAGGCTAAAGCTAGACAGATCTAGATCTTGGTTGGTACTAGAATACCTTTTAGGCCTATGGTAAGCATCCTGACCTAATCAAGGTTACAAAAGAGAAAGCACTTATCTAAACTCAATAAGAAATTCATGGTCTAGAACAAGGGTTGAAACCTTAAAATTTTGCTAAGGGACTAGCAAAAGCTAGGCATGGGGGTATGATGAGAGCCTCATCATGAACCCTAACTAGCACAAGTTAATCTAAATAAGTGTGAAGAAGCTCCTACAAAACCTAAAGAGAAGCTTAACTCAGAGAATTCTGAATTAAAGAATAAGACAAATCATAAGGGGTAAAACTGTAATTTTACCAATGCAGTGCGCAAATAGGGTAATTAAGGGTCTAAAAACAAGTGAAATAAGCTTAATAAGAAAGAAAGTGGGATGATCTGATCTGAAAAGGGTTATAGCAACTTTTGGGAATTAAATGACATCCTGTAATCCTAAAACAAACCTACTTTGATTCACAAGGTTAGAGTTAGGATAAAAATCAACTAAGCCCTCTAAAAAATATAGAAAAATATTTTCTAGGGTCTAGAACCTTCAATTTAGCCTTTGCAACCTATTTTGACCTAAAATGAGAACCATGCCCAATTTACGACCTAATTTGGGTTTTTACGTAAATTGATCGGTCAAACATGGTCAAACCTAAAATCAAATTTCACCATTAAAATTCTTAGGTTTAAATTAGGCTGGTATAAAAATTTGGGCTTAAGAAAAGACCATCTTGATCGACTTTACAAATTGGTCCTCTTGAATTACTTTTTGACCTTATCTTTTGAAACCCTTACACTTAGACCCCTATCTTTCTCGTCGTTCTTTGCAGAACGGTCCTCCCTACCATTTCTGCACAACGCCATACCTCTGGCGACCTTGCGTGGAGGATGGCGCCGCGTAGGGCATGGTAACCGTTCTCAGGAACGAACGGGGGGTTCCCTGCGTCGTCCTCTGTCGCAGGGACCCGCCCTTGCCACCTGCGGTTGCCCATGCCTTTTGTGCGAATGCACGAAAGGAATGGGTGTCCATTTCCGGCCATACTCCGGCGAGACCTCCACGCCGGTTCCTCGTGCTTCTCCCCTCGCCAACGCCTTTATAAGGAGAGGCAGCGTCTGCCGTCTCCTTCAAGCTAGTTCTGGCCGAGAATACCCTCCTCTTTCGTCTCCTCTCTCTCCGGTTAGATTGCCCTAAGCTTCCAGCGAATGCTCCTCCTCCTCATTGCTCTGCTGCCATACCTGCAGCAGAGCCTACTCTGCCTTGTCATCCCACGCCAGGCCGCACCAGTTGGTGTCCTCAGATCTCTTCCTCATCGCCGTTACTCCTCCCTTGGGCACCTTCGTCCTCAGCTTCGGCAGGCACGCGCCGGGCAGTCTCCCTCTCCCCCTTCATCGACTAAGTAGGTAGAAATCTTCTCCTTACTCCCCTCTCACTTTTCCCTTCTTGAATCAATCTTTTAAACCCCTCGATTGCCATGACCACCTTCGTCTGCTCCGCCTCCGGCCACCATCTCCGACGAGATCGCCCCACTTCCACAAACCCTTCCACCCCTCGCCGACAAGCTCAGAAGCTCCACCATCACTCCCTGATCAGTTTCCCCATCTCCATTGACCTCCAACACCTCTCCAGACCACCTCCTGAACACACCCATTCGCACGTACCCAGAGTGCCCTAGGTGCACGGCCACAGGCACTCTCGCCCCCCGCACCACACACGCCGCAATCTGGTGGACCTCCCTGGAACTTTTTGACGTGGCCGCGTGGCCGTTTGCGTGTTTCAGGTGTCACCCTCCTCGCCGCCATTGACGCACAGGTGAAGCTGCTTCGTGAGCTGCTTCAGGCTGCAGCGCCCCAGACCCCCAGGTCCAGCAGTTGCGGAACACCCTCATGCACACACTCGGGCTTGCAATTGGGGACGAGGGCCTTTGCCGCTGTCCCAATTAGCGGAGCTTCCTCCTGCGGGCGCTTGAAATCAGAGGTGGGACTTTAGTCCCACCTCGTAAGTGTGTGGACCTCACGCCCACACTTAAATTATTTTTGTGCTATCGGCTTATCTCCTTCGAAAGCACACGGGGTGAGGTCCCTCACCTATTCACTCGCCTCGTCCACGGCACTGCCCACTCGGATCTGGTGATTCGACCCGACACTCCTGTGCACTCCTCTCGCACCACCCATGACGGTGTGCCTGGACCCGGGCGTGCAACCCGACCCGATTACCCGGCTCTGGGAGAGCTTTCCAAAGAGAGATCCAGAGAGAGAGAGAGAGACGCGGGGAAGGGGTAGGGGTAGGTTTTGCGTTGACATTTGCGTGCGTGCGCAGGATAGAAAAAAGAAGGAAGAAGCAAGCAAGGAAGAAGAAAGGCAAGAAAGGAGTTGAAGGAAAAGAAGAGGAGCCGCTCTGTAGCAGCCACGTAGTTAAACCGTCTGAGCATTGAATCAGACGTTGGAGGGTCAGCAGCCAGAGTAGAGAAGAACCGCAGCTGCTGAAGAAGAAGAAGACAGGAAGAAGAGAAAGAAGAGGAAGGGCCAGAGCAGAAGAAAAGAAGGAAGAAGACAGGAAGAAGAGAAGAAAATCAGAGAAAGACTTAGCAGCTGAAGAAGGAAAGAGAAGGTAGAAGCCTCTACAGCCGCAAGGAAGAAGAAGACCCAAAAGAAAAGAAAAAGAAAATCAGAGATAAGAAAAGAGAAAGAGGAACCACAGAAGCTGAGAAGAAGAAAGAAGAAGAAAGTCGACTGAAGAAAGGGAAGAAGCCAATCACCCTTTCTTTCTCTCTCTCTCTCTTAATTTTTGTAAAACCTTATATTGTGAATTTATAGGCTTCTAGAATTATAGTTTGCTCCCTGAGTTCGACCTCGGGAATCTTTCTATTTCGAGTAATAAATCATATTAGACTGGTAACCGTTCTTGTAATATACTACAACGCATATAATAACACATCAGCGACAAGAAAGCCGTCACCAGTTATATTGCATATGTGAATGTGGTTTACTTTCCTGCTTTTTGGTTATTTCTTGTTAGACGACTGGGTCTTGGGATTAGTCGAGGCGAGCCGGTCTCGGGTCCTGTAGGGATCCGAGAATCGGGTCGTAACATTGGAGGAGGAAGAAGACGAAGAATCCAAGAAGGAAACAAAGAATGAAACTGCATGCTTGGTTTCATGGACATTGCGGATGAAAGTGAGAAAGAAGGCAATGACAACGAAGAGGTAAATTCTTTTACTTTAGATGAGATGCAAGAAGCTTTAGAAGAGCTATATGTTCTTAGTAAATCCTTAAAATCAGAAAATAAAAATTTGAAAAAGAGTTCCATTTCCTTAAAATATGAGATAGATAATTTTATTGCTAAAGATTTAGATTTGAATGCCTCTTTTAATTCTATCAAGTCTGAAAAGAATGCTCTTGTATTAGAAAATCATGACCTAATTTTAAGCGACACTAAATTGATTGAAGAAAATAGCTTATTGAAATATGAAACTTCAATTCTAAAAGGTAGAATAAGTATTATTGAAAAATACCTTGCTTGTCTTAAATAGAAATCTGAAAAATTGCTAAAACAGTTAGCTAGATCAACTAAGGGAAGAACTAAAGTTAACTCCAAAAATGTACACACCAAAAGATCTTATGCACATAGGCCAAATGGTTGGAAACCAAGTGGACCCCAACTTTGGTCAAGAAGGGCTAACCATCATGGACCCAAAATTTTGTGGGTGTGGATACCAAAATATTTGGTCAACTCTTGGTTTGTAGGTCACCAAGACACTCCAATTGATCCGAAATACTATATTTATGGAGTTTATGAAGGAAGAATGATGATACTTGGACAGCCAAATGGGTATGGAGGTTGGAACCTACACCGATAGAGGTAAAATTGTCCTTTGATTTCAATAATCTAATTAGCATTGAGATAGGAGAGAATTTATGATTTTCTATATATGCTATAATCATATTGAAAAAGGGAGATTATCCCTAACAAATAGTTGGCCTAAAACTTACATGAAAACACATGTATTTAGGGGGAGATTTTGAAACTTATGAAGCTATATCTCCATCAAAAAGGGGGAGATCACCGATAACCCTTGAATTTGACATAGAAGTGCATGTCATTAGGACAACTAAGCCTATATCCTAAATGTCAAAAAGGGGGGATAAATGGATTTTGGAAGAGCATATTTCTCTTATCATGCCATAAAGGGGGAATTAACCTATTATTAGAAGAACATGTTTTAAGGGTGAGTTATAGGATAAGATGATTAAAATTGATTAAACCTTTTCAATAATGTCAAAAAGGAGGGGAATTTTTAAGTATTATTCATGGTTTTGTCATCATA
This sequence comes from Thalassia testudinum, assembly GCA_037157565.1. Classification (NCBI taxonomy): domain Eukaryota; kingdom Viridiplantae; phylum Streptophyta; class Magnoliopsida; order Alismatales; family Hydrocharitaceae; genus Thalassia; species Thalassia testudinum. The sequence continues at coordinate 1,117,169 of JAZHRO010000061.1, forward strand.
AAAAAGGGGGAGATTATTGGTGTGAAGGTACCACGATAATTGATTTTAATGATAACAAAACACTTAAGTATTAACATTGTGGTATGATCAACATTATATTTTGTGGCTTTATAGATTGTTGTATTTTCCATTTTATTTTTAGTTGGTTATTCACGTGGTGAATTCCAGTCTCCTTCATGAGACAAAATACTCTTCGTGGAGACGAGTGGTTTGGAGGTACATTGCCCTCGTTGTAAAGTAGTGTGGTTTGTAATTGAGATTATATCACCCTTGGTTTAAAGTGCCATGTTAGTGAATTTAATCTACTCGGTAGATTAGGAAATCCTAAGTTAGGAAGACTTAGGTGGTGGTTTTTAGCCGGTTGGGTTTTCACCTAAAAAATCATTGTCTCTTTGTGGTGAATGCTTGTGTGATTGATTTTATTTGTAACATTTTTATCTATTGCACTATTCACCCCCCCTCTAGTGCACCTACAAAAAGATCTTTGAAATTAGCCTTTGAAAGAGCTTCACATTCATAATTTAAGCTACACTTTAGAGCAGGTTCACTAATCCTAATGTTTCTAGGCTGGTAAAAGGTATTTATTAACTAAATTTGTGGTCCAAACAGGGAACTCTTTGGAAATGTTTGGATATTATGAGGAAAAGATTCTTTTGGAAAGGAGCTGGCCATGAGGGTGGTTTTATGCAGCCCATCAGATGGAATAAGATTTGCAGAACAAAGGAGATAGATGGTATAGGGATTAAGGCGCTCAAGAAGTTCAATGAAGCCCTACTGATTAAATGGGCCATCAAGATTCTGGATTGCAAGGAGGATTTGGTGGTAGACTTAATCAAAGACAGTTATGGTGGATCTAATAGTGCTCTGCAGAGGCTAAAACCAGTAAAACCTTCCCCTTTTTGGCGATCAGTTACCAGTGCAATCAGCAACAATTGGCATCTGCTGCAGCCTAGACTTGGAGATGGCAGTGATTTCAATCTGTGGAACAAGCATTGGTCAGGTCTGGGGATTCTGAAAGAGGCATATCCGAGGGCTTATGCTGTTGCTGCAGATAAGGAGGCTAAAGTCAGTAATCTGTGGTCTGCTGCAGAGGGATGTTGGAGATTGGAAGGACAGGAACAATGTAGATCTGGCACTCGATTATGGGAGGATAGGCAGAACCTAATGGCTGCACTATAGCGGTGCATCCTAGGTTGAATGTGGCTGATACTTATGGCTGGAATGGAGTATTTTCAGTGCAGCAGGCATATGAGAAGATCATCAGGTCAAACATTGAGATGGAGAGTGACCCAATTGACAGGAAAATATGGCAATTGAAAATCCCCTTGAAGGTTCAAGTCTTCTTGTGGCTTTGCAGACGGGAAGGCCTGATCACTAGTGATCTTAGACACAGAAGAATGGGGACTACTTTGAATGCTTGTCATCTCTGTGGTTTACATACTGACAGTACATCGCATATTTTTTCCTCTTGCCTGGTCACAGACAAGATTTGGAGGACGATTTGCCTAGAACCTCTTCCCACATGGGATTCTCTTTGGCAGAGGTTCGTTACTCCTGAACGACCGTATAGGGGTATGACTGCCATTCTGTGGTGTGTGTGGAGGGCGCAAAACGAAAAGTTTTTTCAGGAGAGACTGGTTAGATGTGAGAAAATTGTAAATGAATGTTGGTCCCTCATACACAGTTGGGGATCTTTTTTGTAATGTTTTGTTTGATCTGAAATATAGTGTCCTCCGGATTGCTATCGTTTCACGATAGCTTTCCTCACTGTTTCAAAAAAAAAAAAATAGGGAACTCTTTGGACTAATGAACATCTTTATGCATTGGCACATGCTCTAGAAATTGCATATGCATATAAAGTGGCCTATGAAGTTTCAAATCTTGATCAAATTATTACATGTAGTAACTTAATTTGTTGAGATTTGTTTCCAAGATGAGTATTCAAATTCTATCACTTATAACTCTATAGGTAGGCCTTGATGCCAGTCTCTTACACATAAGAAATAAACCCTAAAATGCTACTTCTAATTTTCTCTCAAGATCAAGCCTTGGTGTTCACAATTACCACTCAAGGCTTGCTTACCTCCAACCTAAGTTAAAGTTACTTAATATCAACCAACAGATAGTGGTTTTACCTAAAGGGGTTTCAATTATTAATTAATTGCTAGTGTCATTTTGTGTGATTGATTTTATTTCTTTATCCTTGTATCATATAAGGATTATTACTCTTGATCTTGTGTGCTTGCGTAAAATCTAGGTAGGGGACCTATTCCATCAACTGGAGACTCCATTGTTGCATTCTTCCCTTTGTGTCTTGGTAGGTAAACCATGGAGCAATAGAATTCTCTTAGGGTTTCTTGTTCGAATCTCCTTAGAGTTGGATGGGGATTGCGGGTTTTTTGGAGGATGCTTGGTTGATTCCTTCTTCTTGCTTCCCTACCTTTCATCTTTTCTTCCTTTACTGATCATTGTATGTTACAATTAAAAAGTAAGTCAACAAAGTAAGTCATTAGACTTATTTATGTCATGGAAGGACTCCATGTCCATTTGAAGGCCCTCCTTCCATTGGTCCTTTAGTGGTCCCTTCCATCAAAATTCCACCATACCCACCATGCCCACGACACCCCCCATACTCCTCCACCTTACTCCACACCATCCTCTCCCCATGCCTCCCACACCCATAAAAACCCCCCTCCTCCTCCATTGCTTGCCACCACCGCAGCCGAGAGGAGGAGAGGGAGAGTAGGGAGCAGCAGGGCTCGGGAGGAGGCTGGAGGGCGGGACACTGTCAGGAGAGATGAGGAGTTGCTGCAGTTTCTGTGGCGAGGAGGAGCTCGCAAATAGTTTTGCGAAATCATTTTTTTCCGTAGAATCAGACGTCTGGAGAGACTGCCAAACGTCTGGTCGGACATCCGAAGGTAATCCTAGACTTTTGATAGCACATAATTTTTGATTATTTTTCCCTGCCAAGTTTTGACCATGCGTGCGTATGTTAGATGTTGGGAAAGTGCGTCGGTGCGAGGACCGAGGTGATTTTAGACATTCGAGAGTGTCGCCAGACGTATGAAGGCACCCTTAGACGTCTGCACGGAGTTTCAGATGTCCGAAAGAGGCGGCCCAAGCAAGGTGAGTCCTTGAGTTCGTTTAAGACGTCTAGGACTCTTCCCAGACATCTAATTTTGATCAGGATTGTGCTTTTGGGCTCGTTCAGGACCCAAACAGAGTCAGCTTTCCGCAAGCGAGATATCGTTGGTTTCCATTCGAGTTTCCCTATGTAATGGTATAATGTCTATACAGTTTTAAGCTTATTTTGACATATGGGTCAATGTGATAGGTCGCTCGTTCGTGGTGTGCACAGGACCTGCGGGGGTTGCAAGCTCCGTCGACTGTGCCCCCACATCTGCCAGTTATCCTGGTAGAGTGGTTCTCTCATTAATCCCAGATTTAATAATTAAATTATATGCTTTAGAATTAGTTGAACCCTAGGTTGTGAAATGAACTCTAGGGCTGAAAGAGATAATTGTATGCTACTTTAGAAATATTTGATTAAACCCTAGGATGTGAAATGAACCCTAGGGTTGAAAGAAATGAATGCATATTTAATGAATGATTAAATTATTGTTTCTTGAAAGTGGTAAATCATGGGCAGCCTATAATGAACCATGACATGAACAGAAACACAAGCTATGAATTGAATAATTGATGGACGTGATTGTGAAATCTTGAGTTCCTGTTATGCATTTATTGAATCGGATATGAAAATGAGAAAGTCTATGTACGAACCCTATAGGGAATTTAGAAGAAAATCAAGAATATAGTAATACGGAAAATCTGATGGGTCATGGAACACGTTACCTACGGGCGGTTGTTCAGACCTGGTATTGGGAAGTGAGCTAACCCTCGTGTACGTTGTACTGAGGAGAGTGACTGTCCCTTTAGTGTAGAGGGGAGGTAGCCACCCCTTGGGTTGAGACCTGAGATTAGGACTAGTCACTTTACACCGACTCTTGTTTGGCCCCCACGTACTTGGTACCGGGGTGAGCTACTTAGTGTAGGGAGGGAGTTAGCCACCCCATGCGGTCCGGGGTTAGGACTAGCCACCCTACACTGACTCTTTGTTAGGCCCACTGGGCGAACCGGGATAGTCAGACGAGGGTACGCGGACTGTGGAGGGGCGAGACCCCTATTTTGTTCTGAAGGGCAAGACCCCCGTTCTGAGAGGGTAAGGCCCTGTGCTGTTCCATGCTGTACGTTTGGGCATACCCGCTAGCGGAAATGACTGACCGCATGCTAGTGCGGGGTAGCTATTCGTGCGCTTATTACACGTGCCATAGTTACTACTACGTCATGACCATGATCTCGGGGTGGTAGATCGGGTGTAGGACTACCACGGAGGACTCTCTCAGCTAAGAGAGTGCCATGTGTACATCCTGCATTGCGGGAAAACTGCAAGTAAGATCGTTCCCTTAGGGAACAAGAAGGTTAAAACATTGTTATGGATCATGATTAGAGATCTCGACTCAGAAATGCATAAATAAGACGAATGGAAATGGATGATAATAATAACTGACACATACATGTGTAGTTAGTCGCTTGTTTAATTGCATGTAAATGGCTTAACCACCACTCTACTCAGTTTTAGCTGTAAAGACCTGTTCTGTTTTGAGCCTTTTAAGACGTCTGTACTGTTAGTCAGACGTCTAGACCCATTCCCAGATGTCTGGAAATTGAAAAACCTGTACACGCATTTGCTTTCTACACGCAGGCAGCGTGCAGTTTGCCTCTCTCTCCTCTCTTCTCTTTTTCCCCCCCTCGCCGAACCCTAACCCCTTGCCTATATAAGAACACCCCCTTCCTCTCCTCTCCACTCCACCACCACCACCTTACTCCCCACTCCACTGCCATGAGTGAGGCACGCGAGAGAGAGGGAGCGAGAGCGATGAGGAGGAGAGGGCGTGAGGAGGAGGAGAAGGCCAAGGTTGCGAGCTCGTGGAGGCTCGCCAGAGTGTTGCACAGCCGCCACAGCACGTGCAGGAGGAGGAGAGCGTTGGGGCGTCATCCCTGACTTCCTGTAGCGAGTTGAGCTGTAGTAGAGCAGGAGGAGCCGCGGTGGAGCGCGATCTGATACTGGAGTTTTTCCAGTATCAGACGTTCGGAGTGCTTTCCGGACGACGGGTGATGAGAGCCTCATCATGAACCCTAACTAGCACAATTTGATCTAAATAAGTGTGAAAAAGCTCGTACAAAACCTAATGAGAGGCCTAATTCAGAAAACTCTGAATCAAAGAATAAAATAAATCATAAGGGGTAAAACTGTAATTTTACCAATGCAGTATACAAATAGGGTATCTAAGGATCTAAACACAGGTCAAATAAGTTTAATAAGGAAGGAAGTGGGATGATCTGATCTTAAAAGGGTTATAGCAACTTCTAGGAATTAAATGACATCCTGTAACCCTAAAACAAACCTACTTTAATTCACGATGTTTGAGGTAGGATAAAAATAAACTAAACCCTTTAAAATTCATAGAAAAATATTCCTTAGGGTCTAGAACCTTCAATTTAGCCTTTGCAACCTATTTTGACCTAAATTGAGAACCATGCCCAATTTATCACTTAATTTGGGTTTTTACGTAAATTGATTGGTCAAACGTGGTCAAACCTAAAATCAAATTCCACCATTAAAATCCTTAGGTTCCAATTAGGCTGGTATAAAAATTTGAGCCTAAGAAAAGACCATCTTGACCGACTTTACAAATTGGTCCTCTTGAATTACTTTTTGACCCTTATCTTTTGAAACCCTTACACATTGCCCTCTATCTCTCTCGTCGTTCTTTGCAGAACGGTCCTCCCTGCCATTCTAAGCAACGCCATGCCTCCGGAGACCTTATGCGGAGGATGGCGCCGCACAGGGCATGGCGCCCGTTCTTAGGAATGAACGAGGGGTTCCCTACGTCGTCCTCTCTCGCAGGAACCCCCTGCCTTGCCCTGCAATCGCCCATGCCTTTCGTACGAACACATGAAAGGAATGGGTCGGCTTTCCGGCCATGCTCCGGCGAGCCCTCCACGCTGCTTCCTTTAGACTCTCCCTTCGCCAACACCTTTATAAGGAGCGGTAGGGGCTGCCGTCCTCTCCAAGCTACTTCTGGCTGAGAAAAACCCTCCTCTTTCGTCTCCTCTCTCTCTGGTCAGATTGCCCTAAGCTTCCGATGAACTCTCCTCCTCCTCCTCGTCGCTCTGCTGCCATACCTGCAGCAGAGCCCACCTTTCCTCGTCGTCCAACGCCAGGCTGCACCAGCTGGCGTCCTTAGATCCCTTCCTCGTTGCCGTCACTCCTTCCCTGGGCACCTTCATCCTCAGCTCTGGCAGGCACGTGTCGGGCAGTCTCCCTCTCCCCCTTCATCGACTAAGTAGGTAGAAATTTTCTCCTTACTCTCCCTGTTATTTCCCCCTTCCTAATTTACTCTTTCAACCCACGAACCATCACTGTCCATCGCCATCTTCTCCATCTCCGGCCACCATCCCTGGCGAGATCGTCCCACCTCCACAGACCTTTCCACCCCTCGCCGACAAGCTCAGAAGTTTCCCCTCACTCCACTCCAGTGATCCCCCTACTCCATCTATCACCCTGCACACTCTGCACACCCCCCAAACACACCCACTTCCGCACACAGTTTGCCCTGGGCGCACGGCCACAGGCACTTCCGCACCTCGCCGACCCCTACACCACACCCACCTCACTCTGGCAAACCTCCCTAGAACTTTTTGACGTGGCCGCAAGGCCGTTTGCGTGTTTCAGGTGTCGCCCTCCTCGCCGCCATTAACGAGCAGCAGGAGCTTCTCTTCAGACAGGCCCAGGTCTCCTCAGCTCCAGGTGTGGATTCCAGGTGACGCGGAAAGGAGTCACACTCATGCCTAGGTTCTCAGTTGGCGTTGCGAGGCCTGTAGCGGCCCCAATTGCGCGAAGCCTTCGCCCGCAGGCGCCCGAAATCGGAGGTGGGACTTTAGTCCCACCTTGTAAGTGTCGGCCTCTTGCCCACACTTAAATTACTTTTGTGCTTTAGGCTTATCGCCTCCGAAAGCACACGGGGTGAGGTCCCTCACCTATTCACCTGCCTCGTCCGCGGCACTGCCCACGCGGACCTGGTGACCCGACCTGACACCCTCCTGTGCACTCCTCGCGCACCACCCACGTCGGTGCGCCTAGGCCCGAGCACGGGACCCGACCCGATTACCCGGCTCTGGGAGAGTTCCCTAAAGAGAGATCCAGAGAGAGAGAGATGTGGGGAAGGGGTAGGGTAGGTTTTGCGCTGATGTTTGTGTGTGTGCGCAGGAAGGAAGAAAGAAGAAGAGAAGTAGTAGGTAGGACTTAGCTGCAAGGGAAAGGGAAGAAGAAGGAAGAAGCAGGCGGAAGAAGAAGAAAGGAAGGAAAGAAGCTGAAGGAGAGGAGGAGCTGCACTGTAGCAACCAAGCAGTTAAGTCGTCTGAGCGCTGAATCAGACGTCGGTGAGAAAGAAGGAGAGTCAGCAGTAAGAGAGGAAAGAAGAAGAAGAAAGAGGGACCGCAGCTGCTGAAGAAGAAGAAAGAAGAAGAAGAAGAAGAAAGAGGGACCGCAACTGCTGAAGAAGAAGAAAGAAGAAGAAGACAGAAGAGAGAATCAAAGAAAAAGAAAAGAAAGAAAAGAGAAGAAGACACTCAGCTACCACAGAGAAGAAGAAAGAAGTTGAGGAAAGAAAGAAGAAAAGAGAAAGAGGAACCGCAGAGGCAGAGAAGAAGAAAAAGCCAATCACCCCTTCTTTTTTCTCCCTCTCTCTTAATTTTTTGTAAAACCTTATATATATATTGTGAATTTATATGTTTCTAGAATTATAGTTTGCTCCCTGAGTTCGACCTCGAGAAACTTTCTATTCCGAGTAATAAATCATATTAGACTGGTAACTATTTTTGTCACATACTACAATGACTGTAATAACAATAACGATAAAAGTAGCGACCAGTTTTTGGCACTGTTGCCGGGGAGCAACGGCTATTCTAGAAGCTATTAATTCACAATTTTTGACTTCCTATTGACTAATCTCTTCTCTTTTGTTGTGCAGGCACAGGAAATCAAGAGGAAAACAAGCAGCCGCACAACAATCACACCAAGGATAGGTAAATTTCTATCCTCTCATTTAAACCCCTAAACTCTCAAGAGGAAGAAAAAGAAAGAAAAAGCTATCTAGGAATAACCTGTCTTCTATACTTAGTAAACCACAAGAGTTTCCTGTTTTTCAATTTCAACATCCATTAAAGGTATTTAGAGCTAAAACCTTATTGCTTGAGCTCTAATTACTCAAAGGCAACTAACTGGACCAATTAGAGCTAATATAAGGTTCAAAGCTAGGGTTTTAGAGACACACTTCTCTAAGCAAGAAAAGAGAAATTCCCAAAAGAGGTGTGCCCAAGCCATTGTCTGAAAGCACCTATTCAGAGAAACCCTAACCAATTTGGCTCTTAAAAGAACTTGAAAGATAGGACCTAATAAGCTCTTAAAGGAACTAATAGGTGAAGTTGATCCTCTGGATCAACCAACCTTCAACTTAGGTCACTCTTTGCACTCAAAAGGCTAAAGTTCAAGTGAAAACCCTAAGCACCTTGATCCTAACTAAAAGTGGTAGACTTAAGAGGTCAAGGTCCCCATTCTGGTCTACCTAGAATCTCAATGACAAGAGAGGTCAGGTGGGGGAAACCCTATAACCCGTGGAGGCGCTCTACCGTGTAGGGGTCTTCGCGGGACTCACCCTCTCTGGCTGCCCAGGTAATTCTCAGGTGGGCGACTTTCTGATCAAGGGGTCCATCCACCCCGAACCTCTATAGTCACCCAATATTCTGGGTGTCTTGATTGGGTCCAACACCTACTAAACTCATCCTCTCCTTCAGTGTATGTTTGGTAGGAGGTCCTTGAAACCTCCTTTAGAAATTCACTCTCCCCGAGGCCGAGCCTCGGTGTCCTTGTCTGTGCAACCAACCATTCACATAGACCTCTCCTCTGATTCCGAACCCAACTCACCTTCTTCCACAATGGCTCAGCCAGTTGAGGAAGAGAACAATCTGGAGCACCAGCTCCAGCGACTCAATGACCTCTTCCAGAACTTCATGCACCCATCTCAGTGTCCCATGATGCGGGATCACTATAATCCTGCTACAACGGCTATTAAGCCTCGAGTCAGAATCCCAACTGGAGGATCTGATTCTGAACTGAAGCCCAACATGATTCATTCCATTCCTAAATTCCATGGGCTTAATTCTGAAGACCCTTTCCAGCACATTAAACAGCTAAAGCATCTAGCCCAAACTTTCGGGTCAGATGCGCAAAATCGGGATATTCTCCTTATGAAGATGTTCTCTTTCTCCCTTATGGACAGGGCCGCTCACTGGTATCAAACTCAGACCCGGCCGATCAACAATTGGGAGGAACTTCAATCCGAGTTCCTGAAGAAGTTCTTTCCCATTGGTCGGACCAATGCCTTGCGCCATCAGATTACTCATTTCACGCAGCATATGGGAGAACCTCTTCATGAGGCATGGGATCGTTTTCAGGATCTCATGAGGAAGTGCCCCCATCACGGAGTTCCTAAATGGGAACAAGTCCAATCTTTTTACCAGGGACTCTGTGAGGATATTAGACTTTTCGTCAATGCAACCTGTAGAGGAAATATCATGGGTCAACATGAGGACACCGTGTGGGAGATTCTCGAGAACATGTGCGAGAACTCCATCAATAATGACTCCATGGGACTATTCGACAGGACGAATACCCGTGCAGCGACGAACACTAGGGGAGCACACGAGATGCAGGACCTGTCTGCATCAGTCGATCTAGAATTAATGGCCAGTCGATTGGACAAGGTCTCTATCATTGAGAAGAAGGTGGATGAGCTGACTCAGCACTTGCAGTGAGCCACCTCTGCGCAGAATTCCTTTGCACAGCCTCCTTCCGCATGGGAGACTGTGCAAAACATTTTCCACCGACCTTCTTTTGGGGTGGACTCATATCCATCCCCATCTGACTCTAGGACTGGAGGAACCTCTGATCCTTTCTATTCCTATTGAGGGAACCCTACTCCCCCTGACTTTTCTGAGGTTCCTCAGACCTTCGAGGACCTCAACACCATCCAAAATGACCCATTTTCCAATACCTACAATCCTGGATGGCGAAACCATCCCAACTTCTAGTGGGCGGGAAATTCCCAAACTCAAAAACCACCCTTTCAGCCCCATCCACAAGCACCTCGTCCTTACCAGCCGCCTCAGCCACGGCCCAACCCTACTTATTCATCCGGGCCAAACCAAGACCAAATGTCCCTCATCCTTCAGACTTTGGCTGACATTCAGAGAACGAATGCGGCTATTCAAAAGCAACACAAGGACGAAATCACAGAGGTTCGAAACCAACTGGCCCAGTTGGTGAATTCTCGCCAACCAGGCACACTTCCCTCTCAGCCTCTTCCTAACCCTAATAACGTGTCGACCCAGCGGCGCATTATGAACCCAAACCCGGGCCATGCACACATGGTTTATCAAGCCCCCTCTATTCCTTCACCTGACGGGATGGAGGCCTCAACTTCCTATGCAAGTTATTAGTAGCAACCCATCCTATCAACCCCTAACCAGAACCAAGCAGGACTGAATTCTGTAAGCACCCGTAGTGGTAAGGAGACTCAAGATCCACCTTATCCAGATCACTCCAAGCCTGGTAGTGACCCAAAAATAGTAATCCAGGACGTTCCTATCCCTGTCCCAGATCAAAGACCTGGACCTATCCTAGAGGAACCAACCAAGGTTCCATTTCCCGAGGCCTTGACCAAGGGAAGAAGGACAACAAAACCCGTGGCTCCTGAGGAGGACCTGGTCAAGCTCTTTGAGCAGGTCCAAATAAACATCCCCTTGATGGATGCAATTCGCCACGTACCAGCTTACGCACGATTTTTGAAGAATGTATGTACACCTCAGCGTAAGCTACGAACTAAGAGTGGGAGTCCAATTGTACTATCAGAGCAAGCAGCTCTGTAATCCTGAGTAGACTCCCACCCAAGGCAAAAGACCCAGGCACTCCCCTAATTTCATGCAAGATAGGTGAAACCCAGTTCGACAGAGCATTGCTAGATTTAGGTGCTTCCATAAACTTGATACCCACATCCTTACTTAACCATCTAGAAGAATCTGAGCTAAAACCAACTGAGGTGACACTACAGTTGGCAGATCAATCTATAAAGTCACCAAAAGGGATTCTTGAGGATGTTATTGTAAGGGTATGGGATTTCTATTTCCCTGTAGACTTCATAGTCTTAGACATGGACGCACTTGAAAATCCTAGGGATACACCGATCATTCTAGGGAGACCCTTTTTGGCCACTGCTAGGGCCAACATTAGTTGTGAGGAGGGCTAAATAGAACTGAAATTTGGGAACCAGACACTCAAAATCAATATCTTTAAGACCCAACAAGGAATCAATTGCAGTGTTATTGAGCAAATATGTGATATTAGAGCTTTGGTTGATGAACCACAATTTGAGGATAACCTGATTATACCTCATCAACCACAAGGAGATCTTGAACCGCAATTAGAGGAGTTAGACCCTGATTTAGACAAACTCATAGCTCCTATCCTTGAACATCACACTCACACTGAACCACCCGCTACTGCTGATAACCCCATTCTTGAACTTAAACCCCTTCCCGACCATTTGAAATACATCTTCTTGGGCTCTAATCAGACTTTTCCTATGATTATAAATTCTAAGCTCACTCCTGATCAGGAATCCCGTCTGATTGTTGTTCTCTAGCAACATCGTAGAGCCATTGGTTGGACTCTCGATGATTTGATTGGAATAAGTCCCTCTTATTGCACCCAATGTATCTATTCTTAAGAGGGCGCACGACCTTCCCGTGAGATGCAGAGATGCTTGAATCCCAATTTGCAGGAGGTCGTGAAAAAGGAGATCATTAAGTGGTTAGATGCAAGGATCATCTGCCCGATCTCCGACAGTCGTTAGGTGAGCCCAATCCAGGTTGTGCCTAAAAAGGCAGGGCTCACCACCATTACAACTGCAACTGGAGAGGTCATACCTACCCTAATATCCAACTCCTGGAGAGTCTGCATAGATTACCGAAGACTCAACTCCTCCACGAAGAAGGATCATTTCCCACTACCTTTCATTGATCAGATTCTCGAGAAATTAGCAGGAAATCGATTCTTCTGCTTTCTTGACGGGTACTCTAGTTATAAGCAAGTAACTATTCATCCAGAGGACCAAGAGAAGACCACGTTCACCTACCCCTTCGAGACATACGCGTTCCGAAGGATGCCGTTCGGTCTCTGCAATGCACCCGCGACTTTTCAGCGGTGCATGCTTGCCATATTCTTAGATATGGTAGGTGATTATCTGGAAGTCTTCATGGATGACTTCTCAATTTTCAGGGCATCATTTGATGATTGCCTCCAGCACTTGGTTCATATACTCAGGCGTTGCATCGATGTAAATCTGGTTCTTTCCTGGGAAAAGAGCCACTTTATGGTGCCCGAGGGGATCGTCCTAGGTCATCTAATTTTTGAAAAGGGCATCCAAGTGGATCGAGCCAAGGTTGATCTAATTTCTCGACTCCCTATGCCTAGCTCGATCAGGGACATCTATTCTTTTCTGGGGCATGTCGATTTTTACCGTCGCTTCATTCCTGATTTCTCAAAAATCGCACGCCCCCTCACTACTCTTCTCTCCAAGGATGTACCCTTTGAAATCACCAAGGAATGCACTCAAGCCTTTGAGAACCTTCATGATCGAGTCACCCAGGCCCCGATCCTACAGTCCCCTGATTGGTCTCAACCCTTTGAGATCATGTGTGATGCATCTGATTTTACTGTAGGAGCGGTTCTGGGGCAGAAAGTTGACGGGAAACCCGTGGTCATCTACAATGCTAGCAAGACACTTGACGAGGCTTAGCGTAACTATATAGTTACTGAGAAAGAGCTGTTAGCCGTAGTATTTGCCCTAAAAAAATTCCTATCCTATCTCCTGGGTTCCCATGTCATCATCTACTCAGATCACACGGCTGTGAGGCATCTCCTTGCCAAGAAGGATGCGAAGCCTCGATTAATCCAATGGATCTTGCTGTTGCAAGAATTTGACCTCGAGATTCGCGGCAAGGCGGGAAGATAGAATTTGGTAGCTGACCATTTGTCTCGCCTTCCTTCTGAGATCATCAACCCTTCTGGACCCATCACAGAGCATTTTCCTGATGAGCACCTGCTGACTATTGGTACTAGGCTTCCATGGTTTGTTGATATAGTGAACTACTTGGCATCTCATCAGATCCCGTCTGATTGGCCGAAGGCCAAGAAAGACAAATTGCGCTCTGATGCCAAGTACTACATCTGGGAAGACCCGTACTTCTTCCGCATAGGTGCTGACCAAATCATCCGGCGATGTGTTTCGGAGGGTGAAATCTTTGATATTCTCTCCTTCTGCCATGACCAGGCATGCGGTGGCCACTTCTCTAGGCACAAAACTGCATCTACAATCCTCCAGTGTGGCTTTTACTGGCCCACCATCTTCAAAGACGCATACAATAACTGCAAGGCATGCAGTCGTTGCCAAACTTTGGGCAACATGAGCCATCGCAACATGATGCCTTTGCAACCGATTCTCGTATGCGAAATCTTCGACATTTGGGGGATTGATTTTATGGGCCCCTTCCCTGTTTCGGACTGCTTCGAGTACATTCTGCTTACTGTGGACTACGTGTCCAAATGGATCGAAGCCATTCCGACCCGAACCTGTGATCACAAAATCGTTATCAAATTCATTCATCAGAATATCTTCTCACGGTTCGGGATTCCTCGTGCAATCATCTCTGATGGAGGGACCCATTTCACGAATGTTCAGTTCAGGTCACTGATGACCAAATACGGGGTGTCTCACCGAATCTCTACGCCTTACCAACCCCAGACTAATGGTCTAGCTGAGCTTTCAAATCAGGAGATCAAGAAAATCCTGCAGGTCACTGTTCGACCTGACAGGAAAGACTGGTCGTCCCATCTTCCGGAAGCTTTGTGGGCTTATAGGACCGTCCACAAAACCCAATTAGGCATGTCTCCTTTTAGACTAGTGTACGGGAAGGCATGTCACCTTCCCGTCGAACTGGAGCACAAAGCCTATTCGGCAGTACGGAGTTGCAATTTAGATCTTTCTAAGGCTGGAACCCAAAGAAAACTTCAGATAAGCGAGATCGATGAACTACGCCTCGATGCATACGAGAACTCGCGAATCTACAAAGAGCGGGTTAAAGCCTTCCATGACAAGCACATATCTAGAAAGATTTTTCATCCTGATCATAAGGTCCTACTCTTCGATGCTCAACTCAAACTCTTCCCTGGGAAACTACGATCCAAGTGGGTCGGACCATATCTTGTCCGACAAATTTTTGGAAATGGAGCCGTCGAAATCAGTCCGCTCAGCCATGATTCCGAACCTTTCATTGTGAACGGTCAGAGACTCAAACCGTTCATCGATGTAACCTCTACAGATTCAGCTGAGTCATCATTTATCCTCTATTTTCCCTGAGCATATTGCGCCTAGCCGATGGCGTAAAACTCAGCGCTCAATGAGAGGCAGCCAGTCATTCTCTTTTGAAAAACCCGAAACCTTTCCTGACACCTCTTTGCACTTAAGGTGCATCCTTTAGGACAGCCGACTCCACCTCAGGTGCTTTCATGTGAGATTAGAAATCATCCGCAATAGCCACCCCGACCCATCCACTCACCAAAATACCTGTCCTAATGAATGAACTAAGACAAATAAAAATCCTCCTAATTTACAATGAGGACATTGCAAATCTTAGGCATGGGAGGGTATGAAAGTGCAAAGAAAAGGTTTCAAACAAAAAAATTCACATATACCAAAAATACCACAAAAATTGTTTTTGAAAAAGAACAATAAAATGAGAGGAGGAAAGAAATTTTTGTGAACTTTACAAAGGAGGAGGAGAAAAAGAACAAAAGGACAAAAAGGAGCACAAAATGAAAGAAAAGAGAGTCATTAGTAAGAATTTAAGGAATTAACCTAAGTTCTAGACCACATTCAGGAAAAGAAAAGGAAAGTGCACAGTAAGATTAGTAAGAACGCAAACCTTAGGCATTCTTGGATAGACTCTTAGTACCCATTAAGATCTAGATATTCCTCAAGAGGTTGAGGAAAATGAAAAGCTTAAGTATTAGGTCCAAGGTTTAGGGAGTATTTGGCCTCGTTAACTAACTATTGGTTTACGGGACTTAGTAACCTAAGCACCCAAATTTCACACACAGCCTGGTTTGGTAAGCATAAAAATCAAAATCATGCAGAAACGTTGCAAAATTTTTGAAAATGTCACCTAGAGTAGAAGCGGCCGATCAACACAAGTTGATTTGGACGAGTTCCCAGCATAGAGAGGTGGGAAATTTCCCTTGAAGATGCGTAACAAAATATCATCTCCTCGGTGCTTGTCTCTTAGGATATTTACATATCCTACTGGATGCATGTAAGCACTCTGCTAGTTCAGATTCCATGGATGGCATTATCACGAAGTGCCAATTGCCAGGGTCTGAATTCAGCCACGGAACACCATGGACGGGATTATCTCAAAATCTCAAAATTCAGGGTTCTGGGGGTTACCATGGGTGGTGCTATCTCGAAGCATCGACTGCCAGGAACCCTTGAGGATTGATGATGGGGACAAGGAATCTGATATAGATAGTGTTGTGAAGTCAATCCTAAGCTAGAATTAAAAAGAAAAAGAGAGAGAAAACTCTTCAAACAAATAAATCTTCTACCTCTCTCTTTTACAAAATGCACTGCGAGTTGAACCAAGGCTAAAATTATCTCAAGCACGGGTGCTTTAACCACAAAGTCCCATAAACCTTAGGTTAGTTCCTGTAGGCCTTAAAAGCCTTTGCTAAGGACTGAGGCTAAAGCTAAACAGATCTGGATCTTGGTTGGTACTGGAGTACCTTTTAGGCCTATGGTTGGCATTCTGACCTAATCAAGGTTACAAAAGAAAAAGCACTTATCTAAACTCAATAAGAAATTCATGGTGTAGAACAAAGTTAAAACCTTAAAATTTTGCTAAAGGACTAGCAAAAGCTAGGCATGGGGGTATGATGAGAGCCTCATCATGAACGCTAACTAGCACAATTTGATCTAAATAAGTGTGAAAAAGCTCCTACAAAACCTAATGAGAGGCCTAATTCAGAAAACTCTAAATCAAAGAAGAAAACAAATCATAAGGGGAAAAACTGTAATTTTACCAATGCAGTACACAAACAGGGTATCTAAGGGTCTAAATACAGGTCAAATAAGTTTAATAAGGAAGGAAGTGAGATGATCTGATCTGAAAAGGGTTATAGCAACTTCTAAGAATTAAATGACATCTTATAACTCTAAAATAAATCCGCTTTAATTCACGAGGTTTGAGGTAGGATAAAAATCAACTAAATCATCTAAAATTCATAGAAAAATATTCCCTAGAGTCTAAAACCTTCAATTTGGCCTTTGCAACCTATTTTGACCTAAATTGAGAACCATGCCCAATTTATCACTTAATTTGGGTTTTTGCACAAATTGATTAGTCAAACATGGTCAAACCTAAAATCAAATTTCACCATTAAAATCCTTAGGTTCCAATTAGGCTGGTATAAAAATTTGAGCCTAAGAAAAGACCATCTTGACCGACTTTACAAATTGATCCTCTTGAATTACTTTTTGACCCTTATCTTTTGAAACCCTTACACATTGCCCTCTATCTCTCTCGTCGTTCTTTGCAGAACGGTCCTCCCTGCCATTCTAAGCAATGCCACGCCTCCGGCGAACTCTCCTCCGCGCTGCTTTCTCGAGACTCTCCCCTCGCTAACACCTTTATAAGGAGCGACAGGAGCTACCGTCCTCTCCAAGCTACTTCTGGCCGAGAAAAACCCTCCTCTTTCGTCTCCTCTCTCTCTAGTCAGATTGCCCTAAGCTTCCGGCGAACTCTCCTCCTCCTCCTCCTTGTCGCTCTGCTGCCATACCTGCAGCAGAGCCCACCTTACCTCGTCGTCCCACGCCAGGCTGCACCAGCTGGCATCCTCAGATCCCTTCCTCGTGGCCGTCACTCCTTCCCTGGGCACCTTCGTCCTCAGCTCTGGCAGGCACGCACCGGGCAGTCTCCCTCTCCCCCTTCGTCGACTAAGTAGGTAGAAATTTTCTCCTTACTCTCCCTGTTATTTCCCCCTTCCTAATTTACTCTTTCAACCCACGGACCGTCACTGTCCATCGCCATCTTCTCCATCTCCGGCCACCATCTCCGGCGAGATCGTCCCACCTCCACAGACCTTTCCACCCCTCGCCGACAAGCTCAGAAGCTTCCGCTCACTCCACTCCAGCGATCCCCCTACTCCATCCATCACCCTGCACACTCTGTACACCCCCCGAACACACCCACTTTCGCACACACAGTTTGCCCTAGGCGCACTGCCACAGTCACTCCCGCGCCTCGCCGACCCCCGCACCACACCCGCCGCACTCTGGCGAACCTCCCTGGAACCTTTTGATGTGGCCACGAGGCCGTTTGCGTGTTTCAGGTGTCACCCTCCTCGCCGCCATTAATAAGCAGCAGGAGCTTCTCTTTAGATAGCCCTAGGTCTCCTCAGCTCCAGGCGTGGATTCCAGGTGACGCGGAAAGGAGTCATGCTCACGCCTAGGTTCTCAGTTGGCGTTGCGAGGCCTGCAACGGCCCCAATTGCGCGAAGCCTTCACCCGCGGGTGCCCTAAATCGGAGGTGGGACTTTAGTCCCACCTCGTAAGTGTGCGGCCTCTCGCCCACACTTAAATTACTTTTTTGCTTTAGGCTTATCGCCTCCGAAAGCACGCCTGGTGAGGTCCCTCACCTATTCACCCGCCTCGTCCGCGGCACCGCCGATGCGGACCTGGTGACTCAACCTGACACCCTCCTGTGCACTCCTCGCGTACCACCCACGCCGGTGCGCCTGGGTTCGGACACGTGACCCGACCCGATTACTCGGCTCTGGGAGAGCTCCCTAAAGAGAGATCCAGAGAGAGAGAGAGACGCGGGGAAGGGGTAGGGTAGGTTTTGCGCTGATGTTTACGTGTGTGCGCAGGATGGAAGAAAGAAGAAGAGAAGTAGCAGGCAGGACTTAGCCGCAAGGGAAAGGGAAGAAGAAGGAAGAAGCAGGAGAAAGAAAAAGAAAGGAAGGAAAGAAACTGAAGAAGAAGAGGAGCTGCACTGTAGCAATCGAGTAGTTAAGTCGTCTGAGTGCTGAATCAGACGTCGGCGAGAAAGGAGAGTCATCTGCAAGAGAGGAAAGAAGAAGAAGAAGAAAGAGGGACCGCAGCTGCTGAAGAAGAAGAAAGAAGAAGAAGACAGAAGAGAGAATCAGAGAAAAAGAAAAGAAAGAAAAGAGAAGAAGAAGACACTCAGCTGCCACAGAGAAGAAGAAAGAAGCTGAAGAAAGAAAGAAGAAAAGAGAAAGAGGAACCACAGAAGCAGAGAAGAAAAAGCCAATCACCCCTTCTTTTTTCTCCCTCTCTCTTAATTTTTTATAAAACCTTATATATATATTGTGAATTTATATGCTTCTAGAATTATAGTTTGCTCCCTGAGTTCGACCTCGAGAAACTTTCTATTCCGAGTAATAAATCATATTAGACTGTTAACAGTTTTTGTCACATACTATAACAACTGTAATAACTATAACGATAAAAGTAACGACTAGATGGGCTGGATGTCTGGGGACAACACCAGACGTCTGAAAGTGGGTATTCGCGTAGGTACGTCTTCCTCGTGGTTACGGCCATGCAAGCTGCACTGCAGAGGCGATTTGTTTCGTTAAAAATGGTGCGCTGCTCTGTTGTGTGCAGGAGCAGCTTTGGGAAGGTGCACAGCATGCCCTCCCACACTTTTTGGATGTCTGGATAGCTTACCAGACGACTGGAGGTTTTCCTAGACGACTGAAGGACTAGTCGGACGTCTGGAATTGGGTCCAAACGGTTGCAGAGGGGTCCTGGACGTTTGAAGTCGTCATAGGAACCTGAGGTGAGACTTTGTTGACATTTAAGACGTCTGGACTTTATCCCAGACGTCTGATTTGGGTTTGCAGACATGTTTTTGACCCGTTTAGCGTCCGATCGGGATCCGTTTTACGTCATCAAAATATTTGTGTTTTTCTTGTGAGTTCCTCTACATGTTAGAAACCTTTATATACTATTCTGAATGTTCCACTGTGATGTGTTCCTTGGTATAGGACTTCGATCTGTTGCATGTCTAGGGCTTGTAGAGGCACGTGGGTTTGCAGTTTGAGCCCCCAATACTCTGGATTGTCTGGTAGAGTGGTTTTCCCTTGTTCTAGTTATAAAACATGAATGCATATATGAAAATCAGATAACTAGAAACCTAGGATGTGGCATGAATCCTAGGATGAGAAATAGTTGCACTGTTTGTGTGCGTGATTGAGATTATACTTATAAATGAATGAGCTGAATTGTTAGCAACTGCCTGTTAATGAATATGAGCTACCTGTTAGAATATGAGCTACCTAAGATAATTAAACTGTTACCTGTGATATCGCTTGTTGCATGTGTTTAATTGTGGAAATACGAGCTGCATGTGTATAATATGAGAACGGAATTGTGAATGATGAAACCTGATATGGAATAATATGGTGAATATGAGCATGAACCCTACGGGGAGTTAGGAGTAGAGCTCCTATGGATGAATGGAAAGGTCTGGAAATGTGGATGAGAAGTGTGCTGGTCGTTGAGTACGTGGTACCAAGGAGAGAGATTGTCCCCTTTTTAGTGTAGAGTGGAGCTAGTCGTCCTTGGGTTGGGACCCGAGGTTAGAATTGGCCATTCTATACCGACTTCTGTTGGCCCTCACGTACACGGTACCGGGGAGAGCTACTAGTGTAGGGAGGGAGTTAGCCACCCCACGGGGCCTGAGGTTCAGCTAGCCACCCTACACCAACTTGTTAGGCCCACTGGGCAAACCAGGGTAGTCAGACGAGGGTGCGTGAACTGTGGAGGGGCGAGACCCCTGTTTGGTTTTGAAGGTCTAGACCCCTGTTTCTGAGAGGGCTAGGCCCTATACTGTTCCGTGCTGTACTTTAGGCGTACCCGCTAGCGGAAATGACTGACTGCGTGTCAATGTGGGGTAGCTACCCGTGCGTTTATCGCGCGTGCCATAGTCACCGCTACGTCTATCTGTGACCTCGGGGTGGTTGACTGGGTATAGGATTACCACGGGGGACTCTCCCAGCCAGGAGAGCACCACGTGTGCCTTCTACTATTAAGAAAAGATTGCAATTAAGATCGTTCCCACGAGGAACATGCGAGATCAAGAAAGAAATATGAAAGTAAACCAATGGGGTGAAAAGAAATTACTTGGAAAATAAATAACTAGAAAAGATAAATTTACCTACTAGCTTTTACTGCTTTAGATAGTCTGGTTACCATTCTACTTAGCGTTCGCTGACTCCATTTTACATAACCCCTTTACAGGTCTAGGAGTTGAGCAGCCCGAGTTACCGACTGCAGAGGGTGCTGGGCCCAATCGATCCCAGCAGTAGTTTTCTTGCTGTTGTTGTACTCTCTTTTCTACTAGTGAGTTTTAGACTATTGTTACCGTTTCTGTTATTGTACTTTTGTTCTACTTTCCTGTTGTTGTGGTGGTATGTACTGACTAGCAGCTTTTATTTCCTTTACTGTTTGTATGCTTTTACTGTTAGTTACATTGCATAGTGAATGTGGTTTATTTTCCTACATTTTGGTTATTTCTTGTTGGACGGCTGGGTCTTGGGATTAGTCGAGTCGAGTTGAGCCAGTCTTGATCCTGTAGGGATTCGGGAACCGGGTTGTAACATTAGCTAATCACGGAGTTTATAACCATGTTCAGGTCAGGAATCTGAGCAGCCAGTACCACCAGCTGCTGAGGGCGTTGGGCCTAGTCGAGCTCAGCCATAGCCTTTCTCTTGTTTCTATTGCAGAGCATTTGTTAGTCGTGAGTACTGGTAGCCTGTAGTGACTGTTCTTTATTGTTTCTGTCATAATTTTAGTAGTTTCTGTTGTGATGGCTATGTTTGATAACCGTACCTTTCCACTGTATTATGTAATATCCTTGTGATTTCCTGTTCTATTTCTTTTACTATCTGTTATATATTTTTTCTGCTTATCTACATTACTCGTGTAGTTGTGGAATGGGTATGCATTTGGTTGTTTCTTGTTAGATGATTGAGTCTTGGGGATCGTCGAGGTGAGTCATTCTTGGATTTTGTAGGGAGCCAGGAACGGGTCATGATAGTAATCATAAAATGAACACATTTGATAGATTCTTAGTCAAATATTTCAAAGCAATAGAGGAAGTAATAAAGCTCCATATACCCTCAAGGTAAAGAAAATAGTTTTACTTGGATGTCAAAGATTCCAAAGCCCATCAAAGCTATCCATTTGAATTAAGAAGCTTGCACTCAATATTTCTTTTAAGGTATAGGTCACTAAGTTGTGGCCTATAGGAAAATTGGAATGTCCTAACGTCATGTTAGTATCAGCATTAGGATTGTGTGGAAAAGGCTATGAGTATGAACCATCAATCCACTCTAGATTTCCAGGCTTTAGGAGGTGGAACACCTATGTCAAAAAGAATGTAAGAAGCTAGAAGCACATTGCTGTGAATAAGTACTTTTCAACAAGCAATGCCACACCGAAGATAATTAATAAGGGAAAAGTTCCTCAAGCATCATACATTTAACATATGTGCATGCTTAGCAAGAAAGAAGCTTGGAGACACAAGCTATAATTGGCCTCTAAGTTTCATTATTTAGCTTGATGGTGGAGAATAGTGGAGTAAGTTGGTGGATTTTCTCAACGATCAAATGATTCTTAGCCCTTTTATATTTTACATGATTCATGTGTTGGATTGTGTGCTTGGAAATCAACGTAAAAGGCTTAAAGAAATAAGATAAAAAACTAAGCTATAAGTAGTAGCAGTCTAGCTTGATTTGCAAGAAGATATCAAATCGGACAAAAAGATCTCACCTAAATTTTGCCATCTAATTGTAATGGTTAAGTTTCACCCATCAACCTTTATTAAATGATTCCTCATGTGTTTTAGCATAAACTGCAATAGCCTTGCCATGTCAACAACAAGGTAAAGTGACCTTTTAACAACCTCATGCATACATGGAATTAACCTTAGATCATGAGCCTTGGCCATCAGATAAGAATTAAATCATGAGTAAATCATCTCCATCATTAATCAAGAAGTAGATGCGCTTTCAGAAGTTGCGCCATGCATCTATAAATGGAGCAGGAATTTAACACTATAGGATGTTGTAGTTTACTTGATTTCAATCTTTATATTGAAAGAGAGTATGCTTCATTGAAATCACCTTCTACATAATTTATTTGGAAATTAGATCTCCTCTCGAAGCATAAACACTTTGAACTAAAACCTAGTAAAAAATTCTCCATGTTGTTGTGTGATATCTTTTTACTCCTTTTTCACCCTCTCCACGACTTAATTCACACTCTCTATCCAAGTCTTTATTGAACCATCACTCACCCTTTGATTCCATATCACCAATGAGCAACATATGAAAGCATGTATGGATTTAAATAGAATCCTCTTGATTGCGATTAGGGGTGCAAATTAAGGATCAAACAAAATGGCATGAAGGAAATGGAATAAGGTCTCCAGCAACATGAGGCAATACCACCTAAATAAGTTGTGAAATAAAGCCAAGGAAAGAGGGGTAAGGAGGCAAAACTAACGAATTGATCCTTTCCACCTAATGGTTACTTTATCCCATTAATTTGACTAGATATTTCAAGATAATAATAGCTTGAGATTCAACGAATCAAACCCGAGATAAGAATCTTTATAAATGGCATCTTATGTATTGTTATTAGCAAAATCATCGATCAGGAGAGATAAAACTTGAACTGTTTTTTAATCCAATCTTGCATGAACAAAATTGTGGACTAGATGGAAGTTAATTGCATTAGCAACTCAAATGGGCGCGATCACAAAAACAAGAAACTTAGAAAACGCAAAAGTGTACTCTCATTTAGACCCAAAGATTATATTCTCCGACCAATTCGAGAAAATATAGGCTTTTCCTACTCTATTTGTCGGATTGCTCAACCGAGGACTTAACCTAACATACGATTATCTCGTAAGTTAAGTCGTCCCTCTCAATTTCACGCAACACTAGATAACCCCGTTAAGCTATTCTTCCGGATATTAATTAATCACGGGTTAACCGAGTAGGATAACTTCTTGCACTGTAAGCATAAATTCAAAAGCAGGCTCAGGGCCTAACGTTGTGGTGCCGAGGATGGGCACATTTCGAGCTCTAAGTTTGGGAAGGAAAACAGAGGGAAGAAGGGAGAGCAACGTAGAGGAGGGCAGGTACGTTGCCGGCGCCATAGCATAGCGGACGTATATTATGAGGGAATAGCAGCACCAACAGCTCCCCCACGCACGCACGCACGCACAACAAACCCCATATACGTGCCAACGGACACACCCACACCCTCGGCTCGAATAAAACGTGAACCCCAAAGCCCAAGACAACGCGTACCTCCCCCTCCTATTCATTCCCCTCCCTTCCCCTTCCCAACAAATTCCCAACACGTCACAACCACGCATTCGATCTCCTCCTCCTCCTCCTCCTCCTCCTCCACCGGTGACGATGCAAGACCTGGTCTTCGGCAGCGGAGGGGGATCGTCCAGCGATGGCGCGGCGCTGCTGGATCCACCCCGGTTGAGGAGGGGGCCGCAACCGGCAGCGGCGGCATCAGCGCAGCCGAGGGTAAAGTGCCCGCGCTGCGACTCCCTCGACACCAAGTTCTGCTACTACAACAACTACAACCTCTCGCAGCCGCGCCACTTCTGCAAGTCCTGCCGCCGCTACTGGACCCGGGGCGGCGCCCTCCGCAACGTACCCGTCGGCGGCGCCTCCCGCAAGCCCAAGCGCTCCGGCCCCACCTCCAAGCCCCCCCGCACCAAATCCCGCAAGCTCTCCGAGGTCGTCGACGACGACGACGACCACCGCTCCGAGGGATCAACCCTCACCGCCCCCGCAACGTCCGAAGGAATAATAATCTTCCCGGACTCCTCCTCCACCGGCGGTAACTTCGCCGGGGGATTCGATTGCGGTGGCCCCCTTGGGGTCGACCTACCGCCTTTCTGTTTGGGTCCTCAGGATCGCCAGCTGCCGTCGGTCCATCATCCGACGGCTCTGGATCTACCGCCACTCTGGCCGGGAACGGGCTTGTTCGATGGGGCCCACGTCGATCAGGTTGGTAGTGCGTTATGGGCCGAGGGGAAGTGGGTGGATGACGGCGACCCCTGCCTCTTTCTCCCATGAATGAAAAAAAAAAAAACCGTCGGTTTATGTTTTTGCCGCATTTCCGAAGGAAAATTGAAAACCACCCCTTCCAACCCTCTACCCCCGCAGGAAAAAAAAAAAAAAATCGGTTGAGCTAGTGAAAAAAATCGATTTCCAGCCGATGATGTGACATCCCGACCTGGGTGTTTTTTTTTTTAATATATATCATGGTAACTTGTTTTCACCGAAGGAAGGGATTATATATGATGTAAAATATTTTGAGTTGATATCATCCGTTTGTCCTTCTTAGTGGCGGTTTGTGTGTTTGTGTTCTCAAAATTGACATGAGATGTGACGTCCTGCATTTCTTAATTCGAGTGAAATATAATGGTAATCCTGAGTTATCAGTTGGGTTTTGATTCAGTTCCTGGACTTCAGCGTGGAAGTATGTGACTTATCGTAGCGATATTATCTAAATTGTAGACAACACCCGTTTCAGATTAGATGTAATATGTCCTAACGATATGGATCCTCTCTTCGGTCGAGTCTCTTATTTTGCTCCTTGGGGGTAAATACCCGAACGCTGGTCTTCTTGGGATTTTAGCTCAATTTTTCATAAGAAGCCTCATTGTCAGTCGGTGCTCACGCCAAGACGATAACCGTGTACACACCGGCGCGGTATTAGGAAGGCTCTGTTTCTAACAAAATCTTGTGTTGATTGCTACTTTATTAGTTCCAATGTATAAGAATAAAATTCTTCCTATTTCTTCTTCATCTTTGCAATCGACTTCTTTTCCTTGTTGTAGTGAATATTTGCAAATTTAACGCCAAAAGCACTAAGTCGATCCTTATATATATATATATATATATATATATATAAGTGGGACTTCTCAACCAAATAATAGGGGAAGAACGACAATCGCTCCTATCTCTTTGTCCCGGCAGATTCTAGTTTTGCTTGATTGCGTAACCTTTGGTCCTGACGCTTGTCTGTTCTCTTGAATTATTCAAATATGCGATAATTTAATCAATTCAAGGCATGCATGTCCCGTTCTCCCCTCTCAATGTTCTGATGATATGTATATTCTTATGACGGGTGATAATGTTTTTTCAATCTTAGAATTTTTTTTCCCTTCCTTTTCCTCGCTGTCCTTGCGAAGCACGTTACGATGTCCTTGGTTCTTCCCTGTATTTATGTCCTGATGACGAAGCTCAACTTCCCTTGTGGCCTTCCTCTCGCTCTCGTCAACGAGAAATTAAATGACCAATTGTGGCCTCTGCTCTGCATTCTTTTTCTTCGTCGACGATGGTTCCCACCTGGTCAAGATGCATCCTCCCTAAATACAATATTCCACCGCTGTGTTGGTTTGGTTTCTCTGATTTGTGAGTCACTGGATCCAATCCCTGGCTTAGGCGTCGCTAAATAGTCAAGAGTGGCGTTAAATGAGGCCACACCTTCTCGCCACGTATGGAAGGCCAACTCGTCGATGAGTGGTTGTGCACAGTGGGATTGACGGGGACGTAGAGAGAGAGAGAGAGAGAGAGGGAGAGAGGTGGACGACGCCTCCATCATGCATGCTATGGATGCCGTGACCCCACGGGGGGGAAGTGGGGGATCGTGGCGTGGGGCCGTGGGCGCACCGACCCACGCGCGCTACTGGGCGCGTGATGGGGCTCCCGTGACGTGGACAGCATGTGCGGACCCCCAAGGGCAGCGGGCGGCGTAGGTTTGGCGTGGGAGAGCAGCAACCAACCTGACCTCTCCCTCCCTATCCTACCAGAGCCAAGTGGACCGTACGTTGTCCTCTGCCTGGATTTGTTTGTGCTGCAAGTGCACGCACACTAATATGTAAATATATGTATTTTAATCGATACATGTGTATGTGGTAGATGGGGCCGCTGCTGCTCGCTAAATGTAGGGTCCGCCGTGGCATGAACGACTAGGGGAGTGGGGACGCTGCAGTGGCAGGGGAAGGCATGGTTGATTGCGTGGGGACGAAGGAACGACCGATAAAAGGGTGGAAGAGTGAATTCGCTTTCGCCCTTGGTAAAACACATTAAAGAAAATTGATGATGCGAAATTGATATTAATATTTATTTTTATTTATTTATTTAAATTAGTTTTAAGGTGCGTCGTTAAGTTTACTTAACAGTAGTATTAGGTATTAGAGATATGAATAATGCATAATTTTAATATGGAATTTATTAACATCGGTTGAAATTTATATTTGATAAATTTATATTAAAATAATTAAATTTAAGTTAATAAATAAGAGATTAAGTAATTAAATAAATAAAAATAAACTCTTTTTTTGAGAAATTAATCTTTCGAGTAAATTAGATTTTAGAGGTTGATACCATCGGAATTGACTTTTTTTTTTTTTTTTCTTTCTCCCAGCTTGGACAAGGTGAGGATAATATTGCTATGTCAAAAAGAAAGTTAGCGTGAAAAATGCAATACGGAGAACCCCAATAATCAAAAAGAAAAAGGGAAACGAACGGCCGAATCGATGCCTCTCGGGTTAAACAAAAATAGGGCACGGTAGCCGGAAGTCATATCGCCCCTGATTCGTCCATTTCCGAACACCCGATGGTGTTCGATTGGTACGTGGAGATGGCCGTGTGATCGGTTATCGATGACTGCTTGCTCAACCAAAGAAGGTTCAAATAAAAGAGTGGGGTTAAGTTAAGGATCCGATTCGAAGTGGTGGTATTAGGGGATATCATTCTTCCGTATTTTTGGGGGAGGTTAATCCATCAAATCATAATAATTTTTATTTTTCATGTAATATTAAATAAACATTTATTAATATTTTTATTTTTAATGTTAAATAAATATCTACTTTAATATAACTATTATTTTATTTCATCTCTTACTCTTTCCCTTATTTCACCGTCTAAATAAATATTTCTCTCTGCCTATCTATCTATACAATATTTTGTCCGATATCTTAAATGGGTCCTAAAGGAAAATGATCTTTGCACTACGTATTTGGTGACGCTTTCGACGCTCGTCGTTTTCTGAGATGAGATGGCATACGGAGGTGACCGCATG
This sequence comes from Thalassia testudinum, assembly GCA_037157565.1. Lineage (NCBI taxonomy): Eukaryota > Viridiplantae > Streptophyta > Magnoliopsida > Alismatales > Hydrocharitaceae > Thalassia > Thalassia testudinum. The sequence goes on from JAZHRO010000061.1 coordinate 1,144,615, forward strand.
AGATGTGTTTAAGTCGTTTTGATGCGTTTTGGTTCCGTGGCATGTGATGGGGATAATGTCACTTCTTCCCTTTCTTGTGGTGGGGATAATATCATATGGGAGACGAAGGCCCAAATCGTCTGCTAGGTACTGTGGAAATCAGATCAGCCCAGCACACTGTCGTGGGTTGCAAGACAATGGCCCACAAGTGAGTGCAGTATATCGGTTTAAGAAAAGTAGAAAGTCTCGTACACACATCAGAGGACTTGCATTGGATACGAATTCGAGAGTATTGATGGTGTTTCGTGTAAGGTGATTTTTGTTATTTTAGAATGAACACACATTGGAGCACATAGCACAGCTTCAAGCACATGGTGTATGGAGGTGTTACAATTTGTATAAAGGTAATGGTATGATAAGGGTTTTCTTATTTCGTTGTTGAAGATAATAAGAGTTTATATTTTGAATTGATCGGGAGCACACCCTGGAGCACACGACACACATTCGAGCACATGGGTGGGGATGTGTTATTGTGGTTTTACTGTGGTATGGGATACCCATAGAGCATGATCTTATAACTTGTACCGTGTTATTATCTTCCTTATTGCATAAGGGTAGGGTGTGTATTGAAATTAATGACCATGTAGCACATTTAGGTTGTATTTGGTTGACGGATTAATTATTTAACCTATTACTTAATCTGTCTGTTATTTACATCAGGTTAAGTTAACTTAACTTGAGGTAAAGTTATTTCACTTTCTCTGTGGAATAACTTTAATCTACCAAATCATCTAAATAGATTAACTCATTTATTTTATTATTTATTTCATTTCTTCAACTTAATTCATAAACATTTTTTCCTTAATTTATTGATTTCATCCATGTACGTTGAATTCCTTTAACAGGGTATATAGTGATTCCCGACACACCCCCCCTTCCCCACACTCCATATAGTAGATTGTGCATCATTCTGATGTCTTTTGCTTATTTTGTTGTTGTATGATGAGGGTTCATGTTTCGAATCGGTTGGGAGCACACCCTGGAGCACATTGAGTATGAGTGGTTCGTGGTGTTTTTCTTGTTGTGGTTGTGTTCTACTGCTCTATAATGTGGTTGTGCTAATTTTGTTCTTATTTCTAGAAGTTAGAGAATTGTTGGCGTAATTGAATTGTCTCATGGGTTTGGACTTGAATGTTATAGTAGATACGACAGGTGAATCTCAGTTGCTAGTTGAGGAGGAAGGTTGCTCACTTGCTTGGTTTTCGTAACAATGAATGTTTATGTACTTGCACCTATTGATTGTGGAGGAACGAATGATGACATGGGTGTTTATTTTTTCAACGCCATTCCAGATGCACATGTGCTTGGTAGTGCTAGTACTTTATCACATGTGTTTCTTTCGTACAAATTCAAATATTTTGTTACTACATATAAAAATTTTTGCAATTGTGGGTGTGCATTCAGTTGCTGCAGATACTTGTGGAGATGGATTAGACATACCTGGAGAGTGTGTTCAGGAAGATGGAATGGCTGCAAGATGTAAGCCATTTCATTTGATGCATTGTAACTGTGTGTTGTTGGTAGTACTTTAGTTGGTGTTTGGTTTATTTGTTGTCTTTATTAATGTTGAGTGTAGGTTGAGGATGGGATTGTGGGGAGTGTTGATCGATGTGCACATAGACATGGTTTGAGTTCTCAATTCGCTTGTCAAATATGATGAAATTGATAAGGATCTCTTGGTGTGAGCTTCTCTAGGATGCTCAAGATTTGGTTCTAGTCCATCAAAATTGCAAGACTCTTTTTACTTAGAATGATCGATGAGCAAGATCAACTGTAGTTGCAAAGTTAATATGAAGTTGTACAATTGCAATTATGTTGTTGTGGACTTGTGTATAGAACACAATCATCAGTTGCGAGATCAACCATTAACTCGTTTCCTACATACAAGGAAGAAGCTTACATATGGCAAGAAGTGGAGGATTGATCTAAATTATCAATGTGGTATCTATCTATCGAAGACATACTCGTCATTTGTTGCAAAGAATGGTTGTTATGACAATATACCATTTACAGAATAGGATGCATGGAATGAGCTGAAGAAACTTTGGAAGTCGAGACTTGGTAGGGTGACATGAAAGCAATTCAAAAATATTTTTGTTGGATGTAGATGTTGAACTCCAGCTTCTTCTAGATGATGAATTTTGATGAGAATGGTTCTGTGTGAAATGTTTTTTAGGCTGATTGTACATGTCGTGTTGCTTATAAGCTTTTCGGTGAAGTAGTTTCATTTGACACAACATACCTGACAAATAATTATGACATGCTATTTGCACTATTTGTCAATGTCAATAACCATGGTCAATCAATGTTGTTTGGATGCGCATTGATTAACGAGGAGATTGCTGATAATTTTGTTTGGTTGTTTCGCATATGGTTATCATGCATTAATGATGTAGCTCCTTTAGGAATAATAATCGATCAATCGTAGGAAGTTGTAAAGGTCGTATCAATTGTATTCCCAATGACAAGACACAGCCTTTGCCCACACCACATCATGTTGAAGTTGTTAGAGTTATGTGTCTTGAGTAAACCAACCTAAGTCGAATCACTAGATTAATGATTTAGATTTGAGTATCAAATCCTGTGGACACATTAATATGGTTAGATGAGTCCCTCAATACAATCAGGATAATGTACTATTTTATATTGGATATAATGATTGTAGGTTTCAAAGAATCCAAACAGTTTGGATCAAGGATTTCGATAAGTTATTAAGAACCATCATGATATCTAACTATTGTCTTCAGTCTGAGAAGAGTGGTAATCTTCTTTAGAGACTATTGCATGACTAATGCTCTTGATGCACATCCTCTGCATTGGAATAAAAATTTAGGGCTATCACACAAGTTTAGTCAAGGAGTTAACTCGATGAGATGGAGATGCAGATGTCCGTATTTTATCACTGCTATGGAGAAGGTGTATCCTTTGACTTGAGATAGATATGTGTCTTTATGTCTAAGTATGTGCATTTGGTGGACCGATAGTGTATGCACCCACCTTGGTGTTGAAACTGGAAATCTGATGTGCACACAGAAGACACATGATCTCTCAAAAGGATCACACAGATCCATTGTCGTAGGTGTACGCAGCAGAGTGAGAAACTCGAGCTCACTCTACGTATTTTAAGATGTACAAATTCCATGCATATGGTCGTACAGGTCCTGGTCAGACCCATATATGATAGAGAAGAAGATAGTCCTTTGGGAAAGGGTCTGCTCTTTGTTCTTGTTCCAATGATAAAGGGAGAAAGTGAAAAATGTGTAACTTATGATAGGATGGATAGTGAACTTGAGATTTAATCTTGAGGGTTACATGTGTTTTTTAATGTGAAGGATTCATGGGTATTTGAAATACTTGAGGGAGTCATAGGGCCACAATTCCACTAATCTTGAACACTTGATTATTGGAGTGATGAATCCAATAATCATTTTGGTGGGTTCCTATTTGATTAGATTAATTGATGTGATTCAACGACTTAAATCACATTCAAATTGGTGATTAATTGTATCTAATTTGATTAGGTACTAAATCCAAGGGTTGGATTACAATTAATTAAGGTTTTGATTCTATATCAAAAAACCATAAGTTGATATGTGCCAATCCTATAAAAATCAAATGGGAATAGATTCCAACCATTTGATGAAGATCCAAGGGTTCCCATCATATTAGATTTAGATTTAGAACCCTATAAATATAAATATCTTTTGAAACCTACTTGGAATCCCTAATTGATTTTAGTTAGTTGTGTATGCAACTACCAAAAGAGAAAAGTCGTAGACCACCTTATTCTTCTCATTCTTCCTCTTCTTCTTGTTCTTCTTCTCTTGTTCTTCTTCTTGGAGCCTTATAGGAGAAGGAAGGAGATGACCAATTTCCTAGCTAGGCATCACCCCATCAACCTAATTGTTGTAGGGCATTGTCTAAGCCCTTCCGTGGATGTTCAACTTCTCCTGGAGAAGGGGATTGGATCCCTGAAGGGCCATCATCTCTTTCTAATCTTATTAACCAAGTGTTCGGTGTCGACTAGGAGGTAGTATTAGTCGACCTGGTTGTACTTGGCTATGAGGATTTGATCCTCTAGGTCAAGTTCTTGTTGGATTTTGAGGCTAGGGTTGCCTCTTGGTTCATGAAGTAGTTTGTGGGCAAAAAGAGTTTGCGATGCACACAAAGAATCAAGTTTTCTGGACGTGAAGGGTCTCATCCACCTACCAAGAAGAAGAGTCCTTATAGGCGAGACTTATTATAGGAGGTACAACACATGGGATGTTGTGCTACGCCACTCACAAGTATAACTCTTTACTCGTGGGGATCTTGGAACGGGAGATACTAGATCTCCCCATGTGGTTCTGGTTACATAAGCTATTTTTGTTTATTGATTTTTGTTATTTGGGTGTTTGGGCATCAACTCGAGTTGCGACTTGATGAAATTTTTAATGACTATATTTTCACTCCTTCACGATGCCACTTGAATTAGGGATTGAATTGTTCGAGTCCCTACACCCCCTCGATTGTTGAGTGAGTCCAAGATCGTTTCCCAATAGTGGTATCAAAGCTTAAGTCATTTCGAATTTTATGAAAATCGTGAATTAGGGTTTTATTAGCATGTAGATAGTCAAATCAGCATTTAACATTGTAATCATACGATCAACCTAATTTGCATTAGACATCCCACTTGTGAAGCTTCGTGAGTTTGATTTTTGAAATCAAACACATTGAGTGATACATCAAGTAACTAGTTAGCAAGCAGTCTTACCCGTCAACTGATATTGTAGTAGTCAGACATCTGAGTTGACCATTAAACACATAGCCACAATGGGAAATTGTTCCTGATTTACAGTATGGCACAACGTTGTAGTTAGACGACTGGCACAAACATCGGTCGATTGGTTAGTGAATAACCAGATGTTTGATGAGTAGGCCAGGCATCTGATTACTTAAGAAATTAGTTCTGAGTTGTGGCCTAATGTAGTCAGCTGACCAATAAGTGTTGCTGGTTGATTGGTTGCATGGAAATCTTGATTTTGAGTGTGTTTTAGACCCAAAATTGAATATGATTTGATCTTACCTTTAGTGAAAAACCTGATGCGAGCATTAGAGAATATCCATTTGTTTTTCAATAAATTTTGTTTGTTTTGGTTTTGTTTTTCGTGCCTGTGAGTTGATGATGTGGATGTGATCCTCGTAGATCTAAGTGTGCAGAGATTTAAAAGCCTCAAATGAACTGGAAATTATTTGGGAAAATAAATTTCATATTTATAAGTAGATTATTTTCTTGAAGTAAAAAATAATAGGATGCTCTGGTTCATTCTAAATTAAATCTCAAATTAGGGTTCACTAGTAATAATTGACTATGCTCACCACAATATGATTAATTAGTAATCATAGGAAAATTGAACACTTACATCCCCTTGACTTCTGATGTAATAGGTATTTGTTTGCCATTTTCTGCTACTTTTTGGCTGGTTTTAATATTATGGATTTATGATGTGATCATGATGGCAAGTAGAGAGGTGTTAGTGAGTAGGTTGAGCATTTTTTATGTAATCCTTATAATTTGGGAGCTATTTTTACATGTGATGTAAATTTTTTTGGAATGAATGTATATATATGTGATTGGATGCATGAAGACACAATACATATGAAAGATTAGAATGTGATTCTAGTCTAGACTAGGATGAGATTTGCTAGAGCTTGTTGACGTCGTTAAACGCGTTAAGTTTATTTGTACGTTGTAGCAGGCGATTACAACATCAATTTTAAAATAAGAATATGGTGAGTTCGAGTGTCGAATACAGGGAGGCGATAAAATCGAATCTTTTGGTCGCTTAGTTTATTGCCATATGATAATTTATTTCGTTTGCTTGCGTGAAAAGTAGAGAGAGAGAGAGAGAGAGAGAGAGAGAGAGAGAGGGAGGGTAAGGTTAGAAGTCCGAAATAGAGTATGGTTGCTAGCTACACATTAGAAAACCAAGCATGGAAGATAGTGATGATCACAAGCATATGATAATAAAAGTGAGAGTCTAGCTTGGAATGCATAAAAATAACTCAGGCATAATAGCAGAAAATGCTTCTTTGAACCATAAAAATCATTTTACAATTTTAGGCAACAAAACTAGAGTAATGCTTGAGTAAATGCAAAACATAAACTAAAGAACTAGGAGTGAGTTGAGGCAGCCACAACGGTGGGAGAGGCTTCGTTAGCAGCTTGACGACTTTAGGGACTTGATTTGGGCTCTATGGAGGTGTTGGAAGACTTGTGGAAGAGATGGATTGCATTGGGAGGCCATGTAGGACTTTTATAGGTCGTGGCAATGAGCCAAATGCCGCATGCTGGACGTGCGCGCACACTGTGGCCGCGCACAGCTACATGTTGCAGTGCTAGCGGACATAACAGGCGACATGGTTGAATCGCAACTGTTGACACTCACATCCAACGGCTAAGGCGCATTCTCAGTGGCGCCCTTAAGCATACACACAATCGTGCTCTCGCAATCGCTCGGATCGCAACTGGCCATGTGGCGTGTTCTGCACTGAAGGATCGCATACCAGTGGTGGTGATCTACGCGGAGATGAATGGCTTGATCGCGTGGATTGCGCTTGGATGACATGGACTCAGCGTATGCCGTCAAATGGAGATCAAACAACTGAATTAGCACGTGCTGGCAAGTGGGGAAATGTGAGGATTGTGGCTCGATCTCGCAACCTCCACGATTGAAGTTGGGTGCATGACCACTGAGCTACACACGGGGATGGAGAGATCTGAATCATTCCTTCTCGATCGTGTGGTTAAGGGAGAGTGATGTTGTGGTGCGACGTAGGCCATCCGATGGTCATCAATCTGTTGAGATCGTGCGCACCTGCGTGATGAAGGGAAGGAGGTGGGTGCTACTAGTGCGGGATAGAGCGTTGGGATAGCTCCACGTGGTGCATCGTGGGCTGTTGATCATCAGATCAAAGATGAGAGCTTCTTTGACTCATTGTGGGAGCTACTAAGGTCAGATTGGGGTGATTATAGGGCTGTTGACTTCGATTTTTGTCCTAAATCCTTCCGTGCAGCTCGATTGCTCATCTAAGACCTGTTTCAATATGCACTTGTACAACTTGGCCATTAAACATTAATTCCAAATAATCTTAATGTAGAGAGTATACTACATGCATGCATTACTCCCAGACCCACTAGATTATTTTATTTAAGTGCGAAGGCCATCGACATTGACGCTAAATAATGTAATTAATACTACTAATTGTAGAGTCATCACACCCCCCATGCCCACCCATTGCTAGTCCCTAGCAAGGTCAATCAAAAAGTACGGAGCCAAGGAGTGACTGACAGGGCATTAGTTGTTTATCGTCCAGAGGAAATTCAATATATAGGGTCCTAACTACTAAGACTCAATAGTATCATGATGCCGACCAAAATACGGATAACCCTAGCCCTTTCCTTATTCATATTTATATATGTATTATTTTTTTTCTTTTTTGTGTTCAGGGTTTGGAGCAGCGTTCTGCAGCTACCCAGCCCACCCAAGACTCGGAAAGATCAAAAAGTCTAAGCATCGAATTGTGTATCTGAATGACTCGTTATACAAGCAACTAAAGTGGACCATAGGTATCTATAAGTTCTAGGTGACCCTAAGATGAAGTTATTGTCACCCAAAAGTTTGTCTCTTTGACTAGTATCTTTCTCCCTTCTATTTTTTTGTGGGGTCAAGACCAGGTGAACCCAGTGTATATCTCCTTGGGCCTTTATTTCTACTTCCTTGCTTCTCCTTAATTAGGGATTTATTCGTGCTTTTCGTAGGTTGGGCTCTAGATAACCGTCTATGGAGGGTTACGACAACTTGCTAGCCATACTTGTGCGGTGAAGTATGATTTATTATTATTTTTTTCTCCTTTTTTCTTTTCTGTGGTACTTTTTTTTCTATTTTTTTCAAGCAAGTGGCTTCCTTAATCTGAGACGTACCTAAAGGTGATAGCCAAAGAAAGATAAGTCCGATGACTGGGCTTTGGACACCCAGCAATGGGGGCTTACCTACTGCAACGTGCCAACCATACCACCACTAGCCTGCTTATTGGCTTCCTAATTTCCGCTTTGGTCACCCATACAGCGAGTTAGTGCGTGATGTGTGTAGATGCTTGGACTTCTAGAACTTTCCAAATCGAAGGATGAGTTGATAAGTCACCTACTTATCACCCGACTTTATTCACTTTATTGCGATTAAATTAAGTTGGCAAGGACTAGGGGAACAGGTCTATATCGAGTGGACATTAGGACTAATTAAGTCGCTCGGCTTGAAGAGTCCTAGTGAAAAGATCCTAACTGTATTATTTCCTATGGTAGGTAAATTTCGATGCCCATATTTCTTAGATCTTCTTATCTTTATAATAAAAATTAATTCAAGCTGACAGTCCATGCTTAGAAAATAAGAATTAGCACTCCCCCATGCCTATCTAGTACAATGTCGTCATTGGAAAAATAAATGCATGCGAGAGTGTAAGGATATAAATCACCTGAGTATCAAATTGTAACAGGCCAGCTTGAGTTTATTGCCTTCAGCTGAGCATAACACTAACTTAACCCTCAATGAGGGTTACTATTTCCTTTGGGGGTACTTGAGCAAGAAAATGTTTTAGTTTTTGTCTGTTAATCGTGAATGTTTGCCCGGTCTTAGGATCTTCAATTTTGACCGCCCCGTTGGAAAATGGTCTGACCACCCGGTAGGGTCCCGTCCACTTGGATCGTGATTTCCCGGGGAAAAGCTTAAGGCGTGCGTCAAAGAGCCAGACTTGTTGATTTGCCTCAAAGGTTTTTCTATTAATATGCCAGTCGTGGACAACTTTCATCTTTTCCTTATACAATCTATTATTTTCATAGGCATCTTGACAAATTTCTTCGAGCTCAGAAAGTTGGATTTTTCTTTGGGTACCAGTCATAAGGGAATTCATATTACACTGTTTGATAGCCCAATATGCCTAGTGCTCAAGCTCGATCGGAAGGTGGCAAGCATTGCCAAAGACTAATTGGTATGGTGACATGACGATAGGGGTCTTATAAGCGATCTTGTATGTCCAAAGGGCATCATCAAGTCGGGTGGACCATCTTTTCAGTTAGGTCTCACAGTCTTTTATAAAATATTCTTGATCTACCTATTTGAGACCTCAGTTTGCTCGTTTATTTGAGGGTGATATGGGGTGGCAATGCAATGAGTAACCCCGTATTTCCTAAGTAAAGCATGAAATTGGGCATTAATAAAGTAGCTCCCACCATCGCTGATCATGGCCTTAGGTATCCCGAATCGGGAGATGTTCTTAACAAAATCAATGATGGCCTTGTGATCACATTTTCAGGTAGGCATGGCCTCGATCCATTTTGAGACATAGTCTACATGTCTCGAAGTGTTGGATGTTGGGAAGGGACCCATGAAATTGATTCCCCAGACATTGAATATTTGGACGATAAGGATGGGCTGGAGAGGTATCATATCTTCCCTAGTCATGGTCCCTAGAGCCTAGCATCATGTACAAGTTTTGGCAAAAATTGTGTGCATCCTTAAATAGTGGTGGCCAATAAAAATCATACTGCAAAACTTTTGCAGCCGTTTGTTTTCCCAAGAAGTGACCACCACAGGCTTGATCATGGCAAAAGGATAGCACACTCTGAACTTCTTCCTCGAGGATGCATGTCCTAATTATTTGATCGACGCAAAGTCTGAACAATAGAAATAGTGTTTGGCATCGGCCAAAAACTTGTCCCTCTGTTGTTTAAACCAAGCATGTGGAATCTTTCCTATAACTAAGTAGTTAACCAAGTTCGCATACTAAGGGAGATTCTTTCCATGCACGGCTAAAATATGCTCATTAAGAAATGCATGAGTCATAGGTAGTGAATGTCTAATATCCTTTGGGTTAAGTCTTAATAAGTGATTGACTACAACATTCTTGTATTTGACCTTGTCGCATATTTCCAAGTCAAATTCCTGTAGGAGTAGGATCCATCTGATAACTTGGGTTTTGTGTCCTTGGCTAACAAGTGCCAGATAGGTGAGTGGTCAGTGTAAACCATGTAGGATCCTGATGGTAATGCCATCATTCATCATAATTAACTTGAATTAGTTAGAATTAAGAGATAAAATGCTCCTAAATGTTCTCCTGAGGACTATAATTCCACTCTAATCCGTTTTGAGAAGAAAATAATAAAATAAGGTTAATTTTACAGTTTTAACAGCACATCACAAATATAGATTAACTATAGGGTTACTCAGGGATTAATTGAAGGTAAATTAAGCATAAAAGACCAAAAAGTGGGTCTACACTAAGAAAATTAGGGTTTCACGCATCTCGAGGACGAAAATAATACCAAAAACCATGATTATCAATCTACAATAATTGAAGAGGTTCTGATCAAGATAAAATTTATATAAACTTCCTAAAATTCATATAAAAATATTTTAAGATTTTTGGTATCTTTGGTTTTATCATCTGAACCCATTTTGATCTAGAACAGAGATTCAGACGGGAATTTACCTTGATTTGGGATTCTCTGCAATTTACCTAGTCAAATGTAGTCAAAACTCAAATACAAATTCACCATTAGATTTCTTGGATCCAAATTAGGTTAACACCAAAATTTGGGCCCAATCAGAGTCCAACTTAACCTAGTTTGCAATTTAGTCCCTAAATGCACTGTCTCTCATTTAAACCCCTAGGTTTCAATTTATTGAAAATCAGTCCCTAACTTCCTCATCATTCTTGCCATTAGGTCCCTGCCGCCATTGTTGGTGTGAACACAGTCGCAATGAGATTCGAGGGAGGATTTCTCCCTCAATTTAGATCCAAATCCCTCCAAATTTGGAGGGATTTATCTTGAGAAGATGGAAGATCATTTGTGATGGTAACACCATCATGAGGCATAACTAGCTTTAATTAGTCATAATCAAGTGATAGATGCTCCTACATAATTGCCTGAGAGCCATAATTCCATGCAGATCCATTCTGAGGAGAAAACACTAAAATATGGTTAATTCTGCCATTTTAACATCATATCATGAATGTAAAGTAACCAAAGGATTTTCCAGGGGTTAATTGAAGGTCTAATGAGCATTAAAGTCCATTGAGTGGGTCTACACAGATAGAAACAGGGTTTCACGCGTTTCGAGAACCACATCAGCACTTGAAACCCTAATTTCAAACTCGCTTGAATTGAAGAGGCTCTGGTCAAGATAAAATTCATATAAACCTCCTAAAATTCATAGATAAATATTCTAAGAGGTTTGGTAACCTTGGTTTGACCATCTGAACCCATTTTGACCTTAAACAGAGTCGCGGACGGACTTTGCCCTAATCTGGGTTTCTACGTAAATTGCCCAGTCAAACTTAGTCAAAACTGAAATCCGACTTCTCCATTAGATTTCTTGGATCTAAATGAGATTGGTACCAAAATTTGGGTCTAATCAGAGTCCATCTTGACGTATTTTGCATTTTAGTCCCTGGATCTCTATTCCTTACATTTAACCCCTTAGTTTTCATCTTTTCTTTTCAAAGAAGCCCCTATCTTCTCACTTCTCTTGCAAAAAGGTCCAACTACCATTGTCTTCCTCGCGAAATAGAGAAGGAAACTCACAGCTCCTGAAACCTAAATTGCTTCATTTAATCCAACAAGTTGATTGATAAAATCTCAATAAAAATTCACCAAACTTGGCGAAATTGATCCTTAGATCATTCCGCATCGACCAAGATCTTCTTTGAGGCCAATCATGGCTGGAAATTGCATTAGCGAGCTCGAGGAAACCAAGCTTTGCAGGCGGTTCAAGACACCTTTCTATTAGGCATTTTAGGGGAGAGAAACCTCACCTATAAAAAGTGGCTGCATCTATTCAGTCCATCCTTATCTAGTTTTTGGAGTGCAACACTCTCTTCTCCTTCGTCCTTAGCTGCTATTAACGAAGGCCTGGAGCTTCACTAATCCACTTCTTCGGCTGCTCCCACATACCATAGGGAGAGGGCTTTCTCTTTACTCCTCGCTGTGCTTCCGAACAAAGAAGGCAGCCCAATTACCCCCTCATTAGCTCCATCTTCACCTCCATCCACAACTTCGGTGTACCTTCGGTAAGCTTCCTCAAACCTCCATTTGTCCAATTACCTTAGGGCTTTGATATTTCCATATTTATTTACATTAATTAATGTCTAACTAATGTTAATCTAAGGGTAATTTGGGTTAGATTGCATTTAGTTAGGTTAGATTAGGCATTCTAGGTCATTTTATAAATAATGCATACAATTGCGCTTTTATGCAATTTTTTTCGCAATTGTATCTAGTATCTGGATGTGTTTATTTTTATATGTGCAGATACAAAATTTCAAGTTGATCGGAGTAAGGTTGATTAGATTTTTTGGATTGAGCTCAATTGAAAAAGGAGTAGTCTAGTAAATGAATCTATTTGAAAACCCAATTGACCTTAAAGCCCTAATTAGGAGACTAATTATCCTAGACCCACATCCCATTTCACCAAACTTTGCAATCCCATGTCAACTTTCCCACCAAATAATCCCCATGTGTTATCCCCTCACATAATAAAACCACTCCTATCTATCTACGTAAAGCTTAACCTATTCCCATGCAAAATCCAAAAAATGCACAAATAAAAAAAATCCCACCTACGTGACCTTCCTACTGAACAACCAACAAAATCCCAAAGAAACCCAACGTCCACAACCCAACCACCTAAATTCCCCACGAAAAAAAAAAAACAAAAAAATCTCAAACAAAAACCCATGCAACAACCTAAATAATTCATGCATCCCACTAAACCCACGTAAACCTTTCCCATGCACCACTCAGCACCCAACGAGCACCACACAATACATTATCTTTTATTAAAAAAATTATATTTCCTATTTAAGTTTCAACATCCAACCATTAATTTAGGATATTCTCCAATTTCGCAACAAACCCTCCCACTTAGTTATTTAAATCCTATCACTTATCCTTAGATCCTACCCATTGTTCCTTAACCTATTAATCCTAGCTCTACAAATTGGTGATCCAAGGCAACTTGGATCAACCAATAGGAAGCCTCCCTATTTCCCATAAATATACCTAGCCAACCTTTAGGGCAATATCTCCTATTTAGAATTTCCTACCTCTACATAGTCTCTATTATTGGTGCTAGTCCACGCCAACTTTGGTGGGTCTCGAGGGTGCGCCTTCGCACTCACATCTACGTCGACGCTCCGGACTTCGCTTTCGAAGCCCATAATTTCTGCATTTTTCTAGTCTAGTTCTAGTTGTAGTTATAATTTTCCAAGTATTCCTCTAGTTGCAATAGTACTTCTATTTGTACTAAACTCTTATCTTATTCAATAAAGTTCTAGTTATTTTTTAACTTGTTTTCAAATTGTATGCTTTCTAGTAGTAGCATATTATAGTTCTTGTAGTTGCATGCTATTAGATTTAGTATGAGCTCTAATAATCATCGTACTTGATACTTAATTCTAGTTCTAATTAGGAAAGCGATTTTTAATCTGTCTCCCTACTAATGGCTCGGACTCCATTTTGAAAACATCAACTTCGTATTTTTTGAGTTCGATTGAAATAAATTTAAGAGTTTCTAATGCGATTATACTACAACGAAAGTGTATTTTACATAATCACATCCGTGTCAAAACACTTTTTAGCACCGTTGTTAGGGAGGCAACGTGATTATTTCACTTTCAATAGCTTCATCTAGATTTGCATTTGTGGGATCTAACTTGTTCTTTTCTTTTTGACGTTTCGTGTGTAGGATCGCACAGTCACACGAGAATGAATCGCGAAGAGACGAGAAGAAAAAATGCAGGTGAAGATCCCCACGTAGGTCATCTATATCTTAGACTTAGGTAGATTCGTGACTCTCAGGAGTGATTACATTTAGTATTGTTTCCAAAAAGAAAAAAAATTTGTCCATCTAGAATAGGTTTCTATCTTGATCCTTAGGTTAGTCATTTGCTTGAGTTATTTGCATTTAAAAAAAAAACTCTTGTTGGTGGTTACTAACTTTTGAAAATCAATAAAATCACCTTCTACATTTTCAGGCTGCAACAAACTTTGATTTTCAAAATTCAATTTCCAAAATTTTACATGTCCAAAAATTATAAAATTTTTATTGTATGTGGGCATTAAAGTTAGGAACAATATATTCAAATTTCCCACAATTATGATTTATACAAAAATTTTAAAAATTTGCGAACTGAACTATTATCAAATCTATTTTTGTTCCTAATGTTTCAGACTTCAAAAAATTATAGGAATTCTTTTATAACTCTGATTTATCTGAAATTTGTTGAGTTGAATTCTTGTGACAATATAGAATCCCCACAAAATATGAAAAAAATATTTGGTGCACATTTGGTCATATGAAATATTTGATCACTAACTGTGGGTCAAAATAGACTGCAGAACCCCGATACACTTTACATCTGAAAAAATTTTTTTTGGGTGCCGTAGTTGGTTGTGCAATAGGACCATTGAGTTATCTACCTAGGTTGCACCACATTTGATTCTTTGGGCTAAAACAAATTATATAACACTATCTGCTCTTAGGGTTTCACATTAAGGTAGAGCACACTTGCATTCCCATACTTAAAGAAAATTTTTCAAACAATTGGAACTTGCAAAACCTCTTGTGTGTCTTATCAGAACCATTGTCTGAATCTATTTAACCAAGTGAACCCTAAAATTTACTAATACAAGCACTTGAACTTTAAAAGAAACCACATCAATTAAGCTTGTATTGTGAACCCTTATTTGACATGCATACACAATTCAATTGATCTAATTGGGAAACCACACCCCTCACTCCCATCATCTAATTCTGTGCACTTTAAATCCTAAGCCCCAATTAACTTGATAGATGCGCCAACTAGGTTGGATTCTATTTTCCAAACTGGAGCTATACCTAGTTGATTGTATATGAGGCTTTGTCTATTTGGACCAACTAGTGACAAGAAAGGTTGGTGTGGTAATCGTGTTAAACTCTAGTGGTGTCCCACCGTGTGGGGTGTTCTAGGGGGTCCCACTCTTCTAGCCATAATTCAAGGGTCAGGTCATTTAGCTAGGGTTAGTGAAATTTGGACTAGGTCCAATAGTTGCAACCCTTTAGGGCTAGAATTTGGTTACTTATATTGTGCACACACTTCTCTCTCTTGTTCTCTCTGCATCTATAACCTTCTTCCAAGTGTATGCATGGAACTAGATCACAAAATCCACACTTGGTGCCACCTCTGCAAAGAGAACTAAGGGGAAGACTGATTATTGGTGAATCTAGTTCTACATCTGACTCGGACTTTGATCTTGATCTGATGGCTAACCCAACCAACTCAAATCCACAACCAAATTAGATGGATCCTTAGGCTCAGATCCAAGATTTGCAGCTCCAACTAAACCAGTTTCAATAAGATCATCAGACCTAAATGCAGGAGATGCTTGAGATTTTACTGATCCAACATTCGCAGGTTAGACCTTTGAGGGATTTTTACAACCCTGCCCAGTATCAACACCAACCTTATGTTAGGGTCCCACCTGTAATGGTTCAATTTGAGATTAAGCGCTCCACTATACAACTCCTACCTCATTTTAAGGGCAATAATGATGAAGGCCCCTTCCAATTCTTAGTAAAGAATGTAGGCATTAGTGAGACAATTAGAATTCCCAATCTACATGATGATGCGCTTAAAATGAAACTCTTCCCTTTTGCCCTAAAAGAGAAAGCTAGCCATTGGTTTAGGTCCCAACTGTGGAGAGGCTACTTGCGCCATCTTCACGTACTCAGCTACCCTCACTCATGGTCCCACCTAAATTGGAACTAAAACCCCTCCCACTTCCACAACCCAACCACTTAATTCCCCACAAAAAAATAACAAAAAAATCCCAAACAAAAACTCATGCAACAACCTAAATAATTCTTGTATCCCACTAAACCCACGTAAACCTTTCACATGCACCACTCAACACCCAACGAGCACCACACCACACATTATCTTTTATTAAAAAAATCCTATTTCCTATTTAAGTCTCAACATCCAACCATTAGTTTAGGATATCCTCCAATTACTTAACAAACCCTCCCACTTATTTAAATGCTATCACTTATCCTTCGATCCTACCCATTGATCCTTAACCTATTAATCCTAGCCCTACAAATTGGTGATCCAAGGCAACTTGGATCAACCAATAGGAAGCCTCCCTATTTCCTATAAATACACCTAGCCACCCCCTTAGGGCGATATCTCCTTCTTAGAATTTCCTACCTCCACATAGTCTCTACTATTAGTGCTAGTCCACGACAACTCTGGTGGGTCTCGAGGGTGCGCCTTCGCACCCACATCTACGTCGATGCTTCGGACTTCACCTTCGAAGCCCATAATTTTTGCATTTCTCTAGTCTAGTTCTAGTTGTAGTAATCTAGTTCTAGTTATAATTTTCCAAGCATTCCTTTAGTTGCAATAGTACTTCTATTTGTGCTAAACTCTTATCTTATTCAATAAAGTTCTAGTTATTTTTTAACTTGTCTTTAGATTGTATGCATTTCTGGTAGTAGCATATTATAGTTCTAGTAGTTGCATGCTATTAGAGTTAGTATTAGCTCTAATAAGCATCCTACTTGATACTTAATTCTAGTTCTAATTAGGAAAGCGATTTTTAATCTATTTGTCTCCCTACGAATGACTCAGACTTCATTTTGAAAACATCAACTTTGTATTTTTCGAGTTCGATTGAAATAAATTTAAGAGTTTCTAACGTGATTATACTATGACGAAAGCGTATTTTACACAATCACATCTGCGTCAGAACATGCTTGTCTCTCTCTACCCTCCAATTAGGTTTAGGCTAAACCTCAGTTCCTAATTTCTTCTCCTTCTCTTTCTCCGACTTCGGCAACCACCTCCACGACCGCCTTCATCATCGGAACTCCCCCGCTCCGTTCCACCCAAATTAGGTTGGGCAAGAGTCCACGCACACCTCCACTATACTTTTGCCCAACCTAATTTAGCACTTCAACACCTCCAACTCCTTCCTCGACTCCGTTCATCGGAGCTTCGCTCACCTTCACGGTCCGGCCACACCACTGCACCTTGCACCAAATTTCACCAACCATTACCTTCACCACACCACGACGAAGGTTTCCAACCATTTGATTGGGCCCTAGGCCATATTATCTTGTAGGTCACCGTCACCGTCGCCGGTCATCTTCCCTAACGCTGTCGGTCATCATCCATCACCTGCAGGCTTTGCCTCCACTATTAATCAACACAGCCTAGCACCATGATGAAGCCCAATCCCTCAATTGAGTGAGGGAGGATCAACAACAGTGCAATCAAGGGGAAGACTTTTGTTGCTACGCACGTGAAGAAGAGGGCAGGACAGGTAGGACTTAGTCCTACCTCGTAAGCAAAGGAGCGAGTAGCGTGGTATAAAAAGAAAAAGTGATATGATCTGTTTGCCCAAGTCATGAGGGGTCAGGTCCTTCTCACATGCCTGTGCACTCCTCGCTCACCATCATGCCCAGTGAGCTTGGTCCCCTGCCTGGATCCGATTACCCGCCTGTATCCCTGATTAAACCTAGTTTTAATAAAGAAGAGGAGAAAATTGTGAGGAGGAAGGGGGAGGGTTTTTCCTCAGCTTGATCTACCTTGAGGTGCTTGCTAAAGTTCTCAACACTTAGTGTCCCCGAGGTCTTGCCTTGAGATGCTTGACGCCCTTGTGTGACTTTGAGGCTTTGATAGTTAAGTCATCTGTGAAGGATTGGTGACGACTGATTGAGATTACTGTGGTATTATTTGAATGTCTGATTTGAGTTATTGTGGAAATATTTAATTTGAATGCATGAGATGCATGCTTAATTAGAGAGTTAAGTGGTGATTTAAATCACCATTGTTTTAATTCTCTATTTCTTTTTATCTCATGACTCTTTGAGATACATTGATTTATATTTAAATATCAATCTGAGTAATTTATTCATTGCATATCTTTTTATTGTGCTCAATTTACTGTGCTCATTAATTCTGAATAGAGATTAGTGCGTGAATTCCATATTTGCTCCCTATGAACGACCTCAGACTCCAACTAGATTTCGAGTTTTATAAATTGAAGTGTTTTGTGTGATTTTGTTGACTATACTACGATGTATATATTTCTTTACACTTGAAAAAAGCACTCTTAAATATTTTGGCACTGTTGCTGAGGAGTAACGCGTAATTCACTACTAGTTTTATCTTTCTTGATTTATTTAAGCACTAACTTTCCCTATTTACTTTGCTTGTGATTTTTCGAGGTACATCACGAAGAGATCTTCCGTGCAATCAACCACTCCAGGGGTAGGTAAAATCTCTCTTCTTCCCTAATCAACCTCCTAATCACAAGAAAGAGAAAAAGAAAATAAATCAATTAGGATTCATCTGCCTTATTTTCTTAGTAATTATCATTTAAAGGCAAGTTTCCTAATTTACGAACTTGATTTGATATCTAATTGAAGATTGAGATGATTTGATTAGAGATTCCCCATCTTGATTTCCTGTACCTACCAAGGATTTACGCTTAAATTTTAACATCTTTGATTACTCACTTTCTTACTTGTGTCTAAGGTGTTTCATTTGAAATCAAATTGGACTTGAAATAGAGCTAATTAGGGTTTTTAATTTAGGGTATTGAAGTGTTAGTACACATTTGCTCGGATTAAAGGAAATTGACATTCCCGCAGTTATGTGCCACCCAAGCTCTTGGTTGAAAAGATCTATTCAAGGAAAACCCTAAAAATTAGGCTCTAAATTCACTTCAATCCTAAAACTTTGGACCTAATAACCTGAGAGTCAATTCAGGGTGATTTTGGGTCTTGACCCAAATTTCATCCTCCATCTTTAGGGTAGGTTAGGTGAAGTTGGTCTACTTTGTGGGTCAATCAACCTTCAAATTAGGTCACAAATTGAATCAACTTCTAATCAGGTGAAATCCAAGGCACAAATTAGGACTAAAATTGGTAGAAACGAGTGTCTACAATGTTGGTTAAATCTCCCGTTGATGGAAAAACACCAAGGTCTCATGGAGAAACGTGAAAAATTGTTGAATATAGTATATGAAGCCATCAATAAAAGATAACCATGTATCCCCTCAGAAACTGATGAGACATCTTGGAACAACATTGAGGATCAACATGATTTCCCAGTGCTTGGGCTGGAAAATCGAGGTTGTTGTGGACCCCCAATTCAAATGGAATTAGATTTAAACTTTGTAAAGATTAACATACCTGATCTTGATGTTGGTTGGGTGGATCCAATTGCAGGTGTCTCCGATCCTAAATCAGCCTTAGAGAGCCATGAATCTAGTCCATCATGCCTTGATTTCCCAAACACCTATAGTAACCTTGAATTAGAACCTCTTGAGGATGTAATTCCTGAACCTTATCCTGTTAAGGTAATCCTTGAGAGTAATTCTGACATCCAAATAGAACCAAGTCCAAATTCTAGTGACCCAATTCCTACCTTAACCTAGAATCTAGATCTGAACCTATTTGGGATAATCAAGAGGCCCAATGTGATGAGAATCATATTTTAGATCAGGATCATGATTCTGGGTCTGTATTTGATGATTACACCTCTCCAAACTCCTTAGAGACACAAATTGATTTTTTGGAAGTCATACTGATTTACAATATAGAAACAGAGGAGTTGGAAGAGTTGGGATTTGATTGAATCTACCCTAGGAGCTAAGAACTTGAGCCCATGCCTAATAAGGACACCTCTTTGAGCTTAGAATTTGAGATTAGGTTAGATCCAAGTCAGGTTGTTGATTTTATGCATCATGATTTTGAATCTGCTACGATCCGGTTCCCAGATCCTTACAGGACACAAGATCGGACCGACTCGACTGATCCCAAGGCCAAGTCGTCCAACGAGAAAGTAACTAAAAAGCAGTAAAATAAACCACATTCATCATGCTAGCAACTAACAGTAACAAAAGTACAGCAGTAAAGAAGTAAACTACTCCAGTACACACCACCCCAACAGTAGAAAATTAAAAGAGGTACAGGAATATAAAGTGCAGAACGAAAGAGTACAGAATATAAAGGTACAAGAAGCTACTCACTACTACAAATGAGTACAAAAGAACTACGACTATTGGGCTCTACTGGGCTCAGCACCCTCTGCAGTTGTGTGCTCAGGTTGCTCAACACCTGGACCTGAAAAAGGTTCAATATAAAATGTCAGCGAACGCTGAGTAGAGTGGCAACCAACTACTAAACAGTAAAGGTAGGTAGGTAGCTATTGTTTTTCAATTCTTTCGTTCTTTAACTAGTTATTCTTTCTTTCATCGTTTAATTATCAGGTCTCTTTCTTGATCTCGAATGTTCCTCGTTGGAACGATCTTGATTGCAGGCTTTTTCGAAGAGTAGAAGTAGCACGTGGTGCTCTCCTGGCCGGGAGAGTCCCCCGTGATGGTCCTACACCCAGTCAACCACCCCAAGGTCACTGACAGACGTAACGGTGACTACGGCAGGCGCGATAAATGCATGGGTAGCTACCCTACACTGGCACGCGGTCAGTCATTTCCATTAGTGGGTACGCCCAAAGTACAACATGGAACCAGTATAGGGCATAGCCCTCTTAGTAACAGGGGTCTAGCCCCTAAGAACCAAACAAGGGTCTCGCCCCTCCACAGTCCGCGCACCCTCGCCTGACTACCCTGGTTTTCCCAGTGGGCCTAACAAGTTGGTGTAAGGTGGCTAGCTGAACCCCGAGCCCCATGGGGTGGCTAGCTCTCTCCTTACACTAGTAGCTCTCCCCGGCACTGTGTACGTGAGGGCCAAAAAGTCGGTACAAAGTGGCCAATCCTAACCCCGGGTCCCAACCCAAGGGTGGCTAGCTCCGCTCTGCACTAAATAGGGGGACAGTCGCTCTCCTTGGTACTCCGTACTCAAGGGCCAACTCACTTCCCCACTCACATTCCCAGTTCCATTTCACTTATTTTCAAGAGCTCTACTCCTAATTCCCCGTAGGGTTCATGCTCATATTCCTTAGGCCAAGCCATACCAGGTTTCATCATTTCTATTTCCATTCTCAGGTTATACACATGAAATTGTACTTTATTTCATATTTAGTTTATTCACAGATAGCTCGTATTTTCAACATTCACCTTTCCATTTCCAAATTATATACATGCAGCTCATATTACGTCATTTCACGGGTATGACAGAAAGGTTACATTCAACAGTTAACTAACACAACTTCTATATATTTCGCAGGCAACTGTTATTCATTTACAAGCAATAGTTATCATTCTATTTACTCATTCAAGACTGCAATTCATTCATTCAATACAGACAATCCAGTATTTCTAGTCCTAGGATTCATGCCATATCCTAGGTTATAATCATTCATTCCACACATGCAATTAAGTTGAAATTAAATTAAAGGGAAGCTACTCTACCAGTAAACCCAGGAGTAGTAGGGGCTTGATCGGCAGGTCCACGTGCCTTAGCAAACCTCAAACCTGCAACGGAACAAGGTCCTACCACAAGGATCAATCACAAGAGAATACTCAGAACCGTATAGAAAGTATTCCAACAAGTAGAGGAATTCATACGGGAAATAATGGTATCTTAATTGCGGAAATCGAACCTCAAACGGGTTAAGAACAGTAATTTTGACTCAAATCAGACGTCTGGAACACCTTCCAGACGTCTTAAAAGAGTCCAGAGCCATACCTCAAGTCCTGCGCCACTCCTCAAACGTCCAGGAACTCCGCTGAACCGTCTGGACCCAGTTCCAGATGTCTGACCACCTCTCCGGACGTTTGGAAACGCTTCCCGTCGTATGGTGCCTCGCCTAGATGTCTGAACTGCGTGGGAGGGCGTGTCCTACGCCTTCCTGAAGCGAATCCTGCACGTGTCAACGAAAATCTTCTTAATAAGGCACGAAACAACACCTTGGTGGAATGGCCTGCATGGTCATATCCGCAAAGAAGATGTACGCCGCGAAGCTTACCTCTCAATCGTTTGGAACCTCCTATAGACGTCAGCTATGTCGTCTGGATATCGATCTAGACGTCTGATTCTGGGAAAATCCTAGAACCAAAACTCGCCTTCGCCTCTTTGCGCTGTGCATGGCCGCGCCACACCCGCTCGCCTGCTGCTCCGGTTGTAGTAGTGTCGAGGAGGACCTCCCCGATGCACTCCTCCGCCTTGCTCACACGTCGACCAGCCGTGAGCACCTCGGCGATCTCCCACACGAGCTCGCGTGCTTGCTCTCCTCTCTTCCCCTCACTGCTCCTCCTCTCCTCCTACGCCGCTCACGCTCGCTGCTCCCTGCTCTCGCTGGAGGAAGTAGTAGGGTGGCTGGAAGTGGGGGTGGTGTGAGGGAGAGGAGGGGGTTATATAAGGTGTGGGGTTAGGGTTTGCGTCAGGCGAGAGGAGAGAGATGGAGAAGAAAACGAGGGTTGCGTACTGTCTGTGCGTAGCACGCGCATAGATAAGAGGACGTACACGAAAATTTTGATTTTCAAACATCTTGGAATGAGTCCAGACATCTTGCAAGTCGTCTGACCCTCAGTCCAGACGTCTTACTAGACATTTGACCTAAAGTACGGACATTTTAAAAAGGCTTAAAGACACGGATCTTAACAACAGAACAAACTCAAAGGAAGTTTCGTCCTCGAAACTTGAGCTAGCTAGGGTGCAGAAAAAGAATAACATACGCATAACAAACTCAAAGAGGACCGAAGCCGATCCGAAAAGATGTACCGTCAAAGAGCTCCGAGTACCACTCTCGCATTGCCGCCTCAGGCTCCCAGGTAGCCTCCTCGTAACTCTGGCTCCTCCACAAGACCTTCACCAGGGGTACCTGCTTCCATCTCAAATAGATCGACTTGATGAGCAGGGAAGGTTGCCGGAACTTAATGAGCAAATCGACTGGAGGAGAGAAGAATTTGAGGGGGTTTTTGATCGATTTCAAGCTTAGAGGAGTCGGTTGGATCTGGAGCTTCTTAAATAGATCTCTAGAGGGGGATTTGTGCTTGGAAGCCAAGCTTCTAAGAAAGGTATGGACGCTGGAGAAGGAAACTCAAAAGCGACCCAAATCTCTCATGTGTTCGCATGAGCGATTGGGTAACAATTAGGGCATCAAACTGTGTTCACATTGGAGGGATTTTCTTAAAGAATGTCCCTTCTAATTTTGAAGGGGATTCTCTGAGAAATCAGGGAGAAACCACCTTCCAAGGCTCGCCGGAGTAGGATTCCTCCGCTATAATGGCTGAGGGACCTAATTGCGAGAATGATGAAGAACCTAGGGGACCTTTTGTAAGGGTTTTTGAAAGATAAGGGTACAAATATAATCAGGTGGACCTATTTGCAAAGTGGGTCAAGATGAGTTCCCCTTAAGTCTAAATTTTGGTATAAACCTAATTTGGACCTAAGGAATCCAATGGTGAAGTTGGATTTTGGGTTTGACCAAGTTTAACTGAGAAATTTATGCAAAAACCTAATTTAGGGCAAATATCTGTCTGAGACCCCTTCTAGGTCATGATGGGTTCCAATGGCCAAATTAAAGGTTCTAAACCCTAGAGAATATTTTTCTATGATTTTTAGAGGGTTTAGGTGAATTTTTTATCCTGAGCAGAATCTTGTTTAATCAAGTGGGTCTGTTTTAGGATTTTAAGAAGTCATTTAGTTCACATGACACACACAAACCCTTTTCTGCCAAATCCAACCCACTTTTTATCTTGTTAAGACCCTTTCACCTTTGTTTAGCCCTTGAGGAAACCCGTTGTTGTACTGTAATGGTAAAATTGTAATTTTATCCCTTGTTCCTTATTTTTCTCTCAGAAAGGTTATTCAGTGAATTAGGACCTCCAGTTGGTTATGTAGGAGCTTTTATTCTCTTCATTGGGTTAAAAATGAGCTAGTTAGGGCTCATGATGGTGTTCCCATCATACCCCTATGCCTAGCTTTTGCTAATCCCTTAGCAAAATTTTAAGATTTTAACTTTGATTCTAGACCATGTAATCTTTTTGATGTTCAAAGACTATGATGTATGCTTTCTTTTGTAGATTAGGTTAGAATGCTGATAATTAGCCTAGAGGTACTCAAGTACCAACCAGGATTTGGACCTGACCAGCTCTAGCCTTAGTCCACCGCGAAGGTTTGTAGGGCCCACATGAACTATCCTAAGGTTTGTTGAACTCCATAGTTAAAGCACTCGTGCTTGTAGCATATTTTAGCCTTGGTTCAGTTTGCAGTGCGTTTTTGTAAGAGAGAGAGATAGAGGAATTTTCTTTGTTTGGAGAGTTTCCTCTCTCTTTTCTTTTTATTTCTAGCTTCGGATTGGCTTCTCAACACAGTCTGTATTGGATTCCTAGTCCCCATCATCAATCCTCGAAGGGTCCCTAGCAATTGATGCTTCGGGATAGCACTGCCTATGGCAACCCCTAGATCCCTGGCTTTCAAGATAATCCCGCCTATAGCATTCTGTAGCTAAATCCAGGCCCTGGCAATCGACTTTTCGTGATAATGCTGCCCATGGCATCTGAACCAGTATAGGGTGCTTACATGCCCCCGGTAGGATATGTAGATATCCTAGGAGACAAGCAACGAGGAGATGATATGTTATTGCGCATTTTCGAGGGGAATTTCCCGCCTCTCCGTGCTGAGAACTCGTCCAAATCAACTTGTGTTGATCGGTTGCTCCTAATCTAGGTGACTTTTTTAGAACAATTTAAATGCATTTGCGTGATTTTGATACTTATGCTCATTGAACCAGACTGTGTGTGGATTGGGGTGCTTAGGTTGCCAAGTCCTACAAACCAAAGGTCAGTTAACGAGGCCGAATACTCCTTAAGCCTTAGACCTAATGCTTTAGCTTCGCATTTTCCTCAACCTCTTGAGGTCTATCCAGATCTTAGTGGATACTTGAATCTTTAAGCCTAGGAGTCTAGCCCAAGAGGCCTAAGATCAGCGTTTGTACTAATCTCTTCTATGTTTCACTAGCACTTCTCCTTTTTCTTTTTCTTGATATGGTCTAGAACTCAATTAATCTCTTAATTTCTTACTAATGACTTTCTCTTTTCTTTTTCTTTTCAATTTGTGCTCCTTTTTTGATATTTTTCACTTTTCCCCTTTTTCTCCTCGAGATTTGTATGGCCTTAAAATTTTCTCTCCCCTCAGAATTTTTTCATTTTTTTGGTATTTTTGGGATATGTGATTTTTTTGATGAAACATTTTCTTGTGAGATGATTTTCATGGTGTTTTGCACTTTCATACCCCCCCATGCCTACGTTTGCAATGTCCCCATTGTACATTAGGTGGGTCCGAGTTCAGCTTAGATCATTCATTAGAATAGGTTTTGGGTGGGCGAACGGGTCGAGGTGACTATTGCGGATGATTTCAAGCTCAGGTACGGGTACCTGAGATGGGGTCGGCTATTCTAATGGATGAACCCTAAAGTGAATTCAACATAGGAATGTCAAAAAAGGTTTTGGGGTTTTTCAAAAATGATGGGTTGCCTCCTGTTAAGTGCTGAGTTTTACGCCATCGGCTGGGTGCAATGAGCTCAGGGAGAATGGAGGGTAAAGGATGTCTCAGCCAAATTTGTATCAGTAAAGTCAATGAACGGTTTGAGTCTCTGACCATTCACGACGAAAGGTTCTGAATCGTGGCTGAGTGGATTGATCTCGATGGCTCCATTTCCAAGATTCGTCGGATAAGGTAAGGTCCGATCCATTTTGATCTTAGTTTTCTTGGGAATAGCTTGAGTTTGGCATCAAAGAGTAGGACTTTTTGATCAGGGTGAAAGATCTTTCTAGATATGTGCTTGCCATGAAAGGCCTTAACCCACTCTTTGTAAATTCGTAAGTTCTCATACGCATTATGGTGTAATTCATTGATCTCGCTCATTTGAAGCTTTTTGTGGGTTCTTGCCTTAGAAAGATCTAGGTTGCAGGTTCGTACTGCCTAATAGGCTTTGTGGTCCAATTTGAAGGGGAGGTGACATGCCTTCCCATACACCAATCTGAAGGGAGACATACCTAATTGGATTTTGTGGGTGGTCCTATAAGCCCACAAAGCTTCCGGAAGTCGGGATGACCAGTCTTTCTTGTCAGGTCGAATAGTAACCTGGAGGATTTGCTTGATCTCCCAATTTGATAGCTCAGCTAGACCATTAGTTTGGGGGTGATAAGGAGTAGAGATTTGATGTGACACTCCGTATTTGGTCATCGGTGACCTGAACTGAGCATTAGTGAAATGGGTCCCTCCATCAGAGCTTATTGCACATGGAATCCCGAACTGTGAAAAGATGTTTTGATGAATGAATTTGATAACCACCTTATGATTATTGGTTCGGGTTGGAATGGCTTCGATCCATTTGGACACGTAGTCAACAGCGAGTTGAATGTACTCGAAGTCGTTCGAAATAGGAAAGGATCCCATAAAATCAATCCCCTAGACGTCGAAGGTTTCGCATATGAGAATCGGTTGTAAGGGCATCATATCACGATGGCTCATGTTGCCTAAGGGCAGGCAACAGTGCATGCCCTACAGTGATTGTATGCGTCTTTGAAAATCGTGGGCCAATAGAAGCTGCACTGGAGGACTTTCGCTACGGTTTTATGACCTGAGAAGTATCCACGGCACTCTTGGTCATGGTAGAAGGACAATATGTCCTGAATTTTCGCTCCCGTGACACATCGTCGAATGATTTGATCAGCATCGATGCGGAAAAGATATGGGTCTTCCCAGAAGTAATACTTGGCATCAGAAAGCAACTTGTCCTTCTTGGCCTTCGGCCAATCGGACGGGATCTGATATGACGCCAAGTAGTTTGCTATATCAGCAAACCATGGAAGCCCTGTACTGATAGTCAGGAGGTGCTCATCAGGAAAATATTCCGTAATAGGTTCGAAGGGGTCGATAATATCAGAAGGAAGGCAGGATAAGTGACCAGCTACCACATTCTATTTTCCCACCTTGTCGCGAATCTCGAGGTCAAACTCTTGCAATAGCAAGATCCATCGGATTAATCAAGGTTTCACGTCCTACTTTGCAAGGAGATACCTCACAGTTGTGTGATCAGAGTAGATGATAACACAGGAACCCAGAAGATATGATCTGAATTTTTCCAGGGCAAATACTACGGCTAGTAGTTCTTTCTCAGTAACTGTGTGTTACGTTGAGACTCGTCAAGTGTCTTGCTAGCGTAGTAGATGACCACGGGTTTCCCGTCAATTTTCTGCCCAAGTACTGCTCCTACAGTGAAATTAGATGCATCGCACATGATCTCAAAGGGTTGAGACCAATCAGGGGACTGTAGGATCAGAGCTTGGGTAACTCGATCATGTAGGATTTCAAATGCTTGAGTGCATTTCTTGGAGATTTCGAAAGGAACATCCTTAGATAGTAGAGTGGTCAGAGGGTGCACGATCTTTGAGAAATCATGAATGAATCGACGGTAAAAATCGACGTGCCCCAGAAAAGATCGGATGTCCTTGATCGAGCTTGGCATAGGGAGTTTGGAAATCAGATTCACCTTGGCTCAATCGACCTGGATGCCTTTTTCTGATATAAGATGTCCCAAGATAATTCCTTCAGGCACCATGAAGTGGCTCTTTCCCAGGAAAGAACTAGATTCACATCAATGTACTGCCTAAGGATCTGGACCAAGTGTAGGAGGCAATCGTCAAATGATTCTCTAAATACTAAAAAGTCATCCATGAAGACTTACCGATAATCACCTACCATATCTGAGAATATGGCGAGCATGCACTGCTGAAAAGCAGCAGGTGCATTGTAAAGACTGAACGGCATCCTTCGAAACGCGTACGTCCTGAAGGGGCAGGTGAAAGTGGTCTTTCTTGGTCCTCAGGATGGATTACCACTTGGTTATAATCGGAGTACTCGTCCAAAAAGCAGAAGAACCTATTTCCCGCTAGTTTCTTGAGGATCTGATCAATAAACGGTAGTGGGAAATGATCCTTCTTTGTGGAGGTATTGAGTCTTCTATAGTCAATGCAAACTCTCCATGAATTCACCACACGGGTTGGTATGATTTCTCCGATTTCAGTCGTGATCACGGTGAGTCCTGCCTTCTTAGGTACAACCTGGATTCGACTCACCCACTGACTGCCGGAGATCAAGTAGATGATCCCCGCATCTAACCACTTGATGATCTCCTTTTTCACGACCTCCTATAGATTAGGATTCAGACGTCTCTACATTTCACGGGAAGGTCGTGTGCCCTCTTCAGTATAGATACGGTGTGTGCAGGAAGAGGGACTGGTACCAGTCAAATCATCGATAGTCCATCCAATGGCTCTACGATGTTGCTGGAGAATAGAAATCAGACAGGATTCTTGATTAGATGTGAGTCTAGAGTTGATAATCATAGGAAACATCTGATTGGAACCCAAAAAGACGTACTTAAAATGCTTGGGAAGAGGCTTGAGTTCCAGGACAGGGTTATCAGCAGCAACGGGTGGTTCAGAGTGTGTGTCAGGAACAAGGGAAGGAGTTATGGTTGTGTTTAGGTTAAGTTCGGACTCCTTTGGTTGCGGGTTTTGATCCTCTTGTGGTTGATTTGAAATAGTCAGGTTTTCCTCAATATACGGATCATCACCACAGCCTTGATGTCACATATCTGTTCTATAACTCCACAATTAATCCCTTGTTGGGCCTTAAAGATGTCGATCTTTAATGTTTGGTTCCCGAATTTCAGTTCAATTTGGCCCTCATAATTTATGTTGGCCCTAGTAGTGGCCAGAAAGGGTCTCCCTAGTATAATTGGTGTATCTCTCGGGTTTTCTGGAGCATCCATATCCAAGACTACGAAGTCTACCGGGAAATAGAAATCCCGAACCCTAACAATGACATCCTCAAGAACTCCTTTAGGTGACTTAATAGATCGGTCAACCAACTGTAATGTCACCTCTGTCGGTTTGAGCTCAGATTCCTCAAGATGGTCAAGTGGGGATGTATGTATTAGGTTTATGGAGGATCCTAGATCCAATAAAGCTCTATCAAATTGGGTATCACCAATTGTACAAGAAATTAGGGGAGAACCTGGGTATTTTGCCTTAGGTGGGTGTTTGCTTAAAATTACAGAGCTGGCTTGCTTTGACAATATGATTGGGCTCCCACTTTTGGTTCGCGGCTTACGCTTAGGTGTATACACGTCTTTCAGAAATCGTGCATAAGTCGGTATGTGGTGGATCGCATCCATCAAGGGGATGTTTATCTGGACCTATTCAAAGAGCTTGGCCAGATCCTCCTCAGGTGCCACGGGTTTGGTTGTCCTCTTTCCCTTGGTCAAGGCCTCAGGAAATGGAACCTTGGATGGTTCCTCTAGAATAGGTCTAGGATCTTGATTAGGGATAGGGGTATCCTGGATAACTATCCTAGGGCTTGGTGTAACACTACCAGGCTGAAAGTGACTTGGGTAAGGTGGGTCATGTGTTGCTTTGCCACTACGGGTTGTTACTGAATTTAGTCTTGCCTGGTTCTGGTTTGGTGTTGGTAAAATAGGTGACTGCTGCTGAAATCCCAAGTATGATGTTGAAGCTTCCATCTCGTCAGGTGATGGAACAGAAGGGGCCTGATAGATCATGTGAGCTTGGCCTGGATTTGGGTTCATAATGCACCTCTGGTTCGACACGTTATTTGGATTCGGGAGAGGTTGCGAAGGAAGTGTGCCCAGTTGGTGGGAATTCGCCATCTGGGTGAGTTGATTGAGAACCTTTGTGATCTCGTCTTTGTACTGTTTCTGCATAGCCGCATCGTCTTCTGAATGTCAGCCAGAGTCTGAAGGATGAGAGTCATCTGATCTGTCTGAGTTGGCCCAGATTGATAGGTGGGGTTGAGCCGAGGTTGAGGCGACTGATATGGATGAGGAGCTTGTGGACGGGGTTGATATGGTGGTCTTTGATTCTGATTATTTCCCGCCCACAAGAAATTGGGATGATTCCGTCATCCAGGGTTATAGGTGTTAGAGAATGGGTCATTTTGGATGGCGTTGAGGTCCTCGTAGGTCTGAGGAACCTCGGAGAAATCAGAATACGAGGGTTTAGAGTTCCCCCGACTAGAGTAAGCAAGATCGGAGTTTCCTCTGGTCCTAGAGTCAACGGGGGTGGATACAGGTCCATCCCCTGAGAAGATCGGTGATAGATGTTATGCATAGCTTCCCTTCCAGAGGGCGGTTGTGCGAACGGGTTTTGCGTAGAGGTGGCTCACTGTAGATGTTGAGTTAGCTCGTCCACCTTCTTCTCAATGATAGAGACCTTGTCCAAACAACTGGCCATCAATTCCAAGTCGACGGATGTGGACAGGCTCTGCGTCTCATGTGCTCCCCTTAGATTCATCGATGCGCGGGCATTCGTCCTGTCGAATAAGCCCATGGAGTCATTATTGATGGAGTTCTTGCACATATTCTCGAGAATCTCCCATACAGTGTCTTCATGTTGACCCATGATATTTCCTCCACAAGTTGCATTGACGAATAAATGGATATCTTCACGGAGTCCCTGGTAAAAAGACTAAACTTGTTCCCATTTAGGAACTCCGTGATCGGAGCACTTTCTCATGAGATCCAGGAAACGGTCCTATGCTTCATTAAGTGGTTCTCTAGGCTGTTGTGTGAAGTGCGTGATCTAGTGTCGTAAGACATTCTTACGACCAACTGGGAAGAACTTTTTCAGAAACTCGGATTGTAGTTCAACCCATGTGTTGATTGGACACGTTTGAGTCTGATACCAGTGAGCAACTTTGTCCATGAGAGAGGAGAACATTTTCATGAGAAGAATATCCCAATTTTGGACATCTGATCTGAAGGTCTGGATCAGATGCTTGAGTTGTTTGATGTGCTGGAAAGGATCCTCGGAATTAAGTCCATGAAACTTTGGAATAGCATGAATCATGTTGGGCTTGAGTTTAGAATTAGGACCTCCAGCTGGGATTTGGACTCGAGGTTCGATCGCCATTGTAGTGGGATTATAGTGAACTCGCATCATAGGACGCTGCGGTGGGTTCAAAAAGGCTTGAAATAAATCATCGAGGCCCTGAAGTTGGTTCTCAAGGCTATTCTCTTCTTCTGCGGGTTGTGCCATGATGATGGAAGGAGAATTGGGTTCAAATGAATCAGAGGAGATGTCTATGTGATGGGGTTGTTGCACAAATACGAAAGTCGAGGCTTGGCCTCGATGGGAGTGAATAACTAGAGGAGGCCTCAAGGATGGTCTTAAGGGCCTCCTACCGAACATGCACCGATGGTCTAGATGAGAGTAGAATGTGATGGACCCAATCAAGACACCCAAAAAATTTGGATGACTATAGAGGTTTGGGGCGGATGATACCCCTTAGTTAGAAAGCCGTCCACCTGAGAAATACCTAGGCACGTAGAGAGGGAGAGTCCCGCAAAGACCCCTACATGGTAGAGCTCCCCCACGAGTTACAGGGTTTCCCCCACCCGATCTCTCTTGTCACTGATGTTCTAGGTAGACCAGAATGGGGACTTGACCTCTTAAGTCTACCAGTTTTAATTAAGAGCAAGGGTGCTTAAGATTTCACTTGAACTTTAGATGTATCGAGTGAAAAAAGGTGACCTAATTTCAAGGTTGGTTGACCTAACAAGGTGGGTCAACTTCACCTATTTGTCCTTTGAGAAGGTTTAGGTCCCTTCTTTTAGGATTCAAGTGAGATTTAAGAGCCTAAATTTTAGGGTTTTCTTGAATAAATCACTTTAACCAAGGCTTAGGCACATATCTTTTTGGAGAGTTGATTCTTGCTTATGAAAGTGTCTCTAAAATCCTAAATTGATATCCTTAATTTGGCTCTAATCTTGGCCTAATTTAATTTACCAATTGTGGTATCTAGGGCTCAAACAAGAAAGTGGTAGCCCTAGTTACCCTAAATGGGTGCACAAATCAGTTTTGTTGTTGAAATCAAATCAGACAATTTGATGAATTTAGCTAAGAATGTAAAGCAAGTGCCCTAATTGATTTTATCTTTTTTTTTCCCTTTCAGAATGAGGGGCTTAAGAGAAAGTACTCAGAAATTACCTGCCCCTGGCGTGTTTGATGTGCGACTGTCTTTCTTTGAAATCTTCTCCCCTGAAATAACCACAACAAAAAGAGATATAGCAAGTTAGTACCAATCAGAATTTGTAATCAAGATTTCTAAATCGCCCATTGCTCCCCAGCAATGGTGCCAAAATGTTTATGGTCGCTAAGTCGGTATTTTAAGAATATTGCGTGATAATATAGCCGAAAAAGTGTTCAAAATAATACAATTTTATTACTCGAATTTGAAGTTCGAGATCAAACACAGGGAGTAAATTGGTGTTTAGAAATTAAGATCACAATTCAAAATTTAAAAGAATATGCAATAATATCAATATCACAATGCAAAAATATAGGAGTAATTGCAATGTAGATCACAAAATACTCAAGAACTCAATGTATATGAGTATGAATTAAAAATTGGACATCTGATTTGTAAATCAGATGTCTTAAACTGTGCTCTTTCTGATTTCTTCTTATTTTGCCTTAGCGAGCTTTCTTTTCTTTCTGTCCTTCTTTCCTTAGCTTTCTCTGTCTTCTCCTCCCTTCTTCTTCTTCTTTGGCTTTTCTTCTCTTTCTTTGACTTCTACCTTCTCTTCTTTCTTTCTTTGCCGACTGCCTCTTCTCTTTCTTTCTTTGTTTCTTTGTCTTCTCTTTCCTGACTTCTGCCTTCTTAGCTTCTCCTTCTTCTTCCTTCAGCCTCTTCCTTCTCTGCTGCGGCCCTTAGCCTTCTTCTTCTTCCTTAGCTTCTCCTCCTCCTTCTTCAGCTTCGCTTCTCCTCCTCTTCTTCCTACAGCAAAACCTACCCCCTACCCACGCGCACTCTCCTCTCTTTCTCTCTTAGGTTCCGATCTCCCAAAGCCACACGTATTCAGGTAATCGGGTCGGGTACGTACTTGGGACCAGGTCCACCGGCGTGCAGTGGTGGGCGAGGAGTGCAGTCGGGTGGGGTCAGGCCAAGTCTGTGGGGCATGAGCGCAGACGAGGCTGGGTTGGTTGGGTGAGAGGGATCTCACCTCGTGATTCGGAGGCGAATAGCTATTGGCAGGAATTCAACTTATGCAGCTTCACTCGCTTTGCAGCCACCGATGTGGGACTAAACGCACGCCCTTCTTTGTGTGCGTCCGCAGCAGAGGTGATCCCCAATTGCAGTAGTTGCTACAGCCTTTGACTCCAATTGATAGCCTGGGGTTGTGCGCGAGGATGTTTCGCGCAACTTGGGACAAAGACCTGGAGCTGCCAAGGCTTCGAGCTTGCTTCAAACTCTGTGCCAATGGCAGAGGACGCTTGTACTTAAAATCACCAAGACGGTATTGTGGTTAGGTGACGAGGGAGAGTAGGGAAGGTCGCCGGAGCTTGATGAGCGAATCGGCCGGAGGAGAGAAGAATTTGAGGGGGTTTCCGGTCGATTTCAAGCTTAGAGGAGTCGGTTGGATTTGGAGCTTCTTATATAGATCTCTAGAGGGGGATTTGTGCTTGGAAGCCAAGCTTCCAAGCAAGGTATGGTCGCTAGAGAAGGAAACTCAAAAGTGACCTAAATCTCTCTTGCGTTCACATGAGAGATTGGGTAACAATTAGGGCATCAAACTGGGTTCACATTGGAGGGATTTTCTTAGAGAATCTCCCTTGTAATTTTGAAGGGGATTCTTTGAGAAATTAGGGGGAAACCACCTTCCAAAGCTTGTCGGAGTAGAATTCCTCCGCTACAATGGTAGAGGGACCTAATTTCAAGAACGTTGAAGAACCTAGGAGCCTTTTGTAAGGGTTTTTGAAAGATACGGGTACAAATGTAATCAAGTTGGACCTATTTGCAAAGTGGGTCAAGATGAGTTCCCCTTAGATCCAAATTTTGGTAAAAATCTAATTTTGATCTAAGGAATCCAATGGTGAAGTTGGATTTTGGGTTTGACCAACGTTTGATTGGGAAATTTATGCAAAAACCTAATTTAGGGCAAATATCTGTCTGAGACCCCATTCTAGGTCAAGATGGGTTCCAATGGCCAAATTAAAGGTTCTAAACCCTAGAGAATATTTTTATATGATTTTTAGAGGATTTATGTGAATTTTATCCTGACCAGAACCTTGTTTAATCAAGTGGGTCTATTTTAGGATTTTAAGAAGTCATTTAATTCACATCACACACACAAACCCTTTTCTGTCAAATCCAACCCACTTTTTATCTTGTTAAGACCCTTTGACCTTTGTTTAGCCCTTGAGAGAATCCATTGTTGTACTGCAATGGTAAAATTATAGTTTTACCTCTTGTTTCTTATTGTTCTCTCAGAAAGGTTATTCAGTGAATTAGGACCTCCAGTTGGTTATATAGGAGCTTTTATTCTCTTCATTGGGTAAAAAATGAGCTAGTTAGGGCTCATGATGGTGTTCCCATCACTACCCTAAATTGCTTGTGCCTATTAGGGACTACGCTTAATTTCTAATCACTTTTAGGCTAACACACTTCTTACATGAAGCCCAAGGTGAACACGTCAAGATCAATTGGACTTGGAAATAGAGCCAATTAGGGTTTCAATTTTTAGGGTTTGGAGTGCTAGTACACATTTTTTCCTGAATTAAAGGGAAGATACCCTTCCGCATTTGTGTGCTACCCAAGCCCTTGGTTGAAAAGATCTAATCACAAAAACTCTAAATTCAGGCTCTAAATTTACTTGAACCCTAAAATCCTTGGACCTAATAACCTGTGAGTCAAGTCAGAATGATTTCTAGGTCTTTACCTAGATCTCATTCTGCCATCTTTAGGGTAGGTCAGGTAAAGTTGGTCTGCATTGTAGGCCAACCAACCTCTAAATTAGGTCACAAGTTGAAATTAACTTCTAAATCAGGTGAAAAATCAAGGCACAAATTAGGACCTAAAATTGGTAGACTTAAGAACTTAAGTTCATACATTTCGGTCTACCTGGACCCTCAGTGACAAGGAAGGTCGGGTGGGGGAAACCCTGTAACCCATGTGGACACTCTACCGTGTAGGGGTCTTTGCGGGGCTCTCCCTTCTTGGTTGCCCAGGTACTTCTCGGGTGTATGGATTTATGATTCAGAGGTATCATTCGCCTCAAAATTGCCTTAGTCATCCAAAAATTTTTAGGTGCCTTGATTAGGTCAAATCTCACATCCAGTCCCTCATCCCTTCTATTAAAGCACACACACAGATTTTCTTGGGAATCTCTTTCAGATCTAATCAATTTTGATTTTACATCTTGATTCCACCATCTGATTCAAAAATGAAGCTTGTCTATTTAGGAAAACCATTGAATAAACTTGAATCTCAAATATCCATGAAAGACAGAATGGTTGAGGATGCCCTTAAATTTTATGAGATTGATGACAAAACCTCAAAACAAATTGAAGACATTCAGGTTAATGTGTCGATAACAACAACCTTTATCATAAACTGTGCCCAAGTAATTATAACACAAATAACAAATGGATCTACCCAGGATATTCTCATGATAGGATACATTGAGTTAGAGTAATTACATAACTTTGAATATCTCCAATGCATGTCAAATCTTGTACTTTGGGAAAGACACCAAGATGATCTTGAAAAATAGGAAGAGATGATAAAATTATTAAAATAGATTATCGATCTAAAATACCCGTACATTCCACAAACATTTAGCGAAACATCCTGGAACAATGCTGAGGATCTCTCTGATTTTCCAAATCCTAGGTTCGAGAATCAAGGTTGTTGTGGGTCTCCAACCCAAATGGAATATGACCAACCTAATATACAAATTGATATGCCTAACATTGAGATGGGTTGGGAGGATCCAGTTGTAGGAGAACACGATTTTGAGCCAGCCATAGAGACACAAAACCCTGGTTCACCAAACTTAAATTTCCTAGACTCCTGTAATAATGAGATGGAATCACAAACTTCGAGTGTGTAAATTCCGTCCTTTATTTTGATAAGGTGACTCTTAAGAGCAATTCTGACATCCTTGTAGAGCTCAACCTAGATTCTAGTGATTCAACCTACGCCCTTAGCCTAGAACCTGGATCTGAGCCTTCTTAGGAGGATTACAAGGCCCCGTATGATGGAAATCAGATTTTGAATCTGGATTATGATTCTGGGCCCTTATTTGATGAATGCACCTCTCCAACATCCTCAGAAACACAAATTAATTTTTCAGAAGTCATGCCGATCTATGATACAGAAACTGAGTTGGAAGAGTTGGTATTTGATTGGGTTTTCCCTACAAGCCAAGAACTCGAGTCCATGCCTAATAGGGACACCTTTTTGAGCTTAGAATCTGAGAATAGGGTAGATCCAAGTCAGGTTGCTGATCCTACATCTTTTGATTTATTCTGTGGTGGAACCTCTGATCCTGAATCAGATTCAGGATATGATTCTCGCAAGTTCTTCGACGATTTCGAATCTTACTCTGATTTCGGACAACTATTGTTTCCTGACAACTATAAGCCAATTTATGACCTCGGCAACTACAACTAGTCTTTTGATTTTGACACTGATGCAAATGATTTGAAAGAAAATACCTTTTCCACAGCATATATAGAGCCTTCCCGAACCCATTTTCAACCCAAACCCGCAATCGAACTCAATTTTTACTCTGACTCCCCTCTCGATGATCCAGTAGCATATGATTCTCCTCCGCATTCCAATCAGGTTTTGGACATTGATCAGACTACAAATCAAGCCCCATCCTTCTCTGATCACTTTCGTAGAGTTCCTACATCCTCCACTAATTCATTTTCATTTGAGGATCCCTACTCTGACCAGGCTGATTTGACTCAGCCAGACCCTAGCTATACACTTCCATATCCTTTTGAGCTCCATAGTATCTGGTGGGTTCCGCATCTCTTGATCCACATTCATCAACCCACCAAATTGATTGGGTTTAGGCTGCATCATCAGCCTGTTGATCTGAACAAGCACCTAGTTGGACCAACCAGGCTATTGATCAAGGTGTTGGTTCTACAAAATTCATCTGATTTAACCACTCCGTCTCCATATCCTATTCTGCTTAGCTGAAGGCATTGAATTCAGCACTTAACAGGAGGCAACCGGTCATTCCAAAAACCCGAGATCCTTCTGATTATCCCTTTGTACTTCACATCTATTACACTCTGAGTTTAATTTTAGAACAGTCAATCCCACCTTTGGTACTTGTATCAGAACTTGAAATCATCCGCAACAGTCATTCCCGACTCGTTCTCCCACCCGATAATCTTGTTCTAAACTCTTGAACCCTAACTGTTTCACACCCACCGTTTACAATGAGGACATTGCAAAACTTAGGCATGGGGGGGTGGTAAAGTGCAAACATACAAAACTTCACAAGTTCGGAAGGGTTCTCACAAAAAATTACATATTCCAAAAAATCAAAAAAATAGAAAATTGAAAAAAGAACAAAAAGAAAATGGAGAAGGAAGGAAAAATTTGAAAGATTAATTGCATACCATTCTTGAGGAGGAAAAAGGGAGGTGATAAAAATGTCAAAAAGGATCACAATTTGAAAAGAAAAGAAAAAAGCGATAGTCATTAGTAAAAGATTAAGGAATTGACTTAGTTCTAGACCAAATAAAAAAGAAAGAAAATGAAAGACAAAAAGTGCTAAGAGACAAAAAGAGATTAGTATGAATGCTGATCTTAGGCCTCTTGGGCTGTGATTTTAGGTTTAAAAATTCAAGTATCCGTTAAGATCTAGAGAGTCCTTAAGAGGTTGGGGAAAATGGGAAGCTTAAGTATTAGGTCTAAGGCTTAGGGATTATTCGGCCTTGTTAACTGACCTCTGGTTTGTAGGACTCGATAGCCTAAGCACCCTAATCTCGAAAGCCAGGGTTCTGGGGGTTGCCATGGGTGGTGCTATCTTGAAGCATCGATTGCCAGGGACCCTGCGAGGATTGATGGTGGGAACTAGGAATTTGATATAGATCGTGTTGTAAAGCCAATCCGAAGCTAGAAATAAAAAGAAAAGAGAGGGAAAACTTTCCAAAAATAAAGAAAAAAATTCCTCTGTCTCTCTTACAAAAATGCATTGCAAACTAAACCTAGGCTACAACATGTTATAAGCACGAGTGCTTTAACCGCAGAGTTCAACGAACCTTAGGTTAGTTCCTGTGGGCCTTAAAAACCTTCACGATGGACTGAGGCTAGAGCTGGTCAGGTCCAAAACTTGGTTGGTACTTGAGTACCTCTAGGCCTACTATCAGCATTCTGACCTAATCTATAAAAGAAAGCACACATCAGAGTTCTGAGCATAAAAAGGCATGTGGTTTAGAATTTGAGTTAAATTCCTTAAGATTTTGCTAAGGGACTAGTAAAAGCTAGGCATGGGGGTTTGATGGGAACACCATAATAAGCCATAACAAGCTTATTTTGATTTGATTAAGTCAGTAAATACTCCTACGTAACTTCCAGAGAGTCATAATTCACTACAATCCATTCTGAGGGAAACATAAGAAAATAGGGTTAAAATTGTAATTTTACTATCATATCTTGAATGCAATACAACCATGAGTTTTCTCAAGGGTTAATTATGGGTCAAATTGTCCTACAAGGCTAACAAGTGGGTTAGAACAGATAGAAAAGGGTTTTCGTGTGTTTTGAGAATTAAATGACTTCTGAAACCCTAAAAATAGACTGAGGTTATGATCAGGATAAAATTCACCTAAATCCTTTAAAATTCATAGAAAAATATTCTCTAGGATTTAGTACCCTCAATTTAACCATCAGAACCCGTCTTGACCCAAAATAGAGTCTCAG
Source organism: Thalassia testudinum (assembly GCA_037157565.1). NCBI lineage: Eukaryota > Viridiplantae > Streptophyta > Magnoliopsida > Alismatales > Hydrocharitaceae > Thalassia > Thalassia testudinum. Next base: position 1,183,461 of record JAZHRO010000061.1, read on the forward strand.
ACTGACTTTTGCCCTAATTTAGGTTTTTACATAAATTACCCAGTCAAATGAGGTCCAAACCTAAATCTAACTTCACCATTGGATTCCTTGGGTCCAAATTAGGTTTTTACCAAAATTTGGGCTAAATCTGAGATCATCTTGACCAAGTTTGCATCTTGGTCCAGTTAGACTATTTTTATCTCATTCAGACCCCAAACTTTCGAATTCCTTACAAAAAGGCCCCTATCTTTATCGTCACTCTTTGTAAATAGGTCCCTTCACCATTATCGCAGAGGAATCCTACTCCGGTGACCTTCAACTAGGGATTTCTCCCTGATTGATTGGTGAATCCTTTCCAAAATTGGAAGGGAGACTTTTGAGGGATTTCCCTACAATTTGAGCCGCATCTTGGGCTCCTATTTTCGCCCAAAATCCTAATGCGAACTTGTGGAAGAAGTGGGTTTCCTACTCCGACGAACCTTCCAAGGTTGAAAGCTTGCATTCTAAGCTTCAACCGCCCTCTACTGCCTATATAAAGAACCACCAGACCTTGCCGAGTCTCTTAAGCTTGATTCCGACCGTGAAACCCTCTTTTCCTCCTTCCTCTTCCGGCCGTGAAGCTCCACAAGCTTCGACGACTCCTCCTGATCTCCTTCGTCATCCATTCAGAAAACCAGTGGTCAAATTCTCTCTCTCTCTCGTCTGCTCTTGGCCGTACCAGCAGGAGCCCCACTATCTCCGTCGTCGTCGTCGTTCCCATCATCGGAGCACCTTATTCCCCAGCATTGGCCTACCAATGCCGGCGCTGTTCTCCCTCGTTTGTCTGTTTAGATTAGGTTAGATTAAGTCACTTATCTCCTAGGTTTAGTTTTATACCCAAAAACCTCAAAAATAGCCCTCGATGCTGTTGCTCACCTCTATCTTCCCCGTCTTCGACCACTCCTCCGGTGAGGCGTATAGGCCACTACACTCCTCCATCCCCCTCATTAACCACTGCATAACCTCCACTGCATCACTCCCTGCCAAACCCCTCTCCCTATTTGCCTTCCCATCCACCCAAAACACGCCCCTGAACAGACCCATCATCATGCACCAACTCCGTCATTGATCGGCCACCACAGACCACCATCTTCCATGAGACCACTTCCGTTACACTCGCCATGGTCTGGCGAAGCTCCTGAGGTAATTTAACGCAGCCACAAGGCCTTATTTCATGTTGCAGGTAGCTGGTCCTTCACCTCCATTGCTGAGCTTCTCCACGAGCTTCAGACCTTGTTCGTGCAGGGATCTACCCAGGTGTTTGCTCTAGGCTCAGCAGAATCCTCCCAGGAGTGCAACCAAGGAGACAATTAGGCCCTTTGACTGGGCCTTTGACTGCAATTGCGAGAAACAGTAGCTGCAGCTCCACGCAGAGAAAGGCGGTGGGATTTAGTCCCACATCGTGGACTGAGGAGCAGTTGAAGCTACATAAGTTGTTTTTGTCACATGAGCTTATCGCCTCAAGTGACACACAGGGGGTGATGTCCCCATGCCCTCACGTGCCTTGTCCACGACAGTGCCTCGCAGACCTGGCGCATATGCGATAACCCACCTAAGCCTTATACACTCCTTGGCTGCGACCCATGCTCGTAGCCCTGGACCCGGGTGCTCTGTAGGTCTGATTACTCGAATACCCAGTACTGTGCATGGCCTTGTGAGGGTGGAATAAAGGAGGAAACACAAGGAGAGAAAGAGAGAGAGTCTGTGCGGGGTATGGGAGGGTTTTGCTCTGAGAAGGATTGACTGACACTTAGCCAAAATTGAGGATCCTTCCCCCTTTGCATGAAGAAGAGCAGAGAAAGAAAGAAGAAGAAGGCATTATAGCAATTGAACATTTAAGGTGCCTGATCTCCAAAGGGGACGTCTGATTACTGTAGCATTCAAGCTACTGAGTGGATATTTGATTGATTTGGTCCTGATTATTGTGGCATTATTGATTATCTTAGTATACATATAACTATACTAAATAATTGGTGATCTAAATCACCATTATTTTGTTATAGATCTCTTTTTATCATGTGAAATTCTTGTTATACTCATGTTCTAACATTGATTATCATTTCTGAGTAATTTATTTGGCTTAAATTTTGTGCTCAATTACATTTTTTTTGAGATTAGTGTGTGAATTCCTATTTGCTCCCTGTGTTCGACCTCGGACTTCAAATTCAAGTAATAAATTATATTTGTTTTCAAAGCGATTTCTGTTATACTACAACGCAGCATTTATAAACATCGATCTCGCTCTGTCAACATAATTCCCGCACCTTATCCTATTAAGGTATTCCTCAAGAATGATTCTAACATCCCAATAGTATTAAGTCCAGTTTCTAGTGACCCACTTCCTACCCCTGACCTAGAATCTAAATTTGAGCCTATTGGGATGATTATGAGGTCCAATGCAATTAGAACCAAATTTTAGATCTAAATTATGACTTTGGACCTATATTTGATGATTATATCTTTCCAGACTCTTTAGAAAGATTAATTGATTTTTCAGAAGTCAAATCGATTTATGATATAGAATCAAAGGAGTTGGAAGAGTTGGGATTTGATTGGATCTACCCTAGGTGCCCAGAACCCAAGCTTATGCCTAATAAGGATAGCCCTGTGAGCTTGGAATTTGAGACTAGGTTAGACCAATGTTAGGTTGATAAATCCATGCATCTTGATTTATCCTGTGGTGGAAATTTTGATCTTGAATTAGGTTCAGAAACTGATTATCATAAATTCTTTAATCATTTCAAATCATACTCTGATTTCAGAGAACCATTATTTCTGGATAATTATGAGCTAGTTTATGACCTCAATATTCATGACTCATTCTTTGATTCTGACTCTGAGGTCCCTAATGTAGACAGTCTGCTATGATCTACAAGAATCAAACACAGTAAGTGCCAAGAGTGTTTGTAATGCAGAGTTCGAATCTTTCACCAACTCAGATTTCCATGATCATATAAGCACTCTCCAGGAATTTACATTTGATTAGGTGAACATCGTGAAAAACACTCTATTGATGAACTTATCTTTGAATCATGTCTTGAGGAGTCCATATTGCACCCGGATATCGAAGTAGCTATACCTCCCACTGAGCCTTTTAAAAATTAATCCAATCCCTGACCCCCCACCAGAATCAATTTCAACTCTAACTCACCTCTTTCTAATCCAATAGCAGATGATTCACCGCCATCATTTGATAGGGAATCAAACACTGATCAGACCAACAACCACATCTTGTCCTTCTCTAATCCCACCAGTAGGGTTCCTACATTTTCCACAGATCCATTATCAGTTGAGGATCCCTACTTTGATTAGGCTGAACGGATTTAGCTAAACCTTAGATTCATATTTCCACATTTGTTCGAGCCACAAAGCATCTGGTGGGCTCCACACCTATTAATTCACATCCAGCAACCCATCAGACTGATTGGGTTTGGTCTGCATCATCAGCCTATTGATCTGAACAAGCACCTAGTTTGACCAATCAGACTACTCATTAAGGTGCTTGTCTTACAAAATTTCTCCAATCTGACCACCCCTTCTCCTTGACCACCTTTTTCTTGGCCGAAGGCATTGAATTTAGTGCTTAACGGGAGGCAACCCGTCATTCCAAAAACCTGAGACCCTTCTGACCATCTTTTTGAGTGCATTCCTACTGCACTTTAGGGTTCAATATTAAAACAGCCGACTCCACCTTTGATACTTGTATCAGAGCTTGAAGTCATCCGTAACAGTTATCCCTCTAGGATCTAAAAGGGCACAAGCACACAAGAATGGGGGATGAATAGTGTGGTAAACAAAATAATGCAAATAAAGCAAACCGTAAAAATAGTACACTAAATATATAGTGGTTCCCCTTACTTGGGTATTCCACTACCTAACTCTCCCAACTTAGGATTTTTAACCTGATTCCCTCAACCCGGAGGGAATCAATTTACTATAAACTAAGGCAATTAATTGGTTACCTCAACCCAATTACAAGATCAGATAGAAACAAAAAAATTATAGGTGTAAGCAAGAAACAAATTAGCTTACAACAAAGTTCCTAAGTCTCCAATGAGAATTAGCTTAAATGATAGTTGATCAATCTAGCGAAAAACAGTAAAGCATAAAAATGATTTTACGAGGAAGAATGAATTCGTCAGAAAATCTTGTGGCAAAGAGAAAATCTTCTTGAAGAAAAATTGCAACAAGCCAATAACCTTGCAGTTAGAATTGAGAAAAGTAGAAATATGAGCAAGGAGAATTTTTATGCTTGTGTTGTGTGCAAATGACACACAAAAGGTGTTTATATGGGCCACTAAACACCTCTCACACGATTACTAGCCATTAGGGGCAAAATGGGAAAATTAGAGAAAGATTAATTGCACAATAGCTGTTTAGATTAGGTACAACGGTTAGTTGAAACCGATACTAAAGTTGTGGTATCGGCACTGGCTTATCACAGTTAACCAGCAACCAGCCTAACAAAGCCTGGGTACCGGTACTCAGTGCTTACAGTGGAGTACAAACTAAGTCACCAGGTACCGATACTCATGATAAGTATCGGTACTTGTGACTTACGGATTTGAGTCAAGTTACAAACTGTGACCTACATGTATTAGTACCGGTAATTTGTACCGGTGCTTGTAAGGTCTAGGCACTACCCATGTCTACAAACTGTGAACACCTGGTACCAGTACTCATGATGAGTATCAGCACTTGTTGTTTATAGTTTGGGACTAGGACCCAAACCTGTGCCTAGAATGTATCGGTATTGGTGAACAGTACTGGTACTTGCAACAAGTACCTTGAATAAATTTTGTTAAACAATCTAGGTGCTATTTGAATGCAAATATACGATTAATAAATCAAAGAAGCGATTTTAGTTTTTCAAACAAATGATTGAACGGGAGTATGATACCTAATTATCTCTATTTTGATTCTAACTCTTAAATCATTTTTCTTGTTAGGAGACATAGAAAAATCTAAATTACAACATATAAAATCAATCTTCATTCTTTATGCCATCCACACTTCTTCCATACTTCCTAAATCCTGTGATTTCCTATAAATGACACTTCATAAACTCATTAGTTTTAAAATAGTTTTGTTAACACCAAAACATAAAAGAGAAGTGGAACTAGGTTCCAACAATCTCCCCTTTTTTGGTGTTGACAAAACTATAGGAATACCTATATTTTAAAATAATAGAAACCACATAAGAGAAGGAGTACAAAAAACTCTGCTAGGAGTGAAACCTCCCCCTCAAACTAAGCTTCCTTAGTTTAAATATGATGTATTTTCCATTTCTCCCCCTTTTTGTCAATCAAACAAAAAAATATACCCATATGCATAGACAATGACCAAGCATAGAAAAATTATGTAGAGAAAAAAAAAAGTACAACTTTCAAACAGCATAATAAAAATCAGACATCATAAAGAGCATGAACTAAAACATCAACATATTTGAAAGTCATAATAACCAAGGGGACATATTTAGATTATCTAATACAACAAAATGTAGACAAAACTAATTTCGAGGTCGTTTTCTGATATACTTTTGAACATGTCCACTGCTATTTCCACCACTACCATCATCATCATCATCCTCTTCTTCATCTTCATTTTCTTTTTCATTTTCAAGTTGTTCATCTTCATCTTCACTTTCGGCGTAAGAGATCTCTTCATCATCTTCATTTTCTTCTTCCTCTTCATCATCATGAAGGATAGGTTCTTCTTCCACCATTGGAGAGGAAACATGAGATGGGTCTTGAAAATGCTTTTGTCGTCTCTCACTATATTCCTTGGGCGATTTTGGTTGAGTATGCTTCCGTTGCTTAGGATGTTGAGCGGAAGAAGCAAGATGGGAGAACTCAATTGAAAGTGAAATATCATGGAACTTGCGTTCCATGTGATGAAAAGCAAAATTGAGATTTGAAGGATTTTGACTAATATAATTGAAGGTGTTAATCATATTAGGATTAGTTCCAAACACATGAGGTGAAACGTTGGCTTCGAGAGATAACCGGGTTTTATTGTTATAGCGTTGTAGTATAGCCAGTTATTGCCATCATTTCAAATATATAAATTTTTTACTCGGAAAATAAAAGAGTTCCCGAGGTCGAACTCAAGGAGCAAGTTGTATTCTAGAGATATACATGTTCTATTACAAAAAATAAAGAGAGAGAGAGAGGGAGAGAGATGAAAGTTTGAGTTCTTCTTCTTTTCTTCTTTCTTTCTCTTTGTCTCTCTCTCTCTTTAGCTTTTGTTCTTCCTGTTCTTCTTCTGTGTTTATCTCCTTGTGGTCCTCTTCTTCTTCTGTGTTTATCTCCTTGTGGTCCTCTTCTTCTTCTGTTGTTCTTCCTTGTTCTTTTGTTCTTCAGATCTTCTTCTTTCTTCTTTTCTTTTTCCTGTTAGGACGTCGTCTCTCCTTCTTTCTTCTTTTCCCTTCAGGACGTCGTCTGATTTTCCAATCAGACGACTTAAACCGCTTGTTGCTACAGTGTCTCCCTTAGCTTTCTTCTTCTTCCGCGGTCCTTCTTCTTCACCTGTGCCTGCACACTTCAGAGTTTACGTCAGAGGGCAAAACCTACTCTACCCTCCCCCACCCCCGCGTCTCTCTTTCTCTGAATTCGCTCTTCGGAAGGCTCTCCCAGAGCATCTGGGTAATCGGGTACGCGGGTCGCGCCCGGGTCCAGGCCCACCGGCGTGCGTGGTGGGCGAGGAGTGCAGGTCAGTCTAAGTCGGGTCGGGTCAGGTCTGCGGGGCGTGAGCGCGGACGAGACCGGGTAACCGGGCGGGTGAAGGGGACCTCACCCCGTGAACTGAGGCGAACAGCTTAAGGCACTTTTTACCTTTAAGCGCCCGTTCGCCTCAGTGGCTTTCCGAGGTGGGACTAAATGTTCCACCCTAATTGAGCCCCCACAGCGGAGAAAGCAGTGGGCAATCGCGGTTTCACGCGAGGCCTTCGCCCCAGCTGCGAGCCTGGGACTCTTCGCGGAGGCGCCCCGCGCAGCCTGGGAGTCAGGCCTGGGCGAAGCGCACCTGGAGCTGCAGGTTGAAGGTGCTCCTTCCACGCAGCAATGGCGACGGCGGTCGAGACACCTGTACACAGAGGAACGGCCTCTCGGCCTAATCAGATATGCGGAGAACCTTCGCCGTGGCATGGCGAAGGTGGTGGGGGGTCTGGCAGGCGGCGGGGCGGAGCGTGAGGGTCGCCCTAGGTCAAACTGCGGGTGGAGAAGTGGGTTTGTTCGGGGGGTCTGCAGAGGGCGAGTGGCGGGACGTGGAAGGGCGGAGGTTGATCAGGGTGAGGAGGCGGAGATTCTGTGAGGGTCGGTGAGGCGTGTGGGGCTGTGGAGTGATGGGGGGGTCTCGCCGGAGTTTGGCCGGAGACGAAGGGGGTGACGGTGGACAGGAGCGGTCGAGGGTTTAATCAAGTAAAAGACAGTGAGGAAAAGAAAGAGGGGGAGATGGGGATAAGTTCTGTCCTAGCTACGGAGACGAAAGGGGCCGGAGCAGGGCGACAGTCGTATCGACTGTCGCCGGAGAAGAAGATGCCCAGGGGAAGGGGCGGCGGTGAGCAGAGGGCCGGAGAGGCGCCAGCTGGGTGCGGCGTGGCGCTGGAAGAACAGGGGAAGAAGTCTCTGCTGCTGGTATTGCGGCAGAGCGAAGAGGAGGAGGAGGAAGAACCGCCGGAGCTGGTGGGCGTCTGCCGGAGTGAGAAGAGAGGAAAATTGGGGGTTTTCTCCGTCAGATCCGAGCTCCGAAGAACGGTGGAGCGACGGGGGTATTTATAGGGACCGAATTAGGGAGGAAGGCGGAGGGAGACGACGTGTCTCCCTCGCCGGAGGACGCCGGAGATGGAAACCCATACCGTCCGTGCGTTCGCACGGCCGGTATGGTGGGTTACAGCGACCAGGGGGGTGTCCCTGCGACGGCTGACGACGCAGGGCACCCCCGGTTTACTTGCCAGGCTCTCCCCCTCACCCTGCGCGGCGCCATGCTCCGCGCAAGGTCGCCAGAGCATGGTGCTGGCAGGTTTTGCAGGGGGGACCTGAACGCAAAGAACGAAGGAGAGTTAGGGGCCAAAATGCGAGGGTTCAAAAGTTAAGGGCCAAAAAGTAAATATATGAGGACCAAAGTGTAAAGTTGGTCAAGAAGGTTTCTTCTTAGGCTCAAGTTTTTATACATGACTAATTAGGACCTAAGGAATCTGATGGCGAATTTTATTTCTAGATTAAACCTTGTTTGACTGGTCAATTTACGCAAAAACCAAATTAAGTTATTAATTGGGTATGGTTCTCAATGTAGGTCAAGCTGGGTTCCTAAGGTCAAGTTGAAGGTTCTAAACCCTAGAGATTATTTTTCTATGAATTTTAGAGGGTTTATTCCATTTTTGCTTTGCCTTGAACCTCGTGAATTGAAGTGGGTTTGTTTTAGGGTTACAGATTATCATTTAGTTCCTTGGAATTGCTGTAGCCCTTGCTAGATCATCTCATCCCACTTTTATTCTTATTAAGTTGCTTTGACCTATGTTTGGACCCTGAATTACCCTGTATGCAGATTATACTGGTAAAATTACATTTTTACCCCTTATGACTTGTTTTCTCCTTAAACTCAGAATTCTCTGAGTTAAGCCTTTCCTTGAGTTATGTAGGAGCTTTTATCCTTTGTATTGGGTCAAAATGAGCTAGTTATGGCTCATGATGAGGTTCTCATCATGAGGCAAATTTACCCAAGGCATTTTAGCTTCGGGATATGGATAGGTTATGGGAACAAAAGCTAAGGATGAGTCGGGAACATGATGGGAAGAAGATTGAGCATTTGGATCAACTTGATCTTCTTCTTCATCATCATTGGATGATTCCTCTCTAGTAGGCTTTGCTCCCATTTTTCAGAGGGTGGACCACTTGAAGTAGACCACTTTTCTAAGTGGAGTAAAGTTAGAGAGATCAATTCTACTCTTGATAAGTATATGAGATACAGGAATATCAAGAGGTAGAGCTGAAGCATGGTAATGAGGTCTTAGGAAATGGATGAATACCGTGTTCCAATTAATAGGTAAACTTGTGATAATAGCATAGATTAAGGGTAAAATATCCACAAGAATTTTATGGAATCCCGAGTATTTGGTTCTTAGATTCCATGCTAAAATTCTGAATAGAACTCTAGAAAATAAGGTCATGTTAGGGGCAACCAAGGCTTTTCCCTGACAGTTAGGGAGCAAAAGTGTTTCATGAATTTGTGAAGAAGTGAATTTTTCCTTAAGAGTACTGAAAGCATGACCTTCATTCGGACATTGTGTTATGGTGGACAGGAATTTTGGTGTAACAGTTACTTTTTGACCAAAAATATTTGAGGTTAAGACTAGATGACCTCGATTGTCTTGTTCTTGGATATTTGCAAAAAATAGACAATTAATGTCAAGATAAACTCTAGGAACATCCGCAAAATATGACTCATCAATGAAATTCATGTGATGTTGTTCAGATAGACGAGCAGTGAAGTTAAAAAGATGTAATTGAAAGTCTTTCCAGTCAATAGGCCTACAATGATGAAGCTTAAGGCCCTTATACCAATCAAACTTGGACTTAGCATCCTTATTGATGTAGAATTTGTGAAATGCATCTTGAGGTACCTTTTTCGTACTCTTAGACTTAGGTGCCATTTGTAAACATATAACAAATAGAGTAGGAAAAACAATGAGAAATCCGGAATATTTCCTTTCATTCATGCACACAAAAACACACATAAGCCTATGTGTACCGGTACTGACTGGTTCCAATTCCAACCAGAAAATCAAGTAAGTACCGATACAGATCATTAGTATCGGTACTTGCTGTCAAAAGCAGGCTCTACTGCACCCAGCAAGTACCAATACCAATGATGGGTATCGGTACTCTTTGGTACCCGACGAAAAATATAATGCAGCAGCAAGAGTGATTGTTGGAATGGGAGAAACAAGGTATAGAATGAACAAGATCTACTAAGGGAAGAGGAGAATACCTTGAATCCTTGAGTAGAGACTTGGAGGAGATAGTTCTTCTTCTTTTTGGCTAGGGCTTGGAGAAGTTCTTGAAGAGAATGGGAACTAGGTTTGGAGAGTGCAAAATGAGGTAAGTGTTTGCACTTGTCCTCTTTTATATGGGGTGGGTCATGTGCAAGTCACATGACCACTTAAGTGGTTGAGAAAATGATAATGAACAACTTAGGTATTGAAGAATAATGTAATCAATATCCTAAGTTAAGCAACCATTTTGCAAACAACACCTTGATATTTCCAAAAATATGGAAATATTATAGTATACCCCTTTTTAACAAAAGTGGGTAAATTGTAGTTAGGCCCTCATGGTTTTTTATAATTACAGACAAGTTATAAAGCAATCAATCTTTTAATTTTAAATTTCTTTAATTGTACAAAGTCCCAATTTTCTTCTTATAAAGTAGAATCAATGTTGCAAGAGGTTTTGTAAAAATATCTGCCAATTGGTTTTGTGTATCTATAAATTCTAACTGAATGGCACCTTGAAGCACATTATCTCTAAGAAAATGATGTCGAACATCTATGTGTTTGGTACGTGAATGATGTACCAGATTTTTAGATAAATTAATTATGCTTGTACTATCACATAAAATTTTGGATTGCATAAAAAATAATAAAAAATTAGACAAATTTTGTCTCATCCAAATAACCTGAGAGCAAGCAAGTGAAGCAGCAATATATTCTACTTCGGTCATAGAAAGCGAAACACATGTCTGTTTTTTAGAGAACCACGAAATCAGAGATTCTCCAATAAAATGGCAGGTGCCGCTAGTGTTCTTTCGATCTGTCCGACTCCCTGCATAATCTGCATCACTATAAGATAATAAATCTAAGGTCTGTGCTTTAGGATAAAAGAGACCAAGATCTCTTGTGCTATTTAGCTATGTAAATATTCTTTTTACTGCGTTTAAATGAGATTCCTTGGGTTTGGATTGGAATCTCACACGTAAACATGTAGCAAAAAGAATATCAGGTTTAGAGGCTGTAAGGTATTGTAGTGAACTTATCATACCCCGGTATTTCTTTTCATCTACCTTCTTGCTGGATAAACCTTCACTAAGAGAAGTAGATGTAGCAATTAATGTCTCTTTTTCATTTACATTTTCAAAGTCAAACTTGAGAATTTCAAGAACATATTTTGTTTGACTAATGTAGATACCTGTGTCTAATTGATGGATTTGGAGGCTTAAAAAGAATCTGACTTCACCCATCATACTCATTTCAAACTCAGTCTTCATAGTCTCACAAAAATGCTGACATAGGGACTCCTTGGTTGATCCAAATATAATATTGTCGACGTATATTTGAACCAACAGGATGTCATTTCCTTCTTTTACAAAAAGAGTTGAATCAACAACTTCAATTCTATATCCATGCTGGAGAAGGAAGGACCTAAGTCTATCATACGAGGCCCTAGGAGCTTGTTTAAGTCCATATATTGCCTTATTGAGCTTGAATACATGCTCTGGGTGTGCTGGGTCCTCGAACTCGGGAGGCTGATAAACATAAACTTCTTCCTTAATATAGCCATTAAGAAAAGTGCTCTTGACATCCATTTAAAGTATCTTGAAAGCCTTTGCACTTGCAAAGGCAAGTAGCATCTGAATGGTCTCCAAGTGAGCAATAGGAGCAAATATCTCTTCAAAGTCAATTCCCTCATGTTGGTTATAGCCTTGAGCTACGAGTCTAGCCTTATTCCTGATTATTGAACCAGATTTATACAATTTATTTCAGAACACCCACTTGGTTCCAATAATGGAATTACCCTCAGGAGCAGGTACCAAGTCCCATACATTGTTCCTTGTAAATTGGAGTAGCTCCTCCTACATAGCTGCAACCTAAGACTCATCCTTTAATGCCTCATCAACTTTCTTGGGTTCAAGTTGAGAAACAAAAGCATTAAGTACAAAATTAGCTCTAAAATGAGATTGGGTTTTTACACCTTGTTTAATATCACCTATAATTTGATCTTGAGGGTGATCCTTGTGTTGTACACATTCTTTTGGAAGATCATGTACATTTCATGTATCTTCCATTTTTGATACATCGATGAAGGGGGTATCCTCATCATGAGACTCTAGTTGATTTGGTTCTGGTTCTCCTAAAGTTGTTTCATCAAATGAAACATGCAGGGATTCTTCTACAACAAACGCTCTTTCTTTAAAGACTTGATAAGCCTTGCTTCTTATTGAATAACCAATAAAGATGCCTTCATCACCTTTAGCATCAAACTTATCAAGTCGATCACGGGTGTTTCATAAATAACATCGACTTCCAACACCCTAAAATATGAAATCCTAGGAGACTTCTCATAATATAGCTCATATGGAGTTTTCTTAATAATAGGCCTTAAAAGAGTTCTGTTAAGAACATAACATGCCGTATTAATGGTTTTAGCCTAGAAATATTTTTGAAGCCCAGACTCCCAGATCAAAGTTTGGGCGCATTCTTGTAGAGTGCGATTCTTGCACTCTACAACACCATTTTAAGATGGTGCCTGAGGAAATGAAAATTCTTGGGATATGCCAGAATTAACACAAAAACTTAAAAATTTTTCATTTTCAAATTCACCCCCATTATCAGTCCTAAGTCTAAGAATTGAAGATGAATTTTCCTTTTGAAGTCTTCGAGCAAGACTTAAGAAGAAGTCAAATGAGTCATCTTTATGTTTCAGGAAGATGACCCAAGTGAACCTTGAGAAGTCTTTAATAATAACTAGGCAAAATTTTGATCCATTTAGGATCTCAAATCATGTTGGCCCAAATAGATCAAGGTGTAACAACTCTAAAGGACGTGTTGTTGAAACTAAGTCTTTTGGTTTAAAAGAAGCCTTGTGCATTTTTCCGAGTTCACAATATTTGCACAATGCATCTTTTTTATAAGTTAGTTTGGGTAGGCTCCTTACTAACTCATTTTTGGCTAGCTTATTTAAGTGTTTGTGATTTACGTGACCTAGCCTACGGTACCATAAATCCACCTCAACATGAGTGGCAAGCAGACATTTCACAAATTTCTCTTGTGAAAAATGATTAGTTCCTTCTTTTAGTATTTTAAATCCAATTTTGTAAACAATACATCACAACCATTATCACAAATTTGACTAACACTAAGTAGGTTATGTTTTAAATTCTCTACTAAAAGTACATTTCGTACTTGCTTAGATGAATTACCTATTGTACTTCACCAATAATGTGACAACGTTTATTTTCAGCTGATCGCATGTGTTTCGCATGTTTGAAATCGGGGTTACGAGTAACCCATCGTCGTAGTTGCAAAACTTGTGATCAAATAAAATTTATACCAATACTCCAAGGGAGTTCCAAGTTAAACATAGGGAGGCGATGTTTACTTTGTATGAAAATCGCACTTCAATTTGTTTCTTTTTGGTGTTTTAGGGTTTTGTTATTTTTTTTGTTTTTGAAATAAAAGACAAGCAATCACAAGATAGAGATGGAATCAAATGTGATGTATTGCATGAATGTCTATTACAATAATCTATGAAAGAATAAAAAGAGAGGGAGGTGAGAAGAAATCTCCCGAATCGGCTGTTCGACGAGACGACGGCGCCTGGTGGAAGCTCGAACAAAGGAGGTGAGGAGCGGGATTAAAGAGGTGAGATGCAGGAGGACATTGGGTAGAGGAAAGCTTCAGCGTGGCTCTAGAATGGTGGTGAGAAGGCAGAGATGATCTGCTACCGGAATGGAGGTGGGAGAATGACTCCAAGGCGACCTATGAATGGGGATGGGAAGATGGAGGAATATCTTGTGAGGCAGAGGTTCTCTACACTAATAGGAGCCTTGGGAGCTTGAGAGTAAGCTCTATTGGAGCATTGGTAGGCTTGCCAAAGTTTAGGGGTAGGTGGGAGTAGAGTAGGTAGAGATGCTTTGGCAAGGGGGGTGTATAGGCCTTTATAAAGTGGATGGGAAGTAGAGAATCTGCGCACAAGCATTCAGCGATAGCTACAAGAGTCACTAAAGGCCGCTCAAGCTGTCACCAAAAGATCCGCGCCTCTTCAATGGCTTGGCTGGCGCATGCACTGTGTAGGCCACTAAAGGCCCACTCTTTTGTCGTTGTAAATCCTGCGCCCACCGCTCACTCCCGCAGCTATCATCGTACACGTAGGCGTGGATGAATCTTGTCTGTTGGATGAAGGATCGCACGCCCGAGAGAAGATTGCACTCCTTCGCAAAATTTGAATTGCACGTCTCACCATTAGCCGTCAGATGCTACGTTCAGACATCTTAACTACGCGCTCAGAGAGATTACATTTGCCTTGCGCGTGGGGCGATGTTGACCACTCGAACAAGATTAAGTGGTTCAATTTGGCTGAGCAGGCGTAGGCGCGGCGGATCAGGAGTCGAACTCGCACCTCCTATTTGTGGAGAGAGTGCGTCACCGTCTGGCAAAGGTGCATCTTTGTCGAGTGGAGAGCTGTACAGTTGCGCATCTCAACCATTGGATGAAGATCCAACGGTCGAGATTTGGCCTTCCTTGAGCTACCTGAGGTCGGGTGAGGAGTTTAGCCGTGGAGCGCACATCTCAGCTGTTAGATTGAGATCCAACGGCTGAGATCTGATCTTGCGGCGGGCTTGGGGATGCCTTGGCCTAGGTGGGGCGGCCTGGATGGCGCCACGTGGTGCCATCTGGGCCGTCCATCTTCTTCTTGCGGAGGGTGCTATAGAGCTCAGATCGAGGCGATTCTCAAGTTGACGGACTGCGATGGTCACTCTGAATCCATCCATACGGTTGGATTCTTCATCTGAAGCCCGTAAAGATGTCGCACTGCCTCTTGGCCATGTAAAATGACGGAATTAATGTACATAATATACAACTATCCTAAATGTAATGTAATGGATGTTTGTGTAACATTTATATCATGATATGCAATGCCAGGCCTAGGAACTATTGTAAATAAGCATTTTACGAAGAATTTATACGTGTTTATCATTGGCCAACTTGATGTGTCCTCCATCTTGAATTCTCGTCCATTTGATAAAGAGGTCGGAATGTCCCATCATGTGCTTGGAACACCCACTGTCTAGGATCACTTGTCTTTGTTGATCTACAAAATAATTTAATAAATCTGATTTATGTACCCATTTTTTTTTGGGTCCTTGATGGTTAGTTGCCTTCAAATCCTTAGATTTATAGATCACTTTTGTGTTGGATCTATAATTCTTGGGATTCTTGACCTTTTGGTAAATCCATGCATGCTTAGGTGCATGTGATTTATTTTGTGTGTTCATTTTACCATAAAATTTTACTTTTAATGCATTACAAAATTCAGTATTCAATCTAGTAGTTATTTTAAGATTGTTTTAAGTTCCTTAAAAATGCTCATAAATATCCTCTAATTCTACTATCTTTGCATGCAATTGTGAATCAGTCTCTTTTGCCATATCTAACTCTATTTCTAAATAAGATTTTTCTATTTCCAAGGTCTTATAGTTATTATGTAAAACTTTATTTTCTTTTTTAATTAACCTAGCTTTGTAATACAAATCTTCTTATGCTTGCAATAACTCATTAAAAGTGACATCAGAATCTGCCTCATTTTCTAAGCTATTGTCGTTTGCCATCAAACACAGATGAGCAATCTCATTTTCCTTTGATTCTTCAGAGGAGGATTTCGTATTGGAATCGCTGTGATCCCAAGTAGCTTTGTTCGCTTTTCTTGAGATCTTCTTCTTACGATCAACTTCGTTGTCTTTCTTTTTTTCCGCCTTTTTCTTCTTGATAATTGGAAAATCTTTTCGTACGTGTCCCCTTTTCTTGCATTCAAAACAAACTGCCATTTGAAAATTTATTTGCTCTTTTACCTTGCTTTTGGATGAATCATCGAAATCTTCTTGTTAGAAGAGCAAGCTCTTCTTCTTTGTCGGAGTCGGAGTCTTCGAGATCTGAGTCGTCCTTTAGAGCTTTGAAAACAAGCTCTTTCTTCTTGCTTACTGATTTCTCCTCATTTTTCTTCATATTCTCCAGTTGGACCTCATAGTCCATGAGGCTTCTAATCAGATCATCAAGAGAAAGGACTGAAAGGTCCTTTGCTTTTTGAATCGCGGTGGACTTCGAAGACCAGTCGCTTGTAAAAGATCTTAAGATCTTTCTTACAAGTTGTTCTTTAATGAAATTCACTCCTAAATTCTTCATGGGGTTGACTATATCCCTAAACCTTGTTGATGATAACATCATCATGAGCCATAGCTAGCTTTAATTAATTAGAATCAAGTGACAAATGCTCCTATATAATCGCTTGAGAGCCATGACTCACTGAATATCCATTCCGAGAGGAATACATCAAATCAGGGTTAATTTTGTAGTTTTACCATCATATCATGAAAGTAGAATAATCGCAGGATTTTCTAGGGGTTAACTGAAGGTCAAATGTTCAATAAAGTCTAATAAGAGGGTCCACATAGACTGAAATAGTGTTCACACACTTCAAGAACTGATTCAGCTCCCAAAACCCTAATTTCAGACTCGCTTAAATAACAGAGGTTTTGGTCAATATAAAATTCATATAAACCATCTAATATTCATAGAAAAATATTCCATAAGGTTTGGTATCCTTGATTTGACCATTTGAACCTATTTTGACCTTAAACAGAGTCACAAACACAATTCTACCCTAATTTAGATTTTTACGCAAATTGCCCAGTCAAACTTGGTAAAAACTAAAATCCAACTTCATCAATAGATTCCTTGGGTCCAAATTAGATTTTTACCAATATTTGGGCCTAATTAGAGTTCATCTTGACCTAGTTTACATTTTAGTCCAGTCAGGCTCTTTCTTTCTCAATTAGCTCCTCAACTTTTGAAATCCCTGCAGGTTGGTCCTTGAAAGAAGACAAAAACAAACAAAAAACAAAAACTAATTAGAAAGAAACTATCTAGAAAACTAATAATTAAAATTGATAATGGCGAATATAATTTACAGTTACCTCCCCAGCAACGGCACCATTAAAATGATTGTTCAATTCTCAACACAATTAATTAAGATTATTAGTCTTAATTAATTGCATACAGAAATGACTTAGGCTAACTTGAATCATTAAGTTGTTGTTGTTAATTGTAGTATAGGGTCAAGCTAACTTAACATTTTAGATTTTATTTCATTTAACTAGTTGAGTCCAGGTCGTTTACTGGAAGGCATAATTGTAATTTTAGTTCACTATTTCAATTATTAAGTTAATGAATAACTAATTACTTTATTAATTATAGAATATGTTAAGCACATAAATATTTGCACATAAAATTGAATGTAAAATCAAGCAACTCTTCCATTAATAAGAACAAATGTACATGAAAGATTTACAAGGAATAACAAGAAGAAACATCAATTGTTTACAAGGTGAGGCATAAAAGATTGTTTACAAGTGAATACACATGCCTTTATTACAAAATGAAGCTCAAACATTCTTTCTCAGCCTTTGATCAGAAGTCCGATAAGAAAATTAGATGACTTAAAAATTGGAATCGGACCTCCCATAAGTATATGGGACGTTTGATTTCCTTCTCTTTTATTTTATCATTTAACTTCTCGTCATTCTCTCACCTTTGTCTTTTCTTATCTTTTATTTCTCTTCTTCTTATTCTTAATTCATCTCTCTCTCTCTTTCTCTCCATTAACTCCTCTCTTCCTTCTGTCTTAAGTTCTCTCTCCTTTAACTTTTTCTCACTGTGACTATGCATTTCCACACTTAGACAAATTTCGATTCTTAACCCATGTTAATTCTTCAACCAAAAATTATTAATGGGCGGCCAGGTCTCTTTCAGGGATACACAGCACCCAGATTGGGTGGGACCAAACCCTACTCGAGGCTCAACCTAATTTTATTAGGTGACTCTTTAACCAATTTCACCATGCACAGTACTGAGCCTAATGAGGCCCACACACGCTCATGCCCACCTGGGCCCACGCACACAGGTGTGTGCACACACCTGCACATGCACACGTGTGCCGCATGCAAGCTCTAAGATTAGAAGGTATAGGTTATATGTGTGCCCATTGTTAACGATTGAAGTGCTGGGTGCATATATTGCTTAAATACCTGTGCACGCACCCTTCCACTTCCGAGGTGGGACTTTCCCAGCCGCTCCCTCCGCTACAGTGTCTGTCGGTGACTACTTCAGGCATTGATTTCGGCCAGCTTAAGGAGCCTAATCGAGCACACAATAGCTTGATCGAAAGCTGAAGGTCTTAATTCACTATTTTACCATCAATTTGATGGTTGGATCATTTTGATCCATAGATTCGAGGAAGGAACATGACACTGATGCCATTCTTGGAATGAGCTCAGATGGTGTAATCTCAGGTCAAATGACCTGCAGAAGATGCAATACTTCTCATTTGAGAGAATTGGAATCCTGCAGATAGCATTCCGTGGGGTTTAAGAGAAAAATTTAGGTTTGAGAAGAGTTGTAAAAGCTCCAGAAGCTTCATAACTTCTAATCTCAGGTTCAAAGCTTAGATTCAAGCTCAAATCAGTCCAACAGAGAGATAAAAGCCTTAAGAATTGACTTAGGTCGATTCAGTAAATCAAGAGAAGCTGATTTGAGTAGGATTTGAGTTCAAATCTTGACAAAAAACCTCAAGATCAGTGTTGGGTTTCAAATGAACCCAAACAGGTCAGATCATAGAATCTTCAACAACTCTCAATGAAATCCAATCAAATTAGTTCTAAATGATTCTAAATCATCACAAAAACTTATCCAATTCATTAAATCAAAGAATCAGGCCTGATTTCCTAGAATTGAACTCAGGTTTGACCAAACTCAAGTTAAGAGTTGACTTTAAATCCACAGCTTCGTAGATCAAATTAAATACCTAATCTGACCTAATTCAACTCACGGAAACGATTCCACACCTCAAAATCAGGTTTTGATCACTTCAGTAATGTTCTTAGGCTTCGTTGCCTGAAATCTGAAGGTGATGTATTTGTCAGAAGAAGCTAGAAGTTCTCAGTCCTAACTAAGACCTAGAATAGGTTATCTGAAGTTATCTCATGCTTAATGACCTATTTACAAGCTTAAAACCTCAAGTAATGAGTCTCTCCAACTCCGTCGGAGTTGGAGAAGACGACTGTCGACTGAGAGAGATTCACACTTGCACACAAGTTTAGTGAGTTCTTCTTGATCCTAAGATCATGAAGAAGTGATCTGGAGCTTCTCTGATCATTCCAAGGGCTAAGGCTCTTAATTGGTTCGCTGGAGCTCATCGGAGCTCCGGTGGACATCGTTTTGGCTATGTTGTTCCTAACTTCAATGCCCACGTCTAGTAAAAATTTTAGAATTTTTGGACGTGAAAAAGTTTAGAAATTGAATTTTGAAAATCAAAGTTTGTTGCAACCCAAAAATGTAGAAGGTGGTTTTATTGGTTTTCAAAAGATAACACCCACCAACAAGAGCTTTTTTTTTTAAATTTTTTTAATGCAAATAACTCATGTAAATGACTAACCTAAGGATCAAGATAGACACCTAATCTAGATGGGCAAATATATATATATATATTTTGAAATAATACTAAATGCAATTACTCCTAAGAGTAATGAATCTACCTAAGTCTAGGATGTAGATGACTTACCTGGGGATCTTCACTTACACTTTTTCTTCTCGATGCTTCGCGATTTGTTCTCGTGCGACTGCATGATCCTGCACACAAAATGACAAAAAGAAAAGAACAAGTTAGATCTTACGAATGCAAATCTAGATGAAGCTACTGAAAGCAAAATAATCGCGTTGCCTCCTCGGCAATAGTGCCAAAAAGTATTTTACACGCAGAATAGGTACCAAAAAAAAAGCGTGTTCATCATAGTAAATGCCCGTAGAAACTATTGAATTTGTAAGTGAAATCAAACTCATAAGGATTTTCGAATAAAAATATGGAGTCCGAGTCATTTGCAGGGAGACAAATAGATCATAATCGCTTTCTTAATTAAAACTAGAATTATGTATCAAGTAGGATTATTGTTAGAACTAATACTAAATCTAATAGCATGCAACTACTAG
Source organism: Thalassia testudinum (assembly GCA_037157565.1). Taxonomy (NCBI): domain Eukaryota; kingdom Viridiplantae; phylum Streptophyta; class Magnoliopsida; order Alismatales; family Hydrocharitaceae; genus Thalassia; species Thalassia testudinum. Next base: position 1,203,511 of record JAZHRO010000061.1, read on the forward strand.
AACTATAATATGCTACTACTAGAAAGCATACAACTTGAAGATAAGTTGAAAAATAACTAGAACTTTATTGAATGAGATAAGAGTCTAGCACAGATAGAAGTAGTATTGCAACTAGAGGATTGCTTAGAAAATTATAACTAGAATTAGATTATTACAACTAGAACTAGACTAGAGAAATGCAAAAATTATGGGTTTCGAAGGCGAAATCCAAAGCATCGACGTAGATGCAGATGCAAAGGTTCACCATCCAGATCCACCAGAGTTGGCGTGGACTAGCAGTAGTAGTAGAGACTATGTGGAGGTAGAAAATTCTAAGTAGGAGATGGTTCCTAATGACGAGGTGGCTAGGGGTTTATATAGGAATGATGGAGGTCTATGATTGGTTGATCCAAGTTGCCTTGGATCACCAATTTGTAGGGCTAGGATTAATAGGTTAAAGATCAATGTGTGGAATCGAAGGATAAGTGATAGGATTTAATTAACTAAGTGGGAGGGTTTGTTGGGTAATTGGAGGATATCCTAAACTAATGGTTGGATGTTGTGACTTAAATAGGAAATATGATTTTTTTAATAAAAGATAATGTATGGTGTGGTGCTCCGTGGGTTTTGGTGGAATTGGGAAGGATTGGGACGTGGGATTTAGTTTGGGATTGAGTGATGTGGGTATTTCATAAGTTGTATGTGGGATAATAAATGTGCGATATAAGGTGGAAAATCACAAGATATTTAGGAAATGGTGGTGGAGGTTTAGGAAATTAGGAAAATAAGTGTGGGACTTTTAGTGGGAAGGTGGGCATGGGAATTTACGTGAAGGATATTAGGCTTAGGTTTAGGCTAGGTAAAAGGGTTGTTGGTGGGGGTTTGCATGGGTTTAGGCTAAGGGTTTAGGAATAAGTAATTGGGTTCTTAAATAGGCTATGGCTTTAGGTTAATTGGGTTTCCAAATAGGTCTAATTACTAGAGTAGTCATTTTCCAACTGAGCTCAGTCTAGAAAACCCAATCAGCCTTGCTCCGATTAATCTAAAATTTTGTATCTGCACATATAAAAATAAAGTCATCAAGGTACTAGATACAATTGCTAGAAAGATTACACAAAAGGCCAAAAGTATGCATTATTCACGAAATGACCTAAAATGACTAATCTAACCTAACTAAATGTAATCTAACCTAAATTACCCTTAGACTAACATTAATTAGGCATTAATTAGCATAAATAAATATGAAAATATCAGACCCTAAGGTAAGGTTCGATAAGGATATCTAAAGGATCATAGAAGTCAAGAAGAGGCTTTAGTTGGCCCTCAGGGGGCCTTGGTGGGTTTGTAGGTGGATGCCCCTGAGGCTTTTGCAATCATTGTATGGGCTGCATTATGGTTAGGATTTATTGTTACTGTAGTTGGTGGTTAGCTATAATCTGAGCTTGAATAATGGCCATAGCATTAGGTTGAAGTTGGTTCTCCATATCCTCAATTCTCGGGTCAGCCATTTCCTCAACTCTAGCCCTAGAATAACTAAGTCTCCTTCTTGGGTTTTTCTCTAGTGCAACCAATTCAGGGTTAAGTGAGCTATTTCCGTGCATAGACTAGAGAATAATCAGGAGAGATGTGATGGAGACAGAAGAGAGAATCATGTGTGCACAACCAAGTAAATAACACTATGCCTATAGTGTTGTCCTAGATGACCTATGCCTCTAAGTTACAACTCTCACAACAACACAAATTGGTGTTGTGTTTAATCTAAAAGCTGAATAAGTTGGACCAAGCGAAGTAGGGGGAGTGTGTCACAGGGGCTGCTAATTATGCTAAACCCCTTCCCGACTTAAGTCATTTGACAATCAGGCCTCCCAACTTAGTTGCTTCTGGAAAAAATACTTCACCGATTGGTCCTACGGTGTAGGTTTGTATCTTGGGACTGCTCAATTGAACCTTTGGGCCAACGTCTAATGCTTTTTAAATTAAGTCTAGGTCTATGCTTGTGCTCAAGGTATATTTAAGGTGGTGTTGGGGGTTCGTGCCTCTTAATTAATCTGATTTGAGCTTGTGTGTGTACTCAACAAAACATGATTTTCAAGCAAGGTTATTATGAATGTGGTGTCTTTTAATGATTCGTCATTGCTTTAGTGATTTTTAGGGTTGATATTTCTTAATGTATTCGGACAATGTTTGTAGTAGGCACACAAAGTTTTGCATGCAATGGGTGATGCTCAATTTCCTTTAAAAGTATTATGGCTCTAGAAATAAACAACCCTAATGTCTTCACCCCTAGAGTTCATGCAATTCTATCAAGTGAGTTGATTTTAATTTTGGTGAGTGGTACAACCTAATATAGAACGTGGGTGGCTTCGTAAGCACCACTCAGAGAGAAACACTCAGAAAGATTTTCTAAAGATATTAGAGTGTATATATTTTTTTTTGTTAGGTGGGTCAAGTAACAATCTACCAAGATAATTTTGTTTCGGGGATTTTTATATATTTTTAGATTTTTTTGAAATCAAGCAAACAGTCTAACCTAAGATTCATGCACGAGACTAAATGCCATTTTTTTCTTTTTTGAGAAAAGAATGATGAAACTACGCTAGATAAGATGATACTCACCGAGGTCTTTGCCACACTTTACTCCCAATCTATTAACTTGGAGTGTGCTCATCTTGTCAGCTATGCATCGGATTCCTGAAACCAAATGAATTGATAGAGAGAAGAGAGTCAGATCTTGTGAATACCACTAATGCAAGTATGAAAGTGACAAATAAGATCCGTTGCCTCTCCAACAATGGCGTCAGAAATTGATGTCGTTAAACGTGTTAAATTTATTTGTATGTTAATGTAGCAGGTGATTACGATATCAATTTTAAAATAAAAAGACGGTGAGTTCGAGTGTTGAACACATGGAGGCGATAAAATCGAATCTTTCGGTTGCTTAGTTTATTGCCATATGATAATTTATTTCGTTTGTTTGCGTGAAAAGTAGAGAGAGAGAGAGGGTCAGGTTAGAAATCCGAAATAGAGTATGGTTGCTACCTGCACATTAGAAAACCAAGCATAGGAGATAGTGATGATTGTAAGCATATGATAATCAAAGTGAGAGTTTAGCTTAGAATGCATAAAAATAGCTCAGGCATAATAGCATAAAATGCTTCTTTGAACTATAAAAATTGTTTCACAATTTTAGGCAACAAAACTAGAGTAATGCTTGAGTAAAATGCAAAACATAAACTAAAGAGGAACTAGTAGTGAGTCGAGACAGCCATTGTGGTGGGAGAGGCTTTGTTAGTAGCTCGGTAGCTTCGGGGACTTGCTTTGGGCTCTATGGAGGTGGTGGAAGACTTGTGGAAGAGATGGATTGCAATGGGAGCCCATGGGGACCTTTTATAGGTTGTGCCAAATCATTTGACATGATAGTGCACCAAATGTCATGCATTGGACACCCACGCGCGTGTTGTGGCTGCATACAACTATGCGTAATGCACACACGCTGTAGTGCTGGCAGTCACGAGAGGCGACGTGGTTGAATTGTAGCCGTCGATGCTCGCATCTAACGACTGAGATGCATTCTCATCGCACCCTTAAGTGCGTGCGCAATAGAACTCTCACGATCGCTTAGATCATAGCTAGCCATGTGGCGCATTCTACACTCGAGGATCGCACTCCAATGGTGGTGATTAGCATGGAGATGAGAGACTAGATCGTGCAGATCGCGCTTGGATGATGTGGACATGGCACACGTCATGAGATGGAGATCAAACGACTAAATTAGCTCACACTGGCAAGCGGGGAAGGTGCAGATCGTGGTTCAATCTCACAACCTCTGCAATTGAAGTTGAGTGCGCATCCGCTGTGCTACACGTGGGGATGGAGAGATCTAAATCGTTCCTTCTTGATCGTGCGATTAAGGGACAGTGATAGCGTGGCAAGACGTGGGCCGTTCGATGGTTATTGAGTGGTTGAGATCGCGTGCGCCTGCGTAATGAAGGGAAGGAGGTGGGCATTGTTGGCCAAGGATGGAGCATTGAGATGGCTCCACGTGGTGCATTATGGGCCGTTGATCATTATATCAACGACCAGGGCTTCTTCAACTCATTGTGGGAGCTACGAAGGTCGGATTGGGGCAATTTTAGGCCCGTTGTACTCCGATTTTTGTCCTGAATCCATCTATGTGGCTCAATTGGTCATCTAAGATTTGTTTTAGTATGCACTTGTACAACTTGGCCATTAAACATTAATTCCAAACAATCTTAATGTAAAGAGTATACTACATGCATGCATTGCTCCTAGACCCACTAGATTGTTATATTTAAGTGTAACGACCCTCAAAATTGACTCTAAATAATGTAATTAACACTACTAATTGTAGAGTCATCATTCGTATGTAATTTCAAGTGATTAACCTTTCTAAATGTAAATTAAAAGTCCTGAGCACCCAATCGAGATATTAAGGGAAAAAGGAATACAAATAGGAATTCTAACCACCTATATGGAAAACCTAGAACCTAGATGTAGAGTACCATGTGTAGGGGTGCCCAAATGTGGATTTAGATAAGTTATTGGCTCAAGGGAAGGGCATTAATGTAATGAAATGGAGGTTTTGGTAAAGGAAAACTAAAGGAAAAGAACTTGGTGGCCTATTTGCTAAGTTTTCCAACCAAATAAAATAAACAAAGGTTGATAAGGACCTACTATCAATCATTATTGCCCCACCAATCCTTCTCCTTCCTTCCATCTATGTGAGAGAGAGAGAGAGAGAGAGAAGAGAAGAAGAGGAGAGGAGAGAAGAAAAGAAAGCTCCATCAACTCTCCATTTGCCTCCCATCAGACCCCACGCAAGGTAAATGCCCCATCTCATTTTTGGGCTCCTTTCCCTTGAAGTTCTTGATGAGTTAGGGGGCTGCATGTTGGATTCATGAAGAAATTTGAGCGATTATACCTTAGTTTTGCATTTAGAATCGAACTAGAAGTTTGATTTGGGGCTCCATTGAATTGGTTGTGTGTTGATGCAGGAGAAAGTTATTGTAGCATGGGTAACAATAGCTTGGAGAGGATGTGGAAGGGAAGCTTTAATAATAGCCGCAGCAACTTCAAACTTGAAGTACGTTGTTTATGTCTCTTCATGAATGTGTGGTCACGTATTTCAGATAGAATGTTGGGAAAAATATAGCTTTTCCCTTGATTTACAGTGATTTGTGATGGGTGGTGCAGGGAACACCCCTAATCCAAAGTTGGGTTGCATGCTGTAGGAATAGAGATTCAATGCACATTTGAGGTGGTTCTATGATCATTCGTGCTAGGGAATATTAATCCAAGTCTTGATGAAGTGTTGAAGTCTTCCCCAATGTCCCATTAGGGATTGGAATCCATTTAGGTCATGTGCAGGAAGATTAAGTGTATAGACAACATCAGGTGAAGTTTGATTTTATGGTCAAACCTTTGATAAGAAATCATCAAACGTTTGATGATAAAATCAGACGGTTGCTGGAGGGGCACTTTCCTTCAAAGCCACAATGTTATAGTTTCGATCGTCAAGCACAGTTGTTAGAAGTTCGATACTGCAATGAGAGATGTCTGACACTTAGATCAAATGAACCCTATAACGAGTGCACTTCTATCTCAAAGTGCGTGCCATCAAAAGTATGACATGATGGTCAAATGATGTGTGAAATCCGTCAAAGTGATAATATCATTATTGTATCATGAAAATCGCGACTGTTTTAAATTTATATTTTTTAAACTCTAAAAAATTTTATCATAAAGATGAGAGGCCGAGTAGTCTCATAGGGAGGCACAAGATCTAATTAGTTTTTAATTAGACCTAACTACTGTATTTTTGATATTTTGGATTTTTCATATTTTTTTGGTATTTTAAATAGGAGAGAAGTCTAAGGGAACTTAAGATAGGGACTAAATTGAAAAATTAGGACCTAAGCATAATTTAAGTGTAAATAATTTTCCAAAACAGTAAAAAATTATAATAAAATTTATGAAACTACTTTACTATATAAATAAGGTTTCTACCAAATTTTATTTGAAACTAATCTCTAGAATGCACATAGGAAATTCAGAAATAAAAGATAGGGATTAAATTACAATAATGACAAGATTCGAACATAGTTGATTTTTTACTTTTTGTATAGAATGAATGTTTGTACAAAATTTGAACAGTAATCTAATCTAACATACATAAACAAAATATGATTTTTTGGATTTTTCAGATGTACAAAAATAAATGCAAAAATTTAGGAACTCAAACTAAAGTTAAGAAACAAAGAAACTAAGCTAACATGCAATACTAACTGAAGGAAAGTGGTATAAACTATAAAGAAAAATGGCACCAAAATATAAACTTTTATTGAAAGCAAACTTACACCAATTCGTGAACTGCAAATGACATCAAAAGAAAGAGCAACACATAACATCGACAAAAAAATACATAAGAATAAGGAGTAGAATCTCAAAGAGGGAAGAGCAGAGGACTCATGGAGGAGGTGGAGAGTACTAAAAAGAGGATGTGTTCGGGCCTGGATAGGTGTGTTAATATGGTGATTTTATTGTTGAAATGCGTATAGTGGTTAACCTAAATCGAGCCTAACCATCTCTTTACAAAAATTTTTAACCTGGCCTACTTGATTTTATCTTGGTCACTTTTAGGCCCAGGGTCGAACTTAGGGAAGTGGGATTAGAAGAAGTTTCTACACCTTTCCTACAACAAATCTCTTCCGTTCGTTTATTGTGTTTTTTGGTGTTTTTCTATTTAAGATTTTTTTTTCTGATAATTCTTGTCCTTGAGGCACACCCTCAATATCAGGTTCTTGGCTTTGAGCCAAATCAGGGTTTCAAAACTATCTTGCTATTCGCAAGACTGAGTACCTACAAGTCAAAGATTATCTTTTCTCTTTTATATATTTTTTATGTTTTTACTGGCATGAAAGAGAAACAGAAATAAAGTAATAGTATATATATATGTATATATTATATATGTATAAAGGGGTGGGGGTGGAGGCGGAGATGGAGTGTAGCACGGTGTCGAGTAGGTCGTCGTCTAGGAAGATGCAACCAACAGGACGAAGTGCCACGTGTAAGGTAGAGTGGTGGAAGATGAGTGCGAACACACGTTTTGTACACGTGTATCGGGGAATATCAGCAACTGGTGCAGATATTCCCGCGATACCACGTATGGTGTGTGATATGAAAATATATAAGTATATATGTAAATATATATATATATATATGGTTATAATTATATAGGTAAACGTGTAGTTATATGTATATATATATAGATATGTAATTATATATATATATATATATATATCTATATAGATGTATATATATATATGTATATATATAGTAATATATAGATATATGTAGATAGATATGTATATGTATATATAGTTATATATATATATGTATAAATATCTGTATATATATATATATATATATATATATATATATATATATATATATATATGTATGTATGTATGTATGTACATAGATTAATACATAGCTATATAAGTACTAATATATGTATAGATATACGTACGTATATATATATATGTATAAAGTAGAGTATAGGTGTGTGTGTGTGTGTATGAGAGTGTGAGTGTGTGTGTGTGTTTCTGCAGAGAGAGAGGGAGAGAGCGCTGTGAGAGAGGGAGAGGGAGAGGGAGAGGGAGAGAGACTGCTGGAGTTGGCGTGAAGGAGTGCGGTTAAGGCGTTTGCAGCTTCAGGGCCGATGTCTGGTGTCCACTCGTGCACGCAGGCAGGTAGGCGCGTAGAGAGGCACGCGCTGGGAGGGTGTGAGCGCAGGGAAGAGAGGCAGCAGCGCACTGCACTGCATGAAGAGCGGGCGCTGAAGCGAGCCGGTGCGGGCGAAGGGAGACACAGACACAGACGCTGAAGTGGGCGGGCACATATAGACGCGCGGGCGGGCGCTGGAGCGGGCTCGGGGCGGGACTCGTGCGCGGGCTAGCAACGGTTGCGGTGCACCGGGTGACCGGTTAAGTTAGAAACTTACTGGTCACCGCACTATAGCCACAGTGTTCCGCTGAAACGCGTGAACAGTGGCTACAGTGCCGGGGCAAGCCGCGTGACTAGCTCCTTTGTAAAGAAAAAGCTGAGCTCTTTTATAGAGGAAGAAGGCATGCACAGCAATGCCCTGGCTGTGCATGCGGCTGTGCATGGCTTGGCAGGGCATGCGGCTGCAGGGCAAGCTTGCTGCAGAGCATGGCTCGAGGAAGAAGAGGCCATGTCTGCAGCCGCGGGAAGAAAGTCAAAAATAAAAAAAAATAAAAAATGAAGATGGAAAATTTGCAAGGCAGCACTTGAGGAATTTGTTAATTGCAAGGTCATTTTATTCACTCTTCTCCCCTCTCAATTAAATGCATGTATGCGTGTATTTTTACAAATGCGACTATGGATACCTAATATGCACTAGTAATGCTAGGAAATAGCACAAGACGACACAATTGCATGTCTATTTTGCGATGCAATCATACCCCCATGCCTATCTTTTGCTAGTCCCTAGCAAAACATTTTTTTGTATTGTATTTAGAAATGATCTTAAGCTGAAGATTTTCTCCTGAGGCGAAATAGGTGTGTTTATTGTTGGATACTGTGAGAACCAATTGCAGAGAAGACTATCAGTACTTTTAGTCTCACATGACATAGATCATCTCTCGACTAACCGGGACTCTTGATATTTAAACCTTAAGTACGATTTTCCAGGACCCAGGAGGTTTTTGCCATACTTGAGAGCTCAAGAGATTATGGCTTGTGCATAGTGAAGGATCATGACTATCCAGATGAACATTAAGACTCAAGCCCAGGGTTTCACGAATTTTTAAGTATAGGTTGGTCCCAGTTCAGCTTGAGTCTTCGGATTGACTCTTAAAAAGATGACGGAAAACTCAACTCCCATTTTCTAACATTTGTGACTCAAAGAAAACAGGGTATTTGCCCTGAAGAACTTTTTTGTAGGAAGAAGACTTTACAGATATTTGTGAGATATACTGACTTATTTGAATCTTTCTCTCTATTTTTTTTTTTTTTGAAACACGTGTCAATATATCCCTTACAACATTATTTAGAGGAGCACACTTTTTTTTTTGGTGGGAGAGTTTCTTTTTGGTGGAAAGAGTTTCTCCTAAATACAATACTAAAGCTTGGGATAAAAAGTCTACTTGCGCGCACAGGTAAGGACTCCACCTTCCCTAATGAACACTAGGGTTGGATCTTATGTTCACCTGGTCTTTCTTGATATGTGTAGTATGAACCAAGATTACTTAGGCTCTCAAGTAGAAGCAAACCAACGGATCCTGTACTGGTGTCTTAGGTACAAGAATACATCCTAAGTTAGGAGAGATTTCGATCTATCTTATCAATGCTCAAGTGAATTAAGCCGAGCCTGAGCGAATCAAGCTTCTGTGGCCTGGAAGTCTTCAAAACAGTGGTTGAATATCCATAAACACTTATTGTATTTTTGTTTCAGCCTTTAGATCATTACTAAACACCATTTTCATTTATATATATATATATAGATAGATAGATAGATAGAAACTGCATGATACCATAAAATACCCAGATCCTAAGGATGCCTATCCACCCCCCCATGCCAAACGATACTATGTCCTCATATGCATGCAGGGTAGGGTAGAGGAAGGATGAAAGATCAGGTAACAAGAGCTGAGGTGCAGGGTATACAGTAGGGTGGTAGGGTGGGTGGATGGTGGGTGGTGAAGTGAAAAGTGAAGTGATCGTGATAGTGATGTGAAAAGTGATGGTGGATAGTGAGTGTTGTTGGGGTGCCTCCCAACGAGCGCTGAATTTAATGTCCCCTGCTGGACTCAGAATGAGGCACAACATTAGTTACCCTCCAGCAGGGCAACAGTTTCTCCAACGGGGGCAGGTTCATGAGTAAGATAGGGTTTTAAATGCTGCCCATTCACCGTAAATTTATGCCCAGGTTTGAGATCTTCAATTTCAACGGCCCCGTTGGGAAATGGTCTTGAGACCAGGAAAGGACCAGTCCATTTGGACTTCAATTTCCCAGGAAAGAATTTGAGTCGGGCATTATAGAGCCAAACTTGCTGAGATGGCTCAAATTCTTTCTGCCGAATACGGCTGTCGTGAAAAGCCTTAGTGTGTTGTTTGAAAGTTAAAGCAGAATCATAGGCTTCATGACGGAGCTCTTCCAGCTCTTGGAGTTGGAGTTTCCTTTCTCGACCACACAGGTTTGGGTCGAGGTTACATTGGTGAACCGCTCAATAAGCGCGGTGCTCCAACTCCACGAGCAAATGACAAGGCTTCCCGTAAACGATTCTATACGGAGACACACCAAGGGGAGCCTTGAAGGCGGTCCGATATGCCCAAAGTGCGTCAATCAGCTTGTCGGACCAATCCTTACGGTCAGGCTGAACCGTTTTCTGGAGAATTTGCTTGATTTTCCAGATTAACACTTCTGCCTGGCCGTTCGTCTGAGGATGATACGGGGATGCAATACGATGGTGGACTCCGTATTTCCTCAGAAGTGCCAGAAAAGAAGATAATGGCTTGAGGGATCCCAAAGTGCGCAAAGATGTGGTCTTTGACAAATTGATTGGATATAACATGGTCAGCACGGTGCGTGGGAATAGCCTCGATCCATTTCGAAACATAATCAATCGCCACGAGGATAAATTCGAAGCCGTTGGAAGGAGAAAAGGGACCCATGAAATCAATTCCCCAAATGTCGAAGATTTTCGCAGCTAGGATGGGTTACAAGGGCATCATGTCACGTCGTGACATTGACCCTAACGACTGGCACCTAGTGTAATGCTTGGCATAATTGTGTGCATCCTGGTGAAGGGAGGGCCAAAAGAAACTGCACTGCAACACCTTGGCTGCAGTTTTCCTCCCAGAGAAATGGCCTCCGCAGGCCTGATCGTGGCAGAAGGATAGCACACTAGGGAACTCACTGTCAGGAATACAGGGACGGATGATTTGATCAACACTTATGCGAAAAAGAAGTGAATTATCCCAGAAATAATACTTTTCTTCTGCCATGAGACGCTCGCACTAGTTTTTAGGCCAGCCACGTGGAAGGGATCCAGAAGCAAGGAAATTGGCAATGTCGGCATACCACGGTCCACTTGCAACATTAATTGCCAATAGGTGCTCATCTGGAAAAATTTCATTGATCGGCAGAGTGATGAGAACCTCATCATGAATCCTAACTAGCACAATTTAATCCAAATGAGTGTGAAAAAACTCCTACAAAACCTAAAGAGAAGCTTAACTCAGAGAATTCTGAGTTAAAGAATAAAATAAATCATAAGGGGTAAAACTGTAATTTCACCAAGGCAGTGTGCAAACAGGGTAATTAAGGGTCCAAACACAGGTCAAACGAGCTTAATAAGAAGGGAAGTGGGATGATCTGGTCTGAAAAGGGTTATAGCAACTTCTAGGAATTAAGTGACATTCTGTAACCCTAAAACAAACCCACTCTAATTGACGAGGTTCGAGATAGGATAAAAATAAACTAAACCCTCTAAAATTCATAGAAAAATATTCCCTAGGGCTTAGAACCTTCAATTTGGCCTTTGCAACCTATTTTGACCTAAAATGAGAACCATGCCCAATTAATGACTTAATTTGGGTTTCTGCGCAAATTGACTGGTTAAACATGGTTCAACCTAAAATCAAATCACACCATTAAAATCCTTAGGTTCAAATTAGTCTGGTATAAAAATTTGGGCCTAAGAAAAGAACATCTTGACCGACTTTACAAATTGGTCCTCTTAATTTACTTTTTGACCCTTATCTTTTGAAACCTTTGCGTTCAGCCCCCTAACTTCATGTCATTCTTTGCAGAATGGTCCCCCCTGCCATTTCTTCGTAGCGCCATACCTCCGGCGACCTTGCGCTGAGGATGGCGCCGCGTAGGGCAGGGCGGTCGTCCTCAGGAATAGACGAGGGGTTCCCTGAGTCGTCCTCTGTCGCAGGGACCCTCCCCTGGCTTCTGCAACCAGCCATGCCACTTCCACCTCCATCTGCTCCACCTCCAGCGAGGTCACTCCACCTCCACGGACCACCTCACCCCTCGCCGACAAGCCCAGAAGCTCCCCCTCACTCCACTCAACCGTTTCCCCCACTCCATACACCGCCATTCACCACCCGACCACCCCCCGAACGGACCCATTTACGCACACATAGTCTGACCTAGGGGCACCTCCACAGGCGCTCTCGTGCCTCGCCGACCCCTGCACTGCCTTCGCCACACTCCGGCGAAGCTTCCTACGTTATTGGATGCGGCCGCGAGGCTATCCTTGTGTTTTCAGGTCAGCGCCTCCTCGCCGCCATTGAAGAGCTGCTGGAGCTCCTTCAAAAGCAGCTTCAGGACGTCTCCAGCCCAGGCATGCGCTCCAGGCAGTGCGGACTGCTTTCGCGAGTGCGCCCAGGCTTGCAATTCAGGTCGCAAGCCTCACAGCTGCCCAAATTGGCAGCGACTTCCTCGACTGCGGGCGCGCAGTCTGGAGGTGGGACTTTAGTCCCACCACGTAAGTGTGTGGTCTCGCACCCACACTTAAATTGAAAAAGTGTATCAAGCTGTTTGCCTTCGATACACAGGGGTCAGGTCCCTCACCCGCATGCAGCGCGTCATGTGCTCGTCCGCCCTCGCCCGCGCTCATGCCTCGCGGGTCTGGGCCGGATCCGACTACCCGACCAAGCACTCCTCGCCCACCACCGCACGCCGGTGGGCCTGGTCCCAGGCGCGCTACCCGAACCTGATTACCCGGCTCTGGGAGACCATTCCTAAGAGAGATTCAGAGAGAAAGAGAGAAGCGGGGAAGGGGTAGGGGTAGGTTTTGCACTGATCCTTGTGTGTGCACGCAGGGAAGAAGGAAAAAGAAGAAGCAGGCGAAGAAAGAAGAGAGGAGGAGCGGTCGCACTGAGCAGCTGAAGAAGAGAGGAAGGAGAGGAGCTGAAGAAGAAGAGGGGCCGCACTGTAGCAAATGCATAGTTAAGTCGTCTGAGTGCCGCATCAGACGTCGGAAGGGCAGCAGCCAGAGCAGAAGAAGGCAAGCAGGAGAAAGCAGGAAAAGAAGAAGGAAGAAAAAGAAGAAAGAAGACACTGCCGCAAGGAAGAAAAGAAGAAGGCAGGCTGAGAAGAAAGAAAGAAGAAGTAGAGCAGAAGAGAAAGAAAAGAGAAAGAAGAAGAAGGTCACCACAGCCGCAGGATGAAGAAGAAAGAAGAAGGCAGGAAGAAAAGAACAAAGAAGAAGAAGAGGAAAGGCCAGAGCAGAAGAAGAAAAAGCGAAGAAGAGAAAAATCAGTTGGAAGAGAAGAAGAAAAGAGAGAAGAGGAAGAGAGAAGAAGAAGAAGCCAACAAAAAGACTTTTGCTCCTTGTCTCTCTCTATCTCTTAATTTTTGTAAAACCTTATCTTGTGAATTTATGTTTCTAGAGTTATAGTTGCTCCATGAGTTCGACTTCAGGAAAACTTGTATTCCGAGTAAAAAAAAATTTTGTATTAAATTGGTAACTGTTTTGTCATATACTACAACGAATATAAATAACAAGACAGGCAAAACACCTCACCAGTTTTTGGCACCGTTGCCGGGGAGCAATGGCCATTCTAGAAGTAATAAATTCTCTATTTTTGAGTTTCTGTTAATCTCTTCTCTTTTGTGTGTAGGCACAGGAAATCAAGAGGACAACAAGCAGGCGCACAACAGCCACACCTGGGACAGGTAATTTTCTATCCTCTCATTTTAACCCCTAAATTCTAAAAAGGAAGAAAAAAAAGAAAGAACAAGCAATTTAGGTATAACCTGTCCTCCATATTTGGTAAATCATCGAAGCTGCCTATTTTAACACACTATTTCTGTACACCCATTAAGGGTACTTAGGGCTAACACCTTCTTACTTGAGCCCTAATTACCCAGCAGGAAGCTAACTGGACCAAGTAGAGCCGACATAAGATTCAACATTAGGGTTTTAGAGACGCACTTCTTAAGCAAGAATTGAGAATTCCCAAAAGAAGTGTGCCCAAGCCATTGTTTGAAAATACCTATTCAGAGAAACCCTAAGAAATTTGGCTCTTAAAAACACTTGAACCCTAAAAGACAAGACCTAATAAGCTCTCAAAGGAACTAATAGGTGAAGTTGATCCCTTGGATCAACCAACCTTAAACTTAGGTCACTCTTTGCACTCAAAAGGCTAAAGTTCAAGTGAAAACCTAAGCACCTTGATCCTAACTAAAAGTGGTAGACTTAAGAGGTTAAGGTCCCCATTCTGGTCTACCTGGAATCTCAGTGACAAGAGAGGTCGAGTGGGGGAAACCCTATAACCCGTGGGGACGCTCTACCGTGTAGGGGTCTTCGCGGGACTCACCCTCTCTGGTTGCCCAGGTAATTCTCAGGTGGACGATCTTTTGATTAAGGGGTCCATCTACCCCGAACCTCTATAGTCACCCAACATTCTAGGCATCTTGATTGGGTCCAGCACCTGCTAAACTCATCCTCTCCATTAGTGTATGTTTGGTAGGAGGTCTTTGAAACCGCCTTTAGAAATTCACTCTCCTCGAGGCCGAGCCTCGGTGCCCCTGTTTGTGCAACCAACACTTCACATAGACCTCTCCTCCGACTCCGAACCCAACTCACCTTCTTCTTCCACAATGGCTCAGCCAGTTGAGGAAGAGAACAATCTGGAGCACCAGCTCCAGCGACTCAATGACCTCTTCCAGAACTTCATGCACCCACCGCATCGTCCTATGATGCGGGACCATTATAATCCTACTGCGGTGGCTATTGAGCCACTAGTCAGAATCCCGACTGGAGGACCTGATTCCGAACTAAAGCCCAGTATGATTCATGCCATACCTAAATTTCATGGGCTTAATTCTGAAGACCCCTTCCATCACATAAAATAGCTAAAGCATCTGGCCCAGACTTTTGGGTTAGATGCACAAAATCGGGATATTCTCCTCATGAAGATGTTCTCCATCTCCCTTATGGACAAAGCCGCCCATTGGTACCAAATGCAGACTCGGCCGATCAACAATTGGGAGGAACTTCAGTCTGAATTCTTGAAGAAGTTCTTTCCCGTTGGTCGTACCAATGCCTTGCGCCATCAGATTACCCACTTCACGCAGCAAACGGGGGAACCTCTCCATGAGGAAGTGCCCCCATCACGGGTTCGTAAATGAGAACAAGTCCAGTCTTTTTACCAGGGACTCCGTGAAGATATTAGACTTTTCGTCAATGCAACTTGCGGAGGGAATATCATGGGTCAGCATGAGGACACCGTGTGGGAGATTCTCGAAAATATGTGTGAGAACTCCATCAATAATGACTCCATGGGATTATTCGATAGGATGAATACCTGCGCATCGACGAGCCTTAGGAGAGCACACGAGATGTAGGGCCTGTCTGCATCAGTCGACCTGGAATTGATGGCCAGTCGATTGGACAAGGTCTCTATCATTGAGAAGAAGGTAGATGAGCTGACTAAGCACTTGCAGCGAGCCACCTCTGCGCATAATTCCTTTGCACAGCCTCCTTCCACACGGGAGACTGTGAAAAACATTCTCCAACAACCTTCTCCTAGGATGGATCCGTATCCACCCCCATCTGATTCTCAGATCGGAGGATCCTCCAATCCTTTCTATACTAGCCAGGGGAATTCCACTCCCCCATTCTCTGACTCTTTGGAGGTTCCTCAGACCTGCGAGGACCTCAACACCATCCAGAATGATCCATTTTCCAATACCTACAATCCTGGATGGAGAAACCATCCCAAATTCCAGTGGGTGGGAAATTCCCAAACTCAAAGACCACCCTTTCAGCCCCATCCACAACCTCGTCCTTACCAGCCACCTCAGCCCCGACCCGACCCTACTTATCCATCAGGGAAAAACCAAGACCAAATGTCCCTCATCCTTCAGACTCTGGCTGACATTCAAAGAATGAATGAGGCTATTAAAAAGCAACACAAGGACGAACTTACAGAGGTTAGAAACCAACTGGCCCAGTTGGCAAATTCTCGCCAACCAGGCACACTTCCTTCCCAACCTCTTCCTAACCCTAATAACGTGCCCACCCAGCGGCGCGTTATGAACCCAAACCCGAGCCAAGCACACATGATTTATCAGGCCCCCTCTGTTCCTTAACCTAACGGGATGGGGGCTTCCACTTCTTATGCGAGTTATCAGCAGCAACCCATCCTATCAAACCCTAACCAAAACCAGGCAGGACTAAATTCTGTAACCACCCGTAGTGGTAAGGAGACCCAAGATCCACCCTATCCAGACCACTCCAAGCTTGGTAGTGATCCAAACCCTAGGACAGTAATCCAGGACGTTCCTATCCCTGTCCCAGATCAAAGACCTGGACCTATCCTGGAAGAACCAACCAAGGTTCCATTTCCCGAGGCCTTGACCAAGGGAAAGAAGACAACAAAACCCGTGGCACCTGAGGAGGACCTGGTCAAGCTCTTTGAGCAGGTCCAAATAAACATCCCTTTGATGGATGTAATTCGCCACGTACCGGCTTACGCACGATTCTTGAAGAATGTGTGTACACCTCAGCGTAAGCTGCGAACCAAGAGTGGGAGTCCAATTGTACTGTCAGAGCAAGCCAGCTCTGTAATCCTGAGCAGACTCCCACCCAAGGCAACTCCCCTGATTTCTAGCAAAATAGGTGAAACCCAGTTTGACAGAGCATTGCTAGACTTGGGTGCTTCCATAAATCTGATACCCACATCCTTACTTAACCACCTAGAAGAATCTGAGCTAAAACCCACTGAGGTGACACTACAGTTAGTAGATCGATCTATAAAGTCACCTAAAGGGATTCTTGAGGATGTTATTGTAAGAGTGCGGGATTTCTATTTCCTTATAGACTTTATAGTCTTGGACATGGACGCACCTGAAAACCCTAGGGATACACCGATCATTCTAGGGAGACCTTTCTTGGCTACTGCTAGAGCCAACATCAGTTGTGAGGAGGGCCAAATAGAGCTAAAATTTGGGAATCAAACCCTCAAAATTGCTATCTTTAAGGCCCAACAAGGAATCAATTGCAATGTCATCGAACAAATTTGTGATATTAGGGCTTTGGTTGATGAAACACATTTTGAGAATAACCTGGTTATGCCTCATCAACCACAGAAAGATCTTGAACCACAATTAGAGGAGTCAGACCTTGATTTAGACAAACCCATAAGTCCTATCCTTGAACCTCACACTTACTCTGAACCACCCGCTACTGTTGATAACCCCATCCTTGAACTAAAACCCCTTCCTGATCATTTGAAATGCATCTTTTTGGGTTCTAATCAGACTTTTCCTATGATTATAAATTCCAAGCTTACTCCTAATCAGGAATCCCGTCTGATTGCTGTTCTCTAGCAACATCGCAGAGCCATTGGTTGGACTCTCGATGACTTGACTGGAATAAGTCCCTCTTATTGCACACACCATATTTATTCAGAAGAGGGCGCACGACCTTCCCGTGAGATGTAGAGACGTTTGAATCCTAATCTGTAGGAGGTCGTGAAAAAGGAGATCATTAAGTGGTTAGATGCAGGGATCATCTACCCGATCTCCGACAGTCGTTGGGTGGGCCCAATTCAGGTCGTGCCTAAAAAGGCAGGGCTCACCACCATTACAACTAAAATCGGAGAAATCACACCTACCCGAATAGCCAACTCGTGGAGAGTCTGGAAAGATTTCCGACGACTAAATTCCTCCACGAAGAAGGATCATTTCCCACTACCTTTCATTGATCAGATTCTCAAAAAATTAGCGGGAAATCGATTCTTCTGCTTTCTTGACGGGTACTTCGGTTATAACCAAGTGGCTATTCATCTTGAGGACCAAGAGAAGACCACGTTCACCTGCCCCTTCGGAACTTACGCATTCCGAAGGATGCCTTTCGATCTCTGCAATGCACTTGCGACTTTTCAGCGGTGCATGCTTGCCATATTCTCTGATATGGTAGGCGATTATCTGGAAGTCTTCATGGATGACTTCTCAGTTTTCGGGGCATCATTTGATGATTGCCTCCAGCACTTGGTTCATATACTCAGGCGTTGCATCGATGTTAATTTGGTTCTTTCCTGGGAAAAGAGCCATTTTATGGTGCCTGAGGGGATCGTTCTAGGACATCTTATTTTTGAGAAAGGCATCCAAGTGGATCGAGCCAAGGTTGATCTAGTTTCTCGACTTCCTATGCCTAGCTCGATCTGGGACATCCGTTCTTTTCTGGGGCACGTCGATTTTTACTTTCGTTTCATTCCTGATTTTTCGAAAATCATGCGCCCCCTGACTACTCTTCTCTCTAAGGATGCACCCTTTGAGATCTCCAAGGAATGCACTGAAGCCTTTGAAAACCTCCGTGACCGAGTCACCCGGGCCTTGATCCTACAATCCCCTGATTAGTCTCAACCCTTTGAGATCATGTGCGATGCATCTGATTTCGCTGTAGGAGCGGTTCTGGGGCAGAAAGTTGACGGGAAACCCGTGGTCATCTACTATGCTAGCAAGACACTTGATGAGGCTCAGCGTAACTATACAGTTACAGAGAAAGAGCTGTTAGCCGTAGTATTTGCCCTTAAAAAATTTCGATCTTATCTCCTGTGTTCCGATGTCATCATCTACTCGGATCACATGGCTATGAGGCATCTCCTTGCCAAGAAGGATGCGAAGCCCCGACTAATCCGATGGATCTTACTGTTGCAAGAATTTGAGCTCGAGATTCGTGACAAGGCGGGAAGACAAAACGTGGTAGCTGACCATCTGTCTCGCCTTCCTTCTGAGATCATCAACCCTTCTAGACCCATCGCGGAGCATTTCCATGATGAGCACCTACTGACTATTGGTACTAGACTTCCATGGCTTGCTAATATAGTAAACTACTTGGCATCTCATCAGATCCCGTCTGATTGGCAGAAGGCCAAGAAAGACAAATTGCACTCTGATGCCAAGTACTACATTTGGGAAGATCCGTACCTCTTCCGCATAGGTGCTGACCTAATCATCTGGCGATGTGTCCCAAAAGGTGAAATCAATGGTACTCTCTCCTTCTGCCATGACCACGCATGCGGTGGCCACTTCTCTGGGCACAAAATCGCATTGAAAATCCTCCAATGTGGCTTTTATTGGCCCACTCTGTTCAAGGACGCATACAATCACTGCAAGGCATGCAGTCGTTGCCAAACTTTGGGCAACATGAGCCATCGTGACATGATGTCCTTGCAACTGATTCTCGTATGCGAAATCTTCTATATTTGGGGGATTGATTTTATGGGCCCCTTTCCTATTTCGGATGGCTTCGAGTACATCCTGCTGGTTGTGGACTACGTGTCCAAATGGATCGAAGCCATAGCGACCCGAACCTGTGATCATAAAATCATTCTCAAATTCATTCATCACAATATCTTCTCACGGTTCGGGATTCCTCGTGCAATCATCTCTGACGGGGGGACCCATTTCACGAATGCTCAGTTCAGGTCACTGATGACCAAATACGGGGTGTCTCACCGAATCTCCACTCCTTATCACCCCCATACTAATGGTCTACCTGAGCTATCAAATCGGGAGATCAAGAAAATCCTGCAGGTCACTGTTCGACCTGACAGAAGGACTGGTCGTCCTGACTTCTGGAAGCTTTGTGGGCTTATAGGACCGCCCACAAAACCCAATTAGGCATGTCTCCTTTTAGACTGGTGTATGGGAAGGCATGTCACCTTCCCGTCGAACTGGAGCACAAAGCCTATTGGGCAGTACGGAGCTGTAATTTAGATCTTTCTAAGGCTGGAACCTACAGAAAGCTTCAGCTAAGCGAGATCGATGAGTTACACCTTGATGCATATAAGAACTCGCGAATCTACAAAGAGCAGGTTAAAGCCTTGCATGACAAGCACATATCTAGAAAGATCTTTCATCCTGGTCAGAAGGTCCTACTCTTTGATGCTCGACTCAAACTTTTCCATGGGAAACTGCGATCCAAGTGGGTCGGACCATACCTTGTCCGACAGGTTTTTGGAAATGGAGCCGTCGAAATCAGTCTGCTCATCCATGATTCCGAACCTTTCATCGTGAACGGTCAGAGACTCAAACTGTTCATTGATGTAACCTCTACTGATTTGGCTGAATCATCATTTATCCTCCATTTTCCCTGAGCATATTGCGCCCAGCCGATGGCGTAAAACTCAGCGCTCAACAGGAGGCAACCCGTCATTCTTTTTGAAAAAACCTGAAACCTTTTCTGACACATTTTTGCACTTAAGGTTCACCCTTTAGGACAGCTGACTCCACCTCAGATGTTTGCATCTGAGATTAGAAATCGTCTGCAACTGTTACCCCGACCCATTCACTCATCATAACATCTGTGCTAATGTATGAACTAAGTTTAATAAAAACCCTCCTAAGTTACAATGAGGACATTGCAAATCTTAAGCATGGGGGGGTATGGAAGTGCAAAACTTATAAGAAAAGGTTTTAAACAAAAAAAATTCACATATTCTAAAAACACCATAAAAATTAAAAAAAAAAATTTGAAAAAAAAAGTAATAAAATGAGAGGAGGAAAGAAATTTTGTGGACTCTACAAGGGAGGAGAAAAAGAACAAAAAGATAAAAAGGAGCACAAAATGAAAGAAAAGAGATAGTCATTAGTAAGAAATTAAGGAGTTAACCTAAGTTCTAGACCTCATTCAGGAAAAAGAAATGGAAAGTGCATAGTGAGATTAGTAAGAATGCAAACCTTAGACATTCTTGGATAGATTCTTAGTACTCATTAAGATCTAGACATTCCTCAAGAGGTTGAGGAAAATGAAAAGCTTAAGTATTAGGTCTAAGACTTAGGGAGTATTTGGCCTCGTTAACTAACTTTTGGTTTATGGGACTCAGTAACCTAAGCACCCTAACATCACACACAGCCTGGTTCAGTAAGCATAAAAATCAAAATCACGCAGAAGTGTTGCAAAAATCCTGAAAATGACACCTAAAGTAGGTGCGGTCGATCAACACAAGTTGATTTGGACGAGTTCCCAGCGCGGAGAGGTGGGAAATTCCCCTTGAAGATGCGTAACAAAATGTCATCTCCTCGGTGCTTGTCTCTTAGGATATTTACATATCCTACTGGGGGCATGCAAGCACTCTGCTGGTTCAGATTTCATGGATGGCATTATCACGAAATGTCAATTGCCAGGGTCTAAATTCGGCCACGGAACACCATGGATGGGATTATCTCAAAATTTCAATAGCCAGGGTTCTGGGGGTTACCTTAGGCGGTGCTATCTCGAAGCATCGATTGCCAGGAACCCTTGAGGATTGATGATTGGGACAAGGAATCTGATACAGACCATGTTGAGAAGCCAATCCTAAGCTAGAATTAAAAAGAAAAAGAGAGAAAGCTCTCCAAACATATAAATCTTCTACCTCTCTTTCTTACAAAAGGCACTGTGAACTGACCCAGGACTAAAATTATCTCAAGCACGGGTGCTTTAACCACAAAGTCCAATAAGCCTTAGGTTAGTTCTTGTAGGCCTTAAAAACCTTTGCTAAGGACTGAGGCTGAGGCTAGATAGATCTGGATCATGGTTGGTACTAGTGTACCTTTCAGGCCTATGGTTGGCAGTCTGACCTAATCAAGGTTTCAAAAGAAAAAGCACTTATCTAAACTCATTAAGAACTTCATGGTCTAGAATAAGGGTTGAAACCTTAAAATTTTGCTAAGAGACTAGAAAAAGCTAGGCATGGGGGTATGATGAGAACCTCATCATGAACCCTAACTAGCACAATTTAATCCAAATGAGTGTGAAAAAGCTCCTACAAAACCTAAAGAGAAGCTTAACTCAGAGAATTCTGAGTTAAAGAGTAAAACAAATCATAAGGGGTAAAACTGCAATTTCACCAAGGCAATGTGCAAACAGGGTAATTAAGGATCCAAACACAGGTCAAACGAGCTTAATAAGAAGGGAAGTGGGATGATCTGGTCTAAAAAGGGTTATAACAACTTCTAGGAATTAAATGATATTCTGTAACCCTAAAACAAACCCACTTTAATTCATGAGGTTCGAGGTAGGATAAAAATCAACTAAACCCTCTAAAATTCATAGAAAAATATTCCCTAGGTTTTAGAACCTTCAATTTGGCCTTTGCAACCTATTTTGACCTAAAATGAGAACCATGCCCAATTAGTGACTTAATTTGGGTTTCTGCACAAATTGACCAGTTAAACATGGTTCAACCTAAAATTAAATCTCACCATTAAAATCCTTAGGTTCAAATTAGTCTGGTATAAAGATTTGGGCCTAAGAAAAGACCATTGTGACCGACGTTACAAATTGGTCCTCTTAATTTACTTTTTGACCCTTATCTTTTGAAACCTTTGCGTTCAGCCCCCTAACTTCTCATCCTTCTTTGCAGAACGTTCCCCCTGCCATTTCTGCATAGCACCATACCTCCGGCGACCTTGCGCGGAGGATGGCGCCGTGTAGGGCAGGGCGGCCATCCTTAGGAATAGACAAGCTGTTCCCTGCGTCGTCCTCTGTCGCAGGGACCATCCCCTGGCCTCTGCAACCAGCCATGCCTCTCGTGCGAACGCACGAAAGGCATGGGTGTCCCTTGCCGGCCATCTCCAATGAGGTAGGCACGTCGCCTCCTCGGTCCCCTCTCCTCGCCAAGGCCTTTATAAGGAGCGGCAGTGTCTGCCATCTCCTTCAAGCTTCTTCTGGCTGAGAAACACCCTACATTTCGTCCCTTCCCTCTTTGGTCAGAATGCCAGAGCTTCCGGCGACCTCCTTCTCCTCCTTGTTGCTCTGCTGCCCTACGTGCAGTAGAGTCCACTCTTCCCCGTCGTTTTGTGCCAGGCCGTACTAGCTGGCACCCTCAGACCGCCTTCTCGTCGCCGATAACCTCCTCCTGGGAATCTTCGTCCTCAGCTCCAGTAGGCACGAGCCGGACGCCGTCCTCGCCCCCTTCGTTGATTAGGTAGGAAGGAATCTTCCTCTCTTTCTCCCTTACATTTTCCCCTTCCCGATTTACCCTTTTTATCCACCGACCGCCACTTCCACCTCCATCTGCTCCATCTCCAGTGAGGTCACTCCACCTCCACGGACCACCTCACCCCTAGCCGACAAGCCCGGAAGCTCCCCCTCACTCCACTCAACCGTTTCCCCCACTCCATACACCGCCATTCACCGCCCGACCACCCCCCGAACGGACCCATTTCCGCACACATAGTCTGACCTAGGGGCACCTCCACAGGCGCTCTCGCACCTCGCCGACCCCTGCACTGCCTTCGCCACACTCCGGCGAAGCTTCCTACATTATCGGATGCGGCCGCGAGGCTATCCTTGTGTTTTCAGGTCAGCGCCTCCTCGTCGCCATTGAAGAGCTGCTGGAGCTCCTTCAAAAGCAGCTTCAGGACGTCTCCAGCCCAGGCACGCGCTCCAGGCAGTGCGGACTGCTTTCGCGAGTGCGCCCAGGCTTGGAATTCAGGTTGCAAGCCTCACAGCTGCCCAAATTGGCAGCGACTTCCTCGACTGCGGGCACGCAGTCAGGAGGTGGGACTTTAGTCCCACCACGTAAGTGTGTGGCCTCGCACCCACACTTAAATTGAAAAAGTGTATCAGGCTGTTTGCCTTCGATACACAGGGGTCAGGTCCCTCACCCGCACGCAGCGCGTCATGTGCTCGTCCGCCCTCGCCCGCGCTCACGCCCCGCGGGTCTGGGCCGGATCCGACTACCCGACCAAGCACTCCTCGCCCACCACCGCACGCCGGTGGGCCTGGTCCCAGGCGCGCTACCCGAACCTGATTACTCGACTC
Organism: Thalassia testudinum; assembly: GCA_037157565.1. NCBI lineage: Eukaryota > Viridiplantae > Streptophyta > Magnoliopsida > Alismatales > Hydrocharitaceae > Thalassia > Thalassia testudinum. The sequence goes on from JAZHRO010000061.1 coordinate 1,227,312, forward strand.
TGGGAGAGCATTCCTAAGAGAGATTCAGAGAGAAAGAGAGAAGCGGGGAAGGGGTAGGGGTAGGTTTTGCACTGATCCTTGTGTGTGCACGCAGGGAAGAAGGAAAAAGAAGAAGCAGGGGAAGAAAGAAGAGAGGAGGAGCGGTCGCACTGAGCAGCTAAAGAAGAGAGGAGGGAGAGGAGCTGAAGAAGAAGAGGGGCCACACTGTAGCAAATGCATAGTTAAGTCGTCTGAGTGCCGCATCAGACGTCGGAAGGGCAGCAGCCAGAGCAGAAGAAGGCAAGCAAGAGAAAGCAGGAAAAGAAGAAAGAAGAAAAAGAAGAAAGAAGACACAGCCGCAAGGAAGAAAAGAAGAAGAAGGCAGGCTGAGAAGAAAGAAAGAAGAAGTAGAGCAGAAGAGAAAGAAAAGAGAAAGAAGAAGAAGGTCACCACAGCCGCAGGATGAAGAAGAAAGAAGAAGGCAGGAAGAAAAGAACAAAGAAGAAGAAGAAGAGGAAAGGCCAGAGCAGAAGAAGAAAAAGCGAAGAAGAGAAAAATCAGTTGGAAGAGAAGAAGAAAAGAGAGAAGAGGAAGAAAGAAGAAGAAGAAGCCAACAAAAAGACTTTTACTCCCTCTCTCTCTATCTCTTAATTTTTGTAAAACCTTATATTGTGAATTTATGTTTCTAGAGTTATAGTTTCCCCCTGAGTTCGACCTTGGGAAAACTTGTATTCCGAGTAAAAAAAAAATTTGTATTAAACTGGTAACTGTTTTGTCATATACTACAACGAATATAAATAACAAGACAGGCAAAACACGTCACCATAGAGTAAGTCCAATATGGTAAGGGTCCAGTCTGGAAAGGTGATCAGCCACAACATTCTGGGCTCCGGCCTTATCGCGGATCTCAATGTCAAATTCTTGGAGCAGAAGGATCCAATGAATTAGTCTAGGCTTGGCATCCTTCTTGTGCATGAGATAGCGAATGGCTGCGTGATCAGTGAAAACAATAACATGTGAGCCTAGAAGGTAAGTGCGGAATTTCTCCAGCCCAAAGACAACCACCAGTAGTTCCTTTTCAGTGGTAGTATAATTACGCTGGGCCTCGTCCAACGTCTTACTGGCGTAGTACGCCACGAAGGGGTGTCTATCGCATCTTTGTCCTAGGATGGTTCCGACTTCAAGGTCGGAAGCGTCACACATGAGTTTAAAGTTGAGGGACCAATCAGGTGGCTGGAGAATAATGGCCTTGGTGATAGCATTACGCAGCTGCGTGAATGCTCGTTTGCAGTCGGGGCCCATATTGAAGGGTACATCGGTCGATAGGAGATGAGTTAAAGGTTGAGAAATCTTGGAGAAATCTTTGATAAATCTCCTATAGAAACTGACGTGTCCCAGGAAGGAGCAGATTTGTTTGACAGAGCTAGGCACAGGTAAATCAGCAATTACGTCAAGCTTAGCTCTGTCATCCTCGATACCCCTGTCGGAGATGATATGCCCGAGAACAATTCCCTCGTGCGCCATAAAATGACTTTTTTCCTAGGAAAGCACAAGGTTTACATCAATACATCTCCTGAGGATGTGGGTCAGGTTGGCAAGACAGTCATCAGAAGATGGTCCAAAGATCGAAATGTCATCCATGAAGACCTCGAGAAAGTCACCCACCATGTCATGGAATATCACCAGCATACATCTCTGGAAGGTTGCTGGCACGTTGCAAAGTCCAAACGGCATCCTTCTAAATGCAAAGGTGCCGAAGGGGCAGGTAAAAGTGGTTTTCTCTTGGTCCCGGGGGTCAATTGCCACCTGGTTATATCCTGAGAATCCATCCAGGAAACAGAAAAATTTATTTCCGGCTAACTGCTCTAGGATTTGGTTAATGAAAGGTAGCGGAAAGTGATCTTTCTTAGTTGCAACATTAAGTTTCCTATAATATACATACACTCTCCAAGATGTAGGAGTGCGTGTAGGGATGGATTCGCCCCTGTCATTGACACGGATGGCGAGTCCTACCTTTTTGGGCATGAAGTGAATCGGACTCACCCAGGGGCTATCTCTAATCAGGTAGATTATACCTGCATCCATCCACATAATAATTTCCTTCTTAACGACCTCCCGCATGTTAGGGTTGAGACATCGCTGCATCTCACGGGAAGGTCGAGCCTCCTCCTCCGTATATATACGGTGAGTGCAGTAGGAGGGGCTAATGCCAGATAAGTCTGATAAAGATCATCCAAAGGCTTCCTTGTGCTCCCTGGTCAATTTTGAACTGATGATTACGGGAGTGTTTCATTTGGCCCCAGAAAAATATATTTAAGTGTACTAGGTAGCTCTTTCAGCTCGGGAGTGGATGGTGAAAGGTCTGGCATTTCTTGGGATGAGAGTGTCCTAGGCTGATCGGAGAACAAGTCAGGAGGAAGAAGTTGGCCCTCAGATTGGCCAAGAAGAGGGGCTTCTTGGATATATGGATCCAAAATGGAATAGCCCCAGTGAGAAGTATTTGGGCTCAAGGTCCCAGTGTGGAGTTGCAAATCTGCCTGATTTGGCGGGAAAGAAAGGGCAATCTAGTCTTCAAGAGCGTGGACCAGCGGTGAGTAGCCTAGATATGACTCAGACCATGAGGTATGGGAAGTGGAGAAAACCTCATCAAAAGTCTGGTCAGGAGAAGGTACGGGACAAGGAGGGATGGGGGAATGTCACAATATGTGTCGATCAGGCAATCATCAGTGTTTACAGGTAATCCGTAGCAGTCAGAATAGGCCCCAATTAGTCTGATACACGCGCTAACAGCAATGTCCTCGTCAGATGTGTCATCCTCGATGCAATCGCAATCAAAGTTCTTGGCTGCCTTGAAGATGTTAATCTTGAGCTTTTCAGAGCCAACGACAATCTCAATATAGCCTGACTCGCAGTCGATATGGGCGCGGGCTGTGGCCAAGAAAGGTCGACCAAGGCTGATCGGACAATCAGAAAGTGAGCTAGGAACCTCCATATCTAAAACAAGAAAGTCAACAGGGAAACAGAGACTGTTGACCCTAACCACCACATCTTCCACCACATCCTTCGGGATTTTGACAGAATGATCTGCCAACTGTAACTTTACAGGGGTGGGTTTCAGATTTCCCAAGGAAAATTTTTCGAGCATGATGGTCGGTATAAGATTTATGGAAGATCCTAGATCCAGCGGGGCACGGTTAAAATTGTAGCCTTGGATGCTACAGGAAATAAGTGGTGTGCCCAAATCTTTCTGCTTCGGTGGTAGATTTGACAGTATTGCACAACTCGCATGAGGCGAGAGAACCACCAGATTCTTGGTTTTCTTTGACTGTCGCCTGGGTGTTGTGTAGTCTTTGAAAAATCGGGCAACAGTAGGTATGTGGTCGATAGCCTTGAGCAGGGGTACCTTGATTTCTACATCCCTGAACAAATTACGCAGGTTATCAAAGGCCTGCATATCTTTCTTCTTGCCTTTTGGCTCCCTCAGTAGAGCCTCAGAGAATGGGACTGATTTTGGCACCAATTTGGGTGTATCGTCCTCTCGCGAATGCTGTGCGCATCCCGAATGAGAGGGCGACGAAGAAGATGGGCCAGGATCAGGTCGCGGTGGATCGACGGCCTGCTTACCGCTCCTCGTAGTGATCGTATTGGACGATGTGGGTCCAGTGGGATCATATGGCGGAGGAGGGTTCATAATAGGGACATAAGAGTGAGTGGCTGCAGTGGGATTAGCCTGAAATCCTGGTGGAATGCTCGGAGCTTGTAGAATCTGGTGAACCTGCCCCTGAGAAGGTCGTACCTGTGGTTGAGGACCACGTGGTACGAAATTTCACGGGTTGGGAATAGGTTGGGCGGGAAGAGTGCCCTGAGATCGAGTCGCCATGCGTAGTTGACTGATCTCAGCATTCTGCTGCGCCAATTGGTGCTGAAGAGAGGTCATGTTCTCTTCATGGTGCTTTGACATTTCAGTCATCATTCGCATCAATTTATCAAGAGGACTTGATGCGTGTTCTGTTTGCGGTACGCAAGGACCCGATGGCGGATTCGCCATAAGATTAGACTGGGCCCTTGGGATGACAGGTGCGGACGGTCACATTGGTCCACCATCGGGGTTTTGGTGCTGCAGATTGTTGGACCATGCGAAGTTCGGATGATTTCGCCACCCTGGGTTATAAGTGGCAGAGAACGGGCTATTCCCCAGGGCGCAAGCGTCTTCTTTGCCAGAAGACGTGTCTGCATGTAAGTATGCATCCGAGCACATGGAGGCTTGGTCCTCCATGTGAAAATACTGGCTCGCAGAAGCCAGATCCACATGACTTACCGAGTCGCTCGGCATGACACTCGGTAAGGAAGGTCTTACGGTGTTTCTTGGGATAAGCTTGGTATTGGAAGAATTGGAATTGTGATGAAGTGGTAAGGTGGGGGTGTTTGCCATAGAACTGGCGGGGTTGGCCAGAAGCTCATCCAACTTGTGCACGACGGAGACTTCATCCAATTTTTGTGCGATAAGGCTGAGATCTGTGGATGAATGGGAGGGTCCCGTGTCAACTTCGTGGACATTTCGGGGTAGGCTGGTATGATTAAAGGCCACAATGGAGGCTTTGTTCATTGAGTTTTCACTCATATTTTCAGATAATTCAAATGCTCCATTCTCTTCTTTATTCATGAAATTCCCTCCGCAGGAAGCGTCTGCAATCTGCTTCAAAGTCTCATTTAGCCCATAGTAGAAAATCTGGGTTATATGCCACTTAGGCAGACCGTGGTGCGGACACTTCCTGAGGAGGTCACTATATCTCTCCCATGCCTCATGAAATTGTTCGCCGTTTTGTTGCATAAATGAAGTGATAGCACGGCGAAGCGCATTGGTTCACCCGATTGGGAAGAACTTCTTGAGAAACGCTGTTCGCATCTCTTCCCAAGAGTGGATGGTTCTCCCAATGATGCGTAACCATTGCGACTCTTTATCCTACAATGAAAATGGGAACATTTTCATGAGGACTATAGGTAACCCGATATTTCTTGGTTTGACAATTTCAGCCAATCGGGTTAAGTCTTCCAAGTGGAGAAAAGGATCTTCACTTACAAGACCATGGAAGTGAAAATTTATCAGGCCAATTGTGTTAGGTTTTAATTCAAAGTCGTCCTCGCCCATGGGGACCCGAATTTGTCCTATGGTCTCTGTAGCAGTGGGATTTTGATAGGAGCTAAGAGACCTAGGCTCCTCCCGTTCGGGAGGGTTCTGCATTTCCTCCAAAGTTTCCCTTATGGCTTCAATTTGTTCATTATACATTTCCATTTGGGCTTGGAGGCGATTTATGGGATCCAAGGCTCCACCACCTAGTGGGTTTTGAGAGTGGTTTCCTCCCTCGGGATTTAGGGGTGGGCGTGCAGCCATGTTTGTGGAGGAGGAGGATGATTCGACTTCTTTTCTAAATTTATCAGGCAATTCACACAGTTCACAGTTTTGTGACCTCCTCCGAAACATGCACTACCGCAGGAAGAATTGGGGGAATACGAAGGGAAAAGAGATGAGAGAAATGATGCTGCAAAGGGACACTTGATGAAAAATCAATACAATCAAATTCCTAACCTCTACAGTGTGCCCTTAGACCTAAAGATCTAAGTTACCTACTATCACGAACTACAGAACCGAATGCGAGCACCGCAGAACCACCGGGCCAGATTGAAAGGCCGTTTGCCCCAGTCTTAGACGCCCGATAGCACGCGGGAACCCTCACCAGCACGTAGGTGCTACATGCAGGTAGTTAGACCTCTAATCCTTAATAAGGGTAAAGTTGCTACCAATTTTAGTTAGAGACTTAGGATCAAGTGCTTCTGGAATGTGAAGGGCATTATTCACGGGTAATGCCCAAGTGATTGATTTTATAGAGTGTGTAATCCAAGCATGCAATGGGGAAATCTCCCCAAATTGAAGTTTTAATTGGTGAATGGTTTTTAGAATTCGGCCTTAAGTAGTATGGATTTTAGGATTTCTCTGATTTACCAATTCAACCAATCTTCGGGTTTTGAGAGAATACAAGTTTTTTTTTTTTCTAAGCCCAACAAATCCTTCTTCAATGTCAATTGGTTAATGCATGCTAAAATGCAATGGGCTTCCCTAGATGGAGATTTCTATGTGTGGATGCACGAATCAGTTTTGGATTAGTGTGAAAGAGAGCCAAAGCACTGTAATTCAAGTTCTCCCAATCACCAAAACGATTTCCACACACAAGGCTCAACCAAAAGATAAAGAAAATCAAATTGTTAGGGTTGAAGTATTCGGGATCGAATCTTAGGCACGTGAAAGGTCGTGGTGGGGTTGGAATCAACTCAATTCCAAGTCTCCCCACCAAAAATGTGATCCCAAATTTGCAGATAAGTGAGGCAAAGATGGGTGCAATCAATCTTTTTATTTGCCTCAAAGAATACTTCACACGACGAAAGATTCAAGAATCATGATTCTTGGATCTTGGATATGCAAAGTTTGGCGGGAAATCCCAGGGCGGTGGGAGTAAAGGCAAACAATCAATCAAGTGAGTTTTAATCCACTTGCCCCAAGAGTTCCCAAGAAGCTTTTCTAGTTTTTTTTAAATTTTTTTTATTTATTTTTATTAAGGTGACAAGTTAACCTAAGTTGCTAAGAAAGAAAGACCTACTTGTTCAGCAACGTGTGCGGAGCTCCAGTGCGGTGTCGGCATCTTCACTCTCTCGTTCCCACCTTAGATCTGCTGACGTTTCCAACTTCGTCTGCCTGCCTTCTCCTTGCAACAGGTTCACCTGCACAACAACAAACAAAAAACACCCATGAAGAGAAGGGTGTGAGAAGAGAAAAATTACAGGAATAGAGTAAAAACTTACTTGAAGGCGCACTTCCCCGGCAACGGCGCCATGTAAGGAGGATGTGTTCGGGCCCGGATAGGTGCGTTAATATGGTGATTTTATCATTGAAATGCTTATAGTGGTTAACCTAAATCGAGCCTAACCATCTCTTTACAAAAATTTTAACCTGGCCTACTTGATTTTATCTTGGTCACTTTTAGGCCCAGGGTCGAACTCAGGGAAGTGGGATTAGAAGAAGTTTCTACGCCTTTCCTACAACAAATCTCTTCTGTTCGTTTATTGTGTTTTTTGGTATTTTTCTATTTAAGATTTTTTTTTCTGATAATTCTTGTCCATGAGGCACACCCTCAATATTAGGTTCTTGGCTTTGAGCCAAATCAGGGTTTCAAAACTGTCTTGCTATTCGCAAGACTGAGTACCTACAAGTCAAAGATTATCTTTTCTCTTTTATATTTTTTTATCTTTTTACTGGCATGAAAGAGAAACAGAAATAAAGTAAATATAGTATATATACATATGTATATATTATATATGTATAAAGGGGTGGGGGTGGAGGCAGAGATGGGGTGTAGCACGGTATCGAGTTGGTCGTCATCTAGGAAGATGCAACCAACAGGACGAAGTGCTACGTGTAAGGTGGAGTGGTGGAAGATGTGTGCAAACACGCTTTTTGTACGCGTGTATCGGGGAATATTAGCAACTGGTGCAGATATTCCCGCGATACCACGTATGGTGTGTGATATGAAAATATATATGTATATATGTAAATATATATATCTATATGTATATATATATATATGTATATATGGTTATAACTATATAGGTAAATATGTAGTTATATGTATATATATATATATATATATATATATATATATATATATATATGTATGTATGTATGTATGTATGTATTTGTATATAGATATGTAATTATATGTATAGATAGATAGATGTATAGATATATATATATATATATATATATGTATACGTATGTATATATAACTATATAGATGTATATATATATATATGTATATATATATAGTAATATATAGATATATGTAGATAGATATGTATATGTATATATATATATGTATGTATATATAGTTATAGATATATATATATATATGTATATATATTTGCATATATATATATATATGTATAAATATCTGTATATATATGTATATATATATATGTATTTATACTTATGCTTAGTTATATAGGTATATATATAGGTATATATATATATTTATACATATATAAGTATATGTATATATGTAAATATATATATATATATATATATATATATATATAAATATGTATGTATATATATATATGTATGTATGTATATAGATTAATACATAGTTATATAAGTACTAATATATGTATAGATATATTTGTATATATATATGTACGTATATATATATATATATGTATAAAGTAGAGTGTATGTGTGTGTGTGTGTATGAGAGTGTGAGTGTGTGTGTGTGTGTTTCTGCAGAGAGAGAGGGAGAGAGTGCTATGAGAGGGAGAGAGAGAGAGAGGGAGAGGGAGAGAGACTGCTGGAGTTGGCGTGAAGGAGTGCGGTTAAGGTGTCTGCAGCTTCAGGGCCGACATCTGGTGTCCACGCGTGCGCGCAGGCGCGTAGGCACACTGAGAGGCGCACGTTGGGAGGGAGTGAGCACGGGGAAGAGAGGTCGCAGTGCACCGTCCTGCGTGAAGAGCAGGCACTGAAGCGGGCGAGTGCAGGTGAAGGGAGACGCGGACGCAGATGCTGAAGAGGGCAGGCGTTGGCTGAGGTGGGTGCATGCAGACGTGCGGGCGGGCGCTAGAGCGGGCTCGGGGCAGGACGCGCGTACAGGCTAGCGGCGGTTGCAGCGTGCCGGGTGACCGGTTAAGTGAGAAACTTACTAGTCACTGCACTGTAGCCACAATGTTCCACTTAAATGAGTGAACAGTGGCTACAGTGCCGGGGCGAGTCGCGTGACTGGGTGCGCCCGGTGTTGTGAGTGCGGGGAGCCGACATGCGAGCTGGCGCGTGCGTGGAAGGGGTGAGCTGGCTGGTTGCGGGCGGAAAGGCAGGCTTACGCGAAGAAGCGGAAGGCGAGGGCAACTGCAGGTGCGCGGTGGCCTGTGCTGCTGCTACCGCCTTGCTGCTGCTGCTGTGGAGCTCGAGCGGTGGCTGGTTGAGCTTCAAAGCTTGAAGCTTTGTGGCAATGGAGGAAGTGGCTCAACAGAGAATACCACCATGCCCACCAGCTCTTTGATGAGCTGGGTGGTGGTGGACTCACTGTGGTGGTTTTGCACCACAGTGAGGTACTCCTACCCGCAGAGTGTCTCCTCAGAGGAGGAGAGGTTGCGTATGGAGGGAGAGGGGAGGAGACAGCCTGGAAGGGAAGAGCTGTTGTGTGGGTTTTTTTTCGTGGACCAGGATCCTTTGCAAAGAAGAAGCCAAGCTCTTTTTATAGAGGAAGAAGGCATGCACAGCCATGCCCTGGCTGTGCTTGCGGCTGTGCATGGCTTGGCAGGGCATGCGACTGCAGGGCAAGCTTACTGCAGAGCATTGCGCGAGGAAGAAGAGGCCATGTCTGCACCTGCAGGAAGAAAGTCAAAAATAAAAAAGAAATAAAAAATGAAGATGGAAATTTTGCAAGGCATCACTTGAGGAATTTGTTAATTGCAAGGCCATTTTATTCACTCTTCTCCCCTCTCAATTAAATGCATGTATGTGTGTATTTTTACAAATGCGACTATGGATACCTAATATTCACTGGTAATGCTAGGAAATAGCACAAGACGGCACAATTGCAGGTGTATTTTTGCGGTGCAATCAGGTACCACTGATGACCATCAAAAATAGCTTACTTAAAGAAGAACTGGAGACGGAGAAGCTCAGGTGTGTGACATAGAGGTAGAGTGGGGAGGTCTTGTGTTGGAGAGGAAGAGGAGGGGTAAGAGAGCGATAGAGGTACCTAGGGTTTCTAAAGCGAAGAAGGGGGAACATCTATGGAGGTGGAGATGGAGAGGGAGAGGGATGGCATTGGAGAATGATGGAGGAGAAGACAAAGGAAGGAAGATGAAGATGGTGTGGGGTGGTGGGGGGCTTATATAGAGGAGTAGGGGAGAGGTGGAATGACATATGGTGATGTGGCAAGGGTTAGGTATCATCATATGCTTAGGTTGATGAGGTGGAGAGGATGAGGTGGCATGATATGATTGGAAGAAGGGAGTTGGCATGAAGTGATTGGATAAGAGGAGAGGCCATGGATCAATATTGGAGTGGATGGTGGTGATGAAGGAAGAGGTGGCATGAAGGGCCTTGATGGGATTTAGGGTTAGAGAGGTAGATGATGTGGAGGAGAGATAGGCTAGGGTTTTTTGTGGTTGCGGTATGGGGTCTTAAAGATGTGGCATGGCTTAGGTTGTGTAGGATGATTGAAGGGGGTAGAGGGCACATGGATTAATGAGGTGAAAGGGCAGGCCATGGTATGATTGGGTTGGGTGGCGTGGATTATTGGTGGAATTAAGGTTAGGTACCACCACTTAAGAGCTAGGGTTTAGGTTAGGTGGGTTTATTTGGTGTAGAAGAGGTTACCAACCCTTGTTTTCACTTCTACCTTAGCCTAGCTTAACTTAGGTACTCATAAATTAAGCATGATTTTCACTTTTTCCCTAGCTTAGCTTAGCTCAGGCACTCCTAAAAAACAAAATAGACACTTATTAATAGCTAAGCCCCAAAGTACATGAACAACGCTAAAATGCCCTAATGCCTAAAATGCCCTAATTCTAAAGCAATTATGCAGTAATTAGTACCCAACTAACATATATTGAGCATGAAATAGTAAATTATTATTATATTCATCATCAGACGTCTGGAGGGATCTCTAGATGTCCGGACATGATCCTGGTTGTCTAATGGCAAGGGTATTTTGATCATTTAACAATATGGCCCAAATGACGTGCAGTGAATAAGGTGAACACCTTATTTTGCCAAATGTGACTCTGATCAAATGACTAGATGTCTGATCAGCAAGCTTGGATGTCTGATGATTGGCCAGACGCCCAGAGGCCAAGGTAAAAAAGGGTGACCCTGATACTACTCCAGGTTGTCTAATTTTAGTGTCAGACGTCCGATGGACCAAGATCAGACGTCTAATGAACCAGGTCAAACGTCTAACAAGAACAGACATCTAATATTTTAATATCAAAATAGTGTTGATTCAGATTGTGAATCTGTTGTGCGAGAAGTCGTGGGATTCTACTAGGGACTCAAGAACGAGTTCCAGGAGAGGCAGTCCAATGGGGATGCTTGATGGCATCTTTATGGGGAACCATCATACAAATGCACAAAATCTCTGACCGAATAGACTTCCCTTGAGGAATGGAAGATTGGACACTGCTCATGAGATCAACATGGGTCAGGAATCAAGGGTTTGGACCCTGGATACCAGGGTAGGTTGGTTGATGAGTACACCAAACACAACCAACTCCTCTAGGGTGGAAGGCGACTTAGGTGAGTGCTAGTTGGGCAACCCAAACACGGGCGTATGATGACGTCTCCATGGGAAGTCACTAGGGGTGGGGTTAGGCGTCCACTATGTTGGTTATACATTGTATCTGACCTTGGCTATCTTAGGCAACTTCTAAACTAAGGCTAAGGGCACAAGCTACCAAAGGCTAAGATTGCTTAAATCATGAATCCAGAAGAAGGAAGTGCATAAAGGAAATCTGCCACGAATCCCTTTGAGGTAAGCTTGATTTTGAGGATGACAAATGGGCCAATGTAGAAACAACAAAAAGGGGTCGTGTCACGAGTAGGGTCTTGTGGTCTAACATATAGGGAAGTCCCAGGAGTAAGTAGGGGTGTGTTGCACAAGGATGTGCATGTATGTGTAAGCGTTGGGTTACATGCAGGGGATAGTTACATAGTGATACATACATATATAGATATTGAGAACATAAAAACAAACACATATAATTATTTTAGTAATGGGTCAATGCAGTAACAACAAAAAGGGGTCATTAACGAGTAGTGTCTTGTGCACTAGTGTATAGGGAAGCCCCAGGAGTGAGTGGGGATGTGTTGATCAGGGATGTGCATGTATGTGTAAGCATTGGGTTACATGTAAGGGATAGTTACACAGTGATACATACATATATAGATATTGAGAACCTAAAAACATACACATATAATTATTTTAGTCCTACTGAGCCACTTGGCTCACACCCTACAACACCTTTTTCTTTCAGGACACCATGCTAGTTTGAAGAATCTCCCGCTGGCTTTACATTTGGGCCGTGCAGAGGTGGGTCCATCTACTGAGGGAGACACTTCAACTGGCATGGATCCTCATCCCGATACGACGGGAGGTGGAGGCAGCTTTCAATGGTTGGGGTAGAGAGGAGCTCATACGGATGTGCCTCCATGAACTCATTGGTGTCATCTCCGACATCATTGACCATTTGGAGCTGCATTACTTAACATAGGGTCGGATGGAGGAGGATGCTCTTGCTTTGTTTTTGGATAGTTTAGCTAATGAGTAGGCTGGATTTCTTTGCATGTTGCGCACTCTAGTCTAGTAGCTCTACTTTTAATATACATATGTATGGTGGAATGCATGTATGTATTAAACTCAGGAAAGCATGTAAATATTAAACTTTGGATGGTTCATGGTTGTATGGAACTTTGAACTTTATATGAATATGTGAACTCATGTGATGTATATATATACATACATGGATGGCTACCATTACATGATACTCTTTCTTTATGTGATTATGTGATGTTATAGTGTAATGTGATGTAATTGAACGATGCGTTGTTGTGGATGAACATATATGATATTGTCTCTGGTTTCCTTTCCCAAATCTTGTTTTCGCATTTTTCTCATTCATGGATGTATCATGAGATTATGCATATGTGTATAGGTACAGGTAAATCATAGGTTGAAATCGAGTGTCGCAGATTAGTGAATCCAGGGCATCACAAGATTCGTGTGCTCAGTGGCGGTTGGATGTGCATGGTGTGGTGAAACCAAAGAGCCAAAATGTGAACGCACAAGTTAGACTTGTAAGGGGAAAAGTGTTCCCGCTTCTTTTGTTGGGATTGTGTATGTAGGCCCTTCATAGGTAAACAGTCTCAATGTAGAGGAGAGTTCATTCCCACTTGAGACTTTAGTGATTGACATGTCTCTTAATTTAAGAGATGTAGAGGGAACAACATTCAAATTAGACATAGTGGAAGATGTTTGTTTTAAAATTCCCCAAACAAATCATTTTTCAAAATCTAACTACTGTGTTTCCTAGAAAATGGAAAATTTCAAAACTACCTTTGACCCAAATAAGTGTTCACGATGAATGGTTCGCAATGATTGCGAAAAGACTTGAGGTAGATAACTTAATTTATGTGCCATGCTCTAGGCCTTTCGAGAACTTGAGAAATCAAGGTATGGATAAATATAATGAGGCTTGGCATGATGATAATGTGTTTGTGAAACACTTCATCATCAAGTATTTGTCAATTGGATTAGCTGACCATATTGGCAAATGTCAGTATGCCAGCAACATTATATTCTGGCTTAATGCCTTGGGCACTCAAAACATGGTTTTCTCTAGACTTTGAAATTCTTAAATGAGTTTGAAAAGTTCTTTAGATGAACACCTATTCTAAATGCAAAAGTTTCTTTTGGAATATGAAGTGTATGGAGAGGTTTTATTTGCAATTTCAAGATGAGAAGCTCGATTTGATCGTGGCATCTCTCCCGAATCTTTACACTTGGGCCCTCGATAGGGAGAACTTCAAAGGGACAATCCATGAGTTGGTAGAACGTCTTCCAAGCATCATGGACTGTCTTGATGGAGTGGAAACATCGCTAAGAAGAGGAAGTGCCCCTCAACCTCAGAAGCTCAAAGGACAACTGACATATGGACGTGAGAGTCCCACATATGATGCAAACTTGTTGTTCGGATGCGTAGAGCGCATTTTGATAGGAAAAGTATCATAGTATAGTGCACAATACGATCAAACAAAAATATTTATAAAAACATAATGAGACTTTGAGTCCCGGTCGTTCATCTCTGGGAGGCGTTTGTTTAATTCTGAAATCGATCTTTTATCGCTCTACTTATTTAAAATCACACGTCAGTGTCCAATCTTTGGATTAAAGTTTCACCACTTCTATTGTGAATTCTGATTACATGCGCGTGTGTTAGATAAATAACGAAAGTGAAAGTATGAGTTGCAGTGCGCACAATTCCAGTGATGTGGTGGCTGTTTACAGAAAATGCATTTATAGTTAAATCTTCTATATTTTCCGAAACTGACATGCTTGTTGCAATATATATATAAATGAAAAGTAGGCAACTTGAATCACATGAAATGGATGGCAACCAATAAGCTCATGGTGATTTCTACACAGATATATGTATATAAAAAACATATCCTTTATTCATTCATTCAGAGGATGTTTGCAACATGGAATGTAGGGGAAAGTTTGATAAACACAAGCCTAGCTAGCAGAAAATGATCGTATACAGGAATCTATGGGGGCATTTTGGATGCATCATTGGGGGAGAATAAGAGCTACACTACTAAGCAATAAATGAAAGTAGTAAATATGAAGAACTAAGTTACTAATCTAGCAGAAAAGAAGGGCATTCGGAGGTGGGCTCCGATGGCCTTTGAGTGGCTGAGAGGAGGAGGGGAGGCCAATGGTGCTTAGGGTGGCCCTTGGAGAGAGGTTGGAGAGATGATCCAGCATCCTGGCATGGAGATGGTGGCTTCCATGGTGCACAACTCGTGGAGGTGGAGTGGAGGTGATGATGTAGCTAACCTAGATGGATGAGTGCCGAGAACGGGATGGGTGCAAATGGCCACCCCTTAGGTCTTTTTATAGACCTAAGGGAGTCTCTCTAGAGAAGTTTGGAACTCTCTAGAGAGAGTCCCATGAGTGGCCTGCCATGGTGAGAGAGAGTAGTTCTTAGATCCATAAAAAGTGGATCTAAGAATTGAATGGCTCTTGGTTGCTAAATTTGGCAACCAAGAGTGGCGCCACTTTGAAGAGAGTTCTAGAGAACTCTAGATGGGAGTGTGTGCGTGAATGGGTGTGTGTGTGTGAGTGTGTGGCCGTGGCTTAGGTGGCTAAGTGGTCTAGGTTAGGTCCTAAGGGGTTTAGGTAGGTGTAGGCCTTAAATTAGGGTTGCAAACCCTAATTGCTAAGGAGGAATTGCAATTAAACTTAACAAAAGTTTAATTGAATGAGTGTGAACCTAATTGAGAGTGAAATAACTCAATTAGGTTGGGCTTAGGTCAATTGGACTCTCACTGAGTCCAATTGGACTTGTGTGGGTTGAGATCTGAGCTCAATTGGACTCAATGAGTCCAATTGAATAGGCTGATGAAATTGACTATGATCTAAGTCAATTAGGTTTAGTGAGGACCTAATTAGGTCCTTAGGGAGGTCTAGAGGTGGTGTACTAGGGTTGGGGTAACTTAATTTAGGTTCCTATGGGGTTGGAATTGGGTTTAGGGAGTTAGAGATCCAAGATCAAGGCTTGAATCTCAAAACAGGAACTGGAGAATAGTTCCAGATGCCCAAAAATGGAATCAGACGTCTTATACTAAAAACTCAGAATTCCGGACTTGTTGTCTGGATGTCCAATCAGAGTCAGGAAGAATTCAAGGTTCTGTCTTGGGTATTCTGCAGAAATTGGATATCTGACCAAGTGGCTGGACATCTAATAATTTTACAGAAGTGGGTTTAAGGTGTGCGGGAGTTGGCTAAGGGTTTTGGACGTCCTATAACTTATCTGGACATCTAGATAAGGGTTGGAATTAAGGTTTTAAGTTTCCTAGGGTGCGGAGACCTAATCTAAGGGTGGCTAAGGCTTGGGGAGGTCTCTAGGCTATCCTAGGGCTAGGATGGACCTAAGCTCTTCATATTTTACTGCTTTATTCCTACTTAATAGAATAGCGTACCTTAACTCCCTTACATCATTATTCATTATATCTAATCTAAGTCTTCTGCTCTAGCCCTGCTGCAACACCCATTATTCCTGATCCAGCTTAGATCCAGCTTCAGATCCAACTTATTACCTGTAATTGACATAATGCACTTAATCAGCACATTATAACATTATTTTATGCATAGCTAAAGGAAAGCAGTAAAGATGCAAATAATACTTATGCATGCATGAATTTCTCTAACTTATGCTGAGTCCTAGCCTAATTTAGGTCAATTAAGACCTATGATTGCTGCACAATCACTTGTCCATGGAAATCTATAAACCTTACCAAAAGGTTAGAGGAAAAGTTCCTCAAGGTACTAGATACTTCATCATCTATTTATTTATATGATGAATAAAGATTCTAATGCAGTTGACATATTTGCAATTTTTGCTCATTACTTAGGTGATCAGGATAAAGTTGAGCAAGATGGAACCCAAAGTAAGTTGTTGTAGTGGGAGCCATCAGGAGACACGAGGTTAGATCTGATTTGCATTTAGGATTGCAAAGATTGTCTTTGTAATCTTGCATCAATAGAAATTATTTTTATTTTCCAAAATGTTTGGAACTGCTATATCCATGTGATGAATGACTTATTGTATGTTTTGCCATTGAATGCTTGAATGATATAGAATACATTCAGATACTCAAATTTCTTTGATGACGTAATCATTAATAATAATTTCGAACACGTGCAAAGAGGGTGCTTCGCCTCTACGAGATGACTCATGTATGGACATGAACGTCTATGAGTTAGATTAAAAGATAAGTTGAGAACTGTCTCTTTCAACCCAATAATCAAGAACTCTAAGACAATTAGTGTCCAATCCTTTTGTAAAAAGGACTTTAAACATAAAGAATGTCTCATGGATGACACAAAGTAATGTGTATGCTATGGAAAGGATCCTTAGTGAATGGAAACATTCACTAATGATCACACCAAATATGGCATTATTCAAATGTGGAAAAGTCAACAGATCTTGTGGTGCCTTGGATTCGATGACTCGAAACGTTGCTCGACCTATAGGGCACCTATACCTGTATTTGTATTTATACTTGTTGGTGTAAGGGCACCACGATCGATAATTTTAGTGATAACAAAACACTTGTTGTTTAACATTTGCATTGAGTTTATGAGTTTCAGGAAAATGCAAATGGATAAAAGCATGAAGGAGCTCAAGCTTGCTTTCATGGCGGATTGGAGGAGCTTGATGGAGGAGAGAGAGCTTCGCATGGAGCAAGAGCTTGAAGACAAGAAGAATAGGATATATTCCTTTTTATCTTGTTCTTTGTATTTGTATCATTATGTTCTTCGCTCTTTGGTTTGCTTAGATTATTTGTTAAAGAATCCAAAGTAACAAATAGTAGTCCTAGGAACACATACACAACCCTAGGATACTTAGAGTTCTCGTAGAGAACTTAGAAAACCAAAGTAGGCATTGAGAGTACCTGCGGATCTTACTTGGCCACAAACACAAGATCAAGAGTGATATTGATTGTAAAAAAAAAAATATGGCACAAAAAACAATCCCACAATATACACAAAGATTTATAGTGGAAACCCTTCCTAGGTGAAAACCACTACCTAAGCCTTCTAGCTTAGGATTTTCCTGACTAGGCAACTCTAGTCAATCTACTAACTCGTACCACTTGAACGAGGGTGGCACAACCTCTTACAATCACTTCCCTTTCTATCCTGAAGAGAAGCAAAAACAACAACCACGGATCCTCCAAACAAACTTGGAATTCGTAAATCAAAACAACAAAATAGAATAATAAGATAACTTCCATGGAACCTCAATAAAGGATCAAACCAATTTTTTCACAGAGGTTCGAGGCATCATGCTTTTGAAGAACGTGAAGAATGGGACGTGAAAGCCTTTGAAAATAACCACGAGAAGCTCTATCTTTGAATGGTATTTCTACATTAAAGTTATGAAAGAATGGGCTGCGTATGACCTCTATTTATACTAAAACTTTTACCTGAATAGGAAATTAAATTGATTCATCAATTAAGGTTAATTGGTCGATCAAAAGGCAATTTGGTGGATCAATTAAGGTCGTTGGTCAATCACTGATTGATCGGTCAATTAACTTCGTTGGTCGATCAAAAAGATTTTTCTCAACTTCCTAAAATGGGCTAATCTGATTGGTCAATTAACTTGGTTGGTCGATCAAGATGATTTGGTCGATCAATTAACTAGTTTGGTCAATCAATAACCCTAAAAAGATTGGTTTTGAAAAGATACACGAAAAATCCATATTTGAGTTTTATTTGAGGTTTCTTAAAATAATGTCCTAGACTTAAATAAAGATAAAAAGGCACACATTAGCAATTATCTTCTCTTGACTTAAGAGATGCTTTGATGCTTTAGTCCGAGATAGTCTTGAAATGATAGTCTAGTAATGAAGTAGACACATCCATTTAGGGTAAAATGCCTATTTATGCATGTTCCTAGGCTTAGATTTGCATTCCATATTATAAATATTTCATAGCATGCATCATTTTGCATTTAGAGTAGTTGTGTATATTTTAGGTTAATTGTGTCCTTTTTGTGGTTAGGAGAGAAGTAGATTTATTTCGGAGCCTTGGATTGATGATCCGACCGTACAAATTTGATCAGGACGACAATCGGAGTCCAACGCCTATGAAATTGCCTTGATCGGAGTCCCGTAGCCCATATGCAGTCCGAGGAAGATCAATGGCCAAGGGACTAGGTGACATACTTTGGAGCTTCAAACAACAAATTCGACTACGCGGATGGATTTGGGTAAACGATCGCAGCCCAATGGTGCAAAAATAAACTCAATCCGACCTCTGTAGTAGCCCCAACAGTAGAATGAAGATGGACGACCCATATCTCGCCACGTGGTGCAACCTAGGCTGCCCATGCGTACGCACATGCCACCGCACACACACAGCAGCGTGGGTGCCCGCGGAGGGATGCATGCGCAGCAGTGCAGTGGGCAGGTGCAAAGGCTGTCTTCAGCGATGTTTGCGACGGATCTTCAGTGACATTCATGGCCGTCATTAAATGTCCTCTATACGAAATTGATCCTTTCCTCCACCATAAAAGGACCCCTACCCCTCCCATTCTTCTTCATCTCTTCCTTTCTTCCTCTCACCACCTCCAAGGCTTTAGAGGGAGCTTGTCCGAAGCCCGGGATGCTCCTCTAGAGTAGAAAACAAATATTTACTCCTGCCTCTCATCCCCCTTCCTGGAGCATCCCGTGGTCATCTTCTCACCTCCCTTCGGGAAGAAGATCCTCGCTGCGATGCTGTCTTGCCCCACCCTCCATCCTCTGGCTTTGTCCTTGTTCGTCCTACTCCTCACCACCTTCCTCCAGGCAACGTCAGAGTGAGTCATCCTCCAAGCGAGTGTCGAGGGGGATTTATCTCACCTATCTCTATCTTTATTGCTTTCGTAGTATAGATTTCCTACTTTCCTAGTTGTAACAAACATTTGTTTCAAAATATATGACTGTTTCTCTCTCTCTGTCTCTCATATTTTGCAAGTAGATTAGCTAGATAAAATTTCATCGACCTAATCTCTTGCCCTATTAAAAATACAAAAAAAATTAGAAAAGAAAAGAATGACAAAAACAAATAAAAGCGAAACACGTATCTTTCAAAACCAAACATTCGCCTCCTCGTGTTAGGCCTGGGACTCACATTTCGAGTTTCAGTTATAAATTTTATGTGATCGACAGATTTTCTCGTGAATCGAACTACGACGATGGGTTTTCCAAATTCAATCCTTTTCGCGTGCGAATCCGACAAGATCAAGCAATAAACATAATTTTGGTGTATCAAAACAAAGGTGCTTACAGGCATCAGATAGCCCGATCTCACGTCCAATCTTGACATCAGATGTCTGATCATGGACTTTTAAGACGTTTGACTTTTTGTCTGCTAGTTTCAATTGTCTAGCCCTTAGTCTAGACATCTTAGAAGATGTTTGGTGACCTTGTTAGACGTCTAACTAGAGGATCATTTGCTTGACAGATTTAATCATTGAGGATTAACCCTTAATATGATTGGCATCTACTTTTAGACATCCGTGGTTCATCCCAGACGTTTGATAAATAGATGTTAGGCTAAGGTCTGACCTTAATCACTTCTTGTCAAACCTAATAGTCATTTGAGCCTCAGGAAATGCATTCTCGCGGTGATTTATGTTTCCAGACTTCCAGACATATTGCCAGACTTCCGATATGTCATTTGTACAACTTATCACTAGAACCTTGTTTCGATCTTGTGAAAATAGGAAAGAAATCTTCTTAGGATTAGACGTCTGATTATAAGCCAGATGTCTTATAATTAAATCCTAGAAGTTCGTCTTGATCCAACTCAATCCAGATCTTCACCCCTTCTAGATTAGACGACCGATCCCTAGATTAGTCGATGGCCCAGACGTCTGACCTTAGAACCAGACGTCTGATAACCCTGTCAGAATCATTAATGACCCTAATTTCGACCTGCTTTGCCTTGGATCTCTTCCCAACGGCTATAGAAGCCTTCCAAGGCCTTCTAAACCCTTCTTAGGGCCTCTATAAATAGAGGGACAATCTTCCTTTGTCATACACACCAGGAAACACTACTTCCACTTATATTGTGTTCAAAAAAAGAAAGGAATTACCTAGAAGTGTTGTTGCTCTCCAAACCCTTATCCACACTCTTGAGAGCATCTTCCTTGTTGTGCACCCGCTCTCCCACCTACAAATATGAGAGAGCCACAGTGCCATCGTGTGGTTAACGCACCCCACATTGCTAGCCAACGTACTTCCACCAAAGGGAAGTTTCCTTAGCCTATAGTAGTTATATTTACTTATTTACTTTGTGGCTTTATAGGATATTTGTATTATTATCTTTGGTTGGGTATTTGCCTTGCGAATTCCCATCTCCCTTGCGAGACAAAATACTCCTCGTGAAGAGGAGGGGTTTTGAGGTTATGCTACCCTCGAGTATAAAGTAGCATGGTTGTATTGATGTTAGGCCACCCTCGCTTAAGTGACTCGGTTAGTGGATTTGATTGACTAGGTCAATCGAAAAATCCTAAGTCGAGAAACTTAGGTGGTGGTTTTTACCCGTGTTTGGGTTTCCACCTAAAAATTTTTGTGTCGTGTGATTTCTATTTTTGAGATTGTTGCATAGTTATTTTCACATTATTTATTTATCACGTAAATCTCACCCCCCTTCGTCAGAACCTACAATACCTGTATGGAGTACAAATTGCACAACATTCATCCACGACAACAAAACTATGTGGAAGTGAGAGAGAAACAAAGGGAAGTAAAGTAGCACATTAATATCTCTAACAACATGACACCACATTTATTTACTTACAAACAACAACTAACTACATCAACACATGCAATTTAGAAGGTTTAGTGGTTACAACACCAGAGCGGGCTACAACCATATATATATATATATATATAACAACAGTTGTTCTCCAAGAACATCACTACCCAGCTCCTTTAAGTGCTGGGACTAGTGTCAAAGCTCTCCTCCTTAGTGGGTCCCTCTAGTGTGGCACAAGTGGCTGAAAAGTCTACTTCCTGACGTCACGCGGTATCCTCATGCCTGCCATCTAATCTTGAAAAAGAAAATGAGTCATAGGCATAAGCAAAGTGACTCAGTAGGGCTTTAATCTAGTGTTATTATTAGTATAGGCGAGGTGCATACGTATGTATAGAACTCCTACCTGATGTTACCCAAGAACTCCTTACTGGCTATGCTCCAAATGGCTACTTTTCCCTTAAATAATTTATCTCATCTCATGGATCGCCTAATAAGAGTTGACCCATTGGTCAATTTAAATGATAAATTATCCCTAATGGGGTGGAGGTCTCATGCACCTTAGCCAAGCTTTAGGGTTTGGGCCTTCCTTGGCCTTTTATAGCTTGCTCCTGCTAGGCTTAGATCCACTAGTTGCTCGAGATAACCATGGTCAGTCACATTCTATACCTAGCATCGATGGCCAACTCCTTGGGTGACTCCTTGTGATGCATCATCGAATGCTTCCATTAGACTGCTCGAGCAGTTCTTCGACCGCAACTGTGGAGTTAAGACTTGTAGCACACGACTCATAGGCCATCCTACATTGGATACTAGAGGCCCAACCTCCCGTCAACTAACTCATGTTGATCTCATGAGTATTTTGAGTGTTCCCCACTTGTGGCTAAACCAACAAGGTAGTCACTCCAGCATCCATATAGTTGCAACTCGGTGATTCCCTGTAGAGAAATTGCTAGGTGCCCCCACATGGGTTACCTCCCATTATCTGTCTTTTCTGTTGTAGATCTAGGGTGGTCTGCCAACGTCTATACTTGGCAAGAGAACGTCACATCCCATCTTGTGGGTGATTCCCCTCTTCAAGACATCATCGGATTCCCTTTGCGGGGCTACCTTTCTAATGCTCAAGTCGCCTTACGAATCTCATGGGATTTCCCTAGCCTATACTTGTTGGTACGACTCATAGGTCACCCATCTTAAGTACTAGAGGTCCTACCTTCTGTCAGTTTCATTCCAATAAATTCACTGAGTTGCCTCCAAGGCTTCCCTTGCAGCCAACCTTGCAAGCTATACTGGCCTAGAATGACCGTTTCATAGCCCTAGACTATAGGGCAAACCATAGATTCTTGACCAACTTTCATATGGATGGTCCTACTTCTGATAGTTCAGCCATAGTTACTTGGCTATTAATCGTTAGGGGAACAGATTTCCCCCCAAGTGGATGACCTTCATGCGTACTCCCTCTACTCCCAATCCTCCCCAAAGCTTAGCTTGTACCCTTGGTACAACACCTTAGCACCCTAACCATGTGATTCATAACACCCATTAACCCTATGCTTGGTTTCATAGGTTGGTTTGGTTTAAACAACCCTTACGAAGACTTATAATAGCTCAAAATGCCCCTAAACTCCTTGCCAAACCAAATCCCTTATTCTACCTTAGTATTGGATGTCCAACACATCCATTGGACATCCAAGGTTGGCTCCCCTGGATGAGTAACCTAAATTTTGATGTCCTGCAATGCACCCAATATGTCCTTATCAGATTTCCAAACACCTGTTTGGACATCTAGAACTGGCTCTAGATGTCTGACTAATTGGTCATACTTCCAATACCCACATCTCATAATTCCAAAATTGGTTTCCTTATAGTAATGGACATTTGATCCCCTTCTAGACGTCCAAAAAGCCTTCATTAGATGTCTGGACAATTTTTTAGGCATCGAATGGCTAAAATCACCAATTCCAGGAGCTGGCCATGACAATATTGGATGTCTAATTTTTATGTTAGATGTCCAATCAAGTTGGATCAGACATTTGACCCATAAGTCAGTCATCCAATGCGGCTATCTACTCCCCAGGTCTGTAAAATAGGATGTCTGATTTCTAGGTTAGACATCCATTGATATTGTTAAACCTTGTTTGCTGTAATTAACTTACAATCTTGATCTCTAATCTCTTTCCATGTATTCTCAAGTGCACTAAGGGAAAAACCACACCTTCTACTACCCTAGAACCTACGATTTAACCTTTACTTCACCCCATTTGGATTTGAAAATCTATTATGAGAGGGGACCTCATCTTACATGCTCAAAACTTGATTTGGGGGCAATCATTCCTTTTTGCCTTTATTCCACCAGGGTTTCATGATCCATCTCTAGTCAATAGCAATATGGTAGCAAGAATCCTAGTTCTATGGTGTTTTTATTCGGTTAAGAAGAATAAAGATCAAGAGGGGTATATTGCCCTACCTCGCATTTGTGATGGGTTACTGCAAATGATGGCATTCCTTTCTCTATCTGCCCAGTCGTAGCCACTTGTTGTAGTCCTACCCACTTGTAGGAATACTAAAGTGGACCACAAATTGGCCTAAGTACTAATTAATTATATTTTCCTAGTTTCTAATTTCCCAAGATCTATGTGATAATTCATCTTAGTTTGCATACATTTTTTTTGTGCCAACTTCACATTTAATAGCATATTTTTCTGTTATCTATTTGTTGTATGTAGGCTGGATGCGAGAACTATTGGAGGAAACATGGAGGGTGTTATTTACAAAATGTCAGACTTGGACTCAAGCACATCTCTTCGTTTGTTAGTCGGCCTCCCATATTTGGTTAAGGCTCAATTTACCAAGGAATTGAAGATCCCTTGTTCTTTGGCATCTCTAGCGAAGACAACTATTTTTGCGAGTGGATGCAACTCGATTGGAAAGAGGAGTATAAAAATTCCTCTTCTTCCTTGTTAAAAAGAAAGCTGCCCTGGAGTAGGGGGCCACTAGCGCCTGTCGCTCATCATTCCCACCTTCTCCACTGTGATCCAAGAGGCATGCACTGTGGTTCAAGCATACACTATGAATCGCTACGAGCTCTGACCTCTCTCATCCCTATGTTCGAGGAGTGCACGGTGACAACGTGCACTCCATCAGTTCCAATCACTGTGCCTCCTCTGACCACGACCACTGCACCACCTTCTTCTTAACTGCATTGCCATTGCAAGCCTCACCACAAATGGTTGTGTGGTGATAGCACATGACCTCTCACCGCGACCACTGTGACAACCACCGCGACTACCACCGCACTCCTTCCTCTTCCCTTTTTACTTCTCCTTCTACATATTCTTCTTTTGCTTCTTCCTCTGCAACTCCACCAAGAACCCACCACCCCACGCCACTCCACCACTCCAACTCCAAGCGGCCAGTGAGACGCCACTCATCGTCGTCACCTGCTCATTACCAACAGCCACCGCACATGGCTGAGCACACACACGGCCCTATTACATGCACGCCACCTCTGCATCCCAAGTTAGCTTAGCTACTAAGTAGGCAAGTAGTAGCTAAGCTGGAGGAAGTTCAGTTGTCGTGTGCTAAGTGGATCTAGGTGGAGCTGGACCTGAGTTGAGGTGAACCTTTGTCAACTAAGTTGAGCTAGCTACAGCTTCTAGTGAACTGATTGTAGCTAAGATGAGCTAGACTCAACTAAGTTGAGCTGGATCTGAGCTGAATTGAAGTGAGTTGAACTAAGTTAAGCTACCTTGGGCTACCATCCAGCTAAGATGAATTAATGAAGCTAAGATAGCTAAACCTAACCCATGTAAGCTGACATCTGATTAGCCCATATTTGTGGGCTATTTAGGTATTTAAGTGCCTAGACATTAAGTTAATTTTAACATTTAGATAACATACATTAGGATGTAGATAAATTAATTCATATTTTTAGCTTAACGGCATAATTCATGTGTGGAATTCATATCTAAATGCATTTAGAATTAACTTAGAATTGCATGCATTTGATTACTAACCAATTAGGTGCAATACATGCATTGTTTTAATTAACATAGAAGCTAAGGATTTGTGCATAAATAATCCTAATAGTTTATTACTTTATTCTTCTTCCACAGGAACGACTCTGCTTCCTCCTCTTGTGGCCATTCACTCCAGCCACAGCTGCGAGCATTTGTCCTTCGTGAAAAGTGGATCTGGAGCCTTCAATGCTCACACTCCATTTCAAATCCATGCAGCCACAGCTACAAAGGTGGAGAGTCTGCCATGCGGAGTAGGCCACCACCCCCCAGTCACCACTGTGTAGAGCTTGAAGCTTGCCTCCATTTCACCACCGTGGGCCTCTTCCGCAGCAAAGCCTCGCCACTGTGGGCATGTGGAGTGACAGTCCACACCTCCAACCGTGAGTCTTGCAATCCCATCACTGTGCTTCTCCACTATGCACCTCCCCCTGTCCACCGTCAACACCACCGCAGCCACCACTATTCATCTTCTTCCCATCCTCTGTTTTTCCTCCACCAAAAAGAACCATCACATCCTTGCCGCACCACCTTCATCAGCAGCACGCAGCCATTGCCATCCACGCACGGCAAGTAGCTGCACCTCTCACCCATCCACACCACGCCTCTACGCGCTTACGTGCTCACGCAGCAGCTGTAGCAACACGCACAGCCTGTGCGACCAGTGCATTACCCGCGCACACCTCCAGTGCACCATGCGTGGCCTGTGTTGCTCCTCTCCCTCGACCTACGTGCGTAGCCGAGTGCGCCGCCCTTCTCGCCACCAGCACATCGCCATGCCATGCCTCCATGTGTGCGTGCGGCCCTCCAGCAGCATCGCACCCCCTCTTCTCCACGTACAGAAGCAGCAGCAACAGCCACCACCACTGCTCCTCTCCTCCATACAGCCGGCTCCAACCATGCCGTGACTCACCGCCACCACCACCGCAAAGCCCTTGCTCCACTTGACCTTCGACGAGCTCCTCCCCTCCAGCTATCATCTCCTCCATGCATGGAGGGCATCCAAAGGAAGTGCTCTGTTTCTCATTGAATTAGTTTTTACAAAGAATGCCATTGCCAAAGAGTTATTTTTTTCAATTTATTAATTAAATATTATGGTGATTTTATGCAAAGGGCGTCCTTCTTTCTCATAAATACTATTTTAGCATAATCTCATATTGTTTTTTGGATCAAAAAGAGGATTTGGGTTTAGTTACTTTGGTTGATAACTTGTGAACATCTATTTTTGGACTCGTACAAGTTTTAATAGGCCATTACCTCCCTGTGGACACGACCCACTCCCTTGAGTGGTTAATTTCAGTTCAATACTTTGATTAGTCAATTTTCCACCACTTAGAACTACAAATGACATGCATCATTTTATGTACGAAGATCATTCGAAAGTGAGAATCGACTCATCAACATCTAGTTGAGATAAGCTAGATCCAGCTAGAGTTTAGCTGATTTGATCTCTTCCTTCACTTTCTGCCTTTTTGAGTGTTAGGGTTTTAAAGGTTTGATCATCTTCTTATCCTTAACACTCAAGTAAACATGTTAAAAATACAAAAAAATGCAATGCATGCCTAACCTAGGTTATGCCTAAATGCAACTTGAAAACCCATTTGCGGAGTTAAAAATCTAAGAGCTAGATCTCTTTTAGGGCATAAGAATGATAATAAACTGGCATTTATCAGCAATCAACACTTTGAGATAGTACCACCCATGGATTTCTTAAGAGAATTCAGTCCTTTGGCAATCGACACTTCTAGATAGAGCCACCCATGGAATCTAAACCACACAAAGCACTTACATGCCTCCAGTAGGATGGATATCCTAGGAGACAAGTGCCGTGGAGGTGACATGTGAAAGTAGGAGGATATCCTGCAGATCGCAACATATACTAGTGGGGAGGGGTGAATAGTATCACCTTAAAAATTATATGCACAGGTACAAATAAATCATAAAAGATTCAAGCACAAAGTACACTTGCTTTATAGTGGAAACCCAAACTGGGTGAAAATCACTACCTAAGTCTCTCAGCTTAGGATTTTTCTGACTAGTCCAAGCTAGTAAACTCACTAATCACATCACTTGAACGAGGGTGGCACAACCTCTTACAACCACTTCTCTTTTTATCCTAAAGAGAAGCAAAAACAACAACCACGGATCTTCCCAACAAACTTGGGATTTGTAAATCAAAGCAATAAAATAGAATAATAGAAATAACTTCTATGGAACCTCAATAAAAGATCAAACTGAATTTTTTCGTAGAGGTTTGAGGTGTCGTGCTTTGAAAAACGTGAAGAACGGGTCATAGAAGCCTTTGGAATAAGCACGAGAAGCTCTACTTTTTGAATAGTATTTCTATTTGAAAGTTATGAAAAGATGGGTTGCGTATGACCTCTATTTATACTAAAGATTTTTCTTGAATTGGAAATTAAATTGGTCGTTCAATTAAGGTTAATTGGTCGCTCAAAAGGCAATTTGGTCAATCAATTAAGATGGTTGGTCGATCACTGATTGATCGGTCAATTAACTTGGTTGGTCGATCAAAAGGATATTTCTCAACTTCCTAAAATGGGCTGATTTGATCGGTTAATGAAGTTGGTTGGTCGATCAAGGTGATTTGGTCGATTAATTTACTAATTTGGTTGATCAATAACCCTAAAAACCTGGTTTTGAAAAGATATGTGAAAAGTCCATTTTTGAGTTTTATTTGAGATTCCTTATAATAATATCCTAGACTCAAATAAAGATGAAAAGACACACATTAGCAACTATCTGCACTTGGCTTGAAAGATGCCTTATTCCGAGATAGTTCTGAAAATGTTAGTCTAGCAATAAGCATAATTTTGGTGCATCAAAACAGAGGTGCTTACAACATGTTATCATCGTATCATTGAGGAGAGTATATACTCTACCTCTCCTGTGGTAGGAACTCGCCCAATCAAGTTGTGTTTTCAAGCTTCTCCTAAGTCAGAGCCTAGAGAACTAAATTTTCTTTAAAAAAATAATTAACGAGATCACTTTATTAGGCATTATAAACAAGACCATAATGTGTGTGAGGGGGGATGCCTAGGTTACCAAGAGTCGCAAACAAAAGAGCAAACAAGGGTATCAAATACTTCTAAAGTCCTTGACTTAATACCTTAGCTTTACAACATCCTCAACCACTCAAGGAATAATCTGCATCTTAATAGATACTCGAACTTTTAAGCTCTCAATGCCTTAGGGTTCTAAGGATACTACCTCTCACTTGTCTCCTAAAGTAAGACACTTTAGGTCTTATCTCATCACTCGATCTAGCCTAGAACTTGGATGAATTTATCCACAGAAAATGCTTGGACTAACTGTTTAAGCTCAACAAATTAAACTCTTCTTTTTCTTTTCTTCTTTCTTTCTTTCTCTTTTTTTAAAATCTACTTATTGCATGAATACTACTAAAAAAAAGAATAAGAATGCAAAATGCATCCCCATGCCTAAATCCTACAATGTCCTCATTGTAAAATTAAAACAAGGGGAAAAAGGAAGGAAATCACCTGATGAAAGTATTATTCCGAATGTTGGGCTACCTCCCAACAAGCACTGTGATGTGCATACATCTAAATAGCCAAAAATGACTATTAATGCATGTTCTTAGTGTCATATTAGCATCATGCATTGTAAATACTGCATAACATGCATAATCATGCATTTAGGTTTAAATGTATAAATTGTATAGTAATTGTCTCCTCTTATGGTTAGGGACAGGGTGATTTTAATTAGGGCTTTGAATGGAAGATCCAACCATACAGATCTGATTAGGGCGACGATGGGAGTTCAATGACTCCAAGATCACCCTGATCGGACATCTGTAGTATCAGATATAGTCCAAGGAAGTCCAAAGATCAAGGGACAAGATGGTGTCAATCCACACTTTAGATGACAAATCCGACCATACGGATGGGTTTCGGATCGACGATTGCAGTCTAACGATGTGAAAATCGGTCCAATCCAACATCTGTGGCACCATCTACAACACAAAGAAGATGGATGGTCGGGATGGTGCCATGTGGCATCATCCTAACCATCCTCACCCGGCCGCCCCCTTCCGCTCAACTCCTGAAGGAGCGCCTGATGTGAGATCTCGGCCGTTGGATGAAGATCCAACGGTCAACATTAAATGGCATAAGAATACTCTTCTTATCTATCCACGCGCATAGTGCAGTGGGTAAGACTCTTTGGCGCCACAGGTCGCCCGTTCGATTCTGGCACAGCGAACGCCTCCATCGCACATGAGAGCGTGATTTGGGCCATCCGATCAAGCATTATGGGTTAGATGAAGTGATCGGCCAGACGCGTGATTCGACGCATCTTCGAACACCTGATCTCATGCGTAGGAGAAGGCACGAACGAGATAAAGTTTAAGCCATCTGATCACTTGATTGGATGGCTGAGATCCATTGAGCATGCACTTGGCGTTAAGGAGTGGGAGTGGAGGAGGCGTGCACGGCGGGAGCATGTCGCCCACGATCAGGCCTTTAGTGACTGATAAATTTGTCACTAAAGACCTGGTTTTAATGTTTTTGAATATGGAATGACCAAATTGCCCCCAATCCTTGCAACTATAAAAGGAGATCCCTACCCTACGAAATTCTCATCCCTTCCTCTCTTCTCTCACCCCCTCCAAAGCTCTAAGAGCTTGTCCCAAACCCAGGATGCTCCTTTAGTGTAAAAATTAGAAATTTTCCACCTTCTTTCCCCTTCGTGGAGCATCCCGCGGTTGTCCTCTTACTCCATTCGGGAAGCAGATCTTGCGATGACGATGATGTCCTGCCTCGCCCCTGGTTCTTCCTGCTTCATCCTCCTTCCCTCTCCGTCCTCCGTCTTCTAGGCATCGCCCCGTCCAGCTCATCCTCCAAGCAGTCGTCGAGGAGGATAACTTCTCCCTACCTTCTCTTTTCCCGCTTTCTAGTGTAGATTTTCTGCTTTCTAGTATAGTTGGTAGTCGTAATTGTAATGAACATCATCTTGTGTTAATGATATCCATGTTTATTCTACCTCTCTTTTGTATTTATTTGTAATATTTTCTCTCTATCTTCTATTCTTTATTCTTTAAGTAGATAGTTAGTTTAGATTCAATTCGACTAGCTAATCTGCTTTGTGATAATTAAACCAACGTGGTTTTGAATCAAACGTCTGCCTCCCTATGTTCGACCCAGAATTTCTTTACAAATTTTTGGTACAAATTTATCTATTGACGGATTTCTTCGCAAATCGAACTACAATGATGAGTTTTGCAAAATCCAATTCCAATCATGTAGTTTTCCGGTATCAACACACTGCATTTATCTCAGCAGCCAAATGGATAGAACTTGCAAATCATGTTGTATATACAAGTGAACAAGCCCAAAAAATGCGCGTGACAGGGTGGGCCTAGAGAAGAGGTAACCTAGCATGTTGGTGAGCTAATGATGTAAAGTGATGCCAAACGCTCTCCAAACAAGAATAGGAATGAAAAATTCCTAAGCGACCTATGGAGGTCTCATATAATAAGCATGAGTAGCATCCTCCGGGAATGTAAGAGGAGGCAAAGGCTCCTCTAGCAGAGGTGGGTGAGAAGAGGATGCTAAGAGTAACACCCTCAGGGTGATGGATCAACATGTACAAATGTCAATCCATACCCTCCACTCTACTTTAGGATGTATAGGCCTAGTAATTCTCCAATTAAGAGAAAATAAGAGCAGAGACTTGAGCCACGGGTTAGCTAGGGAGTTTAGGTCTCTAGGTTGTGGGGTGGTGATGAGAGTCAAAGAGAGCTTGGGAGGTTCAACGTCCAACCCCAACAGTCGTACCAGTTCCACAATGTTATCCCTAGTAGCCTTAATAAATAAATCAAAATCGTCTTGCCTATCATTGGGGAGCTTGTCTTGGAATTGGACCAAGTGATCGCCTCTAGATAGGACAGATCAAGGGTGGCCCCCATGTCACTATCATGTGGTGGTAGGTTGGAAGTAATGAGTTTGGGAGTTTCCTCAAAGATAACATCCTTGAGTTCTTGTTCAATACTCAACTCTTGTCCATGGGATGCATAGGTTCTTTTGTCAGTCGTATTGATTGTTTCCATATCTTCCCAATTTTGGGAAGGATGATTTTTAAAATCAAAAGTAGGGAGGAATCCGCATTTCACCAGATCATTCATATCCTTGGGGGGTAAGTCCTCAAATAACACATAATCCCCCCAAGATTCACTCCATACTCTGAGTCTGGGTCCCTTAAACTCATCTTCATCCTCTATGTTTCTTTCCTCTTGCACCTGAGTCTTAGGAAAATCCTTAATGTTAGGATCAAGTCCCCTAGGTGAGGGTATCTGAGGTGCAAAGTCCTTAAAGGGATAAGGATAAAGCTTGGGTTCCTTGGAGGTGGGTGTAGGTTCTACCTGAATATCGGGAGGGCAAGAAGGGTTTACTACATGACTTGTCCCCTACTCATCAACTGTGAAAGGAATGTTATCATCAGGGTCAAGTACTTCAAGTGTTTCCTTATCCTCCTTAAAAATGAACTCTTCATGTCATCGAGACCAGAATTGATCCAAGTCCTCTAACTCATTATCAACTCCCTTAGGGCTATCAATCTGGGGTGCAAGTTCCTTATACATGGTGTGCAACTCCTCAGAAAAATGTGAATTAGTTGAAGGTTCCCTAAGTGGAGGCCTAGGGTCTACCTTTAAATTAGTAGGTGAAGATGGGTTGATAATTTGAGTGAGACCTTGTTCGTCAAAGTTAAAGATACTATCATTTGGGTCAAGTTCTTATAGGGATACCAGCATCCCTTTTGCTTGGCTCTAATATAGTTAAGGTGGAAAATCTAAGGGTAGTTCATCTTCCTCTAGAGGCCATATTTCAGAATTTTTGTTATGATCGAGGCTACTCAAGAATTGGTCCTTAGCCTCCATCGAATTGGGAGGACTAATCATGAAAGGATCATCAATAGTGGAAGATCTAGGATTTATCATGGAGGGATAGCAGATATGGCCTAGGTCTTCTTGCGAGTCATCATTTTCCTTAAAAGGTCTCTCCTAATTCTATTCAATTTATCAAAATATTTTTGCCTTTCCAACTTCAAGGAGGAGAGACTATCATTGTGCGTAGGAGGAAAATCAAATTGGTGATTAGTTGACCTAGGAGTTGCTATCCAACCTTGATAGTAAGAATCATCAAGGATGGGAGGGTTGGGTATGGTCATGGGTGGGCTGGGGTTGGGGTATCCCTTTCCATGGCTTTGCTCATTCTCACAGGATTGATGATTAACAAGGCCTATACTCCTATCATAGGAGTATAATGGATCGCAATGATTATTGGAATATCCATCAAATGATGGATAATTGTGGGACATGGGATTAGGATTGGGTGTTTGTGAGTAGGAGTAAGAGGTGAAAGGATAAGAATAAGAATAATCCATTTTAAACTACACCCGAGAAATGCAACACCCAAGCAAACATAATTCAACAATCTTTTGAAATTAGCAAGTTTAGGCTCTTTGAGCTAGTTTCATGTAGGTGACCAAGAAAGTTGTATAATACAATTATGAATCCTAAGCCAACCTACGGTATGTCCTAAAACCTACCTGCAAGGCAAATTTGGATGCAGTCGAGATCAACCCTTGGCTCCCCAAGGCTCAAATGGGTTGATCTTATGACTTGGGTCCAATCTCCTTGTGGTGTAAAAGATGAGAGGTAGAAGGGGTCTGCTATCCTATGTGCATGCTTGTGCAAATATGGTGTGCGTTACCATGCGAAAACATGAATTTTTGAATTTTTTAAACTTCGTGTGCAAGTCCTTTATCAACAAATATGATGTTGATTTTAAAGTCCAACAGGTTTGTAGTCCCAAATTTTAATAAAATGATGACCACTTAATTAATCAATTCAGTCAGCTTAGTGGTCTTTGATTTGAATCCCAAATGCAATGAATGAGCAAATGTGGATGTAAAATTAGAAATTTACCTGCCTCTAGCTATCTCCATGCAATATGCAGTCCAATACACAAAATTACATCTATTGTGCTTTAGTTCCTAGCATGAGCGCACCTAGGGACAGGCAGCTTCTAAATAGATAGTTTGTGGATACCCTTTTTTTTTTTTACTAACTAAAAAAGCAAATTCCTAAGCAAACTAAGCTATCATCAGTCAACAAAATAAAAGATAAAATCCTAATTAACTAAACATAGTGGGAACGCTCTCCCAAAAATACCCCAAGAACAAGGGATCAGCAAAAAACTTCGAGGACAAACCTTGAAAATAAGCCCCAATGAACAAGGCGAGAAAACTTTAATAAAAATGAAATTCTAAACTAACCTAAATCTATTATTCACAAAATGCAGGAGGAGGTTATTCTTCTTCAACTCCAAATCTCCTTTACAAGATACGTGTTCCTCTTCTCCTCCCTTAGCTTGTGTGGCATCAAGGTTCACCATGGTGATAGATGATGAGGTCGGTGTAACTTTGGTTCTCCAGTATTTTTCTCACACCACAAAAGAAATGGAAGTTAAAAATAACCCTCGAATCAAATTAAATGTGATCAAGGTCAAATATATTGAGTTTATTTGGCTCGTTGCCTCTCGGCAAAGACACCATTTGATCAAATGGTTTTTCACTTAGAAAATGATATTAGAAATAAAAATGATGCGTATTTGTGGTGGAAAACCCTCGATCAAAGATTAGTAAAAATATGCTAAAATTGAACAACAAAATCATGTTGTATTCTCGAGGAGGAACAAGCCCAACTTACTTACAAATATTTTCCAATCGTATTTGTCTAATCATGTTTGAAAATTCATTGAGAAATTCATTGAAATAATAAAGGAGATAGACATGCAGGGAGAAAGAAAGAAAGAGAACAAGAAATAGAGAGAGGGAGAGGGGCGTGTCACAAATATGCCTCAATAATATATATTTATATATAATGAATAAACTTTACAATAGCAGCAAATGTAACAAGTAATTCACCCTAATACTGTAGCAAAACAGGGGTTTTCGTCCTCTCCCTCTTGGCTACGCGTAGGGACCTTTGGCAACAGCGAGAAGGTGGGCAGCAGTTAGCGAAGTCAAGGCCTTCTTGCTAGCGGTGGTGGCTTGACATGAGGCGGCTAGAGGTGGCTGGTGGCATAGGTGGTGTGTGCAGGACCTTATGCCCACCTCATTCTACATCCCTTTTCTTCTTCTCTCATCCCCTCCAAAGCTCTACTAGCTGGTCCCATAGCCGAGATGCTCCATTAGAGCTAGCGTAAAATAATTTTCCCATCTTCTCACCCCCTTCGTGGTGCATCCTATGGTTGTCCTCTCACTGCTGTTCGGGAAGCGGATCTTACTGTGACATCACCCTGTTCCATTCTCCGTCCTCCAGCTTTTTCCTCCTTCGTCCAGCATCTCATCCCCATCGTTCAGGTGCTCCGTCAACGCATCTCATCTCCAAGTAGCCGTCGAGGAGGATAACTTCTCACCCACTTCTCTTTTTATTGATTTCTAGTGTAGCTTTACAGCTTTCTAGTGTAGCAAGTAGATGTAATGAACATGATGCTATCATTTTGAAACATTTGTTTATTCTCTCCCTATTTTCTCTTTATTTGTATTATTCTTTCTCTCTCTTCTATTAATTATTCTTAAAGTAGAATAGCTAGTAGATTAATTTCAACCAGCTAATCTGCATTTTTGACAATAATTCCAATGCAATTTGTGATCAAACGTTCGCTTCTCCGTGTTCGACCTAGGACTCAGTTTGACTTCGGTAAAATTACTTGATTGACGAATTTTTACGCAATTGCAACGACGTATTTTCAAACTCAAAACTTTTAGTGTAGAATTCACGTTAATCATGAATGCCAACATTTATAAGGTCCTGTACTTGATTAAAACTTTTTTTTTCTCCTCCATGCTTACTCCTAGCTTAATCCTACAACAGATGTGTTGGGATCATCATTCCTGTTACGAATCCTCAGGGGGGATTTGGCACTAGCACTTCGAGATAATACTGTCCAAGACACCACCCAGGAGCTCACAACCCCAAAACACAGTGCGGTGTAAAGGGCACTCCAAGCAAACTCAAGCTCTAGCTCCAACACTATGGGTAGAGCACCGTCCAAGACACTTGAGTTGCAAAATTGCACCTTAATGCTCCATCTAAAGCTATGAGATATAGATATAGAGTAGTGTTGAAGAGGTAACATGTTGGCATCGCATCCTCAAAGGAGGCATTTTCCTCCTTTTCGGTGGTGGGAACTCAAACCAATGATCTGCTTCGGATTTCACTAAGGACAAATAAGGGGTTTGTCTAATTTCTAAATGTTTTTATGTGTTGGCTTGTGTGTGAAATTTGACACAAGAATTTTGCAAGAGATGCAAGTTTTTGGATCAGAAACTAAACAAGGTAATTTTCAGGTCACAAAAGGAAATCAAGTCACTTGAACCATCATGAGTTCAGGTGGAATTTAAAGAAGGAAACTTGATCTAGTCTAAAAATAGACCCAGAGATTCTAATAATCAGATCCATATCCTTATCCCTAGTTTGTTAAAGATTAAAACCCATTGTGCCTTAAAATGAATCTTTCAACCTTGGTCCCGATTTCAAAATTTCCTAAAAAAGTTTTCAACATTTTTATTTTTATTTTATTTTTTTTTAGGTATGCATGCAGAAAATGAAACAACAAATTTGAATGTTTTTGGGTTTTGAAAATCCTGATTTGATAGTCAAAATTTGAAAACAACCCCCCCATGCTTAAGATATGGCATGACCACATGCAATAGGGAGGGAAAAGATATTACCTTTGTGAAGATAGCCAAAATATGGATAGTCAAAACTTCTGAAGAAAAGAAAAATGAAAAGCGGAAAAATGATGGGTTACCTCCCATCCAGTGCTATCTTTTACGCCATTTAGTCAGGCGTGAATTTCATCAGTGATCAGTAGAGGGTAAGTCAGTTAAATCAAGAGTGTCTGATGGGAGATTCGAAATATTATCTAGCTAAGGCTCTAAACACTGGCCGTTGACTTTAAAAGTAGTATTTGTTTTGGGATATAAAAGATCAACAATGTCGTATAGATAAGTTTTAAGGATAATAAACGGGCTGGTCCACTTGGATTTGAGTTTTCTTGGAAAAATTCATAATCTGGCGTTGAAAAGCCAAATGCATTGATTGACATCAAAGGTTTTTCGAAGAATATATTTATCATGAAATTTCTCTGTTCAATCTTTATAAATCCACAAGTTTTCGTAAGAGAAATTACGTAATTATTTCAATTCAATTAATTGTAACTTCCTGTGGTTACTAGCTTTAGATAAATCCATGTTTAATTGTTTAATTGCCCAAAAAGCCCTATGTTCGAGTTCTACTAGGAGATGGCATGCCTTTCCAAAAATTTGGCGGAAAGGAGACATGCCGAGTGGGGTTTTAAAAGCCACACGGTAGGCCTATAAAGCATCACCCAGTTCGGTGAACCAGTCTTTACGATCGGGCCTAACAGTCTTTTGTAAAATATTTTTAAACTCCCTGTTAGAAACTTCTGCTTGGCCATTCATTTGGGGGAGATAAGGAGTGGAAATTTTATGATTAACCCTGTATTTGGAAAGAAGGTGAAGGAATTGAGAGTGAGTGAAATGTGATCCTCCGTCATTGATAATGGCCTTGGGAATGTCGAATCTCGAAAAGATGTTTTTCTTGATAAATTTGACTTTGACCTTATGATCATTGGTGCAGGTGGGTATTACTTCAATCCATTTTGATACATAGTCAACTGTGACTAATATATATAAATACTCACAAGAGTTGATGAACGGTCCCATGATGTTGATGCCCATACATCAAAAATTTCAACCTGTAAGATTGGATTTAGGGGCATCATATTCTTTTGAGTCATGTTGCTAATGCTCTGGAAATGCACACAGGACCGAACAATAGAGTGAGCATCTTTGTGCTAGCTGGGCCAAAAGAATCCAGAGGTGAGGACCTTAGCTACAGTTTTCTTGCCCGAGAAATGTCCACCACAGTCCATGGAGTGATAGTGTGTCAGAATATCATGAATTTCTGAGTCGGGTACACATCGTTGGATGATCTGATCAACACAAATGCGAAAAATGTCGGGCTCCTCCCAAAAATAATATTTGATATCAGCAGAGAACTTATCCCGTTTGGTTTTTGACTAGTCAGAGGGGATTCGTTCTATTGCTATATAGTTTGCAATAGGTGCAAACCAGGGGAGGGTATTGGAAACTAAGATGGTCTCATCAGGGAAAATATCAGGGAGGTTAACATATCATTTGTCATGAGACAAGAGAGATGATTGGCCACTACATTTTGCGACCTCGCCTTATCCTTGATTTCCAGGTCAAATTCTTCTAGCAGCAGGATCCAACGGATAAGGCGGTGTTTCACATCTTTTTTGTTCAGTAGATATTTAAGTGCTGAGTGGTTGGTGTATACAATGACATATGACCCCAATAAATATGAGCGGAATTTTTCTAGGGCAAATACAATGGCAAGAAGTTCTTTTTCGGTAACTGTGTAATTCTGTTGTGCATCATCAAGGGTTTTACTAGCATAGTAGATCACAACGGGCTTCTTGTCAATCCTTTGCCCTAGAATGGTCCCCACAGCAAAATCAGAGGCATTTGTCATTAATTCAAAGGGACAATTCTAGTTGGGTCCTTGTAAAATTGGTGCCTTTGTGACATCCTTCTTTAATCTATTAAAACTCTCCAGGCATTGTTCAGTAAAGTCGAAAGGCCAGTCTTTAGTAAGTAAATAACTCAAAGGCTTGGAGATTTGGGAAAAATTTTTAATGAAACGGCGTTAGAAGCCCACATACCACAGGAAAGATTGGATCTGTTTCACAGTAGTGGGCGGTGGGAGCTTAGAGATAACATCAATTTTAGCTCGATCTACCGCAATTCCTTTTTTGGAGATG
Organism: Thalassia testudinum; assembly: GCA_037157565.1. NCBI lineage: Eukaryota > Viridiplantae > Streptophyta > Magnoliopsida > Alismatales > Hydrocharitaceae > Thalassia > Thalassia testudinum. The sequence goes on from JAZHRO010000061.1 coordinate 1,265,358, forward strand.
ACATGGCCCAGGACGATGCCTTCTTGGACCATGAAATGACTTTTTTCCAACTGAGGACTGATGACTCTACAATTATTAGCATTAATATTATCAATTAGAGTCAATTTTGAGGGCACATGTGCATTATAGTGCATTTGGGGGCATTACATGCATTCGAAATTACTTTACATTAAGATTGATTAGAATGAATGTTTAATGACCTTGTGTACAAGTCCATATTGAAATAGGTCTCAGATGAGCAATTAGATTGTATGGATGGATCAGGATCAACGAACAGAGTCCAACGGACACAAAAATCACCTCGATCGAACCTTCGTAGCTCCCACAACAAGTCTGAGGAAGATCAATGGCCAAGGGGCAGTGTGACATCCTTAAGGGTTTCAGATGAAGAATCCGACTCTATGGATGGATCTGGAGTGATGATTGCAGTTCGGCAATGCGGAAATCATCTTGATCCGGGCACCGTGGCATCCTCTACAGTAGAAAGAAGATGGACGACTCAAATGGTGCCATGTGGCACCATCTAGGCTGCCCAACATTGGCCATTTGCCCCACCACCAGCTCCTCTTCATCCGCATCATCCATTCCTAGCTATTGGATCTTGATCCAAAGGCTGAGAAGCTATCTCCACCGCACGCCCTTGGTTGCTCTTTGGGACAAACTTGTGGGCTTGGCGCATTGGTCTTGAGCGCGTTCCCAAAGGAGGGGTGCAAGTTCGAGCCCTGTCACCTCCCCCAATCTCTCAATTGAAGCGGCAGCGGTAGGAATGCGCATAGAACGCGTGTGGTGCCCGTTTGCGGTGCAAGGAATGGTAGTAGTGTGGGCATGCACGAGGTCAACATCTCCTGCACCACAATGAAGGACTCCTGTAATGACCTATTGGGAAGGAAGGCAGATTGCACTGGGCTAATTAAATCTGACAGGACTCCTTTCAACCGATTAGCCAACACTTTACTGATTATTAAGTAGATCGAATTTGAAAGTGTGATAGGTCTGAAATTCGAAAATCTCTCTGCCCCATTATTCTTTGGTAATAAGAACAGGTACGACTTATTAATTCTCTCTATACCTGAATTTCCACATTGGAATTCTTTGATGACGTCCATCACATCCCTTTTGACCACATGACAAAATTTCTTGTAGAAAAAAAACTTGGAACCATCCAGTCCTGGAGATCCTTCAGCATTCAAATCGGCCATAGCCTCCACCACTTCCTGATCTGTGATGGTTTCCATCAACTTATCTGCAGCCAGTTCTCCTACCCCAGGAAGATTTGATGCTGATAGCCTCCACTCTCCCCTCTCTGCTGATCTGGCAGTTTCCTTGAAGTTTCTGATTGCCTCCCTTCGAATATCATCAGAAGAAGTTAGTATATGATCATCTTTCTTCAAAGAAGATATAAGGTTCACCCTCCTTCTAGCACTCGCTGCCATATGAAAATACTTTGTGTTTGCATCACCCTCCTTCAACCTTTGATTTTTCTCTCCAGTCAACTTCTCTCGCCAAGTCCTCAGCATGGACCACCCCTTGCTAGAATTTTCTTTGCCCCATTTCTTCATCCGTCAACTATCCACCAGTTTCTCTTTCATCCAGCAAATGCAGCATTGATGGAGCTTCAGTCCTCCTCTGATTTCTCACTATCTCGATCGTCTACTTGTACTCCTTCAACATAGACCTCAAATCCCTCAATTTCCTTGCCAATCGACAAGTTGCAGAGCCTTTCACCTGCTTTTGCTACCACCAGCGGCTAATCATATCTTTAAATCCCTCCTCCCTAGACCATGACTTCTTGAATTTAAAGTGCCTGTGAAAGACCCCTCTCCACTGTCCCATATCAAAGGGATATGGTCTGAGAATGGCCTAGCCATTCCTATCACAGAAGAGAGTTGGAATATCTCCATGAGCTCCACACCTCCAAAGACCCTATCCAGTTTTGAGACCAGCCCATTACCACTTCTCCAAGTAAATTCAACCCTTGCTGATGGATATTCATTTAGTCCTAGCTCTGAAACAACCAGTTGGAAACCAAGGGAGGCTCAATCCACCCTTCTGTTCCCTCTGTCATTCTTAGCAAGACACAATTAAAGTCTCCACCCACAAGCCACGATATTCCTTCTATCATACCCACCATATGACGCATATCATGCCATAGATTTTTCCTTAAATGATCTACACATGGGCCATAGATACAAGAGATGATCAAGTCTTGATCATCCCCCATCGATTGGAACTTGCACGAAACCTAAAATTGACCCCTCCAGACTTCTTTCAGCACCAATCTGGAGGTCTTCCACTACATAGCTAGCCCTTCAGACCGACCTTGCTCATCCATAGCCTTGACATCCGCCTAGCCACCTTGGAGAAGTGACTGCCACAAAGAATCTCCTCCTCCTTCTATGTGTGTCTCCTGTAGTAATGTGCAATCTACTTCCCACTCACGAAGGTATTGAGCCAAGGAAGCTCTCCTCAGCTCGTCGCGCAACCCACGTACATTCCATGTGATAACTTTCATCCCCTAATGTGGTCTAATGTGGTCCAAGGAAAACATATTTAAGGGAGTTGGGAAAGGGTTTTAACTCAATTTGGGGGCCTGGCTCCGAGATGATTTTTTCTTTTTGATCCAGGGGTGAAGTGAGGGGGAGTGAGTTATATGAAGAGTTAGATGGAGAGGGTGTGGTTAGAGTGGGAGGGTGGGGTAAATCAGATTGTTCAGGAACTGTGTTAACTGCAAAGTAGGAACCAATGTGTGAGATTTGCATTGTTTCCTCCATTAAATTTGCAATCTCAGAATCCTAGTCATCAAAGAAATCTGGTTCTTGAAAATGCCTAGATGCTTGGAAAATATCTAGGGTAATAGACTCACCGCCACACATGATTTTCATCTTTCCAGAATCACAATCAATATTGGCCTTGGAAGTAGCTAAGAATGGTCTTCTAGGAATTATGGGGGCATTTTTTAAGGCTTCCAGTACCTCTATATCCAGGACCAAAAAGTCAACAACAAATAGACATTTTTTGACCCAGACAATGACATCATCAACAATCTCCTGTGGTTTGATTGTAGATGGGTCTGCTAATTGAAGTGTTACCTCGACATGCTTTAATTCACCAATCTTAAATTCTTTAAAAATGACTGTGGGGATGAGATTAATTGAGGCACCGAGATCCAGTACGGCGCAATCAAAAGAAGTGTCATTAATGACCACTTGAATTAGGGGAGCGCCTGGATCTTTTCTTTTCAGGTAGTTTACTCTGCACAACTGAGCTTACTGTCTCTGGGAGAATAACCTTTCCTAGGTTTCGTGGTAGCCTTTTGGGGGTACACAATTCTTTTAAGAATTTGGCATAGGCAGGGATATATTTAATTGCATCTAGGAGGGGGATATTTATTTCTACTTGCCCAAAAAGATCCATCAATTCCTTATCGATGGGTTCAAATTTCCTTTTCTTAGTGTGTGAAGAATGAAGGGCTCATGGAAAAGGTATGGGATTTTCTTGTTTTGCACTTTCAAGTTCCTGGATGGGGTTAGAGGAGAAGGGGGAAGAGTTGATATGCTTTTCTTTGCAGTGAGTTTCTTGAGTAGGCAAAGGATCATGAGTAGTTTTCTTGTTCCTCAGAGTCACTGCATTTGTAGTATGATCGTTTCTAGGAGGAGGACGGGAGGCTTGATTTTGATTAAAACCCAGTGGATGGGGTGCTGGGTAGATAGGTTGACTGGGATATCCACCTTGATATTAATTCTGTTGATTGTTAAGGTTGTGCATAGGTTGGGATGGTTGGTTGCCAGTTGGTCTGTGATCAGGAGTAACCTTTACTTGCTATTGTAAAATGGTGATCATGTGGGTTACTTCGATCATTTGAGTCTGCATTCCCTGTAATGTTTTCATGACCTAGGTGTTGATATCTTCTTGGGATGGTCCAGGTTGATATATGTTTTTCCCATAATTCCCAAATTGATTTTGTTTGGGGAACGAAACCTGATTTGGAGCTTTCCAGGAGGGATTCAGGTTGCTCCTCCAATTTTGATTGTAAGATTTGGAGGGATTTCTAAACTGCTCCTGGAGAGTTGAAATGTTCTCAGTGGTGGAGTCAAAAAGATTTTGATTCATAAAATCAAAGGCCCTAGTCAGATCTTATGAGAGTTCAGCTGAAAATTATTGCCCAACAGGGGTAGCATTAATATTGTGTAGATTTTCTCTTCTGAGAAGGTGAGGGCAGTTAGGGTAAGGAGCTTGTTTTTGGGTGAGCTTTTCTTCCATTTTCTTCTGGTTTATTTGCATCTGATCCAGTCGTTGAGCTATCATGTGTAGATCATCCAATGTGACTGGAACAAATGTGGATTTGGAGTCAATTCATTGACTCCAAGTCTTGGGTTGTTGGTTTTACCAAAAGTGTCCATTGAAGCCATGTTAAATGAGTTTTCGTTCATTTCTTCAAAAAGGAGGTAGGCACTTTCGACATCGTTATTAAGGAAGTTACCCCCACATGAAGCATCCATGAACCTTTTTAATTGATCTTCTAATCCATGATAGAAGATCTACACTAACTTGCATTATGGAATTTCATGGTGGGGGAAACTTCTAATTAATTCTTGAAATCTCTCCCAAGACTCATGGAGAGGTTCACTAGATTTTTGTTGAAAGGTTGTTATTGATTGACGTAAAGCATTTGTACGACCTATTGGAAAGAATTTTTTTAAGAAAAGAGCTTTTTAATTGGGGCCAGGTGGTAATAGGACAGCTGACTGTTCTAAACCAATTTGATGCTTTTATCATTTAGTGAGAGAGGAAAAAGTCTCATGAGCCACAACTCTTCCTACACATTGCAGGAACAAGTGGTTTGAGTGAGGACAGTTAGCTCCTCGAGGTGGCAAAAGGGCTCCTCTCTCAGAAGACCATGAAAATATTTGATTAGGTTTAGAATGGAAGGCTTAATTTCAAAATCCCCTTGGGGTATAACCACTCTGGGTCTCACTTCATAATTAGAAGGATCATAGAAATCCTTAAGAGGTACGAGTGGTTCCCCGAGCGGCTGACCCGATCTTTGGTTGGCTAGGTTCGTGACTGTCCTAGCCAACAGTTGCTGGTTTTGTTGAAGTCAAATCAATTGGTCGACCATAAGAGAAAAGGGGTTTGTATTTTGATTTTGAGGGCCACTTGGCCATTCAGGATTTTGTGGTAGCTCCAAATGTGGGAGGTTAGGATGGTAAAGTCAGGTTGGGGGTCAACTGATGGGTTAGGTTCGGGTTGGGATGTGGAAGTAGAATTTTTTGACCTGTTTTGCATGTTGGAATCAGAGAAAGAAGAAAACAAGGATCTTTTGGTGCGTGGGGCAAAATCAAATGGTCCTTGGAGATGTGGGTTTTGGGACCTTCGCCTGTGCATGCACTTGGAAGACGGGGAGGGGAGGAGAAGAGAGAGAGATGAGAGAAAGTGCGCAAATCAAACAACCAAGCCAAAACTATCTTAAGGTTGACTCCTTAATGAAACCTAAGACTTGGGAACCCGATAAAGAAGAAATTAATAAGTGAACCTACTTCCTTAAGATTACCTAGCTAGACTGAAAGAAGTGGATTGGGCCCAAGCATGTCCTAGGAAAATCACTAGGGGCTTGTGTAAACCCATACCCGTCGTTTGACTTCCCTCTAAGTCTGTCGCCGCATATTCGAAAGGAATTAGGAGTGCTTAATGATTCTTAAATACTGGATATCAAGCCTAGTTTTGGTGACATCCTTAAGTGGTCAAATGGCTTCTTGTTTTAATTTAGGCTTGGGTGTCTAATTGTGGACGGGAATGTGGACGGTGTTAATTGTGGTAATGCCATGTTATTTCAATTTTTTAAGTGTGTGCAAATTGGAAGGAGTGATTCCAATGCCAATTCAAGTTGTCACAAAAAATTTTGTTGTATTTCTTCTTTTAGGATTTGATTTAGATTAATGTCTTTTAGGGTTTTCTTTTGATGTATTCAAACAAGTTTGAGTTCCACAATAAAAAAGAAATCAAGTTGTATTGGTGAAGGTAGATTTCCTTTATAATGTGGGACTAGAATAAATAAAGAGAAACCCTAATTGAATTGAATCCTAAGCAAAAATTTTAACTATCAGTGAATTATTTTAGGCTTTTCTCTTTAAGTAGTGGTCCAAATAGAGCAAAAAAACCACTACTTGAAGTCAAATCAAGCAGGGATTCTAGAAAATATTTTTTTATGATTTTAGGAATTTGTTTGATATTTTATTAAGATTTTTCTTTGTGCTGGTGTGAAAGTCTAGAAATGATACCCGAGGGTACTTTAGACTTTTTAGTATCACCACTAGCCACCAAAAATTTTTGTGATTTTATATGTTTGTAGAATTTTACAGGGATTCCAAAAAGCTAAATTTCAAATAAATTGGATAATTATAAAAATTCCTAAAATTTACGGACAGTAACAAAATGATGAAATCAGAGGAGATGACCCCCTTGTGGTCCACGAATTTTAAAAATTTTCTACAACTTCAAATGCTTTGAAATTTGAAAAAGATGTTGCAGACTTGATTTGGAATCTTTGAGTGAAATTTGGAGATTTAGGAGGTCTGTGCTGTAGGGAATTGATTTTTGAAGTCTGAAAAGAAGTCTGGACCTGAAAATCAGAGCACCAACACTTAAGGTAGAGTGGTGTGTAATGATTCAAACAAGCAAACAATAAGTTTTTAAAGTCACCACTGTACTTAATTTAAATGTTTATGATCCTGAAAGCTTGATTTAATATTTTTTTGATAGTTTTCAAGTGAAATTATGTGACAGGTGAGAAGGCACAAACTTGAATCCCTGGGAAGAAAAGGGACTTTAAGCTTTTGCTTCCAAATTCTCGCCTTCTTCCTGTAGTGCTTGCACACACGAGAGAAAGAAAGAAAAGGGGATGAGATTCACGTATCAAGCAAGAGAAAAATGAATGTAAAGCCATGCCTCCCCTGGCAACGATGCCAAAAAGTGATGTAAAAAATGCGTGATTTGTTGAAACTTGGGTTTAAGTTGTTGCAACACGCAAATCCCCAATCATTTTTACAATTTATTAAACCTGGATAGTGAGGTATCTAGGGACATCCAAGGAGGCAAGTTTGAAAATTTTAATACTCTCACTTCAAAATGGGAAATCAACTTTCTTTTTGGAACTTTTGAATATAAGATTTTTTAGGTTTTGAAATAACGGGCAACTATGAAATTGAGAATGGGAAAAAGAGCTACACCTAACTAGTTAAAGCTAACATCTAGGTGACAAAAGTTACCTTTCTCGAAGCTCACCCTAGGGATGTAGAGACCTAGGGTAATTAGAGAAAGGGAGTGAAAAGTGCTAGAACAAATAACTAACAAAGATGCAAACAAAAATTATGGGATGGCAAATTTTATAAGGAAGAAATGTTTTACACAAATCTCTAGTAGAGGAATGCTTTCAGTACTAGAAATAAAAATATTAAGGTTGCAAAACACTAATCCTCCTGTGATGATAGTGAAGAGGGGGAGATCCTTGCTCCAAGCTCAGCTGCTCCTGGACTTGAAAAGGGTCTCTCCAACTCTGTCCTGAAGTGCTCCTCCAAGTTGATGAGATCTTCCTCTTGGCGAGCCCTAGATGGGTGTGCCCTTGTTCCTTCAAGGGTGGAAAAATTCCACCCACATGAACTCTCCTAGGGTAGGCATGCACCACCCTTAGTATCTCCTCCTAGAGTCCTTGTTGCCTAGCTGGTCCTCTGGCTGGTGTGAGCACAAGAGAGAAGGGAAGAGGGGAAGGCACCAAGGGGACAGAGTGTCCCCTTAATCTTCTTCTTCTCCTTCTTCTCTTGGCCAACTATGAAGGGTGGAATATGGTGGGAATGTGGTGAATAAATGAAGCCAAAGGTAAAGGTTAATGGTGGTAGGTAGGGGGCATATATAGGAGTGGTGATGGAAGGTGTTGATGTAGATGATGTGTAGGGTTAGGATGGGCTTATGAGGGTGGTTAGAAGATCTAAAGGCCATGGTGTTTTGGAGCCAAGGGAAGAGGTGTGTAGGTGGTGTTTATGGTGGTGGAGAGGGACCAATAATGGTGCCAACCATAGGAGCGTTAAGGGGTTGGTGGTTGGCTTGGAGAATGGAAGGTTAGGATGTGGTTGTGAGGTGGATGAAGGGTAGATAGGATGGTGTAAGTTGGCGCCAAGATAGGTGTTGGTTAATTGGGTTTTTGGTGACAACTAGAAGATGGTTAGGATGGGGTTTGTTGGTTAAGGATTTGGTGCCAAATTGGGTGGTGATGATGGCCTTATGGGTTAAGGTGTAAGGTGGAGATTTGGGTTCAAGTTGGTGACACTTGTGAAGAGGTGTAGGGGGGTTTTGGTGCCAACTTAGGGGTGTGGTTAAGTGGTGGTTGTGAGTGGAAGGGTGCTTCAAGTTGGCACCATAGGTGGGTACTCTAGAAGGAGCTAGGTTGGTGCCACCTTTAGGTGGTTTTTGGTGGTGGTAGTGGGGCTAAGGGATGCTTCAATTTGGCACCAAATTGAAGGGGTGCATGGAGGTGTATTTTAGAGCCAAAATAGGTGGGTTAGGATTAGGTTAAGCTGGGGTTAAATAGGAGGATGGATGGCCATGGAGTGGATAGCTTAGGTGGACCTAAGCTAAGCTAGCTTAGCTAGCTACTAGGGTAGTAGTGGAGGGAGCTAGGGTTTAGGGAAGAGGAGATGAGGGAGAGCTATCTGGAGCTGCACTAGAGTTGGTGACTGCTGAAGCGAATAGCAAGGAGCTACCTTAGCTAGCTTAGCTTGCTAGTTCTTTGCTAGCTGCTAAGCCAAGCTAAAGTAAGCTGGCTTCTACAGAATTATGCTAAGGTGAGATGGGTCTGATCTTCCCGAAGATAACCTAGCTAGGTGGAGTAGCTAGCTTTGGTTAAATGGCTTAGCTCAACTAGGTTGAGCTAAGTGGAGTCTCCGGGAGCTGGACTTGAGCTGGCCTGAGCTAGTTGAAGTCATCTTCAACTGTCTTGAGTTGAGTGGAGCTGGAAGTAGTTAGACCTGAGCTGAGGTGGACTCCTGTCAACTTAATTGAGCTAGCTAGAGCTCCCAGTGAACTGATTGGAGCTAAGAGGAGCTAGACTCAATTAAGTTGAGATAGATCTAAGCTGACTTGAGCTAGGTTGAGCTACCCTGAGCTGTCATTCAGTTAAGATGAGCTAAATAGAGTTTAAGAGAGCTAATCCTAACCCAAGTGAGCTAGTATTCAACTATGGTGACTTGGATTTAGTTGAGTCCCAACTGGATTGAGCTTCTTCTTCACCTGTTACCTTCCTGAATGTTAGGATTTTAGAGGTCTGGCTATCTGATCATCCTTAACACTCAAACACGTGTCAAAAACACAAAAATAATGCAATGCATGACTAACCTAAGTGATGCCTAAATATAGCCCAAAAACCCATTTGCGAAGTTAAAATCATAAGAGCTAGGTTTGTTTTAGGGCATAAGAATGGTGATAAACTGGAATTTATCCATGGTAAATCCACTACTTTGGGAAATGCACCAAGATGAGATTGAGAAATGGGAGAATTTAATAAATCTGTTGAAACAGACGATCAATAAAAAATATCCATATATCCACTCAGAAATTGATGAGAAATCTTGGAGCAACATTGAGGATCAATATGACTTCTTAGAGTCCAGGTTAGAAAATCAAGGTTGTTGTGGATCCCCAACCCAAATGGAATCAGATTCAAACTCTGTGTAGAATGACATACCTAATATAGACACATCTATTTAGGTTAAAATGCCTACTCATGCATGTTCCTAGGCTAAGATTTGCATTTCATGTTATAAATATTGCATAGCATGCATCATTCTGCATTTAGAGTGGTATATATTTTAGGTTAATTTCATCCTTTTTGTGGTTAGGAGAGGAGATTTATTTCAAAGCCTCGGATTGATGATCCGACCGTACAGATCTAATTAGGGCGATGATCGGAGTCCAACTCCTCCGAAATCACCTTGATCAGAGTCCCGTAGCACCATATGCAGTCAGAGGAAGATCAACGGCCAAGGGACTAACTGACATAATTCGAAGCTTTAAACGACAAATCCGACCGCACAGATGGAATTGGGACAACGATCGCAGCCCAATGGCATGAAAATCGACTCAATCCGACCTCTGTAGCAGCTCTTACAACAGAAAGAAGATGGACGGCCCAGATCGTGCCACATTGCACAACCCAGGCTGCCCATGCGCACGCACGCGTGTTGACGAGACACTAGGTCGTGCTTTAACAGTTAGTTGTGTCATAGTATAGGTGACCAAGCATTGACAACAAATAAAAATTTATTACTTGAAAACCTATGTATCCGAGGTCGAACACAGGGAGCAAATGGAATTTATTCACTAATCTCAAGAATGTAATTGAACACTTAGAATTACTCAAAACTTAATTCAGAATTTAAATGCAAAAGTTTAAAAGTCAATTGTGGCAAAAATAAAAGAGTTGGACATCTTAAACGATGGCCCTTCTATTCTTCTCCTTGTAGCTTTCTTCTTCTTCTTCTTCTTCTTTCTTCTCTTTCTATCTCTGCTTCAGTTGCTTCTCTTCTACAGTGTCTTTCTCCTTTTTCTCTACAGGTATTCTTCTTCTTTCCTTAGCTCTGCTTCCCTTGGCTTCAGCTTTTCTTCTTCTTCTTCTTCTTCTTCTTCTTCTTCTTCTTCTTCTGCTTGTCTTTCCCTTTCTTTCTTTCTTCTTCCTTCTTCAGCCTTAGCTCTCTGACTTCCTCTTCTCTTTGGCTTCGCCTCTTCCTTCTACCTTGTGTTTCCTTCTCTTTTTCCTCTGCGAGTCTTCTTCCTTCTTTAGCCTTCCTTCCTTCTTCCTTTTGCAGCTAAGTGTCAGCTTCACTTCAGTTGTGCCTTCCTTCTCCTTCTTCCCTGCACAAATCGAAGAGCAAAACCTACCCCTCTACCCACACCCACATCTCTCTCTCTCTGTATATCACTCTTCAGTATGCTCTCCCAGAGCCGGGTAATCGGGTCGCATGCTCGGCTCCAGGCGCATCGCCATGGGTGTGGAGCGCGAGGAGTGCTCGATAGGTTAGTTGGGTCGGGTGCCAGTTCTGCGGGGGATATGTCACAGACGAGGCGTGTAAAGGTGAGGGACCTCACCCTATGTGTATCTCGAGGCGAAGAGAGTAGAACACAAATTCAAAATATCGCACGCGTTGCATTCAGACATTCACAAGGTGGGACTAATGTCCCACCCGCTTTTGCACATTCGCCCACAGGAGGATGACTTCCCACAATTGTCGTAGCTGGAGGTCTCGCAGCACCCGCTATTAGGTTGGACTCACTCTCGCACTCAGCCAGCGCAGTCTAGATGCCTGGAACCTGACACTTGTGGCCTGGAGCTGGAGAACAAGCAAGCTCGAGCTGTCGCTAATGGCAACTGGTGCTCAGATCTGCCACACATGAATACGGCCTAATGGCCCCATTAAACTACATGGTAAGCTTCGCCGTGCAAAGGTAAGGTGGGACGATGGGTGGTAGGCCACGGGGCGGCCTAGGCGTGCGTGCCTAGGTTGCTCTATGGCCTAGTTTATGGGTTATGTCGGGGGGCGTTTGTGGTGGTGTAGGTGGTCTATGAGTTGGTGGATGATGTTCAGTGGACTGTGGTGGAGGTTGTGAGGTTGGTGGCGAGACGTGTGGAGGTGTGGAGTGACAGATGCGTCTCGCTGGAGGTTGGCCGGAGATGGGGAAGATGGCGATGGATAGTGGCAGTCGAGGGGTAATTCATAAAATAGATTGAGGGGAATTGAAGAGGGGATAGAGACGAGTGATTCTAACCTAACTAAGTGGACGAAGGGGGAGAGAGGGCGACTAGCAGTACTTGCTGTCACCGGAGAAGAAGGTATTCAGTGGAGGGAGACGACAGCGACGACGGGGCTAGGGATGCTCGCACAGGTGTTGTGTGATGCGGAGGAGGATGGTGAGGACAGCTCTGCCATTGGTATTGTGGCAGAGCGACGAGAAAGAGGAGGGAGGCCTGCTGGAGCTCGCTGGACCACTTGGCCGGAGGAGAAGAAGAAATTGAGATGGAATTTTGGCCAAGTCGAGCTAAGGAGGTGCGGCCGGAGATGGGGCTCATTTTATAGTTGCTGGCAAGGACTCCTATGCTTGGAAGACAAGCCTATGAGCATAAGAGACCTTGCCGAAGATGGAATTCTGTGGGATACCCAAATCTCTCGTGCGTTCGCACGAGAGATTGGGTGTGAATCAGGGATTAGGACCACGCTCAAATGGAAGGGAATTCCTCAGAGAATCTCCCTTCCAAATTTGGGAGATCTCTGAGGAATTAGGGAGTATTCCCCCTCCATTCCTCACCGGAGTAGGATTTCTCCCTATTAATGGTGGAGGGACCTATTTGTAAGAGTGGCGAGGAAGTTAGGGGGGTCTATGCAATGATTTTCAAAAGATAGGGGCCAAAATGTAATTGGGTGTACTAATTTGCAAAGTAGGTCAACATGACCTCCCCTTAGGTCCAAATTTTGGTACAAACCTAATTTGGACCTAAGGAATCCAATGGTGAAGTTGGATTTTAGGTTTGACTACGTTTGACTGGACATTTTGCACAAAAACCTAAATTAGGTTAATTAATGAGCTAGGACCCCAATCTAGGTCAAAATAGGTTCCAAAGTCCAATCTGAAGGTTCTAAACCCTAAGGGATATTTTTATATGAATTTAGAGGGTTTAGTTGATTTTTATCCTGACCAAAACCTTATTGAATTAAGCGGGTCTGTTTTAGGGTTACAGAATGTCATTTAATTCCTAGATTGCCCATGAACCCATTCCTGACTGAACCAACCCACTTTTTATCTTATTTAGACCATTTGACATATGTTTTGCCTCTGAAAAATCTTGTTTATGTACTGCAATGGTAATATTGCAGTTTTAACCTTTATTTCATGTTTTCTTCTCAGAACACTTATTCCTTCAATTAAGCCCTTCTCTAGGTTATATAGGAGCTCTTATTCTCTTTCTTATGACAAAATGAGCTAGTTAGGGCACATGATGATGCTCTCATCATACCCCGTGCCTAACTTTTGCTAGTCCCTAAGCAAAATTTCATGGTTTTAACTTCTGTTCTAGACCCTGAGTGTCTGTTACTAGTTATGATAAGTGTTTTTCTTTTTCTTTTGATTAGGTTAAGAATGCTGACAATAGGCCTAGAGGTACTTAAGTATCAACCAAAATCCGGACCTGACCCACTTTAGCCTCAGTCTTCTACAAAGGTTTTTTAAGGCCCGTAGAAACTAACCTAGGGTTTGTTGGACTTCGCGGTTAAAGCACCCGTGCTTGAGACATTTTTAGACTAGGTTCAGTTTGCAGTGCATTTTTTGTAAGAGAGAGACAGAAGATTTATTTGTTTAGAGAGCTTTCACTCTCTTTTCTTTTTATTTCTAGCTTTGGATTGGCTTCTCAACACTGTCTGTATCGGATTCCTCGTCCCCATCATCAATCCTCAAGGGTCCCTGGCAATCGATGATTCATGGTAGCACCGCCCATGGCAACCCCCAGAACCCTGGCTTTCTAGATTTCGAGATAATCCCACCAATGGCGTTCCGTGGCCGAATCTAGACCCTGGCAATCGACATTTCGAGATAATGCCACCCATGGTATCTGAACAAGCAAAGTGCTTACATGCCCCAGATAGGATTTTTAAATATCCTAAGAGATAAGCACCGAGGAGACGATATGTTGTTATGCACCTTTGAGGGGAATTTCCTGCCTCTCCACGTCAGGAACTCGTCCAAATTAACTTGTGTTGATCGGCCGCTCCTAATCTAGGCAACTTTTTAGAGTATTAAAATGCTTTTTGCATGATTTTGATATTTATGTGCACTGAACCAGACTGTGTGTGGATTGGGGTGCTTAGGTTACCAAATCCCGCAAACCAAAGGTCAGTTAACGAGGCCGAATACTTCCTAAGCGTTAGACCTAATACTTAAGCTTTGCATTTTCCCCAACCTCTTGAGGATTATCCAGATCTTAGTGGGTACGTGAATTTTTAAGCCTAAGAGTCTAGCCCAAAAGGCCTAAGATTAGCGTTCCTGCTAATCTCTTTTTACTCTCCCTAGCACTTTTTTTCATTTTTTTCTTTTCTTGATGTGGTCTAGAACTTCGGTTAATTCCTTAATCTCTTACTAATGACTATCTCTTTTACTTTTTCATTTTGTGCTCCTTTTTGTCATTTTTGCTCTTTTTCTCCTCCTTATAATTGTGGGTCACAAAATTTCCTCCCTCCATTTTTTGTTCTTTTCATAAGTTTTCAATTTTTTTGTGTTTTTGACATATGTGAATTTTTTTGTGAGAATCCTTCTGACTTTTTCTTGGTTCTATATGTATGCAGTCTATCACACCCCCATGCCTAAGTTTTGCAATGTCCTCATTGTAAACGGAGGGTGTGAAATAGTGTTGAGGTTAGGGACTTAGAACAGGATACATTGGGTGGGTGAACGGGTCGAAAAATGACTGATGCGGATGATTTCAAGCTCTGCTACGTGTACCAGAGGTGGGATCAACTGTCTAAGGCTGAACTCAAGGTGCAATGAACGTGGAGTACGGATGGATAATCAGACGAGTCTCTATTTTTGGAACGACGGGTTGCCTCCCGTTAAGCACTAAATTCAATGCCTTCAGCCGAGCGGAAAATGGGGTGGAGAGGGAGTGGTCAAATCAGTGGAGTTTTGTAAAACAAGCACCTTGATTAAGAGCCTGGTTGGTCCAACCGTGTGCTTGTTAAGATCAGTGGGCTGATGATGCAGCCCAAACCAATCAGTCTGGTGGGTTGATAGATATAGATCAATAGATGCGGAACCCACCATATGCAATGTGGCTTGGATGGATATGGCAGTGAAAACTCGGGTTCAGGCTGAGTCGAATTAGCCTGGTCAGGGTAGGGTTCTGAAAAATAATCAGTGCATGGTGTGGAAACCCTACAAGGGTGATCAGAAAATGATGGATCATGTTTCTCAATTTGATCAATACCCGATACCCAGTATAGATGTGGAGTTGAATCATCGGCAAATGGCTCAATGAGAGGTGAATCAAAATAGAAATTGAGTCCGGTTGCGGGTCGGGGTAGAGAATAGGTTTTGATCTGTTCTGTATGTGTGGAAGAGGTGGCTTTTTCAAAATCGGAGTTAGAGAACAAGTCAAGTGAGCTGAGGTCATGGATTGGCTTGTTATAATCAGGAAGCAGATTGTCTCCGATGTTATGGTCAGATTCGAAATCGTCGGAGAGTTTGCAAAAATCAAAATCAACTGTGCACGGAGCATGTGCCAGTGCAGCGGCGGGTGGTCGCGTGGGCTGTCTTCGGCGACATTTGCGGTGGATCTTCAGCGACGTTTATGACCAAAACTAAATGTCTTGTATATGAATTTGATTCTTTCCTCCACTATAAAGGGACCCCTACCCCTCCCATTTTTCTTCATCTCTTCCTTTCTTCCTCTCACCACCTCCAAGGCTTTAGAGAGAGCTTGTCCAAAGCCCGGGATGCTCCTTTAGAGTAAAACCAAATAGTTTTCCCCCCCTCACCCCCATTCGTGGAGCATCCCGTGGCCGTCCTCTCACAGCCCTTCGGGAAGAAGATCCTTACCGCGACGCCGTCCTGCCCCATCCTCCGTCCTCCTACTTCGTCCTCCTTCGTCTCGCTTCTCACCACCTTCCTTTAGGTGACGTCAGAGTGAGTCGTCCTCCGAGCAACCGTCGAGGGGGATTTCTCTCACCTCTTTCCATCTTTCTACGCTTTCGTAGTGTAGTTTTCCTGCTTTCATAGTTGTAACAAACAGTTGTTCATGAATAGATGATTGTTTCTCTCTCTCTCTCTCTCCCTCTCTTTCTTATATTTTTGCAAGTAGATAAAGTTTTCATCGACCTAATCATTTGCTTGTTAAAAATACCAAAAAAATTAGAAAAGATAAAAAATGAACTAAACAAATAAAAAGAGAAACACGTATTTTCAAAACCAAACGTTCGCCTCCTTGTGTTCGACCTGGGACTCACTTTTCGAGTTTCGGTATAAATTTTATTTGATGATAAGTTTTGCAACTACGACGACTGGTTACTCGTAACCCTGATTTCAAACTCGCGAAACACGTGCGATCATTTTGGCGCCGTTGCCGAGGAGGCATCAGAATTTACTTTATTGTTTTCTACGCTTCTTTGCATTTACATAACACTAACCTCTCTTATCTCTGATCTATTGCCTTGCAGGTACCCTAGCATGGAGATCCAAGTGCGGTAGACCGGAGTAAAGTGCGGGTAGAGTGTTTTGTAAGTGTCCCCCACACCACCCCCACCTTCGTTTTCATTCTATAACCTAGTAACTCAAACCTAAATCAACTTAGGTGCTTCGCATAAACCCTAGGGTAGATTTTGGTGGTTTGATTGTCACTCCACTCACCTCACACACCCACATATATAAAAAAAATATTCCTCTTGTGGGATTTAACTGAAAGCTACACACTTAACACCTACAACTTCTTATCATAAGGCACACAATCTCTTTGATTCTTCCACTTAACCGGGATCTGACCTGTGGACCTGGTATACTTCAACTCAATACACATAAGTGAGTAGAAATCTGAATAGGATAAACATTATTGTGTGCCTTAAGTAAGTGGTGCAATAGGCCAATTGATTGAGCTGTTTGGGCCGCACCACTCAATCTAAAACTGATCCATCAAGTAGCTTGCCACTTAGGGTTGATTCTTAGGGCTGAACCAGGCACTCCACATTATTTTTTATTTTTAAAGGAACATATCATCACCCGTGCTTTCAAAACTTGGAGTGTTCTACTAAACCTTGATTAAACCAACCTAAGAATAAAACCCTAAAAGCTACAAAACAAGGTTATATCCTAAAAGACACATCATCAAATAACCTTGTTTGAGAACCCTTGTTGTGCACGCACACACATTTTAACTAATCATTTAGGGCACAACCCATCTAAAGGGCCCATCACATTCTAAGAGCACGATCATCCCAAGCCTAATTAAAATTGAGTAGATGTTGGCCTTAAGGATTGATTCGCTCTTCGGGGCTCAGATTGAGATTTTTTTCAATTAATCGGCTTCTGCTGGTCCATCTGATGTCTAGCTAGGGGAGTAGCATCAAACGACCATAGTTGGGGGTACACTAGGAATCAAAGACGCAAGCCAAAGGAGGAACCTTCTCCCCAGTCCCTCCTCACTAGTTGGATTGACCGGATAAAAGTAGACTAAAGCATTTATAATCTCAAGACGGGTCCTGGGAGTCTATAGGTCTTTAGGCTACCCACATAAGGACTGGTTTGGTTGATTGTATTGCAGGGCACCTTTCTCCATTCTATTTTCCCTCCTACTCCACAATGTATCCTTCCACTTCTTACACGCATTTCCCATCCTATCCTCCTATCACCACTTATCCCCTAGATGATTACTATTCCGACTTGACTTGTAATTACCCATCCACTAGTTGAGATGACTTTGGTTGGGGATATGAATACGGACCTCAATGTCCAGGACCTAACCCTGGAGAACAAGACTATGATTGCTATCCTTCCCAAACCTACAATGATTATGGATCTCCATCCTTTGATGACCAAACCAACCGATCTACAATTAGGAAGGATATAATGATTATAACACCTACTCTCCCCAGTATTCCACTGAATATAGGTTGCCACCATCCTTTGAACAACCTAGAATGACCTACTTTCAGAGAAGGGACCCAAGAACCTTGACATGTTGACTCCCCTAGATTTAACCCAAACCCACCCAAACCTAAATCGAACTAGTCGGTTCAGGTGAACCAGATCTAGGATAGGGCGTTGGCTAATTTGTGGAACACTATACAATCTTTAGAAGCTCAGCCAACACCATGCATTGAAGCACTAGAGCCTATGATCAAAATGATTGATGAACTTAATAGTTTTTTATTGGATTTTCTCCAAAGTGTTAGGGATAGGGACCTGGGTGAGTTTCTTCTCGAGAAATTGTCGAGGTTCAGGATGAAATTTGTGGTTGCCGTAGTCAAGTCTTGGGATGATTCTCAAGATGAACCTCATTCAGGAGAGCCAATGTCTGAACCCACTCAGGCATCTATCGGGGGGGATACATATTTTGAGATTGGAGATGGCCAGGTTGGACTAGAGCAACCCTTTGAGGATGAATCGAGTTTCTCACCCAGGATCCTAGAGCTAGGGAATGACGAAAAATATGTCTCCACGGACCATGACATGACATATGATTTTGAGACATATATAAATGAGGATCATGGATTCTTTGATTCTGAGGGTGAGGAATCTCTTAGTGAAGTCTCACTTGAGCTTAAGGAAGATGATTTTAGTGAGACAAATGGGCTCGAGGAGCATGATGAACCATGTGATAGCCCAGTCATTGAAGATTGTGATCCGGTTGGGGCTAACTTGGAGGATTCAAATCCTCATTTACTTGATGATTCAATCAGTGACCCTATTCCTCATCTGCACCCCGAAGAGCTGACTTCTGAGATCATTGTGCCCAAGTCAATCTTGATTCAGCCACGATTACTGGACTTGGGAGAATCATATGGGGTGAATGATATGCTAGAGGTCCTGGAGCCTGAGTTCTTGATGTTGGAGGATAGAATTGTTGAAATAAAAATTTGGGAAGCTAATTCTGAGGGAACTTTGATTTTGGATCTAAGGGTACCTATTGACCTGAAACAACATACTTTCTATTAGGACCCTTACAAGATCTTTCATGTGCAACCTAAGCTCGAAATAATTGATTATTTTTCTGAGCTAAACGTCAAGTGGACATCCGAACCTATTGAACCATCTTTACCCGTTGTCCAACACTTTGGTCTTGGGTTGCACACCATAAAACCGCAGTCTCGACCCTGCAAGCTTAACAACCTTTGGTTTTGGGTGATTTTCATCCAGAACCTGAAAACCACTCGACCCTAGGGCATGGGTCTGCATCATAATCTGGTCCATGTCTGTGGACATCTTCTGCTGGTGGGTTTCAGTATCAATATTTTTATTTTGATTCTGATTCACACTTGTGAATTCTCAATTTCTTCTTTGTATGTATGTTATGCCTAGCTGAAGGCATTAAACTTAGCACGTGTGTATACTCTCTTCTCTCTACAAAGCTAATTGGGTTGTCATGAAATTCAGGTGATATTCTGTTTACTCTGCCCTTTTCATGTCTTTGTTTTTACAATGAAGACATTGCATCATTTAGGCATGGGGGGGTGGATAATCAATTCCTGAAATCATTATTTAACTCTGTAGAATTTCTTTTAGTTTCTTATAAAATTAAAAAGAAATTTTGAAAATTTGGAAAAGATAAAAAAAAGAAAGAAATTAGGAAAAGAGAACTTAGGCATTTGGAAGTTATTAACTTTAGGAAATGATACGAGAGGACCTAAACACTTAGACTCTTCAGGTCTTCGGACTTAATTAGCTCGGGTGTCCACTCGAATGTGGACTTAGTCTCGAGTCCTCACCAATTAAAAATTCATTTTGAGTTGGTAAATAAATTGGGATGATAAGTATGCAACTTATCAACTCGCCCTCTGATTTGGGGGGACTTTAAGCCTAAGCATCTACACACATTTCTTTGTACTGATTCACTTTTCGGCGGTTTCTTCGGAAATTGGGTAGCTAATGAACTATTTAGGGTGGTATGGCTGGCAAGTTGTCGGTGGTAACAGCTCATCTGCCGGTTGTTCAACGCCCAGTCATAAGACCATTTTCATTGCACTGCATTTAGGTAAATCTTAGATCAGGGAAGTCACCTACTTAAAGAAAAAGAAACAAAGAAAAAGAAATAGAAAAAAATAGAAAAAGGAGGAAAAAATAAAAAATAAACAAAATCACAGTTCACTGCACGAGTATGGCTGGTAAGTTGCCGTGAGTAACAGCCCATTGGCCGGTTGTCCAGAACCCAACTCACAAAAAAATGCACAATAATTCTCAAAACACTTAGGGAAGAAGTGGGGAAGTAGAATAAACTGAGATATACACTGGGTTTGCCCTTGTGTTGCCCCCAAAAGTAAAAGAAGTAGGGAGAAAGATACCAGTCGAAAAGATAAACCTTTAGGTAAAGTCACCTAGGGTCGTAGAAACCCGATGTCTATTTTTTCCTTTTTGTGAAAAGGAAAGGAATGCTATCGAATCACCGATAGCAAACCAAGAGAGCTTTTATTAATAAAAAATAAAATAATTACATATTCGACCCCCATTGCTATATGAGACTCCAGCAACAATTTACAATCTTATCCACATTCATTGGGGTCTCATGAAAAACACACTTATTCCTAGCCCTCCATATAGACCATAACACAGCCACCATAGGTAAACATGGCTTATTCCCATCCACAAGATAACACCACAGATTCTCCCATGTGGGAAGGGAATCATTACAGACTCTCCTCCATATATAGTCAGTGATCACACATGAAGAAAAATATGAGTGCTAGAATCATTATGCATCCCACATACGTGGCAAAACTAAGTGGGAGTTCCCATTCTCCTATGCCTCAGATCTCCAGTAATCAGACCGCCCCTTCTGCAGAGCCACAAAAAAATTTGTACCTTCAGTGGTATTTTTAATTTCCATACCTTTTTCCCCACCTCATCAAGTTCTGCCATCCTGGAAGAATTAATCAACTTGTCATAGGCAACCGCAGTAGAAAACTTGCCCTCCCATTTGTATGTGCAATATTCATGAGGCATGGGTTTGAAGGCAGCAAGTTCTTGCATGAGACGTTCATTCTCTGCTTGTGTTCTTGTTTCATGATTATTCCACATAGCATTATTAAACGACCACTGCCCAGACTCCACATCCCAATAATCAGACACCATAGCATTTTTATCCGAAGCCGCTGCATAAGCAAGGGGGAACCTGTCTTTATTCACCCCCCCAGGTACCCAATTCTCCAACCAAAATTTAAAGCTTTTCCCATCACCTAATACGGATTTGAACAAACTCTAATTATCCCTTAGGGCACGCACCACCGAAGACCAAAAAGGAGATGGTTTATGGGGGTTTAGGCGATTCTTCTCATTATTGGCAGCCCCATAACTATCCTGAACTATTTTTATCCACATTTTTTTCCCCCTGTAGCAATCGAACAACCCACTTCAACAGCAAAGCATCGTTAAATTCCTTGAGGGATCTAACACCCATGCCACCAATCTTTTTTGGCTTGCAAATTGAATCCCATTTCAAAGGTTGAAGAAAAGCCCCTTGGTGGGAGGCCCCTTTCCAGAAGAATCTTTTGCGCATCACATCAAGTTTTTTCCAAATTGACTTCGGGGCTTTGAGAATAGAGAAAGAAAACTGGAATCGATGTGATGATAGAATTCAGTAATATATACCTCTCCCTTTTGATAGGTATCTACTACTCCAACCCTCCAATTTCATAGCCACCTTTTCATATAGGAAGGACCAATCTACTTTCCTCATTTTAGTGCATTTTAGAGGCAAACCCAGATATTTGATAGGCAGTGAGACCACAGGTGTACCCAAAGTGGTAGAGATGCCATTTTGCACCATTCCATTCATCCCAAAACAGACCAGGGAGGATTTGTTTCCATTAAGTCTAAGACCAGAAATCTCACCAAAAATCTTAACCATATGAAAAAGCGCTTGCATTTCCCTCCTCCCCCCTTCCACAACAAAATTAGTATCGTCTGCATATTGGAGTCTGGGAGCCAAAGCCCTATTATTAGACATTGAATACCCCCTTATAAATCCATCTGTTGCCAGTTTGCATGCATATCTTACCAATGTATCCACTGCAAGATTAAAAATTAGAGGGGCAAGTGGACATCCTTGCCTAACTCAACATTGGGGCTGAATCCAAGTTCGGCATGGTTTCCCATTTATCAATGGAGAAAAGGAGGCTGTTGTGATGCAACTCTTCACCCATTGTATCAACTGACGTGGAAATTTCCTTCTTTTAAGGATTTCCCACAGATACGACCAGGAGACTGAATCATAAGCCTTGGAGAAATCTACTTTCCATAAAAAGGCCTTGGTCTTTCTCCTGTGCCATCCCATTACCATCTCCTGCGCCATAATGAAGGACTCCTGTAGCCATCTCCAAGGAAGAAAGGTAGATTGGACCAGCATTATCAAGTCCTTCAAAAGCTCCTGCAATCTGTTGGCTATAATCTTACTAATAATAAGGTAAATAGAATTTGATAGTGCAATGGGTCTATAATCAGAAAACTTCTCCGCACTTGATTTTTTAGGAAGCAGGAACAGATAGGATTTATTCAACCTCTCAAAACTAGAGTTGCCCAGTTCAAATTCATGGATCACCTTCAATACATCCACTTTGACAACACTCCACAGTTCTCTGTAAAAGAAAACCTGAATCCCATCTGGACCAGGGGCCCCTTCATTGTTTAAGTCCTTAATTGCTTTTAATACTTCTTGTTCAGATATAGGAGTAACTAACATGTCTCTCTGATCACAACTGACACTAGGGAAGTCCACTGATGCCATCCTCCAAGAGCCCCTTGGTGCAGCCTTGGTCAATTCTTTAAAATATTTACCTGCTTCAGTTCTGATTTCACTAACAGAAGTAACAATTCTCTCTTCTACTTTAACTAATGAGATAAGATTGAATCTCTCTTCGTGTTTGCATCACCCTCTTTGAGCCATAGCTATCTAGATCTTTCATGCCAGTCCATTTCTCTTTTCAGGTCCTCCCCCACTACAGACTGCATTTGCTGTCTTTGCTGCTACTCCTAGGGGTTCAAAGACTGCCTGCACTCCTTCAGATCCAATTCTCTGATCACTGCCAGAGCCTCCCTCCTCTTTTGTTCTCTAATCAAAGCCACTACCTGTCCATATTCTTTTAGCATGTCACGCAGGCCTGTCAGCTTTGCAACCAGCTGCTGTGTAGCAGACCCTTGCACTGCCTTGTTTTGCCACCACTGAGACACCATTTGCGCAAACCCCTCCTCCCTAAACCAAGATCTCTTGAGTTTGAAATAGGATCCAATGTCAGAATTTGTCCCATTGTCCCATACAAGCGGAGTGTGATCAGAGAAAGGCCTATCAAGGCTCATAGCTGCCGATAATTGATGCCTCTCCAACAAGCTAGGACTGCCAAAAAACCTGTCCAACTTAGATGTCTGTCCACTACCATTTCTCCAAGTGAACTCCACTCCACTAATAGGGTATTCTGTCACTCCCAGATTCTGCACAACCATTTGAAAGCCTGCCATTGAACTATCCAACCTCCCACCAAGATTGTCATCACTTGATAAATGACAATTAAAATCACCCCCTAAAAGTCAAGGGACCTGTTGCACTCTTTGATGCATTGTAGATAGTTCCTCCCAAAGAATAAACCTGTCTGCAGCCACACAAGGGCCATAAATGCATGACACAAACCATTCCATATCTCCTTGGGGAGATTGGCATATGCAAGTAAGCATGTGCCTGTCACGAATGACTTCAATTAACAAAAGGCAAGACTTTCTCCACCAAAAAGCCACTCCACCAGACCTTCCAGATGCACCCTTTACCACAACATCAATGCGTCCAGATTGCTTAAAGTAATCCCATTCCTGACCATTCTCCATCTCCACATGTGTCTCTTGGATGAGAGCACAATCAATCTCCCAATCAGAGAGATATCTACACAAGGAAGTCCTTCTCGTCTTATTGTGCAACCCACGCACATTCCAAGTCAACACTCTCATTCCTTGCCAGATTGGTCCCCTTGAGCCACACAACCCACAAACTCAACCATGATTGAGCTTGCAATAGTCTGCTCTGCAATAGGGGTCAAGTTCTCCTTCCTTCTCCTTCTAAGCATATAAGGAGATCTACCCACAAATCTTTTCTGATCGGATCTGCTACCATATTTTAGATCAGCAAGAACTGAGAACTACACCTAGTTTACCTCTTTGAGAGCTCTACTGCCATTTCTGAGTACCAGCTCCATTCCTGTGATACCCTCCTCTTTGCTGCTAAGAGCCTCTGATTCTATCACAGAATTACCAGCTACCTCCATATAACCATCCTCTTTGGCTACCAAGGCTTGGCTGCAACCTCCTACTGCATCAACGTCTTCCATCGGGTCCACCTCTGCAAAGTCTTGGTGGCAGTCCTTCCTCTTTTTGGACTTAGGAGCATCATCAGGTGAAGTGCGGCCGACCCTTTCATCCTGTTTCCTCACCTCAGTGTTGGCTCCAGACATCTTAACCTGCCCTTGTTCAAACTACCCGGGCACCTATCCAACCACTGTTAGATGAATAAGCCATGAGGAACCCCCACATCTGATCGTAACCATGTCAGGAATCGAGCCAGCATTGAAGACATCAGCCTCAATTCTAAGAGATCGGATGTCCCCTTCTCCAATCAAGACTTCAGACCCTTCACTGATGGAAGCAAAGGCTGCGACCATCTTAGTAACAACTCCCTTAGATCTCAGATGCAATGGTAGTCCACTAATCTTAAGAAGAAAGCTAGTGAGTCTTTCACTATTTTCACAAGATGCTTAACACTTAAAAATCCTTTTTGAGTCTTGGACGGGTCGGGTAGCAGTAAAAAGCTATCCTGGAACTCTCAAACTCCAAAAGTACAAAAAAAAAAAAATAGAAAAGAAGAAAAAAAATGTATCTTCCCTTTTCAAATAAGGCGAGGACTTCGGCGGTCTGCATTTTGGCAGACACCTGGGTACTGTTGAGTCTTCATAGTTTAGGACCTTAGTTAAAATTTTCTATTGTTAATAAACGACTTAGGCCTAAGCGATCTAATCCTAATTTTGATTTTATACATAGCATGTAGTTTAATTTTGCTAGGGACAAGCAAAAGATAGGCATGGGGGTATGATATAGACACATCTATTTAGGTTAAAATGCCTACTCATGCATGTTTCTAGGCTTAGATTTGCATTTCATGTGATAAAAATTTCATAGCATGCATCATTCTACATTTAGAGTAGTTGTATATATTTTAGGTTAATTGCATCCTTTTTGTGGTCAGGAGAGAAGGAGATTTATTTAGAAGCCTCAGATTGACGATCCGACCATATGGATCTGATCAAGACAATGATCGAAGTCCAACTCCTCTGAAATCGTCTTGATCAGAGTCCCGTAGCACCATATGCAGTCCAAGGCAGATCAACGGCCAAGGGACTATGTTCACACGGCTTGATCATGTTTTAACAGTCAGTTACGTCGTAGTATAAGTGACCAAGCGTTGTCAACAAATAAAAATTTATTACTCGAAAACCAAAGTATCTGAGGTCGAACACAGAGAGCAATTGGAATTTATTACTAATCTCAAGAATGTAATTGAACACTTAATTACTCAAAACTTAATTCAAAATATATATATGCATGAGTTTAAAAGTTAATTGTGGCAAAAATAGAGAAATTGGACGTTTGATCATGGGATCAGACGTCTTAAAATGATATTCTCTTTTAACTCTCTCTTATGACTTCTCTTCTTCTTTGTTTTGACTTTCTCTGATTTTTCCTCTTTTTCTTCTATGGCCGTGTACTTCTTCTTCCTTGTTTCTTCTCTGCAGCTCCTTTCTCTGCTCTTGCCTTTCTTCTCCAGTGTCTTTCTCCTTCTTTCTTTCTGTGGGTCTTCTTCTTCTTCTTCCTTCCTTGGCTCTGCTTCCCTTGGCTTTAGCTTCCCTTCTTCTACTTCTGCTTGTCTTTCCCTTTTCTTTTTCCTCTATGAAGCTTCCTTCTTTAGCCTTCCTTCCTTCTTCTTCCTTTTTCAGCTAAGTGTCAGCTTCATTTCTCCTTCTCCTTCCCTGCACAAACTGAAGAGAGCAAAACCTACCCCTCTACCCACACCCGTGTCTCTCTCTCTGTATATCACTCTTCAGTACGCTCTCCCAGAGCCGAGTAATCGGGTCGAGTTGCGTGCCTAGGTCCAGGCGCACCGGCGTGGGTGTGGTGCGTGAGGAGTGCTCAGGAGGATAGTCGGGTCGAGTTACCAGGTCCGTGGGATGAAATCGCAGACAAGGCGTGTATAGGTGAGGAGGGACCTTACCCTAGTGAATTGGAGGCGACCAGACAATAGCACAAATTCAATTTAAACTACGCAAACACCTCATGACTTACCGAGGTGGGACTAATGTTCCACCACTTTGGCTCACGTGCCTATAGGAGATCTTCCTTCGAATTCTAGCAGCTGCAGGCCTCGCAGCGCCAATTGCTGGGACAGACTGCGCGAGTCTTCCCCGAACCTGCTGGACCTAGAATCCTGAAGTGTTTCATCCTGGAGCGAGCTTGCAACCTCTTTAAGCCATCGCTAATGGAGGTTGGTGCTCAGACCTTGCACAACACAAAAAGGGCCTTGTGGCTCTATCAGACCACAGGAGGACCTTCGCCGTGTCACGGCGAAGGTGAGGCGGTAGGTGGCAGGCCGCAGGGCAACCTAAGTGTGCGTGCCTAGGTTGCTCTGTGGCTGGATGGATGGGTTAGGTCGGGGGGCGGTTGTGGTGGTGTAGGCGGTCTGTGGATGAGTGGAGGATGTTTAGTGGAGTGTGGCGGAGGTTGTGAGGTGGGTGGCGAGACGTGTGGGGGTGCGGAGTGACAGATGCGTCCCGCTGGAGAGTGGCCGAAGATGGGAAGATGGTGGTGGACCGCAGCTGTTGAGGGGCGTTTTGTGAAATAGGTTGAGGGGAATTGAAGAGGGGATAAAGATGAATAGTTCTAACCTAATTAAGTGGACGAAGGAGGAGAAAGGGCGGCTGGCAGTACCTGCTATCACCGGAGAAGAAGGCATCTAGTGGAGGAAGACGACGGCGATGACGGAGCTAGGGATGCGCACGCGGGTGTTAGGCGACGTGGAGGCGGATGGGGAGGACAGCTCTGCCACTGGTATTGTGGCAAAGCGACGAGAAAGTGGAGGGAGGCTTGCCGGAGCTTGCTGGACCCCTTGGCCGGAGGAGAAGAAGAAGAATTTGAGGTGGAATTCCGGCCAAGTCGAGCTAAGGAGGTGCGGCTAGAGTTGGGGGTCAAT
This sequence comes from Thalassia testudinum, assembly GCA_037157565.1. NCBI lineage: Eukaryota > Viridiplantae > Streptophyta > Magnoliopsida > Alismatales > Hydrocharitaceae > Thalassia > Thalassia testudinum. The sequence goes on from JAZHRO010000061.1 coordinate 1,292,365, forward strand.
TTATAGGCACTGGCAAGGCCTCCTGCTCTTGGAAGACAAGCTTCCAAGCGTGGGAATCCTCGTCGGAGATGGAAGTCTGTTAGGTACCCAAATCTCTCGTGCGTTTGCACGAGAGATTGGGTGCAAATCATAGATCAGGACCACGCTCAGATGGAAGGGAATTCCTCAGAGAATCTCCCTTCCAAATCTGGGAGATCTCTGAGGAATCAGGGAGTATTCCCCCTCTATTCCTCGTCGGAGTAGGATTTATCCCCATTAATGCTGGAGGGACCTGTTTGTAAGAGTGATGAGGAAGATAGGGGGTTTGTGTAATGGTTTTCAAAAGATAGGTGCCAAAATGTAATTGGGTGTACTAATTTGCAAAGTAGGTCATGATGACCTCCCCTTAGATCCAAGTTTTGGTACAAACCTAATTTGGACCTAAGGAATCCAATGGTGAAGTTGAATTTTAGGTTTGACCACGTTTGACTGGATATTTTGCATAAAAATGCAAATTAGGTCAATTGATGAGCTAGGACCCCAATCTAGGTCAAACTAGGTTCCAAAGGCCAAATTGAATGTTTTAAACCCTAGGAGATATTTTTCCATGAATTTTAGAGGGTTTACTTGATTTTTATCCTGACCAGAACCTTGTTGAATTAAGTGATCTGTTTTAGGATTACAAGATGTCATTTAATTCCTGGTTTGCACATAAACCCATTTCTGATTAAACCAACCCACTTTTTATCTTATTCAGACCATTTGACCTATGTTCTGCCTCTAGGAAATCCCGTTTATGTACTGCAATGGTAAAATTATAGTTTTAACCTTTATTTCATGTTTTCTTCTCAGAACACTTATTCCTTCAATTAAGCCCTCCTCTAAGTTATGTAGGAGCTTTTATTCTCTTTCTTGGGTCAAAATGAGCTAGTTAGGGCTCATGATGAGGCTCTCATCTTACCCCCATGCGTGGCTTTTGCTAGTCCCTTAGCAAAATTTTAAGGTTTTAACTTCTGTTCTAGACCCTGAGTGTCTGTCATTAGTTATGATAAGTGCTTTTCTTTTTCTTTTGTGATTAGGTAAGAATGTCGACAATAGGCCTAGAGGTACTCAAGTACTAACCAAAATCCAGACCTGACCTGCTTTACCCTCAGTCTTCCGCAAAGGTTTTTAAGGCCCGCAGAAACTATCCTAGGGTTTCTTGGACTCCGCGGTTAAAGCTCCTGTGCTTGAGACATTTTTAGCCTAGGTTCAGTTTGCAGTGCGTTTTTGTAAGAGAGAGACAGAGGATTTATTTGTTTGGAGAGTTTTCTCTCTCTTTTCTTTTTATTTCTAGCTTCAGGTTGGCTTCTCAACATGGTCTGTATCAGATTCCTCGTCCCTATCATCAATCCTCAAGGGTCCCTGGCAATCGATTCTTCGAGATTGCACCACCCATGGCAACCCCCGGAACCCTGGCTTTCGAGATTTTGAGATAATCCCGCCCATGGCGTTCCGTGGCTGAATTCAAACCCTGGCAATCAACATTTCGTGATAATGCCACCCATGGTCTCTGAACCAGTAGAGTGCTTACATGCCCCTAGTAGGATATTTAAATATCCTAAGAGACAAGCATCGAGGAGATGATATGTTGTTACGCATCTTCGAGGGAAATTTCCTGCCTATCCGCGTCGGGAACTCGTCCAAATCAACTTTTGTTGATCGACCGCTCCTAATCTAGGCAACATTTTTCAGAACATTAAAATGCTTTTTGCATGATTTTGATATTTATACGCATTGAACTAGACTGTGTGTGGATTGGGGTGCTTAGGTTACCAAATCCCGCAAATCGAAGGTCAGTTAATGAGGTTGAATACTTCCTAAGCCTTAGACCTAATACTTAAGCTTTGCATTTTCCCCAACCTCTTGATGATTATCCAGATTTTAGCGGATACGTGAATTTTTAAGCCTAAGAATTTAGCCCAAGAGGCCTATGATCAGCATTCCTGCTAATCTCTTTTTATGTCTCCTTAGTACTTTTCTTTTATTTTTCTCTTTTCTTGATCTGATCTAGAACTTCTGTTGATTCCTTAATCTCTTACTAATGACTTTTTCTTTTTCTTTTTTATTTTGTGCTCCTTTTTTTCATTTTTTCTCTTTTTCTCCTCCTTATAATTATGTGGCTCACAAAATTTCCTCCCTCCTCCATTTTTTTTGTTCTTTTTCATAATTTTTTAAATTTTTTTATATTTTTGACATATGTGAATTTTTTTTTGTGAGAATCCTTCTGACTTTTTCTTGGTTCTGTATGTATGCACTTTATCACCCCCCATGCCTAGGTTTTTCAATGTCCTCATTGTAAACAGAGGGTGTAAAATAGTGTTGAGGTCAGGGACTTAGAACAGGCTACATCGGGTGGGTGAATGGGTCGGAAATGACTGATGCGGACGATTTCAAGCTCTGGTACATGTACCAGAGGTGGGATCAACTGTCTAAGGCTGAACTCAAGGTGTAATGAACGTGGAGTACGGATGGATAATCAGACGAGTCTCTATTTTTGGAACGACGGGTTGCCTCCCGTTAAGCACTAAATTCAATGCCTTCAGCCGAGCGAAAAATGGGGTGGAGAGGGAGTGGTCAAATCAGTGGAGTTTTGTAAAACAAGCACCTTGATTAAGAGCCTGGTTGGTTCAACCAGGTGCTTGTTAAGATCAGTGGGCTGATGATGCAGCCCAAACCTAATAAGTCTGGTGGGTTGATAGATGTAGATCAACAGATGTGAAACCCACCATATGCAATGTGGCTTGGATGGATATGGAAGTGAAAACTCGGGTTCGGGCTGAGTCGAATCACCCTGGTCAGAGTAGGGTTCCAAAAAATAATCAGTGCATGGTGTGGAAACCCTACAAGGGTGATCAGAGAATGATGGCTCGTCTTTCAGTCTGATCGATATCCGATACCCGGTATAGATGTGGAGTTGAATCATCTGCAAATGGCTCAGTGAGAGGTGAATCAGAATAGAAATTGAGTCCGATTGTGGGTCGGGGTAGAGAATGGGTTTTGATTGGTTCTGTATATGTGGAGGAGGTGGCTTTAGTGAGAATTGGCTTGTTAGGAAGCAGATTTTCTCTGATATTATGGTCAGATTCGAAATCATCGGAGATTTTGCGGAAATCAAAATCTGAATGAGATTCAAGATCGTGAGTTCCACCATAGAATAAATCATATGCTGTAGATTCAGCAGCCTGACTGGGGTCTAGCCTAGATGTCAATTCTGAGCTTAAAAAGGTGTCTTTATCTGGTAGAAGCTCAGGTTCTAAGCTGGTAGGGCAAACCCAATTGAAACCCCACTCATCCAGCTCCTCAGTTTCTGTATCATAAATTGGCATGACTTCCGAAAAATCGATTAGTTCCTCTGAGGATGTTGGCGAGGGATATTCATTAAATAGAGGCCCAAAATCATATTCTTCATTGAAAGATTAATCTTCCTCATATGGGGCCTTGAAATCTTCTCAATAGGTTTCAGCTCTAGATCCTGGGCTTAGGATGTGGGTTGAATCACTAGAATCTAGGTCTGAATAACCTTCGAGGGTCACCTTATCAGAATAAGGGATGGAATTTACACCATCGAGAGGTTCAGTTCTGCTCTCATTATTGCAGGAGTTTTGGGATTCTAAGCCTGGTGATTCATGGTCTAGAGAGGGCTCAACATCATGTTTTCCTGCATTTGGAGCTTCCCAACCTTCTTCAATATCAGGCACATTGTACTCCATCTGGGTTGGGAATCCACAACCATTTTGTGCCTCAAACCCAAGATCAGATTGATCCTCGATGTTGTCCCAAGATGGTTCACCCTCTGTTTGTGGTATATACAAGTACTTCTGGTCGATAATTTATTTTACTAATCTCATTATCTCTTCCCATTTTTCAAGATAATCTTAGTGTTGCTTCCAAAGTCGAGGATTTGTCATACATTGAAGGTATTCAAGATTGTGCAATTTTTCTATCTCAATGTACCTAGTGATGAGCAAGTCACTGGTTGATCCTTTTGTGGCTTCTGCCAATAGTACTTGGGCACAAGTTATGATAAAGGTTGTGGTTGTTGGGACATCAACCTGAATGTTTTCTACTGGTGTTGAGGTTTTGTCTTCTGTTTCATAGAATTTTAGGGCATCCTCAATCAACCTATCTCTCATGGATCTCCGATATTCAGGTTTCTTGAATGGTAGTCTTAAGTGGTTTGGCTGCATATTTGGATCAGGTGGTAGAATCAAGATGTAGAATCAGAGTTTGAATCAAGGTGTAGAATCAAGTTATGAAGCGATTAAATTTGAATAAAGAGTCCCACTAAAAATGTATGTGTGTGCTCTAAAGAGAAAAGATAAGGGACTGGTGATGTTTTTGACCTAATCAAGACACCCAAAGACGTTTAGATGACTATGGAGGTTCGGGGCGGATGATACTCCTGGATCAGAAGGTCGGCCACCTAAGAATTACCTGGGTAGCCAGAGAGGGAGATTCCTGCAAAGACCCCTACACGGTAGAGCATCCCCACAGGTTACAGGGTTTCCCCCACCCGACCTCTCTTGTCACTGAGATTCCAGGTAGACCAGAATGGGGACCTTGACCTCTTAGGTCTACCACTTTTATTTCAAAGGTGCTTTAGGGTTCTCACTTGAACTTTAGATGTTTTGATGTTGTGACCTAATTTGGAGGTTGGTTGACCCAAGGGGTCAACTTCACCTGACCTGTTCTAAAGATGGCAGAATGATTCTAGGCTTTCGACCTAGAGACCACCCTGATTTGACTCCTAGTTTATTAGGTCCGAGATTTTAAGATTCAAGTGATTTTAGAGCTCAATTTTTCTTAGGGTTTGTCTTGTTTAGATCTCTTCAATCAGAGGCTTGGGTAGCACACTGATGTGGGAGGGTTCATTTCCTTTTATACAGGCATGTGTGAACTAACACTTCAAGGCCCTACTGTAGAAACCCTAATTTGGTTCTATTTCCTATCCTCTTTTTCACAAAAAATTCTCTTTGGACTTAAAAGCAAGAAGTGTGTTGTCCGCGGAGATTAAGCGTGATTTCTATTAGGCTCATGAATTTTGTGGGATAGAATCTAAAAATAATCGCTCCAACTTCAAGAAGATTTGATAAATTTTCGCAAAATCAGGAAACGTTTGCCTTAAAATAGTGATTACTATAGAAAGAAGGCAATTGATTCCTAAATTAATTTCTTCCTTTTGTCTTTCTAGGATAGAGGGATGGTTTAAGGAAGAAAAGAAATGACCTGCCCTGGAGTAGTTGACTTGCGGGAGGGATCTTCTCGTGAAATACCTGTAGGATCACAAGAAAGCAAAGTAGGGCAAGTTAGTATTCAATATGATAAAAAAGAATGTAGAAATTAGTGATAAATTGCACATTGCTCCCCGGCAACGACGCCAAAATGTTCACGAGGCTTGATCGTGTTTTAACAGTCAGTTACGTCGTAGTATAGGTGACCAAGCGTTGTCAACAAATAAAAATTTATTACTCGAAAATCAAAGTATCCGAGGTCGAACACAGGGAGCAATTGGAATTTATTACTAATCTCAAGAATGTAATTGAACACTTAATTACTCAAAACTTAATTCAAAATATATATATGCATGAGTTTAAAAGTTAATTGTGGCAAAAATAGAGAAATTGGACGTCTGATCATGGGATCAGATGTCTTAAAACGATATTCTCTTTTAACTCTCTCTTATGACTTCTCTTCTTCTTTGTTTTGACTTTCTCTGATTTTTCCTCTTTTTCTTCTATGGCCATGTACTTCTTCTTCCTTGTTTCTTCTCTGCAGCTCCTTTCTCTGCTCTTGCCTTCCTTCTCCAGTGTCTTTCTCCTACTTTCTTTCTGCGGGTCTTCTTCTTCTTCCTTCCTTGGCTCTACTTCCCTTGGCTTCAGCTTCCCTTCTTCTTCTACTTCTGCTTGTCTTTCCCTTTTCTTTTTCCTCTGTGAAGCTTCCTTATTTAGCCTTCCTTCCTTCTTCTTCCTTTTTCAGCTAAGTGTCAGCTTCACTTCTCCTTCTCCTTCCCTACACAAACCAAAGAGAGCAAAACCTACCCCTCTACCCACACCCACGTCTCTCTCTCTCTGTATATCACTCTTCAGTACGCTCTCCCAGAGTCGGGTAATCGGGTCAGGTCACGTGCCTGGCTCCAAGCACACCGGTGTGGGTGTGGTGCGTGAGGAGTCTCAGGAGGATGGTCGGGTTGGGTTACCAGGTCTGCGGGATGAAATCGTAGACGAGGCGTGTATAGGTGAGGAGGGACCTCACCCTAGGGAATTGGAGGCGACCAGACAATAGCACAAATTCAATTTAAACTACACAAACACCTCACGAGTTACTGAGGTGGGACTAATGCTCCACCGCTTTTGCTCATGTGCCCGCAGGAGATCTTCCTTCCAATTGCAGCAGCTGCAGGCCTCGCAGCGCAAATTGCTGGGACAGCTGACTGCGCCAGTCTTCCCCGAACCTGCTGGACCTGTAATCCTGAAGCGCTTCAGCCTGGAGCGAGCTTGCAACCTCCTTGAGCAGTCGCTAATGGCAGCTGGTGCTCAGACCTTGCACGACACAAAAAGGGCCTTGCGGCCCTGTCAGACCACAGGAGGACCTTCACCGTGTCACGGCGAAGTTGAGGCAGTAGGTGGTAGGCCGCGGGGTAGCCTAGGCATGCGTGCCTAGGTCGCTTTGTGGCCGGATGTATGGGTTAGGTCGGGGGGCGATTGTGGTGGTGTAGGCGGTCTGTGGATGAGTGGAGGATGTTCAGTGGAGTGTGGCAGAGGTTGTGAGGTGGGTGGTGAGACATGTGGGGGTGCGGAGTGACGGATGCGTCTCGCTGGAGAATGGCCGAAGATGGGGAAGCTGGTGGTGGACCGTGGCTGTCGAGGGGCATTTTGTGAAATAGGTTGAGGGGAATTGAAGTGGGGATAAAGATGAACAGTTCTAACCTAATTAAGTGGATGAAGGGGGAGAAAGGGCGGCTGGCAGTACCTACTGTTGTCGGAGAAGAAGGCATCCAGTGGAGGAAGATGGCGGCGATGACGGAGCTTGGGATGTGCGCGTGGGTGTTACGTGACGCGAAGGAGGATTGGGTGGACAACTCTACCACTGGTATTGTGGCAGAGCGACGAGAAAGAGGTGGGAGGCTCGCCGGAGCTCGCTGGACCCCTTGGCCGGAGGAGAAGAAGAATTTGAGGTGAAATTCCGGCCAAGTCGAGCTAAGGAGCTGTGGCTGGAGTTGGGGGTCAATTTATAGGCACTGGCAGGGACTCCTTTTCTTGGAAGACAAGCTTCCAAGCGTGGGAATCCTCGTCGGAGATGGAATTCTGTTAGGTACCCAAATCTCTCATGCGTTCGCATGAGAGATTAGGTGCAAATCATAGATCAGGACCATGCTCAGATGGAAGGGAATTCCTCAGAGAATCTCCCTTCCAAATCTGGGAGATCTCTGAGGAATCAGGGAGTATTCCCCCGCTATTCCTCGCCAGAGTAGGATTTATCCCCATTAATGCTGGAGGGACCTATTTGTAAGAGTGACGAGGAAGATAGGGGGTTTGTGTAATGGTTTTCAAAAGATAGGGGCCAAAATGTAATTAGGTGTACTAATTTGCAAAGTAGGTCATGATGACCTCCCCTTAGATTCAAGTTTTGATACAAACCTAATTTTGACCTAAGGAATCCAATGGTGAAGTTGAATTTTAGGTTTGACCACGTTTGCCTGGATATTTTGCATAAAAATGCAAATTAGGTCAATTGATGAGCTAGGACCCCAATCTAGGTCAAACTAGGTTCCAAAGGCCAAATTAAATGTTCTAAACCCTAGGAGATATTTTTCCATGAATTTTAGAGGGTTTACTTGATTTTTATCCTGACCAGAACCTTGTTGAATTAAGTTGATCTGTTTTAGGGTTACAAGATGTCATTTAATTCCTGGTTTGCGCATAAACCCATTTCTGATTAAACCAACCCACTTTTTATCTTATTCAGACCATTTGACCTATGTTCTGCCTCTGAGAAATCCCATTTATGCACTACAATGGTAAAATTATAATTTTAGCCTTTATTTCATGTTTTCTTCTCAAAACACTTATTCCTTCAATTAAGCCCTCTTCTAAGTTATGTAGGAGCTTTTATTCTCTTTCTTGGGTCAAAATGAGCTAGTTAGGGCTCATGACGAGGCTCTCATCAAACTATGTGACATAATTTGGAGCTTCAAATGACAAATCCGACCGTACGGATGGATTTGGGTCGACGATCGCAGCCCAATGGTGCAATAATCGACTCAATCTGCCCTCTGTAGTAGCCCCTACAACAGAAAGAAGATGGACGACCCAGATCGCGCCATGTGGCACAACCCTAGGCTGCCCATGCACATGCACGCACCACCGCGCGTGCACAGTAGTGCGGGTGCATGTGAGCGAAGGCATGCACGCGCAGCGACAACGCGCGCGGGCACATGGAGCGTGCGCCAACGCAGTGGTGGGTGGGCACGTGGGCTGTCTTTAGCGACGTTTGCTTTGGATCTTCAACAATGTTTATGACTATCACTAAATGTCCTGTATACGAATTTGATTCTTTCCTCCACTATAAGAGGACCCCTACCCCTCCCATTTTTCTTCATCGCTTCCTTTCTTCCTCTCACCACCTCCAAGGCTCTAGAGAGAGCTTATCCTAAGCCCGAGATGCTCCTCTAGAGTGAAACCAAATAGTTTTCCCTCCCCTTACCCCCATTCATGGAGCATCCTGTGGTTGTCTTCTCACCGCCCTTCGGGGAGAAGATCCTTGCCGCGACGCCGTCTTGCCCCATCCTCCATCCTCTTACTCCGTCCTCCTTCGTTCCGCTCCTCACCACCTTCCTCCAGGCGATGTCAGAGCTAGTCGTCCTCCAAGCAACTGTCAAGGGGGATTTCTCTCACCACTTTCTATCTTTTTACACCTTCATAGTGTAGTTTTTCTTCTTTCAAAGTTATAACAAATAGTTCATGAATAAATGATTGTTTCTCTCTCTCTCCCTCTCTTTCTTATATTTTTGCAAGTAGATAAAGTTTTCATCGACCTAATCTCTTGCTTGTTAAAAATACCAAAAAGATTAGAAAAATAAAAAATGAAATAAACAAATAAGAAGAGAAATGCGGATTTTCAAAACCAAACGTTCGCCTCCCCGTGTTCGACCCGGGACTCACTTTTCGAGTTTTGGTATAAATTTTATTTGATCATGAGTTTTTCAACTACGACGATGGGTTACTCATTACTCTGATTTCAAACTCGCGAAACACGCACGATCAACACCTGATCTTAGTATTGGTTGGGACGATCCAGTTGTAGGTGCTTTTGATTTTGAATTAGCCTTGCAGAACCATGAGGTTGGTCCATCATGCCTTGATTTTCCAAACACCTGTGATGAATTAGAATCCGAACCTGTCGAGGATGTAATTCCCATACCTTATCCTATTAAGGTAATCCTCAAGAGTAACTCTGACATCCCAATAGCCCTGAGTCCTAATTCTAGTGATCCAATTCCTACTATTAACCTAGAATCTTGATCTGAGCCTATTTGGGATAATCAAGAGGCCTAATAAGATGAGAATCAAATTTCAGATTTGAATTGTGATCTTGGGCCCATATTTAATGGTTATACGTCTCCAGACTCCTCAGAAGAATGAATTGATTTCTTCGAAGTCATAATGATTTACAATACAGAAATAGAGGAGTTGGAAGAATTGGGGTTTGATTGGGTTTACCCTAGGAGCCAAGAACTTGAGCCTATGCTTAATAACGATACCTTTTTGAGCTCGGAATTTGAGATTAGGTTAGATCAAAGTCAGGTTGTTGATTCTATGCATCATGATTTATTCTGTGGTGGAAATCCCAATTTGGAATCAGGTTCAGTAACTGATTTTCATAAAATCACTGATGATTTCGAATCATACTCTGATTTCAGAGAACCATTATTTCCTGACGATTACAAGCTAGTTTACGATCTTAGTATTCATGATCTGTTCTTTAAGTCTGACTCTAAGGTCCCTGATCCCGAGATCATTGAATCAAAATCATGTTCCATTGAGTTGGAATCATTCTTTTATGAGCTGCAGGAATTAGAAATAATAAGTGCTGAGAGTGTCTGCAATCCATAGCTTGAATCTTTTATTGACTCAGATTTCCATGATCTTATAAGCACTGTCCAGGCATTTGCATTTGATTTGGATGAGCATCATGAAGACTCTGTAGATGAACCTATCTTTGAATCATTTCTAGAAGAACCCTCACCACACCCATATTTTGAAGAAGACACACCTTCTATCACACAGATAGAGCCTTCCAAAATCAAACCCCAACCTGCCACCGAAATCAATTCCTACTCTGTTTCACCTCTCTCTGATCCGGTTGGGTATGATTCATTTCCATCTTTTGATCGGGAATTAGACACTGATCAGACCGAGAATCACATCCTATCCTTCTTTGATCTTACCAGTAGGGTTCCTACAACCTCCATAAATCCATTGACTTGTGAGGAACCCTACTCTGATTAGGCTTAGCCGATTCAGCCAAATCCTAGATTCTCATTTCCACATCTTTTCAAACCGCAAAGCATCTGGTGGGCTCCATACCTATTGATTCACATCCATCAACCCACCATACTGATTATGTTTGGTCTGCATCATTGATGGAAGTGGAATTCGCGTATTTTGAAATCGTTGGAAATCGTAGTATAGTCGCAAAAACCATTCGTCAAAGATATTTGTGATAACGAAACTCTCGTAGATCTTTATTCTTTTTAGAACTTGAGTCCCGGTTGTTCATCTCTGGGAGGCGTGAAAACGAATCGAGATTTGGATCAGCTTTTATAACCTAAATCTAACCTAAGCTACTATTTTTGTATTTTTGTGTTTTTGATTTTTTTTATTTAGAAAAGCGAATTGAAACCTAATCTAGATAAACTAGCAAAAACCTAAGTGACTATGTGCATCTAAATGAGGCCATGGTGGCCGTGCATGGTGTGAACAAACCAAAGTGTCATATAAGCAAGCAAACATGAGGACAATCAATCACAGAAACATTATTTATGCATAGAAATTTATCACACATCATCTACACTAGAAAGCATATAAATGAAGAAAATCCCTCACGCCGGAAAGTTGCCACTAGGGCCATCGGCCTTGTGTGAGGGTGTAGGCTAGACCTTGGGTGTGCAAACCCGTCTACACGCCTACCAAAAGAGATGGCCGGCCACAAGAGGCTATGGGTGAGCCTTCATGGCCATCCAAGAAGAAGAAGAAGATGGGGGCTAGTGCACCCAAGTGGAGAGAGGATGGTGTTGCTCCCTTTCTCTACCAATGGCCATCCTTGAAGCTTTGGAGAGAAGCTTCTCTAGCTAGCCATCCATGGAGCCTTGGAGGAGGATGGCCTTGAGGTTTTGGAGGGTGGAAGCAAGTTTTAGAGTGGAGAGTATGGATGGGAGAGTGTATGGAGAGATTCCAATTTCGTAGCTCTCTCTTTGCCCTTATGGAAGGCTCCATTTGGTAGCCACTTTTGGTGGCTCCAAAAATAGCAAATGCCACAATTTTTGGATCTAGGTTTGACACAAGTTTTTAGGGTTTCCAAGAGAGTGTGCATGGGTTTGGTGGGAGTAAAATGGGAAGGTGTACGTGTGTGTGTTTTTCGTAGGGCTAGGTTGTGAGTTTTGGTAGGATTAGGTGCTAAATAGGTTGGGTCAATCTAGATTAAGTGGGTGTGGACCTAATTAGGCTTAGGAAAGTCTAATTGGGTAGGAGTGAACCTAATTAGGTCTAAGTCAAGTCTAATTAGATGTGTGCATGTGATTAGGCTAGGGTGACCCTAATAGGTATGAGTTAATTAGATCGTGGGTGGATCTAATTGGGCTCGGGTGCACCCAATCAACTGTAGATGCACCCAATTAGGTATGGGATGGTTCAATTGGGTTAGGGATAGGACAAGTAGGGCTATGGATAGTGGATTAGGCTTAGGAGGTCTCTACTTAGGTTTCCTAGGGTGTCCGGTGGGGTTCCTAGGTTAAAATAGGCAAGCTAGGGCTTCCAACACCCAAAATCAGGAACCAGACAGCAGTATCAGACGTCCAGGATAGTGGTCAGACGTCTTATACTACAAAATTGGACGTTTGGACACTAAATTAGATGTCCAATTCTATGTCAGTATGAGTTTTGGCTTCCTGGATTGTTATTATGCAAAAATCAGACTCCAGCCAGATGTTTGGACGTCTTAGAAGGTGCTGGAGAGTGGGTTTTCTATTTTCTAAGGTTGGTTTTGGTTCCTAAGTGTTTGGGAGAGGGATAGGAACATGGATAGTGCTATCCATGTTTGGGTTTTGAGGCTAAGGTGCCCTAATGGAGGTTGTTTTGGGTTTGGGAAGGCTGTCCTAGGGTTTCTAAGGGTAGGGATAAGGCTATCCTCCTCACTCCTCTTATCTGGATCAGTCTTCTTCCTTTATTGCTTTATTCTGCTATCTCCATCCTGGATCACTTTATTATCTGTAAATAGCAATAAAAACCATTAACCAGCAGGATATCTCATCTTATTCTAAATAGACTGATGCAATAAATGATATGCAAGATATGAGTGCAATATCCACAATTTAAGATAGGTTCAGACATTATTTAGGTTGATTAGGACCTATGATTGCTGTGCAATCATACCCCCATGCCTAAACCTTGCTAGTCGCTAGCAAATGCAAGACTAAATTATTTACAGCAAGGGTCCCTAAGGGACTGGTTATTTTATCAAGTGTTTGCATAGAGATTTTTCTCCCTTTTGTTTTCATCCTATGCTCTAGAAATCCAGACAATCGTGAAGGTGCAACTATGTAGCTTTTGCAACGGATTCGATTGAAAACTGATACACCTCTAAAGCCTGTACTTGACCCCTAGTAAAAAAATTCTAGTGGGATAGGCTGACTTCTTCCCTCGGGGTATTCAAGATATTCTATGAATTCCACCTGACTTTAAGCTTAGGTAGAGGATCTTAAAGTGAAAAGATTATATATTTGGTGGCTCACTCTCGACTGGTGCTACATAGAGATTAGTACTATAGAATCTAGATTCCCAAATTATTAAGTAACTCCACTCAGAGCAAGACGAGAAAAACTATGCTCTCTTTTGGTTCATTTGTATTCATTCTCTCTTTTTCTTTTTCTTTCTTTTTCTTAGAGCTCACAACCTCACCAGATTCACACATAGGATTTGTATTTGGTGGTCTCACTAGGCATTAACACTTTAATTGAGTTCTCATAACCCTAACACTAAGTCGGGATTCCTCAGCCAATATTCGGGCAGTCAGAAACACAAGAAAAATAGGTTAAAGCCATATTTGGTGGTATTGCCTCGATGAAATAAACGCTAAATATTCATTCTTTTCTTTTTTTTTTCTTCTTTTTCTAAATTTTTTCTTTTTCAATTTCTCTTTCTTTTCATCATTCTTTTTCTTTTTCTTTTCTCTTTTTTTTTTTAATTTTTTTTTTCAGCATAACACAACTGGCATACATCCATGAACTTTATTAAGGAGGCATTATTGGGGATTGGTGGTACTCAAGAGACATTGGGTGGCTTATTTGGTGGAAGTGCCTACTCATGGCACCGGGAGAGACGGATAGGACGGTGCATTTCTGACCTTGACATCAATACCCTCCTTCAGCCGAGGATTCCGTAAAGAATGGTCGTAACCATCCACCTTAGCCCTAGTTTTATGAAAACTCACTCTCTGCGTATTTGCCTTATTCGGTGGCTCTCAATATTTCACACAAAAATGTATACGCTGGAACCGAGAGCGAAAACTATGCCTAATATCTAAGTATCATCACCTCATTATCTAAGATTCCAGATTCCTTGCATTAATCTTAGAGCACCAGTACACTCTACTATCATCTCACACTATTTGGTGGATTTTTTTTGGAAGAAAATCAGTCTGACTCTCAAAACTCTGTCCAGGGGTTCAGGAAAAGAAGCACTGCTTCTTCTCGATAGACTGAAGATGTTTATCAGCCTTCACCATGAATCCATTGCAAATTCTATGTGTGTGTGAAAAGTTGTACTGGATTCTAGATTACAGGAATCAACTAAATGATAAAATCCCTAATGCATTTTCTTAATAAAATAATCTTATTCATGAATGCAATATCTATAAATGCGATAAACATGTAACCTCATATAATTTGTATTTAGTGAATTTCCCGTATCGGGTTACAATCAGCTTGACCCTAAATTTAGAACAAAAGGTGGGCGGGTGAGTCGAAAGTGGCTGTTGCGAACGATTTCTAGCTCCAATGAGAGCATTGGAGGTGGAGTCGGTTGTTCTTTTATTTAAGGTCCTAAAGTACATTTTGCATGCAGCTCCGAGGTTTTCCTAACTGTTGGCAAATTTTTTCTTTTTTTTTCAGTTTTTCTGTATCTACCCCCCCATGCCTAAGTTCTTGCATGTCCTCATGCATGAATGTAAAAGAAAATAAATGTTGCAGGGAGAGAATGGATAGAAATCACCTGTAATTGCTCCTAAAATTATATTCAGCACCGGCCAACCTGTAAGCATGCAATATAGAAAAGGGAAATATGCTAAAACAAAAATATGCTATTTATAAAAATGGTTATGTATAGATAATGGTGAAATGGTATTTATACGTGCTGAGTTTAACGCCTCCAGCTGGGCATACACTTCAAAAAGGATATACCAATACAGTATTGAGAATGGCGAGTAAAATGATAAGAATTTCAGTCTCATTCGCAAACAACGGACCGCAAATGCGAACTAGCTGTCCATGAATTCCAAGTCCAAATAATCTGGAAAATATGTAGATGGGGCTTGGGATTATTTGCGGCCAGATGCTACAGAAGAAAGACAGATAAATACGGGTGCCTGGAAGGAATGAAGGTGAAGGCATCCCGAAGAGGCGATGGAGAATGTGGGTGGTAGGGGTATGGGTGGAGTTGTGTGGGGTGAAATCATATGGGTCCTGATAATGGTTATGAATGGAAGGCACGACCCACGTAGTTTGGCCAGATCTGGAAATCAAGGTCCAGTGATCAGTCTCTGTCTCTACCAAGGATGTTTGGGTCTCATCTTCTTTTATCTCTCCCAAATTGTCCAATGCCAATTCCCAATTATCACATGATTCCCCAAAATTCCTAGCTTCCTCTGATAACTCATCATATGTTATTCCCAATAATCTTTCAATTTCTTGAATATCTATTTCATAAGGGGATATTTCCTTCTTCTCACTTGGATGAAGTTGGGCATTAGATTTAGTAGTGAGTCCCTCCATGAAAGTGGAATGGGCTGAATCATTGATTGAGGAGTTGTTACAGTCTTTTTGATTTTGTTGCTCCGTGTATGAGATCATTTGAATTAATTTATCAATGTCTCCATGGGTATTCTCAAATACAACAAAATTATATTTAGGTCCCTTAATGTTTGGTTTCTCAAAATGAAATGATTGGTACTCAGGCCCTATATCAAGATCAAGATTCTCAAATAAATCTCCATTCTCAGCTTCCATAGGGTTATGAATATCATCCACCTCGGGTGTTTGATCAACAAAATCCTGCATGACCACCACCGAATCGTGAATCGGTTGTGACACACCTGACCCAGATTCAAACATTTCTGGTTTTTGTTGCTCATCCTGGATTCTATGAAGCTCTTTCCTTATATCATCATATTCTCTTGCACTAGCTTCTTTTATTTCATGAATCATTTTGATCATTTGAGTAATCTAGGATTCATTGCAAGGGGCAGGGGTTTGAATTGGGCTAGGTTGATCAAGATAGTCAACCATATTATCAATGATTTGATCTGGTAGGGAGGGTGACTTATGTGATCTAGTGGATTGTTGATTCAGGTCGTGTGGTTCTACCCAGGTGTCAATTGCCATAGTTTCTTCCGAATTACCCTCCGACTCACTTTCCATATCATCCAGAAAGTACCCTGACTTTGTTTTCTTAGTGGCTGCATACATATCAAAGTGAATCTTCTCATTGCCGCTACTTACCTCCATACATCCTGAGTAACAGTCAATTCGTGCATTGGCCGTAGCCAAGAAAGGTCGACCCAGAATAATGGGTGAATTACTTAGCTTCTCCGATATATTCATGTCCAAGACAATAAAATCGACTAGAAAGCTAAGACCTTGCACTTTAATAATCACATCCTGAACTACCCCCTTCGATAGTTTGATGGAGCCATCTGCCATTCTAATGGTGACAGGTGTGTGGTGCAGATCTCCAAGTTTGGTGCGGTCAAAAAGGGCGGTAGGAATCAAGCTAATGGAAGACCCTAGATCCACAAGGGCTTTGTTGAAGGTGAATCCCTTTATGGCACAAGATATGAAGGGTTTTCTAGGGTCAGTCATTTTGGGTGGTATAGTGCCAGAAACAAATGCACTTATGTTAGCTGATAAAACCACCTCTTCAGGTGTGCAAGTCATTTTTTTTCTTTTGTGACTCTTTCTTTAAGGCCTCAGGAAAGGGTAAATAGGTCAAATCAACTTCAGAAGCCTTTTTCTTCTTTCTGTCCCTTGAGTCTGAGTCAGAGTTGGATGTGGGTTTGGTCTTATGATTTTTGGTTGAGCCTAAATCAGGTCGTTTGGGTGGCCTCTTAGCTTTTCTCTTCCTTTTAGAGGCCACAAATTTGACCCCCGCACAAGCGCATGTTTGATAGATTGGAGGAGGGGTCGGAAGAATAGGTGGAGAATAGGAGTGAAAAGGCATTTGCATTCGGGGATAGAGTGATTCTTGAAATCTCTTGATTTGATCCCCTTGAGATTTCACATGATTTTCCAACTTAGTCTGCCTTTCTTCATTTTTCTTATCAAAGTCCAACAAAATGTTCATGAAATTTCAAGGGTGGTTGCGGGTTGGGCTGGACTAGATGGTTGCCCTAAAGTGGATTGAGTGGAGTATTGGGCTGGCTTAGATTGATGTTTTGTCTGAGTCGGTCTCTGTGGTGGCCATGAAAGATCAGGATTGTTTCTCCACTCAGGGTTATACGAATTTGGATATGAATCAATAGGTGTATCACCCTGAGTGGGGCTAACTACAGAGGGAGTTGATTGAGAACCTGTTATGTGGTCCTGTACTTGTGATCCATTATCCCAATTCATTAGAGATATCTCATCAGGTACAGGTGTATCAGAAATAGTGCATTCCTTAATTGATCTACCCAAATCATGGATTAGGTCCAAAGGTGCCTTTTGGGTTGGCTGAGTCCAGGATGCCTCCCCATGGTAGTAAGAATCAGTAGAATAGCTAGTGGTTCCAAAATATGGGTCGCTAGACCCACTAGGATGGTTGTTCCAAGTCTCTTGTCCCTGGGAGGAGTGATAAGATTGAGATTGTGCCTGAGATCATCTAATTTGCTCCAAAAGCTTAGCACATTGATCTGTATAGTCCTTGTTACATTCCCGAAATTCAGCAACTATGGCTTTCAATTGGTTCTGATCTAGATAAGGGTTAGATCCATGAGATTCAGGTTCTAAATAAGCTGGGGGATAAGGATAATCATATCTCAGCTGGTTAGGATGAGTCACCCAACCAGGAGGAGTCGAAATCATGGTTGGGTTGGGAGATGGAGGACCCTGAGGGTCAAAAGAATGATATGGGTTCATGGATATTTAAGAAAAGATGCGAATAAAGATAAGAGATAGTCTTCACATCAAATCCCTTCTCATGCAATCACACCCAAATCAGGATCAAAAAGGTTTGTTTTGAGTCTCTAAATTTAAACCCTAATGTGAATTACCTAGGGTTTGTGCTTCTTCTAAAATCTACAGTCAGACCTTAGTCTGACTTGAAATCACTCCCCAGATCAATAACTGAAGAAAAATAATATGAAATTTGGTAAAGATCTTAATTTTTCAATAAATTTTTCAGGGAATATTTTTTGTATATTTTTACTGTTTCTTGAAATTTTTCACAAATTTTTATGTTCTAGGGGGTCAAATAGACTAGATGGACCCCCTGCGAGAAGTGCAGTTTGAAACAGTATCAAAAAAAATCCAAAAATTCTTGAAAATTCATATAAAAAACTAGGTTTCAGTGTCTTTCCAACCCCACAAATTTCAAAGATATCTGATTTATTTAAAGGACATAATTAATGTTTAAATTTATAAAAAGTCAGAGTGCAGACTATTTTGACCCCCTTCAACTGTGCGAATTTTTAGAATTTTTATTGTGATAATTTTTCCAAATAAAAGATGGCGCTAGAAATCTAGTTTGAAAACCTAATACCAAATTGAATCCCAAGATTTTTGGACTCCTAATTTCACAGCAATAAATTTTTGAAAATCGTCAATATTTGCTGGCTGAATTTTCAAATCTGATTTTGGTGTGTTTAAATAGTTTCCAAGTTAAAACACACCAAAGAAAATGATTTTTTTTTTTTTAATTCAACTCTTAAATTTTGAATTTGAATATATATATATATATTTTCTTTTTTTCTAACATAAGGAAGCAATAAACTAGAGGACAAAGAAGATACCTGCGGTCTTCACCACGGGTCGATGTGTGCACAAATCCTCATCTTGACACCCTATAATCAAAACAAAAAGAAGTTAAGCAAATCTAAATCTAAACTCACGTGTTACCTCCCTGTCAACGGCGCCATTTGACGGACGTGGAATTCGCGTATTTTGAAATCGTTGGAAATCGTAGTATAGTCGCAAAAACCACTCGTCAAAGATATTTGTGATAACGAAACTCTCGTAGATCGTTATTCTTTTTAGAACTTGAGTCCCGGTTGTTCGTCTCTAGGAGGCGTGAAAACGAATCGAGATTTGGATCAGCTTTTATAACCTAAATCTAACCTAAGCTACTATTTTTTTCTTTTTGTGTTTTTGATTTTTTTTATTTCGAAAAGCGAATTGAAACCTAGATCTAGATAAACTAGCAAAAACCTAAGTGACTATGTGCATCTAAATGAGGCCATGGTGGCCGTGCATGGTGTGAACAAACCAAAGTGTCATATAAGCAAGTAAACATGAGGACAATCAATCACAGAAACATTATTTATGCATAGAAATTTATCACACATCATCTACACTAGAAAGCATATAAATAGAAGAAAATCACTCACGCCGGAAAGTTGCCACTAGGGCCATCGGCCTTGTGTGAGGGTGTAGGCTAGACCTTGGGTGTGCAAACCTGTCTACATGCCTACCAAAAGAGATGGCCGGCCACAAGAGGCTATGGGGGAGCCTTCATGGCCGTCCAAGAAGAAGAAGAAGATGGGGGCTAGTGCACCCAAGTGGAGAGAGGATGGTGTTGCTCCCTTTCTCTACCAATGGCCGTCCTTGAAGCTTTGGAGAGAAGCTTCTCTAGCTAGCCGTCCATGGTGCCTTGGAGGAGGATGGCCTTGAGGTTTTGGAGGGTGGAAGCAAGTTTTAGAGTGGAGAGTATGGATGGGAGAGTGTATGGAGAGATTCCAATTTCGTAGCTCTCTCTTTGCCCTTATGGAAGGCCCCATTTGGTAGCCACTTTTGGTGGCTCCAAAAATAGCAAATGCCATAATTTTTGGATCTAGGTTTGACACAAGTTTTTAGGGTTTCCAAAGAGTGTGCATGGGTTTGGTGGGAGTAAAATGGGAAGGTGTACGTGTGTGTTTTTCGTAGGGCTAGGTTGTGGGTTTTGGTAGGATTAGGTGCTAAATAGGTTGGGTCAATCTAGATTAAGTGGGTGTGGACCTAATTAGGCTTAGGAAAGTCTAATTGGGTAGGAGTGAACCTAATTAGGTCTAAGTCAAGTCTAATTAGATGTGTGCATGTGATTAGGCTAGGGTAACCCTAATAGGTATGAGTTAATTAGATCCTGGGTGGATCTAATTGGGCTCGGGTACACCCATTCAACTGTAGATGCACCCAATTAGGTATGGGATGGTTCAATTGGGTTAGGGATAGGACAAGTAGGGCTATGGATAGTGGACTAGGCTTAGGAGGTCTCTACTTAGGTTTCCTAGGGTGTCCGGTGGGGTTCCTAGGTTAAAATAGGCAAGCTAGGGCTTCCAACACCCAAAATCGGGAACCAGACAATAGTATCAGACGTCCAGGATAGTGGTCAGACATCTTATACTACAAAATTGGACGTCTGGACACTAAATTAGACGTCCAATTCTATGTCAGTATGAGTTTTGGCTTCCTGGATTGTTATTCTGCAGAAATCAGACGTCCAGCGAGATGTCTGGACGTCTTAAAAGGTGCTGGAGAGTGGGTTTTGTGTTTTCTAAGGTTGGTTTTGGTTCCTAAGTGTTTGGGAGAGGGATAGGAACATGGATAGTGCTATCCATGTTTGGGTTTTGAGGCTAAGGTGCCCTAATGGAGGTTGTTTTGGGTTTGGGAAGGCTGTCCGAGGGTTTCTAAGGGTAGGGATAAGGCTATCCTCCTCACTCCTCTTATCTGGATCAGTCTTCTTCTTCCTTTATTGCTTTATTCCGCAATCTCCATCCTGGATCACTTTATTATCTTTAAGTAGCAATAAAAACCATTAACTAGCAGGATATCTCATCTTATTCTAAATAGACTGATGCAATGCATGATATGCAAGATATGAGTGCAATATCCACAATTTAAGATAGGTTCAGACATTATTTAGGTTGATTAGGAACTATGATTGCTGTGCAATCAATCATCAACCTGTTGATCTGAACAAGCACCAGGTTAGATCAACTAGGCTACTTATCAAGGTGCTTATCCTACAAAATTCCTTTGATTTGACCACCCCTTCTCCTTGACCACCTTCTACTCAGCTGAAGGCATTGAATTTAGTACTTAAGAGGAGGCAACACAGCATTCCAAAAACCCGAGACCCTTCTGATCATCTTTTAAGCTACACTCCTATTGCACTTTCTAGTTCAACTTTAGAACAAGTGACTCCACCTTTGATGCGTGTATCAAAGCTTAAAATCATTCGCAAATAGTTATCTGAAGCCATTCACCCACCCTCTTGACCCTGTTCTAAACTTTGAACCAGGCTGACTTCATACCCTCCTAGTTTACAATGAGGACATTGCAAAACTTAGTCATGGGGGGGTGTTAAAGTGCAAATCAAATGGAAATTCAATTCTTTGAGGGGTTCTCACAAAAAAATACATACATGTACAAAAAAAGGAGAAAGGGGAGGCAATTTTGAAGAAATGACTGAAAATCTTTCTTGAGGAGGAAAAAGTGGAGGAAATTCAAAATGTCAAAAGCAGTAAAATAAAGAAAAAATGATAGTCATAGCAAGTGATTATGGAATATACTTAAGTTCAAGACCAAATGAAAACAAAGATTAAGTCCTGAAGTGCTAGAGATAAGGAGATTAGTAAGAGTGCTGATCTTTGGCCTCTTGGGCTTGTTTTAAGGCATAACACTTACGTATTCGTTAAGATACGGATTAGTCCTCAAGTGGTTGAGGAAAGTGCGAAGTTGATGTAGTAGGTCTAAGGCTTAGGGATTATGTGGCCCCGTTGCCTGCCCTTTGGTTTGCGGGAGTTGGTAACCTAAGCACCCAAATCACACACTAGTCTGGTTCAGTGCATTTAATGAAGAAAAAGCGCCAAAAGTATTTGCTTTGAAAAGCTATCTTGAAAATCTAGCTTAGGAGCGGCTCAAACACATAAGTTGATAGGATGAGTTCCCAACATGGAGAGGTGAGAAATTCCCTTAAAAGATGCATATTAACATATCGTCTCCTCGATGCTTGTCTTCTAGGATATCTAAATATCCTACCAGGGGTATGTATGCACATTGTGCTGGTTCAGGTGCCAAGGGCGGGATTATTTTGAAATATCGATTGCTAGGGCCTGAATTTAGCTATAGAATGCCATGGGCGGCACTATCCCAAAGTGTCGAAAGCCAGGGTTCTAGGGTTTGCCATGGGCGGTGCTATCCCAAAGCATCGAAAGCCAAGGATTCTTCGAGAATTGATGGTGGGGACAAGGAATCCAATACAAGTCATGTTTAAAGCCAATCTGAGGCTGGATTTAGGGAAATATAAAAACAAAAGTGAGAAAAATCTCCAAATGAAAATTCCTTCTATCTCGCTCTTACCAAAAATGCACTGGCAAACTAAACGTAGACACAATACATTTAACACATGGGTGCTTTAACCACTGGGTTCAACGAACCTCTGAGCAATTTTTGCGGGCCTTAGAAAGCTTCGTGGCAAACTCAGACTGAAGTTGGTCAGGCCTGGATCTGGACTGGTACTTGAGTACCTCTAGGCCTATTATTGGCATTCTAATCTGATTTCTAGAGAGACATAAATTAGGCATTTAAGCATCAAAGCATGGTCTAAAGATTTAGTTCTTTCCATAAGATTTTCCTAGGGACTATCAAAAGTTAGGCTTGGGGGTATGATGGTAACACCATCATTAGCCATAACTAGCTTTAATTAGTCAAAACCAAGAGACAAATGCTCCTACATAATCTCCTGAGAGACGTAATTCCATGCAAATCTATCTTGAGAAGAAAATACTAAAATAGGGTTAATTCTACAGTTTTAACATCATATCATGAATACAGAGTAACCACGGGGTTTCCCAGGGTTTAATTAAAGTTCTATTGAGCATTAAAGTCTAGAGAGTGAGTCCACACAGATAGAAATGAGGTTTCACATGTTTCGAGAACCAAATCAGAACATAAAGCCCTAATTTTAGACCTACTTGAATTAAAGAGGTTCTGGTCAGGATTAAAATCTTTTAAATCTCCTAAAATTCACATAAAAATATCCTGAGAGGTTTGGTACCCTTGGTTTGACCATCTGAACCCATTTTGACCTTGAACCGAGTCTCAGACAGGATTCTATCCTAATTTGGGTTTCTACGCAATTTTCCTAGTCAAACGTTGTCAAAACTCAAATCCAACTTCACCATTAGCTTCATTGAGTTCAAATTAGGCTTGTACCAAAATTTGGGCTCAATCAAAGTCCATCTTGACCTATTTTGCAACCTAGTCTGTAAAACCTCTACTTTTTACACTTAAGCCCCTAAGCTTTGAATTTCTTTGCATTCAGCCCCCCAAGTTTTCCAACTTCTTGGCAACTAGCCCCTTGCTGCCATTGTAGGTCAACCGACCTACAGGCGAGCTTTGTCTGCCTCAAATCTTCATCAAACTAACACCAAATCCCACCAAATTTGGTGGGATTTGTGTTCACATCGTAAAAAATCTTCTGAGAGTGATTTAGGCTTCTAATTCATGCTGATTTGCCCTAGCAAATCCATGAAATTCGTGAGTTCCTTGTGACCTAATTTCCAAGAAAATTAAGCTTATTTCTTCATTTAGAGCTTAGTGAAGAGCTCTATAAAAGCTCCCTGTGATCAAGCCGTCTTCTTTAGTCCGGTTTAGGCCTAATTTCTTCAACTCCTCTCTTCTGCCATCTTCGCTGCAACTTTGGTGAGCTCCTCCAACCTCCATCTTCACCCTCTGCTACATACTATAGGCAGAGGGAAACTTCCTCCCTCTATCATCCGCACCTCACAATACCAGCTAGGAGCTTCCTCTCCCTTCTTCCTCGCCATTTTCTCCCACCGGAGATTTTGTCCCGTCCAGTGCCGGCCAATCAAAGATGCCGCCAACCATCTTCCCCTTCATCTCTTAGCTAGGCAAACTCATTCCTCTACCTCTCTAGATCCTCCTCAACTCCTTTATTCATCAATTCGATCAACAACTACCTCGCTCCACCGTTGTCTTCTCTATGACTGGCATACCTCCAGTGTGGTCACACGCACTCCACCATCCACCAATCGCCACGCCACCACTCCCATTAGCTCTGACTCACCTCCACCTTCAAACTTCCTCTACTTATATCATCACCCACTTGGTCCTTGGCCCCACCGAACAACCCATCTTTTGTTCACCCTCTCTAACTCTGTCCATCCACCACATGCCATCATTCACCAAATAAACCCCATCGTCACCTTCGTTGTGCTTCGGTGATTCTCCTGAATGCACTAATTGGGGTTTAAGGCCCGTGTTCTTGAATTTATGGTGTCGTCATCCAACTATCACCGCCACCATCTTCTTCAGCTCTGAGCACCACTCTCCGACCATCTCTAGCTGCCATTCAACTCCCAACTACTGTGGAAACATCACAGGGGCTCAATTGCTGCTTCCAATCGGACACATTAGTAGCATCAGCAAGCCAATTGAGAGGAGAAGATTAGCTGCAGCTTCGTACAAAGGACAGCGGGTACATTAGTCCCACATCATGAACTAATGCACTGCTGGTAGCGTATAAGTGGAAATTGCGCTTGAGGCTTGTCGCCCAGTCACACAAGGGGTCGGGTCCCCCATGTACATGCCTCACACCTCACCCGTGCCCACATGCACATGGGTCTGGTCCCCTATGCTCATGACCTGATTACCTGGTTACCCGGCTCTGACTTGGTTATGAGAGAAGAGAGGAGAAACTTGTGAGGAGGGGGGAGGGTTTTGCTTCAGGATTTGTGTCCTCGAGATGTGTGTTGATACTCCCTATACTTTGCATCTCTGAGGTCTCTGCTAAGGCTTCATGCCTTTATGCTGTTGGCTCTGTGCTCCTGTTGTGCCTTGTGATCATTTAAGGCATCTGATGGTCAATCACGACATCTGATTGTGAGTACTGTGGCTAAATTTGAGGTTGACTATGGTATTTGGTTGACTGAGTAAGTGATTCACTATCATTGTTGAGAAATTTGGTTAAATTGAATGCTTGGGATGTATGCGTAATTAGAGGATTTATGTGGTGATCTAAATCACCATTATTTTTGCATTCTTCTATTTTTTTATCATGTTATTCTTGAGATACATTGGCCTATAATTAAATATTATTTTGAGTAGATTTTCCATTGAAATATTTTTCTTGTGCTAAATTGACTGTGCTCATTATTTCGAAATTAAGATTAGTTTGTGAATTTCATATTTGCTCCCTGCGAATGACCTCGGACTCACATTCAATGTTTTCGAGCTTTATAAAATTAAGTGTTTGTTGTGTTTTTGTTGATCATACTACAATGCGCTTTTATTAAACATCGACGAAAGTGTTGCAACAGTTTTAAAAACACAACCTTATAAATATCCTTATAAATGTTGGCATTCACAAAGCACTGACACAAGGTTTTAAAAGATTATGCAAGTTGTGAGTCAGGTTCAAGAGACAAGAAAATCCTAACTGCAAAATGGTTTCGGGTCATTTGAATTAACAATGAGTTAATTTGTGAATTTTTGAAGGATACACTGATCCCGATTCATCTACTTTTTGGATCTAAAGACGAATCCCGATGTTTTATCTATAACAAATCCTGTGCCTTTCATGTTTTTAATCAACCAAAGTCTTGTAATATTCTTCTCCTCAAAAGTAAAAAAATTGGTTTATCCAAAACTCCATTTTGTGAAAATAGTTTTGCTAAGAGACTAGTAAAAGATAAGCATGGGGGTGTGATAAACGCTAGTTTATCATCATTCTTATGCCTTAAAACAGATGTAGCTCTTAGGGTTTTAATTCCTCAAATGGGTTTTTGGGTTGCATTTAGGCATTTACTTAGGATAGTCATGCATTGCATTTTATTATCTTTTTGATGCATTTACTTGAGTGTTAGGGATAGATAGAAAGACTGATCCTGCTTACCTTGGCACTTAGAAAGGTAGAAGATGAAGAAGAAGCTCTTATTAGCTGGATCCTAGCTAGATCCATCTCATCCTAGCTCCATCTAGCTGGATCAACTCATCCCTAGCACCATTCAGCTCATCTCAGTTGAATGGTAGCTCTAGCTAGTTCACCTCATCTCCATTCAGCTCACCTCAGCTAGATGGCGACTCAAACTAGCTCAAGTCAGTTGATCCCAGCTCCTCCAGCCCAAAATAGTTCAATGGAAGCTCAACCTGACTAGTACTAGCTCCTAGCTAGACCTGGTCAGCTGAAGATGACCTCAACCAGCTTAGGCCAGCTCAAGTTCAGCTCCTAGAGGCTCAACTCAGCTCAACATAGTTGAGCTGAGATACTTGACATGAGCTAGCTACTCCAGTTAGCTAGGTATACTCTAGGAAGACCAAACCCAGCTCACCTCAGCTCTTTTTAGTGGAAGCTAGCTCATCTTAGCTTGGCTTAGTAGCCAGCAAAGAATTAGCAAGCTAAGCCAGCTTAGCTTAGCTATTCACCTCTTTAGCACCAACACCTAACCTTAAAACCTCACCTAATTAGCTCCACCGACTAAGCCCACTTATAGTCCAGATAAGCTACCTCCACTACCCTTCTCTTTTGGTGTCAACATAGGCATCCCTTGGCCCCTCAACCACCACCAAAAGCCACCTAAAGATGATGCCAAAACCACCTAATAATTACCCTTAGAATTGGCACAAAATGAACCCCAATCCCAACCATACACCTACCTCCACAATCAATCCCAACCCTACACCTAATCCACCTTCTAGAAACCCCCATGTTGGCACCAAAGTGGAGGCATCTCTCCACTCATGGGCGTCCACCAAGGGGTGGAATCAACCCATAACCACCCCCCTTGCATCCCTTAAAGTGGCGCCAACTAACCTAGGCCTTAGGATCAACTAACCACCCCTATATAGCCATCTTAGCCCTACACCTATCTCCATGCCAACCCCCCCCCCCCCCCACCTACTCTATATATATCCTATCTAACCACCATCATATCAACATCTTCTTCCTTAGTTTTAGGTTCCACCATAGCCTTTCCATTCATGCCTAGGAAGAGGGAGAGAAGAAGATCAAGGGGGCAACCTACCTACCCCCTTGGTGTCTTCTTCCTCTACTTCCTTCTCCCTTAGCGACTCCAAGGAGAAGGAGCTCTCTACTTTGAGGGGTGATTGCACCGCAAAAATACGTCTGCAATTGTGCCATCTTGTGCTATTTCTTAGCATTACCAATGCATATTAGGTTCCATAATCGCATTTGTAAAAATACATGCATGCATGCATTTAACAGAGAGAGGAGAATGAAATAATTGGCCTCGCGATTACATCTTTCCTCAAGTGCTGCTTTGCAATATTTCCTTCTCCATTTTTATTTCTTTTTGTTTTCTTTAAAACATTCTCCCCGCAGCTGCATGGAGCATCGACTTCTTCTCTCAATGCCATATCCTGCTTCACCTCTCCCTGCAGCTGCAGTAGACCTCGCCCTGCCACTCCATACGCAAGCCATGCATAGCCAGGGCATGGCTGTGCATGGCTTTCATCTCCTATAAAAAGACCACGGCTCCCTTTCCCTCCACAGGCCGGGTCCCAGCAAAAAAAAACCCACAGCAGCTCTCCAGGCAACCACCGTCCTCTCCTCCATTCCCCTCCATACGTCGGCCCTCCTTCGCCGAGGAGATACCCGACGAGCAGGAGCCCTCACTGTGGTGCACACCACCACAGTGAGACCACCACCACCCAGCTCTTCAAAGATCCGATGGGCGTGGTGGCTCTGCTCTTGTTCTTTTTTTCGTTCCAACACCTTTTTCCATTGGAGCAGCTTCAAGGTCTGAAGCTTGAAGCAGCAGCAAGGAAGCAGCAGCAGCAGCAATTCCTTCCGCGCACGCCTGCAGGCGCTCCAGCCCTCCGCAAGCACCTGTAGGTCCTCTCCGCCTTCGCTTTCTCCGCCCTGTCACGCTCGCTCCCACCCGCAACTGGCCGCTACGCGCCTCTGCAGCAGCCGGCCAAGCACTCCCCGCACCCTTGCCAGCACCTGCAAGCTTCCGCGCAAGCTGCAGGCGCCCTCGCCTCCCTCTCCGCGTACTCTGTCGCGAGCTCTCTGCGCTCACAACTGACCGGCACAGGTCTTCTCCCTCGCGCGCCAGCCCGCGTGCGCCAGCCACAAGTCGACCTCACTCACAGCACCGCCCACGAAGGGCGATCACTGTAGCCACTGTTCACGCGAGTCATCGCGACACTGTTGCTACAGTGGGGTGATCGGAAACCTTATCACTTTCCCGATCACCAGGTGCGCTGCAACCGGCCCTCGCCCGTGTGCGCGCTCGCCTGCGCATCTCCGCCCGCGTCACACGGTCACGCCCACGCGTCTGCCAGCCCTCTCCCTGTGTCTGCTTCACCCACTCCCCTTGCCCGCACTCGTCTGCGTCACGCACTCCCCTCGCTCGCGCTCTCCTCTGCACGCATACGCACCCGCGTGTGGAAGCCACCAGACATCGCCCTTCGTGCGTAGACGGCCTAAAACGCCCTTTCTCCCCTCAGTAGTGCAGCTGCCACCTCTCTCACTCCTGCTTTCTCTCTCTCTCTCTCTCTCTCCCACTCTCTCTTTACACCGACGCACACACACACCTACACTAACACTTCCACACACCCACACACACATATACACTATTATGAACATATATATATATACGTAGACTTATATATATTGATATATATATACATATATATATACTTATATTTATACATATAGTAGTACCTATATATATATATATACCTATATATTTAAAACCATGTATATATATATACATATTGACATATTTGCATATATACATATATATATTTTTTCGCATTATTTACCATACGCTGTATCGCGGGAACATCTGCACCAGTTGTTGATATTTCCCCGATACATGCGTACAAAAAGTGTGGTCGCATACATCATCCACCATCCATCCCATAGTCCACATGGCACCTAGTCCTGTTGGTCGCGTCTCTCTAGACGATGACCGACTCGACACTCTGTTACACTCCATCTCCGCCTCCAGCCCCACCCCTTTATATACATAATATATACATATATATATACTGTATTTACTTTATTTCTGTTTTGCTTTCCTGTTAGAAAAAAGATAAAAAAATACATATAAAAGAGAAAAGATAATCTTTGACTTGCAGGTATCCCGTCTTGCGAATAGCAAGACTCATCTTGTAACTCTGTTTTGGCTCAAAGCCAAGAACCCAATTTTGAGGGTGTACCTCAAGGACAAAGATTACAAAAAAAAATCTAAATAAGAAAAACACTAAAAACACAATAAACGAACGGAAGAGACTCGTTGTAGGAAAGGCGTAGAAACTTGACTTGTACCCCACTTCCCTGAGTTCGACCCTGGGCCTAAAAGTGACAAGATAAAATCAAGTAGGCCAGGTAAAAAAATTTTGTAAAGAGATGGTTAGGTCCGATTTAGGTTAACCACTATGCACACTTCAATGATAAAATCATCATATTAACAACCTATCCGGGCTCGACAACATACTCTTTTCTGGCACTGTTGTCGGGGAAGTGCGCCTTCAAGTAGGTTTCTATTCAATTCCTTTCAACTTTTCTCTTCTCTCTTCACGGGTATCTCTGTTTTTGGTGTGCAAGTAAACTTGGTGCAAGGAGAAGGCAGGCAAACGAAGTCGAAGACGTGAGTAGATCCAAGGCGAGTACGAGAGCGTGAAGATGCCGACACCGCATTGGAGCTTCGCACACGTTGCCGAACAAGTAGGTCTTCTTTTCTTAGCTACTAGGGTTAACTTGTCACCTTAATAAAAAAAAAGAAACTAAAAACTAAAGAAAAAACTAGAAAAACTTCTTGGGATCTCTTGGGGCAAGTGGATTAAAATTCACTTGTTTGATTGATTGTCTTCACTCCCACCGCCCAGGGATTTTCCGCCTTACTTCGCATAGCGAAAATCCAAGAATCTTGATTCTTGAATTTTTCGCCGTGTGAAATATTATTTGAGGCAAACACAAAAAGATTGATTGCACCCCTCTTTTGCCTCACTTATCTACAATCCGGGATCACCTTTTCGGTAGGGAGACTTGGAATTGAGTTAATTCCAACCCCACCACGACTTTTCAACTTGCCTAAGATTCGGTCCTGAATACCTCAACCCGCAACAATTTGATTTTCTTTTGTTTGAGCCTTGTGTGTGGACATTTTTCTTAGTGATTGGAAGCACTTGAATTGAAGTGCTTGGCTCCCTTTCACACTAATATAAAACTAATTCGTGCATCCACACATAGAAATCTCCATTTAGGGTAGCCCATTGCATTTTAGCATGCATTAACTAATTGAAATTGAAGAAGGGTTTGTTGGGCTTAGAAGAAAACCTGTATTCTTGCAAAACCCGGAGATTGGTTTAATTGGTAATACAGCGAAATCCTAAAATCCATACTACTTAAGGCTAAACTCTAAAAGCCATTCACCAATTAAGAACTTCAATTTAGGGAGATTTCCCCGTTGCATGCTTGGATTACACACTTGAAAAATCAATCACTTGGGCATTACCCGTAAACAACGGCTTTCACATTCCAAAAGCACTTGATCCTAAGCCTCTAACTAAAACTGGTAGTAACTTGACCCTTACTAAGGATTGGAGGTCTAACTACCTGCATGTAGCGGCTACGTGCTGGTTAGAGTTCCCACGTGCTATCGGGTGTCTAAGATTGGGGCGAACGACTTTTCAATCAGGCCTAGTAGTTCCGCGGTGCTCACATTCGGTTCCGTAGTTCGTGATAGTAGGTAACTTAGCTCTTTAGGTCTAAGGGCACACTGTAGAGGTTAGGAATTTGATTGTATTGATTTGTCATCAAGTGTACCTTTGCAGCGTGATTTCTCTCATCTCTTTTCCCTTCTCATCTCCCCAACTCTTCCTACGGTAGTGCACGTTTGGGAGGAGGTCACAAGACCCTGAACTGTTTGAATTGACTGATAAATCTAGAAAACAAGCCGAATCGTCCTCCTCCTCCACAAACATGGCAAATAGCCCCACCTTACCACTTCGTCACAATTCCAATTCGTCCAACACCAGGCTTATCCCGAGAAACCCTGCAAGACCTCCCTTATCAAGTGTCGCACCAAGCGACTCAGTAAGTCATGTGGATCTGGCTTCTACAAGCCAGTATTTCGACACGGAGGACCAAGCCTCCGTGTGCTCGGATGCATATTTACATGCAGACACGTCTTCTGGCATAGAAGACGCTTGCACCCTGGGGAACAACCCGCTCTCTGCCACTTATAACCCAGGGTGGCCTAATCATCCTAATTTCGCATGGTCCAACAACCCGCAGTGCCAAAACCCCACTGGTGGACCAATGCGACCGTCCGCACCCGTCATCCCAAGGGCCCAGTCTAATCCTATGGCAAATCCGCCATCAGGCCCTTGCATACAGCAAACAAAACACGCATCAAGTCCTCTAAATAAATTGATGCGAATGATGACGGAAATGTCAAAGCACCATAAAGAGAACATGACCTCTCTTCCGCACCATTTGGTGTAGCAGAATGCTGAGATCAGTCAACTACGCATGGCGACTCGCCTCAGGGCACTCTTCCTGCCCAACCTTTTCCAAACCCGCGAAACTTTGTACCCTCAGGGATAGGTTCATCAAATTCTACAAGCTCCGAGCATTCTGCCGGGATTTTAGGCTAATCCCACTGCAGCACCGCACTCTTATGTTGATTGCGACTGCATCGAGGATGACATGTCTGACGAGGACATGACCGTCAGTGCGTGTATCGGACTAATTGGGACCTATTCAGACTGCTGCGGATTACCTAACGACTGCCTGATCAACACATACTGTGACGTTCCCCAATCCCTCCCTATTCCCATACCTTCTCCTGACCAGACTTCTGACGAGGTTTTCTCCGCTTCCCATACCTCGTGGTCTGAGTCATATCTGGGCTGCTCACCGCCGGTCCACACTCTTGAGGACCGGATTGCCCTTTCTTTCTTGCCAAATCAAGTGGATTTGCAATTCCACACTGGGACCTTGAGCCCACATCTTACTCACTGGGGCTGTTCCTTTTTGGATCCATCTATCCAAAAAGCCCCTCTTCTTGGCCAATCTGAGGGCCAACTTCTTCTTCCCGACTTGTTCTCCGATCCTCCTGGGACACTCTCGTCCCATGAAATGCCAGACCTTTCACCATCCACCATCACTTTTCACACCACTATCACACTCTTCACTTCACCACCCACCATCCACCCACCCTACCACCCCACTGTATACCTTGCACCTCAACTCTCATTACCCAATCTTTCATCCTTTCTCTACCTTTCCCTGCATGCATATGAGGACATAGAATTGTTTGGCATGGGGGGGTGGATAGGCATCCATAGGATCTGGCTATTTTATGGTATCATACAATTTCCACCTATTTATAAATATGCAAGAAAAAGAAAAAGAAAAAGAAATATATATCTAAATAAACGGTGTTTAGTAATGATCTGAAAGCTGAAATAAAAAAATACAATAAGTGTTTATGGATATTCAACCTCTGTTTTGAACAATAAGTGTTTATGGATATTCAACCTCTGTTTTGAAGACTTTCCCGACCACAGAAGGTTGATTCGCTCAAGCTCGGCTTAATTCACTTGAGCATTAACAAAATAGATTGGAATCTCTCCTAACTAAGGATGTATTCTTGCACCTGAGACACTAGTACAAGAGCCGTTGCTTTGCTTTTACTTGAGAGCTTAAGTAAACTTGGTTCACACTACACATATCAGGAAAGACCAGGTGAACATAAGATCCAACCCTAGTGTTCATTAGGGAAGGTGGAGTCATTAGCTGTGCGCGCAGGTAGACTTTTTATCCTAGGCTTTAGTCTTGTGTTTAGGAGCGACTCTTTCCACCAAAAAGAAACTCTCCCACCAAAAAGAAAAAAAGTGGGCTCCTTAAAAAATGTTGTAAGAGATATACTGACACGTGTTTCAAAAAAAAAAAAAAGTTGCAAATAAGTCAGTGTATCTCACAAATGTCTGTAAAGTCTTCGCCCTACAAGAAGTTCTTCAGGGTAGGTTACAAATACCTTGTTTTCCTTTGAGCCACAAAAATCAGAAAATGGGAGTTGAGTTTTTCGCAATCTTCTTAAGGGTCAATTCGAAAACACGAGTTGAAACTGGGACCAACCTATACTTAAAGATTCGTGAAACCCTAGGCTTGAGTCTTAATGTTCATCTAGTCAGTCTTGATCCTTCACTGTGCACAAGCCATAACCTCTTGAGCTCTCGAGTACGGCAAAAACCTCCTGGGTCCTGGAAATCGTACTTACGGTTTAAATATCAAGAGTCCTAGTTAGTTGAGAGATGATTTATGTCATGTGAGACTTAAAGTACTGGTAGTCTTCTCTACAATTGGTTCTCACAATATCCAACAATAAACACACCTATATCACCTCAGAAGAAAATCTTCAGCTTAAGATCATTTCTAAATACTGTTTTGCTAGGGACTAGCAAAAGATAGGCATGGGGGTATGATTGCACCGCAAAAATATGCCTGCAATTGTGCCATCTTGTGCTATTTCTTAGCATTACCAATGCATATTAGGTTCCATAATCGCATTTGTAAAAACACATGCATGCATGCATTTATTAGAGAGAGGAGGAGAATGAAATAATTGGCCTCGCAATTACATCTTTCCTCAAGAGCTGCTTTGCAATATTTCCTTCTCCATTCTTATTTATTTTTATTTTTTTTAAAACATTCTCCCCGCGACTGCATGGAGCATCATCTTCTTCTCTCAACGCCATATCCTGCTTCACCTCTCCCTGCCACTCCATATGCAAGCCATGCACAGCCAGGGCATGGTTGTGCATGTCTTTCATCTCATATAAAAAGACCATGGCTCCCTTTCCCTCGACAGGCTAGGTCCCAGCAAAAAAAAACCCACAGCAGCTCTCCAGGCCACCACCGTCCACTCCTCCATTCCCCTCCATACGTCGGCCCTCCTTCGCCGAGGAGATACTCGGTGGGTAGGAGCCCTCATTGTGGTGCACACTACCATAGTGAGACCACCACCGCCCAGCTCTTCAAAGAGCCGGTGGGTGTGGTGGCTCTATTCTTGTTCTTTTTTTCATTCTAGCACCTTCTGCCATTGGAGCAGCTTCAAGGTCAGAAGCTTGAAGCAGCAGCAGCAGTAGTGGCAAGGAAGCAGCAGCAGCAGCACCTCCTTCCGTGCATGCCTGCAGGCGCCTGCAGGTCCTCTCCGCCCTATCACACTCGCTCCCACCCGCAACCGGCCACTACGCGCCTCTTAAGGGGCTGGCCAAGTGCTCCCCGCACCCCTGCTAGCACCTGCAAGCTTCCGCGCAAGCTGTAGGTGCCCTCGCATCCCTCTCTGCACGCTTTGTCGCGAGCTCTCCACGCTCGGAACCGACCGGCACAGGTCTTCTCCCTCGCGCGCCAGCCTGCGTGCGTCAGCCGCAAGACGGCCTCACTCACAGCACCGCCCACTGCCGGTTGTGCGGCGCATATGACCACTGTAGCCATTGTTCACGCGTGTCATCGCAACACTCTGGCTACAGTGGGGTTACCGAAAAGCTTCTCACTTTCCTGGTCACCCGACGCTCTGCAATCGGCCCTCGCCCGTGCACGTGCCCGCCCGCGTTGCTCGCTCACACCTGCGTGTCTGGCAGCCCTCTCCCAACGTCTGCTTCGCCTACTCCCCTCGCCCGCACTCGTCCGCGTCGCGCACTCCCTTCACCCGCACTCTCCTCTACATGCATACGCGCCTGCACGTGGAAGCCACCAGACGTCACCCTTCGTGCGCAGACGACTTAAAATGCCCTTTCTCCCCTCAGCAGTGCGGCTACCACCTCTCTCTCTCCTGCTCTCTCTCTCTCTCTCACTCTCTCCCACTCTCTCTTTACACCAACGTACACACACACCTACATTAACACTTCCACACACCCACACACACATATACACTATTATCAACATATATATATACGTAGACTTATATATATTGATATATATATACATATATTTATATACATATATATATATATACATATATATATATACATACTTATATTTATACATATAGTAGTACCTATATACTTATGTATTAGTATACATACATACACACATATATATATATATATATCTATATACTTATATATATATACATATATATATATATACTTATATCTATATATATAGTAGTATTAGTATACTTATATACATATATACATATATCTATACACTTACATATATATATATATACTTACATATATCTATGCATATATTAGTACTTATATAAATATGTATTAGTCTATATACACATATATATATATACATATATACATCTATATACTTATATATATATATACATATATATATATATACTTATACATGCATATACACATATATATATCTATATAACTATATATACATATATACATATATATACATATCTAGATACATATACCTATATACATATATTGTTTTATATATATATATACTTAGCTACATATATCTATATATACATATATTACTATATACTTATACATACCTATATATATACCTCTATATAGTTATATATACGTACACACATATATATATATACATATACACTTATATATACATATATATCTACATATATATATATATATACCTATATATTTATAACCATATATATATATATACATATAGACATATTTACATATATACATATATATATATTTTTTCACATTATTTACCATACGCTGTATCGCAGGAACATCTGCACCAGTTGCTGATATTTCCCCGATACACGCGTACAAAAAGCGTGGTCGCATACATCATCTACCATCCATCCCATACTCCACGTGGCACCTAGTCCTATTGGTTGCGTCTCTCTAGATGACGACCGACTCGACACTGTGCTACACTCCATCTCCGCCTCCACCCCCACCCCTTTATATACATCATATATACATATATATATATATTGTATTTACTTTATTTTTGTTTCACTTTCCTGTTAGAAAAAAGATAAACAAGTATATATAAAAGAGAAAAGATAATCTTTGACTTGCAGGCATCCCATCTTACGAATAGCAAGACTC
Source organism: Thalassia testudinum (assembly GCA_037157565.1). Taxonomy (NCBI): domain Eukaryota; kingdom Viridiplantae; phylum Streptophyta; class Magnoliopsida; order Alismatales; family Hydrocharitaceae; genus Thalassia; species Thalassia testudinum. The sequence continues at coordinate 1,328,102 of JAZHRO010000061.1, forward strand.
ATCTTGGAACTCTATTTTGGCTCAAAGCCAAGAACCCAATTTTGAGGGTGTACCTCAAGGACAAAGATTACCAAAAAAAATCTAAATAAGAAAAACACCAAAAACATAATAAACAAACGGAAGAGACTCATTGTAGGAAAGGCGTAGAAACTTGACTTGTACCCCACTTCCCTGAGTTCGACCCTGGGCCTAAAAGTGACAAGATAAAATCAAGTAGGCCAGGTAAAAAAATTTTGTAAAGAGATGGTTAGGTCCGATTTAGGTTAACCACTATACACACTTCAACGATAAAATCATCATATTAATAACCTATTCGGGCTCGACAACAAGGGGATGGCCAGGAAAAGGAGGAGCCAACAAGTTGGTTGACGCCCACCTTGAAGGAGAGCTTGAAGGAAGGCCAATTGAAGGAGGAAGAGAAGGAGAACTCTTTTCAAGTGTGGGGCAACCACACTTGGAGCAAGGGCTCTCCAAAACCTCTATAGAGGATTCCTCTTCTTTATCTTTATATTTGTCTTGTATTAGCTAGTGTTTCCTTGTCTTTCATGTAACAAGCAGTTAGCTACATTGCGGCTACTTTGCTAGTTAATACAAGTTTTCTTTGCCTTCCAAGTTCATGTGTTTATCTTAGTGTGTTTTTCATGTTATTCTAGTGTAGTGCACACCACACTCTCCTCTTCTAATTACCCTAGGCGCACTTGCCTAGGGTGAGCTAAGAAGAGAGGGTTCCATTCTTATCACTTAGGTTTAGTGATAAGTGTAGTCGTTAGCGTATTCTCGCACTCCGTTGCCTGATTGTTTTGAAAATCATAAAACAACAAAATGAAAAATACAAAAATATATGTGTTGATTTGAGAGGCGAGAGAGAGAACCATTTCATGTGATTAACAAATTGGCCTCCTTGGATGACCCTAGATACTCACCCTATCTAGGAGTATAAATTGTAAAAGTTGATTGCAAAGACACGCATTACAATGACCTCAAAGTCACTTTTAACAAAACACGTATTCTCGACATCAAGAACATTACATCATTTAGGCAAGGGGAGGTGGATGCTTAATCCTGAATTTATTTTGTTAGTTCCGTAGAATTTCTTTTATTTTCTTAAAAATAAAATTCAAAAGTTTCAAAATGACAAAAAAATTTAGAATTAAGAGAAGAGAACTTAGGCATTATAGGTTATTAACTTTAAGAAACGATACTTTAGGACCTGAACACTTAGACTCTTCAAGTCTTCAGGCTTAATTAGCCCAGGTGTCCACTAAAATGTGGACCTGTCTCTAGTCTTCGAGACGTTTAATTTTATTTTAATTTAGCTAATAAATTGGGGTGATAAGTACATGACTTAACAATCCACCCTTTGATTTGAGGGGACTCTAAGTCTAAAACATCTACACACTATTTGCATTGACTCACTTTTCGATGGTTTTTACAGAAATTAGGTAGCTAATGAGCATTCTAGGATAATATGGTTGGCAAGTTGTCGTGGGTAACATCCTATTGGTTGGTTGCCCAAAACCCAGCTGCATGACCTGGTGAGCATGTATTTCGCAATGGAATTCAGGGTTTTGTAAAACCTGTTGTCGTAGTCGCAAAAGTAGCTACCAAATGAAATTTATACCAAAACTCCAAGGGAGTCTCAGGTCGAACACAAGGAGGCGACGTTTGTTTCCTTGAAATCCACATTTCACTTTGTTTCTTTTTAGTATTTTTAGGGTTTTGTGATTTTTTTTTTGTATTTTTATAATGAAGAACTAGCCAAGATAATTTACTGGTGAAAATAAATTGGGAGAGAGAGTAGAGAAATGAAGGAATCTGATATATCCAAAATATGTTTATTACACTAAATAGAGATATGCTAGGAAAAATAACAACAGAATGAAGATGAGAGGAAATCTCCTAAAGCGAATGTCTAGCGAGAAGACGGTGCTCGGTGGTGGCTTGGATGGAGGAGATGAGGTGCCGGATGTCGGGGACGAGGTGCAGGAAGAATTTGGGTAGAGGGCCAGTTGACCAAGCTATAGGAATGGTGATGATGAGGTGGAGGTGATCGTCTACCTGAATGGAGGTGAGGAGATGGTTCTGGGGTTCCCTATGAAGGTGATGTGATGTGGGAGGAATATTTGGTGGAGGGATAGGATTCTACACTAATAGGGAGCCTTTATAGCTTGGGAATAGAGCTTTTGGAAGCTTGGTAGGCTTCTTGAGCTCTTAGGTAGGTGGGAATAGCATAGGTAGAGATGAAGGCAAATGGGAAGGTGTAGGTGGGCTTATATAGGTGTAGGAAAGAGTCTCCATAGCCATGCATCAAAGGTTGTGCACAAGACATGCGTTGCACATGCACTGCCCACTCACAACTATGCGCAACGTAGTGCACGCACGTGCGCATTACACGCTCAATGTTGTCATCTTCCCGTAACATAGCTGGAAGGTGTTGGAGCAGCTGTGGGTCGCTTGGTGATCGTTGGATTGTTGGTGGACAGTGTGGATAGCCCGGAGGTTGCTCGATTGGAATTGTGCACATCGAGCATGCGAGGCTAGATTAAATCGCAACAGTTTGATCATGAGGCGCATCGCGCCTTCATAGTTGAATTGCGCATGCTCTCTAGCGGGAGAGGACGTTAGCCGCTCGATTGTGGATGGAGCGCTGGGATCATTCCTTCAAAGTGCACCTGGTTGTTGCATATGATCGCGTGTATCGCGTGTGGGTCCATCTGCACGTGTCAATCCCGACCACTCGATTGTCTTTGAGCAGTCAAATTTTGCTGGGGTTGAAGAGGTTGCGGTGAATCGCCGATCGAACCCACGCCTCTTCTTTGAGAGGTAGGTGTGCTACCACTGTGGCAAGGTGCTGGTTTGTTGCGTTGAAGAGCTGCTACATCCTTAGTCTTGACTGTTGAATGAAGATCTAGCGGTTGAGATCTCATCAGGGCCTTTAACTTTGGAGTTGAGCGGCGTGCAGCGATGAATCTTAGTCGTTGGATAAAAATCCAATGGCTAAGATTTCTTCTTGAGGCAAGGCAGGTGCTGCGGCTAATGTTGGGTGGCCTGGATGGTGACATGTGTCACCATCGGGGCCATCCATCTTCGTTCCTTTGTTGGGACTGCTACAGATGTTGGATCGAGGTGATTTCTGCGTTGTTAGACTATGATCATCATTCCAGATCCATCTGTATGGTTGGATTTTTCAATCCTGTAAAGATGTTGCCTTGCCCCCTGGCCATGAAATGTTGATATTAATATACAAATTACATACACTATCCTAAATGCAATGTAATGGATGTTATGCATTATTCACAATGCTACATGCAATGTTAAGCTTAGGAACTATTATAAGTTAGCATTTTATCATGAATAAATGCATATTTATCATGACCATACTCATTCTACTATCTCTAGGTAAATCTTAGATTAGGGAATCCACCTACTCAGAAAAGAAAAAAAAATGTATATACTCAAAAAAAAAGAAAAAAAAGGAAAAAATAGAAAAAGGAGAAAAACTAAAAAAGCCACACTTCACCACACAAGTATGGCTGGTAAGTTATCTTGGGTAACAGCCCATTGGTCGTTTGTCTAGAGCCCAACTAACAAAAGAATGCACAAATAATTCCCAAACACTTAGGGAAGAAGCAGGGAAGTAGAATAAACCGGGGAGATATGATAGTAATGCCATCATGAGTCATAATTAGCTTTATTTAGTTAGGATTAATTGATAAAATATCCTACATAGTCGCTTGAGAGCCGTAATTCCACGCATATCCATTTTGAGAGAACATTAAAACATGGCTAATTCTACAATTTTCACATCATACCATGAATGCAGAGTAACCACAGGGTTTTCTAGGGGTTAATTAAAGTTTAAATGAGCATTAAAGTCCAATGAGTGGGTCCATACATACAGAAATAGGGTTTCACATGTTTTGAGAACCGAATCAGAACACAAAACCTTAATTTCAGACTCACATGAATTGAATAAGTTCTGGTTTGGGTAAAATTTTTCTAAACCTCCTAAAATTCATAAAGAAATATTCTGAGAGGTTTGGTACCCTTAGTTTGACCATCTGAACCTATTTTCACCTTGAACAAAGTCGTAGACAGATTTCTCCCTTAATTTAGGTCTCTACGCAAATTTCCCAGTTAAACTTTGTCAAAACTCAAATATGACTTCACCACTAGATTCCTTGGGTCCAAATTAGATTTTTACAAAAATTTGGGCTCAATCAAATTCTATCTTGACTTAGTTTGCATTTCAATCCATTTAAACAGTGTTCCTCTCAATCAAGCCCCTAACTTTTGAAATACTTGTAAAAGGTCCCTAACTTCATCATGCTCTTTGCAGAATGGTCCTTGCAGCCATTGGAGGTCAAATCGACCTCCAACCGACCTTTGACCACATCAAAAAGGCATCAGATCATCACCAAATCCCACCAAATTTAGTGGGATTGGTGTTTAGACGACAAGGATCAATTTTATCAAGATCTTGGGCTTTGATTCACGGCATAAAGACCGTGTGAACCCCACTAAATTTATGGGTACCTTGTGCCTTGATTCCCATGTCAATTAGAGCTTCTTTCCTTATCTAGAGCTCAAATTTTAGCTCTACAAAAAAACCCCCTCGTAAGGCCTTGCTCTTTAGTAATGTTTGGGGCCAAGAACCTTCTTTCCTTCCTTCCCTGGCCCAATACCTCCCTCTCCATCCTCCGCTCCTCGCCAACTATAGCAGGATATACCTTTCCCATCGTCACCACCGTTCTCCCTAATCGGAGACTTCATCCCCCCCAGCTCCAACAATCACATTGGCATGCCAAGTCCTCATCCCCTTCGTCCTTTAGCTAGGTAATCTCCTTCCACTCCTTCTCTTGAACCTTTCTAGCTCCTTCCCCACTCGTTTCAAATGACAACCGCCACTCTCTTCCTCTGTGTTCTCCATGGCCGACGAAGCTCCCGTGAGCTCACTCGGCCAACACACACCACCAAACACCCCACCACTTCCACCCACACCTTCCCCACGTTCCATGGATCAAAAGCCCCAAGGTTATTGGAGCTCTTAAGCACTAGAACCACTGACCAGACTCACCCACTCACAGCTACCTCCGTCGTCATTGTCCGGCCACCTCACACTCTCTCTCACCAAATCGACACCACCACCACCTTCGCCGTTCTCCGGTGATGCTGATGAATGCCTTAATTTGGGCATAGTGCCCATACTTTTTGTTTCAGATGTTCGCCGGATGTCCACTGCCACCTTCATCTTCATCGACGTTGACCACCTCTCTACGAGCACCATCTGACTAGCTGCCATCTTTAATCAAAGTGGCTTTGTCTCCTCAAGTTTCCAGTTGTTCCAATTGTGTAAACAACCGCAGCAACAGCAACAATTGCCGTGGCCTTCACCTAAAGCTTTAGGGGATGATATTAGTCCCACATTAGGCATGGAGGAGGCTTCTGCTGTGCATATAAGGATTTTTTGCAAGAGGCCGTTTGCCCAAGACACTGGGGGGTCGGGTCCCCCACGCACTCAACCTCTTACTCCTTGCTCACTCGCACACTTAGTGAGCCTGGATCCAATTCTTCATAGACCTGATTACCCAAATTCAGACCTAATTATGCTCGGTATTGGGAAAAGAAAGAGGAGGGATTTGTGAGGAGGGAGGAGGGTTTTGCTTCACATTGGAACATCTCGGGGTGTGTGTTGAAGAAGAACCTTAACACTTAGCCTCTGAGGGATAATGCTTGCCCTTGTGTGCTTTTGAGAGAAGGTAGTGTCCTTGTGCTGTTGTCACTTAGGAAGGTTTACCCTTGTGCACCTTATTGTGGTTTTATGCTCTGATAAGTTAAGTTGTTTGGTCATCAGACCCGACGTCTGATATTGGTTCAAAGGTACTCTGCATTATTTATTTGGTATTGTTGAAACATTTGAGACTCGTATGATATGTAATTGAGGCATTAGTGGTTGAGACCACTTTTGAATTATGAGTACTTGATTATATATATTATTGAATTATTTGAATACATAAGATGCATGGTTAATTAAGAGAATTATGTGGTGATCTAAATCACCATTATTTTTGCATTCTCTTATTCTTTTTATCCCATTATTCTTGAGATACATTAGTCTATAATTGAATATCATTTTGAGCAGATCATTCATTGAAATATGTTTATTGTGCTTAATTAATTGTGTTCATCATTCTTGAATTAAGATTAGTGTTATGAATTCTATATTTGCTCCCTGCGAACGACTTCAGACTGCAAGTAGATTTCGAGTATATAAATTTAAGTGTTTTGTGTGATTTTGTCGACTATACTATGATGCATATATTTCTAAACACTTGATGATTTCATGTAAACATTTTTGGCACCGTTGCCAGGGAGCAATGCGTAATTCACCACTAATCATATCTTATTTGATTGATTTGAGCACTAACTTGCCCTATTTTCTTTGCTTGTGATTTTGCGAGGTACATTACAAGATGATCTTCCGCACAATCAACCACTCCAGGGGTAGGTAAAATTTCTCTTATTCCCTAATCAACCTCCTAATCTTGGGAAAGAAAAAGAGGAAACAAACAATTAGGATCCACTTGCCTTATTTTTCTAGTAATTTTCATTCAAAGGCAAAAAATTCATGATTTGCGAACTTGATTTATATCTGATTGAAATGAGATGATTTGATTGTAGATCCCTATCTAGATTTCCTATAACTATTAGGGATTTGTGCTTAAATTTTAAACATCTTGGATTGCTCATTTTCTTGTTTGAGTCCAAGGTGTTACATTTGAGATCAAATTGGACTTGGAAAATAGAACCAATTAGGGTTTCCACTTTAGGATTTTGAAGTGTTAGTACACACTTGCATGCATTAAAGGAAATTAATCTTCTCTTATTTGTGTGCCACCCAAGCCCTCATTCGAGAAGATCTATTTAAGAGAACCCTAAAAGTCAGGCTCTAAATTCACTTGAAACATAAAAATTTTGGACCTAATAAATTGAGAGTTAATTCAGGGTGAATTTTTTAGGTCTTGACCCAAATTTCATCCTCCATCTTTGGGGTAGGTCAGGTGAAGTTGGTCCACCTTATGGGTCAACCAACCTCCAAATTTGGTCACAAATTGAATCAACTTCTAATCAAGTGAAATTCAAGGCACAAATTAGGACTAAAATTGGTAGACTTAAGATCATAATTCATACATCCTAGTTTACTTGGAACTATAGTGATAAGGAATGTTGGGTGAGGGAAACAATGCAACCCGTGGGGACACTCTAACGTGTAGGGGTCTTTGTAGGTCTCTCCCTTTTTGGCTGCCCAAGTAATTCTTGGGTATGTGGATTTTTGATTCAGAGGTAACATCAGCCTCGAAACAGCCTTAGTCATCCAAAAATCTTTGGGTGCCTTGATTGGGTTCAATTCATATCCAGTCCTTTATCTATTCTTTAGAGCATATAAACAAGAAAGGTCCCTAGGTTTGACCTAGAGGCCTCCATTAGAGTTGATCTTCTTGGGGATTTCTGATCTAAAATGATCGATTCAATCTGAACCTGAATTTGATTCTACATCTTGATCCACCACCTGATTTGAAAATGCAACATCATAATTTAGGAAGAATATTTAGGAAACCTGAATCCCAAATGAGCATGAAAGAAAAACTGATCGAGGCTGCTCTTAGACAACATGATAGGTATTACAAAACCTCAGATCCATCCATGCACATTCAGGTTAATATACCAGAAACAACAACCCACATTATGAACCGTATTGGAATGATATTTACACAAATGATACATGGTTCGACCTGGGATGAGCTTTTATCAGAATATAGTGAATTGTGGAGACTACACAATATTGAGTATATACAATGTTTGTCAAATGCACAAACTTGGGAGATACACCAGGGTCTTATTGAGAAACGTGGGTATATGCTAAATACATTACAATAGGCCATTGATCAAAAATACCCATGTCAGCATTCAGAGATTGATGAGACATCTTGGAGCAATATTAAAGATCAATATGATTTCCTAGAGCCCATGTTAGAAAATCAAGGTTGTTGTGGACCCCGAACCCAAATGGAATCAGATTCAAACTTTGTACAGATTGACATACCTGATCTTGATGTTGGTTGGGAGGATCCCATTGCAGGTGTTCTTGATTCCAAGCCAGCCTTAGAGAGCCATGAAGCTGGTCCATTATGCTTTGATTTCCCAAATGCCTATAGTAAGCTTGAATTAGAACCTCTCGAGGATGTAATTTCCAAACCTTATCCTGTTAAGGTAATCCTCGAGAGTGATTCTAACATCCCAATAGAACCAAGTCCAGATTCTAGTTACCTAATTCCTACCTTTAACCTAGAATTCAGATTTGAACCTATTTGGAATGATCAGGAAGTCCAATTTAATGAGAATTATATTTTAGATCTGGATCATGATTTTGAGCCTGTACTTGATGATTACACCTCTCCAAACTCCTTAGAGACACAAATTGATTTTTTGAAAGTCATACCAATTTACAATACAGAAACAGAGGAGTTAGAAGAGTTGGAATTTGATTGGGTCTACCATAGGAGCCAAGAACCTAAGCCTATGCCTAATAAGGACACCTCTTTAAGCTCAGATTTACGATTAGGTTAGATCCAAGTCAGGTTGTTGATTCTACACATCATGATTTGTTCTGTGGTGGAAATCCTGATCTGGAATTATGTTCAAAAATTAATTTCGCAGATTCTCCAATGATTTTGAATCATACTCTGATTCCAGAGAACCTTGGTTTCCTGACAATTACGAGCCAATCTACGACCTCAGTATCCATGACCTGTTCTTTGACTCTAATTCTGAGGTCCTTGATCCCGAGATCATTAATTCAAAATCATGTTCCATTGAGTTGGAATCATTCTTTTATGGTCCACTGGAATCAGAAACAGTAAGTGCCGAGAGTATCCACAATCCAGAGTTCAAATCTTTCACTAACTCAGAATTTCATGATCCTATAGGCACTCTCCAAGCATTTACATTTGATTTGAATGAGCATCATGAAGACTCTCTAGATGAACCTTGATAGGATCTAATAGATAGATTGGCTATGCGCACAAACACTCAAGCTCAATATTAGTAATAACAAGAAAGATTTGCACAATCAATTCAAAGCACAAAGGACACAAAATGTATAGTAGTTCCCCACTCACTTGGGTACTCCACTACCTAAGCCTCCCAGCTTAGGGTTTTTAACCCTATTCCCTCAACCCCAAGGAAATTAATTTAGTAAACCGAGGTAATTAACGGGTTACCTCAACCCAAGTACAAAAATGGATTTGTTACAACCCAACAAGCAAATGCTCAAATACAAATAAGCACTAGTGCAAGAAAAATAAATCTTACAACAAGAACCTAAGCCTCTCAACAATATATAAATGATATTACCGATTTGAGAGCCTAGAATGAAAGTGAATCACCTTGAAACATGCGTGAGAAAACACGTAAAAGTGTTTGCAAAATCATAGAGAAATTTGATAGCTGCAAACTATTTCTTCTTCTTCTTCTTCAAATATGGTGGAAAATATGAAAATCATAACTCTAGAAGTTTCCTTGTCTCTCTTTTGTTTCATGTGTGCAAACTAAGAGTCCAAGACTCATTTTATAGAGATAGGACCTCAGAGAGTCATCTACTAGACATTGGGATTTAATTCCCAACATTCACATTATCAGAATTAATATTCCAGCCATTCTGTTTTGAGCCAATGGCTAGCTGGTACCGGAAATAAAGTATGGGTACTGGTATTTGTTGCTTCAAGATTTGGGTTTCAAACTCTTAACACAAATCTGTAACCCACTTGTACCAATATTGATCATGTCTACTAGTACTCGCGGGGTATACGTTTGTTTCTTTGCAAAAACCCAAACTTGTAACTCACATATGCCAGTACTAAATTTTAGTATCGGTACTTGTGGGTTAACAAGTACCTTTTTTAAGCGATTTAATCCATTGCATTCTTTGAAAATGATTGTAATATTTATCCGAATTTATCTCCAATTATTTTTATGATCTAAGTTATATTCCTTTGTTAAGAGGCATTCATTCTATAAAAAAAACCTAAACTAAAAAATTAAAGGTCAAAGATGATCCTCTTCTCCTTGACTCATCCTTGTCATCTTGCCTCCTCCTTGTCATCATCTTCCCTTTCTCATCATCATGCTTTCATCACTTCCTGTTTGCCTCGATCTTCACCTAAATCTAAAAAGAACTCAATTGCAAACATTAATCTATAATAATCTTGTTAACACCAAAACAAGATGTGGAATAAGGTTCCAACAAACCTATCTTTGAATCATTTCTAGAAGAGCCCTCACCGCACCTAGATTTTGAAGAAGCCGCATCCTCCATCACAAAGTCAAAGCTTTCCAAAATCCGATCCCAACCCCAACTCGCCATCAGAATCAACTTCTGCTCTGATTCACTTCTCTCTGATCCGGTTGCATATGATTCACCTCTATCTTTCGATTGAGAATCAGACATTGATCAGATCATTAAACACGTCATATCCCTCTCTGATCTCACTCGTAAGGTTCCAACATTCGCTATAGATCCATTATCTTTTTTAGACCCCTACTCTGATTAGGCTGAACTAACTCAGCTAAACGCGTAATTCACATTTCCATATCTTTCTAAGCCACATAGTGTCTGGTGGGCTCCACACTTACTGATTCATATCCATCAACCCACCAATCTGATTGGGTTTGGTCTACATCAGCAGCATGTTGACCTGAACAAGCACCTGGTTGGACCAACCAAGCTACTTATCAAGGTGCTTATTCTACAAAACTCCTATGATTTGACAACCCCTTCTCCTTGACCACCTTCTACTCAGTTGAAGGCATTGAATTTAGTGTTTAACAAGCGACAACCCGTCATTCCAAAAATCCAAGACCCTTCTAATCATCCTTTTGAGCTACACTCCTACTGCACTGTTGGGTTCAATTTTAGAACAGCCAACTCCACCTTTGGTACTTATATCAAAGCTTGTAATCATTCGCAACAGTCAACCCAACCTGTTCACCCACCCTTTGATCATGTTCTAATCCTTGAACCAAGTTGACTTCATACCTTCCTGGTTTACAATGAGGACATTGCAAAACAAATGGAAATTCAATTCTCTGAGGGGTTCTCACAGAAAAATACATATTAAAAAAAAAAAAAATGGAAAAGAAAAAAATGTAGAAAGGGTAGGAAATTTTGTGAATTGATTGCAAATCTTTCTTGAGGAGAAAAGAGAAGGAAACACAAAATGTCAAAAAGAAGCAAAAATCAAAAACAAAATTGCCAGTCATAGAAGTTGATTACGGAATCTATTTAGGTTCTAGACAAAATCAAAACAAAGATTAAGTCCTAAAGTGCTAGAGATAAGGAGATTAGTAATGAGTGCTGATCTTAGGCCTTTTGGGCTTGTTTTAGGGCTTAAACAATCATGTATTTGTTAAGATCTGAACTAGTTCTCAAGAGGTTGAGGAAAGTGCAAAGCTGATGTAGTAGGTCTAAGGCTTAGGGATTATTCGACCCCATTGCCTGCCTTTTGGTTTGTGGGAGTTGGTAACCTAAGCACCCAAAATCCACACACTAGTCTAGTTCAGTGTGCTTAATGAAGAAATAATGCCAAAAGTATTATGCTCTAGAAAGTTATCCTGAAAACCTAGCTTGGGAGTTGCTCGAAGACACAAGTTGATTGGATGAGTTCCCGATGCGGAGAGGTGGGAGATTCCCCTCGAAGATGTGTAATAGCATATTGTTTCCTCGATTCTTGTCTGCTAGGATATCTAAATATCCTACTGGGGGCATGTAAGCACCTTGTGCTGATTCAAGTGCCATGGGTAGGTTTATCCTGAAATGTCGATTGCTAGGGCTTGAATTTAGCTACAGAACTCCATGGGTAGCACTATCTTGAAGTGTCGAAAGCCAGGGTTCTGGGGCTTGCCATGGGCAGTGCTATCTTGAAGCATCAGAAGCCAGGAACCCTTCGAGGATTGATGGTGGGGACAAGGAATTCGATACAGACCGTGTTTAGGGCCAATTTAAAGCTAATAGAACTGAATCAGAACACAAAATCCTAATTTTTGACCCACTTGAATTGAAGAGATTTTGGTCAAGATAAAATTTATCTAAACATTTTAAAATTCATAGAAAAATATTCTGAGAGGTTTGGTACTCTTATTTTGACTATCTTAACCTATTTTGACCTTGAACAGAGTCGTTGACGAATTTCTACCCTCATTTAGGTCTCTGTGTAAATTGCCCAATCAAACTTGGTCAAAATTTAAATTGAACTTCACCACTAGATTTCTTGAGTATAAATTAGGTTTGTACAAAAATTTGGGCCCAATCAGAGTCCATCTTGACCTAATTTGCATTTCAGTCCATTTAAACTTTGTTCCTCTCAATCAAGCCCCTAACTTTAGAAATCTTTGAAGAAAGGCCCCTAACGTCATCATCTTCTTTGTAGAACGGCCCCTACCACCATTGGAGGTCAAACTAACCTTCAATCGACCTTTGACCACATCAAAAAGGCATCAGATCATCACTAAATCCCACCAAATTTGGTGGGATTGGTGTTCAGACGACGAGAATCAATTTTATCAAGATCTTGGGCTTTGATTCACGACATAGAGACCGTACGAACCCCATGAAATTTATGGGTACCTCATGCCCTGATTCCCAAGTCAATTAGAGCTTCTTTCCTCATCTAGAGGTCAAATTTGAACTCTATAAAAGAACCCCCCTCGTAAGGCCTTGCTCCTTAGCATTGTTTGAGGCCAAGAACCTTCTTCCCTTCCTTCCCTAACCTCCTCCAACTAAAGCTCCGGTGAGCACCCTCTCCTTTTTTAGGCTGGCCAACAATCAAATTGACTAGCCCAATAACTCCCTTCTCCTTCCTCTACTCCTCGCCAGCCACAGCAGGAGCTACCTTTCCCATCAGCACCGCCATTCTCCTTCATCGGAGACTTCATCCCCTTTGGCTCCGACAATCACACTGGCACGCCAAGTCCTCATCTCCTTCATTATTTAGCTAGGAAATCTCCTTCCTCTCCTTCTCCTGAACCTTCCTATGTCCTTCCCTAGTCGTTTTGACCGACGACTACCACTCTCTCCCTCCGTCTTCTCCACGGCCGGCGAAGCTTCGGTGGGCTCTCCCGTCCAACACATGCCACCAAACACCCCACCACTTCCACCCACACCTTCCCCACGTTCCAGAGATTAAAAGCCCAAAGGTTATTGGAGCTCTTGACCTCTGAAACCACTGGCTAGACTCACTCACTCACAGCCACCTCCAATGTCATTGTCTAGCTACCTCTCACTCTCTCACACCAAATTGACACCACCACCACCTTCTCCATGCTCCGACAATGCTGATGAATGCCTTAATTTGGGCCTAACGCCCATACTTTCTTTTTCAGGTGTTCGCTGTGCACCACTACCTTCGTCTTCATCGACGCCGACCACATCTCTATGACCACCATTTGACCTACTGCCATCCTCAATCAAAGTGGCTTTGTCTCCTCAAGTTTCTAGCTACTCCAACCAAGTAAACAACTGCAGCAACAACAATAATTGCAGCAACCTTCACCTGAAGCTTTAGGGGATGATATTAGTCCTACATTTGGCATGGAGGAGGATTCTATTGTGTGATGTACACACACCTAATTGACCTAAAATGTCCATTTATGCATGTTTCTAGTGTCATAAAAGCATTTATGAGTTATAAATATTGCATAATATGCATCATCATGCATTTAGGTTAGATTGTATAAATTTTAGGTTAATTCTCTCTTTTTGTGGTAAGGAAACAATGTAATATTTATCGGGGCCACGGATTGAAGATCCAACCGTACGAATCAGATCAGGGTGACGATCAAAGTCTAATACCTCTGAGATCACCTTGATCGAACCTCTGTAGCATTAGATGTAGTTCAAGAAAGATCAGAGACCAAGGGGCAAGGTGGTGTAAAATCTGTACCTCAGATGACAAATCCAACCGCATGGTTGGGTTTAGATCAACGATCATAGCCCAACGATGCGAAATTGATCCAATTCGACATCCGTGGCACCATCTACAGGACAGAGAAGATGGACGGCCAGGATGGTGCCACGTGGTGCCATCCCAGCCACCCAACACTGGCTAAGTCTCCCACTCCAACTCTTAAGGTTCTATCAAGATGAGATCTCAGCCGTTGGATCAAGATCCAACGGCGAGGGTGCAGGTTCCTTAAGATGTAAGCGCAACACAAACTCAAGCGTAGCGTGTTGGCCTCACCTTCATTCTTGAAGAGGGAGGCTTGGGTTCGAGCCTTGCCTCTCCTCAAATTGAAGTGGCGATCACGTGCAAGTGGAATTCGTTTGCTGGATCGCGATCGAGTGGTGGAGGAGGCTACATGGTGGCACGGATGAAGGCACACACTTCATGAGCAATCTGACACAGATGTGCACGCCTGTTCTAATGTGGACTCACGCTGAATGTTTGAAGAAGTGACGCTCGAGGATTCTAAGCCGTCAGATTTCTTGATCGGACGGCTGAGATGAGCCGATCATGGGAGCACGGCTCAACTGCTGAAGATGAAGAGGCGAGGGTGTGTGTGTGTGTTTAACGATGTTGGTCTTTAGTGACGTTTATATCCATCACTAAAGACCCCAGCATTTATTTTTTTTAAGGCCTTAAAATGACCTTTTTGTCCCCAATCTTTACAATTATAAAAGGTGACCCCTACCACTCATTTTCATCATCCCTTTCTCTCTTCTCTCACCCCCTCCAAAGCTCTATGAGCTCGTCCCAAACCTAGGATGTTCTATTAGAGTTAAAAAGATAATTTTTCTATCTTCTCACCCCCGTTCGTGGAGCATCCCACGATTGTCATCTCATCGCCATTCGAGAAGAGGATATCGCTGCGACGTCGCCCTACTCTATCCTCCTTCCTCCATCTTCGTTCTCCCTCGTCTAGCATCTCACCATCCACGTTTGGGTGCTTCGTCAACGTAGCTTGTCCTCCAAGCAGCCATCGAGGAGGATAACTTCTCATCACCTTCTCTTTTATTATTTTCTAGTATATATTTGTTGCTTTCTAGTGTAGCGATTAGATTTAAAGAATATGAATCTGTGGTTATGAAATATTTGTTTATTCTCTTCCTATTTTCTCTTTATTTGTATTATTCTTCCTCTATCTTCTATTATTTAATCTTTAAGTAGATTAGATAGGGTAGTTTTAATTCGACTAGCTACTCTGCTTCGTGATAATAAATCAAATGTGATTTTTGATCAAAAGTTCGTCTCCTCGTGTTCGACCCAAGACTCACCAAAGTTTCGATTAAATTTTCTATTTGATGGATTTTTATGTGACTACAATGACAGGGTTTTCAAACTCAAAATCTTTTTGGGTAGAAATCATGTCCAACATTTTGGTGCTGTTGCCGAGGTGGCAACACTCTTTGATTTCCTGCATTTCTCGCCTTACTTACCTTTTACCTCACTTGTCTCCATTCT
This sequence comes from Thalassia testudinum, assembly GCA_037157565.1. NCBI lineage: Eukaryota > Viridiplantae > Streptophyta > Magnoliopsida > Alismatales > Hydrocharitaceae > Thalassia > Thalassia testudinum. The sequence continues at coordinate 1,343,617 of JAZHRO010000061.1, forward strand.
TATTGAGATTGTAGGTACTCTCTCGAGGCGAGCAAAAGTAGTAGATTTGAGAAAGTGCAGTGGAAGGGAATGTAAGTATACCCCACCTCCCACCCATTAGTTTTCATTCCATCACGTAATAACACAAACCCTAATTAACCTAGGAGCTCTCATAAATCGTAGACTTAGTTTGGTTGTTTGGTTGTCACCTCCACCTACCTCACCCACGCTTATAAAAAAAAATGAAAAAAAAATCCCACAGAGGTACACAACCTCTTCTGATTCTTCATACTCAATTGGTAATCTGATCTTTGGAACCAGTACACTCATCAACAAATAATTGAGTAGAAATCAGACTAGGTAATCATTTGTGTGCCTAACTCAATGGTGCATTACAACCAATTGCTTGAGTTGTTTGGGTCACACTACATCTAAAAATAACTCAAGTAGCTTGCTCATTAGGGTTAACATTTAGGATCAGTACCAGGGACTCCATTTTATTTTGATTTCAAAGGAAAACATTTTCACCTGTGCTTTCAAAACCTAGTGTGCCAATTGAACTTGATTGAATACACCTAAAGTTGAACCCTAAAAGCTACTAAGCAAGATTTAAACCCTAAAATTCATTGCATCCAAAATAATCTTGCTTGAAAATCATTGGTTGTGCATGCACACACATCGAAACTGATCATTAAGGGCACAACCTAGATAAAGGGCCCATCACATTCCAAAGCATATTCAAACCTAACCCTAATTAAAACAAAGTAGACGTTGGCCTTAAGGATTGGACTCACTCTTCGGGGCCTAGATCGAGATTATTTTTGATTAATCTGCTTCTACCATTCAATTTTATGTCTATCTAGGGGAGTAGAGTTAAACGACTGCGGTTGGGGGTATCAAAGGAACCTGAGGCGAAAGCCAAGGGAAGAATCTTCTCCCCAATCCCTCCCTCTGACTGATTGGATTGACCGAAAAGTAGACCAAATCATTCTCTTCATCTCAAGATGGGTTCTGGGAGTGTGTAGATCTTTAGGCTATCCCATTTAAGGACATGTTTGATTGCTTGCATTGCAGGACACTTTTCTTCTTCCCATTTTATCATGGATCCTTCCACATCTTACATACATTTCACTCCTATCCTCCTGACATTTCTTATCCCCCATATGATGATTATTATCCTGACCCGTGCTGTAATAAACCATCTACTAGTTCAGATAACTCGAATTGGGGATACAATTTCCGACTTCCGTGTTCAGGGCCTAACCCTAGACACCATGATTGTGATTTCTATCCTTCTCTGAGCTATAATGATCATAGATCTCCGTCTCTATATGATCAACACAATCCGATCTACAAAAAAGAAGGATATGCTAATCACATGTCATACCCTCCCCCAGATTACATTGCAGATAGGTCACCATCCCTTTTTGAACAACCCTTACTGACCTATTATCTGGGAGGGTACCAAGAACCTCAACTCCTTGCCTCCCTTAGATTGAACCCAAACCCACCCAACCCTAAACCAAACCATTTGGTTTAGGTGAACTAGGTCTAAGATAGGGTGTTGGCTAACTTAAGGAATACCATTCAATATTTAGAAGCTCAACCAACACCTTACACTGAAGAATTGGAGCCTTTGATTGAAATAATTGACGATCTTAACAAGTATTTGTTGGATTGGCTGCAAGATATTAAGGATAAGGGCCTAGGTGAGTTTTTACCTGGGAAGTTGTTGAAATTGAGGATGAGATTCATAGTTACTCTAGTCCAATCTTGGGATGATTCCCAGGATGAATCCCCTTCAGGAGAGCCATTGTTAGAACCTATTTAGGCACCTGTTGGAGGGGACACATCTTACAAGACCAGGGTTGACTAGATTGTTCTAGAGCAATTAGTTGAGGATGAATTAATCACTTCACTCGAGACCCCTAAGCCAGGGTACGAGGAAAAGTATGTCTATGCACCAGGAAATGATCAATGATTTTGAGACATATATTAATGCTGATCCAGAATTCTATGATTCTGAAGGTAAAGAATCTTTATGTGAAGTCTCACCCGAGTTTGAAGGAAATGATTTTAGTGAGACAACTAGGCTTAAGGAATTCGATGAATCATTTGATAGCCCAGCAATTGAGGAAATTGATCCTGTTGGGGCTAGCTTGGAAGATACAAATAATGTTTTCATGGATGATTCAATTCATAGCTAATTGCACAGCAATCATAGGTCTTAATTGACCTAAATTAGGCTAGGACTTAGCATAACTTAGGGTAATTCATGCATGCATAAGCATTACTAGCACCTTTACTGCTTTCTTTTAGCTATGCATAAAATAATGCTATAATGTACTGATTAGGTGCATTATGTCAATTGCAAGTAATAAGCTGATCAAAAGCTAGATCTGAAGTTAGATCTAAAGTTGGATATGAAGAATAAAGAATAAATGGTGTTGCAGTAGAGCTGGAGTGGAAGCCCTAGATTAGATGTAGTAGATAATAATGTAAGGGAGTTAAGGTATGCTATTCTATTAAGAAGGAATAAAGCAATAAATCGTGAATAACTTAGGTCCATCCTAGACCTAAGACAGCCTAAAAGCCTCCCCAAGCCTTAGCCACCCTTAGATTAGGTCATTGCATCCTAAGAAACCCTAAAACCCTAATTCTAACCTCTATCTAGACGTCTAGATGAGTTATAGGACTTCCAAAACCCTTAGCCAACTCCCGCACACCTTAAACCCACTTCTGCAGTGTTATTAGACATCCAGACACTTGGTCAGATGTTTAATTTTTGCAGAATACCCAAGACAGAACCTAGAAACCCTCCTGACTCTGATTGGACGCCCAGAAAACAAGTATGGACTTCTAATTTTTCACTATAAGACGTCTGAAAACTTTATTAGATGTCTGATACTATCCTCCAGACCCTGTTTTGAGATTCAAGCCTTGATCTTGGATCTCTAGGTCCTTAGACCTAATTCCAACCCCATAGGAACCTAAATTAAGGTGCCCTAACCCTAGTACATCACCTCTAGACCTCCATAAGGATCAAATTATGTCCTCACTAAACCTAATTGACTTGGATCTTAGTCAATTTCATTAGCCTATTCAATTGGACTCATTGAGTCTAATTGAGCCCTGATCTCAGCACACACTACCCAATTGGACTCAGTGAGAGTCCAATTGACCTAGACCTAACCTAATTGAGTTATTTTACTCTCAATTAACTTTTCACACATCCAATTAAACTTGTATTAAGTTTAATTGCACTTTACTTTAGTGAATTAGGGTTTACAACCCTAATTTGAGACCTACCTTGACCTAAACCCACTAGAACTTAACCTAATCAACCTAGCCACCTAAGTTTTGAACCACACACACCCACACACACCATCCACATGAAAGTACCTAGCCTAGAGTTCTCTATAACTCTCTACCATGTGTTGTTGCCTTGGTTGCTAAAATTAGCAACCAAGAGCCATTCAAATTTTAGATCCACATTTGGTAGATCTAAAAACCACCATCCATCCTCTCTCTCTCACTCTCCCATGAGCTCCCACTATAGGCCTCTCTAGAGAATTCCATAATTCTCTAGAGAGCTTCCCTTAGGTCTATAAAAAGGCCTAAGGGGTGGCCATTTGCACCCATCCACTCTTGGTTCCATTTAGCTTAGTTTCATTCCACATCCACTCCACCTCCATGTCCATGAGTAGTTTCACCATGGCCACCGCCACCTCCATTCCAAGATGCTGGATCACCTCTCCAACCTCTCTCCAAGGGCTGGCCTAAGCACCATTAGCCGCCCCTCCTCCTCTCAACCAACTCAAAGGCCTTCAGAGCCACCTCCGAATGCCCTTATTTCTGCTAGACTAGATTATAGTTCTTCTTAGATTTACATGCTTTATTTACTACTTAGTAGTGTATCTCTATATTCTCCCCCAATGATGCATGCATAATCCCCCCTTAGATTCATGTATGCGATCGTTTTCTACCAGCTAGATTTGTATTTCCAAGCATTCCTCTATAAGCCTTCCACGAGCTTAATGTTGTAGCCACCATCATGAATTGAATGAATGAAAATCTTTTTCTATATATATATCTATGTGTTGAGAATCACCATGAGCTTATTGTAAAATATTTTGTGTGATTATAGTTCCCTGCTTTTAATTATTATCTGTTGCAACTAGTATGTCGTACATCAATATGTAAATCACCATAAATCGACATAAGATTTTAAGCAAGTAGAGCGAAGGAGAGCAATTTTGAATCTACATTTCCATAAATGCCTTTCAGAGACGAACAACCGGGACTCCAAGTCTCGTTACCTTTATACATATTTTTTTTTGATCGTATTGCGCACTATACTACGACACTTTTTTTTAATCCAAAAATGTGCTTTACGATCACAACAATAGCCTTATTCCTCAACCACACCCCATTGAGAATAATCATGATCATCTTCTTGCGATTATCAAACCCAAGTCAATTTTGTTTGAGCGACAAATTTTGGACTTGGGTTTTTTATATGGGGATGATGACATTTGTGAGGTCCCAGAAATCCTGATTTTGGAGGATAGGAATCTGGAAATGAAGATATGAGAAGCCAATTTTGGGGGAAGCAAAAATTTGAGTCTAAGGGTTCTTATAGACCTAAAACCACCAACCTTCTACCAGGACCCTTATAACATGTTCAACTCAAAGGATGTCCAACCCAAGCACAAATTAACTGATTATCTTTTTGATCTTGATTTTCCTATTATTCGACTTTTTGGACTTGGGTTGTGATCCGATTTTTACGCGGTTTGTAAAATTAGGGTTTTAGAAGTCATTGCAAAGCATAAAAATTGATTCGCTTTTAAATTTATAACCTAGATAATGGTGCTATCTAGGGTCATCTAAGGAGGCAACATTTGCCAAATAGAATCTCTCGCTTAAAACACGGGAAATCAACTTTCTTTTTGGATTTTTAAATATAATATTTTTTTAGGTTTTGAAATAATGGGGCAACAACAAATTGGAAGGGAAAAAGACTACACCTAAAATCACTAAGCTAAAACCTAAGTGACAAGTAATTCTTCTCTCTAAGCTCACCCTAGGTAGGTGGAGACCTAGAGTAATTAGAGAGAGGGAGTGAGTGCACTATGGTAGAAGTAAAAATGCGATAAAAGCAATAAAGAAAAGGCAACTTTAATTGAGAAGAATGTTGTTTTACAAGTAAACAAGTAGAGGAATGCTTCTACTCTAAAAAATAGAAATACACAAATTGAAAACAAAGTTTCCCCTGATGATGTTGATGAAGAGGATGAGGTCCTTTCTCCAATTGTGGTTGCTCTTGCAGTTGAAAAGGACTTCTCTTTCTCCTTCTCCTTGATTTGCTCCTCCAAGATGTGTCCTTCCTGGCAAGCCATAGATGGGGCGTGCCCTTACTCCTCCAAGGGTGGACGTCCACCATAGAATCTCCTCCAATGCTTGGCCGTCCTACTTGATAGAAGCCTGCTCCTCCTCTTGGCGTGGCACAAGGAAGAAGAGGGAAGAGGAATAAGGCACCAAGGGGGCAGGTAGGTTGCCCCCTTAATCTTCTTGGTGGTGGTTAGGACCCTTTTTATAGAGGAGTTAAGGGAGGTAGGTAGGGATGGGTTAGGTGAATGGCTAGGATGGATTTAGGTGGTGGTTATGGGGATCCTAGGGTGGAAGATGGTTGGAGCCAAGTAGGGGGGTGTGTAGGTGGTGGTTATGGCCATGGAGGGGCACCTAAAGGTGGTGCCAACCATGGAGATGCCTTGGTTTTGGCGCCACCATGGGGGTTTCTAGAAGGGGGTTAGGTGGATGGTGGAGATGGGTTTAAGGGAAGATGTGTGGTGGAGATGAAGGGGGTTTTGTCGGGAAAAAGTGGCGCCAACTATGGGGTAGTTATAGGTGGTTTTGGTGCCACTTTGTGGTGTCTTTTGTAGGTGGTGGTTGGGTGAAGGGATGGCTTGGGTTGGCACCAAGTTGGAGTAGGACTAGGCAGCTTAGGTGGAGCTTAGGTGGGCTTATTTGGTAGAGCTAGTTAGGTGGGAATTAGGGTTAGGTAGGGTCTTTATGAAGGTGTGATGTTAAGCTAAGATAGTTAAGCTAGCTTAGCTAGTAGATGAGTAGGGTAGGGAGCAGAAGGAGTTAGGGTTTTGAGAAGAGGAGCTAAAGGAGTGCTGTTTGGAGCTGCATAGGAGCTGGTGGCTGCTGAAGTGAATAGTAAGGAGATACTTTAGCTGGTTAGCTTGGTAGTTCTTTGTTAGCTGCTAAGCCAAGCTAAAGTAAGCTGGCTTCTACTAAAAGATGTTGAGGTAAGCTGGGCCTGATCTTCTCGGGGAGGGCCTAGCTAGCTGAAGTAGCTAAGGTAGCTTAGCTCAACTAAGTTAAGCTAAGTGGAGTCCCCGTGAGTTGGACTTGAGCTGGCCTGAGCTAGGGTGAAGCCATCTTCAACTGACTTGAGTTGAGTGGAGCTGGAGGTAGCTGGACTTGAGCTGAGGTGGACTCCAGTCAACTTAGCGGAGCTAGCCAAAGCTCCCAATGAACTCATGGGAGCTGAGATGAGCAAAACTCAACTAAGTTGAGCTGGATCTGAGTTGACTTGAGCTAGGGTGAGCTAAGATGAGCTGAATGGAGCAAGGATGATCTAACCCTAGTCCATGTTAGCTGGTATCCAGCTATGATGAGCTAGATTAGGCTAAGTCCCAGCTGGTTTGAACTTCTTCATCAATTGCCTTTTTGAGTGCTAGGGTTCTAGGGATTTGATTATCTGTTTATCCCTAACACTCAAATAGACATATCAAAAAGATAATAAAATGTGTAATGCATGCCTAACCTAATTTATGCCTAATGTATCCCAAAAACCCATTTGCGGAGTAAAATTCCTAAGAGCTAGGTTTATTTTAAAGCTTAAGAATGATGATAAACTAGCATTTATTAGGTTGCATCCTCACAAATTGTAGGCCCAACCTTGCTTGCATACTGATTTCAGGTTTTTAATAATTTTTATCTAGAACCTTAGATACACTCAACCCTAGGGCATGTGTCGCACCACAATCTGGTCCACATTTGTGGACACCTGCTGGTAGGTCCTAAGGTGAATCTTTTTATTCTGATTCTGACCTACACCTGTGAATTCTTGATTTCTTCTTTTCTATAGTGTGTGTAGCTGAAGGCACTAAATTTAGCACATATACAGTTTGTTTTCATCTTGAAGCTGACCTGTTAATCATGAAATTCAGGTGCTTTCTACTCTTCTCCACTCTTTTTCATGTTTTTTTAATACATTGAGGACATTGCATTAGATTGGCATGGGGGGGTGGATATTCATCTCTGAATCATCTTGTTAGATCCGTAGATTCTTTTTATTTTCCCTTTATCTTCCAAAAAAAAATTGAATAAGGAAAAGAGAGCTTGTGCATTAGAATTTTTCAACTTTAGGGAATGATATGATAGGACTTGAACACTTAGACCCTTCAGGTCTTTAGGCTTGATCAGCTCGGGTGTCCACTAAAATGTGGATTTTTTTATCAAGTCCTCGCCATTCTAAATTCAATTTCCAATTAGTTAATAAGTTGGGGTGATAAGTACACAACTTATTAACCCTCTCTCTTATTTGAGGGGACTTTAAGCCTAAGCATCTACACACTCTTTGCACTGACTCACTTTGTGGCTATTTTAACAAAAATTTGGTAGCTAATGAACTGTCTAGGGTTGTATGGTTGGCAAGTTGTCGGTGGTAATAGCTCATTGGCCAATTGTCTAAAGCCCAGCCGCATGACCATTCTCTTTCTGTTGCCTTTAGGCAAATCTTAGATTAAGGAAACCACCTACTTAAAGAAAAGAAATAATAGAAAAATATCCAAAAAGAAAAGAAAAAAAAATAGAAAAGAAGAAGAAAAAGAAATAAACCTCTCTACGCACATAAATGTCTCTACGCACATAAAAAGAAATAAACCTCTCACGTCATCAATGTCTAAATATGCTGGAATGGTAGTTATGAAAACTAAGAGGGATGTACTCATAAATGTGCCATAATAGAATATCCATAAATAAAAAATCCTCTCCCCACAATGACAGACATGTAATTATTAATTAAACATAAAACATAACACTTTCTTCAAGAGCTCTCCATGCACAGAGGAAGCGATGACCGGAGGTTAGAAGCTCGCCGGAGGACAAGTTGGTCGAGCTGCTTCCGATGGTAGTGGTGGCGCGACAAATGGTTGCCGGAGCCGGCGGTGGCAAGGAGGCGATGAAGGTTGGTTGTTGCTGCTATTGGAGAAGAGGGAGAGGTGGTGGTGGCTGCTTGCTACTAGAGGAGCGCACTGAGAGGAGTGGGGTGCATGTGCGTGGTTGGGGCTCGAGCAGATGGTGCATGCGGTGACCCTACTAGGCGCAATGCAAGGGGGCATCATTGCGCAGGTGCTGCTGCAGCTTGCAGTTGCTATGTGGCCACTGCTCATAGTGCATGTGGGATGTGTGTGGCACGCATTGAGCACCGGCGAGGAGTGTGGGTGTAGGTGCTGGCCGGTGAGGAGGTGGGCTGCGGTTGTCTGCTGGAGGTGGCAATGTGAGCTGTTGGAGGTGGCTATGGGTTCCATTGAGGTGGAGAAACAGAGGAGGAGGAAGAAGAAGATAAAGAAGAAGATGGATAGTGGAAAGGTGGTGGTGGTTATTTGTGAGAAAGAGGGAAATGGTGGAGAAGGTATTCACGTGATGGGTGTGGCCATGCTCATGGTGAGGTGGAGTTGTGAAGGCTCATTGATGGTGTTGGCATAAGTCCACCGGCTTGGCGCAGTGAGTTGTCACCTTGCTAGCCCATGGTGTGGTGGAGCTCGACCGTGGAGGCTCGCGGTGATGGATGACACATGGTTGTGGTGTGGGTGGTGGCCTCCCCGATGGTAGTTGTTAATGCTTGTTCTTATACTGTAGGGAAGGTGGTGGAATGGTGATGGTGTGCAACTGAGATCCGGACATTAAGGAGAGCTTTCATGGGTGGAGTGAATGGCCGTAGGAGGAGCAAGCAAAACAGTTACTTGTCGAATAATAAGAATAAAGTAAAATAAGAAATGAGGGTTAATTATTTATAAGCCCTTACAAGAAGTGTTAATTCAAATGAATACATGTATTGCAACCTAAAAGTTTAATTATTTGAATGCATGCTATGTATAGGAAACCTTAAATGCATGAAATATGCACGAAAGCAAATCTATAAATTAATCTATTTACATACTAATGTATGCTATGTATATGTTACTATTAATCTAATATCTAGGCATTTACATAACTAATTAGCCCACAAATATGGGCTCATCATAGTAGGCACAATGGTTAAGTCCATTGTGCCCATTTGCTACTTCGACTGGAGGAAGGTGCTCGCAGAGCTGAAGAGGCAACTCCTCCGACAATTGGAGGTAATTCCATGTATCTTAAATATTTATTTTCTAAATTTATCTTAAAATTATTATCAAGTAAGATTGATATATATTTTTTAAATAAATGCAGACGAGTTACGATTGGGGTAACGACTCCAATGCCTCCCGATATATCCTTAAGTATGCCGTAAAACTCTACAGAGGTTGGAAGACGGAGAGCAAGAGAAAGGTAACAATTTTTAAACATTTACATTTTTATTATGTAAATAGTTTTATATATTATTTCTAACAATTTATATTTGGTATTTATTTTTTCTCAAACTGCAGTTCACCCGAGGAGGCAATGGAGAATTATCCCCTTGATGTCATGCCTGAACATTGGAAGCAAGCATGTAAGCATTGGTTGGATCCCAAAGCAGAGGTTAGTAATCAATTAAAAATGATTATACTAATTTCATATATTTTAAATTCATGAAAAATATTATTGTGTATATTAATTTATACATATATATGCTTTTATTACAAGAGCAAGTAAGGAAAAATAAGGCCAATAGGGCCAAAGCTCCACCACTAAGCCATTGTTGAGGGATGGAGAGTGTTAACATGGCGAGATTGATGTTTAAAAGTGTCGCATTGTAGTATAGTCGAAATTGCTTTGAAAACAAATACAATTTTATTACTCAAAAAGATTCCGAGGTCGAACACAGGGAGCAAATGGAATTCAAATACTAAACTTAGCAATTAAAGCAAATTGAACACAAAATATTACTCAAAAACTAATTAGGAATGTAGAGCATATGAGTATATGAAGAGTAAAAAGAGTTTTAGACAAAATAATGGTATTTTGAATCACCAATTATAAGTCTAATACATAGAATAGTAACTTAAGTGTACTAAAGGAGGGAATATGAATTCAGATGTCTGATTTTGTAATTAGATGTTTTAAATGACTTGTGATACAGTACTCCTTTCTTTAATTCTTGTCTGCGTGGCTTTTCTTCTTCTTCACTTCTTCTCTTCTTTCTCTGGCTTGCTTCTTCTTCTTTTTCTTCTTCTGCCTTCAGCCCTGCAATCCCTCTTCTTCTTCTTCTTTTTCTTCCTTAGGCTTTCTTCTTCTTCTTTGCTCCTTCTTCTGTTCTTCTTTCTCTTCTTTCTCCTTTAATTCTCCTCTTCTTCTTTTCTCTCACTCTTCTTCCTTCAGCCCTGTGACTCTCTTCTTCTTCCTCCTTCCTTAGGTTTTCTTCTTCTCTAACCCTTCTGCCTTCTGAATCTGACTAAGTGTCAGAGCTAATCTTCCCAGGGCAAAAACCCCCCTTCCCCTGTGTAGATCTCCTCTCTCTTTCTCTCTTTCTATTTCAGTCTCGCTCTCCTAGAGCCATAGTCGATCCGGTAATCGGACCTATCGCATACCCAGGTCAAAGCTCACCGACGTGTGTGGAGAGTGAGGAGTGAAGATCAGGCGAGTAGTCGGGTTGGCCAAGTCTGCGGGGGCAATGTCGCAGACAGTCCGGTGAAGGGGGAGGAGGACCTCACCCTCAGTGTTTGGAGGCGAACAACCCCATTCACCTTTTCACTTTATGCGGATGTAGACGTTATTTCCTATCTGAGGTGGGACTAAATGTCCTATCTGTCTTCCGTGCAGCGCAGCAAGTGACGAGTCGATTGTTCGCTTTAAAGTCGTTTGTAGTTTTATGTGGTGGAAAAATTGACTAATCAATAATTAAAAATAACCACTCGCAGAAGAGCGGGTCGTATCCACAGGGAGGCAATGGCGTATTTAAATTTGCACCGGTTAAAAATGTTTATTCGTAGTTAGTTTAGACGAGAATCAAGCCAAATTTGCCTTCAGATTAAGGTTGAATCAAGAAAATATGCTGAAATGGCAATTTGTAACAACTAGAGGATATTTTTTGCAATGCAGATTCAATAAAATATTAATAAAAGATGACAATGGCAGAAAATGTAATTATTAATGGGGTGTGTACTGTAGCAAAAACAGGGGATTTCTTCCCCTTGGCCGTGCGTGAAGAGGAATGAACGACCGAAGGTGTGAAGCTCGGAGGAAGTTCTTTGGATCGAGGGCTTCGCAGTGGTTGTGGCGGCGAGTCGCGAGGTGGTTGGAGTCGGCCAGATGGAGCTCCGACGAAGGTGGCTCTCGACGGTGGTTGCACCTGCTGGAGGAGGAGCGGCTGTGCGCGCGCGAAGGTTGCTGCAGGTGGTGCGCGCGGGCACTGCTGTTTCGGGCATGTGGGAGTTGAGCGTGCTGAAGGTGATGCGGGCGCACGCACTGGTGGAGGCGCTGCAGGTAGCTGTCGGGGGGCCGGTGCAGATGGTAGAGGCTTTGCAGGCGGAAGGTGCGGGCGCGCTGGAGCGAGTGTGCGGGAGTTAAGTACTACTGGTGAGCGCGCTGAAACGTTGGCGAATGCATGCCTGTTGGAGGTGGATGCTGCTGTAGGTAGCGTGTTTGAGTAAATGCAGCGTGCGGCAAGGAGTGAGCGGGCGCACTACAGGCTGGAGATGGCTTGAAGGCGGTCTTGGCGCGCAAGGCTGCAAGACGGTTGGCGCTGGAGGTGATGCGGGCAAGGGCTAGCGGTTGGCGCTGGAGGTGAAGTGCAGCAAGGGTGGTTGCTGCTGGAGTGGGGGGAGTCGAAGCTTCAGACGTCCGAGAAATTTCTCGGATGTCTTAACTGACTAAGGAGTGAAATTACAGTAGCTACAGCGGTGGTTGTTGGTGACGATGGTGAGGGAGGTGCACGACGAGGTGCTCACAGTAATGCGGACGATCTCCGGATGGTGGTGTGGCCTATCACACCACACGCCCACAGTGGAGGAGGCTCGTCACCGCTGTTGAGGCCAGCGGTAATGAAATGGACGAGATGGACTCTCTACACTGTGTGGATTGTTGGGGTGGAGGCCTACTCCGCTCGGCAGCCTCTCTCCTCTTTTTGTAGCTGCCTGCATGAATTTGAAAGGAGAGGTGGGAGCAGATCCACCTTCTCCGCTAATCCATGAATGTAGGCTTTAGTGCGGCAGGTGGCGTTGCAGCGGCAGTCGAGCTGTTGCTGAAAAGAAGAAGAATAAAAGATATTATTAAAATATTATGGTTATTTATATACAAACCCTCAACTTTTATGTTAACTTAAATTAATACATACAATGCACCTAATTGGTTAACTAATTAAATGAATGCAATTCTAAGTTAATTCTAAATGCATTTAAAATATGAATGCAATGCATGAATTATGTAATTAAATTAGAAATATGAATTAATCTATTTACATCCTAATTTATGCTAAATAAATGTTAGAATTAACCTAATGTCTAGGCACTTAAATACTTAAATACCCCACAAATATGGGCTAATAAAATACCCCCATGCCTAGTTTTTGCTAGTCCTTAGCAAAATTAAGCAAAACCTAGTACTCCAAGTAGACTAGTCAACCCAATTGGTCTTCCTTCAGAAACATATTAAGTTCAGACTCTGGACCCAAGGTTCCCAAGTAGTTGCTAAGTTACAAACTAGGTCGGCTAAAGACGAGTTGCAGGCACAAGTTTCCCTGATTTCTGACTCTACCCTAAGGTTTATTGATCCCTGAGATTAAAGCATCCGTGCCTGTGCATTGGTCTGAGTTATTTGAGTTAAAGGAAAAAGTTTTTTTTTTTTTGAATAATATATATATATTTTTTGATTCTTCTAAGTCTAACCTCAGATTAGCTATCAACACGGTCTGTGTCGGATTCATTGTCCCCATTACCTTACCTCGAAAGGTGCCTAGCTTTTGATGCTTCGAGATAGCACCACCCATAACGACCCCAAGAACTCCTGGCAATCGACACTTCGAGATAGTATCGCTCATGGATTTCTTAAGTGAATTCAGGCCTATGGCAATCGACACTTTGAGATAGGGCCACCCATGGTACCTGAACCACACATTGCACTTACATGCCCCCAATAGGATGGATATCCTAAGAGACAAGAGCCGAGGAGGTAATATGTTATCATCGCATCCTCAAGGTGAGTATATACTCCACCTCTCCTGCGACGGGAACTCTTCCAATCAAAATGTGTTTTCAAGCCTCTCCTAAGTCAAAACTAAGAGAACCAAATCTCTTTTCAAAAAGAAAGAAATTAAGTTAATTACCAGACGAAGTGTGTGAAATTTGGATGCTTGGGTTACAAGGACCCGTAAACCAAAAGGTAGAACAAGACTCTCGGTACTACCCCACCTTTTAACTCAAATACTAGCTTCCCTTCCTCAACCTCTTGAGGAATGGTCCGCAACTTAACTCCTACTTAAGTTTTTAAGTCCACAAAGGACCTTAAAGGTCTAAAGCTAGTAGCTCATTTAGCTTCTAAAGTTTGACCCTAGAATTAATTTAATCTACCTTAGAGTTCTGATTTGCTTAAGAATGCAGGACCTAGCCAGTTAAGCTCAAAATATTTTTTTTTTTAATGCATGCTATAAACAAAATGCCTCAGGCCCTCTCCCCCATGCCTGGTTCAAACAATGTCCTCATTGAAAACAAAAATAGCTAGAGGAAGATATTACCTGAGGCAGAGAATGGTAGGAGCTAAGGCTCCTCAAGAGTGACTTCGTCAACCAGATGGTCATCTAAAGTTATGTAAGGTTTTAACCGTTGACTATTGAGGATAAAGGGAGTTGCTGAGGAGGAAGGATTTTTAATCTCCACAGCTCCATGCGGAAATACTTTGGTGATTATGTAAGGCCCATCCCAACGAGATTTTAACTTCCCAGGAAAAAGCTTAAGTTTGGAATTGAAAAGCCAGACTTGTTGGTTGGGCTCAAAGGTCTTTCGAAGTATAAACTTATCATGCAAGACCTTAGTTCTTTCTTTATAAGCTTGAGAGGTGTCATAAGCATCATTCCTCAACTCCTCAAGCTCACTTAATTCTAGAAGTCGTGCCTTACCTACCTTCTCTAAATCCATGTTAACACTTCGAATAGCCCAAAGTGCCTTATGTTCCAACTCAACAGGTAAATGGCATGCTTTTCCATACACAATCCGAAAGGGTGAAGTGCCCAAAGGGGTCTTATAGGCCGTTCGATAAGCCCACAAAGCATCATCGAGCTTTTGGGACCAGTCTTTCCTATCAGGTCTAACGGTCTTTTCCAACATATTTTTTATCTCCCTATTTGACACTTCAACCTGGCCACTTGTCTAAGAATGGTAAGGGATAGCGACCTTGTGAGTCACTCCAAGACTCCTGATTAGCAGATTGAAGTGGTGGTTTCAGAAATGAGGTCCCCTATCACTTATAATAGTCTTGGGGTAGCCGAAATGGGATATAATATTGGTCTTCACAAATTTCAAAACCACGGAGTCGTTATTTGTGCTCGTAGGAATGGCCTCTATCCATTTAGAGACATAATCAACTGCCACCAAGATATATTCATAACCATGGGACGACGGGAAGGGGCCCATAAAGTCAATTCCCCACACATCAAAAATTTCAATAGATTGAATAGGATGTTGAGGCATTTCATTCCTCTTCCCAATCGTTCCAGTCCATTGACGTCTAATACAGGCCTTAACAAAATTATGAGAATCTTTAAATAAGGAAGGCCACCAAAAATCGGATTGGAGAACCTTAAAAGCAGTTTTCTTAGCACCAAAGTATCCTCCACAATGAAGTTCATGGCAAAAACTCGACACACTTTGTTGTTCCTCTTCAAGTACACAACATCTCAATACTTGGTCTTGTCCAATTCGAAATAATTCTAGCTCTTCCCAATGAAAATATCTTGCTTGAGAAATGAATCTCTTTCTTTTCTGCTCATCCCAAGAGCCAGGAGTTTGTCCAGTGACTAAGTAATTTACAGTGTCTGCATACCAAGGTAAAGTTGGTGTTACCGCCATCATAGTTTTATCGGGAAATGTTTGCGAATGTCTCTAGAAAGAGAGTCATTAAGAGGAAGGCGAGACAGGTGGTTAGCCACAACATTTTCTACTCCTTTCTTTTCATGTATTTCCAAGTCAAATTCTTGAAGGAGTAGGATCCATCTAATCAGGCGTGGCTTAGAATCTTTCTTAGCAATAAGATGTTTCACTGCTGCATGATCAGTAAAATAACCACCTTAGACCCAAAGCAAATAAGACCTAAACTTTTCCAGAGCAAAAACTACAGCAAGTAATTCTTTTTTAGTGACGGTGTAGTTTTGCTGAGGTTCGGTTAAAGTCTTGCTTGCATAATGCAGCACATGAGGTCTTCCCTCAACCCTTTGTCCAGGGACTGCTCCCACTGCATAATCTGAAGCATCACACATAAGCTCAAATGGGAATGTCCAATTAGGAGCTTGGAGAATAGGCGCAGACATCAAGGCCTCCTTTAGAGTTTGAAAGGCCTCGACACACTTTGAATCAAAACTGAAGGAAAATTCCTTCGCCAACAAGTCACAAAGTGGCCTAGAAATTTTACAAAAATTTTTAATAAAGCGCCTATAAAAGCCAGCATGGCCCAGAAAGGATCTAATCTATTTGACATTCGTAGGCAATGGAAGTTTGGAAATAGAATCAATCTTGGCTTTATCTACTTCTAAACCTTGCTCGGATACAACATGCCCAAGTACAATTCCTTCCTGTACCATGAAGTGACTTTTCTCCCAGCTGAGGACTAAACCAGTCTCCTTACATCGCTTCAACACATTCTCCAGGTGCAGGAGACACTGGTCGAAAGATGAGCCATAAATGGAGAAGTCATCCATAAACACTTCAAGACACTCGTCAATCATGTCTGAAAAGATAGACATCATACATCGCTGGAAAGTTGCAGGGGCATTACATAATCCAAATGGCATACGCCTGAATGCAAAAGTACCGTAAGGACTTGTGAATGTCATCTTTTCCTGGTCATCAGGAAAGACTGCCACCTGATTGTACCCAGAATATCCATCTAGAAAGCAATAGTAATTATTCCCTGCAGATTTTTTGAGAATTTGATCAATAAAAGGCAAAGGAAAGTGATCCTTTTGGGTAGCGGTGTTTAGCTTGCGGTAATCAATACAGACCCTCCATCCAGTTGAGGGTCTAGTGACAACTTGTTCACCTTGGTCGTTGAGTTCTACAGTAAAGCCTGCCTTCTTTAGCACCACATGAATGGGACTAACCCATTTACTATCAGCAATGGGATATATGATCCTGGTGTCCAACCACTTCAGGATTTCCTTTTTTACCACCTCCCTCATATTAGGGTTCAAACATCTCTACATGTCCCTAAATGGCTTGATGGAATCATCAGTATAAATGTGGTGCATGTAGAGTGTAGAGTCTATACCCTTAATGTTAGCAATGCTCCAAGCAATAGCTTCCTTGTGCCTAGACAGGCATTCAATCAAGGCTCCCTCCTGTGCCTCAGATAGCACAGCCGAAATGATAACTGCGAGCGTATCATTGGCACCTAGGAAAACATATTTGAGAGTGTTAGGGAGGGGTTTTAACTCAAGGATGGGGGCTTGTATGGTTGAGGGTTTCATAATAGATGTCCCCATCTTAGGTAACAGATCTACCTTCGGTGGAAATGATGGGGGAAGAGACTCAGCAGAAACTCCTAGCAATTCCTCAATTTCTAGTATATCCCCTTCACATTCCTCCAAGAGATGGGAATGCTCATTTAGCATGACATGCTGAAGGGGGTCATCACATAACATTGTAGGAGTTGCCTCTTCAATCAGGTCATCTATCACCTCAACTTGAGAACAATCCTCAAGTCTGGCTTGTTTGTAAGCATCAAACACATTAAGCCAGATTTTCCTATTCCCAAAGCCCATTTTCAATGCCCCAGTATTGCAATTGATTGAAGCATGTGAAGTTGCAAGGAAGGGGCGGTCCAAAATGATGGCGAGTTTGGTTGGCTTGTTGGTAGGGTCAGTGTCCAAAACTAAGAAGTCAACGGGAAAGAAGAAATCCTCCACTCTTATGAGGACATCTTCCAAAATTCCCCGTGGTGTCTTAAGTGATCGATCAGCAACTTGAAGGATTACAGGGCTAGGCTTTAGATTGCCTCCCCCAAGTTGTTCATACACGTAGCTCAGAAAGATGTTCACCCCTGCACCCAGATCAAGGAGAGCCTCATCAATTTGTAAGTCACCAATAACTACAGAGATGTATGGGGCTCCTGGGTCCTTAAGTTTCGGGGGTGTGCCATGTTGAACAATTGAGCTAAAAGAATTAGGCAGGACAACTTTTGATTGGACCTATTTTCTAGATTGCCGCTTTTTCATGCACAGGTCCTTTAAGAAGCGGCCATAAGACGGAATCTGCTTGATAGCTTTATGCAAAGGAAGGTTAATTTGCACTTGCTTGAAAGTTTCCATAATCTCATCCGTCTTATCTTTGGCTATAGATGAGCCAGCAGAAGTCTGCCCAGAGGTGGATAAGTGCTCTGGAAAAGGCACTCTCGATCTCTATGTGGAAGGGTTGTCATGTCGAGTAAGGGGTGGAACGGGGGCAACTTCTTCCGGTGAGGTGATTTCAAGCGGAGAAGATTTGAGCAAGTTTTCTCCAGTGGTGGAGGTCATTACAAGGTCTAGGACGGAACCCTTGAGCGGCATTCAAATCCGCTTGTACAAGCTCAGGGAATTGGGAGGCCAAGTGGCAATCCACAGTGGCATGTGTATTGCCTTGGCAAATTAAGCATTCCGAAGCTTGGGATGTGGAGGTGTTAGGTACGAATGAACTCGGGTTCGACATAAGCCTTTTCATGTTTTGATTCAATAATTGAATCTGATAGGCTAAATTTTGGGTGTCCCTTGCCTCATTCGCCTCCAACTTTCTTTGCATGAGAGTGGGCTTTCTATCCATGTAGGCAAAATTCAAGTGAATAGAATTCTCACTCAAAGTATCAAATAAGTTCCAAGCTTCATCCTCAGTCTTAGAAAGAAAGGTTCTTGCACAGGCACCATCCATAGTTTGCCTATGCGAATCATTAAGTTCAGTGTAGAACCTTTCAACCAGTTGCCATTTAGGCACCTGGTGATGTGGGCAAAGTCTCAGCAAGTCGTTAAAGCGCTCGCACGCATCATGGAATGCTTCCCCATCCTTTTGAACAAAACTCATAATTTCCCTCCTAAAGTGATTGGTTTTGCTCATGGGGAAGTACTTCTTCAAAAACTCCTTCTTCAGGGCATCCCAAGTATTTATATTATCAAGGGTGTGATACCAATACTTGGCTTTGTCCTTAAGGGAGAAGGGAAAGAGGGTCCACATTTGAGAGTCATCAGTAATGCCCTGTAGCTTCACTGTGGAACAGACCTCGGTGAATTCCTCTATATGCCTGTAAGTGTCTTCCCTAGTAGTACCATAAAAGGAGGGCAGCAAGGATATGGTACTACTTTTGATCTCATACGGATTGTCCCCTCCAGGTCTATGTAGTGCAGGGCCAGCTTGATTAGGATGAAATATTCCTTAAGGCTCCTTTGACCGGCCATTTCTACCCTTGGAAGGTCTCTTCTTAAGATTCTTTCAGGTTCAGGATCAAACACAAGTTGTCTCCTAAGAGAACGCCTACCAAGCATGCACTACAAACATAATTCAAAAGGACTTGTTCGGTCTTTACAAATTTAGGCTTTTGACTTTAATTCAAATTGTAGGTGACAAAGCAAGTTGCCCAATCAATTACGTGCCTATTGTCAACCTTCGAAATGCCTAAAAAGACCTAGTTGGAGCTTAGGTATTCTTCCTTAAATCTCAAATGGTCAACTAAATTCAAAGACGGAAGGTTGAGGGATGCAAGTAGGCCTAAGCCTTCCTTTGAAGCTGTGCTTTCACGGTGCTTCCCAACTACCCCCAAAAATCCATGACAGGGTATCCCCTTCTTTGGATTTACAAAACCTTTGATCTCAAGTTCCGAACACTTCAGAATCCAACGGTAGGAGGGCTCTTGTCCTAGTCGTTTCAAGACTTAGGAGTGTCTAAATGAGTACAGTGGTGCAAAAGATATAAGTGTGCATTCACCGCAAAAAGATTTTGAATTTTGAATCACACACCACGTTTGAAAATCAAATCCTTAGTTTTTTAGATGACCCTCTGATGTAAACACATTTGCACTACTTAAGATGTCTATTTATGCATGTTCTTAAGCATAGGATTGCATTTCATGATATAAATATTGCATTACATGCATCATCTTGCATTTAGAATAGTTTGAATAAAATGGAGGTTAATTGTCTCCTTTTATGTGCTTGGACAGGGAAAATATTTTTCGGGGCCTCGGATCAAAGATCCAACCGTATGGATGTGATCAGGGCAACGATTGGAGTTCAACGACTCCAAGATCGCCCTAATCAGGCACCCGTAGCATCATATAGTGACCCAGGAACCCTAGAAGATCAAGGGCTAGGATGGTGTAAATCCACACTTCAGATGACAAATCCGACCGCACGGATGAATTCGGATCAACGATCGCAGCCCAACGACACAAAAATCATGTCAATCCGACATCCGTGGCACCATCTACAACTTCCAGAAGATGGACGGCCAAGATGGTGCCATGTGGCGCCATCTCAGCCACCCAAACGACCGCTTGCATTTTGTGAAGGCCCTCACCCGATCGCTCTCCGCCGTCAGATGGAGATCCAACGGCTGTGGTCTCTCGCGCATAAAAACGCCCGCGCGACCATTTCGTTCGCGTAGCGCAGCGGCGACGCAGCCGTGGGCGAAGCAGAGGTTGCGGGTTCGAGCCGCGGTGAGGGGGTGGAAGGCGCGGGTGAGCGGGCGCGGACGAGCATCAGATCGAGATCCAACGGCTGCGTGCGCCCGATAGCGTCGACGCGCGATTGGACGCGCGATCAAATGCACAATCAGATGCGCGGGGGGCACGCAACGCAGCGGGCGCGGACGCGATCTAAGCCGTCCGATCTCGCGATCGGACGGCTGAAAATCAATGGACGTGCATGGGCGTTGCGCGCGCGAGAGGCCTACGTCGCCCACGAAGGGAGCTTTAGTGACGGATTTATCCGTCACTAAAGACCCCTTATTTATTGTTTTGAAGTTGTAATGTCCATTTTGCCCCCACTCCTTGCAACTATAAAATGAGACTCCCTCCATACGAAATTCTGATCCCTTCCTTCTCCTCTCTACCCCTCCAAAGCTCAAGAGAAGCTTGTCCCACACCCGGGATGCTTCTCGCGAGATAAAGTCCAATTTTCGTTCCCCTTCGGAAGTGGATCCCGCGACGACGACGGCGTGCTGCTTCGTTGCCGTTCTTCTGCTTTATCCTCCTTTGTCCCGCTTCGTTCTCCTTCGTCCAGGCGTCGTCCCATCTGGCTCGTCCTCCAAGCAACCGTCGAGGAGGATTTCTCTCTCCCTATTCTTTTTACCGCTTTCTAGTATAGATTTACTGCTTTCTAGATTAATCTACTCGTCCTCCAAGCGACCGTCGAGGAGGACATTTCTCCCTCCATTCTTTTAATGCTTTCTAAAGTAAATTTATCGCTTTCTAAAGTAATTGTTTTATGCTTTCTAGTTGTAATGAACAATCTCTTCAATGCAAAAATTCCTTGTTTATTCTACATCTTATTTTGATTTCTCTGTGTAATATTCTCTTTCTCTCTTACTCTCTTTCTCTTCTATTTATTGTAAATAATTAGATAGTTCTAAATTAAATTATTCTGTAACAAATAAAAAGAAACACGTAGTTTTTAAATCAAACGTCCGCCTCCCTGTGTTCGACTCGAAATTTTAATTTCGGTATAAATTTTATTTGTTGAACACGAATTCTTCGCTTTCGAACTACAACGACAGGTTTTCCAAAACCGAACACGTTAGCATAGCATTCGTAATAGTTCAACACCCTCCTTTAATAAGTCCTTTTTCAAGAATATTTGTGACCACTTGTTAGATCACTTCAAGACAAATTTTGTGGTCTTCAAATTAAATCGAAATGCAATGTGTGATCAAGAATAGGATGCAAAGTAAGAGAATGCGTACCTTGCTTCCAGCAATCAGCGATGCAAGAATGCATGCAATGCAGAGAAGTAAATCTAGAGGCTGCTCATACAGACCTAAATGGTTTATCCTAAGGGCAGGTAGCTCATTTTTTTTTTATATTTTTTTAAACTACTTATGCACAAGCAAATAAAAATAAACACTCCACAAAATAAAATAAAAACCTAAATCTAAAGAAAAGGGAACAGGCTCCCAAAAATTACCCAACACAAGCCTAAAACAAAATCAAGGAACAAACCCCTCAAAATATACCCCCAAAATAAGGGTTTCAAACCAAATGCAATGAAAAATTAAATCTAAAGTCTTAATTCTACTCTAATCAGATTAGCGACTAAATGTATAATGATGACCGTCGCGTCCTTGTCCTTCTCCTCCTTTCCAAAGTAGCTCAACCAATTCTCCTCTGGCAATGTCAAGGGTTGCCTCTCACGATGGCTGGTTCTTGCACAAATTACTCGCACAGAAAAAAAAGGTCAAATCATTATGCAATTGAGAAATAATCAAAAATAAATAGGTGAAATTATTGCGTCTGTTGCCTCCCTGGCAACGACGCCATTTTGACGAGTCGATTGTTCACTTTAAAGTCGTTTGTAGTTTTATGTGGTAGAAAAATTAACTAATCAATAATTAAAAATAACCACTCGCAGAAGAGCATGTCGTATCCACAGGAAGACAATGGCGTATTTAAATTCGCACCGGTTAACAACGTTTGTTCGTAGTTAGTTTAGATGAGAATCAAGCCAAATTTGCCTTCAGATTAAGGTTGAATCAAGAAAACATGCTGAAATGGAAATTTTTAACAAGTAAAGGATATTTTTTGCAATGCAGATTCAATAAAATATGAATAAAGGATGACAATGGTAGAAAATGTAATTATTAATGGGGCACGTACTGTAGCAAAATAGGGGATTTCTTCCCCTTGGCAGTGCGTGAAGAGGAATGAATGGCCAGAGGTGTGAAGCTCGGAGGAAGTTCTTTGGATCGAGGGCTTTGCAACGGTGGTGGAGGCTCGTCGCCGCGGTTGAGGCCGGCGGTGGTGAAATGGACGAGATGGACTCTCTGCACAGTGTGGATTGTTAGGGTGGAGGCCTACTCCGCTCAGCAGCCTCTCTCCTCTTTTTGTAGCTACCTGCGTGAATTTGAAAGGAGTGGCTGGAGCAGATCCACCTTCTCCGCTAATCCATGAATGTAGGCTTTAGTGCGGCAGGTGGCGTTGCAGCGGCAGCTGAGCCGTTGCTGAAAAGAAGAAGAATTAAAGATATTGTTAAAATATTATGGTTATTTATATACAAACCCTCAACTTTTATGTTAACTTAAATTAATACATGCAATGCACCTAATTGGTTAACTAATTAAATGAATGCAATTCTAAGTTAATTCTAAATGCATTTAAAATATGAATGCAATGCATAAATTATGTAATTAAATTAGAAATATGAATTAATCTATTTACATCATAATTTATGCTAAATAAATGTTAGAATTAACCTAATGTCTAGGCACTTAAATACTTAAATAGCCCACAAATATGGGCTAATCAGCAGGGTGCGTCCTTCACAATTGCCTCAACTGCTGAGGCTCTTGACTTCAATTAAGGCCTTGGGAGCGTGCGTGAGTCACTTCCATGTAGCCTGGGATAGCAACCTAGGACAGCAGCACCTGGGGCAACCTCAAGCAAGCTTCATGCTTGCTCACCAATGGCGGATGGGGCCTGTAACATGAAATCAGTAGAACGGCCTCACGGCCACGTCAAACGCTTTGGGAGGTTCGCCGAGGCATGGCAAATGTAACAGTGGTGGCCAGACGGTGGAGGGAATGGATAGAGAGAGTGGGTCTGTTCGGGGAGGTGTTTGGGTTGATGATGGAGCGAATGGAGTGAGGGGAAATGATCAGAAAGGTGCAGTGGAGGTTGTAGGGTGGTCGGCGTGGTGGATGGAGGTGCGTAGCGGTGGGAACACCTCGCCGAAGGAGTCGTCGAAGATGGAGGAGATGACGGTGGTCAGTAGCGTTGGTGGTTGTTTTTGGGAAATAGAGGGGAAGAAAGTATGAGAGAGAGGGAACTTGAAAACCTACTCTAAGGGAAAAAAGGGACAGAGATCCCATGCTGGTGTGGTTGCTAGACGTGGGGAAGATGAACCTCTATAGGAGAGGCGGCGGCAAAGACGGGGCAGGAACAGCGTCGGCTGGTATTGCGCGACACGGAGGATGGTGAGGGAGATAAACCCGCCATTGGTATTGTGGTTGGGCGATGAGAGAGCTAGGGAGAGATTACCGGAGCTTGCGAAGTCTTGCTGCCGGAGGAGAGAGAGGAATAGAGGGAATTTCAGCCTAATTTGAAGCTTAGTACGGTTGGATTTGGGGCTTCTTAAATAGGTCATTGGAGACGATTTTGTGCTTGGAAGCCAAGCTTCCAAGCAAGGAAGGCTCGCTGGAGAAGGAAGCTTTCAAGAGACCCAAATCTCTTATGCGTTCGCATGAGAGATTGGGAAAGAATCAGGGCTCATCAGTGGGTTCATATTATAGAGGATTAATTGATGAATCTCCCTTCCAATTTTGGAAGGGATTCCTCAATCAATCAGGGAGAAAATCCCAGTTGAAGATCGTCGGACTAGGTTTCCTCCACGATAATGGCGGAGGGACCTATTTGTGAAGACGACGAAGTAGCTAGGAGGCTATTTGTAAGGGTTTTTGAAAGTTAGGGGTAGAAATGTAATTAGATAGGACCTTTTTGCAAACTAGGTCAAGATAAGTTCTCCTTAAGTCCAAATTTTGTTACAAACCTAATTTGGACCTAAGGAATCCAATGGTGAAGTTGAATTTTGGTTTTGACCATGTTTGACTGGGTAAATTATGTAAAAACCTAAATTAGGGCAAATATCTGTCTGAGGCTCCATTTTAGGTCAAGATGGATTCTGATGGCCAATTTGAAGGTATTAAACCCTAGAGAATATTTTTCTATGATTTTTAAAGGGTTTAGGTGAATTTTATATGTACCATAACCTTGGTTAATTAAGTAGGTTTATTTTTAGGATTTCAAAAGTCATTTAATTCTCAGAACTCACACAAACCCTTTTGTGTCAAATCCAACCTACTTGTTATTTTATTAAGACCATTTGACCTTTGTTTAACCCTTGAGAAAACTCGTGGTTGTACTGCATTGGTAGAATTACAGTTTTAACCCTAGTTTCTTATTTTTCTCTCAGAATGGTTATGTAATGAATTTTGACTTTCAATTGGTTATGTAGGATCAAAATGAGCTAGTAATGGCTCAAAATGGTGTTCCCATCAGAGAGTATCCTATGTATCACAACTAAATACTAGAAGGGAGGGGTGAATAGTATTACTTTAAAAAAACTTAAGAGCCAGATTAAAGAAAAGGACAACAGAGATACATGCATAGAGTACACCTGATTTATAGTGGAAATCCAATCTGGGTAAAAACCACTACCTAAACCTCCCAACTTAGGATTTTTTCGACTAGTATAAGCTAGTCAATCCACTATTCGCACCACTTGAATGAGTGTGGCACAACCTCTTACAAACCCTTCTCTTTTATCCTGAAGAGAAGCAAAAACAACAACCACGGATCTTCCAAACAGGCTTGGGATCAGTAAATCAGAAGCAACAAAATAGAATAACAATAAAATGAATTATATGGAACCTCAATAAATGATCAAACTGATTTTTCGCAGAGGTTCGAGGCGTCGTGCTTTCGAAGAGTGTGAAGAATGAGACGTGAAAGCCTTTTGCAATAAAGCACGAGAAGATCTGATTTTGAATGGTGTTTCTTTTAAATGTTGCATGAATAGACTGTATACAACCTCTATTTATACAAAAAGTTTTGCTTGAATAGGAAACAAAATTGGTCGATCAATTAAAGTTAATTGGTCGATCAAAAAGTACTTTGGTCGATCAATTAAGAATGTTGGTTGATCACTTATTGGTCGATTAATTAGCTTGGTTGGTCGACCAAGAGGAATTTTCTGAACTTCCTAAAATGGACTGATTTGATTGGTCAAGTAAGTAGGTTGGTCGATCAAAGTGTTTTGGTTGATCAATTAATAAGTCTAGTCAATCTATAATCCTAAAATTTGGATTTGAAAAGATATGAGAAAAAATCATTTTTGAGTTTTATTTAAGGTTCCTTACAATAAAGTCCTAAACTCAAATAAATGAAAAAGATGCACATCTGCAACTATCTGAACTTGTGTCTTGAACAGAAGCTTCAATCCAAGATAGTCCTGTAATGTCAGTCTTAGGAATAAACATAATTTTGGTGCATCAAAACAGAGGTGCTTACATTCTCCCCCTTTTTGATGACAACAAAATTAAACTTATGAATAACTTTGTATAATATCTCGCCATTTTTGTTTTAGCAAAAAGTAAACATGTTGTTGGTTATTTCACTATTAACTCCCCCTTAAACTAGTAATATAAGCATCAATATAAGATCATGCATTTAGAGAGAAAATAATATAAAACTGAAGGAGATAATATTCATGCAACATCATAACAAAATGTCTAGAAAAGATAAATTATAAAAGAGTCTAGAAGATAAATTGATACATGACAAAAATAAACTGATACAAGTAAATATAACACCTAATCATCTAGCAATGGCATAAATGCATCCATGGTACTCTGGAGATTAGTATCT
This sequence comes from Thalassia testudinum, assembly GCA_037157565.1. NCBI lineage: Eukaryota > Viridiplantae > Streptophyta > Magnoliopsida > Alismatales > Hydrocharitaceae > Thalassia > Thalassia testudinum. The sequence continues at coordinate 1,369,597 of JAZHRO010000061.1, forward strand.
AGCTCAAGATCCAATGAGTCTGATCTCTCAAAAGATGGAGGCTAACCAAGGCAAAGGCATCATTGAGCTGATGAACGAGGTGTTGAATGTTTGGATGTCCTACTAGGAGGAGTGATTTATTGGTTTGCTAGTGGTGCTAATTATAGCCTCACTTTAAATTGAAAGGGTTATGGTGGACATAAATTCAATCTAAGCTGCCTAAAAATCATTGAAAAATATTCTATGAGGTTTGAAACTTTCACTTTGACCAATTGAACCCATTTTTCCAAAAATAGAAACCTAGGTGAGAAGTTGCTTCGTTCGTAGTCTTCAGTGCAAATTACCCAGTCAAACGTGGTCAAAACCCAAATTTGAGGTGACCATTAGATTTTTTGGATCCAAATTAGGTTAACCGCAAAATTTGAACCCAATCAAAGTCTATCTCGACCTTGTTTGCATTTTAACCCATAGCCTTCACTTTACCACAGAACCACCCCCAGGTTTCTAGTTTTTATTACAACCAACCCCCCACCTTTCAACTTTCCTTGCATTTAGGCCTAGCCTTCATCTTCTTCCTCGTGTCCATATAAGGAAATGCAGTAGAGGAATACTCAAATTGGTGAGTTTGGATTGATGATTTCGAGGATCAAAACAGGATCAAATCCCACCAAATTTGGTGGGATTGATCCTAAGACCATTCCCTATTAGTTGCACCGACTCTCGACATCAATTGTTGCCTAAATTGCTCTAGCAAGGTCAAGAGTTTAAGCTCAATTTTAGCCAATTCGCAAGCCAACATTTGTGATGTTTGGCTCAATTGCCTCGCATTTCACATCTATATAAAGGGGCTAGCATTCTCAAGTCAACTTTATGCACGACTTGGCCGAATTTTCTTCCTTCTTCCTCCACTACTACCAAGCTCTGATTTAACTCAGAGCTTCTTCTCCCCCCTTCCTCGCCCTTTGCCACATACAGTAGGCAAAGGGCTTTGCCTTCCCATGCATCCACGAAGCTTCACGTGAAGCTTGAGCCCCTAATTCCTCCTCATCGGCTCCGACCTCCATTCTTCTTCTTCCTCACCGGTGGCCACACCGATGACCCTTCCCCCATCGTCTACATTGCATGCTTTTTTCGAGTGTTAAGAAATATATGTGTCATAGTATAATTGACAAAATCACACAAACACTTAAATTTATAAACTTAGATTCAAAAAGTGGAGTCCGAGGTTGTTCCCAGGGAGAAAATGTGGAATTCATGCATTAATCTCAATTCACAATAAATGAGCACAATAAATTGAGCACAATAAAAAATATGTATCTCATGAATAGAACTTGTCAGATTGATATTATATGTATCTCAAAAGAACATGGGATAAAAAGAATTAGAATGACAAAACAATGGTGATTTGAATCACCAATTATTCTTCTCAATTAAGCACATGTCCCAGCTTATTCAAATCATTCAAATAAATCAATAGTGCCTTAATCAATTAATCCACATCAACTTAGGTACTTAAATATTTCAACAGCAGTAGTTGAATCAACCTAAAATTCTCAAATGACAGAAGAAGGCATCAGATGCCTTATCAGAAGAGGCACAGCACCAACAGAGCATAAGGCTCTCACAAGAGCCTTTTTTCTTTAAGCCTTCACAAGCACAGGGCCAACCTTCTCAAAGGCTAAGTGTTAGCCTCGTCTTCAGCACGTGCCCTGAGGCATTTATCTACGAAGCAAAACCCTGCTTTCTCCTCTCAATAATTTATCCTCTTCCTCTTCTCTTAGAACCGGGTTTTATCGGGTCAGGAATTGGGTAATCGGGTCATGAATAGTGGCTAGACCCACGAGCATGATTGCGGGCAAGGCATGCTCGAATATGTGTGTGGGGAACCCAACCCCCGTGTTACTTGGGCGATAAGCAGATAACACAAAATCAATTTAAGTCTAGTTGTGAGCCCCTCAGCTTACGAGGTGGGACTCTGTTCCCCACCTCCCTTCACGTGATGCAGCGTCTTGGATTCTCTCATAATTGGAGCTGCTACTTGCATGCTTCATCCAATTGGTGCTCCAGGTAGATTCTTAAGGCAAGTCTACAGCACCTAGGCATGGTAGCAAGGCTGGAGTAGGTCAGAGCAAGGTGGACAGAGTCGGAGACGACGGAGAAACCTGAAAAGAGGAATAGGGGCTCAAAAGTCCCAATTAAAGAGCTCAGGAGGAATGTCGGAGGACAGTGAAGGTGGTGGCAGTGTTCTTGTAGTGTGTGGAGGTGTGTGGTGGCCTGTCAGAGTTGAGGAGGTGGTGTGTGACAGGTGGTGTTTGGTGGGGTGATTGGGTTGATGAAACTGCAAATAGGAAGAGGTGTTTTATTGGTGGAAGTAAGGCAGAAGTTGTGGAGGTGATAGTGAGTCGTTTGGAGGTTTGCGGAGGGTAGAAGGCCTCACCAGAGTTTGGTCAGAGCGGAAGAAGATAGAGGGAGAATGAGTGGTTGGTCGGTCGAAATAGGGAGAGAAAGAGATATGGAGATTGAAGAGAAGAAGAGGGAGAGGTTAAGACCTAAATTACTGGATGAAAGGGAGAGGGAGGCACCGACTGTGATTGGTCGGTGCCAGAGAGGGTGAAGCCTCTAGTGAAGGAACAACAAGGAAGACGGGGACCTGGAGAGCTCTTGCTGATATTGCGAGGAGCGGAGGAGAAGAGGAAGGCAATCCTGCTGCCTATGGTATGTGGCAGTGGCCGAGGAAGTCGGGGAAGAAGAGTCGTCGGAGCTATAGTGGGGGTGGTCGGAGAGAGAAGTTTTTTTTTATTTTGAAACTGAAAGGAAAGTTATCATATTACGATAGCAATCCGGAGGGCTTTTTATTCAGAAATATGAAATAAGAAACAAGGAGAACTACAAATTAGGTCCCTATTTATGTATGAGGGACTAGCACTCATTTACAATTTGCACACAGCAAATTGGTCTCTCCTGAAATAATCACTCATTTCTCACCATCCACGCACACCAAAGGGACATGGCCATATGCAGATGTGGTTTCCCAGGCATAACAAAATTCTGCCATAATGCTTCCCATGATGGGAGCGACTCTTGGCATATTTTTCTCCAAATTGTATCCATGACTAAGCAAGAAGAGAAAATGTGAGTTAGACTATTAGAATGCAGTCCACGAAGGTGACATTCGTGCAGAGGTATCCCCATCTGCTTGTGTCTAAGGTCCCCCGTAATCAAACCTTCTTTTTTGCATAGCCATAAAAAGATTTGCACCTTAAGAGGGATCTTCAATAACCAAAGCTTCTTTTCAATATGAGCTCTCCCCAAATCCCTGCTAGAAATTAGGATGTTATTGTATGCACGTTGGGCTGTGTATATGCCATCCCAAGCATATGTGGCTTCCACGCTAGGCCTGGGTCTGAAACTCTGTAGGTCTAAAATTAGGCATTGTCTTTCCTCCCACAGTCGAGTGCCCTCCTTGCTAGTTTCAGGTTCAGCCAAATTGCAACTGCCACACCTCTCAGACCAGAAGCTGCTACTGAACTATCTTTATCAACTTCAGCTGCATATACCCTTGGATAGGTCTCTTTCAAGATGCCCAACGGTGACCACTGTTCCCTCCAAAAATTAAGGTTCCTGCCATCTCCAAGTACCGGCTACATCAAGTGCCATTTATTCTTGACAGCTTAAATAATTGATCTCCAGAATGGAGAGTGTCTAACAGGGGATAGGCTCTTTAGTGCACTATTAGAGTCTCCATAGCCATCCTTAATAAGATCAGCCCAAAACTTATCCTCACCACTAAGAATTTTGATTGCCCATTTAATCAGAAGGGCTTCATTAAACTCTTTAAGTGCTTTAATCCCCAAACCACCTTCTCCCTTGGGGTGACACAGTTGCTCCCATTTTACCAATTGCATGAATCTCCCCTCATGTTGAGCCCCCTTCCAAAAGAATTTCTTTCGCAGCAGATCCATACGCTTCTAAATGGACTTTGGAGCTCTAAAGAGGGAGAAAAAGGAGATCGAGATAGAGGTAATCACCGAGTTTAACAAGATCAGTCTTCCTCCCTTTGATAAGAATTTACTACTCCATCCCTCCAGCTTAATGGACATCTTGTCGAATAGTAGATTCCAATCGCTCTTCCTTAGTTTCGAGCTCATCAAAGGCAGTTCCAGACACCTAATTGGCAGATTTGATCGGGGGGTTCCTAATGTCATAGAGTACTTCTTGCTCCTACTCATTGAGGCCAAAGCATATCAAGGTGGACTTCTCCTTGTTTAATTTCAAATCAGACATATCTCCAAATATCTTGACCATGTGTCCCAGTGCTTGAGCTTCAGTGGTTGTCCCCTCCACAAAAAAAACCGTATCATCTCCATATTGTAATATAGGTGCCATAGCTCTCCTGTTGGATAGAGAATATCCTCATAAAACTCCAGCCTCAAAAAGTTTGCAGGCATATCTAGCAAGACCATCCACTGCAAGATTAAAAACTAATGGGGCTAATGGCCAGCCTTGCCTAACACTGCACTGTGGCTGAATCCAAGCCCCACATGGCTTCCCATTGATCAATGGAGAGAAAGAGGTGGTTGTAATACATCGCTTCATCCAATGAATCCAGAGAGGAGGGAAACCTCTTCTTTTGAACACCTCCCAGAGATAGTGCCAAGAGACAGAATCATAAGCCTTTCAGAAGTCAACTTTCCACATAAAGGCTTTACATTTCCTTCTATGCCACCCACACACCATCTCTTAGGCCATGATAAATGATTCCTGAAGAGATCTATTGGGTAAAAAAGCTGATTGAACAAGGTGGATTAGATTCTGCAATACAAGCCTCAATCTATTTGCCAGAATCTTGCTCACCACCAAGTAGATGGAGTTCGAAAGAGCGATTGGTCTGAAATTAGAGAATTTTTCTACACCTTGTACCTTTGGCAGCAAGAATAGAAAAGATCTATTGATCTTATCGAAGATAGAATTGCCCCTCTCAAACTCTTTGATAACCTCCATCACCTCATTGCCAAGCACACTCCACATTTCCTTATAAAAGAAGACTTGAAAGCCATCAGGTCTAGGAGAGCCTTCATTGTTTGAGTCTTTTATGGCATCTATAGTTTCTTTCTTAGAGATGGGGGCCGTCAGATTAGAGGCCTATTCAGTAGAGACCTTAGGAGCATCACACACTGCTATCCTCCATATGCCTCTCTCAGCTGCCCTTGAAGAGTCCCTATAATACTTGATAGCCTCCGCTCTAATCTCTTGCATAGAAGATAATCTTTGACCATCCTTAAGTATGGAAGAAATTATGTTTACCTGTCCGCGAGAGCTAGCTGCGAGATGAAAAAATTTTGTGTTGGCATCCCCCTCCTTTAGCCAAAGTTGTCTTGATCATTCCCTTTAATCCATCTCTTATTTCAAATCCTCCTCCATCACCACATCCTACCACATTTTCCTAGCATTACTCTCAGCATCAGACAAGGGGCCTGCTGCCTCCTTAGCATCTAATACTTGGATTTCATTCAGAGCTTCAAGACGTCTTTGCTACCTTAGAGTAGACACCACAACACCACACTCCTTCAGCATTGTGCATAGAGCAGACAGCCTAGAAGCAAGCTTGACAGTGGCTGAACCCTCCACCTATTTGGCCCTCCACCACATCTCAATCATCTCACGGAACCCAGGTTCTCTCAACCGAGATCGTCTAAATTTGAAATAAGATCCTGCGTGTATTTGTTCCCCACTGTCCCATACAAAGGGGGTGTGGTCTAAGAAGGGCCGGTCTAGCCCAAAAATAATAGACAACTGGAAAGTGTCTAGAAGGGTGGCATTCCCAAAAAATCTATCAATCTTTCACATAAGGCCACTGCCATTTCTCCTAGTAAACTGAGCTCCTGAGGTTGGAAATTTGTTTAAACCAAGAGCTTGAACCACCAGCTGAAACCAAGTGAAGCGTTGCCCACTACACTATTTGGCCTGTCACTCCCTGTCAGTACATAGTTGAAATCCCCACCCACTAGCCAGGCCTCCCCTTGTATAGGCTCTGTATCTGCAGTCCAGTCTTCCCATAGTTCATGCCTCACTGAAGCGACACATGGTCCATAAACACCAGTTATATAAACAACTCCTAGCCCCTTACTTCTTGGGAATTTACAAGTCATCAGGTGCCGAGCTATATGCACCTCCAGTAGCTGTAACCAAGCCTTTTTCCACCAAAAGCCAATGCCCCCAGATCTACCATGTGCTTTGAGTATCACACATTTCGCCACCCCCGCAATCTTCTTTTCATTCCAGACTTTATCATCCTCCTTTTCAATGTGTGTTTCTTGTATAATCGCACAACCAATCTCCCACTCTCTCAGGTATCTCAAGAGAGAAGCCCTTCGGCTCTTGTTGGGCAACCCATGCACATTCCATGTAAGGACTCTCATCGTCCTCTCTGGTTATCCCCCTTCTTTGAATTCTGTACCTTGCAAACTTGCATAATAGCTGCCACATCATTTTCATCAAGTTTCAACTTAGTGGTCTGCCTCCTCTGCTTAAGCCTATAAGGCGATCTACTTAACCCAACCTTGGTAGTTGATCCAGCTCCAAATTTTAGATCTTTCATATCCTGTAAATTGGATTGCGCCCCTAAAGAATTATTCGAGATCTCTTTCAAAACTCGTTCTTCAGTTATGTCAGCAGATGACTGAGCTGCTTCCACTACTTCAACCATGGATGTTTCTTCCTTAACCATGTCTGTCTCCACTGCAGCCGAATCCACCAATTCCTCCTTCTCCCCAAGGTGGTGGTCTTTACGTTTCTTGGTCGCCGGTGCCTCTTCAGGAGACATCCTGCCTATCAGATGTACATCATTCTCCGCATCAATAACCTGGACATAGGATGTCTTATCCTAACCCTTCTCCCCAACTGTAACATCCACGGTAAAGCTTAAGATCAGCAACCACTAGCTTCCTCCACATTGGAGAATTAGCCTCTCTGGGATAGACCCTGCCTTGAGGACATCCACCAAAACATCTAGAACTCGTCCATCTCCCTCAATTAAACCTACCTCAGTATTCTCAGCCAACCTAGCAAATCCTGATATCATGGCTGCCACCACCTCTCTTGATCATAGATGAAGCGGCAGACCTCTGATCACCAACCTCCTCGATCTAGAGCCTGCCCTCTGGGGCGGTCTCTCAGGCAGAGATCCATTGAAAGGGGAGACTAATCTCCAAATCACCAATAACCCTTCAAAAGCACTCGATTAAAAGCGTAGATGTTCCACGTCCATCATCGCCAAACCAAAAAGCATAAAGTGCGTGGAGGTGAGCAGTGCAATCTTCCAATCATCGATCGACAGGGATAGAGAACTTACCATCTGCTGGAGCTTTTCCGATGTGGGGTTACCAGTCATCACTTGTCCAATCAGTGCCCCTCTTAGCACCAATTTGGCCATTTTGATATCCTTTGTCATAGGGATTTCAACATCAACAGTATGTCCTCCAAAAGTAGGAGGAAGCGGCGGTGTCAGTGGCTGCGCTTTCATGTTCAATACTCCAGGGTGCGTAGTAGTCTCTCCCTTCTTCTGCCCTCTAAAGGACATGTAGGAGTCTCACTTATGACCATGCCCCCCACAAGAGAGACATATTAGAGGGTGTCGGCACACTGTCGCCATGTGTCCTCGTCGTCGGCATCTGAAGTAGACAATCTGCCTATAGCCCCAGGATTGACCCATGTTCACCCTTCCCATGCCCGCCTCCCTTCTGCCATCCTCCACGAATCCTCTTCTTTCTCTCCTTCTCTAAGCCCTGGATCTCCACGTTGTCCATCCTGCAGCATCACGGCTTCTCCTTCCTGTTGCCCTAGAATCGCCTTCCATCCCTCCTCCAGAAACACCTCCTCCCATCAACTTTTAATTTTCGAGAAAGAAGTTTTTGTGAAGAGGTGCGAGCAAACTGAGCTAAGGATCACGGTATCATGTAAGGGATCCTTTTAAAGGCCTCAGGGGGTATTCCATATAGGGTATGAAGCTTGGAGAGCTCGAAAACTCAGGGAAGAAGATCCTTGAGATTGAGAGCGTTCGCATGAGCTTTTTGGAGCCAACCAAGGTCCAAGACCTAGTTCAATCAATAAAGGATCTCTCAATAATTCTCCCTTCTAATTTTGGGAGGATTTGGCTGAGTATTGAGCGATAAAACCTCACTCAAATCTCGGCGAAGGAGCTATGTTCTCACTAATGGTGGTAGGGACCTCTTTGCAAAAATAACAAAAAAAATTGCAAACATTTTTGAAAGTTGAGGGGCTAATGAGAGGAATAGAGTTTTAAATGGACTAAAATGCAAACTAGGTCAAGATGGACTTTGATTGGACCCAAAGTTTGGTACAAACCTATTTGGAGCCAAAGAATCTAATGGTGAAGTCAGATTTCAGTTTTGACCAAGGTTGAATGTGCAATTTGTGTAGAAACCCAAATTAGGGTAGAAATCTATCTGACTCTGTTCAAGGTCAAAATAGGTTCAGATGGTTAAATCAAGGATACCAAACCTAAAGGAATAATTTTTTATGAATTTTAAGAGATTTAGATTAATTTTATCCTGACTAGAACCTCTGTAATTCAAGCGGGTCGGAAATTGGGGTTTTGGGTGGTGTATTGGTTCTCGAAACATGTGAAACCCACCCTGTTTCTATCTGTATGGACTCACTTATTAGACTTTAATGATCATTTGACCTTAGATTAACCCTAGAAAATCTCGTGGTTACTCTACTTTCATGATGTGATTTTAAAATTGTAGAATTAACCCTGATTTAGTATTCTCTCAGAATGGATTTGCATGGAATTATGTTTCTCAAGCGACTATGTAGGAGCATTTCTCAATTAATCCTGACTAAATAAGGCTAGTTATGGCTCATGATGGTATTACCATCAGTCTATTAGCCAAATTACCGTAGGGCTTTTGTTCTTCTCCTTCCCAATTAGGTGTAGGGAGCTCCTTGGTTCTGTTCATCAACTCTTCCTCTCCCTTCAATGACTGCCGTCAACACCGCCCTCATCGCCTCACCTCATCCTCCTTCCTATGACCTAATTGTCTTAAGCAAAAGGACCTCCAAACCTCCACAAACCTTTTGCCTAAGTCAATTGAACTATCCCTTGCCTCAACATCGCTCCACCATTGACGTCGACTGAGGTTCAACGAAGCTCCTCTAGCCACCACTCCGCACACACCATCACTCACAATTAACTTAGGGGTTTACTATAGTGAGTAGCGTCAGAGGTTTTTTGTGGCATTAATTTGATCGGAAGGCCACGTTTCATGTGCGCAAGTACTCTACCAGAGAGGGCTTCTTCTCTGTGGACGTGAGCCTCGTCCGACGACTCCACGACTAAAGCACCACTCCTATCCTCTGTGGATTCACTTGAGGAACAAGTCTTGGCCATGGATTGTCAATCCCATGGAAAATTAGTCACTCAATTCATAGTTGACCTCCATGCAAGGAGGAGAGAAAGAAATGAAGAGGAGGGTGCTTTTAGCAGGTGAGATCAATGTTTTAAAATCGATGAGTCGTAGTATAGTTGAAATTGCTCGAAAAAAAATAAATTTTATTACTCAAAGTTTTAAATCCGAGGTCAAACACAAGGAGAAAATTAGGGTTTAAAAATCAAGAGTACAACTTTGGAAAATTGACTATAATATGCAATGAAAATCAGAGTTGTAATGCAAAATGTAAATGTAGCCACAAAATATCAATGTATATGAAGAGCACAAAAAATGTACGTCTGATTTTGTGAATCAGATGTCTTAAACTTATGATTGCTACAGTGCTATTTCTTTTCTCTAATCTATCTCTGGTTGCTTCCTTCCTCCTTTTTCTTCTTTCTTTTGTTCTCGAGCCTGTGCCTTTTTTCTGCCTTTAGCCTCTCTTGCCTTTGCCTTTGGCTCCTTCTCCTTCCTTCTCCTTCTCTTTCTGTCTCTGGTGGCTCCTCTTTCTTCTTGGCTTCTTGTTCTTCTTCTTTCTTTCCTTCTGGCGACTCCTTTTTCTTCTGCCTTCATCTCCACCTTCGTCTCTTTCTCTTTCTTCAGCCCTTCAGCTTCATCCCCTTCAGTCCTTGCCTTTTCCTTAGCGTTCGCTAGCTTCATCCCTCTTCTTCCTTGGCTTCTTCTTCTTCTCTCTCCTTGAGAGAGAGCAAAACCTACCCCTACCTACCCCCACTATCTTTCTTCCTATTTCTCTCTTAGGCTCGTTCTCCCAGAGCCACTTCTCGGGTAATCGGGTCAGCTGCACGCCTAGGACCAGGCCCACTGGCATGCGGTGGTAGGCGAGGAGTGCAGGTCGGGTATACAAGTTAAGCCAGGTCCACGGGGATCGAGCCACAGACGAAGCGGTGAGAGTGAGTGGGACCTCACCCGGTGGTTAGGAGGCGAAGAGCCTTAATCACTTTCTCAATTTATTTCACTGCACCCGCTTGACAGCTTCCGAGGTGGGACTATGTTGTCCCACCTTCCTTCGGAAGCACCCGCAGTAGGAATCTTCCTTGATTGCGGCTGCTACTTCAGTCTTCAATGCCAACTGCTTGGCTAGGGCTATGTGTGAGAGGGTTCCGCGTAACCTGGGGTGATCCACCTGGAGCGGAGAGACCTGGGGCTAGTTTGCAAGCTAGCAGCTTGTGTGCTTCAATGGTGGTTGGCCTCCAAACCTGTCCACACAAAAACGGCCTTGCAGCCTTGTCAAAAAGCTTAGACAACCTCGTCGAGATGCGACGAATGTAGTGTGGGGGTCAGCGTGCCGTGGTGTGGCCAGTGTGTGCGCGCCTAGGGCACCCTGTGTGCGTGAAAGTGGGTGTGTTCGGGGGGTGTGCTGGGGGCATGGCGTGGTGAGTAGAGTGAGGGTTTACGATCAATGAGGTGTGGTGATGCAAATGGGGTGGTTGGCGAGGCAGATGGAGTTGTGGAGTGGCGGCGATGCCTCGCCGGAGGTCTAGCCGCAGATGAGGAAGGTGAGGGTGGTTGCAAAAGTCGATGGTCATTTTCAAGAAATAAAGAGAGAAACATGATGAGAATAGAGAGAGGACTTAGCTGTGCGTAGGGAGATGAAAGGGGAGGCAAAGATGGCAGCCGACTCATATTGTCATCGCTGGAGATGAAGCAGTTAGTGGAGGAGGACGGTGACGATGAAGGGGCTGCAGGGGCATCGGCTGGTGCGGTGCGACACAGACGAAGAGGAGGAAGAGAACCTTGCCACTGGTCTTGTGGCAGAGCAATGAGGGAAAGAGAGGGATGTCACCGGAGCCTGCTGAGTCACTGGCCGGAGGGGGAAGAGACAAACTAGAGGGTTTCTCTGGCCAATTTCAAGCTTGCCAAATGTGAGGTGATTTGGGCGTGATTTTATTGGCCCTGGAGGAAGGTTTTGTGCTTGGAAGCCAAGCTTCAAAGCACGGCAACCTCGCTAGAGATGGAAGGTCAAATGAGACCTGAATCTCTCATGCATTCGCATGAGAGATTGGGTACCAAATCGAGCTTGGAATTGTGTTCAAACTGGAGGAGATTTCTCAGAGAATCTCCCTTTCAATTTTGAAGCGGATTCTCTGAGGAATCAGAGAGATCTTTCCCTCGAAACCTCGCCGAAGTAGGATTCCTTCCTATATAATGGTAGAGGGACCTAATTGCAAAGAATGAAGACAAATATAGGGGGTTTTTGCAGAAGTTTTCAAAAGTTAGGGGTAGAAATGTAATTGGGCAGGACTTTTTTGTAAAGGAGGTCAAGGTGAATTCCTCTTAGGTCCAAATTTTGGTACAAACCTAATTTGGACTTAAGGAAGCCAATGGTGAAGTTAGATTTTGGGTTTGACCACGTTTGACTGGGCAATTTACGTAAAAACTCAATTTAGGGCAAACATTTGACTAAGACCCCAATTTAGGTCAAAATAGGTTCTAAGAGCCAAATTGAAGGTTCTAAACCATAGAGGATATTTTTCCATGACTTGTAAAGGGTTTAGGTGAATTTTATTTTGACCAGAACCTTGTTAAATTAAGTGAGTCTATTTTAGGGTTACAAGAAGTCATTTAATTCGCAGAATTCACATGAACCATTTTCTGTTTGAACCAACCCACTTTTTATCTTGTTAAGATCATTTGACTTGTGTTTAGCCCATGAGAAAATCCATTGTTGCATTGAAATGGTAAAATTACAGTTTTACCCCTTGTTTATTGCTTTTCTCTCAAAATGGTTATTCATTGAGTTAGGGCCTCCAGTTGGTTATGTAGGAGCTTTTGTTCTCTTTTATGGGTCAAAATGAGCTAGTTAGGGCTCATGATGGTATTCCGATCATACCCCCATGCCTAGCTTTTGCTAGTCCCTTAGCAAAAATTTAAGGTTTTAACTTCTATTTTAGACCATGAGTTCCTTGATGTTCACAAATTATGATGGGTGCTTTTTTTCTTTTTGATTAGGTTTGAATGCCGATAGTAGGCCTAGAGGTATTCAAGCACCAACCAAGATCCAGACCTGACCAGCTCTAGCTTTGGTCCTTCGCAATGGTTTTTAAGGCCCACAGGAACTATCCTAAGGTTCGTTGGACTTCGCGGTTAAAGCACCTGTGCCTGTAATGTATTTTAGCCTCGGTTCAGTTGCAGTGCATTTTTTTTTGCAAGAGAGACAGAGGATTTTTTTGTTTGGAGAGTTTTCTCTCTCTTTTCTTTTTATTTCTAGCTTCGGATTGGCTTCTCAATATGGTCTGTATCGGATTCCTCGTCCCCATCATCAATCCTCGAAGGGTCCCTGGCAATCGATGCTTCATGATAGCACCACCCATGGAAACTCCCAGAACCCTGGCTTTTGAGATTTTGAGATAATCTCTCCCAAGGCATTCTGTAGCTAAATCTAGACCTTAGCAATCGACAATTCATGATAATACTGCCCATGGCATCTGAACCAGCACAAAGTGCTTACATGCCCCTAGTAGGATATGTAGATATCCTAGGAGACAAGCACCGAGGAGACGATATGTTATTGCACATGTTCGAGGGGAATTTCCCACCTCTCCGTGCCGAGGATTCATCCAAATCGACTTTTGTTGATCGGCCGCTCCTAATCTAGGCGACTTTTTCAGAACACTTAAACGCTTTTGTGCGATTTTGATAATTATGCGCACTGAACCATACTGTGTGCGGATTGGGGTGCTTAGGTTATCGAGTCCTGAAAACCGAAGGTCAGTTAACGAGGTCGAATACTCCCTAAGCCTTAGACCTAATACTTAAGCTTCGCATTTTCCCCAATCTCTTGACTATCCAAATCTTAGTAGATACTTAAATTTTTAAGCCTAAGAGTCTATCCCAAGAGGCCTAAGATCAACGTTTCTACTAATCTCTTTTGTGTCTCATTAGCACTTTTTTCCTTCATTTTTCTTTTCCTTGATATGGTCTAGAACTTAGTTAATCCCTTAATTTCTTACTAATGACTATCTCTTTTTTTTTCATTTTGTTCTCCTTTTTTGATATTTTTCACTTTTCCCCTTTTTCTCCTCATGATTTGTATGGCCTCAAAATTTTCTCTCTCCTCAGAATATTTTGTTCTTTTTCAAGATTTTTTCATTTTTTTGGTGTTTTTGTGATATGTGATTTTTTGTTGAAACCTTTTCTTGTGAGATGAGTCTTCATGGTGTTTTGCACTTTCATATCCCCCCATGCCTACGATTTGCAATGTCCCCATTGTAAACTAGGTGGGTTCAAGTTCAACCTAGATATTCATTAGAACAGGTTTTGGGTGAGCGAACGGGTCGAAGTGACTGTTGCGAATGATTTCTAAACTCGGTTATGGGTACCTAAGGTGGGGTCAACTGTTCTAATGGATGAACCCTAAAGTGCAATATGAGTTCAACATAGGAATGTCAAGAAAGGTTTCAGGTTTTTCAAGAATGATGGGTTGCCTCCCGTTAAGCACTGAGTTTTACGCCATCGGCTAGGCGTAATGAACTCAAGGAGAATGGAGGGTAAAGGATATCTCAGCCAAATTTGTATCGGTCAAGTTATTGAACGGTTTGAGTCTTTGACCGTTCACGATGAAAGGTTCTGAATCGTGGCTGAGTGGATTGATCTCAATGGCTCCATTTCCAAAGATTCATCAGATGAGGTAGGGTCCAATCCATTTTGATCGTAGCTTTCCTGGGAACAGTTTCAGCTTGGCATCAAAGAGTAGGACATTTTGACCAGGGTGGAAGATCTTTCTAGATATGTGCTTATCTTGAAAGGCCTTAACCCGCTCTTTGTAAATTCGTGAGTTCTCATACGCGTTGTGGCGTAATTCATCTATCTCGCTCATTTGAAGCTTTCTATGGGTTCCTACCTTAGAAAGATCTAGGTTGCAGTTCCATACTGCCCAATAGGCTTTGTGCTCCACTTCGACGGGGAGGTTACATGCCTTCCCGTACACCAATTTGAAGGGAGACATACCTAATTGGGTTTTATGGGCGTTCCTATAAGCCCACAAAGCTTCCGAAAGTCGGGATGACCAATCTTTCCTGTCAGGTCAAACAGTAACCTGGAGGATTTTCTTGATCTCCCGATTTGATAGCTCAGCTAGAACATTAGTTTAGGGGTGGCATGGAGTAGAGATTCGGTGCAACACCCTGTATTTGGTCATCAGTGACCTGAACTGAGAGTTAGTGAAATGGGTCCCTCCGTCAGAAATTATAGCACATGGAATCCCGAACCGTGAAAAGATGTTCTGATGAATGAATTTGATAACCACTTTATGATCATTGGTTTGGGTCAGAATGACTTCGATCCATTTAGACACGTAGTCAATAGCGAGTAAAATGTACTCAAAGCCATCCGAAATAGGGAAGGGTCCCATAAAATCAATCCCCCATATGTCAAAGATTTCACATACAAGAATCGGCTGCAAGGGCATCATATCTCGATGGCTCATGTTGCCTAAGGTTTGACAACGAGTGCATGCCCTAGAGTGATTGTACACATCTTTGAAAATTATGGGCCAATAGAAGCCGCACTGGAGGACCTTCACTCTGGTTTTATGACCTGAAAAATATCCATCGCATGCCTGGTCATGGCAGAAAGACAATATGCCTTGAATTTTCACTTTCGCAACACATCGTCGAATGATCTGATCAATACCGATGTGGAAAAGATACGGGTCTTCACAGAAGTAATACTTAGCATCAAAAAGCAATTTGTCCTTCTTGGCCTTCGGCCAATCGGACGGGATCTGATGTGGTGTCAGCTAGTTTACTATATCAGCAAACCATGGAAGCCCTATATTGATAGTCAGGAGATGCTCATCAGGAAAGTGTTCCATGATGGGTCTGGAAGGGTCGATGATCTCAGAAGGAAGGCAGGACAAGTGATCAGCTACCACATTATGTTTTCTCGCTTTGTCGCGAATCTCGAGGTTAAACTCTTGCAACAGCATGATCCAGCAGATTAATCGAGGTTTCGCATCCTTCTTTGCAAGGAGATTCCTCACAACTATGTGATCCGAGTAAATGATAACACGAGAACCCAGGAGATAAGATCTGAATTTTTCTAGGGAAAATACTACGGCTAGCAGCTCTTTCTCAGTAACTGTGTAGTTACGCTGAGCCTCGTCAAGTGTCTTGCTAGCGTAATAGATGACCACGGGTTTCTCATCAATTTTTTGCCTGAGTATCACTCCTACAGCGAAATCAGATGCATCGCACATGATCTCAAAGGGTTGAGACCAATCAGGTGACTATAGGATTGGGGCTTGGGTAACTTGATCACGGAGGATTTCAAATGATTGAGTGCATTCCTTGGAGATTTTGAAAGGTACATCCTTAGAAAGTAGAGTGGTCAGGGGGTGTGCGATCTTCAAGAAATTAGGAATGAATCGACGGTAAAAACTGACATGCCCCAGGAAAGATCGGATGCCCTTGATCGAGCAAGGCATAGGGAGTTTGGAAATCAAATTCACCTTGGCTTGATCAACTTGGATGCCTTTTTCTGATATGAGATGTCCCAGGACAATTCCTTCAGGCACCATGAAATGGCTCTTTTTCTAGGAATGAACCAGATTCACTTCAATGCATCGCCTGAGGATTTGGACCAAGAGCAGAGACAATCATCAAATGATTCTCCGAATACTGTAAAGTCATCCATGAAGACTTCTAGATAATCACCTACCATATCTGAGAATATGGCAAGCATGCACTGCTGAAAAGTAGCCGGTGCATTGTAGAGACTGAATGGCATCCTTTGAAACACGTACGTCTCGAAGGGGTAGGTTAAAGTGGTCTTTTCTTGGTCCTCAGGATGGATTGCCACTTGGTTATAACCGTAGTACCCATCCAAAAAGCAGAAGAACTTATTCCCCGCTAGTTTCTCGAGGATCTGATCAATAAAGGGTAGTAGGAAATGATCCTTCTTCGTGGAGGAATTGAGTCTTTTGTAATCAATGCAGATTCTCCACGAGTTTTCCACACGGGTCGATATGACTTCTCTAGTTTCAATCATGATAACGGTGAGTCCTGCCTTCTTAGGCACAACCTGGATTGGACTTATCCACCGACTGTTGGAGATTGGGTAGATGATCCCTACATCTAACCACTTGATGATCTCCTTTTTCATGACCTCCTGCAGATTAGGATTCAAACGTCTCTGCATTTCACGGGAAGGTCGTGTGCCCTCTTCGGTGTCGATACGGTGTGTGAAATAAGAAGGACTGATACCAATCAAATCATCGGGATTCCATCCAATGGCTCTACGATGTTGCTGGATAACAGTAATCAGAAGGGATTCCTGGTCAGGTGTGAGTTTGGAGTTGATAATCATAGGAAATGTCTTATTGGAACCCAAAAAGACATACTGTAGATGGTCGAAAAGAGGCATGAGTTCTAGAATAGGGTTATCAGCAACAGCAGGCGGTTCAGGCTGTGTGTCAGGAGCAAGGGAAGGAGTTATGGGTGTATCTAAGTCAGATTCGGACTCCTTTGATTGCGGGTTTTGATCCTCTTGTGGTTGATCGGAAGTAATCAGGTTGTCCTCAATATATGGTTCATCAACCACAGCCTTGATATCACATATTTGTTCTATAACACCGCAATTAATCCTTTTTTGTGCCCTAAAGATACAAATTTTCAGTGTTTGCTTCCTGAATTTTAGTTCAATTTGGCCCTCCTCACAATTTATATTAGCCCTAGAAGTGGCCAGAAAGGGTCTCCCTAGTATAATTGGTGTATCCCTTGGATTTTCTAGAGCATCCATATCTAAGATTATAAAATCCACTGGGAAATAGAAATCCCATACCTTAACAATGACATCCTCAAGAACTCCTTTAGGTGACTTAATAGATCGGTCAATCAACTGCAATGTCACCTCTGTCAGCTTAAGCTCAGATTCTTCAAGGTGGTTAAAGAGGGATGTAGGTATTAGGTTTATGGAGGCTCCTAAATCTAATAAAGCTTTGTCGAATTGGGTATCATCAATGGTACATGAAATCAGGGGAGTACCTGGGTCTTTTGCCTTAGGTGGGAGTTTGCTCAAAATTACAGAGCTGGCTTGCTCTGATAGTATGATTGGACTCCCACTTTTGGTTTGCAGCTTACGCTTGGGTGTACACACGTCTTTTAGAAATCATGCGTAAGCCGGTACGTGGCAGATGCATCCATCAAGGGGATGTTTATATGGAACTATTCAAAGAGCTTGACCAGATCTTTCTTAAGAGCCACGGGTTTGTTTGTCCTCTTTCCCTTGGTCAAGGCCTCAGGAAATGGAACCTTGGTTGGTTCCTCTAGAATAGGTCCAAGTTCTTGATCTAGGACAGGGGTGTCCTGGATAACTATCCTAGGGCTTGGGTTACTACTAGGCTAAGAGTGGCTTGGATAAGGTGGGTCTTGTGTTGCTTTACTACTACGGGTTGTTACAGAATTCAGTCCTGCCTGGTTTTGGTTTCGGGTTGGTAAAATAGGTGGCTGCTGTTGAAATCCTGCATACGATGTCGAAGCTTCCATCCTGTCGGGTGATGGAACAGAAGGGGCCTGATAAATCATGTGGGCTTGGCTCAAATTTGGGTTCATAATGTGCCTCTGGTTCAACATGTTATTTGGATTTGGCAGAGGTTGCAAAGGGAGTGTGCCAGGTTGGCGGGAATTCGCCATCTGGGCGAGTTGATTACGAACCTCTGTGATCTCATCCTTGTGCTATTTTTACATAGCCGCATTCGTCTTTTGAATGTCAGCTAGAGTCTAAAGGATAAGAGTCATTTGATCTGTTTGGGTTGGCCTAGATTGATAGGTGGGGTTGGACCGAGGCTGAGGCAGCTGATATACACGAGGAGCTTGTGGATGGGGTTGATATGGTGGTCTTAGATTCTAAGTATTTCCCACCCACAGGAAGTTGGGATGATTCCGCCATCCAGGATTATAGGTATTAGAGAATGGGTCATTTTGGATGGTGTTGAGGTCCTCGCAGGTCAGAGGAACCTTAGGAAAGTCAGAATACGAGGGTTCAGAGTTTCCCCAACTAGAGTAGGTCGGATGGGAGTTTCCTCTGATCGTGGAGTCAGACGGGGTGGATACGGGTCCATCCCCTGAGAAGATTGGTGATAGATGTTATGCACAGCTTCCCTCCCAAGAGGTGGTTGTACAAACGAGTTTTGCATAGAGGTGGCTCGCTGTAGATGTCAAGTTAGATCGTCCACCTTCTTCTCGATGATAGAGACCTTGTCCAACCGACTGGCCATTAGTTCCAAGTCGACGGATGTGGGCAGGCCCTGCATCTTATGTGCTCCCCTCGAATTCATCGATGCGCAGGCATCGTTCGGTCGAATAATCCCATGGAGTCATTATTGATGAAGTTTTCGCATATATTCTTGAGAATCTCCCACACAGTGTCTTCGTGTTGACCCATGATATTTCCTCTGCAGGTTGCATTGACGAATAAGTGGATATCTTCACAGTGTCCCTGGTAAAAAGACTGGACTTGTTCCCATTTAGGAACTCCGTGATGGGGGCACTTTTGCATGAGATCCAAGAAACAGTCCCATGCTTCATGAAGAGGTTCTCCAGATTGCTGGGTGAAGTGTGTGATCTGGTGGCGTAAGGCATTCGTCCGACCAACTGGGAAGAGCTTTTTCAAGAATTAAAATTGTAGTTCTGCCCATGTGTTGATTGGACGCGTCTGAGTCTGATACCAATGAGTTGCCTTGTCCATGAGAGAGAAGGAAAACATCTTCATAAGAAGAATATCCCGATTTTGAACATCTAACCTGAAGGTCTGGGCCAGATGTTTAAGTTGTTTGATGTGTTGGAAGGGATCCTCAGAATTAAGCCCATGAAACTTTGGAATAGCATGAATCGTGTTGGGCTTGAGTTCAGATCAGGACCTCCAGCTGGGATTTGGACTCGAGGTTCGATCGCCACCGCAGCGAGATTATAGTAATCTCTCATCATAAGATGCTGTGGTGGGTTTACAAAGTTTTGAAATAGATCATTCAGGTGCTGGAGTTGGTTTTCAAGATTGTTCTCTTCTTCTACTGGTTGTGCCATGTTGATGGAGGAAGGAGAATTTGGTTCTGATGAATCAAAGGAGATGTATATGTGGTGGGGTTGCTGCACAAACACGGATGTCGAGGCTTGGCCTCGGTGGGAGTCGATTGCTAAAGGAGGTCTTAAGGATGGTCTTAAGGACCTCCTACCAAACATGCATTGATGGTTTGGACGAGGGTAGAATGTGCTGGACCCAATCAAGACACCCAAAAATTTGGATGACTATAGAGGTTCGGGGTGGATGATACCCCTTAGTTAGAAAAGCTGTCTACCTGAGAAATACTTGGGCAGCCAGAGAGGGAGAGTCTCGCAAAGACCCCTACATGATAGAGTGTTCCCACGAGTTACAGGGTTTTCCCCACCCGACCTCTCTTGTCACTGAGATTCCAGGTAGACCAGAATGGGGACGTTGACCTCTTAAGTCTACCACTTTTATCTAAGTTCAAAGGTGCTTAGGATTTCACTTGAACTTTAGATGTATTGAGTGCAAAAGTGACCTAATTTCATGGTTTGTTGACCCAACAAGGGGGTCAACTTCACCTATTTGTCCTTTGAGAGCTTTAGGTCCTTTCTTTTAGGGTTCAAGTGAAATTAAGAGCTTGAATTTTAGGGTTTCTCTTGAATGAGTCCTTTCAACCAAGGTTTAGGCACACCTCTTTTTGGATAGTTGATTCTTGCTTAGAAAGATGTGTCTCTAAAAACCCTAAATTGGAATCCTTAATTTGGCTCTAATTTTGGTCCAATTTAATTGCCAAAGATATGGTATCTAGGGCTCAATCAAGAAGGTGGTAGCCCTAGTTACCTTAAATGGATGCTCAAATCAATATTTGTTGTTGAAATCAAAATCAGGCAACTTTGGTGACTTAGCTAAATATGGAAAGCAGGTAGCCCCAAATTGATTTTTATCTTGTTTTTCCTTTTCAGAATGAGGGGATTAAGAGAAAGGACTAATCAGAGATTACCTGCCTTGGGTGTGTTTGCTATGCGGCCATCTTCCTTTGAGTCTTCTCCCCTGAAACAATCACAACAAAAGAGATATATCAAGTTAGTATCAAATCAAAAATTGTGATCAAGATTTCTAAATCGCCCATTGCTCCTCAACAATGGTGATTGCGCGGCAATCATAGGTCTTAATTGACCTAAATTAGGCTAGGACTTAGCATAAGTTAGGATAATTCATGCATGCATAAGCATTATCTGCATCTTTACTGCTTTCTTTTAGCTATGCATAAAATAATGCTATAATGCGTTGATTAGGTGCATTATGTCAATTACAGGTAATAAGCTGGATCTGAAGCTGGATCTGAAGCTGGATCTGAAGCTGGATCAGGAATAATCGGTGTTGCAGCAGAGCTGGAGCAGAAGACTTAGATTAGATGTAGTAGATAATAATGTATGGGAGTTAAGGTATGCTACTCTATTAAGTAGGAATAAAGCAGTAAAATGCGAAAAACTTAGGTTCATCTTAGCCCTAGGATAGCCTAGAGGCTTCCCCAAGCCTTAGCCACCCTTAGATTAGGTCAGCACACCCTAGGAAACCTTAAAACCCTAATTTCAACCTCTATCTAGATGTCTAGATGAATTATAGGACATCCAGAACCCTTAACCAACTCCCGCACACCTTAAACCCACTTCTGCAGTGTTATTGGACATCCAGACACTTGGTCAAACGTCCAATTTCTGCAAAATACCCAAGACAGAACCTTGAATCATTTCTGACTTTGTTTGGACATCCAGACAACAAGTCTGGACTTCTGATTTTTGAGTATAAGACATCTGATTCTATTCTTGGATGTCTGGAACTATTCTCCAGTTCCTTTTTTGAGATTTAAGCCTTGATCTTGGATTTCTAGGTCCCTAAACCCAATCCAACCCCATAGGAACCTAAATTAAGGTACTCTAACCCTAGTACATCACCTCTAAACCTCCTTAAGGACCTAATTAGGTCCTCACTAAACCTAGTTGACTTAGATCATAGTCAATTGGACTCATAGGGTCCAATTGAGCTCAGATCTCAACAACACAAGTCCAATTGGACTTAGTGAGAGTCCAATTGACCTAAGCCCAACCTAATTGAGTTATTTCACTCTCAATTAGGTTCACACTCATTCAATTAAACTTGTGTTAAGTTTAATTGCAACTCCTCCTTAGCAATTAGGGTTTGCAACCCTAATTTGAGGCCTACACCAACCTAAACCCTTTAGGACCTAACCTAAACCATTTAGCCACATAGGGCACGGCCACACATTCACACACACACACCCATTCACGCAGACACCTCATCTAGAGTTCTCTAGAACTCTCTTCCAAAGGTGGCGCCACTCTTGGTTGCCAAAATTAGCAACCAAGAGCCATTCAAATTAAGATCCACTTTTTATGGATGTAAGAACTACCTCTCTCTCTCACTTGGCCGGCCACTTATGGGGCTCTCTCTAGAGAGTTCCACACTTCTCTAGAGAGTCTCCCTTAGGTCTATAAAAAGACCTAAGGGGTGGCCATTTGCACCCATCCCATTCTTGTTACTCATTCACACTTAGGTTAGCTACCTTCACATCCATTCCACTTCCACGAGTTGGGCACCATGGCTGCCACCATCTCCATGCCAGGATGCTGGATCATCTCCCCAACCTCTCTCCAAGGGCTGGCCTAACCACCATTGGCTGCCCCTCCTTCTCCTCTCAACCATTCAAAGGCTATCGGACCCCACCTCCGAATGCCCTTAGTTTCTGCTAGATTAATAGCTAGTTCTTCATATTTACATGCTTTCATTTACTGCTTAGTAGTGTAGCACTTATTCTCCCCTAATGATGCATGCAAAATCCCCCCATAGATTCCTATATGCGATCATTTTTTGTTAGCTAGATTTATATTTTCAAGCTTTCCTTTGTAAGCTTTCCTCTATATTCCATGTTGCAAACACCCTCCTGAATGAATGAATGAAAGATATATTTTTTATATACATATCTCTATGTTGAAAATCACCATGAGCTTATTGATTGCAATCTATTTCGAGTGATTCAAGTTGCCTGCTCTTCATTTTTATATATTGCAACCAGCATGTCGGTACTAGAAAATATTGAGGATTTAACTATCAGTGCATTTTCCGTAAACAGCCACCACATAACTAGAATCGTGAGTACTGAAACTCATACTTTCACATTTGTCATCTATTTAACACATGCGCACGTAATTAGGGTTCACAATGAAAGTGGCAAAACTTTAATCCGATGATTGGAAACTGGTGTGCAATTTTAAACAAGTAGAGTGATAAAATATTGATTTCAAATGTACATAAACACCTCCCAGAGACGAACGACTGGGACTCAAAGTCTCATTATCTTTTTATAAATATTTTTGTTTGATCGCACTATACTACGATGCATTTTCCTATCAAAACGTGCTTTATGACTCAACAAACGGCACCAAAATGTTTAGCAGGTGAGATCAATGTTTTAAAAGCGATGCGTCGTAGTATAGTTGAAATCACACGAAAATAAATAAATTTTATTACTCGAAGTTTTAAATCCGAGGTCGAACACAGGGAGCAAATTAGGGTTTAAAAATCAAGAGCACAACTTTGGAAAATTGACTATCATATGCAATGAAAATCAGAGTTGTAATGCAAAATGTAAATGTAGCCACAAAATATCAATGTATATGAAGAGCACAAAAAATGGACATCTGATTTTGTGAATCAGACATCGTAAATTTGTGATTGCCATAGTGTTATTTCTCTTCTCTGATCAGTCTCTGGCTGCTTCCTTCCTTCTTTTTCTTCTTTCTTCTATTCTCATGCTTGTGCCTTCTTTTTTCCTATAGCTTCTCTTGCCTTTGCCTTTGGCTCCTTCTCCTTCCTTCTCCTTCTCTTTCTATCTCTGGCGGCTCCTCTTTCTTCTTGGCTTCTTCTTCTTCTTTCTTTCCTTCTGGCAACTCCTCTTTCTTCTACCTTCATCTCCTTCTTCTCTTTCTCTGTCTTCAGCCCTTCAACTTCTTCCCCTTCAGTCCTTGCCTTCTCCTTCCTTAGCGTTCGCTGGCTTCAACCCTCTTCTTTCTTGGCTTCTTCTACTTCTCCCTCCCTGCGAGAGGGCAAAACCTACCCCTACCCGCCCCCATGATCTCTCTTCCTCTTTCTCTCTTAGGCTCACTCTCCCAGAGCCGCTTATCGGGTAATTGGGTCGGGTGCGTGCCTGGGACCAGGCCCACCAACGTGCGGTGGTAGGCGAGGAGTGCAGGTCGGGTATATGGGTCAAGCCAGGTCCGGGGGGATAGGGTCACGGACGAGGCGGTGAGAGTGAGTGGGACCTCACCCCGTGGTCAGGAGGCAAAGATCCTTAATCACTTTCTCAATTTATTTCACTGCACCCGCTTGATAGCTTTCGAGGTGGGACTATGTTGTCGCACCTTCCTTCGCGAGCACCCGCAGTAGGAATCTTCCTTGATTGCGGCTGCTACTTCGGTCTTCAATGCCAATTGCTTGGCTGGGGCTATGTGTGGGAGGGTTCTGCGTAACCTGGGGCTATCCACCTGTAGCGGAGAGACCTAGGGCTAGTTTACAAGCTAGCAGCTTGTGTGCTTCAATGGTGGTAGGCCTCCAAACTTGTCCACACAAAAATGGCCCTGCGGCCTTGTCAAAAAGCTTAGACAGCCTCGCCGAGATGCGGCGAATGTAGTGTGGGGGTCAGTGTGCCGTGGTGTGGCCAGTGTGTGCGCGCTTGGGGCACCCTGTGTGCTTGAAAGTGGGTGTGTTTGCGGGGTGTGCTGGGGGCATGGCGTGGTGAGTAGAGTGAGGGTTTATGATCAATGAGGTGTGGTGATGCAAATGGGGTGGTTGGCCAGGCGGATGGAGTTGTGGAGTGGCGGGGACGTCTCGCCGGAGGTCTAGCCGGAGATGAGGAAGGTGAGGGTGGTTGCGACCATCGATGGTCGTTTTCAAGAAATAAAGAGAGAAACATGATGAGAATAGAGAGAGGACTTAGCTGTGCGTAGGGAGATGAAGGGGGAGGCAAAGATGGCAGCCGACTCGTATTGTCATCGTCGGAGATGAAGCACTTAGTGGAGGAGGACAGTGACGATGAAGGGGCTGCAGGGGCGTCGGCTGGTGCGGTGTGACGCGAACAAAGAGGAGGAAGAGAACCCTGCCACTGGTCTTGTGGCAGAGCGATGAGGGAAAGAGAGGGATGTCGTCGGAGCTTGTCGAGTCACTGGCCGGAGGGGGAAGAGATGAACTAGAGGGTTTCTCTGGCCAATTTCAAGCTTGTAAGATGTGGGGTGATCTGGGTGTGCTTTTATAGGCCCTGGAGGAAGGTTTTGTGCTTGGAAGCCAAGCTTTCAAGCATGGCAACCTTGCCAGAGATGGAAGGTCAAATGAGACCCGAATCTCTCATGCATTCGCATGAGAGATTGGGTACTAAATCGAGCTTGGAATTGTGTTCAAACCGGAGGAGATTTCTTAGAGAATCTCCCTTTCAATTTTGAAGGGGATTCTCTGAGGAATCAGAGAGATCCTTCCCTCGAAACCTCGTCGGAGTAGGATTCCCTCTGCTATAATGGCAGAGGGACCTAATTGCAAAGAACGAAGACAAAGATAGGGGAGTTTCTGCCGAAGTTTTCAAAAGTTAGGGATAGAAATGTAATTGGGCTGGACCTATTTGCAAAGTAGGTCAAGGTGAATTTCCCTTAGTTCCAAATTTTGGTACAAACCTAATTTTGACCTAAGGAATACAATGGTGAAGTTGAATTTTGGTTTTGATCATGTTTGACTGGGCAATTTATGTAAAAACCCAATTTAGGGCAAGCATTTGACTAAGACCCCAATTTAGGTCAAAATAGGTTCTAAGGGCCAAATTGAATGTTCTAAACCCTAGATGATATTTTTCCATGATTTGTAGAGGGTTTAGGTGAATTTTATCCTGACCAGAACCTTGTTAAATTAAGTGGGTCTGTTTTAGGGTTACAAGAAGTCATTTAATTCGTAGAATTCACATGAACCCTTTTCTATTTGAACCAACCTACTTTTTATCTTATTAAGACCATTTGACCTGCATTTATCCCATGAGAAAACCCATTGTGGCATTGCAATGGTAAATTGCAATTTTACCCCTTGTTTCTTACTTTTCTCTCAGAATGGTTATTCATTGAGTTAGGACCTCCAGTTGGTTATGTAGGAGCTTTTGTTCTCTCTTATGGGTCAAAATGAGCTAGGTAGGTCTCATGATAGTGTTCCCATCAGGGTGGGACTAGTAGTCCGACATCAAAAAGAGCTAATTGGAATTGGCTTCATAAGGCTCCACGTACATTAGCCGTTTACCCAAGAATACAGGGGTTCGGGTCCCTTACCCTCACGCCTCTACGTGTTGGAACCTTGTTCCACATCTTGTTTTGGTGTTAAGAAAATTATTGTATATTAATGTTTGCAATTTAGTGATATTTCATATTTAGGTGAAGATTAAGGCAAACAGAGAATTATGTCAAGGAGGCATGATGACAAGGAGGTAAGATGATAATGAGAAGTTGATGATAGAAGATCATTGGAAGTTTTTGGTTGTCTTTTAGATTATATTTTTATTTTATAGAATGTATGCCTCTTAACAAAGAATCAAGTATTAGATCGTAAAATTAATTAGAGATAAATTAGGATTAACATTACGATCATTCAAAGTACGTATTGTTTAAAAGATATTATTTTAGTGGTTAAAGTAGTCTAATGAACTAAATGGTAATACACTTAAAATAAAGGTACTTGACAGCAAGTATTGGTACTGTTCATTAGTATCGGTACATGCAAGGCATAGGTCTGAGCCTTTGTCTCAAATTGTGAACAACAACTATCAGTACTAACCATGAGTACCAGTACTTGATGATCACAGTTTGAAGATTCAGTTCTGGCCTGGACCTTACAAGTACCAGTACCCATGATGAGTACCGGTACAGGTAGGTCATAGTGCCTAGTGAGTCTCAAACCTAGGAGTCACAAGTACTGGTACCCATGATGAGTACCGATACCATGACTCATTTGTGCTAGCTGCAGAAAGACAGTGAGCAGCTAGTACCAATACCTATACTTTAGTGCCGGTACCAGTTAGCCGTTGGTTCAAATCTGAATGGCTAGAAAATTTATTTTGGCAATAAGAACATTGGGATTTAAACCCCAACGTCTAGTAGACGTATTACTAAGGTCCTAACTCTCTAAAAAGACCCTAGACTCTTAGTTTGCACACAAGATATACAAGAGAAATTCCTAGAGCTTAATTTTCATATTTTCCACCACTTTCTCAAGAGAAGAAACAGTTTGCAACTCTCAAATTTCTCTACGCTTTTGCAAACTCATCGACGTGTTTTTCTTATGCATTTTCAAGGTGATTCATGTCTTTTCTAGGCTCTGTATTTGGTAATATTATTCTAGTTATTGTTGAGAGGCGTAGGAATCTTTATTGTAAGATTTTATCTTTCTTACACCAGTGCTATTATTTTTGTATTGAGTTTTTGCTCTTTGTTGGGATTGTAACAAACCCATTCTTGTACTTGGGTTGAGGTAACCCATTAATTACCTTGTTTAGTAAATTGATTCCCTTGGGGTTGAGGGAATCAGGTTAAAATTCCTAAGCTGGGAGGCTTTGGTAGTGGAGTACCCAAGTGAGTAGGGAACCAATATACATTTTGTGTCCTTTGTAGTTTAATTATTATTTGTGCAAATTTTTTTGTTATTACTAATATTTGCATTTAGTGTGTTTGTGCGCATTGCCATTAGATCGCATAGTCTATAGTATATCCTATAGGTTGTATCAGAGCAGGTTACGAGAAGATGTAACAACTTGACTTGTGATGGCATCAACATCAAGGTGCACTGAAGGACAATCGTTGACCCATCCTCCCTATTTCAATGGAATGGACTACGAGTATTGGAAGAGAAGGGTGCAAGTCTTCCTCAAGGAGATGGATGAGGAGTCATTGATGCTCATTCAAGAAAAGTATTCAGATTTGGAGACACAAGAAGGAGTAGCATGGATGGCGGATCAAAAGAAGATAGTAAGAAACGCAAGGGCAATGAACGCACTTTATTGTGCATTATCAAAGGAGTTCAACCATATCTCAGCTTGTGAGTCCACATACAAGATATGGAACATGCTGCAAGTCACTTACGAAGGAACAAGGTAAAAGAAACCCGTATATCTATTCTAACTAAAAGCTATGAGTGTTTCAGGATGACGAAAAGTGAGACAATCAAAGATATGTACACGAGGTTTGGAGAAATCATGAACCCCATGAAGAATCTTGGAGTCAAGTTAACAGACGAGCATCTTGTAAGGAAGATCCTAAGATCTCTTACAAGTGATTGGGCTCCAAAGACCACAACCATCTAAGAGGCGAAGGACCTTTCCACTCTCCCCTTAGGCGATCTAGTTGGAAGCCTTATGGCCTATGAAGTCCAACTAGAAAATTTGAAAGAAAACAAGGAGGAAAAGATATTGAGTAAGAAGAAGAATATTGCTTTTAGAGTAATTAAGGAGGACTCAGACTCAAGCACTTCGAAATCCAAAGATGAAGAGTTGGAGATGCTCACAAGGAAATTCTAGAAATTTTTGAAGAAACAAGGTAACCAAGTTAATAAAATTTCAACTAATGTTGTTTGCTATGAGCGCAAGAAGGAACACTTGAGAAAGGATTGCCCCATGAACAAGAAGGAAGACAAAAAAGAAAGACACAAAAGAAGTCAAGAAGAAGAAGAGGAGAGCTTTCAAAGAAACGTGGGATGATAGTGACCCCAACATGAACACCGATTCTGATGAATCGGATGACAATGAGGTTGCTCATCTTTGTTTGGTAGCCACTACTGTAGACACAGATAATGAGGTAAATTCTGAGTTTACTCTTGATGAATTGTTAGAAGCATATGAGGAGTTATATCATAAGGTTAGGTTAATTAAAAAGGAAAATAAAGTTTACATAATAACTATAAAATCTTGGAAATAGAAAAATCATGTTTAAAAATAAAGTTAGAAATGTCAAAAGAAACTAATAATCAATTGCATGCAAAAATAGTAGAGCTAGAAGATATTTATGAGCACTTTGAGGGAACCTTAAATAATCTCAAAACAACAACTAGGTTAAACACTAAATTTTGTGATTCATTAAAATCAAAATTTCAGAGTGAAAGAATACACAAAATAAATCACATGCATTTAAGCATACATGGATGTACAAAAAGGTCAAAAATCCCGAGAATTATTGATCTAAAATTAAAGAGGTCTATAAATCTCAGGGTTTGAAAGGTGTTAACCTAAAAGGACCCACAAGAAAATGGGTATCTAGAAAAGACATTTTATATTGTTTTGTAGGAGTAGATCAAAGTGATCAGTGGGTGTTCAAGACACACAATGAAACATGAAGACTAGGAAAGATAGGCTAGTGGAGCTTAGTATCCACCTTCATAATTCTACTACTGGTAATTTTTTTTGATATGATAATTTTTACCCCTTCATTTTTTTTATGATTGACAAAAAGGGGGAGAAAAATAAAGAGCAAATAGTAATACTTTTAGGGGGAGCATATATTGAGGGGGAGAATTAGGTAGTTTAAATTTCCTTCATATAATTATCTATTTGCAACATAGTTTTGTCAACACCAAAAAGGGGGAGATTGTTGGAACCTTGTTCCACATCTTGTTTTGCTGTTAACAAAATTATTGTATATTAATGTTTGCAATTTAGTGATATTTCAGATTTTGGTGAAGATTAAGGCAAATAGAGAATTTTGTCAAGGAGGCATGATGACAAGGAGGTAAAATGATAAGGAGGAGTTGATGAAAGAAGATCATCGAATGTTTTTGGTTGTCTTTTAGATTAGATTTTTATTTTATAGAATGTATGCCTCTTAGCAAAGAATCAGGTATTAGATCATAAAATTAATTAGAGATAAATTAGGATTAACATTACAATCATTCAAAGTACGCATTGTTTAAAAGATATTGCTTTAGTGGTTAAAGTAGTCTAATGAACTAAATGGTAATACACTTAAAATAAAGGTACTTGACAGCAAGTATTGGTATTGTTCATCAGTATTGGTACATGCAAGGCATAGGTTTGAGCCTTGGTCTCAAATTATGAACAACAACTACCGGTAATAACCATGAGTACCGATATATGATGGTCACAGTTTGAAGACTCAGTTCTGGCCTAGACCTTACAAGTATGGGTACCCATGATGAGTACTGGTACAGGTAGGTCACAGTGCCTAGTGAGTCTCAAACCTAGGAGTCATAAGTACTGGTACCCATGATGAGTACCGGTACCAAGACTCATTTGTGTTAGCTACAAAAAGATAGTGAGCAGCTAGTACCAATACCTATACTTCCGTGCCGGTACTAGTTAACCATTGGTTCAAATCTGAATGGCTAGGAAACTTATTTTGGTAATATGAACGTTGGGATTTAAATCCAAACATCTAGTAGACGTATTACTAAGGTCCTAACTCTATAAAAAGACCCTAGATTCTTAGTTTGCACACAAGATATACAAGAGAAATTCCTAGAGATTAATTTTCACATTTTCCACCACTTTCTCAAGAGAAGAAATAGTTTGCAGCTCTCAACTTTCTCTATGCTTTCGCAAACTCATCGACATGTTTTTCTTA
The DNA here is from genome assembly GCA_037157565.1 of Thalassia testudinum. Lineage (NCBI taxonomy): Eukaryota > Viridiplantae > Streptophyta > Magnoliopsida > Alismatales > Hydrocharitaceae > Thalassia > Thalassia testudinum. The sequence goes on from JAZHRO010000061.1 coordinate 1,399,697, forward strand.
TGCATTTTCAAGGTGATCCACGTCTTTTCTAGGCTCTATTCAGTAATATTATTCTAATTATTGTTGAGAGGCTTAGGAATCTTTATTGTAAGATTTTATCTTTCTTACACCAGTGCTATTATTTTTGTATTGAGCTTTTGCTCCTTTTTGGGTTGTAAAAAACCCGTTCTTGTACTTGGGTTAAGATAACCTGTTAATTACTTTGTTTAGTAAATTGATTCCCTCGGGGTTGAGGGAATCATGTTAAAAATCCTATGCTGGGAGGCTTAGGTAGTAAAGGACCTAAGTGAGTGGGGAACCACTATACCTTTTGTGTCCTTTGTGGTTTAATTATTATTTGTGCAAATCTTTTTGTTATTACTAATATTTGCATTTAGTGTGTTTGTGCGCATTGCCATCTGATCGCATAGTATATAGTAGATCCTACACTACGCATGCTCTCGCCTGCCCTCACGCCAGGTAGGTCTAAGCCTTAACCAGATCCGAATAGAGAAAGAAAAGAGGAAAAGGAGGAATTGTTTGACCCAGAGGAAAAGGGTCGATTTTGCCTCGAAGTGCATGCACGATTACGGTTGCTTTGTGAGGGCTTTGGTCGAGTTTAGATGTCTGATTTCTCAATTTAAGCTATCTGATGGCTAAGTGTGATGTCTGATTGGGTTGAACATTCACTAAGTGTCGAGCCTTAAAGCTTAGTTGATAAACACATTTTTGTTTCAACACTTACGCTTTGTTTTTGAGCTTGATGATATTATTTGATTAATCTATTTCCTTTTGCATTAGGTTCTTGAGCTTCATTTTTATTACTTGGTTAGTGGTTTGATTGCTATCATTTTTGCTCCCTGAGATGACCTCGGACGCACATTTGAAATTACAAATTTAAATGTCGCTTTGCTTTTCTTGACTATACTACGATGCATATTTTAAACTCAACGAAAGCACGTTAGCATGTCCCTTGCCCACCATCTGAGGTCCCAGGTTGAATTTTTGAGATGTGAGGTGCATTTATTTGTGTGGATAAAAGTACCCACAATAAAAGGAATTGTAATAGGAGAACTTCTTCACTAAATTTAGCTAGTAAATCTCAATGTTTTGAGACTAGTGACACCTTCCCATATGTGGCTCCATCTTTTATTGTTGCCTAAATTTTAATTTTTGCAAACTTTTCCAATACAGTTGGGGAGAGTTGGTGATGGAGGTGGGAAGAAAGTTGGTGTTGCCGAAGGAATATTAAACCGAACTCTATATCATTTATATTTGTACCTCTTAAAAAATGAAGATTCTCCTTCCCTCACTACTAGTTTATGTAGCTCTTAATTCAATACTACAAAGGAGTAGCAACTCTATTTCTACTACAAAGCATTACATTAATTGACAGCACCATCTTTTCTAATGAGATCCATTGTTGCCCTTTCCACTGCACAACACTAAGCAACAGTCAGCATCTTCGCTAATTAGATCCCCACAATTGATGGTAAACATCTAACCAACTCATATTTGGTTGATGGTCGTTGTTTCAAATTAAAGAAATGTGTTGATACAAGTTTGATCAAGAATGTTCTTGAATTGTTATTCTAGAATTGATCTTACAATTGATCAAGACCTTCCTTATAATTATTGAAGACCATGATAAGGAGCATGTAATCAGATGTGAAGAATGGAAGGAATGCCACTTGGAGGAAAGATCATGCAATGGTGCCAATTCACTAGGAAAAGAGTTTTTGCATTGCTAATGAATATCTCGTTGAGGTTAAAGTGAGGATGAGTTACTTCACTCCAGAAAACATAAGGATAATTAAGTTACCAATTGATCGTGAGAATAGTTCAATGAATGGTGTCAATTCCTTTGGAAAAGAATTTTTTTCCTAGATCTATTTTTGGTCAAAATTTCGATCCAAATCTCTATTTTTGGTCAAAATGGGTTTCAATGGTTAAAGTGAAGCTGCCAAACCCCTTAGAATATTTACAAATGATTTTTAGGAGGGTTAGATTGAATTTATCTCTATCAGAACTCTTTCAATTTGAGTGAAGCTGATAATTAGGGTTTTTAATAATATTTTAATACTTAAAATGCATGAAACCTTGATTCAGTTATTCTGAGCTCACTTCTTGGTCTTTATAGTTCATTTTGACCTTGATTTAACCCCTGAAAATCCCTTAGTTAATCTGTATTAATGATGAGATGGTAAAATAGTAAAATTAACCCTTTTTCCTATTTTCTTCTCAAATCAGCTCATCACGGAATTACGATCCTTAGATGATCATTTAGGTGTATTTAATACTGGATTCTAACTAATTTAAGTTAGTTATGAAAAATGATGGTATTACCATTAATAAGTACCATGGAGTCCACTAATTTTCTTAATGGCAAACAACGATCATAGTGGTTAGCAATTTCTCATTGCCATAGACACAATATGTTCCTCTTATGGACTTATCATGAAAGTGAATGCCAAACCTATGTGATTGTTTTCTCTGCCTAGTAATTTCACAATATTATAAGCACAATAATTTCTCGAAGGCTATAAGCCTGCAAGGGAGCTTTTAGAAGTATGTATTAATTACTTAACAAAATCCTTTTTTTTCTTTTTTTCCGTTGCTTGGCCAAAGATGCGAGTACAAAAGTTAAGCTGCCTACCTTACAACTATTTTCATAGGAAGTTTCAGGCAATGTATAAGACTATTTCATTTCTATGGTAGCTCTTAATGCTTTTGTTTTACATTTTATGATAGCATTTGATCTTCGTACAACACACAAAAATGACCTAATGTGACATTTGAATTTTCCTAATGTTGCTTGCTTTAACAACATTAAGAAATTTATGTAGCCAAAATGACAAGAGTGGCATGCATGGACTCCTTTTGTGTCGAGGTCTTCTTATCAAGTTTCATTAAAAGAAACTTTATGCCAATAGTAAAAGAAAAATGTTGTCAAATTTTGTATCATGCACCCTTTCCCTTTCCCTACATTGAAAACATAAAACTCTTCCCACGATTCCAACCAGACCCCACTTCTCCTCCTCCTCACCTCATTGACCTCCTATTCTGTGTCATCGTTAATACCCTTTCCATCGTCTGCCTTGCTCTTATTACAACTTTTTTCTACCCTCCTCAAGGTCAGTTATCTCATGCCCTCCTTCCATCGAGCCCTCATCACCCTCCTCCCCTCCTTCAGCCATGCCACCCCACAACAAAACCCCCACACCACCCTTGGTCATCCCCTTTCCCCTAACGAGGATCCCCCACCACTACCCTTCCCTTCACCTTACAACACTCTCCTCCCCTTCCTCATCCAATATATTTATACACCACTCAGCAATCTTCATAAATTACTATCACACAAGTATGTGACAAACTTCTCTAGCATCTCCTAGGATTAAATTAATTATAGTTTGATCCATTAATTAGTATAATCAAATCTCTATGGAAGCTTCCAAAGTTTTTCCATTCCCATTGAATATGGACCTGGTGGGGTCAAACTTGGCCAGCTAATGCGGAGGGCGAGCCTCAGCTTGTTGCCACTAACGAGGATGGCGTCGCAACCCAATTCTCTGATTAGGTGCTCGAGTATCTTGAAGTTGTTGTTGGCCTTAAATGGTGTACTCGATGATCAATTCCATCCCTTGGAGGGCCTCCTTGTGGGATTCGACGTTCCTAGTGATCTGGGCCTTACTGTAGAGGTAGAGGGGCCGCTTCTCCATCACCTCCATCGCTTCCTAGATCTTTACCCCCTCGCAGTAGAGGAACCAACCCATTGCAGGACTTTGGGAAAAAGTTCTTCACTACTAGAAAAATGACATCTACCATCGGTTAAACAAGCGATGACAAATATATATTTGCATTGCTTTTTTTATTAAGCAACGACGAAGGGGTGATGTAAATTCCCCCCGTCACTAACAAAGAGGCAAGGTGGCTGATATAATATGTACATTCACCCACGCTTTGTTAATAAAGCGACGGTGAATGTCCTTTGTTAAAAACGTGGAGCATTTTGCCGAGTGGAGAAATTTTTTGTTGTGACATTTACTGTCGCTTATTAATTAAATTGACTAAAAATGTCGATTAATCTACCCATGAGCAAAGCCCAATCCTCCCCACTATTCATCTTCCTCCTCGCAACCTGCAACCCTCCTTGCGACCAGCCATCCTCCTCGCGAGCCCCCTTCTCATCGTCGCCGTCTCAAGTGAGTCTCTTCTCCTCAGTTCCTCCTCCCCGCCTCCTCTTCCTGTCCTCCTCCTCGATCCTCGTCCTCCCTGCTCCTCAAACTCTCCTCCTTAAACCTCCTCTAATCGCCCCCCTCCACCTCTCCTCCTCCTACTCCTCCTTCTATCCTCCTCCCTGCCCCCTCCTCCTCTCCTCCTGTTGAGGATGAACCCCAATCCTCTCCTCCTCCTCCAAAGATTCCTTCGGCGAGCCTGCTGTCCCCTCCGCTAGCGCCAACCTCCCCCTCCTCCTAATGGCCTCCTCCTCATCCTCCTCCTACTCCTCCCAGCACACTCCCCCCTCCTGACCACCCCCTCCTCCTCCTCCTCTTGGACACCCCCTCCTCCTGACTACCTTCTCTTCCTCCTCCTCCTCGGTTCCTCCCCTTCTTTCTCCTCCTCCTCCTCCTTGGCTCCCCCTTCCTCCTCCTCTTGATCGTGCCCTCCTCCCCCTCCTCCTCCTCGGTTCCCCCTTGTACTCCTCCCCATCCCTGCCTCCTCCCCCTCCTCCTTCTCCTGACTACCCCCCTCATCTTGCCCTCACTCTTCTCCTCCTACCCATCCTCCTCCTCTCATCCTACATCACTAATCAAATATATGTTTTAACCAACTTAATTCCAATTCCAACCGAAAGCAACTTAGTTTAATTTTCATCATGCTTGATAGACTGATTCAATCAATTCTATTTTTTCAATTACAAGCTGTCGTTGATGGGAATTCTTGGAGGTTGTACTATTTAGAAGTATAATTTTAATATTTTTAATTTATTTAAATGATAATTTAGATTTTCGTTAGATGTGGGGTGTGCCCACATAGTGTTGTTAATTTCATTGAATGGATGTGGGGTGTGCCTACTTGTTTGGTTGAAATGAAATTTAATGTGTGGTGTGCCTGATAAACGCCAGTTTATCATCATTTTTATGCTTTAAAACTAACCTAGCTCTTAAGATTTTACTCCGCAAACGGGTTTTTGGGCTGCATTTAGGCATAAATTAGGATAGGCATGCATTGCATTTTTTATTATTGTTTTAATGTGTTTTTGTGAGTGTTAGGGATATACAGATTCACAGATCCCTAAAACCCTAGCACTTAAGAAGGCAATTGATGAAGGAGAAGCCCAGACTAGTTGGAACCCAGCTTGATCCAGCTCACCATAACTGGAACCTAGCTTACTTGAACTAGGGTTAGCTCATCCCAGCTCCATTCAGCTAATCTCAGCTGGATGGCAGCTCAAGAGAGTTCACCTTAGCTCACCCTAGCTCAAGTCATCTTAGATCCAGCTCAACTTAGCTGAGTCTAGCTCACCTCAGCTCCCACTAGTTCACAGGGAGCTCTAGCTAGCTCAGCTGAGTTGACAGGAGTTCACCCCAGCTCAGATCCAGCTACATCCAGCTCCTCTCAACTCCAGCCAGCTGAAGAAGAATTCATCTCAGCTCAGGAAGCTCAAGTCCAGCTCCCGGGGATTCAGCTTAGCTCATCTCAGTTGAGCTAAGCTACCTTAGCTGCCTCAACTAGCTTGATTCTCCCTGATAGCACCAGACCTAGCTCACCTCAGCTCATTTTGGTAGAAGCTAGCTCACTTTAGCTTGGCTTAGCAACTAGCAAAGAACTAGCAAGCTAAGCCAGCTAGAGTAGCCCCATGCCAGCCTCTTCAGCAGCAGCCAGCTCCAGCTCCAACTCCAGACTTCTTCTCCTCAGCTCCTTCATCTAAACCCTAGCTCCATTACCTTCTCCTCTATTCCTCCATTAGCTAAGCTAGCTTAGCTTAGCTTAGCTTAGCTTAGCTATGCTCCAACTTCCTTGGCTTATACCACCCCAAAAACCCACCTACCAACTCCACCCAACTAGCTCCACCTAAGCTCCACATAAGCTAACCTACTTGGCACCAACCTAACCTACCCACCACCTCCAAAAGACACCTAAAAGTGGCACCAAAAACTACCCATAACCACCCCTTAATGGCGCCACTTTTCCCTCCAAAATCTCCCCTCATCTCCACCACACAATCTCCCTTGAACCCATCTCCACCATCCACCTAACCCCCCTTCTAGAAGACCCCATGTTGGCGCTAACATGGTGGTGTCTCTCCACCACCAAAAGACACCAACACCACCATAACTACCCCCTTTAACACCTCTTGGGTTGGCGCCAACTCTCCTTAGCCATAGGATCACCAACCACCTCCATTCTTCCATCCTAGCCCTCCATTTCAAGGGGCACCTTAACCCCCCATCCTACCCTATAAAAAGACCACTACCCACCACCATTCAAGCCATCCTTGGATAGCCATTTCACTCTCATATTCCACCAAGAATCCCACGTCCAAGAGAGAAGAAGAAGAAGAAGATTAAGGGGATATTCTGTCCCCTTGGTGCCTTCCCCTCTTCCCTTCTCTCTTGGGTCACACCAGCCAAAGGAGAAGCCAGGAAAGGAAGATCTTGGAGGAGATCTTGAAGGTGGTCACGCCACCTTGGAGGAGTTTTAAGGGTGGTGCACGCCCACCCCTTTGGAGAGAGCATTAAAGGTGGTAGCTTCCACCTTGGAGGAGCTCTCAAGGAAGGAGAAGAAGGAGGCCCTCTTTTCAAGCCAAGGAGCAGCTAGGCTTGGAGCAAGAAGACAACCTTCTTCACCATTGTTACAAGAGGATTTGTGTTTCTTTTCTTACTTTTAAATTGTTCAATTCTAGTAGAAGCTTTCCTCTACTTGTCCTTGAAAAGAACACTCATTCTACTCAATCAAAAATTGCCTTCTTTTAAGCTTTTTATTGCAGTTGTTTGTTTTGGTTCTAGCACTTATTTCACCTCTTCTTCCTAATTACCCTAGGCCTACATTTGCCTATAGTGAGCTTAGGAAGAAGATATTTCTATCTTTTAGATTTTTAATCATTTGTAGGTGTTAGTTCTTTTCGCTACAATCTGCCGTTTGCCCTCGTCTTTTCAAAATACAAAAAAATTACATATTGAAAAATATTAAAAGGAAAGTTGAGATTGTATTCCAAGCAAGAGAATCATTATTGCAATTTTTGCCTCCTTGGACGACCCTAGATACTCCCCTATCTAGGATATAAATTTTAAAAGCGAAAGCGGATTCGCGTGTTACAACGACGTTAAAAAAAACTGCTTTTACAAATCACGCGTATTTCGCTATCAGTGCCCACTTGTATGGCAAGTATTATTTTACTATGCAGGTTTATAGAAAATATAAGGGAAAACTCTATCAAATTTTTTGGAAAATTATTTTAATGTTTAGTAGGGTTTGAGGTTTTAGGGTTTAGGATTTAGGTGGCAAACCTGGAACATTGCTTTCCAATGATCAATCTCTCTTCTTTTTGAGTTTAATGAGTTCTTGAGATCGTAGAAGGTCTATCTAGGTCTTTAATTTCATTGGAACTACTGAGCATCTAAAAGTCAATTTTTAGTATAATTCTGGCTGATGTGAGATTTGCATGATTTTATAAAAGGGGGTTTTAATGTCGTTGCAACGTGCAAAATCAATCAGCTTTTAAATTTATATTCCTAGATACTGGCGATATCTAGGGTCATCTAAGGATGCCAATTTGTTAGTTAGATAAGTGAATCTCTCTCACCTCTCAAATTAACATTTCTCTTTTTGTATTTTGATTTTTGTAAATTTTTATGTTTGGAAATAAGTGAGATACTAATGTAAAGATAGAACTACGCTGAAGAAATTACAGTTAACAACTAGAACCTAAGTGACAAGAGAAGTCTTCTCTTCTAAGCTCAACCTAGGAAAGTGCACCTAGGGTAATTAGAAGAGAGATGTGATGCACCAAAATACTAAAGTTGCTACTTGAAAAGGAAAATTCAAGAATGAAGAAAGGCTCTTTTCTATTAAGAAGAAATGATTACAAAGTACCTAGGGAGCTCAACTAACCAAAGGTTTCACTTAGTTATTCCCTAGGTAGATGAATGCCTAATAGGAATTAAAATACACAAAATAAAAGGCAGAAAATTCTCCCGAGTAGCTGAGGTAGCCTTCGCTCCAAGAATGGTGGCTCCAAGACTTGAAGAAGGCTTCCTTCTTGCTCCTTGAGTTTCTCCTCTCAAAGGTGGATGTCCTTCATGATGTAAACATGGTTACATTTCATAAGATGTCTATTTATGCATGTTCTTAAGCATAGAATTGCATTGCATACTATAAATATTGCATAACATGCATCATCTTGCATTTAGATTAGTTTGAATAAAATGGAGGTTAATTATCTCCTTTTATGTTTAGGGACAGGGAAAACTTTTTATCGGGGCCTCGGATCAAAGATTCAACTGTACAGATGTGATCAGGGCGACGATTGGAGTCCTACGACTCCAAGATCGCGCTAATCAGACATTTGTACCATCAGATAGAGATCGAGGAACCCTAGATGATCAAGGGCTAAGATGGTGTGGATCCACACTTCAAATGACAAATCCAACCACAAGGATGGATTTAGATCGACGATCGCAGCCTAACGGCGCGAAAATCAACTCAATCCGACACCCATGGCACCATCTACATCATCCAGAAGATGGACAGCCAAGATGGTGCCACATGGCGCCATCTCGATTGCCCAACCGACCACCCTCAACTTATGAAGATGCTAGCACCCACAAATCTCCATCGTTGGATCAAGATCCAACAGCTGAGATTGCACCCAACCGGCGTGCCCATCCTCTGAAGCCACACCTGAAAGAGTTGTCTTGACCGCTGGATCTCAATCGAACGATCTTGATCATGCACGCACGATTTGTAAGCGCGACACAAACATGCCTGTAGCGCATTGGTCGAATGCGCTTACGCGACGCAGCAACATACGTTTGATTCCTTTGAGCTGCTGCTGGGGCGTAGGCGAGCGAGCTCCACGATTGCTCGATTGCAATCGAGCGGTTGCGGGCGCTTAATCCAGACCACGCGCTATTGCATGCTCGCGCATCACGTGAGATCGCACGCGGCGAGCGCACGATGAGGAGGCAGGCGAGGAGCGTTCTCAGCGATTCGATCTCACGATCGAACGGCTGAGATTTAGAGGATGTGAGCACGCATTGCATGCACAAAAGGCAAGAGGGCGGTGCACGTCGCCCACGATAGGGCTTTAGCGACGATTTTATCCGTCACTAAAGACCCCCTTATTTAATGTTTTGAGATTAAAAAGACCAAATTGCCCTTATTCCTTGCAACTATAAATGGAGACCCCCTCCATACAAAATTCTCATCCCTTCCATCTCTCCTCTACCTCTCCAAAGCTCAAGAGAAGCTTGTCCCACACCCAAGATGCTCCTCACGAGATAAAGTCAAATTTTCGCTCTCATTTTGAAAGTAGATCCTGCGACGACGATGACGTGCTACAGCATTCTCGTTCTTCCCGACTCGACCTCCTTCTTTCCACTTCATCCTCCTTCATCCAGGCGACGTCTCGTCCAACTCATCCTCCAAGCGATCGTCAAGGAGGATAACTTCTCTCTCCCATTCTTCTTTATAGCTTTCTACAGTAGAATTTTCCTGCTTTCTAGTGTAGCTAATTTCTCGCTTTCCAGTGTAATTCTTCTCTGGTTTTATTGTATAAACATTTCGAATTATTGAATGCATGTTTTCTCTCTCTCTCTCGTTTATTCTGATTGTTAATATGGCTTCATTGTAATTAGATCGCTTCACTTTCAACAAAAATTCTAAAAAAAAATATAATTGCGAATATAGATCGATGTAGCCTCCCTAAGTTCGACCTGGGATTTCTATTCCGGTATAAATTTTATTTGTTGAACATGAGTTATTCGCTTTCAAACTACAAAGATAGGTTTTCTCAAGACCAAATACAGTAGCATAGTAACCTGTAGCTTCAACATTTTGGCGCCATTGCTGGGGTGGCAACGATTTTTGATCTTCTTTTCGCATTTTACACACTTTATTATTTTCTAACTTGCTTTCTCTTATGTCTATTGTTTTGCAGAGACCTCCATCAGGGAATCATCAAGCGGTAGACCAGAGTAAAGTACAGTTGAAGACAACTGTAAGTGCTCCCCATTCTTCCCCCCTCCATAGATTTCATTTGCCACATTAAATCCAAATTCCAATTAACCTAGGTGTTTGCATAAATCCTAGGAATAGTTTGGTTGTTTGGATTCTCACTCACATTCATTCCACCCTCGTTTATAAAAAAAAAAACAACAAAAAGATAATCTTGTGGGAAATTTTCAATAAACACACAACGTACACCCACATTCAAGGCACTTAACCTAATTGATTTGTTTCTACTCAACCGAGTTCTGATCTATGGAACCGGTACACACAAAGCAGCACATAAAAGAGTAGAAATCATTCTAGGTTAACCATCTTTGTGTGCCTAACTTAATGGTGCATTTGTGGCCAGTTGTTTGAGTTGTTTAGGTCGCACCACTCTACTTAAAATCAACTCATCAAGTTGCACTTCTTTAAGGTTTTCAATCTAGGTCTATTCCAGGCACTCCACTTTCTTTCTGGTTTTAAAGGAAAGCGTTCTTCACCCGTGTTTGATAACTTGGTTTGCCTCGAAACTTGATTGCAATCAACCTAATTTTAAACCTTCAAAGCTACTTAAAGCAAGATTTGAACAGTAAAATCCATGCATCACAAATAATCTTGCTTGAAAACCTGGGTTGTGCACGCACTTACATAATTCTCAATCAATCATTAAGGGCACAACCCATTTTAAGGGCCCATCACATTCCATAAGCACTACAATCCCAGGCCTTAAAAAAATTGAGTAGACGTTGGCCTTAAGGTTTAATTCGCTCTTCAGGTCCTAGTCTGAGATTGTTTTTGATTAATATACTTGTACTGATCAATCTGATGTCTAGCTAGGGGAGTAGCGTCAAATGACCGCGGCTGGGGGGTACACTAGGAACCAGAGGCGAAAGTCGAAGGAAGAATCTTCTCCCTAGTCCCTCCTTTTAACTGTTTGGACTGAGCAGACGCAAGTAGAGTAAATCATTTACAATCTTAAGGCGGGTTTTGGGAGTCAGTAGATCCTTAGGCTACCCCACTTAAGGACAGCCTTGTTTTGTTATGCTGCAGGGTCCCTATCCCTAGTCCTACCAACCTTCTCCTAGTTTATGCTGGGAAGACGGTCATTGAATCCCCGATTGGAAGGACCACTAGAGTATTCTAGGAGGCGCAAATTGGATTTTGGTCAAATTGATCCCATGGCCGACCAACAGCCTCCTCTACCTGGAGATCCACAGGAAGAATTCCGAAGGTAGCTGGAACAAATGCAAAGAATGTAGGAATGGTTCCAGAGAATGCAGGGTGCTCAGCCCTTTAAGGATTTTTATGATCCTTCAAATTACGGGGAACATCCTGGCGTCCAGATTCTAGCCGGCGACGTAGAAATCAAGCCCTAGGTGTTAAGTTTGATCAAACATTATCATGGGCTTAGCTCCGTTTGATCAAACTAACCTAGCTCTTAGGATTTTACTCCGCAAACGGGTTTTTGGGCTACATTTAGGCATAAATTAGGATAGGCATGCATTGCATTTTTTATTATTGTTTTAATGTGTTTTTGTGAGTGTTAGGGATATACAGATTCACAGATCCCTAAAACCCTAGCACTCAAGAAGGCAATTGATGAAGGAGAAGCCCAGACTAGTTGGAACCCAGCTTGATCCAGCTCACCATAACTGGAACCTAGCTTACTTGAACTAGGGTTAGCTCATCCCAGCTCCATTCAGCTAATCTCAGCTGGATGGCAGCTCAAGAGAGTTCACCTTAGCTCACCCTAGCTCAAGTCAGCTTAGATCCAGCTCAACTTAGCTGAGTCTAGCTCACCTCAGCTCCCACTAGTTCACAGGGAGCTCTAGCTAGCTCAGCTGAGTTGACAGGAGTTCACCCCAGCTCAGATCCAGCTACATCCAGCTCCTCTCAACTCCAGCCAGCTGAAGAAGAATTCATCTCAGCTCAGGAAGCTCAAGTCCAGCTCCCGGGGATTCAGCTTAGCTCATCTCAGTTGAGCTAAGCTACCTTAGCTGCCTCAACCAGCTTGATTCTCCCTGATAGCACCAGACCTAGCTCACCTTAGCTCATTTTGGTAGAAGCTAGCTCACTTTAGCTTGGCTTAGCAACTAGCAAAGAACTAGCAAGCTAAGCCAGCTAGAGTAGCCCCATGCCAGCCTCTTCAGCAGCAGCCAGCTCCAGCTCCAACTCGAGACTTCTTCTCCTCAGCTCCTTCATCTAAACCCTAGCTCCATTACCTTCTCCTCTACTCCTCCATTAGCTAAGCTAGCTTAGCTTAGCTATGCTCCAACTTCCTTGGCTTATACCACCCCAAAAACCCACCTACCAACTCCACCCAACTAGCTCCACCTAAGCTCCACATAAGCTAACCTACTTGGCACCAACCTAACCTACCCACCACCTCCAAAAGACACCTAAAAGTGGCGCCAAAAACTACCCATAACCACCCCTTAATGGCGCCACTTTTCCCTCCAAAATCTCCCCTCATCTCCACCACACAATCTCCCTTGAACCCATCTCCACCATCCACCTAACCCCCCTTCTAGAAGACCCCATGTTGGCGCCAACATGGTGGTGTCTCTCCACCACCAAAAGACACCAACACCACCATAACTACCCCCTTTAACACCTCTTGGGTTGGCGCCAACTCTCCTTAGCCATAGGATCACCAACCACCTCCATTCTTCCATCCTAGCCCTCCATTTCAAGGGGCACCTTAACCCCCCATCCTACCCTATAAAAAGACCACTACCCACCACCATTCAAGCCATCCTTGGCTAGCCATTTCACTCTCATATTCCACCAAGAATCCCACGTCCAAGAGAGAAGAAGAAGAAGAAGATTAAGGGGATATTCTGTCCCCTTGGTGCCTTCCCCTCTTCCCTTCTCTCTTGGGTCACGCCAGCCAAAGGAGAAGCCAGGAAAGGAAGATCTTGGAGGAGATCTTGAAGGTGGTCACGCCACCTTGGAGGAGTTTTAAGGGTGGTGCACGCCCACCCCTTTGGAGAGAGCATTAAAGGTGGTAGCTTCCACCTTGGAGGAGCTCTCAAGGAAGGAGAAGAAGGAGGCCCTCTTTTCAAGCCAAGGAGCAGCTAGGCTTGGAGCAAGAAGACAACCTTCTTCACCATTGTTACAAGAGGATTTGTGTTTCTTTTATTACTTTTAAATTGTTCAATTCTAGTAGAAGCTTTCCTCTACTTGTCCTTGAAAAGAACACTCATTCTACTCAATCAAAAATTGCCTTCTTTTAAGCCTTTTATTGCAGTTGTTTGTTTTGGTTCTAGCACTTATTTCACCTCTTCTTCCTAATTACCCTAGGCCTACATTTGCCTAGAGTGAGCTTAGGAAGAAGATATTTCTATCTTTTAGATTTTTAATCATTTGTAGGTGTTAGTTCTTTTCGCTACAATCTGACGTTTGCCCTCGTCTTTTCAAAATACAAAAAAATTACATATTGAAAAATATTAAAAAGAAAGTTGAGATTGTATTCCAAGCAAGAGAATCATTATCGCAATTTTTGCCTCCTTGGACAACCCTAGATACTCCCTTATCTAGGATATAAATTTTAAAAGCGAAAGTGGATTCGCGTGTTACAACAACGTTAAAAAAAATTGCTTTTACAAATCACGCGTGAAAGCGCTTCCACTTTTTGGCGCCGTTGCCGGGGAGGCACGGCTTTGCATTAACTCATTTTCTCTTGCTTGAAGTGGATCTCATCCCCTTCTCTTTCTTTCTTTTGTGTGTGCAGGAACTACAGCGGGAAAGCGGGAATCTGGAAGCGAGAGCTTAAAGATCCTTTTCTTCCCGCGAAAATTCAGGTTGGTTCCTCTTTGTAGTCACATAATTAATTAAAACTACCAAAAATATATTAAACTTGGCTTTCAGGACCCTAAACACTTAAATTAAGTGGAGTGGTGCATTTTAAAATCATTGTTTGCTTGTATGCTTCTTTAGCACCATTCCATTGCAAGTATTGGTGTTCTGTTTTTCGGGTCTAGATTTCTGTCCAGACTTGAAAAATTGATTCCTAACACCATAGGCCTCCTAAAATCATAAAATTTCATATAGTGATTCCCAATTAAGTTTGGAAGATCTGTTCCAAATTTCAGATCAATTGGATTTGTATTTAAGTTTTAAAAATTCGTGGATTACAGAGGGGTCACACCCTCTAATCTTCCTGTTTTGCTACTGTCCGTGAATTTTCAGAATTTTTATACTCATCCAATTTTTGTGAAATTTATCTTGTTGGAATCCCTGTGAAATTTTACATATCATATAAAATCATAAAAATTTTCTGAGGTCGGTGGAAATACTGAAAGGTGGAAATACTGAAAAATCTATAATACCCACGGGTATTATTTCTGGACTTTGACACCAGTACAATTAAAAATTCAAAACTATTATCAAACAAATTCCTAAAATCTTACAAAAATCTTTTCTGGAATCCTTGTTTGATTTTCTTCAAAATAGTGGTGTTGTTTGACTTGTTTGGACCACTACTTAATTCTGAAAGCTAAAAATAATTCATTGGTAGTTAAATTTCTGTCTTAGGGATAATTGGCTTAGGGTTTCTTCTTTCTCTTTAGAGACTCAATTAAAAGGAAATATACAATCACACATACAACTGGTCTTTCCTTTGATTGTGAACTTTCAAACTCGTTTGAAAACTTAAAGAGAAAAACCCTAAAATTCATTTAGTTAAATCGCATCCTAAAAGACAAAAATACAAAAAAATTGTGTGACAACTTGATTTTCATTGGAGCCACTCTCCAATTCCTGCACACACACAAAACAAAAAAAAAAATCAAATAACAGGGCAACAACCCAATAAAAGCCCTCCACATTCCGTGTGCACTATAGCATCCTAGACCTAATTAAAATTTGTAGCAACTTGACCCCTAAGGCTTTATCAACTTAGGCTTGCTATTTAGGTCTTAAGTTTTCTTTAGTTAGTACCAATTCTGTCATCTGTATCTGGTGTTCAGGCTGAGGGGCCGTGTCAAACGACCAGGCGCGGGTTTGTACAAGCACCTGGGGTTTTCCCTGGGAAACGTTTGGGCCCAAACCTCCCCTTAAGCAACCTGGCTAGATTTGTTGATAGAACAGGTATTCACTATTGACTACTTATTTCCTATATAGACCAAGTCTTAGGTTATTATTAGGGAGTCACATTTAAGTTAGGTCTAGTTTGTTTGTTTGATTGCACACTTTCTCTCATCTCTATCTCTTCTCCTCCCCTCCATTTCTTCCAAGTAGTGCATGCACGGGCGACGGTCCCAAAAGCCACACCTTGAGGGACCATCTGATTTCGCCCCCCGTAGCAAGAAATCATTGTTTTCTTCCCCCTCGTCTTCTAGAAAAATGGAAAACCCAGGAAGCCGTCAAAAAAATTCGGCTTCCACTTCTAACCCGTCAGCCGACCCACAAGCTGACTCCACCCTCCCTCACCTTCCTAACTTAGAGCAACCAGAAATATCAGCAGGGCCAGGTGGCCCTCCAATTATAACCCATAATACAAATCCCTTTGCATTAATGGTCGACCATTTGGCTCGGCTACAACAAAATCAAGAAGATCTAGCTAGGACTGTCACGAACCTAGCTAATCAAGGACAAAATCCACCACCTCGCCAACAGCCTGTCGTTCCTCTTAAGGATTTCTATGATCCTTCCAATTATGAGGAAAGACCAGGGGTGATCATACCACAAGGGGATTTTGAAATCAAACCCGCTATTCTAAACCTTATCAAGCATTTTCATGGTCTTCCAAGAGAGGACCCTTTTTGTCATCTCGAGGAATTAACTGTCCTTGCTCAAACCACTCGTTCCCGCCATGTGCAGGAAGACATGTGGTTAATGAGACTTTTTCCTCTCTCTCTCAAAGACAAAGCATCACATTGGTTTAGAACAGTTGGGCGTCCTATTACCACCTGGCCCCAATTAAAAAGTGCTTTTCTTAAAAAAAATTTTCCGATCGGTCGAACAAATGCATTAAGAAGATCTATAACGACCTTTCAACAAAAAATTGGTGAACCCCTCCATGAAGCCTGGGAAAGTTTTCAGGAACTTCTAAGAAGTTGTCCCCACCATGAAATTCCACAATGGCAGCTAGTGCAGATCTTCTATCATGGATTAGAAGATCAATTAAAACGATTTGTGGATGCCTCATGTGGAGGCAATTTTCTTAACAAAGACGCCGAAAGTGCCTATCTTCTCTTTGAAGAAATGAGTGAAAACTCATTTAACATGACTTCAATGGACACTTTTGGCAGATCACAAAACCCCAGACATGGAGTCCATGAAATTGACTCCAAAACCACCTCTGTTCCAGTCACACAAGATGATTTATATATGTTAGCTCAACGACTGGACCAGATGCAAATTCACCAAAAGAAAATAGAAGAAAAGCTCACAAACAAACAAGCTCCACACGTCCACTCTCCACACACTAACCCCCCACACATTCTCCGAAGAGAGAATCTACACAATATCGATGCCACATCTGTTGACCAGCAATTCCCGGCTGATTTCCCGCAAGATTTAACCGGGAATTTTGACCAAAATATTGTTGATTCCACCTCGGAAAATATTTATGCTCTCCAGGAACAATTTAGAAACCCCTCCAACATTTCCAATCAAAATTGGAGGACTAACCCGAATCACTCCTGGAAAAACCCGAATCCGATTCCTTTTCCCAAACAAAACTATTTTGGGAATTATGGGCAACCTTTGTATCAACCTGGACCATCCCAGGATGATATTAATAATCAGGTCATGAAAAATCTGCAAGGAATGCAGACTCAAATGACAGAAGTAACCCGCATGGTTACCAATTTACAACAACAAGTTAAGGTTACTCCTGATCATCGACCTATTGGGAATTTACCATCCCAACCCATGCCCAACCCAAACAATCAAAGGAGTCAATTCCAAGGTGGATATCACAGTCAACCTATTCATCCAGCACCTCAGCATCCGCCGGGTTTCAATAACAGCCAGGCTCCCCGTCCTCACCCTAGAAACAACCAGACTGCAAATGCAGTTACCTTGAGGAATGGGAAAACCACTCAAAATACCCTGCCTGTTAAAGAAACCCGCTCTAATGACACACAGATTAACTCTTCCCCTCCTATTGTTCAGGAACCAATTCACGCAAAACAGGGCAACCCTGCCCCATTTCCACAAGCCCTCCACTCTTCAAAAAAGAAAAAAACAAAATCTGAGCCCACTGAGAAGGAATTAATGGATTTATTTGGGCAAGTAGAAATTAATATCCCTATCCTAGATGCCATTAAGTATATCCCTGCCTATGCAAAATTCTTAAAAGATTTATGTACTCCAAAAAGGCAGCCCAAGAATTTAGGAAAGGTGATTCTTCCAGAGACAGTCAGCTCAGTTGTGCAGAGCCGACTGCCTCTTAAGAGAAAAGATCCCGGCGCCCCCCTAATCCAAGTTATCATTAATGATACCTCATTTGATCGCGCTCTGTTGGATCTTGGTGCCTCAATTAATATTATCCCCACAATTATTTTTGAGGAATTTAAGATCGGTGAATTGAAACCTGTTGAGGTTACTCTCCAATTAGCCGACCGATCTACGATTAAACCAAGGGGAATTGTTGAAGATGTTCTTGTCCAGGTCAAAGATTGTCTATTCGCAGTAGACTTTTTAGTCCTGGACATAGAGGTACCTGAAGCACTTAAGTTTGCCCCCATTATTCTTGGAAGACCATTCTTGGCCACCGCCCGCGCCAATATTGATTGTGATTCTGGAAAGATGAAGATCATGTGTGGCGGTGAATCTGTAACCCTAGACATTTTTCAAGCCTCTAGGCGATTCCAGGAACCAGATTTCTTTGATGATTCGGATTCAGAAATAGAAAACATTGTGGAAGAAACATTGCAGATTTCCCAATTAGGTTCCTGTTTTGCTGTAAGTACGGTTCCTGAACAATCTACTTTTTCTTACCCTTCCACCTCAACTACACAACCAGCTAACATTCCAGCTGACCCTTTCACTCTCACCTCACCTCCAACCCACAAAGCAGAAACTCTTTCGGAACCGGGCCTACAATTGGAATTAAAACCTTTGCCCGATTCACTTAAATATGTTTTCCTGGGTCCAAATCAGACCCTGCCCCTGATTATAAATTCTGGACTCACCGGGGCACAAGAGCACAAACTTCTCCAGGTTTTGAGTAAATATCGAAAAGCTATTGGCTGGACCCTTTCTGATCTTAAAGGCATTCATCCGTCCTATTGTACGCACCGTATATTTTTAGAGGATGATTCTCGCCCCTCCCGCCAACCACAAAGGCGCTTGAATCCTAGTATGCAGGAGGTGGTAAAAAAGGAGATTATTAAGTGGCTGGATGCTAATATCATCTACCCCATTTCTGACAGCTCCTGGGTTAGTCCAACTCAAGTTGTCCCCAAAAAGGCTGGACTAACAGTTGTCACCAATGAAAAGGGGGAAAATATAGCCACTCGAACCGCTTCTTCTTGGCGCGTGTGTATAGATTATCGAAAATTAAACACCGCCACTAAGAAGGATCATTTCCCGCTCCCTTTTATTGATCAAATCTTGGAGCGGTTAGCCGGACGGGAATTTTACTGTTTTTTGGACGGTTATTCTGGCTATAATCAAGTAGCGGTTCATCCTGAGGACCAGGATAAAACAACTTTCACCTGCCCCTTCGGAACCTTTGCTTTCCGAAGAATGCCCTTCGGTCTTTGCAACGCACCTGCGACTTTTCAAAGGTGCATGCTTGCAATTTTTTCAGACCTGGTAGGTGAATGTTTAGAAGTTTTTATGGATGACTTCTCTATTTTTGGAGATTCTTTTGATCATTGCCTCAAAAATCTTGAAAGAACCCTCCAAAAGTGCATAGAAGTTAACCTGGTCCTCAGCTGGGAAAAAAGCCATTTCATGGTCCAAGAAGGTATTGTCTTGGGCCATGTTATTTCTAAACAAGGAATTGCGGTAGATAAAGCAAAAATAGATGCTATATCTAAGCTCCCACCGCCCACTACTGTCAAACAAATCAGATCCTTTTTGGGTCATGTGGGTTTCTATCGTCGATTCATACAAAACTTTTCCCAAATCTCCAAGCCTTTAAGTCAGCTTCTTACCAAAGACCAGCCATTTGATTTTAATAATAAGTGCCTGGAGAGTTTTTTGAGGTTGAACAAAGAGGTTACTGAGGCACCAATATTGCAGGGACCTGACTGGAATAGTCCCTTTGAATTAATGACAGATGCCTCAGATTTTGCTGTAGGGGCCGTTCTAGGGCAAAGAATTGGCAAGAAACCCGTTGTGATCTATTATGCCAGCAAAACCCTTGATGACGCACAACGGAATTACACGGTTACTGAAAAGGAACTTCTTGCCATTGTATTTGCCTTGGAAAAATTTAGATCTTATCTGTTGGGGTCACGTGTCACTGTTTATACAGACCACTCAGCAATTAAATATTTGCTGACTAAGAAAGATGCGAAACCCCACCTTATCCGTTGGATTCTGCTGCTCCAGGAATTTGACCTGGAAATCAAGGATAAGGCGGGATTGCACAATGTAGTGGCCGATCATCTCTCTCGTCTTATGACAAATGACATAATGACCCCACCAGATCAGTTCCCTGATGAAAGTATTTTAGCTGCTACAACCCTTGCACCCATTGCAAACTACTTAGCAACAGAACAAATCCCCGCTGATTGGCCAAAAACAAAACGGGATAAGTTCTTTGCTGATATTAAATATTATTTTTGGGAGGAGCCCGACCTTTTCCGCATTTGTGCCGATCAGGTTATTCAACGATGTGTCCCTGATTCTGAAATCCCTGATATCTTAACACATTGTCACTCAATGGCCTGTGGCGGACATTTTTCGGGCAAGAAAACTGCAGCTAAAATCCTTAATGCAGGATTTTATTGGCCCAGCTTGCACAAAGATGCTCATGACTTTGTTCGGTCCTGTGTGCGTTGCCAGAGCATCGGCAACATGACTCGAAAGGATATGATGCCCCTTAATCCTATTTTAGAGGTTGAAATTTTCGATGTTTGGGGCATCGACTTCATGGGACCGTTCATCAACTCTGGTGGGTATTTGTATATATTAGTCGCAGTAGACTATGTTTCTAAATGGATAGAAGCAATACCCACCCGCACTAGTGATCACCGTGTGGTTGTCGAATTTCTTAAGAAAAATATTTTCTCAAGATTCGGCATACCAAAAGCCATTATCAGTGACGGAGGCTCACATTTCACCCACTCACAATTCCGTCACCTCCTTTCTAAATACGGGGTTAATCATAAAATTTCCACACCATATCACCCCCAAATTAATGGCCAGGCTGAAGTTTCTAACCGGGAAATTAAAAATATTCTACAAAAAATGGTTAGGTCCGACCGTAAAGACTGGTCCACCAAATTGGACGACGCTTTATGGGCCTACCGTACCGCTTTTAAAACTCCGCTTGGCATGTCTCCCTTCCGTCTGATTTTCGGGAAGGCATGCCATCTCCCGGTAGAATTAGAACATAGGGCTTTTTGGGCAATAAAACAACTTAATATGGATTTATCTGATGCCGGTAACCATAGAAAATTACAATTAACTGAATTGGAAGAATTACGTAATTTTTCCTATGAAAATGCGAGGATTTATAAAGACCGAACAAAGAAATTTCACGATAAATATATTGTTCGGAAACACTTTGACGTTAATCAACGTGTTTGGCTTTTCGATGCGAGATTACGTCTTTTTCCTGGCAAATTAAAATCTAAATGGACCGGCCCCTTTATTGTCCATAAAACATATCCATACGGCGCTGTTGACCTTTTTGATCCACAAACTAATTCGATATTTCAAGTCAATGGCCAGCGTTTAAAGCCCTATTTTGACCATACGCCTAAAATTCCATCTGAATCTTTTAATTTTACTGAGCCAACCACCCTTGATCACTAGTACACATCACGCCCGGCTGAATGGCGTAAAAGATAGCATTAGATGGGAGGTAACCCATCATTTTCTTATTTTCCTTTTTTTTTTCTTCTTTTTCCAGGTTTTGTTC
This sequence comes from Thalassia testudinum, assembly GCA_037157565.1. NCBI lineage: Eukaryota > Viridiplantae > Streptophyta > Magnoliopsida > Alismatales > Hydrocharitaceae > Thalassia > Thalassia testudinum. The sequence continues at coordinate 1,420,941 of JAZHRO010000061.1, forward strand.
ATCCTAAACCTGACCGTCATCACTAAGGTGATCCCTTTTCCCTCCTAATGCATGAGGACATGGCATATCTTAAGCATGGGGGGGTGTTTTTAAATTTTTATGATCGATTCAGGATGTTCAAAACCTAAAAACATGCAATTTTCTTTAATTTATTTCCTGCTTGCATACCCAAAAAAATAAAAATGTTGAAAACTTTTTGAGGAAAAATTTTGAAATCAGGACTAAGGTCGTAAAATTCACTTCTGGTACAATGGGATTTAATCTTTAACAAACTAAGGATGAGGATATGGATCTGATCATTAGAATTCCAGGGTCTATTTTAGACTAGATCAGATATCCTTCTCTAAAATTCCACCTAAACTCATGATAGTTCAGGTGACTTGATCCTATTTTGTAATATGAAAAGTATTTGACTTAGTTCTGATTCAAAAACTTGCGGGTCTCAAGAAACTTCTTGTGTCAATTTTCACACACAAGCCAACACTTAAAAACAACTAAAAAAATTGAAAAGCTTCCTTGTTTGGATTTAGTAAAAGTCTGAAGCAGATCATTGGTTTGAGTTCCCACCGCCGAGAAGAAGGAAAATACCTTCTTTGAGGACGCGATGTTAACATGTTACCGCCTCGGCGCTGCTCTATATCTATATTTCATATTTTTAGACGGAGCATTAAAGCGCATTTCAGTAGCTCAAGTGTCTTGGACGGTGCTCTACCTATAGTGTCGGAGCAAGAGCTTGAGTTTGCTTGGAGCGCCCCTTTTCACCGCATCGTGTTTTGGGGTTGTGAGCTCCTGGGTGGTGTCATGGACAGTGATATCCCGAAGTACTGGCGCCAGAGCCCCCTCGAGGAATGGTAATGGGAATGATGATACCGACACATCTGTTGTAAGACTAAGCTAAAATTAAGCACGGAAAAAAAAAAAAAAAAAACGTCCTTATAAAGGTTGGCTTTTCACAAGCACAGACACAAGGTTTTAAAGGAATTTGCAAGTTGCGAATCAGATTCACGAGCCAGAAAAATCCTAAAAACAAACATTCCAAGTCATCTGAATTAACAAGGGGTTAATTTGGGAATTTTCTGAGGATATATTGATCCCGTTCTATCTAATGGTTGGATCCAAAAACAAATCCTGATGTTTATCTTCAACAAATCCCGTATCTCCTGTGTTTTAATCTACCAAGGTCCCTTAATCTCTTTTTCTCCTCAAAAGTCAAAAAAAAAAAAAAAAAAATAGATTTCCCAAAAATTCCGTTTTCCAAAAAAAATTAATGTTTTGCTAAGAGACTAGCAAAAGATAAGCATGGGGGTGTGATAAACGCCAGTTTATCATCATTTTTATGATTTAAAACTAACCTAGCTCTTAGGATTTTACTCCGCAAACGGGTTTTTGGGCTACATTTAGGCATAAATTAGGATAGGCATGCATTGCATTTTTTATTATTGTTTTAATGTGTTTTTGTGAGTGTTAGGGATATACAGATTCACAGATCCCTAAAACCCTAGCACTCAAGAAGGCAATTGATGAAGGAGAAGCCCAGACTAGTTGGAACCCAGCTTGATCCAGCTCACCATAACTGGAACCTAGCTTACTTGAACTAGGGTTAGCTCATCCCAGCTCCATTCAGCTAATCTCAGCTGGATGGCAGCTCAAGAGAGTTCACCTTAGCTCACCCTAGCTCAAGTCAGCTTAGATCCAGCTCAACTTAGCTGAGTCTAGCTCACCTCAGCTCCCACTAGTTCACAGGGAGCTCTAGCTAGCTCAGCTGAGTTGACAGGAGTTCACCCCAGCTCAGATCCAGCTACATCCAGCTCCTCTCAACTCCAGCCAGCTGAAGAAGAATTCATCTCAGCTCAGGAAGCTCAAGTCCAGCTCCCGGGGATTCAGCTTAGCTCATCTCAGTTGAGCTAAGCTACCTTAGCTGCCTCAACCAGCTTGATTCTCCCTGATAGCACCAGACCTAGCTCACCTCAGCTCATTTTGGTAGAAGCTAGCTCACTTTAGCTTGGCTTAGCAACTAGCAAAGAACTAGCAAGCTAAGCTAGCTAGAGTAGCCCCATGCCAGCCTCTTCAGCAGCAGCCAGCTCCAGCTCCAACTCTAGACTTCTTCTCCTCAGCTCCTTCATCTAAACCCTAGCTCCATTACCTTCTCCTCTACTCCTCCATTAGCTAAGCTAGCTTAGCTTAGCTATGCTCCAACTTCCTTGGCTTATACCACCCCAAAAACCCACCTACCAACTCCACCCAACTAGCTCCACCTAAGCTCCACATAAGCTAACCTACTTGGCACCAACCTAACCTACCCACCACCTCCAAAAGACACCTAAAAGTGGCGCCAAAAACTACCCATAACCACCCCTTAATGGCGCCACTTTTCCCTCCAAAATCTCCCCTCATCTCCACCACACAATCTCCCTTGAACCCATCTCCACCATCCACCTAACCCCCCTTCTAGAAGACCCCATGTTGGCGCCAACATGGTGGTGTCTCTCCACCACCAAAAGACACCAACACCACCATAACTACCCCCTTTAACACCTCTTGGGTTGGCGCCAACTCTCCTTAGCCATAGGATCACCAACCACCTCCATTCTTCCATCCTAGCCCTCCATTTCAAGGGGCACCTTAACCCCCCATCCTACCCTATAAAAAGACCACTACCCACCACCATTCAAGCCATCCTTGGCTAGCCATTTCACTCTCATATTCCACCGAGAATCCCACGTCCAAGAGAGAAGAAGAAGAAGAATATTAAGGGGATATTCTGTCCCCTTGGTGCCTTCCCCTCTTCCCTTCTCTCTTGGGTCACGCCAGCCAAAGGAGAAGCCAGGAAAGGAAGATCTTGGAGGAGATCTTGAAGGTGGTCGCGCCACCTTGGAGGAGTTTTAAGGGTGGTGCACGCCCACCCCTTTGGAGAGAGCATTAAAGGTGGTAGCTTCCACCTTGGAGGAGCTCTCAAGGAAGGAGAAGAAGGAGGCCCTCTTTTCAAGCCAAGGAGCAGCTAGGCTTGGAGCAAGAAGACAACCTTCTTCACCATTGTTACAAGAGGATTTGTGTTTCTTTTCTTACTTTTAAATTGTTCAATTCTAGTAGAAGCTTTCCTCTACTTGTCCTTGAAAAGAACACTCATTCTACTCAATCAAAAATTGCCTTCTTTTAAGCTTTTTATTGCAGTTGTTTGTTTTGGTTCTAGCACTTATTTCACCTCTTCTTCCTAATTACCCTAGGCCTACATTTGCCTAGAGTGAGCTTAGGAAGAAGATATTTCTATCTTTTAGATTTTTAATCATTTGTAGGTGTTAGTTCTTTTCGCTACAATCTGCCGTTTGCCCTCGTCTTTTCAAAATACAAAAAAATTACATATTGAAAAATATTAAAAAGAAAGTTGAGATTGTATTCCAAGCAAGAGAATCATTATTGCAATTTTTGCCTCCTTGGACGACCCTAGATACTCCCCTATCTAGGATATAAATTTTAAAAGCGAAAGCGGATTCGCGTGTTACAACGACGTTAAAAAAAACTGCTTTTACAAATCACGCGTATTTCGCTATCAGTGCCCACTTGTATGGCAAGTATTATTTTACTATGCAGGTTTATAGAAAATATAAGGGAAAACTCTATCAAATTTTTTGGAAAATTATTTTAATGTTTAGTAGGGTTTGAGGTTTTAGGGTTTAGGATTTAGGTGGCAAACCTGGAACATTGCTTTCCAATGATCAATCTCTCTTCTTTTTGAGTTTAATGAGTTCTTGAGATCGTAGAAGGTCTATCTAGGTCTTTAATTTCATTGGAACTACTGAGCATCTAAAAGTCAATTTTTAGTATAATTCTGGCTGATGTGAGATTTGCATGATTTTATAAAAGGGGGTTTTAATGTCGTTGCAACGTGCAAAATCAATCAGCTTTTAAATTTATATTCCTAGATACTGGCGATATCTAGGGTCATCTAAGGATGCCAATTTGTTAGTTAGATAAGTGAATCTCTCTCACCTCTCAAATTAACATTTCTCTTTTTGTATTTTGATTTTTGTAAATTTTTATGTTTGGAAATAAGTGAGATACTAATGTAAAGATAGAACTACGCTGAAGAAATTACAGTTAACAACTAGAACCTAAGTGACAAGAGAAGTCTTCTCTTCTAAGCTCAACCTAGGAAAGTGCACCTAGGGTAATTAGAAGAGAGATGTGATGCACCAAAATACTAAAGTTGCTACTTGAAAAGGAAAATTCAAGAATGAAGAAAGGCTCTTTTCTATTAAGAAGAAATGATTACAAAGTACCTAGGGAGCTCAACTAACCAAAGATTTCACTTAGTTATTCCCTAGGTAGATGAATGCCTAATAGGAATTAAAATACACAAAATAAAAGACAGAAAATTCTCCCGAGTAGCTGAGGTAGCCTTCGCTCCAAGAATGGTGGCTCCAAGACTTGAAGAAGGCTTCCTTCTTGCTCCTTGAGTTTCTCCTCTCAAAGGTGGATGTCCTTCATGATGTAAACATGGTTACATTTCATAAGATGTCTATTTATGCATGTTCTTAAGCATAGAATTGCATTGCATACTATAAATATTGCATAACATGCATCATCTTGCATTTAGATTAGTTTGAATAAAATGGAGGTTAATTATCTCCTTTTATGTTTAGGGACAGGGAAAACTTTTTATCGGGGCCTCGGATCAAAGATTCAACTGTACAGATGTGATCAGGGCGACGATTGGAGTCCTACGACTCCAAGATCGCGCTAATCAGACATTTGTACCATCAGATAGAGATCGAGGAACCCTAGATGATCAAGGGCTAAGATGGTGTGGATCCACACTTCAAATGACAAATCCAACCACAAGGATGGATTTAGATCGACGATCGCAGCCTAACGGCGCGAAAATCAACTCAATCCGACACCCATGGCACCATCTACATCATCCAGAAGATGGACAGCCAAGATGGTGCCACATGGCGTCATCTCGATTGCCCAACCGACCACCCTCAACTTATGAAGATGCTAGCACCCACAAATCTCCATCGTTGGATCAAGATCCAACAGCTGAGATTGCACCCAACCGGCGTGCCCATCCTCTGAAGCCACACCTGAAAGAGTTGTCTTGACCGCTGGATCTCAATCGAACGATCTTGATCATGCATGCACGATTTGTAAGCGCGACACAAACATGCCTGTAGCGCATTGGTCGAATGCGCTTACGCGACGCAGCAACACACGTTTGATTCCTTTGAGCTGCTGCTGGGGCGTAGGCGAGCGAGCTCCACGATTGCTCGATTGCAATCGAGCGGTTGTGGGTGCTTAATCCAGACCACGCGCTATTGCATGCTCGCGCATCACGTGAGATCGCACGCGGCGAGCGCACGATGAGGAGGCAGGCGAGGAGCGTTCTCAGCGATTCGATCTCACGATCGAACGGCTGAGATTTAGAGGATGTGAGCACGCATTGCATGCACAAAAGGCAAGAGGGCGGTGCACGTCGCCCACGATAGGGCTTTAGCGACGATTTTATCCGTCACTAAAGACCCCCTTATTTAATGTTTTGAGATTAAAAAGACCAAATTGCCTTTATTCCTTGCAACTATAAATGGAGACCCCCTCCATACAAAATTCTCATCCCTTCCATCTCTCCTCTACCTCTCCAAAGCTCAAGAGAAGCTTGTCCCACACCCAAGATGCTCCTCACGAGATAAAGTCAAATTTTCGCTCTCATTTTGAAAGTAGATCCTGCGACGACGATGACGTGCTACAGCATTCTCGTTCTTCCCGACTCGACCTCCTTCTTTCCACTTCATCCTCCTTCATCCAGGCGACGTCTCGTCCAACTCATCCTCCAAGCGATCGTCAAGGAGGATAACTTCTCTCTCCCATTCTTCTTTATAGCTTTCTACAGTAGAATTTTCCTGCTTTCTAGTGTAGCTAATTTCTCGCTTTCCAGTGTAATTCTTCTCTGGTTTTATTGTATAAACATTTCGAATTATTGAATGCATGTTTTCTCTCTCTCTCTCGTTTATTCTGATTGTTAATATGGCTTCATTGTAATTAGATCGCTTCACTTTCAACAAAAATTCTAAAAAAAAATATAATTGCGAATATAGATCGATGTAGCCTCCCTAAGTTCGACCTGGGATTTCTATTCCGGTATAAATTTTATTTGTTGAACATGAGTTATTCGCTTTCAAACTACAAAGATAGGTTTTCTCAAGACCAAATACAGTAGCATAGTAACCTGTAGCTTCAACATTTTGGCGCCATTGCTGGGGTGGCAACGATTTTTGATCTTCTTTTCGCATTTTACACACTTTATTATTTTCTAACTTGCTTTCTCTTATGTCTATTGTTTTGCAGAGACCTCCATCAGGGAATCATCAAGCGGTAGACCAGAGTAAAGTACAGTTGAAGACAACTGTAAGTGCTCCCCATTCTTCCCCCCTCCATAGATTTCATTTGCCACATTAAATCCAAATTCCAATTAACCTAGGTGTTTGCATAAATCCTAGGAATAGTTTGGTTGTTTGGATTCTCACTCACATTCATTCCACCCTCGTTTATAAAAAAAAAAACAACAAAAAGATAATCTTGTGGGAAATTTTCAATAAACACACAACGTACACCCACATTCAAGGCACTTAACCTAATTGATTTGTTTCTACTCAACCGAGTTCTGATCTATGGAACCGGTACACACAAAGCAGCACATAAAAGAGTAGAAATCATTCTAGGTTAACCATCTTTGTGTGCCTAACTTAATGGTGCATTTGTGGCCAGTTGTTTGAGTTGTTTAGGTCGCACCACTCTACTTAAAATCAACTCATCAAGTTGCACTTCTTTAAGGTTTTCAATCTAGGTCTATTCCAGGCACTCCACTTTCTTTCTGGTTTTAAAGGAAAGCGTTCTTCACCCGTGTTTGATAACTTGGTTTGCCTCGAAACTTGATTGCAATCAACCTAATTTTAAACCTTCAAAGCTACTTAAAGCAAGATTTGAACAGTAAAATCCATGCATCACAAATAATCTTGCTTGAAAACCCGGGTTGTGCACGCACTTACATAATTCTCAATCAATCATTAAGGGCACAACCCATTTTAAGGGCCCATCACATTCCATAAGCACTACAATCCCAGGCCTTAAAAAAATTGAGTAGACGTTGGCCTTAAGGTTTAATTCGCTCTTCAGGTCCTAGTCTGAGATTGTTTTTGATTAATATACTTGTACTGATCAATCTGATGTCTAGCTAGGGGAGTAGCGTCAAATGACCGCGGCTGGGGGGTACACTAGGAACCAGAGGCGAAAGTCGAAGGAAGAATCTTCTCCCTAGTCCCTCCTTTTAACTGTTTGGACTGAGCAGACGCAAGTAGAGTAAATCATTTACAATCTTAAGGCGGGTTTTGGGAGTCAGTAGATCCTTAGGCTACCCCACTTAAGGACAACCTTGTTTTGTTATGCTGCAGGGTCCCTATCCCTAGTCCTACCAACCTTCTCCTAGTTTATGCTGGGAAGACGGTCATTGAATCCCCGATTGGAAGGACCACTAGAGTATTCTAGGAGGCGCAAATTGGATTTTGGTCAAATTGATCCCATGGCCGACCAACAGCCTCCTCTACCTGGAGATCCACAGGAAGAATTCCGAAGGTAGCTGGAACAAATGCAAAGAATGTAGGAATGGTTCCAGAGAATGCAGGGTGCTCAGCCCTTTAAGGATTTTTATGATCCTTCAAATTACGGGGAACATCCTGGCGTCCAGATTCTAGCCGGCGACGTAGAAATCAAGCCCTAGGTGTTAAGTTTGATCAAACATTATCATGGGCTTAGCTTCGAAGATCCATTTGAGCACTTGGAGGACTTGACCACTTTGGTCCAGACCACCAAGTCACGAAATGTAAACGAGGAGCAAATGATCATGAGGCACTTCTCCCACTCTCTTAGGGATAAGGCCGCGCATTGGTATAGGACAATAGGAAGACCAATTGCAACTTGGAATGAGTTGAAATCAGCCTTTCTGAAGAAATTCTTCCCAATCGGATGTACCAATGCCTTAAGATGGGCAATCACTACCTTTACCCAGCGGCCGGGGGAGCAGTTTCATGTGGCCTGGGAGTGATTCCAGGACCTATTGCGGAGGTGTCCACACCACGAGGTGTCGAAATGGCAATCGTGCAGATCTTCTATCATGGGTTGACTGAGAAACTTAGAAATCATGTGGATGCTTCTTGCGGAGGAAATTTCCTCAATAAAGACATAGATAGTGCACACGATTTATTTGAGGAAATGAGTGAGAAATCAATCAATCATGCCTCCATGGATACATTTAACCGATCCCAGCAGCCCAGATCAAATGTCAATGAAGTCCATAACTCTCATTCATTTGATATGGAATTGATTTGTAACAAACTTGACAAGGTGGATTTGGTTGCTAAGAGAATGGAAGAGTGAATGACTGGAAATTCTATGAACAATTCTCGATCCACTCAATCTCAAAATTCGAGATTCCACCTTCACGAGCTCCTTCTGGACGAGAGTTCATGAATCAACTTGATGCGGCTTAACCTGTGAGTCAGCATTTTTCAGAACCCCACGGGTTCCAAACTGGGGCCTTTGATCCCAGTTTTTCTGATCCTTCCCTTTCTTTCTCTCCATCCTCACCCTATTAGGATGTCTGTGCTGTACAAGAGAATTTTAGATCCAACCCCTACTCTAATGCTTATAATCCGGGTTGGAGAAACCACCCTAACTTCTCTTGGAAAAATACGAGGCAACAGACCTAATTCCGACCTGGCAACTATGCTCCGCAACAACTAATGGGTCAGGGTCATGTATATACTTAGTTGCCTCCGAATTAGGTCAATCAGCCAGCTTGGAATGCCCGTCAACCTGCAGGGCAGGCTGATTTGAACCAACAAATGGTAGAGATGCAAGGATCCATGCTCCAGCTCATGCAGCAAATGGAAACCTCGCTGGAAAACTTGCAGTCCGGGCTCATTGCTAACTCTCGTCAACCCGGTGTGTCGACAAAACTTGTCTGAAAATTGGAGTCCTCACCATCTTAATTCTATCTTAATTGGAGTAAATAAGTGTGGGTGATAAGTACACGACTTATCAACCCACCCTCTGATTTGAGGGAACTTTAAGCCTAAAGCGTCTACACACTATCTTGTCACTGACTCATTGTTCGACGATTTTAACGGAAATTGGGTAGCTAATGCACCTTCTAGGGTGATATGGATGACAAGTTATCGTGGGTAACAGCCCATAGGTAGGTTGTCTAGAGCTGAGTCATTGGACCATTCTCTTTTTACTGCCTTTAGGTAAATCTTAGACCAAGAAAGCCACCTACTTAAAAAAAAAAGGAGAAAAAGAAAGTCAAAAAGAAAAAGAAAATAAGAAAAGAAAAGAAAATAAAAGAAATAAGCTACACTTCACCGCACGAGTATGGATGGCAAGTTATCGGTGGTAATAACTCATCGACTGGTTGTCCAGAGCCCAGCTCAATAAATGCACTGAAAATTCTCAAAACACATAGGAAGAAGTGGAGAAGTAGAATAAACCGTGGAGATATACACTGGATTCACCCTTATGTTGACCCCATAAAAATTAAAAGTAGGGAGAAAGCTACTGGTTGTAAAGATACACCTTTAGGCAGAATTCTCTTTTTAAGGTCACCTAGAGGCGTACAAATCCGAAGTCTATTTTAACTGTCGATCAACGAGTCTATCACATTCACAATAAGATGCTTAGAACTTAGGATTCTCATCAAATCTTGAGTGAGTTGAATGGCCGTAGAAAGCCACTCTTAAACCCTAAAACTCAAAAATCCAAAAAAATTAGAAAAGAAGAAAAAGGGAAATTTTTCTTTGAATAAGGCGAGGGCTTGAGACGATCTTCATTTTGGCAAATACTCGGGCACTGTCATGTCTTTGAAAGTTTAGATCCTAAGTAAATATTTTCTTAATGATTGAAAATAACTCATACCTAAATAATCCAACCTGATTCTTTTATAAATAGCATATAGTTTTTGCTTGGGACTAGCAAAAGATAGGCATGGGGGTGTGATGTAAACATGCTTACATTGCATAAGATGTCTATTTATGCATGTTCTTAAGCATAGAATTGCATTGCATACTATAAATATTGCATAACATGCATCATCTTGCATTTAGATTAGTTTGAATAAAATGGAGGTTAATTGCCTCTTTTTATGTTTAGGGATAGGGCAAACTTTTTATCGGGACCTTGGATCGAAGATCCAACCGTACAGATGTGATCATGGTGACGATTGGAGTCCTACGACTCCAGGATCACCCTAATAAGACATTTGTAGCATCAGATAGAGATCGGGGAACCCTAGAAGATCAAGGGCCAAGATGGTGTGGATCTACACTTTAAACGACAAATCCGACCGCACGGATGGATTCGGATCGATGATCGCAGCCTAACGGTGCAAAAATCGACTCAATCTGACACCTGTGGCACCATCTATATCATCCAGAAGATGGACGGCCAAGATGGCGCCACGTGGTGCCATCTTGGCTGCCCAACCGATCGCCCTTAACTTCTGAAGATGCTAGCACCCGCGAATCTCCGCCGTTGGAACAAGATCCAACGGCTGAAATTGTGCCCAACCGGTGCGCCTATCCTCTGAAGCCGCACCTGAAAGAGCCGCCTTGACTGTTGGATCTCAATCCAATGATCCTAATCTTGCATGCACGATTTGTAAGCGTGACACAAACGTGCCTATAGCGCGTTGGTCGAACATGCTTACGCGATGCAGCAGCGCACGTTCGATTCCTCCCGAGCGGCTGCTGGGGCGCGGGCGAGCGGGCTCCGCGACCGCTCGATCGTGATCGAGCGGTTGCGGGCGCTCAGTCCAGACCACGCGCCATTACACGCTCGCACGTCACGTGAGATCGCATGTGGCGAGCGCGTGATGAGGAGGTGGGCGAGGAGCGCTCTCTGTCGTTCGATCTCACGATCGAACGGCCGAGATTTAGAGGACGTGAGAGCGCATTGCATGCATGGAAGGCGAGCGGGCGGCGCAAGTCGCCCACGATGGGGCTTTAGCGATAGTTTTATCCGTAACTAAAGACCCCTTATTTAATGTTTTGAGATTAAAAAGGCCAAATTATTCTCATTCCTTGTAACTATAAAAGGAGACCCCCTCCATACGAAATTATCATCGCTTCCTTCTCTCCTCTACCTCTCCAAAGCTCAAGAGAAGCTTGTCCCACACCCAGGATTCTCCTCACGAGATAAAGTCAAATTTTCTCTCTCATTTCTGAAGAGGATCCCGCGATGACGACGACGTGCTACCCCGTTCTCGTTCCTCCTACCTTGACCTCCTTCTTTCCGCTCCGTCCTCCTTCGTCCAGGCGACGTCTCATCTGGCTTGTCCTCCAAGCGATCGTTGCGGAGGAGAACTTCTCTCTCCCATTCTTCTTTACAGCTTTCTAGAGTAGAATTTTCCTACTTTTTAGTGTAATCATTTTTTGCTTTCTAGTCGTAGTGTTTAGTGTAGCGAATAATCTCTTTGATAATGAATTCCATGTTCATTCTACATCTATTTTTTATTTTTATTTGTAATATTCTCTCTCTCTCTTCTATTTATTGTAAATAGATAGACAGTTTGTAATCAATTAATCTACTTCATGATAAATAAAACAAATGTGTATTTTTAAATCAAACGTCTGCCTCCTTGAGTTCGACCTGGGATTTCTATTCCGGTATAAATTTTATTTGTTGAACCCGAGTTCTTCGCTTTCATACTACGACAACAGGTTTTCAAAACTAAACACGATAGCGTAGTAGCTCATAGCCTCAACACTTCACCTTTTTTCCTCTTGCCTAGTCGTCCTCTCTAGATGGAATCTTGCTCCTTGGTGTGGCACAAGGAAGGAGAGAGAAGATGAAGAAAGCATCGAGGGGGTAGGTAGGTTACTCACTTAATCTTCTTCTCTCCTCCTTTATTGGGTGTGGGATGTATGGTGGCTATAGGTGTTTGATAGGAAGAATTGTTGCTTGCTAGGGATAGTTTGAATGGTAGGATGGGGGGTCTTTTTATAGGCTAGTATGGATGGTGGTTAGGAAGCTTCCTTGGTAGCATGTGAATGGGTGCCAAGGAGGGTGGCTTGGATGGTGGTTAGGAAGCTTCCTTGGCACCGTGTGAAAGGGTGCCAAGGAGGATGGTTAGGAAGCTTCCTTGGTGCCATGGAGTGTATTTTAGGCACCAATGGTTGGTGGTTTTAATGTAAGTGGACAGCCATTAAGGTGGAGAGGGAGCAGGATAGGAGCTGGATTTGAGTTTGATCCAACTAAGTTGAGATGGGGTCCAACTACAGGAGCTTCTATCTTCACAAATGTTCCAAGTGCCTTCCATACTGCTAGGGTTTCTTTAATTTCCAATGCATTCATCATTGGTAATCAAATGGAAACTACATGAGATAATGTGAAATGAATGCTAATGTATGCTCTAAACCCTAATTGCACATGCATGCCAAATGCAACAATATAATGTAATGTAGTTGACAAAATCTTAGGAACTAGATGTGAATGGATGCTAAGGATGATGATAAACTGACATTTATCACACCCCGATGCTTATCTTTTTGCTAGTCCCTCAGCAAAAATTATGATTGAACCACATTATTTCTCAAGAAACCATCCTTTTGTGTTTTGAGGAAGAAGTTCAAGATAGGACCTTGGTTGATTTTTGGTTATGGTAGGTACAAGGTTTGTTAAGGATAAAACATATGGACTTAGCTTTGGATTCAAAGATTAGACAAATCAGGACCACTGTATCCTTTGAGAATTCACTACTTCACTCGTTTTTAGTTCAAATCTCCAGAAATTGTTTTTGCTATTAGGATTTCCCTGGCTCATGAACTCGATTCGGAACTCGCAAGTTGATGAAAATTCAGGTGTCAGTGCTTTGTGATATGCCAACATTATTGGGATAAGGTCGTGTTATTGAAACTTTTTTTTCCCCCATGCTAAGCCTTAGCTTAATCCTACTACAGATGTGTCAGGATCATCATTCCTGTTACCGATCCTCGAGGGGGCTCTAACGCCAGCACTTCGAGATAGTACCGTCCAAGACACACCCTAGGAGCTCACAACCCCAAAACACAATGCGGTGTAAAGGGATGCTCCAAGCAAACTCAAGCTCTTGCTTCGACACTATGGGTAGAGCACCATCCAAGACACCTGAGCTGCAAAATGCGCTTTAATGCTCTATCTAAAGATATGAAATATAGATATAGAGTAGTGTCGAGGCGGTAACATGTTGACATTGCATCCTCAAAGGAAGTATTTTTCCTTCTCGATGGTGGGAACTTAAATCAATCATCTATCTCGATCTTTTACTAAGATTTTGCAAGATTTTTTTAATTATTTAGATGTTTTTAGGCTTGGGTAGTGTTGGCATTGTGTGTGAAATGTTTGACACCAGGTTTTCAAAAGAAAAGCAAATTTTTGGATCAAGAGCTAAGTCAAGTACTATCTAGGTCACTAAACAAAGTTAGGTTACTTGAATCATCAAATGTTAGGATGGAATTCTTTGCAGGATACCTGATCTAGTCTAGGTTTCTATACCTGAAATGTCTAAAAATGAATCTGCAACTTCATCCTTAGTTTGTTGATGATTAACTAGTCTAGGTTTCTATACCTGAAATGTCTAAAAATGAATCTGCAACTTCATCCTTAGTTTGTTGATGATTAAACCCCAGGTGTACCTACTTTGAATTAAAGTTCAACCATTGGTCCTTTCTTTCACTAAAAATTCTCAGAACATTTTTTTTAGAAGTTATGCAAATAAAGTGCATATGCAGATGCAGATGATGCGAATGGAAAATATTTTAATGTTTTTAGGTTCTAAAAAATAATGAAATGCCTAACAAAATTGAAGTACCCCCCCATGCTTAAGGTTTGCAAGTCCCTTGCAAAAGGAAAAGAGTAGGAGAAGAGATCACCTGAGAGAGGAAGTCAGGATAGAGGCAAAGTTTTGCAGAACCTGAAAAAGAAAATGAAAGCGAAAAGGAAAACGTTGTTGGGTTACCTCCCAACCAATGTCATCTTTAATGCCATTTAATCCGACGTGAAGTGATGCATGGAAGATGGTCAATTGTGAAGATAGTTAGACACATGAATGCCCTGTGAAATGCAATCTTCCTCTTGGTTCCCTGAAAGGAAAATGGCGGAAGTAGGGTGACTAAAATGAGTGTGAAAAATGGAAGAAATACCTGAGTCTATCCATGGTTTCAGTTCAGGAAGAAGGCCATTCTCAGGGGGATCAGATGGTAGGTCCAGGGGAAAGGGACTGAGGGAAAAGTTAGCAAGATGAAGGGTGGGTGAAGTTAGCGTAGGAGGTTGAATTGAAGTTAGAGTGGGCGGGTGAGGTGAAATTAGGGTAGGTAGGTCTGGTGAATAGTCAGGAAGATATTTTGAGTGAATACAAGGCTCCAAGTCTTTGATGTCGCTGACCACTGATTCAGAGTCAGAATCTTTGAAAAAGTTATGGTCGAGAAGAGAATCTATCAACATTGTTTCCTCCAGCAAATTAGATGTTTCAATATCTGAGTCCTTGAAGAAGTCATCATCATCATGGAATTTCCTGGAGGATTTGAAAATATCTAAAGTAATTGGAGCCATTTTACCCATATGACAATTTATATTTTCTTTCGCAATGGCCAAAAATGGTCATCCAAGAATGATAGGGGCATTGATTAGAGATTCAAGTACCTAAATGTCAAGGACCAAAAAATCTATGGGGAAGGCACAATTCTGAACCTTGACAAGGACATCCTCAATAATCCCTCGAGGTTTGATCGCAGATTGATCAACTAATTGTAAGGTAACTTTGATAGGCTTGAGATCATCGATCTTAAATTCGTCAAATAGAATTGTGGGGATGATATTGAGTGAGGCACCAAGATCGAGAAGGGTGTGGTTAAATGTAGTATCAGTAATAATCACAGAAATCAAAGGCGCACCCAGGTCTTTCATCTTAGGAGGCAGCTTGCTCTGTATGAAAGAGCTTACTATCTTCGAAAGATGCACTCTTCTTAGGTTTTTATTCTGCCTTTTTGGAGTACAGAGATCCTTCAGAAACTTAGCATAGGTAGGGATATATTTGATTGCATCTAGGAGAGGGATGTTGATCTTAACTTGCCCAGATAATTCCATAAGTTCCTCATTTGTGGGCTCAGATTTTTTTCTTCTATTAGTGGTGGATTGGAGAGCTTGGGGAAAAGGGACAAGAGTCATGTCGTGATAATCAATTTCTTTTTCTCCCTGAGTGATGGTGCTAGGAGAGTGGACTTGTATAGTGTAGTGTAGGTTTCATCAAGTTGGTGTGAAGGCCCAGGATTGGTGATTGTTTTCCCATTCCTTAAAGTAACTGCATTGGCAATTTGGTTGTTCCTAGGAGGGGGTTGTGGGCCCGATGTTGTGGGAAACCTGGTGAGTGCTGTGATGCTAGGTTGAGTGGAGGCTGATTAGCATGGTTCTAATTTGAGTGCCCACCTTGGTAGTGGTTCCTCTGATTGATAGGGTTGGGTATGGGCTGGGAAGGCAGATGTCCTGTAGGTCTTTGGGTCGAAGTAACCCTAACTTGATTATGGAGATTTGTAACAACACGGGTTACCTTCGACATCTGATTTTGCATCCCCTGCAGGGTTTTCATAACTGATTACATGCAATCATAGGTCCTAATTCGCCTAAATTAAGGCAGAACTTAGCTTAACATGAGTATTCTGCATGCATACGCATCGTACTTTGCATCCTAGATGATTTATATGTTTTATACATAATAATGTGCTATTTGAGAGGTATTAATAATTGCAAGTAATTCAGGGCTGCGGATGACTGATCCAACTTTATTGATTTGTTTAGAATGACAACCGGAGTCCAACACTTCCAACATCGCATCAATCAGACTCCCGTAGCACTCTAGAGAGTCTACAATAGAAGCGAGAGCCAAGGGGAAAATTGAAGAATATCTGGACCTCAGATGACAAATCCAACCACACGGATGGATCTAGATCGATGTTCGCAGTCCAACGGCACAAAAGTCAACTCAATTGGAGGCCTACATCATGAGATACAAGGAGAAAAAGATGGACGGCCACGATGGAGCCATGTGGCGCCATCATAGCTGCCCCCTCGCTACTCCCCAGCCTCTGTAGATTATCATTCGTGCATTGTGGGCCATTCAATCTCCATCCAATGCCCACGAACGTGCCATGTCGCCCGCCTTCAGCTGCTTCATCGAGCGAGGATGAGATCTCGACCCCTGAGGGCAGCCGCACATGAGATGCCAACTGCAATAACTCGCACACATAGCATAGTGGAAAGTGTGCTTAACAACTAATACACGATGTGGGTTCGAGTTACGATGTGGGAGTTGGTAATGCGCGATTGAAATTCAATTGTTCAGTCTTCATCGAGCGGCGACAGGGGCAGCCGGGTGGTGCACGCGGATGCGAGAGAACGAGATGCGCACTTTAGGATTCAAGAGGGCACGACGCATGCTCTTTTATGTCGTCCGATCGAGAGATTGGACGACTGCGATGGGATAAGGAGTTGAGGCACATTTGAAGGTTGTGCTGTGTGTGCGAAGATGGAAGTGCGAGCGCGGGAGAGCAACGACCGTGCGATGAAGATCCAAGGGCAAACAGAGCACCATGTGTTGGTCCATGAATGAAGAAGAATTTGGAGGGCTTAATCAGGATTGTTGATCTCCCGATCAATAGATCTTATCAACCTAAAGCTATTGCATGAAATTAAGGGCTCTAATGCCCTAAATACCCTTCACAGAAACTATAAAAAGAGTCCTAAGGGTCCCCTTTGAAGGCATTCAATTGTTTTCCTTCTTTTTCCTCATTCTACAACTCCTCTACCTTCTTCTTCTTCCCGTCTTCTCTTCCTTTGTCTCCACATCTTCGTTTGAAGTGTCCGTTGAGCCACCTTGGCGGATCATTGTTGCTATCCTCAACCTCTCTAGAAGGCCACCACGAACCACCCGTGGTGCCCTTGTTCTGCTACAAAGATAGTTTATGTTCATGCTTAGAATTTGTTTAGTTATAGTTGCATGTATGCAATTCATGTTCAAACTCTCTACTTGATATATATATATTTATTGCGATTCATTGTCAATGCTATTTAGTAATTAGATTTAGAACAAGGGCATGAAATCAAAAGTGCTTTCTACCTCCCTATGATTGATCGGGACTCACTAGTTCTGTTAATTTCTTTGTCGAGACATATTTTGCACTATATTACAACACATTTATCTTTTATGCGATCTACGCCTCGAATAATAACCTAAGCATTGATGTCTTTTTGGGATGGCCCAGGTTGATAGAAAGTTTGGTTCTATCCATACCCTCCAAATTGGTTTTGTTTCTGAGAGGGCACCTGATTGGGCTAGGAGTGAGTCGGGTAACTCCTCCAATTGGAGTTAGAGGGAGTGTTGCAACACTTTTTCGGGCTTTTTAAGCCAGTCGCATTGTAGTATAGGTGACCAAGCATTGACAACAAATAAGAATTTATTACTCGAAAACCAAAGTATCCGAGGTCGAACACAGGAGTCAAATGGAATTTATTCACTAATCTCAATAATGTAACTGAACACTTAAAGTTACTCAAAACTTAATTCAGAATGTAAATGCAAGAATGTAAGAGTCAAAATTATAACAAAATAGAATTGGACGTTCGATTCCATGATCAGACGTCTTAAAAAGGTATCGCTCATTTGGCTCTTATTTCCTTCTCCTTTCTGCTTTCTCTTCTTTGACTTTCCTCTTCTTCTTTGACTTTGGCCATCTGCTTCTTCTTCCTTGTTCTTCTCTTGCACAGTGCCTTCCTTCTTCTTCCTCTGCAGTCTTCTCTTCCTTCTTTGGCTTGCCTCTCCTTCTGCCTTGTCTTTCTTTCTTCTGCTTCTTTCCTTTCTTCCTTCCTTCTTCTTCCTTGGCTTCTGCCTTGGCTCTCCTCTGACTTCTTCTCTTTGGCCTTCCTTCCTTCTTCTTCCTTTTGCAGCTAAGTCTTTCCTTCCCTGCTTAGCCTCGCTTCACCATGCCTTAGCTTCAGCTGTGCCTTCCTCTTCCTTCTTCTCTACACTTACTGAAGAGCAAAACCTACCCTAACCTTCCCCGCGTCTCTCTCTCTCTATATTTCTCTCTTCAGTATGCTCTCCAAGAGTCAGGTAATTGGGTCGGCTGCGTGCCCGGGTCCAGCGTACTGACGTGGGTGTGATGCGCGAGGAGTGCTCGAATATAGGTAATCGGGTTGGGTGCTAGGTCCGCAGGGGATGTCACGGACGAGGCGTAAGGAGGCGAGGGACCTCACCCCTATGTGTTGGAGGCGAACAACATAAAACACAAATTCAATTTATCCTATGCACCGCACTCTTGCGTTCATGAGGTGGGACTAAATGTCCCACCCGCTTCTGCTGGCACCTGCAGGCGGATGTCTTCGCGCAATTGATGCGGCTGCAGGTCCCGCAGTGACTGCGATCAGACTGGATTCGCTCTCGTACTCAACCCGCGCAGCCTGGGATCCTGAGACCTGAAGCTTACGGCATGGAGCTCAGAAGCAAGCAAGCTCGTATGCTTATTAATGGCAAACAGGAGCTCTACCCTGCACGACACAAAGATAGCCTTACGGCTCTATCAAACAACAGGAGAACCTTCGCCATATCACGACAAAGGTGAAGCAGGGGTCGGCTTGGCTCAAAACGGCCTAGGCGTGCGTGTCTAGGTTGATCAGAGTTCTTGTGAGTGGGTTTGTTCGGTGTAGGTGTGGAGTGTGTGTGGCGGGCAATGAGTGGGCAGAAGGTGATTAGTGGACTGTGGCGGAGGTGGTGAGGTGTTTGGCGAGGCGTGTGGAGGTGTGGAGCGGTGGAGGCGCCTCACCGGTGGGCGGCCGGAGATGGAGAAGATGGCAGTGGATAGTCGCTGCGAGGGGTCGAAAAAAGGAAAATAGACAGAGGGGAATTGAAGAGGGGATAGAGGGGAGTAAGTCTAACCTAACTAAGTTGACGAAGGGGGAGAGTTAGCAGTTGGCTGTACCTGCTGTCGCCAGAGAAGAAGGTATCCAGTGGAGGGAGACGGCGACAATGAAGGGTCTAGAGGTGCACGCGCAAGTGTTGTGCGACGTGGAGGAAGATGGTGAGGAAACTCTGCCCCTAGTAGTGTGGCAGAGTGACGAGAAAGAGGAGGGGGGCTTGCCGGAGCTTGCTGGACTTCTTGACCAGAGGAGAAGAAGATGAAATTGGGGTGGATCTCTGGCCAAGTTGAGCTGAAGAGATGCGGCTGGAGATGGTGGTGCTTTTATAGTCGCTAGCAGGGACTCTTATGCTTGGAAGACAAGACTCCAAGCACAAGAGACCTCACCGGAGATGGAAACTGTTGGAGACCTAAATCTCTCGTGCGTTCGCACGAGAGACTCGATGCGAATCAGAGATTAGGACCATGCTCAGATGGAAGGGAATTCCTCAGAGAATCTCCCTTCCAAATCTAGCAGGAGATCTCTGAGGGAACGGGGAGTACTCCCCCTCCATTCCTTGCCAGAGTAGGATTTCTCCCCATTAATGGTGGAGGGACCTGTTGACGGAAATGCATTTTCGTGCATTTGAAAGTCGTCAAAAATCATAGTATAGTCGCGCAAAAACGTTCGTCAAAAATTTAATTTCTAAAGATAACAAGACTTGAATCCCGGTCGTTCGTCTCTGGGAGGCATTGTTTTTGTTTTTGAAATCGATCTTAAAGCCGCTCTACTTTATTTAAACGACATGCTTGTGCGTAATATATAGGCAGTTAAAGAGCAGGCACTTACATCACTCAAATATGATAATCATTCAGCTCAAGGTGATTTCAAACACATAAGAGATATATATATATAAAACAAAATTTCATTCATTATGGGAGAGTTGTTGCACAAGGAAATCTAGAGGAAAGCTTATACATGAATGCTTAAAATTAAATCTAACTACCAGAAAACGATTGCAGACAAGAATCAACGGGGGAGGATTTCGCATGCATCATTGGGGGAGAAGTAAGACTACTCTACTAAGCAGTAAATGAAAGCAATAAAAATTATGGAGAGCATGATCTAGAGGTAGAAGAAAAGAGGGCATTCAGGGGTGGTCCCCGATGGCCTTGGAGTGGTCGAGAGGAGAATGAGGGGCGGCCAATGTAGCTTAGGCCGACCCTTGGAGAGAGGTAGGGTTGATCCAGCATCCCGGCATGGTGTCCTCCATGGTGGTGATAGTGAGCTCGTGGAGGTGGAGTGAGTGGCTAAGTGGAGGTGGCGTGAATGGCACTAATGGAGAGCAATTGCCAAGGGAGTGAATGGGTGTAAATGGCCACCCGAGGGGTCTTTTTATAGACCTAAGGGAAGCTCTCTAGAGAATTGTGGAATTCTCTAGAAGGCCTTTGGTGGGAGCTCGTGGGAGAGTGAGAGAGAGAGGGTGGATGGTGGTTTTTAGATCCACCAAATGTGGATCTAAAAATTGAATGGCTCTTGGTTGCTATTTTTGGCAACCAAGGCAACCACACATGGTAGAGAGTTCTAGAGAACTCTAGGCTAGATATTTTCGTGTGGATGGTGTGTGTGGGTGTGTGTGGGTGTGTGTGGGTCGAAACTTAGGTGGCTAGGTTGATTAGGTTGGGTTCTAGTGGGTTTAGGTCAAGGTAGGTCTCAAATAAGGGTTATAAACCCTAATTCACCAAGGTAAAGTGCAATTAAACTTAATACAAGTTTAATTGGGTGTGTGGAAACTTAATTGAGAGTAAAACAACTCAATTAAGTCAGGTCTAGGTCAATTGGACTCTCACTGAGTCCAATTGGACAGTGTGTGCTGAGATCAGGGCTCAATTGGACTCAATGAGTCCAATTGAATAGGCTGATGGAATTGACTAAGATCCAAGTCAATTAGGTTTATTGAGGACCTAATTAGGTCCTTAGGGAGGTCTAGAGGTGATGTACTAGGGTTAGGGCACCTTAATTTAGGTTCCTATGGGGTTGGAATTGGGTTTAGGGACCTAGAGATCCAAGATTAAGGATTAAATCTCAAAACAAGAATTGGAGAGCAGTATCAGACGTCTAATTCTAGAATCAGACGTCTTATACTCAAAAATCAGAAATCCAGACTTGTTGTCTGGACGTCCAATCAGAGTCAGGAAGGGTTTCGGGTTCTGTTTTGGGTATTCTGCAGAAATTGGACGTCTGACAAAGTATCTGGACGTCCAATAATACTGTAGAAGTTGGTTTGAAGTGTGCAGGAGTTGGCTAAGGGTCCTGGATGTCTTAAAACTTATCTGGACGTCCAAAGAAGGGTTGGAACTAGGGTTTTAGGGCTTTCTAAGGTGTTGTGACCTAATCTAAAGGTGGCTAAGGCTTGGGGAAGTCTCTAGGCTATCCTAGGGCTAGGATGGACCTAAGCTCTTCACATTTTACTGCTTTATTTCTACTTAATAGAATAGAAAACCTTTAACCCCCTTACATTATTATTCCTATATCTAAACTAGGCCTTCTGCTCCAGCTCTGCTACAACTCCCATTATTCCTGATCCAGGTTCAGATCCAGCTCCTGATAAGCTTATTCACTGCAATCGACATAATGCACTTAATCAGCACATTATAACATTATTTTATGCATAGCTAAAGGAAAGCAGTAAAGATGCAGATAATGTGTATGCATGCATGAATAACCCTAACTTATGCTAAGTCTTACCTTAATTTAGGTCAATTAAGACCTATTATTGCTGCGCAATCACCTGTTTGTAAGAGTGGCGAGGAAGTTAGGGGAGTCTGTGCAATGATTTTCGAAAGATAGGGGCCAAAATGTAATTGGGTGTACTATTTTGCAAAGTAGGTCAAGATGACCTCCCCTTAGGTCAAAATTTTGGTACAAACCTAATTTGGGCCTAAGGAATCCAATGGTGAAGTTGAATTTTAGGTTTGACCATGTTTGACTAGACATTTTGCATAAAAACCCAAATTAGGTCAATTAATGAGCTTAGAACCCAATCTATGTCAAAATAGGTTTGAAAGGCCAATTTGAAGGTTCTAAAATCTTGGGGATATTTTTACATGAATTTTATAGGATTTACTTAATTTTTATCTTGACCAGAACCTTGTGGAATTAAGCAGGTCTGTTTTAGGGTTTCAGAATGTCATTTAATTCTTAGATTGCACATGAACCCATTTCTGACTGAACCAACCTACTTTTTATCTTATTCAAACCATTTGTCTTATGTTTTGCCTCTGAGAAATCTTTTTTATGTACTGCAATGGTAAAATTGCAGTTTTAGCCTTTGTTTCATGTTTTGTTCTCAGAACACTTATTCCTTGAATTAAGCCCTTCTCTAGGTTATGTAGGAGATCTTATTCTCTTTCATAGGTCAAAAAGAGCTAATTAGGGCTCATGATGAGACTCTCATCAGGGAGTTCGAAATTGCTCCTGGAGGGCGAAAATATTCTCAGTGGGGTTAGGATTTGGATAACTGCAAGTCCCTAGGGAAGCATATAAAGCCTCAGAAAATTGATTATACTCAGCAGAGGTAGTATTGAGATTATGCAAGTTCTCTCTCTTTAGAATGTTAGGCGGAGCCGAATGTGGAACCTGGGTGGGTGTAGTAAGTTTTTCCTCAATTTTCTTTTGATTTAATTGCATTTGGTCGAGTCTATGGGAAATCATTTGAAGGTCATCTTGGGTAGCGGGGATTGATTGAGTGCCTAGCTCATGAACACTGAACGGTGAGTTGGAAGTCCGACCAAAGGTGTTCATGGGTGCATGGTTAAATGAGCTTTCACTCATTTCTTCAAAAATATCATAGGCACTTCAGCATCTTTATTCAGGAGTTGCCACCACACGAGGCGTCGACGAAACGTCAAAGTTGATCTTCTAATCCATGGCAAAAGATCTACACGAGCTGCCATAATGGAACCTCGTGACGCTAGTAACTTCTAAAGATCCTAGAATCACTCCCAAGCATCATGCAAGGTCTCGCCAGGTTTTTGTTGGAAGGTTGTAATAGATCGTTGTAGGGAAATCATATGACCAATGGGGAAAAATTTTTTTAGGAAAGTTGTTTTAAGCTGAGGCCAAGTGGCAATGGGTTTGCCAATGGTTCTAAACCAGTATGTAGCCTTGTCCTTTAGGGAAAGCAGGAATAACTGCATCAGCCATAAATCCTCTCGCACATTGCAAGAATGGGTCATCTGTGCAAGGAGAGTAAGTTCCTCAAGGTGGCTGAACGGGTCTTCCTGAGGAAGGGCATGGAAGTGCTTCATTATGGTTAGAACGACAAGATTAATCTCAGAGTCCCCTTCGGGTATGACCACCCCTGGTCTATCCTTATAATTGGAAGGATCGTAAAAATCCTTAAGAGGAATGATAGGCTGTTGACGGGGTGGCGGGTTTTGCCCTTGGTTGGTTAGGTTCGTTACAACCCTAGCCAACTATTGTTGGTTTGCTTGTAGTTGAGCCAATTGCTCAACCATCATGTACATTGGATTAGGCAAGGGGGCTTGATTTTGTCCTTGTGGCATCTCAAGTATTTCTAGGACTTGTAGGTTGGGGATGGGTAAGTCAAAAGGTGAGTTAGATTGTGGATTTTGGGTGCAAGGGTTAGAAATAGGATTAGAGGTGGGATCAGAAGTGTTTTGTCGGTGAGAGGTGGAAGTGGTGTAGGACTTATTTTGGGAATTTTCCATTTTTGAAGAATGAAAATGAGAGGAAGAAAGTCTTTTTGTTTGGGGGGCAGAATCAAGAGGTCCCTCCAAGTGTGGATTTTGGGACTGCCGCCCATGCATATAATGGAAGAATGAAGAGGAGAGGAAGGAAAGATGAGAAGAATAAGTGTGCAACCAAAAATTCTAGACCTAACTTAAGGGTGACTCCCTAAAAATTACGTAAGACTTGGTCTACTTAAGAAATAAGAAATCAGTAGCTGATAATCGTTCCCTCAACAAATTTGGCTAGACTGATTAAGTGGAGGGTTAGGCCCAAGCATGTCCTAGGAAAACCATTAGGGGATTGTATAAACCCTTGCCTGGTCGTTTGACACAACCCCTCAGTTTGGCACTAAATATAGATGAAGGAATTGAAACCAAGTAAGGAAATCTTAGGACCTAGGTAGCAAGCCTAAGTTTGATGAAACCTTAGGGGTCAAATTACTATAGATTTTAATTAGGTCTAAAAGGCTAAAGTGCACAAGGAATGTGATGGGCGTTAATTGGGGTAATGCCCGATTATTTCAATTTTTGTGTGTGAAAATTGGGTGGGAATTGAGGCCTAAGCCAAAACAGGAGGTTTGCAAACAGGGATTTTTGTGAAAAGATTTTAGGGTTTTGATAAATTTTTTGTAGATTTTAAGATTCTTTGTAAATGTTCAAACAAGTTTGAAGGTGATCACACAATAAGACAATCAAGTTGTAAGTTGGTGAGAATCAATTCCTTTGAGTGTATGTGTGACTAAGAGAGAATAAAATCAAAACCCTAGAATTGAAAATCCTAGTTATGCAACTCCTAAATGAATCTTTTTTTATGAAATATTTAAAAGTAGTGATCCAAACAAAAAAACAACACCATCACTTGATGTAAAATCAAATAAGAAATCCAAAAATGATCTTTTTTAAGATTTTAGGAAATTATTTGATTTTTTTTTGAATTTTTATTCTTACTAGTGTCAAGAGTCAGAATTGATAGATTCAGGGAATTGATTCTATAAAAACCTTAGATGATCTCAAAAATTTTTCAAAATTTTATATGATGTAGATAATTTCTCAAGGTTTCCAACAATATAAACTTTGTTCAAATATGATGAGTAGAAAAATTTATAAAATTCATGGACAGTAAGAAAATAGTAAAAAAATAAGGTCTGACCCCTGTTCAGTCCGTGAATATTTTAATTTTTTCTATTCAACAAAATTTGTTGAAAATTGGACTCAAGCTTCCTGGCTCACAAGGGCTTCCCTGGGTGAAATTTGATGATTTTGGAAAGCTTCTATGTGCTGAACCAAATTTTTTGAAAGTCAAGATAGAAGTCTGGATTTTCAAAAATTTGACACCAATAAGGTAAAGGTGGTGGAAAAATGAAGCAAACAAGCAACACAATGAGTTTTAGGGTTCCACCACCCTTAATTTTCCTTGTTTTTGATATCTTGAAAATTAAAAGATTTTTTTAAGAGATGTTGATGATGAAACAGTAGATGGCTAGGGGTATTGACCTGAAGTACATGGGAAGAAATTTCACTTGGAGTTTCCCTCTCCAAGTGAATTCGAATCCTACTCCCGCTCTTGGTTTGCATCTAAACAAAACAAAAAACAAAATTCGTGCAGACCTAATAAAGCAAGAGAGAGATAAAATATGTGACTAAGCTGTGCCTCCTTGGCAACGGTGTCAAAAAGTGATGCGAGATTTGCACGATTTTATAAATAGGGGTTTAATGTTGTTGCAACATGCAAAATCGATCAGTTTTTAAATTTATATTCCTAGATAGTGGCGGTATCTTGGGTCGTCCAAGGATGACAATTTGTTAGTCAGATAAGTGATTCTCTCTGTCGCCTCTCAAATCAACATTTCTCTTTTTGTATTTTGATTTTTGTCAATTTTTATGTTTGGAAATAAGCGAGATAGGAATGTAAAGATAGAACTATGTTAAAGAACCTATGCCTAACAACTAGAACCTAAGTGACAAGAGAAGTCTTCTCTTCTAAGCTCACCCTAGGCAAGTGCACTTAGGGTAATTAGGAGAGAGATGTGATGCACCAAAATAAATAAAGTTGCTACTTGAAATTGAAAATTCAAGAATGAAGATGACACTTTTCTATTAAGAAGAAATGTTTACAAAGTACCTAGGGAGCTCAACTAAGCAGAGGATTCACTTAGTTATTCCCTGGGTAGATGAATGCTTAATATGAATTAAAATGCAACAAAATAAAGGATTGAAAATTCTCCCAAGTAGCTATGGCAGCCTTCGCTCCAAGAATGGTGGCTCCCAGACTTGAAGAAGGCTTCCTTCTAGCTCCTTTAGTTGCTCCTCTCAAAGGTGGACATCCTCCACCTTTCTTCCTCTAGCTTGATCGTCCTCCCTAAATGGAAGCTTACTCCTTGGCGTGGCACAAGGAAGGAGAGAGAGGAGGAAGAAAGCACCGAGGGAGCAGGTAGGTTACTTCCTTAATCTTCTTCTCTCCTGCTTTCTTGGGCATGGGATGTATGGTGGCTATAGGTGTTTGATGGGAAGAATTGTTGCTTTCCAAGGATAGTTTGCATGGGAGGATGAGGAGTCTTTTTATAGGCTTGTATGGATGGTGGTTAGTGAGGGTGCCTGCAGATCTTACTTGGCCACAAACACAAGATCAAGTATGATATCGATTGTAAAAATATGGCAAAAAAAAAAAATCCCACAATATACACAAAGATTTATAGGAAAACCCCTACGGGTAAAAAGCACTACCTAAGCCTCCCAGCTTAGGATTTTCCCGACCAGGCAACGCTAGTCAATCCACTAACCTACCACTTAAACGAGGGTGGTACAACCTCTTACAAACCACTTCTCTTTTACCAACAAAGAGAAGTCACAAACAACGTTGGAAATTCCAATACAAAGAATCCCAACAATTGAAATGAAGAAAAATGAATACATAAATTATTCTTATGGAACCTCAAGGAATTTAAATATGCAAATCGAGTTTTCTTTTTAGTAGAGTAGAGCAACGTGCTTTTGAAGAGCGTAGTAGAATGAGCACGAAAGCATGAGGAAGAATCAGAGTGGAAGTGCTTTTTCTCCTTGATATGTTTTTCAAGGTGTGTTTTAAAATGAGGGATATGGAGCCCTATTATAGGTGAAAACAGAGCATTTTTGGAATGTTAGAAAAAAATCATTCAAACTAAATTTGTCGATCAATTTATTTAATTAGTCGATCAATTTTCATTTTGATCAATCAATTTACTTAATTGGTCAATCAATTGCTGATTGATCAAATATTTAATTGGTAGATCAATTGTGGGAAAATAGAATTTGACCGTTAGGCTAATTTGGTCGATCAATATTCTTATTTTGATCGATCGATTGATTTGATCGATCGATTGATTTGATCGATCAATTCTAATATTTTGGTTGATCAACATTGTCTAAATGTTTATTTTACGATTTAAAAAGGTTTGTCTTGAATCCTGAGGTTCCTTACAGTAATTCTAGACTCAAGAAATATAAAAGAATTACATTGACTAAAGATAATCTTCACTTTGATCCATGCGGAGGATAATTGACTTATTTTGTGCGTGTGTGATCCTGAAAGATTAGTTCATAATTAAACATAATTTTGTTTCAACAAAAAAGAGGTACTTACATTCTCCCTCTTTTTGTTGATAACAAAATTACAATTATGCATGCGAGAATCATAAATAATTACTTTAGAATTACTCCTATCAACATGCATATTTTACTCCCCCTTTTTGTTATCAACAAAAAGATATATCTCAAGTGACTTTTTATTAATCATACTTAAACAAGTAAAATTCTAAGAAAAAACTTTATAGTTTTCTCCCCCTTTTTCAAGTTATATTCTTTTAAGCATGATGTCAAATTTATCACATGAAAATTATCAAATTCATGATAAGGAGATGATGAAATTCATGATAGTCTAACACAATTAATATATCAAAATAAAATGAAGTGTTGAGTAAGAGTTATATAGTCCAACATAGATAAATATGCCATCTAAATGATACTAAGAAAGTGATCATGATTCTGTCCCTCAAACAATGATCCCTTATCAAGGTTTGATTCTCTTTATTCTTCTCCGCCTATCAAGTTGCTATCTGATGAGTCCATTTTAATGGACTAATATTACGCCTAAGTAACTTTAATTGTACCGTTTAGGTTTGTTAATAACTACATTAAGTTATATAATGTTTGCATTCATCATGATTTAAGTTTACATCTATTTTATAGTATTCTATAACTTAATATGTAATGATTTACGTTTTTATGATTGCAGGAATAATATTTGGAAAGAGGAAGGGGGGAATAAATTTCCCCAACATTTATCTGATCTCCGGCCAGCTGCAACTCCTCCCAACATTTATCTGATCTCCCGCCGCCCTCCCTCGACAAACGAGGCTAGAAATAGCTAAGGAATCCCTTAACTCATGCACGCGCAAAGGAGAGGAGTTAAAGAGGAGGTGGAGAAAGGGGAGGAGAATGATCATCCAGAAAGTAGGCAACCCCAGCGTGCACTGTGGACTAGCATCTGCATCTTCCCCCCTGCGGGGAACTTCTTCCCCGTGTGCACTGTGCATCGCATCCTCCCTTCCAAGTTCTTCACCGCATCCTCCTTCCAGTGCCTAGCGCTCCTCGCAGGCACTGCACCAGCATAGTGCCTGCACCTGCACCCAACCTCTGCAGGCGCCCGCTCATGCACCCGCACCACCAGCGTTTCCCTCCAACGTTGCAGGCGCTCATGCACCCCAGCCTCCCTTCAGCGCCTCCTCCTTTCACGCCCCTACTGCAAGCGCACCTCCATTGCCCCTGCAGGCACCTTCTCCCGCCTGCAGAAGCTACCACCGCAGGCATTGGCGCCCCTCCAGCGTCGCCTCAAGCCAACGCCCCTCTCCATTGCCTAGCATTCCCAGCTCCACCTTGTGCGCTCACCGGCCACCCTGCTAGGCCGCACCCACACAGCGCCTCCCTGCAGTGCGCACCTGCACCCAGCTTCAAGCACCCGCAGGCGCTGCGTCTGCCCCTGCCAGGCTGTGCCTGCAGGCGTATCCTCCCTTCCAATGCCTCCCCGCAAGCACCTGCAAGCATTCTCCCGCCTTCACCCTTCCAGGCCGCGCACACCTCCACGTGCCCCTCTCAAGTAGCACCTTCACATCAGACAGCCTCCTCCAGCATTCTTCATCTCCGTCGACCGGCCACCTTCGGCCATCTCCGTTGACGCCGCAACCTCCATCGGATTGGCCTCGTCTTCTCCAACCTCCCTTGCATGTGAAAGCCCCGCCGATGCTCTCTCTCTCTCGCAAGGAGGAGAGAGAGCAAATGCTCTGTTTTACATTCCATTAAAAATTACATTTACTACCATTGCCACCAGAAATTAATTTTTGATTTATTATTATTTTATTATGGCAAAATTACGCATGCACACTCATGCTTTCTGATAATTGCATGTTTAGGATTGGTTTTGGGATCAACATGTGCACCAATTTTCTCTAGCATATGTCAAGTGAAAATTACATAAAATCATCATATATTTATTGAAGATTTTAGTGAGGGAAAATTGCACATATACCCTTATATTTTTGAGTAATTGTGAATCTTTTTTCCATCTCATTTTATGTCAGATTTGACTAGGGATTTCGCACTTGACCGAAAGAATATGAAATAATTGAAAGTTTATTGCATAATTGCCTCCTTATGGCCACGACTCGCTCTTCTGTGAGTGGTTATTTTTATTATTGATTAGTCAATTTTTCCACCACTTAAATACTACAACGCATAGCAGAAAATCGACTCGTCACTATCCCAAATTAATTAATTCAATGCTTAAAAACTTATTTATAACTAAGCAAAAAATAAAGATTTAGTTTTGGAAATCATACCTGCTAAGGTATAAGGAGTTATACCGAACAACAGTATCTAGGTGGAGGGGTCTCCACCAAAAATCTGGCATCCATTGACACTATTGGTTCTACCATCTTTCATAGCCAAATTGATGATTATTGGCTTGTTGAAGGTTGCCTCTTCAATTGTAATTTTCATGTCAATCTTTTCCATAACCTGCAACATAATTTTTTACAAATTTTTTTGGTACCCATATTCTTTTGGGTCCGTGGTTAATTCCTTTCAAGTTAGAGGGTCCATTAGACTCTATTCTCTTGGCCTTTTGATATAAAAATCCATGCTTAATCTTCTTTTGATTCTTCCTTTTAATGTCCTCATATTTTTCTACATATGTTCTAGTAGAATATTTAAGGTCGTTAAGTGTGTCTTTAAACTGAATATATTGTTCATTGAGATCTTCTACTTTCTCATGGAACTCTACATTTACAACTCTTATTTCATCTAATTCTCCTTTTTTATTTTCTAAATTTAGAGATAAACCATCTTTTTCATTTTCTAAACTTAAGCACTTATCCTCAACTTCCTTATTTTCCTTTAATTTTTTAGCCAATTTGTATAAATCATGATGTGCATCTAATAGTTCATCTAAAATAAGGTCAGAGTTTACCTCTTCCTCATTTGATTCTGTTGGTGCCATGGGACATAGATGAGTAACTCCATCTTTGTGGCCTTGTTCTTCAATATTTGATTCCGAACTTGGGTTGGAATCATCCCATGTTACTTCTTCGTTAGTGGTTTCTTCATGCATGACAGAGAGTTGGTTCCATATCTCATATGCACTTTTGCATGAAGCAACTTTGTCTATGAACGTATTGATGTGATGCGGAAGCAGTTCTTTTAGAAAGGAGCAACTCATGAAGGTAAACTTTTACAACCTTTGAAGTGGGATAGTCTATGTATGCCAAAGGAACAGGGTGGTATGGGATAAAATCTCTTAAAGAGTTCAATATGACTTCTTTCTTAAGTAGACCATGAAATTGTTTAATGATGAGAATAAGACTTGGGTTGCTCTTATTAAAGAGAACTATGGTAGCTCGCATAGCTCTCTAAACCAACTCCAACCACTTAAACCATCCCCCTTCTGGAAATCAGTGATTCAAGCCATGAAGAACAATTGGCAGATGTTTCAACCTATCTTAGGTGATTGATGTTCCTTCAAGTTTTGGAAGGAGTGGTCATCGTTGGGCCAACTGAAGGAAGTCTACCCAAGAGCTTATGCAGCTAACATGAATAAAGGGGACCTAGTATGGAGGTTTTGGTCTGATGGGGAAGATTCCTGCTGGCTTGATGGAGGCGACTATCGTAGAGAAGGCACAAGAACATGGGAGGAAAGGACATGCCTGGAGCAGGATCTAATGGCCTTTATGCTGTCGCCTGGTACTGAAGATAAATATAGGTGGGATGGAATTTTCACTCCCGCTAGAGCATATGAAAAGATCATGAGCCATTCTAATTCTATGGAGGCAGATGCGGTAGGGAAAAAATTATGGCTATTAAAGATCCCAATTAAAGTCTAGATTTTTCTATGGCTATGCAGGAAAGATGGATTGGTGACAGCTGATCTTAGACATAGAAGAATGGGTGCTACCTTACAATCATGCCTGTTATGTGGTTTGCCCACTGATAGCTCCACTCATATCTTTTCTTTGTGCATGGTCACTGATGCTGTTTGGAGAAGAGTTTGCAGGGAACCTCTCCCCATTTGGGATGATCTATGGAAAAAATTTTTACTGAATGACAAATTGCCCAGTCATATGGTGGCTGTTATGTGGTGTGTGTGGAGAGCGAGAAATGATTTTTGGTTTCAGGAGAGGCCAGTATGTGTGGAGCAAATTGTAAATGTATACTGGTCTCTCATACATTTGTGGGGATCTATTTTGTAACCCTGTCTTTATCTTGATCAATAAAATGCTCTCCCGGATTGCTTTCGTTGCACGATAGCTTTCCTTACTATTTCAAAAAAAAAAAAAAATGAAGCAGCTTTTCCAAATTCCTCTCTTGTTAATGCACAAAATAGTGCATTCATGGCTTTAGCATTATTTGTCACTTTCTTTTTCTCTTCCTTCATTAGCTCTTTTTTTTTGAAACTGAAAGGAAAGTTATCGTACTATGATAGTAATCTGGGAGGGCTTTTATTTATCATATTAAAAAATAGGAACATTCAATATAGATCCCCACATATGTATGAGTGACCAGCACTCATTTACAATTTTCTCAACACACACTGGTCTCTCTTGAAACAAATGCTCATTCCTTGCCCTCCACACACACCATAAAATCGCTGCCATGTGCATGTGTGGCTTATCTAGTAGTAAGTAATTTTTCTACAAAGAATCCCACATAGGAAGTGGTTCTCCACATACTCTTCTCCAAACTGCATTTGTTACCAGACATGATGAAAATTTGTGACCCAGGCTATCGATGTGCAACCCACATAGGGAGCATACTTGCAGAGCACTACCCATCGTCCTATGCCTCAAGTCCCTTGTAATCAAGCCTTCCTTGCTGCACAACCAAAGGAAAATTTGAACTTTGAGTGGAATTTTCAATAACCATAATTTCTTGCCAATTAGATCGATCTCCTTAGCTCTGGACATGATGATTATCTTCTCATAAGAATGGGTTGTTGTGCAAATGCCATCTCACATGTAGCTGTCTTCCAATCCAGCCTTTGGTATGAAATTTTGTAGGTCTGACATCAACCGAATCTTCTCCTCCCACAGCCGGGTGCCTTCCCTGCTCATTTTAGCCCTACTAAACTACCAGCAGTATTCCTGTTCAGACCAATAGCTGCTGACCAGACCATCCTTATTTGTAGTAGCCACATACACCCTCGGATAAGCCTCCTTCAGTAAACCCAGCGAAGACCACTCCTCCTGCTAAAACCTGAAGGAATTGCCATCCCTTAGCACTGGTTGAAGTACCTGCCAATTATTTTTTAAGGCTTGTATCACAGATAGCCAAAAAGGAGATGGCTTTGATGGGCATAGTCTATTCAAAACACTGTTAGAGCTACCATAGCTACCCTTAATGAGATCAGTCCATAACTTCTCTTCACCATTGAGGAGTTTGATTGCCTACTTGATTAGTAATGCCTCATTGAACTCCTTAAGAGATTTTATACCCAATCGACCATAATCCTTGGGCAAACATAGCTGTTCCCATTTCAAAGGTTGTATAAATCTTCCTTTATGACGCGCACCTTTCCAGAAAAATCGCTTTCGCATCACATCAATGCCCTTCCAGATAGACTTAGGAGCTTTGAAAATGGAGAAGTAGAAGACTAGGATGGAAGCAATAACAAAATTCAATAAAATAAGTCTTCCTCCCTTGGACAGATACCGACTGTTCCAACTTTCTAATTTAATAGAAAATTTGTCAAACAATACATTCCAATCACTCTTCTTCAACTTGGAGCATCTCAGAGGTAGCCCCAACTATTTAATTGGAAGTGTAGTGCGTGGAGTGCCCAATATAGAAGACAATGTTGCTTGCTCCTGATCATTAAGTCCAAAATAGACCAAGGATGATTTTTCCCCATTCAATTTCAGACCCGATATATCTCCAAAGATGTTAACCATATTCCACAAAGCCTGGGCTTCAAGTTCTGTCCCTTCTACAAAGAAAACAGTATCGTCGGCATACTAGAGTATTGGAGCCATGGCCCTCCTATTAGAGATGGAATAGCCTCTGATTAAACCAACCTCTGATAACCTACAAGTTTATCTAGCTAGAGTGTCAACCGTAAGGTTAAACACCAATGGAGCAAGTGGGCATCCTTGTCTAACTCTACATTATGGTTGTATCCATGCCTTGCAGGGCTTACCATTAACCAAGGGGGTGAAGGAAGTTGTGGTGATGCACAACATCATCCACCGAATCCATAAAGATGGGAAGCCTCTTCTTTTGAATACCTCGCACAAGTAAAGCCATGAAAAAGAATCATAATCCTTTCGAAAATCCACTTTCCACATAAAGTTCTTGCATTTTCTCTTGTGCCACCCACTCATCATCTCTTGGGCCATGATGAAAGACTCTTGTAGAGATCTATTAGGAAGAAATGCTAATTGAACAGGAAGAATTTGATCTTGTAGGACAGTCTGAAGTCTATTCACCAAGACTTTGATCACCACCAAATAGATGGAGTTTGAGAGTGCAATAGGTATAAACTCTAAAAATCTGTTCGTGCCTTGTTTCTTCGGTAGAAGGAAAAGATATGACCGATTTATCTTATCAAACCCATAATTGCCTCTCTTAAATTCCCTAATAACCTCCATCACCTCCTCGCCTAGCAAATTCCATAGTTCTTTGTAGAAAAAAACTTGAACACCATCCGGACCTGGTGATCCTTTATTATTCAATTCACTAATAGCATCCACAACTTTTTCAGAGATGGCTGCAATTAATCTATTGGCCTGATCTTCTGAAATTCGAGGAGAAGCACCTACTGCCATTCTCCATTGTCCCCTGTCTGCTGTATGTGAAGAACCCTTGAAGTATTTGATGGCTTCAGACCTGATCTCCTGCAAGGAAGAGATTCTCTGATCACCCTTGACAATCGAAGATATCAAGTTATGTCTTTTGCATGAGCTGGCTACACGGTGGAAATAGTTTATGTCGTCATCCCCCTCTTTGAGCCAGAGTTGCCTGTTGGGAGAAATCGTAGCTCGTGTTTTTGATAAAAGCGTCGTAGTATAGTTGCGAAATACGATCCAACAAAGATATTGTTTTGTAAAAATAACGAGACTTTGAGTCCTGGTCGTTCGTCTCTGGGAGGCGTTGCTTTTACTTTTGAAATCGATCTTATCCAGCTCTACTTTATTTAGAATCGCATATCTGTTCGTGATTATTACGTATTTAAGTACGACATGCTTAATTGCAGAATGGATAGACAATTAAGATAGGCAACTTGAATCACACAAATATGATAGCAATCAATAAGCTCATTGTGATTTCATAACATGGAGACAGATATATATATATAACATTTTTTTTATTCATTCAGTGAGAGAGTTGTTTACAATAGAACTATAGATAAAGCTTATACATAAATGCTTGAAACGGAAATCTAGCTACCAGAAAATTACTGCATACAAGAATCAATGGGGGGATTTCGCATGCATCATTGGGGGAGAAGTTAAGACTACGCTACTAAGCAGTAATAAAAGTAGTAAATATATGAAAAGCTAAGCTACTAATCTAGCAGAAGGAGGGGCATTCAGAGGTGGTCTCTGATGGCCTTTGAGTGGCTGAGAGAAGAAGGAGAGGCGGCCAATGGAGCTTAGGCCGGCCCTTGGAGAGAGGTTGGGGAGCTGATCCAGCTTCCTGGCGTGGAGATGGTGGCCTCCATGGTGGTGCTCTACTCGTGGAGGTGGAGTGGAGATGGAAGTGGCTAGCCTAAGTGGAATGGATGCCAAGGAAGTGAATGGGTGCAAATGGCCACCCATTGGATCTTTTTATAGACCTAAGGGAAGCTCTCTAGAGAATTATGGAATTCTCTAGAGAGGCCTATGGTGGGAGCTCGTGGGAGACTGAGAGAGAGAGAGGGTGGATGGTGGTTTTTAGATCCACCAAATGTGGATCTAAAAATTGAATGGCTCTTGGTTGCTATTTTTGGCAACCAAGGCAACCACACATGGTAGAGAGTTCTAGAGAACTCTAGGCTAGGCATTTTCATGTGGATGGTGTGTGTGGGTGTGTGTGGGTCAAAACTTATGTGGCTAGTTTGATTAGGTTAGGTTCTAGTGGGTTTAGGTCAAGGTATGTCTCAAATTAGGGTTATAAACCCTAATTCACTAAGGTAAAGTGCAATTAAACTTAATACAAGTTTAATTGGGTGTGTGGAAACTTAATTGAGAGTGAAACAACTCAATTAATTTAGGTCTAGGTCAATTGGACTCTCACTGAGTCTAATTGGACAGTGTGTGTTGAGATCAAGGCTCAATTGGACTCAATGAGTCCAATTGAATAGGCTGATCAAATTGACTAAGATCCAAGTCAATTAGGTAGTGAGGTCCTAATTAGGTCCTTAGGGAGGTCTAGAGGTGATGTACTAGGGTTAGGGCACCTTAATTTAGGTTCCTATGGGGTTGGAATTGGGTTTAGAGACCTAGAGATCCAAGATCAAGGCTTAAATCTCAAAACAGGAATTGGAGAGCAGTATCAGACGTCTAATAATAGAATCAGACATCTTATACTCAAAAATTAGAAGTCCAGACTTGTTGTCTGGACATCCAATCAGAGTCAGGAAGGATTTCGGGTTCTATTTTGGGTATTCTGCAGAAATTGGACGTCTGACAAAGTGTCTGAACGTCCAATAACACTGCAGAAGTGGGTTTGAAGTGTGCGGGAGTTGGCTAAGGGTCCTGGACGTCCTATAACTTATCTGGACGTCCAGATAAGGGTTGGAACTAGGGTTTTAAGGCTTCCTAGGGTGTTGTGACCTAATCTAAGGGTGGCTAAGGCTTGGGGAAGTCTCTAGGCTATCCTAGGGCTAGGATGGACCGAAGCTCTTCACCTTTTACTACTTTTTTCCTACTTAATAGCATAGCAAACCTTTAACTCCCTTACATTATTATTCCTACATCTAATCTAGGCCTTCTGCTCTAGCTCTGCTGTAGCTCTCTTTATTCTAGATCTTGCTCCAAATCTAGCTCCAGATCTGCTTATTGCCTGCAATAACATAATGCACTTAATCAGCACATTATAACATTATTTCATGCATAACTAAAGAAGGGCAATAAAGATGCAGATAATGCATATGTATGTATGAATAGCCCTAACTTATGCTAGGTCAATTAAGACTTATGATTGCTGCGCAATCATTGCCTTGAACGGTCACGCCAATCCATTTCACGCTTTAAATCCTCCTTCGCTACCACATCTTACCAACCTCCTTATTTCCAGTTCTTGGTCAGTCAAAGGAGATAATGACCCCTTTGCATCTAAAGGTTGAATTTCCAATAATGCTTCATGGCGCCTATGCTCTCTTAGTGCAGTTATCACTGTCCCATATTCCTTAAGCATGGTGTGCATAGAAGTCAGCTTTGAAGCCAGTCTGATTGTGGCAGTACCTTCCACCTGTTTGGCCCTCCACCATGCTTCTAAGATTTCACGAAAGCTTGGTTCTCTCAGCCAAGATCTTCTAAACTTGAAGTATGACCCTATATGTGTATGCTCACCACTATCCTAGACTAAGGGAGTATGATCTGAGAAGGGGCACTCTAAACCAAATACAGATGACAGCTGGAATTTGTCCAAGAGGTCTGCATTCCCAAAGAATCTATCTAGCTTAGAAATCAAGTGTTTCCATTTCTCTAGGTGTACTCTGCTCCTGAGGAGGGAAACTCATTCAAGCCCAAATATTGTATCATCAATTGAAAACCAAGAGATGCACTGTCCACCATGCCACTTGATTTGTCCATCCCTATCAGAACACAGTTAAAATCACCACTCACTAGCCATGGAGTCCCTTGAGCATGGACTGCTATTTCAAAAAGATCCTCCCACAACTCATGCTAAACAAAAGCAACACAAGGACCATAAACTCCTGTAATGAAACATTCTACCTTCCCTTGTACCCTCTTGATTTACACGTTATCATATGTCTGGATTAATGAATCTCCACCACTTGTAGACACGCCTTTCTCCACTAGAAAGCAATACCACCAGTTCTCCCCTCCGAAATGAGCACCACACACTCAGCTCTTCTTGACATCAACAACTCATTCCATACCCTACTATCTTCCTTCTTAATATGAGTTTCTTGAATAAGTGCACAATCAATCTCCCACTCCCTCAGATATCTCAATAGGGAGGCCCTCCGAACTCTATCGCGTAGCCTATGCACATTCCAAGAGAGAATTCTCATCTCCATTCTTGAGCTCCCCCATTATTAGATTTCTGAATTCTTCCAGCCTTAAGAATAGCTGCAATAGCATTTTCGTCCACCTTCATAGAGTTTATAAGCCTCCTCTACCTAAGCTTGTATGGGGATCTTCCTATCCTAGATTTGCATGAAGAACCTACTCCAAACTTCAGCCCTTTAGCAGCCTGAAAATTAGATTGAAAATTCATGGAATTCGTAGGGATTTCCTGAAGCACTTCCTCCTCAACTGCAGATTGATCATTTTGTAATTCCTCCATCACATCCTCATCTATCCCTAGGTGATGATGATCCTTGCGCTTCTTTGACTCAGGTGCCTCATACGAAGTATGACAGCCCATCTGCTTTAGATCTGCATCTTCTCTCACAACTTCAGCATAGGTCATCTTATCTTGGTGATCCTGCATGACTGTGTCTCCACATGCAAAATTCAATTGTAAAAGCCACGAACTACCTTCGTACCAGAGGATAATTCTCTCAAGAATGGATCCCCTCTGATGATAACGTCATTATCAGCCATATCTACCTTTATTTAGTTATATTCCATCATTAAATGCTGTTAGAAAATAACCAGAGGACCATAATTTACTACAAATCCATTCTGAGGAATAACAAGAAAATAGTGGTAAAACTACAGTTTTAATAGCATATCTCAATTTCAAAACAATCATGGGGTTTCTCAGGGGTTAATTAAAGGTCAAATGGTCATAAATGTCTAACAAGTAGGTCCATGCAGATAGAAATGGGTTTTTCACACATTCTGAGAATTAAATGACATCCAAAACCCTAAAAACAGATCCTCTTAATCTACTGAGGTTATGGTCAGGATAAAATCCACTTAAACCCTCTAAAAATCATATAAAAATATTCTCTAGGGTTTGGTATGCTTAATTTGACCATCAGAACTCTTTTTCACCTAAAATAGAGTCTTAGACAGAAAGTTGCCCTAATTTTGGTAATTGTGCAATTTACCTAGACAAACTTGGTTAAAACCAAAATTTGACTTCACCATTATATTTTTTGGATCCAAATTAGGTTTGTACCAAAATTTGGACCCAATCAGAGATTGTCTTAACCAAGTTTGCATTTCAGTCCAGTCTGATTCTTTCTCTCACACCTGTACCCCTAACTTTTGAAAGTATTTGCATTAACCCCCCTAACTTCATCTTCTTCTTCACTAATAGGTTCCCACCTCCTACAGTTTCCTAAATCCTACTCTAACAACCTTCAAATAGGAAGATCTCCCTGATTTCTCTCTCAATTCCTTCCAAAATTGGAAGGGAGATTCCTAGGAAGATCTACAATTTGAGCCACGCGTTGGGCTTTGATTTGCACCCAAATTCTCATGCGAATCCTTCAAAGAGTTGGGTTTCCAACTCTGGAGAGCCTTCCAAGCTTGGAATCTTGGCTTCTAAGCTCTAATCGCTCTCTAAAGGCCTATAAAAGGAACCCCAATGCACATCGTCCATCCTAAGCTTGAATTCCGATCATGAAACCCCCCTTCCTCTCTCTACCCTGGTCGAGAAACTCCACAATCTCCAGCAACTACTCCTGATCTCCTTCGTCATCCATCTGCAATACCAACGGTGGATTCCTTCTCCTCGACCTCTTCCACTCTTGGTCGTACCAGCAGGAGCTCCCCAACCTCCGTCGTCATCGCCGTTTCCATCCACCGGAGCATCTTCTTCCCCGACGCTGGTGTACCCCTGGCAAGTCGTCCTCCTACCCCTTCATCTATTAGATTAGGGTTAGTTTAGTTAGTTTAGCATGTTAGGTTAGTTTCCTATCGAAAAAACCCAAAAATAACCCCTCGACATCGTGAATCACCCTCATCTTCTCCATCTCCGACCACTCCTCTGGCGAGGCACCCCCATCGCTACACCCATCCACACGCCTCGCCACCGACTCCACAAGCTCCACCATCACATGGAGAGAAAAAGCCCTCTGTCTATTTCTCTAATTCATGACTCCACGACTCTCCCGAACTCCACCCTTACAGCACTGACTCACCGAGGTCGTATGACCTCAACACACACATGCACGGCACACTGCACCTACAACCACGTTCATCATCACTTGGAAAAGCTGCTGAACCATCTAATGCAGCTATAAGGACCTTATTCTTATTTTCAGGTATAGGAGTTATTCCACCATTGCTGCTGAAGCTTTGAACAAACTCGAAGCTAGTTCTTCAGATGATTGCTCCAAGTTTCAGTCCCACGTGCTGTGGAACCCTTTTAGCAACACACGTAGTAGGTCAATTGGGAGCATTGACCGCT
Organism: Thalassia testudinum; assembly: GCA_037157565.1. Classification (NCBI taxonomy): domain Eukaryota; kingdom Viridiplantae; phylum Streptophyta; class Magnoliopsida; order Alismatales; family Hydrocharitaceae; genus Thalassia; species Thalassia testudinum. The sequence goes on from JAZHRO010000061.1 coordinate 1,460,720, forward strand.
TCCCTGACCTCAATCAAAGCTACCTGCTACTGCTACTACACGCGAAGACAATAGGAACATTTAGTCCCACATCGGAAGTGGCAACAACAGTGACAGTGAATAAGTTGATTTTGTCATCTTAGCTGTTCGCCTCAAGTAACACTGGGGGTGAGGTCCCCTCTCACACTCGCTCACACAACCCGACCTGCCTAACCCCGTACTCACTCCTCGGTCACTACACCATGCCGGTGACCCTGGACCCAGGTGTGCGCATACCCGACTACCAAGCTATTCCTGAGAGAGAAAGAGGAGAAGGAAGAGAGAGAAAGCACGGGGTTAAGGGGGTTTTTCCCTTCAATGTTCTCGACACTTGGTCAAGAGGTGAGTTCCCCCTGTGCATCAGAAGGGCCAAAGAAGGAAGGAACAAAGAAGAGGAGAGGTTCTGAAGAAGAGAATGCTTGTGCTTGTCTTCTGTTAGGACATCTGATTACTAAGCCTATCGTCTGAGGCACTGTAGCATTCAAGCTACTGTTGTTTTATTTGAGATAATTGACGGTTGAATGAATGCTTAAACTTTACAGGATATAAATGGTGATTCAAAGCACCATTGTCTTTTATTTTTATCCTCATATTCTTGAGATACATTGGATTTCATTGAATAACTAATGTGACAGGTTATTATTCATTGAAAATCTATACTCTGCTTAATTTCTTGTGCTCATTTATATTGTATGTTGAGATTAGCATGTGAACGTGAATGCAATACTTGCTCCCAGCGAACGATCTCGGACTTTCATTCGAGTTGTAAATTTTATCTGTTGTTCGAGCTATTTTTTGAGGAATTATTGCTACAACGAACGCATCTTTTAAAACCACAATCTAGCCATACAACACCCCCTTAAATACATCCACCATCACATCCAGAACATGACCATCCCCTTCTCTCAGGCCAATCTCTGTATCTTCTACTAGCATTGCAAAACCTGCTATCATGGAAGCAACCACCTCCCTCGATCTCAAGTGGATTGGTAGGCCCTTAATTCCCAGCCTCCCTGACTTAAAACCTGCCCTCTGAGGTGGCTTTTTTGGCAAGGACCCATCAAAGGGCGATACAGTCTCCATAACACTGTCAAACTCTCAAAGCCGCTCGATCGAAAGTGTAAGCGTTCAACGTCGATCATTCCCAAATCAAAAAATAAGAACATGCATAGGGGACTGTGTGGCAATCTTCCAACCTTCAGTCGATAGAGACAAAGAGCTTACCTGTCGATGAAGCTTTTCCATGGAGGGATTGCCAACCATCACCTCTCCAATCAAAGCTTCTCTTAGTACCAGTTCAGCAACCTTAATATTGTCAGCCATAGGGACTTCTACATCAACCATATGACCCACATTGGTTGGCGGTGGCGGTGGCAGTGAACCTTCATTGTTTGTCCTTCTAGTGCTAATGAAAACCCTTCCTCCTAATTTCCCTCTACTCATCACACATGAATCTCTTTTATGACCATGTCCTCCACAGGCTAGGCAAATGAGAGGAGATCGACATACGGCAGCCATATGCCCACACCTTTGACACCGAAAGCACAAGATCTCCCTGTTAGTCCTATTCCAACCCTCCTTCGCATGCCTCGTGCCCTCGTCCCTCCCTCTAGTATTAGAGACCCCCCTCCGCTCTCTCCTCCTCTAAGGCCTAGATCTCCACGTCGCCCAACCCTTATTGCCATAGTTCCTCCCTCCCATCTACATCCTCCTTATTTTACTAACTGATGGTTGTGCTAGTATTTTTTTGAAGAAATAAGGTAAGTTATCTAAGAAGATGTCATCTAGGGATTTTATTAATGGAGTAAAGAAAAATCAAATTACATCAACTCCTCCAATGCCGTATGAGGGCCTGACACTCATGTGTAATTCATACCAAGTTAACAGGTCTCTCCTGAAAAAGACACTCATTTCTTCCACGCCAAACACCACGAAACAGCCGCCATGGAACAATGAGGTCTCCCACTCCTAATAAAATCCCCCTACATTGCCTCCCATATAGGTATCCCACCACCACAGACCCTATTCCACATGCAGTCAGCGACCATACACGAGGAGAAAATGTGTTGCACACTATCTATCTAAAAACAACATAGATAACATGTTTGAGCAGGCACACCCATTCTTCAATGTCTCAAGTCAATAGTAATGAGACCGTCCCTCCTATAGAGCCATAGAAAAATTTGTATCTTCAACGGAATTTTAAGCTTCCATAAACCTGCACATATGGCGTCAGCTTCTTCATTTTGTATCCTTGCAACCATGTGTTCGTAGGCTTTGGTAAATGTAAAATTTCCCATCCATCTATATGTGTCAGTACCCCCCGTCAGCTTGAAAGCTTGTAGTTCCGGCATCAAGTGTGCTCTCTCCCCCCATGTGCGACTACCCTCTCTGTAGCCCGTATCCAGAAGCTCCCACCTATGCGCATCTTCATCCCAGAAATCTACAACTTTAGCCTCTCTGTCACCAGCAAGATCGTAGACACGTGGGTACTGTTGGTGTAGTAATCCCAAAGATGACCAATTTTCGAACCAGAAAAGAAAGGACTGTCCATCCCCACAGACCGGCTGGAATAGATTCCAACTCTCCTTCATAGCCACTACCACCGAGCTCTAGAAAGGTGACGCCTTGGTGGGAAAAAGTCTATTCGCCATGGACTGTGATTCACCATAGATCCCTTTGATCATTTTCTCTCATAGTTTATTCTCCCCTTGAAAAATTTTTATTGCCCACTTCAGCAATAGGGAATCATTAAACTCCAAGGATCTAAGTCCTAGCCCCCCTACTTCTTTGGGTTACACAAACTGTCCCACTTTACTGGTTGGAAAAACTGTCCCTCATGCTTTGCCCCTTTCCAAAAGACGCGTTTCCCCATTATATCTAGGCTCTTCCATATTGCTCTTAGAGCTCTGAACACAGAAAACATGAAGATCGGCATCATTGTGATAACAGAGTTTAAAAGAGTCAACCTTCCCCCTTTTGAGAGATATTTACTACTCCAACACTCCAACTTTGTAGAGATTTTCTTGAACAGTTAGCTCCAATCGCTCTTCTTCATCTTCCTACTCTTCAATGGCAACTTGAGGTAGGTAATAGGCAAGGAGATGATTAGTGTGTGCAACATCTCTGATAATTGATGGCCCACGTCTATATTCGATCCAAAGCAAACAAGAGAGGATTTTCCCCCATTCAATTTCAATCCTAATATCTCCCCAAAAAAAGTCACCATATGATGAAGGATACGTGCCTCCCGCACTCCACCCTCTACAAAAAACACTGTATCATTTGCGTATGGGAGCATCGTGGCCAAAGCCTGACTGTTTGAGAGAGCATGCCCCTTGATCATCCCCATTTCCTAGAGTTTGAAGGTGAAGTGAGCCAAGGTATCCACTGCCAAGTTGAATATCAATGTTGCTAATGGACACCCCTGTCTGACCCTACATCTAGGATGAATACAGACACCACATGGTCTACCATTGATTAACGGGGAGAAAGCAGTAGTAATGTATCTTTTCATCCATCTAATTCATAAGATTGGAAATCCTCTTCGTTTAAGTACCTCCCACAAGTATGGCTAGGAGCTTGAATCATAGGCCTTACTAAATTCGACCTTCCTCATGAAAGCCTTGGCCTTTCTCCAGCTCCATCCTGCCACCATTTCCTAACCCACAATAAAAGATTCATGCAGTGATCTATCTGGCAAGAAAGCTGATTGAACAGGAGATATCATGCATTGGAGCACACCTCTTAGTCGATTTGCTAAGACTTTGCTTATGATAAGGTTGATAGAGTTTGATAGCGCTATCGGTCTGAACTCACTGAATCTCTCGACCCCAGGCTTCTTAGGAAGCAAGAATAGATATGACCTGTTCAACTTCTCAAAGCCACTATTCTTCTGCTGGAATTCGCGAACCACCTCCATCACCTCCCCTCTCACCACCCTCCAAAATTCCTTGTAGAATAATACTTGGAACCCATCCGATCTTGGGGATCCTTCCAAGTTGAGGTCATTGGTAGCATCTATCACTTCCTGTTTTGAAAATGGGGTTACCAATCTATCTACCTGCATATCATCCACCTTAAGGTATTCCATTTCCACCATTCTCCATGCACTTCTGATAGGAGCAGCAGAGAGATCACGAAAATAGGCAGTAGCTGTAGCCTGAATATCTGCTATGGAGGTAAGCCGTTGATCTCCTGAGAGAATGGACAAGATAAGATTGATGCGTCTCCTCAAATTGGTAGCCATGTGAAAGAATTTGGTATTGGCGTCACCCTCATGCAACCAAAGTTGTCTTGATTTCTCTCGCCAATCCATTTCCCTCTTTAAATCTTCTTCTAGTATCACATCTTGCATTAGCTTCTATTGCTGCAGTTCACTTTCAACTAGCAGACCTATAGCTTCTTTCTCATCCAGCATGCATAGTATAGCAAGTGCCTCCACTCTCCTTTGTTCAGACAATACCCCCATTGTCTATCCAAACTCCTTCAACATAATTTTCAGACTAGCTAACTTCATATCAAGCCTCGACGTCACTGATCCAGACACCTGTTTCATTTCCCACCAGTTCGCAATCATATCTTTGCAGCCTAGCTCCCTCAACCAAGACCTTCTGAACTTGAAGTATGAGCCCACTGAGTTGCCTTCACCACAGTCCCAAATTAGTGGAGTGTGATCGAAGAAGGGTCTCTCTTGCCTAGCCCCACCAAAACGATGAAATCTTTCCAAGAGACTCGAGTTCTCAAAGAAACGATCGAGTTTAGACATTTTCCCACTGCCATTGCACCAAGTGTATTCCAGACTAGATGAAGGGTACTCACTCAGCCCCATGTTTTGAACTGCCAGCTGAAAGCCAAGTGTGTAGGATCTAAAATAGGATATATATGGCTATCTATGTGCACAAAAACTCAAACACAAAATCAGTAATAATAGGAAAATTTGCATAAATAGTCAAACCACAAAAAATGCACAAGATGTATAGTGGTTCCCCTCCCTTGGGTACTCCACTACCTAAGCCTCCTAGCTTAGGGTTTTTAACCCAATTCTCTCAACCCCGAGAGAATCAATTTACTAAAATGAGGTAGTTAACGGGTTACCTCAACCCAAGTACAATAACGGGTTTGTTACAACCCAATGAGCAACAAGCTCAAAATACAAATGAGAACTGGTGTAAGAAAGAGAACTCTTACAACAAGACTCCCTATGCCTCTCAACAATAATTAAAATGAATACCAATTTGAGAGCCTAGGATGGACGTGAATTACTTCGTAGATGCTGATAAATGCCAGTTTATCATCATTTTTATGCATTAAAACAAACTTAGCTCTTAGAATTTTGCTTCTCAAATGGGTTTTTGGGCTGCATTTAGGCATCAATTAGGTTAGGCATGTATTGCACTTTTTATTATCTTTTTAATGCATTTTTGTGAGTGTTAGGGATATGCAGATTGTCAAAACTCCAAAACCCTAGCACTCAGGAAGGTAACTGGTGAAGAAGCTCAGACTAACTGGAACTCAGCTTGATCCAGCTCACTTGAACTAGGGTTAGCTTATCTTAGCTCCATTCAGCTCATCTCAGCTGCATGGCAGCTCAAGAGAGCTCATCTTAGCTCACCCTAGCTCAGGTCAGCTCAGATCTAGCTCAACTTAGCTGAGTCTAGCTCATCTCAACTCCCATTAGTCCACAGGGAGCTTTAGCTAGCTCAGCTGAGTTGACTGGAGTTCACCCCAGCTCAAGTCCAACTACATCCAGCTCTACTCAACTCCGACCAGCTGAAGATGACTTCATTCCAGCTTAGGAAGCTCAAGTTCAGCTCCCGGGGACTCAGCTTAGCCAACTCAGTTGAGCTAAGCTACCTTAGCTGCCTCACCCAGCTTGATCCTCCCCGGGAGCATTAGACCCAGCTTACCTCAGCTCCTTTCAGCAGAAGCCAGCTTGCTTTAGCTTGGCTTAGTAGCTAGCAAAGTGCTAGCAAGCCAAGCCAGCTAAGGTAGCTCCTTGCAGCTCTCTTTAGCAGCCACCAGCTCTAGTGCAGCTCAAGATGACTACCTCCAGCTCTTCTCCCTGAAAACCCTAGGTCCAAATGCCTCCAACTCTAGTCCCTACTAGTTAAGCTAGCTAAGCTGCTTAACTTAGCTAGTCCACCTCCATGGCACCAAAACCTACTACCCTACTACCTAAGCTCCAGTAAAAAGACCACCTACTCCTACTTTATTTTGGTGCCAACTATCCTTTCCATCACCACCCTACATCCACCATCAAAACCCATCTCCACCCTCAATTTTTTCCCTCCAAAATTGCCTTCTAGAAGGTTTTTTTGGAAGGAAAACCAAGGCACCTCTTCATTTCCCTCCCATTTTTTCCTCCAAAAATATCCAAGCACCCCTTCATTTCCCTCCAAAAAAATACCATAACCACCCCCCTTCCCATCCTATAAATACCCTACCCTACCACCACATAATTCCCATCCTCCATTAGTGTATTTTTCTACCTATACCCACCTACACCTATGGCCAAGAAGAAGGAGTAGAGAAGAAGATTAAAGGTGCACATCACCAGCCCCTTTGGTGCCTTCTTCTCCCCACTCTCTTCAACTTGGGCCACGCCAAGGAGGAGGACTTTTCTACTTCAAGGAGGATGGCCAGGCAAAGGAGAAGGACCTAGGGTGGACATCCACCCTTGGAGAAAAGCTTAGGGCACGCCCCCTTAGGGCTTGCTTTGGAGGACATCACCTTGGCGGAGCTATAGAAGGAAGGAGCTGAAGATATTCTTTTCAAGCCCGGGAGCTACTAGGCTTGGATCAAGAAAAGCTTCATCCTCTTCATCACCATCATCATCTAAAGGATTTGTCTTTATTTTGTTTTCAATTTATTCTTTTTGTAGAAGCATTCATCTACTAGTAGATAATTTCCTTTAGTATAAAAAAGAAGTTGCCTTAATTTCTTGTTGCACTTTTTCTTTTTGCATTATCTTGCTTTATCTTTAGTATAGTTGCACTCCTCCTTTCTAATTAACCTAGGCCTCCACGCACCTAGGTTGAGCTTAGAAAGAGGATAATTTTTGTCACTTAGATTAGCATAGTAGGTGTAGTAATTTTTCCCGCCAACTTCGCATGTTGCCTTAATTTCAAAAATCATAGAAACTATATATTCAAAAAGACCAAAAATAAAGTTGAGATTTATTTTCAAAGCAAGAGATTTAATTTTTGCAAACTTGCCTCCTTGGACGACCCTAGATACCCCACTATCTAGGTTTATAAATTTAAGAGTTGATCGGTTTTGCGCGTTACAACGACGTATTTTACAAACTGCGTAAAATCCATGTTAGATGCGTGAGAAAAACATGTCGTTGAGCTTGCAATAATGTAGAGAAAGTGAATGGCAAGCTTCTTCTTTCTCTCTAGAAAATATGGTGGAAATTTGAAATATAGATCTAGAATTTTTCTTCTCTATTTCTTATGTGCAAACTAAGGATCCAAGGGTTTATTTATAGAGTTAGAACCTTAGTGGGTCGTCTACTAGATGTTGGGGTTTAAATCCCAACGTTCATATAGCCAAAATTAATTTTCTAGCCTTTCAGTTTTGATCCAACGGCTACCTGGTACCGGTACTAAAGTATGGGTACCGGTACTTGTTGCTTCCAGATTTGGGTTTCAAACTCTTAACACAAATCTGTAACCCACTTGTATCGGTACTGATCATTAGTACCGGTACTCATTACCTCCAGTACCGGTACTGATCATGAGTACTGGTATTTGCAGGGTACAGGTTTGTTTCTTGACAAAACCCAAACCTGTAACTCACATGTAACGGTACTAAACTTTAGTACCGGTACTTGTGGGTTAACAAATACCTTTTTTAAGCGGTTTAATCAATTACATTCTTTGAAAATGATCACAATATAAATCCTATTTTATCTCTAATTATTTTTATGATCTAAGTTATATTCCTTTGTTAAGAGGCATATACAATCTATAAATAAAAAATCTAAACTAGAACACTAAAGGCCGAAGATGATCTTCTCCACCTTGATTCTTCCTTGTCATCTTGCCTCCTTCTTATCATGATCTTCTCATTTTCATCAAGCCTCCATCATTTCCTGTTTGCCTTGATCTTCACCTAAATCTAAAAGAACTCAATTGCAAACATTAATCCATAATAATTTTGTTAATACCAAAACAAGATGTGGAACAAGGCTCTAACAATCTTCCCCTTTTTGGTGTTGAAAAAACTATCTTACAAATAGATAATTATAAGAATAAAAATAATTTTTAAAAATGTTATATGAAGGAAAAAAAACTTTAAATTAAATCCTCCCCCTCAATATATGCTCCCTCTAAAAATATTACTATTTGCTCTTTATCTTTCTCCCCCTTTTTGTCAATCACAAAAAAATGAAGAAATATCATACCATAAAATTTACCAATAGTAAAATGGAGCTTGTGGATACCAAGCATCTCTCGTCGAACATTCTTGGTCTTCATTCAACCTATAGAAAGGTTGAAGTATTCCGTTATGTGCCTTGAACACCCATTAATTACTTTGATCTACTCTTGCAAGACAAATATCTTTTCTAGGTACCCATTTTCTTGTGGGTCCTTTAGAGTTAGTACCTTTCAAATCCTGAGATTTATAGAACCTTTTAGTGTTAGATCTATAATTTTTGGGATTTTTAGCCTTTTGATACATCCATGCATGCCTAGGTGCATGTGATTTAGTATGTGTATTCTTTTTATTATGAAATTTTGATTTTATAGCTTCACAAAATTCAGTATTTAACCTAATTATTGTTTTGAGATTATTTGAAGTACCTTCAAAGTGCTCATAAATATCTTCTAATTCTACTATCTTTGCATGCAACTGATTGTTAGTCTCTTTTGACATTTCTAATTCCATTTCTAAACATGATTTATCTATTTCTAATGTTTGATAGTTATTTTTTAGAACCTTATATTCCTTTTTAAATAACCTAGCTTTATGATATAGTTCTTTATATGCTTCTAATAATTCTTCAAAAGAGAAATCAAGGTTTACCTCATTATCTATGTCTTCTGTAGTTGCTACCAAGTAAAGATGTGCGATCTCGTCGTCATCAGATTTGCTAGAGTCGGTGTCCATGTCGAAGTCGCTATCATCCCATGTTGCTTTAAATGCTTTCTTCTTCTTCTTCTTGAGCTCCTTTGTTTCTTTCCTATTGTCCTCCTTCTTCTTGTTTAAGGGGCAATCCCTTTGCAAGTGGCCCTTCTTCTTGCACTCATAACAAATAATATTAGAAGAAATTTTATTTACTTGCTTACCTTGTTTCTTGAGGAATTTTTGGAATTTCCTAGTGAGCATTTCCATCTCCTCGTCTTCGGATTCTGATTTTGTTGAGTCTGAGTCCTCCCTGATTGCTCTAAAAGCAATGCTTTTCTTCTTGCTTGTCGCCTTCTCCTAGCTCTTCTTTATGTTCTCCAATTGAACTTCATATGCCATGAGGCTTCCAATCAGATCATCCAAGGAGAGAGTAGAAAGATCTTTTGCCTCTTGGATGGCTGTGGTCTTTGGAGACCAATCGCTTGTAAGTGATCTCAAGACCTTTCTTACAAGCTGCTCCTCTTTCAGCTTGACTCCTAGGTTCTTCATTGGATTCACAATCTCTCCAAACCTTGTGTACATGTTCTTGATTGTTTCTCCTTTTTTCATCCTGAAACACTCATAATTTTCTATTAAAATAGAAATACGTGTTTCTTTTACCTTGCTCATACCTTCATAGGTGATTTGCAAAGTATTCCAAATCTCGTAGGTGGACTCTCATGAGGAGATCCGATTGAACTCTTCCCTTGATAATGCACAATAGAGTACATTCATGGCCTTCGTGTTTCCCGCAATCTTTTTCTTTTGCTCAGCTGTCCATTCAACTCCTTCCAGCAGTTCTGGATCCATGTACCTCTCTTGAATGAGAGTCCACGAATCTTCATCCATGGCTTTGAGAAAGACTTGCATCCTCCTCTTCCAATACCCATAGTCCATCCCATCAAAATAGGGAGGACAGGTAAAAGACTGTCCTTCGGTGCGCCTTGATGTAGATGCCATTGCGAGTTGATTTGTTACGTCTTCTCGCAACCTCGCTTTGATACCACTTTGTAGGATCTAAAATAGGATATATATGGTTATCTATGCGCACAAAAACTTAAACACAAAATTAGTAACAACAAGACAATTTGCACAAATAATCAAACCACAGAAAATGCACAAGATGTATAGTGGTTCCCCTCCCTTGGGTACTCCACTACCTAAGCCTCCCAGCTTAGGATTTTCAACCCAATTCTCTCAACCTCGAGAGAATCAATTTACTAAACCAAGGTAATTAACGGGTTACCTCAACCCATGTACAATAACGGGTTTGTTACAACCTAATGAGCAACAAGCTCAAAATACAAATGAGGACTGGTGTAAGAAAGAGAACTCATACAACAAGAATTCCTATGACTCTCAACAATAATTAAAATTAATACCAATTTGAGAGCCTAGGATGGACGTGAATTGCTTCGTAGATGCGTGAGAAACACACGTCGTTGAGCTTGCAAGAATGTAGAGAAAGTGAATGGCAAGCTTCTTCTTTCTCTCTTGAAAATACGGTGGAAATTTGAAATATAGCTCTAGAATTTTTCTTTTCTATTTCTTATGTGCAAACTAAGGGTCCAAGGGTTTATTTATAGAGTTAGGACCTTAGTGGGTCATCTACTAGACGTTGGGGTTTAAATCCCAACGTTCATATAGCCAAAATTAATTTTCTAGCTGTTCAGTTTTGAGCCAACGGTTACCTGGTACCGGTACTAAAGTATGGGTACCGGTACTTGTTGCTTCCAAATTTGGATTTCAAACTCTTAACACAAATCAGTAACCCACTTGTACCGGTACTGATCATTAGTACCGGTACTCGTTACCTCCAGTACCGGTACTGATCATGAGTACCAGTACTTGCAGGGTACAGGTTTATTTCTTAACAAAACCCAAACCTGTAACTCACATGTACCGGTACTAAACTTTAGTACCGATACTTGTGGGTTAACAAGTACCTTTTTTAAGTGATTTAATCAATTACATTCTTTGAAAATGATCACAATATAAATCCTAATTTATCTCTAATTATTTTTACGATCTAAGTTATATTCCTTTGTTAAGAGGCATGTACAATCTATAAATAAAAAATCTAAACTAGAAACACTAAAGGTCGAAGATGATCTTCTCCTCCTTGATTCTTCCATGTCATCTTGCCTCCTTCTTATCATGATATTCTCCTTTTCATCAAGCCTCCATCATTTCCTGTTTGCCTTGATCTTCACCTAAATCTGAAAGAACTCAATTGCAAACATTAATCCATAATAATTTTGTTAACACCAAAATAAGATGTGGAGCAAGGTTCCAACAATCTTCCCCTTTTTGGTGTTGACAAAACTATCTTGCAAATAGATAATTATAAGAATAAAAATAATTTTTAGCAATGTCATATGAAGGAAAAAAAACTTTAAATTAAATCCTCCCCCTCAATATATGCTCCCTTTAAAAATATTACTATTTGCTCTTTATCTTTTGATACCACTTTGTAGGATCTAAAATAGGATATATATGGCCATCTATGTGCACAAAAACTCAAACACAAAATCAGTAATAACAAGATAATTTGCACAAATAATCAAGCCACAGAAAATGCACAAGATGTATAGTGGTTCCCCTCCCTTGGGTACTCCACTACCTAAGCTCCCAGCTTAGGATTTTTAGCCCAATTCTCTCAACCTCGAGAGAATCAATTTACTAAACCAAGGTAATTAACGGGTTACCTCAACCCATGTACAATAACGGGTTTGTTACAACCCAATGAGCAACAAGCTCAAAATACAAATGAGAACTGGTGTAAGAAAGAGAACTCATACAACAAGAATTCCTATGCCTCTCAACAATAATTAAAATTAATACCAATTTGAGAGCCTAGGATGGACGTGAATTGCTTCGTAGATGCATGAGAAACACACGTCGTTGAGCTTGCAAGAATGCAGAGAAAGTGAATGGCAAGCTTCTTCTTTCTCTCTTGAAAATACGGTGGAAATTTGAAATATAGCTCTAGAATTTTTCTTTTCTATTTCTTATGTGCAAACTAAGGGTCCAAGGGTTTATTTATAGAGTTAGGACCTTAGTGGGTCATCTACTAGACGTTGGGGTTTAAATCCCAACGTTCATATAGCCAAAATTAATTTTTTAGCCTTTCAGTTTTGAGCCAACAGCTACCTAGTACCGGTACTAAAGTATGGGTACTTGTACTCGTTGCTTCCAGATTTGGGTTTCAAACTCTTAACACAAATCTGTAACCCATTTGTACCAGTACTGATCATTAGTACCGGTACTCGTTACCTCCAGTACCGGTACTTGCAGGGTAATGGTTTGTTTCTTGATAAAACCCAAACCTGTAATTCACATGTACCGGTACTAAACTTTAGTTCCGGTACTTGTGGGTTAACAAGTACCTTTTTTAAGTGATTTAATCAATTACGTTCTTTGAAAATGATCGCAATATAAATCCTAATTTATCTCTAATTATTTTTACGATCTAAGTTATATTCCTTTGTTAAGAGGCATATACAATCTATAAATAAAAAATCTAAACTAGAAACACCAAAGGTTGAAGATGATCTTCTCCTCCTTGATTCTTCCTTGTCATCTTGCCTCCTTATCATGATCTTTTCCTTTTCATCAAGTGTCCATCATTTCCTGTTTGCCTTGATCTTCACCTAAATCTGAAAGAACTCAATTGCAAACATTAATCCATAATAATTTTGTACACACCAAAACAAGATGTGGAACAAGGTTCCAAAAAAGTGTAGATTGGTTTATGTGCCCGCCACTCTGTCCTGACTCGAGAGTGTGCAATTGAAGTCGCCACCTATGAGCCATGGGCTGTCACTAATCCCATCTGCTCTCTCTGCATATTCAGACCATAAAACACTCTTGTTTTCATTACATGGCCCATATACACATGTAATGAATAGAAGACTCCCCATGTGGACTGCCTGAAATCTACAGGTCATACTGAATTCAGCCTTTGTTACCTCTGTCAGCTGTAGCTTCGCAACCTTCCACCATATTGTCATGCCTCCCGACCTGCCTTGGGCCCTCACAGTAGTGATATTAGAATTCCCATTTTGTATCAGCGGCTTCCACAAGATATGCCCACCCTCTTCGATGTGAGTTTCTTGCAATAACACACAAACATCCCATTCCTGCATATATCTAGCAAGAGAGACTCCTCTGACCCCATCACGCAGCCCATGCACATTCCATAATAGGACTCTCATTTTGTTTCAAATTTCCCCCTTCTTGACCCCCCATTAGTCCTCACCACACCAAGTGCTCTTACAACCATACTCAGTTCCGTCCCCACCCTGTCATTACCTCTTCTTCTCCACAATTTGTATGGAGATCTGATAAGCACTCCATTCCCTTTGCTTTTGGCTCCAACATCATACTGAAAACCTTCAGGCGTATCAAAGGGGAATGGTGTGTCTACCATCAGCTTTCCAATCCCACTTCCAACAGTCTCCTCCACTGGTACAATCATCTTAGATCCCATCTCATTTATTCTATCATCATTCTGGACCGACTCATTTGATTTGGTCATCAGGCCCCCTCCATATGCCTCAATATGGTGTTCTTTCCTCTTCTTTACCATCGGCCTCTCCTTCGCAGTGGTTCTGCCTCCCTGCACTTGGTTCGGGTTGTTCTTGACCACTTCTACGAAAGTTTTTGCCATTTACTGCTCACGCATCTCCACCTTGTCTAAACAAATTCGAAGTTGAATCAGCCACGAACTTCCCCCACATCGGAGAATGATGTTTTCAGGTAAAGAGCCACTGCGTACAAAAAATTACATTCGCCCATATCACCCTCCCATCCCCTTTCCCAAGCACGATCTCCATACCTTCTTCCATCACCGCAAACCTTTCAATCATCTTCGCCACTACCTTGTTGGTTCTCAGATAGAGTGGCAGACCAGTAATCTCCAATCTTCCCTGTCTGGAGGCCACCTACTGTGGGGGACACTCCACCAATGCCCCATCAAAAGGCAAAACAAATCTCTACATCATAGTGATGTTCTCAAACATAATCGATTGAAAATGGAGAGACTCAACATCAATCATACCTAGGCCATAGTGAGAGGGGCCCAAGGTTGCAATCTTCCAGTTCAATGATTTTAGGGCTAGGGATCTTACCAATTGATGGAGTCAATCAATGGATGGCGCCCCTGTCATCACCTCCCCAATCAGGGCACCTCTTAGAACCATCTTTGTCGCATAAATGACTCCAGAATATGGGACTTCCACATCACGAAAGTGTTCGACCAGCATGGGAGGTGGAGGCGGTGGAGCCCTCAATCCCCTCTGCCTTAAGCGTAATGAGGGTGCAGGACCTTTCCACTAGCCTGCTGCATCCCTCCTCTTATACACGCATCACATTTATGGCCTTCTCCACCACATGCTACACAAATAAGAGGCCCCCTGCACGTCGCTTCCATGTGCCCTCTTGCCATACATCTGAAGCATAAAACCTCCCTCTCGTTTGCCCAGCGCCTAGTCTTCACAGAAGTCCCCCTTCCTCTCTAATCGTCCTTGCACCTGCAACTCTTCGATCTCCATACCTCCCAGCCCTCGCTCTCCCTCCTGTTGCCAGAGCCCTATCGCCCCATCCTACACTCACGGAATGTTAGACCATCTAGTTGTGCTAGTATTTCCCTTGCATATCTGATCTTCCTTCATTAGTTCATTTTCTTCTTTCTTCTTTGGCGTATATTTGGACTCAATGATATGCCAAATCTCAAAGTCCATTGCTTCAAGAAAAATTTGCATTCTTCTTTTCCAATAATCATAATCTAATTCGTCAAATAGTGGTGGTTGGAAAAATGATTGTCCCTCCACAAAACTTGTTGCGGCAAAGGTGAGGTGTGACATCTCCTTCATGATTAGGCTCTGATACCAAGTGAGGGTGCCTACAGATATTACTTGGCCACAACCATAAGATCAAGTATGATATCGATTGTAAAAGTATGGCACAAAAAAATAATCCCACAATATACTCAAAGATTTATAGTGGAAACCCCTATGGCTAAAAACCACTAGATAAGCCTCCCAGCTTAGGATTTTCCCGACTAGGCAACGCTAGTCAATCCACTAACGTACCACTTGAATGAGGGTGGCTCTTACAAACCACTTCTCTTTTACCAACAAATCGAAGTCACAAACAACATTGAGAATTCCAATACAAAGAATCCCAACAATTGAAATGAATGAAGTAAAATGAATATAGAAATTAATCCTATGGAAACTCAAGGAATTGAAGTATGCAAATAGAGTTTTCTTTTCAGAAGCACAGAGCAACGTGCTTTTCAAGAGCATAGTAGAATGAGCACGAAAACACAGGGAAGAATTAGAGTGGAAGTGCCTTTTCTCTTTGATATGTTTGTTAAGGTGTGTTTTGAAATGAGGGGAGTGGACCCCTATTTATAAGTGGAAACAGAGCATTTTTGGAATGTTAGAAAAAATCATTCAAACCAAACTTGTCAATCAATTTACTTAATTGGTCGATCAATTTTCATTTTGATTGATCAATTTACTTAATTGGTCAATCAATTGTTGATCGATCAAATATTTAATTGGCCGATTAATTGTGGAAAAATCATATTTGATCGTTAGGCTAATTTGGTCGATCAATATTCTTATTTTGATCAATCAATTATTTTAATTGATCAATTCTAATATTTTGGTCCATCAACACTGTCTAAATGTTTATTTTACAATTTAGAAAGGTTTATCTTTAATCCTGAGGTTCCTTACAGTAATTCTAGGCTCAAGAAATATAAAAGAATTAGATTGACTAAAGATAATCTTCACTTTGATCCACACAGAGGATAATTGACTTGATTTGTGATAGCATGATCCTGAAAGATTAATTCACAATAAAACATAATTTTGTTTCATCAAAATAGAGGTCCGTACAGTTAGGAGGCTTTCTTGGCACCATGTGAAAGGGTGCCAGGAAGGGTGGCTTGGATGGTGGTTAGAAAGCTTCCTTGGACCATGTGAAAGGGTGCCAAGGAGGGTGGCTTGGATGGTGGTTAGGAAGCTTCCTTGGCACCATGTGGAAGGGTGCTAAGGAGGGTGGCTAGGAAACTTCGTTGGCTCCATGTGAAGGGGTGCCAAGAAGGATGGTTAGGAAGCTTTAGGAAGCTTCCTTGGTGCCATGTGAAAGGGTGCCAAGGAGTGTATTTTAGGCACTATTGGTTGGTGGTTTTAATGTAGGTGGATGGCCATTAAGGTGGAGAGGGAGTAGGGTAGGAGCTGGATTTGAGTTGGATCTAGTTGAGTTGAGCTGGGGTCCAACTACTGGAGCTTCTATCTTCACAAATGTTTCAAGTGCCTTCCATACTTCTAGGGTTTCTCTGATTTCCAATGCTTTCATCCCTGGCAATCAAATGGAAACTACATGAGATAATGTGAAATGAATGCTAACGTATGCTTTAAACCCTAAATGCACATGCATGCTAAATGCAACAATATAATGCAATGCAGTTGACAAAATCTTAGGAACTAGATGTGAATAGATGCTAAGGATAATGATAAACTGGCATTTATCACTGGTCAACCCAAAGCTACAATGAACCTTGGACCTTCTGATCTCACTTCTGATGAACGTGAAATGATCTTTAAGATGAAAGGAATTTGTTAGAATAGATTCTATGAAGTTTTGAAGTTACCT
Organism: Thalassia testudinum; assembly: GCA_037157565.1. Classification (NCBI taxonomy): domain Eukaryota; kingdom Viridiplantae; phylum Streptophyta; class Magnoliopsida; order Alismatales; family Hydrocharitaceae; genus Thalassia; species Thalassia testudinum. Next base: position 1,477,523 of record JAZHRO010000061.1, read on the forward strand.
ACGTGATGGGCATGTATTTTGTGAGGGAAATCAGGGTTTTGGAGAACCTATCGTCTTAGTAGCAAAATATCGCTACCAAATAAAATTTATACCAAAACTCGAAGTGAGTCCCGAGTCGAACAAAGGGAGGCGAACGTTTGGTTTTGAAGTCCATGCTTCAATTTTATTTGTTTTTGTTGTTTTTATCTTTTGCAATTTTTTGTTATTTTAATAGGCAAGAGATTAGATCGACAAAATACTTATCTAACTATTCTACTTGTAGAGAGAGAGAGAAACAATCATATATATGTCTAAACAAGTGTTTGCTACAATGGAAAAATTGCAACTATACTAGAAAGCGAATAAAAGATAGAATGGGTTGAGAAGAATCCCCCTTGACGGTCGCTTGGAGGATGACTCACTCTGATGATGCCCCGAATGAATGTGAGGGGAAGCTAGACGAAGAAGAATGGAGCTGAAAGAAGGAGGACGAGGCGAGACGGCGTCGTAGCGAGGATCTACTTCTCGAAGGTGGTGAGAGGACGACCGTGGGATGCTCCACAAAGGGGGATGAGAAGCAAAAAAATAATTTTCTTTTCTACTCTAGAGAAGCATCTCGAGCTTGGGACAAGCTCTCTCTAGAGACTTGGAGGTGGTGAGGGAGGGAACAGAAGAGATGAAGAGAAATGGGAGCGGTAGGGGTCCTTTTTTAGTGGAGGAGAGGAGGCATTTCATGCATGGGACATTTAGTGACGTCAAAGGCATCACTGAAGCTACGCCCTAAACGTTGCTATAGCCTCCAGCTTACGTGTCTGCTCATGCATGTAGCACTCACAACTGTTGCTCATGTGGTTGATGGCGAAGCATTCAATCAAGAATGGATGGCTGGGATTGCGCAAGGAGTGCACACTTAGATCGTGCGCTAGAGGGCACATCAGATCACGCATTCATCCGCATGTGCGATCGCACGTTTTGCACGATAGCATCCACTGTCATCCATTGCGTCGTGTGGCCCGCTTCGTGCCTCTCGATGGAGATCACATAGCTCTATTTATCTACTCCCACCTATGAAGTCAATTGTGAGCACTGAAGGAGTTGAACCGATGACGCGGGTTTGCGAGTGACACTCGTGACCAATGTGGCACTTGGTTGGATTGTCCAGTGGAGGATCAAGGTGGTGCGAGTTCTCGACCGTTGGATGGAGATCCAACGGTCGAGAATCAAAGTTGATGAGCTCCTCAGATGAAGCGGGCAACGTGGCATCACAAGGGCCATTGAATGGACATCCAACTGCCCAGATTGTGAGAGGGAAATGCCTTTGAGGAGGGGTGGTTGGGATGGCACCACGTGGTGCCATTCTGGCCATCCATCTTCTTTGCTTTGTAGAAGATGCCACAGATGTCGGATTGGATTGATTTTCGCGTTGTTTGGTTGCGTCATCGATCTGGATCCATCAATGTGGTTTGATTTGTTGTTTTAAGCTCTGAATTGCATTACCTAGCCCCTTGACAATTGATCTTCCTCGAAACTGCATAATGTGCTAGGGGACTCCAATCAAGACTATTTCGGAGTAATTAGACTCTGATTATCATCCTGATCAGATTCATATGATCGGATCATCAATCAGAGGCCCCAAAATAAATTTCCTTCCCTCCTGCCCACAAAAGGTTTGCGAATTAACCTAAAATTTTTACAAACCATTCTAAATGCAGAATGATGCATGCTATACAGTATTTATAATATGGAATGCATCTCTAAGCTTAAGAACATGCATAAATAGGCATTTTAACCTAAATGGATGTGTATACATCACTATGTCTATTAGCAATTTATGTTCTATTTGGGTTCATATGGCTTGTAGTTGAGCTTCTTTGAGCTCTGGTCGAAATCCGAAGATCTATAGAGCTTATTTAAATCATGTTGTGATAAAATAACATTTTTGTATATTTCTTTTTAGCATTCAATGAAAGTAATTTTATTTCTTATCAAATGATTGCTTATGTTTAATGTCAATTTCTTTGCAATTATGAGTATTATTTTACATACACACACTTGCTACGGAAGATATATGCATGTGAGGCTAAATATTAGGTACTCTAACCCCTAGGGTAAACGTCCTTTGAGTCAAATTATGTTAAATTACTTGTCCGTCGAGACTTATGATCATGTTATACGGACAATGCAGGAAGTGTATGTATCCCTCACGTACATGCATGATGTGTTATCTTTGTAGTATGCCATAAGACTCGATCAACTTTAGTTCGATGAAGTATCACACTAAAGAAGGCCCTTGAAGAATTGATCACAACTTAGGTTTGCTCGTTACATGTAACCTTGTGTAATGAAATTTCGTTTGGTTCTTCCTACTCTTCTCCAGGATACCAACTAATTTTATCTAGTTTCCTAGGGTACCCCTAACTAGATGTTAAAGGAAACCTACTTATGGTTAGTATTGTGGGGTATATTGGAGAAGTGCGGGAAGATGCTACTGAAATTTTACCGCACGAAGGTTATATGTAACGAGTAAACCTAAGTTGCGATCAAATCTTTGAGGATTGGCTATAAATTAAAAATCTTAATCAAGATACACATCATTCAATCCTTTACCTTCCTAATAAGTGGTTTGTTTATATTAAATTTTAGGTTATAATGGACAAATCTTGGATTGGATTGCGGGGTTTAGATTACACCAGATGTATGGATGGAGTAATTTCATTCCTGGATTTGGCCTTTGGTGATGATAGGAAGATATTTAGGCTTGGTGACCAACTCGATAATATCTTCTGCCCATGCAGAAGATGTTTGAATGGTTCCTTGCATGATTGTAACACTATGCTCGAGCACTTGATTTGTAATGGATGGTCGCAGCATTACACTACGTGGGTAACTCATGAAGAGGAGTTTACTGAGGAAGTCATAAATAAAGAAAACACTATTGACGAAGAGACTGACAAGGAGATTGTTGATAGCAGAGGTGAAGAAATACAAGAAATGTTGAACGAGATGAGAGCAAGAGAGGATTTAAATACAAATGAGGAAGATTTGTTCAGTTGTGATCTGTTCTATGATGTTGTTAAAGTGGTTGAGGATCCTATTACTCCCAGTGTTGCAAGAATGTCTAATTTGTTGTTCCTACTGAAGATGTTTCAACTAAAGGCTATGGATAGAGCTAGTGCTAAATTCTTGTCAAACATACTTTAGTTTATTGGTGAGCTATTGAATAACCCTAATGATTTTTCAGCTTCATGGTACAAAGCAAGGAAACAGATTTGTAAGCTTGGTTTAGACTGTCAGAAGATCGATGCATGTCCAAATGATTGCATTCTTTTCAGAAATGAATTCGTAAACTTGAGCAACTATCCCGAATGTGGACATGAGAGATATAAGGGAGATGAAAATGAAAGTAAGAGGAAACAATCTCATAAGGTTCTTCGTTACTTCCCATTGACAGCTAGGATTCAATGTATTTTTATATCAACTAGAACTCACGGTGGATGACATGGCCGTAGGATTCTAAATATCAAGATGGAAGAATACGTCATCTTACTGATTCAGGGGAGTGGAAGAGATTTAACGAAAGAAATAATTCATTCTCTTTAGAAGCAAGGAACGTATGGTTGGGTCTTGCAAGTGATGGATTCAATCCATTTAAGAGTATATACCCATGGCATTCTATATGGCCAGTGGTAATGGTCACTTATAACTTACCTCCCTGGTTGTGTATGAGATCGTCATTCATGATGCTAACCCTATTAATCCCTAGTCCGAAGCAACCAAGAAATGCAATAGATGATGTTAACAAGCTAAAATAAGGTTTTAAAATTGTTTCGTTGCAATACACCAAAATAACTCGAAAATAGGTACAATTTATATCTCTAAGAATCGATAGAAAATTTGAGGTCGAACATAGGGAGCAAGTATTGCAATTTAATCTCAAATATCACAATTCTAGCACATATTTGAACTATAATTCCATTCAAGAATAATGTATATATGAGAATTAGTATCAAAATGCAAAAAGAATGGGGTAAAATGGTGATTTAAATCACCACTTACCCCTCACAATAATCCTAAATAAGTGAACAGTAAGGCTCAATCAAATAATCCACGTAGATAAGTAACCAAAGGGCCTCAGGAACATAAATCAGCAAGATCAAATGTTGGGCAAGGTGCTCAGACACCTTAATAGAGGCTTCACTAGAGTGCCTTTCTTCTTTTCTCCTTTAGATCTTCTTCTTTCATGCAAAAGGGTCCCTCAACCTCTTCAGTAACTAAGTGTTGGGTCTTCTCTCTGAAGAGCAAAACCTCCCTCTCTCCTCTTCTCTTTCTCTATAACTCCTAAATGGGTTGCCATCCGAGTATTCAGGGATCCGATTGACCAAGGCAACCGGCCGTGGTGGTAGCCGAGGAGTGAATGTGTGCGCTGAGGGACCCAACCCCTTGTGTACTGGCAGAGGGTTCGTATGTAGAAAATCAATATATGTGGTGCTATGAGCTTCTAATCCCACAATGTAGGACTAACTTGTTTCCTGTTTTCTGCGCGAGCAGCAGCTAGTGAAGAAGCCTCTAATTGAGGTCAAAGGGGGCATGTTCTCTGCCAATTGTGAGCCTGAAAGGATGCCTGAAGGGAATTTTCATTGCCTAGAGGTGAAACTTGGAGATGCTATGGCAAGAACACAACTCTAAGGTTGCTTGAAGGAGCTCCGTCAATGGTGGTCGAGCGTGATGACCTGAAACACAAAACATGGCCTTGCAACCACGTCAGAGAAGCTCAGAAGCTTCACGAGAGTGCGGCAAAGGTGGTGGTGGTAGTGGCGTGTTGTGAAGGTCATCGTAAGTGGCTGGTGGAGGCGAAATATGAAGGCAAAGGGGGCGGTGTTCGGTGGAGCAATCAGCACAGCAATCCCCTCAATTTCCTGAGGGGTTTTGCTTGCGTGGACATGGTGATGGTGTGGAGGTTGATAGCGAGTGGATTGGTGGAGTAGAGCGGGCCCAAAAGCTCGCCGAAGGTATGTTGGCGGGGTGGAAGACGGAATCAAAGCAGGCGCTATGGTGGTCGAAGCAAAGTCTGGAGGTTCGGTGATGATGAGCAGATAATGAGGAGTCGAGGGGACTAGCTATTGGACAAAGGAGGATGGAGTTGGTGCCGTGTTGAAGCTACGAGTTACTACGCTATCGTATTTGATTCTGAAAAACCTGTCGTTGTAGTTTGAAAGCGAAGAATTCGTGCTCAGCAAATAAAATTTATACCAGAATAGAAATCCCTAGTCGAACTCAGGGAGGCTATGTCGATCTATATTCGCAATTATATATTTTTTTAAGGTTTTTGTTGAAAAGTGGCGTAATTACAATGAAGCAATATAAACAATCAGAATAAAAGAGAGAGAGATATAGAGAGAGAAAACATGCACTTAATATTTCAAAATGTTTATACAATTAAACAATGAAAAATTACACTAGAAAGCAGGAAAATTCTACTCTAGAAAGCTGAAAGGAGGAATGGGAGAGAGAAGTTATCCTCCTCGATGAATGCTTGGAGGACGAGCCAGACGAGACGACGCCTGGAAGACGAAGGACGGAGTGGGAAGGAGGTCGAGGCAGGAGGAACGGGAATGGGGCAGCACGTCATCGTCGTCGCGGGATCCGCTTCCGAAATGGGGGCAAAATTTTGACTTTATCTCTCGAGGAGCATCCTGGGTGTGGGACAAGCTTCTCTTGAGCTTTGGAGAGGGAGAGAAGAGAAGGAAGGGATCCAATTTCGTATGGAGGGGGTCTCCCTTTATAATTGCAAAGAGTGAGGCCAATTTAGTCATTTTATGTTGAAAATCATTAATTCAAGACCTTTAGTGACGGATTAATCCATCACTAAAGGCCTGAACGTGGCCGTAGTGGGCGGCACACACGCACCCGCTCACCTCCCCAAGCCTCAACGCGCATTCACATCCTCCATATCTCTCAGTCATTTGATCGTGAGATCGAACGGCTGAGAGAGCTCCTCATCACACCTCATTTGCATGCGCATACGCATGCGATTTCGTGTCATGCGGGGGCATGCGATGGTGTGTGGATGCTATCAGCCACCCACAGCCGTTGGATCCTCATTGGGCGGTCGATTGTGCCCACGCGCCAGCTCCAATTAAGGCATCCCGCAGCTCGAACCCACGCCTCATCTTTGCGTTAAGGCTCTCGACCAACGTGCTGTGGGCGCGTTTGTGTCAAGCGCTTAACTTAAGCCTAGGCACCTCGTAGCCGTTGGATCTTGATCCAATGGCGAGGAAGCATTGCGAGGGCGCCTTCAGCGGATGCATGCAGTCGGTTGGGTGACCGAGATGGCGCCACGTGGTGCCATCTTGGCCATCCATCTTTTGGGTGATGTAGAAGATGCCACGGGTATCGGATTGAGTTGATTTTTGCGTCGTTAGGCTACGATCGTCGATTCGAATCCATCCGTGTGGTTGGATTTGGCATTTGAAATGTGGATTAACACCATCTTGGCCCTTGATCTTCTAGGGTTCCTCGATCTCTATCTGATGCTACGGATATCCGATTAGGGCGATTTTGGAGTCGTTGAACTCCAATCGTCACCCTGATCAGATCCGTATGGTTGGATCTTCAATTCTAGGCCCTGATAAAAAGTCACCTTGTCCTTGAACATAAAAGGAGATAATTAACCTCCATTTTATTCAGACTAATCTAAATGCAAGATGATGCATGCTATGTAATATTTATAGTATGTAATGCAATTCTATGCTTGAGAACATGCATAAATAGACATTTTATGTAATATAAATATGTTTACATCATACCACCATGCCTATCTTTTGCTAGTCCCTAGCAAAAACTACATGCTATTTATAAAAGAATTAGGTTGGATTATTTGGGCATAAGTTATTTTCAATCATTAAGAAAATGTTTACTTAGGATTTGAACTTTCAAAGACACAATAGTGCCCGGGTATCTGCCAAAATGCAAATCGCCTCAATCCCTCACCTTATTCAAAGAAAATTTTCTTTTCTCTTTTTCTTCTTTTCTAATTTTTTGGATTTTTTAGTTTAAGGTTAAAAAGTGGCTTTCTACAGCCATTCAACTTACCCAAGATTTGATGAGAACCCTACGTTCTAAGCATCTTATTGTGAATGTGATAGACTCGTTGATCGGCAATTAAAATGGACTTCGGGTTTCTACGCCACTAGGTGACCTTAAAAAGCGAGTTCTACCTAAAGGTGTATCTTTACAACCGGTAGCTTTCTCCCTACTTTTATTTTTATGGGATCAACACAAGGGTGAATCCAGTGTATATCCCCTTGGTTTATTCTATTTCTCTGCTTCTTCCTAAGTGTTTGGGAATTTTAAGTGCATTTCTTGAGCTGGGTTCTGGATAACTGGTCGATGAGCTATTACCACTGACAACTTGCCAGTCATACTCGTGCGACGAAGTGTGGCTTATTTCTGTTGTTTTCTTTTTCTTTTCTCCTTTTCTTTTTCTTTTTTTTTTTAAGTAGGTGGCCTCCCTGGTCTAAAATTTACCTAAAGGCAGTAAAAAGAGAATGATCCAGTGACTGGGCCCTGGACAACCTACTTATGGGCTATTACCCATGATAACTTGCCAGCCATATCACCTAGAAGGTTCATTAGCTACCCAATTTCCGTTAAAACCACCGAATAACAAGTCAGTAACAAGATAGTGTGTAGATGCTTTAGACTTAAGGTTCCCTCAAATTAGAGGGCGAGTTGATAAGTCGTATACTTATCACCCAAACTTATTAACTCAAATTAAAATAGAATTCAGGTTGGCGAGGGCTCGAAAAACAAATCCATATTTTAGTAGATACACGGGCTGATTAAGCCCAAAGATCTGAAGGGTCTTTGTGTTCAGATCCTAATGTAATATTTCCTAAGAAGATTAAAAATTTTCTTAAGCCTAAGTTCTCTTTCCTAATTCCACGATTTTTTTTAATATAAATAAAAGAAAATAAAATGAATCTATGGAGCTAACGAATTAATTCAGAGATGAATATCCACCACCCCATGCCTATCTAATGCAATGTCCTCATTGTATTAAAAAGACATAAAACAGAGTGGAATAGAGTAGAAAGCACCTGAATTGCATGAATGACAGGTCCGCTCCGAGATAAAGAAAAACTGTATATGTGCTGAATTTAGTACCTTCAACTAGGCACACTATACAAAGAAGAGAAATAAAGAATTCACAGGTGTAGGTCAGAATTAGACTAAAACGATGAAACTCTGACCTACCAGCAGATGTCCACAAATGTGGACCAGATTGTGGTGTAGACCCATACCCCATAATCGAGAATATCTAAGGTTCTGGATAAAATTACCTAAAACCTAAAATCAATATGCTAGCGGGGTCAGGCCTACGATTTATGAGGATGCAACCAAAAACCAAAGAATCGGGTTACAGAAAAATCAAGCTCCAAAGGATAATCAATGAATGTGTGCTTGGGTTGGACATCCTTAGAATAAACGTCATAAGGGTCCTGGTTTGATGATTTCAGCTTCACTGGAACCCTTAGACTCGGTCTTCTACTTCCTCTAGAGTTTGCTTCCCAAATCAAAATTTCCCAGCTCCTATCCTCCTTCAGTATGTCAAATTCTAGAATCTCCTGCATATTAATCACCCCGTTTGAAATTTCCAAGTCTAAAAGAAGTGGCTGAATCAGAATTGACTTGGGTCTAATTATCTCAAAAATAGAATTATTAGTAAATTCAATGGGGTGTAACTAACAATCAAGGCATTGGATTGCATCATCCAGAAAATGCGATTCTAGATCCATCATGTGAGCCCCAATAAGATCAGTTTCCTCAATTATTAGGCTATCAAATGATCTATCAGATTCCTCGGGCCTAATCGTCTCACAGAAATCGTGTTCTGTAAACTCACATGAGACATCACAAATTGAATCTTCACCATCAGAATCAAAGAAATCAAAATCCGTATTAATGTATGTCCCAAAATCATCCATCACTTTCTGATCTATGGAGACATATGTTTCCTCGTACCCCGGTTCAAGGATCTCAAGTGAAAAAATCAGGTCATCCTTAATTGGTTGCTCTAATTCAATCTGGTTAGCCTCGTAATGTGTGTCCCCTTCAATAGGTGCCTGAGCATGTTCTGACATAAGCTCTCCTGAAGGGGGTTCATCCTGGGAATCATCCCATGATTGAACTAAAGCAACCACAAATCTCATTCTCAATTTTGCTAACTTCCCAAGTAGAAACTCACCCGGGTTCTTATCCTTAACATCTTGAAGCTAATCCAACAAATACTTGTTCAAATCATCAATCATCTCAATCAGGGGCTCCAATCTTCCAATGTAAGGTATTGGCTGAACTTCTAAAGATTGTATGATATTCCTCAAGTTAGCCAGAACCTTATCTTGAACCTGGTTACCCTAAACCAAATGACTTGTTTTAGGGTTGGGAAGGTTTAGGATCAGTGTAGAGGAGTTAACAAATTGAGATTCGTGATACCCTCCTGATAATATGTCATTTCAGATTGTTCAAAAGGTGGTGGTGACCTAAAGGCAGTGTATTCATAGGATGGGTAAGGATCAATGTATCCTCCTTGATTGTAGATCGTAATAGGTTGTCCATGAAAGGGTGGCGATCTATAATCGATGTGGCTCTGAGAAGGATAGAAATCACAATTATGGTGTTTAGGGTTATACCCTAAACACGGAGGTCCGGAACTGTATCCCCAATCCAAGTTATCCCAACTAACCAATGGTTGATTACAGTACGAGTCGGGATAATTGTCATGTTGAGGATAACTCATAACAGGAGGAAAAGAGAGGGAATGCGTATAAAATGTGGAAGGATTCATGATAGACGAGAGAAAGAAAGGCGCCCTACAATACAAGAAATCAAACCTGTCCTTAAGTGGGCTAGCCTAAAGACCTACAGACTCCCAGAACCCATCTTGAGATAAAGAAATGATTTGATCTACTTCTATCTGTTCAATCCAACCAGTTAGAAGGAGGCACAGGGGAGAAGGTTCTTCCTTCGGCTTGCACCTCCGGTTCCTAGTGTACCCCCTAGCCACGATCGTTTGATTCTGCTCCCTAGCTAGACATCAGATTGAACAGTAGAAACAGATTAATTGAAAATAATCTCATTCTAAGCTCCGAAGAGCTAGTCGAATCCTTAAGGCCAACATCTAATCTATTTTATTTAGGGATAGGTTTGAATGTGCTTTGGAATGTGATGGGCCCTTTATCTAGGTTGTGCCCTTAATGATTGATTGATGTGTGTGCAGGCACAACCAGTGGTTTTCAAGCAAGATTATTTTTGATGCGGTGAATTTTAGGGTTCAAATCTTGCTTAGTACCTTTAGGATTCAACTTTAAGTATTTTCAAACAAGTTTTGTTGGCACACCAAGTTTTGAAAGCACAGGTGAAGATGTTTTCCTTTAAAACTTAAAAGAATGTGGAGTGCCTGGTAAATCCCTAAGAGTTGAACCTATGCAGCAGCTACTTAATGAGTTGATTTTAATTGAAGTGGTGTGGCCCAATCAACTCAAACAATTGGCCTATTGCACCACTTAATTAGACACACAAGTGATTACCTAATCTAATTTCTACTCAATTATGTGTTTGGATGTGTGTACCGATTCCAAAGATCGGCTCACCGATTGAGTTTGAAAATTAGATGAGGTTGTGTACATCTATGAGATTTTTTTATTTTTTTCTTTTTAAATGTGGAGGTTGAGGTAGGTGTAGGTGTCAAACAAACAAACAAAACTAACCATAGAGTTTATAAGAACACCTAGGTTGATTTATATTTGTGTTATTACGTGGTGGAATGAAAAACTAATGGGTAGGAGGTGGGTGAAAACTTACAGAACCTTCAACAGCACTTTGCTCTAATCTACAGCTTTTGCTCATCTCAAAAGAGTACCTCCATTCACAATAAGAAATGAGAGAAGTGAGGTAAATGATTCGTAAGTTGGAAAATGTGAAAAAACTCAAAGAGTGTCGCCTCCCCGACAACAGTGCCAAAATGTTGAAGCTACGGGTTACTATACTATTGTATTTGGTTTTGAAAAACCTATCGTTGTAGTTTGAAAGCGAAGAACTCGAGTTCAACAAATAAAATTTATACGAAAATAGAAATCCCAGGTCAAACTCAGGGAGGCTACGTCGATCTATATTCGCAATTATATTTTTTTTTAGGGTTTTTGTTGAAAAGCGACGTAATTACAATGAAGCAATATAAATAATCAGAATAAAAGAGAGAGAGAGATAGAGAGAGAAAACATGCACTTAATATTTCAAAATGTTTATACAATTAAACCAGTGAAAACTTACACTAGAAAGCAAGAAAATTCTACTCTAGAAAGCTGAAAAGAGGAATGGGAGAGAGAAGTTATCCTCCTCGATGATTGCTTAGAGGATGAGTCAGATGAGACGACACCTGGAAGACGAAGGACGGAGTGAGAAGGAGGTCGAGGCAGGAGGAATGGGAATGGGGCAGCACGTCGTCGTCGTCGCAGGATCCGCTTCTGAAATGGGGGCGAAAATTTGACTTTATCTCTCGAGGAGCATCCCAAGTGTGGGACAAGCTTCTCTTGAACTTTAGAGAGGGAGAGAAGAGAAGGAAGGGATCCAATTTCATATGGAGGGGGTCTCCCTTTATAGTTGAAAGGAGTGAGGGCAATTTAGTCATTTATGTTGAAAATCATTAATTCAAGACCTTTAGTGACGGATAAATCCGTCACTAAAGGCTTGAACGTGGCCGTAGTGGGTGGTGCGAGCGTGCCTGCTCACCTCCCCAAGCCTCAACGCGCGTTCACGTCCTCCAAATATCGGTCGTTCAATCATGAGATCGAACGATTGAGAGAGCTCTTCGCTGCACCTCATCGCACGTGCATACACGTGCGATCCCGCGTCACGCGGGGGCGTGTGATGGCACATGGACGCTATCGGGCGTCCACAGCTGCTATATCCTCATCGGGCGGTCGATTGCGCCTGCACGCCCGCTCCAATTGAGGCGTCCTACACCTCAAACTCGTGCCTCAGCTTCACATAAAAGCGCTCGACCAACGCGCTGTGAGCGCGTTTATGTCGAGCGCTTAACTTAAGCGCGGCCGCCTTGTAGTCGTTGGATCTTGATCCAACGACGGGGAAGCATTGGCGTAGGCGCCTTCAGCAGATGCGTGTGGTCGGTTAGGCGGTCGAGATGGCGCCACGTGGTGCCATCTTGGCCGTCCATCTTCTTGGTGATGTAGATGATGCCATGGGTCTCAGATTGAATCGATTTTCACGTCGTTAGGTTGCGATCATCAATCTGAATCCATCCGTGTGGTTGGATTTGGCATTTGAAATGCGGATTAACACCATCTTGGCCCTTGATCTTCTAGGGTTCCTCGATCTCTATCTGATGCTACAGATATCCGATTAGGGCAATCTTGGAGTCGTTAAACCCCAATCGTCACCCTAATCAGATCCGTACAGTTGGATCTTTGATCCGTGGCCCCAATAAAAAGTCACCTTGTCCCTGAACATAAAAGGAGACAATTAACCTTCATTTTATTCAAACTAATCTAAATGCAAGATGAAGCATGCTATGCAATATTTATAGTATGTAATGCAATTCTATGCTCAAGAACATGCATAAATAGACATTTTATGTAATATAAAAATGTTTACATCACGTCGGTTGTGGTATGGCCGACACTGGAGAAGGTGAAGGCTCCGGTGATAGAGACGGCGACGATAAAGGGGTTAGGAAGCGCCTCGCAGGTATGGCGAGGTGCATAGTGAAGTGGGAAGTTGGATCCAACCGCCTATTGTACATGGTGGTCGGCAAAGAGGCTGGAGGTAGATGGTCACCGAAGACGAGTTGGAATGAGCCGGAGGTAGGGAAAGAAGAGGAATTGTGGCTCAAAAACTCGCTAGGGAGGTAAGCAAGAGAGGAGGGTCTTATATAGGCCACTGGATGAGCTTCCAAACTCAGAGGCTTGGAAATTAGGGAGTTGGAATTCTTGCTTTCAAGGATTTTGCATGAGCTCTACTAGGAGATTTGGAGTTTAGGATTAGGTTTAATCGATCAGGAAACTCCTCAGGGTTGTCCCTTCCAATTTTGGATGGGATTGGCCAAGTAATCAGGGAGGAATGTCTGATTGAAGCTCGGCATCTTTGGGTTCACACCTGCCATGACGGTGGGGACCCAAATGCGAAGAAGACAATGAGGTTAGGGGAATTTTTGTAAGGATTTCAAAAGTTGGGGGTATGAATGAGAGAGAAAGAGTCATACTGGACCAAAATGCAAACTAGGTTGAAATGATCTTTGATTGAGCCTAAATTTTGGTAAAAACCTAATTTGGACTCAAGGAATCTAATGGTGAAGTCATATTTTGGTTTTGACCAAGTTTGACTAGATAATTTATGTAGAAACCCAAATTAGGGCAACTTCCTATCTGAGACTATTTTAGGTCAAAATGGGTTTAGAAGGTCAAATCAAGGATACCAAACCTTATAGAATATTTTTCTATGATTTTTAGAAGGTTTAGGTGAATTTTATCCTGACTAGAACCTCAGTTAATTAAGAAAGTCTGAAATTAGGGTTTCAGATGCCCACTAATTCTTGAAATGCGTGAAAACCCATTTTTGTCTGCATGGACCCTCTTATTAGACATTAATGACCATTTGACCTTTAATTAACCCTTGGAATTACCCATGGTTATTCTGTACTTATGAAATGCAGTTAAAATTGTAGAAATAACCTTGGTTTCTTATATTCTTAAAATAGAACATTATGCATATATGACTCTCTGATGGTTATGTAGGAGCTTTTATCAACTTTATCTGACCAAATTGGGCTAGTTAGGGCTCATGATGGTGTTCCCATTAGATGTTTACCTACTACCATTAATCAATGAACTATAATAGTCGTGGTACATCGACGTTGATGAACGAGATTTCGTATACTAAAAGTTTGAGTTTCAAAACCCATCACTGTAGTTGCCTAAAAAATCTATCAATCAGATAATTTTACCAAAACTCATTGTGAGTCTCGAATTAAGCACGAGGAGGCTACATCAATTCTAAATCTGCAATTACATTTTTTGTATTTTTTTATAATTGAAACATTCACAATGATTATAAACAGTTAATCTACTTGCAATATAAACAAGAGAGATAGAGATAGAGACAAAGAAAGTGTGAAAACAACTTTTGATAACTAGGATAATGTCATTACAACTAATTTCCACAACTAGAAAATTGGAAATCTACTCTAGAAAGTGACAGAAGATAAGGGGGTGAGAAGTTATCCTCCTCGATGGCTGCTTGAAGGACGAGTCGGATGGACGATGCCTGGAAGAAGGAGAGTAAAAGCGGAGGATGAAGGGTGAATCTAGAAGAATCAGGGATGAGGTAGGGCATCGACGTTGTAAGATCCACTTTCGGAACAGGGGCGAGAGGATGGCTGGCAAGAGCTCCACAAAGGGTGTGAGAAGTAGAAAATTTTGATTTTTAACTCTAGCGGAGCTTCTTGTAGCTTGGGAGCACAAAAGCGAGCTTAGAACTTGAGTTCTTAGCTTTTAGAGAGGGAGAGAGATGAAGGAAGGGATGATTTACAAAGGGGGGTTTAGGGTCCTTTATATAGTTGACGTACAAGGGTAAAAAGGTCCTTTAAAATCTTGAAAATTAAATGCAGGGCCTTTAGTGATGGATGCGCAAGTCACTATAGATAAGCGTCAGTGAAGACGTGTGCTTATCTCTACTGTTACGCACTGATCGAAGTGCTCTCGTTGAGTCACATTGATGGTAACACCATCATTAGCCATAACAAGCTTTATTTAGTGAAAATCAAGTGACAAATGCTCCTACATAATCGCCTGAGAGCATGATTTCAAATAAATCCTTTTGAGAAGAAAATATTAAAATAGGGTTAATTTTGCAGTTTTAACATCACATCATGAAAGTAGAGTAACCACGGGGTTTGCTAGGGATTAATTTACAGTCAAATGAGAATTAAAGTCTAATAAGATGGTCCATACAGACAGAAACAGAGTTTCACACCTTTTGAGAACCACAACAGCAATTAAAATTCTAATTTCATACCCACTTAAATTACAGAGGTTCCAATTAGGATAAAATTCATCTAAATCTCCTAAAATTCATATAAAAATATTCCTTGAGGTTTGATACCCTTGGTTCGACCATATGAACCTATTTTGACCTTGAACAGAGTCTCAAATGAAATTCTACCCTAATTTGGGTTTCTTCACAAATTGCCCAGTCAAACTTGATCAAAACTCAAATCCAACTTCATCATCAGATTCCTTGGGTCTAAATTAGGTTTGTACTAATATTTAGGCCCAATTAGAGTCCATCTTGACCTATTTTACATTTCAGTACATTTAAACTTTGTTTCTTTCAGACAAGCTCCTAACTTTCAAAAATGCTTGCAAATGGGTCTTTAACTTCCTTATCTTATTTGTAAATGGGTCCTTTCCGCCATTGGAGGTCAATCGACCACCAAGCCACTTTTGACTGCACTAAGGTGGCATCAAATTGACTCCAAATCTCACCAAAATTGGCTAGATTGGTGTTCACATGATGAGGATTCATTTGGACTTGTTTTAGGAATCAGAACTTACACAAAAAGCTTGCGCGAATCCACGAAAATCTGTGGGTTTCTTTGACCTAATCCCCAAGCAAGTCACAATTATTTCCTTGTCTAGAGCTTGCCCTGAGCTCTATAAAGGCTTCCTTTTTGCAATGCCATCAAAAATGAGCTCAGTTTGGCCATACTTCTTTAGCAAATCCCTCTCTTCGGCCACCTCCACCGCAACTCCGATGACTCCTCTCTCTGGCTTCTTCGTCCACTGCCATATACCATAGGCAACGGGATTGCTGACTCGTCGCTTCTCACTTAATAGGACGGTAATTAAAATGATTTGTCATTTATATTTCTAAGTAGTGGAAAATCGACTAATCAAAGTATTGAATTAAAATAAACCACTCGAGAGAGCAGGTCATGTCCACAAGGAGGAACATGACTATTAAAACTTGCAAGGTTAGAAAAATATTGTTCACAAATTAATTCCTCAAGTAATCAAAACAAAAACCCCCTTTAGACTAAGGAAACGATGTGAGATAAAGCTGGAATCGCATTTACGAGAAAGAGGGAGGTCCTTTGCATAAACTCACCATAATATTTAATTAATAAAATAAAAATCAAAATTGTGGCAATGACATTGAATGTAATAACGAATTGGGGTGAAAATAGGGGATTGGTTTAGCCTTCCTCGCACGCACAGAGGAGGGAGAGTTCGGCCACAAGGTGCTCACCAGAGGTGGGTGGCTTTGAGCCGCATTCGACGGTGGTGGCCGCAAGTTGCAATGGTGTCCGTGAGTTGGGATGGTGTTAGAGGTTGCCTGACAGAGTAGAGGAGGCCGGTAGCTAGCAGTCGGCTGCTGCTATTGAGAAGCAGCTTGGCACACGAAGAGGAGAGGGGAGGTCGACTGTGTGCTTGCTTTCGTGCGGGAAGAGGCTGGTGGTGTGTTGACTTTTGTGGAAGGAGGGCGATGGTGCTTGAGGGGCACGGTTGGGCGGCACTGCAGCTAGCTACTACACGTAGGTGGGGATGTGCGGCCGAGCGTGCGGACGAGGAGAAGGCGCGGTGAGGGGAGTTGATGGCTGCGTGCAAGTGAGAAGGAGCAGCTAGGGGCGCACCGCTGGGGCGGTGCGAGTGGTCAGGCAATGCACTGGGCGCACGCATGAAGGGTTGCTAGACTGTGCACACAGGCACTCGCCTGCTGCACACGGAGGCACGCATGTGAGGAGGGTGGTGGCTGGTGGCTTCAGTGGTCGTTGGCCACTTGGAGTGGTGCTTGGTGGGTGGTGATGCTGGGTTTGCTTCTATTGTAGAGGAAAAGAAGAAGAAACGAAGAGTAAGAAGTGAAGATGGGGGTGGTACTGTTGGTGATGGTGGTGGTTGCTGGTGTAGATGCACAGTGGTGCAAGCAAGCTCCAGGCGACGATGTGGCCTGTCATGCCACACGCCCACGGTAGTGAAGACTTGTTGCCACAGTTGAGGCCAGCGATGATGAGAGGAGGAGAGTTAGATTCTCTGCATAGTAGTGGAATGGGATGGGGGCCTCCTTAGCAAGGCAGGAGGTGATTTGCTTTTATAGCTGCAGGGGAGTCATTGAGGCAGGAACGACAATGGAGATGAAACGATGGTGGTGTTGGCGACAGAGATCCAAGTTTTTCGCTCACCATCACTGTTGTCGTTAAGCTCCTGCAGCCATTGAGAAGATAATATTTAAATAGTATAAAGAAAATATATATGTGGGTTATTTATGTACAAAACCCATAAGAAATAGTAAATCCTATTCCTATTTAAACTATGTATGTAATGCATGCATGCAAACTAATTTATAACTAGCCACTTTGATTCTAATGCATGCTATCATATTTACACATGAATGTAATGTATGAAATATGCTTGAAAGTATATTTATAAACTAGTTTATTTACATATTAATACATGCTATGTATATCTAAGTATAAACTTAATGTCTAGGCATTTAAATAATAAATTAGCTCACAAATGTGGGCTCATCAAATGCCCTCATGCCTAGTTTTTGCTAGTCCCTAGCAAATTCAAGCAATAACCCAGATATCCAAGTGGACTAGCTAACCCAATCGGTCTTCCTTTAGAAACATGCTAAGTTCAGACTTTAGAGCTAAGGTTCCCAAGTAGTTGCTAAGTTACAAACTAGGTTAGCTAAGGATGAGTTGCAGGCACAGGTTTCCTTGATTTCTAGCTCTACCCTAGGGTTTATTGGTCCAAGAGACTAAACCATCCGTGCATGTGCATTTGCCTGAGTTATTTGAGGTTGGTATGATTGCCAACCTAGAAAGAGACTAAGAAGGAAAATTTTTCTCTTTTTTTTCATAATATATATATTTTTGTTTGATTCCTCTAAGTTTAACCTTGGATCAGCTATCAACACGGTCTGTGTTGAATTCATTGTCCCCATCACCGAATCTCAAAAGGTGCCTGGCTTTCGATGCTTTGAGATAACACTACCCATAGCGACCGCAAAAACTCCTGGCAATCGACACTTCGAGATAGTATCGACCATAGATTTCTTAAGCGAATTCAGGTCTGTGGCAATCGGCACTTCGAGATAGGGTCGCTCATGGTACCTGAACTATAAAATGTGCTTACATGCCCCCAGTAAGATGGATATTCTAAGAGACAAGCGCTGAGGAGGTGACATGTTATCATCACATCATTAAGGTGAGTATACACTCCACCTCTCCTGCTGTAGGAACTCATCCAATCAAGTTATGATTTCAAGCTTCTCCTACGTCAGAACTAAGAGAAGCAAATTTTCTCCAAGAAAAGAATTAAGGTGATCATTATTTACACAAGACCAAGTGTGTGTGAAATGTGGATGCTTGGTTACGAGGACCCGTAAACCAAAAGGTAGAAAAAGACACCAGATACTACCCAGCCTTTAACTCAATTCCTAACTTTCCTTTGTCAGCCTCTTGAGGAATGGTCCATAACCTAACTCCTACTTAAGTTTTTAAGTCCACAAAGGACCCTAGAGATCTAGAGCTAGTAATTCAACTTAGCTTCTAAAGTCGGACACCTAGAGTCAACATAGTCTAACCTAAAGTTCTGGTCTTCCTAAGAATGCAGGGTCCAGTCAGTTAAGCTCAATAATGCAATTTTTTTTTCTTTAATGAAATATGTATACATGCTATAAACAGATGCCTTAGGTTCTATTCCCCCATGATTGGTTCAAACAATGTCCTCATTGCAAGTAAAATAGCTAAGGGAAGAGGTTACCTGAGGCAAAAAATGAAAGGAGCTGAGTCTCCTCGAGAGTGACCTCGTCAACCAGATGGCCATCCAAAGTAACATATGGTTTTAATCATTGGCCGTTGATGGTAAAGGGTGTTACTGAAGAGGAAGGGCTCTTGATCGCCATAGCCCCATTTGGAAACACTTTGGTGATTATGTAAGGCCCATCCCAACGTGATTTCAATTTCCCTGGAAAAAACTTAAGTCTAGAATTCAAAAGCCAGACTTGTTGGTTGGACTCAAAGGTCTTTCTAAGGATATACTTATCATGCAAGACCTTAGATCTCTCTTTATAAGCTTGGGAGGTGTCATAAGCATCATTCCTCAGCTCCTCAAGCTCAGTCAACTCCGGTAATCGTGCCTTACCTACTTGGTCTAAATCCATGTTGACACTTTCGATAGGCTAAAGTGCCCTATGTTGATGCTCAACAGGTAAATGGCATGCTTTCCCATACACTATCCGGAAGGAAGACATACCCAAAGGGGTTTTGTAGGCTGTCTGATAAGCCCATAAAGCATCATCCAGCTTTTAGAACCAATCCTTTCTATCTGGCCTAACAGTCTTTTCCAAAATGTTCTTGATCTCCCTATTTGACACTTCAACCTGGCCACTCATTCGAGGATGGTAAGGGGTAGCAATTTTGTGAGTTACTCCCAGACTTCTGAGTAGCCGATTGAAGTGGTGGTTCCAGAAATGAGGTCCCCCATCACTTATAATTGTCTTGGGCCACCCAAAGCGAGATATGATATTGGCCCTCACAAATTTCAAGACCACAGAATGGTCATTTGTGCATGAAGGAGCTAGGGATAGGAGTTCGCAGGAGCAAGCTCAAAGCGAGTCGGAGGTAGAGGAAGGATGAGGATTTTTGGCTTAAGGACTTGCTGAAGAAGGGAATGCCATAGGGGTCCTTTTATAGGCCAGAGGGCAAGCTTTCAAGCTTAAAAACCAAGCTTTGAAAGCTCGCAAATCACAGAATAGGTTTAGGATTTCCAAGAGTCCGCATGAACTCTTGGACGAGATTTGGAAGGCAAGACCTGCCTCAGATTGAAGAGCAACTCCTCAAGAATCTTCCTTCCAAATTTAGAAGGGTTTCATCTCAAAATCAGGGAGAATCTCATGATTGAAGGTCAACGATTCATGGGTTCACACAGTAATGGAGGTAGGGGCATTTCTGTGAAGAAGATGAAGAAGTTAGGGAGGTTTCTGTAATAATTTCAAAAATTGAAGGGTTATTTGAGAGAATGAGAGTCAGACTTAGACTAAAATGCAAACTAGGTTGAAATAATCTCAGATTGGGCCCAAATTTTGCTGTAAACCTAATTTGGACCCAAGGAATCCAATGGTGAAGTTGGATTTTAGTTTTGACCTAGTTGGCTAGGTAATTTATGCAAAAATCCAAATTAAGGCAATAATCTGTCTATGACTCTATTTTGGGTCAAAATGGGCTCTAATGGTCAATTCAAAGGTACGAAACCCAATAAAATATTTTTCCATGAATATTAGAGGGTTTAAGTGAATTTATCCTGACCAAAACCTCAGTTAATTAAGCAGGTCTATTTTTTGGGTTTTAGATGTCCATTAATTCTTGAAATGCGTGAAAACTCGTTTCTGTCTGCATGGACCCACTTATTAGACATTAATGACCATATGACCTTTAATAAACCCCTTAAATACATCGTTGTTATAATGTGTTTGTGATAAGATGGTAAAATAGCAGAAATTACCCTGTTTTCATCTTTTCTTCTCAGAATAACTTAATCTACCCAAAAGACCTTCTGACTGATATGTAGGAGCTTTTATTGATTTTATCAGACCAAATTGAGCTAGTTATGACTCATGATAGTGTTCCCATAATGCATGATCAGTAAAAATGACCACGTTAGATCCAAGAACATAAGACCTAAACTTCTCCGGAGCAAAAACTACAGTAATTGCTTTTTAGTGATTGTGTATTTTTGTTGTGGTTCGGTTAAAGTCTTGCTGGCATAGTGCAACACATGTGGTCTTCTCTCAACCCTTTTTCTAAGGACTGCTCCCCCTACGTAATCCGAAGCATCACACATTAGCTTGAATGGGAGTGCCCATTCTGGAGCTCGGAGAATAGGCACAATGGTCAAGGCCTCCTTTAGCATATGAAAAGCCTCGGCACACTTTGAATCAAAGTCAAAGGAAGATTCCTTAACTAACAAGTCGCAAAGTGGCCTAGAAATTTTGCTAAAATTCTTAATAAATCACCTATAAAAGCCAGCGTGGCCTAGAAAGGATCTAATCTGTTTGACATTCGTGGGCAATGGAAGTTTGAAAATGGAATCAACCTTAGCCTTATCTACTTCCAAGCCCCTTTCAGACACAAGATGACCAAGTACATTGTCTTTCTATACCATGAAGTGGCTTTTCTCCGAGCTGAGGACTAAACCAGTCTCCTCACATCTCTTTAGCATATTCTCTAGGTGTAGGAGACACTGGTCGAAAGAGGAACCGTAAATGTAGAAGTCATCCATAAAATCCTCGACACACTGATCAATCATGTCCGAAAAAATGGACATCATACACCGCTGGAAGGTTGCCGGTGCATTACATAATCCAAATGGCATATGCCTGAATGCAAAAGTGCCATAATTACTAGTAAAAGTTGTCTTATCCTGGTCATCAGGGAAGACTGCAACCTGATTATACCCAGAATATCTGTCTAAAATGCAGAAATACTTGTTCCCTACCAATTTGCCGAGGATCTGGTCAATAAAGGGCAAGGGAAAGTGATCCTTCTGGGTAGCGGTGTTCAGTTTGCAGTAGTCAATGTAGACCCTCCAGCTAGTTGAGGGTCTGGTCACCAGTTATTCTCCCTGGTCATCAGTTGCTTCCGTAAAGCCTGCCTTCTTTGGCACCACATGGATTAGACCAACCCATTTGCTAACCGTAATAAGATATATGATCCTAGTGTCCAACCACTTCAGAATCTCCTTTTTAACCACCTCCCTCATGTTGGGGTTAAGATGTCTCTGCATGTCTCTAAATGGTTTGATGGAATCATCATTATAAATGTGATGCATGTAGAGCATACAGTCTATACCCTTAATATTAGCGATTGTCCAAGCTATGGCTTCTGATTGCATAGCAATCATGTGACCTAAATCACCAAAATTAAGCTAGATTCTAGCATAACTTAGGAATAATGCATTCATAAGCATCATAATTTGCATAATAGCTAGTTTATTAGTCATATAGAAAATATTGTCATTTTATGTACTAATGAGAGATGATTTTAATCGTAGATGATTCAAAGTCAAGGATGTCAGATCAGACCGAACAGATCTGATCGGAACGACGTTGGGAGTCCAACGCTTCTGAAATCGCCTCGATCAGACAACCAGAGCATCATGTACAGTCCATAAAAGAGCGGTGATCATGGAGCCAAAGGATAAAGATCTGAGCCTCAGATGAAGAATCCAATTGCATGGATGGATCCGGATCAACGATTGTAGTCCAACGGTGCAAAACTCAACCCAATCGGAGGTCTATAGCACCAGATACAATGAAACGAAGCTGGATGGCCACGATGGTGCCATGTGGCACCATCATAGCCACCCTCTCATTGCCGCCCCATCTAGGAAGGCTATCCTTCGCACATTGTGGGCCGTTGGATGGCCACCCAACAGCCATGAACGTGCCACATTAACCATCCAACCACACCTCAACAAGAAAAGAAGAAACCTCAGCCGTTGGATCTTCATCCAACGGCTAAGGACAACTAGATGCACAGTGGAAACCGTAACAAAACTCACGCATAGCGCATTGGTTCATGCACTTTAGCTGAAATAAGCGGCATGCGTTCAATCCACACCTTGCGCGAAATTGAAGGGCATTAGGCGTAGGTGCTATTGGCCATCAGATGTTGAGCAAAGCACGACGCAACAATCATGTGGCAAAATGAGAGCGGATCGTGGATGAACGTGAGATCCGATGCGAGTTTTCCCATACGCTTCTTAGAAACAAAAGAGATGCATGCCCACGTGAGTCGTCCGATCGTGAGATCGGACGGCTGAGGATGAGGCACTTAGATTGAGCGAGTGGTGAGCGCGAAATTGAAGCAGACGCACATGGAGGAGCGAAAGCCATGCGATCATGGATCAAGGGCTCTGGGCGTGCCACTGTTGCTTGCTCTGAAATGGGTTTTAAAATCATTATGTTGCAGTATAGATTGAATTAGCGCAAAAAAATAAATAAAATTTATTATTCGAATATCAAAAATGAAAGTCCAACGTTGAACACAAGGAGCAAATAGGAATTCACACACTAATTTCAAATAATGTAAATGAGCACAAGAATTTAAGCCACAAAATGATATCAATAAATGCTAATCTACCACATTAGATATTCAATGAATTCTCATGTATTTTGATGCAATAAAAAGGTAGAGAAGCCAAAATAATGGTGATTGAAATCACCAATTATTCTTTAAGCATATATAGTAAGTATTCAATATCTCAACAATATCAAGCCTCAAATCGGTCATTGGGTCTGATGACTAGACAACTTAACCATCAAACTTAGGTCTTCTTCTCTTCTTATGCTTCTGCTTTCTTCTTCTTTAGCTTTCCTTCTTCTTCTTCTTTTCTTTCCTTCTCTACTTTCTCTTCATGGATGAGCCTCCTTCCTTTCTTCCTCTTATGCCTTCTCTTTCAGGCCCTCTTCTTTTCTCTTCTGCGGCTCTTCTCTTCTTCTTTCTTTCTTTCTTCACACACAGAGGGTAGACAACTTAGAATTGCCTAAGTGTCGCATAGGGAAAAACCCTCCCCTACCCCACGGTCTCTCTCTCTTTCTCTCCTCTTAGGTTTCACCCTCCCAAGGCCAGTCAAGGTAGTCGGGTTATCGGGTTGGCACGCACCTGGGTCCAGGCTCACCGGTAGTGGGTGGTAGCGAGGAATGAAGGCTTAGGCGAGTCGGGTGCACCAAGTTCGCAGGGGAAGTGTCGCGAATGAGGCACATGAGGGCACAGGGGACCTCACCCCCTTATGACTTGAGGCACTAAGGCCTATTTACTTTTTCAATTTATTCCATAGCTTTTACTCGTCAACTAACGATGTGGGACTAAAGTCCCACACCTTCTTTGTTTGAGTCTCTAAGTAGCACCTGCAGGGGAAACCTCATCCAATTGGGCATGTTCTGTGCTTGGTGTCTCCAATCCATAACCTGGGTGCATGTGTTGAGCCAAACCGCACAACCAGGAGATGCAACCTAGGGAGTGCGTGGCCGTGAACTTGAAGAACACGGTGACGATGGACGGAGCTCCTACGAAACCTGAAGAACATGTAAAACAGCCTCACAGCCAAATTAAACTTGTTCAGGAGGTTCTCCGGACGCTGGTGAATGTAGTGGTGGTGGTTTCGTGGTGGATTGGGGTGTGTGGTGGTCGGTCGATGATGGGGAAGATGATGAAAAGGTGGGTTGTTCGGTGGATGATGTAGGTGAGTGGAGTGGCATATAGGGAGAGGGATTTTGTAGAGGGTGGTGTGGCGAAGGTCGTGAGATGGTTGGTGAGGTGTTTGGTGGTTTGTGGTGGTGGCACGGGCTCATTGGAGCCCGACCGGTCATGGAGAAGATGGTGAGGGAGATAGGTGGTCGACGGTTGAATTAAGAGGTTAAGGGGAGGAAAAGAAAGGAGAGAGAAGAAGGGAGCTTAAGGACCTAGAATTGTAGACGAAGGAGGTTGGGCGGCATTGGCTGTGGTTGGCTAGCACCGTGGATGAAGGGTTTTTCGACGAGGGAGATGGCGAGGATGAAGGGGTTAGGGCACCTCTGAGTTGGCTATCCAAAGGTGGAGGAAGTCAAGGAGGAAGGAGACGCTCCTAATTTGGCTGTTGGGAGGCCGTAGGACAACGGAGGGAGATGCTTGCTGGAGCTAGGTCAGAGGAGGCCAGAGGTAGGGTTAGGAAGAGCTTTTTGGCCTCAAAACTAGCTAAAGAGCACGGCCGTGACTTGGGGATCTTTTTATAGGGCTTCGGAGGGGGTTTTGAGCTTAAAGCCAAGCTTCCAAGCAATGAATTGTTGCTGGAGTAGGAAACCCAAATCTCTCATGCATTCACATGAGAAATTGGGAAGGTTATGGAGCTCATGGACGGATTCAGAGGGAAGATGACTCAAAGAATCTCCCTTCCAAAATTTGGAAGGGATTGATTGAACAGAGTTCTCTTCAATCAAAGGTCACCGGAGAAGGATTCCTTCGCGATAATGGCAAAGGGACCTATTTGCAAAGAGTGACGACAAAAATAGGGTCTTTTTGTAAGGATTTCAAAAGTTAGGGGCATGTGTGTGAGAGAAAGACTCAGACTGGACCAAATTACAAACTAGGTCAAGATGATCTTAAATTGGACCCAAATTTTGGTAAAAACCTAATTCGGACCCAAGGAATCCAATGGTGAAGTTAGATTTAGGTTTTGACCAAGTTTCACTAGGTAATTTATGCAAAAACCCAAATTAGGGAAAATATCTGTCTGAGATTCTATTTTGGGTCAAGACGGGTTCTGATGGTCAAATTGAAGGTACCAAATCCTAAAAATATTTTTATATGAATTTTAGAGGGTTTAGGTGAATTTTATCCTAACCAGAACCTCAGTTAATTAAGCGGGTCTGTTTTTAGGGTTTCAAAAGTCATTTAATTCTCAAAACACATGCAAACCCTTTTATATCTGTTCTAACCCACTTGTTAGACTTTTTAGGACCATCCGACCTTTAATTATCCCCTGGGACAACCCGTGGTTGTACTACATTTAAGATATGGTGGTAAAATTACAGTTTTAACCCTGGTTTCTTGTCTTTCCCTCATAATGATTATGCAATGAATTACAATCCTCTGGAAGTTATGTAGGAGCATTTAAAGACTTAATCAAATCAAATTGAGCTAGTTTATGGCTCATGATGGTGTTCCCATCAGCCACATGTCGAGCCTAGGTTAAATCCGTGCGTAGAGGGCACGTTCGAGGTTATTTTGAGGCCAGATCTGATCTGTTGATCTCCCGATTGATGGATCTAATTGCCCAAGAGTTGTTACATGAGATAGAGTGCCAAAAGACCCTTTTTTCCCCCCATAAAAGCTGTAAAAGAAGGCCAAAGGCCCCCAGTTGAAGGAATCTCTAGATGCATCTCTTCTATCAACTCTAGACATCTCTTCCACCTTCTTCTCTACGATTCTCCACCCCTCTACAACTCCGCTCTAACCTTCGTCCTGACACTTTGGATCTGAGGTGTTGTCACATCTCGCACAAGCATCCCACAAGCAGTGTCGTCTCTCTGCCTCCATCTATCTATCTCTCTCTCTCTCTCTCTCTTTCTCTCTATCTGTCTCTACTTTTTGCATAGCAATTTCTATTGTGAAAAACTCATTATCAATGTAATGAAATTTGATCTTATGGATATCTGATGCCTCATTATACATATATACATATATAAATACTTCTTAGAACAAGTTTATTGAAAAGCTTCCGTATAAATTGAGATTGCCTCCCTACGAACGACCTGGTACTCACCGGTCTTTACAGATTTATTTGTCGACGTGTTTTCGAGCTATACTACAACTAAATAATCTTTTCAAATGTGATTTATGTGCCGAACAGCTTCCTTGTGCCTTGATAAGAATTCTAGAAAGGCTCCCTCTTGCACCTTAGATAGTACAGATGAGATGATTACAAGAACGTATCATTTGGCCCAAGGAATACATACTTGAGAGAGTCTGGGAGGGGTTTTAGTTCAAGGTCGAGGGCTTGTATGGTTGTGGGTTTCATAATGGATGTCCCCATCTCAGGTAGCAGGTCTACCTTAGGCAGGTATGATGGGGAGAGAGACTCAGTAGAAACTCCAAGCAATTCCTCAAGTTCTAGTACATCCCCTTCACATTCCTTCAAGAGATGGGAATGCTCATTTAGACATGCTGAATGGGGTCATCACATAAAATTGCTATAGTTGTCTCTTCAGTAAAGTCATCTACCACCTCGACTTAGGAACAATCCTTAAATCCAGCTTGTTTATAAGCATCAAATACATTAAGTTGAATTTTCCTATTCTCAAATCCCATTTTTAACACCCCAGTGTGACAATTAATTGAAGCATTAGAAGTCGCAAGAAAAGGGTGGCCCAAGATGATGGAGGGCTTGGTTGGTTTGTTGGTAGGGTCAATGTCCAACACCAAAAAGTCAACGAGGAAGAAGAAATCCTCCACTCTCATGAGGACATCCTCCAATAGTCCTCGTGGTGTCTTTAAGGATCAGTCTGCAACTTGGAGGATTACGGGGGAAGGCTTCAGATTGCCTCCTCCAAGTTGTTCATATATGTAGATCAGAAGGATGTTTGGCCCCGCACCCAGATCAAGTAGAGCTTTGTCTATATGTAGGTCGCCAACGACCACCGAGATGTATGGGGCTCCTAGGTTCTTAAGTTTCGGGGGTGTCCCATGTTGTATAATTGAGCTAACAGAATCAGGTAGGACAACTTTTGATTAGACCTGTTTCCTCGATTGCCACCTTTTGGTGCATAGGTCCTTTAGAAAGCGAGCATAGGATGAAATTTGCCTAATAGCCTCAAGCAAAGGTAGGTTAATCTGCACTTGCTTGAAAGTCTCCATGATTTCGTCCATCCTATCTTTGGCTCCAAATGAGCCAGCAGAAGTCTGCCCAGAGTTAGACAAGCGCTCTGGAAAAGGCACTCTCGGTCTCTAGGTGGAAGGATTGTCATGTCAGGTAAGTGGGGGAACGAGGACAACCTCGTCCGGTGAGGTGATTTCAAGCAGAGAAGAGTTGGGCGGCTCTTCTTCGGTGGGGACGAAAGTTGGGGTGGATGGGTTTTCAGAAGGTGGGAATATAGGAGCATTAGGTTTGGAAATTTTTTTCCCACTCCTCAGAATAGTCATTGCCTGGGCATGCTCCCTAAAGATAATCCCTTTCCCTTTAGGGTTCTCCTCAGATGAACTGGGAAGCTTCCCACCCTTTTGCTCATAGCCTTGACAAGGTGTCCAATTTGGGATTTCATCTCATTGATTGCCTTGTCATGAGATTGGATGATCATGCTTTGATTCTACTGCATGGCCTTCAGCATGGCTTTAAGCTCATCCATCTCAGAAGTCTTGGGTGGTTAGGGGGAGATAGGAGAGATTATACTGTTGAGTCTAAAAGGGTTGGGGTTTGTAATTCCCTGAATTGGAGACATTCCCCTATCTCCATGAAAAATTAGGATGGTTCCTCCAACCCTTGTTATAAGTGTTAGAAAAAGGGTCCTTACAAGGTCAGGGATGGAACCCTTGGGCAGCATTCAGGTCCGCCTACACAAGGTCAGGGAATTAAGAGGCCAAGTGGTAATCCACAGTAGCGTGCGTATTGCCTTGGCAAATGGATCATTCAGAAGCTTGGGAAGTGGAGGAATTTGGCGTGAGTTGGTTAGGGTTTGACATAAGCCTTTCCATATTTTGGTTCAACAATTGAATCTAGAAGGCTAAATTTTGGGTATCCCTAGCCTCATTTGCCTTAATCTTTTGTTGCATAAGAGTGGGTTTCCTATCCACATAGGCATAATTTAGGTGGATAGAATTCCCACTCAAGGTCTCAAAAAGCTCCCAAGCCTCATCTTCAGCTTTTGTGAGAAAGGTTTCTGCATAGCCGCCATCCACTATTTTCCTGTGCTTGTCATTTAATCCAGTGTGGAACCTTTCTACAAGTTGCCATCTTGGAACTTGATGATGGGGACATAAGCGTAACAATTCTTTGAACCACTCCCATGTATCATGAAATTGTTCTCCATCTTGTTGAGCAAAACCTATGATTTCCCTCCTATAGTGATTAGTTTTTCTCATAGGGAAGTATTTTTTCAAAAACTCTCCCTTCAAGGCACCCCAAGTATCCACTCTACCATCTAAAGTGTGATACCAATGCTTCACCTTATTCTTGAGAGAGAAGGGAAAGAGGGCTTACATTTGGGCTTCATCAATAACACCCTGCAATCTCACCTTGGAATAGACCTCGATGAATTCCTCCAAATGCCTGTACGAATCCTCCCTAGAAGTACCATAGAATGTGGGCAACAGAGATATGGTACTGCTCTTGATTTCATAAGGACTGTTCCCCCCAGGTCTTCTCAGTGCATGTCCAGGCTGGTTGGTAGGGATAAGATAGTCTCTCAAAGATCATTGGTTCTCCACAATTCTATTTTCTCCTTCCTCGGCCATCTCTCTTCTCTCTTGGTTGGCTTTCCTAAGGATTTTTTCAGGCTCTAGATTAAACACAAGTTGTCTCCT
Organism: Thalassia testudinum; assembly: GCA_037157565.1. NCBI lineage: Eukaryota > Viridiplantae > Streptophyta > Magnoliopsida > Alismatales > Hydrocharitaceae > Thalassia > Thalassia testudinum. Next base: position 1,506,636 of record JAZHRO010000061.1, read on the forward strand.
CAGAGATTGCCTACCAAGCATATATCAACAACACAAACACAATTCAAAAGGACTTTTATGTCTTTAATCAATTAAGGCCTTTGAGATTTTAGTCCAGTTGTAGGTGACAATACAAATTTCCCAATCAATTACGTGCTTATTGTAGACCTACGAAATGCCTTAATAAAGACCTAATTGGAACCTAGGTGCTTTGCCCCAATGTTCAAATTGTAAAGTACTCCAAGGATGGAAGATCGAGGGATGCAAGTAGGCCTAAGCCTTCCTTTGAAGCTGTGCTTTCATGGTGCTTCTTAACTGCCCCAAAAATCCATGACAGGGTATCCCCCTCCTTGGGGTTACAAAACTTTTGAACTTAAGTTTCAAGCACTTTAGTATCCAATGGTTGGAGAGTTTTTTTCTAGTAGGTCAAAAACCTAGAAGTGTCTAAATACGTGCTTCGGTGCGTAGTCATGCATGTGTGCATTCACTATAAAATTTTGAATTTGAATTTTGAACTACAACACAATGTCTCAAATCAACTCCTTGGGTTTTATTGTATTCCTCCTTTACTTAGTCCTTTTCAAAAATTTGATGTGACCACTTGTTAGTTCGTTTCAAGACAAATTATGTGGTTTAGGAATTAAGTCTAAATGCAAATGCATGATCAAGATATGGATGCAAAGTAAGAGGATGCGTACCTTGCTTCCAGCAATCAGGGATGCAAGAATGCATGCAATGTAGAAAATAAAGTCTAGATGCTGCTCATACAATCTTTTATGGTCATCCTAAATCATGCAACTTCTAGGCATGCAGCTCATATTTTGTTGTTTTTTTTTTTATTTTTACCTACTTATGCACAAAATAATGGAAAATCAATCCACGAAAGAAAATAAAATCCTAAATCTAAAGAAAAGGGAACAGACTCCCGAAAAATTACCCAACACAGGCATAAAAGAAAGTTAGGGAACAAACCCCCAAAATATACCCCAGAATAAGGGTCTCAAACCAAATGAATGTGTAAGAAAATAAAGAAAACTAAAGTTCTAAAACCTAAATTCTATCTACTGAAAATTCAACGGAGATGAAGATAATCACCCCGGATGTCCTCCCAGTTGGTGACAACAAGGTTCACCAATGTTCAAGCTCCCCCTCGTAGATGCGAAGCTCAGTCTCTCCTCCAAGCCGTGGAAACAAGGTCCACCATGGTGTTACTGAGGCCAATGCGACAACTCTTATGTAATATGCGTACCTCACACCAAATCAGATAGAACAGATTAAATATGACTCAAATAAAATGTGGACAAATAAATAGATAAATGCAAGTTTAGCAAGCCAGTTGCCTCCCTGGCAATGACACTATTTGACACATCGATTCTCGCTTAACAGGATGATAATTAAAATGATTTGTTGTTTGTATTTGTAAGTGGTGGAAAATCGACTAATCAATGTATTGAATTAAAATAAACCAATCGAGAGAGCGGGTCATGTCCACAGGGAGGAACGGGCCTATTAAAACTTTCAAGGATAGAAAACTAATGTTCACAAATTAATTTCTCAAGTAATCAAAACAAAAACCCCCTTTAGATTAAGGAAATGATGTGAGATAAAGCTGGAATCGCATTTACGAGAAAGAGGGAGGTCCTTTGCATAAACTCACCACAATATTTAATTAATAAAATAAAAATCAAAATTCTGGCAATGGCATTGAATGTAATAACTAATTGAGGTGAAAATAGCGGAATGGTTTGGCCTTCCTCTCACGCACAGAGGAGGGAGAGTCCAGCCATGAGGTGTTGATCGAAGGTGGGCGGCTTCGCGCCACATCCGATGGTGGTGGTCGTGAGTTGCGATGGTGCTGGAGGTGGCCGGATGGAGCAGAGGAGGCCGGTAGGTGGTAGTCGACTGCTGTTGTTGCGAAGCAACTCGGCTCACGGAGAGGAGAGGGGAGGTCGACTGTGCGCCCGCCTTCACGCGAGAAGAGGCTGGTGGCGTGTTGACTTTTGAAGCAGGAGGGGGATGGCACGTGAGGGGTGCAGTTGGGCGGCACTACAACTAGTTGCTGCACATAGGTGGGGTCGTGTGGTCGTGCCTGGGGACGAGGAGAAGGTGCGGCAAGGGGAGTTGCTAGCTACACGCAGGCGAGGAGAAGGCACGTTGAGGGGAGCACTGGCCCTGCTAGGCGCGCGCGCAAGGTGGGCACTACCAGGGTGGTGCGAGTGGTTGGGCAACGCACTGGGTGCATGGATGAAGGGCTGTTAGACTATGCGCATAGGCACTCAGCTACTACAAGCAAAGGCACGTGCACGAGGAGGGTGGTGGTTGGTGGCTTCAGCAGCCATTGGCCACTTGGAGTGGTGCTTGGTGGGTGGTGATGCTGGGTTCATTTCTGTTGCAGAGGAAAAAGAAGAAGAAACGAAGAGGAAGAAGTAAAGATGGAGGTGGTACTGTTGGTGATGGTGGCGGTTGCTAGTGTAGATGCATAGTGGTGCAAGTAATCTCTGGGCGGCAGTGTGGCCTGTCACGCCACACTCCCATGGTGGTGGAGACTTGTTGTCGTAGTTGAGGCCGGCGATGATTAGAGGAGGAGAGTTAAATTCCCTGCACAGTAGTGGAATGGGATGGAGGCCTCCTTAGCAAGGCAGGAGGTGATTTTCTCTTATAGCTACAGGGGAGTCGTTGAGGCAAGAACGGCAATGGAGATGAAACGACGATGGTGTTGGCAACAGAGATCCAAGTTTTTCGCTCACCATCACTACTGTCTTTAAGCTCCTGTAGCAGTTGAGAAGATAATATTTAAATAATATAAAGAAAATATATATGTGGGTTATTTATGTACAAAACCCATAAGAAATACTAAATCTTATTCCTATTTAAACTATGTATGTAATGCATGCATGCAAACTAATTTATAACTAGCCACTTTGATTCTAATGCATGCTATCATATTTACACATGAATGTAATGTATGAAATATGCATGAAAGTATATTTATAAACTAGTTTATTTACATATTAATACATGCTATGTATATCTAAGTATAAACTTAATGTCTAGGCATTTAAATAATAAATTAGTCCACAAATGTGGGTTCATCAATTGCCTTCAGCTCCTTCTTCCGCTTCTCGTGATATTGGCAGAAGCTCTCCAGACCCTCTTCTTCCTTGCCGTTCCCTCATCGGAGGCTTCACTTTCTTCATAGTTTAGATTAGGACCCTTAACTCCCTACTTCGACTGCCGAATCATCGCCTCCCCCATTGTCTTCCTCCACTCTGGCAAAGCCTCTAGCAAGGTCTTCCGCACTCCACAGTCCACCAAACACCACATGACCACCTCGAAAACCTTCGCCGTGGTTCAACCAAAAAAATCCCTCTATTTATTTCTCATTTCACCCACTCCAAACCTCTGCCAGACTCACCCTCTACCGCACACCATCTTCGACCTCAGCTGCCCACTACATGCTTCCATTCACCATATAAGACCCATCATTACATCCATTGTGCTCCGATGATGCTTGCGAAGGCATTTAGCCCATATTTCTCCTCATAGATTCTCATCGTCGCTTGCCATCACCGTCTTCTTCCTTGGTGTCATCACGCGCCATCCGAGCACCGTTGGTCTTGTGTCCACTCTCAATCAGCACCAAAGCACCTAAAGACGCTTCCCAGGGCTTCACTTGGACAGTAGTCTCAGCAGCTACATTAATTTGGAAGAATCATCTACCACTGTTTCGCTTTGGAGGGGCGAGGGACTTAGTTCCACATCATAAGCAGAAGAACCGCTTGTACGGTATAAAAGGAAAAGGTGAAATATGTTGTTCACCTAAAGTACATGGGGGTGAGGTCACCATGCACTTAATATCTCACTCCTCGCTTACTTCTCACGTCGGTGAGCCTGGACCCGATACTGCATAGATCCGATTACCCAGGCATTGACCTGACTATACCCCGGATCTGAGAGAGAAATAAGAGGAGAGATTTGTGAGGAGGAAGAGGGATGGTTTTGCTATGAGGTTGAGTACCTCGGGGCATGTGCTAAAGGAAGAGGCTTCGAGACTTAGCCTCTAAGGAAGTTCACTCTAGTGTTGTGCTTGTGAAGGCTTGAAGAAGAGGAAGCACCCTTGTGTGCTTACTGATGCTGTGTGATCGATGTGTTTCGCGAGTTTGAAATTAGGGTTAAGAGTAACCCATCGTTGTAGTTGCAAAGCTTGTTTATCAAATAAAATTTTACCAAAACTACGTGGGAGTCCCAGGTCGAACACAGGGAGGCAACGTTTACTTAATTTGAAAACTGTGCTTTGCTTTGTTTGTTTTTGGTGTTTTAGTTTTATTATTTTTTTGTTTGTTTTTATAAAGCAAGAAAACAATATGGATCACAATGGAGATAGAAGAAAATGTGATATATATTGCACAAATGTTTATTACAATAATCTAGAAAGCATAAAAGAGCGAGGTGAGAAAGAATCTCCCGAAGCGGCTGTTCGGTGAGATGACGACGCCTGGCAGAAGATTGGAAGAAGGAGTTGGGAAGCAGGATGACGGAGGTGAGATGCGGGAGGACGTCGGGTAGAGGAAAGCTTCAGTGTGACTACGGAATGGAGGTAAGGAGGCAGAGATGATCTGCTACCAGAATGGAGGTGGGATATGACGGCTCTAAGGTGACCTACGAATGGTGATAGGAAGATGGAGGAATATTTGGTGGGGTAGAGTTCGTTACACTAATAGGAACCTTGGGAGCTTGAGAGTAAGCTCTAACAGAGTGTTGGTAGGCTTGCTAGAGCTTAGGAGTAGGTGGGAGTAGGGTAGGTAGAGATAGCTTGGAAGGGAGGGGGTGTAGGCCCTTATATAGTGGATAAGAGGAGGCTAGAATAGGCATAAGACCAATAGCGATCTCCAGGACGTCGTTGTAAGTGTCGTTGTAGCCAGCTCACGCACGCAATTGGCCTTGCACCTACGAGCAATTAGTGATGGCTGTAAGCATCACTAAATGTCCGCTAGGTTGTCACTGAAGGTTGGCGCCAACCAAGCACACACCCGCGCGCGCGTGGGATCATGCGTTCTTAAGGTGCATCGATGGCCACATGCAGCATCAGTACCCATCGAGCGGTGCCACGTGGTGACGCCCCATCGTTTGATGACATCCAATGGATGCAATTGAACCAGGCCCGCTCTTCGTGAGAATTCTGCTGCACACCACGACTCGAACTCGCGCTCGCAGTTTGCGAGCGAATGTATTCGCCAATGCACCACGGTCGTGGTTTGTCAAGTGGAGAGTTGGTCCAGCTGCGCGGTTGGGGCACCCCACAGCCGTTGGATCTCATCTTGGTGGGCTTGGGAATGCATCAGCTCAAGTGAGGTGGCCTGGATGGCGCCATGTGGCGCCATCTGGGCCATCCATCTTCTTCTTGTGGAGGGTACTACAAAGCTCTGATCAGGGTGATTCTCACATTGACGGACTGTGATCGTTGCCTTGAATCCATCCATATGGTCAGATTCTTCATTTGAAGCCCGTAAAAATGTCACACTGCCTCTTGGCCGTGTAAAATGACGGAATTAATGCACATAATATACAACTATCCTAAATGCAATGCAATAGATGTTTGTGCAATATTTATATCAAGATATGCAATGCTAGACCTAGGAACTATCGTAAATAAGCATTTACGATGAATTTATGCTTGTTTGTCATACCCCCATGCTTACTTTTTGGTAGTCCCTAGCAAAATTAACCTAAATGCTATGTATAAAAGTATAATCAAGATTCGATTATTTTGGCAAAATTCATCGATTGCTTTAGAAAATCTCAACCCCAAGACATAATTACAAAAACTCAACAGTGCTCGGGTGTCTACCAAAATGCAGACCACCCATTCCCTCGCGTTATTTGAAAGAGAAGATACATAATTTTTTTGTCATTTTTCTTCTTTTCTAATCTTTTTGTAATTTTAGAGTTTAAGAGTTTTGAGATAACTTTTTACAACTACCCGACCCACCCAAGACTCGAAAAGGACTCTAAATGCTAAGCATCTAGTGAAAAGAGTTAGAGACTCACTAGGTGGCCGCTAAAATAGGCTTCGGGTTTCTACGACCCTAGGTGACCTTGGCTAGAGGTTTATCTTTTCGAACAATAGCTTTCTCCCTATTCTTTTATTTATGTGGTCAACACAAGGGCAAACCCAGTGTATATCTCCCCGGTTTATTCTACTTCCCTGCTTCTTCCCTTAGTGTTTTGGGAATTATTGTGCATTTTTGTGAGCTGGACTCTGGACAATCGGCCAATGGGCTATTACCCACGACAACTTGCCAGCCATACTCATGCGGTGAAGTATGATTTTATTTGTTTATTTTTTATTTTATTATTATTTTTTTTCTTTTTTCTCCTTTTTCTATATTTTTCCTTTTCTTTGTTTGTTTCTTTTTTTTAAGTAGGTGGATTCCCTGATCTAAGATTTACCTAAAGGCAATACAATGAAAATGGTCTTGTGGCTAGGCTCTGGACAACCGGTGATGAGTTGTTACCACCGACAACTTGCCAGCCATACCACCCTAGATAGTTCATTAGCTACCCAATTTTCAAAAAAATCGCCGAAAAGTGAGTCAGTGCAAAAAAAGGTGTGTAGATGGTTAGGCTTAAAATCCCCTCAAATCAGAGGGCGGGTTGATAAGTCATATACTTATCACCCCAATTTATTGTCCAGTTTAAAATGAATTTGAATTGGCGAGGATTCGAGATTAAGTCCACATTCGAGTGAACACCCGGGCTAATTAAGCCCGAAGACCTGAAGAGTCTAAGTATTCAGGTCTCAAAGTATCAATTCCTAAAGTTTGCAACTCCTAATGCCTAAGTTCTCATCTCCTAATTCTAATTTTTTTTTAAAAGTAAAATAACAGGAAATTACTATTAGAACTGACAAAAGAATATAAGATATATTCACCCCCCCATACTTAGCTATTGCAATGTCCTCATTGTTAAAAATGGAGGCATGTAGGAGAGTAGAAGTGGAAGAATCGTGCCTGGTTTTCATGGGATTCTGGTCAGCTTGGAATAGTCCTTACATGTGCTGAGTTTAGTACCTTCAGCTAGGTGATGATCGGCCCGCAGTGGTTAAGGCAAGGTAAGAGCAACCTTGTCTGAGACAGGTTCAGGGAGCATAATGTCAACAAAGGGTTTGAGGCGCTATCCATTAACCTTGAAGATATTACCTGTCTTTGGGTTAGAGATTTTGATGGCCCCATTAGGGAAAATTTGCTTAATAATGAACAGGCCGTCCCACTTAGACTTGAGTTTTCTAGGGAAAAGCTTCAGTCGAGAATCGAAAAGCTAGACCTTCTGGTTTAGCTCAAAGCTCTTACGTGAAATCATCTGGTCAAGGAAAGCTTTGGTCCTTGCCTTATAGATTCTGAAATTTTCGTAAGCATCATTTTGAAGCTCCTCCAACTCAGATAGTTGGTGTTTCCTGGTTTTCTCAGCCAATTCAAGGTCAAAATTACATTTCCTGATGGCTCAAAATGGCCAGTGTCCAAGTTCTATGGGAAAGTGACATGCCTTAACAAACACCAAATGGAACGGAGACATACCGATAGGCGCTTTGTATGCCGTATGATAGGCCCAAAGAGTATCATCTAGCTTTTGGGTCCAATCCTTCCTATCAGGCCTAACGATTTTCTACCTCAGCCTATCCATTCGTCTAAGGGTGGTAAGGTGTGGAAATCCTATGATTCACCCCGTATCTCCCTAGTAAATTCCGAAACTAGGCATGAGTGAAATGTGTGCCACCATCGCTGATAATTGCCTGGGGAACCCTGAACCGACTGAAGATATTTTCCTCCACAAAATCAATGGCCACCTTGTGGTCATTGATCCGGGTGGGAATTGCATCAATCCATTTGGACACATAATCAACAGTGACCAAAATATACTGGTGTCCAAATGAAGGAGGGAAGGGTCCCATAAAGTCGATGCCCCAAATGTCAAAACTTTCGATGGAAAGTATTGGGTTCAGGGGCATCATATGTCTCTTAGCGATGTTCCCAAGTGTCTGGCATCGAGTACATGACTTTGAGAATTCTTGGGCATCCTTAAATAATGATGGCCAATAGAATCAGGATTGTAAGATTTTTGTTGCTGCCTTTTTCCCGGAAAAGTGTCCACCACACGTAAATGTGTGGTAGAACTCAAGTATTCTATGGAACTCAATTTCTGGGACGCATCGACGAATAATCTGGTCTGGGTTGATGCGGTACAGCTCGGGATCATCCCAAAAATAATATTTGGCCTCAGACACAAGTCTATCTCATTGTTGTTTAGTCCAATCCTGGGGGATTTGACTAACGGCCAAATAATTGATGATATCCGCAAACCAGAGGGTTCAGATACTTGAGACTGTAAGATAGTCTCATCTAGAAAAGTATCAGAGATCAGGACATCCAGATGAAGAGAATTAATTAGGATTCTTGAGAGGTGATCCGCCATTGCATTTTGTTCCTTGACTTTATCCCTGATTTCAAGATCGAATTCTTGAAGCAGCAGAATCCAGCGAATAAGCTGAGGTTTGGCATCCTTTTTGGCCAAGAGGTGTTTCAAGGCCAAGTGGTCAGTATAGATGATGGCACGAGAACCTAACAGATAATCCCTGAATTTTTCTAAAGCAAAAACTGCAGCTAGCAATTCTTTTTCAGTAATGGTGTAGTTCCTCTAGGCCTCATCTAGAGTCTTACTAGTGTAGTAAATCACAGAGGGCTTTTTCTCAATCTTCTAACCCAAGACAACCCTGATGGCATAATTAGATGCATTAGCCACAATTTCAAATGGGACTGTCCAGACCGATGGTTGCAACACCAGGGCACAAGTGACTGCCATTTTTAACAAATCAAATGCCTTACAGCATGATTCATCAAACTCGAACGGCATGCCTTTGGCCAGAAGGTTACTCAAGGGCCGAGCAACCTTCGAGAAGTCCTTAATGAATCTTCTATAAAAACCCACATGCCCAAGGAAAGAGCGGATCTGTTTTACGGATGTGGGTGGTGGAAGTCTAGAGATAGCATCCACCTTAGCTTTAGCAACCTCAATACCCCGACTATAGACCACATGACCTAGGACAATGCCTTCCTGAGTCATAAAGTGGCTCTTTTCCCAGCTAAGGACCAGCCATGTTTTGATGCATCTCTGGAGGATCAATTCCAAGTTTGCTAGGCAAGACTCAAAAGAATCTCCAAAAATGGAGAAATCATCCATGAACACCTCAAGACAACAGGTAGAAATCTCTGAGCGCGAATTAGAGGGTAGAAGTGTGGTGTACTGAAAAAATCCTTCTCGATAGGAGATGGAGAGAGAGGGGCGAAGGGTGGCCGGTGGCAACGTCGAGGGCGTGGCTAGGGCTGGGGATGAGGGTGACTGGAAGACATGGAGATCGAAGAATTGGAGGAGAATGGAGAGGAGATGGCTGTCTCATGTGGGCGGGACTGTCAGAGTTGGGTAGAGAGAGGGATGGAAGAGGATGAACGGAGAGGTCCTATGCTATAGATGAAGAAGAAGAGGACATATGGTAGCGATATGCAGGAACCCCCTTGTGTGCCTTGCATGTGTAGGTGACAGGCACTAACGTGATTCATGCACAAGGACGCGACTTCAGTATAGGAGGAAGAACCCTCAGTGCCTGAAATAAGAGGTTCTTGAGCCACGGCTACCCCTACCGCTGGCACAGGCCTGCCACATGATTGATGTGGAAATCCCCTTTTCTGAGGATATACTATCTGCGGAGATGATGTTGAGAGGCACATTGATTGGAAAGGTTATGACTGGAAGCCCATCTGCTAAAAAGCTTCATCAACTAGTGAGTTTGCTGTCTCTTGTCTTGCCGGGCTGGAAGGTTGCTGTGTTATCCCTGACCCATTTTCTTGTTTTCGGTCTAGGGATGATAGACATGGAGAGGCTAAGATTTCACTTTAGTATTTTTGAAAGCATTAATGTGTTATGGAGGCTGGTCTCTCCATTTGATGGGGCACTCCCAGATCATCCAACCCAGAGGACGGGTACTCGATATGTGACTTTAGCCATCAAGGGTCTACCTCTGCACCTGAGATTGAAAGGGGTGATCTCTAAGATGATTGCTGGGTTTGCGTCTATCCTTGATGATACAGTGGTTGCAATTGAGGAAGGAGATGCACGAGTACTGAAAATTGGGGCCGAAATTTTTAGAAGTGGGTCATTGCCTAATAGAATTATTCTCAAATGTGGAGGAAGTTCTTAGCTTATTCATGTGTCAGTGGTTGGGCAGGAAGTCATAAGCTTAGAATCGAGACAGGTTAAGACGTCTGAAGAAAATCCTGTCGAGGTGCAACAGGTGGAACTGGAGGGTCCTAAGCCATCTGAGGATGCTCCAGGGCCAAAGAAGAGGAAAGAATGCCATAAGGAGGATTCAGAGGGGAGTATGATGGTGGTGGTGAGTGACACTGTCATGAGGGGTGATAAAGAAAGGCCTGAAAAACCTGGTTATATCACTAACTATAAAGAGGAAAAAATAGAAGGCAGTAGTGGGAGAAGTATACTCAGGGATGTGAATCAATTGCCACTTCCTGCTCCTGAAGATCTAAAATTTGGGAAAGGATCTGGTCAAAAGAAAGGGGTTGGGCGATCCCCTTACATGCTTAGGAGGAGGAGAAAGGAAAATATGAGCCCCATTGAGGAAGAAACCATTGCAAAGTTCATCATGGTTGAATATATGGACAACCAGGCGCAAGGGGCCTTCTTAAGGGATGAGAATTTTAACGTGGAATGTGTGTAGGTTACTCAATAAGGTGAGAAGAGCTTCTCTAATCAGATATTTTATGGAGTGGGATATTGAACGTGCTCTTATTCAAGAGACAAATCTAGAGGAAGATAAGAATCCTGTCTGGGACATCTTGAGGCAGTCTGGGAGAGCATATTGTGTGGGGATGGCTGCAAATGGTAGATCTGGTGGGATGGCTATTTGGTGGAGAAAGTCCAGCTTTAAAGTGACTAAAGTTCATCGGGCCAGGAATATGCTTACATGTAGATGCCAGAGTCACTAGGGGGAGCTGGATTGGTTTGTATCGTGTGTGTATGGTCCCTGTGCAGTAGCTAGCTGGGTGGAGTTATGGGAGGACTTATCAACAGCACATCAGAAGGTCCAAGAGCTACCTTGGTTTAAGGGTGGAGATTTCAACTGTACCTTATCAAGTGGGGATCGACCTGGGGGTAATGCAGATGGTGCAGTGGCAGGTTTCCAACTGGTTGTGCAGAATTTGGGCATCAGTGAATATCCGGTCAGTGGTATTGAGTTTACTTGGAGAAATAGCAATGGGCTCATGTCCAAATTGGATAGATTCTTTGGTAACTCTAGTCTCTTGGAGCAATTTCAATTGTCTTCAGCCATGAGCCTCGAGAGTCCTTTTTCAGACCATACACCAATTGTGTGGGACAGTGGAATGAATGTGGATGTTGGTTCATACTTCAAGTTCAAAAAATCCTGGTTTAGAGAAGAGGGGTTTAAAGATATGCTGTCTAGCTGGTGGAAAAACAAGAAGGTTGCAGGCTCTGATACCCAAAGACTGGCACTGAAGTTGGCAGACATGCGCATAATGCTAAGGGAGTATCGGCAGATAGTAACAGCTATTAGAGAGCATAAGAGAGTTGAGGCATTGGCTGAGGTGCAGCAGCTTGATACGAAGGAAAGCACAGTGGGTCTGAATGCTCAAGATTAGGAAGCCAGGAAATATTGGCAGCAGATCATCGTTGAGGAGGATTTAAAGAAGGAGATGGATTGGCATGAGAGGTCTAGACAATTGTGGCTCAAGGAAGGGGATGCAAATACGACTTTTATTCATCTTGCATCCAGTGCTCGAAGGAGATTCAACCTCATTTCTATGTCAAAATTGGTAAGAGTAACATCTCCACTTGTGAAATAAGGAAGGAAGCTGTGTGCTATTTCAAGGAAATATCAAAGGCTACGCCAAGAGGTATGTGGAGGATGGCTGCAACTGCACTCGCATGTGTCAGTGATGAGCAAGTTGCAATGTTGGTTGCACCTATTATTGAACAAGAGGCTATGGATGCCATCAAAGATTTAAATAATGAGGGAGCTCCAGGGCCGGATGGGGTTCAAGTCTTTTTTTACAAAGAGATGTGGAGTGTTCTTAAAGAGGAAGTGATGGGAGTTATACATGAGTTTGAAAAGGGAAATTCTGGTTTCGAAAGGCTAAACAAATCATACCTCTTCTTGTTACCAAAGAAGTCAGGAGTGGAATGTTTCTTTGACTATAGGCCTATTGCGCTGTCGAATTCCATATACTTAATCATTAGCAAAATCTTCACCATAGAATTCGTGGTGTTCTGCAAGGCCTGATTATGCCTGTTCAGTCTGCCTTTTTACCTGGGAGGTCTTTATAGGAATCATTTATTATGGCTCAAGTGATGGTGATGGGTTTGCACAAAAGGAAGTCTAAGGCCTTCCTATGGAAGGTAGATTTCTCTAAAGCATGATTCAATTTCGTGGTCATACTTATGGGAAATTCTTAAAAGAAGAAAGTTCCCCACCCTCTGGATCCAGTGGTTGAAACAGTGTATCATGACTGCCTCCTACTTCCCCTTGATAAATGGGAAACCATGTAAAGCCTGAATTCAGCCTCAATGTGTGGTGCGGCAAGGCTGTCCCCTTGCTCGATTGATTTTTAACTTTGTTGTGGATACTTTAGCTAGATATTCATGCAAGTTGGTAGAAGATGGATTGATAAGGGGCTACTGGATGACAAATAGAAGGGCTCTGGCCCCCATTCTTCAATATGTAGATGATACCGTCTTTTTTATAGAAGGGGGGAAAAGGGAAGCACAAGCACTCTCTTATATGGTTAACATCTTTGGAGAAATTTCAAGTCTAAAGCTAAATGGAAGCAAGTCATCTTTGGTTTGCTTTGGCATGAATGGTAATGATCAAAGTGATATCTCTTCTATCTTAGGCATGCCTATGGTCTCACTGCCAATTGATGAGAGTCTCATCATGGCTTCTAATTACCCCTAATTAACTAGTTTCCCTAGTTAATTAGCTAGGAATATGTATATATAAGGGTTAGTTACAGAATAAGGGATAAATCATTAAAGGACCTTACAATAGGTTAAAAATGCTAAAGTATAAGTCAATTAATATTATAAATAATTTAATCAATAAATGGACTCGAAATATCATTAATTATTTACCTAATTAATGTGTTAATTAACTTAAGCATAATTTATACCTAAGTATGTAATAACTTAAGTAACTTTACTTAATTAAATAAATTAAGCTAAAAAGGTCAAAAATGTAAATCCAAGGTTTATATACAATATTTACCTAATTTATAACCATATATAAAAAGTTGAAAAAGATTTAAATTAAAATAAGCCTTGAAAACCTTAGTTTATGTTTTAGTCCTTAAGTTTCATTACAATTGAGTCCTTTTTATTCACTTTGGTCCTTATCTTTTTTTACATATAGGTCCATACAAACATCCTCTTCTTTTCTTCTTCAGATATTTCGACGGCTGACAACATGTGGTACTATCACCCTCCGATCATCGTCCATCCTACGTTCGTCCACCCTCACCAAGCTCCTAAAGCTTGCACTCACCGCCACTTTTTCATCCATCGGTCTGGATGGGTTCGTAATCCTAATTAGGTCATGGCATTAATCTCATCGGCATCGGAGATGATGCCGGAGGTTAGGCCACACCAAGGCACATTTGCATCTAGATTCAACCTCCTTCTTAGCCGCCGAAACCTGTAAATACCCCTCCACCTCTCTGATTTCAAGAGTTGGCTCCCTTCCCTCTTCCCCACTATAGTTGATGATAGGCTATTCGTCACTCACCTCCGACGACCTCTCATCCCCCTATCGGAGCTCCTCCTCACGAGGGACTCGTCTCTCTCACCTCCTCTTCTTCTTCGGACGGTCGTGACAGGACCTTAGAGCACCAATTCATCTTCCTTGCTGCCTTCAACTTCTCACCGAAGCTCTTTCCAACATCCTCTGATTTCCTCCTCCATTACGACCTTCGACAGAGACTTCTCTGCCTCTTTCATCCAGGTAACAGTAGATTAGCATCTTAGGTAAGCTTAGGTTAGCCAGATTAGTTGATTAGGTAGCTTTGAGTAGTTTTCGTAATCAATTTTTCACCATCTTCTTCAGCTCTGACGAGCTCTTTGAGCTTGACTAGAGCATCTTTTTATCTTTTGAAATCACTGATCACCCTCCATAATCTCCCATGATCATTTCTGACACATTGATTTCTTGATTATATCACTTAAACGCCTAATCCATCTCCACCTTCATTGGTGACTTCTGCTATCCACAGCGGAGGTTTCCGAGGGTAATTCACATTCACTGGGGCCCTTCATCACCTTGTCATCATCTAAGGACCCCGATTTTCACATTAATTGGATAAATAACCGCCTACACCTTAAATGCCTAAACTTCACCTCATTTCTGAGCTCGCTATCAATGGCGACTCAGAGATGAGTTATTCATTTAAATAAATAGTCCATTACCATTACCACACCCCATTAACTTGTTCCCTCTACGCATTGAGTGAGAGAACTTGGTCTGAGTTCCAGCGAACTTAGATCGCAATCTTTCTAAATTCATTGCATATTTTATGTTTTAATCACCAATTGAGCTAATTGATAAGCTCCTGAGGCTCCTTGTGACCTCAGGAAACTTTTCAGATTCTTAATGGTTAGTTTTAAGGTCTTTTGTGCATTGTCGGCCACTGTCTGGACTCACCGAAGCTCCGGCGAGCTCTGGCGAGTCGAAATTGGTCTTCAGCCCATAGAACTTTGTGTAGAGCTTCAGATTGATTACTAATGACCTATGGATTCTATATCAATTGTTAATTTGTTGTCTTGAGGTTTGGAGCTCTACATAGGCCTCTATCTTCACCAACTCCGGCAGAGTTGGAGATTACTGTTTGTTAGGGTTTATTTTAATTTAAGAGGTCTAGAAGAATCAGGAAGGTGTATTGAGGTTAGTCCTGTTGATCATTTACTCAGAAAGGCTGTAGTTTGTTCTATCGAACAAACTCAATTAGGATCTTAGGCAACAGTCTTAAAACCCTAGGATTTCTAGTTAAAATTACTTCGTGATACCATGAATCAATTTCTGAGGTGAATTAGAATCTTTCCAGATCTTTAATTTGTTTAGAGAAGCTTTAGTTCAGAAAGTCAACTTATGGAGCCTTCTAGTCAAACTCAAGTTTGATGAAGAGAATTCTAGAGTAAATTTGATGTTTATTGAGTTGAATCTAATGGCAGAATGATTCCAGTGATATTGGAATAAATTTAAGTTGTTTTATTGAGGAATCAGGCCAAATCTTGTCACTGCACAGTTTGGGTTCTTTTAAACCCAAAATTATTCTTCAGTCTATTTGTCAAGATTCTAACTTAATTTCCACATAGATCAGTTTGTTAGAACTTCTTAGAGTTGTGCAGAATCTTTAGAAGCTGTCTCTCTTTCTATCGAGCTGATCAAAGCTCAAAATGGAGCTCTGAAGCTCCTGTTAGAAGCTCTTGAGCTTCTTCTTCTTTCTGAAGCCTTATAGCACTCCTATCTCCATTAATTAGATGCGGAATCATCTATTGAGATGGTTTAGGACCTCATCTGAGGTCAAAAGCCTTCACTGTAGGTCCTTAGACCTGAGATTAAACCCTACAGGCCATGAATGGCCGTGAAAACCTTCCACTTTTGCCCTACAAATTGAAGGGCAAGTTCCGTTGTAAGCATCAAATTGATGCTATAATCTTGTAGAACACTTATAGATCTTTCCAACAAGCCCTTTGATTGCTTGATTTGGAGCTCTGAGCTACTAGGAATCGCCGGCCAAAGTTCGGCTTGGAAGGGACATGTATAGTCCCACATCGGTAGAATTAGAACGTACGCACTAGTATAATAGGAAAAAGTGCCAACGACATTTCGATCGTCAATGCTGGGTGCAAAGAAAAGAGCTTGTGTGCGGGCGCGTGCGTTGCACGTGCCTATGTGGGTGTGTATGCGTGCGTGCACAAGCGTATGCCTGTGTGCATGGGCCCGTGAGCGGGCGTGTGTGTGGGCCTAGGAGGCCGGAGACTATGCATGAATCTAAACAGGAAAGAAACCACCAAATAACCAAACTAGGCTCGGCTGAGTAGGGTCTGGTGCCACCCTGAGAGGGGTGCTATGTATCCTTGAAAGGCCGAGCCACCCATTAATAAAATATAATTTTGGTGTAAAAAGAAATTAATGGGCTTAGTTAAGAAGGTTTAAAATGGTTAAGAGTGGTTTAGTTTGCACAGTTAAAGAGCCGAAAGAGCATATACTTAGGAGAATGAGAGAAGAACCTAAGGAGAAATCTAAGAAAATAAAAGATGAGAGAAGAAAGAATAAAGGAAAAGAGTGAGAGAGAGAGAGAGAGAAGGTAGAACAGATAGAAGAATAGAAGAAGATTTAAGGGATGAAGGTTAAGAAGAAAAGAGTAAAAATAAAGAGAATCAGACATCTTTTCTTGTAATTAGACTGCTTCTGATTTATACTTTTATTGTAATAACATGTCTTTTTGAGCTTAATTGATAAGGCACTTGTATTCATTTGAATAACTATTTCTTGCCTTAATCTTTTGTAAATAAGTTGCAATTAGTGTAATAAACATGTTTACTTGGCTTTTAATGACAAATTACATGTGTAAATATGTTTTTCCTTATGGAATTTTGCATGCTTTTAAGTGAACATCTTTTATGCAAGATTTATGTACTTAAATAATCTAATCATAATTCTAATTGATTAAATAATTAGTAATTTATGTTTAGGAGTTAATGGTGAGTTAAGATAAGTTATGTCTCCCAGTGAATGACCTGGACTCAACCAATTAAAAAGAATTAAAAGTCTAAAATGTTAGATTAACTTGACCCTATACTACACAACCGACATTAATTCGAGTTAACCTAAGTTACTTTCTCTTGCATTTAATTAAATAACTTAATTAACTGTGTTGAGAATTTGAATGACCACCAATCAAATACTTGGGCCTGTTGCTGAATTGTACAAAGATGAAGAAGATTAATTGGAACTTTCTCTTTGAGAAGGTGTCTACGAAGTTAGAAGGCTAGAGTAGTAGATACTTATCGAAAGTGGGGAGGCTTATACTGTTGAATTTTGTGATTACATCTATTCCAGTCTTCTTCTCCATCATCAAAGCTCCAAAGTCAATCTGGAAGAAACTTGATGTCATGCATAAGAGATTTTTCTGGAAAAGAGCCTCTCACCAAGGTAAGTTCTTACAACCTATTAAATGGGATACAATGTTCTCCCCAAAGAAGTATGGTGGCATGGGAATATGATCTCTCAAAGAATTTAATGATGCCTTGCTCTTAAAATGGGTGGTTAGGTTGTTGCAAGGGGAACAAAAGCCTTGGACAGAGATTGTGCATGATAGCTATGGAGTGGAAAATGATGAGAAAGTTGTCTGAATCCCACCAAGCCTTCTCCTTTTTGGGCCCCCGTGGTGCGGGCTATGGCTGATAATTGGAATTTGTTCCAATCAGTCTTAGGGGATGGAAGAAGCTTCAAATTTTGGAGTGAAAAATGGGCACCAAATGGGTTGTTAAAGGATAGATATCTTCTTGCATACTCGGCTGCTTCAGATAAAAATGTGGTGGTGTATGATTATTGGGTTTTGGAATCAGAAAAGTGGAAGATAAATATTGACGAGGGTAATGGTTATGAAACCAGGACATGGATGGAGAATCAACGCCTCTTGCAGGAACTAAATGCTTTCAAACCCAAACCAGAGGATTGTGATACTTACAGATGGGAGGGGATTTTCTCCCTAATGGCTACATATGAAAGGCTCATTAGATCGTCCAGATTGGCAGAGGTGGATGAGATTGTAAGGAACTTATGGAAGTTGAAAGTCCCATTAAAGGTGCAATTTTTTTTGTGGTTATGTAGAAGGGATGGCCTGATTATGGGTGACATGCGGCATAGGAGGATGGGCACCCCTGCTCAGTACTGCCAGCTATGTGGGTTACATAATGACTGCAACCGCCACATCTTCTCTTCTTGCATGGTTACAGATTGTGTTTGGAGAAGGTTTGCAGGGGTTCGATCCCCACGTGGGAGAATCTATGGAACTCCTTTCTAGTTACAAATAAGCCTCATGTGTCCATGGTGGCAGTGTCATGGTTGGTTTGGATAGCTAGAAATGAGAAATTATTTCAGGAGAGACCAGTGAGTGTGGATAATATTGTAAATATGTGCTGGACTCTCATACATTTGTGGGGTTCGAGTTTGTAAGCTTTTTCTTTATATAGTTAATAAAAGCTCTCCTGTATTGCTATCGCCAATTCGATAGCTTTCCTTTCTGTTTCAAAAAAAAAAAAAAAACCTCAAGACAACTCCCACCATGTTAGAAAAGATGGCCAGCATGCACCTTTGAAAAGTCGCAGGCGCATTGCAAAGCCCGAATGGCATTCTATGGAATGCAAAGGTTCCGTAGGGACATGTGAAGGGTGTCTTTTCCTGGTCTTTGGGATGGATAGGGACTTGGTTATATCCCGAATAACTGTCCAGGAAGCAAAAGTTTTTTTGCCCAGCTAACCTTTCAAGAGTTTGATCGATGAATGGCAAGGGAAAGTGATCCTTTTTAGTGGCTATGTTCAGCTTCCTATAGTCAATGTAGACTCTCCAAGAAGAAGCTGAACGAGTGGTGAAGTTTTCCCCTTTCTCGTTAGTCGTAACGGTTATTCCCACCTTCTTGGGTACAATCTGAATGGGGCTAACCCACGGACTATCCGAGATTGGGTAAATAATTCTAGCATCAAGCCACTTGATTATCTCCTTCTTGACCACTTCTCGCATATTCGGGTCTAGTCTCCTTTGCATCACGTGAGAAGGGCGGGATCCATCTTCCATGAAAATACGATGATTACAATAAGATGGCTCGATCCCCCTAAGGTCGTGGATGGTCCAACCAATTTCCTCCTTGTTGTTCTTAAGGACCTTAATCAACCTCAATTCTTGCTCCTTAGTCAAATCAGCACTAATAATCACAGGGAGCGTGTTTTCAGGTCCTAAGAACTCATATTTCAAAATTTTGAGCAATGGCTTCAATTCAAGCTGAGGTGGGTTTAGAATAGAAGGTAGCGAGGATGCTAACGAAGATTCATCAGGATGATCTAGTGGAAGAGGCTGAGAATGAATAAAATCAATAGCCTCTTTAGAATGTGGCAGGTTTGCCATGGAGGGTTGTGGGTTGGGCTCAGTAAAGCTGGTGGAGTCCTCGAGTGAACTAATTGCCATACAAGTCTCAAGATCTTGATCCTCAAGCTCCTCAATGAATCCACAATCCTCAAATCCTCTTATCGCCTTAAAAATATCCAGAGTTAGCTTCTTATCCCTAAAGGCGATCTCCATACTACCACTTTCACAGTTTATGTTGGCCTTGGCGGTAGCTAGGAACGGATGCCCTAGAATGATGGGCATGTTCCTTAAATCGTTAGGTACATCCATGTCAAGGACGAGGAAATCTATGGGAAAATCGAAATCCTTGACCTTGACAATTACATCCTCAATAACGCCCCTCGGTGTGGTGACCGAACGGTCTGCTAATTGTAGCATTACTGAGGTTAGCCTGAGTTCATCTAACCCAAACTTCGCATAAAGCGAAGTCGGGATTAGGTTGATGGATGCTCCTAGGTCCAATAGTTCCCTATCAAAAGTGTATTCCCCAATAATGCATGAGATCAAGGGGGCACCTGGATCTTTCTTCTTTTGAGGAAGGTGATGCTGGATAATAGATTTGCCTGCTCAGAGAGAATCACCTTCCTCGAAGTGGGTTCTCTCGGCTTACGCTTTTGGGTACACAGTTCTTTCAAGAATTTAGCGTAAGTCGAGATGTCTTTAATAGCATCGAGGAGCGGAATATTGATCTCTATGCTCTTGAATAAATTCAGGAGCTCCTCGTTGCTATCTACTATTTTCTTCTTCTTGGTTTCCAATAGGACCTCAGGGAACAGAATATGGGTGGTATTTTCTATTTTCGATCCCTGGGTCTTATTGTCTTCTTCAATCTCCTCCTTTTCTCTCTCAAGCTCCCCAGGGTTTTGACTTCTAGAAGGTAATTCAGGGTTCTAGGTCTGCTTCCCACTTCTCAAGGTGACAGAGTTTGCAGAGGCATATGGGTTCGAGTCTTTGAGGTGGGGTAATGAAGATTGGAGGGCCTTGGTTGGTCATATAACCAGAAGAAGAAGAATATGAAGGACCCTACTCAACTACTTGAGCATGTGCGTGTGGGTCCCTTTGATTCTCGTACCATTGGGCTCTATTGCCCTGATTTTGCACATTGCACGGGTTGGGTACAGGTTGGGATGGTAGAGATCCAGGTTGTCGAGTGTTAGTAATTAACCTGGATTGCAAGTTATACAATGATATCTTCATTTGCTGCATAAGTTGAAGGATGGACCCTTGCATTTCCACCATCTGCCGGTTTAAATCAGCCTACCCTGCAGATTGTTGGGCATTCCAAGATGGTTGAGTAACCGGTCTCAGGGGCAATTGGTTGTATACTTAACCCTGACCCATAGGTCTTTGAGATGCATAGTTGTTGGATCGAGTTTGGGTCTGTTGCCCTTGACTTTTCTAGGAGAAGTTAGGGTGTTCCTCCAACCCGAGTTATAAGTGTTGGAATATGGGTTGGACCTAACATTCTCCTGCATTGCATATGCATCCTCATAGGACAAGGATGGAGAGAAGGAAGGATAAAAAAAATTGGGATCAAAGGCCCCAGTTTGGAACCCATAAGGTTCCGAGAAGTCCTGGCTCATAGGTTGAGCTAATTCAAGTTGGTTCACGAACTCTCGCCCCGTGGGAGCTTGTGAGGAATGGAATCCCGAATTTTGGGATTGAGTAGGTGTAGAAGTGTTTGGGATTCATAGAGCACATTTTTGACATGAAAAAGTGTTGTAGTATAGTGCGCAATACGATCAAACAAAAATATTTATAAAAAGATAACAAGACTTTGAATCTCGGTCGTTCATTTCTGGGAGGCATTTGTTCAAATCTGAAATCGATCCTTTATCGCTCTACTTTATTTAGAATCGCACGCCGGTTTCCAATCTTCGGATTAGAGTTTTGCCACTTCTATTGTGAATTCTGATTACGTGGGCATGTGTTAAATAGATAACAAAGGTGAAAGTATGAGTTTTGGTGTGCACAATTCTAGTTACGTGGTGGCTGTTTACGGAAAATACATTTATAGTTAGATCTTCTATATTTTCCGGAACCAACATGCTTGTTGCAAAATATATATATATAATGAAAACAGGCAACTTGAATCACACAAATTAGATTGCAACCAATAAGCTCATGGTGATTCAAACATAGAGATGTGTATATAGAAAATATATTTTTCATTTGTTCATTCGGAGGATGTTTGCAACATGGAACGTAGAGGAAAGCTTATACAGGAAAGCTTGAAAATATAAATCTAACTAACAGAAAATGATCGCATACAGGAATCTATGGGGAGATTTTGCATGCATTATTGGGGGAGAATAAGAGCTACACTACTAAGCAGTAAATGAAAGCAGTAAAACTATGAGAGCTAAGTTACTAATTTAGCAGAAAAGAAGGGCATTCGGAGGTGGGCTCCGATGGCCTTTGAGTGGTTGAGAGAAGGAGGGGCGTCCAATGGTGCTTAGGCCAACCCTTGGAGAGAGGTTGGAGAGGTGATTCAGCATCCTGGCATGGAGATGGTGGCCTCCATGGTGGTGCTCCTTGTGGAGGTGGAGTGGAGATGAATGTGGCTAGCCTAAGTGGAATGAGTGCCAAGAATGAAATTAAGCCAAGAGTGGATGGGTGCAAATGGCCACCCCTTAGGCCTTTTTATAGACCTAAGGGAGTCTCTCTAGAGAAGTGTGGAACTCTCTAGAGAGAGTCCCATGAGTGGCTAGCTATGGAGAGAGGTGGTGGTTCTTAGATCCATAAAAAGTGGATATAAGAATTGAATGACTCTTGGTTGCTAAATTTGGCAACCAAGAGTGGCGCCACTTCAAGAGAGTTCTAGAGAACTCTAGGTGGGTGTGTGTGCGCGAATGAGTGTGTGTGTGTGAGTGTGTGGTCGTGCCCTAGGTGGCTAACTGGTCTAGGTTAGGTCCTAAGGGGTTTGGGTAGGTGTAGGCCTCAAATTAGGGTTGCAAACCCTAATTGCTAAGGGGGAATTGCAATTAAACTTAACCCAAGTTTAATTGAATGAGTGTGAACCTAATTGAGAGTGAAATAACTCAATTAGGTTGGACATAGGTCAATTGTACTCTCACTAAGTCCAATTGGACTTGTGTGGGTTGAGATCTAAACTCACTTAGACTCAATGAGTCCAATTGGCTTAGGTAATGGTAAATGACTATGATCTAAGTCAATTGGGTTGGGTGAGGACCTAATTAGGTCCTTAGGGAGGTCTAGAGGTGATGTACTAGGGTTAGGGTACGTTAATTTAGGTTCCTATCTGGTTAGAATTGGGTTTAGGGAGCTAGAGATCCAAGATCAAGGCTTGAATCTCAAAACAGGAACTGGAGAGCAGTTCCAGACGTCCAAAAATAGAATTAGACGTCTTATACTCAGCAATCAGAAGTCCAGACTTGTTGTTTGGACGTCTAATCAGAGTCAGGGAGGATTCAAGGTTCTATCTTGGGTATTCTGCAGAAATTGGACATCTGACCAAGTGTCTGGACGTCCAATAACACTGCAGAAGTGGGTTTAAGGTGTGCGGAAGTTGGCTAAGGGTTCTGGACGTCTTATAATTCATCTGGACATCTAGATAATGGTTGGAACTAGGGTTTTAAGGTTTCCTAGGGTACAGTGACCTAATCTAAGGGTGGCTAAGGCTTGGGGGAAGTCTCAAGGCTATCCTGGGGCTAGGATGGACCTAAGCTCTTCACATTTTACTGCCTTATTTCTACTTAATAGAATAGCATACCTTAACTCCCTTACATCATTATTTACTATATCTTATCTAAGTCTTCTGCTCCAACCCAGCTGCGACACCCATTATTTCTGATCCAGCTTCAGATCCAACTTCAAATCCAACTCCAGATACAGCTTATTACTTGTAATTGACATAATGCACTTAATCAGCACATTATAACATTATTTTATGCATAGCTAAAGAAAAGCAGTAAAGATGCAGATAATGCTTATGCATGCATGAATTACCCTAACTTATGCTAAGTCCTAGCCTAATTTAGGTCAATTAAGACCTATGATTGCTATGCAATCATACCTCCATGCCTAAATCTTGCTAGTCCCTAGCAAATGCAAGACTAAGTTATTTATAGCAAGGGTCCCTAATGGACTGATTATTTTATCAAGTGTATGCATAGAGGTTTTTGTCCTTTTCGTTTTCATCCTATGCTCTAGAAATCCAGACAATCATGAAAGTGTAGCTATGTAGCTTTTGCAATGGATTCAAGTGAAAAACTGATTCACCTCTAAAGCCTGTACTTGATCCCTAGTAAAAATTCTAGTGGGATAGGAAGACTTCTTCCCTCGAGGTATTCAAGATATTCTATGAATTTCACCTCAGCTTTAGGCTTAAGTAGAGAATCTCTGAGGGGTACAGGTGTTTATTTGGTGGCTCACTCTCACTTGATGCTACATAGAGATTAGTATTTCAAAATCTAGATTCCCGGACTATCAAGTAACTTAACTCAGAGAAAGACAAGAAAAACTATGCTCTCTTCTGGTTTCTTTGTATTCATTCTCTTTCTCTTTTTCTTTTTCTTTTCTTTTTTCTTTTCTTTTTCTTAAAGCTCACAATCTCACCAGATTTACACATATGACCTGTATTTGATGGTCTTACTTGGCATTAACACTTTAATTGAGTTCCCATAACTCTAACACTAAGTCAGAATTCCTCAGCCAGTATTCGAGCGGTTAGAAACATAAAAAAATAGGTTAAGGCCATATTTGGTGGATCTCAAATTTATTTGGTGGTATTGCCTCAATGCAACTGAAATAAACACTAAATATTCACTCACTTTTTTTTCTTTGCTTTTTCTTCCTTTTCTAATTTTTTTTCTTTTTCAGTTCTCTTTTTTTTTCAACATATACACAACTAGCACACATCCATGAACTTTATTGAGGAGGCATTATTAAGGACTGGTGGTACTTAAGAGACATTGGGTGGCTTATTTGGTGGAACTGCCCACTCATGGCACCGGGAGAGACGGATAGGACGATGTATTTCTGACTTTGACATCAATACCCTCCTTCAGCTGAGGATTCCGTAAAGAATGGTTGTAACCATCCACCTTAGCCCTAGTTTTATAAAAACTCTCTCTCCGCGTATTTGCCTTATTTGGTGGCTCTCAAAATTGCACACTAAATGTATACGTAGGAACCAAGAGAAAAAACTATGTCTACTCTCTGAGTATCATCACCTAATTATCTAGGACTTCGGATTCCTTGTACTAATCTTAAAGCACCAGTACACTCTACTCTCATCTCACATTATTTGGTGGATTTTTGGAGGAAACTCTGCCTGACTCCCAAAACACTGTCCAGGGGTTCAAGAAAAGAAGCACTGCTTCTTCTCGACAAACTAAATACGTTTATCATCCTTCACCATGAATCCATTGCAAATTCTACGTGTGTGAAATGTTGTACTGGATTCCAGATTACAGGAATCAACTAGAGGATAAAATCCCTATTGCATTCTCTTAACAAAATAATCTTATTCATGAATGAAATATGTATATATGCTATAAACAAGTAACCTCGTATAATTTGTACTTCATGAAATTCCCGTATCGGGTTACAATTAGCTTGACCCTAAATTTAGAACACAAGGTGAGTGGGTGAGTCAGAAATGGCTGTTGCGGACGATTTCTACCTCCAATGCGAGCATTGGTGGTGGAGTAGGTTATTTTTTTATCTAGGGTCCTAAAGTACATTTTACACGTAGCTTCGAGGTTTTCCTAAATGTTGGCATAAAAATTTTCAGTTTTGTTGCATCTACCCCCCCATGCCTAAGTTCTTACATGTCCTCATGCATGAATATAAAAGAAAATAAATACAATAGGGAGAGAATGAGTAGAAATCACCTGTAATTGCTCCTGAAATTATATATTCAGCACCGGTCAACCTATCTTTATGCAATATGCAGAAAGAAAATATGATAAAAGAAAAATATGCTATATATAAAAAATGGTTATGTATAGATGCTGAGTTTAACGCCTCCAGCTGGGCGAAAACTCAATTAGATGTATCAGTTCTTGCATAGGAGCCGGTCAAGATTAAGAGAAAGATATGCTCGTATGCTCCTAGAATTAGTGGTACGGAGATGAGAACCAGCTGATTGTGCACCCCTACTCCAAAAACTCTAGCTATAAGAAAGTGTGGAGTGGTGGTGGAAAATAGAGGATAATCTGAGGGGAGATCATGATGCTGATTCAACTGATTTATCATGTCCCACAATTCAGCAAGAAGTTGCTGAGGGAGCAGATCAACATGTATCTCAAAACCAGAATCTAAGTCATAGGGATCCTCATAACGATAATTGACATCAAAGATCATGCCCTCTCTAGGCTCTGGATCATACAGGGGTATTCATGAAAGTAGACGATCTGTGGGGAGGTCACTGAAATCCTCGTCAGAAATTACTTCATCCTCATCAGTACTCATCTTCGATTCATCGGAGGCTGAATCTTCAGGCTCGGGGTCGAGCCATTGACTACAATGATAAGTGCATCCCCATCTCATTCTGCTCAAAGCTTCACCCTCATATGCATTGGGTTCCTCATTAATTCCTGCCTTAGGTAGCATATTTATTTCTTCGGTCAAAACATCCATAGCTACTTCTAGTCTTCGGATGTTAGCATCAGGGATAGAAAGTTGTAATTCCCATGTTAGAGGGGGTTGAGATGTGCGTGACGTAATAAAAAGAAATTGCAGAATTAAAATAGACAATTGATGTAAACACATTTACACTACTTAAGATGTCTATTTAAGCATGTTCTTAAGCATAAGATTGCATTGCATGCTATAAATATTGCATAACATGCATCATCTTGCATTTAGAGTAGTTTGAATAAAATGGAGGTTAATTGTCTCCTTTTATGTGCTTGGAGAGGGCAAACTTTTTATTGGGGCCTCGGATCGAAGATCCAACCATACATATGTGATCAGGGCGACGATTGGAGTTCAACGACTCCAAGATTGCCCTAATCAGGCATCTGTAGCATCAGATAGTGATCGGGGAACCCTAGAAGATCAAGGGCCAAGATGGTGTAAATCCATACTTCAAAAGACAAATCCGACCTCACGGATGGATTCGGATCGACAATCGCAGCCTAACGGCATGAAAATCGACTCAATCCGACAACCGTGGCACCATCTACATCATCCAGAAGATGGACGGCCAAGATGGCGCCACGTGGCGCCATCTCAGCTGTCCAACCGGCCCTCAAGCACCTTCTCTTCTTCAATCAGAGCGTCGCTTCTGGGACGTTGGATCTTGATCCAACGGCTATGGATGCACGTGCTTGAAAACGTCCACGCACCATTTGGACGACGCAGCACAGCGGTTCAGTGCCTTATCGTGAGGCGCTGGCACGGGTTCGAGTCGCAGCGAGCGGGATTTGGAGTGGGGGTGTGCCTTCAATCGACCGTCAGATCACGATCCAACGGCCGCGTGTGCTCAATAGCGCTGACGCGCTATCGCATGCCCGCGCCTCACGTAGGATTGTATGCGGGCAGGCACGCGTTGAGGAGCGGGGAAGGCGCAACTTAAGTCGTCCGATCTCGCGATCGAATGGCTGAGATTCAGCGGACGTGTGCAAGCGTTGAGCGCGCGAGAAAGCAAGCAGCCACGCGAGCAGCGCCCACTATGCCCACAATGGGGCTTTAGCAACGATTTTATCCGTCACTAAAGGCCCCTTATTTAATGTTTTGAGATTTAAATGACCAAATTGCCCTCACTCCTTGCAACTATAAAAGGAGACCCCCTCCACACGAAATTCTCATCCCTTCCTTCTCTTCTCTCCCTCTCCAAAGCTCAAGAGAAGCTTGTCCCACACCCAGGATGCTTCTCGGGAGATAAAGTCAAATTTTCGTCCCCCTTAGGAAGTGGATCCCGCGACGACGACGTGATGCCCCGTTCCCGTTCTTTTGCTTCATCCTCCTTCATCCTACTTCATCCTCCTTCGTCTAGGCGTCACCCCGTCCAACTCGTCCTCCAAGCAACCATCGAGGAGGATATCTCTCTCCCCATTCTTTTTACTGCTTTTTAGAATAGATTTACTGTTTTCTAGAGTAGTTCAGCTCGTCCTCCAAGCGACCGTCGAGGAGGATATTTCTCTCTCCATTCTTTTAATGTTTTCTAGAGTAGATTTACTGCTTTCTAGTGTAACTATTTTCTGCTTTCTAGTTGTAATAGTGAAACAAACAATCTCCTTAATGATGAATTCCCTGTTTATTCTACATCTCGTTTTGATTTCTATTTGTAATATTCTCTCTCTCTTACTCTCTCTCTCTCTTCTATTTATTGTAAATAGTTAGATAGTTTTAATCAATTGAATTACTTCGTGACAAATAAAACAAACGCGTTATTTTTAAATCAAACGTCCGCCTCCCTGTGTTCGACCTAGAATTTCAATTTTGGTATAAATTTTATTTGTTGAACACAAGTTCTTCATTTTCAAGCTACAACGACAAGGTTTTTGTTGTCGACGTTTTGTGCGGGTTTAAAGGATGTCACGTTGTAGTATAACCGACAAAACATCTAAACAAATATAAAGAATTTTATTACTCGAAGACCGAAGTATCCGAGGTCGATCACAGGGAGCAAATGGAATTTACTACTAGTCAAAATGCAATTGAACACTCTAATTTACTCAAAATATCAATTCAACTATGAATGTATGCGATTAAAAGTAGTTAGGACAAAAAGAACTGAAATTGGACGTCTGATCTTGTGATCATACGTCTTAAAAGTATGTTCCCTTCTCTTCTTGATTATTCTTCTTCCTCAGCAGTCTCTCTGTTTCTTCTTTTTCTGCTGCTGTGTTTGCTTTCTTTTCTTCTCTTTCTTCTTCTCCTGCGAAGGCTTCTTTCTTTCTTCTTCTTCTCTGCCTTGTTTCTTCTCTGTCTTGCTCCTTCTTCTTCTTCTGCGAAGGCTTCTTTCTTTCTTCTTTGGTCTTTCTCTGTTCTTCCTGCCTTTCCTTCTCCCTTCTTCTTTTCCTTCTTCCTCAACGTTCAGCCTGTGCCTACACAGAACAAAACCTATCCCTTCTCCCTCTACCCACGCGTCTCTCTCTCTCAAGCAATTCACTCATGGACGTTCTCCCAGAGCCACAGCCATAATCGGGTCGGATCGTACCCGGGACCAGGCGCACCTGCAGGTGATGATGCGCGAGGAGTGCGTAGGTCTAGGTCGGGTCGGATCCGCCAGGTCCGCGTGGTCAAGCCGCGAACGAGGCGGGTGTGGGGTCAGTGAGGGACCTCACCCCTGTGCTTACGGAGGCAGTGAGAATGAAGCACGAATTCAATTTATGCTATTCCCGCACCTCGCGATTCCACAATGTGGGACTAAAGGTTCCGCCCTAATTTCACGCGCGCCCGCAGACTCTCGTATGCAATTGCCCAAGCGGATGGCTCTGCTGGCGCTCCGTGCTGGGCTCACTCACCTCGCAACACTCGCGTGAGTCTCCTGCATCTGCAGCCTGGGAAGCCTGATGCCTGTAGCTTCGTTGGAGCTTCATCAGAGGTCGTCCATGGCGGCAGGAGCTCAAACACTGTCATGCACAAAACGAGCCTCTCAGCCCAATCAGATCAGCTAGAGACCTTCGCTGTGGCACGACGAAGGCGGTGGACGATGCTGTAGGCCGCAGGTCGGCCTATGCGTGCGTGCCTAGGTCAACCTATGGCCGGAGATGGTGGGTTGTTCGGGGGGTGATTATGGAGGTCTGGAGTGGCAGTTGTAGGGTGGAGCGAGTTCCTGGTGGTGAGGCGAAGCTCTCGAAGTGGTTGGCGAGCCGTGTGGGGGGCTGGAATGGTGGAAGCGGCTTGCCGGAGGTCGGTCAGTGATGTGGAAGATGAGGGTGGTCAGCGTCGGTTGAGGGGTAATCAGATGAGATAACAGGGGGAAAAGAGAGAGGAGAGGATGGAGAGGAGTTCTAACCTAATTGTAAGGACGAAAGGGGACGGGAGGCGGACAGTAGTACCTGCTGTCGCCGGAGAAGATGATGCCCAGTGGGGGAGAACGGCGGCGATGACGGGGCTGAGGCGGCGTGCGCAGGTACTACGCGACACGGAGGGAAGTCAGGAAGCTAACTCTGTCACTGGTTTTGTGACAGAGCGAAGAGGGAGGGGAGGGGGGCTTGCCGGAGCTTGCTGGGACTTTTGGCCGGGCAGGAGGAGACAAATTGGGGGTGGACACTCGGCCAAATCAAGCTCCGGTCCTGCGGCAGGGTCTGGGGGGTGTTTTATAGGTGTTGGCCGCTCCTGTCAGCGCGTGGAGAGCGCGCAATTAGGTATACCGGCTTGCCGGAGTTGGAAGGAAGGTGGATACCCAAATCTCTCGTGCGTTCGCACGAGAGATTGGGTTCACACCAGTGATTGTAATTGGCTTTATAAGGAAGGGAATTCCTCAGAGAATCCTCCTTCCATTTCTGCGAGGGAATCTCTGAGGGATTAGAGAGCAATCCCTCTCCGAACCTCGCCGGAGCTCGGTTCTGCCCTAGCAATGGCAGCAGGACCGGTTTGCAAAGGAGGCGAAGAACCTAGGGGGCTCTCTGCAAAGGTATTCAAAAGATAGGGACCAATTTGTGATTTGGGTGTACTAAATTGCAAAGTAGGTCAAGATGACCTCTCCTTAGGTCTAAATTTTGGTACAATCCTAATTTGGACCTAAGGAATCCAATGGTGAAGTTGGATTTTAGGTTTGACCTCGTTTGACTGGATATTTTACGTAAAAACCCAAATTAAGTTAATTGAGGAGCTAGGACCCTAATCTAGGTCAGACTAGGTTCCAAAGGCCAAATTAAGTGTTCTAAACCCTAGAGGATGTTTTTCTATGATTTTTAGAGGGTTTACTTGATTTTTATTCTGACCGGAACCTTGTTAATTTAAGCGGGTCTGTTTTAGGGTTACCAAGTGTCATTTAGTTCTTAGATTGCACATAAACTCATTTCTGATTAACTCAACCCACTTTTTATCTTATTTGGACCATTTGACCTATGTTTTGCTTCTGAGAAATCCTGTTTATGTATTGCAATGGTAAAATTGCAGTTTTAACCTTTATTTCATATTTTCTTCTCAGAGCACTTGTTCCTTCAGTTAGGCCTTCTTCTAGGTTATGTAGGAGCTTTTATCTTCTTTATTGGGTCAAAATAAGCTAGTTATGGCTCATGATGAGGCTCTCATCGTTTTAAAACCAAATACGTTAGCGTAGCAATTTGTGCGTCCAACAACAATCTCACAAAATGAACAATCACACAATGGGCACAAGTATTTTTAGGTGGAAACCCAAACCGGGTGAAAACCACCACCTAACCCTCTCGAGTTAGGATTTCCCGATCGGCCTAGTCGATCAAAACCACTAAACCTAGTCACTTAAACGAGGGTGACTGAACCTCAATTACAACCACACTACTTAGATCGAGGGTAGTGTACCTCAACACCCCTTCTCTTCACAAGAAGGAATTTAATCCTAGCGAATACCCAACCAATGATAATATAAAATACAACAATCCTATAGAGCCTCAAATATTTAATCCTAGCTTCTATAGGAGTTAGGAAACTTCCTTTTGGTGGAAGTGCGTCGAAGTGACAACGTGGGTGCGTGAACCACGTGGCAGTGCTTTGTCGCTCTCGTAATCGCAGAGGGAGAGCAGGTGCGCAAAGGGATGAAGCTCTCTAGATATGAAACAGATGCTTGGAGAGCTGGAGCTCCAACTACTTCTCTTGGACACAAAAGATGTGGAAAGTGGTTTGCTTAGTGTGTCTTGGTGTCCTAGGTGTCTCTCATAAGCCAAGGGGTCCTCCTCTATTTATAAAGCCCCTAGGAAGTCTTTGGAAGGCCTTGGAAGGCTTCCATAGCCATTGGGTGCAAAGCCAAAGAGAATCAGGCCATAGTCAGAATTAATCATGATTCTGACAGGGTCATCAGACGTATGGCCCTGGTATCAGACATCTGGAAAACCTGTTTAAGACGTCTGGGAACTAAGTCAGATGTCTGATTTTAGACGGGTTTCCTTCCTGACTTAAATCAGACCGAAATAGGGTTCTAATGAAAGTCCATCAGACAACACATAGGACGTCTGACACAAGGTCTGGATGTCTGGAAACCTATTTGTTCTCTGGAAATGGATTCCCAACGATTCTAACGGCTATAAAATCTCTAAAGGAAGATTTTGGGTCATTCGAGGCAAAACTGTCAGGTATCAGATGTCTGAGGTCCTCTACGGACGTCTGATATGAGGCTAACGGTCATTTCCTCAACGTTTGTTAAGGGAGCCAATGGTCCACTAATTGGACGTCTGGCAAAGGCATCAAATGTCTTCTAAGACATCTGGACTAAGGTCTGGACATCAGATTTCATCAGACAGAACTAACTAAGTCCAGCCTAAATAATCGGACGTCTGAGTCGACAGTCAAACGTCTTAAAAGTTTTTATCTGACGTCTGAAATTCAGATTAGACATCTGAAAAGGTTGTCTGATCCCTATTTTGGTTTTCTAAGTTCTCTATAAAAAATCTAAGTATCCTAGGGTAGTGCAGGTGTTCCTAGGACTACTTTAAGAATCCTTTGAGGCTCTTTAACATAAGATCTAAGACAGAAATAAAGAGCAAAACAAAGAAACAAAATTACATAGAGTAGGATAAAATGAAATCTATCCTATTCTTCATCTCCTTCCTTCTTCAAGCTTTCGCTCCTCGCGAAGCTCCTCCACCTCTATCAAGCTCCTCCAATCCACTATGGATGCAAGCTAGAACTCCATCTAAATACCTGTCTCCATTTGCAATTTGACCTGAAAACTAGGATTCAAAAGCAAATGTTAAAAGACACATGTTTTGTTATCATCAAAATAAACGATCGTGGTCCTCTAGCACCAACAAAAGTGTCATCTCAGAATCTCTAATATCCGAGTTAGGTATGTAGGTGAAAGAAGAAGAGTGCAGATCAGAAGATGTTGGCTCTAGCATAGGTTCACCTACAACGGGAAGTGGCCTACATTGATCAGTAGTGTCGCATGTAATGTTTGCCTCAAGATCCATATCCTCAATTGGATCTACTTCCCTTATCTCGATTGGGTTATCTAGCCTAAACGATATCTCCCAGGATTTAGGATAATCTGATTGTGGCTCGATTCTGGAGATATCAGTGCTTTCCTCCTCAATTTCCTGAAGGGAGTTCTCAGATGAACCCATTCGGCATACTTCCTGCTCCTGTCTCACATCCAAGCTAGATTCTTCTTCCCCTGAATGATCTTCCAGTATCTGCTCTCGAGAATCTTCTGTGTGTCCTTCCGACGTAGTCATTTTAAATCCTTCGAGGTCTTCAAGGCTATTTTCCACTTGATATCTCAAAAGCAGTAGTTCTTGAGTTTCCCAATTTTGTCCAATTATCCTTGTTATCTCTGTTGTTTCCTAAAGGAGCTCCCTCAAAGCCTGTTGATGCGGAATCCAGCTTTATCTTTGGTTCAGCTCAGTGATAGCTTGGATTTCGTGTAGATAAGATGCAGCCTTTTCCTTAGCGCTTGCTATAGCTCTCTATATTCTGTAATGTGGTCGCATATGCACCAGTAGCTCTTCAGGGGTTCCACGGGGTGAATCAGGTCTACCCATATTCCATGGGTGAGAAGTAGGAGTATGAAATCCATATCCTGGGTTATAAGATGTGGTCCTTTGTGGGACCGACTGGTATGGGTCATAATATCCAGAGTTAGGATATGGGTTAACCATTTCGGTGACCCGAGGAGAAGGATCAGGCGAAGCGAAAAGTCATCTTCGCCACCTTGGGTTTTGATCCCAAGGTTGAGCTGATTCAGTGACCCAGGCTCTTAGATAAGCTCGTGGGTCCAGCTCTTCTGGATCCTGATTAGGTCCAGATCCAGGGTTAGCCATTGCGGCAAGCAGATAAAAGAAGTGACTCGCCTCCTTGGGAGTGGTTCCCAAGGTCCAATCAGTTGAGGTCTAAGCGACCTCCTTCCTTGCATACACCACCCAACCC
This sequence comes from Thalassia testudinum, assembly GCA_037157565.1. NCBI lineage: Eukaryota > Viridiplantae > Streptophyta > Magnoliopsida > Alismatales > Hydrocharitaceae > Thalassia > Thalassia testudinum. The sequence continues at coordinate 1,539,859 of JAZHRO010000061.1, forward strand.
CTAGGTTGGTGCAGCCAAGTCAGACAAGGCTAAGGCCCTGTCAATCAGATGGGCCTTATGAATTAGATAACCAGATTTTTCATTTTAAGTTCTAATTCCTGATGAAAATTCGTCGTACAACCGACTGAAAGCGATTCCCACCTCTCGGCTAACCCAGCCAAGAGGTTGAAAGCACACAGAAGTACGACAACGAATTCGAGTTTATTTCGTGTTTTAGACTTGATTTTTAGCCAGTTTTCTTTAGTTGGGGTTTTCTTTTGGTGAGTGACCCACAAGGTGACCAAGCTCACTGGCTAAGTACTAGACTTGACTAAGTCTAGGTTAGCCCAAATGTGGTCTCTAAGTTGTAACCCTAAAAGTGTAACCTAGGGTTCATGCAATTCTAGGGTTTTGTTCTTTTTTTTTTTCTTCTTCAGTAGACCACAAAAATTACAATCAGTTCTCTGACAAAAATCGAAATCCAATTAACTTGAAATTTAGCGAGTAGATTCCTTTTCCAATTATCTTTTCAGAGAATATTTTTTTGTAATTGTTACTATTTCAACCAAATTTTTGGAGATTTTTGAATGTCAGAGAGTCAGATTTGGAATTTTGACCCCTAGTCGATTTTTTGCTTTGAAATAGTATCAAATGACTTTCAAAAATTTGGAAAAAATATGAAAAATAAAGCCAATGAAATTAGCTTTCAAACCCCACCATTTCTAATCAAAACAAATTCATGGATTGCTCGGAATTGCTTTTTGAATTTTAAAAAATCTCGAATCTGGGTCAGTCTGACCCTTTGTACTTCGCAAATTTTTAAAAATTTTATACTTGGAATTTTTTCAAAAGAATGGTGCTGTTTGAAAGATGGTTTGAAAATGAAGGTTTAGCCGAATTTCAGATTTTTTTGTTCACTAGTTTTTCGGCAATCAAATTTTTAAAACATATTTTGAACCTTGGCCGAAAATTAGAAAATGGTGGAGAAGCTTTTAAAGAGTGTTTGAGTTTGAAATCCAAACTTTCCACCAAAAATGTTTTTTTTTTCAAAAACTTTTGCAAATTTTTTTTCAAAAAGGATATTTTTTTCAAAGGATTTCCAAATATATATATATATTTGCTTTTTCAAACTAACCTAGGATTAAAAAAGAAACCTAATCTAGATTTTTTTTTATTTTTTTTTCTTTTTCACAAAAATAAATAAGTTTTTCTTTTCTTTTCAAAACAAATTGCTGGAAGCAAATCTAATCCTAGGGTTCAGAAGGAAACCTAGCCTAAGAAGGGATGTGCACCTGATTTCTTCTTCCACGCTCGACGTATGCGCAGATCCCATTTTTTTTCTGCGTTGTCTTACACATCCAAAAACAAAATAGAGGAAGATTTGTCAGTGGAAGTTTAAAAGATTGAAATCAAGAAAAATGACATTGCCTCCCCGGCAACGGCGCCATTTGTTTGGGATTCGTAGATCGCATTTTTGATATGAAAAAGCGTCGTAGTATAGTGCACAATATGATCAAACAAAAATATTTATAAAAAGATAACAAGACTTTGAATCTCGGTCGTTCATTTCTGGGAGGCATTTGTTCAAATCTGAAATCGATCCTTTATCGCTCTACTTTATTTAGAATCGCACGCCGGTTTCCAATCTTCGGATTAGAGTTTTGCCACTTCTATTGTGAATTCTGATTACGTGGGCATGTGTTAAATAGATAACAAAGGTGAAAGTATGAGTTTTGGTGTGCACAATTCTAGTTACGTGGTGGCTGTTTACGGAAAATACATTTATAGTTAGATCTTCTATATTTTCTGGAACCAACATGCTTGTTGCAAAATATATATATATATATAATGAAAACAGGCAACTTGAATCACACAAATTAGATTGCAACCAATAAGCTCATGGTGATTTCAAACATAGATATATGTATATAGAAAATATATTTTTCATTCATTCAATCAGAGGATGTTTGCAACATGGAATGTAGAGGAAAGCTTATATAGGAAAGCTTGAAAATATAAATTTAGCTAACATAAAATGATTGCATATAGGAATCTATGGGGGAATTTTGCATGCATCATTGGGGGAAAATAAGAGCTACACTACTAAGCAGTAAATGAAAGCAGTAAAACTATGAGAGCTAAGTTACTAATCTAGTAGAAAAGAAGGGCATTCAGAGGTGGGCTCCGATGGCCTTTGAGTGGTTGAGAGAAGGAGGGGTGGCCATTGTTGCTTAGGCCGGCCCTTGGAGAGAGGTTGGAGAGGTGATCCAGCATCCTGGCATGGAGATGGTGGCCTCCATGGTGGTGCTCCTCGTGGAGGTGGAGTGGAGATGAATGTGGCTAGCCTAGGTGGAATGAGTGCCAAGAATGAAATTAAGCAAAGAGTGGATGGGTGCAAATGGTCACCCCTTAGGTCTTTTTATAGACCTAAGGGAGTATCTCTAGAGAAGTGTGGAACTCTCTAGAGAGAGTCCCATGAGTGGCTAGCTATGGAGAGAGGTGGTGGTTCTTAGATCCATAAAAAGTGGATATAAGAATTGAATGACTCTTGGTTGCTAAATTTGGCAACCAAGAGTGGCGCCACTTCAAGAGAGTTCTAGAGAACTCTAGGTGGGTGTGTGTGCGCGAATGAGTGTGTGTGTGTGAGTGTGTGGTCGTGCCCTAGGTGGCTAACTGGTCTAGGTTAGGTCCTAAGGGGTTTGGGTAGGTGTAGGCCTCAAATTAGGGTTGCAAACCCTAATTGCTAAGGGGGAATTGCAATTAAACTTAACCCAAGTTTAATTGAATGAGTGTGAACCTAATTGAGAGTGAAATAACTCAATTAGGTTGGACATAGGTCAATTGTACTCTCACTAAGTCCAATTGGACTTGTGTGGGTTGAGATCTAAACTCACTTAGACTCAATGAGTCCAATTGGCTTAGGTAATGGTAACTGACTATGATCTAAGTCAATTGGGTTCGGTGAGGACCTAATTAGGTCCTTAAGGAGGTCTAGAGGTGATGTACTAGGGTTAGGGTACCTTAATTTAGGTTCCTATGGGGTTGGAATTGGGTCTAGGGAGCTAGAGATCCAAGATCAAGGTTTGAATCTCAAAATAGGAATTGGAGAGCAGTTCCAGGCGTCCAAAAATAGAATCAGACGTCTTGTACTCAAAAATAAGAAGTCCAGACTTGTTGTTTGGACATCTAATCAGAGTCAGGGAGGATTCAAGGTTCTGTCTTGGGTATTGTGCAGAAATTGGACGTCTGACCAAGTGTCTGGGCATCCAATAACACTGCAGAACTGGGTTTAAGGTGTACGGGAGTTGGCTAAGGGTTCTGGGCGTCATATAATTCATCTGGATGTCCAGATAAGGGTTGGAACTAGGGTTTTAAGGTTTCTTAGGGTGCGGTGACCTAGTCTAAGGGTGGCTAAGGCTTGGGGGAAGTCTTTAGGCTATCTTAGGGCTAGGATAGACCTAAGCTCTTCACATTTTACTACTTTATTCCTACTTAATAGAATAGCATACCTTAACTCCCTTACATTATTATTCACTATATCTAATCTAAGTCTTCTACTCCAACCCAGCTGCAACACCCATTATTCCTGATCCAGCTCTAGATCCAACTTATTACCTGTAATTGACATAATGTACTTAATCAGCACATTATAACATTATTTTATGCATAGCTAAAGGAAAGTAGTAAAGATGCAGATAATGCTTATGCATGCATGAATTACCCTAACTTATGCTAAGTTCTAGCCTAATTTTGGTCAATTAAGACCTGTGATTGCTGCGTAATCAAGAAGTGTTTCCTGAATTCCCATACATCCATTCTTCCATTCTTTTTGCAACCAAGTCCATTTTGTCAAGCTTATTTCAAATCAATTCCATGTCAAATGAATGAGAATCCTATATCTCATTAGAATTTGACCTGGGTTGTTGGGATCGGTTGAATGCATCCATGAGGCATGATTAATTCAGTTCTCACTCACTTCCTCAAACAGGTCGTATGCGCTATCTGCATCCTTGTTGAGGAAATTACCTCCGCAGGAGGCGTCCACATGATTATGAAGTTATTCAACCAACCCGTGATAGAAAATCTGCACGAGTTGCCATTTTGGCATCCTATGGTGTGGACACTTCCTCAAAAGTTCCTAGAATCGCTCCAGGCACCATGAAATGGTTCCCCCAGCCGTTGGGAAAAAGTGGTAATCGCACGTCGCAAGGCATTGGTCCTTCCGATAGTGAAGAAGTTCTTCAAGAAAGCCGACTTAAGAGTAACCCAAGTTTCTATTAGCCTTCCTATGGTCCGGTACCAATGTGCGGCCTTATCCCTGAGAGAGTGGGGGAAGAGCCTCATGATCATTTGCTCTTCCTTCACATTCCTTGCTTTGGTGGTCTGAACCAAAGTGGTAAGATCCTCCAAGTGTTGGAATGGGTCCTTTGAGCCAAGCCCATGGAAATGCTTAATCAAACTTAAGACTTGGGGCTTGATTTCTATGTCTCCAGCAGGAATCATGATGCAGGGATGTTCCCCATAGTTTGAAGGATCATAAAAATCCTTCAAGGGCCGAGTGCCATGACCATTCATGCGTTGGAACCATTGCTGCATCTGTTGCAATTCTTCCAACTGCCTCTAAATCAGCTCCTGTTGGTTCGGGGGCAGGGGAGGTGGTTGTTGATCAACCATGGGATTTGCTTAGCTAAAGCTCAACCTTCGCCTTTGGGAATGGTCTAGAGGTCTTTCCAATCTAGGGTTCAATGACCTCCTTCCAAGCATACACTAGAAGGAAGTCGGAAGGACGGGGAAGAGGAGCCCTGCAGCATAAAAATACAAGCCTGTCCTTAGGTTGGGTAGCCTAAAGGTCTACAAACTCTCATAATTTGTCCTAAGATTATGGATGATTTACTCTACTTATGTCTAGGCAATCCAACCAGTTAGAAGGAGGGACTCGGGATAAGGTTCTTCCTTTGGCTTGCACCTCCGGTTCCTAGTGTACCCCCCAGCCAAGATCGTTTGACGCTACTCCTCTAGCTAGACATCAGATTGACTAGTATAAGAAGGTTAATCGTGAGCAATCTCAATCTAGATCCCAATGAGCGAACCAGCCCTTAGGGCCAACGTCTACTCAATTTTAGTTAGGCTTGGGACAATGGTGCTTCAGGAATGTAATGGATCCTTAATGGGTTGTGCCCTTAATGATTTTTTTTTTGAGAATGTGTGAATATTCACAACCAAGAAGTTTTCAAGCAAGATTATTAATGATGACGTGAGTTTTAGGGTTCGAATCTTGCTTAGTAGCTATTAGGATTCAAATATTAGGTGTATTCAACAAAGTTTTGTGAGGCAAACCATGTTTTGAAAGCACGTGTTCAAGTACTTTCCTTTATAAATTGAGAAAATATGGAGTTCCTGGCTTGACCTAAATATTGAATCCTGTAGGGCAGTAACAAATGAGTTTCTTTTAAATTAGGTGGTACGACCCAAACAATCCAATCAATCAGCTCAAATGCATCACCAATTAAGGCACACAGAAAGGTGATTAACCTAATATGATTTCTACTCTTTTATGTGTTGAATTAGTGTACCGAGTCCACAGGTCAAAATCCCGATTGAATAGATGAAAATCAAGTCAGGTTATGTGCCTCTGATGTGGGTGCATAAAGTGTGTAAATTGATTCATCCCACAGAAAGTACCTTTTTATTTTTATTTTTATAAAATGCGAGGGTGAAGTGGATGAAGGTGGCAAACAAGACACACAAAGTCTATCCTAGGGTTTATGCAAACACCTAAGTAGATTAAGTCTTGGTTATGGGTGTGGCAAAATGAAACTAGTGGGGGGGGAATGTGGGGGACACTTGTTGTCAACGTTTTGTGCGGGTTTAAAGTATATCACGTTGTAGTATAACCGACAAAACGTCTAAACAAATATAAAGAATTTTATTACTCGAAGACCGGAGTATCCGAGGTCGATCACAGGGAGCAAATGGAATTTACTACTAGTCAAAATGTAATTGAACACTCTAATTTACTTAAAATATAAATTCAACTATGAATGTATGAGATTAAAAGTAGTTAGGACAAAAAGAAATGAAATTGGACGTCTGATCTTGTGATCAGACATCTTAAAAGTATGTTCCCTTTTCTTCTTGATTATTCTTCTTCCTCAGCAGTCTCTCTGTTTCTTCTTTTTCTGCTGCTGTGTTTGCTTTCTTTTCTTCTCTTTCTTCTTCTCCTTCGAAGGCTTCTTTCTTTCTTCTTCTTCTCTGCCTTGTTTCTTCTCTGTCTTGCTCTTTCTTCTTCTCCTGCGAAGGCTTCTTTCTTTCTTCTTTGGTCTCTCTGTTCTTCCTGCCTTTCCTTCTTCCTTCTTTCTTTTCCTTCTCGCGACCAAGTCTTTCTTCCTCAACGTTCAGCCTGTGCCTACACAGAGCAAAACCTATCCTTTCTCCCTTTACCCACGCGTCTCTCTCTCTCAAGCAATTCACTCAGGGACGCTCTCCCAGAGCCACAGCCATAATCGGGTCGGATCGTACCCGGGACCAGGCGCACCTGCAGGTGGTGTGATGCACGAGGAGTGCGTAGGTTTAGGTCAGGTCGGATCCGCCAGATCCGCGAGGTCAAGCCACGGACGAGGCGGGTGTGGGGTCAGTGAGGGACCTCACCCCTATGCTTACGAAGGCAATGAGAATAAAGCACAAATTCAATTTATGGTATGCCCGCACCTCGCGATTCCACGATGTGGGACTAAAGGTTCCGCCCTGCCTTTGCGCGCGCCCGCAGACCTGCGTGCAAATGCCACAGCTGCTGGCTCTGCTGGCGCTCCATGCTGGACTCACTCACCTCGCGACACTCGTGCGAGTATGCAGCACCTGTAGCCTGGGAGACTGGGTGCCTGGAGCTTCGTTGGAGCTTCATCAGAGGTCTTCCATGGCGGCAGGAGCTCAAACACTGTCATGCACAAAACAAGCCTCTCGGCCCAATCAGATCAGCTAGAGACCTTCGCCGTGGCACGGCGAAGGCAGTGGACGATGCTGCAGGCCGCAGGTCGGCCTAGGCATGCGTGCCTAGGTCAACCTGTGGCCGGAGATGGTGGGTTGGTCGGGGGGTGATTATCGAGGTCTGGAGTGGCAGTTGTGGGGTGGAGCGAGTTCCTGGTGGTGAGGCGGAGCTCTCGAGGTGGTTGGCGAGCCGTGTGGGGGGCTGGAATGGTGGAAGCGACTCGCCAGAGGTCTGTCGGTGATGCGGAAGATGAGGGTGGTCAGCGTCGGCCGAGGGGTAATCAGATGAGGTAACAGGGGGAAAAGAGAAAGGAGAGGATGGAGAGGAGTTCTAACCTAATTGTAAGGACGAAAGGGGATGGAAGGCGGACAGCAGTACCTGCTGTCGCCGGAGAAGATGATGCCCAGTGGGGGAGAACGGCGGCGACGACGGGGCTGAGGCGGCGTGCGCAGGTACTGTGCGACGCGGAGGGAAGTCAGGAAGCTAACTCTGCCACTGGTTTTGGTCTGAGCGAAGAGGGAGGGGAGGGGGGCTCGCCGGAGCTTGCTGGGACTTTTGGCCGGGCAGGAGGAGACGAATTGGGGGTGGACACTCGGCCAAATCAAGCTCGCCTTCTGCAGCAAGGTCTGGGGGGTATTTTATAGGTGCTGGCCGCTCCTGTCAGTGCGTGGAGAGCGTGCAATTAACGCTGCCGGCTCACCGGAGATGGAAGGAAGGTGGATACCCAAATCTCTCATACGTTCGCACGAGAGATTGGGTTCACACCAGCGATTGTAATTGGCTTTATAAGGAAGGGAATTCCTCAGAGAATCCCCCTTCCATTTCTGGGAGGGAATCTCTGAGGGATTAGAGAGCAATCCCTCTCCGAACCTCGCCGGAGCTCGGTTCTGCCCTAGCAATGGCAGTAGGACCGGTTTGCAAAGGAGGCGAAGAACCTAGGGGGCTCTCTGCAAAGGTATTCAAAAGATAGGGACCAATTTATGATTTGGGTGTACTAAATTGCAAAGTAGGTCAAGATGACCTCTCCTTAGGTCCAAATTTTGGTACAAACCTAATTTAGACCTAAGGAATCCAATGGTGAAGTTGGATTTTAGGTTTGACCTCGTTTGACTAGACATTTTGTGTAAAAACCCAAATTAGGTTAATTGAGGAGCTAGGACCCTAATCTAGGTCAGACTAGGTTCCAAAGGCCAAATTAAGTGTTCTAAACCCTAGAGGATGTTTTTCTATGATTTTTAGAGGGTTTACTTGATTTTTATTCTGATCGGAACCTTGTTAATTTAAGCGGGTCTATTTTAGGGTTACCAAGTGTCATTTAGTTCTTAGATTGCACATAAACCCATTTCTGATTAACTCAACCCACTTTTTATCTTATTTGGACCATTTGACCTATGTTTTGCTTCTGAGAAATCCCGTTTATGTACTGAAATGGTAAAATTGCAGTTTTAACCTTTATTTCATGTTTTCTTCTCAAGGCACTTGTTCCTTCAGTTAGGCCTTCTTCTAGGTTATGTAGGAGCTTTTATCTTCTTTATTGGGTCAAAATGAGCTAGTTATGGCTCATGATGAGGCTATCATCAACACTTACAAAGTACTCTACTTGCACTTAACTCTGGTCTACCACACTTGGATCTCTGTGCTAGGGTACTTGCAAGAAAATAGATCAAAGATATGCAGAATTAGTGCTATGTAAATGCAAAGAAGCGCAAAAAATAATAAAGTAAATTCTGTTGCCTCCCTGGCAATGGCGCCAAAATGATCGATGTGTTTCGCAAGTTTGAAATTAGGGTCAAGAGTAACCCATCGTTGTAGTTGCAAAACTCGTTTATCAAATAAAATTTTACTGAAACTCCAAGGGAGTCCCAGGTCGAACACAGGGAGGCAACGTTTACTAAATTCAAAAATCGTGCCTTGTTTTGTTTGTTTTTGCTATTTTAGTTTTGTTATTTTTTTGTTTGTTTTTATAAAGAAAGAAAACCATATGGATCACAATGGAGATAGCAGAAAATGTGATATATATTGCAAAAATGTTTATTATAATACTCTAGAAAGCATAAAAGAGAGAGGTGAGAAAGAATCTCTCGAAGCGACTGTTCAGCGAGATAACGATGCCTGGCAGAAGCTTGGAAGGAGTTGGGAAGCAAGACGACGGAGGTGAGATGCGGGATGACGTCAGGTAGAGGAAAGCTTCAGCGTGGCTCTGGAATGGAGGTGAGGAGGTGCTGATGATCTGCTACCGGAATGGAGGTGGGAGGATGGCTCCAAGGTGACCTATGAATGGTGATGGGAAGATGGAGGTATATTTGGTGGGGCAGAGGTTTTTTACACTAATAGGTGCCTTGGGAGCTTGAGAGTAAGCTCTAACAGAGTGTTGGTAGGCTTGCTAGAGCTTAGGAGTTGGTGGGAGTAGAGTAGGTAGAGATAGCTTGGAAGGGAGGGGGTGTAGATCCTTATATAGTGGATGAGAGGAGGCTAGAATAGGCATAAGACCAATAGTGACCTCCAGGATGTCGCTGTAGCCAGCTCACGGCCCCTCACGCACGCAGCTGGCATTACGCCTACGAGAAATTAGTGACGGCTGTAAGCGTCACTAATTGTCCATTAGGCTGTCGCTGAAGCTTGGCGCCAACCAAGCACACGCCTGTGGACACGTGGGATCGTGCGTGCAGCATCAACGCCCATCGAGCGGTGCCACGTGGCAAAGCCTCCGCCGCTCGATGACATTCAATGGGCACAATCAAATCGCACCCGCTCTTCGCAAGAATTCCCCTGCACACTACTGCTCGAACTCACGCTCGCAATCTGCGAGCGCATGTCTTCACCAATGCGGCCAGTCGTGGTTTGTCGAGTGGAGAGTCGGTGCAGCTACACGGTTGGGACAACCCTCAGCCGTTGGATTGAGATCCAATAGTTGAGATCTCATCTTGCGATGGGCTTGGGAATGCATCGGCTCAGGTGGGGCGGCCTGGATGATGCCACGTGGCGCCATCTGGGCCGTCCGTCTTCTTCTTCTTGTGAAGGGTACTATAGAGCTATGATCAGGGTGATTCTCACGTTGATGGATTGCGATCGTCACTCTGAATCCATCTGTTTGGTTGGATTTCTCATCCAAAGCTTGTAAAGATGTCTTAATGCCTCCTAGCCATGTAAAATGACGGAATTAATATACATAATATACAACTATCCTAATTGCAATGCAATGGATGTTTGTGCAATATTTATATCATGATATGCAATGCTAGGCCTAGGAACTATTATAAATAAGCATTTTACGATGAATTTATGCATGTTTATCACTGTGCGGGTAGAGAATTCTATAAGTTTCCTCCCCACTTCCCCACCCACTAGTTCATTTCACCACACTAATAACTCAAACCTGAAGCAACTTAGGTGCTTTTTATAAACCCTAAGGTAGATTTTGGTTGTTTGATTGTCACTCCACCCACTTCACCCACCTGTATATATAAAAAAAATAAAAAAGAATATTCTTCTCTTGTGGGATTTAACTGAAAGCTACACACTTAACACCCACATCTTATCCAAAGGTGCACAATCACTTTGATTCTACCACTTAACCGGGATCTGAACTGTGGACCCAGTACACTTCAACTAAATATACATATGTGGGTAGAAATTTGAATAGGTTAAACATTCTTGTGTGCCTTAATCAAGTGGTGTAATAGACCAATTGCTTGAACTGTTCGGGCCGCACCACTCAATCTAAAATTGATCCTTCAGGTAGCTTGCCACTTAGGGTTGATTCTTAGGGCTAAACCAGGCACTCCACATTATTTTTGATTTTTAAAGGAACTTATCATCACCCGTGTTTTCAAAACTTGGAGTGTTCTACTAAACCTTGATTGAACCAACCTAAGAATTAAACCCTAAAAGCTACTAAACAAGGTTAAACCCTAAAAGACAAATCAACAAATAACCATGTTTGCAAACCATGGTTGTGCACACATACACATTTTAACTGATTATTAAGGGCACAACCGATCTTAAGGGCCCATCACATTCCAAGAGCACGATCATCCCAAGCCTAACTAAAACTGAGTAGAAATTGGCCTTAAGGATTGATTCGGTCTTCGGGGCTCAGACTAAAATTTTTTTCAATTAATCTGCTTTTGCTGGTCCATCTGATGTCTAGCTAGGGGAGTAGCATTAAACGACCACGGCTGGGGTGTACACTAGGAATCGGAGGCGCAAGCCAAAGGAAGAACCTTCTCCCCAGTCCCTCCTAATTGGTTGGATTGACCAGATAAAAGTAGACCAAATCATTTATAATCTCAAGACGAGTCCTGGGAGTCTATAGGTCTTTAGGCTAACCCACCTAAGGACAGGATTGATTGCTTGTATTGCAGAGCTCCTTTCTCTCTTCTAATTTCCCTCCTATTCTACCATGTATCCTTCCACATCCTACACTCATTTCACATCCTATCCTCCTACCAACACTTATCCCCAAGATGATTAATATCTCAACTTGACCTGTAATTACCCATCCACTAGCCGGGATAACTTTGATTGGGGATATGAATCCGGACCTCAGTGTCCAGGGCCTAACCCTGGACAACAAGACTATGGTTACTATCCTTCCCAAAGCTACAATGATTATAGATCTCCACCCTTTGATGAACCTAACCAGATCTACAACCATGAAGGTTATGCTGATTATAACACTTACCCTCCCCAGAATTATGTTGAATATAGGTCACCACCATTCTTTGAACAACCTGAGATGACCTACTATTAGGGAGGAATCCGAGAACCTCGATATCTTGACTCCCCTAAATTTAACCCAAACCCACCCAAACCTGAATCGAACCAGTCGGTTCAGGTGAACCAGATCTAGGATAGGGTGTTGGGTAATTTGAGGAACACTATACAATCTTTAGAAGCTCAGCCAACACCATGCACTAAAGCACTGGGGCCTATGATCAAAATGATTGATGAACTTAATAGTTATCTATTGGATTTTCTCCAAAATGTTAGGGGTAGGGACTTGGGTGAGTTTCTTCATGGGAAATTATCGAGGTTGAGGATGAAATTTGTGGTTGCCCTAATCAAATCTTGGGATGATTCTCAAGATGAACCCCCTTCAAGAGAGCCAATGTCAAAACCTACTTAGGCACCTGTCTGGGGGGATACATATTCTAAGATTGGAGATGAGGAAGTTGGGCTAGAGCAACCCATTGAGGATGAACCGATTAATTCACCCGAGATCCTCGAGCTAGGGAGCGCGGAAAAATATGTCTCTATGGATCAGGAAATGACATGCAATTTTTAGACATATATAAGTGAGGATCATGAATTCTTTGACTCTGAGGGTGAAGAATCTGTTGGTGAAGTCTCACTTGAACTTAAGGAAGAGGAATTTAGAGAGACAAATAGGCTTGAGAAGTATGATGAACAATTTGATAGACCGACTATTGAAGATTCTGATTCTATTGGGGTTAACTTGGAGGATCTGAATCTTGATGATTCAATTAGTGACCCCATTCCTCATCCGCACCCCGAAGAGCTGACTTCTGAGATCATTGTGCCCAAGTCAATTTTGATTCAGCCATAATTATTGGACTTGGGTACTTTAGATGGGATGTACAACAGTATGCTGGAGGTCCCAGAGCCTAAGCTCTTGATGTTGGAGGATAGAATTGTTGAAATGAAAATTTGGGAGGCTAATTCTGAGGGAACTTTGATTTTGGATCTAAGGGTACCTATTGACCTGAAACCACCTACTTTCTACCATGACCTTTATGATATCTTTCATGTGAAACCCAAGCTCGAAATAACTGATTATTTTTTTAAGCTAAACTTTAAGAGGACATCCGAACCTATTGAACCATCTTTACCTGTTGTCCAACACTTTGGTCTTGGGTTGCACACCACAAAACCGTAGGCCTGGCCTCGCAAACACAATAATCTTAGGTTCTCAATGATTTTCATCCAAAACCTTAGAACCACTCAACCCTAGGGCATGGGTCTACATCATAATCTAGTCCACATCTGTGGACATCTTCTGCTAATGGGTTTCAGGATCAACCTTTTGATTTTGATTCTGACCCGCACTTGTGAATTCTTAATTTCTTCCTTGTATGTATATTATGCCTAGCTGAAGGCATTAAATTTAGCACGTGTTTATATTTCACGTTCTCTACGGAGCTGACCGGATTTGTCATGATGTTTAGGTAATATTCTATTTACTCCGCCCTTTTCATGTCTTTATTTTTACAATGAGGACATTGCATCATTTAGGCATGGGGGGTGGATAATCAATTCCTAAAATCATTTTATTAATTCCATAGAATTTCTTAAGTTTCTTTTAAGAAAAATAAAAATTTTGAAAATTTGAAAAAGATAAAAAAGAAAGAAATTTGGAAAAGAGAACTTAGGCATTTAGAAGTTATTAACTTTAGAAAATGATACAAGAGGACCTAAACACTTATACTCTTTAGGTTTTCGGGCTTAATTAGCCCAGGTGTCTACTTGAATGTGGACTTAGTCTCAAGTCCTCGCCAAATCAATTCATCTTTAATTTGGTCAATAAATTGGGGTGATAAGTATACGACTTATCAACCCACTCTCTGATTTGAGGGGACTTTAAGCCTAAGCATCTACACACTTTTTGCACTAACTCACTCTTCGGTGGTTTTCTCGGAAATTGGATAGCTAGTGTATTATCTAAGGTGGTATGGCTGGCAAGTTGTCGGTGGTAACAGCTCGTTGGCCAGTTGTCTAGAGCCCAACCATAAGACCATTTTCATCGTACTGCCTTTAGGTAAATCTTAGATCAAGGAAGCCATCTACTTTAAAAAAATATAGAAAAAAAAAAGAAAAAGGAGAAAAAAAATAAACAAAAACACACTTCACCGCACGAGTATGGTTGGCAAGTTGCCGTGGGTAACCGCCCATTGGCTGGTTGTCTAAAGCATAGCTCACAAAAATGCACAATAATTCCCAAAACACTTAGGGAAGAAGCAGGGAAGTAGAATAAACTGGGGAGATATATAATGGGTTCACCCTTATGTTGACCCTATAAATAAAAGAAGTAGGGAGAAAGCTACCATTCGAAAAGATAAACCTCTAAGGAAGGTCACCTAAGGTCGTAGAAACCCAAAGTTCGTTTTAACGGTCGCCTAGTGAGTCTTTCACTCTTTTCACTAGATGCTAAGCACTTAGAGTCTTTTTCAAGTCTTGGGTGGGTTGGATAGCCATAAAAAGTTATCCTGACACTCTCAAACTCCAAAAAAATAAGAAAAGAAGAAAAACAAAAAAAAAAGAATCTTCCCTTTGCAAATAAAGTGGGGACTTGGGCGGTATGCATTCTGGCAGACACCTGGGTACTGTTGGGTTTTTGTTGCTTAGGACCTTTGTTGAAATTTTCTATTGTTAATAAATGACTTAGGCCTAAGCAATCTAATCTTAATTCTGATTTTATACATAGCATGTAGTTTAATTTTGCTAGAGACTAGCAAAAGATAGACATGGGGGTATGATGTAGACACAATTATTGAAGATAAAATGCCTTTTTAGGCATGTTCCTAAGCTTAGATTTGCATTTCATGTTATAAATATTGCATAGCATGCATCATTCTGCATTTAGAGTAGTTGTATATATTTTAGGTTAATTAGGTCATTTTTATGGTCAGGAAAGAAGACTTATTTTTGGGCCTCGGATGGATGATTGGATTGTACAGATCTGATCAGGATGACTATCGGTGGCTAACTCCTTCAAAATCGTCTAGATCGGAGTCCCATAGCATCATATGAAGTCTGAGGAAGATTAATGGCCAGGGGGCTATGCGACATCCATACGGGTTTTAGATGGAAAATCCGACCATACAGATGGATTCGGAGCTACAATCGTAGTCCGGCAACGCGAGAATCATCTCGATCTGAGCACCGTGACATCCTCTACAACAAAAAGAAGAATGGATGGCCTAGATGGTGCCACATGGCGCCATCCAGGCCGCCCAACATCAGCCAGCAATGCCCGCTCCCACCTCTCCATCATCCGCAACCTTCATTCCCGGCTGTTGGATCTTGATCCAACGGCTGAGAAGCTCTCCCCCACCATAAGCATTAAATTGTCTGCTCGACAAAGCAGACGTCTTGGCGCATTGGTTGGGGCACTAGACTCCAAGGGAGGGGCACAGGTTCTAATCCTTGTAGCACCCCCATTTGAGGAATTGAGCGCAGCAGCAGCAAGGCACGCCCACGTGCAGGAGAGGTGCAGCGCAGCGTGATAGCGTGCAGCAGGGTGACAACGTGGACCAACCTCTGCAAGCGCGTGCGGCATGGGCGCGGAGAGTGCGCAGCGCCAGCAGGGGTATGCGCAGATCTTCAACGACGCGGGCCTTTAGTGATGCTTGCAGCTATCACTAATGGCCTGTGCACTCTAGCAAAGGAATTGAAGGTGCGGATCTTCAATGACAAAAAGGACAAATCTGTAGTGACTTTTACGGATGTCAATAAGGACCCAGATGCGAATTTGTTCTTCCTCCTCCACTATAAAAGGACTTATCCACCACCATTCCAAACCATCTCTTCCTTTCTTCCTCTCACCACCTCCAAGGCTCTATAGAGAGCTTGTCCCAAGCCCGGGATACTCCTCTAGAGTAGAACCAAACTTTTCCATGCCTCTTACCCCCCTTTGTGGAGCATCCTGTGGCCGTCTCCTCATCTCCCTTCGGGAAGAAGATCCTCGCCGCGACGTCGTCCTGCCCCACCCTCCGTCTTCTGTCTTCGCCCCCATTCATTTCGCTTCTCACCACCTTCCTCCAGGTGACGTCAGAGCGAGTCATCCTCCAAGCGGCCGTCGAGGGGGATTTCTCTCACCTCATTCTATCTTTCTATGCTTTCGTAGTGTAACAAACATTCATTTATAAATTGATGATTGTTTCTCTCTCTTTCTCTCTCTTATATTGTTACAAGTAGATTAGTTAGAAGTCATCGACCTGATCTCTTGGTTACTAAAAGCAAAAAAAAAATAGAAAAGATAAAAATGGCCAAAAACAAACAAAAGTGAAGTGCGGATTTTTATAAAACCAAATGTTCGTCTCCCCGTGTTCGACCCGGGACTCACTTTTCAAGTTTCAATTATAAATTTTATCTGATAGACGTATTTTACGAGCTACGATGACGGGTTCCTCCGAACCCTAATTTGAATTCACAAAACGCACTTCCATCACCCCCCAATTGTCCAATTGGATGCTATGCATGCACCACAATGCGCCTGCATCGTAGTGCACACCCAGCACAACCCCAGCGTGCAAGTGCGTAGGACATGGTGTGTGACGTGCGCGCCAGTGGGGGTGAGGGTTGGCGCAGATCTTCAGCGACAGTTAGGTGGATCTTCAGTGACGATTGTAATTGTCACTAATGCCCTATGCATGAATTCCTCTTCTTCCTTCCACTATTAAAGGGCCTAGCCCCCTCCATTCTTCACCATCTCTTCCTTTCTTCCTCTTACCACCTCCAAGGCTCTAGAGAGAGCTTGTCCCAAGCTCGGGATGGTCCTCTAGAGTAGAAAACTAAATATTTTTCCCTCCCCTCATCCCATTCGTGGAGCATCTCGTGGTTGTCTTCTCACCTACTTTAGGAAGTAGATCCTCGCCGTGACGCCGTCCTGCCTCCCCCTTCATCCTCCAGCTCTATTCTCGTTCGTTCTGCTCCTCACCACCTCCTCTAGGTGACGTCAAAGCATGTTTTCATCCAAGCGACCGTCGAGGGGGATTTCTCTCACCTTTCTCTATCTTTATTACTTTCGTAGTATAGTTTTCCCACTTTCCTAGTTGTAATAAACATTTGATTATAAAAATACATGATTGTTTCTTTCTCTCTCTCTGTCTCTCACTTTTTATTTTGCAAGTACATTAGCTATGATTCATTGACCTGATCTCTTGCCCTATTAAAATACCAAAAAAATAACGAAAGATAAAAATGACAAAAATAAATAAAAAGTGAAACACAGATTTTTCAAACCAAATGTTGCCTCCCGATGTTCGACCTAGGACTCCCTTGGAGATTTGGTTAAAAATTGTATTTGATAACGTGTTTTGCGAACTACAATGACGAGTTCTCGAAACCCTGATTTTCCTTCGCCAAAACACATTCATAAGTTATTTCTCAACAATAAGAAGTTTTTACTAAAGACCTGAACTACCTAGACTTAACAGTGCTCGGGTGTCTACCAAAATGCAGATCGCCCAAGCCCTCGCCTTATTCAAAAGCAAAAGCATCTTTTTCTTTTTCTTCTTTTCTAATTATTTTTTGAATTTTTGAGTTTAGCATTTTGAGGCAGCTTTCTAGAGCTACCCAACCCACCTAAGACTCGTAAAGAACTCTAAGTTCTAATCATTTTTTTGTGATTGTGATAGACTCACTGATAAACAGCAGTTTATCATCATTCTTATGCATTAAAACAAACCTAGCTCTTAGGATTTTGCTCTGCAAATGGATTTTTGGGTTGCATTTAGGCATAAATTAGGTTAGGCATGCATTTTACTTTTTATTGTCTTTTTGATATGTTTTTGTAAGTGTTAAGGATACATAGATTGATAGATCTTGAGAACCCTGGCACTCAGGAAGGCAACTGGAGAAGGAGAAGCCCAAACTAATTGGAACTCAGCTTTGTCCAGCTCACCATAGCTGGAATCCAGCTCACTTGAATTGGGGTAAGCTCATCCTAGCTCCATTCAGCTCATCTTAGCTGAATGGAAGCTCAAGAGAGCTCATCTCAGCTCACCTTAGCTCAGGTCAGCTCAGATCCAACTCAACTTAGCTGAGTCTAGCTCATCTCAGCTCCCATCAGTTCACTGGGAGCTCTAGCTAGCTCAGCTAAGTTGACTGGAGTTCACCCCAACTCAGGTCCAGCTACATCCAACTCCAGCCAACTGAAGATGACTTCATCTTAGCTCAAGAAGCTCAAGTCTAGCTCTTGGGGACTCACCATAGCTCAACTTAGTTGAGCTAAGCTAGCTTAGCTATCTCAACTAGCTAGATCCTCCTTGGGAACTTCATACCATCTCACCTTAGCTCATTTCAGCAGAAGCCAGCTTGCTTTAGCTTGGCTTAGCAGCTATCAAAGAACTAGCAAGCTAAGCAAGCTAAAGTAGCTCCATACCACCCTCTTCAGCAGCTGCTAGCTCTAGTTCAGCTCCAGACTTCTTCTGTCCAACTCCTCCCCTCAAACCATAGCTCCATTTGCCTACTCTTCTACACTACTACTAGCTAAGCAAGCTTAGCTAGCTTATCTTTGCTAAACTATAGCTCCCTTGGCAAGTCTGCCATCGTTAATGATGACACTCCTCACTCTTTCAAAAAAAATACCCTAAAACCCTACCTAACTAGCTCCACCAACTAAACCCTACCTAAGCTCACCTAAGCTACCTCCACCCTACTCCAAGTTGGCACCACCACGTAGCCACCCTTTCATCCCTCAACCACCACCAAAAGACACCTATTTTGGCGCCAACTAACCCTTCTAGAACCCCCTCCTTTTGGCACCAAAATGACCTCCAATCACCACCCTACACTTCACCAACCAACCCATCTCCACCCTTGATTCTTGGTGCCAAAACACCTCCTTCTAGAAGCCAAAAGTGGTGCCACTTTTAGGTGTCCTTTGACCACCATAACTACCCCCTTAGCACCTCTTTAGGTGGTGCCAAATAGCCCCCTCCATTGGATCATTATAACCACCCTTAACCACCTTGTAATCCCAACCTTGCCCTACATGTGTCCACACCAACCCCTCCCCTCCTAAACCTTATATATACCCCCCTTAACCACCATCCACGACAAAGGAGAAGGAAGAGAGAAGAAGATTAAGGGGGCACATCACCCACCCCCTTGGTGCCTTCTTCTTCCCATTCCTTCACCTTGTGCCACGCCTAGGAGGAGGAATAATCCATCACTAGGAGGACAGCCAGGCAAAGGAGGAGCTTTTAGGGTGGACATCCACCCTTGGGAGAAGCAGGTGCACGCCCCCCCTTGGTCTTGCAACTATCTTGGAGGACACCTTCCTAGAGGAGCCTTACAAGGAAGGACAAGAAGGAGACCTCTTTCCAAGTCAAGGAGCTACTCGACTTGGAGTAAGAAGCCCCCTCTTCTTCACCATTTTATATAGAGGATTTTTGTTTTTTTTTCTTGTATTCTCAAGTGGAGTAGAAGCATTCCTCTATAGGTTTTGTGTAAACAATTTCCATCAATTCAAGTTGCCTTCAGTTATCTTTTTGTTGCATAGTCTTTTAGAATTTTTGTCTAGCATTTTTTTTCACTCCCTCTCCCTAATTACTTTAGGCCTCCACGTGCCTAGGGTGAGCTTAGGGAGAGGCTCTACTTGTCACCTTAGTAGTAGTGTAGTGAATTAGGTGTTGGCTATTTTCTCACTATCAACAATTCACCTGTTTCCCGTCATTTCAAAACTATAAAAATTATAAATTTGAAAAGATCAAAAAGAAAGTTGATTTCCATTTCCAAGTAAAAGACATATTTTGCAAACATTTGCCCTCCTTGGACAACCCTAGATACTTCCCTATCTAGGTTTTATAAATTTAAAAGCGACTCGATTTTTGTGCATTACAACTATAAAACCCTAATTTTACAAACCGTGCAAAAATTCGATCATTTTTTAACGCCATTGCCAGGGAGGCACATCTTTGCGTTCATTTATTTCTCTTACTTGTTAAGTGGATCTCATCCCCTTTTCTCTTTCTCTATTGTGTGCAGGAACTACAAGAAGAAGGTAGGATTTTGGAAGCGAGACCTAAAAGTCCCTTTTCTTCCCTAAGATTTCAAGCTGGTTCCTCTTTTCTGGTTACATAAATAATTAAAACTACCAAAAAAATATTAAACTTTACTTTCAAGATCCTAAATAACTTAATTAAGTGGAGTGGTGCAAATTAAAACCCATTGTTTGCTTATTTGCATCATTTAACACCACTCCACTTCAAGTGTTGGTATTCTGATTTTCTGGTCTAGACTTCTATCTAGACTTCAAAACTCAATTCCCGATACCAAAGGCCTCCTAAAATCTTGAAATTTCACTCAATGATTTCAAATCAAGTGAGGAGCATCTGTTCCAAATTTCATACTAATTTGATTTCTAATTAATTTTTAAAACTTCTTGGACTGTAGAGGGGTCATCTCCTCTAATCTTCCTATTTTGCTATTGTCCGTGAATTTCAAGAATTTTTATGCTCATTCAATTTTTGTGAAATTTAGTTTTCTGGAATCCTTGTGAAATTCTACACATCATATAAAATCACAAAAATTTTCTGAGGCTTGTGGTGGTGTTGACAAGTACAAAATATCCTTGGGTATCATTTCTAGACTTTCACACCCGCACAAAGAAAAATTCTTTAAAAATACTAAACAAATTCCTAAAATCCTAAAAAAATATTTTCTGGAATCCTTGTTTGATTTTCCATAAAGTAGTGGTGTTTTTTGATTTTTTTGGATCACTAATTTAAATAGAAAGCCTAAAAACAAACTCATTGGTAGTAAAATTTCTACATTAGGATTCCAGTGATTTGGATTTTCTTTTCATTTCTAGAGACCAACTTAAAGGAAATTGATCTTCACCAACACAACCTATTTTTCCTTTGTTTGCTGAATCTCAAACTTGATTGAAGCCTTAAAAAGCAAACCCTAAAACACATTAACCTAAATCAAATCCTAAAATACAAAAATTCATTCAAAATTGTGTGACAACTTGTTTGTTGTTGGAATCACTTTCCAATCTTGCACACACTAAAAATTGAAGTAACAGGGCAATACCTTAATCAATGCCCTCCACATTCCATGTGCACTCTAGTCTCCTAGACCTAACTAAAAATTGTGGCAATTTGACCCCTAAGGTTTTATCAACTTAGGCTTGCTATATAGGTTTTAAGTTTTCTCTATTTAATACAAATTCTGCCATCTATATCTGATGTCAGGCTGGGGGCCGTGTCAAACGACCTAGCGTGGGTTTGCACAAGCCCGTGGAAATTTTGTTGGGAAATTCTTGGGCCCAAACCTTTGTTAATCGCTCTGAATTGGGTTTAAAATCAATGTGTTGTATAGATTGAATCAGCACGAAAAATAAATAAAATTTATTACTCAAATGAAAGTCTGAAGTCGAACACAGGGAGCAAATAGGAATTCACACACTAATCTCAAATAATATGCAACTAAGCACAAGAACTTAAATCGAATATTGATATTCAATAAGTACTAATTGACGGGTCCAATTTCGCTTTCGAAAAAAAAATGATTTGTCATTGTATTTCCATGTGGTGGAAAAATCGACTAATCAAGGTATTGAATTGAAATTAACCACTGATAGGAGAGAGGGTCGTATCCACAGGGAGGCAGTGGCCCGTCTAAACTCGCACAAGTTGCTAAGAATCATTTATCAAAGATTTTCCCTAAACACCGAATCGAAATCCTTCTAAATTAGAGTTATAACAAAGATTCTAGCATAAAGGGAAAAAGGAAGGGTACTTGCATAAAATCACACAATATATATATTCCTTTTAATGATAAATGTTGGCTTGACAATGGCAATTGATGTAATAAGTAATACCGATGCTACTGTAGTGAAACTGGGGAGATTCTTCCCCTTGCTTGCAAGCGAGGAGGAGGGAGAGTCTGGAGGTGTGAAGCTCACCGAAGGTGGGCTAGGCCGACGTGCATCTGGTGGTGGTGGTAGCACGGCTGACGGTGGTCGAAGGTGGTGGTATGGAGGAGAGAAGGGCGGCGGCAGTGGGTTGGTTGCTGCTGCTGTGAAGCAGCTTAATGCGCGGGCTAGAGGTGAGGAGGCATAGGGGGACGCGCGCGCGCGTAGGATGGCGTGAGTGCTAGGCGGCTGCGTGAGTGGGCACACTACTAGCTACGTGTGGAAGGGGGCGGTGCCAGTGATGGGTTCTTCAACCCCTGTTAACGGAGAAGGAGAGGAGGAAGGTGGTGGTAGCGTTAGCTGCTGCAATGGCGTGGAACCAGCAGCAGCCGCACGAAGAGCTAGTGGAGAGTGCACAATACGCACAGTGGAAGTTGCTGGAGGTGTAGCGTTTAGCGCAGCTAGAGCATGGATAAGATGGACGTGCGCTGCGGGTGAAGGCTGTGGAGGTACTGTGCGGAGGCGTAGCGAGGGGGCGTTAGATGTCTGGTAACTTCCTGGACGTCTTAACTGGTGGGGGAGATGAAGGTGCAGAGCGTGGAGTCACGATAATCTGCACAATCCAACGGTGGCGCAGTAGTCTGTCACCTTGCTTGCCTGCAGTGATGTGGAGTTGCACACATGGTAGGAGGCCGGTAGTGGTGGAATGGACGAGAATTTGATCTCTGCGCAGTAGTGGATTGGGGCTAATGGCCTGCTAGGCTACGATGCAGGAGCCCTTCTTTTATGTTTTTAGGAATGTGGAGAAGATGGAGCGACGACAACATGCAGGATCCACTTTCTTCAGCCATTAAAGTGCTCCTTCATTGTTCGGAGGCCATTGCTGCAGAGAAGAAGAGAATAGAAATAAATAATAAAAAGATTGGTTTATTTATGTACAAACCCTTAATCAAAGGTTTATTCTAAAATATGCATATAATGTAACCTAAAGACTATTCATGTTATTCTAATGCATGCTAAATAATTTAAATATGGAATGCATACAAGCAAATATATATAAACTAAATTATTTATATCTTAATGCATGTTATGTATATGCTAATATTAATCTAATGCCTAGGTACTTAAGTAACTAATTATCCCACAAATATGGGATCATCAAATGCCCCCATGCCTAGTTTTTGCTAGTCCCTAGTAAACTCAACCAATAACCCAGCTCTCCAAGTGAACTAGCCAAACCAATCTGTCTTCCATTAGAAACATGTTAAGTTCAAACTTTAGACCTAAGGTTTCCAAGTAGTTGCTAAGTTACAAACTAGGTCGACTAAGGATGAGTTGCAGGCGTAGGTTTCCCTGATTTCTAACTCTACCATAAGGTCTATTGGTCCTAGAGATTAAAGCATCCGTGCATGTGCAATGGTCTGATTTATTTGAGGTTGGTATGATTGCCAACCTAAAAAGAGGATTTTTTTTTTGCTCATATATATATATTGTTTGATTCTTCTAAGTCTAACCTTAGATCAGCTATCAACACGGTTTATGTCGGATTCATTGTCCCCATCACTAAACCTCGAAGGGTGCCTGGCTTTTGATGCTTTGAGATAGCACCTCCCATAGCAACCATAAGAACTCCTAGCAATTGACACTTTGAGATAGTATCGCCCATGGATTTCTAAAGAGAATTCAGGCCTATGGCAATCGGCACTTCGAGATAGCACTGCCCATGGTACCTGAACCGTACAATGTGCTTACATGCCCCCAGAAGGATGGACATCCTAAGAGACAAGTGCCAAAGAGGTGACATGTTATCATTGCATCCTCAAGGTGAGTATATACTCCACCTCTCCTACGGTAGGAACTTGTAGAGAAGCATAGAGCGCATGTTTGCTAGGAAAATATCGTAGTATAGTGCACAATACGATCCAACAAAGATATTATTTTGTAAAAATTACGAGACTTGAGTCCCAGTCGTTCGTCTCTGGGAGGCATTGCTTTTACTTTTTAAATCGATCTTTTTGTTGCTCTACTTCATTGAAAAATGCACGTCGATTTCCAATCTCCTAACTAAAACTTCACTACTTCTGTTATTAACTCGGATTATGTGTGCATGTGTCAAATAAATTACGAAGGTGAACGTGTGAGTTTCTATGTGCATGATTCTAGTGAGGTGGTGACTATTTATGGAGAAAGCATCTATCGTTAGATTTTCAATATCCTCGGGAAACGACATGCTTGTTGCGAATAGATAAACAATAGAAAAATAGGCAACTTGAATCATGTGAAAAGATTGACAATTATTAAGCTCATGGTGATTTCAAACATATAAAGAGATATAAATATATATATAAATGCGTTTTCATTCATTCCATTGGAGAGATGTTTGCACAAGAAATTTAGGGGAAAGCTTATACATAAATGCTTGAAACGAAAATCTAGCTAACAGAAAATGACTGCATACAAGAATCAATGGGGGGATTTTGCATGCATCATTGGGGGAGAAGTTAAGACTACGCTACTACGCAGTAATAAAAGCAGTAAAAATTATGGAGAGCATAAACTAAATCTAGCAGAATAAAGGGCATTCAGCGGTGGTCCCCGATGGCCTTGGAGTGGTCGGGAGGAGAATGAGGGGCGGCCAATGTAGCTTAGGCCGACCCTTGGAGAGAGGGAGGAGTGATCCAACATCCTAGCATGATGTCCTCCATGGTGGTGGTAGTGAGCTCGTGGAGGTGGAGTGGCTAGCTAAGTGGAAGTGGACGTGAATGGCACCAATGGAGTCAAGAGTGTGAATTTGCCAAGGAAGTGAATGGGGTCACTTGGCTGCCCATGGGGTCTTTTTATAGACCCAATGGCTTCTCTCTAGAGAGGTGTGGAACTCTCTAGAGAGAGTCCAAGAGTGGCTGGCCAAGAGGTTATGACATCCAAAAATTATGGATCTCATTTTGAATGCCTCTTGGTTGCTAGTTTTGGCAACCAAGAGGTGGTGCCACTTCAAAGAGAGTTCTAGAGAACTCTAGAGAAGTGTGTGTGAGTGAGTGGGTGTGTGTGTGTGTGTGTGTGTGTGTGGTCGTGCTCTATGTGGCTAGGTGGCTTAGGTTAGGTCCTAGGGGGTTTGGGTAGGTGTAGGGCTTGAATTAGGGTTACAAACCCTATTTGCTAAGGGGAAAATGCAATTAAACTTAACCAAAGTTTAATTGAATGGGTGTGAACCTAATTGTGAGTGAAATAACTCAATTAGGTTGGGTTTAGGTCAATTGGACTCAATGAGTCCAATTGACTTAGGTGAAGGTAATTGACTTTGATCTAAGTCAATTGGGTTTCGTGAGGACCTAATTAGGTCCTTAGGTAGGTCTAGAGGTGATGTACTAGGGTTAGGACACCTTAATTTAGGTTCCTTTGGGGTTAGGATTAGGTCTAGGGAGCAAGAGATCCAAGATCAAGACTTGAATCTCAAAATAGGGACTGGAGACCAGTATCAAACGTCCAATAATGTGATTAGATGACTTATACTAAAAAATTAGAAGTCCAAACTTCAGTTCTGGACGTTCAATCTGAGTCAGGGAGAAATCAAAATTTTTTTTTGGGTATTCCACAGAAATTGGACGTCTAACAAAGTGTCTAGACATCTAATAACGTTGCAGAAGTGGGTTTGAGGTGTGCTGGAGATGGCTAAGGGTCTTGGATGTCCTATAACTTATCTGGACTTCCAGATATGGGTTAGAACTAGGATTTTATGGCTTCCTAGGGTACTGTGACCTAATATAAGGGTGGCTAAGGCTTGCGGAGGTCTTTAGGCTATCCTAGGGCTAAGATGGGCCTAAGTTCTTCACATTTTACTGCTTTATTTCTACTCAATAGAATAGAAAACCTTTAACCCCCTTACATTATTATTCCTACATCTAAACTAAGTCTTCTACTCCAACTCTGCTGCAACTCTCGCTATTCCTGATCTAGCTTCAGATCCAGCTCCAGATCAGCTTATTTCCTGCAATTGACATAATGCATTTAATCAGCACATTATAACATTATTTCATGCATAGCTAAAGAAAAGCAGTAAAGATGCAGATAATGCATATGCGTGCATGAATTTCCTTAACTTATGCTAAGTTCTAGCCTAATCTAGGTCAATTAAGACCTATGATTGTTGCACAATCATACCCCTATGCCTAAATCTTGTTAGTCCCTAGCAAATGTAGGACTACTTTATTTACAGAAAGGGTCCCTAAGGGACTGATTATTTTATCAAGTGTATGCATAGAGATTTTTCTCCTTTTTGTTTTCATCCTATGCTCTAGAAATCCAGACAATCGTGAAAGTGTGGCTATGTAGCTTTTGCAACGGATTCGAGTGAAAAGTAATATACCTCTAAAGCTTGTACTTGACCCCTAGTAAAAATTCTAGCGGGATAGGTGGACTTCTTCCCTCAGGGTATTCAAGATATTCTATGAATTCCACCCCAACTTTAGGCTTAGGTAGAGAATCTCTGAGGGAAATGATTATATATTTGGTGGCTCACTCTCACTTGGTGCTACATAGAGACTAGTATTACAAAATCTAGATTCCTGAATTACTAAGTAACTCAACTCAGAGAAAGACGAGAAAAACTATGCTCCCTTTTGATTCCTTTGTATCTATTCTCTCTTACTCTTTTTCTTTTCCTTTTCTTTTCTTTCTTAGATTTCACAACTTCACCAGATTCACATATATGACCTATATTTGGTGGTCTCACTAGGCATTAACACTTTAATTGAGTTCTCATAACCCTAACACTAAGTCGGAATTCCTCAGCCAGTATTCAGGTGGTCAGAAACACAAGAAAAATAGGTTAGGGCCATATTTGGTGGATCTCAATTTTATTTGATGGTATTGCCTCGATGAAATAAACACTAAATATTCATTGTTTTCCTTATTTTTTCTTCCTTTTCTAATTTTTTTCAATTTTTCTTTTTTTATCATTTTTTTCTTTTTCTCTTTTTTTTTCACCATAACACAACTAGCACAAATCCATGAACTTTATTGAGGAGGCATTATTAGGGATTGGTGGTACTCAAGAGACATTGGGTGGCTTATTTGGTGGAAGTGCCTACTCACGGCACCGGGAGAGATGGATAGGATGGTGTATTGCTGACCTTGGCATCAATACCCTCCTTCAGCCGAGGATTCCGTAAAGAATGGTCGTAACCATCCACCTTAGCCCTAGTTTTATGAAAACTCGCTCTCCGCGTATTTGCCTCATTTGGTGGCTCTCAAAATTCACGCAAAATGTATATGAAGGAACCGAGAATAGAAACTATGCGTAATCTCTGAGTATCATCACCTAATTATCTAGGATTCTAGATTCCTTGCACTAATCTTAGAGCACCATTACACTCTACTCTTCTTCTCACACTATTTGGTGGACTTTTGGAAGAAAATTAGCCTGACTCCCAAAATGCTATCCAGGGGTTCAGAAAAAGAAGCACTGCTTCTTCTCGATAAACTGAAGATGTTTATTAGCCTTCACCGTGAATCCATTGCAAATTCTACATTTATATGAAAAATTGTACTAGATTCCAGATTATAGGAATCAACTAGAGGATAAAATCCCTAATGCATTCTCTTAATAAGATAATCTTATTCATGGATTCACTATGTATATATGCTATGAACAAGTAACCTCATATAATTCATACTTTGTGAAATTCCCATATCAGGTTACAATCAGCTTAGCCCTAAATTTAGAACAAAAGGTGAGCAGGTGAGTCGGAAGTGGTTGTTGCAAACAATTTCTAGCTCCAATGCGAGCATTGGAGGTGGAGTTGATTTTTCTTTTATTTAAGGTCCTAAAGTACGTTTTACATGTAGCTCCGAGGTTTTCCTCAGTGTTGACATAAAAATTTTCAGTTTTTCTGTATCTACCCCCCTATGCCTAAGTTCTTGGGTGTCCTCATGCATGAATATAAAAGAAAATAAATACTACAGGGAGAGAATGGGTAGAAATCACCTGTAGTTGCTCCTGAAATTTAACATTCAGCATCAGCCAACCTGACAGTATGCAATATGCGAAAGGGAAATATGCTAAAACAAAAATATGCTATGTATAAAAATGGTTATATATAAATGATGATGGAATGTGGAGTGAATGGTATCTATACGTGCTGAGTTTAACGCCTCCAGCTGGGTGAGCACTCAATCACACATCCTCACTAAGATGAACAGTCTCGTTAGGTGGAGGAGGTTCCTGGGCCAAAAATGGCTTGAGGCGCTGGCCATTTACTGTGGATATATGCCTAGATTTTGGGTCCTTGATCTGGACTGCCCCATTAGGATATGGTTGTATCACAACATACGGGCCAGTCCACTTGGACTTAAGCTTCCCCACAAATAGTTTCAGCCGTGAATCAAATAACCAGACTCGTTGGTTGGGTGTGAATGCTTTCCTCCGGATGTAGCGGTCATGAAAGGCCTTGGTCTTGTCCTTGTATATTAATGCATTCTCATAGGCCTCCCGCCGGATCTCTTCTAATTCGCTAAGCTGGAGTTTCCGTTCTCGACCCCCTGCATCAAGGTTAAGGTTGCATTTTTGCACCGCCCAAAGGGCACGGTGTTCTAGATCTACAGGAAGGTGACAGGCCTTGCCATATACAATGCGATATGGTGAAATTCCGAGTGGGGCCTTGTATGCAGTCCGATATGCCCAGAGTGCATTGATTAATTTGTCGGGCCAGTCCTTCCTGTCTTGTCTAACCATCTTCTGGAGAATCAGCTTGATCTGACAGTTAGACACTTCAGCCTGCCCATTGGTTTACGGGTGATACGGGGTGGCTATGCGGTGATGTACCCCGTATTACTTTAATAATGACCTGAAATGGGCGTGAATGAAGTGGCTTCCCCCGTCGCTAATCAGAGCGTGGGGTATTCCAAATTTCGCGAAAATATTCTTCCGTACGAAAGAAGTGACGGTCATGTGGTCAGCCTGTCTTGTCGGGATGGCCTCGACCCACTTCGAGACATAATCAACGACTAGCAATATGTACTCGAAGCCATGCGAGTTCAGAAAAGGGCCTAGAAAATTGATGCCCCATATGTCAAACACTTCTACAACCATGATGGGTTGGAGTGGCATCATGTCTCTCATGGTCATAGAACCGACTGACTGGCATCGTTTGCAGTGTTGGTGTATTCGTGTGTATCTCTGAAGATGGTTGGCCAGAAAAATCCCGACTGTAAAATTTTTGCAGTAGTTTTCCATCCTGAGAAATGGCCACCACATGCATCATTGTGGCAGAAAGATAACACACTGCGGATCTCAGAGTCTGGGATGCATCTGCGAATAATCTGATCTGCTCCAATGCGGAAGAGCAGTGGGTCATCCCAAAGGTAGTATTTGGCCTCTGCAATGAATTTGAGTTTCTGGTTCTTGGATAGGTTCGAGGGAATTTTTCTTGCGGCAAGGTAGTTTGCAAAATCCACATACCAGGGGAACTTAACAGAATGAACTGCCAAAAGAGATTCATTCGGAAATTGTTCGTGGATAGGCAGGGAATAAAGAATGTGGTCTGGGTCCAATCTGGATAGGTGATCCGCCACAACATTCTGTTTTCTGGCTTTGTCATGGATTTCGATATCAAATTCCTGCAATAGAAGGATCCATCTAATGAGCCATGATTTGGCATCCTTCTTTGCCAACAAATGCCGGAGGGCAGAGTGGTCAGTGAAAATGATGACCTTGGACCCTAATAAATATGATTTGAATTTCTCCAACCCAAATACTACCGCTAGCAGTTCCTTTTCGGTGACAGTGTAATTGCACTGAGCCTCATTCAGCGTCTTGCTAGCATAGTATATGACGAAGGGTTGTTTCTCCCGACGCTGGCCTAAAATTGCCCCAACGGCAAAATTAGACGCGTCGCACATCATCTCAAAATCAAGCGACCAGCCGGGTGGTTGGAGAATCGGGGAGTCGGAGACAGCGCTTCATAAAGTCTCGAAGGTGTTGAGACACGAGGTGTCGAATTCAATTGGGGCATCGAAACCAGGAGATTCGTCAAAGGCTGTGCAATTTTTGAGAAATTGCGTATAAATCTCCGATAGAAGTCAACGTGACCCAAGAACGATCTGATCTGCCTGACCGAGCTAGGTGGTGGTAAGTGGGAGATAATCTCTGATTTAGCTTGGTCGACCTCGAGTCTATTTTTAGAGATCCTGTGCCCTAGTACTATGCCATCCCTCACCATGAAATGACTTTTCACCCAGGATAGTACTAGGTTTACTTCAATACACCATTTCAAGATCTTGGTGAGGTTATCAAGACAAGACGCGAAATCATCTCTGAAAATAGAGAAGTCATCCATGAATACCTCCACATAATCCCCAATCATGTCAGAGAAGATAGCCATCATACAATGTTGAAATGTCGCTGGTGTGTTGCAGAGGCCAAAGAGCATCCGCTTGAAGGCGAATGTTCCAAAAGGGCATGTGAATGTGGTCTTGTCTTGATCTTCTAGGCTAATCGCTACCTGACTATACCCGAAGTATCCATCCAGAAAGCAGAAGAAACTACGTTCGGCTAACTGTTCCAAGATCTGGTCAATAAATGGCAAAGGAAAGTGATCCTTCTGGGTAGCCATCATCAGTTTCCTGTAGTCGATGCAGACTCGCCAAGATGTTGCAGTGTGGGTCTGGATGGATTTTCCCTTATCATTCTTCATGACGGTGAGTCCTGCTTTCTTGGGCACTATCTGAATCGGACTCGTCCACTGGCTATCTGAGATTACATATACAATGCCTACATCCAGCCATTTGATGATCTCCTTCTTAACAACATCTAGCATATTCGGGTTTAGCCATCTTTGAGGTTGTCTCGAAGGTTTCACCCCCTCATCCGTGTAAATGTGATGAGTGCAATACGAGAGGCGAATACAGCAGAGATCAGCAATACTCCACCCAATAGCAGCCCTATGATCTTGAATCGTAGAAATCAATTGATGCTCCTGTTCTTGGGTTAAGTGGGTATTGATAATGATTGGATATGTCTCACTTTCGCCCAAGAACACGTATTTGAGTGAGTTAGGTAAGGGATTCAATTCAATCACGGGTAGGTTAGAATCAGATATGAGAGTGGGAGGAGCAGAATCGAGGGTGGGAATCAGTTGATCCATGTGCACTTGAATTCTCACTGAGTCGCTCCCTGTGAACTTGGTTGTGACTACATTAACGGGAAACCCGTTAGCTGTAGTCACATCTTCCTACAATAACAGGGGTGATTCAATAATATATGGATCAAGATAGCTGGATTCAGGGGTGCTGTGGTCAGAAGCACACCCTAAACAGTTAGATCCTCAGGGAGGTATGTGTAATGCAGTGGTTTCAATCCTGTGTGGATCGAGGTCCGAGAACCCTGATAGTGTAGACGAATGAGACATTGGGTCGTCACAAAGGAGCCCAATGTTACCACAGTATGCCGAATCTTCGTCTTCACCATCCTCCTCTATTCAATCATAGTCGAAGTTCTTTGCTACCCTGAATATGTCTAGTCGAAGTCGCTCATTGCCTAGGGCAATCTCTATACACTCGGATGCACAATTGATGTTCGCTCGGGCTGTCGCCAGAAATGGGTGACCCAAAATAATTGGTGCATCTCGGAGATTAGGAGGAACTTCCATATCGAGAACGAAAAAATCTGTGGGAAATTAGAACCCACAGACTTTCATGATCACGTTCTCAACCAGCCCCCTCAGTGTTTTGACTGATCTGTCTGCCAGCTGAATCATGACCGAGTTGGGCTTCAACTCCCCAAATCGAAATCGATCAAATACGACAGTGGGAGTTAGGTTGATGGATGAACCCAAATCTAGAAGGGCCTGATCAAATGGAGAATCCTGCAAGAAGCAGGATATGAGTGGGGTACCAGGGTCTTTCTTCTTCGGCGATAAGTTAGCTAGAATCACGGCGCTGGCCTCTTTTGACAGTACCGCCTATCGTCCAATTCTCGGCTGTCGCTTCAAGGTACAATAGTCCTTGAAGAACCTCGCGACAGCAGGAATGTGATCGATAGCCTCGAGGAGGGGGACCTAAATATGTACTTCCTTAAACATCAATTTCAGGTCCTTAAAATTCCGTGTGTTCTTTTTCCATCTTGCATTTTGTGTCAGAGCCTCAGGAAAAGGGACGGGAATTTCAAGGTTAAGTGGCCTCTTACCCTTATCTACCACAGGTGGCTCCTGGGATGAAGAAGGAGTCGAACTCACCTGCGGCAAAGGGTGGGAAAAATCAGGACCTGCCTGCCTAGGTGGTGGGTCGAATGTCTTCCTTCCGCTTCGCAAAGAGACAGCGTGTGCATCAGCTTGTTGTCCATGAGGTGGTGGGGGAGCGGAAGGGGCAGAATACGCAGGATTCTACAAAGGCGGCTGGCCTTACGTGTAACAGGGTGGTGCAGGAGGCGCCTGTAGTATGGGGTGTGCCTGTCCCTGCGGTGCTGAAAACCTAGGTGGGGCACCCTAGTTCTGCACATATCGAGGATTCAGGATAGGTTTGGAGGGTAAGGTTCCCTGAGTCCTATGCTCCTGCAACAGCTGGTTCTGCGTGTTCTATATGGTCTGAATCTGATCAGCCATCGCCTTCATAATCTGCAAGCTATCTTGTGTAGACTTCCTCATCGATTATTACAGCTCCTCTTTCAGCGCCTCCAAAGGGTCAGCCTGCTTTGGAGGGTGGTTGGCAGCTTGGTGTAGCGGCTGGTATAACAAGCGGGGTTGCTGCTCCTGAGACAGGAATGGCTGCTGCCTAGGGTATGTGTTTTGCACGTTCCCGTATTGCCTGGTCTGGTAGTGTGGATCTTGATGTGGTCTCTGTGAATTACCAGACCAAGAGAAGTTCGGATGCTGGCGCCAACCAGGGTTATACATCTCTGAATACGGGTTATTACGCCCGTATCCTTGGATAGCACTAACATCCTCGTAGGCTGAAGATGTCTGAGATGTATATCCATCAAGGGGATACGCATTATAATCTGCGGGTGGTGCGTAACCCTAGTCGTAGGGTGCCAGATCTGGATTATTCACAGGATCCTGATATGCGGGATCTCGTAAATACAGAGAAGATGCATCCCGAGTGAGTAGATTAACTCGAGCAGGAGGGGCTCAGAGTGCATAGGAGGATCTTGTGGCAACAGAGCTCGAGTTGGATTGACCTTGACTAATCTGGTCAATCTTCTTCTCAATTAGGTTTATTCTATCTAGCTGCTTGACAATGATATCCATGTCGGCTCGAATAGACTTGGTGTGAGCCTTGTGGACACCAACCCGCTGCTGACCAGGCCGTTGGAACTGGTTCATAGATGCGGTATTCATCGAGTTCTCCGCTAATGATTCAAACAACTCAAATGCAATGTTCTCATCTTTTGCGAGAAAATTCCCACTGCTAGATGCATTGGCCTGATACCGATGTGTGTCATCCAGCCCATGGTAAAAAATCTTAGCTAAATGCCATCTGGGTATACCATGATGCGGCCATTTTCGGAGAAGGTCGTGAAATCTGTCCCATGTTTGTGTAACTTCTCCCTAGCTCCCTGGGAGAAAGTCATGATTGCACGCCGGATTGCGTTTGTTCGACCGATTGGGAAGAACTTTCGCAGGAATTCATGTTGCAATTCCAACTAGGTTCCAATTGGCTTCCCAATAGTCTTGAACTAGTATGAAGCTTTGTCCCTCAGTGAGAATGGGAAAAGCTTCATCAAAACAATCCCGAGATCGACATTCCTGGGTCGAATCATTTCAGCGAGTCGACTCAGGTCCTCAAGATGTTGGAACGGATCTTCGCTTGAGTTCCCATAGAAATGAGTGCTGATCAACCTAGTCACATTGGGCTTAAGCTCAAACGCGTCTCCGCCTGCGGGAATTCTGACAAGAGGTGCGACGATTTGTGCAGTTGGGTCATAGAAATCCCACAATTGTTCTCCTCACGGTGGGTGCTGCATCTTGTCAAGTGCCGTCAGAATGCAATCCATGCTCTACTGATGCCGCTCCTCAGATTCGGTGACTCGGGCTTCCAGACGAGCCATCGGGTCCAGATTCTCGATATCCTGACCCAGTCTAGGTCCAAGTCCAAGATTTGCCATGGTGGCTCTTGGAGTAGAAGTGGGGGAAGAAGATGGTTCGGGCGAGGTGACTCGCCTCCTTGGGAGTGGCTCCCAAGGTCCAACCAAGTGAGGTCGAAGTGACCTCCTTCCTTGCATACACCACCCAACCCCTGGGTTGGTGTAGCCAAGCAAGACAAGGCTAAGGCCCTGTCAATCAAATGATCCTTATGGATTAGGTGACAAGATTTTTTGTTAGAAATTTGAATTCCTGAAGATAAGTTTGTCATTCAACCAACTAAAAGTGATTCCCTCCTCTCAAGCTAACCCAGCCAGTTTGGTTACGGGGGGACTAAGGGGAAGGTTCTTCCTTTGGCTTAGGCCTCTGATTCCGTTGACCCTCGAGCCGCGATCATTTGACACTGGCCCGCAGACTTAGTCACTAGGTTTGGCAAGAGAGATTAAAAACACCCAATAGTATGACAATGAACTCGAGTTGATTTCGTGTTTTAAAATTAATTTTAACCCATTTTCTTCAGTAGGGTTTGTGGTGAGTGGTCCACAAGGTGACCAAGCTCACCGGCTAAGCACTAGACTTGATTAAGTCTAGGTTAGCCCAAAGTGTGGTTTCTAGTTATAACCCTAAGGATTCAACCTAAGTTTCATGCACTTCTAGGGTTTTTCTTATTCTGTTTAAGCAGACCACAAAAGTAATTCTTGTCTTCTGATAATAATTGGAATCTAATTAATTTGAAATTTCGCGAGTAGATTCCTTTTCCAATTAGCTTTCCCGATAATATTTTTTTGGAATTTTTTACTATTTCAATCAAATTTTTAGGGAATTTTGAATATCAAGGGGTCAGATCTGGAATTTTGACCCCTGGTTGATTTTTCACTTTGAAACAGTATCAAATGACCTTCAAAAATTCAGAAAAAATATGGAAAATAAAGCCAATGAGATCAGCTTTCAAACCCCACCATTTTTAGTCAAAACAGATTCGCAGATTGCTCGGAATCACTTTTTAAAATTTGAAAAATTTTGAATCTAGGTCAGTCTGACCCCTATGCACTTCACGGATCTTTAAAAATTGTATACTTGGAATTTTTTCAAAAGAATAGTGGTGTTTGAAAGATGATTTGAAAATGACAGAACATTTCAATTACTAATTTTTTGGCAATCGAATTTTTAAATCAAACTTGAAATCTGGCCGAAAATCAGAAGATGGTGGAAAAGCTTTTTAAAGAGGTTTGAACTTGAAATCTAAGCTTTCTACCAAAAAGATGTTTTTTTTTTTCAAAACTTTTGCACGATTTTTGTTTTTTTTTTTCAAAAGAAGTTTTCAAAAAATTTAAAAAAAAATAACTTCACCTTTTTTCTTTTTCAAACTAACATAAGATTTGAAAGGAAACCTAATGTATATTTTTTTCAAACTTTTTTTCTTGAAATTTCTTTTTTCACCTAAATGAGCAAAAAAAATTTCAAAGGAAATTGCAGAAAGTAAAACCTAGTCTAAAAATGAGATGATGTGCACCTGGATTTATTTTCTGTGCTCGTTGTGTGCGCAAATCCCATTTTTCTTTCGTTTTTCCTGCACAACAAAAATAAAGTAGAGAGAAATTTGTCAGTGATAGTTTCAAAGATCGAAATCAAGAAAATGGCATTGCCTCCCCAGCAACGACGCCATTTGTCGAGAGGCGTAGAGCACGTGTTTGCTAGGAAAATGTTGTAGTATGGTGAGCAATACAATCCAACAAAGATATTGTTTTGTAAAAATTACGAGACTTGAGTCCCGGTCGTTTGTCTCTAGGAGGCGTTGCTTTTACTTTTGAAATCAATATTTTTGCTGCTCTACTTCGTTTAGAAACGCACGCCGGTTTCCAATCTCCTAACTAAAACTTCACCACTTCTGTTATTAACTCGGATTATGTGTGCATGCATCAAATAAATTACGAAGGTGAACGTGTAAGTTTCTGTGCGCACGATTATGGTGAGATGGTGACTATTTATGGAGAAAGCATCTATCGTTAGATTTTCAATATCCTCGGGAAATGACATGCTTGTTGCGAATAGATAAATAATAGAAAAATAGGCAACTTGAATCATGTGAAAAGAATGACAATTATTAAGCTCATGGTGATTTCAAACATATATATATATAAATGCGATTTCATTCATTCCATTGGAGAGTTGTTTGCATAAGAAATTTAGGGGAAAGCTTATACATAAATGCTTGAAACGGAAATCTAGCAACCAGAAAATGACTGCATACAAGAATCAATGGGGGGATTTCTCATACATCATTGAGGGAGAAGTTAAGACTACGCTACTAAGCAGTAATAAAAGCAGTAAAAATTATGGAGAGCAAAAACTAAATCTAGCAGAATAAAGGGCATTCAGGGGTGGTCCCCGATGGCCTTGGAGTGGTTAGGAGGAGAATGAGGGGTGGCCAATGTAGCTTAGGCCAACCCTTGAGAGAGGGAGGAGTGATCCGACATCTCGGCATGATGTCCTCCACGGTGGTGGTAGTGAGCTCCTGGAGGTGGAGTGGCTAGCTAAGTGGAAGTGGATGTGAATGGCACTAATGGAGTCAAGAGTGTGAATTTGCCAAGGAAGTGAATGGGGTCACTTCGCAGCCCATGGGGTCTTTTTATAGACCCAATGGCTTCTCTCTAGAGAGGCGTGGAACTCTCTAGAGAGAGTTCAAGAGTGGTTGGCCAAGAGGTTATGAGATCCAAAAATTATGGATCTCATTTTGAATGACTCTTGGTTGCTAATTTTGGCAACCAAAAGGTGGCACCACTTGAAAGAGAGTTCTAGAGAACTCTAGAGAAGTGTGTGTGCATGAGTGTGTGTGTGTGTGTGTGTGGTCGTGCTCTATGTGGCTAAGTGGCTTAGGTTAGGTCCTAAGGGGCTTGGGTAGGTGTAGGTTTTGAATTAGGATTAGAAACACTATTTGCTAAGCAGAAAATGCAATTAAACTTAACCTAAGTTTAATTGAATGGGTGTGAACCTAATTGAAAGTGAAATAACTCAATTAGGTTGGGTTTAGGTCAATTGGACTCTCACCAAGTCCAATTGAACTTATGTGGGTTGAGATCAAGCTCAATTGGACTCAAAGAGTCCAATTGACTTAGGTGAAGGTAATTGATTTTGATCTAAGTCAATTGGGTTTGGTGAGGACCTAATTAGGTCCTTAGGTAGGTCTAGAGGTGATGTACTAGGGTTAGGACACCTTAATTTAGGTTCCTATGGGGTTTGGATTAGGTCTAG
This sequence comes from Thalassia testudinum, assembly GCA_037157565.1. Lineage (NCBI taxonomy): Eukaryota > Viridiplantae > Streptophyta > Magnoliopsida > Alismatales > Hydrocharitaceae > Thalassia > Thalassia testudinum. The sequence goes on from JAZHRO010000061.1 coordinate 1,576,754, forward strand.
GGAGCAAGAGATCCAAGATCAAGACTTGAATCTCAAAACAGGGACAGGAGACCAATATCAAACGTCCAATAATGTGATCAGATAACTTATACTAAAAAATCAGAAGTCCAGACTTCAATTCTGGACGTCCAATCTGAGTCAGGGAGAAATCAAGGTTCTGTTTTGGGTATTCTGCAGAAATTGGACGTCTAACAAAGTGTCTGGACGTCCACTAACACTGTAGAAGTGGGTTTGAGGTGTGCTGGAGATGGCTAAGGGTCCTGGACATCCTATAACTTATTTAGACAACCAGATAAGGGTTGGAACTAGGGTTTTAGGGCTTCCTAGGGTATTGTGACCTAATCTAAGTGTGGTTAAGGCTTGGGGAGTTCTCTATGCTATCCTAGGGCTAGGATGGACCTAAGCTCTTCACATTTTTCTGCTTTGTTTCTACTTAATAGAATAGAAAACCTTTAACCCCCTTACATTATTATTCCTACATCTAAACTAAGCCTTTTGCTCCAGCTCTACTGCAACTCCCGTTATTCCTGATCCAGCTTCAGATCCAGCTCCAGATCAGCTTATTGCCTGCAATTGACATAATGCACTTAATCAGCACATTATAACTTTATTTCATGCATAGCTAACGAAAAGCAGTAAAGATGCAGATAATGTGTATGCATGCGTGAATTTCCTTAACTTATGCTAAGTTCTAGCCTAATCTAGGTCAATTAAGACTTATGATTGCTGCACAATCATAACATTTGTCAGGGAGCGCAGAGCGTGTGTTTGCTAGGAAAACGTCATAGTATAGTGTGAAATACGATCTAACAAAGATATTGTTTTGTAGAAATTACGAGACTTGAGTCCTGGTTGTTCGTCTCTCGGAGGCGTTGCTTTTACCTTTTAAATCAATCTTTTTGCTGCTATACTTCATTTGAATACGTACACCGATTTCCAATCTTCTAACTAAAACTTTAACACTTCTGTTATTAACTCGGATTATGTGCGCATGTGTCAAATAAATTACAAAGGTGAACGTGTGAGTTTCTGTGTGCACGATTCTGGTGAGGCGGTGACTATTTATGGAGAAAGCATCTATCGTTAGATTTTCAATATCCTTAGGAAACGACATGCTTGTTGCGAATAGATAAACAATAGAAAAAAAGGCAACTTGAATCACACGAAAAGAATAACAATTATTATGCTCATGTTGATTTCAAACATAAAGAAATATATATATATATATATAAATGCGTTTTCATTCATTCCATTGGAGAGTTTTTGCACAACAAATTTAAGGGAAAGCTTATACATAAATTCTTAAAACAGAAATCTAGCTACCAAAAAATGACTGCATACAAGAATTAATGGGGGGATTTTGCATGCATCATTGGGGGAGAAGTTAAGACTACACTACTAAGTAGTAATAAAAGCAGTAAAAATTATGGAGAGCATAAACTAAATCTAGCAGAATAAAGGGCATTCAGGGGTGGTCCCCGATGGCCTTGGAGTGGTCGAGAGGAGAATGAGGGGCAGCCAATGTAGCTTAGGCCGACCCTTGGAGAGAGGGAAGAGTGATCCAGCATCTCGGCATGATGTCCTCCATGGTGGTGGTAGTGAGCTCGTGGAGGTGGAGTGGCTAGCTATGTGGAAGTGGACGTGAATGGCACCAATGGAGTCAAGAGTGTGAATTTGCCAAGGAAGTGAATGGGGTCACTTGGCAGCCCATGGGGACTTTTTATAGACCCAATGGCTTCTCTCTAGAGAGGTGTGCAACTCTCTAGAGAGAGTCCAAGAGTGTCCGGCCAAGAGGTTATGAGATCCAAAAATTATGGATCTCATTTTGAATGCCTCCTGGTTGCTAATTTTGGCAACCAAGAGGTGGCGCCACTTCAAAGAGAGTTCTATAGAACTCTAGAAAAGTGTGTGTGCATGAGTGGGTGTGTGTGTGTGTGTGTGTGTGTGTGTGGTCGTGCTCTATGTGGCTAGGTGGCTTAGGTTAGGTCCTAAGGGGCTTGGGTAGGTGTAGGTTTTGAATTAGGATTACAAACCCTATTTGCTAAGCAGAAAATGCAATTAAACTTAACCTAAGTTTAATTGAATGGGTGTGAACCTAATTGAAAGTGAAATAACTCAATTAGGTTGAGTTTAGGTTAATTGGACTCTCACCAAGTCCAATTGAACTTATGTGGGTTGAGATCAAGCTCAATTGGACTCAAAGAGTCCAATTGACTTAGGTGAAGGTAATTGATTTTGATCTAAGTCAATTGGGTTTGGTGAGTTCCTAATTAGGTCCTTAGGTAGGTCTAGAGGTGATGTACTAGGGTTAGGACACCTTAATTTAGGTTCCTATGGGGTTTGGATTAGGTCTAGGGAGCAAGAGATCCAAGATCAAGACTTGAATCTCAAAATAGGGACAGGAGACCAATATCAAACGTCCAATAATGTGATCAGATAACTTACACTCAAAAATCAGAAGTCCAGACTTCTGTTATTGATGTCCAATCTGAGTCAGGGAGAAATCAAGGTTTTATTTTGGGTATTCTACAGAAATTGGACGTCCGACAAAGTGCCTGGACATCCAGTAATACTGCAGAAGTGGGTTTGAGGTGTGCTGGAGATGGCTAAGGGTCCTGGACATCCTATAACTTATCTGGACGTCTAGTTAAGGGTTGTAACTAGGGTTTTAGGGCTTCCTATGGTATTGAGACCTAATCTAAGGGTGGCTAAGGCTTGGGGAGGTCTCTAAGCTATCCTAGGGTTAGGGTGGACCTAAGCTCTTCATATTTTTCTACTTTATTCCTACTTAATAGAATAGAAAACCTTTAACCCCCTTACATTATTATTCCTACATCTAAACTAAGCCTTCTGCTCCAGCTCTGTCGCAACTCCCGTTATTCGTGATCCAGCTTCAAATCCAGCTCCAGATCTGCTTATTGCCAGCAACTGACATAATGCACTTAATCAGCACATTATAACATTATTTCATGCATAGCTAAAGAAAAGCTCTAAAGATGCAGATAATGCGTATGCGTGCATGAATTTCCTTCACTTATGCTGAGTTCTAGCCTAATCTAGGTCAATTAAGACCTATGATTGCTGCACAATCATAACATTTTTCGAGAAGCGTAGGGCGCATGTTTGCTAGGAGAACATCGTAGTATAGTGCGTAATAAGATCCAACAAAGATATTGTTTTGCAAAAATTATGAGACTTGAGTCCCAGTCGTTTGTCTTTGGGAGGCGTTGCTTTTACTTTTGAAATCAATATTTTTGCTGCTCTACTTCGTTTAGAAACGCACGCCGGTTTCCAATCTCCTAACTAAAACTTCACCACTTCTGTTATTAACTCGGATTATGTGTGCATGCATCAAATAAATTACGAAGGTGAACGTGTGAGTTTCTGTGCGCACGATTATGGTGAGATGGTGACTATTTATGGAGAAAGCATCTATCGTTAGATTTTCAATATCCTCGGGAAATGACATGCTTGTTGCGAATAGATAAATAATAGAAAAATAGGCAACTTGAATCATGTGAAAAGAATGACAATTATTAAGCTCATGGTGATTTCAAACATATATATATATAAATGCAATTTCATTCATTCCATTGGAGAGTTGTTTGCATAAGAAATTTAGGGGAAAGCTTATACATAAATGCTTGAAACGGAAATCTAGCTACCAGAAAATGACTGCATACAAGAATCAATGGGGGGATTTCTCATGCATCATTGAGGGAGAAGTTAAGACTACGCTACTAAGCAGTAATAAAAGCAGTAAAAATTATGGAGAGCAAAAACTAAATCTAGCAGAATAAAGGGCATTCAGGGGTGGTCCCCGATGGCCTTGGAGTGGTTAGGAGGAGAATGAGGGGTGGCCAATGTAGCTTAGGCCAACCCTTGAGAGAGGGAGGAGTGATCCGACATCTCGGCATGATGTCCTCCACGGTGGTGGTAGTGAGCTCCTGGAGGTGGAGTGGCTAGCTAAGTGGAAGTGGATGTGAATGGCACCAATGGAGTCAAGAGTGTGAATTTGCCAAGGAAGTGAATGGGGTCACTTCGCAGCCCATGGGGTCTTTTTATAGACCCAATGGCTTCTCTCTAGAGAGGCGTGGAACTCTCTAGAGAGAGTTCAAGAGTGGTTGGCCAAGAGGTTATGAGATCCAAAAATTATGGATCTCATTTTGAATGACTCTTGGTTGCTAATTTTGGCAACCAAAAGGTGGCACCACTTGAAAGAGAGTTCTAGAGAACTCTAGAGAAGTGTGTGTGCATGAGTGTGTGTGTGTGTGTGTGTGGTCGTGCTTTATGTGGCTAAATGGCTTAGGTTAGGTCCTAAGGGGCTTGGGTAGGTGTAGGTTTTGAATTAGGATTACAAACACTATTTGCTAAGCAGAAAATGCAATTAAACTTAACCTAAGTTTAATTGAATGGGTGTGAACCTAATTGAAAGTGAAATAACTCAATTAGGTTGAGTTTAGGTCAATTGGACTCTCACCAAGTCCAATTGAACTTATGTGGGTTGAGATCAAGCTCCATTGGACTCAAAGAGTCCAATTGACTTAGGTGAAGGTAATTGATTTTGATCTAAGTCAATTGGGTTTGGTGAGGACCTAGTTAGGTCCTTAGGTAGGTCTAGAGGTGATGTACTAGGGTTAGGACACCTTAATTTAGGTTCCTATGGGGTTTGGATTAGGTCTAGGGAGCAAGAGATCCAAGATCAAGACTTGAATCTCAAAACAGGGACAGGAGACCAATATCAAACGTCCAATAATGTGATCAGATAACTTACACTCAAAAATCAGAAGTCCAGACTTCTGTTCTTGATGTCCAATCTGAGTCAGGGAGAAATCAAGGTTTTATTTTGGGTATTCTACAGAAATTGGACGTCTGACAAAGTGCCTGGACATCAAGTAATACTGCAGAAGTGGGTTTGAGGTGTGCTGGAGATGGCTAAGGGTCCTGGACATCCTATAACTTATCTGGACGTCTAGTTAAGGGTTGTAACTAGGGTTTTAGGGCTTCCTATGGTATTGAGACCTAATCTAAGGGTGGCTGAGGCTTGGGGAGGTCTCTAAGCTATCCTAGGGTTAGGGTGGACCTAAGCTCTTCATATTTTTCTACTTTATTCCTACTTAATAGAATAGAAAACCTTTAACCCCCTTACATTATTATTCCTACATCTAAACTAAGCCTTCTGCTCCAGCTCTGTCGCAACTCCCGTTATTCGTGATCCAGCTTCAAATCCAGCTCCAGATCTGCTTATTGCCAGCAACTGACATAATGCACTTAATCAGCACATTATAACATTATTTCATGCATAGCCAAAGAAAAGCTATAAAGATGCAGATAATGCGTATGCGTGCATGAATTTCCTTCACTTATGCTAAGTTCTAGCCTAATCTAGGTCAATTAAGACCTATGATTGCTGCACAATCATAACATTTTTCGAGAAGCGTAGGGCGCATGTTTGCTAGGAGAACATCGTAGTATAGTGCGTAATAAGATCCAACAAAGATATTGTTTTGCAAAAATTATGAGACTTGAGTCCCAGTCGTTTGTCTTTGGGAGGCGTTGCTTTTACTTTTGAAATCAATATTTTTGCTGCTCTACTTCGTTTAGAAACGCACGCCGGTTTCCAATCTCCTAACTAAAACTTCACCACTTCTGTTATTAACTCGGATTATGTGTGCATGCATCAAATAAATTACGAAGGTGAACGTGTGAGTTTCTGTGCGCACGATTATGGTGAGATGGTGACTATTTATGGAGAAAGCATCTATCGTTAGATTTTCAATATCCTCGGGAAATGACATGCTTGTTGCGAATAGATAAATAATAGAAAAATAGGCAACTTGAATCATGTGAAAAGAATGACAATTATTAAGCTCATGGTGATTTCAAACATATATATATATAAATGCAATTTCATTCATTCCATTGGAGAGTTGTTTGCATAAGAAATTTAGGGGAAAGCTTATACATAAATGCTTGAAACGGAAATCTAGCTACCAGAAAATGACTGCATACAAGAATCAATGGGGGGATTTCTCATGCATCATTGAGGGAGAAGTTAAGACTACGCTACTAAGCAGTAATAAAAGCAGTAAAAATTATGGAGAGCAAAAACTAAATCTAGCAGAATAAAGGGCATTCAGGGGTGGTCCCCGATGGCCTTGGAGTGGTTAGGAGGAGAATGAGGGGTGGCCAATGTAGCTTAGGCCAACCCTTGAGAGAGGGAGGAGTGATCCGACATCTCGGCATGATGTCCTCCACGGTGGTGGTAGTGAGCTCCTGGAGGTGGAGTGGCTAGCTAAGTGGAAGTGGATGTGAATGGCACCAATGGAGTCAAGAGTGTGAATTTGCCAAGGAAGTGAATGGGGTCACTTCGCAGCCCATGGGGTCTTTTTATAGACCCAATGGCTTCTCTCTAGAGAGGCGTGGAACTCTCTAGAGAGAGTTCAAGAGTGGTTGGCCAAGAGGTTATGAGATCCAAAAATTATGGATCTCATTTTGAATGACTCTTGGTTGCTAATTTTGGCAACCAAAAGGTGGCACCACTTGAAAGAGAGTTCTAGAGAACTCTAGAGAAGTGTGTGTGCATGAGTGTGTGTGTGTGTGTGTGTGGTCGTGCTCTATGTGGCTAAGTGGCTTAGGTTAGGTCCTAAGGGGCTTGGGTAGGTGTAGGTTTTGAATTAGGATTAGAAACACTATTTGCTAAGCAGAAAATGCAATTAAACTTAACCTAAGTTTAATTGAATGGGTGTGAACCTAATTGAAAGTGAAATAACTCAATTAGGTTGAGTTTAGGTCAATTGGACTCTCACCAAGTCCAATTGAACTTGTGTGGGTTGAGATCAAGCTCAATTGGACTCAAAGAGTCCAATTGACTTAGGTGAAGGTAATTGATTTTGATCTAGGTCAATTGGGTTTGGTGAGGACCTAATTAGGTCCTTAGGTAGGTCTAGAGGTGATGTACTAGGGTTAGGACACCTTAATTTAGGTTCCTATGGGGTTTGGATTAGGTCTAGGGAGCAAGAGATCCAAGATCAAGACTTGAATCTCAAAACAGGGACAGGAGACCAATATCAAACGTCCAATAATGTGATCAGATAACTTATACTAAAAAATCAGAAGTCCAGACTTCAATTCTGGACGTCCAATCTGAGTCAGGGAGAAATCAAGGTTCTGTTTTGGGTATTCTGCAGAAATTGGACGTCTAACAAAGTGTCTGGACGTCCACTAACACTGCAGAAGTGGGTTTGAGGTGTGCTGGAGATGGCTAAGGGTCCTGGACATCCTATAACTTATCTAGACAACCAGATAAGGGTTGGAACTAGGGTTTTAGGGCTTCCTAGGGTATTGTGACCTAATCTAAGTGTGGTTAAGGCTTGGGGAGTTCTCTATGCTATCCTAGGGCTAGGATGGACCTAAGCTCTTCACATTTTTCTGCTTTGTTTCTACTTAATAGAATAGAAAACCTTTAACCCCCTTACATTATTATTCCTACATCTAAACTAAGCCTTTTGCTCCAGCTCTACTGCAACTCCCGTTATTCCTGATCCAGCTTCAGATCCAGCTCCAGATCAGCTTATTGCCTGCAATTGACATAATGCACTTAATCGACACATTATAACTTTATTTCATGCATAGCTAACGAAAAGCAGTAAAGATGCAGATAATGTGTATGCATGCGTGAATTTCCTTAATTTATGCTAAGTTCATGCCTAATGTAGGTCAATTAAGACTTATGATTGCTGCGCAATCATAACATTTGTCAGGGAGTGTAGAGCGTGTGTTTGCTAGGAAAACGTCATAGTATAGTGTGCAATACGATCTAACAAAGATATTGTTTTGTAGAAATTACGAGACTTGAGTCCTGGTCGTTAGTCTCTCGGAGGCGTTGCTTTTACCTTTTAAATCAATCTTTTTGCTGCTATACTTCGTTTGAATACGTACACCGGTTTCCAATCTTCTAACTAAAACTTTAACACTTCTGTTATTAACTCGGATTATGTGCGCATGTGTCAAATAAATTACAAAGGTGAACGTGTGAGTTTCTGTGTGCACGATTCTGGTGAGGCGGTGACTATTTATGGAGAAAGCATCTATCGTTAGATTTTCAATATCCTTAGGAAACGACATGCTTGTTGCGAATAGATAAACAATAGAAAAAAAGGCAACTTGAATCACGCGAAAAGAATAACAATTATTATGCTCATGTTGATTTCAAACATAAAGAAATATATATATATATAAATGCATTTTCATTCATTCCATTGGAGAGTTTTTGCACAACAAATTTAAGGGAAAGCTTATACATAAATTCTTGAAACAGAAATCTAGCTACCAAAAAATGACTGCATACAAGAATCAATGGGGGGATTTTGCATGCATCATTGGGGGAGAAGTTAAGACTACACTACTAAGTAATAATAAAAGCAGTAAAAATTATGGAGAGCATAAACTAAATCTAGCAGAATAAAGGGCATTCAGGGGTGGTCCCCGATGGCCTTGGAGTGGTCGAGAGGAGAATGAGGGGCGGCCAATGTAGCTTTGGCCGACCCTTGGAGAGAGGGAGGAGTGATCCAGCATCTCGGCATGATGTCCTCCATGGTGGTGGTAGTGAGCTCGTGGAGGTGGAGTGGCTAGCTATGTGGAAGTGGACGTGAATGGCACCAATGGAGTCAAGAGTGTGAATTTGCCAAGGAAGTGAATGGGGTCACTTGGCAGCCCATGGGGACTTTTTATAGACCCAATGGCTTCTCTCTAGAGAGGTGTGGAACTCTCTAGAGAGAGTCCAAGAGTGTCCGACCAAGAGGTTATGAGATCCAAAAATTATGGATCTCATTTTGAATGCCTCCTGGTTGCTAATTTTGGAAACCAAGAGGTGGCGCCACTTCAAAGAGAGTTCTAGAGAACTCTAGAAAAGTGTGTGTGCATGAGTGTGTGTGTGTGTGTGTGTGTGTGTGTGGTCGTGCTCTATGTGGCTAGGTGGCTTAGGTTAGGTCCTAAGGGGTTTGGGTAGGTGTAGGTCTTGAATTAGGGTTACAAACCCTAATTGCTAAGAGGAAAATGCAATTAAACTTAACCTAAGTTTAATTGAATGGGTGTGAACCTAATTGAGAGTGAAATAACTCAATTAGGTTGGGTTTAGGTCAATTGGACTCTCACCAAGTCCAATTGAACTTGTGTGGGTTGAGATCAAGCTCAATTGGACTCAATGAGTCCAATTGACTTAGGTGAAGGTAATTGACTCTGATCTAAGTCAATTGGGTTTGGTGAGGACCTAATTAGGTCCTTAGGTAGGTCTAGAGCTGATGTGCTAGGGTTAGGACACTTTAATTTAGGTTCCTATGGGGTTGGGATTAGGTCTAGGGAGCAAGAGATCCAAGATCAAGACTTGAATCTCAAAACAGGGACAGGAGACCAGTATCAGGCGTCCAATAATGTGATCAGAGGACTTATACTAAAAAATCAGAAGTCCAGACTTCAATTCTGGACGTCCAATCTGAGTCAGGGAGAAATCAAGGTTCTGTTTTGGGTATTCTGCAGAAATTGGACGTCTGACAAAGTGTCTGGACGTCCACTAACACTGCAGAAGTGGGTTTGAGGTGTGCTGGAGATGGCTAAGGATCCTGGACATCCTATAACTTATCTGGACGTCTAGTTAAGGATTGTAACTAGGGTTTTAGGGCTTCCTAGGGTATTGAGACCTAATCTAAGGGTGGCTAAGGCTTGGGGAGGTCTCTAACCTATCCTAGGGTTAGGGTGGACCTAAGCTCTTCATATTTTTCTACTTTATTCCTACTTAATAGAATAGAAAACCTTTAACCCCCTTACATTATTATTCCTACATCTAAACTAAGCCTTCTGCTCCAGCTCTGCCGCAACTCCCGTTATTCCTGATCCAGCTTCAAATCCATCTCCAGATCAGCTTATTGCCAGCAATTGACATAATGCACTTAATCAGCACATTATAACATTATTTCATGCATAGCTAAAGAAAAGCTGTAAAGATGCAGATAATGAGTATGCGTGCATGAATTTCCTTCACTTGTTCTAAGTTCTAGCCTAATCTAGGTCAATTAAGACCTATGATTGCTGCGCAATCATAACATTTTTCGAGAAGCGTAGGGCACGTGTTTGCTAGGAAAACATCGTAGTATAGTGCGTAATAAGATCCAACAAAGATATTGTTTTGTAAAAATTATGAGACTTGAGTCCCAGTCGTTTGTCTTTGGGAGGCATTGCTTTTACTTTTGAAATCAATATTTTTGCTGGTCTACTTCGTTTAGAAATGCACGTCGGTTTCCAATCTCCTAACTAAAACTTCACCACTTCTGTTATTAACTCGGATTATGTGTGCATGCATCAAATAAATTATGAAGTTGAACGTGTGAGTTTCTGTGCGCACGATTATGGTGAGATGGTGACTATTTATGGAGAAAGCATCTATCGTTAGATTTTCAATATCCTCAGGAAACGACATGCTTATTGCGAATAGATAAATAATAGAAAAATAGGCAACTTGAATCATGTGAAAAGAATGACAATTATTAAGCTCATGGTGATTTCAAACATATATATATATATATAAATGCGTTTTCATTCATTCCATTGGAGAGTTGTTTGCATAAGAAATTTAGGGGAAAGCTTATACATAAATGCTTGAAACGGAAATCTAGCTACCAGAAAATGACTGCATACAAGAATCAATGGGGGGATTTCTCATGCATCATTGAGGGAGAAGTTAAGACTACGCTACTAAGCAGTAATAAAAGCAGTAAAAATTATGGAGAGCAAAAACTAAATCTAGCAGAATAAAGGGCATTCAGGGGTGGTCCCCGATGGCCTTGGAGTGGTTAGGAGGAGAATGAGGGGTGGCCAATGTAGCTTAGGCCAACCCTTGAGAGAGGGAGGAGTGATCCGACATCTCGGCATGATGTCCTCCACGGTGGTGGTAGTGAGCTCCTGGAGGTGGAGTGGCTAGCTAAGTGGAAGTGGATGTGAATGGCACCAATGGAGTCAAGAGTGTGAATTTGCCAAGGAAGTGAATGGGGTCACTTCACAGCCCATGGGGTCTTTTTATAGACCCAATGGCTTCTCTCTAGAGAGGCGTGGAACTCTCTAGAGAGAGTTCAAGAGTGGTTGGCCAAGAGGTTATGAGATCCAAAAATTATGGATCTCATTTTGAATGACTCTTGGTTGCTAATTTTGGCAACCAAAAGGTGGCACCACTTGAAAGAGAGTTCTAGAGAACTCTAGAGAAGTGTGTGTGCATGAGTGTGTGTGTGTGTGTGTGTGGTCGTGCTCTATGTGGCTAGGTGGCTTAGGTTAGGTCCTAAGGGGTTTGGGTAGGTGTAGGGCTTGAATTAGGGTTACAAACCCTATTTGCTAAGGGGAAAATGCAATTAAACTTAACCTAAGTTTAATTGAATGGGTGTGAACATAATTGAGAGTGAAATAACTCAATTAGGTTGGGTTTAGGTCAATTGGACTCTCACCAAGTCCAATTGAACTTGTGTGGGTTGAGATCTAAGCTCAATTAGACTCAATGAGTCCAATTGACTTAGGTGAAGGTAATTGACTTTGATCTAAGTCAATTGGGTCTGGTGAGGACCTAATTAGGTCCTTAGGTAGGTATAGAGGTGATGTACTAGGGTTAAGACACCTTAATTTAGGTTCCTATGGGGTTGGGATTAGGTCTAGGGAGCAAGAGATCCAAGATCAAGACTTGAATCTCAAAACAGGGACTGGAGACCAGTATCAAACGTCCAATAATGTGATCAGATGACTTATACTCAAAAATCAAAAGTCCAGACTTCTGTTCTGGACGTCCAATCTGAGTCAGGGAGAAAGCAAGGTTCTGTTTTGGGTATCTGCAGAAATTGGACATCTGACAAAGTGTCTGGACATCTAATAACACTGCAGAAGTGGGTTTGAGGTGTGCTGGAGATGGCTAAGGGTCCTGGATGTCCTATAACTTATCTGGATGTCCAGATAAGGGTTGGAACTAGGGTTTTAGGGCTTCCTAGGGTATTCTGACCTAATCTAAGGGTGGCTAAGGCTTAGGGAGGTCTCTAGGCTATCCTAGGGCTAGGATGGACCTAAGCTCTTCACATTTTACTATTTTATTTCTACTTAATAGAATAGAAAACCTTTAACCCCCTTACATTATTATTCCTACATCTAAACTAAGCCTTCTACTCCAGCTCTACTGCAACTCCCGTTATTCCTGATCCAGCTTCAGATCCTGCTCCAGATCAGCTTATTGCTTGCAATTGACATAATGCACTTAATCAACACATTATAACATTATTTCATGCATAGCTAAAGAAAAGCAGTAAAGATGCAGATAATGCGTATGCGTACATGAATTTCCTTAACTTATGCTAAGTTCTAGCCTAATCTAGGTCAATTAAGTCCTATGATTGCTGCGCAATCCTACCCCAATGCCTAAATATTGCTAGTCCCTAGAAAATGCAAGACTAATTTATTTACAGAAAGGGTCCCTAAGGGACTAATTATTTTATCAAGTGTATGCATAGAGATTTTTCTCCTTTTTGTTTTCATCCTATGCTCTAGAAATCTAGACAATCGTGAAAGTGAGGCTATGTAATTTTGCAGCTGATTCGAGTGAAAACTAATATACCTCTAAAGCCTGTACTTGACCCCTAGTAAAAATTATAACGGGATAGGTGGACTTCTTCCCTCGGGGTATTCAAGATATTCTATGAATTCCACCCCGGCTTTAGGCTTAGGTAGAGAATCTCTAAGGGAAATAATTATATATTTGGTGGCTCACTCTCAATTGGTGCTACATAGAGACTAGTACTATAGAATCTAGATTCCTGGATTACTAACTAACTCAACTCAGAGAAAGACGGGAAAAACTATGCTCCCTTTTGATTCCTTTGTATCTATTCTCTCTTACTCTTTTTCTTTTCCTTTTCTTTTCTTTCTTAGAGCTCACAACTTCACCAGATTCACGTATATGACCTGTATTTGGTGGTCTCACTAGGCATTAACACTTTAATTGAGTTCTCATAACCCTAACACTAAGTTGGAATTCCTCAGCCAGTATTCGGACGGTCAGAAATACAAGAAAAATATGTTAGGGCCATATTTGGTGGTATTGCCTCGATGAAATAAACACTAAATATTCATTCTTTTCCTTGCTTTGTCTCCTTTTTCTAATTTTTTTCAATTTTTCTTTTTTTTGATCATTTTTTTTCTTTTTCTCTTTTCCTTTTTTTTTTTTTGAGCATAACACAACTAGCACACATCCATGAACTTTATTGAGTAGGCATTATTAGGGATTGGTGGTACTCAAGAGACATTGGGTGGCTTATTTGGTGGAAGTGCCTACTCACAGCACTGGGAGAGACAGATAGGATGGTGTACTTCTGACCTTGACATCAATACCCTCCTTCAGCTGAGGATTCCATAGAGAATGGTCGTAACCATCTACCTTAGCCTTAGTTTTATGAAAACTTGCTCTCTGCGTATTTGCCTTATTTGGTGACTCTCAAAATTTCACACAACAATGTATGTGCGGGAACCGAGAGCGAAAACTGTCTAAACTCAAAGTATCATCACCTAATTATCTAGGATTCCAGATTCCTTGCACTAATCTTAGAGCACCAGTACACTCTACTCTCATCTCACACTATTTGGTGGATTTTTGGAAGAAAATCTGCCTGTCTCCCAAAACACTATCTGGGGTTCAGGAAAAGAAGCACTACTTCTTCTCAACAGACTGAAGACATTTATCAACCTTCACCGTGAATCCATTGCAAATTCTATGTGTGTGTGAAAATTTGTACTGGATTCCAGATTACAGGAATAAACTAGGGGATAAAATCCCTATTGCATTCTCTTAATAAGATAATCTTATTCATGGATGCACTATGTATATATGCTATGAACAAGTAACCTCGTATAATTCTTACTTTGTGAAATTCCCGTATCAGGTTACAATCAGCTTAACCCTAAATTTAGAAAAAAGGTGAGCGGGTGAGTCGGAAGTGGCTGTTGCGAACGATCTCTAGCTCCATTGCTAGCATTAGAGGTGGAGTCAGTTGTTCTTTTATTTAAGGTCCTAAAGTACGTTTTACATGCAGCTTCGAGGTTTTCCTAAATGTTGGCATAAAAATTTTTCAGTTTTGTTGTATCTACCACCCCATGCTTAAGTTCTTGCATGTCCTCATGCATGAATATAAAGGAACATAAGTACAGCTGGGAGTAAATGGATAGAAATCACCTGGAATTGCTCCTGAAGTTTAACATTCAGCATCGGCCAACCTGACAGTATGCAATATGCGAAAAGGAAATATGCTTAAAAGAAAAATATGCTATGTATAAAGCGAGTATGTATAGGGTGATGGTAGAATGTGAGGCAGATGCTGAGTTTAACGCCTCCAGCTGGGCGAAAACTCGATCAGGTGTATCAGTTCTAGCATAAGAGCCGGCCAAGATTAGGAGAAGGATGTGCTCATATGCTCCTAAACCAAGTGCGTGTAAAATGTGGATGCTTAGGTTACGAGGACCCATAAACCGAAAGGTAGAAAAAGACATCAAGTACTACCCACCCTTTAACTCAATCCCTAGCTTTCCTTCCTCAACCTCTTGAGGAATGGTCCACAACTTAACTCCTACTTCAGTTTCTTTTTTGTTAAGTCCACAAAGGACCCTAAAGGTCTAAAGCTAGTAGCTCAACTTAGCTTCTAAGTCAAACCCAAGAGTCAACTTAGTCTAACCTAAAGCTCTATTCTGCCTAAGAATGTAGGGCCCAGCCAGTTAAGCTCAATAATGCACAATGTTTTCCTTTTTCTTTTTTCATTTTTTTTAACAATGCAAATGTATGCAATGCAGAATGTTTTAAGTAAATGCATGAATGCACTATGTATAAATTTTATGTACATATGCGTCAGGTCCTATCCCCCCATGCCTGGTTCAAACAATGTTCTCATTGAAAGTAAAATGGCCAAGGGAAGATGTTACCTGAGGCAGGAAAGAAAGGAGCTAAGGCTCCTGGAGAGTGACTATTTTAGCGAGGCGAGATCAATGTTAAAATCAATGAGTCGTAGTATAGTTGAAATCACTTGAAAACAAATGAATTTTATTACTCGAAATTGTAAATCCGAGGTCGAACACAGGGAGCAACTTCAGGTCTAAAAATCAAGAGCACAACTTTCAAATTGGATATAATATGCAATGAAAAATCAGAGTTATAATGCAAGAAATGTAAATAGAGCTACAAAATATCAATGTATATAAAGAGCAAGAAAAATGGACGTCTGATTTTGTGAATCAGACCTCTTAAATGTATAGATGCTACATTGCTTCAATTGCTCTTCTTTGTCTTCTGTCTGATCTCTGCCTCTGATCTCCTTCTTCTTTCTTTTCTTTCTTCTATTCTCTATCTCTGACAACCTTCTTTCTTCTTGGCTTCTTCTTCTTCTTCCTTCTTTAGCTGCTTTGGCCCTAATCTTCCTCTTCTTTCTTCTCTGATTTCTTCTTTCCTTCTCTTCTGCCTCCAGCTCCTCTTCAGCTTTCTCCTCTTCAGCCTTGCCTTCTCCTTCCTTACCTTCTCTAGCTACCGCCCTCTCCTTCCTTAGCTTCTTCCTCTTCTCCTACTTGCGAGAGAAAAACCTACCCGTACCCTCCCCCGCTATCTCTGTTCTTCTTTCTCTCTTAGGCTCGTTCTCCTAAAGCCTTCTCGGGTTATCGGGTCGGGTATGTGCGCCCGGGACCAGGCCCACCGGCGTGTGTGGTGGGCGAGGAGTGCAGGCTAGTTGGGTATATGGGTCAGGGCCAAGTTCGTAGGCAGTGGGGTCACGAATGAGGCAGTGAGGGTGAGTGGGACCTCACCTCGTGGTCAAGAGGCGATAAGCCCCTATCAGTTTTGCAATTTATGTCACTGCATCCACTCTACTTTCGAGGTGGGACTATGTTGTCCCACCTTCATCGCGAGCGCCCGTAGCAGATGTCTCCTCTAATTGCAGCAACTACATAGGGCGTTCATGCCAATTGCCTGGTTGAGGATGTGAGCAAAAGGAATCCACACGACCTGGGACATATTGCCTGGAGCGAGGAGACCTGGGTGAAGCTCCCAAGCAAGCTTCTTGCTTCGTCAATGGCGACGAAGACCTCAAACCCTGTCAGCAAGAAATGGCCTTGCGGCCTCGTCAGAAAATGCAGGGAGCTTCGCTCGAACATGGCAAAGGTGGTGCGGTGGTCGTCGTGGCATGGGGTGGTCGGAGCATGCGTGCCTAGGTCACCCTGTGCGTGTGAAAGTGGGTATGTTTGGGGGGAGTTCTAGGGCTTGGTACGGTGAGTGGAGTGAAGGTTTAGGATCAGTGAGATGTGGCGGTGCTCGTGAGGTAGTTGGCGAGGCAGATGGAGGCGTGGAGCGGTGGGAACACCTCGCCAGAGGTTTGGCCGGAGGTGGAGAAGGTGGTGGTGGTTGCGAGCGTCGAGGCGTGTTTGCAAGAATAAAAGACAGGGAAATGATGAGAAGAGAGAGAGAGGACTTAACTGAGTGTGGATAGACGAAGGGGGATGCTGAGGAGGTGGTCGGCTCGTACTATTGTCGCTGGAGACGAAGTACCCAGTGGGAAGAGGACGGCGACGACGAGGGGGTTGCAGGGACGTCGACTGGTGCAGTGCGACGCGAACAAAGATGATAAAGGGATCCTTGCCACTGGTATTGTGGCAGAGCAACGAGAGAGAGAGAAGGGTCATCGAAGCTTGCTGGGTTGTTGACCAGAGGGGGAAGAGAAGAATTAGGGGGTATCTCAAGCCAATTTCAAGCTTAGAGGCTATGGGTTAATCTTGGCAGGCTTTTATAGGCCCTGGCAAGCTTCCAAGCACGGCAACCTCGCCGGAGTTGGAAGGTCGAAGGTGACCCAAAACTCTCATGCATTCACATGAGAGATTGGGTGTCAAATCAAGCCTCTGACTATGTTCAAACTAGAGGAGATTTCTCAAGGAATCTCCATTTTAAATTTAAAGAGGATTCTTTGAGGAATCAGGGAGTTTTTCCATTGATACCTCGACGGAGTAGGATTCCCTTTGCTGTAATGGAGGAGGGACCTAACTGCAAAGAATGACGAGAAAGTTAGGGGGTTTCTACAGAAGTTTTCAAAAGTTAGGGGTAGAAATGTAATTAGGCTAGACCTATTTGCAAAGTAGGTCAAGGTGAATTCTCCTTAGGTTCAAATTTTGGTCAAACCTAATTTGGACCTAAGGAATCCAATGGTGAAGTTGGATTTTAGGTTTAACCACGTTTGACTTAGCAATTTACATAAAAACCCAATTTAGGGCAAACATTTGATGGAGACCCCAATTTAGGTCAAAATAGGTTCTAAGGGCCAAATTGAAGGTTTTATGCCCTAGAGGATGTTTTTCCATGAATTTTAGAGGGTTTAGGTGAATTTTATCCTGACTAGAACCTTGTTAAATTAAGTGGGTACGTTTTAGGGTTACAAGAAGTCATTTAATTCCCAGAATTCACATGAACCCTTTTCTATTTGAACCAACCCACTTTTTATCTTATTACGACCATTTAACCTGCGTTTAGCCCATGAGAAATCCCGTTGTTGCACTGCAATGGTAAACTTGCAGTTTTACCCCATGTTTCTTGCTTTTCTTTCAGAAGGGTTATTCCTTGAGTTATGACCTCCAGTTGGTTATGTAGGAGCTTTTGTTCACTTTTTTGGATTAAAATGAGCTAGTTAGGGCTCATGATGGTGTTCCCATCGTACCCCCATGCCTAGCTTTTGCTTTTCCCTTAGCAAAATTTTAAGGTTTTAACTTTTGTTCTAGACCATGAATTCCTTTGATGTTCACAAATTATGATGAGTGCTTTTTTTTTTTTTGATTAGGTTAGAATGCTGACAGTAGGCCTAGAGGTACTCAAGTATCAACCAAGATCAAGACCTAACCAGTTCTAGCCTCGGTCCTCCGCGAAGGTTTTTAAGGCCCACAGGAACTATCCTATGGTTCATTGGACTCCGTGGTTAAAGCACCCGTGCTTGCAACGTATTTTAGCCTCGGTTCAGTTTGCAGTGCGTTTTTTTGTAAGAGAGAGACAAAGGATTTTTTTTTTGTTTGGAGAGTTTTCTCTCTCTATTCTTTTTATTTCTAGCTTCGGATTGGCTTCTCAACACGGTCTGTATCGAATTCCTCGTCCCCATCATCAATCCTTGAAGGGTCCTTGGCAATCAATGCTTCGTGATAGCATCTTCCATGGCAACCCCCAAAACCCTGGCTTTGGAGATTTTGAGATAATCTCACTCATGGCATTCTGTAGCTAAATCCAGACCCTGGCAATCGACATTTCGTGATAATGCCGTCTATGGCATCTGATCCAGCATAGGGTGCTTACGTGCCCCCAGTAGGATATGTAAATATCCTAGGAGACAAGAACTGAGGAGATGATATATTATTATGCATCTTTAAAGGGAATTTCCCACCTCTACGCTGGGAACTTGTCCAAATCAACTTGTGTTGATCGACTGCTCCTAATCTAGGTGACTTTTTCAGAACATTTAAATGCTTTTGCATGATTTTGATAGTTATGCACATTGAACCAGACTGTGTGTGAATTGGGGTGCTTAAGTTATTGAGTCCCGCAAACCAAAGGTCAATTAACGAGACCAAATACTCCCTAAGCCTTAAACCTAATACTTAAGCTTCGCATTTTCCCCAACCTCTTGAGGACTATCCAGATCTTAGCGGATACTTGAACTTTTAAGCCTAAGAGTCTAGCCTAAGAGGCCTAAGATCAGTGTTCTTACTAATCTCTTTTGTGTCTCATTTAGCACTTTTTCCTTCCTTTTTTCTTTTTCTTGATATGGTCTAGAACTTCGGTTAATCCCTTAATTTCTTATTAATGACTGTCTCTTTTTTTCTTTTCATTTTGTGCTACTTTTTGACTTTTTTTTCCTCCTCATTTTCATGATTTGTATGGCCTCAAAATTTTCTCTCCCCTCAGTAGTTTTTTATTCTTTTTCAAGATTTTTTCATTTTTTTGGTGTTTTTTGTGATATGTGATTTTTTTGTTGAACCCTTTTTCTTGTGAGATGAGTTTTCATGGTGTTTTGCACTTTCATATCCACCCATGCCAACAATTTGCAATGTTCCCATTGTAAATTAGGTGGGTTCGAATTCAGCTTAGATCATTCGTTAAAATAGGTTTTGGGTGGACGAACGGGTCAAGGTGACTGCTACGAACGATTTCTGACTCGGGTACGGGTACCTAAGGTGGGGTCAGCTGTTCTAATGGCTAAACCTTAAAGTAGAATATGAATTCAGCATAGGAACGTCAAGAAAGGTTTCAGGTTTTTCAAGAATGGCGGGTTGCCTCCCATTAAGCGCAAAGTTTTATGCCATCGGCTAGGCGCAAGGAGCTTAGGGAGAATGGAGGGTAAAGGATATCTCAGCCAAATTTGTATCGGTCAAGTCAACGAACGGTTTAAGTCTCTAACCGTTCACGATGAAAGGTTTGGAATCATGGCTATGTGGACTAATCTCAATGGCTCCATTTCCAAAGATTCGTTGGATGAGGTAGGGTCCGATCCATTTTGATCGTAGTTTTCCTGGGAATAGTTTAAGCTTGGCATTGAAGAGTAGGACCTTTTGACAAGGATGGAAGATCTTTCTAGATATGTGCTTGTCATGAAAGGCCTTAACCTACTCTATGTAAATTCGTGAGTTCTCATATGCGTCATGGCGTAATTCATCGATCTCGCTCATTTAAAGCTCTCTATGGGTTCCTGCCTTAGGAAGATCTAGGTTGCAGTTCCGTACTGCCCAATAGGCTTTGTGCTCCAACTCGACGGGGAGATGACATGCCTTCCCGCACACCAATATAAAGGAAGACATACCTAAGCTGGGATGGCCAGTCCTTCCTATCAGGTCGAACAGTAACCTGGAGGATTTTCTTGATCTCCCAATTTGATAGCTCAACTAGACCATTATTTTGGGTGTGGTAAGGAGTAGAGATTCGGTGTGACACCCCGTATTTGGTCATTAGTGACCTGAATTGAGCGTTAGTGAAATGGGTCCCGCTGTAAGAAATTATAGCACGTGGAATCCCGAACCATCAAAAGATGTTCTGATGAATGAATTTGATAACCACTTTATGATCATTGGTTTGGGTCGGAATGGCTTCGATCCATTTGGACACGTAGTCAACAGCGAGTAAAATGTACTCAAAGCCGTCCAAAATAGGGAAGGGTTCCATGAAATCAATCCCCCAGATGTCAAAGATTTCTCATGCCAAAATCGGCTGTAAAGGCATTATATCATGATGGCTCATGTGCCCAAGGTCTGGCAATGAGTACATGCCTTACAGTGATTGTACTCGTCTTTGAAAATTGTGGGCCAATAGAAGCTGCACTGGAGGATTTTTGCTACGATTTTATGACCTGAAAAATGTCCACTGCATGACTGGTCATGGAAGAAAGACAATATGTCTTGAATTTCCGCCTCCGTGACACATCATCGAATAATCTGATCAGCACTGATGCAGAAAAGATATGGGTCTTCCCAGAAGTAATACTTGGCATCGGAAAGCAATTTGTCCTTCTTAGCCTTCAACCAATCGGATGGGATCTGATGTGATGCCAAGTAGTTTACTGTATCAGCAAACCATGGAAGCCCTGTATTGATAGTCAAAAGGTGCTCATTAGGAAAATGTTCCATGGTGGGTCCGGAAGGGTCGATGATTTCGGAAGGAAGGCGGGACGAGTGATCAGCTACCACATTCTGTTTTCCCACTTTGTCACGAATCTCGAGGTCAAATTCTTGCAACAGCAAGATCCAGTGGATCAATCGAGGTTTCGTGCCCTTCTTCGCAAGGAGATGCCTCACAGCTATGTGATCCAAGTAAATGATAACACGGGAACCTAGGAGATAAGATCTGAATTTTTCCAAGGCAAATACTACGGCTAACAGCTCTTTCTCAGTAACTGTGTAGTTACACTGAGCCTCGTCAAGTGTCTTGCTAGCGTAGTAGATGACCATGGGTTTCCCATCAATTTTTTGCCCAAGTATCGCTCCTACAGTGAAATCAGATGCATCGCACATGATCTCAAAGGGTTGAGACCAATCAGGGGACTGTAGGGTCGGGGCTTGGGTAACTCGATCACAGAGGATTTCAAATGCATTCCTTGGAGATTTCGAAAGGTACATCCTTAGAGAGTAGAGAGGTTAGGGGGCGTGCAATTTTTCAAGAAATCAAGAATAAATAGACAGTAAAAATCGACGTGCCCCAGAAAAGATCGGATGTCCTTGATTGAGCTTGGCATAGGGAGTTTGAAAATCAAGTTTACCTTAGCTCAATCGACTTGGATGCCTTTTTCTGAAATAATATGCCCTAAGACAATTCCTTCAGGTACCATGAAATGGCTCTTTTCCCAGAAAAGAACCAGATTCACGTCAATGCGTCACCTGAGGATTTGGACCAAGTGCAGGAGACAATCGTCAAATGATTCTCTAAATACTGAAAAGTCATCCATGAAGACTTCCAGATAGTCACCTACCATATCTGAGAATATGGCAAGCATGCACCGCTGAAAAGTGGTGGGTGCATTGTAGAGACCGAACAGCATCCTTCAGAACACGTAAGTCTTGAAGGGGCAAGTGAAAGTGGTCTTGTCTTGGTCCTCAGGATGGATTATCACCTGGTTATAACCGGAGTACCCGTCCAAAAAGCAAAAGAGCCTATTTCCTGCTAATTTCTCGAGGATCTGATCAATAAACAGGAGTGGGAAATGATCCTTCTTCATGGAGGAATTGAGTCTTCTGTAATCAATGCAGACTCTCCACGAGTTCACCACACGAGTCAGTATGACTTCTTCGATTTCAGTTGTGATAACGGTGAGTCCTGCCTTCTTAGGCACAACTTGGATTGGACTCACCCACCGATTGTCGGAGATCGGATAGATGATCCCTGCACCTAACCACTTAATGATCTCCTTTTTCACAACCTCCTGCAGATTAGGATTTAAACGTCTCTGCATTTTACGGGAAGGTTGTGTGCCCTCTTCGATGTAGATATGATGTGTGCAGTAAGAAGGGCTGATACCAGTCAAATAATCGAGAGTCCATCCAATGGCTCTACGATGTTGCTGGAGAACAATAATCAGATGGGATTCCTGGCCAGGTGTGAGTCTGGAGTTGATAATCATAGGAAACGTCTGATTGGAACCCAAAAAGATGTACTTCAGATGGTCAGGAAGAGGCTTGAGTTCCAGAATGGGGTTATCAGCAGCAGCAGGCAGTTCAAGGTGTGTGTCAGGAGCAAGGGAAGGAGTTATGGGTGTATCTAGATCAAGGTTAGACTCCTCTGATTACGGGTTTTGATCTTCTTGTGGTTGATTGGGAGTAATCAGGTTGTCCTCAATATACGGTTCATCAACCATGGCCTTGATATCACATATTTGTTCTATAACACCGCAATCAATCCCTTGTTGGGACTTAAAGATGTCAATTTTCAGTGTTTGGTTCCCGAATTTCAGTTCAATTTGGCCCTCCTCACAATTTATATTAGCCCTAGAAGTGGCCAGAGAGGGTCTCCCTAGTATAATTGGTGTATCCCTTCGGTTTTTAGGTGCATCCATATCTAAGGCTACAAAATCCACCGGGAAATAGAAATCCCGTACCCTAACAATGACATCCTCGAGTACTCCTTTAGGTGACTTAATAGATTTGTCATCTAACTACAATGTCACCTCTGTCGGTTTAAGCTCAAATTCTTCAAGGTGGTCAAGGAGGGATGTAGGTATTAGGTTTATGGAGGCACCTAAATCTAATAAGGCTCTATCGAATTGGGTATCACCAATGGTACATGAAATCAAGGGAGTACCTGGGTCTTTAGCCTTAGGTAGGAGTTTACTCAAAATTACAGAGATAGCTTGCTCTAACAGTACGATCGGACTCCCACTTTTGGTTCGCGGCTTATGCTTGGGTGTACACACATCCTTTAGAAATCGTGTGTAAGCCAGTACGTGGCAGATTTCATCCATCAAAGGGATGTTTATATGGACCTGTTCAAAGAGCTTGACCAGATCCTCCTCAGGAGCCACGGGTTTGGTTATCCTCTTTCCCTTGGTCAAGGCCTCAGGAAATAGAACCTTGGTTGGTTCCTCTAGAATAGGTCCAGGTTCTTGATCTGGGATAGGGGTGTCTTGGATAACTACCAGGCTTAGAGTGGCTTGGATAAGGTGGGTCTTGAGTTGCTTTACCACTACTGGTTGTTACAGAGTTTAGTCCTGCATGGTTTTGGTTTGGGGTTGGTAAAATAGGTGGCTGTTGTTGAAATCCCATATAAAATGTCGAAGCTTCCATCCCGTTGGGTGATGGAACAGAAGGGGCCTAATAAATCATGTGGGCTTGGCCCAGACTTGGGTTCATAATGCGCCTCTGGTTCGGCATGTTATTTGGATTCTTCAGAGGTTGTAACGGGAGTGTGCCAGGTTGGCGGGAATTCACCATCTGGGCGAGTTGATTGCGAACCTCTGTGATCTCATCCTTGTGCTATTTTTGCATAGCTTCATTCGTCTTCTGAATGTCAGCTAGAGTCTGAAGGATAAGAGTCATTTAATCTGCTTAGGTTGGCCTAGATTGATAGGTGGGGTTGGGCCAAGGCTGAGGCGGTTGATATAGACGAGGAGCTTGTGGACAGGGTTGGAATGATGGTCTTTGATTTTGAGTATTTCCCGCCCATAGGAAGTTGGGATGATTCCGCCATCCAGGGTTATAGGTATTAGAGAATAGGTCATTCTGGATGGCGTTGAGGTCCTCGTAGGTCTGCGGAAACTCAGGAAAATCAAAGTACGAGGGTTCAGAGTTCCCCAAACTAGAGTAGGTCGAATCGGAGTTTTCTCCGGTCCTAGAGTCAGACGGGGGTGGATACGGGTCCATCCCTTGAGAAGATTGGTGATAGATGTTATGCACAATTTCCCTCCCAAGAGGTGGCTATGCAAACAGGTTTTGCGCAAAGGTGGCTCGTTGCAGATGTCGAGTCAGCTCATCCACCTTCTTCTCTATGATAGAGACCTTGTCCAACTACTGGCCATCAGTTCCAAGTCAACAGATGCGAATAGCCCTGTGTCTCATGTTCTCCCCTTGGATTCATCAATGCGTGGGCATTCGTCCGGTCGAATAAGCCCATGGAGTCATTATTGATGGAGTTCTCGCACATATTCTCGAGAATCTCCCACATAGTGTCCTCGTGCTAACCCATGATATTTCCTCCGCAGGTTGCATTGACGAATAAGTGAATGTCTTCACGGAGTCCCTGGTAAAAAGATTGGACTTGTTCCCATTTAGGAACTCCGTGATGGGGGCACTTCCGCATGAGATCCAAGAAATGGTCCCATGCCTCATGAAGAGGTTCTCTAGATTGCTGGGTGAAGTGTGTGATCTAGTGGCGCAAGGCATTTGTCCGACCAACTGGGAAGAACTTTCTCAAAAGTTCTGATTGTAGTTCAACCCACGTGTTGATTGGATGCGTCTGAGTCTGATACCAATGAGCTACCTTGTCCATGAGAGAGAAGGAACATATCTTCATAAGAAGAATATCCCGATTTTGTACATCTGACCCGAAGGTCTGGGCCAGATGTTTGAGTTGTTTGATGTGCTGGAAGAGATCCTCAGAGTTAAGCCCATGAAACTTTGGGATAGCATGAATCATGTTGGGCTTGAGGTCAGAATCAGGAACTCCAGCCAGGATTTGGACTCGAGGTTCGATCGCCACTGCAGTGGGATTATAGTGATCTCGCATCATAGGATGCTGCGGCGGGTTTACAAAGTTCTGAAATAGATCATTCAGGTGCTGGAGTTGGTGTTCAAGATTGTTCTCTTCTTCAACTGGTTGTGCCATGATGATGGAAGAAGGAGAATTCGATTCTGATGAATCAGAGGAGATGTCTATGTGGTGAGGTTGCTGCACAAACACGGACGTCGAGGCTTGGCCTCAGCAGGAGTGGATCACTAAAGGAGGTCATAAGGATGGTCTCAAGGACCTCCTACAAAACATGCACTAATGGTTTAGACAAGAGTAGAATGTGCTGGACCCAATCAAGACTCCCAAAAAATTTGGATGACTATAGAGGTTCGGGGCGTATGATACCTCTTAGTCAAAAAAGCCGTCCACCTGAGAAATACCTGAGCAGCCAGAGAGGGAGAGTCCCACAAAGACCCCTACACGGTAGAGCGTCCCCACGAGTTATAGGGTTTCCCCCACCCGACCTCTCTTGTCACTGAGATTCCAGGTAGACCAGAATGGGGACCTTGACCTCTTAAGTCTACCACTTTTATTTAAGATCAAAGGTGCTTAGGATTCCACTTGAACTTTAGATGTTTTGAGTGCAAAAGTGACCTAATTTCAAGGTTGGTTAACCCAACAAGGGGGTCAACTTCACCTATTTGTCCTTTGAGAAGCTTTAGGTCCTTTCTTTTAGAATTCAAGTGAAATTAAGAGCTTGATTTTTTAAGGTTTCTCTTGAATAAGTCTTTTCAATCAAGGTTTAGGCACACCTCTTTTTGGAAAAGTTGATTCTTGCTTAGAAAGATGTGTCTCTAAAATCCTAAATTGGAAATTTAATTGGCTCTAATTTTGAACCAATTTAGTTGCCACAAATATGGTATCTAGGGCTTAATCATGAAGGTGGTAGCCCTAGTTACCTTAAATGGATGCATAATTCAATATTTGTTGAAATAAAAAATTAGGCAACTTGGGTGAATCAGCTAAGTACGGAAAGCAGGTAGTCCAAAATTGATTTTTACCTTGTTTTTCCTTTTTAGAATGAGGGGATTAAGAGAAAGGGCTAATTAGTGATTACTTGCCCCAGGTGTGTTTGTTGTGCGGCCGTCTTCTTTTGAATCTTCTCCCAGTGAAACAATCACAACAAAACAGATGTATCAAGTTAGTATTGAATCAGAAATTGTGATCAAGATTTCCAAATCGCCCGTTGCTCCCCGGAAACGGCACCAAAATGTTTTAGTGAGGTGAGATCAATGTTAAAATCAATGCGTCGTAGTATTGTTGAAATTGCTCGAAAACAAATGAATTTTATTACTCGAAATTGTAAATCCGAGGTCGAACATAGGAAGTAAATTGGGGTCTAAAAATCAAGAGCACAACTTTCAAATTGGATATAATATGCAATGAAAAATCAGAGTTATAATGCAAGAAATGTAAATAGAGCCACAAAATATCAATGTATATAAAGAGCAAAAAAAATGGACGTCTGATTTTGTGAATCAGATGTCTTAAATGTATAGATGCTACAGTGCTTCAATTGCTCTTCTTTGTCTTCTATTTGATCTCTGTCTCTGATCTCCTTCTTCTTCTTTCTTTTCTTTCTTCTATTCTCTATCTCTGACGGCCTTCTTTCTTCTTGGCTTCTTCTTCTTCCTTCTTTAGCTGCTCTGACCCTTGTCTTCTTCTTCTTCTTCCTTCTTTAGCTACTCTGACCGTTGTCTTCTTCTTCTTCTTTCTTATCTAATTTCTTCTTTCCTTCTCTTCTACCTTCAGCTCCTCTTTAGCTTTCTCCTCTTCTGCCTTGCCTTCTCCTTCCTTAGCTTCTTCCTCTTCTCCTGCTTGTGAGAGCAAAACCTACCCCTACCCTCCCCCGCGATCTCTCTTCTTCTTTCTCTCTTAGGCTCACTCTCCCAGAGCCTTCTCGGGTTATCAGGTCGAGTATGCGTGCCCAAGACCAGGCCCACCGGCGTGCGTGGTGGGCAAGGAGTGCAGGCTAGTCGGGTATATGGGTCAGGGCCAGGTCCATGGGCAGTGGGGTCACAGACGAGGCAGTGAGGGCAAGTGGGACCTTACCCCGTGGTCAGGAGGCGATAAGCCCCTGTCAGTTTTGCAATTTATGTCACTGCATCCACTCCTCCGCTTCTGAGGTGGGACTATGTTGTCCCACCTTCGTCGCGAGTGCCCACAGCAAATGTCTCCTCTAATTGCAGCAGCTGCGTAGGGCGTTCCTGCCAATTGCCTAGCTGAGGATGTGCGCAAAAGGAATCTGCACGACTTGGGACTTATTGCCTGGAGCGAGGAGACCTGGGTGAAGCTCCCAAGCAATCTTCTTGCTTCGTCAATGGTGGCGAAGACCTCAAACCCTGTCAGTAAGAAAATGGCCTTCCGGCCTCGTCAAAAAACGTAGGGAGCTTCGCCTGAACACGGCGAAGGTGGTGCAGTGGTTGTCATGGCATAGGGTGGCCGGAGCATGTGTGCCTAGGTCACCCTGTGCGTACGAAAGTGGGTGTGTTCGGGGGGAGTTCTAGGGGCTTGGTGAGGTGAGTGGAGTGAGGGTTTAGGGTTAGTGAGGTGTGGCAGTTCTCGTGAGGTAGTTGGCGAGGTAGATGGAGGTGTGGAGTGGCGGAACACCTCGCCGGAGGTTTGGCCGGAGGTGGAGAAGGTGGTGGTGGTTGCAAGAATAAAAGATAGGGAAATGATGAGAAGAGAGAGAGGACTTAAATGAGTGTGGATAGATGAAGGGGGATGCAGAGGAGGCGGTCGGCTCGTACTGCCGTCGCCGGAGACGAAGTACCCAGTGGGAAGAGGACAACGACGACGAGGGGGTTGCAAGGACGTCGGTTGGTGCAGCGCGACGCAGACGAAGAGGATAAAGGGATCCCTGCCACTAGTATTGTGGCAGAGCGACGAGAGAGAGAGAAGGGTCGCCAGATCTTGCTAGGTTGTTGACCGGAGGGGGAAGAGAAGAATTAGGGGGTATCTCAGGCCAATTTCAAGCTTAGAGGCTGCAGGTTGATCTTGGGAGGCTTTTATAGGCCCTGACAGAAGGTCTTGTGCTTGGAAGCCAAGCTTCCAAGCACGGAAACCTCGCTAGAGTTGGAAGGTCGAAGGTGACCCAAATCTCTCATGCATTCGCATGAGAGATTGGGTGCCAAATCAAGCCTCTGACTGCGTTCAAACTGGAGGAGATTTATCAAGGAATCTCCCTTTTAGATTTAAAGAGGATTCTCTAAGGAATCAGGGAGTTCTTTCCCTTGATAACTCGCCAGAGTAGGATTCCCTCCGCTGTAATGGTGACGTAACCTAATTGCAAAGAACGACGAGGAAGTTAGGGGTGTTCCTGCTGAAGTTTCAAAAGTTAGGGGTAGAAATGTAATTGGGCTGGACCTGTGTGCAAAGTACGTCAAGGTGAATTCTCCTTAGATCCAAATTTTGGTACAAACCTAATTTGGACCTAAGGAATCCAATGGTAAAGTTGTATTTTAGGTTTGACCACGTTTGTCTAGGCAATTTACACAAAAATCCAAGTTAGGGCAAACATTTGACTGGGACCCTAATTTAGGTCAAAATAGGTTCTAAGGGCCAAATTGAAGGTTCTAAACCCTAGAGGATATTTTTCCATGAATTTTAGAGGGTTTAGGTGAATTTTATTATGACCAGAACCTTGTTAAATTAAGTGGGTCTACTTTAGGGTTACAATAAGTCATTTAATTCCCAGAATTCACATGAACCATTTTCTGTTTGAACCAACCCACTTTTTGTCTTGTTAAGACCATTTGACCTATGTTTAGCCCATGAGAAATCTTGTTGTTGCACTGCAATGGTAAAATTACAGTTTTACCCCTTGTTTCTTGCTTTTCTTTTAGAAGGGTTATTCCTTAAGTTAGGACCTCCAGTTGGTTAGTAGGAGCTTTTGTTCTCTTTTTTGGGTCAAAATGAGCTAGTTAGGGCTCATGATGGTGTTCCCATCAGTGACTTCATCAACTAGATGGCCATCCAAAGTAAGGTAAGGTTTTAATCGTTGGCCGTTGACGGTAAAGGGTGGTGCTGAAGAGGAAGGGCTTTTGATCTCCACAACCCCATGTGGAAACACTTTGGTGATAATGTAAGGCCCATCCCAACGTGATTTCAATTTCCCTGGAAAAAGCTTAAGTCTAGAATTGAAAAGCCAGACTTGATGGTTGGGCTCAAAGATCTTTCTAAGGATATACTTATCATGCAAGACCTTAGTTCTCTCTTTATAAGCTTGAGAAGTGTCATAAGCATCATTCCTCAGCTCCTCAAGCTCAGTCAACTCCAGTAAACGTGCCTTACCTGCTTGCTCTAAATCCATGTTGACACTTCGGATAGCCCAAAGTGCCCTATGTTGAAGTTCAACAGGTAAGTGGCAAGCTTTCCCGTACACTATCTGGAAGGGGGACATACCCAAAGGGGTTTTGTAGGTCGTTCGATAAGCCCATAAAGTATCATCGAGCTTTTGGGACCAGTCCATCCTATTTGGCCTAATAGTCTTTTCTAAAATGTTCTTGATCTCCCTATTTGACACTTCAACCTAGCCACTTGTCTAAGGATGATAAGGGGTAGCAATCTTGTGAGTTACTCCTAGACTCCTAAGTAGCTGATTGAAGTGGTGATTTCGGAAATGAGGTTCCCTATCACTTATAATCGTCTTGGGGCAGCCAAAGCAAGATATGATATTGGCCTTCACAAATTTCAAGACCACAAAGTGGTCATTTGTGAGCGTAGGAATGACCTCTATCCACTTTGAGACATAATCCACTACCACCAAGATATACTCAAATCCATGGGATGTAGGGAAGGGACCCATGAAGTCTATCCCCCAAACATCAAAAATTTCTACAGGTTGGATAGGGTGTTGTGGCATCTCATTCCACTTCCCAGTCATTCTAGTTCGTTGACATCTAAGACAGGCCTTAACAAAGTTATGAGAATCCTTAAATAAAGTAGTCCACCAAAATTCGAACTGGAGAACCTTAAAAGTCATTTTCTTAGCACCAAAGTGTCCTCCACAATGAAGCTCATGGCAAAATCTCAACACACTCTGTTGCTCTTCTTCAGGCACACATCGTCTCCAAACTTGGTCTTATCTAATATTAAATAATTCTGGCTCTTCCCAATGAAAGAATCTAGCTTGGGAAATGAATCACTTCTGTTTCTGCTCATCCCAAGAGTCGGGAGTTTCTCCAATGACCAAGTAATTAACAGTATCAGCATACCAGGATGAAGTCGGTGTTACCACTATAAGGGTTTCATCGGGAAATGTCTCGCAGATGTCTCTAGATGGAGAGTGATCAAGGGGAAGGCGAGACAGGTGGTCAACCACTACATTTTCCACTCCTTTCTTTTCACGAATTTCCAAGTCAAACTCTTGAAGGAGTAGAATCCACCTAATTAACGTGGCTTAGAGTCCTTCTTGGCAATGAGATGTTTCACTGCCGCATGATCAGTAAAAATGACCACCTTAGATCCAAGAAGATAAGACCTAAACTTCTTTAGAGCAAAAACTATAGCAAGCAATTCCTTTTCAGTGACTGTGTAGTTTTGTTGTGGTTCAGTTAAAGCCTTGCTGGCATAGTGCAGCACATGTGGTCTTCCCTCAACCCTTTGTCCAAGGACTGCTCAAGGACTGCTCCCACTGCATAATCTGAAGCATCACACATCAGCTCAAATGGGAGTATCCAATCTGGAGCTCGGAGAATAGGCATAGAGGTCAAGGCCTCCTTCAACGTATGAAAAGCCTCGGCACACTTTGAATCAAAATCGAAGGAAGATTCCTTCGCCAATAAGTCTCACAGTGGCCTAGAAATTTTGCTGAAATTCTTAATGAATCGCCTATAAAAGCCCGCATGGCCTAGAAAGGATCTAATCTATTTGACATTCATGGGCAATGGAAGTTTGGAAATAGAATCAACCTTAGCCTTATCTACTTCCAAGCCCCTTTCAGACACAACATGACCAAGTATAATGCCTTTCTGTACCATGAAGTGGCTTTTCTCCCAACTGAGGACTAAACCAGTCTCCTTACATCTCTTCAGCACATTATCTAAGTGCAGAAGACATTGGTCGAAGGATGTGTTGTAAATGGAGAAGTCATCCATGAAAACCTCAATGCACTCGTCAATCATGTCCCAGAAAATGGACATCATACACTGCTGGAAGGTTGCTGGTGCATTACATAATCCAAACGGCATACGCTTGAATGCAAAAGTATCATAGGGACTAGTAAAAGTGGTCTTATCTTGGTCATCGAGGAAGACTGCAACCTGGTTATACCCAGAATGTCCGTCTAAAAAGCAGAAATACTTGTTCCCTGCCAATCTCTCTAGGATCTGATCAATAAAGGGTAAGGGAAAGTGATCCTTCTGGGTAGCGGTGTTCAGTTTGCAGTAGTCAATGCAGACCCTCCAGCCAGTTGAGGGTCTGGTCACCACTTGTTCACCCTGGTCATTTGTTTCTATCGTGAAGCCTGCCTCCTTTGGCACCACATGGATTGGACCAACCCATTTGCTATCTGCGATGGGATAAATGATCCCAGCGTCCAACCACTTCAAAATCTCCTTTTTAACCACCTCCCTCATGTTGGGGTTAAGACATCTCTGCATGTCTCAAAATGGTTTGATGGAATCATAAGTATAAATCTGATGCATGCAAAGTGTAGAGTCTATATCCTTAACATCAGCAATCATCCAAGCTATGGCTTCCTTATGCCTTAATAAACAATCTAGCAAGGTTCCCTCTTGCACTTCAGATAGTGCAGATGAGATGATTATAGGGAGTGTATCATTTGGTGTAAGGAATACATACTTGAGAGAGTCTAGGAGGGGTTTCAGTTCTAGGTCGGGGGCTTGTATGGTTGAGGGTTTCATAATAGAAGTTCCCATGTCAGGTAGTAGATCTACCTTAGGCAGATATGATGGAGAGAGAGACTCAGTAGAAACTCCAAGCAATTCCTCAAGTTCTAGTACATCCCCTTTACATTCCTCTAAGAGATGAGAATGCTCATTTAGCATGACATGCTAAAGGGGGTCGTCACATAAAATTGCAGGAGTTGTCTCTTTAATCTGGTCATCTACCACCTCAACTTGGGAATAATCCTCAAATCCAGCTTGTTTATAAGCATCAAACACATTAAGCTGAATTTTCCTATTCCCAAAGCCCATTTTTAACACGCAAGTGTGACAATTAATTGAAGCATTAGAAGTCACAAGAAAGGGGCAGCCCAAGATGATGGAGGGCTTGGTTGGTTTGTTGGTAGGGTCAATGTCCAGTACTAAAAAGTCAATAAGGAAGAAGAAATCCTCCACTCTCACGAGGATAGCTTCCAGCTGGCCTCGTGGTGTCTTCAAAGAACGGTCTGCAACTTGGAGGATTACGGGGGAAAGCTTCAGAATGCCTCCCCCAAGTTATTCATATACATAGCTCGGAATGATGTTTACCCTCACACCCAGATCAAGCAGAGCTTCGTCTATATGTTGGTCGCCAATGACCACCGAGATGTATGGGGCTCCTGGGTCCTTAAGTTTCAGGGGTGTCCCATGTTGTATAATTGACCTAACAGAATCAGGTAGGACAACTTTTGATTGGACCTGTTTCCTCGATTGCTGATTTTTTGTGCACAGGTCCTTTAGAAAGTGAGCATAGGATGGAATCTGCCTGATAGCTTCAAGCAAGGGTAGGTTAATCTGCACTTATTTGAAAGTCTCTATGATTTTGTCCGTCCTATCTTTGGCTCTAGATGTGCCAGCAGAAGTCTGCCCAGAGTTAGATAAGCACTCTAGAAAGGGCACTCTCAGTTTCTGGGTGGAAGGGTTGTCATATAAGGTAAGTGGGGGAACGGAGACAACCTCTTCCGGTGAGGTGATTTCAAGCGGAAAAGAATTGGGTGGCTCTTCTCCAGTGGGTGCAAAAGCCGGGGTGGATGAGTTTTCAGAAGGTGGGACTATAGGAGCATCAGGTTTGGAAATTTCTTTTCTACTCCTCAGAATAGTCACCGCCTGGGCATGCTCCCTAAAAACAATCCCTCTCCCTTTAGGGTTATCCTCAGATGAACTAAGAAGCTTCCTAGTCACCCTTTTCCTCATGGCCTCAACAAGGTGTCCAATTTGTGATTTCATCTCATTGATTGCCTTGTCATGAGATTGGATGATCATGCTTTGATTCTCTTGCATGGCCTTCAGCATGGCCTTAAGCTCATCCATCTCAGAAGTCTTGGATGGTTGGGAGGGAATAGGAGGTTGATTATACTATTGAGTTTGAGAGGGTTGGGGTCTGTAATTCCCTGAATTGGAGACATTCCCCTGTCTCCATGAAAATTGGGGTGGTTCCTCCATCCCTCGTTATAGGTGTTGGAAAAAGGGTCATTACGAGGTCTGGGATGGAACCCTTGGGCGGCATTCAGGTCCACCTATGCAAGGTCAAGGAATTGGGAGGCCAAATGACAATCCACAGTAGCATGCATATTGCCTTGGCAAATGGAGCATTCAGAAGCTTGGGAAGCAGAGGCATTTAGCGTGAGTTGGCTAGGGTTTGACATAAGCCTTTCCATATTTTGGTTCAACAATTGAATCTGGAAGGCTAATTTTTTTTTATTCTAGGTATCCCTAGCCTCATTTGCCTCAATCTTTCGTTGTATAAGAGTGGGTTTCCTATCCAAATAGGAAGAATTTAGGTGGATAGAATTCTCACTCAAGGTCTCAAAAAGACCCCAAGTCTCATCTTCAGTTTTTGTAAGAAAGGTTCTTGCATAGGCACCATCCACTGTTTACCTGTGCTTGTCATTTAATCCAGTGTAGAACCTTTCTACAAGTTTCCATTTTGGCACTTCATGATAGGGACATGAGCGTAACAAATCTTTGAAGCACTCCCATGCATCATGAAATTGTTCTCCATCTTGTTGAGCAAAACCTATGATTTCCCTCCTATAGTGATTAGTCTTGCTCATGGGGAACTATTTTTTCAAAAACTCTCCCTTCAAGGCATCCCAAGTATCCACTCTACCATCTAGAGTGTGATACCAATGCTTTGCCTTATCCTTGATGGAGAAAGGGAAGAGGGTTCGCATTTAGGCATCATCAATAACACCCTGCAATCTCACCATGGAATAGACCTCGATGAATTCCTTCAAATGCCTGTAGGGGTCCTCCCTAAAAGTATCATAGAATGAGGGCAAAAGAGATATGGTACTACTCTTGATTTCATATGGATTATTCCCCCTAGGTCATCTCAGTGTATGACCAGGTTGGTTGGTAGGGATAAAATAGTCTCTCAACGAACGTTAATTCTCCACAATTCTATTTTCATCTTTCTCGACCATCTCTCTTCTCTCTTGGTTGACTCTCCTAAGGATTCTTTCAAGTTCTAAATTAAATACAAGTTGTCTCCTCAGAGATCGCCTACCAAGCATACACAAACAATACAAACACAATTCCAAAGGACTTTTATGTCTTTAATCAATTAAGGCCTTTGAAATTTTAGTCCAGTTGTAGGTGATAATATAAATTGCTCAATCAATTATGTGCCTATTGTTGACCTATGAAATGCCTTAATGAAGACCTAATTGGAACTTAGGTGCTCTACCCTAAAGTTCAAATGGTAAAGTACTCCAAGGATGGAAGATTGAGGGATGCAAGTAGGCCTAAGCCTTCCTTTGAAGCTGTGCTTTCGAGCTGCTTCTTAACTACCCTTAAAAATCCATGATAGGGTATCCCCCTCCTTGGAGTTACAAAATCTTTGAACTTAAATTTCAAGCACTTTGGTATCCAATGGTAGGAGAGTTCTTTCCTAGCAGGTCAAAACCTAGGAGTGTCTAATTGCATGCTTTAGTGCGCAGTCATGCACGTGTTCATTCACCGTAAAGGTTTGAATTTGAATTTTGAACCGCAGCATAATGTCTCAAATAAACTCCTTGGGTTTTATTGTACTTAGTCCTCTTTAGAAATTTAATGTGACCACTTGTTAAATCATTTCAAGACAAATTATGTGGTCTAGGAATTAAGTCCAAATGCATATGTGTGATCAAGATATGGATGGAAAGTAAGAGGATGCGTACCTTGCTTTCAGCAATCAGCGATGCAAGAATGCACGCAATGCAGAAAATAAATCTAGAGGCTGCTCATACACACCTAAATGGTTCATCCTAGGGGCAGGTAGCTTGTGTTTTGTTTTGTTTTATTTTATTTTATTTTTTTTAGCTACTTATGTACAATCAAGAAAAATAAAATCAATCCACAAAAGAAAGTAAAAACCTAAGTCTAAAGAAATGAGAACAGGCTCCCGAAAAATTATCCAACACGGGCCTAAAACAAAATCAGGGAACAAACCCCTAAAAATGTATCCTAGAAGAAGGGTCTCAAACCAAATGTATGTGCAAGAAAATAAAGAAAAGTAAAGTTCTAAATCTTAAATTCTATCTATTGAAAAATCAACAGAGATGAAGATGATCACTCCAGATGTCCTCCTCCCAGTTGGTGACAATAAGGTTCACCAATGTTCAAGCTCCTCCTTATAGATATGAAGCTTGGTCTCTCCTCCAATCGGTGGAAACAAGGACCACCTCAGTGTCGCTGAGGCTGGGGCATCAACTTGTCTCCGAATATAAGTACCTGCACACCAAATAGATAATCAAATTAAAATATGCCTCAAATAAAATGTGAATAATTAATTAAATAAATGTGAGTCTAACAGTCTCGTTGCCTCCACGGCAACGGTGCCATTTGACGAGTCAAATTTTGCTTTCGAAAAAAAATGATTTGTCGTTGTATTTCTATGTGGTGGAAAAATCAACTAATCAAAGTATTGAATTGAAATTAACCACTCACAGGAGAGCGGGTCGTATCCACAGGGAGGCAGTGGCCCATCTAAAGTTGCACAAGTTGCTAATAATCGTTTATCAAGGATTTTCTCTAAACACCAAATCGAAATCTGATCGTTTACTTTACTCAACTTAGTAATTAAGTTAATTTTACTTAATTAAGAGTAGAAAAAGTCACTTAGGTTAACTCGAAATTGTGTCAGTTGTGTAGTATAGGGTCGAATTAACCTAACATTTTAAAAATTTTTACTAGTTGAGTCCAGGTCGTTCGCTGGGAGGTATGATTCATTCTAAATTCACCAATTATCTTTTATTTTCTTTATAAATTTAGGAGGTATAATTATGTTAATTTTAAGAACATGAATTTTTCCCAAATATCAATTAAAATAAAGTAATATGCAAAATCCCATAAGAGAACATATTTACTCAAAATGATTTACTTTATTAACAAGTAAACATGTTAGTTTTCCAATTTTATTTCAAAAGAAATTAAGGTAATAAGATTTATTTTATTAAAACATGCCTTATTACAATTAAGACAAATTTAAAGAAATTAAAGAAATAAAACTTCATTTCTTCAGCCTCTCGCTTCTTCTTTCTTTCTTCCTTTCTTTCTCTTCTTTTTATTCTCGACTCTTTTCTCTCTTTCTCCTTTTCTGTTCCTGCCTTCTTCTCTTCCCTTAGTCTTCTTCTTCTGTTCCTTAGTACCTGTTCTCCTTTCTTTCCTTAGCCTTCAGCTCTTCACTTAACCTTAACCTTCAGTACTTAACCATCGACTCCTCTTTCTTTTGTGAACGGTCAATTGAACCGAGTTCTTTTTCCTTTTCAACCGAAAAATTATTTTATTTGTAGCGAGGTCCTTTCGAGGATACACAGCACCCTGAGACCAGGGTGGGACTAGACCCTACTCAGTCCTCGCCTGATTTCAATTAGATTTGATTTCGGTTTATTTCATTTGATTCATAGTTTTGAGCCAACCTGGCTCAACCAGCCTCCTAGGCCTCGCCCTCCCAGGGCCACACTCGCTCACGCCCACTCGGGCGCACACCCGCAGGCACATATGCCCGCACACACACACATGCTTAGATAGGTTAGATGTTCAGATGCTCAGTTCACGCCCAGCACTTGACGACTGGGAAGCCTACAGCACAAATTACTTTTGTTCCCATGCGCACGCTTAGAGCTAACCGATGTGGGACTATGTTCTCCCCTCCAGACCCGACTTCAATCGACGATATCTTCCTACTCAGAGCTCCGTTCCAAGTGATTTAAAGTTTGCTGGAAAGCTCTAAGGTAGATCTACGCAGTTGCAGGGTCAATTTAAAGATAAGGGATGTTTTCTTTTTCAATTTGAAGAGTAAAATCAAGGGGTTCCTATGGGTTAAAATGCCTGGAAATGGAGTTTATACTTCATAAAGTCTACAGGAGGGCTTTTCTCTCTTATTAAAGGCTCTGAATAGGTTCCATATATTATTCCGCAGCTGCTAGTGTGAGTCTTGAAGCTCTTAAAGCTTCAGGAAAGGTGCAGAAGGTTGAAGCTTCTCTGAAAGCGTCAAAGAATAGATTTTACAACTTAAAATAGGTGAACAGATAGCTAAGAACATCTCTGATCGATTTAAACAAGTTCTAAGGGTTGTAACAGATTAATCTAGGTAGGATTTCATCTCAAATTTCATCAAAATGCTACTACTATTAGTTTGGGTTCAAAAATAACCCAAACTATCAGGGTTTGAATTCTCACACAATAACTCATCTAAGCTCAGTTTGATCACTCTCAGATTATCCAATAGATTCTTAGAAGCAATTCAATCTCATCAATTTCTCAATTCGAGCTCAGAACTCCATAATCAGACTCATGTTTGACTATAAAGGCTTAAAATTTGACTTTCTGTTTAATGCCTTCTCCCAAGAAATTAAAGCCTCAAATAGGATCTTCTCAACCTCAGGAATTCATTCAGCTTCTCAGATAGGTGTTCTAACTAATATTTCTAGGGTTTCAGGCTTGCTGCCTGAGCTTCAAAATGTGTTTGTTCGTCAGAGGATTTTAAAGATTGTTACAGTTATTTGAAGACATGAATAGCTTCAATGCACTGCACTGAAGCTTCTAAGTTCCTTAAATGCTTCTTAGATCTCTCTGTCAGACTTCTTCAACTCCGTCGGAGTTGGAGAAGATGAACCTCAATCTATAGCTCCAGTGGCTAAATCCTCAATTAAACATCTGCAAATTAATCAGTGATCATTAAATCATTGATCTGTAGCTTCTCGCTAAGTTTCACAGGCTGAAGAACAAAAATGACTCACCAGAGCTCACTGGAGCTTCGGTGAGTCCAAACTGTGTACAGATTGTTTAATTATGCCATTTTTAATCTAAAAAGGTTCCTGAGGTTGCAAGGAACCTCAAGAACTCAATTAATTCTCATTTTGTTCATTAGAGTTAAGATTTAACAGTGAATTTCATGCCCTAAAAAGATCTGTGTGGATTAAGCTCAGGATCTATTTTGCCACTCGATTGAGCAATCAAAATAAGTCAACAAGTATTTATGATGATAAATATATATATAATTAAGGATTTAAATTGCTCCTGAGCCGCCATGGACAGCGAGCTCAGGAGCTTAATTACAATTGGGCATTTAATTTATATATGGTAATTCTACATATTATAGTGTCGATTAGGGTCCTTAAGTGATGAATAGATGATGATGAACCCTATGAAGGTGGAATTAGCTTGACTACTGTCACCATGGACAGTGACAGTAGTCGGTGGAAGTGAAAGGTGATTTAGGCGAATAAATGATTCAATTAGTGATTAAATGGATTAGAAATGGTCATGGGAGATAAAGAAAGCTGGACAGCGATTTCAAAAGATGAAATTAAGGCTCTGGCGAGCTCAAGGAGCTCGCCGGAGTCAAAGAAGATGACACTGAAATTCTAAAATTACATCTAATCTAACTAACTATCTAACTAACTAAGCTAACCTACTCCTACTCCTAATCTACTGTTACCTGGACGAAGGGGTCAATAGGGTTCCGCCAAAGGTTCATAGCAGACGGCGAAATCAGAGGGTGGAGAGGAAGATCTCCGGCAGGCAGATTTGAGGTGAAGCAGAGGATTCCTTGGGTCGATGCCTATGTCAGAGACGTGGCAGACCACGGTGGATCTCCTCGACTGATCAGAATGGATGGAGGAAGTCAGAAAGTGAGATGGAAAGTCACCAGAGTTTTGGACGAATAGCCTATCAAAGTCGGCTACAGTGTTAGAAGAGGGAAGGGAGCCAACTTGAGTGAAATCAGAGGGGTAAGGGGGTATTTATAGTGGTTGGAGACGAAGAAAGTGGTGAGGTCTAGCCAAAGAAGGAGCTTGAGGAGCTTAACCTCTGGCATCGTCTTCGACGACGATGAGGTTATCTCCCACTAAAAATTAGGATTTCTGGTTAATCCAGACCGGTGGATGAAGATGGGGTGGTGAGCACAAGCTGCAAGAGCTTGGACAAAGAAGGTTGAGGTCGGTAGAGCGGTGATTGCGCGGTGGCGTGACTCTCCATTGCCAGCCGTTCATTCAGCTGAAGAAGAAGAAGGAAAAGGGACCTATATGAAATGAAACTTAAGGTCCTATATGAGAATTAAGGACCTGATTGCAATGAATTTTAAGGACCAAAATGTAAACCCAGGTTTTAAAGGTTTATTTTAACTTAGATCTTTTTCAACTTTTTATATATGTAAGTAAATAAGGTAAATATTATGTTTTCATCTTGAATTTACATTTTTGACCTTTTTAGGTTAATTTATTAGATTAAGTAAAATTACTTAAGTTATTATATACTTAGGTTTACATTAAGTTTAAGTTACTTAACTTATTAATT
The DNA here is from genome assembly GCA_037157565.1 of Thalassia testudinum. NCBI lineage: Eukaryota > Viridiplantae > Streptophyta > Magnoliopsida > Alismatales > Hydrocharitaceae > Thalassia > Thalassia testudinum. The sequence goes on from JAZHRO010000061.1 coordinate 1,616,207, forward strand.
AAAGGAACGATTAATAGAATTTCGAGTCCAATTATTAATTAAATTGTTAATAATGTTAATTGAATGATAAAATGTCATTTTTAACTTATTTTAAGGTCCTTTACTAAATATCCCTTATTCTATAATTAACCCTTATAAATTCATAACCTTAGCTAATTAACTAGGAAGACTAGTTAATTAGGGGTAATTAGAGATCATGATGAGTCTCTCATCAAAATCCTTCTAAATTAGAGTTATAATAAAGATTCTAGCATAAAGGGAAAAAGGAGGGGTAGATGCATTAAATCACATAATATTATTATTCCATTTAATGATAAATGCTGGCTTGACAATGGCAATTGATGTAATAAGTAATACTGATGCTACTGTAGTGAAACAAGGGAGATTCTTCCTCTTGCTCGCAAGCAAGGAGGAGGGAGAGTTTGGAGGTGCAAAGGACATGGAAGGTGGGATAGTCCAGTGCACATCCGGTGGTGGTGGTAGCACAGCTAATGGTGGCTAAAGGTGGTGGTATGGAGGAGAGAAGGGCAGTGGCAGTGGGTTGGTTGCTGCTGGTGTGAAGTGGCTCGACGCGTGGGATGGAGGCGAGGAGGCGCAGGGGAACGCATGCGTGCGTAGGATGGCTATGTGTGCTGTGCAGCTGCAGGTACACTTCTGGCCACACGTGGAAGGGGGCGACGCCGGTGATGGGTTCTTCAACCCCTGTTGATGGAGAAAAAGAAGAAAGAGAGGAGGAAGGTGGTGGTGGCATTGTCTATTGCAATGGTGTGGAACCCACAGCAACCGTACGAAGAGCCGGCGAAGAGTGCGCAGCACGTACGATGGAAGCTGCTGGAAGTGTAGTGTTCAGTGCAGTTGGAGCGTGGAGGAGATGGACGTGCGCTGCGGGCGAAGGCTGCGGAGGTGTTGTGTGGAGGCGCAGCGAGGGGACGTTAGACGTCTAGTAACTTCTCAGATGTCTTAACTGGTGGGGGAGATGAAGGTGCAGGGCGTGAAGTCACGGTAATCTGCGCAATCCAATGGTGGTGCAGCAGTCTGTCAGCCTGCTTGCCTGCGGTGATGTGGAGTTGTGCACACGATAGGAGGCCGGCGGTGGTGGAATGGAGGAGAATTTGATCTCTGCACAGTAGTGGATCAGGGTGATGGCCTATTGGGCTACGACGTAGGAGCCCTTCTTTTATGTTTGCAGGAACGTGGAGAAGATGGAGCGACGACGACGTGCAAGATGCACTTTCTTTGGCCATTAAGGCACTCCTTCATTATTCAGAGGCCATTGTTGCAGAGAAGAAGAGAATAAAAATAAATAATAAAAAGATTGGTTTATTTATGTACAAACCCTCAATAAAATGTTAATTCTAATATATGCATATAATGTAACCTAAAGACTAATGCATGTTATTCTAATGCATGCTAAATAATTTAAATATGGAATGCATACAAGCAAATATATATAAACTAAATTATTTATATCTTAATGCATGCTATTTATATGCTAATATTAATCTAATGCGTAGGAAATTAAGTAACTAATTAGCCCACAAATATGGGATCATCACTAATCTGTCACATTAGATATTCAATGAATTCTCATGTGTCTTGAGACAATAAAAAAGTAGAGAAGCTAAAACAATGGTAATTTAAATCACCAATTACTCTCTAAGCATATATATATCAAGCATTCAACCAATTTAAATATCTCAATAGTAACTCTAAATCAACCGTTCACAGTATCAAGCCTTAAATCAGACGTTAGGTCTAATAACCAGACAACTTAACCAATAGATGCTACAGTGCTAGAGAAGCACTGTTCTTCTTCTTCCTCTTCTTTCTCTTTTCCTCTCAAGTTCTTCTTTAGCTTTCCTTCTTTAGCTTCTCTCTTCCTTTTCTCTTCCTTGGCTTCTCTTCTCTTCTTCTTTCTTTCTTCAAGCACAAAAGTAGGTACCCTTAAATTTGGCTAAGTGTCATAGAGAGAAAAACCCCCCTTCCCCGTGCTCTCTTTCCTTTCTCTCTCTGGGATCCTCTTCCTCGCCTTCCAAAGGCCAAGGTTTAAGTTATCGAGTAAACGGGTAGAGCGCAATCGAGACCAGGCTCACTGGTAGTGGGTGGTGAGTGAGGTGTGAACAGGGCTTAGGTGGGTAATCGAGTGAGTACCAAACCTGCGGGTTAGGTGTCGCAGGCGGGGCGTGTGTGGGTAAGGAGGACCTCACCCTCATGTTAGGAGGCGAAGAGCGTATGTGACAAAATCAATTTATGTCGCTGTGAGCATCTGTCAGCTTCTGAGGTGGGACTATCCCATTGGGCTTCTTCTCGCGTGAAGCTGTAGTAGCTGCTAGGTTCAATTGCAGTCAAAGGCCCGGTCAAAAGGCTAAATTGGTCCCTGGTTGTGATCCTGAAGGGTTTACGATGTGCTTGGGACTTCACCTGGGGTTTGTAGGTGCTGGAGCAAGCTTCAAGGCTTCACTCGAAGCTACGACAATGGAAGTGGAGAACCTGCTACTTGAAAACACAAGAATGGGCTTTTGGCACTGTTAGAAACGTTCGGTAGGATCGCCGTGAGACAGCGAATGTGTGGTGGGTGCAGCGTGGAGTGGGTGATGGGAACACCATCATGAGCTATAACTATCTCATTTTGATCCAATTAAGTCAGTAAATGCTCCTACAAAACTTCTAGAGAGCCATATTTCATTACAAAGTCATTCTATGGGAAAGACAAGAAAACAAGGTTAAAACTACAGTTTTACCATCATATCATAAATGCAGTACAATCATGGGTTTTCCCAGGGGGTAATTAAGGGTCAAATGGTCCTAAACTTCTAAGTGGGTTAGAACAAACAAAAAAGGGTTTGCACGTGTTTTGAGAATTAAATGACTTTGAAACCCTGAAAACAAACTTGCTTAATTAACTGAGGTTATGGTCAGGATAAAATTTACCTAAACCCTCTAAATTTCATATAAAAATATTCTCTAGGGTTTGGAACCTTCAATTTGACCATCAGAACCCGTTTTGACCTAAAATAGTCTCAGATAGACATTTGCCATAATTTAGGTTTTTGCATAAATTACCTAGTAAAAATTGGTCAAAACCTAAATCTAACTTCATCATTGGATTCCTTGGGTCCAAATTAGGTTTGTACCAAAATTTAGGCTCAATCTGAGATCCCCTTGACCAAGTTTGCATTTTGGTACAATCAGACTCTTTCTATCTCATTCAAACCCCTAACTTTCAAATTCCTTACAAAAAGGTCTGTATCTTTGTCATCACTCTTTGAAAATAGGTCCCTCCACCATTATCGCGGAGGAATCCTACTCTGTTGACCTTCGACTAGGAAGCTCTCCTTGACTGATTAGCGAATCTCTTCCAAAATTGGAAGGGAGATTCTTGAGAGATTTCCCTACAATTTGAGCCGCATCTTGGGATCCAATCCTCACCCAAATCCTAATGTGAACTCGTGGAACAATTGGGTTTCCTACTCCTACAACGATTCCTAGCTTGGAAGCTTGGCTTCCAAGCTCAAAACCCCCTCTTAAGCCCTATAAAAAGATCCCCAGGGCACGACCGTGCATTTTCAGCAAGTTTTGGCCTAAGAAACCCTCCTCTACTCCATCTCCGGCCACCTTCAAACTTGGCTCCAATGACTCCTCTCCCCTCTCCTCCTCAGGCCGTCCAACCATCGAATTGGATGGCCTACTAGCTTCCCCTCATCCTTGCAAACCTCTCTTGCCAATGAGAGGTCGTGCCTCTACCTTAGTTGACGTCACTGCCTCGCCGCACCAACCTCCTTCTCCGACTTCGGTTGACCAACACCAGAGCCCTCCACCTCCCTATCCTCTCGCTAAGCCCTTCTTTAGCTCCCTTTCTCTCTTTCTATTTCATTTTCCTACCCTTACAGACACACACAACCATCAACTGCCACCACTTACCCTCACCTTCTCCATCTCTGGCCGCTCCTTTGGCAAGGCGTATCTACCACTACACTCCATCCGCCTCGCCAACCACTTCATAACCTTCAACTCAACTCCACCAACCAAACCCTCATCCTTATTTACCATTCCATCCACCCAATCTCCTCACCGAACAACCCACTTTCCAGCGTTCGTTCCCGACTCCGCCCGGCCATCTCACACCCTCTCACGCCACAAGATCACCACCACCGTACTCCTCATCCACTAGTGATGCTTACGAGCTATTTTAATGTGTCCAAAAGGCCATGTTTGTGACTTGTAGGTTCTGACGTCCACCACCGTCGCCGCCATTGCCGCCACCACATTCTTTGAGCTCTAGGCCGCTCACGCCTCAGGTGACACCTCCAAGCAATGCGGAATCTCCTAAGGACCACTCCCAGGTAGTCAATTGGAGACCACAACACCTGCGGCTATGCCAATTGAGGACACATCTTCAGCTGCAGGCACTTGTGAGAAGAGGCTTGTGGGATAGTCCCACATCGTGATGACAAGAGCGCACCGTAGTGCATAAATTGAAAAAGTGCCTGGGGCTTATCGCCTCAGACACTTAGGGGGTGAGGTCCCCCACTCACTAGCTCACCTGTGCCTCACTTGTGACCCGTCCCCCACGGGAGTGGCACAGACCCGACCTGCCTAACCTGACTCCACTCCTCGACTGCGATCACACCCACAGCCCTGGACCTGGGTGTGCTCTAGGTCCGAAACCTGATAACCCGGTACTGTTGGAGGCACTGGGAGAGCGTGACATAAGGAGAGAAAGAGAGGATCGTGTGCAGGGGCAGGGGGGTTTTGCTGCAGAGAACAACGGCTGTCACTTAGCTGTTTGAAGAACCTTCCCCTTCTACGTGAAGAAGAAGAGTTGAAGAAGGAGAAGAGTAGAGAAAGTAGAAGGAGAGGAGTAGAAGAACAAAAGGGTCAACAAAGAAGAAGAACATGAGGTAGACAAGATAGGAGAAACAGAAGAAGAAGGAGAACTGCTATTTAACACGGCGAAATCGAGTTTAAAATAAAGCGTTGTAATATAGCTGAAATAACTTTGAAAATAAATATATTTTTATTACTCGAATAAGTTCCGAGGTCGAACACAGGGAGGAATATGGGAATTTAAATCTTAAGAATTGCAATATAAGATAAGAAAGCTATAGAATTGAAATCAAGAACTATCTCAAAATAATGTAGCACTAAGATCAAGTATCAATTTGCAAAAAGATGGGAGTAAAATGGTGGTTTAAATCACCATATACTCTCACAATATTAACTAAGGAACTCAATGTATGTGTATGAAATGAAAGCTCAAATCAGTCGTCTGATTTGGAAATCAAACAGCTTAAAGTCTGATGTCTGCTTTGTGTTGCAGCTCTTCCTCTTCCTCTTCTACTTTTTCTTTCTCTGACTCTTCCTTTCCTCTTCAGCTTCTCTTTCTTCAACTATGACTTTCTTCTTCTTCTTTTTCTTCTCTTTCCCTACTTTGCTCCTCCTACTCTTCTGCTTAGGCCTTCACCTTCTTCTTCCTTTCTTCTTCCTTCTCTGGCTTTCCTCTTCTGAATTCGGTTAAGTGTCAACCTAACTTCCCTATAGCAAAACCCTCCCCCTAGCCGTGCAACTCTCCTCTCTCTTTCTCTCTTAGGATTCGCTTTCCCAGAGCCACGGGTAATCGGGTTGTCGGATTCAGGCACATACTCGGGTCCAGGGTCACCGGCGTGTAGTGGTGAGTGAGGAGTGCAGGTCAGGTTATCGGGTCTAGGCCAGGTCCACGGGTACGTGTCACGGACGAGGTCGGGTGAGTGGGTGAGAGGGACCTCACCTCATGAACTAAGGCGAACAGATCCTTTCACAAATTCAATTTATTCGGGTGCACGGCTTCAGCACTTTTCGATGTGGGACTATCCACACCCTTCTTCTTCGCATGTCAGCAGCAGGGGGTCTCCCTTCAATTGCCTCAACTCACAAGGCTCGCGTCATCAATTGAGGACCTAGACTTGTGCATGAGACACTTCCACGCGACCTGGGGCTTTAACCTGGAACAGGGGCACCTGGAGCGAGCTTCAAGCAAGCTCAAAGCTTACTCATCAATGGCGACAAGGTCAAACACCTGAAATCAATGAAACAGCCTTTTGGCCATGTCATAATGCTCAGGGAGTGTCACCGGAGCATGGCGAACGTGATGGGGGTGGTGGCATGGCATCTCGTGGTCTGTGAGTGCGTGGTGAGGTCAGACTGTGTGCGTAGAGTGGGTGTGTTCAGGGGGTGACTTGGGTGGATAAGGGATCGAATAGGAAGAGGGGAAATCTACGAAAAGAAGTGGCGATGGTTGTGGGCTTGTTGGCGAGCGATTTGGTGGTCTATGGAGGTGGAATGGTCTCGTCAGAGGGGATGACCGAAGATGGAAGGGATGAAGGTGTTTAATATCATCGGTGGTTGAAACAAGATGTGGTAGGTCTGGAAATAAAATAGAGGGGATAGGGGACTTAGCTAGGAGGTTGATGGACGAAGTGGGGTAGAGATGGTGTCGGATGTGGTGTTGCCGACACCGAAGACGAAGGTGGCTCCAGTAAGGTAGAAACAGCGAGGGTGAAGGAGAAAAGGGCATCTGTTGGTATGGCAAAACGTGGACGAAAGCGAGGGAGAGGAATCCTCCATTGGTATTGTGGAAGGATGATGAGGAAGGGCAGAGGGGATCACCGGACGTCGAGGAGCCTTCAGCCATGAAAGAGAGAGGAATTGTAGGGAGTTCTTGGCCGATTTTGAGTGTGAAGAGATCAGCGAGCTCTGAGGGTCCTTATAAAGGGTTTTAGGGGGCGGTTAGAGCTTGGGAAGCAAGCTTCCCAAGCTTGGAAGGTCGCCGGATTTGGGAGTTTCATGAGACCAAATCTCTCATGCATTCCCATGAGAGATTGGGAAAGATTTAGAGCACATGGACGGGTTCAGATTGAAGAGGATTTCTCCAAAAATCTCCCTTCTAATTTTGGAAGAGATTCGCTAAGTAATCAAGAAGAAATCTCCTGTCAAAGATCACCGGAGTAGGTTTCCTCTGCGATAATGGTGGAGGGACCTAATTGTGAAGATGATGAGGAAGTTAGGGGGCTGAATGCAAGGGTTTTTGAAAGTTAGGGGTATAAATGTAATCAGACTGGACGTTTTTGCAAACTAAGTCAAGACAAGCTCATCTTGGGTCCAAATTTTGGTACAAACCTAATTTGGACCTAAGAAATCTAATGGTGAAGTTTAATTTTGGTTTTGACCATGTTTTATTGGGTAATTTATGCAAAAGCCCAAATTACAGTAAATATCTATCTCAGACTCCATTTTGAGTCAAGATAGGTTCTGATGGTCAAATTGAAGGTACTAAACTCTAGAGAATATTTTTCTATGATTTTTAGAGGTTTTAAGTGAATTTTATCCTGACCAGAACCTTAATTAATTAAGTGGGTCTATTTTTAGGATTTTAAAAGTCATTTAATTCTTAAAACATATGCAAACCCTTTTTTGTCTGATTTAACCCACTTGTTATCCTATTAAGATCATTTGACCTTTATTCAACCCTTGAGAAAACCCATGGTTGTACTGCATTCATGATAAGCTGGTAAAATTATAGTTTTAACCCTAGTTTCTTATTTTTCCCTTAGAATGTTTATACAATGAATTATGACCTTCAGTTGGTTATATAGGAGCATTTACTGACTTAATTGAATCAAAAAGAGCTAGTTAGGGCTTATGATGGTGTCCCCATCAACTACACAGAAAGAAAGGCAGCAGAAGAAGAAGAGAAAGTAGAGAAGGAAAGAAAAGAAAAGAAGAAAGGCAGAAGAAGAAAGAAGGAAAGAAGAGGACCCGCACAAACAGAGAAGAGAAAAGAGGAAGAGTTTAAGCAGAAGAAAGAGATTTCTTTTAAATTCTTAATTGATATTGTGCATCTCTTAGCTATCATTGTGAAGAGTAATTGGTGATTCAAATCACCATTTTACTCCATTCTTTTTACAGTATTGACATTAGCTTTCATTGATATATCATTCTTGCTTGAAGTTTCATTATAAATTGCTCATACTATGTTTAAATTGTAATTTTGAGATTGAATTCTATGTTGCTCCCTGTGTTCGACCTCTGACTTAAAATTCGAGTAATAAATATTATTTGTTTTCAAAGCGATTTTGGCTATACTACAACGCAGCTTTTAAAACCTTGATTTCGCTTGCGAACAAGTGGCTAAGGTGGCTGGATGGTGATGGAGTTGGTGCGCGATGATGGGTCTATTCGATGTAGTGGCTTGGAGCATAATAGGGCGAAATAGGATGGGGGTTTTGTAGAGGGTGGTGTGGGGAAGGTCATAAGGTGGTTTGTGAGGCGGATGGAGGGGTGTAGTGGTGTGTACACCTCGCTAGAGGAACGGTCGGAGATAGAGAAGATGAGGGTGAGCGGCGTAGTCGAGGTCTTATTTTTGGAGTTTTTGGGTATAAAATTAGCCTAAGAATCTAAATTAACTAATCTAACCTAATCTAATCAGACGAAAGGGGGAGAACGGCACCGACGTTGGTAGGCCGACGTTGGGGAAGATAAAACTCTGGTAGAGGGGGACGGCGACGATGACGGAGAATTGAGGATGCCCGCTGGTATGGCATGGCACGGAGGAAGGTGAGGAAGACGAATCTGCCACTAGTATTATTATCAGACGACGAGAGGAGTCGGAGGGAGTCATCGGAGCTCGAGGAGCTATTTAGCCAGATGAGGAGAGAGGAAATTGGGGATTCTCCGACCGATATCGAGTCTGGGGAATTCGGTTTAATCTGGGGGTTCTTTTATAGGCCTCTAGAGGGTGTTTGGAATGTTGCCGGAGTTGGAATTCTCTAAGCTACCCTAATCTCTCATACATTTGCATGAAAGATTGGGAAGTTTTGGGGCCCATGGATGGATTCAATGGAAAGAGGACTCCTCAAGGAATCTCCCTTCCAATTTTGGAAGGGATTGATTGATCAAAAAAGGAGTTCTCTTCAATCAAAGGTCACCGGAGTTGTAGTAGGATTTCATGGTGGTAGGGACCTTTTTGTGAAGAAGATAAAAAATATGGGACTATTTGTAAGAAATTCAAAAATCTAAGGATATGAATGTGATAAAAAGAGTCTGACTGGACCAAAATGCAAAGTTCGTCAAGATGATCTCAAATTGGGTCCAAATTTTGCTATAAACCTAATTTGGACCCAAGGAATCCAATGGTGAAGTTAGATTTAGGTTTTCACCTTGTTTGACTAGGTAATTTATGTAAAAACCCAAATTAGGGCAAATATTAGTTTGAGACTTTGTTTTGGGTCAAAACGGGTTCTGATAGTCAAATTGAAGGTACCACACCTTAGAGAATATTTTTCTATGAATTTTATAGGGTTTAGGTGAATTTTATCCTAACCAGTACCTCAGTTAATTAAGCAGATCTATTTTTAGGATTTCAGATATCATTTAATTCTCAAAACACACGAAAACCCTTTTCTGTCTGTATTAACCCACTTGTTGGACATTTAAGGCCATTTGACCCTTAACTAACCCCTAAGAAAACCCATGAGTGTACTGTAATTGAGATATACTGTTAAAACTACATATTTACCCTTGTTTTTCTATATTTCTCTTAGAATGATTATGCAATGAATTACGTCTCTCTGGTGGTTATGTAGGAGAATTTAATGACTTAATCAAATCAAATTGAGCTAGTTATGGCTCATGATGGTGTTCCCATCAACCTCCACTTATGCAACTTGGCCAGATTTGTTGATAGAATGGGTATTCATTATTGATTTCTTATTTCCTAAGTAGATCAAGTCTTGGGTTAAATTTTTAGGGAGTCACATTTAAGTTAGATCTTGAATTTTGTTTGATTGATTGCACATTTTCTCTCATCTCTATCTCTTTCTCCTCCCCTCTCGTTCTTCCATTTTATGCACGGGTGATGGTCTCAAAATCTACACTTGGAGGGACCATCTGATTTTTCCCCCTACGCTAAAAGACTGCCTTTTCCGTCTTCTAAAAAAATGGAAAATCAACAAAATAGGTCCACTAACCCTTCCACTTCCACCTCTAATCGCACTTCTAATCCCAATTCTGACCCTTCCACCCAAAACCCCCCCACCTTTGACTTCCCACATCTGGAGCTTCCTAATGCTGATTTGCCTCAATCACAACATCAAGCCCCCTAGCCTGATCTCTACACCTTGATGGCTGAGCAGATTGCTCAACCTAATGCCAATCAACAAGTGTTGACTAGGAATATCCAAAACCTGGACAGCCAAAGGCTAAACCCGCCACCCCATCAGCAGCCTGCCGTTCCTCTAAAAGATTTTTATGATCCTTCCTATTATGAGGAATGACCAGTGGTGGTCATAGTTGAAGGGGACTTTGAGATCAAGCCAGCAGTTCTGAACTTGATTAAACATTTCCATGGCCTTCCTAGGGAAGACCCATTCAACCACCTTGAAGAGCTAACTCTTCTTGCACAAAGAACCCGTTCCCAAAATGTGCAAGAAGACCTATGGCTGATGCGGCTATTTCCATTATCACTTAAAGATAAGGCCGCTTACTTGTTCAGGACCATTGGCCAACCCATCACAACTTGGACTCAGCTCAAGGGTGCCTTCCTCAAGAAATTCTTTCCCATAGGTCATACTAATTCCCTGCGAAGATCTATTATGACCTTACAACAAAAATCTGGCGAGACTTTCCATGATTCTCGGGAAAAATTTCAAGATCTCCTAGGAAGTTGCCCGCACCACGAGATTCCTTTATGACAGCTCGTGCAGATCTTCTATCATAGATTAGAAGATCAAATCCAACATTTCGTTGATGTCTCGTGTGGTGGCAATTTCTTGAATAAGGATGCTGAGAGTGCCTAGACCTATTTGAAGAAATGAGTGAAAACTCATTTAATCAAGCTTCCATGAACACATTTTGCAGAACTTCAAACCCACAGTTCGGTGTTCACGAAGTAGGCACCCAATCTATTCCTGTAACCTAAGATGATCTTCAAATGATTGCACAAAAACTCGACCAGATGTACATTAATCAAAAGAAAATTGAGGAAAGACTTGTCATACCAATCCAAGCTCCACACAGTCCACATCTAACCCAACCTAACATTCTACAAAGAGAAAATTTGCACAATCTCAACACTACCCCTGCTGATTATTACCAATATTCTGAGGTTGTCTATGATTCACTGGGAAATTACAACTATCCAAGCCGTAATCCCACTCAAAATATTTCTGCCATCCAGGAGCCATTTAGAAATCCTTCCAATTATAAGAATTACCCAAACCACTCCTAGAATAATCAAGTTCCTCCCCAACCTTCAAATCCATTTAATGGGTATGGGTCGAATCCGACCTTTCATCTCGAGCCATCCCAACAAGACATCAATGCCCAGATGATGAAAACCCTATAGGAAATGCAAACTAAGATGACGGACGTAACCCGCACTATCACAAATCTGAATAGTTAGATTGGGGTTACTCTAAATCAAAGACCTATAGGGCATTTGCCCTCCCAACCCATGCGCAACCCTAATCACCAGAGGAACCAGTACTCGGGCAGAAATACAAGCTACTCAAATCAGCCTCCTACTAATCCACCACCTCAGCAGCTTCCCAAGTTTCCACAACAACAAGCCCCCCCACCTCCTCCAAATAATAATCCAATTGCACATGCAGTTATGTTGAGGAGTGGGAAAACCACCACTGATCTCGGCCCTTCGCGAAAACCTAGTGAAATCCCTATCCCTGTGCAAATTGACTCTCCACTCCCACATCAGGAAGAAAAAGAAACACAAAAATCTCAGGACACAACTCCTATCCCTTTTCCATAAGCTCTCCACCCCACCACCAATCGAAAAAAGAAATTTGAGCCCAGCACAGAAGAACTCATGGATTTATTTGGGCAAGTTCAAATCAATATCCCTCTCCTAGATGCCATCAAATATATACCTGCCTATGCCAAATTTTTGAAGGAGATCTGTACTCCTAAAAGGCAGGACAAAAATCTAGGATAGGTACATCTTTCGGAGACAGTAAGCTCTGTCATACAGAGCAAGCTACCTCCTAAGATGAAAGATCCAGGGGCACCATTAATTTCAGTGATTATTGATGATATTACTTTTGATCATGCCCTCCTTGATCTTGGTGCCTCAGTTAATATCATTCCCATGATTTTATTTGAAGAGTTTCAAATCGGTGAACTAAAACCTGTTGAGGTTAACCTTCAATTTGTCGATCAATCTATAATCAAACCTCGTGGGATTGTCGAGGATGTTTTAGTCAAGGTCCAGAATTGTGTCTTCGTCGCAAAATTTCTAGTCCTTGACATTGAGGTACCCGTATCTTTAATGAATGCCCCAATAATCCCTGGATGACCCTTTTTGGCCACTGCAAAGGCAAATATCAATTGCCACACAAGCAAAATGGATATCACCTGCGTAGGCCAAACATCACTCTTGATATTTTTAAATCCTCCAAGAGATTCCATGATGATAATTTTTTCAAGGACTCAGATATAGAATTTTCAAATTTAGTGGAGGAGACTATGTTGGTAGATATCCTTCCCGACCATAAATTTTTTGAGGAATCTAACTCAGAATCAGTGGTTAACGAAATCTTTGATTTGGAGACTTGTCTTCCACAATCTATTCCTAATGACCCCCCTGTTCATTCTCTTAACCCACCCAATTTTTTCTCAACCCACCCTTGCATACTAACCCCACCTACCTCTCATCATTCCTCTCCCACCCCCTCTCACCTGGACTTACCACCAGACCCACCCAAGTTTGGCATTCATCTTGAATTAAAACCATGGCTAGACTCGGGTTACACCTACCATTTTCCATCTAATTTTGATCCCTATCTTTGTCCCACTCCACTTTATAGGGATATAGAAGAAGACCCTTTTTATGCAGGCATCAAAGTGTCCAACTATTTACACGACTGTCCATCTTCTGTGCATACCTTCATGCCCGGCTAAATAGGCGTAAAAGATAGCACTAGATGGGAGGTAACCCATCATTTTTCCTACTTTCTTTTCTAAGTTTTGACCATCCTAAACCCAACTGCCTTTCACTAAGGTGATTCCTTCTCCCTCTTAATGCATGAAGACATTGCATATCTTAAGCATGGGGGGGTGTTTTTAAAATTTTGATGATCGATTTAGGATTTTCAAAACCTAAAAATATGCATTTTTCTTTTTTCATTTTCTTGTTTCTGCTTGCATACCCAAAAAAAATAAAAATATTGAAAACATTTTGAGGAAAATTTTGAAATTGGGACTAAGGTTGAAATCTTACTTTTGGCACAATGGGATTTTATCTTTAACAAACTAGGGATAAGGATACGGATCTGATCATTAGAATTTCAAGGTCTATCTTTACACTAGATAAGATATCCTTCTACAAATTCCACCTGAACTCATGATAGTTCAGGTGACTTAATCCTCTTTTGTAATATGGAAAGTATCTGGTTTAGTTTCTGATTCAAAAACTTGCATTTCATGCAAAACTTCCTGTGTCAAATTTCACACACAAGCCAACACCTAAAAACTACTAAAAATTAGAAAAACCCCCTTGTTTGGCCTTAGTACAAGTTTGAAGCAGATCATTGGTTTGAGTTCCCACCACCGAAAAGGAGAAACATGCCTCCTTTAAGGATGAGATATCAACATGTTACTGCCTTGGCATTGCTCTATATCTATATTACATATCTTTAGACGAAGCATTAAAATTCATTTTTGCAACTCAAGTGTCTTGGACGGTGCTCTACCTATAGTGTCGAAGCAAGAGCTTGAGTTTGCTTGGAGCACCCCTTTACACTGCATTGTATTTTGGGGTTGTGCGCTCCTGGGTGGTGTCATGGATAGTGCTATCTTGAAGTACTAGAGTCAGAGCCCCCTCGAGGATTGGTAATAGGAATGATGATCCCAACACATTGTTGTAAGACTAAGCTAAAAATAAGCACGAGGGACAGAGAGAAAGAAAAGTTTTAAACAAAAGACACGCCCTTATAAACGTTGGCTTCTCACAAGCATGACACAAGATTTTAAAGGTTTTTGCAGGTTGCGAATTAGATTCAAGAGCAAGAAAAATCCTAAAAACAAAAATTTCAAGTCATCTAAATTAACAAAAGGTTAATCTGTGAATTTTTTGGAAGATATATTGATCCCATTTTTGTCTAATTTTTGAATCTAAAAATAAATCCCAATGTTTATCTTTAATAAATCCTGTACCTCCTGTGTTTAGACTAACCAAGGTCCAGTAATCTCTTTCTCCTCAAAAGTCTAAACACTTAGATTTCCCCAAAATTTTGTTTTGTAAAAATTGAAGTTTTGCTAAGAGACTAGCAAAAGATAAGTATGGGGGTGTGATAAATAGCAGTTTATCATCATTCTTATGCATTAAAACAAACCTAGCTCTTAGGATTTTGCTCCGCAAATGGATTTTTGGGTTGCATTTAGGCATAAATTAGGTTAGGCATGCATTTACTTTTTATTATCTTTTTGATATGTTTTTGTGAGTGTTAGGGATATACAGATTGACAGATCTCTAGAACCCTAGCACTCAGGAAGGCAACTGGTGAAGGAAAAGCCTAAACCAGCTAGAACTCAGCTTTATCCAGCTCACCATAGCTGGAATTCAGCTCACTTGAACTAGGGTTAGCTCATGCTAGCTCCATTCAGCACATCTCAGCTAAATGGCAACTCAAGAGAGCTCATCTCAGCTCACCTTAGCTCAAGTCAGCTTAGATCCAGCTCATCTTAGCTGAGTCTAGCTCATCTCAACTCCTATCAGTTTGCTGGGAGCTCTAGCTAGCTTGGCTAAGTTGATTGGAGTTCACCCCAGCTCAGGTTCAGCTACATCCAGCTCCACTCAACTCCAGCCAGCTGAAGATGACTTCATCTTAGCTCAGGAAGTTAAGTCCAACTCCCGGGGACTCAGCTTAGCTCAACTTAGTTGAGCTAAGCTACCTTAGATACCTCAACTAGCTAGATCCTCCCCAGAAGCATCAGACCCAACTCACCTCAACTCATTTCAACAGAAGCCAGCTTGCTTTAGCTTGGCTTAGCAGCTAGCAAAGAATTGGCAAGCTAAGCCAGCTAAAGTAGCTCCATACCACCCTCTTCAGCAGTTGCCAACTCCAGTTCAACTTCATACTTCTTCTGTCCAGCTCCTTCCCTCAAACCATAACTCCATTTGCCTACTCTTCTACTCTACTACTAGCTAAGCTAGCTTAGCTAAACTACAGCTCCCTTGGCAATCTAATACCCTAAAACCCTACCTAACTAGCTCCACCAACCAAACCCTACCTAAGCTCACCTAAGCTAGCTCCACCCTACTCCAAGTTGACGTGACCACCAAGCCACCCTTTCACCCCTCAATCACCACCAAGAGACACCTATTTTGGCGCCAACTAACCCTTTTAGAACCCCCTCCTTTTGGCACCAAAACACCTCCTTCTAAAAGCCAAAAGTGGCACCACTTTTGTTGGAACCTTGTTCCACATCTTGTTTTAGTGTTAACAAAATTATTGTGGATTAATGTTTGTCACTGAGTGCTTTTCAGATTTAGGTGAAGATCAAGGCAAATAGTAAACGATGGAGGCATGATGATGAGAAAAAGATCATGACAAGGAGGAGGCAAGATGACAAGGAAGAGTCAAGGAGGAGAAGATTATCTTCGACCTTTAGTTTTTCTAGTTTAGATTTTATATTTATAGATTGTATATGCCTCTTAGCAAAGAATCATAACTTAGATCATAAAATCAATTAGTGATAAATTAGGATTTATATTGTGAACATTTTCAAAGTATGTAATTGATTAATTTACTTAAAATAGGTACTTGTAAGCAAGTACCGGTACTATTCATTAGTACTAGTATTTGCAAGGTACAAGTTTGAGAATTTGCCTCAAACTGTGAACAACAAGTACTGGTACATGTTGGCCATAGGTTGAAGCCTTAATTCTGGCCTGAACCTTACAAGTACCGATACAAATGATGAGTACCAGTACAGGTAGGTTACTATGCCCAAGGAATTTCAAACCTGGGAGTCACAAGTACTAATACCCATGATGAATACCGGTACCAGGACTCATGTATTGGTGGTAGTGAGCAGCTAGTATCGATACAAGTACTTTAGTACCGGTACCAGCTAGCTGTTGGCCCAAAATAGAACGACTAGAATATTAATTTTGTAAATGTGAACGTTGGGAATTAAATCCCAACATCTATTTGACGACTACCTGAGGTCCTAAACTCTATAAAATGAGTCTTGGACTCTTTGTTTGCACACAAGATATACAAGAGACATAAGAGAAAATTCTAGAGCATATAATTCATATTTTCCACCACATATTCAAGAGAAGAAATCGTGTTTGCTGCTTTCCAATCGTTCTACGAGTATGCAAACACATTAACGTGTTTTGTTCATGCAATTCAAGGCAATTCACATCCTCCCTAGGTTCTCAAACTGGTATTATCTTATATCTATATTTGTTGAGAGGCTTAGGTCTTAGTTGTAAGATCTTTTCTGTCTTACACCTATATTTTATTTGTTCTTGAGCATTTGCTCGTTGGGTTGTAACAAACCCGTTTTTGTACTTGGGTTGAGGTAACCCGTTAATTACCTTGGTAAGTAGATTGATTTCCTTAGGGTTGAGGGAATTGGGTTAAAAGTCCTAAGCTGGGAGGCTTAGTGTTGTTCGCTCTAAAATGGGTTTTAAAATCGATGTGTGTAATATAGGTTGATTCAACATGAAAAACAAGTAAAATTTATAGCTCGAATATCAGAAATGAAGTCCAAGGTTGAACACAGAGAGCAATGGGCAAAATAATTCTCAAGATCGCAATAAAAGCAATGTATAATAGAACTCTAAACAAGAATGATATATAAATGAAAGTGAATGTCAGATAATGCAAAAAGAAGGGGGTAAAATGGTGATTTGAATCACCAATTACCCCTCACAATTATATCAAATATTTCAATAGTACTAATCAGTTCAATGCCATGTAGGATAAGTGTACAATGCACTTCCAATGAAGCTCAGACGTCTGTTTAGCCAGTCAGAAGGCTTAAATCACTCGCTGCTACAGTGCCAAGAGGGCACCCTTCCTCTTCTCTTCTTCTTTTTCTTCTTCCTCCTCATCTCCTTCTTCTCTTGGTTCTCTCTTCTTCCTCTTCTCTATCTATGCCTTCTTCTTCTTCTTCTCTTCTCGCACAAGGGGAAGGCTTCTTAAATGGCTAACTGCTGACCATTGGTCCTGAGCGCAAAACCCCCTGCCCCCATGTGCTTTCTCTCCTTCTCTCTTAGGGATCCGCCCTCCCAGGGCCTCAGTTTGGGTAGAGCGCACCTGAGACCAGGGTTGTCGGCCGTGAGTGGCAGCCAAGGAGAGCTTAGGTTAGGCAAGTATACGGATCTACTAGACCCGTGCGTAAGGTGTCACGGGTGAGGCATGTGAGGGGCGCGTGCTGGGACGTCACCCCCTATGACTTGAGGCGAATAGCTTGAGTGACAAAATCAATTTATGTGGCTACAAGCGCTCTTCAGCTTCCGAGGTGGGACTATTGCACCGCCCTTCCTCTGCACGCAACTGCAGCTGCAACTGCTACTTCGTGTGATTGCAGTCAAAGGACCAAATTGGTTCCTAGGTCATGATCTTGGAGACACTCCACTGCACCTGGGACTTTGTCTAGGGTCTGCAGATGCTGAAGCAAGGCTTCAAGCTTCGCTTGAAGCTTCGTCAATGGCGGTAGAGGACCTACTACCTGAAAGTCAGAATACAGCCTCTCAACCTTGTTAAATAGGTTTAGGAGCATCGTAGGGATATGACGAAGGTGTGGGTGGTGGTGGCTAGCTACAAAGGTGGTCGTAGGTGGCTGGCAAAGAAGGAGATGAAGGTTTGGAGGTGGGTTGTTCGATGTAGCAGTTGGGGGCGTAATAGGGTGAAATAGGATGGGGGTTTTGAAGAGGGTGGTGTGGTGAAGGTTGTGAGGTGGTCAATGAGGTGTTTGGAGTAGTGGAATGAGCAGGGAGCCTCGTCGGAGGTCTGGTTGGAGAGGAGGAAGGTAAAGGTGGCCGGTGTGATACGACGGTCGAAATTGAGTGTGGTTGGGATGAAAGTGAAGTAGAGGAGTTAGAGAACTTATCTAGGTAGTTGGCAGACAACGAGGAGTTGAGGCGGCACCGATTGTGGTATGGTCGGTGTCGGGGAAGAAAGTGCTCCGGTGAGTAGGAATCGATGAGGAAGACGGAGGACGGGGCGTCGGCGGGTACAGCATGACACGGAAGAGAGCGAGGGAGATAAATCTGCCACCGGTATTGCTCGTGGATGAAGGATAGAGTCAGAGGAGCCTGTCGGTTGTTGAGGAGCTTCGACCGAATGAGGAGAGACGAAATTAAGGGGGAATCTGATCGAATTCGAGCGTGGGAAGTTCGATTAGATCTATAGGTCCTTTTATAGGCCTCTAGAAGGAGTTTTAAGCTTGGGAAGCAAGCTTCCCAAGCTTAGAAAGCTTGCTAGAGTTGCAATTCTCTAGGATACCCAAATCTCTCATGCGTTCGCATGAGAGATTGGGAAGGTTTGAGGGCATGGGAATTGGCTCAAAAGGAAGGGAATTCCTTGACGAAATTCCCTTTCAAATCTAAGAGGGATTCGTCAAGGAATCAAAGAGAACTTGCCAAATTTAGGTCACCAGAGTTTGTAGGAATAGGATTCATGGCGGTAGGGACCTATTTGAAGAAAATGATGATAAAGATAGGGGCCTTTTTGTAAGTATTTTGAAAGTTTAAGGGCATATGTGTGATATAAAAGAATCAGACAATACCAAATTACAAACTAGGTCAAGATAGTCTCAAATTGAGCCCAAATTTTGGTACAAAACTAATTTGGACCTAAGGAATACAATGGTGCAGTTGGATTTTTGTTTTGACCTAGTTTGACTGGGTAATTTATGTAAAAACCCAAATTAGGACAAATGTTAGTTAGAGACTATTTTGGATCAAGATGGGTTCTAATAGTCAAATTGAAGGTACAAAACCCTAGAGAATATTTTTATATGAATTTTAAAGGGTTTAGATGAATTTATCCTAATCAAAACCTCAGTTAATTAAGTAGGTCTATTTTTAGGGTTTCAGAAGTCATTTAATTCTCAAAACACGCGAAAATCCTTTTCTGTTTGTATTAACCCACTTGTTAGGCTTTTAAGACCATTTGACCTTTATCTAACCCCTGAGAAAACCCATGGTTGTTTTGAATTCAAGAAATGTTGGTAAAATTGCATAAATAACCCTGTATTCTTATTTTCTTCTCAAATCAATGTTTTGTGCCCTTAAGACCTTCTGATGGATATGTAGGAGCTTTTATTTTCTTAATCATATCAAACTAAGCTAGTTATGACTCATGATGGTGTTCCCATCACTAAGATAGTAGAGTACCCAAGTGAGTAGGGAACCATTATACATTTTGTGTCCTTTGTGGTTTGAATTGATCATGCAAATCTTTTTTGTATTACTGACATTGTGCTTGAGTTTTTGCGTGCGCATAAACTAGCCATCCTATCTTTATAGATCCTATTAGGTGGTATTAGAGTGAGGTTGTGAGAAGACGTAACAACTCAACTCGTAATGGCATTTACATCAAGGTGCACCAAAGGACAGTCTTCTACTCATCCTACCTATTTCGATGGGACGGACTATGGGTATTGGAAGAGGAGGATGCAAGTCTTTCTCAAAGCAATGGATGAGGTGGCTTGGACCCTCATTCAAGAAAAATACTCAGATCCGAAGCTGCAAGAAGGAGTAGCGTAGACAATGGATCAGAAGAAAAACATCTCAAGTAATGCAAGGGCGATGAATGCACTGTATTGTGCATTATCGAAGGAGGAATTCAACCGCATCTGAACGTGCAAGTCAGCGTTTGAGATATGGAACACTCTCAAGGTCACCTACGAAGGCACAAAGAAGGTAAAGGAAACACGTATTTCTAATTTAATAGAAAATTATGAGTGTTTTAGAATGGAAAAAGGAGAAACAATCAAGGACATGTATACAAGATTTGGAGAGATCGTGAATCCAATGAAAAATCTAGGAGTTAAGTTGAAAGAGGAGCAGCTTGTAAGAAAGGTCTTGAGATCACTTACAAGCGATTAGTCTCCAAAGACCATAGCGATCCAAGAGGCGAAGGATCTATCCACTCTCCCCTTGGATGATCTGATTGGAAGCCACATGGTGTATGAAGTTCAACTGGAGAACATGAAGAAGAGTGAGGAGAAGGTGATAAGAAGAAAGAAAAGTATTGCTTATAGAGCAATCACGGAGGACTCAAACTCAACAACATCAGAATCTGAAGACAAGGAGATGGAAATGCTTACTAGGAAATTCCAAAAATTCCTCAAGAAACAGGGTAAGAAAGTCAATAAATTTTCAACTAATGTTATTTTCTATGAGTGCAAGAAAAAGGGCAACTTGTAAAAGGATTGCCTCGTAAACAAGGAGGACAATAGGAAAGAAACAAAGGAGCTCAAGAAGAAAAAAAAAAGGAAAGCATTTAAAGCAACATGGGATGATAGTGACTCTGACATGGACACTAACTCTAGTGAATCGGATGACAACAATGTAGCACATCTTTGCTTGGTAGCAACTACGGAAGACATAGATAATGAGGTAAACCCTGATTTCTCTTTTAAATAATTATTAGAAGCATATGAAGAACTATATCATAAGGCTAGGTTATTTAAAAAGGAAAATAAGGTTTTAAAGAATAATTATTAAACATTAGAATTAGAAAAATAATGTTTAGAAATAAAATTAGAAATGTCAAAAGAAACTAATAATTAGTTGCATGCAAAGATATTAGAACTAGAAGATATTTATGAGCACTTTAAATGGACTTTGAATAATCTTAAAACAACTACGCTAAATATTGAATTTTGTGATTCATTAAAATCAAAATTTCAAAGTAAAATGAATTACAAAATAAATCACATGCACCTAGGCATGCATGGATGTATCAAAAGACTAAAAATCCTAAGAATTATAGATCTAACACTAAAAAGGTATATAAATCTTAGGATTTGAAAGGTGCTAACTTTAAAGGACCTACAAGAAAATAGGTACCTAGAAAAGATATTTATTTTGTAGAAGTAGATCAAAGTAATCAATGGGTATTCAACGCACATAACGGAACACTTCAACCTTTCTATAGGTTGAATGAAGATCAAGAATGTTGGACGAGAGATGCTTGATATCCACAAGCTCTATTTTACTATTGGTAAATTTTATGGTATGATATTTCTTCATTTTTTTGTGATTGACAAAAAGGGAGAGAAAAATAAAGGGCAAATAGTAATATTTTTAGGGGGAGCATATATTGAGGGGGAGGATTAAAGTAAAAGTTTTTCCTTGATATAACATTGCTAAAAAAATTATAATATTTGCAAGGTAGTTTTGTCAACACCAAAATGGGGGAGATTGTTGGAACCTTGTTCTACATCTTGTTTTGGTCTTAACAAAATTATTGTGGATTAATGTTTGTCATTGAGTGCTTTTCAGATTTAGGTGAAGATCAAGGCAAACAGGAAATGATGGAGGCATGATGATGAGAAAAATATCATGACAAGGAGGAGGCAAGATGACAAGGAAGAGTCAAGGAGGAGAAGATCATCTTCGACCTTTAGTTTTTCTAGTTTAGATTCTTGGCGCCAAAACACCTCCTTCTAGAAGCCAAAAGTGCCACTTTTAGGTGTCCTTTGGCCACCATAACTACCCCCTTAGCACCTCTTTAGGTGGTGCCAAATAGCCCCCTCCAGTAAATCATTATAACCACCCTTAACCACCATGTACTCCTATCCTAACCCTACATGTGTCCACGCCAACCCCTCCCCTCCTAAACCTTATATATACCCCCCTTAACCACCATCATAACTCATCCTCCCATAGTATATTTTCCACTCTAATTCCACCCATAACCCACGACAAAGGAGAAGGAAAAGAGAAGAAGATTAAGGGGGCACATCACCCACCCCCTTGGTGCCTTCTTCCCATTCCTTCACCTTGTGCCACGCCTAGGAGGAGGAGCAATCCATCACTAGGATGATGGCTAGGCAAAGGAGGAGTTTTTAGGGTGGACATCCACCCTTGGGAGAAGCAAGTGCATGCCCCTCCCTTGGGCTTGCAACTATCTTGGAGGACACCTTCCTGGAGGAGCCTTCAAGGAAGGAGAAGAAGGAGCCCTCTTTTCAAGTCAAGGAGCTACTCGGCTTGGAGCAAGAAGCCCCCTCTTCTTCACCATTTTATATAGAAGATTAGTTTTTTTCCTTTCTTGTATTCTCAAGTAGAGTAGAAGCATTCCTCTATAGGTTGTGTAAACAATTTCCATCAATTCAAGTTGCCTTCTGTTATCTTTTTGTTGCATAGTCTTTTAGAATTTTTGTCTAGCATCTTTTTCACTCCCTCTCCCTAATTACTTTAGGCCTCCACGTGCCTAGGGTGAGCTTAGGGAGAGGCTCTACTTGTCACCTTAGTTGTAGTGTACTAAATTAGGTGTAGGTTATTTTCTCGCTATCAACAATTTGCATGTTTCCTGTCATTTCAAAACTATAAAAATTATAAATTTGAAAAGATAAAAAAGAAAGTTGATTTCCATTTCCAAGTAAGAGACATTTTGCAAACATTTGACCTCCTTAGACAACTCTAGATACTTCCCTATCTAGGTTTTATAAATTTAAAAGCAACTCGATTTTTGTGCATTACAACGATAAAACCCTAATTTTATACACCGTGCAAAAATCCGATCACTCACTGATTGGCAATAAGAACAAACTTCGAGTTTCTACGTCCCTAGGTAACCTTGAAAAGAAATTCTGCCTAAAGGTGTATCTATCCAACCAGTAGCTTTCTCCCTACTTTTTATTTTTATGGGGTCAACATAAGGGCGAACCCATTGTATATCTCCCTGGCTTATTCTACTTTTCCGCTTCTTCCTAAGTGTTTAGGAATTATTTATGCATTCTTGTGAGCTGGGTTCTTGACAACCGATCAATGGGTTGTTACCCATGACAACTTGTCAGCCATACTCATGTGGTGAAGTGTAGCTTATTTATTTTTTTCTTCTTTTCTATTTCTTTTTTTTTCTTTTGGATATTTTTCTTTTTTGTTGCTTTTTTTTACGTACGTGGCTTCCCTGATCTAAGATTTACCTAAAGGGAATAGAAAGAGAATTGTTGTGTGGTTAGGCTCTGAACAGCCGGCCAATGGGTTGTTACCCATGACAACTTGCTAGCCATACCACCCTAGAAGATTCATTAGCAACCCAATTTCCATTAAAACCGTCAAAAGTGAGTCAGTGTAAATAGTGTGTTGATGCTTAGACTATAAGTCCCCTCAAATTAGAGGGCAGGTTGATAAGTCGTGTACTTATCACCCTAACTTATTTAACCAATTTAGAAATGAACTTAAAATGGCAAGTACTCGAGAAACAAGTCCACATTTTAGTGGACTCTCGGGCTAATTAAGCCTGAAGACCTTAAGGGTCTAAGTGTTCAGGTCCTATTGTATCATTTCCTAAAATTGAAAAACTCTAATGCCCAAGTTCTCTTTTCCTAATTCCAACATTTTTTTAAATAAAGACAAAAATAAGGAAAATTTACAAAAAATCCACAGAGCTGATAATATGATTCAGAAATGAATCCACCCCCCCATGCCTAGCTTAGGTAATGTCCTCATTGAAAATAAAAAACATGAGAAAAGGGAAGAATAGGAAAAATATCACCTGTATTCCATGATGCTCTGGTTAGCTTTGAGTCAGACTATACAAATGCTGAGTTTAGTGCATTAGCTAGGTGAGGTCCAACCAAAGAAGTCAGATGAAGATCAGAGTAACCATGTCTAAGATAGGTTCTGGGATAGCGCGATCAACATAAGGTTTTAAACGTTGTCCGTTGACCTTGAAAGAATTACCCGTTTTTGGGTCAGAAATCTCAACAGCCTCGTTTGGGAATATGCGATTAATGATGAGCATATCGTTCCACTTCAACCTAAGCTTGCCAGGAAAGAGCTTAAGCCAAGAATCAAAGAGTCAGAACTTCTGATTCGGCTCAAAGCTCTTGTGGGATATCAATTGGTCATGAAGATCTTTGGTTCAAGCCTTATAGATCTTGGCATTCTTATATGCAACATTTCTAAGCTCCTCAAACTAAGATAGTTGGAGTTTCATGGTCTTTCCAGCTAAACTTAAGTCAAAGTTGCATTTCTTAATTTTCCAGAATGGCCGATGTTCAATCTCTACGGGTAAATGGCATGCCTTACCAAACACAAGACGAAATAGTGACATGCTGGTAGGCGTCTTGTATGCCATACGGTAGGCCCAAAGAACATCACCAAGCTTTTGAGTCCAATCTTTCTTATCAGGCCTAACCGTTTTCTGCAGGATGTTCTTGATCTCCCGATTGGAGATCTCGGCTTGTCCATTCGTCTGGGGCTGGTAAGGTGTGGAAATCCTATGATTCACCCCATATTTTGCCAGTAAATTGTGGAACTAGGCATTGGTGAAATGGGTGCCACCATCGCTGATGATAGCCCTCAAGATCCTGAACTGATGAAGATATTCTTCTTAACAAGATCGATGACCACCTTGTGGTCATTGGTTTGGGTGGGAATAGCCTCAATTCACTTGGACACACAGTCAACAGCTACGAGAATGTACCGGTGTCCAAATGAAAGGAGGAAGGGTCCCATGAATCGATGCCCGAAACGTCGAAGATTTCGATGGGAAGAATCGAGTTAAGATGTATCATGTCTCTCTTGGCTTTGCTTCCGAGTGCCTGGCATCAGAAACATGACCTCGAGAACTCTTGGGCATCCTTGAATAAAGACGGCCAATAAAATCGATATTGCAGAATCTTTGCAGCCATCTTTTTCCCGAAGAAATGTCCACCACACACAGATGCATGGTAGAGCTCAAGTATACTTTGGAACTCATTCTCTGAAACACATCAGTGAATAATTTGATCAAAGCCGATGCAGTACAGTTTAGGGTCATCCCAAAAGTAATATTTGGCCTCAGATATAAGTCTATCCCATTATTGCTTGGTCCAATTCTGGGTGATTTGACCAATGGCCAAATAATTCACCATGTCAGCAAACCAAGGGGTTTGGACACCTGAAACTGTAAGAATAGTCTCATTCAGAAAAGTGTCAGTAATTGGAATATCCAGAAGAGAAGAATCAATTAGGACTCTCGAAAGATGATTCGTCACCACATTTTGTGCCCTGGATTTGTCTTTAATTTCAAGATCGAATTCTTGAAGTAAAAGAATCCATTGGATGAGTCAAGGTTTGGCATCCTTTTTGGCTAAGAGATGTCTTAGGGTCGAGTGATCATTATAGATGATGACATGAGATCCTAAGAGATAAGCCCTGAATTTTTCCAAAGAAAATACTACAGCTAGCAATTCCTTTTCTGTAATAGTGTAGTTCCTTTGGGCCTCATCCAGAGTTTTGCTAGAGTAGTAAATGGAAGAGGGCTTTCTGTCAATCTTTTGACCCAAAATAGCCCCGATCGCATAATCAGAAGCATCGATCATGATAGCAAATGGGGTTGTCCAGACTGGTGGTTGCAGGACCGAAACACAAGTGACTGCTATTTTGACTAAATCAAGTTTCTTGTGGCATGATTCATCAAAATTGAATGACGTGTCTTTGGCCAAAAGGTTGCTCAAAGGCCGAGCAACATTAGAAAAATCCTTGACGAACCTCCTATAAAATCCCACATGACCAAGGAATGATCGGATTTGTTTAATAGATGTGGGAGGAGGAAGTTTGGAGATAGAATCCACCTTAGCTCGATCAACATCAATTCCCCGCTCAGAGATTACATGACCCAAGACAATGCCTTATGTCATGAAGTGACTCTTCTCCAAGTTAAGGACCAATTGTGTTTCGATGCATTTCTTAAGGATCAATTCCAGGTTAGCCAGGCAAGACTCAAATGAATCTCCGAAAATAGAGAAATCATCCATAAATACTTCCATACAATCTCCCACCATGTCTGAAAGGATGGCTAGCATGCACCTTTGAAAAGTCGTTGGTGCATTGCAAAGCCCAAACAACATTCTATGAAATGCAAAGGTTCCATAGGGACAGGTGAAAGTTGCCTTTTCCTAGTCGTCGGGATGGATAGGGACTTAGTTATATCCCGAATATCCATCCAGAAAATAGAAATACTTTTTCCCAGCTAATCTTTCAAGAATTTGGTCGATGAAGGGCAAAGGGAAATGATCCTTTTTCGTAGCTGTGTTTGGATTCCTGTAATTAGTACAAACTCTCCAAGAGGAAGCTGAACGGGGTGTGATAGATTCTCCTTTCTCATTAGTCACAACGGTAATCCTGACTTTCTTGGGAACAATTTGCACGGGACTAACCGAGGGACTTTTCGAGATCAGGTAAATGACTCCTGTGTCAAGCCACTTGATGATTTCTTTCTTGGACACTTCTCACATATTGGGGTTCAGTCTCCTCTACATCTAGTAAGAAGGGTGGGATCCATCTTCCGTAAAAATCCGATGATTACAATAAGATGGCTTGATCCCCCTAAGGTCATAGATGGTCTAACCAATTGCCTCCTTATGTACCTTTAGGACCTTAAGCAGTTTCGATTCTTGCACCTTTGTCAATTTTGCACTAATAATCATAGGGAGTGTTTTCTTGGGTCTTAAGAACTCATATTTTAGACTCTCAGGCAATGGTTTCAGTTCAAGCTAGGGTGGGTTTAGGATGGAGGGTAAGGAGGATGCTGATGAAGATTCATTAGGATAGTCTAATAGAAGAGGTTAGGAGTGAACAAAATCACCAACCTCTTCAGGGTGTGGCAGGTCTGCCACGAAGGGTTGTGGGTTAGGTTCATTGGTGCGGGAGGGATACTCAAGAATAGTAACATCCATACAAGTCTCAAGATTCAGATGATCATCCTCGAGTTCCTCAATATATCCACAATCCTCAAATTTGTTAATTGCCTTGAAAATATCTAGTTTCAGTTTTCTATCCCCAATGACGATCTCCATACTACCGCTTTCACAGTTGATATAGGCCTTAGTGGTAGCCAGGAACGGACTCTCCAGAATGATGGGTCTGTTGCTTAAGTCTTCAGGTGCATCCATGTCAAGGACAAGGAAATCTATAAGAAAGTAGAAGTCCTTAACCTTGACGATAACATCCTCAATAACACCTTTCAGATTCGTAACCAAACGATCTGCTAACTACAGTGTTACTGAAGTTGGCCTGAGTTCACCTAATATGAACTTTTCATAAAGAGAAGTCAAAATTAGGTCTATGGATGCACCTAGATCCAAGAGTGTCTAGTCAAAGTGTAATCCTCGATAACACATGAAATCAAAGTGGCACCTGGATATCTTTTTTTCTGAGGGAGGTAATGCAGGATAACAAAACTAGCACTACAACAAAGAAGGGTTTTGGTTACAGTTAAAAACTGTCACCAAAGGGTTTATAACCGTCACCAATTAGTGTCAGCAAAAGTTGCGTTGCAGAAGGGTCTTCAGTGACGGCTCCACCCAAAACCGTCACCAAAGCCCCCATCATAGCTAGGTTCCACAGCTTTGGTCATGGTTATAACTAGTGACCAAGGGATTTGGTGATGGTTTCACCAAGAACCGTCACCAAAGGCGGGGATATTTGGTCACGGTTCCACACAAAACTATCACCAAAGCCCCCATCGTAGCTAGGTTCCACACCTTTGGTCATAGTTATAAACGGTGACCAAAGATGTTTAGTCACAGCTGTAGAACCGTGACCAAAGAGAAAGCTTTGGTCATGGTTCCTTAACCGTTACCAAAGGTGCCACCGTCACCAAAGGCTACCTTTGGTCACAGCTAATAAATCGTGACCAAAGGTCTCTTAAAACAAAAATATTAATCCCATTAGATTCCTGTCCATCTTGTTGTGGCCATAGATCAACTTCATCAATTACACATGAGTAAAATCCTTAAAAGTATTCTAGAGATCATGTCACCAACTTAAATACCAAGAAATTTCAAGAGAATCTTATTTCAATCCTTTTATTTTTTCATCAGTAACCAAAACTTGGATGCGAACAAGCAAAATTGCTGCAAATATGGATGTGAACAAGCAAAATTGCTGCATATATGATTGATACAAGAGCTTAGTTTTAGAGTAAAATAACCAAGAACCACAGTGTGATACATGTATAAGAGGGAATTTGACAAAAAATGTTGCATTGAGGCACTCAGAGGAATTTAACATGCAATGCCAATGACATTTTCAAGTGAATGTTCTAGGTGTAAAAATTATGAACCCTGGCAAAGTAGGCATTTTACCTGCTGGTTTGCATGTACATCAGTCCAAGATCCCAGAGATGCAGTGACATTCTCAAATGGGGCAACCTTCTCAAAAATAGAATGTGGCATTAGTTCTATTTGAGCTTATCTCAAAGGATCTGACAAAAGGGCAAGGGAATTGAATCAGCTCAATTGACATTTCTATATGAGCTTAGCAACTATATAAGAAAAAGGTCATATCTAAAATTTTGAAGGCATGCATTTAAGCGTACTAGTTACTTAGTACTAAGTATTAAACCAAGTAAAGAAAACATTACACTGCAAGAATAAAATTTGCCTAACCTACTTATTTTTCATTCAAAAATTATTAAATTAGCATGGAACATTGTGTATTAGTTCACCTACCATCATGCCCAATTTTATAGCCATCAGAATAATAGAGTACAAGATACAAAAGAAATTTCACCTTCTAACTTCTTCCTGAAAACTTAGAAAGTATTCAAATAGAGAGTCTTATTCAATTTTTATAGGCATTAGAAAATTCTATAGAATTTTAAGTATAAACTACATCACCACAGGAAGCTACACACCAAATTTCATATCAAAATGTCTAGTCAAAAATTCTAAAAAATTCACTGAAACACCGTTCAGAATTTTGACAAAAGTCTAAAAAGCTAAACTAAAAGTCCTATAACTTCTAATAGACAAAGAGTTTTGATTTGAAACTTTAGGGTGCGGTCAACAAACCTAAACTACAGCTGGAAAATTTTTTTGGTGATTTTTGGAAGTAAAATGAAACACGAAAGTGGAAACCAAATAACTAATTCAGATTTCGATTAGCAGCACATTGTCATTCATCAAAACACTAATTCACAAGTTAAAATCCTATCAGAAAAGGTTATTGGAAACATTAACTAACATCTAAAAGATATCACAATAGCAAGGTTTCACTACAAAGTTTTCATAGCAAACAAAATCAAAGTGAAAGTGGAGAAGCTTATGTAATGCGATGGATGAGGGTGGTGCCGTTGGTAGCAGCAATAGAGAGAGGAAGCCGAGCAGCAGGAGGAGGTTGAAGAAGCACACGGTTGAAGAAACTGGTAGTGGTTGTCGCGGTTGCAGAGGTGAGGAGAGGCCATCAAGGAGAGGTGGTGGTGGTTATTATGGCTGTTGGGTTATTGATGTGTGAGGGAGAAGAGATTGACATGGAAGACAATAGAAATAAAGAACCAGATGATTGACATGGAAGATAGAACTAATGGAAGAAGTTTGAAGTGGTTGCTCATGCATAGGAAAAAAATGGTAAATGGCACTTTCAGGTAGAAGAAAAATGCACAAAGGCATAATTTAGGTAAATGGCGCTTCTATGCTGCCTCAGGTTACAAAAAGATCAAAGGAAATCTTAGATGCAAGCATAATTTAGGGATGAC
Source organism: Thalassia testudinum (assembly GCA_037157565.1). Taxonomy (NCBI): domain Eukaryota; kingdom Viridiplantae; phylum Streptophyta; class Magnoliopsida; order Alismatales; family Hydrocharitaceae; genus Thalassia; species Thalassia testudinum. The sequence goes on from JAZHRO010000061.1 coordinate 1,645,915, forward strand.
AACATTTGATTTCAGATGAGATGCATGCAAGCTGACTAACACACCATTTCCAATACTCAGTATTCTCAGGTCTAACTGAAGCAACCAACAGAAGGGACTGGAGCAGTTGGTGAAATTTCTATAGATGGTGAAATTTCTTTCTTATTTTACAAGAATATACTTAAGCGTAGAACCTACCAACATTTGTCAGAAAAAATTGAATCTGTAACTTTCATCAAAATCTTATGATGCCAAAAAAAGGAATATTTAAGGGATCAATAATCAAAATAAAAATCAAACCTTGCCATAGCATAATCAACCAATGAGGATATAAAAATATAGGAACATTTCTAGAAGAAAGAAATTTGGTGATTGACCTATAATCTGCATATTGTATTCATTAACTAAATTTTGGGAGCTTCAAGCAAGAACACAAATTATGTGAAGGATAGATGCAAGCAGAACTCATCATTGAAATGCAAAGTACTTCGATCAGTAAGGACGTGAAATGTGTGCAGAAGCCAATAAGTACTTTGATGCAGAAGCTGACAGCTTTGTGTACCTTCATTGTACATTTTGCCTCTGCAAATGCCGCTGCAAGTTGAGCAGCATCCGTGTTGGATGTTACACCTGCAAGTTCAAATATTTGAGATATTAGAGCTCAGGATCTAATTGCCTTGAATGTTTTTACTTTCTACTTACCCCCAACTATAACTAGACCATCCAACTTCAAGGCTTTACAAGTGGCCAATGCAGCATTCACTTGTTCTGTTGTCCTTATTTGATCTATTGTGTGTCCAAGCATGTCGAACCCACTTGCATAGGCATTCATAGCATGTCTGTTATGAGGGAATGTGGCCCTGTATATTAATGGTGAATGCGACTAGACATCCTGATAAGTGTAGCACGTTGATTTTGGTAGGAGGAAAGCAGCTCTTCAGTGATCTCAATGTTTTTCTGCTTAAATAACCCCTCAGTGCCACCTATTTTCACATAAGAATATTAGCCAAAATAAATTTCTACCAGAGTTCTTTGTTATGAAAAATCCAAGATCACAAATAAGTGACTAAAAAGGTCTCCTGGAAGTTTAGGTCTCTTTCTGCTACTAGAAAATTGTGGTCTCGAAAACAAACTTGAAAGAAGACCAATTTGGCAGTTTGAAAAGGTTTTTCTTCATTGGTATTATAAAAAAAAAGTTCTTTTTTTCCTTTTTGACAGGGTATCGTAAACAAATATTGGAGTGTTGAGTAAATATGTAAACAGGTACATAGGTTGTTGGGTGTAGACCCCTGTACACTGCATCTCTGAATATTATTGCACACCACTTCGTTGATTTTTTAATGGATGAAAACTCTGATAATTACTGGGTGCTAGGGATCATGTGCTTCTATGATTTTTTTTTTCCCGTTGATATGGAGGATATTCTACGTAAAACCACGTCTGCCATGCATGTTTGTAATGTTCTTGGTTTCTACACAGGGAAATGAATATCTAGAGAGACATCTCTGAGAGAAGGCCAATGTCAGCAATGATATTGCAGACCTCCAAACTTGGGCCAAATTTACGACATTAGATCATTAGATGCAGAGCGGTCAGTTGGCCAGGGAAGTTAACAAGAAATCAATAAAAGGCTTGCTTTAATCACTAAATCATTCAATCTTAGCTTTGCACTCTAAACATAACTACCTGAAAGATGGCTGCTCCTTTATAATCTGCACTTTTGGAGATTTTGTTTCCTCTCTTAAAAAGTGTACCAGAGGTTGGCCATATGTGTGAGGAAACGTGCCACTTAACAAATGATGGCTAGATGCATCTGCTGTTGTTGTGGCACCACCAAACTCCACCCTATCTGTCTTCCCCTGCTCATTAGAGAAGAATTACTTTGTAACATTATACCGCAAGAAGGTTGAAGGGTCAATATTAGGACATCAGATGTGCATAGAGAAGAAGAATACTAAACTTTTACCAAGTAAAATTGAATAAAAATCAACGCCTTCTTAAGTGATACAAATGGGACTTTTTTAATGTGCATGTTAAATGGTCTTCTGCCGATTGAAAAGTACACGACTGTAATTTATTGGGTTTTAGTTAAAATATAGCCTAGGAATAGATAGACATTAAAATCATCAGGTGGAAGATGGGCATGCCAACAATAAAATTGATGACGGAAATGGTCGATAAAATTCAATTTAGCATTTACATATCATGGCTCAAGAAAATCAGATTACATGATAAGTTATGGGCTAAGACAGATATTATCATGTGTGATAGGCAAATGAAAATTTTAAGCATAAAATTGTAGGTCATCATCGCCATGATCATGGCTTGGATTGCATCCGACTTTGAAATTTGTTTCAACCTTATCATAAGTGCGAGGCTTATAAAAATGGTATGTCCCTCTGAGTACACAGTAAGCACATATTTATGTGTACTTCAAGACCAGATGAATACATGCTCCTTTTTACAGTCCATCTGGCCACCAGATCTGATAATCGAGGTGGTAGAACATTGGATTGCCACTAGATGGACTGGTGCCAATGAAGAAGGGTGCTAAGGCTTGTCGCTTTAGGAACAAGCGACAAAATTGATAATTATAATTTGTGTTCTTGTTTAACAAGTTGCAGAATGAAATTGACCACTATACATAAAGTCAGCCAAAGTACGACACAACATTTCGGAAACTATTTCACATTCAATGCAATATGGCTACTTACTTCAAGCACTTGTTGTTGGACATGCAAAGTATAATATACACATTCAATTAAACTGAGCAACAACCAAACTAACAAACCAAAATTTAAAGAAATCTACCTACTGGTGGGATTATTTGGATACAAGGTAGGTTCTAATTACCCTTCTAAGTAGGATTATCTGGAACTATTGCTTTACCCTTCTAGCTTGCATGATCTTGAAGGCAAGTTTCATAAAATCCAAAGTAATTAAGAACTGATGTCTTGCTAACACGATTCTTAAACAACTTGAGAATTTGATTGCCCTGATCAAGTCTCACCTGTTGATCAAGAATAGGAAATTGCAATTAGAATGCCCTTACTAAAAGAACAAGGTGACTGGAATCTATTTGGTGCTTCATGAAAGTATACCAGCTGAGTGTCTCTACTATTTGTCATAGGCTTATTCTCATTGTTTTCCAAATAATATGCTTGAGAGTACTTTAGCACATCAAACACATCAAGCATGATTATTACTTTAGCACTACCTGAGAGTGAACTAATGCATAATATGACTAATCAACATACACAACTACTGGAAACATTATCACAAAGGCAATGGAAAGTACTGAGTTCGAGGAGTTGGCTCCCTCATCATGCAGATATGCAAGCCCTCAAGACATCCCAAGAATTATGTTGAAACTTTGTTTCCAGTTAGGGATCCATGTTGTTCACTTATTAGGTAACTGCTAAAAAAAGAACAACACCACAAATCAGAGTTAAACAAAAAAGGGTGAAAGAAGGAAAAAATGGTAGGTAGATCTGATACTTGAGCTCTTTTTTGCCAAGAGGACTCTGGTTATTACTTTAATTTAAGTCCTAAAATGGCTGAAAATCGATCTGTGTGGAGGCAAAGAATCCATATAGCCGACCCCACTTAGTGTGGGAAAAGGCTTGGTTGTTGTTGTTGTATAGAATAATAACCAGAGTCCTCTACTGCTGTTGGTGCTACTACCACTGTTAAAGCTTCATACATTCACTATAAATGAAAACATACTCATATCATTATTTCCTACATTCATATACCACAAATGCAAATATATATTCTACCATTCATATATATATTTCATCAGTCACCACATGCATGATACTCATTCATAAATAAAACACATGTATATATAACATGTTTTGAAATATGTACATGAAACTAGACATGTGAAAATAAAAAAAAATCTAGGCAACTATATAATGGCTTCTATACCACCTATTCCAGAACCTCCGCAGTCATCATCAGGTGGATGAGGTGGGAAGTGAAAAGAAGAATGGTCTGCACCACCTTGTCCCAATGCACTTAAAATTGCCTGAAACTGTGCCTGCATCTATGCCTAAATCTGCTCCCATTCTTGTTGTGCTTCATGTCTTTGTTGTTCTAGTAAATCATTTGTCTTCTCCAACTACTACGTAACATCGTTTAATTTCTCTTGAAAGGTCTCCACTTGTGTCTGTAACTGTTGCAACCTCTTTGAACCCCTTGATCCCTTTCTTCCATACCAACTAGTAATAGTCTCACTCGCACTAGCACTACGAACAAAACTACCATGCTCGAGGGGCATAACTGTCCTAAATGCTTGCTCTGCTGTCATAGGCAGTAATGGGCCAATCTTTGATTGCTCATCCATATCATCACTAGAAGGATGCATCAACTCCATCATGCGACCCTACACATAGTTGAGCTCGTGGTAAGTTCTCCTAAATGTTTATCACTAAGTTATTCATCACTTGTTTCAACGAGCTTACATGTCTCTCTTGATATAATGGATCAATCCAAACATGCGGGCCATCAATAGTAGACTTGCTATGACTCTTTTGATAGATCGAAACACGATCAAGTTGTACACATTATGGGTGTCTGACTGCATATTTGAGATGTGGTTATAAATTAAGTTATCCTAAATTTTAGCTTCTCTTATTTAAGTCTCCTAACTTGTAAGTTTTATAATAGATATTATAATCAATAGTTTTTATATTGTCAATTAAGCTGGTGAAAATGTAGTTACATAATTATCCCTTAAGGTATCTATGCTCATCCGTCCCAAGTAGTGGGTTGCAATCGAAGCTTTTGCCCTATTAGCTTTATTTTTCTTAGCGTGCTCTTATAACGGTAAATTATTGAAATTATGCCATATTCATTTTGCTTTTAGAATAGAAGTAATTAATATAAAATATTAATTACCTTTGTGTTTTCCTAATCCCAATATTAGCAGCACTCCACCCAATGACCAGCTTGTACTCCTGGTGGCACGTCACTCAATGCATCCTCATAATTCTTACCAATAAAGAACTATTTATATATACAGAAAAGTTAGCAACACCTAAAATTAAATAGTTGTACTATTGTGTTATTATAAATTCCATATCTATGCTTATGTCTTACTTGGCTTTTAAGCTCTTCTCTCCAACTATGAAGTGCCCCCCCTACTGCTTGGAGAATATATGTAGTCATCATTGGATTTGTTCCCCAATCATACGTCACCTACATTTTATATTATAATTAATAATTAGATAAAGGATTTTAAGTAAACCAAATGAATGACATAACAACAATATCGTATTAATACCCCTAGCTCATGAATGAACTCATCCTTATGTTGCTAAAGAACCTGCCTCCAATCAAAATAGCATGGGGGTATCAATAGTCTCACAAGTGTAGGGATCCTGCTATTAAAGGGTGCGTAACGTGAACATCTTCCGCTACAATTTACTTCAACAGTTATTCGAGTCTCTTTAGTTAATTTTCTCAATTTCAAATTCCTTGTCTTACCCCTTGGCTTTGATTTTATACCTGTAGTAAACAAATAGTCAAAATAAAATTGTTATAAAGAATTAACATCAAAGAAAATTAATGTGAGAATTTATATACCATTAGACCTTTCTTGACTGTGCTCCTAAGATTGGCTTTGTGACTGACTTTGTAGCTGACTATTCCACTGAGATTGGCTATGTGACTGGATCTGAGGAGGGTCCACGAATTAAGATGGTGCCTGCTGCTGGGACTGTCTCTGGGGATGGTGTAGGGGTTGAGCTAGTGTCTGCTATTGGGACTGGCTCTGGGGAGGGTGTAGGGGCTGAGCTCATGTCTACTGTTGGGACTGGCTCTGGGGAGGGTGTAGGGGCTGAGCTGGTGTACGCTGTTGGGACTGTCTTTGGGGAGGGTGTAGGGGCTGAGCTGGTGTCCGCTGCTGGGATTGGCTCTGTGGAGGGTGTATAGGTTGAGCTGGTGTCGACTGCTGGGACTGGCTCTAGGGAGGGTGTAGGGGCTAAGCTGGTGTTAGCTGCTGGGACTATCTCTGTTGAGGGTGTAGGGGCTGAGCTGGTGTCCGCTGCTAGAAAAATTATATCCAGCCCTTATAGGCGAGACCATTTTTTCATTTACATCCAATATATGATTGCAAGACAGCTACCCTCTACCCCTCTTAGCCTTAGACCAATGTTCTTTCTCCTTTCCCATGAAGTAAAAAGAAATGATTGATCTTCATAGAGAAAAGAACCCAATAAACATAATATAAATGCCATTGTTTAGACTCTATAAATCAAATAGCTTAAAGAGTAAAACTACAAGGTCCAACTCAGGGTTTGTATTTGAAGTCAATTCCCTTCTCATTTTTGTTCTTTTCATTAGGTATCGAAACCCTTGAAAGATCGATCATACCACCATGAAGTGTGAATATTTCGATGCCCCTTGTAGAAAGGTCAATACCACATAACATAGAAATATTACCCTCCACGAAAAATACAGCCCTCAATGAAGCTGCACGGGTGACTATATTAATGGAGATAAAAATCATGCACAGATCTTAAAGCAGAGTGAAAGATCCTTATATTACCATCAATTTCTTCCCAAAATTAATAAATCTTCAAAAATTAAACATTACCATAGCTTGTGATGCTATTAGTGGTCTACGAGGTTAAGCTTAAGGCTGGGAATTATGAAATGAAATTGAGTTTGATTGAACTCTAAGTGGGCTTTGAGCTTCCCGTTAGGTCAGAGTTGACTTTTAGTGTTCGAACTTATAACTTCTAAGTGCAAAGCATGTGTAAAGAAAATATTAGCAGTGGCAATCGATTTTGCACACATGTAATTCTCTCATTGTCAAGAGTGCAAATAGATGCATTGCTTGCATGACAAAGGGACTTACCAAAGTGTATAATTTATTTCTTTCAATGGCAAATCAAATTGACAGTAACTTTCAATAATGTCTTTTTTATAAAAAACTATCAACAATGCCCTATGTGTAACACACAAGTAATATTGCATTGCTGGCATAATGGGCATTTAACTTTCTAGTAGCAAATGGAACTGTAGCGAAAGTGCAAACTTATAAGGGGTTTCAATTATAGAGATATTTTTTTCTATGGATAATTACCCATCCAATTTCCAGTGGAGATTTCAGATAAAAACCCATACAGTAATGCTGGCAGATAATGATTTCCATTCCAGTGAAATTAAATTGTTTAGTGTGTAGGAGAAGGATTGTTGGGGGTGTCTTGGGACAAATGGGTAAGATTACACATAAGGGTGTACAAGATTCTTTTTTGTTATGGAAGCACACCTTGGCACCTATTCAATTGTTTGTAAAGAAAGGGCTTCTCTACTTAGATCCCCTTGCAGCCTAACCCTGTCTGGGTCTTGACATGCTAGTTTCCATCATTTCAAATGAAGAATGCCTGAAAAGAGAGTTGAGCAGAATGAAGCTTTTTGAAGTGGATGTTTTTGTTCTGACTAGCCTTTTGAATGTGTATTACTCTAGGATTTGGGAAATTGGCAAGTTTGAGATATTGAGAGGAAATATATGTAGTCTTATGGAGTCAAAGTTAAACAAAAAAACTCTCTTAATTAGATATCTTGAGCCCTTACGGTTTGCTCAGCACCATCCTGATTATGCCAGAGCGTAACTATGTCTAAATTTATTGAACAAACATAAGAACTAGGAAATATTTCCTTTTTTTCCGTTGTTGATTTAGTTGTCTGATCATTTAGGAGTCAGAAAGAATTCTAATCATTCTATGCTCAATACTTTTAGAATAGGGAAAACATGTATGAACTTTCTTCACTCTGATTATAAAGGACTATGCTTACCATCTAGCCATGTTATTTTGACATGGAAAGTGCCTTTTCTATTATATATGTTTATGAGATTTGTCCGTTTAAAGAAGCTTCTCAGATTGAAGGATACAGAACAACGCGGCTAGGGTATGTTCTTTGATCTTGCTTATTAATAATGTAGAATGTTGTAATCTTGACACTAATATAATCTTAAAGCTTCCTAGATGCATGTTGTCTATGACCAAAAAAAGGTTCCTAGATGCATGTTGTCTATGACCAAAAAAAGCTTCCTAGTTTCAAAACTTGTTGTCATACCATCAAACACCTAGCGTGCGTGTTACCCCTTAAGCCAATCCGAGGTCAGTAGATCTCCTTGAGCCACTCCGCAGCCAATAGATCCACCAAGTACTACAACAACAATAATAAAAGGAGATCAAGAGAAGTGGAGTTGGAGGAGGAGGAATGAAATGAATGAATAAATAAAAAGAAGGAAGAGTGGTGGATTAACCCTAGTTGTAGCAGGGCCAGTGGTAATGGAGGTGCCACTGGGGAAGATGAGGGAAGGAGAGAAGTAGCGGTCTTGAGGGGGAGGAGACGTGACTTCGTCAAGGGAGGTGCCTTCGTCAGGAGAGGGAAGGGGGTTAGGGATGGTCGGGGGAGGTGACGTCATGGAGGAGGCAGTCGGAGAGTCGAGGGAGGGGGAAGGTAATGGCAGCAGGAGTTGATATTTGGTGGTGATCTTGAGGGCTAGGAGAGGTGATGATAGGGATCTTGACGGGGAGTTAGGGGAGGCACCATCGTCGTCGGGAGAGGGAAGGGGGCTCCTTGGAGGCGGAGGAGCTGACACCGTCGGGGAGGGGGTCAGGGAGTCAGGGGAGGGGGAAGGTGATGGGGGTGCGAGTGGGTTTAGGGAAAGTTGCGGCGAGGAAATTTGGGAGAGGGTGCATAGGAAATTTTTGGAGGGAGCAATGGTGACGGTTTCACTTGAAACCGTCCCCAAAGGCAATGGAGGGAGCAATGGTGATGGTTCCACTTGAAACTGTCACCAAAGGGAACTCTATGGTCACGGTCTCACTAGGAACCATCACCAAAGGGAAGGCCATGGTCAAGGTCCCACTTGGAACCGTCACCAAAGGAAGCCTATGGTTACGGTCTCACTTGAAACGTCACCAAAGCCTTTTGTCAGGTTCTCATACCCATCACAAAAGGTTAAAACAGAAAACAAATCCCACTCTCTCACAATGGTCACGGTTTTGAGTGGAACTGTCACCATAAGTTACTTTTGGTGATAGTTACTAAAATCGTCACCAAATACCTGTCACCAATTCCAACTTTCCTAGTAGTGTAGCCTGCTCGAAGAGTATCACCTTCCTCGGGGTTGATTCTCTCAGCTTACACTTCTGAGTGCATAAATCCTTTAGGAATTTAGCATAAGCCGGAATATGCTTAATAGCATCAAGGAGCAGGTTCGACATTCTTGAATATATTCAGGAGCTCCTCATTGCCATCAATAGGCTTCTTCTTCCTAGATTTTAGCAAGGCTTCAGGAAATGGGACATGAGAAAATCATTAAATTTGGGGTCCTGAGCCTTGGTTTCATCATCAACTTTCTCCTTTCCTTTCTCAAGCTCACCAGGGTTTGATTGACTAGAAGATGGTAGTTCAGAATCCTGGGTTTGCCTTCCACTCCTCAAGGTAATGGAGTTTGCAGAATTGTGTAGGTTTGGGTCTTGGGGAGGGTTAGGAAAGATAGAGGGGGCTTGATTAGCCAAATATCCAGGATTGGATGAAGAAGCAAAAGAAGAACCCTGCTCAACCACCTAAGATGTGTGTGCGGGTCCCTCTGATTCCCATACCCTTGGTATCGATTGCCTTGATTTTGTACATTACGAGGGTTGGGTACAGGTTGAGATGGCAGGGATCCGAGCTGACGGGTGTTCGCAATGAGCCCGGTTTGCAAGTTGTCCAGCAAGGTTTTCATTTGTTGTATGAGCTGGAGCATGGATCCTTACATTTCTACCATCTGTTGGTTCAAATCAAGTTGCCCTCCAGGTTGACGGGCATTCCATGTTGGCTGATTGACCTAATTAGGGTGTAGTTGAGTTTAAACATGACCCTGACCCATTGGTCTTTGCGATACAAAGTTGCTGGGTTGAATTTGAGTCTGCTTCCCCAGGTTTTTCCAGGAGAAGTGTTTAAGAAAATTTGTCATTGTTTAACAAATACATCGTAGTATAGGACAAATGCGCTCAAATCATTTAAATTTGTAACTCAGATTCAGAAAGAATTCGAGGTCGAACACATGGAGCAAATAATAGCAATTTAATCTCACCAATCATAATAAATATAGGCAATTATAATCAAAACATGATTTAGAACAACTCAGAATGATATATAAATGAAATTCAGTGTCAGTGCAAAAAGAATGGGTTAAAATGGTGATTTGAATCACCAATTAACCCTTTGAATGTTAAGCTCAAATATATCAACAATAGTTATCAATCAAATAACCCACGTTAGCCAATATCTTAATAGTATACTGAACCAAGGCACCAGGCAGATGTCAAGCTTCTCAGAATAGAGGCAAAGGCCTCTTCTCTTCTTCCTTCCTTCTTCCGTCGTGCCTTAAGAGAAAGGAACCACAGTGCAGCAACACAGAGGCAAAGGCCTTGCAAATTCACTAAGTGTGGAGAGTGACAGAGGTAAAACCCCCCTGATTGCGTCGGATTTGCACGTGTAAAGGGTTCGAGTTTGGAAAACTCATCGTCATAGTTCGATTCGCTAGAAAATCTGTCAATTAGATAAAAGTTATAGCCGAAACTTGAAATGTGAGTCCTAGGTCGAACACGGGGAGGCGAACGTTTGGTTTGGAAAGATATGGATTTCTCTTTTATTTGTTTTTGTCATTTTTGTCTTTTCTACTTTTTTTAGTATTTTTAGCAAGAAAGAGATAAGGTTGATGAAATCTTTTTTTTTTTTTGAAAAGAAAAGGAAAGCTATAGAATTGCCGATAGCAATCCAGGAGAGCTATTATTGATTATATGAAAGAAAAGGACTACAAAATTGAATCCCACATATGTATGAGATTGCAACAATTGTTTACAATGTTTCCCACACTCACTAGACTCTCCTAAAACAATTTCTCATTTCTAGCTCTCCATACCGACCATAAAACAGCCATCATGGGCACATATGGCTTATTAGAAATTAAAAAAGAGCTCCATAGATCCTCCCACGTGGGAATTGAATCCCTACAGATCTTCCTCCAAACACTATCTGTTATCATGCATGTAGAAAAAATATGGTGATTGCAATCATTATTTAAGCCACACAAATGACAAAATTGAGCAGGAGTGCCCATTCTCCTATGCCACAGATCTCCCATTATCAAACCATCTCTTCTACATAGCCACAAAAAAATTTGCACCTTCAATGGGATTTTCAATTTCCATATTTTCCTCCCTACTTCATCCACCTCTGCCGACCTTGCTGACAAGATGAGTTTCTCATAGGTAGCCGTAGACGAGAAAGTCCCATCCCACTTGTATGTATCACATTCCTTTAGCGTAGGTCTAAAAGTAGCAAGCTCCTGTAGGAGTCGTTCATTTTCTACCCGTGTTCTTGTTCCATGGTCATTCCCCACATCACTGTTTGTCATCCAGTTCTTTGAAATCATGTCCCAATAATCACATACCACAGCATTTTTATTGGGAGCAGCCGAATATGCAAGAGGACACCTGTCTTTTATCGCCCCACCAGGAAGCCATTTATCCAACCAGAATCTAAAGCTTCTCCCATCTCCCAAGACTAATTTGAAAAGATTCCAATTATCAGCCAAAGCATGCACCATAGAAGCCTAGAAAGGAGATGGCTTAAGAGGATTTAAATGGCTCTTCTCATCATTTGCCACCCCATAGCTATCATGTAAGATCTCTGTCCAAACTTTTTTTCCCCTTGAAGCAGTCGAACCGTCATTTCAACAACAAAGCACCATTGAACTCTTTGAGAGATCTGATTCCCATACCACCATACTTCTTAGGAGAACAGATAGTATCCCATTTAACATGTTGGAAGAAGGTACCTTGGTGAGCAGCCTCTTTCCAGAAGAACCTTTTACGCATAACATCAAGTTTTTTCCAAATTGACTTTGGAGCTCGGAAGATGGAGAAGACTGGAATAGAAATGATAACTGAATTTAGCAAGATAAGCCTCCCCCTTTAGATAGGTAATGGTTGCTCCAGCCTTTAAGCTTCGTAGCCACCTTCTAAAAAAGAAACGTCCAATCAGTTTTGTTCATTTTTTTGCATTTCAATGACAGACCCAGATATTTGAGTGGCAGTGATATCACAGGCATGCACAAGATGTTGGAAATGTCATTCTGATCACTACCATTCATACCAAAATAAACCAGGGGAGATTTGCTTCCATTTAGTTTCAGCCTAGAAATTTCACCGAATATATTGACCATATAATATAACACCTATGCTTCCCTCTTCCCACCTTCCACAAAAAAACTGTGTCATCTGCATATTGGAGAATGGGGGCCAATGCCATTCTATTTGTCATTGAGTAACCCCTTATCATCCCATCAGCTGCCAACTTGCATGCATATCTTGCTAAGGTATCTACTGCAAAATTAAAAATCAATGGGGCTAAGGGGTAGCCTTGTCTCACCCCACACTGAGGCTGGATCCAGGCTCGACAAGGTTTCCCATTTATCAAGGGGGAATAGGAGGTAGTCATGATGCAACATTTCACCCATTGGATCTAGAGGGAAGGAAATTTTCTCCTTTTAAGAACTTCCCAAAGGTATGACCATGATATTAAGTCATACGCTTTAGAAAAGTCTACCTTCCATGAGAAGGCCTTAGTCCTTCGCCTATGCCACCCCATAACCATTTCTTGAGCCATAATGAATGATTCTTGGAGTGACCTCCCAGGTAAAAATGCAGATTGGACAAGCATTATCAGATCTTGCAACACAACACGAATTCTGTTGGTTAGAATTTTGCTAATGATGAGGTAAATAGAATTCGACAACGCAATAGGCCTATAATATGAAAAATTCTCAGCACCCAACTTCTTTGGTAACAAGAACAAGTAAGAATTGTTAAGACTTTCAAATCCAGAGTTACCCATTTCAAACTCATGTATAACATCCATCACTTCCTCCTTAAGGATGCTCCACATCTCCTTGCAGAATAGAACTTGAACCCCATCTGATCCAGGGGCTCCCTCATTGTTCAAACCTCTGATAGCTGCTTCAACTTCTTGTTCAGTGAAGGGGGCAACCAGCATAGCAGATTGTTCAGCATTGACACCTAGAAAAGTAGCCGAAGTCATCCTCCACAAGCCTCTTGGTGCTGCCTTAGCTGTTTCTTTAAAATAACGAGCAGCTTCAGTTCTAATCTCGCGAGTGGAGGTAATGGTTCTCTCTCCCACTTTGATAGAGGGGATGAGATTGACTCTTCTTCTAGCACTGGCAGTAAGATGAAAATATTTCATGTTTGCATCTCTTTCCTTGAGCCAAAGTTGTCTGGACCTCTCACGCCAATCCATCTCTTTCTTTAGATCCTCCTCCCCAATAACCTGCTGCCAAAATTTCCTCAACTCCTGCTCTTGGGAACTAAGAGCCACCATGCATTCTTTCAAGTCAAGCCTCTGAATGTCAGCCAAAGCCTCAACTCTCTTATGCTCCCTGATAACTGTCACAGTCTGCCCATACTCCTTTAACCTTATACGCATATCAACCAGCTTAGATGCAAATTTTTGAGTAGTTGGCCCACCGACAATCTTGCTTTTCCACCAACTAGACAGCATGTCTTTAAAACCTTCTCTGAACCATGACTTTTTGAGTTTGAAGTAAGAACCAACATCAGCACTCACCCCACAATTCCACACAATTGGCGTATGGTCAGAGAATGGCCTATCTAGGCTCATGGTAGAAGACAACTGGAACTTATCCAAGAGACTAGAGTTGCCAAAGAACCTGTCCAACTTGGAAAAGAGGCCACTTCCATTTCTCCAAGTAAATTCCACCCCACTGACCGAATATTCAGTGATGCCCAAACTCTACACAGTCAATTGAAACCCTACCATAGATTTATCTGTGCTGCCACCAGGTTTGTCCCCACTTGACAGGGAACAATTAAAGTCTCTGCCGACAAGACATGGCACCTCTTGGACCTTCTGGTGTACTGTAGTGAGGTCTTCCCATAGTTCCACCCTGCTTGCTGTTGAACATGGTCCATAAATGCACAAAATGAACCAATCCAATCGACCCTGATGACTTTGGAATCTATAAGTAAACACATGTTTGTTCCGGTGTATTTCAGACAATTTAAGACTGGATTTCTTCCACCAAACAACCATCCCACTTGATCTGCCATTTGCTGCCATCCCCACACACTTAGCTCTCCTAGATTGCCTCAAGGAATTCTAGATTGGGTAGTTGTCATCATCTATGTGTGTCTCTTGAATAAGAGCACAATCAATCTCCTACTCCACAAGATATCTAATAAGGGAAGCTCTTCTCACTTTGTTGCACAACCCATGCACATTCCACTTTAAGACTCTCATCCCTTACACCACTGATCTCCCTGAGCCAAATTTTTCACATATTCAACCATAATGGATTTTGCAACTGTCTCCTCCTCGATAGGACTCAAGTTCTCCTTCCTTCTTCTCCTAAGCATGTAAGGAGAGCACCCAACCCCCCTCTTGTGGCTGGCTCCTTTCCTGAATTTTAGATCTTTAGAAACAAGGAGAGGCATTTGATTCACATCCCTAAGGACCTTTTTGCCACTGTTGACAACTATTTGAGTCCCTGTAATCACATCCATGCAATTGGAGGAATTACCAGGGTCCTCATGTGGGTGGTTTGCACTCCCCATAGTAGTGACATCAGCCATAGTCATCTGATCCCCCTCCAGGACTTCCTAATGGCAGTCTTTCCATTTCTTTGGATCAGGCGCCTCATCTGAAGTCTTACGACCCTCCGACTCCTCCTGCTATATCTCATCAAATCGTTCATTAGACACCTTGCTCTGACCCAATTTTGGAAGTATAAATTCCTGCCCTATCACTGACAATCAAATGAACCACGAACACCCACCACATCTAAGGATGATTTTGTTAGGCATCGATCCACTTCTAAAAGCCTCAGCATTGATTTGCAGTATACAAGCATCACCTTCCCCAATTGTGATCTCAGTATCATCAAGAATAGATGCAAAGCCTGCAATCATCTTGGACACCACCCCTCTTGATCTCAAATGTAGAGGTAGACCCTTGATCGCTAGCGACACCAGCCTGGTGCCCAATCTCTGAGGAGGGTGATCAGGGAGTGCCCCATCAAAGGGGGAGATCAGCCTCCACAGTACACTAATGTTCTTAAAGGTATTCGAGCGAAAGTGTAGCCTCTCCACATCTAACATGCTCAGACCGAAAACAAGAAAACGGGTCTGGGATAACACAACAATCTTCCAACCCGATGAGACAGGGGATAAACAACTCACAGTTGATGGAATCTTTCGACAATAGGGTTTCCAGTCATAACTTCACTGATCAATGCACCCCTCAGCATCATCTCCACAAATAGGATATCCTTAGAGAAGGGGATCTCCACATCGATTGTATGGCCAACCTACGCCGATGGCGGTGGTAGCCGAGGCTCCTTCATTACCTCTTGTTTTGGGTGCAGAGGGTCCATCTTCATATGCTGCAGCCGTACCCTTGTGCACGAGTCACTTTTGTGCCTGTCTCCCACACATGCCAAACACACAAGGGGATTTCTACACACTGCCACCATGTGCCCTTTTTGTCTGCACCGATAGCATAGAACCTCCCCATTCGTCCTTCTCCAACCCTCACTCGAGACAAATCTAGTTGCCCAACCATCGTGGGTCTGCCAACTCCTCTCCCTCCTTCGCCAATTTCTCGATCTCCATGTCTTCCAGACCCCCTCATCTCCATCCCTAGCCACACCCTCGCCATTGCCTCCCATCGCCCATCGCCACACCCTCACCATTTTCCTCCCCAAAAATACACCTTGATGAAATGTTATCTAACTAATCTACTTGCAAAATGTAAGAGAGAGAGAGAGAGAAACAATCACACATATTTCTGAAGCAAATGTTTTCTACAACTAAGAAAGTGAGAAAGATTACACTATGAAAGCAAAAAGAAAGATATAGTTGAGATAATCCCCCTCGACGGTTGCTCGGAGGATGACTCACTCTAATGTCGCCTGGAGGAAGGTGGTGAGGAGAGGGATGAATGAGGACAGAGCCGGAGGATGGAGGGTGAGGCAGGATGGCGTCGTGGCGAGGATCTTCTTCTTGAAGGGAGGTGGGAAGATGGCCACAGGATGCTCCACACAGGGGGATGAGAGGTGGGAAAAAATGTTTGTTTTCTACTCTAGAGAAGCATCCCAGGCTTGGGACAAGCTCTCTCTAGAGCCTTGGAGGTGGTGAGAGGAAGAAAGGAAGAGATGAAGAAAAATGGAGGGGTAGGGGTCCTTTTATAGTGGAGGAAAGAATCATATTCGTATACACGACATTTAGTGACGGTCATAAACGTCACTGAAGATTCGCCGCAAACATCACTGAAGATAGTCTTGCGCCCATGCTGTCGCTGTGTTGGCGCGCGCGTGCCTCCGCGTGTTGCGCGCCCACGTGTGTTGCCGTTGCCGCGCGTGCATGCCCCTGTGCGCACGTGCACGCCCGCGTTGTTGTGCTCGTGTGGTAGTGCGTGCGTGCGCATGGGCGACCTGGGTTGTGCCATGTGGCGCAATCTGGGTCATTCATCTTCTTTCCATTGTAGGGGCTACTACAGAGGTCGGATTGAGTCAATTTTCATGCTGCTAGGTTGTGATCGTCGACCCCAATCCATCCACATGGTCGGATTTGTTGTTTGAAAATTTTACATCACCTAATCCCTTTGCCATTGATCTTCCTCGGACTATATATGGTGCTATGGGACTCCGATCAAGGCAATTTCGGAGGTGTTGGACTCCGATCATCATCCTTATCAGATCCATATGGTTGGATTATCAATCCGAGGCTCCAAAATAAATCTCCTTCTCTCTTGACCACAAAAAGGATGCAATTAACCAAACATATACACTGCTCTAAATGCAGAATGATGCCTGCTATGCATTGTTTATAATATGGAATGCAAATCTAAGTTTAGGAACATGCATAGATAGACATTTCAACCTAAATGGATGTGTCTACATCACACCCCCACTCTCTCTCTCTCTCTTTCCTTCTCTTCTTTCTCTTAGACACCCAGGGTTAGCTAGGTAATCAGGCGAGTAAATGGATCCAAAATAGGGTGCAGGTCTGCGGGCATGGTCACAGGCGAGCAATGGGCTCAGGTAGGTGGATGTGTGAGTGAAGGGGATCGGACCCCCATGACTTGGGCAACGGGTCATGGGAAGGAATTCCTTATATGGGTAACCGCAAGCTCTGTGTCCCATGATGTGGGATTATCTGGCCTCCCCTCTATCGTAGCGTAGCAGCAGCTGAAGGAGCTCCCAATTGAGGCAATAGGTGTGGTTGAGGGCTTCAATTAAGGACTTGATGATGTGCCTGGAGGTCAGCCGCTTCACTTTGGAGCATCGCCTGGACGAATTGTGACTGGAGTTTTGAAGATGAGGTCAGAGGAATCATGGTGGCGATGAAGGTTTGGTGAGGTATTTGAAAGCACGAACACAGCCTTGCGGCCACGTCAAATAGGCTTAGAAGGATCATCGTGGAACGGCGAGTGAAAAGGTGGGTGCGGCATGTGGTGCGAGTGACGGTGGAGGCCTGACGACCTCGAGAGAGTGAAGCAGAGGTGTTTGAGTTCGGGGAACTGTTTTGGTGGGTGAAAGGCAATATAGGTTGAGGCTTTTTGTAAAGGGTGGCGTGGCGAAGCTTGTGGAGTTGGCAGCGGTGCGCTTGGAAGTGTGTGGTGTTGGGAGTGCTTTGCCTGAGTGTTGTCGAAGGTGGGGAAGATGATGGTGTAGCGGGTAGTGCAGTGGTCATGCGTGTGTTGTGAGTGTGAAAAAAGGGAATAGAGGGAGAGAGGAAGGTATAGAGGGACTTATGGGGGAAGTAGGAGGATAGAGGGCACCGGCATTGGCAAGCTGAAGCCGAAGAAGATGAAGTTCGGTGAGTTGGTGTGGTGACAATGAAGAGGAAGAACGCCCCTGCTATGGCTGGCGAGGAGCGGGGTCGGTGGAGGAAGGTAGAGGGCCGTCCAATTTGATGGTTGGATGGCCGGAAGAGGAGGTCAGGGGAGGTTGCAGGAGCGGAGTCTATGGGTGGCTAGAGAAGGGAGGAAGAGGGGTTTCTTAGGCCAAAACTAGCTAAGGAGGTGAGGAACTTGATGTAAAGCCTTTTATAGGCCTTTAGGAGGCCTTCCAATCTTGGAAACCAAGCTTGCGAGCTTCAAGGATCTTGTGCACATAGATACCCTTCCTTTCCAAGTGTTCGCATAAGCTTTTGGGAAGGAGTTAGGATTCATCGCTGGTCTCATTTGGAAGGGAATTCCTTAAGGAATCTCTTATTCAATTTTGGGACTGATTGATTGAGAATCGAGCGAGAAAATCTCGCTCGAATCTCAACAATGAGTTGCAGCTCACTCCTAATGGAGGTAAGGACTTAAATGTGAAGATGATGAAAAACTCAGGGGCCTGATTGCAAAGAATTCGAAAGTTGTGGGTGAATGCGAGAGAAAAAGAGTCTAACTAGACTAAAGTGCAAACTAGGTCAAGATGAACTCTGATTGGCCATATTTTGGTACAAACCTAATTTGGACCTAATGAATCTGATAAAGTTGGATTTTTGTTTTGACCAAGTTTGATTGGGCAATTTGCGTAGAAACCCAAATTAGGGAACTTGCTGTCAGATGGTCAAATCAAGGGTACCAAACCTCATGGAATATTTTTCTATGAATTTTAAAAGATTTAGATGGATTTTATTCTGACTAGAACCTCAGTTATTTAAGTAGGTCTGAATTCGGGTTTTGGGTAATTGTTAATTCTTGAAATACGTGAAAACCCGTTTATGTCTGCATGAACCCACTTATTTGATTTTAATGCTCTTTTGACCTTTAATTCACCCCTAGCCAACCCCTTAGTTATTTTATGTTCATGATTTGCTATTAAAATTACATAATTAACCCTGGTTTCTTATTTTGTTCTCAAAATAGAATATCATGCATATATGACCTTCTGTTGGCTATGTAGGAGCTTTTATCACCTTTTTTAGACCAAATCAGGCTAGTTAGGGCTCATGATGGTGTTCCCATCAAGAAGTTAGGGTGGTTCCTCCAACTAGGATTAAAAGAGTTAGAATATGGGTTGGACCTAACATTCTCCTGTACAGCAGACACATCCTCATAGGGCGAGGATGGTAGGAAAGAAGGAGAAGGATCAGAGAAATTGGGATCAAAAGCCTTAGTGTGGAACCCGTGGGGTTTTGAGTAATGCTGGCTCACAGGTTGAGCCGCTTCCAATTGATTTATGAACTCCCATCCAGTAGGAGCTCATGAAGAATGGAATCCTGAATTCTGGGATTGAGTGGATCTAGAAGTATTTGCAGAGTTTCTAGCCATCCACTCTTCCATTCTTTTTGTAACCAGGTCCACTTTATTGAGTTTGTTACAAATTAGTTCCATATCGAATGAATGAGAGTCGTGGACCTCATTAACATTCGATCTAGGTTGCTGGAACTGGTTGAAAGTGTCCATGGAGGCATGGTTGATAGAATTTTCACTCATTTCCTCAAACAAATCATGTGCACTATCTGTATCCTTGTTGAAGAAATTGCCTCCACAAGAAGCATCCACATGGTTACGGAGTTGCTCAGTCAACCTGTGATAAAAAATTTGCACAAGTTGCCACTTTGGTACCTCCTGGTGCGAACACTTCCGCAACAGATCCTGGAATCACTCCCAAGTACCATGAAGCGGTTCCCTTGATCGCTAGACGAAAGTTGTAATCGCCAGTCGTAATGCATTGGTACGCCCGACTAGGAAGAATTTCTTTAGGAATGTCGATTTAACATCATTCCATGTAGCTATCGACCTTCCAATAGGTCTGTACCAATATGCACCCTTATCCCTAAGAGACTGGGGGAAAAGCCTCATGACCATTTACTCCTCATCCACATTTCATGCTTTAGTGGTTGACGAGTCGATTTTCACTTTGGAAGTAATTTTGCACATAAAATGATGCATTTTAGTAAGTGGTGGAAAATCAGCCATCAAAATAATTAAAATTAAACCACTCGTAGATGGAGCGGGTCATGTCCACAAGGAGGCACTGACTTGATAAAATTCGCAAGAATCTAAAATAAAGTGTTCAGTAACTAATCCCTCAAGAAACAAAGACAAAATCCTTTTTAGATTAGGTCATCAATGTCCAAATATGTTGGAATGGTAGTTATGGAGAATAAGAGGGATGTGCTCATAAATGTGTCACAATAGAATATCCATTAAATAAAAAATCCTCTCCCCATAATGGCATAACATGTAATTATTAATTAAACATAAAATAGGGCACTTCCTTTAAGAGCTCTCCATGCACAGAGGAAGCAATGGCCAGAGGTGAGGAGCTCGTTGGAAGACAACTCGACCAAGCCGCTTCTGATGGCGTTGGTGGTGCGGCAATTGGATGCCAGAGCCGGCAGCGGCAAGGAGGAGATGGTAGTGGGTTGCTACTGTGTTAGAGACAGGGGATGTTGAAACCTAGTTCCATCTCTCTTCTGTGTTTTGGTGTTAACAAAACCATTTTAAAATCTAATGTGTTTATGAAGTATTACAGGTCAAAAGAATCTATGGATGCAAGCAACAAGATAGCATATGAAGGAAGAAGACTAGAAGACTATAGTTTTTGTTGTATGAATTGTATTTTAGAATCTTTGTATGTCTCCTAACAAGTAAAAGAAAATCTAGGAGTTAAAATCAAAGTAGAGATCATTAGGGTTCAGAATATCGTTCATTCACTTGTTTCAAAACTCAAAATCAATTTTTTTTCAAAATAAAGTCGTTTAGAGTAGATTGGATATCTCTAAAAATTGACTTACACCTATAATATTTGGTACTTGTAGGAAGTACCGGTACTGGTCATAAGTACCAGTACATGCTAGGCACAGGTCTAGGCCTAAGTCCCAAACTGTGAACAAGTATCGGTACTCATCGTGAGTACCAGTACCAAGTGGTCACAGTTTGTGCCCTTGGTTTTTCCCTGGACCTTACAAGTACCGGTACTAATCACTAGTATTGGTACATGTAGGTCACTGGACCCAAATCTATGAGTCACAAGTATCGGTACTCATGATGAGTACCAGTACCTAGTGACTTAGTTAGGCTGACTGTAGGCAGTCAGTACCGATACCAAAAGTTTAGTACCGGTACCAACTTACCGTTGTGACCAATCTGAACGGCTATTTTGCAATTAAACCTATCTCTAATCTTCCTAAATTGTCCCTAACGGCTACTAATCGTAGGAAAGGTGTTTAGTAGCTTATATAAACACCTTGTGTGTGTCATTTGCACACAACAACAAGAAAATATTGTCTCCTTTCTCCTAATTCCAGATTTCACATTTCTAGTTGCAAGGTCTATTGTTTTGTTGCATTCTTCAAGATGACACTCTCTCAATAAACATCTTTCAGGCGATCTTGTTCTTTATTGTATTGTCTTTCATTTTAGTCTGATTTCATTAGATTACTATATTATCATCTATTAAGATATCCACTTGTTTGGAGACTTAGGAATTTGTTGTAAGCTTTTATTTGCATCTAGCTTACACCTGTATCTTTATTTCCTTTTGATATATTGTAATTGGGTTGAGGTAACCCATTAATCACCTCAGGTATTAGTAAATTGATTCCCTCCGGATTGAGAGAATCGGGTTAAAAATCCTAAGTCGAGAGACTTAGGTAGTGGAGTACCTAAGTGAGGGGAACTATTATATATCTTGTGTGTTTTTGTGGTTTGCTTTGTCTTGCATTTTTTTATCTACCACACTATTCATCCCCCCTTCTAGTGTGCTTGTGATTTACAGATCCTACAAGTGGTATTAGAGTAGGTCGTTAATAGAAGTAATTATTCTCTCTCGCAATGGCATCTTCAGTCAAGCGCACCGAAGTGCAGTCATCCACACATCCTCCCTATTTTGATGAGATGAGCTATGGATACTGGAAGAGGAGGATGCAAATCTTCCTCAAGGACATGGATGAGGACTCATGGACTCTTATCTAAGAGAAGTACATGGATCCAGAGCTGCAGGAAGGTGTTGTTTGGACTACAGAACAAACGAAAAAGATCACGGGAAATGCGAAAGCGATGAATGCACTCTATTGTGCGTTATCAAGGGAAGAGTTTAACCGTATCTCTGCATGCGAGTCCGCATACGAGATATGGAACACGCTGCAAGTCACCTTTGAAGGTACAAGTAAGGTAAAAGCACATATTTCTATTCTAACAGAAAGCTATGAGTGTTTCAGGATGCAGAAAGGTGAAACAATCAAAGGAATGTACACAAGATTTGGAGAGGTCATAAATCCAATGAAGAACCTTGGAGTCAAGCTGAAGGAGGAGCAGCTTGTAAGGAAGATCTTGAGATCCCTTATAAGCAATTGGTCTCCAAAGGCCACAGTCATCCAAGAGGCGACAGACCTTTCTACTCTCTCCTTGGATGACTTGATTGGAAGCCTCATGGCATATGAAGTCCAATTGGAAAATATGAAGAAGATTGAAGAAAAATCCATAAGCAAGAAGAAGGAGCTTGTTTTAAAAGAAATAAAGGAGGAGTCAGACCTCGATGATTCCAACTCCGACGAAGAAGAGGAGCTTGCTCTTCTAACGAGAAGATTCATCCGAAAACAAGGTAAGAAAGTAAATAAATTTACAAATGACATTATTTGTTTTGAGTGCAAGAAGAAGGGGCACGTACAAAAAGATTGTCCAATGATCAAGAAGAAGAAGGAAGAAAAGAAGAAAGACAATGAACTTGATTGGAAGAAGAAGATTTCAAGAATGGCATATAAGGCGACTTGGGATGATAGGGATTCCAGCACGGAATCATCTTCTGAGGAATCTGAAGAAACAAAAGTTGCACATCTTTGTTTAATGGTAAACAACGACAGTTCAGAAAATGAGGTAGACGCTAAAGTCACTTTTAATGAGTTATTACAAGCATATGAAGATTTGTATCACAAAGCTAGGTTGATTAAAAAAGAAAATAAGGTCTTGCATGATAATTATAAAACTTTAGAAATATAGAAATCTTGTTTAGAAATAGAATTAGAAATGTCAAAAGAAACTAACAATCAATTGCATGCTAAAATAGTAGAATTAGAAGATATTTATGAACATTTTGAGGACACTTTGACTAGGCTGAATATAGAATTTTGTAATAATTTAAAAGCTAAGATTAATAATGAAAAGAACACACAAAATAAATCACATGCACCTAAACATGCATGAATTTATCAAAAGGTCAAGAATCCTAAGAATTATAGATCTAACACTAAAGTGATCTATAAACATAAGGATTTGAAGGGTACTAACCATCAAGGACCCAAAAGAAAATGAGTACCTAAAATAGATTTAATAAACTATTTTGCAGGTCAAGAAGGACAAATGGATCCTAGATAGTGGGTGCTCCAAGCACATGATGAATCGAAGATGGAGGACACGTCAAGTTGGGCAACAATAAACATTGTCGCATTATTAGTGAAGGTACAATAGGTAATTCTTCTAAGCAGGTACGTAATGTTCTTTTAGTAGAAAACTTAAAACATAACCAGCTTAGTGTTAGTCAAATATGTGATAATGGATGTAATATTTTGTTTACTAAAGTTTGATTTAAAATATTAAAAGAAGGAACAAATACGATCTTAATTGAAGGCTTTAGATATGAAAATATCTATGCTCTTCATTTTTCACAAGAGAAATTTGTAAAATGTCTGCTTGCCTCCCATGTTGAAGTAGATCTTTGGCACCGTAGGCTAGGTCACATTAGGCACAAACATCTTAATAGGTTAGCCAAAAATGAGTTAGTAAGGGGCCTACCCAAACTAACTTATAAAAAGGATGTTTTGTGCAAATCTTGTGAACTCGAAAAAATGCACAAAGCTTCTTTTAAGCCTAAAGACTTAGTTTCAACAACACGACCTTTAGAATTGTTACACCTTGATCTATTTGGACCAACATGATTCAAGAGTCTAAATGGATCAAAATTTTTCCTAGTTATTGTTAATGACTTCTCTAGGTTTACTTATGTCATCTTCTTGAAATATAAGGATGACTCATTTGATTCCTTCCTAAGTCTTACTCAAAGACTTCAAAAGGAAAAATCATCCTCTATTCTTAGACTTAGGACTGATAATGAGGGTGAATTTGAAAATGAAAAGTTTTCAACTTTTTGTGTTAATTCTAGTATAACCCATGAATTTTCATTTCCTCGGGCATCATCTCAAAATGGTGTTGTAGAGCACAAGAATCGCACTCTACAAGAATGTGCCCGAACTTTGCTCTTGGAGTCTAGGCTTCAAAAATATTTTTGGGCAGAAGCCATTAATACGGCATGTTATGTTCTTAATAACACTCTCTTAAGGCCTATTATTAAGAAAACTCCATATGAGCTTTATTATGAGAAGTCTCCTAGGATTTCATATTTTAGGGTGTTTGGAAGTTGATGTTATTTATTAAACACCCATGATTGGCTTGATAAGTTTGATGCTAAAGGTCATGAAGGCATTTTTATTGGCTATTTAACAAGAAGCAAAGCTTATCGAGTCTTTAATAAAAGAACTTCTGTTATAGAAGAATCCCTGCATGTTTCATTTGATGAAACAAACTTAGGTAAACCTGAACCAAATCATTTAGATTCTGATGATGAAGATATTCCTTTCATCGATGTATCAAAAATGGAAGATACACAAAATGTACATGATCTTCCAAAAGAATGGGTACACCATAAAGATCACCCTCAAGAACAAATCATAGGTGATATTGAACATGGTGCAAAAACTCGATCTCACTTTAGAGCTGATTTTGTCCTTAATGCCTTTGTTTCACAACTTGAACCCAAGAAAGTTGATGAGGCATTAAAGGATGAATCATGGGTTGTAGCTATGCAGGAGGAGCTACTCCAATTTACTAGGAACAATGTATGGAACTTGGTACCCTCTCCTGAGGGTAATTCCATCATTGGAACCAAGTAGGTGTTTTGAAATAAATTGGATAAATCTGGTTCAGTGATCAGGAATAAAGCTAGACTTGTAGCTCAAGGCTATAACCAACAGGAGGGTATTGACTTTGATGAGACATATACTCTTGTTGCTCGCTTGGAGTCCATACGGATGCTACTTGCCTTTGCAAGTGCAAAGGACTTCAAGCTATATCAAATGGATGCCAAGAGTGCCTTTCTTAATGGTTATATTAAGGAAGAAGTTTATATTCATCAGCCTCTTGGGTTCGAGGACCCAGCACACCCAGAGCACGTATACAAGCTCAATAAGGCATTATATGGACTTAAACAAGCTCCCAGGGCCTGCTATGATAGGCTTAGGACCTTTCTTCTTTAGCACGGATTTAGAATTGGAGTTATTGATTCAACTCTTTTTGTAAAAGAAGGAAATGACATCCTACTGGTTCAAATATATGTTGACGATATTATATTTGGATCAACTAAGGAGTCCCTATGTCAACATTTCTATGAAACTATGAAGACTGAGTTTGAAATGAGTATGATGGGTGAACTCAGATTCTTTTTAGGACTCCAAATTCAACAATTAGACATAGGAATTTACATCAGTCAAACAAAATATGTTCTTAAAATTCTTAAGAAATTTGACTTTGAAAATGTAAATGGCAAAGAGACTCTGATTGCTCTATCTGCTTCTCTTGGTGAAGATTTATCTGACAAGAGGGTAGATGAAAAGAAATACCGGGGCATGATAAGTTCACTACTATATCTTACAACTTCTAGACCTAATATTCTTTTTGCTACATGTTTATGTGCAAGATTCCAATCCGAACCCAAGGAATCTCATTTTAATACAGTAAAAAGAATATTTAGATACCTAAACAGCACAAAAGATCTTGGTCTTTTCTATCCTAAAGCACAATCCTTAGATCTATTATCCTATAGTGATGCTGACTATGTAAGGAGTCGGACAGACCGAAAGAGCACTAGCGGCACATGTCATTTTATTGGAGAATCTCTAGTCTCATCATTCTCTAAGAAACAGACTTGTGTTTCACTTTCTACAACTAAAGCAAAGTATATTGTTGCTTCACTTGCTTGCTCTCAGGTCATTTGGATGAAACAGACTTTGTCTGACTTTGGATTGATTTTTGCGCAATCCAAAATTTTATGTGATAATATAAGCGCAATAAATTTATCCAAAAATCTGATTCATCATTCACGTACTAAGCACATAGATGTTAGACATCATTTTCTTAGAGATAATGTGCTTCAAGGATCAATTCAATTAGAATTCATTGACACACAAAACCAATTGGTGGACATCTTTACAAAACCTCTTGTAGCAGAGATATTCTGCTTTATAATAAGAAAATTAGGACTTTGTACAATAAAAGAGATTCAAAACTAATAAGTTGATTGATATGGAATTTGTTTGTATTTATAAAAATCTCTGAGGGTCTCACTACAATTTACCCAAGTTTTTTTAAAAAAAGGGGTAAACTGTAATATTTCCATATGTCTGAAAATATTTGGGTGTTGTTTGCAATATGGTTGCTTATCTTAGGTTGTTGACTACATTATTTATTCAACACCTAAGTTATAAATTTTTTCTTCTCTCAACCACTTAAGTGGTCATGTGACAAGCACATGACCCATCCCATATAAAAGCGGTCAAGTGCAAACACTTATCTCATTTTGTCTCAAGAAAACCCTAGTTCTCTCCACAAGTGTCTCTCCAAGCCCTTACCAAGAAGAAGAAGGCTCACCTCCAAGCTTCTACTCTAGGTATATTCTTATCTCCTAAGTAGATCTTGCTATCATAAGTCATTCTATATCTTGTCTTTTTCTTTCTCTCAAGTCCTTTCTCACTGCTGTATTTGTTTTTCATCGGGTACTAGGTGGTACTGGTACTACCTTGGCACAGCAGTGCCTGCTTTAGTGAGCAGGTACCGGTACTGAAGATGAATATCGGTACTGGCTCAAATTTCAGGTTGGAACAGAAACCAACCAATACCGGTACCAATCAACAGTATCGGTACATGCAGGCTGAAATGTATTTTTTTTTACAAACACATGAAAGGAAGTTTTCTATATTTATAATCGTTTTCCTATTCCTTGTTATTGCATGTTTATAGATGGCACCTAAATCAAAAAGTAAGGGAAAAGCACCTCAAGATACTTTTCACAAGTTTTGCATTAATGAGGATGCTAGGTCAAAGTTTGATTGGTATAAAGGCCTAAAACTCCATCATTGTAGGCCAGTTGAGTAGAAAGATTTCTCTCTTCAACTCTTTAGTTTTATCACTCGTCTTTCCGAACAAAAACTCATGCATTTCTTTGATGATGTTCCTAGAGTATACCCTGATGTCAATTGTCTATTCTTTGCTAATCTCCAGGAATAAGAAAATCGAGGTCACCTTGTCTTAACAACAAATGTTTTTGGTCAGAAAATCACTATCACACCTAAATTCTTGTCAACAATTACTGAATGTCCTAACGAAGGTCATGTATTTAACAAACTTAAGGAGCAATTTCATACTCATAAAATCTATGAAACTCTCTTGCTCCCTAACTGTTAGGGCAAAGTATTAGTTGCCCCAAATATGACCCTTTTTACTTGCATCCTTTTTCGTATCTTAGCATGGAACTTAAGGGTTAAAAATTCAGGATTTCACAAAATACCTATTGATATTTTACCCTTAATTTATGCTATCATTACGAGCTTTCCGGTCAATTGGAACACAGCTTTCATTCACTTTCTTAGACCCCATTACGTGCATCAACTTTACCATTGGATATTTTGGTGTCACACGTTCTTCATAAAATTAAAATTGACCTCTCTAATTTTACTCCTCTTAGAAAAGTGGTCTATTTTAAATGGTCCACTCTTCGAAAAATGGGAGTGAAACCTGCTAGAGAGGAATCCACTAGTGATGATGAAGAAGAAGAAATTGATCCAAATGCTCAATCTTCTTCTCATCCACCTCATGAATCATCCTCCACTTTCGTTCCTATAACCTACCCATATCTAGAAGTTGAAATACCTTGGGTAAATCTATCTAATGTGTCTGAAATTGATTCCAATTTGATAAATACCTTCAATTACATTGGTCAAAATTTAACCAATTTAAATTTTGCCTTTTGTCACATGGAATGTAAATTCCATGACCTTTCTCTTTCTATTGAGTCCCCCCATGTCACTTCTTCCACTCAACAACTTAAACAAAGGAAGCAGACTCAACCGAAAGCACCTCAAGAATATAGTGAAAGAAGGCAAAAGCATTTTGAAGATCCATCTCTGTTTCATTGGCGGAAGAAGAATCTGTTCTTCATGATGATGATGAAGGAGACACGGAAGATGACGAAGAAGTTTCATATGAAAATAGTGATGATGAAGATGAAGATGGTGATGACAACGATGATGACGACGACGATGATGATGATGGTGGTGGACATGTGCAAAAGCTTATTAGAAAATGTCCTAGAAATTAGCTTAGTTTTCATTTTGTTGCTTATTAAATTTGTATGACTTTTCAGACAATTATGTGCTAAAATTGTTTCAAGCCTTATCTTTATGAACTTTATCATGTTATGATGATTGAATAGAGTTGGTTATTCATGTATCATGCTTTATTTGCTTATGTGAAATATTTCATGTTTTATTTTTTAAAATTCTATGATTTGCTCATCTTTTTGCTTGCTTGACAAAAAGGGGGAGAAATGATTGGGTACTTCATATTTAAAATAAGGAGAGCTTAGTTTGAGGGGGAGGTTTTTCACCCCTTGTGGAGTTTTTTTATTCTTCTCTTATTAAGTCTCTGTTTATTTTTAAATATGAGTATCTTGTTTGTTTTGTCAACACCAAAAAGGAGGAGATTGTTGGAACCTAGTTCCATCTCCCTTTTGTGTTTTGGTGTTAACAAAATAATTTTAAAATCTAATGTGTTTATGTAGTATTACAGGTCAAAAAAATCTATGGATGCAAGCAACAAGATAGCATATGAAGGAAGAAGGCTAGAAGACTATAGTTTTTGTTGTATTAATTGTATTTTAGAATCTTTGTATGTCTCCTAACAAGTAAAACATAATCTAGGAGTTAAAATCAAAGTAGAGATAATTAGGGTTCAGAATATCATTCATTCACTCGTTTCAAAACTCAAAATCAATTTTTTTTCAAAATAAAGTTGTTTAGAGTAGGTTGGATATCTTTAAAAATTGACTTACACTTATAATATTTGGTATTTGTAGAAACTATCGGTATTGGTCATAAGTACTAGTACATTGATGTAAACATGTTTATATCGCATAAAATGTCTATTTATGCATGTTCTTAAGCATAGAATTGCATTACATACTATAAATATTGCATAACATGCATCATCCTGCATTCAGACTAGTCAGAATAAAATAGAGGTTAATTGTCTCTTTTTATGGTCAGGGACAGGGCGACTATTTATCGGGGCCTCGGATCGAAGATTCAACCATACAGATTTGATCAGGGCGACGATTGGAGTTCAACGACTCCAAGATCGCCCTAATCGGATATCCGTAGCATCAGATAGAGATCGAGGAACCCTAGAAGATCAATGGCCAAGATGGTATTAATCTACATTTCAAACGCCAAATTTGACTGCACAGATGGATTCGGATCGACAATCACAACCTAACGGCAAGAAAATCGACTCGATTCGATACCCTTGGCACCATCTACATCACCCAGAAGATGGACGACCAAGATGGTGCCACGTGGCACCATCTCAGCCACCCAACCGACCGCATGCACCTGCCATAGCTTCTCTTCATTTGAGCGTCGCTTCTCCACCGTTGGATGCTCATCCAACAGCTGCGAGGCACGCATGCACGAATCAAGCGCACGACACAAACGCTCTTGTAGCACATTGGTCGAACGCTCTTTCGCGAAGAAGGGACGCCCGTTCGAAGCCGAGGGTGCCTCAATTTTGCGAGGGTGCGAGCGAGTAAGTGAGCATGAGGAGCGCACGATCGCGATAGATCGGCTGTGCACGCCCGATAGTGCCCACGCGCCATCGGATGCACGGCGAAGACGCAGGATTGCACGCGGATGCACACACAGATGAGGCACGGCGGGGATGCATCCTCAGCCGTTCAATCTCACTATTGAACGGTCGAGATGTAAAGATTGTGGACATGCGTTTAAAGAGAGGAGGCGAGCAGGCACACGTGCGCTGCCCCACTACACTCACGTTTGGACCTTTAGTAATGGATTTATCCATCACTAAAGGGCTTGAATTAATGATTTTCAACTTAAAAGGACCAAATTGCCCTCACTCCTTGCAACTATAAAAGGAGACCCCCTCCATATGAAATTCTCACCCCTTCTTTCTCTTCTCTCCCTCTCCAAAGCTCAAGAGAAGCTTGTCCCACACCCGGGATGCTTCTCAAGAGATAAAGTCAAAATTTTGCCCCCATTTCAGAAGCGGATCCCGCGACAACGACAACGTGTTGCCCCATTCCCGTTCTTCCCGCTTCGTCCTTCTTCTTCCTGCTTTGTTCCCCATCTTCCAGGCATTGTCTCATCCGACTCATCCTCCAAGCGATCGACGAGGAGGATATCTCTCTCCATTCTTTTTACTGCTTTCTAGTGTAATTATTTCACGCTTTCTAGTTGTAATGAGTAGTGTAACGAATAACTTTTTGATAATGAAATCTATGTTTATTCTACATCCCTTTTTGCTTTTATTCTCTCTCTCTCTCTCTTTTATTTATTATTTGTTAAATAGATAGATAGTTTCCAATCAATTATTCTGCTTCGTGACAAATAAAACAAACGCATATTTCTAATCAAACGTTCGCCTCCCTGAGTTCGACCCGGGATTTCTATTCCGATATAAAATTTATTTATTGAACACAAATTCTTTGCTTTCAAACTACAACAACAGGTTTTCAAAACCAAATACGATAGAGTAGTAACTCGTAGCTTCAACATACATGCTAGGCACAGGTTCGGGCCTAAGTCCCAAACTGTGAACAAGTACCGGTACTCATCGTGAGTACTGGTACCAAGTGGTCACATTTTGTGCACTTGGTTTTTGCCTGGATCTTAGAAGTACTGGTACTAATCACTAGTACCGATACATGTAGGTCACTGGATCCAAATTTGTGAGTCACAAGTACCGGTACTCATCATGAGTACCGGTACCTAGTGACTTAGTTGGGCTGACTGTAGGCAGTCAGTACCGGTACCGGTACCAACTAATCGTTGTGACCAATCTAAACAACTATTTTGCAATTAAACCTCTCTAATCTTCCCAAATTGCCCCTAACGGCTAGTAATCATAGGGAAAATGTTTAGTGGCTTATATAAACACCTTGTGTGTGTCATTTGGACACAACAACAAGAAAATATTGTCTCCTTTCTCCTAATTCCAGATTTCACATTTCTAGCTGCAAGGTCTATTGTTTTGCTGCATTCTTCAAGGTGACACACTCTCAACAAACATATTTCAGGCGATCTTGTGCTTTATCGTATTGTCTTTCATTTTAGTCTAATTTCATTAGATTACTATATTATCATCTATTAAGATATCCACTTGTTTGGAGACTTAGGAATTTGTTGTAAGCTTTTATTTGCATCTAGCTTACACCTGTATCTTTATTTCTTTTTGATATCTTATAATTGAGTTGAAGTAACCCGTTAATTACCTCAGGTATTAGTGAATTGATTCCCTCCAGATTGATGGAATCGGGTTAAAAATCCTAAGTCGAGAGACTTAGGTAGTGGAGTACCCAAGTGAGGGGAACCACTATATATCTTGTGTGTTTTTGTGGTTTGCTTTGTATTGTAATTTTTTATCTACCACACTATTCATCCCCCCTTCTAGTGTGCTTGTGATTTACAGATACTACAGGGGAGAGGTGGCGGTGGCTGCATGCTGCTGGAGGATCGCATGTAGAGGAGTGGGGCGCATGTGCATGGCTGGGGTTGCACACAGGAGTGTGGAAGCTCAGTGAGGAGTGTGGCTTAGGTAGGTGATGCGTGCAACGACCCTTCTGAGTGCGATGCAAGGGGGCGTTGTCGTGCGGGTGCTGCTGTAGCTTGCAGCTGCTATGCGACCACAGCTTGTGGTGCATGCGGGATGCACGTGGCATGTGTTGAGAGCCGACGAGAAGTGCAAGTTGAGGTGCTGGCCAATGAGGAGGTGGGCTGCAGCTGTCTGCTGGAGGTGGCGATGGTGAGCTATTGGAGGTGGCTATGGGTTCTATTGAGGTGTAGGAGAAACAAAGGAAGTGGAAGAAGAAGAAAAAGAAGATGGTGGTGATAGTGTTGGAAAAGCACGGTGATGCAGCCACTTCGATCTGGTGATGCATCTTGTCATGACGCACGCCCATGGTAGTAGAGCAGAGTGCCATGGTCGAGGCTGGCGGTGGTGAGGCGGAATGAGCTTATGCTCTGCACAATTATGGGTGAGGTGGAGGCCTCCTTAGCATGGTCTTAGGAGGCTTCTTATTTTGTAGGAAGATGGAGGAGATGTTGCGTTCGAACGTCGACCATCAATGCCAGATTTGGCATTCACGACTCCCCTTCACTGCAGCCTTCATCCATGCGTTGCGGAAGCTGCAGTAGCCGTTGAAGAAGAAAAGTGGATTAATCAAATAAAGAAATGATGGCTTATTATCTACAAACCCTCACATATAATGTTAATTCTAATACATGCATGTAATGCAAACTAAAAGACTAATTATTTCAATGCGTGTTACCTAAATGAATTCTAAATGGTATTTCTATCTAAACCATGCATGTAGTCTGTGAGATGCATGCATTCAAGCTAATTACAAACTAGTCCACTCATGTACTAATGCATGCTATCTAGATGAATGTGTTACCTTAATGTCTAAGCATTTACACATTTAATTAGCCCACAAATATGGGCATATCAAATGCCCCCATGCCTAATTTTTGCTAGTCCCTAGCAAATTCAAGCAATAACCTAGTACTCCAAGTAGACTATCGAATCCAATCGATCTTCCCTTAAAAGCATGTTAAGTTACAGACTTTAGACCTAAGGTTCCCAAGTAGTTGCTAAGTTACAGACTAAGTCGGCTAAGGATAAGTTACAGGGACAAGTTTCCTTGATTTCTAACTCTACCCTAAGGTTTATTGGTCCCAGAGTTTAAAACATCCGTGCATGTGCATTGGTCTTATTTATTTGAGGCTGGTAAGATTGCCAACCTAGAAAGACAGTAAGATGAATTTTTTTCTTTTGTAATATATATATATTTTTTTTGTTTGATTCATCTAAGTTTAACCTTGGATTAGTGTTCTGCACGCGGAATAGGTACGCAAAAAAAATGTGTTCGTCGTAGTAAATGCACGTAGAAACTCTTGAATTTGTAAATGAAATCGAACTCGTAAGGATTTTCGAATAAAAATAAATGGAGTCCGAGTTGTTCGTAAGGAGACAAATAGATCACAATCGCTTTCATAATTAGAACTAGAATTAAGTATGAAGTAGAATGATCATTAGAAATCATTAGAACTGATGTTAAATCTAATGCAACTACTAGAACTATAATATACTACTACTAGAAAGCATATAACTTGAAGGCAAGTTGAAAAATAACTAGAACTTTATTGAATAAGATGAGAGTTTAACACAGATAGAAGTAGTATTGCAACTAGAGGAATGCTTGGAAAATTATAACTAGAATTAGATTAGTACAACTAGAACTAGATTAGAGAAATGTAGAAATTATGAGCTTCGAAGGTGAAGTCCGGAGCGTCGACATAGATGTGGATGCGAAGGCGCACCCACCAGAATCACCAAAGGTGGTGTGGACTAGCACTAATATTAGAGACTATGTGGAGGTAGGAAATTCTAAGTAGGAGATGGTTCCTAATTAGGAGGTGGCTCGGGATTTATATAGGAATGATGGAGGTCTATGATTGGTTGATCCAAGTTGTCTTGGATCACTAAAGTTGTAGGACTAGGATTTAATGGGTTAGGTGATAGGATATGTTAGGTTTTTGTTGGAAATAAATCAATGGTCTAGATTAAATAGGAAGGGTGATGGATGGCTTAGATTAACAATAGGATGGGGAAAGATTAATGTAGAGGATAATTTGTTGGTAAAGGGAGAGGAAATCGGATGGGATTTGGTTGGGGATAAAATGGATTAAATAAAAGGTGGAAATGCATGGCCGGTGGAGATAATTTGGTGGAGTTTACGTTGGGATTTTGCATGGGATAAGGTTTCTGTGGGGGTGCAAACGTAGGTGGGTGGAGTTGTTGGGATGGGTGTTCGGTAGATAATAAGTGGGATTCTTTTTTGAAGTGCGGAATTAACGTGGGGGTGTTACGCGAGGGGCCTTGTTGGGAGAGAGACGTCGGCGGATAGTTTATGGGATTTAATATGGGTATGTGTTATGTAGAAATTTGTGGTATAGAGATAAAATGGAGTGACCGATCAATCATAATGGTAAAAGATTAAGGTATATTGGTCAGCCAAAAATAGGTTGATTATGGCTAGGGAATTAGGTACTAGGCTAAGGTCAATTAGGCTCCTAAATAAGCTAGTGGTTAGGTCTAATGGAGTTTCCAAATAAGTCTATCAACTAGGCTTAGCCCTTTACCAAGTGAGCTCAAATCAGAAAGTTCAATAAACTATGCTCCGATTAACCTTAAATTTTGTATCTGTACTTATAAAAATAAACACATCAAGGAATCAGATACAATTGTAGGAAAAAATGCATAAAAACTCAATTGTCTGCATTATTTATAAAATGACCTAGAATGCCTAATCTAACCTAACTAAATGCAATCTAACCTAAATTATCCTTAGACTAACATTACTTGGGCATTAATTATATAAATAATGATGGAAATATCAATCACCTATCAACACGGTCTGTGTCAGATTCATTATCCCCGTCACCGAACCTCAAAGGGTGCCTGGCTTTCGATTCTTCAAGATAGCACCGCCCATGGCGACCTTAAGAACTCCTGGAGATTGATACTTTGAGATAGTATCACCCATGGATTTCTTAAGTGAATTCAGGCCTGTGACAATTGCTACTTAGGGCCGCCCATGGAACCTAAACCGCACAATGCACTGACATGCCCCCAGTAGGATGGATATCCTAAGAGACAAGCACCTAAGAGGTGATTTGTTATCATTGCGTCATCAATGTGAGTATATACTCCACCTCTCATGCGGTAGGAACTTGTCCAATCAAGTTGTGTTTTCAAGCTTCTCCTAAGTCAGAACCAAGAGAACCAATTTTTTTTCAAGAAAGGTGATCACTATTTACACAAGACCAAGTGTGTGTGAAATGTAGATGCTTAGGTTACGAGGACCCGTAAACCAAAAGGTAGAAAAAGACACAAAGTACTACCCAACCTCTCGCTTTCCTTAACCTCTTAAGGAATGGTTCGCAACTTAACCCTTACTCAAGTTTATAAGTCCACAAAGGACCCTAAGGGTCTAAAGCTAGTAGCTCAAGTTAACTTCTAAAGGCAGACACCTAGAGTTAACTTAATCTAACCTAAAGCCCTAGTCTTATGCTTAAGAATGTAGGGTCCAGCTAGTTAAGCTCAATGCTTTTTTTTTGCAAATGCATGCTATGCAACGTTATGCAGATGTATGCAATTATGTATATATGCTATGTATATCCCCTAAATATACCCCGCAATGTCTAAAATCTGCAATGTCCCCATTGCATAGAAAGGTATTACCTAGGTCAGAGTTGGGCTGCTGCTATTTTGTTGGCAGCTGAGTAGCCAAAGAACCAATAAGTCTGGCTCCAAAACCAAAGAAATAGACCCTAAACATGAGTAAAGTAACACTGGCTTAGAAAGCAAGTAACCTAGGATGTTGCTGAGCTGACGATGAATACTAATTGCAAACTCTCACACAACAAATAAGAGAATGAAATCTTCCTAGGTCATCAGAGGAGGTTCTAAATGATAGTCAAGAATGACGTACCCCCATGCCTATCTTTTGCTAGTCCCTAGCAAAATTAAACTATATGCTTTGTATAAAAGTAGAATTAGGATTAGATCACTTAGGCCTAAATCATTTATTAACAATAGAAAATTTCAACTAAGGTCCTAAACTATGAAAACTCAACAGTACCTGGGTGTCTGCCATAATGCAGACCGCCCAAGTTCTCGCCTTATTTGAGAAGGGAAGATGTATATTTTTTTATTTTTCTTCTTTTCTAATTTTTTTGTACTTTTGGAGTCTGAGAGTTTCGGGATAACTTTTTATAGCTACCCGACCCGCCCAAGACTTGAAAAGGACTCTAAGTACTAAGCATCTTTGTGAAAAAGTGATAGACTCACAAAATGGCCGTTAAGATGGATTTCGGGTTTCTACGACCCTAGGTGACATTGCCTAAAGGTTTATCTTTACGATCGGTAGCTTTCTCCCTACTTCTTTTATTTATGAGTCAACACAAGGGCAAACCCAGTGTATATCTCCCTGATTTATTCTACTTCCCCGCTTCTTCCCTAAGTGTTTTGGGAATTATTATACATTTCTTTGTTGTGAGCTGGGTTATGGACAACCAGCCGATGAGCTGTTACTATCGACAACTTGCCAGCCATACTCGTGTGGTGAAGTGTGGTTTTATTTATTTTTTTATTTTCTCCTTTTTCTTTCTTTTTTTTCTTTTCTTTTTGAGTGTTTCTTTTTTTTTTTCTTTAAGTAGGTGGCTTCCATAATCTAAGATTTACCTAAAGGCAGTACAACGAAAATGGTCTTGTGGCTGGGCTCTGGACAACAGGCCGATGAGCTGTTACCATCGACAACTTGCCAGCCATACCACCCAAGTTGGTCCATTAGCTACCCAATTTCCGTAAAAATTGCTGGAAAGTGAGTCAGTGCAAAAAATATGTGTAGATGCTTAGGCTTAAAGTCCCCCTAAATTAGAGGGCGAGTTGATAAGTCGCATACTTATCATCCCAAATTATTTACCAAATTAAAATAAATTTTAATTGGCGAGGACTCGAGACTAAATCCACATTCGAGTGGACACCTGGGCTAATTAAGCTCAAAGACCTGAAGAGTCTAAGTGTTTAGGTCCTCTCGTATCATTTCCTAAAGTTAATAACTTCCAAATGCCTAAGTTCTTGTTTCCTAATTTCTTTCCTTTTTTTATCTTTTTTCAAAATTTCAATTTTTTTTTAAATTTTATAAGAAAATAAAAGAAATTCTACAGAGTTAACATAATGATTTCAGGAATCGATTATCCACCCCCCATGCCTAAATGATGCAATGTCTTCATTATAAAAATAAAGACATGAAAAGGGCGAAGTAAACAGAATATCACCTGAGTGTCGTGAAAATCCGGTCAGCACCGCAGAGAGAAGAGTGTATACATGCGTGCTAAGTTTAATGCCTTCAGCTAGGCATAACATACATACAAAGAAGAAATTGAGAATTCACATGTGTGGGTCAGAATCAAATCAAAAGATTGATCCTGAAACCCATCTACAGAAGATGTCCACAGACGTGGACAAGATTATGGTGCAGACCCATGCCCCAGGGTCGAGTGGTTCTCAGGTTCAAGATGAAAATCACCCAGAATCGAAGGTTGCTGTGTTTGCGGGGTCGGGCCTGCAGTTTAGTGGTGTGCAACCCAAGACCAAAGTGTTGAACAATGGGTAAAGATGGTTCAATAGGTGCGATTGTCCACTTAACATCTAGCTCAGAAAAATAATAAATTATTCCATGCTTAGGTCGCACGTGAAAGATATCATAAGGGTCCGTATAGAAGATAGGTGGTTTCAGGTCAATAGGTGCCCTTATATCCAAACTTGTTTTTCCCTCAAAATTAACCTCCCAGATTTTTATTTCCAACTTCCTATCCTCTGAAATCAAGGTTTCGGGGACCTCCAGATCATTGTACACCCCATCTAAAGTACCCAAGTCCAACAATTGTGGCTGAATCAGGATTGACTTGGGCACAATGATCTCAAAAGTATGTTCATTCAGCTCTTCGGGGTGTGGTTGAGGAATGGGGCTACTAATTGAGTTGTCAGGTATCGGATCCTCTAAGTTAGCTCCAACCGAATTAGATTCTTTAGTAGTTGGGCTACCAAATTGGTCGTCATACTCCTCGAGCACGTATGTCTCACTAAAATCATTCTCCTCAAGCTTAAGTGAGACTTCACTAAGAGATTCCTCACCCTCAAAATCAAAGAATTCATGATCCTCATTTGTATATGTCTCAACATCACAAGTCATTTCATCATCCAAGGAGACATAATTTTCTTCATTTCCTGACTTGGGGATATTGGGTGAATCAATCGGTTCATCCTCAAAGGGTTGCTCTAGACCAATCTGGTCATCTCCAATCTCCGAATATGTATCCCCCCTGACAGGCGCCTGAGCGGGTTCAGACATTGGCTCTCCTGAAGAGGGTTTATCTTGAGAATCATCCCAAGATTTGACTAGTGCAACCACAAATTTCATCCTCAACCTCGACAATTTCCCAAGAAGAAACTCACCTAGGTCCCTATCCCTAACACCTTGGAGCAAATCCAATAGGGAAATATTAAGTTCATCAATCATTTTGATCATAGGCTCCAGTGCTTCAGTGCATAGTGTTGGCTGGGCTTCTAAAGATTGTATGGTGTTCCTCAAATTAGCCGACACTCTATCTTGGATCTGGTTCACCTGAACCGACTGGTTCAATTCAGGTTTAGGGGGGTTGAATCTAGGGGAGTCAAGATGTCGAGGTTCTCGGGTCCCTCTCTGAAAGTGGGTCATTCTAGGTTGTTCAAAGGATGGTGGCGACCTATATTCAGTGGAATACTGGGGAGGGTTGGTGTTATAATCATGATATCTTTGGTTTGGTCATCAAAGGATGGAGATCCATAATCATTATAGCTCTGGGAAGGATAATAATCATAGTATTGTTGTTCAGGGTTAGGCCCTAGACACTGAGGTCCAGATTCATATCCCCAATCAAAGTCATCCCAGCTAGTGGATGGATAATTACAAGTTAAGTCAAGATAGTAATCATCTTGGGGGTAAGTGGTGGTAGGAGGATAGGATGTGAAATGTGTGTAGGATGTGGAAGGGTACATGGTGAAGTAAGGAGGGAAATCAGAAGAGAAAGGAGCCCTGCAATAAAAAAATACAAGTCTGTCCTTAGTTTGGGTAGCCTAAAGGTCTACAGACTCTCTGAATTTGTCCTAAGATTATAGACGATTTACTCTACTTATGTCTAGGCAATCCAACCAGTTAGAAGGAGGGACTGGGGAGAAGGTTCTTCCTTTGGCATGCGCCTCTGGTTCCTAGTGTACCCCCCAGTCGCGGTCGTTTGACGCTACTCCCCTAGCTAGACATCAGATTGACTAGTATAAGTAGGTTAATCGTGAACAATCACAATGTGGATTCCTCCGAGCGAACCAATCCTTAAGGCCAACGTTTAATCAATTTTAGTTAGGCTTGGGACAATGGTGCTTCAGGAATGTGATGGGCCCTTTAGATGGGTTGTGTCCTTAATGATTAGTTAAAATGTGTGTGTGTGCACAACCAGGGTTTGCAAACAAGGTTATTTGATGATGTGTCTTTTAGGGTTCAACCTTATTTAGTAGCTTTTAGGGTTTAATGTTAGGTATATTCAATCAAGTTTAGGAGAACACTCCAAGTTTTGAAAGCACGGGTGATGATATGTTCCTTTAAAAATAAACAATAATGTGGAGTGCCTGGTTCAGCCCTAAGAATTAACCCTAAGTGGCAAGCTACTTGATGGATCAATTTTAGATTGAGTGGTGCACCCCAAACAGCTCCATCAATTGGCCTGTTGCACCACTTAGTTAAGGCACACAAGAATGTTTAACCTATTCAGATTTCTACTCACTTATGTGTATTTAGTTGAAGTGTATCGGGTCCACAGGCCAGATCCCGGTTAAGTGGTAGAATCAAAATGATTGTGCACCTTAGGATAAGAAGTTGTGGGTGTTAAGTGTGTAGCTTTCAGAAAATCCCACAATCAGATAACACTTTTTTTTTATTTTTTTATTTTGTTTTTGTGGATGGCGAGGTGAGTGGAGGTGGAAAACAAACAACCAAATCTATCCTAGGGTTTATAAAGAGCACCTAAGTTGATTTGGGTTTGAGTTATTAGGTTATGAAATGAAAACTAAGGTGGGGGTGGTGTGGGAGACACTTACAGAACACTCTACCTGCACTTTACTCTAGTCTACCACACTTGGATCTCCATGCGAGGGTACCTGCAAGACAGTAGATCAAAGACAAGTAGGGTTAGTGCTATGTAAATGCAAAGAAATGCAATAAATAATAAATTAAATTCCATTGCCTCCTCAACAACGGCGCCAAAATAGTCGGGCATGTTTCGCGTGTTTGAAATCGGGGTTATAAGTAACCCATCGTCGTAGTTGCAAGACATGTCGATCAGATAAAATTTATACCGAAACACCAAGGGAGTCCCAGGTCGAACACAGGGAGGTGACGTTTACTTTATTGAAAATCATGCTTCGATTCGTTTCTTTTTGGTATTTTAGGATTTTGTTATTTTTTTGTGTTTTTGAAATAAAAGATAAGCAAATGATTCACAAGATAAAGATGTGGAACAAATATAATATATATATCAATTCAATGTCGATTACAATGAACTACAAAAGCATAAAAAGAGAGGGAGGTGAGAGGAAATCTCCTGGATCAGTTGTTCGGCAAGACGACGGTGCCTGGTGGAAGCTCGGACAAAGGAGGTGAGGAGCGGGACGACGGAGGTGAGATGCTGGAGGATGTCGGGTTGAGGAAAGCTTCGGCGTAGCTCTGAAATGGAGGTGAGAAGATAGAGTTGATCTGCTACTGGAATGGAGGTGGGAGGACGGCTCCAAGGCGACCTATGAAGGGAGATGGGAAGTTGGAGGAGTATTTGGTGGGGCAGAGGTTCTCTACGCTAATAGGCACCTTGGGAGCTTGAGAACAAGCTCTAATGGAGCATTGGTAGGCTTGCTAGAGCTTGGGAGTAGGTGGAAGTAGAGTACGTAGAGATGGCTTGGAAGGGAGGGGCTGCAGGTCGTTTTATAGTGGAGAAGAGGCAAATATAGGTATGGGACCATTAGTGACATCTAGGCTATCACTGGAAATGTCGCTGTATGGCGTCCACAACTGGCTTTGCTGGCATGCGATGAATTACCGACGCATGTAAGCGTCGCTGTAAGTCCAGCTCATGCGTCGCTGTAGTCCACCTCACGCTGTGCTGGTGCCACGCTCCTGCATTGTCGCACGCGTGTGCACGCCCACGCGCTGGCGTTGCTGCTGCGCACGTGCGGTGCCGTGTGCGTGTGCTGGCGGCCTGGGCTGCGCCACGTGGCACAGTCTGGGCCGTCCATCTTCTTCTTGTTGCAGGGGCTACTACGGAGGTCGGATTCAGTCGATTTTCGCGCTGTTAGGCTGCGATCATCGACCCAAATCCATCCGCGTGGTCAGATTTATCATTTGAAGCTCCAAATTATGTCTCCTAGTCCCTTGGCTGTTGATCTTCCTCGGACTGCATATGGTGCTATGTGAGACTCCAATCGAGGCGATTTCAAAGGCGTTTGACTCCGATCGTCGTCTTGATCAGATTGGTACGGTCGGATCGTCAATCTAAGGCTTCGAAATAAATATGCTTCTCTCCTAACCACAAAAAAGACGTAATTAACCTAAATGATATACAACTACTATAAATACCGAATGATGCATGCTATGCAATATTTATAACATGAAATGTAAATCTAAGCCTCGGAATATGGATGAATAGGCATTTTACCCTCAACAAATGTGTTTACATCAATGGCCTCCCAAGGGGTACGAGGAGGATGACAAGGATCCTCTAAAAGGAATGGGGAAGGAATAGTGTAAATATATACCCCCAAGGTGATGGACTGACCATAGAAAGCATCAATCCTTACCCAGTACCCCATTACAAGAGATATTGGTTCGCTAAACCCCCCGATCAAAATAAAAGTGAGTAGTTTCCTAATCCAAGGATTGTCTAGGGTGTCCAAGTTTTGAGGCTGTGGAATGGCCATAAGATCAAGATTTGGTCTACTCAGCTCAGTATCCATTCCTAACAGCCTTTCGAGTTCCTCAATTGCATCCGTAGCATCCCTTGTAATAACATAAGTATCTACCTATGCTTCATTAGTGATCATTTCTACAATGGAGTCAAATTTTCGCCTTTAGACATAGGCAAATTAGAGGGTAACTCCCAATCATATGAAGGTAGATTATCCTATCAATGTCATCCCCGGGTTCTTGTTCTTTACTCAAATCCTCCCTGAAGTCTATATGTGAATACACATAAATCTCAGAAGTTGCTTCCACATTTCCATTATTTCATTATCATGAGGAGGGATATCATCAATGGGTGTG
Organism: Thalassia testudinum; assembly: GCA_037157565.1. Classification (NCBI taxonomy): domain Eukaryota; kingdom Viridiplantae; phylum Streptophyta; class Magnoliopsida; order Alismatales; family Hydrocharitaceae; genus Thalassia; species Thalassia testudinum. The sequence continues at coordinate 1,688,255 of JAZHRO010000061.1, forward strand.
CTGATGAGACCTGGTTTGATCAAATTTGTGACATCTTCGGGTCCTAATTATTCAAAGAAGACATAATCACCCTTAGTGTCCAAATCCTAAGTGCAGGCTCCTCAACTAATTTGTCATTCTCCTCATCATACAATTCATCAAGTACTTGAGGTCTAGAATCATCTAAAATCCCTACAGATCCCATAGGGCACTCTATCTGGGGTAAAAGGTTCTTACTGGTAGCACCAGACTCCTCAGATAGGTGAATTTCTTCAAGGTCAGGTTTCCTAAGGGTGGGTTTGAGTTCCATCTCTTGATCAGAAGGGAGGGTGGGATTAACAACATGACTTTGACCCATTTCATCAAATGTCATGAAAATACTATCAACTGGGTCGAGGTCTTCCAATGGTTCCATCATTCCCTTCTTTTGACTCCAATATAATTCAGGTGGATACTCAACTTGATCATCATCTTCCTCGGGTTGCCACCTTTCTTCATCCAATGCATAGCTACTTTCATTCATATCCCCCTCCCACTTAAGGCGTGGACCACTCAAGGAAGTGTCATCTAGCGGTGAAAGTTCAAAATCAATCCTCGAAAAGTAGCTATTCTCCCTTACATAATCCCCAAAATTTTCCTCCAACATAGGGTGTGGCTCTCCCACAGGAGATGCATCTAGTGCAGAGTGGTGCAAGTCATCCTCAATGGGGTAAGTTGGGTAGCTAATGTCTTCTTTGTCTTGTTGGCTTGCTCTCAAAGACTCTCCTAAGAGTTCCATCATTTGTATTTGCAATTTCTATATTTCCATCTTCAAGGTGGAGAGCTCATCATATCTATTAGGAGAGAAGTTAGGCTTAGGCTTATAGTACCTAGGAGTTTCTATCCAATTGTTAAAATCATTCGGGGAGGGTGGGTTGGGTATGCCTTCAGTATGTGGGATATTAGGAAAGGCAAATCCCACTCCTAGGTTCTGCTCACTGATTTGGGGCTTAATTAAATCAATATTCCTGCAGTAAGGGTACAAAGGATCCCAATGATAGTCATTTTGTACATCAAAGGATGGATCATCTTGGCATATGGGATTGAAGACTACAAAGTGGGGGTAAGGGTGTGAGCAAGAGGTGAAAGGGTAAAGGTTAAATCTCTCCATTCTTACCACACCAAAGTCAGATTCTTCCCCAATACAAACACAAATCAAAGGACTTTTTAGGTCTTTACCAATTTAGGCACTTGAGTTTAGTTTCATTTTGTAGGTGGAAAAACAAGTTATCCAAGCAGTTACACACCTACTTGTCAACCTACGATATGCCTAAGAAGATCTAGTTGGAACTTAGGTGCTCTTCCCTAAAGTTCAAATGGTAGAGTACTCCAAAGATGGAAGATCGAGGGATGCAAGTAGGCCTAAGCCTTCTTTTGAAGCTATGCTTTTGCGGTACTTCTTAACTACCCTCAAAAATTCATGACAGGGTATCCTCCTTCTTGGAGTCGCAAAACCTTTGATCTTAAGTTTCAAGCACTTTGGAAACCAATGGTAGGAGGGTTCTTTCCTAGCAGCTCAAAAACCTAGCAGTGTCTAAATGCATGGCTTGGTGCACAATCATACACGTGTGCATTCATCGTAAAAGGATTTTGAATTTTGAATAACACACCAAGTTTGAAAATCAAGTCCATAGTTTTTAAATGTTCCTCCTTAACTTAAAGTCCTTTTTCAAGAAAAATATGTGACCACTCGTTAGATCTTTTCAATTCAATTAGATGATCTTGCAATTAAATCCAGATGCAAATGCATGATCAAGATATGGATGTCAAGGAAGAGGATATGTACCTTGCTTCTAGCAATCCACAATGCAAGAATGCACGCAATACAAAAAATAAAGTCTACATGCTGCTCATACAATCCTAAATGATCATACCTAGGGGCAGGTAGCTCATTTTTTTTTTTACCTACTTATGCATAATCAAGAAAAAGGATAAACTAACCACAAAATAAAACAAAAACTTAAAGCTAAAGAAATAGGAACAGCCTCCTGAAAAATTACCCATGTAGGGGCCTAAAATAATGGCGGGGAACAAACTCCTAAAATGTACCCTAGAACAACGGTCTCAAACCAAATGTGCGAGGAAAATAAAATAAAGTCTAAAGTATAAACCCTATCTAAAGCAGATTGGAGAAGATAATAATCACTCCAGGTGTCCTCCGATGGTGGAATCAAGGTCCACCTCAGTCGTGAGTGCGGTAGCTGTGGTGCTCCTTCTCCTAATGTATGGCCCAAGGTCTACACTACTATAAATGATGAGGCGTAGGTGGTGATCCTCCCTTGTGATGTGCATGCACCAAAATAAAAAATAATATATCAAAGAATATATAGCCTCAACAAGGTGAACAAGTAATTAAATGCATGCGAGTTTAACAGGCTTGTTGCCTCCTCGGCAATGGTGCCATTTTATGAGTCGATTTTTGCTTTGGAAGTAATTTTGTACATAAAATGACGCGTTGTAGTATGCAAGTGGTGGAAAACCAATCGTCAAAATAATTAAAATTAAACCACTCACAGATTGAGCGGGTCATGTCCACAGGGAGGTACTGACTTGATAAAACTCGCAAGAATCTAAAATAAAATGTTTAGTAACTAATCTCCCAAGAAACAAAGACAAAATCCTTTTTAGATTAGGTCATCAATGTCTAAATATGCTAGAATGGTAGTTATGAAGAATAAGAGGGATGTGCTCATAAATGTGTCACAATAGAATATCCAATAAATCAAAAATCCTCTCCCCACAATGGCATAACATGTAATTCTTAATTAAACATAAAATAGATCACTTCCTACAAGAGCTCTCCATGCATAGAGGAAGAGATGGTTGGAGGTGAGGAGCTTGCTGGAGGACAAGTCTGCCGAGTCACTTCTGATGGCGGTGGTCGTACGAAAAATGGTTGCTGGAGCCGACGGTGACGAGGAGACGATGGTGGGTTGCTGCTATTGTTGGAGATGAGGGAGAGGTGGCGGTGGCTGCTTGCTGCTGGAGGAGTGTACTGAGAGGAGAGGGGCACGTGCACGTGGCTGGGACTGCACGCTAGAGTGTGGCACATGCTCACGGTCGGGGCTCAGGTAGGCGATGCACATGGCAACCCTGTTGGGCGCATCGCAAGGGGGCACCGTCTCATGGATGCTGCTGTAGCTTGTAGCTGCTGCATGACCACCGTGTGTGGTGCGTGACGGATGCGCGTGGCAATGTTAAGCACCGGCGAGGAGTGCAAGCAGAGGTGCCAGTCGGCGAGGAGGTGGGTTGCGATTGTCTGTTGGAGGTGGAGATGGTGAGCTGTTAGAGGTAGCTATGCATTCTATTGAGGTGGAGAGCAGAGGAAGATAAAGAAGAAGAAAAGGAACAAGATGGTGGTGATAGTGTTGGAAAAGCACGGTGATGCAGCCGCTTCGATTTGGCAATGTGTCTTGTCACGTCGTATGCCCACGGTGGTGGAGTAGATGATCAGTGGCTTCACTCAACTTAGTAATTAAGTTAATTTTACTTAATTAAGAGTAGAAAAAGTCACTTAGGTTAACTTGAAATTGTGTTGGTTGTGTAGTATAGGGTTGAATTAACCTAACATTTTAGAAATTTTTACTGGTTGAGTCCAGGTCGTTCACTGGAAGGTATAATATTTTCTACATTAACCAATTTTCTTTTATTTTCCTTTCAAGTTTAGGAGATATAACTAAGTTGATTTTAAGAACATGAATTTTGCCAAATATTTAAACTATAAAGAATATACAAAATTTCATATGAAAAATATATTTACTCAAATGATGTACTTTATTAACAAGTAAACATGTTAATTTTCTATTTTATTTCAAAGAAATTAAGGCAATAAGAGTTCTTTTGTTAAAACATGCCTTATTACAACATTTAAGAACAAAAAGAAATTTAAAATAATGCAAGTAAAATAATTTACTTTTAGTCTTCAGCTCTCTCTTCTTCTCTCTTTCATTCTCTTCTTTTCCTTTATTTTTATTCTCTCGAGCTCTTTACTTCTTCTCTTCTGCTCCTGCCTTCTTCCTTAGTGCCTTAGTAGTGCCTGTTCTCCTTTCTTTCCTTTACTTCCTTAGCCTTCAGCTCAACACTTAATCTTAGCCTTCAGCACTTAGCCATCAGCTTCTCTGCTTCTTTTTTTCTTTTCCTTTAATCCTTCAGTTGAACCAGGTTTTTTTCTTTTTAACCAAAAATTATTTTATTTGCAGCAAGGTCCTTTCGAGGATACACAGCACCATGAGACCAGGGTGGGACCAGACCCTACTTGGTCCTTGCCTGATTTTAGTTAGGTTTGATTTTGGTTTATTTCATTTGATTCATAGTTTCGAGCCAATCCGGCTCGACCAGCCTCCCAGGCCTTGCCCTCCCAAGGCCACACACTTGCTCACACCCACTCGGGCGCACACCCGCAGGCACACATGCCCGCACACACACTTACACATGCTCAGATAGGTTCGAATGCTCAAATCGGTAACCATGCACCGAGTGCTGACGACTGATCGGCCTATGCAACAAATCACTTTTGTTCCCATGCGCGGGCTCAGAAACTGCCGATGTGGGACTATCTTAACCCCTTCCAGACCCGACTTCAATCAATCATATCTCCCAGCTCAGAGCTCCATTTCAAGTGATTTAAAGTTTACTGGAAAGCTCTAAAATGGATCTATATGATTGTAGGGTCAATTTAAGGTTTAGAGGATGTTTTCCTCTTCAATTTGAAAGGTAAAATTAGGGGGTTCCTACAGGTTAAAATTGCCTGGAAATGGAAATTAACTTCACAGAGTCCTCAGATGGAATTTTCTCTCTCATTTAAAGGTCTAAATAGTTACTATAAATGATTCCACAGCTATTGGAGTGAGTCTTAAGCTCTCAAGACCTTCAGGCACAGCATGAAAGCTCTACACATCTCTGAAAGCTTCACAGATAGCAATTTCTAACTCTGATATGTACAACAGACACTTAAGGACATTGCTAATCAATTTCAACAAGTTCCAAGGATTAAGACTAACTGATCTGGGTAGGATTCAAGTTTAAATCTCATCCAAATGACACTACCATCAGTTTGGGTTCAAAAACAACCCAAATTGACAGAGTTCAATTTTTTACTAAATATCAAGTCTGAGCTCACTTAATTCATTCTAGTATCATTCATCAAGATCCCAAAAATAATTTAATCTCATCAATTCCTTAGATTGAGCTCAGAACTCCATAATCAAACTCAGTTTGACTGTGAAGGTAGAAAAATTTGACTTTATGATTAAAGCTTCTCCACAGGTAATTAAAACTTAAAATCAAGTTCTTTCAACATCAGGAATTTGCTCAGCCTCTCAGATAGGTATTCTAACTAATATTTCTAGGGTTACAAGCTTGCTGCCTGAGCTTCAAAATGACTTTGCTCATCAGAGCAATCTAAGAGTTGTGACAGTGATTTGAAGATAGAAATGAACCCAGGGATCAACAATAATGCTTCCAGACTTCTTAAACAGGACTAGAACCTATCTGTCACTCATCTCCAACTCTACCAGAGTTGGAGAAGATGAAGACCTAACAACAACTCCAGACATTAAAATCTCAATTTAAATACCTCAGCACAATCAGTGATCCTCAAATCATTGATCTAGAGCTTCTCAACAAATTCTAAAGGCTGAAGCTCAAGAATGGCTCGCCGGAGCTTCGGTGAGTCCAGAAAATGTGAAAAGTGTACACAGATTGTTTAATTATGCCATTTTTAATCTAAAAAGGTTCCTGAGGTTGCAAGGAACTTCAGAATCACATTTAATTCCTCATTATCTCTTTATATGTAAGATTTGATAGTGAATTTATTTTGAATGAAAATTGAGTTGGTTGAGGCACGAGACTTGATCTCCCACTCAATTGAGTGGTTGAGACAAGTCAACAGATGTCTATGATACTAAATATATATTTAATTAATGATTTGAACTACTCCTGAGCTGCCATTGACAGCGAGCTCAGGAGCTTAATTAGATTTGGGCGTTTAGGTTATATGTGATATTTATATGTATTATAGTGTCGATTAGGGTCCATAAGTGATGGATAGATGATGGACGACCTAGTGGAGGTGGAATTTAAGCCTACTACTGTCGCCATGGACAGTGACAATAGTAGGTGGAGGTGGAAGATGAATTAGGCGATTAGGTGATCAATTAAGTGTGATAGAAATGGTCGTGGGAGATAAAGGAAGGTGGACAGTGAGTTAAAAAGACAAGATTAAGCCTTTGGCGAGCTCAAGGAGCTCGCCGGAGTCAGAGAAGATGACACTGAAATTCTAAAATTACATCTAATCTAACTAACTAAGCTAACCTACTCCTACTCCTACTCCTAATCTACTGTTACCTGGACGAAGGGGTCAATAGGGTTCCGCCAAAGGTTCATAGCAGACGATGAAATCAGAGGGTTTCAGGAAGATCTCTGACGGGTGGATTTGAGGTGAAGCAGAGGACTCCTTGGGTTGGCTCCTGTGTCAGAGATGCGGCAGACCACGACGGATCTCCTCGACAAATCAATATGGATGGAGGAAGCCGGAAAGTGAGATGGAAAGTCGCCGGAGCTTTGGATGAATAGCTTATCGAAGTCAGCTACAGTGTTAGAAGAGGGAAGGGAGCCAACTTGAGTGAAATCAGAGGGGTGAGGGGGTATTTATAGTAGTTGGCGGCGAAGAGAGTGGTGGGGTCTGGCTGAAGAAGGAACTTGAGGAGCTTAACCTCCAGCATTGTCTCCGACGACGGTGACATTATCTCCCACTAGAAATTAGGATTTCCGGTTAATCCAGACTAGTGGATGAAGAGGTGGTGAGCACAAGCTGCAAGAGCTTGGACAAAGAAGGATGATGTCGGCAGGGTGGTGATCATGTGGTGGCATGACTCTTCGTCACTAGCCATTCATTCAGCTGAAGAAGAAGAAGGAAAGGGACTTAAATGTAATGAACCTTAAGGACCTATGTGAGAAATAAGGACCCGATTGTAATGAATTTTAAGGACCAAAATGTAAACTCAGGTTTTGAAGGTTTATTTTAATTTAGATCTTTTTCAACTTTTTATATATGTTAGTAAATAAGGTAAATATTATATTTTCCCCTTGAATTTACATTTTTGACCTTTTTAGGTTAATTTATTAGATTAAGTAAAATTACTTAAGTTATTATATACTTAGGTTTACATTAAGTTTAAGTTACTTAATTTGTTAATTAAGGAAATGGTTAATAGGATTTCGAGTCCAATTATTAATTAAATTATCAATAATATTAATTGGATGATAAAATGTCATTTTTAACTCATTTTAAGGTCCTTTACTAAATATCCCTTATTCTATAATTAACCCTTATATGTTCATAACCTTAGCTAATTAACTAGGAAGACTAGTTAATTAAGGGTAATTAGAGATCATGATGAGTGTCTCATCAGTAGACTACCACGGTCGAGGCTGGCGGTGGTGAGGCAGAACAAGCTTATGCTCTACACAGTTATGGGTTGAGGTGGAGGCCTCCTTAGCACGGTTGTAGGAGGCTTCTTCTTATGCTGTAGGAAGACCATCAATGCCAAATTTGGCATTCACAGCTCCCCTTCACTGTGTCCTTCATTCTGTGCATTGCAGAAGCTGCAGCAGTTGTTGAAGAAGAAAAGTGAATTAATAAAATAAGGAAATGGTGGCTTATTTATCTACAAACCCTCACGTATAATGTTAATTCTAATACATGCATGTAATGCAACTTAAAAGACTAATTATTTCAATGCACACTATCTAAATGAATTCTAAATGGTATTTCTATCTAAACCATGCATGTAGTGTGTGAGATGCATGCATTCAAGCTAATTACAAACTAGTCTACTCGTGTACTAATGCATGCTATCTAGATGAATGTATTACCTTAATGTCTAGGAATTTACACATTTAATTAGCCCACGAATATGGGCTTATCAGTGCTCTAGACCAAAGTGGTCAAGTCCTCCAAATGCTAAAATGGGTCTTCAGAGCCAAGCCCATGAAAATGTTTGATTAGGCTTAACACCTGGGGCTTGATTGCCACATCACCAGCTTGAATCTGGACACTGGGACGTTTGCCATAATTAAAAGGATCATAAAAAATCCTTCAATGGTTGAGCACCCCGACCATGCATTCGTTGGACCCATGTTTTCATTTACTGCAATTGTTCCAACTGCCTTTGCAGTTTCTCGTGCGGATCTTGAGGCAAAGGAAGTGGTTGATCAACCATGAGATCTACTGGATTAAAATTCAACCTATGCCTCCTTGAATGGTCTAATGGTCCTTCAAAGTAGGGATTCAATGACCTCTTTCCAAGAATAAACTAGGAAGGGGTTGGAAAGATTGGAGAATAGAACTTTGCAGCACAACAATACAAGCATGTCCTTAAGTTGGGTAGCCAAAGGATATATGCTCCAAGATAAATTCAAACTACAACTTGAATTTTGTGTTGTCCTTAATCAAGAAGCTGGTTAAGTTGGGTTAACGAAACAAAGGGAGCGTGTCTTGAAGACCGCTAATTATGCCAAACCCTTGCTTGCTTAAGTCGTTTGACAAGCAGGCCCCCCAACTTAGCACCTTCTAGAGAAAGCAAACATCATAAATTCACACCACAGTATGAGAAATATCCTGAAACAGACTGATGGATCCTAGGGCCAATGTCTACTCAATTTTAGATTAGACCTGGGATATTAGTGCTGTTGGAATGTGATGGGCTCTTTAAAATGGGTTGTGCCCTTAATAATTGATTGAGATGTGTTAGTGAGTGTACAACTAGGGTTTTCAAGCAAGATTATTTGGGTGAGTGGATTTTAGAGTTCAAATCTTGCTTCAGTAGCTTTTAGGGTTTGAATTAAGGTGAATTCAATCAAGTTCAGGAAGCACACCAGGATTTGCAAACATAGGTGAAGATGTTTTCCTTTGAAATCACAATAAGATGGAGTACCTGGTACTGACCCTAAATGTTAACCCTAATGAGCAAGCTACTTGAGTTATTTTTAGATGAAGTGATGCAGCTCAAACAACTCAAGCAATTGGCCTGATACACCACTGAATTAGGAACATAAGTGGTTACCTAATCTGATTTCTACTCGATTATGTGTTCATTTGTGTGTATCGATTCCAAAGATCGGGTTACCGGTTGACTATGAAAAATTAGAAAAGGTTGTGTACCTCTGTGGGATTTTTTTTTAGATTTTTTTTTTTATAAGTGGAGGGTGAGGCGGGTGGAGGTGGCAATCAAACAACCAAACTGAGCCTAGGGTTTATAAGAGCACCTAGGTTAATTAGGGTTTAAATTAAGGTGATGAAATGAAATCTATGGAAGAGGAAAGAATAGGAAAGCACTTACACTTACCGTCAACAACACTTTACTCCTGTCTACTGCTTGAAGATTCCTTGTTGGGGTACTTGTAAGATAATAGAGAAAAAATAAAAGAGAGTTAGAGAGCAAATAATTGCGAGGAATGAGGAAAAATAATCAAGATCCATTGCCTTCCTAGCAACGGTGCCAAAATGATGAACGAGATTTATACGCTAAAAGTTTGAGTTTGAAAACCCATCGCTGTAGTTGCATAAAAAATCCATCAATTAGATAATTTTACCAAAGCTCAAAGTGAGTTCCAAGTCGAACATAGGGAGGCTACATCGATTCTAAATCCGTAATTATATTTTTTGTATTTTTTTTAATAAATGAAACATTCACAATGATTATAAACAGCTAATCTACTTGCAATATAAACAAGAGAGATAGAGATAGAGAGAGTGAGAGAGAGTGAAAACAACTTTTTATAATTAAGATAATGTCATTACAACTAATTTCTACAACTAGAATGCTGGAAATCTACTCTAAAAGGTGATAAAAATATAAGGGGGTGAGAAGTTATCCTCCTCGATGGTTGCTTGGAGGACGAGCCAGACAGAGGATGCCTGGAAGGAGAGTGAAGACGAAGGATGGAGGATGAATCTAGAAGAACTGGGGATAAGGTAGGGTGTCGACGTTGTGGGATCCGCTTCTGAAACAGGGGCAAGAGGACGCTGGTGAGAGCTCTGGGAAGGGGGTGAGAAGTGGTAAATTTTGATTTTTAACTCTAGTAGGGCTTCCCGTAGCTTGGGAGCATTAGAGCGTGCTTAGAACATGAGTTCTTAGCTCTTAGAGAGGGAGAGACATGGAGGAAGGGATGATTTATGAAGGGGGGTTTAGGGTCCTTTATATAGTAGAGGTACAAGGGCAAAAAGGTCCTTTAAAATCCTGAAAATTAAATGCAGTGCCATTAGTGACGGATGCGCACGTCATTGTAGATAAGAGTTGGTGAAGACATGTGCTTCATCTCTACCGTTGCATGTTAATCGGAGTGCTCTCATTGAGCCACGTCGACACTCGCTCTTCTTCTGCCATTGAAGCCTTCACGCCAAGCGAGGCTGATTAGGGCCATCCGATCTTATCACATGCTAAGGCCGTGCGCTCGCACTTCTTGGATCAGGATCAGCTGTCCGATCATGTGATCGAACAACTTAAAAGTTGCTTCCTTGCACTGCAGAAAGGGTGCGTGTTAGATCGCGCATCCAATAGGGCGTGATCTTGTGTGTTTTAATCATGTGAGGCCTATCGCTCCATGTCACTTCATTGAATGCCACTCATCATTAATCGAATGGCTGAATTTAGTTGCGCCCGCCCATGAGATTGATTTGAGGCATGCAAGGATTCGGCCCAGTGCCTCTCTCTCCACGTAAAGTGCTTGCTCGTTGCGCTACCACCCCTTCTTTGTCATGTTTATGATTTAAGGGTCACGCGCTCATGATCGTTGGATCTCAATCCAATGATCGAGAGCACTCAAACCCTTTCCTTCAGTGGAAATGATGTGCGGCCTGAGAGTGAATCTCAGCCATTGGATTGTGGATGCAACGATTGAGATTAGTTGATGCTAATGAAGAAGGGTTATGTGACAGTTGGTGGCTTGGATAGCGCCACGTTGTGCCATCTGGGACGTCCATCTTCTTTTTCTCACACAAGGTGCCATGGATGTCGGATTGAACCGATTTTCATGCTGTTGGGCTATGATTGTCGATTCAAACCCATCCATGCAGTTGGATTTGTCATCTGAGATACAAATTTGTACCACCTGGCCCCTTGATCTCTGATCTTTCTCGGACTGCATCTGATACTACGAAGGTTCAATTGGGGCGATCTTGGAGGCGTTAGACCCAATTGTTACCCTGATCAGATCCATATGGTTGGATCTTCAATCCAAGGTCCAGATAAGAATCACCCTGTGCCTTGGCCACAAAAGGGAAATTAACTTATATTTTGTACAAACTAGTCTAAATGTAGAATGATGAATGCTATGGAATATTTATAATGTTGAATGCAATTATATGCGTAAGAGCATGCATAAATAGACAGATTATGTGACATAGATGTGTCTACATCAGGTGTGAAGATGTATGATGTAGAAAAGAGAGAATTCTACAATATGCATGCAGCACTGTTGTGGACCATAAATGACTTCCCGATGTACGCAAATTTGTCTGGTTAGAGCATTAAAGAAAAGCTTACTTGCCCAATCTATATGGAAGATACTCATCACCTATGACTGCTGGAAAGTACGAAGTTCTGTTACTTAGGGCATCACAGATTTCTACTCATTGAACATAAATGGCGAATGTCACAGTTCAGGGGTAAATTTGATGGCATGACATGTTGGTATTCAAAGAAAAATCCAAAGAATAAACTTAGTACATGTTCTATCAGGCGTACGATTGTGTGTGTGTGTATGTAAAATGTCCAATTGTAAAAGGGTTTTACCTTTTGTTTACTTGAGAGGGTGAGCTCATCATCTAGTTTATATATTAATGATTTTCAACTTTATTAATTATTGAATTTATTTCTTGTTATAGATGAAAGGGTTTATGAAAAAACCTCAAAAAAAGGATCCCCCTAAGACACAGCCATCCACCCAGCCCAGGTCGTCTCCTTAGGCTCAGCCATCGCCAAGTAGGCTCGTCCACCCCCTAGCACCGGGCCCCTTGGTCACGTTTCGTATTACTCGGGGACCTAGCACGTTTACTATATGTGGGGCAGAAGGGAATCGAGAAGGACATTGCTCCTACTTTGCCAAAGCGAGTAGAGGATGATCCAGATTATGGCACATTTGATGAGGAGAACGATGATGAGAACAATGACATGGAGGGGGAGGAGGAGGGGGAGGAGGAGGGGGAGGAGGCGGAGGATGAGATGGTGGAAAGTACGTCCCCAGTTCATGTGGATCCCTTAGTGGCAGGAACAAATGTTGGTAAGAACTCCTGTACTTTTAAGAAGTAAATTACTTCTATATTTTAAAGTTTATTATAACTTCAAAAATATATAATGAATATAATTAATGTTTACGCAACTAAATTAAGAACAGAACAGGGGAAAACAAAGAATCTAGACCCCCAGCGTGTCCTCGAGGGCCTAAGAATAACGTTCAGGCTTAGAACCACAGGGGAGGTAGAGAATTACTCAGGCTTCACCAGTCGAGTAGGCACAATGGTTAAGTCCATTGTGTCCATTTGCTATTTCAATTGGAGGAAGGTGCCTGCAGAGTTAAAGAGGCAGCACCTTCGACATTTGGAGGTAATTCGATGTACCTTAAATATTTCTTTTATAACTTTATCTTAAAATTATTATTAAGATTGATATATATTTTCTTAAATAAATGTAGGTGAGTTATGATTGGGTTGACGACTCCAATGTCTCCTGATATATCCTTATGCATGCTGCCAAACTCCGCAAAGATTGGACGAAGAACAAGAGAAAGGTAACAATTTTTAAACATTTACATTTTTATTATGTAAATAATTTTATATGTTATTTAAAAAATTTATATTTGGTGTTTAATTTTTCTCGAACTGTAGTTCACCTGAGGAGGCAATGGAGAATTGTCCTCCTGATGTCATGCCTGAACATTGGAAGCAGGCATGTGAGCATTGGCTGGATCCCAAAGAGGAGGTTAGTAATCAAGTATAAATGATTCTATTAATTTCATATATCTTAAATTCATAAAAAATATTATTGTGTATATTAATTTATACATATATATGCTTTCATTACAGGAGCAAGCAAGGAAAAATAAGGTTAATAGAGCCAATGCTCCACCACAGACCCATTGTTTGGGTAGAAGGAGCATCGAGACGGTCAGGAGCCCTTATGTAAGTATTATAACTACTTTTCACTTAAATATTACTTAATTTATAAGTTATCTCGATATAATTGTATCATTTTCATATTTTCAGTCCGCTACACATGATGGGAGGGAGATGAGTAGGATGGATATCTACGAGGTCACCCACAGTTTGCTACACATGAGGGTGCTCGTAAGTGGATTCATGAGATATACCAGGAGAGACATGTAAGTTTCTTTTTTTTTTTGAAACTGAAAGGAAAGCTACCATATTACAATAGCGATCCGGGAGGGCATTTTATTAAACAACAAAAAAATAAATACAAGGAGAACTACAAATTAGATCCCCATCTATGTATGAGGGACCAGCACTCATTTACAATTTGCTCATAGCACACTAGTCTCTCTTGAAATAGTCTCTCATTCCTCGCCCTCCACACGCACCATAGGGTCATGGCCATGAGTAGGTGCAGCCTCCCAAGTATTAAAAAATTATGCCACAAGGACTCCCATGGCAGGAGCAGCTTCTAGCAAGTTGTTCTCCAAATCGTATCTGTAATCAAATAAGAGGAAAACATGTGGTTTAGACTATCGGTGTGCATCCCACAAAGGTGGAATTCATGCAGTGCTGCACCCATCCTGTTATGTCTAAGGTCCCCTGTGATCAAGCCCTCCCTTCTACACAACCAGAGAAAAATTTGCACCTTGAGGGGAACCTTCAATAGCCAAAGTTTCTTGTCAAAGTGATCATTCCCCATACCACTGCCAAAATTCATGATGTTTCCATAGGCATGTTGAGCCGTATAGATGCCATCCCACACATAGGTGTCCTCCACACCAGACCTTGGTCTAACTCTTTTCAAGTCTGAAAGCAAGTTCTATCTTTCTTCCCATAACAGAGTTCCCTCCCTGATGGTTTTAGATTCATTCAATTGCTAGCAACCACTTGACTTAGACTAGTAGCTGCTCACCGCACCTTCTTTGTTAACTACAGTCGAGTATACCCTTGGATAGGATTCCTTCAAGACGCTCAGTGACGACCACTGCTGCCTCAAAAAATTGAAAGCCCTGCCATCTCCAAGCACAGGCTACAAGAAGTGCCAATTATCCTTGATAGCCTAAGTAACAGAATGCCAAAATGGAGATGGTTTGGAAGGGTATAATCTCCTCAGTGCACTGTTAGAGCTGCCATAACCGTCTCTAACAAGTTTAGTCCATAATTTTTCCTCTCCAATGAGAATTTTAATAACCCATTTAATTAATAAAGCCTCATTGAATTCTTTGAGCACTTTAATCCCCAACCCACCTTCTTCCTTGGGACAACATAGTTGCTACCACTTCAGCAGTTGCATGAATCTACCCTCATGCCGTGCACCCTTCCAAAAGAATCTCTTTCGCATCAAATACATACGTTTCCAAATAGACTTCGGGGCTTTGAAGAGGGAGAGGTAAAAGATCGGGATAGAGGTAATAACAGAGTTTAACAAGATGAGTCTTCCACCCTTAGATAGGAACTTGCTCTTCCATCCATCCAGCTTGATGGAAATCTTGTCAAAGAGGATATTCCAATCGCTCTTCCTCAATTTTGAACACCTCAAGGGCAACCCCAACTATCTGATTGGTAGATTGGTACGAGTTCCCAAAGTGGTTGAGAGTGCATCTTGCTCTTGCTCACTAAGACCAAAGCATACCAAGGTAGACTTCTCCCTGTTCAATTTCAGACCTAAAATGTCCCCAAAGATGTTAACCATGTGTCCCAAAGCTTGGGCTTCAGCAATTGTCCCCTCAACCAAAAAGACTGTGTCATCTGCATACTAAAGTACAGGGGCCATAGCTCTCTTGTTGGATAATGAATATCCTCTAATAACTCCAGCCTCAATTAGTTTGCAAGCATATCTAGCAAGACCATCCATTGCAAGATTAAAAACCAATGGAGCAAGCAGGCAACCTTGCCTAACATCGCACTATGGCTGAATCCAAGCCCCACAAGGTTTGCCATTGATCAAAGGAGAAAATGAAGTAGTTGTAATGCAACGCTTCATCCATTGGATCCAGAGGGGAGGAAACCCTCTTCTCTTAAATACCTCCCACAAATACGACCATGATACAAAGTCATAGGCCTTTTGGAAATCCACTTTCCACATAAAGGCTTTACACTTCCTTCTACGCCAACCACACACCATCTCCTGAGCTATAATAAATGACTCTTGCAAAGATCTGTTGGGAAGGAAAGCTAATTGGACAGGGTGAATCAGGTTTTATAGGACTGACCACAATCTATTGCCAGTATCTTGATCACCACCAAATAAATGGAGTTCAAAAGAGCAATAGGTCTGAAATCAGGGAACTTCTTTGCTCCTTGTACCTTTGGCAACAAGAAAAGAAAAGATCTGTTGATCTTATCAAAGCCAGAGTTACCTCTCTTAAACTCTTTGATAACATCCATCACTTCATTACCAAGCAAGTTCCACATTTCCTTATACAAAAAAACTTGAACGCCATCAGGTCCAGGAGTGCCTTCATTGTTTAGATCTTTTATGGCATCCATAGCTTCTTTCTTAGTGATGGTAGCTGTCATCTTGGAGGCCTGTTCATCTGAAACTCTAGGTGCATCACTTGCAGCCATCCTCCACATACCTCTATCTGCTACCCGTGAAGAATCCCTATAGTATTTGATGGCCTCCAATCGAATCTCTTGCATAGAGGATATTCTCTGACCATCCTTGACTATGGAAGAAATTATGTTCACCCTTCTATGAGAGCTGGCTGCAAGGTGGAAAAATTTGGTGTTGGCATCACCCTCTTTAAGCCAAAGTTCCCTTGTTGTTCCCTCCAATCCATCTCCTATTTTAAGTTCTCCGCCACCACCCCTTGCCACATTCTTCTAGCTTCAAGTTCGTGGTAAGATAAGGGACCTTCTGCCTCCTTTGTATCCAAGACTTGGATTTTCATCAATGCCTCAAGACACCTCTATTGCCTTAAAGTAGACATCGCGCCCCATATTCCTTAAGCATTATGCGCATAGCAGCCAATTTGGAAGCAAGTCTGACAGTGGCCGATCCTTCCACATGCTTGGCCCTCCACCACACTTCAAGCATCTCACGGAATCGCGGTTCTCTCAGCCATGACCTTCTAAATTTGAAATAGGAACCTGTGTGCACTTGCTCACCATTGTCCCAGACCAGCGGGTGTGGTCTGAGAAAGGGCATTCCCGCCCAGACACAGCAGATAGTTGAAACATGTCTAGAAGACTAGCATTCCCAAAAAATCTGTCAATCTTTGACAAAAGGCCACTTCCATTTCTCCAAGTAAACTTAGTTCTAGAGGATGGATACTCACTCAAACCAAGAGTTTGAACCATCAGTTGGAATCCAAGGGAAGCACTCTCCACCACACCATTCGACTTGTCCCTCCCTGTCAAAACACAATTAAAATCCCCACCCACCAGCCATGTAGGCCCTTGTATGAGTTCTGCAGTTGCAACCCAATCCTCCCACAATTCATGCCTCATAGATGCAACACACAGTCCATACACACCAGTAATGTAGTACACACCTTTCCCCTGACACCTTTTGAATTGACATGTCACCATATGCCTAACTTTATGCACCTCTAGCACTCATAAATAAGCCTTTCTCCACCACAAAACAATGGCACCAGATCTACCTTATGAGTTGAGCGTCACACATTCAGCCACCCTCGCATTCTTCAAGTCATTCCAAACCTTGTCATCCTCACTCTCAATGTGTGTCTCCTGGATTATGGCACAATCAATTTCCCACTCTCTTAGATATCTCGAGAGGGAAGCCCTCTGGCTCTTATCGCGCAACCCACACATGTTCCATATGAGGACTCTCACCGTCCTCCTTGGGTATCCTCCCTATTCGAGTTCTGGACTTTGACAACCTTCATGATAGCAGCAATGGCATTTTCATCAAGTTTCACAGTTGTGTTTAGTCACCTCTGCATAAGCTTGTAAGGAGATCTGCCCACACTGGTCTTGGTAGCTGGCCCAGCTCCAAATTTAAGACCTTCCATAGCTTGTAAATTGGACTGGAGTCTCATGGGATTATTTGAAATCTATTGCAAGACCCGCTCTTTAGCTATATTTGTCATTGGCTTGGCTACTACCATTTCCTCAACCACGGCTGTATCCACCAATGCCACATCCATCACTTCCTCCTTCTCCCCAAGGTGGTGGTGCTCCTTACGCTTCTTAGGCTTAGGCACCTCATCTGGATTTAGCCTGCCCGTCTGCTATAAAGCAACCTCCTCACCCACAACTACCACATACGACGGTGATGGGAACACCATCATGAGCCATAACTTGCTCAGTTTAATCTGATTAAGTCAATAAAAGCTCATACATATCCATCATAAGGTCTTAAGGGCACAAAATATTGATTTGAGAAGAAGATAAGAATACAAGGTTATTTCTACAAATTTACCATTCTATCACAAAAATAGAATAACCGCGAGTTTTCTTAGGGGTTGAACAAAGGTCAAATGGTCTTAAGAGACTAACAAGTGGGTTAGAATAGACAAAAAAGTGTTTTCGCGTGTTTCAGGAATTAAATGACATCTGAAACCCTAAACATAGACCTGCTTAACTAATTGAGGTTATGGTTAGGATAAAATTCACCTAAACCCTCTAAAAATCATAGAAAAATATTCTCTAGGGTTTGGTACCTTCAATTTGACTGTTGGAACCTGTCTCGACCTAAAACAGTGTCTCAGACAGATATTTGCCCTAATTTGGGTAGTTGTGCAAATTACCTAGTCAAACTAGGTCAAAACCAATATCCAACTTCACCATTGGATTCCTTAGGTACAATTTGGTTTTTACCAAAATTTGGGCCCAATCTGAAATCATCTTGACCTAATTTGCAATTTGGTCCTATCTGACTCTTTTATCTCAACACATGCCCTAACTTTTGAATCCTTTACAAATAGGTCCCCAACTTTATCATCTCCTTCTTCAAATAGGTCCCTACCACCATGAAATCCTAATCCTACAACTCCAATGAGCCTGATTTGGCATTTTCTTCTTGACTCCTTGACGAATAGCTCTCAGATTTGAAAGGGAAGCTCGTTAAGGAATTCCCTTTTTTTTGAGCCAGATCCAAAGCCCTACAACCTTTCCAATCTCTCATGTGAATACATGAGAGATTCGGGTATCTTTCAAGCTTCCATCTCCGATGAACATTTTCAGCTTGGGAAGCTTGCTTCCCAAGCTCAAATCTTCCTCTAGAGGCCTATAAAAGAAGCCCCAATGCATACCGTCCATCCCAAGCTCGATTTTAGCCAGAAATTCCCCACATTCCTCCTTCCTATTTCGACTGAAAGGCTCCTCAAGCTCCGACGATTCCTCCCAACCTCCCTCATCATCCATCCGCAATACCAGTGGCAAATTCATCTTCCTCGTCTTCCTCCGCGTCATGCCATACCAGTAGGTGTCTCTCCCTCCGTCTTCCTCACCGTTTACTTCTCACCGGAGTCAACCTTCTTCCTCAGCACTGACCACACCGCAACCGGTGTCACCTCTACTCCCCGTCGTCTGCCACTACCAAGATAAGTTCCTTAACTCCTCTACTTCATTCACACACCAACCACACTCCGTTTTGACCATCATCTCACTCGCACGCTCCCCATCTCCCACCTAGTCGACGTACCTCCAACGAGTTCACACGGCCACTATGCTCCACCAAGTTGGCCACCACTCATCCCTACACCTCTGCCTCGATCCCAAGAGCAAAAGCCCTAACTTAGTTAGGTCGATTGCCCCTCCTAACCACCTACCAAACACCTCCATCGCCACACTCACTTCCCAACTGCTCCCTACACACACACGCACTCCCACAGTATGCCACCACCACCATCACATCCGCCGCACTCATACAAAGCTTCTGAACTTGTTTAACAGGGTTGAGAGGCCATCTTGTTGGTTTCAGGTCTTCAGGTCATCTCCACCATTAATGAGCGAGTTCAAGCTCACTTGAAGCTTGCTTCAAGTCTCGCCTTCCCCAGGTCTCGACTCTAGCTCCTGCGGTATCATCCCAGGACCACTCTTGGATCATCAATTAGAGCTATTGACCATAGCTTGACCACGCATTTGACAAAGGAATGACTGCTGCTAGCTGTGCGAAGAAGGCGGTGGGATTTAGTCCCACCTCGGATAGGGAAGAGCAGGCACAGTGGCATAAGAGGAAAAAGTCGCATTGGCTTATCGCCTCAACACACTTGGGGGGTGAGGTCCCCCACCACCCCTTCACACATGCCTCTCCCATGACACTGTGAATGTGGGCTTAGCACTGACCTGACCTGCCTAACCAGTGCACACCTCGGCTGTGACCCACACCCGTAGCCCTAGTCCCGGGTGCACTTAGATCTGAATCTGATTGCCCGGTACTATGTAAGGCTCTGGGAGAGCAGATTCCAGAGAGAGAAAGAAAGAGAGAGCGTGGGGGTTGGGAGGTTTTACTTTGAAGATCAACGACTGACACTTAGCCGTTTGAAGAAGAAACCCCCCACTATGTGTGAAGAAGAGAAAGAAAAGAAAAGCCAAGGCAAAGAAGAAAGAGAAGAGGAAAAGGAAAATGAAGAGATCAGTGCTTCCCTAGCACTATAGCACCTGCTGCTTAAGTCGACTGATTAGCCTAACCGTCGACTGATACTATTGTTGCATTGATATTACTGTTGCATTATTTGAGATACTTGAGCTTATTTGTGCTTAGGGGAAATTGGTGATTCAAATCACCATTTTACCCTAATCTTTTTGCCTCATTGACATTTGCTTTATCATATATATCATTCTTGCTTAGATTTATTATTATACATTGTTAGAATTGCAATCTTGAGAGTTAATTATTACTTGCTCCCTGTGTTTGACCTTGGATTTCTTTCAAGCATAAATATTATTTGCTTTCAAGCAATTTCGACCTATACTACAATGCAATTTTTATAACATCGATTTCACTTGGCAAATAGATGACTTATCCTGACAGTTCTCCCCAACAGAATCACCCATTGTAAAGTCTAAGATCAGTAGCCACGAGCTCCCCCCACATCAGAGGATTAGCCTCTTAGGGATAGAGCCTACATTGAAAACATCCACCAATAGATTCAGAACCCGACCATCACCCTCCATCAGACCAACCTTAGCATCTTCAGCCAGCGTAACAAAGCCTGCTATTGGTCAAGCGCGCTTCGCGAATTAAAATTGGGGTTCGGAGAACCCATCGTCGTAGCTCGCAAAACATGTTTATCAGATAAAATTTATAACCAAAACTTGAAAATTGAGTCCCAAGTCAAACACGGGGAGGTGAACATTTGGTTTTATAAAAATTCGCACTTCACTTTTATTTGTTTTTGGTCATTTTTGTCTTTTTTAATTTTTTGGGTATTTTTAATAGGGCAAGAGATTAGGTCGATGAAATCTAGCTAATCTACTTGCAAAATAAGAAGAAAAGAGAGAGAGAGGAACAATCACATATATTTCTGAATCCAATGTTTTCTACAACTAAGAAAGTGGGAAAAACTACACTAGAAAGTAGTGATGATAGATGAAGATGAGAAAATCCCCCTCGACGGTTGCTCGGAGGACGACTCACTCTAACGTCACCTGGAGGAAGGTGGTTACAAGCAGGACGAGCGGGGATGGAGCCAGAGGACGAAGGGCAGGGCAGGACGGTGTCACAGCAAGGATCTTCTTCCCGAAGGGTGGTGAGAGGACAACCATGGGATGCTCCATGAATGGGGATGAGGGGAGGGAAAACTATTTGATTTTCTACTCTAGAGGAGCATCCCGAGCGTGGGACAAGCTCTCTCTAGAGCCTTGGAGGTGGTGAGAGGAATAAAGGTAGAGATGAAGAAAAATGGGAGGGGTAGGGGTCCTTTTATAGTGGAGGAAAGAATCATATTCGTATACAGGACATTTAGTGACGGTCATAAATGTCGCTGAAGATCCGTTGCAAACATCGCTAAAGACAACCCACGTGCCCACGCTGCCGCTGCGCTGGTGCATGCTCCACCCGCTACACGTCTACATGCACTGCGCTGCGCGCGCGTGTGCCTGCGCTGTTGTGTGCGTGTGGTGGCGTGTGCGTGCACATGGGCGGCCCAGATCGTGCCACATGGCGTGATCTATTCCATCCATCTTCTTTTCGTTGTAGGGGCTGCTACAGAGGTCAGATTGAGTCAATTTTCATGCTGTTGGGCTACGATCGTCAACCTGAATCCATTCTCACAGTCAGATTTATCGTTTGAAGTTCTAAGTTACGTCACCTAGTCCCTTGCTGTTGATCTTCCTCAGACTCCATATGGTGCTATGGAACTCCGATCAAGGCGATTTTGGAGGTGTTGGACTTCGAATGTCATCCTGATCAAATCCATATGGTCGGATTGTCAATACAAGGCTCCGAAAAAATATCCTTCTCTCTTGACCACAAAAAGGATGCAATTAACCTAAATTATATACACTTCTCTAAATGCAGAATGATGCATGCTATACAATATTTATAACATGAAATGCAAATCTAAGCCTAGGAACATGCATGATTAAGCATTTTAACCTAAATAGATGTGTCTATATCATACCCCCATGCCTATCTTTTGCTAGTCCCTAGCAAAATTAAACTACATGCTATGTATAAAAATAGAAGTAGGACTCAATCGCTTAGGTCTAAGTTGTTTATTAACAATAGAAAATTTCAACTAATATCCTAAACTACGGAGACTCAACAGTACCCGGGTGTCTGCCAAAATGCAAATCGCCCAAGTCCTCGCCTTATTTGAAAAGGGAAGATACATTTTTTTTTGCTTTTTTCTTGTTTTCTAATTTTTTTTTTTACTTTTGGAGTTTGGGAGTTTCAGGATAACTTTTTATGGCTACCCGACCCGCCTAAGACTCAAAAAGGACTTTAAGTGCTAAGCATCTAGTGAAAAGAGTGAAAGACTCACTAGGCAGTCATTAAGATGGACTTCGGGTTTCTACAACCCTAGGTGATCGTGCCTAAAGGTTTATCTTTTCGATTGGTAGCTTTCTCCTTACTTTTATTTATGGGGTCAACACAAGGGCGAGCCTAGTGTATATCTCCTCGGCTTATTCTACTTCCCTACTTCTTCCCTAAGTGTTTAGGAATTATTGTGCATTTTTGTAAGCTGGGTTCTGGACAATCGGCCAATGGGTTGTTACCCACAGCAACTTGCCATCCATACTCATGCGGTGAAGTGTGGTTTTGTTTATTTTCTTTTATTTTCTTTCTTTTTAAGTAGGTGGCTTTCCTGATCTAAGATTTACCTAAAGGCAGTACAATGAAAATGGTCTTGTGACTAGGCTCTGGACAACCGGCCGATGAGCTGTTACCATTGACAACTTGCTAGCCATACTACCCTAGATAGTTCATTAGCTACCCAATTTCCGAAGAAACCACTGAAAAGTGAGTTAGTGCAAAAAAAGTGTGTAGATGCTTAGGCTTAAAGTCCCCTCAAATTAGAGGGCAGGTTGATAAGTCTCATACTTATCATCCCAAATTATTTATCGAATTAAAATGAGATTGACTTGGCGAGGACTCGAGACTAAGTCCACATTCGAGCGGACACCTGGGCTAATTAAGCTTGAAGACCTAAAGAGTGTAAGTGTTTAGGTCCTTTCGTATCATTTCCTAAAGTTAATAACTTCCAAATGCCTAAGTTCTCTTCTCCTAATTCTTCTTTTTTTAATCTTTTTTAATTTTCAATTTTTTTATAAAAGAAAGTAAAAGAAATTCTATGGAGTTAACAAAATGATTTCAAGATAAAGTTTCCACCCCCCCATGCCTAAATGGTGCAATGTCCTCATTGTAAAAATAAAGACATGAAAAGGGCAGAGTAAACAGAATCACCTGAATTTTGTGACAATCCGGTTAGCTCTGTAGAGAACATGGAATATAAACACGTGCTAAATTTAATGCCTTTAGCTAGGCATAAAATACAAACAAAGAAGAGGTTAAGAATTCACAGGTACAGGTCAGAATCAAAATCAAAAGATTAATCCTCAGACCCGCCAATAGAAGATGTCCACAGACATGGACCAAGTTATGGTGCAGACCCATGCCCCAAGGTCGAGTAGTTTTAAGGTTTTGGATGAAAATCATCCAGAATCGAAGGTTGTTAAGCTTGCGAGACTGGGCCTGTGGTTTTGTGGTGTGCAACCCAAGACTAAAGTGTCGGATAACGGGTAAAGATGGTTTAATTGGTTCAGATGTCCTCTTAACATTCAGCTCAGAAACATAATCAGTTATTCCAAGCTTGGGTTTCACGTGAAAAATATCATAAGGGTCCTGGTAGAAAGTAGGTGGCTTCAGGTCAACAGGAACCCTCAGATCCAAAATCAAAGTTCCCTCAGAATTAGCTTCCTAAATTTTTAATTCCAACTTCCTGTCCTCCGAAATCAATGTTTCTGGGACCTCCAAATCGTTGTACACCCCATCTAAAGTACTAAAGTCCAATAATTGTGACTGAATCAAGATTGACTTGGGCGTAATGATTTTCAAATAAAAATCAATCTCTTCGAGGTGTGGTTGAGGAATGGGGCTACTGATTGAATCTTCTAGTAAATGAGGATTTGAATCTTCCAAGTTAGCCCCAACCGAATCTAATCATTAATAATTGGGCTATCAAATGGGTCATCAGATTCCTCAAGCCCATTTGTCTTACTAAAATCATCTTCCTTACGCTCAACTGAGACTTCACTAAGAGATTCTTCACCCTCAGAGTCAAAGAATTCATGATCCTCATTTATATATGTCTCAAAATCAGTTGTCATTTCCTAGTTCAAAGAGAGATATTCTTCCTTGCTCCCTGGCTTGCGGATCTCGGGTGAATCAATTAGTTCATCCTCAATGGGTTGCGCTAGCCCAACCTGGTCATCCCCGATTTTAGAAAATGTATCCCCCCCGACAGGTGCCTGAGCGGGTTCTGACATTGACTCTCCTGAAGGGGGTTCATCGTGAGAATCATCCCAAGATTTGACTGGGCCAACCACAAATTTCATTCTCAACCTCGATAATTTCCCAAGTGGAAACTCACCCAGGTTCCTATCCTTAACACTTTGGAGCAAATCCAATAGAGAACTATTAAATTAATCAATCATTTTGATCATAGGCTCCAATGCTTTAGTGCATGGTGTTGGCTGAGCTTCTAAAGATTGTATAGTGTTCCTCAAATTAGCCAACACCCTATCTTGGATTTGGTTCACCTGAACCGACTAGTTTGGTTCAGGTTTGGGTGGGTTCAGGTTAAATCTATGGGAGTCAAGATGTCAAGGTTCTTGGGTCCCTCTCTGATAGTAGGTCGTCTCGGGTTGTTCAAAGAATGGTGATGACCTATTTTCAATGGAACACTGGGGAGGGTAGGTGTTATAATTAGCATATCCTTCCTGATTGTAGATTGGGTTGGTTTGTTCATTAAAGGATGAAGATCTATAATCATTGTAGCTCTGGGAAGGATATTAATCATAGTCTTGTCGAGGGTTAGGCCCTGGACTCTGAGGTTCGGATTCGTATCCCTAATCAAAGTTATCCTGACTAGTGGATGGGTAATTAAAAGTCAAGTCGAGATAGTAATCATCTTGGGGATAAGTGGTGGTAAGAGGATAGGATTGGAAATGTGTGAAAGATGTGGAAGGATACATGGTGAAGTAAGGAGGGAAATCAGAAGAGAAAGGAGCCCTATAATACAAGCAATCAACCCTGTCCTTAGATGGGTTAGCCTAAAGACCTATAGACTCCCAGGACCCATCTTGAGATTATAAATGATTTGGTATACTTTTATTCGGTCAATCCAACCAATTAGAGGGAGGGGCTGGGGAGAAGGTTCTTCCTTTGGCTTGCGCCTCTAGTTCCTAGTGTACCCCCCAGCCACAATCGTTTAACACTACTCCCCTAGCTAGACATCAGATGGACCAGCAAAAGTAGATTAATCAAAAAAAATCTCACTCTGAGCCTCGAAGAGCGAATCAATATTTAAGGCCAACGTCTACTCGATTTTAATTAGGCTTGGGATGATTGTGCTCTTGGAATGTGATGGGCCCTTTAGATAGGTTGTGCCCTTAATGATTGATTCAAATGTGTGTGCGTGCACAACCAGGGTTTACAAACAAGGCTATTTGATGATGTGTCTTTTAGGGTTCAACCTTGTTTAGTAGCTTTTAGGGTTTAATTCTTAGGTTGGTTCAATCATGGTTTAGTAGAACACTCCAAGTTTTGAAAACATGGGTGATGATATGTTCCTTTTAAAATCAAAACTAATGTGGAGTGATTGGTTTAGCTCTAATAATCAACACTAAGTGGCAAGCTACTAATGAATCGCTTTTAATTTGAGTGGTACGGCCTAAACAAATCAATCAATTGGCCTATTCGCACCACAGATTAAGGCACACAATGTCTTAGCCTAATTAGATTTCTACTCACTTATGTGTTTTGAGTTGAAGTGTACTGGGTCCACAGGTTAGATCCCGGCTAAGTGGTAGAATCAAAGTGAAGTGGTGTGCCTTAAGTCGAGAGTTGTGGGTGTTAAGGTGTGTCTCTTTCAGAAAATCCCACAATCAAATAACATTTTTTTTTTATTTATGTGGATAGTGAGGTGAGTGGAGGTGGGAAACAAACAACCAAATCTATCCTAAGGTTTATAAAAAGCACCTAAGTTGATTTGGGTTTGAGTTATTAGGTTATGGAATGAAAACTAAGGTGGGGGTGGTGGGGATAAACTTACAATACTCTTTAACCACACTTTACTGCGATCTACTTACTTTGGCTAGCCTTGGAAGGGTACCTGTAATCATAGAAAGAAAGGAGCAAAGTGAGCTAAAAAGTTAAGTAAGTAGGAAAAATGCAAGAAAAACCAAAGAGTGTTGCCTCCCCAGCAATGACGCCAAAATGATGTGGATGCAATTCGAGTATTAAAATCAGGGTTGAGAGAACCCATCGTCGTAGCTCGCAAAACGTGTCTATCAGATAGAATTTATAACTGAAACTCAAAAAGTGAGTCCCGGGTCAAACATGAGGAGGCAAACATTTGGTTTTATAAAAATCCGCGCTTCGCTTTTATTTGTTTTTGGTCATTTTTGTCAGATTAATTTTTTTGGTACTTTTAATAGGGTAAGAGATTAGGTTGATGAAATCTAGCTAATCTACCTGCAAAATAAAAAGAAAAGAGAGAGAGGAACAATCACATATATTTCTGAATCCAATGTTTTCTACAACTAAGAAAGTGGGAGAAACTACAATAGAAAGTAGTAAAGATAGATGGAGATGAGAAAATTCCCCTCGACGGTTGCTCAGAGGACGACTCGCTCTAACATCTCCTAGAGGAAGGTGGTGAGGAGTGGGATGAATGGGGACAGAGCCAGAGGATGAAGGCCAGGGCAGGACGATGTCACGGCGAGGATCTTCTTCCCGAAGGGCGGTGAGAGGACGACCACGGGATGCTCCACAAATGGGGATGTGGGGAGGGAAAACTGTTTGATTTTCTACTCTAGGGGAGCATCCCGGGCTTGGGACAGGCTTTTTCTAGAGCCTTGGAGGTGGTGAGAGGAAGAAAGGAAGAGATCAAGAAAAATGGGAGGGGTTGGGTTCCTTTTATGGTGGAGGAAAGAATCAAATTCGTATACAGGACATTTAGTGACAGTCATAAACGTCGCTGAAGATCCACCGCAAACGTCACTGAAGACAGCCCACGTGCCCATGCTGCCGCTGCGTTGGTGTGAGCTCCATGCGCTACGTGCCTGCGTGCACTGCCGCTGCGTTGGTGTGAGCTCCATGCGCTACGTGCCTGCGTGCACTGCCGCTGCGTGCACGCACATGCCCACGCTGCTGTGCCCGTGCAGTGGCACGTGCGTGCGCATGGGTGGCCTAGGTTGCACCACGTGGCACGATTTAGGCCATCCATCTTCTTTTCATTGTAGGGGCAAGTACAGAGGTCGGATTATGTCGATTTTCACACCATTGGGCTGTGTTGAAGCTCTAAATTACGTCACGTATTCCCTTGGCCGTTGATCTTCCTCGAATTGCATATGGTGCTATGAAACTCCAATCAAGGTAATTTTGGAGGTGTTGAACTCCGAACGTTGTCCTGATCAGATCTGTATGGTCGGATCGTCAATCCAAGGCTCCGAAATAAATATCCTTCTCTCCTGACCACAAAAAGGATGTAATTAACCTAAATTATATACAACTACTTTAAATTCAGAATGATGCATGCTATGCAATATTTATAACGTGAAATGCAAATCTAAGCCTAGGAACATGCATGATTAAGCATTTTAACCTAAATAGATGTGTCTATATCAGCTATCATGGTCGCCACCACCTCTTTCGATCTTAGATGTAGAGGTAGATCGCTGATTCCCAGTCTCCCCAATCTAAAGCCTGCCCTCTGGGGTGGCCACTCAAGCAAGGACCCATCAAAAGGAGAGACCAATCTCCATATCACCATCAACCTCTTATACGCACTCGATCAAAATCGCAGATGTTCTATGTCCAACATCCCTAAATCAAACAGCACAAATAGCATAGGGGAAAGGAACGCAATCTTCCAACAATAGGTCGACAGGGATAGTGAGCTTACCAATTGGTGGATCTTGTTCATGCAAGGGTTACCAGTCATCACCTCTCCTACCATAGCCCCTCTCAGCACCAATTTGGCCATTCTGATGTCTTCTGTAATAGGGATTTCAACATCTACCATGTGACCCCCATAGGTAGGAGGAGGCAGTGGCAGCGGTGGTGGCACCACAAAGTTCGATGTTCGAGGGCGCATAATGGCCCCTCCCCTCTCCTAGCCTCTATTGGCCATGCCCCCCACACGCAAGACATACAAGGGGATGGCGGCACACTACCATATGTCCTCGTCGTCGACATCTGCAGCAAACAATTTCCCTATTGCCCTAAGGCTTGCCCTTGTTTGCATGTCCCATGCCCGCCTCCCACCTCCCAGTGACCATGAACCCTCTTCTTTCCTTCCGTCTCCAAGCCCTCGACCTCCAGGTCATCCATCCATCAACACCATGGCTTCTCCCTCCTATTGCCATAGGGTCTCCTTCCATCCTTCCCCACCAACCAAACCTTCCACAAAAATCACAAAAAGAATTATAACTTTGTATATATGTGATGGGAACACCATCATGAGCCCTAACTAGCCTATTTTGACCTAGAAAAGAGAACAAAAGCTGCTACATAACCTAGAGAAGGGCCTAGTACAAGAGATTACTGTTTTGAGAAGAAAACATGAAATAAAGGGTAAAAATGCAATTTTATCATTGCAATACATCAACGGGATTTCTCAGGGGCTAAACATAGGTCAATTGATCTTAACAAGATGAAAAGTGGGATGGTTCAATCAAAAAAGAGTTATTGTGAGATTTAAGAATTAAATGACATTCTATAACCCTAAAACAAACCCACTTAATACAACAAGGTTCTGGCCAGAATAAAAATCAACTAAATCCTCTAAATATCATGGAAAAATGCCCTCTAGGGTTTAGAACCTTCAACTTGGCCTTTGGAACCTATTTTGACCAAAATTGGGGTCCTAGTCAGTTATTTGACCTAAATTGGGTTTTTATGTAAAATGTCTAGTCAAACATGGTCAAACCTAAAATCCAACATCACCATTGGATTCCTTAGGTGTAAATTAGGTTTGTACCAAAATTTGGACCTAAGGGAAGGTCACCTTAACCTACTTTGCAAAATAGTCCACCCAATTACATTTTAACCCCTAACTTTTGAACACCTTTGCGCAGACTTCCTATCTTCCTTGCCACTCTTTGCATTTAGGTCCCTCCACCATTACAGCGGAGGAGTCCTACTCCAGCGAGGATTTGAGGAGGATTTCTCCCCGATTCCTCAGAGATCTCCTCCTAGATTTGGAAGGGAGATTCTCTGAGGAATTCCCTATCGTCTGAACACAATCCCTAGATCTGATTCGCACCCAATCTCTCGTGCAAACGCTAGAGAGAAATGGGTATCATCCGCACCTTGCTTCTTCGGCAAGATTCTTTCACTTGGAAGCTTTCCTTCCAAGCACAAGGACCTCTGCCAGCAGCTATAAAATGACCCCCTATCCTTGTTGCATCTTTCGAGCTTGGCTTAGCCGGAGAACCACCTCCAATTTCTTCCCTTCTCCTCCAGCCAAGTGTCCAGCAAGCTCCGACAACTCTTCCTCCTCCTTCTCATCGCTCTGCCACAATACCAGTGGCAGAGCTGTCTTCATCTCCTTCCTCCACGTCGCGCCATACCCACGCACGCGCCCAAAGCCTCTCCGTTGTAGCCATTCTCCCTCCATTGGACTCATCTTCTCTGGCGATGGCAGGTACGGCCAGCCGCTCTCCTACCCCGCTTCATCCATTAATTTAGGTTAAAACTCTTCCCCTTTTTCCTCTCTTCATTTCCCCCTTCCTTATTTTCACTTTCAACCCCTCGATGCCACAGACCACCACCATCTTCTCCACCTCCGGCAGACCACCGACGAAGGTGCTTCCATTGCTCCATGCTTCCACATGCCTCGCCAGACCCCTCATAACCTTCGCCATCATCCATTGAGCATCTTCCACCCCTTCACTGACTGCCAACACCTCCCCAAGTGCCCATCGAGCACACTCATCACAATGGCCACAAAGCAACCTAGGCACTCACGCCAAGGCCGCCCTACAGCTAGCCACCTACTTAGACACCTTCGCTGTGCCACAGCAAAGCTCCACAAGTGGTTTGACAGGGCTGTGAGGCTGTATTGCTGAGTTTCAGGTCTAACCCTCTTCCACCATTGGAGCAGGCATGAAAGAGCAAGCTTGCTCGCTCCAGGCTGCATCGCCCCAGGCAGACAAGCCCCAGGTGCGTGGAATCCTTCCATGACTCTTTCACGCCTAGCAATTGAGGGCTTCAGCAACTGTAGCTACATAAATTGGGTGAACATTCCTCCTACGCATGCGAAGAAGAGGGTGGGACTTTAGTCCCACCTCAGATGTTTTCAGCACAGGTGCGTAGCTTAAATTGTTTTTGTGTTTCCATCTATTTGCCTCAGAACACAGGGTGAGGTCCCCTCACCCACGTCACCCGCCTCGTCCGCGACCCACGCCTTCGCGGACTTGGCTTGCCCTGACCTATTTACCGAGAACTCCTCATGCACCACCCATGCCGGTGCGCCTGGACCCAGGTGCACGCAACTTGACTCGATTACCCGATTAGCTCTGGGAGAGTGAATCGAAGAGAGAAATAGAGAGAGAGTGTACACGGGGAAGGGTAGGGGTAGGTTTTGCACTCTTGTGTGTGCAGGGAGAGGAAGAAGCTGAGGAAGGTAAGGCAAAAAAGAAGAAGAAAAGCAAAGGGCTGAAGCTAAGGAAGCTAGGAAGGAAAAGCCAAGGCACTATAGCAGAAGGGTGCAGCTAAAGAAGAAAGGTCGAGAAGACAAGGCTAAAGGCAGAAGGAAGAAGGAAGGAGAAGGTGATGCCAAGCAGAGAAGGAAGAAGAAGGAAAGCAAAAGGCAAAGGCAGAAGCTGAGAAATCAAGGCAGAAGAAGAAGACAAGGAAGGAAGAAGCATTGTAGCAGAGAGGGTGCGGTTGAAGAAAAGGCAAGGCAAAGTTGAAGGTAGAAGCTAAAGGAAAAGAAGAAGAGAAGGAAGAAGAAGGAAGCTAAGGCAGAGAAGACTAAAGAAGAAGAAAAGAAAAAAGAAAGAAGAAGCTGAAGAATAAGCCAAGAGAAGAAGAGTCAACACTTTTTATCCGATTCTTCTCAATCTCTCTATTTTGCTACATTTTAATTCATAAACTCCTGCATTATATTCTGAATTAGATTTTGAGTAGATTTAAGTGTTCAAATTACATTTATTGAGATTAGTGAGTAAATTCCATTTGCTTCATGTATTCGATCTCGGACTCAACATTCGAGTAATAAAACTTGTTTATTTATAACGCTTGATTGACTGTACTACAACGCGACTCATTTAAAACTCGATCGAACATGTGTAAACAATATGTATTATAATAATATTTTTTAATACATTTAGGAGAAAATAATACACTTATGCATCATGTTTGACTGCGATACGTGTTAAAACATCTTATATCGTTGTAGTGCGAATCACGATGAAACAAATAACATTTATAGATTTTCGGTGAGTACCGAGTCATTCGCAGGGAGGCAAAAACATGATTTTTATGCAAAAGCTTTTCAAAAATTCGTTCTAAGAAAATATTTATATGTTTATATATGTATATATAGATAAGCATTCATGAAATCGAATAAACATTTTATTGATTAAGAGGATGTCTCATAAATCTAATATAACTATGCGAAGGAGTAGAGAGAGAGAGAGCAGATGAAGGATGACACCGCCTATGGGATGCTTGTGATAAGTACGGTAGCACTTCAGATCCAGGGAGTCGAGAAGAAGATCGGAGAGAAGTTGTAGAGAGAGAGGCAGGAGATTTGTTTGGTGGGA
Organism: Thalassia testudinum; assembly: GCA_037157565.1. NCBI lineage: Eukaryota > Viridiplantae > Streptophyta > Magnoliopsida > Alismatales > Hydrocharitaceae > Thalassia > Thalassia testudinum. The sequence continues at coordinate 1,719,897 of JAZHRO010000061.1, forward strand.
GTATCAGTCATGAGTATCAGCTGACACTTGGGAGAAGGCTTTAACACTTGAAGAAGAAGAGGCGGCGCCATGGTGCGTTGTGAGGCGTTAGATCAAGGGAGGGCAATGGGGATGAGGTGCATGGCTACAGCGACGTGCGTTTACAATGACAGCAAAGTTTAATGTTGAAAGTTAAAATGCCTCTTTTGCCCCTATGTATGCAACTATATAAAGGCCCTACGCCCTCCACATTTTCTTCATCCCTTCCATCATCTCTCTCCCTCTCTAAGAGTTAAGAACTCAACTTCTGAAGCTCACTCTAGTGCTCCCAAGCTACGGGAAGCTCTGCTAGAGTAAAAATACAAATTCTTCCACCTCTCATCCCCTTCACGGAGCTCTCACCAGTCGTCTTCTCACCCCCATTCTGGAAGTGGATCTCGTGACGCTAATGCCTTGCCTTACCCCTGGTTCTTCCCGATCCTTCCTCCATCTGCCATCTTCGCTCTCCTTTTTCTAGGTGACGTCCGTTCGGCTCATCCTCCAAGCAACCGTCGAGGAGGATAACTTCTCACCCCCTTCTCTTTATCACTTTCTAGATTAGATTTCCTGCTTTTTAGTTGTAGTTGTAATGACATTATTTTTAGGATAAAAGTTGTGTTTTCTCTATCTCTCTCTATCTCTCTTTTTCTCTCTCTTTCTAGTGTTTATATTGCAAGTAAATAGCGATCATTGTGAATGTCTCATTTATAAACAAAAATTACAAAATATATATAACTACAGATTTCAAATTGACGTATACTCCCCATATTCGACTCGAGACTCATTTTGAGTTTCGGTAAGATTATTTGATTAATAGATTTTCTCACAAATTGCACTACGATGATATGGCTTTCTAAACTCAAATCTTTTTGCTATGAATTTTTGCTAAATCATTTTGGTGTCTCGAGGTGGTAACGTATCTCTATTTCTTTTCCACACTTGTCACACTTATTTGCGTTCTAGCCCTTTTGCATTCCTTTTCTATTGTCTTGCAAGTACTTCAACCAGGAATCTTCAAGTGGTAGAAGGAGTAAAGTGCAGTTGGAGACAACTGCAAGTGCTCCTCCATTCTTTCCCCTCTATAGACTTTATTTCATCACCTTAATTAACCTAGGTGTTCTCAAAAACACTAGGATTAGTTTGATTAGTTTGATTACTTTGATTTCCACCTCCACCCACCTCACCCTCCATACATATAAAAAAAAAAAATCTAGAAAAAACACAGAGGTACACAACCTCTTCTGATTCTTCATACTCAACTGGTATCCCGATCTTTGGAATCAGTACACACAACTAATATAGTACCTAAAACCCTAATTTCAAACCCACTTAAATTACAGAGTTTTTGGTTAGGATAAAATTCATATAAATCTCTTAAAAATCATATAAAAATATTCCTTGAGGTTTGGTATCCTTGATTTGACTAGCTGAACCTGTTTTGACCTTGAATAGAGTCTTAGACGGATTTCTGCCATAATTTGGGTTTCTACATAAATTGCTCATTCAAATTTGGTCAAAACTCAACTTCAACTTCACCACTATATTCCTTGGGTCTGAATTATGTTTGTACCAAAATTTGGGTCCAATCAGAGCCCATTTTGACCTAGTTTGCAATTTAGTCCCTAAGATCTCTATGCCTCACATACGGGCCCTTAACTTTCAAATTAATTACAAATAGCCCCCTATCTTTTGTAATCTTCTTCACAAATCAGCCCTTACCACTTGAAACTTCAAGGTTTCCTAATGTACACGATTAACTCTCACCACACCGACTTTGACTGTGTGCATCTCCTTCAATCAACATCCAATCTCCTCCAAAATTGGAGATGATCGCAACAAGAGCCTCTTCCATCTAAACGTGATCTTAAGCTCAAATTCAAAGTAGGAAGCTTGTGCAAATCCATAAAAATTTGTGGTTTTCTTTGACCTATTCCCCAAGCAATCATGGTTGTTTCTTGTTTAGAACTTGCTCAAGAGCTCTATAAAAGCTTCCCCATTACGAAACTTGTCGAGTTTAGGCCCAAAATACTCAAGTTCTTCCCTTCTTTGACCGCCCTTCGGCTCGACTCCGACGACCTTCCTCGACAGCTTCTTCAGACCAGCCAACAACCAAATTGGCTTCACCCTGACCTTCCTCTTTTTCCTCCACCTCTAGCCAACCAAAGCAGAGGCCACCTACCCCTTCGTCGGTGCTGCTTCTTCTCAATGAAGCAATCTTCAACTCCGGCACCGGCCAATCATAGTTGGCACCAAATCCACCTCTCTTTCTTCTTTAGTTGGGTCCAACCTGTTCCTCTCCCTCTCCTAAATCTCCGTACCTCATTCCCCTTCTGTTTCGACCACCAACTCACCCTCGACCGCACCGCCTTCCTCCGCTCTGGCCAAACTCTAGTGAGGCTGTCCGCCCTCCACAAGCCACCATACTCCACATTGTTGGTCCCATAACATCCGCCGTGCCTCCCAAAAAACCCCTCAAAAAATTGAGGGGATTGTCCATCCAATCAACCCACCGAACACCACCCTCACCGCACCTCTTCCTCACTTTGCCAGACGTCTACACGCACTCAAACGCCACACAGACACCACCATCACCTTCACCAACCTCATGCGACCCTCCTGAACTATTTTGATACAACTGTGAGGCCTTATTCTCTATTTCAGGTGTTCGTCGTCGCTCGCTATTGCCACCATCTTCCCTGACTCCGTCTATCATGCTTCAAGTAGCTCTAACCTAGCTACCACTCCCAGGTGCTGCGGATTCATCTCAGGAGTAGATCCACACCAACAATTGAAAGTGCCAATGCCAACAGTTGCTCTAATTGAAGACGCATCCTCAGGTACTATGCGCGAAGAAGGAGGCACTTTAGTGCCACATCGTTGGATGAGGAGTAGTCGTAGAAGCATAAGTTGAATTCTTGAACTGACCTCTTCGCCTAGAACACAGGTGGTCGGGCCCCCATGATTGCACAGCAAAAATACACCAACAATTGTGCCAACTTATGCTATTTGCAAGCATTACTAGTGTATATTAGGTAACCATAGCCGCATTTGTAAAAATAAACGCATGCATGCATTTATTTGAGAGGGGAGGAGAGTGAATAAAATGGTCTTGAAATTAACATATTCCTCAAGTGCTGCCTCGCAAATTCACCATCTTTATTTTTATTTTTATTTTGGCTTTGAATTTCTCCGCGGCTGCAGGGCATGGCAACTCTTCTTCGCTCCATTCTCTGCAACAAGCTCTCCCTACCAGCCGCATGCAGAGCCATGCACAGCCCAGGGCATGGCTGTGCATGCCTCTTTCCTCTTTAAAAAGGGCACGGCCATCTTCTTGATGGGGAGCCTGGTCTACACTCAACACACCGACAACACCTCCTTCCTCCAGGCCATCTCCTCCCCTCTCCTCTCCATACGCAGCCTCTCTTCTTCCTAAGGAGCCACGTTGCGGGCAGGAGCAACTCACAGTGGTACACAACCACCACTGTGAGTCCCACCACCGCCCAGCTCATCAAAGAGTCGGTGGGCATGGTGGTTCTCTCTGTTTCGCCGTTCCAGCCATTTTTGCCATTGCCGCAGGACTCAAGGTCTGAAGCTCCGCAGCACTAGCAGCAAGGCGGTAGCCAGCAGTAGCGTAGGCCACCACGTGCCTCAGGCGCCTATTCTACATGTTCTGCATGCACAAGCAGGTCGCCCTCACCCCTCTCCGCATGCCCTGTCGCGAAATTCTGCCCGCAGCCCAACTAGTTTCGTGTGTGCCAGCCGATCAACTTTTTGCCCTTGCACTATAGCCGCGATCTCATGCTGCTACAATGTGGTGATCGGAAAGTTTCTCACTTATCCGGTCACTAGGCACTCTCTCTCCGTGCTGCAACCTTCGCTAGCCCGCGCCCGCTCCAGAGCGCAGCTTCTTCGCCCACACCCGCCTCAGCGCGCAGCGCGGTGCGCTACGGTCCCTCCCTCGCGCTCACTCCCTCTTGCGTGCGTGGGCCTCTTCGCGCACCTACACGCCTATGCCTGCACGTGGCCATCAGACGATGGCTGGAGGCTCCAGACGACTTAACTCGCCGTGACTCTTCCTCTAGCAGATGATCTCTCTTTCTCTCTCTCTCTCTCACAGCACTCTCTCACTCCCTCCGCAGACATATACACACACACACACACTCTCTCGTACACACACCCACTCACTTATACACTATTATATACTTATATATATATACATATATATATTTATATATATATATTTATATACATATATATATTTATATATAAATATTTATATACATACATACATATATATATATCAGTACCTATATAACTAAGTATAAGTATATATACATATATATATATACACATATATTTATACATATATATATATATATACAAATATACATACATATATACATATATCTATAACTATAAATATACACATATATATATATCTATATCTATATATATAGTTATATATACATACATATTTATCTAATTATAAATATATATATATATATATATACATATACATACATCTATCTATACATATATTTACATATCTATACACACACACACACACACACACATATATATATATATACATACATAACTACATATACACCTATATAATTATAACCATATCTATATATATACATATAGATATATATTTACATATATACATACATATATATATTTTCATATCACCTACCATACGTTGTATCACAAGAATATCTGCACCAGTTGCTGATATTCCCCGATACACGCGTACAGAAAGCGTCTTCGCACACATCTTCCACCCATCCATCCTACACTCCACGCGGCACTTCGTCTTGTTGGTTGCGTCTTCCTAGACGACGATCAACTCGACACCGTGCTACACGCCATCTCCACCTCCACCCCCACCCCTATATACATATATAATATATACATATATATATACTATATTTACCTTATTTCTATTTCTCTTTCCTGCCATTAAAATGAAAAAAAAAATATACAAAAGAGAAAAGATAATCCTTGACTTGCAGCTACTCAGTCTTGCGAATAGCAAGACCAGTTTTGAAACCCTAATTTGGCTCAAAGCGAAGAGCCTGATTTTGAGGGTGTACCTCAAAAACAAAAAAAAAATTATCGAAAAAAAATTTTAAATAGAAAAACACCAAAAACATAATAAGTGAATGGAAGAGATTCGTTGTAGGAAAGGCGTAGAAACTTATTCACCTCTAATCCCGCTTCCCTAAGTTCGACCCTGGGCCTAAAAGTGACCAAGATAAAATCAAGTAGGCCAGGTAAAAAATTTTGTAAAGAGATGGTTAGCCTCGATTTAGGTTAACCACTATACTCATTTCAATGATTAAATCACCATATTAACACAACCTATCCGGGTCTACACCACATTCTTTCTGGCACCGTTATCGGGGAAGTGCGCATTCAGGTAAGTTTCTACTCCATTCCTTTAATTTTTCTCTTCTCACATCCTTCTCTTCACGGGTGTTTCTATTTGTTGGTGTGCAGGTGAACCAGTTGCAAGGAGAAGGCGGGCAGATAAAGTCGGAGATGTGGGCAGATCCAAGGCGAGAATGAGAGCGTGAAGTCGCCGGCATCGCACTGGAGCTTCGCCCACGTTGCTGAACAGGTAGGTTTTTCTTTCTTAGCAACTTAGGTCAACTTGTCACCTTAATAAAAATAAATAAATAGAAAAAAACTAAAAACACTTCTTGGGATCTCTTGGGGCAAGTGGATTAAAAATTACTTGTTTGATTGTTTGCAATCACTTCCACTGCCCTAGGATTTCCCGCCAAACTTCGCATAGCAAAGATCCTAGAATCTTGATTTTTGAATCTTTCGCCATGTGAAGTATTCTTTGAGGCAAAAATTAATAGATTGATTGCCATCCCTCTTTGCCTCATTTATCTGCAATTCGAGATCACCTTTTTGGTGGGGAGACTCGGAATTGAGTTGATTCCAACCCCACCACGACCTTTCACGTGCCTAAGATTCGATCCCGAATACTTCAACCCCAACAATCTGATTTTCTTTATCTTATGGTTGAGCCTTGTGTGTGGAAATCATTTTGGTGATTGGGAGCACTTGAATTGAAGTGCTTTGGCTCCCTTCACACTAATCTAAAATTGATTCGTGCATCCACACATAGAAATCTCCATCTAGGGAAGCCCATTGCATTTTAGCATGCATTAACCAATTGACATTGAAGAAGGGTTTGTTGGGCTTAGAAGAAAACTTGTATTCTCTCAAAACCCGGAGATTGGTTAAATTGGTAATTCAGAGAAATCCTAAAATCCATACTGCTTAAGGTCGAAACTCTAAAAACCATTCACCAATTAAAACTTCAATTCGGGGAGATTTCCTCGTTGCATGCTTGGTTTACACACTTTGTAAAATTAATCACTTGGGCATTACCCGTAAATAACGCCCTTCACATTCCAAAAGCACTTGATCCTAAGCCTTTAACTAAAATTGGTAGCAACTTGACCCTTATTAAGGATTGGAGGTCTAACTACCTACGTGTAGCGCCTACGTGCTGGTGAGAGTTCCCGCATGCTATCCGATGTCCAAGACTGGGGCAAACGGCCTTTCAATCTGGCCCGGTGGTTCCGCGGTGCTCGCATTCGGTTCTATAGGTCGTGATAGTAGGTAACTTAGATCTTTAGGTCTAAGGGCACACTATAGAGGTTAGGAATTTGATTGTATTGATTTGTCATCAAGTGTACCTTTGTGGCATCATTTCTCTCATCTCCTTTCCCCTTTGTATCCCCCCAATTCTTCCTGCGGTAGTGCATGTTAGGGAGGAGGTCACAAAAACCTGAACTGTGTGAATTGTCTGATAATTTTAGAAAAGAAGCCGAATCGTCCTCCTCCTCCACAAACATGGCTGCACGCCCACCCCCAAATCCCAAGGGAGGAAACCGCCCTCAAAACCCACCAGGTGGTGGAGCCTTGGATCCCATAACCCGCCTCCAAGCCCAAATGGAAATGTATAATGAACAAATTGAGGCCATTAGGGAAACATTGGAGGAAATGCAGAACCCTCCCGAACGGGAGGAGCCTAGGTCTCTTAGCTCCTATCAGAATCCCACTGCTACAGAGACATAGGACAAATTCGGGTCCCCATGGGTGGGGATGACTTTGAATTGAAACCTAACATAATTGGCCTGATAAATTTTCACTTCCATGTCTTGCAAGTGAAGATCCTTTTCTCCACTTGGAAGACCTAACCCGATTAGCTGAAACAGTTAAATCGAGAATATCGGGTTACCTATAGTCCTCATGAAAATGTTCCCATTTTCATTGCGGGATAAAGCGTCGCAGTGGTTATACATCCTTGGGATAACCATCCACTCTTGGGAAGAGATGCGAACAGCGTTTCTCAAGAAGTTCTTCCCAATCGGGCGAACCAATGCGCTTCGCCGTGCTATCACTTCATTTACGCAACAAAACGGTGAACAGTTTCATGAGGCATGGGAGAGATATAATGACCTCCTCAGGAAGTGTCCGCACCACGATCTGCCTAAGTGGCATATAGCCCAGATTTTCTACTATGGGCTAAATGAGACTTTGAAATAGATTGCAGACGCTTCCTGTGGAGGGAATTTCATGAATAAAGACGAGAATGGAGCATTCGAATTATTTGAAAATATGAGCGAAAACTCAATGAACAATGCTTCCATTATTGCCTTTAATTGTACCAGCCTGCCCCGTAATGTCCACGAAGTTGACACGGGACCCTCCCATTCATCCACTGATCTCAGCCTTATCGCACAGAAAATGGATGAAGTCTCCGTCGTGCACAAGAAGTTGGATGAGCTTCTGGCCAACCCCGCCCGTTCTATGGCAAACACCCCTACCTCGCCACTTCGTCACAATCCCAATTCTTCCAACACCAGGCTTATCCCTAGAAACCCCGTAAGACCTTCCTTACCAAGTGTCATGCCGAGCGATTCGGTAAGTCATGTGGATCTGGTCTTTGCAAGCTAGTATTTTGACATGGAGGACCAAGCCTCCGTGTGCTCGGAAGCATATTTACATGTGGATGTGTCTTTTGGCATAGAAGACACTTGCGCCCTGGGGAACAACCTGTTCTCTGCCACTTATAACCCAGGGTGGTGAAATCATCCGAACTTCGCATGGTCCAGCAACCCACAGCACCAAAACCCCGCAGGTGGACCAATGCGACCGTCTGCACCCGTCATCCCAAGGGCCCAATCTAATCCTATGTCAAATCCACCATCGAGTCATTGCGTACCGCCAACAGAACACGCATCAAGTCGTTTTGATAAATTGATGCAAATGATGACGGAAATGTCAAAGCACCATGAAGAGAACATGACCTCTCTTCAGCACCAAATGGCGCAGCAGAATGCTGAGATCAGTCAACTACGCATGGCGACTCGATCTCAGGGCACTCTTCCAGCCCAACTTGTTCCCAACCCACAAAATTTCATACCCCGTGGTCCTCAACCACAGGTACGACCTTATCAGGGGCAGGTTCATCAGATTCTACAGGCTCCGACCATTCCACCGGGATTTCAGGCTAATCCCACTGCAGCACCTCACTCTTATGTCCCTATTGCAAACCTTCCTCCGCCTTGTGATCCCACTGGACCCGCATCATCCAATGTGATCACTACGAGGAGCGGTAAGCAGACCGTCGATCCGCCTCGACCTGATCCTGGTCTGTCTTCTTCATCGGCCTCTCATTCGGGATGAGCACCGCATTCGCTAGAGGACGATACACCCAAATTGGTGCCAGAATCAGTCCCATTCCCTGAGGCTCTACTGAGGGAGCCAAAAGGCAAGAAGAAGGATACGCAGGCCTTTGATAACCTGCATAATTTGTTCAGGGATGTTGAATTCAAGGTACCCCTGCTCGAGGCTATCGACCACATACCTACTGTCGCTCGATTTTTCAAAGACTACACAACACCCAGGAGACAGTCAAAGAAAACTAAGAATCTGGTGGTTCTCTCGCCTCATTCGAATTGTGCTATACTGTCAAATCTACCACAGAAGCAGAAAGATCCGGGCACACCGCTTATTTCCTGTAGCATCCAAGGCTGCAATTTTAACCGTGCCCTGCTTGATCTAGGATCTTCCATCAATCTTATACCAACCATCATGCTCAAAAAATTTTCTTTGGGAAATCTAAAACCCACCCCTGTCACGTTATAGGTGGCAAATCATTCTGTCAAAATTCCAAAGGGTGTGGTGGAAGACATGGTGGTTAGGGTCAATAGTCTCTATTTTCCTGTTGACTTTCTTGTTTTAGATATGGAAGTTCCTAGCTCACTTTCTGATTGTCCGATCATCCTTGGTCGACCTTTCTTGGCCACATCCCGCGCCCATATCGACTGCAAATCGGGTTGTATTGAGATTGCCGTTGGATCTAAGAAGCTCAAGCTTAACATCTTCAAGGCAGCCAAGAACTTTGATTGCGATTGCATCGAGGATGACACGTCTAGCGAGGACATGGCTGTCAGCGTGTGTATCGGACTAATTGGGGCCTATTCTGACTGCTGCGGATTACCTGTAAACATTGATGATTGCCTGACCAACACATATTGTGACGTTCCCCCATCCCTCCCTATTCCCGTAGATTCCCCTGACTAGACTTCTGACGAGGTTTTCTCCGCTTCCCATACCTCGTGGTTTGAGTCATATCTGGGCTACTCACCGTCGGTCCACACTCTTGAAGACCAGATTGCCCTTTCTTTCCTACCAAATCAGGCGGAATTACAACTCCACACTGGGACCTTGAGCCCATATACTACTCACTGGGGCTATTCCTTTTTGGATCCATCTATCCAAGATGCCCCTCCTCTTGGCCAATCTGAGGGCCAACTTCTTCCTCCTGATTTGTTCTCCGATCTGCCTGGGACACTCTCGTCCCAAGAAATGCCAGATCTTTCACCATCCACTTCCGAGCTGAAAGAGCTGCCTAGTACACTTAAGTATGTTTTCTTGGGACCAAATGAAATGCTCCCTGGCATCAGTTCAAAATTAACCAAGGAGCAAGAGTGCAAACTAACGAAGGTCCTTATGGAACACAAGGCAGCCATTAGATGGTCTTTATCAGATTAACTGGCATTAGCCCCTCCTACTACACTCACCGTATATATATGGAGGAGGAGGCTCGACCTTCCCGCGAGTTGCAGCGACGTCTCAACCCTAACATGCAGGAGGTCGTTAAGAAGGAAATTATTAAGTGGCTAGATGCAGGTATAATCTACCCGATCAGCGATAGCCCCTGGGTGAGCCCGATTCACTTCGTGCCCAAAAAGGCGGGACTCACCATCCGTGTCAGTGATAGGGGCGAATCCATCCCTACACAGACTCCTACATCTTGGAGAGTGTGTGTAGATTATAGGAAACTCAATGCTGCAACTAAAAAAGATCACTTTCTGCTACCTTTCATTGACTAAATCCTGGAGTGGTTAGCGGGAAATAAATTTTTATGTTTCCTGGATGGATTCTCATAATATTACCAGGTGGCAATTGACCACGGGGACCAAGAGAAAACCACTTTTACCTACCCCTTCGGCACCTTTGCATTTAGAAGGATGCCGTTTAGACTTTGTAATGCACCAGCAACTTTCCAGAGATGTATGCTGGCAACATTTCATGACATGGTGGGTGACTTTCTCGAGGTCTCCATGGATGACTTCTCGATCTTTGGACCCTCTTTTGATGACTGTCTTGCCAACCTGACCCGTATCCTTAGGAGATGTATTGATGTAAACCTCGTGCTTTCCTGGGAAAAAAGTCATTTTATGGTACACGAGGGAATTGTTCTCAGGCATATCATCTCCGATAGGGGTATCGAGGTTGATAGAGCTAAGTTTGATGTAATTGCTGATTTACCTGTGCCTGGCTCTGTCAAACAAATCTGCTCCTTCCTAGGACACATCGGTTTCTATAGGAGATTCATCAAAGATTTCTCCAAGATTTCTCGACCTTTAACTCATCTCCTATCGACCGACGTACCCTTCGGTATGGGCCCCGACTGCATACGAGCATTCACGCAGCTGCATAATGCTGTCACCAAGGCCCCTGTTCTCCAGCCACCTGATTGGTCCCTCGACTTTGAACTCATGTGTGACACTTCAGACCTTGCAGTTGGAGCCATCCTAGGACAAATACACGATAGACACCCCTTCGTGGTGTACTACGCCAGTAAGGCGTTGGACGAGGCCCAGCGTAATTATACTACCACTGAGAAAGAACAACTGGCAGTCGTCTTTAGGCTGGAGAAATTGCATTCTTACCTTCTGGGCTCACACATTATTTTCACTGATCACGCGGCCATTCGCCATCTCATGCATAAGAAGGATGCCAAGCCTAGACTGATTTGTTGGATCCTTCTGCTCCAAGAATTTCACATTGAGATCCGCGATAAGGCCGGAGCCCAGAATGTTGTGGCTGATCATCTTTCTAGACTAGACCCTGACCATATTGGACTTACTCTGCCGATTAATGAGATTTTTCCTGATGAGCACCTTTTGGCAATTAATGTGGCAAGTGGACCTTAGTATGTCGACATTGCCAATTACCTTGCTTCTGGATCCCTTCCACGTGGTTGGCCTAAAATCCAGCGCGAGCACCTCATGGCAGAAGCAAAGTATTATTTCTGGGATAATCCACTTCTTTTTCGAATAGGTGCTGATCAAATCATCCATCGTTGTATTCCTGACAGCAAAATCCCTAATGTGCTATCCTTCTGCTACGATCAGGCCTGCGGAGGCCATTTCTCTAGGAGGAAAACTACAGCCAAGGTGTTGCAGTGCAGTTTCTTTTGGCCCTCCCTTCACCAGGATGCACACAATTATGCCAAACATTGCACTAGGTGCCAGTCATTAGGGTCAATGTCACGTCGTGACATGATGCCCTTACAACCCATCCTAGCTGCGGAAATCTTCGACATTTGGGGAATTGATTTCATGGGTCCCTTTCCTCCTTCCAACGGCTTCAAATTCATTCTCGTGGATGTTGATTATGTTTCAAAATGGATCGAGGCTATTCCCATGCGACTTGTTGACCATATTATATCCACTCGATTTGTCAAAGACCACATCTTTGCGTGCTTTGGAATCCCTCGAGCCATTATCTCGGATGGAGGAAGCCACTTTACGCATGCTTCTTTTCGGGCACTTCTGAGGAAATACGGAGTCCACCATCGTATCGCATCCCCGTATCATCCTCAGACGAACGGCCAAGCAGAGGTGTCGAACCGGCAAATCAAGCAAATTCTCCAGAAACGGTTCGGCCTGACCGTAAGGATTGGTCCGACAAGCTGATTGACGCACTTTGGGCGTATCAGACCGCCTTCAAGGCTCCCCTTAGTATGTCTCCTTATAGAATCATTTACGGGAAGCCTTGTCACTTGCCCGTGGAGTTGGAGCACCGCGCTTATTGGGCGGTTCGCCAATGTAACCTCGACCCAGACCTGTGTGGTTGAGAAAGGAAACTCCATCTCCAGGAGCTAGAAGAGCTCCGTCGTGAAGCCTATGATTCTACCTTAACTTTCAAGCAACGCACTAAGGCTTTTCACGACAGCCGTATTCGGCGAAAGGAATTTGAGCCATCTCAGCAAGTTTGGCTCTACATTGCCCAGCTCAAATTCTTTCCTGGGAAACTAAAGTCCAAATGGACTGGTCCTTTCCTGGTCTCGAGACCATTTCCTAACGGGGCCATTGAAATTGAAGATCCCAAATCTGGGCATAAATTTACGGTCAATGGGCAGCATTTGAAATCCTATCTTACTCATGAACCTACCCCATTGGAGAAACTGTTGCCCTACTGGAGGGTAACTAATTTTGTGCCTCATTCTGAGTCCAGCTGGGGACGTTAAATTCAGCGCTCGTTGGGGGGCACCCCAACAACACTCCGCCACTGTCACGCTCACTTCACTTGTCACTTCACCACCCACCATCCACCCACCCTACCACCCTGCTGTATACCCTGCACCTCAGCTCTCGTTACCTGATCTTTCGTCTTCCTCTACCCTACCCTGCATGCATATGAGGACATAGCATTGTTTGGCATGGGGGGGTGGATAGGCATCCATAGGATCTGGGTATTTTATGGTATCATGTAGTTTCCATCTATCTATATATATATAAAAAATGGTGTTTAGTAATGATCTGAAGGCTGAAACAAAAATACAATAAGTGTTTATGGATATGCAACCACGGTTTTGAAGACTTTCCAGGCCACAGAAGCTTGATTCGCTCAGGCTCGACTTAATTCACTTTAGCATTGACAAGATAGATCAGAATCTCTCCTAACAAGGACGTATTCTTGTACCTGAGACATCAGTACAGGATCTGTTGGTTTGCTTCTACTCGAGAGCCTAAGTAATCTTGGTTCACACTACACATATCAAGAAAGACCAGGTGAACATAAGATCCAACCCTAGTGTTCATTAGGGAAGGTGGAGTCCTTACCTGTGCGTGCAGGTAGACTTCTTATTCCAGGCTTTAGTCTTGTGTTTAGGAGAGACTCTTTCTACCAAAAAGGAACTCTCCCACCAAAAGGAAAGTGTGCTCCTCCAAATAAAGTTGTAAGAGATATATTGACACATGTTTCAAAAAAAAAAAAAAAGATGCAAATAAGTCAGTATATCTCACAAATGTCTGCAAAGTCTTTATCCTACAAAAGTTCTTCAGGGCAAGTTACAAATACCCTGTTTTCTTTGAGCCACAAATGTAGTAAAATGGGAGTTGAGTTTTTCGTCATCTTTTTAAGGGTCAATCTAAAGACACGAGCTGAAACTAGGACCAACCTACAGTTAAAAATTCGTGAAACCTTGGGCTTGAGTCTTAATGTTCATCTGGTCAGCCTTGATCCTTCACTAAGCACAAGCCATAATCTCTTGAGCTCTTGAGTACGGCAAAAACCTCCGGGTCTTGGAAATCGTACTTAAGGTTTAAATATCAAGAGTCCAGGTTAGTCGAGAGATGGTCTATGTCACATAAGACTTAAAGTACTGGTAGTCTTCTCTACAATTGGTTCTAACAATATCCAACAAATAAACACACCTATGTCTCCTCAGAAGAAAATCTTCAGCTTACATATCATTTCTAAATACAATACAAAAATGTTTTGCTAGGGACTAGCAAAAGATAGGCATGGGGGTATGATTGCACAGCAAAAATACACCAACAATTGTGCCAACTTGTGCTATTTCCAAGCATTACCAGTGTATATTAGGTAACCATAGTCGCATTTGTAAAAATAAATGCATGCATGCATTTGTTTGAGAGGGGAGGAGAGTGAATAAAATGGCCTTGAAATTAACATATTCCTCAAGTGATGCCTCGAAAATTCACCATCTTTATTTGTATTTTTATTTTGGCTTTGAATTTCTCTGCAGCTACAGGGCATGGCAGCTCTTCTTCGCGCCATTCTCTGCAACAAGCTCTCCCTACCAGCCGCATGCAGAGCCATGCACAGCCCAGGGCATGGCTGTGCATGCCTCTTTCCTCTTTAAAAAGGGCACAACCATCTTCTTGACGTGGAGCCTGGACCACACTCAACACACCGACAGCACCTCCTTCCTCCAGGCCGTCTCCTCCCCTCTCCCCCCCATACGCAGCCTCTCTTCTTCCTGAGCAGCCACGCTGCGAGCAGGAGCAACTCACAGTGGTACACAACCACCACTGTGAGTCCCACCATCGCCCAGCTCATCAAAGAGTCAGTGGGTGTGGTGGTTCTCCCCTCTGTTTTTCTGTTCTAGCCATTTCCGCCATTGCCGCAGGACTCAAGGTCTGAAGCTCCGCAGCAGCAGTAGTAAGGCGGTAGCCAGCAGTAGCGCAGGCCACGACACACCTCAGGCGCTTGTTCCGCGTGTTCTGTGCGTGAGAGTAGGTTGCCCTCGCCTCTCTCCGCGAGCCCTATCGCGAAATTCCGCCTGCAGGCCATTCGGTTTTGTGCGCGCCAACCGGTCAACTTTTTGCCCTTGCACTGTAGCCGCGATCTCACACTGCTACAATGCGGTGACCGGAAAGTTTCTCACTTATCCAGTCACCAGGCACTCTCTCTCCGCGCTGCAACCTTCGCTAGCCCGTGCCTGCGTCTCTACCCACACCCGCTCCAACGCCTGCTCTCGAATCTGCACCCGCCTGCTTCAGCGCACAGCTTCTTCGCCAGCACCCGCCTCAGCGCGCAGTGCGGTGCACTGTGGTCCCTCCCTCGCACTCACTCCCTCCTGAGTGCGCGCGCCTCTTCACGCGCCTACGTGCTTGCGCCTGTGCGTGGCCATCAGATGACGGCTGGAGGCTCCGGACGACTTAACTCACCGCACCTCTTCCTCCAGCAGACGATCTCTCTCTCTCTCTCTCACTCCCTCCGCAGACATAGACACACACACACACACTCTCGTACACACACCCACTCACTTATACACTACTATATACTTATATATATATATACATATATATATTTATATATATATATTTATATACATGTATATATATACATATCTATACATATATTAGTACCTATATGACTAAGTATAAGTATATATACATATATATATACATATATATACACATATATTTATACATATATATATATATATACAAATATACATACATATATACATACATATATATATATATGTATGTATGTATGTATGTATATCTATCTACATATATCTATATACTTAGATACTTATACTAATATATATATGCATATACATACATCTATCTATACATATATTTACATATCTATATATATATACATATATATATATATATATACATACATAACTACATATACACCTATATAACTATAACCATATCTATATATATACATATAGATATATATTTACATATATACATACATATATATTTTCATATCACCTACCATATGTTGTATCGCGAGAATATTTGCACCAGTTGCTGATATTCCCCGATACACGTGTACAGAAAGCATCTTCGTACACATCTTCCACCCATCCATCCTACACTCCATGTGGCACTTCGTCCTATTGGTTGCGTCTTCCTAGACGACGATCAACTCGACACCATGCTACACGCCATCTCCACCTCCACCCCCACCCCTATATACATATATAATATATACATATATATATATACTATATTTACCTTATTTCTATTTCTCTTTCCTGCCATTAAAAGGATAAAAAAAAATATACGAAAGAGAAAAGAAAATCCTTGACTTGCAGGTACTCAGTCTTGCGAATAGCAAGACTAGTTTTGAAATCCTAATTTGGCTCAAAGCCAAGAACCTGATTTTGAGGGTGTACCTCAAGGACAAAAAAAAATTATCAAAACAAAATCTTAAATAGAAAAACACCAAAAACATAATAAGCCAACGGAAGAGATTCGTTGTAGAAAAGGCATAGAAACTTATTCACCTCTAATCCCACTTCCCTGAGTTCGACCTTGGGCCTAAAAGTGACCAAGATAAAATCAAGTAGGCCAGGTAAAAAATTTTGTAAAGAGATGGTTAGGCTTGATTTAGGTTAACCACTATACTCATTTCAACGATTAAATACCATATTAACACAACCTATCCGGGTCTACACCACCCCACACGCATGCCTCCTCGCGCTCTCACACCTCACCCATGCACACGTATGCAGGTCTAGCCACCTCTTAGGATCCGATTACCTGATACGTAACCCGATTAAACCCCGACTTTGAGAGAAGAAAAGAGAGATCTATGAGAGGAGGGGGGAGGGTTTTACTCTGAAGTGCCTAAGGCACATGTTGAAGGGAGAGAGAGGCTCTCGCACTTAGCCTCTGAAGAGAATTAGCCATGTGATGTGCTTGAAGGCCTTGCTCTTGGGAAAGCTGTGGTTGAAGAGGCCTTGTGCTTGAAAGGCCTTGAGAAGGTTGGCACCCTTGTGTGCCTTCTGTGAAGCTCTGATATGTGAAGGTTAAGACATCTGATTGAGGTTGATTTTGGGTGCTGTTGAATCATTTGAGTACCTAAGCTGAGTTGATTGAGAAAATTGTTGAATTATTTGAATGATACAAATGCTTGGGTAAATGCTTAATTAAGATGAATAATTGGTGATTTAAATCACCATTGTTTTGTCTTTTCTATTCTTTTTTCCGTTGATATATATTTGAATATCATTTAGAGCAATCCATTTATTTCATATCTATTATTATGTCTAATCTATTGTGCTTGTTTATTCTGAATGAAGATTAATGCATGAATTCCACATTTGCTCCTTGTGAATGACCTAAAACTCCAATAAGAATCTTAGTTTATAAATTTAAATGTTTTGTTGTGCGATTTAGGAGTGTACTACAATGAATGCATATTAAATCTCCTTGATTCTCCTACAATAGTCCCTACAGAACCTTTGCATTCCATAAAATGCCATTTGGGCTTTGCAATGCACTTGCAACTTTTCAAAGGTGTATGCCAGCCATTTTCTCAAACATGGTGGTAGAGTTTATGGAAATATTCATGGATGATTTCTTCATTTTCAAAAATTCATTTCATTCTTGCCTGGATAACCTAGAATTGATCCTCATCAAAAAATGGTTGGTCCTTAGCTGGGAAAAGAGTCACTTCATGACACAAGAAGGCATCGTCTTAGGTCATGTAGTCTCTGAGTAGGGAATTGAACTTGATAAAGTTAAGGTGGATGCTATCTCCAAACTTCCTCCCACATCTATTAAACAAATTCGATCATTTCTCGATCATGTGGGATTTTATAAGAGGTTCATCAATGAATTTTCTATGGTTTCTCTACCTTTGAGCAACCTTAAGATACCCTATTCGATTTTGATGAATCATGCCACAAGGCATTTGATTTTCTTGAAACAGTGATCACTTGTGCTTTGATGCTGCAACCACTGGTCTAGACAGCCCCATTCGAGATCATGACCGACGCTTCTGATTATGCGGTCAAGGCTATTTTGGGTCAGAAAATAGACAAGAAGCCCTTTGTCATCTACTATGCTAGCAAAAGTCTAGACGAGGCCCAGAGAAACCACAATGTTACTAAAAAGAAATTGCTAGCTGTAGTATTTGTGTTGGAAAAATTCAGGGCTTATCTCTTAGGATCTCATGTTATAATCTATATCAACCACTCAGCCTTGAGACATCTCTTTGCCGAAAAGGATGCCAAACTTTGGCTCATTTGATGGATTCTCTTACTTCAAGAATTCGATATTGAAATTAAAGACAAATTTGGGGCACAAAATGTGGTGGCGAATCATCTTTCGAGACTCCTAATTGATTCTTCTTGTCTGGATATTCGAATCACTGATAGTTTTCCGGATGAGACTATTCTTGCAGTTTTAGGTATTAAACCCCTTGGTTTGCGGACATGGTAAATTATTTGGCTGTTAGTCAAATTCCCTAGGATTGGACCAAGCAACAATGGGATAGACTTATATCTAAGGCCAAATATTACTTTTGGGATGACCCTGGACTGTATCATATTGACTCTGATCAGATTATTCATCGATGTGTTCCAGAGAATGAGTTTCAAAGCATACTTAAGTTATGCCATGCATCTGACTTCTTTGGTTGGACCTCGCCTAGCTGATGGCATTAAACTCCACTTGTACAGTCTGACTCAGAGTTGACCAGAGCATCATGGAAAACAGGTGATATTTTTCCATTCTGCCATTTTCTCATGCCTTTTATTTTCAATGAGGACATTGCATAAGCTAGGCATGGGGGGGTGGATTCATTTTTTAATCATATTGTCAGCTCATGGATTCCTTGCAAATTTTCCTTATTTTTCCTTTTTTTTTAAAAAAATTGAATTAGGAAAAGAAAACTTGGGCTTTAGAAATTTTCAACCTTAGGAAATAATACAGTAGGACCTGAACACTTAGACCCTTTAGGTCTTTAGGCTTAATCAGCTCTGGTGTTCACTAAAATGTGGACTTGTTTCTCAAGTCCTCACCATTTGAAAATTTATTTCAAATTGGTTAAATAAGTTGGGGTGATAAGTACACGACTTATCAACCCACCCTCTGATTTGAGGGGACTTTAATTCTAAGCATCTACACACTATTTGCACTGATTCACTGTTTGGCTATTTTAACAAAAATTAGGTAGCTAGTGAACCTTCTAGGGTGGTATGGCTGGTAAGTTGTCGATGGTAATAGCTCATGGGTCGGTTGTCTAGAGCCCAGCCACGACCATTCTCTTTCTGTTGCCCTTAGGTAAATCTTAAATAAGGGAAACCACCTACTTAGAAAAAAAAGACTAATATCCAAAAAGAAAAGAAAAAGAAATAGAAAACAAGAATATATATATATATAAGCCACACTTCACCGCACGAGTATGGTTGGCAAGTTGTCGGTGGTAACAACTCATCGGCCAGTCGTCCAGAACCCAACTCATGAAATGCACATATAATTACGAAACTTAGTAAGAAGTGGGGAATTAGAATATGCTGGGGAGATATACACTGGGGTTGCAATTGTGTTGACCTCATAAAAATAAAAAGTAAGGAGAAAGCTACTGGTCGTATAGATACACCTTTAGGCAGAATTCCTTTTCAAGGTCACCTAGGGGTGTAGAAACCCGAAGTCCATTCTAATTGTCGATCAGTGAGTCTATCACATTTCACACAAAAAGATGTTTAGTACTTAGAGTTATTTTTGAGTCTTGGGTGGGTTGGGTACCCGTAGAAAGTTGCCCCAAAACTTTAAACTCAAAAATCCAAAAAAATTAGAAAAGAAGAAAAAGAAAAAAATACTTTTGCTTATGAATAAGGCGAGGGCTTGGGTGGTCTGCATTTTGGTAAACACCTGGGTATTGTTGTGTCTCTGTAGTTCAAGTCCTTAATAGAAATTTCCTAGTTTTGAAAAAAAAAAAACTACTGCCTAAGTAATTTGATCCTAATTATATTTATAAATAACATATAGTTTTTTCTAGGGACTAGCAAAACATTGGCATGAGGGTGTGATGTGTATACATTTGAGTAGCCTAAAATGTCTATTTATGCATGTTCCTAGTATCATAGAAGCATCATGCATTATGAATATTTCATAACGTGCATCATCATGCATTTAGGTTAATGTTTACATGCTGAAATAGTGTTTTAGAAGTCGTTGAGTTGTAGTATGGGTAGTAATAGTGCCAAAATAGATAAAATTTATACTTGAATAAATCCAAGGTCGTTCACTGGGAGCAAGTAGCAAAATAAATCTCAAGATTGCAATTCTATCACAAGATATCAATATATGATGAAATTTCCAAGCACAAATGATATGTATATAATAACAAATGTTAATAGTGCAAAAAGATTAGGGTAAAATGGTGATTTGAATCACCAATTTACCCTAGTTACAATAATATCAAATAATGAAATAATTTTAATCAACCAAAGCCATGTAAAATAATGCAATAGTGTTAGACAGCTGAATTTCCAATTAAATGGCTTAATCGTCTCTTGCTACAGTGCCAAAGGGACACTATTCCTCTTCTTCTGCCTTGTCCCTTCTCTTCTTCTCTTCTTTCTCTGCCTTGGCTTTTCTTCTTTGGCTTTTTCTTTTCACGCATAGGGGGAATACTTCACAAATTTTACTAAGTGTCAGGATCTCTTTGAAGCAAAACCCCCCTCAACCCCACGCTCTCTCTCTCCTATTCTCCTCTTCTTTTTCTCTCAATCAAGCAGGTATTCGGGCTATCGGGTACATAGATACCCAGGACTAGGTTTGCATGGCGTGGGTCACGAATGAGGTGTGAGAGAGTAGGCAGGCAAGTGAGCGGGTAATGGGGACCCAACCCCCTTGTCTTGGGCAAGGGGTAGGGGTAACTTTTGCATAATATACGGCTTTAGCTACTTGGTGACTTCCGATGTGGGACTAAGTTCCCCTTCTTTCTTCTATGTAGCAATAGGTAGCTTCTTCCAGTTAATTCAGTCCAACGCGGACAGTCAACACCTCGATTGCTGGTCTCTTCGCGCTCCTAGATCATTTCCACAGTTGCTGGAGTCATTACCTAGAGCGAGCGTGTGCTGGAGCAAGCTTCAAGCTTTTCTTGAAGCTTTCGTCAATGGCGGCAAAGGAGCGAACACCTAAAATAGTGAAAATAGCCTAAAGGCCATGTTAGAGGCGCTCAGGAGCGTTGTGCGAATGTGGTGAAGGTGTTGGTGGTGGTGGCATGTGGTGAGAGTGGTTAGAGATGGCTGGGAAGGTGGAGGAGGTCGGAAAAGGTGGGTTTGTTCGAGGGGTTGTGTGAGTGCGTAATAGGCCAAATAGGTAGAGGGCTTTCGTTGGTGGAGTCGAGGCAGAGGTAACGGGCATGCCGGTGAGGAGGATGGAGGTGTATAGAGCATGAAAGTCCTCACCAGAGTGTTCGCCGGAGGTGGAAGGGATGACAGTGAATGGGCAGTGTGGTGGTTGTGTGATTGTGTAAGATTGTGGATAGAGAGTAGGGACAGAGAGTGATCGATAGAACTAACTAACAGATGAGGTGAGACGGAGGAGACGCCGAGTCTGGTATGGCCAGCACCGGAGACGAAGGCTAGTATGGTGAGTTGGACGACGACGAGATCACTGGTATGTTGAGATGCAAAAGAGGACGGGGAAGAAGATCTGGCTGCTGGTATTGCAAGTGGATGAAGAATGAAGTCGGAGGGAGTCACCGGATGTTATAGAGCCTTTTGGCCAAAGAAGAGGGAGGAAGGAGGGGTATTCCAGGCCAAAAACAAGCGTAGAGAGGATGGTTTGTCCTCAGGGGTCTTTAAATAGGTCTCAAGGGATGATTGAAGCTTGGAAACCAAGCTTCCGAGCTTGGTAAGTTTGCTGAAGTAGGAAACCCACATCTCTCATGCATTCGCATGAGAGATTGGGAAAGAGTTGGAGCCCACGAATATGTTCAAATCATAGAGAAATCTCTTAGGAATCTTCCTTCCAAATTTGGAAGAGATTGAGCATGAAATCAGGGAGAGATCTCTGATTGAAGGATGCCAGAGTTGTAGGAATATAACTTCTGCATTCATGAAGGTGGTGGGGACCTTTTGGTGAAGAAGACAACAAAGATAGGGGCCTTTTTGTAATGAATTTCAAAAGCTAGGGGCACTTGTGAAACAGAAAGAATCAGACAGGACTGAAATGCAAACTAGGACAAGACGATCTCTGATTGGGCCCAAATTTTCGTACAAACCTAATTTGAATCCAAGGAATCTAATGGTGAAGTCAGATTTAGGTTTTGACCAAGTTTGACTAGGTAAATTATGCAGTTACCAAAATTAGGACAACTTTCCGTCTGTGACTCTGTTTTAGGTCAAAATGGGTTCTGATGGTCGAATTGAAGGTACCAAACCTTGTTGAATATTTTTATATAAATTTTAAAGGGTTTAGGTGAATTTTATCTTGATCGGAACCTCAGTTAGCTAAGTGGGTCAACTTTTAGGGTTTCAAATGTCATTTAATTCTTGAAGTGTGTGAAAACTTGTTTCTGTCTGCATGGACTCCCTTATTAGATGTAAATGCATGTTTGACCTTTAGTAACCCATGAAAAACCCTATGGTTTATTCTGTATTTGGCATTATTGGTAAAATTGCATAAATAACCTTTTATTCTTCTTTTCTTCTCAAAACAACTCAACCTGCCCAACGGACCTTCTGACTGATATGTAGGAGCTTTTATTGACCTTATCAGATCAAATTGAGCTAGTTATGGCTCATGATTATGTTCCCATCAGTTAATTTGTATAAATTGTATAGTAATTATCCTATTTTTGGTGGCCAGGGACAGGGTAATATTTATTGGGGCCTCGAATTGAAGATCCAACTGTATGGATCTGATTAGGGTGACAATTGGAGTTCAATGACTCTGAGATCACCTTGATCGAACTTCTGTAGTATCAGATACAATTCAAGAAATATCAGAGGTCAAGGGGCCAGTTGGTGTAAATCTGTACCTTAGACAACAAATCCAACTGCACGGATGGGTTTGGATCAACGATTGCAGCCCAACGACGCGAAAATTAGTCCAATCTGACATATGTGGCACCATCTACAAGTCAGAGAAGATGGACGGCCAGGATGGTGCCACATGGTGCCATCCCAACCATCCAAATTTGCTAGGACACCTCCATTCGACCTCTAAAGACTCAATCAATGAAAGATCTCAGCCGTTGGATGAAGATCCAACTGCCATGAGCGGGTGAGCATAAAACCCTCTGCGCGACCATCAGCAGTTACAGCGCATTGGTAGAGTGCACTTTCGTGAGGAGGGAGGCATGGGTTCGAGCCCCTGATTGCACAGCAATCATAAACTCTAATTCGCCTAAGTTTAGGTAGAACCTAGCTTAACATGGGCATTCTACATGCATACACATCATACATTGCATCTTAGATGAGTTATATGTTTTATACATAATAATGTGCTATTTGAGTGGTATTATTAATTGTAGGTAATCCAAGCTTGTGGATGAGCAATCCAACCTTATGGATCTATTCAAAATAATGACGGAAGTCCAATGCATCCAAGAGCACTTCAATCAGACTGTCGTAGCACCCTAGGGAGTCTGTAGAAGAAGTAGGAACCAAGGGGAAATCAAAGAATATCCAGACCTTAGATGACAAATCCAACCCGCGGATGGATCCAGATTTACATTTGCAGTCCAACGGTGTAGAAATCAACTTAATCGGAGGCCTACGTCATCAGATACAAGAAGAACATGGATGGCCACGATGGCGCCACGTGGTGCCATCGCAGTCACCCCTAATTGCACTCCAATTTGGAAAGAAGAACTGTAGGTCATTGGATTGTCATCCAATGGTCGCGATGAAGCGACGTCGCCACCCCCAGTCGCCTCATCATACACAGAAGGAATTTTTACCATTGGATTCCCATCTAATGGCCGAAAGTAGCCTCACAGGAAATAGAAGGCACAACCATCCACGCGCGTAGCATAGCAGAGATGATGCCTAATAAACACCGGGCGGTGCAGGATCAAAGTGCTCCCGGTGTGGACTTAGGAGAAGTGACGAGCGCAGAGGGAATTCAATCGTTAGATCTCCATCGAGCGACTCAGCAGCAGATGGGTGGCGGGCATGGAAACACTGGATCAAAAACGCACGCGATGATGCATGCGGAAATGCGTGAGAGCGTGCTTTAGGATTTTCAAGAGGCGATGGAGCAAGTGTTTAAGCCGTCCGATGAGGTTTGGGTTCTCAAAAGAGACAAGCAGCGAAGGCACGGATATGCGAGCAAGCGTGAGCGAGTGGGAGCCACTCGATTGCATCTGAAGGTGCACAGGTTGCCACGTTGCAGCACCAAATTCAATCGAGGATAAAAGAAGGATTTGGAAGGCTTAATCAGGGTCATTGATCTCCTGATCAAAGGATCTGATTAATCCAAGGCATTTACATGGATTTAAGGGGCCAAATGCCTTCTTTTCCCTCCACTAAAGCTATAAAAGGAGGCCAAAGGGCCCCCCTTTGAAGGCACTTCTCATATTCTCTTCTTCCTCCTTCAACCTTTCTCTCTTCTTCTTCCCATCTTCTCTGCATTCATCTCTGCACCACCGTATGAAGCATTCGTTGGGCCACCATGACAGATTGTTGCTGCTCTTCTCAACCTCTCCAAAAGGCCACCATGAACTACCTGTGGTGTCCTTATTCTGTTAGATTAGTTGTAGTTTACTTTCATGTTTTCATTCTATCAAATTTAATCTCTTTGTAATGTGAATATTGTAATTGATTGTTTCTATTCTTTAGTAATCATATTGAGAACAAGCGTATGAAATCAAAAGTGCTTTCTGCCTCCCTGTAATTGACTGGGACTCACCAAGTTCCGCTAAATTATTTGCTCGAGACGTATTTCGTGATGTACTACATGTTAATTCTCTTCATGATCTACGCTGCGAACAAATTGGTGCCGTTGCTGGGGAGGCAAGGCAACTTTTGATTTTATCTCTAATATAGTATTTTTGTGTGTAGGATCAATGGCACGAAGCGGCGAACGAGGAAAAGTAGGCGTTGAGAAAATCAGGTGCAACTTTCCTATTAGAAATTCGGCCAGAAAGTAAGTGCCATCTTTAAAATTTAATAGCCATGTTTCTAATGCTCCAAAAATTATAAAATTTGGACTGAAACTAGATCTTCAAATTATCTTTCGAACTCATCTTCCCTTAAAATAAATTCCTTCTGTGGAATTTTTAAAAATTCGTGGAGTACATACTATCAGATTGCTTGAAAATAGAACTTTTATGAAATTTAAAAGTTAATCCTGACTAACATACAAAGCAAATTTATTCAAAATTTGTGGGGTGTGAAAGATAATCAAATTAGCTTTTAATATCATATTTTTGGAGAATTTTTGGAGCATATTTGATATAGTTTCCAATAGAAAAACCTACACAGGGTCTAAATCCCAGATTTGACCCCTGGTTAGCTAAAAATTCATAACTAATTGTTGGAAAAAAAAATTTGAAAATACTCTCCGAAAAGATGATTGAAAAAGGAATCTTCTTGCCAAGTTTCAAATCATTTGGATTCCATCTTGCCTTAGAGTATACTTTTGAATTATGGTCTTTAGTCTGAAAAAGAACTTAGAAGTGCATGAGCCACTAGGACCACATAAACTAACTTGGACTCTGACAAGCCCAAAGTTAGTCAGTGAGGCGAGTCACCTTGTGGATCGCCCACCATCTACTACATTGGAGAAACAAGTTAAGAATTCACGAAAATACATCAAATAACCTGCATTTGGCATGAAACTACTGGGTTGTTCCAACCTCTTTTGCAAAACCTAGTGACTAAGCCTGCGAGGTAGTGTCAAACGACCGCGGCTGTGGGGTAACGAAATCAGAGGCAAAAGCCGAAGGAAGAACCTTCCTCTTAGTCCCCTCGTAGCCAGACTGGCTGGGTTAGCCTGAGAGGTGGGAATTCTTTTCAGTGGGTCTCTCACCAAATTTTTAATAACACAAACTTAAACAAAAAATCTGATCATCTGATCTAAAGGACCACTCTGATTAACAAGGCCTTAGCCTTGTTCTACTTGATTGCACCAACCCTTTAAGTTGATGTATGCAAGGAAGAAGGTCGTTAAGACCTGAACTTGCGGGACCTTGGGAGCCAAACCCAAGGCAGCAAAGGCGATTTTCGCCCGACCTCTCTTCTCAACCTTCTTTCGCCTGATTAGCTGAGATGGCTAATCCTGATCCTCGAGTTCGTCAGGACCTTGAGAATCAAGACCCAATGGCTCATTTGGAAGCCAAGGTCAAGGAAACGGAACAGAAATATGAGCAGAGCATCGACCAGATTCTCATGACACTCGACAAGATGCTGCATCCACCATGTGGAGAACAACTGCGAGACTTCTATGATCCGGCGGCAACAATCATAGCACCTCGGGTCTTAATTCCCACAAGTGGGGATGCATTCAATTTAAAGCCTAATATCATAAGTCTGATTCAAACTCATTTGCATGGAAACTCGAATGAGGATCCCTTCCAGCACCTCTAAGACCTGAGTCAAATTGCAGAGTCAGTTCGACCAAGGAATATAGATATTGGAATTGTTCTCATGAAGCTTTTTCCTTTTCTCTCAAGGATAAAGCTGCTTATTGGTTCAAGACCATCGGGAGGCCAATTGGAACTTGGGAGGAATTACGTCGCGAATTCCTCCAAAAATTCTTCTTGATTGGTCAAACAAATACTTTGAGGCACGCAATCGTGACCTTCGCTCGAGGCCCTGGAGAGAAACTGCATGATGCCTGAGACAGATTCCATGATCTTCTTAGGAAGTGCCCACACTATGGTGTACCCAAATGGCACCTCGCTCAAGTATTTTACCATGGGCTGGATGACACATCGGTACTTGGTCGATGCATCTAGCGGTGGGAATTTTCTCGCGAAGGACGAGAACAATGCATTTGAGCTATTCGAGTCCTTAGCAGAGAACTCAATGAACACTGTCTCAATGAACCAGTTATAGCATCCTAGATAACAACGAGTTAATGTCCACGAAGCTCAAGCCGAGTTTTCCCGAGCCAACATGAACATTATTACCAAAAAGCTAGATAAGGTGGATCTGCTCAATAAGAAGCTCGATAAATTAAT
Source organism: Thalassia testudinum (assembly GCA_037157565.1). Lineage (NCBI taxonomy): Eukaryota > Viridiplantae > Streptophyta > Magnoliopsida > Alismatales > Hydrocharitaceae > Thalassia > Thalassia testudinum. The sequence goes on from JAZHRO010000061.1 coordinate 1,746,945, forward strand.
GCGAGCGAGATTTGGATCTTCTGGTAGCATTGCTCCATCTTACTCCTCTCAAGCATCCCAAGCCCCCCTGCTCGTACATATCTGTTACTCGGGATGTTTTCTCTCCATCTTCATGGGATCTTGCATATCAGGAACCCGTGAACAATATGGATCTGGCGCCGTTCAATCAAGGTTACGCACCACATGATACAAGTGCGTATTCTTTTGATGAATTCGCATATGAGACATCTTCGGATTATGAAGATGTCAATGCCATTCAGGGATATGGGCGTAATAACCCGTATTCTGAAACATATAACCTCGGTTGGAGCCAGCATCCCAATTTCGCCTAGTCTGGTAACCCACAGAGACCGAGTCAAGGCCCACACTACCAGACCAGGCAATACAGGAATGCGTAGAACATGTATCCTAGGCAACAACCTTTCCCATCTCAGCAGCAACAAACATGCTCTATCTACCAGCCGCTGCACCAAGCTCCAACTACCCTCCAAAGCAGGCCGACCCTTTGAAGTCGCTAAAGGAGGAATTGCAGGCATCAATTCAGAAATCTACTCATGACAACCTCTAAATAATGAAGGCAATGGTTGACCAAATACAGAGCATACAGAACACACAAAACCAGATGATGTAGGAGCATAGATAATAGGGAGTTTTGCCCTCCCAACCTGTCCCAAACCTGAGATATGTGCAGAATCAGGGTGCCCTGCCTAGATTCCAAGCACCATAGGGACAAGCACAAGTTGTTATGCAAGCACCTCCCACACCTCCTGGTTATGGGCTCGGTCAGCCACCTTTGTTGCCAAACCTTGTGTATCCAGACGAACTCACTCCTCTACCTTTGCATGGACAGCACGGTAATGCAAAAGCTGTCATCTTAAGGAGCGGAAAGACTACACAGGACCTGCTACCTAGGCAAGCAGGTAATGATTTTTCCTACCTTCTACCACGAGATGGCTCACAACCCTCTTCCTCTCACAAGCCATCTTCATTAGATAAAGGAAAGAGGCCCCTAGACCCTAAAATTCTCGTCCCTTTTCCCATAGCCCTAACACGAGATTCAACACAGAAAAAGGATATGCGGAATTTTGAGGACCTGAAATCTATGTTCAAGGAAGTTCACATTCAGGTCCCTCTCCTCGAAGTAATAGATCACATTCCAGTTGATGCTAGGTTCTTTAAAGACTACTGTACTCCGAAGTGACAATAGAGGATCGAACGACAAGCGGTATTATCTGAGGAAGCCAGTGCAGTTATTTTAGCTAACTTTCCGCCCAAAAAGAAGGACCCAGGCACACCACTGATTTCCTTCTTTTTGCAGGATTCCCCTTTTGATAGGGCCCTTCTTGATTTAGGGTCATCCATCAACCTAACTCCTACCACAGTATTTGATTTATTTTGATTTGGGGAGTTAAAGCCCACCTCAGTTACCATACAGTTGGCTGACTGATCTGTAAAAACACCGAGGGGGTGGTTGAAAATGTGATCGTAAAAGTCCAAGGATTCTGCTTTCCAGTGAGCTTTTTTGTTCTTGATATGGAGGTTCCTCCTAATCTCTGTGATGCATCGATTATTCTAGGTCGCTTGTTTGTGGCAACCGCCCATGCAAACATTGACTGTGCATCAGGGTGCATGGAGATTGCCCTGGGAAACGAAAACCTTAGACTGGACATTTTCAGGGCATCAAAGAACTTTGATTGTGATTTAATCGAGGAGGATAGTGAAGATGAAGATTCAGCTTTCTGTGGGGACATTGGGCTCCTTCGCAGTGACCCAATGGCACATTCATCCTCACTATCAAGGGTCATTGATCGCGATACACAAGGAACTGAGACTAATGATATACACATTTTGTCCCATGGATCTGGTTGTCATGGGTGTTCATCTGCTCTTAACACCCTTGATCTTGACTATCCTGTCCTATCCAGCACGGATATCTTAAGGCAAGATTACACGACCACTGTAGGTAGATTCTCCAGTAGTCAGGATCAGCATATTTTTGTTATTGCTTCCTCTCCTCCCCTGCATAGACCTCCTCCCCACCCTTTGCTACTCGAGTTACAGCCCTTACCTGATTCACTCAAGTACGTGTTTCTAGGAGAAAGTGAGACATATCCTGTGATTATCAATGCTCACTTGACTTCGTATCAGGAACACCAGTTGATCTCCATTCTGCAAGCACATAGGGCTCCCCTCATATTGCACTCACCATATTTACGCTAATGAACAGGTGAGACCGTCGAGACATCCTCAGATACGCCTAAATCCAAATATGTTGGAGGTTGTCAAGAAGGACTTCATTAAATGGCTGGATGCGGACATTATCTATCCTATTTCCAGCAGCCAGTGGGTGAGTCCCATTCAGATAGTGCCCAAAAAGGCAGGATTCATCGTAATCAGCAATGAATTGGGCGAATCCATCTCGACCCACACCACAACTTCTTGGCGGGTCTGCATTGACTACAAGAAGCTAAACTCGACTACCAAAAAAGATCATTTTCCTTTGCCCTTTATTGATTAGATTCTAGAATGGCTAGCCAAGTGTAGTTTCTTCTACTTTCTGGATGGATACACTGAGTACAATCAAGTTGCAATCAACTTAGAAGACCAAGACAAGATGACTTTTACGTGTCCCTTTGGAACATTCGCTTTTAAGCGAATGCCTTTCGGCCTCTGCAACGCACCAACTACTTTTCAGCGATGCATGATGGCCATCTTTTTAGATATGATTGGGGACTGCGTAGAAGTGTTCATGGATGACTTCTCCGTGTTTGGAGACGATTTCTAGTCTTGTCTTGATAACCTCACAAAGATTCTGAGGAGATGTATAGAGGTTAACCTAGTACTTTCATGGGAGAAAAGCCATTTTATGGTGAGGGATGGCATCGTACTAGGTCACAAGATCTCCACTAATGGACTCGAGGTTAACCGAGCCAAGTCTAAAATCATTTCGTGATTACCTCCGCCGAGCTCGGTTAGGCAAATTAGATCATTCTTAGGGCATGTCGGATTTTATCGAAGATTCATTCGAGATTTCTCGAAAATTGCTTGTCCATTAACGAATCTTCTGGTAACTGACACATCCTTCAATTTTGACTCCTCATGTCTTAGCACTTTTGAAACCTTATGAAGCATTGTCTCCAGTGCACCTATTCTCCAACCCCTCGACAGGTCACTCGACTTCGAGATGATGTGTGACGCCTCCGACTTCGCTGTCGGAGCCATTCTTGGCCAGCGTCGGGAGGGCCATCCATTTGTAATATACTACGTTAGAAAAACACTGAACAAGGCTCAGCATAACTATACAGCCACTGAGAAAGAATTCTAGCCGTGGTATTCAGGTTGGAGAAATTTAGGTCATACTTACTTGGGTCCAAAGTTATCATCTACATGGACCATTCCGCCCTCCGGCATTTGTTGGCAAAGGATGCCATACCCCGCATTATCAGATGGATCCTTCTTTTGTAGGAGTTTGATGTCGAAATCCGCGACAAAGCCAGAGCGCATAATGTTGTGGCGGATCTCTTGTCTCGGCTAGACCCAAACTACATTCCATACTCCCCGTCGATATCAAATCGATTTTCGGATGAGTCTCTGCTATCTATCAACTCTGTTGAGTTTCCTTGGTATGCTGATATGGAAACTATCTTGTCGCAGGCAGGCTACCTGCGGGATTATCCAAGGATCAAAAGCTTAAATTCATATCAGAGGCTAAATTCTATTTTTGGGATGACCCATTGCTCTTTTGCATTGGGGCTGATCAGATCATCCGTAGATGCATCCCTGATTCAAAAATATCTAGTGTGCTGTCCTTCTACCACAACGATGCTTGTGGGGGTCATTTCTCAGGACGAAAAACCACTGCAAAGATTTTGTAGTCAGGATTTTTCTGGCCGACCATTTTCAGAGATACACACAAGTTTGCCAAGTGCTGTAAACGATGCCAGGCAGTCGGTTCTATGACCCGAAGACATATGATGCCTCTCCAATCCATTCTGGTTGTAGAAGTGTTCGACGTCTAGGGCATCGACTTTATGGGCCCCTTCCCGAACTCGCATGGCTTTGAGTACATACTACTCGCAGTAGACTATGTCTCAAAGTGGGTAGAAGCTATCCCGACAAGATGAGCTGATCATAAGACTGTTATATCCCTCGTCCGGGAATTTATTTTTGCAAGATTCGGAGTTCCCCACGCCTTGATAAGCGATGGGGGAAGCCACTTCATCCATGCCCATTTTAGGTCATTATTGAAGAAATACAGGGTGCAGCACCGCATTGCTACCCTGTATCACCCACAGACCAATGGGCAAGCTGAAGTATCAAACCATCAAATCAAGCTTATCCTTCAAAAGATGGTTAGACCTGATAGGAAGGATTGGTCCGATTGGTTGATTGATGCACTATGGGCATATTGGACCACGTACAAGGCCCTACTCGGAATGTCGCCATATCGCATGTTGTATGGAAAGGCCTATCACCTTCCTATGGAGCTGGAGCACCATGCCTTTTGGGTGGTGTAGAAGTGTAATTTTATCCTCGAGGCCGGAGGTTATGAAAGAAAGCTCCAGCTTAGTGAGTTAGAGGAGATTAGGCGGGAAGCATATGAGAATGCAAAAATATACAAGGACAAGACAAAAGCTTTCCATGATCGGCACATCTGGAGGAAGGAGTTCGCACCTAACTAGGAGGTTTGTTTGTTTGACTCCCGACTCAAATTCTTTGCGGGAAAGCTCAAGTCCAAGTGGACTGGGTTGTTTCTGTTGGTCCACTCGTATCCTAACAGGGCAGTCCAAATTAGAGACTTGAAATCTGGGCACGTTTTTACGATCAATGGCCAGCGCCTCAAACCATTCTTTGCCCAGAAACCTCCTCCTACTGACAAAATAATACATCTTCTTGAGGACGTGTGACTGATGAGTTGCCTAGCTAGAGGCATTAAACTCAGTACGTATACATATATACATATCATATATACATAGCATATTTCATTTTCGCATAATGTTTTGCATATTGTTTTGCATATTGTGTATGGCATTGCAGTGACGACAAGAGCTGAATGACAACTCATAGCAGTTTCAGGTGATTTCTATCCACATACACCCTTCCTTATTTCTTTTATTCATGCATGAGAACATGCAAACACTTAAGCATGGGGGGGGGGGGGGGTAGTCCACACAAACTGAAAATTTTCTACCAACAAGTGGGGGATTAGATTGCTTTATCAAGAAGTTTTATTAAAGATATATTCTTTAGTAGATTCCTAAGCTTCGAATCCATTATAATTTCACATCTGCTTGTAGAATTTGCAATGGATCCACTGTGAAAACTGATCGACATCTCTAGTTTGTCGAGAAGAAGCACTGCTTCTTCTCCTGAACCCTTGACAACAATTAGGGAGTCAGGTGAACCATCTTCTATTAAATCCACCAAAACATACGTGAGATGAGAGTAGAGAGTCTACTGGTGCTCTAAGGCTAGTGTAAGGAATCTGTAATCTTTAATAATTGAATAATGATACTCGAAGATGGGCATAGTTTTCGCTCTCAGTTATTGCATACTAAATCTGTGAGAAATTCCATACGAGAGCCACCAAATAAGGTAAAAACACAGAGAGTGAGTTCTGATAAAACTAGGACTGAGGTGGATGGTCACAACCGTCCTCTACAGAATCCTCGGCTAAAGGAGGGTATTGATGTCAAGGTTAGAAATATGTTGTCCTATCCATTCCCTACCCAGTGCCGAGAGTAGGTACTTCCACCAAATAAGCCACCCGAAATCCTCTTGGTCATCCCCAAAAATCCCAAATGATGTTGATCGGGTGTTTTTCACTTACAAAAATAATGTATCAGAAAGATATGTCATCGCAGTGAATCACGTGGTGGAAAATCCCGATCGAAAATATTTTAGTAAAACTAACCACGAAAGTTAGGATGTTGTATCCATAGGGAGGAACAGATCAGTAAATGCACAAATATTTTTCCCTTGTATTCGTCGAATCGTGTGCGAAATTCGTGGTCAAATCCAACGTGAAACATGATAACAAGAAGAAGACACACAATAACTCGAGAATGTAAGGTTACATGTGCAATTTTTCCTCAATAAAATATTTAATAAATATGTTATCAATCTATGTAATTTCCGATTGCACATGTACTAGAGAGAAATTGTGTAAATCTTAATCCAAATTCAATGTGAAATGGTGCACATAACATAAGTTAAGTCAATTCAAGAAGATGTAAGTGCATTGTTGAAATTTTACCTTAATATATTAATTTGGTAAATAAATGAATAGTATTTTTTTGCAATGGAAAAATCCATAATTTTTAATCAGAGAAGCAACAGGGGATTTCCCTTCTCTCCTCTACGTGCGCGTGGAGGAGGGTTCGCCGACCAAGAGTTTGGGCAGAGTAGACATGCGGGAGGAGAGGCTAGCAACGGTGGCAGCAGCATGACCGGAGGTGGCCAAACGTGGCTGGATGGTAGAGGAGAACGCCGGTGACAAGGACGACAGGTGGCGCTTGAGGGCATCGTGGAAGGTGGTTGGTGGGCACCCGAAGGTCGTGGGTGTGAGATGAGGACAATGGTGAGGTTGACGATGAGATTGGCGGCCGGAAAGCTCCCCTACCAGTGGTGGGTGTGCTGAGTGTTTTGGGTTCGTTTGGTGGAGTTGCAGGTGGCGGTGGAAGGAAGAAGAGGATGAAGAAGAAGATGGAGTGGATGGCATGGAGGTTGGTTGTGCGTGTGCAAGGTGGAATGGCCGTGGAGGTGCTGGTTGTGTTGACGCCTGGTGATGCACGGAGAGGAGATGCGCACACAAGGGTGGGGCAGGCTGCTGGAGGAAGTGCTATTGCGCGAAGGCGTGGGCGCACATGCATGTGCGAGGCATGCTATTGTAGTCTCCGCACAAGGAAGCTGATGGGTGCAAGCGTCGACGAAGTTGGCTCTAAAACACCGTGCGCTCTCTAGTCACCGAGTTTGCCTTCTCCATAGTGATCTAGGATCGAAGAGATGATCCCCTGGCATCTGTAGTTCTTCCTCTTTTGAACCCAACGTGTGAGCGTTTGCTTTAACAAATCTTCCCTGACTTTCCCTCATTTGGTTTAGGCCTTGTGAGATCTCCTCCAACAACATCCGCACGATGAGGTGCTGCTGGCGGAGGAGATGGTGAAAATTGCACTCAAAACCCTGCATAAATATAAATATATATATATATATATATATATATATTAATTTTCACCAAAGTATTCTCTAATTAATATAAACTAAGACATAACTCTAATTGCAATCTAATGAGGCATGTTTTATATGTACTTAGGCTAATTAGCACTCCACTAAAGTGCATTGATCAAATACCCCATACCTAAGTTTTGCTAGTCCTTAGCAAAAGTGATAGAAGTGACCAAAGATTTCTTTCTTTCTTTCTTTTTATTTAAAAAATTTAGAGATCCAGAAAAATGTAAAAATAAGTGATAGTAGACTAGGTAACGGATCTAAGTGAAAAGCCAACTTACATTTGCAATTCACACTTAGCCCTTGGTAAACATTTCTATCGGGATAGGAAACTACTTCCCTCGGGGATAAAATAGAAAATAATATGTAGTTTGACTCCTACTTTTTGGCTTAGGTAGGAGAAACTGAGTTGAATGGATTAATATTTGGTGGCTTACACTCATCTGGTGCTACATGTAGTCTAGTACTGTAGACTCTAGATCTCTAGATTATTAAACAAGTCAACCCAGAGATAGGCTACACATTTTGCTCTCTTTGCATTCCCTTGTGCTCACGCACTCTCTCCTTTCTTTTTCTCTTTCTTCCATCTTTCTTTTCTGAGATCACATATCTTACCAGATTTTTGTAAATGTACTCAATATTTGGTGGCCTCACATGGCATTCACACGTCAATGAAAATCCTAATAACTCTACAACTAAGTTAGAAGTCCTCAGGCAGTATTCGAGCGATCAGAAATACTGAAAAGTAGATATGGGCCATATTTGGTGGATCGCAATGAGTGTTTTTGTTGTTGCCTCAAAAACATTGACAAAAAATGACATGAAGATAAAACTCCAAACTTGGACTTTTTTTTCTTTTTCATTTTCTCCTTCTTTCTTTTCTTTTAATATTTTTCCTCTTTTTTTCTTTTTTTTCTTCTTTTTTTTTCTTTTTTTTTATAAAAATTAACAGAACAAGATGCAAACTTTTATTCATGAGGCATTATTAGGGATGATGATGATCAAGAGGATATTGTGTGGCTTATTTGGTGGAAGTGCCTACTTTTGGCACTGGGAAAGGATGGATAGGACAAGTGTATTTCTGACCTTTGACACTATTACCTTCCTTCAACTGAGGACTCTATGAAGGACAGCCGTAACCATCCACTATAGTTATAGTTTTATCAAGACTCAATCTCTTTGTATCTGCCTTATCTGGTAACTCTCAGGAATTCACACAATGTACGCACACAGGAACAGAGAACGAAAACTATGCCTAAATCTGAGGTATCCCCATCTAATAGTCCAGAACTTAAGAGTCCTTACACTAGACTTAGTGCACCAGCAATCTCTCTACCTTCTCACAAATATGAGGTGGATCTCATAGAAGATAGTATGCCTGACTCCTTTTTAACTGTCCAAGGGTCTAGTAGACTAAAAATGCTTATTGATTTTCTACAAAGATCCATTACCCAGTCTACGTGTAAGTAAATGTAACTGTATTGGATTCTGAACTTAAGAAATAATTCAAGAAGAAAAACTTCAATGGCACTTCCTTGATAAATTTTCTACTTGGGACTAACCAATTTAGCTTAAGAAAATAAAAGATTTTTTTTGTCTAATACACTATTCTAAATGTATGCAATTATTTATAAATGCTATAAACATCCTCAAGTTATACCCCTCCATGCCTCATTGGAAAAATAAAGACACAGAAGAATATCACCTGAGGAGGAGAGTGGGAGGAGTTAAGGCTCCTCAAGCCGAAGTGCGTCCAAAATCTGGCCATCTGAAAGAGTAATATAAGGTTTAAGTCGTTGGCCATTTACCTTAAAGCTCGCACTAGAAGTAGGGTTCTGAATTTCTACAGCTCCATGAGGGAAGGTATTGATAACAATGTACGGCCCATCCCACCGGGACTTAAGCTTTCTTGGAAATAATTTAAGTCTGGAATTGAAAAGCCTGACCCACTGGTTAGGCTCAAAGGTCTTTCTAATGATATGCTTATCATGGAAGACTTTTGTATGTTGCTTGTGAGCTTGAGAAGTTTCATAAGCTTCATTACAAAGCTCCTCAAGCTCACTTAACTCCAGCATACGTGCCTTTCCCGCTTTATTTAGATTCAAGTTAACATTTTTAATAGCCCAATAGGCTTTGTGTTGGATTCAATGGGAAGATGGCACGCCTTTCCGTAGACAACCTAGAAAGGAGACATGCCCAAGGGAGTCTTATATGTTGTTCTATAGGCCCAAAGAGTATCATTTAGTTTTTTAGACCAATCCTTACGGTCAAGCTTGACAGTTTTTTCTAAAATTTGTTTAATCTCCCTATTAGACACTTCAACTTGTCCACTCGTTTGGGGATGGTAAGGTGTGGCTGTCATGTGGTTGACTCCCAAATTTTGGAGTAGTCTTGTGAAGTGTACGTTCTTGAGGTGAGGTCCTCCATCACTTATGATTGTTCTTGGGCACCCGTACTGAAAAATGATATTAGCCTTAACAAAACCCAAGTCCACAGAATGGTCATTGGTTCGCATGGGTATGGCTTTTATCCATTTCGATACATAGTCCATAGCCACATGGATGTACTCATATCCGAAGGACACAGCAAAGGGACCCATGAAGTCGATGCCCCAAATATCAAAGATCTCAACAAGGAGGATAGGTTGTTGGGGCATCTCATCTCTTTTTATGATGGTTCCCATCTGTTAGCAACGTAGACATGCGCCCACATATGTATGTGCATCTCGGAATAAGGTGGGCCACCAAAAGCCAGACTGACGAACCTTATGGGCAGTCTTTTTTCGACTAAAATATCCCCCACAGTGGAGGTCATGGCAGAAACTCAGAACACTTTTTTGTTCTTTGTTAGGGATGCAACGACGGAAAAGCTGGTCAGGGCCTATTCTAAAAAGCTCGGGTTCCTCCCAGTGGTAAAAGTTAGTGCCAGTGAGAAACCTATCTCGCTTTTGCTTGTCCTAAGTACTGGGGGTAATGCCCATGACCAGATAGTTCACTATGTCAGTAAACCAAGGAGTTTTAGCCTCCATTGGCATCAGAGACTCAACAGGGAAAGTCACTTGGATACCACCAGTAGGGTTTGATGCCTCAATAGGGATCCTAGACAGATGACCTGCTACTACATTCTCAACTCCTTTCATATCTTTAATTTCCAGGTCAAACTCCTGGAGTAGCAGAATCCAACGAATTAGGCGAGGTTTGGTGTCCTTTTTAGCAAGAAGATGCTTTAAAGCTAAATGATCAGTGAACACCACAACCTTGGATCCCAAGAGATAAGACTGAAACTTTTCCAAAGAAAACACTACAGTAAGAAGCTCCTTTTCAGTGACCGTGTAGTTTTGCTGAGGATCCATAAGGGTCTTGCTGGCATAATGTAGCACATGAGGTTTGCCATCAACCCTTTGACCTAAGACCACTCCCACTGCAAAATCAGAAGCATCGCACATTAGCTCAAATGGGAGGGTCCAATCTAGTGCTTGGAGAATCAACGCGGTAATAAGGGCTTTCTTCAAGACTTGCAAAGCCTTGCCACATTTATCATCAAAATCGAAGGAGACATCCTTTGCTAACAGGTGGCAGAGTGGCTTAGAGATTTTACTAAAATCTCTAATGAAGCGCCTATAAAATCTAGCATGGCCAAGAAAAGATTTAACTTGACGAATATTGGTGGGCGATGGAAGCTTAGAGATGGAATCCATTTTTGCGGTATCCACCTCTAATCCTTTCTCAGAAACTACATGCCCTAACACAATGCCCTACTGGACCATAAAGTGGCTTTTCTCCCAGCTAAGCACCAGCTTTGCCTCTTCGCAATGGATTAAGACTTTATTAAGGTGCGAAAGGCATAGGTCAAATGATGAGACATAAATGGAGAAGTCATCCATGAAAATCTCAACAAACTCGTCGATCATATCAGAAAATATAGCCATCATACATCATTGGAAAGTGGCAGGTGACAAACCCATTTTTTGCGCATTTTAAAATCATCGGAAATCATAGTATAGTTGTACTAAAATGTTCGTCGAAAAAAATGATTTTGTAAAGATAACAAGACTTGAGTCCCGATCGTTTGTCTCTGGGGGGCATTTATGCAAATATGAAATCGATCTTTTTCGCTCTACCTATTTAAAATCTCACGTCGATTTCTAATCGTCGGATCAATGTTTTGCCACTTTCATTATGAACCCTAATTACGTGCGCATGTGTTTGATAAATGAAAAATATGAAAGTGTGAGTTTCAGTATGCACGATTCTAGTTATGTGGTGGTTGTTTATAGAAAATGCACTAATAGTTAAATCCTCAATATTTTCTAGCACCGACATGCTGGTTGCAATAGATAATAATTAAAAGCAGGCAACTTTAATCACACAAAATATATTACAATCAATAAGCTCATGGTGATTTTCAACACAGAGATATATATATAAAATTTCTTTCATTCATTCAGGAGGGTGTTTGCAACATGGAACTAGAGAAAAGCTTATAGAGGAAAGCATGAAAACATAAATCTAACCAACAAAAAATGATTGCATACATGAATCTATGGGGGGATTTTGCATGCATCATTGGGGGAGAATAAAGAGCTACACTACTAAGCAGTAATAAAAGCATGTAACTATGAAGAACCAAGCTACTAATCTAGTAGAAATAAGGGCATTCGGAGGTGGTCTCCGATGGCCTTTGAGTGGTTGAGAGGAGAAGGAAGGGCGGCTAATGGTGCTTAAATCGGCCCTTGGAGAGAGATTGGAGAGGTGATCTAGCATCCTGGCATGGAGATGGTGGTGGCCATGGTGAGCAACTTGTGGAGGTGGAGTGGAGGTGGAATGTAGCTAACCTAAATGGAAGTGAATAATGCCAAGAGATGGACGGGTGCAAATGGCCACCTCTTAGGTCTTTTTATAGACCTAAGGGAAGCTCTCTAAAGAATTGTGGAATTCTTTAGAGAGGCCTATGGTGGGAGCTCGTGGGAGAGTGAGAGAGAGAGGATGGATAGTGGTTTTTAGATCCACCAAATGTGGATCTAAAAATTGAATGGCTCTTGGTTGCTAATTTTAGCAACTAAGAGTGGCACCACCTTTGGAAGAACCTAGAATACTCTAGGTTGTGTGGGAGTGCGTGAATGGGTGTGTGTGTGTGTGTGTGGTCGTGCCCTATGTGTCTAAGCGATATAGGTTAGGTCCTAAGGGGTTTAGGTTGGTGTAGGTCTTAAATTCGGGTTGCAAACCCTAATTGCTAATGGGGAATTGCAATTAAACTTAACACAAGCTTAATTCAATGAGTGTGAACCTAATTGAGAGTGAACTAACTCAATTAGGTTGGGCTTAGGTCAATTGGACTCTCACTGAGTCCAATTGGACTTGTATGGGTTGAGATCTGAACTCAATTGGACCTTATGGGTCCAATTGACTAGGCAATGATAATTGACTATGATCTAAGTCAATTAGGTTTAGTGAGGACCTAATTAGGTCCTTAAGGATGTCTAGAGGTGATGTACTAGGGTTGGGGTACCTTAATTTAGGTTCCTAGGGGGTTAGAATTGGATTTAGGGGGCTAGAGAATCCAAGATCAAGGCTTGAATCTCAAAACAAGAACTGGAAAGCAGTTCCAGACGTCCAATAATAGTATCAAATGACTTATACTCAAAAATTAGAAGTCCAGACTTCAATTCTGGATGTCTAATCAGAGTCAGGAAGGATTCCAGGTTCTATTTTGGGCATTCTACAGAAATTGGATGTCTGACCAAGTGTCTGGACGTCCAATAACACTACAGAAGTGGGTTTAAGGTATGCGAAAGTTGGCTAAGGGTTCTGGACATCCTATAACTCATCTGGACATCCAAATAGAGGTTGGAATTAGGGTTTTAAGGTTTCCTAGGGTGCGGTGACCTAATCTAAGGGTGGCTAAGGCTTGGGGAAGCTTCTAGGCCGTCCTAGGGTTAGGATGGTCCTAAGTTCTTCATAATTTACTGCTTTATTCATACTTAATGGAATGGCATACCTTAACTCCTTTACATTATTATCTACTACATCTAATCTAGGTCTTCCACTCCAACTCTACTGCAACACCATTTATTCCATCTTCAGATCCAGCTTCAGATCTATCTTCTTGTCAGCTTATTACCTGTAATTGTCATAATGCACCTAATCAGTACATTATAGCATTATTTTATGCATAGCTAAAAGAAAGCAGTAAAGATGCAGATAATGCTTGTGCATGCATGAATTACCCTAACTTATGCTAAGTCCTAGCCTAATTTAGGTCAATTAAGACCTATGATTGCTGCGCAATCAGTAGGAGCATTACATAACCTGAATGGCATTCGGCGGAACGCAAATGTACCATACAGACTCATGAAGGTAGTATGCACCTGATCGTCAGGAAAGTCGGCTATCTGATTATACCCAGAGTACCCGTCAAGGAAATAGAAGTATTTGTTCCCTGCTAGTTGTTCCAAAATCTGATCGATAAATGGTAAGGGAAAATTTTCTTTCTGGGTAGCCGTGTTTAAACGGCGGTAATCAATGCAGACCCTCCAACCAGTTGAGGGTCTATTGGTCACCAACTCTCCTTGGTCATTCTCTTCCACGATGATTCCTGCCGTTTTGGGCACCACATGAATAGGACTGACCCATTTACCATCTGAAATGGGATAGATAATCCCTACATCCAGCCATTTCAGAATCTCCTTTTTAACAACCTCCTGCATATTGGGGTTGAGCCTTCTTTGCATGTCTTGGAAGGGTTTCATGGACTCATCCATGTATATATGATGCATGCAAAGGGAGGGATCAACACCCTTAATATCGGCAATTGACCAGGCAATTGCTTCCTTGTGCCTTTGCAAACGCTCAAGCAGAGCTCCCTCCTGCGATTCAGATAATGCAGATGAGATAATAACGGGGAGCATGTCATTAGAGCCAAGGAAAGCATACTTCAAAGTGCTTGGGAGGGGTTTCAACTCCAACTCAGGAGCCTTTTGGGTTGAGGGTTTAAGTTGAGATGTCCCCGCCTCAGGTAGCAGATCTACCTTCATGGTCTAGGGTGGTGACAGAGACTCTGTGTGTATCCCCAGCAACTCTTCTAATTCAGGTATTTCCCCCTCAATTTCTTTACTAATTGGAGGATGGTCCTTAGATACGACCTTTTGAAGGGGATCTCTACATAGGAGTGCTGGAGTAGTCTCCTCAATTATTTCATCAACAACCTCAATGTAAGAAAAATCTTCTAATCCGGATTGCTTGTAAGTATCAAAAACATTCAACTGGATCTTGTTGTTTCCAAAGCCCATTTTAAGTGCCCTTGATTTACAATTGATAGAGGTGTTGGCTGTGGCCAGGAAGGGGCATCCCAGAATAATGGACGGCTTAGTAGGCTTATTTGAAGGGTCAGTATCTAGCACAAGAAAGTCAACAGGGAAGAAGAAGTCCTCCACTCTCACCAGGACATCTTCCAGTAATCCCCACGGTGTCTTAAGTGATCTGTCTGCGACCTGGAGGATGACTGAACTAGGCTTTAACTCACCTCCTCCCAAAAGATCATAGACAGAGCTCGGTAAAATATTCACTCCCGCACCCAGATCGAGCAGAGCCTCGTCAATGTGTTGGTTACCTATAACCACTGAGATATACAGAGCCCCTGGGTCTTTCAATTTGGGGGGTGTTCTATGTTGGAGAATCGAGCTAATATGGTCAAGCAAGATGACCTTAGCTTGGACCTGTCTCCTAGATTGGTGCTTCTGGGTGCACAGGTCCTTTAGAAACTTGGCATAGGAAGGGATCTGTTTGATAGCATCCAACAGAGGCAAGTTGATCGAGACTTGCCTAAAAGTGTCCATAATCTCCTCCATCCTATCCTTGGCTCCAGGCAAACCAACAGAAGATTCAACAGGAGTAAATAGGCGCTCTGAATAGGGCACCCTCGGCTTCTGGGTAGAGGGGTCGTCATGGTGGGAGAGGGGTGTGTTGGTGCTAGAGCACCACGATCATTTGTTTTGATGATAACAAAACACGTGTTATTTAACATTTGCAATTTGAGTCCTAGATTTCAGGTCAATTGCAAATGAGGACGTGTTTAGACGGAGTTCGAGCTCGCATCCAGGACGGATTGGAAGAGCTTGACGGAAAACAGAGGAGGTTCACGTGGAGCGAAAGATTGAAGATGGAAGGAAATGAAGAATAGGATAGATTTCCTTCTTTTGTACTTGTTGTATTTTTCATTTCTTTTGTTGCTCTTTATTTCCTTAGATATTTCATGTTAAAGAGCCTCAAAGAACCCTAACAGTAGTCCTAGGAACATCGGCACAACCCTAGGATACTTAGGTTTTCTGTAGGATACTTAGAAAACCAATATAGGGTTCAAACAGACTTTCCAGACGTCTAATTCCCAAATCAGACGTCTGATAATGTATTTTAAGACGTCTGACTGTTGTTTCAGACGTCTGATAATTGTTAGGCTGGACATAGTTAGTTCTGCCTGATGAAATCAGACGTCCAGACCTTAGACCAGACGTCTGATGACTTTGCCAGACGTCCAATTAGTGGACCGTTGGCTGGCTTCGCAAACACTCCAGATATGACCGTTAGAGCCTTATCAGACGTCCATAGGACTTTCCAGACGTCTGATAAATGACCGTTTTGCCTCGGCTGACCCAAAATCTCTTCTCAGAGATTTTCTAGCCGTTGCAACGTTTGGAAATCAATTCCCACAGTAAAAGTAGGTTTCCAGACGTCCAGACTTAGTGCCAGACGTCCTGTATGTCGTCTGATGGACTTGCACAAAAACCCTGTTTAGATCTGATTGAAGTCAAGGAGAAACCCGCATAGAATCAGACGTCTGACCTTGAAATCAGACGTCTTAAAGTGGCCTTCCAGACGTCTGATGCCATAGTTAGACGTCTGATGACCCTGTCAAATGCAATCATTGTCCTGATTTCGGCCTGATTCTCTTGGGCTTTGTTCCCAACGGCTATAGAACCTTTCTTAAGCCTTCCAAAGCCTTCCTAAGGCCTCTATAAATAGAGGGAACCTTTGCAACACAAAAACACACAAGATATACACTTAGAAATACAAAAGACACACTTAAGCAACATACTTCCACTCTCTTGTGTCCAAGAAGCTCTTGCTCTCTAAGCTCAAGTTCTACATCTTGAGAGCATCATTCCCTTCGCGCACCCGCTCTCCCGCCGTTGTCTACGAGAGCGACATTGCGTCGTTGCATGGCTCACGCACCCGCGTCATCGTCGACGCACTCCTTGCAAAGGGGAGTTTCCTATTTCCTATAGAAGCTAGGTTTAATTATTTTTGTTGGCTCTATAGGACTATTGTTTATTTTATCTTTGTCTTTTGGTTGGGTATTCGCTTTGCGAATTTCCGTCTCCTTCGTGGGACAAAATCCTTCTCGTGGAGAGAAGGGGTTGAGGAACGCTACCCTCGTACTTGTAGTGTGGTTGTATTGAGGTTGAATCACCCTCATTTTAAGTGATTCGGTTTAGTGGATTTGATCAACTTGGTTGATCGGTAAATCCTAACTCGAGAGGGTTAGGTGGTGGTTTTCACCCGGTTTGGGTTTCCACCTAAAATTACTTGTGTACTTGTGCGATTGATTTTTGTGATATTGCTTTATATATTCAATTCCGCAATTTTATTACGTCACCCCTCCTGGTAGGGAATTTCAGGGTGGTGGACTGACGACATCCTCAGGGTGGGTGGTTTAAAGCGAGGGAGAGCAGTGTGGCTCTTCCTCGGTGGAGATGGAAGTTGGGTCGGGTGTAGGTGGGGAATCCTGAGATGTGATTGTAGGAGTGTTATTAGGCTTGTCGATTTTCTTTCCACTCCTCAACACAGTCACAACTTGGGCGTGCTCCCTGAATATGACCCCCTTGCCCTTTGGGTTCTCCTCAGAAGAGCTAGGCAACTTCCCCGAATCACGCTACCTAACTGCCTCAGTAAAATGACCAATTTGGGATTTCATATCAGTAATCATCTTATTTTGAGATTGGATGACCATATTTTTATGCTCTTGCATCACTTCCATCATGGCTTTAAGTTCATCCATCTCAGAGGGCTTATTCTGAGGAGGGTTTTCATAGGATGTCTAGTATATGGGTTGGGGAGGTAGGGGTCATGTATTCCTTGAGTTAGAAGCATCACCTTGCTTTCATGAGAAGTTTGGATGGTTCTGCCACCCTGGATTATAGGTATTAGAATATGGGTTATTACGAGGAGCTGGGCAGAAACCTTGGGCCGTGTTCAGGTCGGCCTGAATCAACTCAAGGAATTGATTTTCCTGGTAGCACTCTGCAGTGGCGTGCATTGTGCTTTGGCAAATGGAGCATTCACTTGAAGCCTGAAAGACCTAGTATAGTTACATTCACTTACATGTAGACTGGGTAATGGATCTTTGTACAATAGGCATTTTTAGTCTATTGGATCCTTGGACAGTTAAAAAGGAGTCAGGCATACTATCTTTTATTAGATCCACCTCATATTTGTGAGAAGAATGTAGAGAGATTGCTGGTGCACTAAGTCTAGTGCAAGGACTCTTAAGTTCTGGACTATTAGATGAGGATACCTCAGATTTAGACATAGTTTTCGCTCTCTGTTCCTGTGTGTGTACATTGTGTGAATTCCTGAGAGTCACCAAATAAGGCAGATACATAGAGATTGAGTCTTGATAAAACTATAACTATGGAGGATGGTTACAACCGTCCTTCATAGAGTCCTCAGCTGAAGGAGGGTAATAGTGTCAAAGGTTAGAAATACGCTTGTCCTATCCATCCTTTCCCGATGCCGAAAGTAGGCACTTCCACCAAATAAGCCACACAATATCCTCTTGACCATCATCATCCCTAATAGTGCCTCATGAATAAAAGTCTGCATCTTGTTATGTTAATTTTTATAAAAAGAAGAGAAAAGAAAAAGAAGAAAAAGAAAAAAAGAGGAAAAATATTAAACGAAAAAAGAAGAAGAAAAAGGAGAAAACAAAAAAGAAAAAAAAAGTCCAAGTCTCGAGTTTTATCTTCATATCATTTTTTGTCAATGTTTTTGAGGCAACAACAAAAACACTCATTGCAATCCACCAAATATGATCCATGCCTACTTTTTAGTATTTCTGATCGCCCAAATACTGGCTGAGGACTTCTAACTTAGTTGTAGAGTTATTAGGATTTTCATTGACATTTGAATGCCATGTGAGGCCACCAAATATCAAGTACATTTACAAAAATCTGGTAAGATATGTGATCTCAGAAAAAAAAGACGGAAGAAAGAGAAAAAGAAAGGAGTGAGTGAGCACAAGGGAATGCAATGAGAGCAGTGTAGCCTATCTCTGGGTTGACTTGTTTAATAATCTAGAGATTTAGAGTCTACAATACTAGACTACATGTAGCACCAGATGAGTGTGAGCCACCAAATATTAATCCATTCAACTCAGTTTCTCCTACCTAAGCCAAAAAGCCAAGGTCAAACTACAGATTATTTTCTTCTTTATCCCTGAGGGAAGTAATTTCCTATCCCGATAGAAATGTTTACCAAGGGCTAAGTGTGAACTGCAAACGTAAGTTGGCTTTTCACTTAGATCCGTTACCTAGGCTACTATCACTTATTTTTACATTTTTCTGGATTTGTAAATTTTTGAAATAAAGAGAAAGAAAGAAAGAAATCTTTGGTCACTTCTATCACTTTTGCTAGGGACTAGCAAAACTTACGTATGGGGGTATTTGATCAATTCACTTTAGTGGAGTGCTAATTAGCCTAAGTACATGTAAAACATACCTCATTAGATTGCAATTAGATTTAAGTGTCAGTTTATACTAATTAGACAATACTTTGGTAAATTTTGATATATATATATATTTATGCAGGGTTTTGAGTTCAATTTTCACCATCTCCACCGCAGCAGAACCGTGCCTCTCAACAGCAACACCTTATCACGTGGGCGTTATTGGAGGAGATCTTGCAAGGCCTAAACCAAATGAGGGAAAGTCGGGGAAGATTTGTTAAAGTAAACGCCCATGCATTGGGTTCAAAAGAGGAAGAACTACAGACGCCAGGGGATCATCTCTTCGATCCTAGATCACTGTGGAGAAGGAAAACTCGGTGGCTGGAGAGCACACGGTGTTTTAGAGCCAACTTCATCGACGTCTACACCAATCAACTTCCTCGTGCGGAGATTGCAGCAGCAGGCCTGGCACGTGCATGCGTGCCCACTCCTTCGCGCAACAGCACTTCCTCTAGCAACCCGTCATGCCCTTGTGTGCGCATCTCCTCTCCGCGCACACCAGGCATCAGCACAGCCAGCGCCTCCATGGCCATTCCACCTTGCACACGCACAACCAGCCTTGCACACATGCTACGCGCACGTCACCTCAGAAGCTGCACCACCCCCACGCCATCTACTCCTTCATCTTCTTCTTCATCGTCCTCTTCTTCCTTCCACCACCACCGGCAACTCCACCAAACGAACCAAAAACACGCAGCATACCCACCGCCAGTAGGGGAGCTTTTCGGCCGCCAATCTCACTGTCAACCTCGCCGTTGTCCTCATCTCACGCCCACGACCTTCGAGCGCCCACCAGCCCCCCTCCACAACGGCCGCAATTGCCACTTGCCGTCACCGTCGCCGACATTCTTCTATGTTGTCTGGACACATCCAGCCACCTCCAGCCGTGTCGCTACCACCGTTGCGAGCCTCTCCTCTCGCATGTCTACTCCACCCAGACTCGGTCAGCGAACCCTCCACGTGCACGTAGAGGAGAGAAGGGAAGTCCCCTATTTCCTCTCCAATTAAAAATTACGGATTTTGCCATTGCAAAAAAACACTACTCATTTATTTACCTAATTAATATGTTAAGGTAAAATTGCAACAATGCACTTACATCTTCTTGAATTGACTTAACTTATGTTATGTGCATCATTTCACATTGAATTTGGATTAAGATTTACACAATTTCTCTCTAGTACATGTGCAATTGGAAATTACATAGATTGATCACATATTTATTAAATATTTTATTGAGGAAAAATTGCACATATAACCTTACATTCTTGAGTTATTGTGTCTTCTTCTTGTTATCGCGTTTACGTCGGATTTGACCATGGATTTCGTACACGATTGGACGAATACAAGAGAAAAATATTTGTGAATTTATTGATCTGTTCCTCCCTGTGGATACGACATCCTAACATTTCGTGGTTAGTTTTATTAAATATTTTCGATCGGGATTTTCCACCACGTGATTCACTGCAACAACATATCTTTCTGATACATTATTTCTGTAAGTGAAAAACACCTGATCAAATGGCATTGTTGCCAGGGAGATTGGCAGCCGGAAAGCTCCTCTACCGGCGGTGGGTGTGCTGTGTGCTTTGGGTTCATTTAGTGGAGTTGCAGGTGGTGGTGGAAGGAAGAAGAGGACGAAGAAGAAGATGAAGGAGTGGATGGCGTGGGGGTGGTGCAGCTTCTGAGGTGCCATGCACGCAGCATGCGTGCAAGGCTAGTTGGTGCGCGCAAGGTGGAATGGCCATGGAGGTGCTGGCTGCGTGGACGCCTGGTGGTGCACGGAGAGGAGATGAGCACACAAGGGCATAGTGGGCTACTGGAGGAAGTGTTGTTGCGTGAAAACATGGGTGCACATGCACACGCGAGGCCTGCTACTGCAGTCTCCGCGCGAGGAAGTTGATGGGTGCAGGTGTTGATGAAGTTGGCTCTAAAACACCGTGCGCTCTCCAGCCACCGAGTTTGCCTTCTCCACAGTGATTCACGATCGAAGAGATGATTCCCTAGCATTCGTAGTTCTTCCTCTTTTGAACCCAACACGCAGGTGTTTGCTTTAACAAATCTTCCCCGACTTTCCCTCATTTGGTTTAGGCCTTGCGAGATCTCCTCCAACAACGCCCGCACGATGAGGTGCTGCTGTTGAGAGGCACAGTTCTGCTGCCGGAGGAGATGGTGAAAATTGCACTCAAAACCCTGCATAAATATATATATATCAAATTTTACCATAGTATTCTTTAATTAATATAAACTAACACTTAACTCTAGTTGTAATCTAGTGAGGCATGTTTTACATGTACTTAGGCTAATTAGCACTCCACTAAAGTGGATTGATTAGATGCCTCATGAATAAAAGTATGTATGTCGTGTTGAATTGTTGCATTATGTTGGTAACAACATTGTGCCAGTAGATATATATATTAAAAAAAAAAAGCACACAAAAGGGATATATTCTTGTGAGAAAAAAAAGTGTTAAGAAGTGTGAATTATGTAAGGCAATGTTTTAAGGCAAAAACACCTACCACCCTCATGAACCACCAAATACAGCCTAAACCTATTTTTCTATATTTCTGATCGCTTGAATACAGGCTGAGGAGTTTGACTTAGCCGTAGGGTTATTAGAACCTAATTAAAGTGTAATACCATGTAAGACCACCAAATACAGTGCAAATCTGGTAAGATGTGAGCACAGGAAGAAAAAGAAAAAGAAAAAGAGAAAGAGAGAGAGAAGAAAAAGTACAAAAGATTAAAGAGAGCACAATTGTTCAGCCCTTCTCTAAGTTAAGTTATTCATTGATCTAATAATCTAGATTCTGAAATACTAGTCTCCATGTAGCACCAGAAGAGAGTGAGCCACCAAATACAAATCCAGTTAACTCAGACATCTACTACCTAAGCCAAAAGTCGAGGCTAAAATCAGAGAATAGTTTATATCCCTAAGAGAAGAGGTTTTCTTATCCCAATAGAATTTTATTAGGGGTCAAGTACAAACTTTAGATGTGTATTGACTCTTCGCCTAAATCCGTTACAGAAGCTACAATATTATATGGTTATCTGGATTTTGAATTTTTGGATGAAACAAAAAGAAATAAACCTTTAGAAAACTCTTCATATAATGCACTTAGTCTTGCACTTGCTAGGGACTAGCAAGATTTAAGCATGGGGATATGATTGCGTAGCAATCATAAACCCTAATTTGCCTGAATTAAGGTAAAACCTACCTTAACATGGGCATTTTGCATGCATACACATCGTACTTTTCATCTTAGATGAGTTATATGTTTTATACATAATAATGTGCTATTTGAGAGGTATTATTAATTGTAGGTAATCCAAAGTTGCAGATGAGCAATCCAACCTTATGGATCTATTCAGAATAACGATGGGAGTCCAACGCATCCAAGAGCACATCAATCAGATTCCCGTAGCACCCTAGGGAGTCCGTAGAAGAAGCAGGAGCGAAGGGGAAATTGAAGAATATCTGGACCTCAGATGATAAATCCAATTGTGCGGATGGATCCAGATCGACGTTCGCAGTCGAACAATGCAGAAATCAACTTAATCGGAGGTCTAGGTCATCAGATACAAGAAGAAGATGGACGGCCACGCTAGCATGACGTGGCGCCATCGCAGCCACCCCTCACTGTGCTCCAATTTGGAAAGAAGAGATGTGGGCCGTTAGATCGTCATTCAATGGTCGCGATGAAGCCACGTTGCCAACCCCAGCTGCCTCATTATGCACAGGAGGAATTTTGACCGTTGGATTCCCATCCAATGGCCAAAAGCAGCTGCACTGGAAATAGAAGGTGTGACCATCCATGCGCATAGCGTAGCAGAGACGACGCCTAACAAACATCGGGCGGCACGGGATCGAAGCTCACCGATTGTGGAATTAGGAGAAGTGGCGAGCATAGAGGGAATTCAACCGTCAGATCTCCATCGAGCGGCTCGACAGCAGATGCATGGCGGGTGTGGAAGCGCTGGATCAAAAACACGCGTGATGACGTGTGCGAAAATGCACAAGAGTGCGCTTTAGGATTTTCAAGAGGCGATGGAGTGTGCGTTTAAGCCATCCGATCTTTTGATTGGACGACTGAGGTTTGGGGCTCAGAAGAGGCGAGCGGTAAAGGTGCGGATGTGCGGACGAGCATGGGCGAGATGGAGCCACGCAATCTGCATTCGAAGGTGCACAGGCTGCCACGTGGCAGCACCAGATTCAATTAGGGATAAAAGAAGGATTTGGAAGGCTTAATCAGGGCCGTTGATCTCCTGGTCAACGGATCTGATTAATCCAAGGCATTTGCACGGATTTAAGGGGCCAAATGCCTTCTTTGCCCTCCACTAAAGCTATAAAAAGAGGCCAAAGGGCCCCCCTTTGAAGGCACTTCTCATATTCTCTTCTTCCTCCTTCAACCTTTCTTGCTTCTTCTTCTTCCCATCTTCTCTGCATTCGTCTCTACACCACCGTCTGAAGCATCCGTTGGGCCACCCTGATGGATTGTTGTTGCTCTTCTCAACCTCTCCAAATGGCCACCACAAACTACCCGTGGTGCCCTCGTTCTATTAGAGTAGTTGTAGTTTACTTTCATGTTTTCATTCTATCAAATTCAATCTCTTTGTAATATGAATATTGTAATTGATTATTTCTATTCTTTAGTAATCATATTGAGAATAAGCATATGAAATCAAAAGTGCTTTCTGCCTCCCTGTGATCGATCAAGACTCACCAAGTTCTGTTAAATTATTTGCTCAAGACGTATTTCATGCTATACTATAACATGTTAATTCTCTATGTGATCTACGCCGCAAATAGCCCCACCTTGCCTCAAATTGAAGAAGCGATCACGCGTGGGTGGAATTCGTCCATTGGATCGCGATCGGGTGGCAGAGAAGAACGCTATGTGGCGTCATAGATGAAGGCGCACGCTTCACGAGCAATCTGACGTAGATGTGCACGCTCGATTTGACGGGGGCAATGAGCACCTGAAAGGTTACTTTTAAGCTATTCAATCACATGATCGGATAGCTAATCTTGATCCGAGGCGAGTAGGCACACGTTTTGAAGGTGCGATCAGCAAGCGACGACGACCGTTTGATCTCAATCGAACAGTCTTGATCAACTGACTCTTAGGAGAAGGCTTTAACGCTTGAAGAAGAAGAAGTGGTGACGTGGCGTGTTGTGAGGTGTCAGATTAGGAGCGGGCGGCAGGGATGAGGCACACAGCTACAGTGACATGCATCTACAATGATGCTCGTATCCGTCACTAAAGGCAGCAGAGTTTAATGTTGAAAATTAAAATGCCTCTTTTACCCCTATGTTTGCAACTATATAAAGGCTCTACGCCCTCCACATTTTCTTCATCCCTTCCATCATCTCTCTCCCTCTCTAAAAGCTAATAACTCAAGTTCTAAAGCTCACTCTAGTGTTCCCATGCTACAAGAAGCTCTGCTAGAGTAAAAATACAAATTCTTACACCTCTCATCCCCTTTGCGGAGCTCTCGCCAGTCGTCTTCTCTCCCCTGTTCTGGAAATGGATCCCACGACGCTGACGCCCTACCTAACCCCCGATTCTTCCAAATCCGTCCTCCATTTTTGCTCTCCTTCTTCTAGGCGACGTCCATCCAACTCGTCCTCCAAGTAGCCGTCGCAGAGGATAACTTCTTAGCCCTTCTCTTTATTGCTTTCTAGATTAGATTTCCCGCTTTCTAGTTGTTGTTGTAATGACATTATTTTTAGTATAAAAGTTGTGTTTTCTCTCTCTCTCTCTCTATCTCTCTTTCTCTATTTCTCTTTCTAGTGTTTATATTGTAAGTAAATAGCGATCATTGTGAATGTCTCGTTTATAAATAAAAATTACAAAAAAATATAACTGCAGATTTCAAATTGATGTAGCCTCCCCACGTTTGACCTGGGACTCATTTTAAGTTTTGGTAAAAATTATCTGATTGACGGATTTTCTCGCGAATTGCACTACGACGATAGGGTTTTTTTAACTTAAATCTTTTCACTATGAATTTTCGCTAAATCATCATGATAAAGAGGTGATAATGGCTAACTATGAAACCAAGCAAGATAATCTATTGCAAAAGATAGAACCATTTTACAACTATAACAGTAGAGGAAAGCTTAAAAATAACATAAACATTAAACTAAAGTGACAATAGAGAAGCAAGGCAGCCACAGCGGTAGAGAGACTTCCGTCAGTGTCTCAACGTCTTCGGGACCTTTCTTGGGAGCTTTACGGAGTGGTAGTGTCTCTAGGTAGAAGATGTCCAAGAGTGGAGGAGGATAGGTCCTTTTATAATGGAGGAAAAGGGCTAAAATCCATTCTTGGGCCAACAGTGACATCAAAGACGTCACTAAAACTTTGCCTCAAACATCGCTGAAGCTCAGCTCACGCATACTCATCGTACACGCTCGCCGCTGCACTGGAGCGTGCTCCACAAGCCCGTGTCGCGCGCGGTGTGCTAGCTCTATGCTGCACTGCTGCTATGGTGCACTGCGCATGTGCCATGTGTGCGTGCGGAGCGTGCTCCACAAGCCCGTGTCGCGCGTGATGTGCTGCTCTGTGCTGCACTGCTGCTTGGGTGCACTGCTCATGTGCGATGTGTGCGTGCGCTCCGTGCTATGTGTGTGCCTGTTGCTGCCCTCTCAATTGGAGAATTGAGGGGGTGGCAGGTTTCTAACTAGCGGCCTCCCCTTTGCGAGAGGGGTCAAGACCACCACACTATCCTTCCTTTTGTGTCTGAAAGATGAATTCTTTGCTCTAGCTGGGGATGGTGGCGTGTCCTCTCCATGGCCGTTGGATCTTGATCCAACGACCTTGATCTGATGGGCATGAAAGAGAAAGAGGTGGCAGCAGCCCTTGGGCAGCCTGGATGATGCCACATGGCATGATTTGGGTTGTCCATCTTCAAATGCTTCTTGAAAGTGCTATGGATATCGGATTGGACCGATTTTCCTACCATTGGGCTGCGATCATTGATCTGGATCCATTCGTATGGTTGGATTCTTCATTTGAAGCTCCAAAATATATTACCTTGTCTCCTAGCCACAATAATATACAAATTACTATGCAATTTATATAAATTATCCTAAAAGCAATATGATGAATGTTATGCATTATTCACAACGCTAAATGCAATGTTAAGCTTAGGAATTATCATAAGTAGGAATTTTACCATGAATAAATGCACATTTATCATACCCCCATGCCTATCTTTTGCTAGTCCCTAGCAAAATTAACCTAAATGCTATTTATAACTAAAACTAGGAATCGATCGCTTAAGCACAAGTTACTTATCAACAGGAGGAAATTTCTACCAAGAACCTAACCTGTAGAGACTCAATAGCACCCGAGTTGCCTACCAAAATGCAAAGTGCCTGAGTCCTCGCCTTATTCTATATAGAGGCAAATATATTTTTTTTTCTTTTTCATCCTTTCTAATTTTTTTTGGATTTTTTGGAGTTGAGGATTTCGAGGTAACTTTTTACGGCTACCCAACCCACCTATGACTCAAAAAGGACACTAAGTGCTAAGCATCTTGTCATGAAAATTTGATAGACTCACTCAATGACAATTAAAATAGACTTCGGGTTTCTATGTCCCTAGGTGACTGTTTATCGCACTTTGATTGGTATTTAAGAATATCGTGCTGTAGTACAATCGAAAAAGCGTTCAAAACAAATATAATTTTATTACTCGAATTTTAAAGTTTGAGGTCGAACACAGGGAGCAAATTAGGGTTTAGAAATCAAGATCACAATTGAAAGAATATGCAATAATGTCAATGTCATAATGCAAAAATATAAGAGTAGATGTGTAGCACAAAATATTTAAGAACTCAATTATGAATAAAAGAAAACATGAGAATTTCTTCTCTCTGATTTTCTTCTTCTGATTTTGCCTTGGCGAGCCCTTCCTTCCTTTTTCTTTGTTGGTAGAAAATCGTAGCTCGCGTTTTTGATAAAAGCGTCGTAGTATAGTTGCAAAATACGATCCAACAAAGATATTATTTTGTAAAAATAAAGAGACTTTGAGTCCCGGTCGTTCATCCCTGGGAGGCGTTGCTTCTACTTTTGAAATTGATCTTATCCAGCTCTACTTTATTTAGAATCGCATATCGGTTCGTGATTATTATGTATTTAAGTGTGACATGATTAGTTGCAGAATGGATAGATAATTAAGACAGGCAACTTGAATCACGCAAATATGATAGCAATCAATAAGCTCATTGTGATTTCATAACATGGAGACAGATATATATATATATATATAACATTTTTTTATTCATTCAGTGAGAGAGTTGTTTGCAACAGAGCTATAGATGAAAGCTTATACATAAATGCTTGAAACAGAAATCTAGCTACCAGAAAATGACTGCATACAAGAATCAATGGGGGGATTTCGAATGCATCATTGGGGGAGAATTTAAGACTATGCTACTAAGCAGTAATAAAGGCAGTAAATATATGAGAAGCTAAGCTACTAATCTAGTAGAAGGAAAGGCATTCGGAGGTGGTCTCTGATAGCCTTTGAGTGACTGAGAGAAGAAGGAGGGGCTGCCAATGGAGCTTAGGCTGGCCCTTGGAGAGAGGTTGGGGAGCTGATCTAGCTTCCTGGCATGGAGATGGTGCCTCCATGGTGGTGCTCTACTCGTGGAGGTGGAGTGGAGATGGAAGTGGCTAGCCTAAGTGGAATGGATGCCAAGGAAGTGAATGGGTGCAAATGGCCACCCATTGGGTCTTTTTATAGACCTAAGGGAAGCTCTCTAGAGAATTATGGAATTCTATAGAGAGGCCTATGGTGGGAGCTCGTGGGAGAGTGATAGAGAGAGGGTGGATGGTGGTTTTTAGATCCACCAAATGTGGATCTAAAAATTGAATGGCTCTTGGTTGCTATTTTTGGCAACCAAGGCAACCACACATGGTAGAGAGTTCTAGAGAACTCTAGGCTAGGTATTTTCATGTGGATGGTGTGTGTGGGTTGAAACTTAGGTGGCTAGTTTGATTAGGTTAGGTTCTAGTGGGTTTAGGTCAAGGTATGTCTCAAATTAGGGTTATAAACCCTAATTTACTAAGGTAAAGTGCAATTAAACTTAATACAAGTTTAATTGGGTGTGTGGAAACTTAATTGAGAGTAAAACAACTCAATTAATTTAGGTCTAGGTCAATTGGACTCTCACTGAGTCTAATTGGACAGTGTGTGTTGAGATCAGGGCTCAATTGGACTCAATGAGTCCAATTGAATAGGCTAATCGAATTGACTAAGATCCAAGTCAATTAGGTTTAGTGAGGACCTAATTAGGTCCTTAGGGAGGTCTAGAGGTGATGTACTAGGGTTAGGGAACCTTAATTTAGGTTCCTATGGGGTTGGAATTAGGTTTAGGGACCTAGAGATCCAAGATCAAGGCTTAAATCTCAAAACAGGAATTGGAGAGCAGTATCAGACGTCTAATAATAGAATCAGACGTCTTATACTCAAAAATCAGAAGTCCATACTTGTTGTCTGGACATCCAATCAGAGTCAGGAAGGATTTCGGGTTCTGTTTTGGGTATTCTGCAGAAATTGGACATCTGACAAAGTGTCTGGACGTCCAATAACACTGCAGAAGTGGGTTTGAAGTGTGCGGGAGTTGGCTAAGGGTCCTGGACGTCCTATAACTTATCTGGACATCCAGATAAGGGTTGGAACTAGGGTTTTAAGGCTTCCTAGGGTGTTGTGACCTAATCTAAGGGTGGCTAAGACTTGGGGAAGTCTCTAGGCTATCCTAGGGCTAGGATGGACCTAAGCTCTTCACATTTTACTACTTTTTTCCTACTTAATAGCATAGCAAACCTTTAAATCCCTTACATTATTATTCCTACATCTAATCTAGGCCTTCTGCTCCAGCTCTGCTGCAACTCTCGTTATTTCAGATCCACCTTTAGATCTGCTTATTGCCTGCAATTGACATGATATACTTAATCAGCACATTATAACATTATTTTATGCATAGCTAAAGTAAAGCAGTAAAGATGCAGATAATGCGTATGAGTGCATGAATTTCCCTAACTTATGCTAAGTCCTAGCTTAATCTAGGTCAATTAAGACCTATGATTGCTGTGCAATCAGTCTTCTCCTTTCTTCTTCTGATTTTGCCTTGGCTTCTCTCTCCCTCAACTTTGCTTGCCTTAGCCCTTAGCTTCCTTTGCTTTCTTCTTCTTCTTCTTTGGCTTTCTTCTTTCTCTACCGCTTGACTTCTTCTTTGGCTTTTGCCTTGCTGCCTTCAGCTTCTTCTTTCTCTACTTTCCTTGCCTTCCTCTCTTTGGCTTCTTCCCTCTACTGCAGCCCTTCTCCTTCTTCTTCCTTTGCTTATCTTCGACCTTGTCTTCTCTTTCCTCTTCCTTTGGCTTCTCTTCCCTTCCTTTGCAGAGCAAAACCTATCCCCTACCCACGCGAGCTCTCCTTTCTCTTCTCTCTTGGGTTCCACTCTCCTAGAGCTCACTTCTCGGGTAATCGGATCGGGTATGCGCCCAGGACCAAGCCCACCGGCGTGCGGTGGTGGGCGAGGTATGCTAGTCGGGTCGGGTTACCAAGTCCACGGGGGGTGGTCATGGACGAGGCAGTCGAGTCGGGTGAGAGAGGGACCTCACCTCGTGAGTTGGAGGCGAAGAGCCTATGGCAAGAATTCAACTTATGCGAGTGAATCGCCTCAAAGCTTTCCGAGGTGGGACTATCTTCCCACCTCCTTCACGTGCACCTGTAGCAGAGGGGCTATCTTTGATTATTGCTGTAGCTATGGCCCTCGACACTAATTGGATGCCTGGAGATGTTCGCGAAGACTTTCCGCGCAACCTGGGACTATGACCTGGTGCGGGCATGGCTTGGAGTAGCTTGCAAGCAAGCTTCAAGCCCGACGTCAATGGCAGAGAGCTCCTGGACCTGAAATCACCACAACGGCCTTGTGACGATGTTAAAATGCTCAGGGAACTTCGCGAAGTTACGGCGAATGTGCAGAGGTGGTCGCCATGGCGTGGGAATGCCTGAGGGAGCGTACCTAGGGCACACCGTGGCTGTGTGTGTGCGTGTGTTCGAGGGTCTGCTTGGTTGAGTGGCGGAGTGATATGAGTAGGGGGTTATGATCAGGGGGTCGAGGCGATGCTCGTGGACTGGTCAACGAGGGGGGAGGTGATCTGTGGTGGTGAAGCGAACTCACCGGAGTTGGTGGCCGGAGGTGAAGGGGATGATGGTGGTGGAGTGCGGCAGTAGTCGGTCGAAGGAAATAAAGAGGGGGAAAGAATGTAGAGAGTGAGAGGAACTTTTCTAGCAGTGAAAAGACGAAGATAAGACAGAGGTGGCGTCTGGCGCATATTGTTGACGCCGGAGACGAAGATGCTCAGTGAAGGTGGTCGGCAAGGACAAAAGGGATGCAGGGGCATCGGCTGGTGTTGCGCGACACGGACGAGCGTGAGGAAGAGGAACCTGCCACTGGTATTGTGGCTAGGCGGTGAGGGAAAGGAGGAGAGGTCACAGGAGCTTGATGAGAAAGTCGGTCGGAGGAGGAGAGACAGAATTGACGGGGTTCTCCAGCTGATTTCAAGCTTAGGAGATGCGGGGCGAATTGGGGTGTCTTAAATAGGCCCTGGAGGTCGATTTTGTGCTTGGAAGCCAAGCTACCAAGCAAGGTAGGTTCATCGGCAATGAAAAATTGAAAGAGACCCAAATCTGTCATGCTTTCACATGAGAGATTGGGTACCAAGTTGGGCCTCAAATTGTGTTCCATTGGAGGGGATTTCTTAGAGAATCTCCCTTCCAATTTTGAAGGGGATTCTCTGAGAGATCAGGGAGAAATCACCTTCTAAAACACGTCAGAGTAGGATTCCTTCGCCATAATGGTGGAGGGACCTAATTGCAAAGAACGATGAAGAAGCTAGGGGATCAAATGCAAGGGTTTTTGAAAGATAGGGGTAGAAATGTAATTGGGTCGGACCTGTTTGCAAAGTGGGTCAAAATGAGTTCCCCTTAAGTCCAAATTTTGGTACAAACCTAATTTGGACCTAAGAAATCCAAAGGTGAGGTTGGATTTTTGGTTTGACCACATTTAACTTGGCAATTTATGCAAAAGCCCAATTTAGGGCAAATATGTCTGAGACCCCATTCTAGGTCAAAATGGGTTCTAATGGCCAATTTGAAAGTTATAAATCCTAGAGAATATTTTTCCATGATTTTTAGAGGGTTTATGTGAATTTTACCTTGACCAGAACCTTGTTTAATCAAGTGGATTTGTTTTAGGGTTACAAGAAGTCATTTAATTCCCAGAATTCACATGAACCCTTTTCTGTCTGATTCAACCCACTTATTATCTTGTTAAGACCATTTGACCTGTGTATAGCCCTTAAGAAAATCCATTGTTGTACTGCAATGGTAAAATTACAGTTTTACCCCTTGTTTCTTGCTTTTATCTCAGAATGATTATTTAGTGAATTTGGACCTCCAGTTGGTTATGTAGGAGCTTTTGTTTTCTTTTATGGGTCAAAATGGGCTAGTTAGGGCTCATGATGGTGTTCTCATCATACTCTCATGCCTAGCTTTTGCTAGTCCCTTAGCAAAATTTTAAGGTTTTAAGTTTGATTCTAGACCATAAGTTCCTTGATGTTCACAAACTATGATGTGTACTTTCTTCTGTAGATTAGGTTAGAATGCCAATAGTAGGCCTAGAGGTACTCAAGTACCAACCAAGATCCGAACCTGACCAGCTCTAGCCTCAGTCTGCCACAAAGGTTTTTAAGGCCCACAAGAACTATCCTAAGGTTCGTTGGACTCTGTGGTTAAAGCACCCGTGCTTGTAACATATTTTAGCCTCGGTTCAGTTTGCAGTGTGTTTTTTTGTAAGAGAGAGACAGAAGAATTTTCTTTGTTTGGAGAGTTTTCTCTCTCTTTTCTTTTTATTTCTAGCTTCGGATTGGCTTCTCAACACGGTCTATATCGGATTCCTAGTCTCCATCATCAATCCTCGAAGGGTCCCTGGCAATCGATGCTTCGTGATTGCACCACCCATGGCAACCCTCAGAACCCTGGCTTTCAAGATTTTGAGATAATCCTACCCATGGAGTTCTGTAGCTAAATCCAGACCCTGGCAATCGACATTTCGTGATAATGCCACCCATGGCATCTGAACCAGCGCAGGGTGCTTACATGCCCCCAATAGGATATGTAAATATCCTAGGAGAGAAGCACAGAGGAGACGATATGTTATTGTGGATCTTTGAGGGGAATTTCCCACCTCTCCGCACCGGGAACTCGTTCAAATCAACTTGTGTTGATCGGCCGCTCCTAATCTAGGCGACTTTTGCAGAATAATTTAACGCATTTGCATGATTTTGATACTTATGCGCATTGAACCAGACTGTGTGTGGATTGGGGTGCTTAGGTTACCGAGTCCCACAAACTAGAGGTCAGTTAACGAGGCTGAATACTCCCGAAGCCTTAGACCTAATACTTGAGATTCGCATTTTCTCCAACCTCTTGAGGACTATCCAGATCTTAGCGGATACTTGAATTTTTATGCTTAGGAGTCTAGCCTAAGAGGCCTAAGATCAACGTTCCTACTAATCTCATTTGTGTTTCATTAGCGCTTTTTTCCTTTCATTTTCTTTTTCTTGATATGGTCTAAAACTCAGTTAATCCCTTAATTTCTTACTAATGACTATCTCTTTTTCTTTTTCTTTTCATTTTGTGCTCCTTTTTTTCACTTTTCCCCTTTTTCTCCTCAAGATTTGTATGGCCTCAAAATTTTTCTCTTCCCACAAAATTTTTTTTGTTCTTTTTCAAGAATTTTTTCATTTTTTTGGTATTTTTGGGATATGTGATTTTTTTGTTGAAACCTTCTCTTGTGAGATGATTTTCATGGCATTTTGCACTTTCATACCCCCCGATGCCTATGATTTGCAATGTCCCCATTGTAAATTAGGTGGGTTCGAGTTCAACTTAGATCATTCATTAAAACAGGTTCTAGGTGGGCAAACGGGTTGAGGTGACTATTGCGGATGATTTCAAACTCAGGTACAGGTACCTGAGGTGGGGTCGACTATTCTAATGGATGAACCCTAAAGTGCAATATGAATTCAGCATAGGAATGTCAAGAAGGGTTTCGGGTTTTTAAAAAATGACAGGTTGCCTCCCGTTAGGCGTTGAGTTTTACGCCATCGGCTGGGCATAATGAGTTTAAGGAGAATGGAGGGTAAAGGATGTCTTAGCCAAATTTGTATTGAGTAGGTCAATGAATGGTTTGAGTCTCTAACCGTTCATGACGAAAGGTTCTGAATCGTGGCTGAGTGGACTGATCTCGATGGCTCCATTTCCAAATATTCGCCGGACAAGGTAAGGTTTGATCCATTTCAATCTAAGTTTTCCTGGGAACAGTTCGAGCTTGGCATCAAAGAGTAGAACATTTTGACCAAGATGGAAGATCTTTCTGGATATGTGCTTGTCGTGAAAGGCCTTAACCCGCTCTTTGTAAATTCGCAAGTTCTCAAAGGCATTGTGGCGTAATTCATCGATCTCACTCATTTGAAGCTTTCTATGGGTTCCTACCTTAGAAAGATCTAGGTTGCAGTTCCGTACTGCCCAATAGGCTTCGTGCTCCAATTCGACGAGGAGGTGGCATGCCTTCCTGTACACTAATCTGAAGGGAGACATACCTAATTGGGTTTTGTGGGCAGTACTATAAGCCCACAAAGCTTCCAGAAGTCGGGATGACCAGTCTTTCCTATCAAGTCGAACAGTAACCTGGAGGATTTTCTTGATCTCTCGATTTGATAGCTCAGCTAGACCATTAGTTTGGGGGTGGTAAGGAGTAGAGATTCGGTGTGACACCCTGTATTTGGTCATCAGTGACCTGAACTGAGCATTCGTAAAATGGGTCCCTCCATCAACGATTATAGCATGTGGAATCCCGAACCGGGAAAAGATGTTCTGATGAATGAATTTGATAACCACTTTATGATCACTGGTTCGGGTCGGAATGGCTTCGATCCATTTGGATACGTAGTCAACAGCAAGTAGGATGTACTCGAAGCCGTCCGAAATAGGAAAGGGTCCTATAAAATCAATCCCCCATACATCAAAGATTTCACATACAGGAATCGACTGTAAGGGCATCATATCACGGTGGCTCATGTTGCCTAAGGTCTAGCAACGAGTGCATGCCGTACAGTGATGATTTCTCTGGTTTCAGCCGTGATCACAATGAGTCCTGCCTTCTTAGGTACAACCTGGATTGGACTCACCCACCGACTGTCGGAGATCGGGTAGATGATCCATGCATCTAACCACTTGATGATCTCCTTTTTCACAACCTCCTGCAGATTAGGATTCAGACGTCTCTGCATTTCACGGGAAGGTCGTGTGCCCTCTTCGGTGTAGATACGGTGTGTGTAGTAGGAGGGGCTGATACCAGTCAAATCATCGAGAGTCCATCCAATGGCTCTTCGATGTTGCTGGAGAACAATAATTAGATGGGATTCCTGATTAGGTGTGAGTTTAGAGTTGATAATCACAGGAAAAGTCTGATTATAACCCAAAAAGATGTACTTAAGATGGTCGGGAAGGGGCTTGAGTTCCAAAATGGGGTTATCAGCATTAGCGGGTGGTTCAAGGTGTGTATCAGGAATAAGGGAGGGCTAGGTCAAGTTTAGATTCCTCTGATTGCAGGTTTTGATCCTCTTGTGGTTGCTCAGGAGTAGTCAGGTTTTCCTCAATATACGGATCATCAACCATAGCTTTGATATCACATATCTGTTCTATAACACCGTAATTAATCCCTTGTTGGGCCTTAAAGATGTTGACCTTTAATGTTTGGTTTCCGAATTTTAGTTCAATTTGGCCCTCCTCAAAATTTATGTTGGCCCTAGCAGTGGCCTGAAAGGGTCTCCCTAGTATAATTGGTGTATCCCTTGGGTTTTCTGGAGCATCCATATCCAAGACTACAAAGTCCACCGGGAAATAGAAATCTCGCACCCTAACAATGACATCCTCAAGAACTCCTTTAGGTGACTTAATAGATCGGTCAGCCAACTGTAATGTCACCTCTATCGATTTAAGCTCAGATTCCTCAAGGTGGTCAAGTAGGGATGTAGGTATTAGGTTTATGGAGGCTCCTAGATCTAATAAAGCTCTGTCAAATTGAGTATCACCAATGGTATAGGAAATCAGGGGAGTGCCTGTGTCTTCCGCCTTAGGTGGGAGTTTGCTCAAAATTACAGAGCTGGCTTGCTTTGACAGTACGATTGGACTCCTAGTTTTGGTTCACGGCTTATGCTTGGTGTACACACATCTTTCATAAATCGTGCGTAAGCCGGTACGTGGTGGATCGCATCCATCAAGGCGATGTTTATCTGGACATGTTCAAAGAGCTTTACCAGGTCCTCCTCAAGTGCCATGGGCTTATTTGTCCTCTTTTCCTTGGTCAAGGCCTCGGGAAATGGTACCTTGGATGGTTCCTCTAGAATAGGTTCAGGTTCTCGATCTGGGACAGGGGTATCCTGGATAACTATCCTCGGGCTTGGGTTAGTACTACCAGGCTGAAAGTGGCTTGGGTAAGGTGGGTCTTGTGTTGCTTTGCCACTATGGGTTGTGACGTAAACACATTTATTGAGGGTTAAATTCCTATTCATGTATGTTCGTAGGCTTAGATTTGCATTCCATGTTATAAATATTGCATAGCATGCATCATTCTGCATTTAGAGTAGTTGTATAAAATTTAGGTTAATTACGTTCTTTTTGTGGTTAGGAGAGAAGGATATTTATGTTGGAGCCTCGAATTGATGATTCGACCGTACGGATATGATCAAGACGATGATCGGAGTCCAATGCCTCTGAAATCACCTCGATCGGAGTCCCATAGCACTATATGTAGTCCGAGGAAGATCAATGGCCAAGGGACTAGGAGACATAATTTGGAGCTTCAAATGACAAATCCGACCGCGTGGATGGATTCGAGTCGACGATCGTAGCCTAATGACGCGAAAATCGACTCAATCCGACCTCTGTAATAGCCCCTACAACAAGAAGAAGATGGACGTCCCAGACAGCACCACGTGGCATAGCCCAAGCCGCCAATGCACGCACGCAGCACCGCAAGCGCGCTGCAACGTGGGTGCACGTGCACGCATGCAGGCGCGCATGCATGCAGCGCAGCGCCAGCGCGTGGGCGCGCGCGGCAAGGTGGGGGAGTAGTGCCAGCTATGTGTGAGCTGGACCTACAGCGACGCATGAGATGGACTTACAGCGATGCTTACAACCATCGGTAATTCATCGCATGCTAGTAAAGCCAGCTGTGGGAGCCAGCGGGCATGACCTGCCTACAACGACGCTTCCAGCGACAGCCTGGATGACACTAATGGTCCCATAACCTATTTTTGCCTCTTCTCCTCCACTATAAAAGGACCTATACCCCCTCCCTTCCAAGCCATATCTACCTACTCTACTCCCACCTACTCCCAAGCTCTAGCAAGCCTACCAACGCTCCATTAGAGCTTGCTCTCAAGCTCCCAAGGTGCCTATTAGTGTAGCGAACCTCTGCCCCACCAACTACTCCTCCAACTTCCCATCTCCCTTCATAGGTCACCTTGGAGCCGTCCTCCCACCTCCATTCCGGTTGCAAATCATCTCCGTCTTCTCACCTCCATTCTGGAGCCATGCCAAAGCTTTCCTTAACACGATGTCCTCCTGCATCTCACCTCCATCGTCCTGCTCCTTACCTCCTTCGTCCGAGCTTCCGCCAGGCACCATCGTCTTGTCGAACAGCCTATTCGGGAGATTTCCTCTCACCTCCCTCTCTTTTTATGCTTTTATAGTTCATTGTAATCGACATTGAATTGATATATATATCATATTTGTTCTATTTCTATCTTGTGATTCATTCTACTTGTCTTTAATTTCAAAAACACAAAAAAATCAAAACCCTAAAATACTAAAAAGAAACAAAACGAAGCGCGGTTTTCATGTAAAGTAAACGTCGCCTTCCTATGTTCGACCCGGGACTCCCTTGGAGTTTCGGTATATATTTTATCTGATCGACGTGTTTTGCAACTACGATGACGGGTTACTTGTAACCTTGATTTCTAACATGCGAAACACACCCGACCATTTTGGGTGATGCATTCTGCTTGTCTTTAATTTCAAAAACACAAAAAATCAAAATTGTAAAATACCAAAAAGAAACAAAACGAAACACGATTTTCACGTAAAGTAAACGTCGCCTCCCTGTGTTCGACTTGGGACTCCCTTGGAGTTTCGGTATAAATTTTATCTGATCGACGTGTTTTGCAACTACGATGATGGGTTACTTGTAACCTCGATTTCTAACACGTGAAACACACCCGACCATTTTGGCATCGTTGCCGGGGAGGCAACGGAATTTACTTTATTGGTTATTGCACTTATTTGCATTTACATAGTACTAACCCTTCTTGTCTTTGATCTATTGTCTTGTAGGTACCCTAGCATGGAGATCCAAGTGCGGTAGACAAGAGTAAAGTGCGGGTAGAGTGTTTTGTAAGTGTCCCCCACACCACCCCCACCTTAGTTTTCATTCCATAACCTAATAACTCAAACCCAAATCAATTATAAACCCTAGGATAGATTTGGTTTTCTGTTTTCCACCTCCACTCACCTCGCCACCCACATAAATAAAATAAAAAATAAAAAAGAGTGTTATCTGATTGTGGGATTTTTTGAAAGCTACATACTTAACACCCACAACTTCTTATCCTAAGGCACACAATCACTTTGATTCTACCACTCAACCGTGATCTGACCTGTGGACTTGGTACACTTCAACTTAATACACATAAGTGAGTAGAAATCTGAATAGGTTAAGCATTCTTGTGTGCCTTACTAGGTGCTGCAATAGGCCAATTGACTGAGCTGTTTGGGCCACACCACTCAATCTAAAACTGATCCATCAAGTAGCTTGCCACTTAGGGTTAATTCTTAGGGTTGAACCAGGCACTCCACATTATTTTTGATTTTTAAAGGAACATATCATCACCCATGCTTTCAAAACTTGGAGTGTTCTACTAAACCTTGATTGAACCAACGTAAGAATTAAACCTGAAAAGCTATTAAATAAGGTTAAATCCTAAAAGACACAATCAAATAACCTTGTTTGAGAACCCTGGTTGTGCACGCACACACATTTTAACTTATCATTAAGGGCACAACCCATCTAAAGGGTCCATCACATTCTTGAAGCACCATTGTCCCAAGCCTAACTAAAATTGATTAGACGTTGGCCCTAAGGACTGGTTCGCTAGTCGGGATCCAGATTGAGATTGTTCACAATTAACCTACTTATACTAGTCAATCTGATGTCTAGATAGGGGAGTAGCGTCAAATGACCACGGCTAGGGAGTACACTAGGAACCGGAGGCACAAGCCAAAGGAAGAACCTTCTCCTCAGTCCCTCCTTCTAACTGGTTGGATTGCCTGAACATAAGTAGAGTAATTCGTCCATAATCTTAGGATGGATTCCGAGAGTTTGTAGACCTTTAGGCTACCCAACCTAAGGACAAGTTTGTATTTTTGTATTGCAGGGTTCCTTTCTCTTTTGATTTCCCTCCTTACTTCACCATGTACCCTTCCACATCCTACACACATTTCACATCCTATTCTCCTACCACCACTTACCCCCAAGATGATTACTGGCGGAACAGTGGCAACAACTAGCTTTTCTTAAGTCGTTGTAGTACAGATAGTTATTGCCATCATTTGCTAATATTTGTTACTCGGAAAATACAGTTCTCCCAAGGTCGAACTCAGGGAGCAAGTCGTATTCTAGAGATATACATGTTTTATTACAAAAATAAAGAGAGAGAGATGAAAGTTTGGCTTCTTCTTCTTCTCTTCTTTCTTTCTCTGTCTTTGGCTTTTGTTCTTCCTGTTCTTCTTCTTCTTCTTTTCTTGCTTCCTCTATTTCTTGGTTGGACGATCCTGTCTTTTTCTTCTTTTTATTTTCTTTGTTTCTTCTTTTCTTGCTTCAGATCTGCCTCCCGTGCTCTTCTTCTTCTGCTTTCTGTTTCTTCACTTGGCTGCTCCTCTCTTCTTTTGCCTCGCCTTCCTTCTTCTTTGCCTTCACCTGTCTTCAGGACGTCGTCTGATTTGAAAATCAGACGACTTAAACCTCTTGTTGCTACAGTGTCTCCCTTAGATTCCTTCTTCACCTGTGCCTGCACGCTCAAGAATTTAGAGTCAGAGGGCAAAACCTACTCTACCCCCCCTCTCCCCTGCGCGTCTCTTTCTCTCTGAGTTCGCTCTTAGGATAGCTCTCCCAGAGCAACCGGGTAATCGGGTACGAGTCGCGCCCGGGTCCAGGCCCACCGGCGTGCGGTGGTGGGCGAGGAGTGCAGGTCGGTTTAATCGGGTCGGGCCAGGTCCGCGGAGCGTGGTCACGGACGAGGTCGGGTCGGGTGAGAGGGACCTCACCCCGTGGTCAGGAGGCAGACAGCATAAGGCACTTTTTGCCTTTATGCGCTCGCGCGCTTCCGAAGAGTTCCGAGGTGGGACTAAATGTCCCACCCCAATTGAGCGCCCGTCGCGGAGGGAGCAGTGGGCGATCGTGGCTTCACGCGCGGCCTTCGCCCCAACTGCGAACCTGGGACGTTTCGCGGAGACGCCTCGCGCAACCTGGGAGTCGAACCTGGGCGAAGGTGTGCCTGCACCTGCAGGCGAAGGAGCTCTGCCTGCTCAGTAATGGCGACGGCGGGCAAGTCACCTGGTCACAAAAGAACGGCCTCTCGGCCTAATCAGACAGGCGGGGGACCTTCGCCGTGGCACGGCGAAGGTGGTCGGATGGTTTGCAGTGGGCGTGGTGGAGCCAACGGATCTCCCTAGGTCAAACTGCGGGCGGAGAAGTGGGTGTGTTGGTGGATCTGCAAAGGGCGTTTGGTGGGAAGAGGAGGGGTGGAAGAGGATCAGGGTGACGAGGTGGAGGTTATGCACAGGTCGGCGAGCCGTGTGGGGTGCTGGAGCGATGGGAGCGGTTCGCCGGAGTTTGGCCGGAGGTGGAGAAGGTGAGGGTGATCGGTGGGAAATCGGGGCCGACAGTAAGGGTTTCAGTATGGAAAAGAAAGAGGGGAGGAAGAGGAGAAGTTCTACCTGCTAAGCTGGACGAGGAGGGGTTGGCGCAGGCGACAGTCGTATCGACTGTCACCGGAGAAGAAATTGCCCAGAGGAAGGGGCGGCGGCGAGGAAGGGACCGGAGAGCCGCCAGCTGGGTGCGGCGTGACGTGGAAGGATCGAGGGAAGGTAACCCTGCTGCTGGTAGTGCGCAAGGGCAACGAGGAGGAGGAGGAGATGGCTGCCGGAGCAAGGGGGCGTCTGTCGGAGTGGGAAGGGAGGAATTTAGGGGGGTGTCTCCGTCAGATCCGAGCTGCGAAGAACGGCGGAGCGACGGGGCTATTTATAGGGGCGGAATCAGAGAGGAGGGCGGAGGGAGACGACGTGTCTCCCTCGCCGGAGGACGCCGGAGGAAGGAGACCCATACCGTCCATGCGTTCGCACGGGCGGTATGGGCGGTCGCAGTACCCAGGGGGTGTCCCTACGGTGGCTGACGACGCAGGGTACCCCCCATTGACTTGCCAGGGCCCCTCCCTCACCCTACGCGGCGCCATGCTCCGCGCAAGGTCGTCAGAGCATGGTGCTGTGT
The DNA here is from genome assembly GCA_037157565.1 of Thalassia testudinum. Taxonomy (NCBI): domain Eukaryota; kingdom Viridiplantae; phylum Streptophyta; class Magnoliopsida; order Alismatales; family Hydrocharitaceae; genus Thalassia; species Thalassia testudinum. Next base: position 1,787,634 of record JAZHRO010000061.1, read on the forward strand.
AGGTTTTGCAGGAGGGACCTAAATGCAAAGAACGAAGGAGAGTTAGGGGCCAAAATGCGAGGTTTCAAAAGTTCAGGGCCAAAAAGTAAATATATGAGGACCAAAGTGTAAATTTGGTCAAGAAGGTTTCTTCTTAGGCCCAAGTTTTTATGCTTGACTAATTAGGACCTAAGGATTCTGATGGTGAATTTTATTTCTAGCTTAAACCTTGTTTGATCGGTCAATTTACGCAAAAACCCAAATTAAGTTGTTAATTGGGCATGGTTCTCAATGTAGGTCAAAATGGGTTCCTAAGGCCAAATTGAAAGTCCTAAGCCCTAGAGATTATTTTTATATGAATTTTAGAGGGTTTAGTTGATTTTTACCTTGCTTCGAACCACGTGAATTGAAGTAGGTTTGTTTTTAGGGTTACAGGCTGTCATTTAATTCTTTGGGGTTGCTGTAGCCCTTATTGAGTCATCTCATCCCACTTTTCTTCTTATTAGGTTGTTTTGACCTATGTTTGGGTCCTGAGTTACCCTATTTTCAGAGCGGATTGGTGAAATTACATTTTTACCCCTCAATTTATGTTTTCTTTGCAAACTCAGAATCTCTCTGAGCCAAGCCTTTCTAAGGTTATGTAGGAGCTTTTATTCTCTGTATTAGGTCAAAATGAGCTAGTTATGGCTCATGATGAGGTTCTCATCATACCCCCATGCCTAGCTTTTGCTAGTCCCTTAGCAAAAACTTAAGGTTTCAACCCTTGTTCTAGACCATGAAGTTCTTTAATAGCTTCAGATAAGTGCTTTTTCATTTAAACTTAGATTAGGTTAGAATGTTGACCATAAGCTTAAAAGGTACTCTAGTACCAATCAAGATCCAAATCTGTCTAGCCTCAGCCTCAGTCCTTAGCAAAGGTTTTTAAGACCCACAAGAACTAACCTAAGGTTTATTGGACTTTGTAGTTAAAGCACCCCGTGCTTGAAACGATTTTAGCCCTGGTTCAGTTCGCAGTGCGTTTTGTAAGAGAGAGAGGTAGAAAATTTTTCTATTTTTGGAGAGTTTTCTTTCTCTTTTGCTTTTTAATTCTAGCTTAGGATTGGCTTTTCAACACGGTCTGTATCAGATTCCTTATCCCCATCATCAATCCTCAAGGGTTCCTGGCGATCGATGCTTCGAGATAGCACCGCCTATGGCAACCCCCAGAACCCTGGCTATTGAGATTTCGAGATAATCCCATCCATAGTGTTCCGTGGCCGCGTTTAGACCCTGGCAGTTGACACTTCATGATAATGCCATCCATGGAATCTGAACCAGCAGGGTGCTTACATGCCCCCAGTAGGATATGTAAAATATCCTAAGAGACAAGCACCGAGGAGATGATATTTTGTTACGCATCTTTGAGGGGATTTCCCACCTCTCTGCGCTGGGAACTAATCCAAATCAACTTGTGTTGATCGTCCGCTCCTACTCTAGGTGTACTTTTCAGAATTTTTTCGACGCTTCTGCGTGATTTTGATTTTTACGCTTGTTGAACCAGGCTGTGTGTGAGGTTAGGGTGCTTAGGTTACTGAGTCCTGTAAACCAGAAGTTAGTTAGCGAGGTCAAATACTTCCTAAGCCTTGGACCTAGTACTTAAGCTTTTCATTTTCCTCAACCTCTTGAGGATTGTCTAGATCTTAATGGGTACTAAGAGTCTATCAAGAATGCTTAAGGTTTGCGTTCTTACTAATCTTACCAAGCACTTTTCATTTCTTTTCTTGAAAAAATGGTCTAGACTAAGGTTAATTCCTTAGCTTCTTACTAATGACTATTACTCTTTTCTTTCATCTTTTTGTGCTCCTTTTCATTTTGTTTCTTTTCCTTCTCCTCAAAATTTCCTTTCTCCTCTTATTCTTTTTATTTTGAAAAATTTTTAATTTTTATGGTGTTTTTGGCATATATGAATTTTTTGCTTAAAACCTTTTTTTCTACAAGTTTTGCACTTATACCCCCCCATGCCTAAAACTTGCAATGTCCTCATTGTGATTTAGGGGTTTTTATTTACTTAATTTATTCCTTAAGACAGATATTTTTGTGAGTGAATGGGTCGGGATGAATTCTACAGACGATTTCTAATCTCAGATGCAAGCATCTGAGGTGGAGTCGGCTGTCTTAAAGGGTGAACCTTAAGTGCACAATGGTGTCAGAAAAAAAAGGTTTTAGATTTTCAAGAAATGACGGGCTGCCTCCCGTTAAGCGCTGAGTTTTACGCCATTGGCTGGGCGCAGTAAGTTCAAGGGGAATGGAGGATGAGGGATGATTCAGCCGAATCAGTAGAAGTCACATCAATGAACGGTTTGAGTCTCTGACCGTTCACGATGAAAGGTTCGGAATCATGGCTGAGTGGACTGATTTCAATTGCTCCATTTCCAAAAACCTGTCGGACTAAATACGGTCCAACCCACTTGGACCTCAGTTTTCCTGGGAAAAGTTTGAGTCGGGCATCAAAGAGTAGGACCTTTTGACCAGGATGAAAGATCTTTCTTGAGATGTGTTTGTCGTGGAAGGCTTTAACCCGCTCCTTGTAGATTCGCGAGTTCTCTTACGCGTCTAGGCGTAATTCATCGATCTCGCTGATTTGGAGTTTTCTGTGGGTTCCAGCCTTGGAAAGATCTAGATTACAGTTCCGTACTGCCCAATAGGCTTTATGCTCCAGTTCTATGGGAAGGTGGCATGCCTTTCCGTACACTAGTCTAAAGGGAGACATGCCCAATTGGGTCTTGTGGGAGGTCCTATAGGCCCACAATGCTTCCGGAAGTCGGGACGAACAGTAATTCCTGTCAGGCCGAACAGTGACTTGCAGGATTTTCTTGATCTCCCGATTTGATAACTCAGCTAGACCATTTGTTTGGGGGTGGTAAGGAGTAGAGATTCGATGAGACACCCTAAATTTGGCCATCAGTGATCTAAACTGAGCATTTGTAAAATGGGTCCCCCCATCAGAGATAATAGCACGGGGAATCCCGAACCTTGAGAAAATGTTTTGATGTATGAACTTAAGAACAATCTTGTGATTGCAGGTTCGGGTCGGTATGGCTTCGATCCATTTGGACATGTAGTCCACCGCAAGCAGAATGTACTCGAAACCATCCGAAACAGGAAAGGGGCCCATAAAATCAATCCCCCATACATCGAAGATTTCGCATACGAGAATCGGCTGCAAAGGCATCATGTCACGATGGTTCATGTTGCCCAAAGTCTGGCAACGACTGCATGCCTTGTAGTGACTGTATGCGTCTTTGAAAAGTGTAGGCCAGTAGAAGCCACACTGGAGGACTTTGGATGCGGTTTTATGGCCTGAGAAATGGCCACCGCATGCCTGGTCATGGCAGAAAGATAGGATATTGCTGATTTCCTCTTCCGGGACGCATCTCCAAATAATTTGATCAGCACCTATGCGGAAAAGGTACGGGTCTTCCCAAACGTAATACTTGGAATCAGAACGCAATTTGTCTTTCTTGGCCTTCGGCCAATCAGACGGTGTCTGATGAGATGCCAAGTAGTTTACTATATCAGCAAACCATGGAAGTCTAGTACCAACAGAAAGCATGTGCTCATCAGGAAAATGTTCCGTGATGGGTCTGGAAGGGTAGATGATCTCAGAAGGAAGACAGGACAGATGGTCGGCTACCACATTCTGCCTTCCCGCCTTGTTGCGAATCTCAAGATCGAATTCTTGCAACAGTAAGATCCAACAGATTAGTCGGGGCTTCGCATCCTTCTTGGCAAGGAGATGCCTTACAGCCGTGTGATCCGAGTAGATGATGACATGGGAACCCAGAAGATACGATCGGAATTTTTCAAGGGCAAATACTACGGCTAGCAGCTCTTTCTCCGTAACCGTATAGTTACGCTGAGCCTCGTCAAGTGTCTTGCTAGCGTAGTAGATGACCACGGGTTTCCCGTTAGCTTTCTGCCCCAGGACCGCTCCTACAGCGAAGTCAGACGCATCGCACATGATCTCAAAGGGTTGAGACCAGTCGGGGGATTGTAGGATAGGTGCCTGGGTGACTCGATCACGCAGGTTTTCAAAGGCTAGCGTGCATTCCTTGGAGATTTCAAAAGGTACATCCTTAGAGAGAAGCGAAGTCAAGGGGCGCACGATTTTCGAGAAATCTGGAATGAAACAGCAGTAAAAACCGACGTGCCCTAAAAAGGAACGGATGTCCCTGATCGAGCTAGGTACAGGAAGGCGAGAAATCAGATCAACCTTAGCTCGATCCACCTGGATGCCTTTTTCCGAAATTGAGTGTCCCAGGACAATTCCCTCAGGCACCATGAAATGGCTCTTTTCCCAGGAAAGAACCAAGTTCACCTCAATGCATCGCCTGAGTATCTGGACCAAGTGTTGGAGGCAATCATCAAAAGATTCTCCAAAGACTGAAAAGTCATCCATGAAGACTTCCAGGAAATCACCTACCATATCTGAGAATATGGCAAGCATGCATCGCTGAAAAGTAGCGGGTGCATTGCAAAGACCGAAAGGCATTCTTCGAAAAGCATACGTTCTGAAGGGGCAGGTGAATGTGGTCTTTTCTTGGTCCTCAGGATGGATTGCCACCTGGTTATAACCGGAGTACCTGTCAAGAAAGCAGAAGAACCTATTTCCCGCTAGTTTCTCGAGAATTTGATCAATGAAGGGTAGTGGGAAATGATCCTTCTTCGTGGAGGAATTGAGTCGGCGGTAATCTATACAGACTCTCCACGCATTGGCTACTCGGGTAGGAATGATTTCTCCAGTTTCAGTCGTCATGGTGGTGAGTCCTGCCTTCTTAGGCACAACCTGAATTGGGCTCACCCAACGACTATCGGAGATCGGGTAGATGATCCCGGCATCTAACCACTTAATGATCTCCTTTTTCACGACCTCCTGCAGATTAGGGTTTAAACATCTCTGCATTTCACGATAAGGTCGCGCGCCCTCTTCTGAATAGATATGATGAGTACAATAAGAGGGGCTTATTCCAGTCAAATCATCGAGAGTCCACCCGATGGCTCTACGATGTTGCTGGAGGACAGCAATCAGACGGGATTCCTGTTCGAGATTGAGGTTGGAATTGATAATCACAGGAAGGGTCTGATTGGAACCCAAAAAGATGTATTTCAAGTGAGCAGGAAGAGGCTTTAACTCGAGGATAAGGTTATCAGCAGCAGCGGGTGGTTCAGTGTAGATGTGAGGTTCAAGGGTAGGAGTTACTGGGTTGTGTATGTCTGGATTCGACTCCTCTGTTTGCAGGTCAAGATCTTTTTGTGATTGATGAGGCATAATCGAGTCATTCTGGAAGTGTGATTCATCAACCAAAGTCCTGACGTCACAAATCTGTTCGATGACACCGCAATTAATTCCTTGTTGGGCCTTAAATATATCAATTTTTAAGGTTTGATCTACAAATTTAAGCTCTATTTGGCCCTCCTCACAGCTGATGTTGGCTCTAGCAGTAGCCAAGAAAGGTCTCCCTAGAATGATTGGTGTATCCCTAGGGTTTTTAGGCGCGTCCATATCTAAGACTATAAAGTCCACTGGGAAATAGAAATCCCGCACTCTTACGATAACATCCTCGAGAATCCCTTTTGGTGACTTTATAGATCGATCTGCTAATTGTAATGTCACCTCGGTTGGTTTTAGCTCAGATTCTTCTAGATGGTCAAGTAAGGATGTGGGTATCAGGTTTATGGATGCACCTAAGTCTAGCAAAGCTCTATCAAATTGGGTAGCACCTATCTTGCAGGAGATCAGGGGAGTACCAGGATCTTTTGCCTTGGGTGGGAGTTTACTGAGGATTACAGAGCTAGCTTGCTCTGACAGAACAATTGGGCTCCCACCCTTGGTTCGCGGCTTACGCTGGGGAGTACACACATTCTTTAAAAATCGTGCGTAAGCTGGTACGTGGCGGATTGCATCCATCAAGGGGATGTTTATGTGGACCTGCTCAAAGATCTTGACCAGGTCCTCCTCAGGTGCCACGGGCTTGGTGGTCTTCTTTCCCTTGGTCAAGGCCTCGGGAAACGGGATCTTGGTTGGTTCTTCTAGGATAGGTCCAGGTTGTGGATCTGGGACAGGGGTGGGGACGTCCTGGATTACTGTCCTAGGCTTGGGATCAATACCCGGCTTGGAGTGGTTCAGATGAGGTGGGTCTTGGGTTTCCTTACCACTACAGGTCGTTACGGAATTAAGTCCTGCCTGGTTTTGGTTGGGATTGGGTAAGATAGCTTACTGCTGGTAACCTGCAAAAGAAGTGGAGGCCTCTATCCCGTCAGGTGAAGGAACAGAGGGGGCCTGGTAAATCATATGGGCATGGCCCGGGTTTGGGTTCATAACGTGCTGCTGGGTGGGCACGTTATTGGGATTAGGCAAAGGTTGGGAAGGAAGAGTACCTGGTTGGCGAGAGTTTGCCAATTGGGTCAATTGGTTTCGGACCTCTGTAAGTTCATCCTTGTGTTGTTTCTAGATAGCCGCATTAGTTCTTTGAATGTCAGCCAGGGTCTGAAGGATAAGGGACATTTGATCTTGATTTGGCCCAGATGGATAAGTAGGGTTGGGCCGAGGCTGAGGCGGCTAGTAAGGACGAGGAGGTTGTGGGCAGGGTTGGAAGGATGGTCTTTGGGTTTGGGAATTTCCCGCCCACTGAAAGTTAGGATGGTTACGCCATCCAGGATTATAGGTGTTGGAGAACGGGTCGTTCTGGATGGCGTTGAGGTCCTCGTAGGTCTGAGGAACCTCTAGAGAGTTAGAGAAAGAGGGAATGGAATTTCCCTGGCAGGTGAAGAAGGAATCGGAGGGACCTCCGGGCAAAGATTCGGATGATGGGTCCATCCTAGGAGAAGATCGATGGAGAATGTTTTGCACAGTTTCCCTTGTGGAAGGAGGCTGTGCGAAAGGGTTATGCGTAGAGGTGGCTCGCTGCAGATGCTGAGTCAGCTCATCCACCTTCTTTTCGATAATCGAGACCTTGTCCAATCGACTGGCCATTAACTCCAAGTCGACTGATGCGGATAGGCCCTGCGTCTCGTGTGCTCCCCTGAGATTCGTCGCTGCGCGGGTATTCGTCCTGTCGAATAATCCCATGGAGTCATTGTTGATGGAGTTCTCGCACATGTTTTCGAGAATCTCCCACACGGTGTCTTCATGTTGACCCATGATATTTCCTCTGCAGGTTGCATTGACGAAAAGACGGATGTCCTCACGGAGTCCCTGGTAAAAAGATTGGACTTGTTCCCATTTAGGAACTCCGTGATGGGGGCACTTTCTCATGAGATCCTGAAAACGATCCCATGCCTCATGGAGAGGTTCCCCTGTTTGTTGGGTGAAGTGTGTAATCTGATGGCGCAAGGCGTTGGTCCATCCAACAGGGAAGAACTTTTTCAAGAACTCGGACTGAAGTTCTTCCCAATTGTTGATCGGTCGGGTCTGAGTTTGGTACCAATGGGCGGCCTTGTCCATAAGAGAAAAGGAGAACATCTTCATGAGAAGAATATCCCGATTTTGTGCGTCTGACCCAAAAGTTTGGGCCAAATGCTTTAGCTGTTTGATATGCTGGAAGGGATCTTCAGAATTAAGCCCATGGAATTTAGGTATAGCATGAATCATATTGGGCTTTAATTCAGAATCAGGTCCTCCAGTCGGGATTCTGACTCCAGGCTCGATGGCCACTGCAGCAGGATTATAATGGTCCCGCATCATGGGACGCTGCGGTGGGTGCACAAAGTTTTGGAAGAGGTCGTTGAGTCGTTGGAGCTGGTGCTCCAGATTGTTTTCTTCCTCAACTGGCTGAGCCATGATGGGGGGAGAAGAAGAACTTGGTTCTGAATCAGAAGAGAGAATAATGTGAGAGGGTTGCTGCACAAACACGGGCGTCGAGGCTTGGCCTTGACGAGAGTGAATTTCTAAAGGAGGTCTTAAGGGTGGTCTTAAGGACCTCCTACCGTACATGCACTGTTGGAAGAGATGAGTTTAGAAGGTGCTGGACCCAATCAAGACACCCAAAAATGTGTTGGGTGACTATAGAGGTGCGGGGCAGATGGACCCCTTGATCAGAAAGATTGACCACCTGAGAATTACCTGGGCAGCCAGAGAGGGTGAGTCCCGCGAAGACCCCTACACGGTAGAGCGTCCCCACGGGTTACAGGGTTTCCCCCACCCGACCTCTCTTGTCACTGCGGTTCCAGGTAGACCAGAATGGGGATCTTGACCTCTTAAGTCTACCAATTTTAGTTCAAGAGCGAGGTGCTTAGGGTTCCACTTGAACTTTAGTTTTTTAAGTGCAAAGAGTGACCTAATTTGAAGGTTAGTTGACCCAAATGGTCAACTTTACCTACTAGTTTTGCTTATTAGGTCTTTGTCCTTTTAGGGTTCAAGTGTTTAAAGAGCCAAACTTATTTTAGGGTTTCTTTGGATAGGTATTTTCAATCAATGGTTTAGGCACACTTCTTTTGGATTTTCTCCATTCTTGATTTAAGTAGTGTGTTTCTAAAACCCTAATGTTGAATCTTATGTTGGCTCTATTTGGTCCAGTTAGTTCTTTGTTGGGTAATTAGGGCTCAAGCAAGAATGTGTTAGCCCCTAAATACCCTTAATAGTGTACAGGAATAATGGGTTGAAAACATGCAACTTCTTATGGTTTACTAAGTATAGAAGACAGGTTAGCCCTATATTGCTTGTTCTTTTCTTTTCTTCCTCTTTAGAGTTTAGGGGTTAATGGCGAGAGGAAAAAAAAATTACCTGTCCTCGGAGTGGTTGTCGTGCGGTTGCTTGTCTTCTTGATTTCCTGTAGCTGCACAAAAGAGAGGAGATTATTAGAACTAAAAAGAAACAGAAATGTTTACCTCTAGAATAGCCGTTGCTCCCCGGCAACGGCGCCAACTGGCGGAACGGTGGCAACAACTAGCTTTTCTTAAGTCGTTGTAGTACAGATAGTTATTGCCATCATTTACTAATATTTGTTACTCGGAAAATATAGTTCTCCTGAGGTTGAACTCAGGGAGCAAGTCGTATTCTAGAGATATACATGTTTTATTACAAAAATAAAGAGAGAGAGAGATGAAAGTTTGGCTTCTTCTTCTTCTCTTCTTTCTTTCTCTATCTTTGGATTTTGTTCTTCCTGTTCTTCTTCTTCTTTTCTTGCTTCCTCTGTTTCTTGGTTGGACGATCCTGTCTTTTTCTTCTTTTTATTTTCTTTGTTTTTTCTTTTCTTGCTTCAGATCTGCCTCCCGTGCTCTTCTTCTTCTGCTTTCTGTTTCTTCACTTGGCTGCTCCTTCTCTCTTCTTTTGCCTCGCCTTCCTTCTTCTTTGCCTTCACCTGTCTTCAGGACGTCGTCTGATTTGAAAATCAGACGACTTAAACCTCTTGTTGCTACAGTGTCTCCCTTAGCTTCCTCCTTCACCAGTGCCAGCACGCTCAAGAATTCAGAGTCAGAGGGCAAAACCTACTCTACCCCCCCTCTCCCCCGCGCGTCTCTTTCTCTCTGAGTTCGCTCTTTGGACAGCTCTCCCAGAGCAACCGGGTAATCGGGTACGAGTCGCGCCCGGGTCCAAGCCCACCGGCGTGCGGTGGTGGGCGAGGAGTGCAGGTCGGTTTAATCGGGTCGGGCCAGGTCCGCAGAGCGTGGTCACGGACGAGGCCGGGTCGGATGAGAGGGACCTCACCCCGTGGTCAGGAGGCAGACAGCATAAGGCACTTTTTGCCTTTATGCGCTCGCGCGCTTCCGAAGAGTTCCGAGGTGGGACTAAATGTCCCACCCCAATTGAGCGCCCATCGCAGAGGGAGCAGTGGGCGATCGTGGCTTCACGCGGGGCCTTCGCCCCAACTGCGAACCTGGGACGTTTCGCGGAGACGCCCCGCGCAACCTGGAAGTCGAACCTGGGCGAAGGTGTGCCTGCACCTGCAGGCGAAGGAGCTCTGCCTGCTCAGTAATGGCAACGGCGGGCGAGTCACCTGGTCACAGAAGAACGGCCTCTCGGCCTAATCAGACAGGCGGGGGACCTTCGCCGTGGCACGGCGAAGGTGGTCGGATGGTTTGCAGTGGGCGTGGTGGAGCCAACGGATCACCCTAGGTCAAACTGCGGGCGGAGAAGTAGGTGTGTTTGGTGGATCTGCAGAGGGCGTTTGGTGGGAAGAGGAGGGGTGGAAGAGGATCAGGGTGACGAGGTGGAGGTTATGCACAGGTCGGCGAGCCATGTGGGGTGCTGGAGCGATGGGAGCAGTTCGCCGGAGTTTGGCCGGAGGTGGAGAAGGTGAGGGTGATCGGTGGAAAATCGGGGCCGACAGTAAGGGTTTCAGTATGGAAAAGAAAGAGGGGAGGAAGAGGAGAAGTTCTACCTGTTAAGCTGGACGAGGAGGGGTTGGCACAGGCGACAGTCGTATCAACTGTCGCCGGAGAAGAAATTTCCCAGAGGAAGGGGCGGCGGCGAGGAAGGGACCGGAGAGGCGCCAGCTGGGTGCGGCGTGACGCGGAAGGATCGAGGGAAGGTAACCCTGCTGCTGGTAGTGCTGCAGGGTGACGAGGAGGAGGAGGAGATGGCCGCCGGAGCAAGGGGGTGTCTGTCGGAGTGGGAAGGGAGGAATTTAGGGGGGTGTCTTCGTCAGATCCGAGCTGCGAAGAACGGCGGAGCGATGGGGGTATTTATAGGGGCGGAATCAGAGAGGAGGGCGGAGGGAGACGACGTGTCTCCCTCGCCGGACGACGCCTCAGGAAGGAGACCCATACCGTCCGTGCGTTCGCACGGGCGGTATGGGCAGTCACAGTACCCAGGGGGTGTCCCTGCGGTGGCTGACGACGCAGGGTACCCCCCATTGACTTGCCAGGGCCCCTCCCTCACCCTGCGCGGCGCCATGCTCCGCGCAAGGTCGCTGGAGGATGGTGCTGCGCAGGTTTTGCAAGAGGGACCTAAACGCAAAGAACGAAGGAGAGTTAGGGGCCAAAATGCGAGGGTTCAAAAGTTGAGGGCCAAAAAGTAAATATATGAGGACCAAAGTGTAAAGTTGGTCAAGAAGGTTTCTTCTTAGGCCCAACTTTTCATGCATGACTAATTACGACCTAAGGATTCTGATGGTGAATTTTATTTCTAGCTTAAACCTTGTTTGACCGATCAATTTATGAAAAAACCAAATTAAGTTGTTAATTGGGCATGGTTCTCAATGTAGGTCAAAATGGGTTCCTAAGGCCAAATTGAAAGTCCTAAACCCTAGAGATTATTTTTATATGAATTTTAGAGGGTTTAGTTGACTTTTACCTTGCCTCAAACCACGTGAATTGAAGTAGGTTTATTTTTAGGGTTACAGGCTGTCATTTAATTCTTTGGGGTTGCTGTAGCCCTTATTGAGTCATCTCATCCCACTTTTCTTCTTATTAGGTTATTTTGACTTATGTTTGGGCCCTGAGTTACCCTATTTTCAGAGTGGATTGGTGAAATTACATTTTTACCCCTCAGTTATTTTTTCTTTGCAAACTCAGAATCTCTCTGAGCCAAGCCTTTCTAAGGTTATGTAGGAGCATTTATTCTCTGTATTAGGTCAAAATGAGCTAGTTATGGCTCATGATGAGGTTCTCATCAATTACTATCCTGACTTAACTTGTAATTGTCCATCCACTAGCCAAGATGACTTTGATTGGAGATATGAATCCAGACCTCAGTGTCTAAGGCCTAACCCTGGACAACAAGACTATGATTATTATCCTTCCCAGAGCTATAATGATTATGGATCTCCATCCTTTGATGAACAAACCAACCTGATCTACAATCAAGAATGATATCATGATTATAACACCTACCCTCCCCAGTATTCCACTGAATATAGGTCGCCACCATCCTTTGGAAAACCTAGAGTGACCTACTTTTAGGGAGGGACCCAAGAACCTCGACATCTTGACTCCCCTAGATTCAACCCAAACCTGAATCGAATCAGTCGGTTCAGGTGAACCAGATCCAAGATAGAGTGTTGGCTAATTTGAGGAACACCATACAATCTTTAGAAGCCAAGCCAACACCATACACTGAAGCACTAGAGCCTATGATCGAAATGATTGATGAACTTAATAGTTCTCTATTGGATTTGCTCCAAACTGTTAGGGATAGGGACCTAGGTGAGTTTCTACTTGGGAAGTTGTCAAGGTTAGGGATGAAATTTGCAGTTGCCCTAGTTAAATCTTGGGATGATTCTCAAGATGAACCCCCTTCAGGAGAGCTAATGTCTGAACCCAGTCAGGTGCCTATCGAGGGGATACATTTTCTGAGATTGGGGATGACCAGGTTAGGCTAGAGAAACCATTTGAGGATGAACCGATTGATTCACCCAAGATCCCCAAGTTAGGAAACGAAGAAAATTATGTCTCCTTGGATCATGAAATGATTTATGATTTTGAGACATATATAAATGAGGATCATCAATTCTTTGACTCTGAGGGTGAAGAATCTTTAGGTGAAGTCTCACTTGAACGTAAGGAAAATGATTTTAGTGAGACAAACGGGCATGAGGAATCTAATGAACCATTTGATAGCCCGCTCATTGAAGATTTGGATTTGGTTGGGGTTGACTTGGAGGATCCGAATCTTGATTTTTTAATCAGTGACCGCAGTCCTCATCTACACCCCGAAGAGCTAACTTCTGAGATCTTTGTGCCCAAGTCAATCTTGATTCAACCATGATTTCTGAACTTAGGAGAATCATATGGGGTGAATAATATGCTAGAGGTCCTGAAGCCTGAGCCCTTGATGTTGGAGGATAGAATTGTTGAAATAAAAATTTAGGAGGTTAATTCTGAGGGAAGTTTGATTTTGGATATAAGGGTACCTGTTGACCTGAAACTGGCTATCTTCTTTACGGACCCTTATGATATCTTTCATGAGCGACCCAAGCTTGGAATAACTGATTATTTTTCTGAGCTGAATGTTAAGTGGACATATGAAACTAGTGAACCAGATCTACCTATTGTCCGCCATTTTGGTCTTGGGTTGCACACCACTAAACCGCAGGCCCGGCCCTGCGAACACAACAACCTTCAGTTCTGGGTGATTTTCATCCAAAACCTGAGAACCACTCAACCCTGGGGCATGGGTCTGCACCATAATCTCGTCCATGTCTGTGGACATCTTCTGCGGACAGGTTTCAGGATCAATATTTTGATTTTGATTCTGACCCGCACTTGTGAATTCTCAATTTCTTCCTTGTATGTATTTTATGCCTAGCTGAAGGCATTAAATTTAGCACGTGTTTATATTTCACGTTCTCTGCGAAGCTGACCGGATTCCTCATGATATTCAGGTGATATCTTGTTTACTCCACCCTTTTCAAGTCTTTATTTTTACAATGAGGACATTGCATCATTTAGGCATGGGGGGTTGGATAATCGATTTCTGAAATCATTATGTTAACTCTGTAGAATTTCTTTTAGTTTCTTATAAAATTAAAAAAAAAATTGAAAAATTGAAAATGGATAAAAAAAGAAAGAAATTAGGAAAAGAGAACTTAGGCATTTGGAAGCTATTAACTTCAAGAAATGATACGAGATGACCTAAACACTTAGACTCTTCAGGTCTTCGGGCTTAATTAGCTCGGTGTCCACTCAAATGTGGATTTAGTCTCGAGTCCTCGCTAATTAAAATTTATTTTAATTTGGTAAATAGTTTGAGGTGATAAATATGCAACTTATCAACCCACCCTCTGATTTGTGGGGGCTTTAAGCCTAAGCATCTACACACATTTTTTGCACTGACTCACTTTCCGGTAGTTTTTACGGAAATTGGGTAGCTAATGGACCGACTTGGGTGGTATGGCTGGTAAGTTGTCAGTGATAACAGCTCATCAGCAGGTTGTCCAGAGCCCAGCCACAAGACCATTTTCATTGTGCTACCTTTAGGTAAATCTTAGATCAGGAAAGCCACCTACTTTAAAAAAAAAAGAAAAATGAAGAAAAATAAATAGAAAAAGGAGAAAATAAGAAAAGAAAATAAAACCACACTTCACCGCACGAGTATGGCTGGCAAGTTGTCGGTGGTGACAGCTCATCGGCCAGTTGTCCAGAACCCAGCTCACAAAAAAAAAAGCATAATAATTCCCAAAACACTTAGGGAAGAAGCAAGGAAGTAGAATAAACTAGAGAGATATACACTGGGTTCTCCCTTGTGTTGACCCTATATAAAATAAAGTAGGGAGAAAGCTATCGATCGTAAAGATAAACCTTTAGGCAAGGTCACCTAGGGTCGTAGAAACTCGAAGTCCATTTTAACGACTGTCTAGTGAGTCTTTCACTATTTTCACAAGATACTTAGTACTTAAAGTCCTTTTTGAGTCTTGGACGGGTCGGGTAGCCGTAAAAAGTTATTCGAAACTCTCAAACTCCAAAAGTATAAAAAAATTAGAAAAGAAGAAAATAATAAAAAAAATGTATCTTCTCTTTTCAAATAAGGCGAGGACTTGGGCGATCTGTATTCTGGTAGGCACTCGGGTACTGTTGAGTTTTCATAGTTTATGACCTTATTTGAAATCTTCTATTGTTAATAAACGACTTAGCCTTAAGCAATCTAATCCTAATTATGCTTTTATACATAGCATATAGTTTAATTTCGCTAGGAACTAGCAAAAGATAGGCATGGGGGTATGATGTGAACACATTTATTGAGGGTAAAATGCCTATTCATGCATGTTCCTAGGCTTAGATTTGCATTTCATGTTTTAAATATTGCATAGCATGCATCATTTTATATTTAGAGTAGCTATATAAAATTTAGGTTAATTGCGTCCCTTTTATGGTTAGGAGAGAAGAATATTTATTTCAGAGCCTCAGATTGACAATCCGACCATACGGATCTGATCAAGACGATGATCGGAGTCCAATGCCTCTGAAATTGCCTCGATTGGAGTCCCATAGCACTATATGCAGTTCGAGGAAGATCAATGGCCAAGGGACTCGGAGACATAATTTGGAGCTTAAAATGACAAATCTGACCACGCGGATGGATTCGGGTTGATGATTACAGCCTAATGACTCGAAAATCGACTCAATCCGACCTATGTAGCAACCCCTACAACGAGAAGAAGATGAATGACCCAAACTGCGCCACGTGGCGCAGCCCAGGCCACCAGCGCAAGCACGCAACACCGCAAGCATGCAGCAGCGTGGGTGCATGCGCGTGCACGCAAGCGCGCATGCACGCAGCGCAGCTCCAACGCGTGGGCGTGCGCTGCAAGGTGGGGGAGCAGCTCCAGCTATGCATGAGCTGGACTACAGCGACGCATGAGCTAGACTTACAGCGACGCTTACAGCTGTCGATAATTCATCGCATGCCAGCAAAGCCAGCTGTAGGAGCCAGTGGGCATGAGCTGCCTACAACGACGCTTCTAGCGACAGCCTAGATTGTCACTAACGGTCCCATACCTATTTTTTCCTCTTCCCCTCCACTATAAAAGGACCTAGACCCCCTCCCTTCCAAGCCATATCTACCTATTCTACTCCCACCTACTCTCAAGCTTTGGCAAGCCTACCAACGCTCCATTTGAGCTTGTTCTCAAGCTCCCAAGTTGCCTATTAGTGTAGTGAACCTCTGCCCTACCAAATACTCCTCCAACTTCCCATCTCTCTTCATAGGTTACCTTGGAGCCGTCCTCCCACCTCCATTCCGGTAGCAGATCATCTTCGTCTTCTCACCTCCATTCCAGAGCCACGCCAAAGCTTTCCTCAACACGATGTCGTCCTGCATCTCACGTCCGTCGTCCCGCTCCTCACCTCCTTCGTCCGAGCTTCCGCTAGGCACCATCGTCTCGCCGAACAGCCGATTCGGGAGATTTCCTCTCACCTCCCTCTCTTTTTATGCTTTTATAGTTCATTGTAATCGACATTGAATTGATATATATATATATATATCATTTTTGTTCCATTTCTAACTTGTGATTCATTCTGCTTGTCTTTAATTTCAAAAACACAAAAATATCAAAACCCTAAAATACCAAAAAGAAACAAAAGGAAGCATGCTTTTCACATAAAGTAAACATCGCCTCCCTATGTTCGACCCGGGACTCCCTTGGAGTTTCGATATAAATTTTATTTGATGGACGTGTTTTGCAACTACGACGACGGGTTACTTGTAACCTCGATTTCTAACACGCGAAACACGCCCGACCGGGTTGTAACAAAATTCAGTCCTGCTTGGTTTTGATTTGGAGTTGGTAAAATAGGTGGCTACTACTGAAATCCCGCATATGATGTCAAAGCTTCCATTCCGTCAGGTGATGGAACAAAAGGGGCTTGATAAATCATGTGGGCTTGGCTCGAATTCGGGTTCATAACGCGACTCTGGTTCGGCATGTTATTAGGATTCGATAGAGGTTGCGAAGGGAGTGTGGCAGGTTGGCGGGAATTTGCCATCTGGGCGAGTTGATTGCGAACCTCTGTGATCTCGTCCTTGTGCTATTTTTGCATAGCCGCATTTGTCTTCTCAATGTCAGCTAGAGTTTGAAGGATAAGAGTCATTTGATCTGCCTGAGTTGGCCCAGATTGATAGGTGGGGTTGAGCTGAGGCTGAGGCAGCTGATATGGTCGAGAAGCCTGTGGGCGGGGTTGATATGGTGGTCTTTGATTCTGATTATTTCTCGCCCATAGGAAATTGGGATGATTCCGCCATCTAGGGTTATAAGTGTTAGAGAATGGGTCATTCTGGATGGCATTGAAGTCCTCACAGGTCTGAGGAACCTCAGGAAAGTCAAAGTACGAGGGTTTAGAGTTCCCCCAACTAGAGTAGGTCAGATCGGAGTTTCCTCTGGTCCTAGAGTTAGGCGGGGGTGGATACAGGTCCATCCCTTGAGAAGATTGGTAATAGATGTTATGCACAACTTCCTTCCCAGAAGGCGACTGTGCAAAGGGGTTCTGCGCAGAGGTGGCTCGCTGCAGATGTCAAGTTAGCTCGTCCACCTCCTTCTCAGTGATAGATGACGGAGCGATTTTCGCTTATTTTTGATATGTCGTTGTGTTTTATTTGGTGGAAAATCTCTCAATCAAAAATTAAAGTAAATATCAAATTTAACCACAATAAAAATGTCGCATCCACAGGAAGGAATAAAACCAATAAATTCATGAGTAGAGGATTATAATGTTTGCAGACAACTTTGCAACTTCAATGCGAGGAATATGCTACTCTAAATGAGCTTGCAATTTCCTTAAAAGTTCAAGGCTATTTATGCAATTTTCACATCAGAAATAAAGCTCCCTAAAGTACGTATATGATGCATGTGTAGTGGCATATCATGTAAGTTTGACTTGCATGCAAATCTGATTTGAATTTCAATGTTGAATGATGCACATAACACTATTTAAGTAAATTCATGAAACTATAAGTGCATCTATGCAATGTGGCTAGAATAAAATAATAGTATTAAAGTGTCAATGGCATGCAATGTAAATTTTAATTGGAGCAAAAGCAGAGGATTTCTCCTCTCTCTTCCTTGCTTGAACGGCCATGCGTGGTTGGCGGCAAGAGTCGACGGGATGGTGCACCTCGTTGAGTGCTTCACGATGGTGATGACGCGGCGACCGACAGTGGCCGAATGGTGGAGGAAAGCGCCGGCCTATTGACGGAGAAGATGAAGAGCTATTGGCTGCAGGCGTGTGGTTACGCAATGGGCATGCACACAAGGGCGTGCGAGGGTAGCACAAGAGCGCGTGAGGGTGCTACTCTGCCTGCGAGCATGCTTGGCTGCTTGCAGGCGGCTGCATTGCAGGCGGCTACACTGGCCTGCAGGTGCGGTGAGGGCAGTGCGGTGAGGCTGTTGCAGTGGCATTGCGAGGGGGCAGGCTTGTAAGGGCGTGCCTGCAGGGCTCGCGGTGGAAGGATGGTGCAGCGCACAAGGGTTGGAGGCGGTGCTACGGGAGGATGGTGTAGGCTGGTGAGGATGGAGTCACACTGCACGCTGGGGTCTTTGCACATGGTGGGGGTGCGCTTGCAGGGGCTGCGATGGGAGGATGCTGCTATGCTTGCAGGGCGCGCGCGTGCGGTGGTAGAGGATGAGGCAGTGTTGCTGCTGCGTGGAGGTTGTGGTGGACTGAAGGAGGCTACAGTGAGGAGCAGGCAGGTGTGACTTACTGCAATAGAGAGGGACCAGCGGTGGGGTTGCACGCAAGGGCGTTGTAGTGTTGGAGAGGTTGGCGGTGCGTGGTGCTTGCTTGTTCCACAGTGCATGCCCTCTCCACGGTGGGGAAGGTGGGGATGATCCCCACCAGGGGGAGAAGAAGAAGGACCTCCTCTCACCAAAAACACCCTCTTTTATCTCCTCCCCCCCCCCCATCCGTAAGTCAAGGGATTTTCAAATCCCTTCAAAACTTAGCCGGCGGCTATTGGGGTTTGTTAAGGCCGGTCGGAGGTTGAGGAAGGCTTAGTTGTGGCCGGCTGTCTGTTGGGGTTTGTTGAGGCTGACCGGAGGTTGAGGAAGGCTTAGTTGAGGTCGGTCGTCTGTTGGGGAAAATTTATTTCACCCCCTATTCTTTTGCAAAATTGTTCCTACAATAATGAAACATAAAATAATTACATACTAAGTTATAGAATGAGATAGAATAGATGAAAACTTAAGTAATGATGCATGCAATCATGCTATAACCTAATGTAGTTATTAACAAACATAAAATGTAAGAATAAAGTTAACTTAGGCATAACAATAGTCCATTAAGATGGACTCATCAATAGAGATCTTGTCCAACCGACTGGCCATCAATTCCAAGTCGACGAATGCGGACAGGCCCTGCCTCTCATGTGCTCCCCTTGGATTCGTCAATGTGCTGGCATTCGTCCAGTCGAATAAGCCCATGGAGTCATTATTGATGGAGTTCTCGCACGTATTCTCAAGAATCTCCCACACAGTGTCTTCGTGATGACCCATGATATTTCCTTCGCAGGTTGCATTGATGAATAAGCGGATATCTTCATGAGTCCCTGGTAAAAAAACTAGACTTGTTCCCATTTAGGAACTCCGTGATGGGGTCACTTTCACATGAGATCCAGGAAACGGTCCCATGCTTCATGAAGTGGTTCTCCAAACTACTGGGTGAAGTGAGTGATCTGGTGTCGTAAGGCATTCGTCTGACCAACTGAGAAGAACTTTTTCAGAAACTCGGATTGTAGTTCAGCCCATGTGTTGATTAGACGCATTTGAGTTTGATACCGGTGAGCTACTTTGTCCATGGGAAAGGAGAACATCTTCATGAGAAGAATATCCCGATTTTGAACATCTGACTCGAAGGTCTAGGCCAGATGCTTGAGTTGTTTGATGTGCTGGAAGGGATCCTCGGAATTAAGCCCATGAAACTTAAGAATAGCATGAATCATTTTGGGCTTGAGTTCAGAATCAAGACCTCCATCCAGGATTTGGACTCGAGGTTCGATCGCCATTGCAGCAGGATCATAGTGATCTCGCATCATAGGACGTTGAGGTGGGTTTACAAGAGCTTGAAATAAATCGTTAAGGAACTAGAGTTGGTTTTCAAGGTTATTTTCTTCTTCTATGGGTTGTGCCATGGTGATGGAAGAAGAAGAATTGGGTTCAGATGAATCAGAGGAGATGTCTATGTGATGGGGTTGCTGCACAAACATGGAAGTCGAGGCCTGGCCTTGATGAGAGTGAATCACTAAAGGAGGCCTCAAAGATGATCTTAAGGGCCTCTTACCGAACATGCATTGATGGTTTGGATGAGAGTAGAATGTGATGGACCCAATCAAGACACCTAAAAATTCGGATGACAATAGAGGTTTGGGGTGGATGTTACCCCTTAGTCAGAAAGCCGTCCACCTAAGAAATACCTGGGCAGCTAGAGAGGTAGAGTCCTGCAAAGACCCCTACACGGTAGAGAGCCCTCACGAGTTACAGGGTTTCCCCCACTCGACCTCTCTTGTCACTGATGTTCCAGGTAGACCAGAATGGGGACTTTTACCTCTTAAGTCTACCAGTTTTAGTTATGAGCAAGGGTGCTTAAGATTTCACTTTAACTTTTAGATGTATTAAGTGCAAAAAGTGACCTAATTTCAAGGTTGGTTGACCCAACAAGGGGGTCAACTTCACCTATTTGTCCTTTGAGAAGTTTTAGGTCCTTTCTTTTAAGATTCAAGTGAGATTTAGAGCCTAAATTTTAGGGTTTTCTTGAATAGATCTCTTCAGCCAAGGCTTAGGCACACCTTTTCTTGGAGAGTTAATTCTTGCATATGAAGGTGTGTCTCTAAAACCCTAAATTGAAATCCTTAATTTGGCTCTAACCCGATCAGAAGTAATGTTTCCTATTGTATAGGAAATCAGCAGGGCTCCTAGGTCCTGCTTCTTAGGGTGTAGCTTGTTTAAGATTAGTGTGCTTGTGTTATCAGACAAGACTACTCTCCTAGTGTTTTCAAATTCCGCTCTATGCTTCTCTTTGTATGAATTCAGTAAAGCTCTGGCATAGGTGGGGATTGATCCAATAGCCATAAGGAGTAAAATGATTATCAATTTGAAACCTTGAAGCAAGGACATTCTTTCCTCCAATTTCTCCTCCAGCTTTTTCTATTTGCCCCTACAACAACAACATACTCCCAAATCAGACTCTGATGTTCTGTTGATTAGATTCTTAGTTAGGAGTTTAGAATTATGATTATGGGTCCTAATGGTATTGACTTGGGGTTGGGTGGGTCACTTGTGTCTATTACCACTCCTCAAGGTGATGGTATTTGCAGTGATAAAGTGCTGTTGGTTAGTACCTTGGGGAGGGTTGGGCAAGAAAAGAGATTCTTGGTTGATTATGGAGGGAACCTGGCTAGCTCCGAGAGGGACTTGGGTAGCCTAATAGATAGCATGAGCTTAAGCATGCGACTCCCCACCATGAGCATGAGCTTGAGGTCCAGTGCCTCGATTTTGCACATTCCTTGGGTTTTGTACAGGTTGTGATGGTAGAGATCTGGGCTGTCGATTGTTTGCACTAAGTCCGAATTGCAAGGTGTCCAGTGAAGTTTTCATTTGTTGCATGAGCTGGAACATGACCTTTGCATTTCTACCATCTTCAGGTTTAAATCAGCCTGCCCGACAGGTTGTTGGGCATTCCACATGGTCTGGTTAACCTGATTCAGGGGCAGCTAAGTATATACATGACCTTGACCCATTGGTTTTTGTGGTACATAGTTGTTGGGTCAATATTGGGTCTGCTGCCCCTGATCTTTCCAAGAGAAGTTAGGGTGATTTTTTCAACTAGAATTATAGAAATTCAAGTAAGGGTTGGACCTAACATTCTCTTGTACAGCATGAACATCCTCATAGGAAGATGATGAGGAGTAAGAAGGATCAAAACACCTGGGATCAAAGGCCCTAGTTTGGAACCCATAAGGTCCTGAGAAGTGCTGGCTTGAAGGTCGAGTCGACTCAAGTTGGTTCACAAACTCCCGTCCCGTAGGAGCTTGCGAAGAATGGAATCCCGAGCTATAGGATTGAGTGGATCTAGAAATATTAGAGTTTTTGGACATCCACACTTGCATTCGTTTGGAAACTAGATCCACCTTGTCTAATTTATTGCAGATCAATTCCATATCAAAGGTATGAGAATCTTGTACCTCATTGGCATTTGATCTAATTTGTTTGGATCGGTTAAAGGTTTCCATGGAGGTGTGGTTTCTAGACTTTTTACTCATTTACTTAAACAAATCATACACACTATCTACGTCTTTGTTGAGGAAATTGCCTCTACAAGAAGCATCCACATGATTATGGAGTTGATCATTCAACCCATGATAGAAAATTTACACAAGTTGCCATTTAGGCACCTCATGGTGTGGACACTTCCGCAACAGATCCTGGAATCGTTCCCAGGCCCCATGAAATGGTTTCCCCAGCTGCTAGGCGAAAGTGGTAATTACCCATCGCAAAGCATTGGTTTGTCCAATTAGGATGAATTTCTTTAGGAAGGCCGATTTCAAAGCTATCCAGGTAGCAATCGATCTTCCAATGGTACGATACCAATGTGCGTCCTTATCCTTGAGTGAATAGGGGAAAAGCCTCATGAGCATCTATTCTTCATCCACATTCCACAATTTGGTTGTCTGAACCAAGTGATCAGATCCTCCAAATGTTGGAATGGGTCCTTTAAACCAAGCCCGTGAAAGTGTTTAATCAAACTCAAAACCTAAGGCTTGATCTCAACATCGCCAGCAGGGATCACAACGTCAGGATAAATGCTAGTTTATCATCATTCTTATGCCCTAAAATAGATCTAGTTCTTAGGTTTTTAACTCCACAAATGGGTTTTCGGGTTGCATTTAGGCGTCACCTAGGTTAATAATGCGTTGCATACTTTTTGTGTTTTTAACATATTTACTTGAGTGTTAAGGACAAGTAGATGATTAGACCTCTACAACCCTAGCACACAAGAAGGCAAAAAGTGGAGAAGAAGATCAAATTAGCTGAACCCTAGCTGGATCCAGCTCATCTCAGCTAAATATCAACTCACCTGAGTTAGGTTTAGCTCTCTCCAGCTCCATTCAGCTCATCTTAGCTGGATGGCAGCTTAGGGTAGCTCAACTCACCTCAACTCAGCTTAGATCCAGCTCAACTTAGTTGAGTCTAGCTCATCCTAGCTTAATCAGTTCACTGAGAGCTTTAGCTAGCTCAACCTAGTTGACAGGAGTTCACTTTAGCTTAAGTTCAGCTCTCCTCAGCTCCACTCAGCTCACGGCAGCTGAACTCCCTCCAGCTTAGCTACTACTTATCTACCTAGTAGCTAAGCTAGCTCGAGAGTTCCCATCAAAGGCAAATCCAGCTCAACCTAGCTTCAGAAGGGTTGAAACCAGCTCAACTTAGCTCCACTACTCAAGCCTATCTACTAACAGAAGAACTAGCTAGCTAAGCTTGGTAGTTGAGCTCCTAAGAAGACCTCTTCAACCATCATCAGCTTCAGGAGAATTACTTTAGCTCCAAAAGACAACTCTTGGCTACCTTCCTCCAACTAAACCCTAGATTCCTCTACTCTCCAACTAGCTAAGCTACCTTAGCTAGCTAACCCTATCTCCCCTCCACTCCATGGTCATCCACCATCACCCTAAACCCTACCTAATATAAGCTCCACCAAGTAACCCTACTTAGCTCCACTTAAGCTATCCCTACTCCTATCTACTTTTGGCACCACCTAATAGCCACCCCTTCACCCCATCACCACCACCAAAAGACAGCAATTTTTCCCTCCAAAACCACCTATTAACTACCCCTTTGTGGTGCCAAAACAAAAAGACACCACCACCATACACCCTTCTATCTTGGCTCCAAAATAGCATTCAATCACCACCCTACATCTAACCCTAGAACCCAATCCTAGCCTTCCCTTTTGGTGCCAACTTCTAGAACCCATAGTTGGTGCCAAAAGGAACCTAACCACACCTTAACTCCACTTCCTACGCCTTTCCACATGGCACCACTTAATCTCCACCCTCCATCCTATAACCACCACTTCATAAGCCTATCCTAGCCCTCCATACTCCACGCCAACCAGCAACCCTACTAACATCCCATAGTTGGCGCCACTTTATGGTGCCTCTCCACCACCATAACCACCATCCACATGCCCCTTCCTTTGGCACCAAAGAAACCTAGACTTAGGATCCATAACCACCTCCTAAAACCCCATCCTAACCATCCATCCAACACCACACCTACCCCCCTTCCCACAACTCTATATATACGACCCATAACTACCTTAACCAACCATCCTTGGCTACACATATTCATATTCTTCCACCTTCACTCGACCATTCCAATGTCCAAGGAGAAGAGGAGAAGAAGAAGAAGACTAATGGGACACTCTGTCTCGGTGCCTTCAACTTCTTCCCTTCTTTCTTGTGTCTTCACCAAGCCAAGGAGGAAAAGCCAGGCAAGAAGGACGTCTAGAGGAGGAGCAAGAAGGGTGGTCCACGCCATCCTAAGGATGACTTCAGGAGTGGAAATCTTCCGCTTTAGGAGGAGCCAAGCACAACCCACCTAGGGTTTGCCAAGCAAAGGAGAGCTAGGAGCAAGCTTCCTTCAATTCAGGGGCAACCTGAATTGGAGCGAGAGTTCTGCAGCAGCATCACCCTCTTCCTAAGCTTTCTTCTACATTCTTTTTTTTTGTATTTCTGCATGGTAGTGTAGTGTTTGACTTTTGTTGGAGATTACAAATGGAAATCCCTCTCGCTTGTGAGTTCTCTAACCCCATTGTAAAACCATTTTTATTTCAAGAAGCATTCCTCTACCTTTTGTTTAGATAGATTGTGTTGTTCCTTGTCGTGTGTTGTTCCTCCATTGCTCCAAGCCTCCCATGCTTGGAGTAAGTTGGAGAAACAAGGCACTTGTTGCTTTATTTCTAGTAGCTTTAATCCCCATTTCTCCACAATCGTTTTACCCTTATTCCAAAAATCCTAAAAAAAATTATATATTTCAAAACTCAAAAAGAAAGTTGATTTCCTGATTTCAAGTAAGAGATTTAAAATTGCATTCCCACCTCCCTTGGGACGACTTGAATACTCTCAAGTAATCGATCTTTATAAATTTTAAATGTGATCGTAATTGCGTGTTACAACGATAAAAAACCTAATTCACAAATCACATTTTTTCGCGACCACATTTTGGTGTCGTTGCTGGGGAGGCACGGCTTTGCATTATCTTATTTCTCTTGCTTGATACACGGATCTCATCCCCTTATCTTTGTTTCTTCTCATGTGTGTAGGCACTAAAAGAAGAAGGCAGGATTTTTGGAAGCGAAAGCTTAAAGTCCTTGTCTTCCCATGGATTCGAGGTTAGTGCCTTCTTACTTGTTACATTAAACCTAAAAATATCAAAAAATACTAAATCAGGCTTTCAGGATCGAAAACATCTAAATTTGGTAGAGTAGTGATTCATAAAAATCACTGTTTGCTTGTTTGAACTATCTAGCACCACTTTACCCTAAGTGTTGGTGTTTTGATTTCAAAAATCAATTCTCGACACTACAAACCTCCTAAAATCTTAAAATTTCATCCAGAGATTGAAAATCAAGTAATGAGCATTTGTTCAAAATTTCAAAGCATATGGAGTTGTAACGAATTTTTAAAAATTCACGGACCACACGGGAGTCATCTCCTCTTATTTCATTAATTTATTTTTGTTCATGAATTTTAGGAATTTTTCTACTTATTAAAATTCTATGAAATTTGACTTTATGGAATCCTTATGAAATTCTACATAACATATAAAATCACAAAAATTTTTGGTACCCAGTGGTGTTATTGAAACATCCAAAATACCGACCGATATCATTTCTAGACTTTGACACCAGCACAAAGAAAAATCCAAAAGAAATATCAAATGAATTCCTAAAATCATAGAAAAATACTTCTTGGAATCTTTGTTTGATTTTCCTTTCAGTAGTGTGTTGTTTGCTCTATTTAGACCACTACTTAACAAGAAAAGCTTGAAAAGATTCATTGATAGTAAAATTTCTTCTTAAGGATTTAATTCAATTAGGGTTTGCTTTCAATTCTTAGTCCTGCATGAGAAAGGAAATCTACCTTCATCAACACAACTTGATTTCTTTTTGTTCGTGGAATTCAAACTTGTTTGAAATCATAAAAAGAAAACCCTAAAAGACATTAAAAAAAAATCAAACCTTAAAAGCAGAAAAACAACAAAAAAAATTTTTGTGACAAACCTTTTGTTTTGGCATTGGACCCACCCCATCCAATTCGCACACACATTAAAAATTTAAATAACAGGGAATTACCCTAATCAACACCCTCAACATCCCTGTGCACATTCAAGTACTCTAGCATAATTTAAAATAAGTTGTCATTTGACCACTTAAGAACTTCATCAAATTTAGGCTTGATATCCAACATTTAAGAATCATTAAGCACTCCTAGTTCCCTACAAAATGCGACAACAGACTTGGAGGGAAGTCAAATGATGGGTACGGGTTTACACAAGCCTCTAGTGATTTTCCTAGGACATGCTTGGGCTCAATCCACCTCTTTAGTCTAGCCGGGTGCTCTTTGGGAAGTAGGTTCACTTGCTGATCCCTTAGTTGCCGAGTTCCCAAGTCTTAGGTTTCTAAGGAGTCAACCCTAAGATAGAATTAGGTTTGTTTGCTTGATTTGCACACTTCTCATCTATCTCTTCTCCTCCCCTCCCATCTTCCATTAAGTGTATGAACAGCCGACAGGGCTTTTCGTCGAGTTTTAAGAAATGTGCATTGTAGTACAGTTAACAAAAACATACAACATTTAAATTTATAGAGTGATCGAAAACAAAATTGAGTCCGAGGTCATTCGTAGGGAGCAAATTGGAATTCACAACGCTAATCGCAATTAATAACAATGAGCATAAGAAGATATTCAATGAATAATAGAATTTTACTCAAAATGAAGTTCAATAATAACAAATGTATCTAAGAAATTATTGGGATAAAAAGAATAAGAAAGAACTATAAAAATGGTGATTTCAATCACCACTTACTCCCCATAATCAAGCACATATCCCAATGTATCAAATTACTCAATTTTCCAACAGTGGTTTTTGAACCACTTATTCTCATATTAGAGCCAAGGGTCTCAAAGCACAGAGCTTCAATAGCCTTAAGCTAGCACAAGGCATAGTTCAATTCAGACGTCAAGATCGAACATCAGATGACTTAAACAACAAGCCCAGATCAGCCTCTTAAGTGTCAAGCTAAAAGTTCTCCCAGCCACAAATCTCGAGGGCCAAAACCACTCCCCGGCTTGCGTCCGAGCACGTGCTCATGTGTGCATGTGAGCAGGCGTGTGTATGGGCTTGAGGGGACCCGGCCCCCTATGTTCATGAGCAAGCAAGAGGGGGTCGGTTTCCCTAATATGCACAAGTCTCAGCTCTCCACTCAACAAGGTGGGACAAAATGTCCTCATCTTCATTTCAAACCTTCTCCTACGTGCTTCAATCTAGAATGTGAGGCTGCTAATTGAGCTCGATTAGTCATGGGATGGAGGATCCATGGCCTAGATGAGGTCCTACAAGAATTCCACATGCACCAAGGGAGAATCCTTGGTTGGTCAGCTATCCAATTCATCAGCTGGAGTCAAAGGAGAAGGTCTAAATCTAGTGATATGTCTGCACATGAAAAGATGGTCTTTTGGCCCAATCAAAACCACACAATGGTCCGATGCTACTTGTCAGACAAAATCCCTAAGGTAATTGGAAGCAAGGGTGAATGAGGGAGGCTGGCGGTGAAGCTCTCAAGGAGCTTGGTTGGCGGTCATGGGGGATGGTCGTGGAGGCATTGAATTGTTCAATTGAGTTGGGAAAAAGGTTGATGGAGGTGTGGAGATGCTTTTGCCCAACTCAATTGGGTTGTAAAGCAGCGGATGAGGTAAGGCAATGGCAACGTGGGTGTTGGTCATCGATAGAGAAGAAAGGGGAGGAGTAGGTGAACAGGGATAAGAGTTGATATAAACCTAATTAGGAGAGGAAGAAACAAAAGTCCTATGGTAATTTATCTATTGGATGAATGGGGATAGGTCGCTGGAGAGTACGTTGACAAGGAACAAGAAGACTAAAGATCGAAGCGACGAGGAGTAATTAGAGGCTGAAGCTTCGTACCAAGCTCTGTGGACGTGCGAGGAGGGAAAGCCCTCTGCCTATTGTCCTTGGTAAAGGGTGAGGAAGGACAACGACTGAGCTCCGAGGTACACTGATTTTTTGCCAAAGAAGAAGAAGAAAGGGGAGTTGACGGTCAATTCGAGTACACCTTGGACTTGTAGGGGTCAAGCCCTTTATATAGAGGGGGTTTCTCTCTTAATTGAGCCTTTAGATGCATAATTGGAAGGTGTCTTGTCAAGGTTTTGAGCTTGAGTTCTTTGAGGTCGCTGGTGATGGATATGATCGTGATTGCACTCATGAAGATGCTTAAGAGATATGGAATATCTCCACGATCAATCTCGCCAAGTTTGGTGAGAATTGATTGAGGTTTGATCCCTCAAATCAAGTTGCGAATCTTGTCAAGCTTTGGGTTTCTTAAAGAACTATTGTTATGTTTGGAAGGAAGGAAGAATACAGCAGGGGTTGTTTTTCAAGGAAGATGACAAAAGCTAGGGACATGATTGCAAAAAACTTGAAAGTTAAGGGGTGATTGTGAGAATAGAGATCTTAGGGACTGAATTACAAACTAAGTCGAGATAGACTCTGATTGGGCCCAAATTTTGATGATAACCTAATTTGGACCCAAGAAATCTAATGGTGAACTTGGATTTGAGTTTTAACCACGTTTCACTGGGCAATTTGCACAGAAGACCAAATTAGGGCAAAATCCCATCTAAAACTCTATTCTAGGTCAAAATAAGTTCAGATGGTCAAAAAAAGGTACCAAACTCTTAGAATATTTTTTATGAATTATAGGAGATTTAGATGAATTTTATCTTGACCAAAACCTCTTCAATTGAAGTGGGGTTGATAATTAGGTTTTTGTGTACTTTTTAGTTCTCGAAATACGTGAAACCTTATTTCAATCAATGTGGACCCACTTTTTGGTCTTTAATGCTCAATTAACCTCTAATTAACCACTGGGTGACCTCGTGGTTACTCTGCATTCATGATGTGATAAAACTGTAGAATTAAACCTTTTTATTATTTTCTTCTCAAAATGGATTTTAGTGGAATTACTGTCCTTAGGCGACCATCTAGGAGCATTTATCTCCTAATTCTAACTAAATCAAGCTATTTGTGGCTAATGATGATGTTACCATCATACCCCCATGCCTAACTTTTGCTAGTCCCTAGCAAAATCTCATGGAAAGAACTAGATCTCTAGACCATGCTTTTGATGTTCAGATGCCTGATTTATATCACTCTATAGAATTTAGATCAGAATACCAATAATAGACCTAGAGGTACTCAAGTATCAGCCAAGATCCAGACTTGACTAGCTTTAGCCTAGGTCTGGCGTGAAGGTTTCTAAGGCATGCAAAAACTGCCTAGAGGTTCGTTGACCCCAATAGTTAAAGCACCCATGAGTAGAATGTATCAAGTTCAGGTTCAGTTTGCCAATGCATTTTGATAAGAGAGAGATAGAGAAGGATTTTTCATTTTAAGAGTTTCCTCTTTTTCTTTTTATATTTCCCTAAATCTAGCCTCGAATTGGCCTTAAACACAGTCTGTATCGGATTCCTTGTCCCCACCATTAATCCTCGAAGGGTCTTGGCTTTTGATGCTTCGAGATAGCATCGCCCATGGTAACCCCCAAAACCATAGCTTTCGAAACTTCGAGATAGTGCCACCCATGGTGTTTTATAGCTAAATTCAAGACCTGACAATCTACATTTCAAGATAATCCCACCCATGGTACCTGAATCAGCATAAGGTGCTTACATGTTCCGATAGGATATTTAGATATCCTAGGAGACAAGCATCGAGGAGCCGGATACCATCTTTGAGGGGAGCATGTTTCATTCCACCTTGGTGTGAATACCATCATAGGCCCTAACTAGCCCCTTTTAATCAGTTTGATGGATAAAAGCTACTACATAATCATCTGAGGATCATAACTCTGTAGTATTCTGATTTGAGAAGAGAGTGGTAAATTAGGGTTAATTTTATAATTTTAACAAAACATCATGAACACAGATTAACCACAAGGTTTGTCATGGGTTAATTAAAGGTCAAATAAGCTTAATATGGGTTCATACAGAAAGAAACGATATTTCATGCATTTCAAGAACTATAATTGCACACGAAACCCTAAGTTCATACCCGCTCAAATTAAATACGTTATGGTCAAGATAAAATTCATCTAAACCTCCTAAAACTTATATAAAAATATTCTAAGAGGTTTGGTACCCTTGGTTTGACTATCTAAACCCAATTTGACCTTGAATAGAGTCGCAGACGAAATTCTACCCTAATTTGTGTTTCTATGCAAATTGCCCAATCAAACGTGGTCAAAACTAAAATTTGACTTCACTGTTAGATTTCTTGGGTCTAAATTAGGTTTGCACCAAAATTTGAGCCTAATCAGAGTTCTTGACCTAGTTTTCCTTTCAGTCGATTAAATCTCTATTTTTCTCAATCAGACTCCTAAGTTTCAAAATTTCTTACATTTAGGTCCCTAACTTCTCATCTTTATTGAAAAAAGCCCCTTCCGCCATTGTTGGTGTGAAATCTCTACAACTAAGATTTGAGGGAGGATTTTTCCCTCGAATCGGATCCAAATCCCTCTAAAATTAAAGGGATTATTGGCAAGAACCTTCCTGATCAATTTGACCAGCTAGGAAACCCTACAAACATCAAACATCCATAGACCTCAAATGAGCTCGAGCTTGCATGGATCATGATTCCTTGAAGTCTCGACTCAATCAGGGTCTTTACCTATTTTGAAGCCCTGTTTGAGCTTTATAAAAGCTCCTAGAGCTTCAAGCCTTGCTCCTTAGCCTAGTTTGGACCGAGGAACCCCTCTCTCTCTCTTCTCCAGTCACCTACAACTTCAGCTCTGACGACCTTCTCAACCCTCCTCTTCCATGCATTTAATAGCCAAATTGGACGTGCCATCATCTCCCTGAACTTCTTCTGAAGGTCGCCAACCAAAGCTCCATCTGATTCGACCTTATCTTCACCATTGTTCCCTTCATCGGAATCACTTCCTTCCTTGGTGTTGGCCAATCATAGAAGACACCCATCCCTTGCTCCTTCAACTTGATAAGTGCCTAAATATTCTTCTCTCCCTTTTCTCTTCATTTCACTCTACTTAGACCTTAGGATCACCCACACCACCGCCTACACACCTTCATCTTCCCTACGTCCGACATGAGCTCTGGTGAGCTTGCACTGGCACCACGCACATGTAAACACACTTCCATCACCTCCACAACCTCTGTCATATCACTCTGAGCAAAAGCCCTAAAGAAATTTAGGGCTTTATGCTCTCCATCGTCCTATCAAACTCCACACCCTCCGCTCACCTTATCTAACGTCGAAAAGCTAATTGCACCTCTAACCACCACAGCACAGCCACCGTCGCACACGCCGTGGTTTGGCAAAACTATTGAGCATTCTGAGTAGGGTGTAAGGCCCTTTTTCTTGTTTCAGGTCTTCGTCGATGCTTCGTCGTCGCCTTCGTCTTTTCCGGCCCCGTTCGCTCATCTCCAACCCTCAACTCGCCCAGTTGTAGACCGCAATTGACGCAGAACCATCAATTGCAGTTGCCCAAGTCCTCAATCAAATAGGGAAGTAGCAGCAACTGCGCCATTTCATCACGACATTCTCCAATTGTTGCATATGCGAGGATGCCAACCCTTTAGTCCCACATCAGGGATTCTGAAGATGGTTGCAGCGTATATCTTGATTTCATGCTCTTGGCTTATCGCCTCTGAGAACACGGAGTAAGGTCCCATCCACACTTAACGCATGTGCTTTCGCATGCCCTCGCCCACCACGTATGTCGGCAAGTCTAGGCATTAGATCCGATTACCCGAGTCTGATCTGGGAACTAAAAGGAGGAAAGGGGGAGGTTTTGCCTTAGGTCCCTTTCCCTTGGGGTGCGTGCTAAAGAGAGGCTAACACTTAGCCTATGAGGCTCTTGCGAGAGTCTTGTGCCCCTCTGTTGCTACTATGCCTTGGGTTCTCTAAGGCTTTGAGTTAAGGCGACCATGCCTTGACTCTATCATTTGACTTGGTTTGATATTGGTTACTTTGGAGATATTTAACTGTGATAACTGATTGAGGAGTACTATTCATTTATTTGAATTAATTGTGAGCTTAAACTTAAGGGTTAATTTGGTGATTCAAATCACCATTTTAACCCAATATTTTTGCACTCTTGATAAATTATTTTGATTTATATTGAGAAATGCTTTGATTATGTTTGCATACCTTTCTTGATAAATTATGATTAGTGATTTAAATTGTCATTTTGCTCCCTGCGAATGACCTTGAACTCATTTCCTGAATCAGAGTTTTATAAATTTAAGTGTTTTGTGCGATTTTAGTCCTGTACTATAATGTGCTTCTCTAAACATAGACGATTTCGTGTAAACATTTTGGCATCATTGCCAGGGAGTAACGCGCAGTTTCACTTCACTGATTACAATTTTGATTTGATTCTAACTTGCTTTATCTGATTTGTTGTGTTTGTGAGAGGTACACGGGATAAGATCAGCCACATGACAACCACTCCAGGGGTAGGTAATCTCGTTTCCTTCTTCTTAAGCCCCTTGTTTCTAGAAATAACTAAAAGAAGAATCAATTAGGATCAACTCGCATTCGTTCTTAGAATTAATCACTTGAGTTGTCTGATTTGATTTATTTAGAAATCCCCATCCAGATATCTGCACCTACTAGGGACTTAAGGTGCCTAGGGCTATTCACCTTCTTGATTGAGCACTAGGTGCCACTTTTGGAAAGAATTGGACTTGGAAAATAGAGCCAAATTAGGGTTTCCATCTTTAGGGTTTCAAGAAGACGTACTTGCTTGATTTAAAAAGACAATTGATTCCCTGCATTGTGTGTCGCCCAAGCCTTGGTTGAATTGATCTAATCAAGAAGACTCTAAAAGAAGGCTCTAACATTCACTTGAATCCCTAAAATTTGAGACTTAATAACCAACTTGCAAACCACCTAGGGTGATTTTGGGTTCATTACCCAACTCATCCTAAACATTAGGGCAGGTTAGGTAAAGTTGACCCACCTTGTGGGTGAATCAACCTTCAAATTAGGTCACAAATCACAATCAATTCTAAAGTTCAAGTGAAATTCAAAGCACCATAATTCAAGACTAAAATTGGTAGACTTAAGGGGTCAAGTTGCTCATTCTGGTCTATTTGGATTCTCAGTGACAAGGAAGGTCAGACTGGAGAAACCCTGTAACCCATGGGGATGCTCTATCATGTAGGGGTCATTGCAGGGCTCTCCCTTCTTGGCTACCCAAGTACTTCTCGAGTGAGTGACTTTCAGATCAAGAGGTATCATTTGCCTCGAACCTCCTTAGTCATCCAAAGATTTTTTGGGTGCCTTGATTGGGTCCATCAGACAGTCTGCCCCTCATCTGGTTCTTTAGTGCATGTTCAGGAGAAGGTCCTTAAGACCACCCTTGAGGACTCCATTAGTAGTTCATTCTTGTCGAGGCCAAGCCTCAGCTCACTTGTTTGTGCTACCACCCGACCATATTGATATCTCTTCCGACTCTTCTACTTCTGAGCCCAGATCTCCTTCATCTACATCCATGGAGAATCAAGAAGAAGAACCCAATCTCCAGAATCAGCTACAGTGCCTCAACGATCTATTTCAGGCATTCATGAATCCACCCTAGTGTCCTCAAATGTGAGATCATCACAATCCCACTACAATAGCAATCAAACCCAGGGTGTAATTTTTTTGGTATTTTAATATACAAGAGACTAGATCGATGAAATCTAACTAATCTACTTGCAAAATAAGATAAAGAGAGGAAGAGAGAAACAAATATTATATGAGTAATCCAAACTATTTATTACAACTAATTACGGGAAATAAAACTACACTACAAAAGTGAAAAAGAATAAGATGAGGAAATCTCCCTCGACAGTCGCTTGGAGGACAACTTGTTCTGACGGTGCCCTGGATGAAGGTGGGGAGGAGTTGGATGATGGAGAACGGCGGCGAAAGGAGGACGGGATGACGTCACAGCGAGGATCTACTTCTCGAAGGTGGTGAGAGGACGTCCACGGGATGCTCCACGAATGGGGGTAAGAGGCAGGAAAAAATGTCTAATTTCTACTTTAGAGGAGCATCCTGGGCTTAGGACAAGCTCTCTCTAGAGCCTTGGAGGTGGTGAGGGACAAAAAGGAAGAGATGATGGCGGATGGTGGGGTGTTGGTCCTTTTATAATGGAAGGGGAGAGGATAATTTGTACATGGGCAATTAGTGACATCTGAAGACATTGGTGAAGATCCGCCCCCAAATGCTGCTAAAGATCCGCACACACCCTTGCTGGTGCTCGCACACACTCCTCGCTGGCACTACTGCTGCTGCGTGCATCACACACCCATGCCTTACGCTGCCATGTTGCACACGCATGTACTGGTGCTGAGCGCTAAGCTGGTGCGTGCCTCTCACGCGCGTATGTCACATGCCTCTTGCTCCACGCACGCTCGATTGAAGATTTGAGGCCTTGGAGGAATTGACCCTGCGTCATGGGCTTAAGAGGTGCGCAGCGTGACTGATGTGCCAAAGGAAAGGAAATTTTGACTTGAAGAGTTATCAATGTCCGCTGATCGTGTGATCATGGCCATTGGATTTTCATCCAACGGTCACGATATGATCCTGAGCTCTCGTCTTGTGAAGGCGAGGCAAGGCCCATTTCCAGCCATTGGATTGAGATCCAACGGCTGGGATTGCACATTGAAGTTGAGCGAAGGGACTTGGCTGGCTTTGGGTGGTTCAGATGGTGCCATGTGGCACCATCTGGGTCGTCCATCTTTAGATGCTTGTAAGTGGCTTCACGGATGTCAGATTGGGTCGATTTTCACATCGTTGGACTATGATTGTCTATCCGGAACCATCTATGTGGTCGAATTTATCATTCGAAGCTTCAAATTGCATCACATAATCCTTTGGCCATTGATCTTCCTTGGACTGCATACGGTGCTACAGGATTCCGATTTAGACAATTTCAAAGGCGTTGGACTCCAATCATCGTCCTGAGCAGATCTATACGGTCGAATCATCAATCCAAGGCCCTGAAATAAATATCCTTCTCTCCTAACCACAAAAGAACATGAATTAACCTAAAATATACACAAACTACTCTAAATGCAGAATAATGCATACTATGCAATATTTATAATATGGAATGAATATCTAAGCCTAGGACATGCATAAATAGACATTTTATCCTAAATAAATGTGTCTACATCATTGAGTTATCCTACTATTCAGCAACAAGGACCAATTCTCTCTCCTTTGCCTCTGCATCATGACTATGCTATGATCAATGTTGTGGGCATGAAAAAAGATCACAAGACCAGGCCCCAAGGCCCATCTCCCAAATCTCACCCAACCCATTATCAACACAAGGTTGAGGACAAAACTAAAAGGTGGAAATAGAAACCCGTCCCCCAAGACTGCCAATCCATTCTCCTATCCCAAATCTTATCCCACCTCCACACTAGAGGGCTATTGGAATCTGACATAATGGGACCATTGAGGAATGCACAAGTCACTATCCCATTACTTGATATCCTCACTCTCAACTCCACCCCGCTTGACTTATCCAAAAAAGAGGTGGAAGAACCATCACAAGAGAAGGTAGTACTATCTGAAAGTGTGAGTGCCATAATCCAAAATAGTCCACCTCCTAAGAAATCAAATCTAGGTACCTAGTTGATCCCCTGCAAGATCGGTGGTACAAATTTCAAGCGAGCTGTACTGGATCTTAGCGCTTCAATCAACCTGATCCCGACCGCCCTATTTGAGAAATTACGGATTGGTCAGCTAAAACCCACTGATGTTACTCTGCAATTGGCTGATCAAACTATGATCACCCCGATTGGGCTAGTAGAGGATGTCGTAATTAGAGTCAAGTATTTTAGCTACCTAGACAATTTCATAGTTCTTGACATGGATGTGCCACAACAAATATGAGACATGCCCTTGATTTTGGGAAGACCTTTCTTGGCTGCTGTAGGAGCCATAATCAACTGTGAATTAAGGCACATGGTAATTGCCTCTAGAGATAAGCAAACTGAGATCAATATTTTTGAGGCATCATCTAAAGGAAAAGGAAAATGCTCAGCAGAACAACTAGGTTTGATTCAGGATCTCATGACCGTTTCGGTAGTAGAAAACCTAGAGCTAGAATTAGAAGTTTCTCACATGATGGAGGATCTTGATTTAGCCGAGCATGATTCCAGTGAATTGAGAGTAGTAGAGGCTTTCACCTTTGATCTTGAGGACATACACATGGATTTCGGGGAACAGGATAACATTCAACGAGATTCGGATTTTTATTCCATGGATCTTAAGATATTTTGTTTTGAGGATCTCCAGGAATTGAGCATGGTAGATACTGAGAGTGGCCACCACCCAGAGTATGAGTTAGATGATCCAAAAGACACTCTCCAGACATTTACTTTTGATTGGGATGAAAACTATAGAGAATCATTAAAAGACCCAATCTTCGAGTCATTTCTTAAGGAATTGATCTTGCATTCATTTGGAAAGAATCAAGATGACTCGTTGGATAATGATCTAGTAGGTCACACTGCACGAGAGGAACCACACATTTGGGCTACGCGGACTAAGTTCACCTCTGTTGGGTCCTTGACTCACAACAATCTTACTTTAGAGCCCTATGATCACTACATCTTCTGAGTGATTCCTCCGCATGAACTCAATAAGGGCCACCCAGAAATGAATCGACTTGACCCATATCATTGACCCTCTAGAATGACTCTTCATCATGCTTTGACACTCATTTGTGGCCATCTGATTCTCATCCAACACGATCACATATTTTCTCCTAGCACTCATCATAATACGGCAGATGACATTTCCATTTGAGCACCTTGAGCCAAGCCAATGGCATTAAACTTAGTGCTTAACGGGAGGCAACCCGTCATCTTTGAAAAACTCAAAACCCTTCTAACCTATCTCTTTGCTGAAATCATATTTCACTTTAGGGTTCACCTGTTAGAACAACTGACTCCACTTTTGATACTTGTATCAAAGCTAGAAATCATCCACAGTAGTCATTCCAACCCATTCACCACCCACTTGTTCTAATGTACAAACTGAGCTGAACTTGAACCCACCTAATTTACAATGAGGACATTGCAAATCTTAGGCATGGGGGGGTATTAGAGTGCAAAACATTGTGAAATCAATGCATAGAGGGATTTCATTAAAAAAAAAAAAGAGAGAGGAAAGGAGAGATCAATTTGAGCCAAATGAAAAATAATTGGGAAAAGAAGAAAAAAAAAAGGAGCAATCAAAAAAAAAAAAAGAGATAGTCCTTTGAAATTAAGTATGGAACTTACGTAACTTCTAGGTTGGATCGGATGATGAATTAAGATCTGGAAGGATAAAACTTAGGAGATTAGTGATGAATACTGACCTTAGGCCTCTTGGACCTATTTCAGGGTTTAAGCACTCATGTATTTGTTAAGATCTAGATTAGTCCTCAAGAGGTTGAGGAAAGTGTAAAGCTGATGTAGTAGGTTTAAGACATAGGGATTATTTGGCCCCATTGCTTGCCATTTGATTTGCGGGACTTGGTAACCTAAGCACCTAAAATCCACACACTAAGTCTGGTTCAGCATGCTTAATAAAGAAATCATGCCAAAAGTGTTCTATTTTAAGAAAATCATCCTGAAAATCTAGCTTAGGAGCAGCTCAAAGACACAAGTTGATTGGACGAGTTCCCGGAGCGGAGAGGTGGAAAATTCCCCTCGAAGATGCGTATTAACATATCGTCTTCTTGGTGCTTGTCTCCTAGGATATCTAACTATTCTACTAGGGGCATGTAAGCACCTTATGCTACTTCAGGTGCCATCGGCGAGATCATCCCAAAATGTTGATTGCCAATGCATAAATTTAGCTACAGAACACCATGGGCGGCACTATCCCAAAGTGTCGAAAGCCAGGGTTCTGGGGGTTGCCATGGGTGGTGCTATCCCGAAGGATCGAAAGCCAGGGACCCTTTGAGGATTGATGGTGGGGCAAGGAATTCGATATAGATCGTGTTTAGGGTCAATCCGAGGTTGGATTTAGGGAAATATAAAAAGAAAAGAGAGAAAACTCTCCAAATGAAATATCCTTCTTCATCTCTCTCTTATCAAAATGCACTGGCAAACTGAACCTAGACTTGATACATTTAACGTGCGGGTGCTTTAACCGCTAGGTTCAACGAACCTCTTAACAGTTTTTACGAGCCTTAGAAACCTTCACAGCGGACTCAAGCAAAAGCTGGTCAAGTGTTGCGATATGATTTGCATGTTAAGAGATTTGAGTTTGAAAACCTTGTTGTTGTAGTCGCATAAAAATCCGTTAAACAGATAATTTAACTGAAACTCTGGTGAGTCTCGGGTCGAATATGGGGAGGCAAACATTTGATCAAAAACTATGTTTGATTTATTATCACAAAGCAGTGTAGCTAGTTGAATTAAATCTACCCTAGCTGTTCTACTTAAAAATTAAATAATAGAAGATAGAGAAAGAATAATACAAATAAAGAGAAAATAGGAAGAGAATAAACAAATATTTCATAACCACATATTCAGGTTCATTACATCTAATTGCTACACTAGAAAGCAGGAAATCTAATCTAGGAAGCGGTAAAGAGAGAAGGGGGAGAGAAGTTATCCACTTCGACGGCTGCTTGGAGGACAAGTCGTGTTGACGGAGTACTTGAACGAGGGTGGTGAGATGCTGGACAAGGGAGAATGATGATGGAGGAAGGAGAACAGAGTAGGGTAATGTCGCAGCAGGATCCACTTCCCGAGTGGTAGTGAGAGGACAATCGCGGGATGCTACACGAATGAGGGTGAGAAGATGGAAAAATTATCTTTTTAACTCTAATGGAGCATCCCAGGTTTGAGATGAGCTCGTAGACCTTTGGAGGGGGTGAGAGAAGAGAGAAAGGGATGAAATAAAGTGGAGAGTGTAGGGACATATTTATAGTTGAGGTCCAAGGGCAAAAAAGTCCTATCAAAAATTAAAAAATAAATGTTGAGCCTTTAGTGACGAGTGCATATGTCGCTGAAGGTAAACGTCTGTGAAGATGTGCATGGAATCTCTACTGCTTGATGAAGATCAAAGCATCCAAGATCGGCTACATCACTGCCTCTTTATCTTCATGCATTCACTGTGCACGCACACTGAGAAATCTCAACCATTTGATCATATGATCGGACGGCCTAGACGCCACGACCACTTCGCCTTTGAGTCTTAAGAGGCCACGTAGCCTCTTGTCCCACCGTTAGATGAAGATCAGACGATCGAGGGAGGCACTCGCTCGCACGCCTCATCACGTCAGATCGAGAGTGGACTTTGGCGTCAGATTGGGCGTAGGCGCGCTCGCTCACCTGTGCGACCACATAGCCACTGCCGATGCCGCTCAATTGCAATCCAATAGGCGAATTTCTCCTACGCTCGCTTGCCACTTCAATTTGAGGTGTGTGGGGGGGCTCGAACCCTCGCCGCTCTCTTCACGTGGAGCGCTTCAACTGCTACGCTACAAGACCGCTTTAGTTGCGATTTATTTTTAACGTCCACGTGCCCTCAGTCGTTGGATCTCGATCCAATGGCTAAGATCGCATCTTGATCGTGCCTTCAGAGGTTGAGCAGAGGG
This sequence comes from Thalassia testudinum, assembly GCA_037157565.1. NCBI lineage: Eukaryota > Viridiplantae > Streptophyta > Magnoliopsida > Alismatales > Hydrocharitaceae > Thalassia > Thalassia testudinum. The sequence goes on from JAZHRO010000061.1 coordinate 1,826,928, forward strand.
CCCCGGGTGGGTTTGGATGGTTGGTGCTCGTAGCCTTCCATCTTCATATGCTCGTAGGTGGTGCCACGGATGTCGGATTGGGCCAATTTTCACATCGTTGGGCTATGATCGTTGATCCGAACCCATCTGTGTGGTTGGATTTTTCATCTGAGGTATGGATTAACACCACCTTGGCCCTTATCCTCGATCTTTCTCGGATTGTATTTGACGCTACGGAAATCCATCAGTGCGATCTCGGAGTCGTTGAACTCCGATTGTCGCCCTGATCCTATTTGTACGGTTGGATCTCCAATCCAAGACCCCGATAAATACTACCCTGTTCCCTGACCACAAAAAGAGATAATTAACTTGAAATTTATACAATCTAACCTAAATGCATGATGATGCATGTTATACAATATTTATAATGTATGATGCAATTATACGCCTAAGAACATGCATAAATAGACAGTTTATGTGACGTAGATGTGTCTAAATCACACCCACATGCCTATCTTTTTCTAGTCCCTAGCAAAACTACATGTTATTTATAAAAAAAGTGAGGATCATATTTCTTCTGCAAAAGTTATTTTTCAACACTAGGAAATTTCTACTAAGACCTGAACTACAGAGACACAATAGTGGCTAGGTGCCTACCAAAATGCAGATTGCCAAAGCCCTCACCTTATTCAAAAGCAAAAGCATTTTTTTTCTTCTTTTCTTTATTTTTTTTTTTTGATTTTTGAGTTTAGGGTTTCGATGTAGGTTTCGACATCTACCCAACCTACCCAAGACTCGAAGAGAACTCTAAGTACAAGCATCTTTTTTTGTAAATGTGATAGACTCACTGATTGGTGATTAGAATGGAATTTGGGTTTCTACGCCTCTAGGTGACCTTGAAAGGAATCCTACCTAATAGTGTATCCATACAATCGGTAGCATTCTCCCTACTTTTATTTTTATTAGACCAACACAAGGGCGAACCCAGTGTATATCTCCCTAGCATATTCTACTTCCTCGCTTCTTCCTAAGTGTTTGGAATTAAACGTACATTTTTGTGAGCTGAATTTTGGAAAATCGGCCGATGAGCTGTTACCACCAATAACTTGCCAGCCATACCACCCTAAAAGGTTCACTAGCTACCCAATTTCTATCAAAATTGTCAAACAGTGAGTCAATGGAAAGAGTGTGTAGATGCTTAGGCTTAAATTCTCCTCAAATCAGAGGGTGGGTTGATAAGTCATGTACTTATCACCCCAACTTATTGAAATAAATTTACGAATGGCAAGGACTTGAGAAACAAATCCACATTTTAGTGAACACCCAGGTTGATTAAGCCCGAAAACCTGAAGGGTTTAACTGTTCAGGTCTTATCGTATCATTCCCTAAAGCGTTGGAACCTAGTTTCACTTCTCTTTTATGTTTTGGTGTTAGCAAAACTATTTTAAAACTAATGAGTTTATGAAGTGTCATTTTCAGGAAATCACAAGATTTAGGAAGTATGAAAGAAGTGGTGATGACATGAAGAATGAAGATTGATTTCATATTGTTCATATATCTTATAATCTAGATTATGTATGTCTCCTAACAAGAAAAATGATTTAGGAATTAAAATCAAAATAGAGATAATTAGGAATCATACTCTCGTTCTATCATTTGTTTGAAAAACTAATATTGTTTCATTGTCATATTAATCATATATTTGCATTCAAATATCACTTAGATTGTTTAATAAATCTTATTCAAGGTACTTGTTGCAAGTACCGGTATTGTTTGCTAGTACCGGTACCTACTAAGCACTAGTTTAGGTCCTAGTCCCAAACTGTGAACAACAAGTACCAGTACTAGGTGCTGACAATTTGAAGACTTGGGTAGTGCCTGGACCTTACAAGTACTAGTAGTAACTACCAGTACCAGTACATGTAGGTCACAGTTTGTAACTTGACCTGAAGCTGTGAGTAACAAGTACCGGTACTCATCATGAGTACCGATACCTAGTGACTTAGTTGGCACTCAACTGTAAGCAATGAGTATCGGTGCCCATGATGAGTATCGATACCCAGCCTTTGTTGGCCTGGCTACTGGTTAACTCTGAGCAGTCAGTATCGGTACCACAACTTTAGTACCGGTACCAACTAACCGTTGTGCCTAATCTAAACGACTATTTTGCAATTAAACCTATCTCTAATCTTCCCATTTTGCAACAAGTCTCTTTAGGTGAATTCGTTCTTCATTGTAAAATCACTCTTTTTCGCTTTAGTATTTTTCACTAGATTGGTATACAAACTTTCTATTAAGCTAATTCTTGTTGGAGACATAGGAACATAGTTGTAGGCTATATTGTTTCTTGCTTACACCTGTATCTTTTTCATTTCTATCTAATCTTGTAATTGGGTTGTGGTAACCCATTAATTACCTCCATTTATAGTAAATTGATTCCCTCTAGGTTGAGGGAATCGGGTTAAAAATCGTAAGTCGGGAGACTTAGGTAGTGGGGTACCCAAGTGAGGGGAACCACTATACATCTGGTGTTATATTTTGTGGTTTGTTTTATTTGCATAATTTTTGTTTACCACATTATTCATCCCCCCTTCTAGTGTGCTTGTGCCTTTTAGATCCTATAGGTGGCATCAGAGTGTGTTGCGAGAAGTAAAAAATCCCACTCATGATGGCATCATCAACCAAGCACACTGAAGACTAGTCAGCCACACATCCTACCTACTTTGATGGGATGGATTATGGGTACTAAAAGAGGAGAATGCAAGTCTTCCTCAAGGTGATGGATGAGGAGTCGTGGACCCTCATTCAAGAGAGATATACTGATCCAGAGCCGCAAGAAGGAGTAGCGTGACGGCGGAACAGAAGAAAAAGATTGTAAGTACGCATAGGCGATGAACGCACTGTATTGTGCATTATCAAAGGAGGAGTTTAACTGTATCTCGGTTTGCGAATCCACATACAAGATATGGAACATGCTGCAAGTCACCTACGAAGGTACTAATAAGGTAAAAGAAACACGCATATCTATTCAAATAGAAAGCTATGAGTGTTTCAGGATGGAAAAAGGTGAAACCATCAAAGTGATGCACATGAGGTTTGGGGATATAGTCAACCCCATGAAGAATTTGGGAGTGAAGTTCACTGAAGAACAACTTGTAAGGAATATCTTAAGATTGCTTACAAGCGACTAGTCTCCAAAGTCAATGGTGATTCAAGAGGCAAAGGACCTTTCAATCCTTTCTGTTGATGATCTGATTGGAAGCCTCATGGCCTATGAGGTTCAACTAGAGAATATGAAGAAAAACGAGGAGGAATCAATAAGCAAGAAGAAAGAGCTTGCTTTCAAAGCTCTATAGGAAGACTCAGATCTTGAAGACTCTGACTCCAACGAAGAAGAGCTTGCTCTTGTAACAAGAAGATTTTAACGATTTATCTGAAAGCAAGGTAAAAGAGTAAATAAATTTTCAAATGACATAGTTTGTTTTGAATGCAAGAAAAGGGAACATGTATGAAAAGATTGTCCAATGATCAAGAAGAAAAAGGAAGAAAAGAAGAAAGATAAAGAAGTTGATCGTAAAAAGAAGATTTCAGGAAAAGCTTACAAAGCTACTTGCAATGACAGTGATTCCAACACGAAATCCTCCTCTGAAGAATTCGAGGAAAATGAAGTTGCTCATCTGTGTTTGATGGCAAACGATGATAGCTCGGAAAATGAGGTAGATTCTAAAGTTACTCTTAATGAATTATTGCAAGCATATGAAGACTTGTATTAAAAGCTAGGTTAATTAAAAAAGAAAATAAAGTTTTACATAATAACTATAAGACTTTGGAAATAGAAAAATATTGTTTAGAAATAGAGTTAGATATAGCTAAAGATACTAATTCACAGTTGCATGCAAAGATAGTAGAATTAGAGGATATTTATGAACATTTTGAGGGAACTTTAAATAACCTTAAAACAACTACTAAATTGAATACTGAATTTTGTACTGCAATAAAAGTAAAATTTCATGGTAAAAAGAACACACAAAATAAATCACATGCACCTGGCATGCATGGATTTACCAAAAGGTCAAGAATCCCAAGAATTATAGATCCAACACAAAAGTGATCTATAAATCTAAGGATTTGAAGGGAACTAACAATCAAGGACCCAAAAGAAAATGGGTACCTAAATTAGATTTATTAAATTATTTTGTAGGTCAAGAAAAACAAGTGGATCCTAGACAGTGGGTGTTCCAAGCACATAACGGGACACTCCGATCTCTTTATCAAATGGATGAGAATACAAGATGGAAGACACGTCAAGTTGAGCGACAACAAACATTGTTGCATTATTGGTGAAGGTACAATAGGTAATTCATCTAAGCAGGTACGAAATGTACTTTTAGTAGAGAATTTAAAACATAACTTGCTTAATGTTAGTCATATATGTGATAATGGTTGTGATGTATTGTTTACAAAAATAGGACTTAAAATACTAAAAGAAGGAACTAATATAATCTTAATTGAAGGTTTTAGATATAAAAATATCTATGCTTGATGTAAACACATTTACACTACTTAAAATGTCAATTTATGCATGTTCTTAAGCATAGGATTGCATTGCATGCTATAAATATTACATAACATGCATCATCTTGCATTTAGAGTAGTTTGAATAAAATGGAGATTAATTATCTCCTTTTATGTGCTTGGATAGGGCAAACTTTTTATCGGGGCCTCGGATTGAAGATCCAACCATACAGATGTGATCAGAGCAATGATTTGAGTTCAACGACTCCAAGATCACCCTAATCAGACATTTGTAGCATCAGATAGAGATCGAGGAACCCTAGAAAATCAAGGGCTAAGATGGTGTAAATTCATACTTCAAATGACAAATCCGACCGCATGGATGGATTCGGATCGACGATCGCAGTCTAACGGCGTGAAAATCGACTTAATCCGACACCCGTGTCACCATCTACAACATCCAGAAGATGGACGGCTAAGATGGCGCCACATGGCACTATCTCAGCCGTCAATCGGCCCTCAAGACCGCCGCTGCTTTTTCAAAGAAGATTTGGCGTGCGATCTGGGTCGTTGGATCTTGATCCAATGGCTGTGGATTCACACGCCTTAACTCATCCACGCAACCATTTGGGAGTGGTAGCACAGCGGTTTAGCGCCCTAACGTGAGGCACGGACGCAAGTTTGAGCCGCAACGAGCAGGCGAAGGGTGCGGGTGAGCGGGCGTGGACGAGCGTCAGATCTTAATCGAGTGGCCATCTGCTCTCAATAGCGTTGACGCGCTATCACACGCCCACACTTCACGCAGCATCGCACGTGGGCGGGTACGTGTTGAGGAGTGGGAAAGGCGCATCTTAAGCCGTTCGATCTCGCGATTGGATGGTTGAGATTCGCTGAATGTGTGGCATGCATTAGGCGCGAGCAGACGAGCCGGTGTGCGCGGGCAGCGCCCACTATGCCCACGTTGGGGTTTAGCGACGGTTTTATCCGTCACTAAAGACACCTTATTTAATGTTTTAAAGATGTAATGTCCAATTTGCCCTCACTCCTTGCAACTATAAAAGGAGACCCCCTCCACACGAAATTCTCATCCCTTCCTTCTCTTCTCTACCTCTCCAAAGCTCAAGAGAAGCTTGTCCCACACCCGGGATGCTTCTCGCGAGATAAAGTCCAAATTTTCGTCCCCCTTCGGAAGTGAATCCCGTGACGACGACGACGTGCTACCCTGTTCCTGTTCTTCTGCTTCGTCCTCCTTCGTCTTGCTTCATCCTCCTTCGTCCAGGTGTCGTCCCGTCCAGCTCATCCTCCAAGCAGCCGTCGAAGAGGATATCTTGCTCCCTATTCTTTTTACTGCTTTCTAGTAAAGACTTACTGCTTTCTAGAGTAGTTCTGTTCGTCCTCCAAGCGATCGTCGAGGAGGATATTTCTCCCGCTATTCTTTTAATGCTTTCTAGAGTAAATTTACTGCTTTTTAGTGTAATTGTTTTATGCTTTCTAGTTGTAATAGTGAAACAAACATTCTCCTTAATGATGAATTCCCTGTTTATTCTACATCTCGTTTTGATTTCTGTTTGTAATATTCTCTCTCTCTTACTCTCTCTCTCTTTTTTATTTATTGTAAATAGTTAGATAGTTTTAAATTAAATTACTTCGTGACAAATAAAAATAAACACGTAGTTTTTAAATCAAACATCCGCCTCCCTGTGTTCAACCTGGAATTTTCATTTCGGTATAAATTTTATTTGTTGAACATGAGTTCTTCTCTTTCAAACTATAACGATATATTTTTCAAAACCAAACACGTTAGCGTAGCAACTCATACGTTCAACATTTTGGCACCGTTGCCGGGGAGGCGACGCTTTTTGATTTTTCTTCGCGTTTTCTAACTTACAAATCATTTACCTTACTTCTCTCCTTTCTTATTGTGATTGCAGGTACTCTTTCGAGACAAGCAATAGCGGTAGATTGGAGTAAAGTGCTATGGAAGGTTCTGTAAGTTATCCCCCACCTCCTACCCATTAGATTTTATTTCATCACATAATAACATAAACATCAATCAACCTAGGTGTTCTTATAAACTCTAAGGTTAGATTGTTTGTTGTTTGACACCCACACCCTCCCCAACCCCCACATTAAAAAAGAAAATTAAAAAAAAATCTCACAGAGGTAGACAACCTTATCTGATTTTCAAACTCAACCGGTAAACCAATCTTTGGAGCCGGTACACACATCCAAATGCATAATTGAGTAGAAATCAGATTAGGTAATCATTTGTGTGCCTAATTAAGTGGTGCAACAGGCCAATTATTTGAGTTATTTGGGCCGCATCACTCCAATTAAAATCAACTCATCAAGTAGCTGCCACTTAGGTTCAACTCTTAGGGATTTACCAGGCACTCCACATTCTTTTTAAGCTTTAAAGGAAAGCATCTTCACCTATGCTTGCAAAACCTGGTGTGCCAACGAAACTTGTTTGAAAACACCTAAAGTTGAATCCTAAAAGCTACTGAGCAAGATTTGAACCTTAAAATTCACTGCATCAAAAAAATAATCTTGCTTGAAAATCATTGGTTGTGCACGCACACACAAATCAATCAATCATTAAGGGCACAACCCATTTAAAGGGCCAATCACATTCCAAAGCACATTCAAACCTAGCCCTAAATAAAATAGAGTAGACGTTGGCGTTAAGGATTCGATTTGCTCTTCAGAGCCCAGAACGAGATTATTTTCGATTAGTCTATTTCTATTGTTCAATTTGATGTCTAGCTAGGGGAGCAGAATCAAACGATCGCGGCTGGGGAGTACACTAGGAACTGGAGGCGCAAGTCGAAGGAAGAACCTTCTCCCCAGTCCCTCCTTCTAACTGGTTGGATTGAACAGATAGAAGTAGATCAAATCGTTTCTTTATCTCAAGATGGGTTTTGGGAGTCTATAGGTCTGTAGGCTAACCTACTTAAGGACAGGTTTGATTGTTTGTATTGCAGGGTGCCTTTCTTCCTCCCATCTTTCATGAATCCTTCCACATATTACACGCATTCCAGCACTTTTCCTCCTGTTGTGAATTATCCTCAACATGACGAATATCCTAACTCGTACTGTAATCAACCATTAGTTGGGATAACTCGGATTGGGGATACAGTTCCGGACCTCCGTGTTTAGGGTCTAACCCTGAACACTTTGATTGTGATTTCTATCCTTCTCAGAGCCACATCGATTATAGATCGTCATCCTTTCATGGACAACCTAATACGATCTACAATCAAGAAGGATACACCGATCCTTACCTATCCTCTGATTACACTACCTTTAGGTCATCACCACATTTTGAACAATTTAAAATGACCTATTATCAGGAAGGGTATAATGAATCTCAATTCGTTAATTCCTCTGCATTGATCCCAAACCCACCCAACCCTGAACCAACTCATTTGGTTCAGGGTAATCAGGTTCAAGATAAGGTTCTAGCAAACTTGAGGAATATCATTCAATCTTTAGAAGTTCAGCCAATACCTTGCATTGAGAGATTGGAGCCCCTGATTGAAATGATTAATGATTTGAACAAGTCATTGTTGGATTGGCTCCAGGATGTTAAGGATAAGAACCCGGGTGAGTTTCTACTTGGGAAATTAGCGAAATTGAGGATGAGATTTGCGGTCGCTTTGATTCAATCATGGGATGATTCCCAGGATGAACTCCCTTCAGGAAAGCCAATGACAGAACCTGCTCAGGCACCTGTTGGGGGGACACGTGCTACGAGGCTGACCAGATTGAATTAAAGCAACCAATTAAGGATGATCTGATTTCTTCACCTGAGATCCCTAAGTCGGGGTATGAGGAAATGTATGTCTCCTTGGAACAGAAAGTGACAGATGATTTTGGGACATGCATTGATACGGATCCTGATTTCTTTGATGGTGAAGATTCAAGTTACAAAGTCTCACACAAGTTTACAGAACATGATTTTTGTGAGACAATTAGGCCTGAGGAATCTGAAAAATCATTTGATAGCCCAAGAACTGAGGAAACTGATCTTATTAGGGCACACATTATGGATTCAGAATTGCATTTTCTGGAGGATTTAATTCAATGCCCTGATTGTCAGTTACACCCCGTTGAGCTTATTGATGATTCTATTTCTGAAATAATTAGACCCAAGTCAATTTTAATTCTGCCACATCATTTAGACTTGGATATTTCAAATGGGGTGATTAATATACAAGAGGTCTTAGAATTTGACATGCTGAATGAGGAGGATAGGAGCTGGGAAGTTCTGATTTGGGAAGCTAGTTCTGGAGGAAGTATGAGATTGAGTCGAAGGGTTCCTTTTAAGCTGAAACCATCAAATCAGAACCCTTACGACATCTGTTCTGAGGATGTCCAACCCAAGCACGCATTCAATGATTATCCTTTTGAGCTTCAATTCTCTGTAACCCGACTTTTTGATCTTGGGTTGCATCCTCATAAATCGCAAACCCAACCCCGCTTGCATACTTATTTTAGGTTTTGGGTAATTTTTATCCAGAACCTAAGATATTCTTGATTATGGGGTATGGGTCTGCACCACAATCTGGTCTACATCTGTGGACCTCTGTTGACAGGTCGGAGGATTCTTTTGTTTATTCTGATTCTGACCTGCACCTGTGAATTCTTCATTTCTCTTCTTTGTATAGTGTGCCTAGCTGAAGGCACTAAACTCAGCATTTATACAGTTCTTTTTAGTTTCTATCTCAGAGCGGACCTGACATTCATGCAATTCAGATGCTTTCTACGCTTTTCCACTCTATTTTATATCTTTTTAATACAATGAGGACATTGCATTAGATAGGTATGGGGTGGTGGATATTCATCTCTGAATTCATTCGTCAGCTTCGTAGATTTATTTTATTTTCTTTTATTAAAAAAAAAATTGAAACTAGGAAAGAGAACTTGGATTTAAGAAAATTTTCAATATTAGGAAATACTACATTATGATTTGATCACAAAGACCCTTCAGGTCTTTGGACTTAATTAGTCCATGTATCCACTAAAATGTGGATTTATTTTTCAAGTCCTCACCAGCCTAAATTTTATTTTAATTAGAGTAAATAAGTTTGGGTGATAAGTACACGACTTATCAGCCCGCCCTCTGATTTGAGGGAATTTTGAGTCTTAAGCATCTACACACTATCTTGTCACTGACTCGTTGTTCGACGATTTTAACGGAAATTGGGTGGCTAATGAACCTTCTAGGGTGATATGGCTGGCAAGTTATCATGGGTAACAGCCCATAGATAGGTTGTCTAGAGCCTAATCACTGGACCTTTCTCTTTTTGCTACCCTTAGGTAAATATTAGACCAGGGAAGCCGCCTACTTAAAAAAAAAAAGAAAAAAAAATCAAATGAAAAGGAGAAAAGAAAAAAAGAAATAAGCCACACTTCACCACATGAGTATGGCTGGCAAGTTGTCGGTGGTAACAGCTCATCGACCGATTGTCCAGAACCTACCTCAATAAATGCACTAGAAATTTCCAAAACACTTAGGAAGAAGTGGAGAAGTAGAATAAACCGGGGAGATATACACTGGATTCACCCTTGTGTTGATCCCGTAAAAAAAAAATAAAAGTAGGGAGAAAGCTACCGGTTGTAAAGATACACCTTTAGGCAGAACTTTTTTTTTTTTTAGGTCACCTAGAGGCATAGAAATCTGAAGTTCGTTTTAACTGCCAGTCAACGAGTCTATCACATTCACAATAAGATGCTTAAAACTTAGGGTTCTCATCAAATCTTGGGTGAGTTGAATGGCCGTAGAAAGCCACTCTTAAACCCTAAAACTTGAAAATCCAAAAAAAATTAGAAAAGAGGAAAAAGAGAAAAAGAAAATTTTCTTTGAATAAGGCGAGGGCTTGAGGCGGTCTGCATTTTGGCAGATACTCGAGCACTGTTGTGTCTTTGAAAGTTCAGATTCTAAGTAGATAGTTTCTCAATGACTGAAAATAAACTCAAGCCTAAATAATCCAACCTAATTCTTTTATAAATAGCATATAGTTTTTGCTAGGGACTAGCAAAAGATAGGCATGGGGGTATGATGTAAACACATTTACACTACTTAAAATGTCTATTTATGCATGTTCTTAAGCATAGGATTGCATTGCATGCCATAAATATTGCATAACATGCATCATCTTGCATTTAGAGTAGTTTGAACAAAATGGAGGTTAATTGTCTCCTTTTATGTGCTTGGACAGGAAAAACTTTTTATCGGGGCCTCGGATCGAAGATCCAACTGTACAGATGTGATCAGGGCAACGATTGGAGTTCAACGACTCTAAAATCGCCCTAATCAGACATTTGTAGCATCAGATAGAGATCGAGGAACCTTAGAAGATCAAGGGCCAAGATGGTGTAAATCCATACTTCAAATGAAAAATCCAACCGCACGGATGGATTCGGATCGACGATCGTAGTCTAACGGCATGAAAATCGACTCAATCCAACACCCGTGGCACCATCTACAACATCCAGAAGATGGACAGCCAAGATGGCGCCACGTGGCGCTATCTCAGCCATCCAACTGGCCCTCAAGACCGCCGCTGCTTTTTCAAAGAAGATTTGGCGTGCGATCTGGGTCGTTGGATCTTGATCCAACGGCTGTGGATTCGCACGGCTTAACTCATCCACGCGACCATTTGGGAGTGGTAGCACAGCGGTCCAGCGCCCTAACGCGAGGCGCAGACATGAGTTCGAGCCGTAGCGAGTAGGCAAAGGGTGCGGGCGAGCAGGCGTGGGCGAGTGTCAAATCTTGATCGGGTGGTCGTCCGCACTCAATAGCGTCAATGCGCTATCGCACGCCTGCGCTTCATGCGGCATCACACACGGGCAGATGCGAGTTGAGGAGCGGGGGAGGCGCATCTTAAGCCGTCCAATCTCACGATCGAACGGCTGAGATTCGTTGATCGTGTGGCATGCGTTAGGCGCGAGCAAAAGAGCGGGTGCGTGCGTGTAGCGCCCACTAAGCCCACGTTGGGGCTTTAGCGATGGTTTTATCCGTCACTAAAACCCCTTATTTAATGTTTTAAAGATGTAATGTCCAATTTGCCCTCACTCCTTGCAACTATAAAAGGAGACCCCCTCCACACAAAATTCTTATCCCTTCCTTCTCTTCTCTACCTCTCCAAAGCTCAAGAGAAGCTTGTCCCACGCCCGGGATGCTTCTCGCGAGATAAAGTCCAAATTTTTGTCCCCCTTCAGAAGTGGATCCCACGACAACGACGACGATGACGTGCTGCCCCGTTCCCGTTCTTCTGCTTCGTCCTCCTTCGTCCTACTTCATCCTCCTTCGTCCAGGCGTCGTCCTGTCCGGCTCATCCTCCAAGCGACCATCGAGGAGGATATCTCTCTCCCTATTCTTTTTACTGCTTTCTAGTATATATTTAGTGCTTTCTAGAGTAGTTCTGCTCATCCTCCATTCTATTCTTTTAATTCTTTCTGGAGTAAATTTACTGCTTTCTAGTGTAATTGTTTTCTGCTTTCTAGTTGTAATAGTGAAACAAACATTCTCCTTAATGATGAATTCCCTGTTTATTCTACATCTCGTTTTGATTTCTGTTTGTAATATTCTCTCTCTCTCTTATTCTCTCTCTCTTTTCTATTTATTTTAAATAGTTATATAGTTTTAAATTGAATTACTTCGTGACAAATAAAAACAAACGTGTAGTTTTTAAATCAAACGTCCGCCTCCCTGTGTTGGACCCGGAATTTTCATTTCGGTATAAATTTTATTTGTTGAACACGAGTTCTTCGCTTTCAAACTACAACGACAGGTTTTTCAAAACCAAACACGTTAGCGTAGCAACTCGTACGTTCAACAATGCTCTTCATTTTTCACAAGAGAAAATTATGAAATGTCTGCTTACCACTCATGTTGAGGTGGATTTATGGCACCGTAGGTTAGGTCACATAAATCACAAACATTTAAATAAGCTAGTCAAAAATGAGTAAGGGGCTACCCAAACTAACTTATAAAAAAGATGCATTATGCAAATCTTGTGAACTCAGAAAAATGCACAAGACTTCTTTTAAACCAAAAGACTTAGTTTCAACTACACGTCCTTTAGAGTTGTTACACCTTGATCTATTTGGGCCAACACGATTTGAGAGCCTAAATGGATCAAAATTTTACTTAGTTATTGCTGATGACTTCTCAAGGTTCACTTGGGTCATCTTCCTGAAACATAAAGATGACTCATTTGACTCCTTCATAAGTCTTTCTCGAAGACTTCAAAAGGAAAAATCATCTTCAATTCTTAGACTTAGGACTGATCATGGGGGTGAATTTGAAACTGAAAAATTTTCAAGTTGTTGTGTTAATTCTGGCATATCCCATGTATTTCATTTCCTCGAGCATCATCTCGAAATGGTGTTGTAGAGCACAAGAATCGTACTCTACAAGAATGTGCCCGAACTTTGCTCTTGGAGTCTAGGCTTCAAAAATATTTCTGGACTAAAGCCATTAATACAGCATGTTATGTTCTTGGAGAACTTTGCTCTTGGAGAACTCTCTTAAGGCCTATTATTAAGAAAAATCCATATGAGCTTTATTATGAGAAGTCTCCTAGGATTGCATATTTTAGGGTGTTAGGAAGTTGATGTTATTTATTAAACACTTGAGATCGACTTGATGAGTTTGATGCTAAAGGTGATGAAGGCATCTTTATTGGCTATTCAACGAGAAGAAAGCTTAGCAAGTCTTTAATAAAAGGACTTTTGTTGTAGAGGAATCCCTGTATGTTTCATTTGATGAAACAATTTTAGGAGAACCATAACCAAATCATCAAGAGTCTGATGATGAGGATACCTCCTTCATCGATGTATTAAAAATGGAAGATACATGAAATGTACATGATCTTCCAAAAGAATGGGTACATGATAAATGACAGTTTATCATCATTCTTATGCACTAAAACAAACCTAGCTCCTAGGATTTTACTCCGCAAATGTGTTTTTGGGCTGATTTAGGCATTAACTAGGTTAAGCATGCATTGCATTTTCTTTTGTTGTTTTAATGTGTTTTTGTGAGTGTTAGGGACGAACAGATATACAGATCCCTAAAACCCTAGCACTCAAGAAGGCAATTGGTGAAGAAGGAGCTCAGACTAGTTGGAACTCAGCTTGATCCAGCTCACCACAGCTGGAACCTAGCTCACTTGAACTAGGGTTAGCTCATCCCAGCTCCATTCAACTAATCTCAGCTGAATGGCAGCTTAAGAGAGTTCATCTTAGCTCACCCTAGCTCAAGTCAGCTCAGATCCAGCTCAACTTAGCTCAGTCTAGCTCATGTCAGCTCCCACTAGTCCATAGGGAGCTCTAGCTAGCTCAGCTGAGTTGACAAGAGTTCACCCCAACTCAGATCCAGCTACATCCAACTCCACTCAACTCCAGCCAGCTGAAGAAGAACTCATCCCAGCTCAGGAAGCTCAAGTCCAGCTCCTGGGGACCCAGCTTAGCACAAGCTAATTGAGCTAAACTACCTTAGCTGTCTCAACCAGCTCAATCCTCCCCGGGAGCACTAGACCCAGCTCACCTCAGCTCCATTCAATAGAAGCTAGCTCACTTTAGCTTGGCTTAGTAGCTAGCAAAGAACTAGCAAGCTAAGCCAGCTAGAGTAGCCCCATGTTGACCTCTTCAGCAGCTGCCTGCTCCACTTCAGCTCTAGATTCTTCAGAACCAACTCCTCCCTTTAAACCCTAGCTCCAACACCTCCTCCTCTACTCCGCCATTAGCTAAGCTAGCTTAGCTTAGCTTAGCTTAGCTATGCTCCAGCTTCTTTGGCTTGTACCACCCAGAAACCCACCTAACAACTCCACCCAACTAGCTCCACCTAAGCTCCACATAAGCTAACCTACTTGGCAACAACCTAGCCTACCCACCACCTCCAAAAGACACCTAAAAGTAGTGCCAAAACCACCCTAACTACCCCAAAGTTGGTGCCACTTTTCCCTCCAAAAATCCTCTTCATCTCCACCACACATCTCCCCTTAAACCCATCTCCACCCTCCACATAACCCCACCTTCTAGAGACCTCAAAGTTGGCGCCAACCCATGGCACCTCTCCATGGTTGGTGCCACTTTTAGGTGCCTCTTGACCAACCCTAACTACCCCCCTTACACCCCTTAGGTGGCGCCAACAACCCTTAACCCTAGGATCATCTAACCACCTCCATCCTTCCATCTTATCCCTCCATTTCAAGAGGCACCTTAACCCCTCATCCTACCCTATAAAAAGACCACTACCCACCACCATTCAAACCATCCTTGGCTAGCAAATTCACTCTCATATTCTACCTAGAAGCCCACGCCCAAGAGAGAAGAAGAAGAAGAAGAAGATTAAGGGGATATTCTATCCCCTTGGTGCCTTCCCCTCTTCCCTTCTCTCTTGTGCCCACGCCAGCCAAAGGAGAAGCCAGGCAAGGAAGATCTTTGGAGGAGATCTTGAAGGTGGTCCATGCCACCTTGGAGGAGCTTTTGAGTGTGGTGCATGCCCACCCCTTGGAGGAGAGCATTGAAGGTGGTAGCATCCACCTTGGAGGAGCTCTCAAGGAAGGAGAAGAAGGAGGCCCTCTTTTCAAGCCAAGGAGCAGCTAGGCTTGGAGCAAGAAGGCTCCCTTCTTCACCAATTTTTGCAAGAGGATTTTTGTTTCTTTATTGCTTTCAGATTTTTTCATTTCTAGTAGAAGCATTCCTCTACTTGTCTTGGAAAAAGAACATAAATTCTAGTTAATCAAATTACCTTATTTTTAATTTCCTATTGCAGTTGTTACTATTGTTCTAGCACTTATTCTACTTCCACTCCCTAATTACTCTTGGCCCTATCATTAAAATCAAATGGCTGGTCTTTAGTGAGAAGCTGACTTAAGGGCTTGGAGAGTTTTTTGAGGTTGAAGAAAGAAGTTATTGAGGCACCAATTTTGCAGCAACCTGATTGGAATAGTCCCTTTGAATTAATGACATATGCCTCAGATTTGCTGTAGGGCCCGTTCTAGGGCAAGGAATTGGCAAGAAGCCCGTTGTGATCTATTATGCTAGCAAAACTCTTGATGATACACAACGGAATTACACGGTTACTAAAAAGGAACTTCTTGCCATTGTATTTGCCTTAGAAAAATTTAGATCTTATCTGTTAGGGTCACATGTCACTGTACATACCGACCACTCAGCAATTAAATATTTGTTGATAAAGAAAGATGCAAAACCCCGCCTTATCCATTGGATTCTGCTGCTCCAGGATTTGGCCTAGAAATCAAGGATAAGGCGGGGTCGCACAATGTAGTGGCCGACCATCTCTCTCATCTTATGACGAATGACATAATGACCCCACCAGATCAGTTCCCCAATGAAAGCATTTTAGCTTCTACTACCCTCCCTTGGTTTGCACCCATCGCAAACTACTTAGCAACAGAATGAATCCCCGCTGATTGGCCAAAAACAAAAAGGGATAAGTTCTTTACTGATATTAAATATTGTTTTTAGGAGGAGCCCGACCTTTTCCGCATTTGTGCCGATCAGGTCATTCGACGATGTGTACCCGATTCTGAAATCCATGATATTTTGACACATTGTCACTCAATGGCCTGTGGCGAACATTTTTCGGGCAAGAAAACTGTAGCTAAAATCCTTAATGCGGGATTTTATTGGCCCAGCTTGCACAAAAATGCTCATGACTCTGTTCGGTCCTGTGTGCATTGCCAGAGCATCAGCAACATGACTCGGAAGGATATGATGCCCCTTAATCCTATTTTAGAGGTTGAAATTTTTGATGTTTGGGGCATCGACTTCATGGGACCATTCATCAACTCTGGTGGGTGTTGAGCGCGAGAATCTACGCTAACGTGTTTGGTTTTTGGAAAAACCCGTCGTTGTAGTTCGAAAGCGAAGGATTCGTGTTCAACAAATAAAATTTATACCGAAATAAGAATTCCGGGTCGAACACAGGGAGGCGAACGTTTGATTTAAAAACTCTGCGTTTCTTTTTATTTTGTCACCAAGAAATTCAATTTAAACTATCTAAGTATCTACAACAAATAAAAGAGAGAGAGGGAGTAAGAGAGAGAGAAAGAATACTACACATGGAAATTAAAATGAGATGTAGAATAGACAAGAAATTAATCATAAAAGAGTTCATTCGTTACAACTAGAAAATATAAAACAATTACTCTAGAAAGCATTAAAAGAATGGAGGGAGAAATGTCCTCCTCGACGATCGCTCGGAGGACGAATAGTCTATTCTAGAAAGCAGTAAATCTATATTAGAAAGCAGTAAAAAGAATAGGGAGAGAGAAATCCTCCTCGACGGTTGCTTGGAGGACGAGCCGGACGGGACGACGCCTGGACGAAGGAGAACGAAGCGGGACGAAGGAGGACGAAGCAGAAGAACGGGAACGAAGCAGCACGCCGTCGTCGTCGCGGGATCCACTTCCGAAGGGGGACGAAAATTTGGACTTTATCTCGCGAGAAGCATCCCGGGTGTGGGACAAGCTTCTCTTGAGCTTTGGAGAGGTAGAGAGGAGAAGGAAGGGATGAAAATTTCGTATGGAGGGGGTCTCCTTTTATAGTTGCAAGGAGTGGGGGCAAAATGGACATTACATCTTCAAAATAATAAATAAGGGGTCTTTAGTGACGGATAAAACCGTCGCTAAAGCCCCGCCGTCGCCGTCGCCGCCGCACCCACGCGCGCCCGCTCGGCTGGCCTGCGCGCGTAACGCAGACGCACGTCCGCGTCGTCTCAGCCGTCCGATCGCGAGATCGGACGGCTTAGATCGCGCCCGCGCCCGCTGCGTAGCGCGCCGCCCGCGTGCGATCGCGCGCCCACCAGGGCGTCCAATTGCGCGTCGGCGCTATCGGGCGCGCGCGGCCGTTGGATCTTCATCCGACGCTCGTGCGCGCCCGCTCGCCCGCGCCTTCGACCCCCTCTCCGCGGCTCGAACCCGCGACCTCCGCTTCGCCCGCAGCTGCGTCGCCGCTGCGCTACGCGGGCGAAATGGTCGCGCGGACGTTTTTAAACGCGCGCGACCGCAGCCGTTGGATCGAGATCCAACGGCGGAGAGGAGACAGTGCGCAGTCTTCACAGGACCCCCGCGGCCGATTGGGCGGCTGGGATGGCGCCACGTGGCGCTATCTTGGCCGTCCATCTTCTGGAAGTTGTAGATGGTGCCACGGATGTCGGATTGACTCAATTTTTGTGTCGTTCGGCTGCGATTGTCGATCCTAATTCATCCGTGTGGTCGGATTTTCCATCTGAAGTGCAGATTTACACCATCCTGGCCCTTGATCTTCTAGGGTTCCCCGATCTCTATCTGATGCTACGGATGCCTGATTAGGGCGATCTTGGAGTCGTTGAACTCCAATCGTCGCCCTGATCATATCCATACGGTTGGATCTTTGATCCGAGGCCCCGATAAAATATTTGCCCTGTCCAAGCACATAAAAGGAGACAATTAACCTCCATTTTATTCAAACTACTCTAAATGCAAGATGATGCATGTAATGCAATATTTATATCATGAAATGCAATCTTATGCTTAAGAACATGCATAAATAGACATTTTAAGTAGTGTAAATGTGTTTACATCATACCCCCATGCCTATCTTTTGCTAGTCCCTAGCAAAAACTATATGCTATTTATAAAAGAATTAGGTTCGATTATTTGGACCTGAGTTATTCTCAATCATTAAGAAATTGTCTACTTAAGAACTGAACTTTCAAAGACACAACAGTGCCCGGGTATCAGCCAAAATGCAGATCGCCTCAAGCCTCGCCTTATTCAAAGAAAAATTTCTTTTTCTGTTTTTACTTTTTTTTTTTTTTTTATTTTCAAATTTTAGGGTTTAAGAGTGGCTTTCTACGGCCATTCAACTCACCCAAGATTTGATGAGAACCCTAAGTTTTAAGCATCTTATTGTGATTGTGATAGACTCGTTGACCGGCAATTAAAACGGACTTCGGATTTCTACGCCTCTAGGTGACCTCAAAAAGAATTCTGCCTAAAGGTGTATCTTTACAACCGGTAGCTTTCTCCCTACTTTTATTTTTTAACGGGGTCAACACAAGGGTGAATCCAGTGTATATCTCCCCGGTTTATTCTACTTCTCCGCTTCTTCCTAAGTGTTTTGGGAATTTTTAGTGCATTTTCTGAGCTGGGTTCTGGACAACCGGTCGATGAGCTGTTACCACCGACAACTTGCCAGCCATACTCGTGCGGCGAAGTGTGGCTTATTTCTTTTTGTTCTTTTCTCCTTTTTGATTTTTTTTTTTTTTTTTTTTTTTTTTTTAAGTAGGTGGCTTCCCTGGTCTAAGATTTACCTAAAGGCAGCAAAAAGAGAAAGGTCCAGTGACTGGGCTCTGGACAACCTACCTATGGGCTGTTACCCACGATAACTTGCCAGCCATATCACCCTAGAAGGTTCATTAGCTACCCAATTTCCGTTAAAATCGCCAAACAACGAGTCAGTGCAAAGAAAGTGTGTAGATGCTTAAGACTCAAAATTCCCTCACATCAGAGGGCGGGTTGATAAGTCGTGTACTTATCACCCAAACTTATTTATTCCAATTATAATAAAATTCAGGTTGGCGAGAACTCGAAAAAAAATCCACATTTTAGTGGATACATAGGCTGATTAAGTCCAAAGACCTGAAGGGTCTTTGTGTTCAGAACATAATATAGTATTTCTTAAGATCGAAAATTTTCTTAAACCCAAATTCTCTTTCCTAATTTTGATTTTTTTTTTTTATATATAAAATAAAACAAATCTACGGAGCTGACGAATGAATTCAAAGATAAATATCCATCCCCCCATGCCTATCTAATGCAATGTCCTCATTGTATTAAAAAGACATAAAATAGAGAGGGAAAGCGTAGAAAGCACCTGAATTGCGTGGATATCGGGTCCGCTCCGAGATGAAAATGAAAAAGAACTGTATATGTGCTGAGTTTAGTGCCTTCAGCTAGGCACACTATACAAAGAAAAGAAATGAAGAATTCACATGTGCAGGTCAGAATTAGAATGAACAGAAGAATCCTCTGACCTGTCAGCAGAGGTCCACAGATGTGGACCAGATTGTGGTGCAGACCCACACCCCATAATCGAGAATATCTTAGGTTCTGGATAAAAATTACCCAAAACCTAAAATCAGAATGCAAGCGGGGTCGGGCCTGCGATTTGTGAGGATGCAACCCAAGGCCAAAATGTCGGGTTACAGAGAATTGAAGCTCAAAAGGATAATCGTTAAATGTGTGCTTGAGTTTGACATCCTCGAAACAAATGTCGTAAGGGTTCTGATTTGATGGTTTTAGCTTAAAAGGAACCCTTCGACTCAATCTTCCATTTCCTCCAAAATTAATTTCCCAAATTAGAACTTCCCTGCTCCTATCCTCCTCATTAAGTGTATCAAATTCCAGGACATCTTGTATATTCATCACCCCGTCTGGAATCTCCAAGTGTAAATGATGTGGCAGAATCAAAATTGACTTGGGTCTAATTATCTCAGAATTAAAATCATCAATAAGCTCAACAGGGTGTAACTGATAATCAGGGCATTGAATTGATTCCTCCAGAAAATGCGATTCTGGATTTGTATCGTGTGCCCTAATAAGATCAGTTTCCTTAGTTATTGGGCTATCAAATGATCTATCAGATTCCTCAGGCCCAATCGTCTCACAAAAATCGTGATTTGAAAACTCGTGTGAGACTTCGCAACTTGAATCTTCACCATCAAAGAAATCAGGATCCGTATCAATGTATGTCCCAAAATCAGTTGTCACTTTGTGTTCCCAGGAGACATATGTTTTCTCGTAACCCGGCTCAGGGATCTCAGGTGAAGAAATCAGATCATCCTTAATTGGTTGCTTTAATTCAATCTGGTCAGCTTCGTAACACGTGTCCCCCCCAACAGGTGCCTGAGCGGGTTCTATCATTGGCTTTCCTGAAGAGAGTTCATCCTGGGAATTATTCCAAGATTGAATCAAAGCAACCACGAATCTCATCCTCAATTTCGCTAATTTCCCAAGTAGAAACTCACCCGGGTTCTTATCCTTAACATCCTGGAGCCAATCCAACAAAGACTTGTTTAAATCATCAATCATTTCAATCAGGGGCTCCAATCTCTCAATGCAAGGTATTGGCTGAACTTCTAAAGATTGAATGATATTCCTCAAGTTAGCCAGAACCTTATCTTGAACCTGATTAACCTGAACCAAATGAGTTGGTTCAGGGTTGGGCGGGTTTGACATCAATGTAGAGGAATTAACGAATTGAGATTCGTTATACCCATCCTGATAGTAGGTCATTTCAGATTGTTCAAAAGATGGAGATGACCTAAAGGCAGTGAAATCAGAGGATGGGTAAGGATCAGTGTATCCTTCTTGATTGTAGACCGCATTAGGTTGTTCATGAAAGGAGGACGATCTATAATCGATGCAACTCTGAGAAGGATAGAATTGAGAATCAAAGTGTTCAGGGTTAGACCCTAAACACGGGGGTCCGGAATTGTATCCCCAATCTGAATTATCCCAACTAACTGATGGTCTATTACAATACGAATTGGGATAATCGTCATGTTGAGGATAATTTACAACAGTAGGGAAAGAGTGGGAATGCGTGAAACATGTGGAAGGATTCATGAGATACGGGAGGAAGAAAGGTGCCCTGCAATACAAACAATCAAACCTGTCCTTAAATGGGTTAGCCTACAGACCTACAGACTCTCAAAACCCGTCTTGAGATAAAGGAACGATTTGATCTACTTCTGTCTGTTCAATCCAACCAGTTAGAAGGAGGGACTGGGGAGAAGGTTCTTCCTTCGGCTTGCGCCTCCGGTTCCTAGTGTACCCCCCAGCCGCGATCGTTTGACTCTGCTCCCCTAGCTAGACATCAGATTGAACAGTAGAAACAGACTAATCGAAAATAATCTCATTCTGAGTTCTGAAGAGCGAGTCCAATCCTTAAGGCCAACGTCTACTCTGTTTTATTTAGGGCTAGGTTTGAATGTGCTTTGGAATGTGATGGGCCCTTTAAATGGGTTGTGCCCTTAATGATTGATTGCTTTGTGTGTGCGTGCACAACCAGTGGTTTTCAAGCAAGATTATTTTTGATGTGGTGAATTTTAAGGTTCAAATCTTGCTTAGTAGCTTTTAGGATTCAACTTTAGGTGTTTTCAATCAAGTTTCATTGGCACACCAGGTTTTGCAAGCACAGGTGAAGATATTTTCCTTTAAAGTTTAAAAAGAATGTGGAGTGCCTGGTAGATCCCTAAGAGTTGAACCTAATTGGCAGCTACTAGATGAGTTGATTTTATTTGAAGTGGTGCGGCCCAAACAACTCAAACAACTGGCCTGATGCACCACCTAATTAGGCACACAAATGATTACCCAATCTGATTTCTACTCGATTATGTGTTTGGATGTGTGTACCGGCTCCTAAGATTGGTTTACCGGTTGAGTTAGAAAATCAGATGAGGTTGTGTACCTCTGTGAGATTTTTTTTATTTTTTTTTTCTTTTTTTAATGTGGGGGTTGGAGTGAGTATGGATGTCAAACAACAAACAATCTAACCTTAGAGTTTATAAGAACACCTAGGTTGATTGATGTTTGAATTATTATGTGATGAAATGAAATCTAATGGGTGGGAGGTGGGGGGTAACTTACAAAACCTTCCACAGCACTTTACTCCGATTTACCGCTTTTGCCTGTCTCGAAAGAGTACCTGCAATTACAATAAGAAAGGAGAAAAGTGAGGTAAATGATTTGTAAGTTACAAAACGCGAAGAGAAATCAAAGAGCGTTGCCTCCCCGGCAACGGCGCCAAAATGTTGAGCGCGAGAATCTACGCTAACGTGTTTGGTTTTTGGAAAAACCCGTCGTTGTAGTTCGAAAGCGAAGGATTCGTGTTCAACAAATAAAATTTATACCGAAATAAGAATTCCGGGTCGAACACAGGGAGGCGAACGTTTGATTTAAAAACTCTGCGTTTCTTTTTATTTTGTCACCAAGAAATTCAATTTAAACTATCTAAGTATCTACAACAAATAAAAGAGAGAGAAAGAATACTACACATGGAAATTAAAATGAGATGTAGAATAGACAAGAAATTAATCATAAAAGAGTTCATTCGTTACAACTAGAAAATATAAAACAATTACTCTAGAAAGCATTAAAAGAATGGAGGGAGAAATGTCCTCCTCGACGATCGCTCGGAGGACGAATAGTCTATTCTAGAAAGCAGTAAATCTATATTAGAAAGCAGTAAAAAGAATAGGGAGAGAGAAATCCTCCTCGACGGTTGCTTGGAGGACGAGCCGGACGGGACGACGCCTGGACGAAGGAGAACGAAGCGGGACGAAGGAGGACGAAGCAGAAGAACGGGAACGAAGCAGCACGCCGTCGTCGTCGCGGGATCCACTTCCGAAGGGGGACGAAAATTTGGACTTTATCTCGCGAGAAGCATCCCGGGTGTGGGACAAGCTTCTCTTGAGCTTTGGAGAGGTAGAGAGGAGAAGGAAGGGATGAAAATTTCGTATGGAGGGGGTCTCCTTTTATAGTTGCAAGGAGTGGGGGCAAAATGGACATTACATCTTCAAAATAATAAATAAGGGGTCTTTAGTGACGGATAAAACCGTCGCTAAAGCCCCGCCGTCGCCGTCGCCGCCGCACCCACGCGCGCCCGCTCGGCTGGCCTGCGCGCGTAACGCAGACGCACGTCCGCGTCGTCTCAGCCGTCCGATCGCGAGATCGGACGGCTTAGATCGCGCCCGCGCCCGCTGCGTAGCGCGCCGCCCGCGTGCGATCGCGCGCCCACCAGGGCGTCCAATTGCGCGTCGGCGCTATCGGGCGCGCGCGGCCGTTGGATCTTCATCCGACGCTCGTGCGCGCCCGCTCGCCCGCGCCTTCGACCCCCTCTCCGCGGCTCGAACCCGCGACCTCCGCTTCGCCCGCAGCTGCGTCGCCGCTGCGCTACGCGGGCGAAATGGTCGCGCGGACGTTTTTAAATGCGCGTGACCGCAGCCGTTGGATCGAGATCCAACGGCGGAGAGGAGACAGTGCGCAGTCTTCACAGGACCCCCGCGGCCGATTGGGCGGCTGGGATGGCGCCACGTGGCGCTATCTTGGCCGTCCATCTTCTGGAAGTTGTAGATGGTGCCACGGATGTCGGATTGACTCGATTTTTGTGTCGTTCGGCTGCGATTGTCGATCCTAATTCATCCGTGTGGTCGGATTTTCCATCTGAAGTGCGGATTTACACCATCCTGGCCCTTGATCTTCTAGGGTTCCCCGGTCTCTATCTGATGCTACGGATGCCTGATTAGGGCGATCTTGGAGTCGTTGAACTCCAATCGTCGCCCTGATCATATCCATACGGTTGGATCTTTGATCCGAGGCCCCGATAAAATATTTGCCCTGTCCAAGCACATAAAAGGAGACAATTAACCTCCATTTTATTCAAACTACTCTAAATGCAAGATGATGCATGTAATGCAATATTTATATCATGAAATGCAATCTTATGCTTAAGAACATGCATAAATAGACATTTTAAGTAGTGTAAATGTGTTTACATCAGTGGGTATTTATATATATTAGTCGTAGTCGACTATGTTTCTAAATGGATAGAAGCACTACCCACCCGCACTAGTGACCACTGTGTGGTTGTCGAATTTCTTAAGAAAAATATTTTCTCAAGATTCGGCATACCAAAAGCCATTATCAGTGACGGAGGCTCACATTTCACCCACTCACAATTTCGTCACCTTCTTTCCAAATATGAGGTTAATCATAAAATTTCCACACCTTATCACCCCCAAACAAATGGCCAGGCTAAAGTTTCTAACCAGGAAATTAAAAATATTTACAAAAGACGGTTAGGCCCAACCGTAAAGATTGGTCCACCAAATTAGACGAGGCTTTATGGGCCTATCATACCACATTTAAAACCCCGCTCGGCATGTCTCCCTTCCGTCTGATTTTTGGGAAGGCATGCCATCTCCCGGTAGAGCTAGAACATAGGGCTTTTTGGGCAATAAAACAACTCAACATGGATTTATTTGATGTCGGTATCCATAGAAAACTACAATTAACTAAATTGGAAGAATTACGTAATTTTTCTTATGAAAACATAAGGATTTATAAAGATCGAACAAAAAAAATTCACGATAAATATATTGTTCGGAAATACTTTGATGTTAATCAACGCGTTTGGCTTTTCGATGCGAGATTACATCTTTTTCCTGGCAAATTAAAATAAAAATGGACCGGCCCCTTTATTGACCATAAAACATATCCATACGGTACTGTTGATCTTTTCGATCCAAAAACTAATTCGACCTTTCAAGTCAACGGCCAACGTTTAGAGCCCTATTTTGATCATATGCCTAAAATTCTGTCTGAATCTTTTAATTTGACTGAGCCAGCCACCCTCAATCACTAATGCACACTACGCCTGGCTGAATGGCGTAAAAGATAGCACTGGATGGGAGGTATCCCATCATTTTTTTCCTACTTTCCTTTTTTCTTCTTTTTCCAGGTTTTGATCATCCTAAACCCGACCGTTCTTCACTAAGGTGATCCCTTTTCCCTCCTAATGCATGAGGACATTGCATATCTTAAGCATGGGGGAAATGTTTTTAAATTTGACGATCGATTTAGGATTTTCAAAACCTAAAAACATGCATTTTTCTTTAATTTATTTCCTGCTTGCGTACCCAAAAAAATAAAAATGTTGGAAACTTTTTAAGGAAAAATTTTGAAATCGGGACTAAGGTCGAAAAACTCACTTTTGGTACAATGAGATTTAATCTTTAACAAACTATGAATGAGGATGTGGATTTGATCATTAGAATTTCAGGGTCTATTTTAGACTAGATCAGATATCCT
Source organism: Thalassia testudinum (assembly GCA_037157565.1). Taxonomy (NCBI): domain Eukaryota; kingdom Viridiplantae; phylum Streptophyta; class Magnoliopsida; order Alismatales; family Hydrocharitaceae; genus Thalassia; species Thalassia testudinum. The sequence continues at coordinate 1,852,319 of JAZHRO010000061.1, forward strand.
TCTCTAAACATTCCACCTGAACTCATTATAGTTCAAGTGACTTGATCCTATTTTGTAATATGGAAAGCATTTGGCTTAGTTTCTGATTCAAAAACTTGCATGTCTTGAGAAACTTCTTGTGTCAATTTTCACACACAAGCTAACACTTAAAAACAACTAAAAATTTGAAGAAACTCCCTTGTTTGGACTTAGTAAAAGTTTGAAGCAGATCATTGGTTTGAGTTCCCACCGCTGAGGAGGAAAATGCCTCCTTTGAGGATGCGATGTCAACATGTTACCGCCTCGATGCTGTTCCATATCTATATTTCATATCTTTAGACGGAGCATTAAAGCGCATTTTAGCAGTTCAAGTGTCTTGGACGGTGCTCTACCTACAGTGTCGGAGCAAGAGCTTGAGTTTGCTTGGAGCACCCCTTTACACCGCATTGTGTTTTGGGGTTGTGAGCTTCTGGGTGGTGTCATGGACAGTCCTATCCCGAAGTATTGGTGCCAGGGCCCCCTCGAGGATTTGTAACGGGAATGATGATCCCGACACATCTGTTGTAAGACTAAGCTAAAAATAAGCATGGGGGAGAAAATAATAATAATAATAATAAACAAATTAACACACCCTTATAAATGTTGGCTTTTCACAGGCACGGACACAAGCTTTTAAAGGATTTTGCAAGTTGCGAATCAGATTCATGAGCTATAAAAATCCTAAAAACAAAAATTTTAAGTCATCTGAATTAACAAGGGGTTAATTTGTGAATTTTCTGGAGGATATATTGATCCCATTTTGTCTAATGGTTGGATCCACAAACAAATCCTGATGTTTATCGTTAACAAATCCCGTACCTCCTGTGTTCGGATCAACCAAGGTCCCTTAATCTTTTTCTCCTCAAAAGTAGAAAAAATTTAGATTTCCCAAAAATTCCATTTTCCAAAAAAATTAAAGTTTTGCTAAGAGACTAGCAAAAGATAAGCATTGGGGTGTGATAAACGCCAGTTTATCATCATTCTTATGCACTAAAACAAACCTAGCTCTTAGGATTTTACTTCGCAAATGGGTTTTTGGGCTGCATTTAGGCATTAACTGGGTTAGGCATGCATTGCATTTTCTTTTGTTGTTTTAATGTGTTTTTGTGAGAGTTAGGGATGAACAGATATACAGATCCCTAAAACCCTAGCACTCAAGAAGGCAATTGGTGAAGAAGGAGCTCAGACTAGCTGGAACTCAGCTTGATCCAACTCACCACAGTTGGAACCTAGCTCACTTGAACTAGGGTTAGCTCATCCCAGCTCCATTTAGCTAATCTCAGCTGAATGGCAGCTCAAGAGAGTTCATCTTAGCTCACCCTAGCTCAAGTCAGCTCAGATCTAACTCAACTTAGCTGAGTCTAGCTCATGTCAGCTCCTACTAGTCCACAGGGAGCTCTAGCTAGCTCAGCTGAGTTGACAGGAGTTCACCCCAGCTCAGATCCAGCTACATCCATCTCCACTCAACTCTAGCCAGCTGAAGAAGAACTCATCCCAGCTCAGGAAGCTCAAGTCCAGCTCCCGAGGACCCAGATTAGCTCAAGCTAATTGAGCTAAGCTACCTAAGCTGTCTCAACCAGCTCAATCCTCCCCTGGAGCACCAGACCCATCTCACCTCAGCTCCATTCAACAGAAGCCAGCTCACTTTAGCTTGGCTTAGTAGCTAGCAAAGAACTAGCAAGCTAAGCCAGCTAGAGTAGCCCCATGTTGACCTCTTCAGCAGCTACCTGCTCCACTTCAGCTCCAGATTCTTCAGAACCAGCTCCTCCCTCCAAACCCTAGCTCCAACACCTCCTCCTCTACTCCTCCATTAGCTAAGCTAGCTTAGCTTAGCTATGCTCCAGCTTCCTTGGCTTGTACCACCCAAAAACCCACCTAACAACTCCACCCAACTAGCTCCACCTAAGCTCCACATAAGCTAACCTACTTGGCGCCAACCTAGCCTACCCACCACCTCCAAAAGACACCTAAAAGTGGCACCAAAACCACCCTAACTACCTCAAAGTTGGTGCCACTTTTCCCTCCAAAAATTCCGTTCATCTCCACCACACATCTCTCCTTAGACCCATCTCCACCCTCCACATAACCCCACCTTCTAGAAACCTCAAAGTTGGCGCCAACCTATGGCACCTCTCCATGGTTGGTGCCACTTTTAGGTGCCTCTTGACCAACCCTAACTACACCCCTTACACCCCTTAGGTGGCACCAACAACCCTTAACCCTAGGATCATCTAACCACCTCCATCCTTCCATCTTATCCCTCCATTTCAAGAGGCACCTTAACCCCTCATCCTACCCTATAAAAAGACCACTACCCACCACCATTCAAACCATCCTTGGCTAGCAAATTCACTCTCATATTCTACCTAGAAGCCCACGCCCAAGAGAGAAGAAGAAGAAGAAGATTAAGGTGATATTCTATCCCCTTGGTGCCTTCCCATCTTCCCTTCTCTCTTGTGCCCACGCCAGCCAAAGGAGAAGCCAGGCAAGGAAGATCTTTGGAGGAGATCTTGAAGGTGGTCCACGCCACCTTGGAGGAGCTTTTGAGGGTGGTGTACTCCCACCCCTTGGAGGAGAGCATTGAAGGTGGTAGCATCCACCTTGGAGGAGCTCTCAAGGAAGGAGAAGAAGGAGGCCCTCTGTTCAAGCCAAGGAGCAGCTAGGCTTGGAGCAAGAAGACTCCCTTCTTCACCAATTTTTGCAAGAGGATTTGTGTTTCTTTTATTGCTTTTATATTTTTTCATTTCTAGTAGAAGCATTCCTCTACTTGTCTTGGAAAAAGAACACAAATTCTAGTTAATCAAATTGCGTTCTTTTTAATTTCCTATTGCAATTGTTACTATTGTTCTAGCACTTATTCTACTTCCACTCCCTAATTACTCTAGGCCTCCACTTTCCTAGAGTGAGCTTAGGTAGTGGACATTTTAATCTCTTAAGTTTCAGCTTAGCATTTTAGGTGTTAGCACTTTTTCGTCACAATTCGCACTTTGGCCGTATTATTTCAAAACACAAAATATATATATATATATATATTTAAAATACCAAAAAGAAAGTTGAGATGTATTTTTAGCAAGAGAATTGAATTGTAATTTTTGCCTCCTTGGATGACCCTAGATACTCCCCTATCTAGGATATAAATTTAAAAGCGTATGCAAATTCGTGTGTTACAACAACATTAAAAACCCACCTTTGCGAATCACGTGACTTTTTACATCAGTACACCACAAGGATCACCCTTAAGGTCAAATTATAGGTGATATTGAACAAGGTGTAAAAACCCAATCTCATTTTAAAGTTGATTTTGTCCTTAATGCCTTTGTTTCTCAACTTGAAACCAAGAAAGTTGATGAGGCATTAAAGGATGAATCTTGGGTTGTCGCTATGTAAGAGGAGCTACTCCAATTTACGAGGAATAATGTATGGGACTTGGTACCCACTCCTGAGGGTAATTCCATTATTGGAACCAAGTGGGAGTTCCAAAATAAATTGGATGAATCTAGTTCAGTAATCAGGACTAAGGCTAGACTCATAGTTCAAGGCTATAACCAACAGGAGGAAATTGACTTTAATGAGACATTTGCTCTTGTTGCTCGCTTAGAGTCCATTCAGATGCTACTTGCCTTTGCAAGTGCAAAGGGCTTCAAGTTATTTCAAATGGATGTCAAGAGAACTTTTCTTAATGGCTATATTAATGAAGAAGTTTATGTTCGTCAGCCTTCCAGGTTCGAGGACCCAACACACCCAGAGCATGTATTCAAGCTCAATAAGGTGTTATATGGACTTAAACAAGCTCCTAGGGCATGGTATGATAGACTTAGGTCCTTCCTTCTCCAGCATGGATATAGAATTGGAGTTGTTGATTCAACTCTTTTTGTAAAGGAAGAAGGAAATGACATTCTGTTAGTTCAAATATACGTCAACGATATTATATTTGGATCAACTAAGTCCCTATGTCAGCTTTTTTGTGAGACTATGAAGATTGAGTTTGAAATGAGTATGATGGGTGAACTCAGATTCTTTTTAGGCCTCCAAATCTAACAATTAGATATAGGTATCTACATTAATCAAACAAAATATGTTCTTGAAATTCTCAAGAAGTTTGACTTTGAAAAAGTAAATGGAAAAGAGACTCCAATTGCTCCATCTACTTGTCTTAGGGAAGATTTATTCAGCAAGAAGGTAGTTGAAAAGAAATACCAGGGTATGATAGGTTCACTACTATACCTTACAACCTCTAGAACTGATATTCATTTTGCTACATGTTTATGTGAGAGATTCCAATCCAAACCCAAGGAATCTCATTTAAACACAGTAAAAAGAATATTTAGATACCTAAATAGCACAAGAGATCTTGGTCTCTTTTATCCTAAAGCACAGACCTTAGATTTATTATCATATAGTGATGCAGATTATGTAGGGAGTCGGACAGATCGAAAGAGCACTAGCGGCACTTGTCATTTTATTGGAGAATCTCTGGTTTCATGGTTCTCTAAAAAATAAGCATGTGTTTTACTTTCTACGACCGAAGCAGAATATATTGTTACTTTACTTGCTTACTCTTAGGTCATTTGGATGAGACAGACTTTGTCCGATTTTGGATTATCTTTTGCGCAATCCAAAATTCTATGTGATAGTACAAACATAATTAATTTATCAAAAAATTCGGTACATCATTCATGTACCAAACACATAGATGTTCGACATCATTTTCTTAGGGACAATGTACTTCAGAGTACCATTCAATTAAAATTTATAGATACAGAAAATCAATTGGCAAACATTTTTACAAAACCTCTTGCAGTAGAGTGATTATACTTTATAAGAAGAAAATTGAGACTTTGTATAATAAAGAAATTCAAAATTAAAAGATTGATTGCTTTATACCTTATTTGTAATTATAAAAATCCCTAAGGGCCTAACTATAATTTACCCACTTTTGTTAAAAAGGTGTATACTGTAATATTTCCATATTTTTGGAAATATCAGGGTGCTTTTTGCAATATGGTTGCTTAACTTAGGATATTGACTACATTATTTTTCAATACCTAAGTTTATTGATATTTTCTCAACCACTTAAGTTGTCATGTGACTAGCACATGACCCATCCCATATATAAGAGGATAAGTGCAAACATTTGCCTCATTTTGTTCTCTCAAAACCTAGTTCTCATTCTCTTCAAGATTTTCTCCAAACCCTAGCCAAAGGGAAGAAGAAGGATCTCTTCCAAGTCTCTACTCTAGGTATTCTCTTATGCCCTAAGTAGATCTTGATATCATGGTTCATTCTATATCTTGTTTTTCCCTTTTTCTAAATCACTCCTGCTGCTGCATTATTTTTCTCGTCAGGTACCAAATGGTACCGGTACCCATCATCGATACCAGTACTTGCTGGGTGCAGCAGAGCTTGCTTTTGACAATAGGTACTTGTACTAATGATCAATACCGGTATTCACTCGATTTTCTGGTTGGTACTGGAACCAACCAGTATAGATACTAATCACTAGTACCAGTACATGCAGGCTTAAGTGTGTTTTTGTATGCACACATGAAAGAATATATTATGAATTTCTCATTATTTCTCCTACTCTATCTGTTGTATATTTACAGATGGCACCTAAATCTAAGAGTAAGGGAAAGGCACCTCAAGATGCATTTCACAAATTTTGCATCAATGAGGATGCCAAGTCAAAGTTTGATTGGTATAAGGGCCTTAAGCTTCATCATTGTAGGCAGGTTGAGTGGAAAGACTTTACATTACATCTCTTCAACTTCATTACTCGTCTATTTGAACAACACCTCATGCATTTCTTTGATGAGTCATTTTTTGCGGATGTTCCTGGAGTTTATCCTAACACCAATTGTCTATTTTTTGCGAATCTCCACGAACAAGACAATCAAGGTCATCTTGTCTTAACTTCAAACATTTTTGGTCAAAAAATAACTATTACACCAAAATTCCTGTCCACCATAACACAATGTCCTAATGAAGGTCATGCTTTCAGTACTCTTAAAGAGAAATTCACTACTTCACAAATTCATGAAACACTCTTGCTCCCTAACTATCAGGGAAAAGCGTTGGTTGCCCCAAACATGACCTTATTTGCTAGAGTTCTATTCAGAATTTTAACATGAAATCTAAGGGCCAAATACTCAGGATTCCACAAAATTCCTGTAGATATTTTACCCTTAATCTATGCTATTATTCAAGTTTTCCTGTTAATTGGAACATGGTATTCATCCATTTCTTAAGACCTCATTACAGTGCTTCCACTCTACCTCTTGATATTCGTGTATCTCACATACTTATCAAGAGTAGAATTGATCTCTCTAACTTTACTGTGCTTAGAAAAGTGGTCAACTTCAAGTGGTCCATTCTCTGAAAAATGGGAGTAAAACCTGCTAGAGAGGAATCATCCAGTGATGATGAAGAAGAAGATCAACTTGATCCAAATCCTCAATCTTCTCATCCAGCTCCTGACTCATCCTCAACGGTTGTTCCCATAAGTTATCCATATTCAGAAGCTGAAATGCCTTGGGTCAATTTGTCTCATGTGTCTGGAACTGATCCTAATATGATTAACACCTTTAATTATATTAGTCAAAATCTTTCAAATCTCAACTTTGCTTGTTGTCACATGGAACAAAAGTTCCATGATTTTTCACTTTCCATTGAGTCCTCTTGTCTTGCTTCTTCCACTCAACATCCTAAGCAAAGGAAGCATTCTCAACCAAAAGCACCCAAAGAATACAGTGAGACATGGCAAAAGTATTTTCAAGACCCATCTCATGTTTCCTCTCCAATGGTGGAAGAACCTATTCTTCATGATGATAAAGAGGAAGAAGAAAATGAAGATGATGAAGAGATTTCTTATGCTGAAAGTGAATATGAAGATGAAGCTGAAGAAGATGATGACAAAAATGAAGAAAATGATGATGACGATGAAGAAAATGATTATGATGATGATAATGGTAGAACTAGCAGAAGACATGCTCAAACGTATATCAAAAAATGACCTTGCAATTAGTTTAGCCTACATTTCCTATATGAGACAATTTGAGTATGCTTCCTTGGTTGTTATGACTTTCCAATAAGTTCATGATTGAGCTCATGCTCTTTATGATGTATGACTTTAATTATGTTGAAAGTTAATCATTTTTTTTTCTCTACAATCTTTTCTCATACTTGATCATTGTCTATGCATATGACTATATTCTTTTTATTTGATTGACAAAAATGGGGAGAAATGGAAAATACATTATATTTAAAATAAGGAAGCTTAGTTTGAGGGGGAGGTTTCACTCTTAGCAGAGTTTTTTGTATTCCTTCTCTTATGAGGTTTCTATTATTTTAAATATGGGTATTTCTATTGTTTTGTCAACACCAAAAAGGGGGAGATTTTTGGAACCTAGTTCCACTTCACTTTTATGTTTTGGTGTTAACAAAACTATTTTAAAACTAATGAGTTTTATGAAGTGTCATTTTCAAGAAATCACAGGATTTAGGAAGTATGAAAGAAGTGGTGATAACATGAAGAATGAAGATTGATTTCATATTGTTCTTAGATCTTGTAATCTAGATTTTGTATGTCTCCTAACAAGAAAAATGATTTAGGAATCAAATTCAAAATAGAGATAATTAGGAATCATACTCCCATTCTACTATTCATTTGAAACATTAATATCATTTCGTTGTCATATTAATCATATATTTATGTTCAAATATTACTTAGATTGTTGAATAAATCTTATTCAAGGTACTTGTTGCAAGTACCGGTACTGTTCACCAATACCGGTACCTCCTAGGCACAGGTTTGGGTCATAGTCCCAAAATGTGAATAAGTACCGGTACTCATCATGAGTACCGGTACCAGGTGCTCACTATTTGAAGACTTGGGTAGTGCTTGGACTTTACAAGTACCGGTACTAATCACTAGTGCTGGTACATGTAGGTCACAGTTTGTAACTTGACCTGAATCTGTGAGTCACAAATACCGATACTCATCATGAGTATCGGTACCTAGTGACTTAGTTGGTACTCAACTGTAAGCTCTGAGTGTCGAGACCCAAGCTTTGTTGGGCTGGCTGCTAGTTAACTGTAAGTAGTCAATATCGGTACCACAACTTTAGTACCAGTACCAACTAACCATTGTACATAATCTGAATGGCTAGTTTGTAATTAAACCTATCTCTAATCTTCCCATTTTGCCCCTGACGGCTAGTAATCGTAGGGAAGGTGTTTAGTGGCTTATATAAACACCTTGTGTGTGTCATTTGCACACAACACAAGTATAAAAAATCTCCTTGCTCATATTTCCATATTTCTCAATTCAAGCCACAAGGATTGTTGATTTGTTGCTTTTTTCTTCAGGGCGATTCACTCTTTGCAACAAGTCTCTTTACGCGAATTCATTCTTCATCGTATAATCACTCTTTTTTGCTTTAGTATTTTTCGCTAGATTGGTATATAAACTTTCTATTAAGCTAATTCTTGTTGGAGACTTAGGAACTTAGTTGTAAGCTATATTGTTTATTGCTTACACCTGTATCTTTTTCGTTTCTATCTAATCTTGTAATTGGGTTGAGGTAACCAGTTAATTACCTCTGTTTATAGTAAATTGATTCCCTCTAGGTTGAGGGAATCAGGTTAAAAATCCTAAGTCGAGAGACTTAGGTAGTGAAGTACCCAAGTGAGGTGAACCACTATACATCTGATGTTATATTTTGTGGTTTGTTTTATTTACATAATTTTTGTTTACCACACTATTCATTCCCCCTTCTGGTGTGCTTGTGCCTTTTAGATCCTACATAATGTTGAAAAATTCTAATGCCCAAGCTCTCTTTTCCTAATTCAATTTTTTTTTTCAAAAATAAAGAGAAAATAAAAAGAATCTATGAAGCTAACAAGATGATTCAGATAATGATATCCACCCCCCCATGCTTATCTAATGCAATGTCCCCATTATATTAAAAAGACATGAAACAGAGTGAAGTAGAGTAGAAAGCACCTGAATTATGTGATTAATAGGTCGACTCCAAGATGAAAAAGAGATTGTATATGTGCTAAATTTATTACCTTCAACTAGGCGCACTATACAAATAAAGAAAAAATAAGTAATTCACTGGTGCAAGTTAGAATCGGAATAAAAAGATTAACCTCAAGTCATGCCAACAAAGAATGTCCATAGATGTTGACCAGATTGTGGTGCAGACCCATGCCCTAAGGTCGAGTGTATCTAAGGTTCTGGATAAAACTTTCCCACAACTTGAAATTAGTATGCAAGCAGGGTCAGGTTTGTGATTTATGAGGATGCAATCCAAGTCCAAAAAGTCGGATGATAGGAAAATTTGTATCAAAAAGATAATCAATGAATTTTTGCTTGGGTTGGACATCCTCAGAGTTAAAAATGTCATAAGGGTCCTGGTAGAAGATTGGTGGTTTTAAACAAATAGGAACCCTTAGACTCAGACTTGTACTTCCCTCAGAATTGGCTTTCCAAATCTTTGTTTCCCAACTCCTATCCTCCATAATCATAATTTTGGATTCCAAGACCTCCTGTATTTTATTCACTCCATTTAAAGTTTCCAAGTCCAAGATATGTGGCTGAATCAGAATTGACTTTGGTCTCGTGATCTCAAAAATCAAATCGTCATTATACTCAACGGGGTGTGATTGAGGAATGGGGCTATCAATTGAATCATCCATGAAAGCAAGGTTTGTATCTTCCAAGCTAGCCCCAACATGATCAATTTCCTCAATTATAGGGCCATCAAATGATTCATCGAATTCCTCAGGCCCAGTTGTCTCACTGAAATCATTTCCTTCAAACTTGGGTGAGACTTCACATAATGATTCTTCACCTTCAAAATCAAAGAATTCTGGATCCACATTTATATATGTCTCAAAATTATTTATCGTTTGCAAGTCCATGGAGACATATTTTTCCTCGTACCTTGGCTCAAGGATCTTGGGTGAAGTAATCAACTCATCCTCAATTGGTTGCTCTAGAATAACCTGATCACCCCCGATCACGTAAAATGTGTCCCCCCAACAGGTGCTTGAGAAGATCTTGACAATTGCTCTCCTTAAGGGGATTCGTCCTGGGAATCATTCCAAGATTGGACTAAAGCAACTACAAATCTCATCCTCAATTTTGATAACTTCCCAAGTAAAAACTCACCCGGGTCCTTATCCTTAACATATTGGAGCCAATACAACAAATATTTGTTAAGAACATTAATCATTTGAAATAGAGGCTCCAATTCTTCAGTGCAAGGTGTTGGCTGAGCTTCTAAAGATTGTTTGGTATTCCTTAAGTTAGCCAACGCGCTATCTTGGACCTAGTTCACCTAAACCAAATGGTTTAGTTCAGGGTTGGGTGGGTTTGGGTTCAGTTTGGGGGAGTCAAGGAATTGAGGTTCTTAGTACCCTCCCTGATAATAGGTTATTTTTTATTATTCAAAAAGGGGTATGACCCATATGCAGTGTAATCTAAGGGAAGGTAAGGATTAGCATATCCTTCTTGATTGTAGATCGTATTAGGTTGTTCATAGGAAGGCAGTAATCTATAATCGATGTAGCTCAGAGAAGGATAAAAATCAAGATCATGGTGTCCAGGATTAGACCCTAAACACAGAGGTTTGGAATTGTATCCCCAATCAAGATTATCCCAACTAGTAGATGGGTGAGAATAAGTTTAGTTGGGATAATAATCATCTTGGGAATAAGATGTGTCAGGAGGGTAAGAGTGGAAATGTGAGTAGGATATGGAAGAATCCACGGTAAAGTGGGAGGAAGGAAGGTGCCCTGCAGTACAAACAATCAAATCTATCCTTAGGTGGGGTAGCCTAAAGATCTACAAACTCCCAGAACCCATCTTGAGATGAGAAGAACGATTTGATCTACTTTTTTCTGGTCAATCCAACCAGTTAGAGGGAGGGGCTGGGGAGAAGGTTCTTCCCTTAGCTTTCGCTTCAGGTTCCTTTGATACCCCCCAACCATGGTCATTTGACATTGCTCCCCTAGCTAGATATCAAATTGAATAGTAGAAGTAAATTAATAAAAAATAATCTCGAACTGGGCCCCGAAGAGCAAGTCCAATCCTTAAGGCCAACGTTTACTTTATTTTAATTAGGCTTAGGTTTGAATGTGCTTTGGAATGTGATGGGCCCTTTATCTGGGTTGTGCCCTTAAAGATCAGTTTCGATGTGTGTGCGTGCACAACAACTGGTTTTCAAGCAAGATTATTTTTTGGATGAAGTGAATTTTAGGGTTTAAATCTTGCTTAGTTGCTTTTAAGGTTCAACTTTAGGTGTATTCAATCAAGTTCAATTGGCAAACTAGGTTTTGAAAGCACACGTGAAGATGTCTTTCTTTAAAACTTAAAAAGAATGTGGACTGCCTGGTTTGTCCCTAAAAGTTGAATCCTATGTGGCAAGCTACTAATGAGTTGTTTTTAGATGTAGTGCGGCCCAAACAACTCAAGAAATTGGCATTAATGCACCACTGAGTTAGGCAAACAAATGATTACCTAGTCTAATTTCTAATCAATTATGTGTTGATGAGTTATCGGTTCTAAAGATCGGATTACCAGTTGAGTATCTAATGGAGCATCTTGGGTTTTGGACGAGCTCGTAGAGCTTTGGAGGGGGTGAGAGAAGAGAGAAAGGGATGAGATAAAGTGGATGGTGTAGGGTCCTATTTATAGTTGATGTCCAAGGGCAAAAAGGTCCTTTCAAAAGTTTAAAAATAAATGTTGAGGCTTTAGTGACGGACTAATATGTCGCTGAAGGTAAACGTCGGTGAAGATGCGCATGGAATCTTGGCGGCTTGATGAAGATCAGAGCACTTAGGATCCACCGTGTCACTGAGCATGCGCGCTGAGAAATCTCAACCGTTCGATCGTATGATCGGACGGCTTAGACACCACAACCGCTTCTCCTTCGTGCGTTAAGTGGCCATGTAGCCTCTTTTCCCATCGTCAGATGAAGATCGGACTATCGAGAAAGGCACTCACCCGCGTGTCTCATCGCATCAGATCGAGAGTGAACTTTGGAGTCAGATCGCACATGGGCACGGTCGTTCATCCACATGGCTACGTAGCCACTGCCGATGTCGCTCAATAATGATCCAACAAGCAAATTTTCCTCGCGCTCGCTTGCCACTTCAATTTGAGGTGCGCAGGGGGGCTCGAACCCTTGCCACTCTCTTCGCGTGGAGCAGTTCAACCGCTGTGCTATAAGATTGCTTTGGTCGCATTTTAGTTTTAATGTCTATGCGCCCTCAGTCATTGGATCTCGATCCAATGGTTGAGATCGCATCTTGATCGTGCCTTCAAAGGTTGAATGGAGGAGCACAATGGGTTTGGATGGTTGGGATGGTGCCAAGTGGCACCATCCTAACCGTCCATCTTCATATGCTCGTAGGTGGTGCTACGGATGTCGTATTGGACCGATTTTCGTGCTGTCTTACGTCTAAGAACATGCATAAATAGAGAGTTTATGTGACATAAATGTGTCTACATCATCAAGTTTGGATCTTGGCTGATACTTGAGTACCTCTAGGCCTATTGTTGGTATTTTAATCTGATCTCTAGAGATGCGACTTAGTACGGCTTCCTAACAGTTACATCCGACTTAGAGACCTGGTTTGTTCCATAGAATTTTTGCTAGGGACTAGCAAAAGGTAGGCATAGGGGTATGATGGGAACACCATTATAGGCCCTAACTAGCCTCTTTTAGCCAGTTTTGATGGATAAAAGCTCTTACATAATCATCTGAGGATCATAACTCACAGTACTGATTTGAAAAGAGAATGGGAAATTAGGGTTAATTATGTAATTTTAACAGAACATCATGAACACAGATTAACCATGAGGTTTTTCAGGGGTTAATTAGAGGCTAAATGAGCTTAATGTGGGTCTATATAAATAGAAACGAGATTTCACGCATTTCGAGAACTGTAACAGCACACAAAATCCTAATTTTAGACCTGCTCAAATTAAGGAGGTTTTTGTCAAGATAAAATTCATTTAAACCTCTTAAAATTCATAGAAAAATATTCTAAGAGGTTTGGTATCCTTTGTTTGACCATTTGAACAAATTTTGACCTTGAATAGAGTCGTAGACAAAATTATGCCCTAATTTAGGTCTCTATGCAAATTTTCCAATCAAACGTGGTCAAAACTAAATTTTAACTTCACCATTAGATTCATTGGGTCCAAATTAGGTTTGTACCAAAATTTTGGTCCAGTCAGAGTATAACTTGACTTAATTTGCATTTCAGTCCATTAAATCTCTATTTTTCTCAATCAGACCCCTATGTTTTGCAATTCTTTGCTTTCAGGTCCCTAACTTCTCATTTTTCTTTCAAAAAGGCCCCTTTCTCCATTGTTGGTGTGAAAGATCTGCAGGCGAGATTTGAGGGAGGATTTCTCCCTTAAATCAGATTCAAATCCCTCTAAAATTAGAGGGATTGTTGGCAAGAACCTTCTTGATCGATTGGACCAGCTAGGAAACCCTACAAACATCCATAGACCTCAAGCGAGCTCGAGATTGCAGGGATCTTGATTCCCTGAAATCTCGAATCAATCAAGGTTTCTACTTGATTTGGAGCCCTGTTTGAGCTCTATAAAAGCTCCGGAGCTTCAAGCCTTGCTCCTTAGCCTAGTTCGGACTGAGAAATCCCTCTCTCTCTTCTCCGGTCACCTACAACTTTTGCTCCAACGGCCTTCTCAACCCTCCTCTTGTGTGCATCCAACAGCCAAATTGGATGCGCCATCGTCTCCTTAAGCTTCTTCAGATGGTCGCCAACCAAAGCTCCGTCTAATTTGACCTCATCATCGCCATTGCTCCCTTCACCGAAATCACCTTCCTCGATGCCGGCCAATCACAGCCAGCACCCATCCCTCGCTCCCTCAACCTGATAAGTGCCTAAATCTTCTTCTCCCCCTTTCCTCTTTATTTCACTGTACTTAGATTTTAGTGTTTAGGGTGAAATTATCGATGTTTACAAATACGCATTATAGTATAGGACGAAAATTGCACAAAACACTTAAATTTATAAGCTCAAAAATAATGTGAGTCTGAGGTCATTCACATGGTGCAAATATGGAAATTTCTATCCACTAATCACAAATATCAAAAATAATATGTAATTGAAACTAATGAAATGGTTAGAATAATATTTCAATAAAGAATAGAGAATCAGTGCAAAAAGATTGGGTTAAAATTGTGATTTGAATCACCAAATTAACCTTTAATGTTAATGGTCACAAATCAACTTAAATAAACCAACATTAATCTCAATTGATTATCAAACCAATGTACTCAATTAGCCGTCGAACCCAAGGCATAGACGCCTTAACCAGTAGAGTCTCACAAGGCATAAGGCCTTGCCTTAAGCCTCACAGAAGAGGCACAACAGCAGTGCACCAATAGAGGTGCAAGGGTCTCTGAGGCTAAGTGTTGAGAAAAAGAGAGGGCACAAATCCTGGTAGCAAAACCCTCCCCATCCTCAGCTTTCTTCTTTCTCAGATCAGGTCAGACCTAAGTATCGGGGTAAACGGATCCATCGCCCAGACCCGCGAGGCGTGAGCGCGAGCGAGGACGTGTGGACAAGTGCGTGTGTAGCACGTGCAATGGGGCATTGATGATAACATCATCATGAGCCATAACTATCTTTAATTAATCATAATCAAGTGACAAATGCTCCTATATAGTCGCCTGAGTGTCATAACTTCATGCATATCCATTTTGAGAGAAGAACATTAAATCAGGGTTAATTATGCAGTTTTAACATTATATCATAAAAGCATGGTAACCATGGGGTTTGAGAAGGAATAATATAAGGTCTAATGAGCATTAAAGTTTAATAAGTGGGTCCACACAGACAGAAACTAGGTTTCACGCAGTTTAAGAACCAATACAGCACCCAAAACCCTAATTTCAGACCCGCTTAAAATTACAAAGGTTCTGGTCAAGATCAAATTCATCTAAACCTCCTAAAATTCCTATAAAAATATTCCTTTAGGTTTGGTATCCTTGATTTGATCATTTGAACCTATTTTGACCTTAAACAGAGTCATAGATAGATTTCTGCCATAATTTGGGTTTCTACGCAAATTGCCTAGCCAAAATTGATCAAAGCTAAAATCTGACTCCACCATCAGATTTCTTGGATCCAAATTAAATGTTTATCAAAATTTAGGCCCAATTAGAGTTTATCTTGACCTAGTTTGCAATCTAGTCCCTTAAAACTCTATTCTTCACATATTAGCCCCTAACTTTTGAAAATCCTTTCATATCAGTCCCTAACTTTGTCATCATCTTTGTAGAACAGCTCCTGCCACCATTGGAGGTCAGCTGACCTCTAGTTCGACTTTGACTACTCCTAAACCTACTCAAATCATCATCAAATCCCACCAAATTTGGTGGGATTGATGTTCATACTATAGGGAATTGATTGGGACAGATCTTGGCTCTTGAATTGCACAAATTAGGTCATGCGAATCTATGAAAATCCTTGAGTTTCTTTGACCTATTCCCCAAGCAATCATGGCTATTTCCTATTCAAAACTTGCTCAGAAGCTCTATAAAAGCTTTCCCATTGCGAAACCAAGCTCCTTAGCTCGGTTTGGCCTCAACTCTTCACCAATTCTCCTTCTCTGGCCACCTCCACCGTAGCTCCAGTGACCCTTCTTCCTCTGACTTCTTTGCCTGCTACCACCTACTATAGGCAGCGGGACTATCTTCCTCACTTTCCTCCACTCCTCGCCAGCCACAGTAGGAGTGCCCACAACCTCTTCGTCGTCGCCACTCCATCATCGGAGAGTTCTCCTTCTCTGGCGTCGACCAATCATAACCGGTGCCTCTCCTCAGCCCCTTCGTCCATTAGTTAGGTCTCTCTCTTCCTCTCTCATTCTTGAATCCTCCTAGCTCCTTCCTTTCCTTTTTCGACCTCCAACACACCAGCACCCACATCGTCTTCTTCCGCTCCGACGACGCTCCGATGATCTCGCCACGCCACCACTGACCTCCATTCAACTTGCCATTGGTCCCATAACTTCCACCTCACTTCCACCAACAAAACCCCTCTACTTATTTTGCAGATTACCCATTCCAAAGCTCTACCGAACAAACCCACCTATGCACACCCTCCCTGAGGTCCCCAGACCTCTCCACACACCATCACGCGACGCCACAACCACCATCACACTCTTCGACGTCCGACGATCCTTTTGAACTACTCTATTTAGGCCATCAGTTGTATTCCTTATTTTAGGTACTTCGTTGGTCTCCGCCGTTGCAGCCTTCTTCTCCAACCTCGGCTGTAGCTCTCCGACCATGTTCTTCATCAATTTCCCCTCTAGGTGATGCAGCTCCAGGTCTTAGCGGTTCCCAGGACTTCAATCATAGTAGCAAGCCTCTGAAGCTACTCCAATTTCGACGAAGACAACACTGTGTCGTGTGAAGAAGAAAGGGACAAAAATAGTCCCACATCGTTGGCTTTGAAGCCTTCTACGTAGGATAAAAGTATTTTGTGAAGACGACCCTCGCCCAGTACACCAGGGGTCAAGTCCCTCCACGCACGCATCCATGCACTCCTCACCCACGGTCACTGCCATGCAGGTTTGGTCCCCTACTCAGATCTGATAACATGATACTATACCCGAGTATATACCCTGGTCAAAAAGAGAAGAAAGTAGAGGATTTGTGAGGAGAAGGGAGAGGGTTTTACTCTGAGGAAGTTGGCCTTGCACTGAAGAAAGGGAGGTGTACACTTAGGCTTTGAAGAGGGAAAAGCTTGTACTTGAAGGCTTGAGAAAAGGAGGCTTAGAAGAGAAGGCTCTTGAGAGAGCCTTGTGCTTGTGAAGCTGTGATCCTGTTAAGGCATCTAATGCCTAGTTTTATCATCTAAAAGGTTGATGCTGATACTATTGAATCATTTGAGTAATGATTACTCTACAATTTTTAGTGTTAATATTATCAATTAGAGTCAATTTCGAGGGTACTTGTGAAATAATGACATATTATAATGGGCTTGGGAGCATTGCATGCATATTGCTTGATCTTTACATTTTAATCACTTAGAATAAATGTTTAATGACCATGTGCACAAGTCCATTTTGAAATAGGTCTCAGATGAGCAATCGGATCATACAAATGGATTCGAATTGACGAATAGAGTCCAACGAATTCAAAATCACCTTGATCTGACCTCCGTACTCTCACAACAAGTCCAAGGAAGATTAATGGCCAGGGAGCAATGCGACATCCTTACAGGCTTTGGATGAAAAATCTGACTGTATGGATGGATCCGGAGTGATGATCATAGTCCGACAACGTTGGAATCATCTCAATTCGACCTCCATAGCTTCCACGGCAAGCCCAAGAAATTCTGATCGTGGCCTTAAATCGGCCACGTGTCACCATCCACTCTCCTCAGACCCTCTCTCTCTGGCGTTGCACTAAGCAACACAAGCTGTCTGATCTAAGATCGGACAGTTGAGGTGCCGCAGGCGCTTGTGTAAAGGTGGACCAATGCACGGCCTTGGTGCATTGGTTACGACTCCAGCATGCAACCATCAGATGAGGGTTCGAGTCTCACCGCACCCCAATTTTGCAATTGAAGCATGGTGCAACATGGTAGCGCACGCATAGCGTCCGCACGAAGCAAGTGCGGCATGGCAGTAGCAGCAGTAAGGCGCGGTGCACAGCGTGCTTCAGCGCATGCTCATGCGACTTGCTACGTGGGGTGTTTAGAGGTAGCTGGAGTGTTGAAGGTGCGAGGGTGAGGACAAGGGTGACGGATGTGGCGGGTCTTTAGCAAAATGTCACTATTGACCCAATGATGAATTTAAGCCCTTTCCTCAACCATAAAAAGGGCCCTACCCCTCCCATTTGCACAAAGCTTGCCCCCACGAATTTCCACCACTTCATAGAGCTCCCAAGCAAGGTTGTGAAGATGCCGAATCGCCGACGGAAGCCCCTCCACCATTGTGGCTGTCTCGACACGATTTTCTGCCTTACATTCAGTTTTTATTGTTGATAATTGTAGTTCATCTATTTTTCAAGCATTCATCTATATTTTTGTTGGTCATAACATTTGATAGTCAAGATAATACATCTTTTGATATATTATTCTCATATGTTTAGATTCTTGAACCCTATTCTCTCTCTCTCTCCCTCTCCCTCTCTCTCTTTCTCTAATCGGTTTGCAAGCGAACAAACGAGATATTTTTGTGACACGAAAGTGACTAAGCAATTCATATTATTGCCACCTTGTGTTAGACACTCGGACTCACATCCAATTATGATGACTCTACAATTATTAGTGTTAATAACATCAATCAAAGTCAATTCCGAGGGTACTTGTGTGATAATGACATATTATAATGGGCTTGGGAGCATTACATGAATATTGCGTGATCTTTACATTTTAATCGCTTAGAATCAATGTTTAATGACCATGTGTACAAGTACCTTTTGAAACAAGTCTCATATGAGCAATCAGACCCAACAGATGGATTCAGATCGACGAATGGAGTCCAACAGACTTGAAATCACTTTGATTCGACTCCTGTAGCTCCCACAACAAACCCAAGAAGAATCAATGGCCAGGGGGCAATGTGACATCCTTATGGGCTTCAGATGAAAAATTTTATTGTATGGATGGATCCGGAGCAACGATTGCAGTTCGACAGCATGGGAATCATCGCGATCCAAGCACTGTGGCATCTCCTACAACAGAAAGAAGATGGACAGCCCAGATGGCGCCATGTGGCGTGTTGCAATGCTTTGTCGGCCTTTTTAAGTCAGTCGCATTGTAGTGTAGGTGACCAAGCATTGACAACAAATAAGAATTTATTACTCGAAAACCTAAATATCCAAGGTCGAACACAGGGAGCAAATGAAATTTATTTACTAATCTCAATAATGTAATTGAACACTTAGAGTTACTCAAAACTTAATTTAGAATATAAATGCAAGAATGTAAGAGTCAAAATTATAACAAAATAGAATTGGAATCAGACATCTCAAAAAGATATCTCTCATTTGGCTCTTATTTCCTTCTCCTTTCTACTTTCTCTTCTTTAACTTTCCTCTTTCCTCTTCTTCTTTGACTTTGGCCATCTGCTTCTTCCTTGTTCTTCTCTTGCACAGTGCCTTTCTCCTTCTTCCTCTGCGGTCTTCTCTTCCTTCTTTGGCTTGCCTCTCCTTCTGCCTTGTCTTTCTTTCTTCTCTTCTGACTTCTCTTATTTGTCGCACCCTCTTTGCTTTCTCTTTCTGCTGCTTCTTTCCTTCCTTCCTTTCTTCTTCTTCTTGGCTTCTTCCTTGGCTCTGCTCTAACTTCTTCTCTTTGGCCTTCCTTCCTTCTTCTTCCTTTTGTAGCTAAGTCTTTCCTTCCCTGCTTAGCCTTGCTTCACCATGCCTTAGATTCAGCTACGCCTTCCTCTTCCTTCTTCCCTGCACTCATTGAAGAGAAAAACCTATCCCTACCCTCCCCACATCTCTCTCTCTATTTCTCTCTTCGGTACGCTCTCCTAGAGCCGAGTAATTGGGTCGGGTGCGCACCCGGGTCCAGGTGCACCGGCGTGGGTGTGGTGTGCGAGGAGTGCACGAATAGGTAATCGGGTCGGGTGCCAGGTCCACGGGGGAATGTCGTGGACAAGGCGTGAGGGGGCGAGGGACCTCACCCTTGTGTATTGGAGGCGAACAACATAAAACACAAATTCAATTTATCCTACGCGCTGCACTCTTGCATTCACAAGGTGGGACTAAATGTCCCACCTGCTTCTGCACTCGCGCTCATAGGAACTCCTCCTTCAATTGCTACTACTAGGTTTCTTGCCAAACAATTGCTCGGTGGTATGAGTTTGCGCACTCATTTGCTTCCTCTAGGACTTTGACGCCTGGAGCATACAGCCTGGGATGAAGCTCGCGACCTTCTTGCTGTGTGCTTCAATGGCGATAGGTGGTGAGATCTGACACACACAAACACGGCCTTGCAGCCCCATTAAGACACATGGGAAGCTTCGCCGTGTCAAGGTGAAGGCGGGACGGTAGGTGGTAGGCTGCGGGGTGGCCTAGGCATGCGTGCTTAGGTCACCCTGTGGCCATGCTTATGGGTTAGGTCGGTGCGTATTTAGGGCGGTGATGGTGGTCAGTGGATGGGCGGAAGGTGATCAGTGGATTGTGGAGGAAGTGGTGAGGTGCTTGGCGAGGCGTGTGGAGGTGTGGAGCGGTGGAGGCACCTCGCCAGTGGGTGGCCGGAGATGGAGAAGATGGCGGTGGACAGTGGCTGAGAGGGGTCGAAAAGGGAAAATAGACAGAAGTGAATTGAAGAGGGGATAGAGGGGAGTAAGTCTAACTTAACTAAGTGGACGAAGGGGGAGAGTTGGCAGCTGGCTGTACCTGCTGTCGCCGGAGAAGACGGTGTCCAGTGGAGGAAGACGGCGACGATGAAGGGTCTAGAGGTGCACGCACGGGTGTTGCACAACACGGAGGAAGATGGTGAGGGAAACTCTGCCACTAGTAGTGTGGTAGAGCAACGAGAAAGTGGAGGGAGGCTCACTGGAGCTTGCTGGACTTCTTGACCGGAGGAGAAGAAGATGGAATTGGGGTAGATCTCTGGCCAAGTTGAGCTGAAGAGATGCGGCCAGAGGTGGTGGTGTTTTTATAGTTGCTGGCAGGGACTCTTATGCTTGGGAGACAAGCCTCCAAGCACAAGAGACCTCGCTGGAGATGGAAACTATTGAAGACCCAAATCTCTCGTGCGTTCGCACGAGAGATTGGGTGCGAATCAGAGATTAGGACCACGCTCAAATGGAAGGGAATTCCTCAAAGAATCTCCCTTCCAAATCTAGGAGGAGATCTCTGAGGAATTAGGGAGTACTCCCCCTCCATTCCTAGCCGGAGTAGGATCTCTCCCCATTAATGGTGGAGGGAATTGTTTGTAAGAGTGGCAAGGAAGTTAGGGGGCTGTGCAATGGTTTTCAAAAGATAAGGGCCAAAATGTAATTGGGTGTACTATTTTGCAAAGTAGGTCAAGATGACCTCTCCTTAGGTCCAAATTTTGGTACAAACTTAATTTGGACCTAAGGAATCCAATGGTGAAGTTGGATTTTAGGTTTGACCACGTTTGACTGGATATTTTACATAAAAACCAAAGTTAGGTCAATTAATGCGTTAGGACCCAAATCTAGGTCAAAAGAGATTCTCAAGGCCAAATTGAAGGTTCTAAGACCTAGGGGATATTTTTTGATGAATTTTAGAGGGTTTACTTGATTTTTATCCTGACCAGAACCTTGTTGAATTGAGCAGGTCTGTTTTAGGGTTACAGAATGTCATTTAATTGTTGGATTACATAATAACCCATTTCTGACTGAACCAACCCACTTTTTATCTTATTCGGATCATTTGACCTATGTTTTTCCTCTAAGAAATCCTATTTATGTACTGCAATGGTAAAATTACAGTTTTAACCTTTATTTGATGTTTTCTTCTCAGAACACTTATTCCTTGAATTAAGCCCTTCTTTAGGTTATGTGGGAGCTCTTATTCTCTTTCTTGGGTCAAAATGAGCTAGTTAGGGCTCATGATGAGGCTTTCATCATACCCCCATGCTTAACTTTTGCTAGTCCCTTAGCAAAATTTTAAGGCTTTAACTTCTGTTCTAGACCCTAGGTGTCTGTCACCAGTTATGATAAGTGCTTTTCTTCTTCTTTTGATTAGGTTAAGAATGCTGACAATAGGCTTAGAGGTACTCAAGTATCAACCAAAATCTGAACCTAACCCGCTTTAGCCTCAGTCCTCTACAAAGGTTTTTAAGGCCCATAGAAACTATCCTACGGTTCGTTGGACTCCGCGATTAAAGGACCCATGCTTGAGACATTTTTTTAAGCCTTGGTTCAGTTTGCAGTGCATTTTTGTAAGAGAGAGATAGAAGATTCACTTGTTTGGAGAGCTTTCTCTCTCTTTTCTTTTTATTTCTAACTTCGAATTGGCTTCTCAACACGGTCTGTATTAGATTCCTTGTTCCCATCATCAATCCTCAAAAGTCCTTGGCAATCGATGCTTCGTGATAGCACCGCCCATGGCAACCCCCAGAATTCTGGCTTTCGAGATTTTGAGATAATCCTACCCATGGCGTTCTGTGGCCGAATCCAGACCCTGGCAATTGTCATTTTGTGATAATGCCACCCATGGTATCTGAACTAGTAGAGTGCTTACATGCCCCAGGTAGGATATTTAAATATCCTAAGAGACAAGCACCGAGGAGACGATATGTTGTTACACATCTTCAAGGTGAATTTCTCGCCTCTCCGCGCCGGGAACTTGTCTAAATCAACTTGTGTTGATTAGCCGCTCTTAATCTAGGCAACTTTTTCAGAGCATTAAAATGCTTTTTGCATGATTTTGATAGTTATGCGCACTGAACCAGACTGTGTGTGGATTGGGGTGCTTAGGTTACCGAATCCCGCAAACTGAAGGTCAGTTAATGAGGTCAAATAATTCCTAAGCCTTAGACCTAATACTTAAGCCTCGCATTTTCCCCAACCTCTTGAGGATTTTCCAGATCTTAGCGGGTACGTGAATTTTTAAGCCTAAGAGTCTAGCCCAGAAGACCTAAGATCAGCATCCTGCTAATCTCTTTTTGTGTCTCCTTAGCACCTTTCTTTCATTTTTCTCTTTTCTTGATGTGGTCTAGAACTTCAGTTAGTTCCTTAAGCTCTTACTAATGACTATCTCTTTTCTTTTTCATTTTTTGCTCCTTTTTGTCATTTTGCTCTCTTTCTCCTCCTTATGATTATGTGGCTCACAAAATTTCCTCCCTCCTCCATTTTTTATTCTTTTTCATAATTTTTCAATTTTTTTGTGTTTTTGACATATGTGAAATTTTTTTGTGAGAATCCTTCTGACTTTTTCTTGGTTCTGTATGTATGCACTTTATCACCCCCCATGCCTAAGTTTTGCAATGTCCTCATTGTAAATGGAGGGTGTGAAATAGTGTTGAGGTCAGGGACTTAGAACAGGATACATCGGGTGGGTGGATGGATCGGAAATGACTGATGTGGGCGATTTCAAGCTCTGGTACGTGTACCAGAGGTGGGATCAACTGTCTAAGGCTAAACTCAAGGTGCAATGGACGTGCAGTACAGACAGATAATCAGACAGGTCTTTATTTTTGGAATGACGGGTTGCCTCCCGTTAAGCGCTAAATTCAATGCCTTCAGCCGAGCGGAACATGGGGTAGAGAGGGAGTGGTCAACTCAGCAGAATTTTGTAAAACAAGCACCTGGATTAAGAGCCTGCTTGGTCCAACCAGGTGCTTGTTAAGATCAGTGGGCTGATGATGCAGCCCAAACCCAATCAGTCTGGTGGGTTGATAGATGTAGACCAATAGATGCGGAACCCACCATATGCAATGTGGCTAGAATGGATATGGAAGTGAAAACTCGAGTTTAGGCTGAGTCGAATCAGCCTGGTCAGAGTAGGGTTCCGAAAAATAATCAGTGCATGGTGTGGAAACCCTACAGGGGTGATCAGAGAATGATGGATCATGTTTTCAGTTTGATCGATACCCGATGCCCGGTATAGATGTTGAGTTGAATCATTTGCAAATGGCTCAATGAGAGGTGAATCAGAATAGAAATTGAGTCTGGATGTGAGTCGGGGTAGAGAACAGGTTTTGATCAGTTCTGTATGTATGGAAGAGGTGGCTTCAATGGGAATTATGTATGAGGGATCTTCTCGAAAGGAATGACTGGTGGTCTCATGTAGAGAGTCCTCATAATAACTTTCAAAATCAAAAGTGAATGCTTGGTGAGTGTCTATGGGATACTGGAAATCGGAGTCGAGAAAAGATTCGTATTCTGGGTTGCAATTACTCTTAGCATTTGCTGGTTCTGATTCCTGAGGATCGAAAAGAAATGATTCCATGTTACTGGAACCTGAACTGAAATCAGTGATCTCGGGAACCGGGGCCTCAGAATCAGAGTTAGAGAATGAGTCATGTGAGTTGAGGTCATAGATTGGCTTGTTATAATCAGGAAGAAGATCTTCTCTGATGTTGTGGTCCGATTCGAAATCGTCGAAGAGTTTGCAAAAATCAAAATCTGAACGAGATTCAAGATCATGAGTTCTACCATAGAATAAATCATATGGTGTAGATTTAGTAGCTTGACTGGTGTCTAGCCTAGATGCCAATTCTGAGCTTAAAAAGGTATCCTTATCTGGTAGAGGCTTAGGTTCCAAGCTGGTAGGATAGACCCAATTGAAACCCTACTCGTCCAACTCCTCAGTTTTTGTATCATAAATTGGCATGACTTCCAAAAAATCGATTGGTTTCTCTGAGGATGTTGGCGAGGGATATTCATCAAATAGAGGCCCAAAATCATATCCTTAATTGATCTTCCTCATATGGGACCTCAAAATCTTCCCAATAGATTTCAGATCTAGATTTTGGGCTTAGGATGTGGGTTGAATCACTAGAATCTAGGCCCAAATAACCTTCAAGGGTCACCTTATCAGAATAAGGGGTGGAATTTACACCCTCGAGAGGTTCAGTTCTACTCTCATTATTGCAGGAGTTTTGGGATTCTAAGCCTGGTGATTCATGGTCTAGAGTTGGCTCAACATTGTGTTTTCCTGCAATTGGAACTTCCTAACCTTCTTCAATATCAGGCACATTGTACTCCATCTAGATTGGTAATCCACAACCATTTTTGCCTCAAACCCGAGATCAGATTGATCCTTGATGTTGTCCCAAGATGGTTCATCCTCTGTTTGTGGTATATACGGGTATTTCTAGTCGATAATTTATTTTAATAATCTCATTATCTCTTCCCATTTTTCAAGATCATCTTGGTGTTGCTCCCAAAGTATAGGATTTGTCATGCATTGAAGGTATTCAAGATTGTGCAATTTTTCTATCTTAATGTATCCTGTGATGAGCATGTCTCAGGTTGATCCTTTTGTGGCTTCTGCCAATAGCACTTGGGCACAAGTTATGATGAAGGTTGTGGTTGTTGGGACATCACCTGAATGTTTTCTATTGGTGTTGAGGTTTTATCTTCTTTTTCATAGAATTTCAGGGCATCCTCAATCATCCTATCTCTCTCCGATATTCAGGTTTCTTGAATAGTAGTCCTAAGTGGTTTGGTTGCATATTTGGATCAGGTGGTGGAACCAAGATGTAGAATCAGAGTTTGAATCATGATGTAGAATCAAGCTGTAAAGCGATTAGATCTGAATAAAGAGTCCTACTGAAAATATATGTGTGTGCTCTAAAGAGAAAAGATGAGGGACTGGAGATGTTTTTGACCCAATCGAGGCACCCAAAATGTTGGATGACTATGGAGGTTCGAGGCGGATGATACCCCTGGATCAAAAGGTCGTCCACCTGAGAATTACCTGGGCAGCCAGAGAGGGAGAGTTCTGCAAAGACCCCTACATGGTAGAGCGTCCTCACGGGTTATAGGGTTTCCCCCACCCGACCTCTCTTGTCACTGAGATTCCAGGTAGACTAGAATAGGGACCTTGACCTCTTAAGTCTACCACTTTTATTTCAAAGGTGCTTTAGAGTTTTCACTTGAACTTTAGATGTTTTGATGTTGTGACCTAATTTGGAGGTTGGTTGACCCAAGGGGTCAACTTTACCTGACTTGTCCTAAAGATGGCAGAATGATTCTAGGCTTGGGATCTAGAGATCACCCTGATTTGACGCCCAGTTTATTAGGTCCAAGATTTTAAGATTCAAGTGATTTTAGAGCTCTTTTTTTTTTTTTTTGGGTTTGTGTTGTTTAGATCTCTTCAATTAAGGGCTTGGGTAGCACACTAATGTGAAAGGGTTCATTTCCTTTTAAACAGGCACGTGTGAACTAGCACTTCAAAAATCCTACTGTTGAAACCCTAATTTGGTTTTATTTCCAATCCTCTTTTCCACAAAAATTCTGTTTGGACTCAAAAACAAGAAGTGTGTTGTCCGCAGAGATTAAGCGTGATTTCTATTAGGCACAGGAATTTTGTGGGATAGGATATAAGAAATCGCTTCCACTTCAAAAAAAATTTCGCAAAATCAGGAAACCTTTGCCTTAAATATGGTAATTACTATAAAAAGAAGGCAATTGATTCCTAAGTTGGTTTCTTCCTTTTGTCTTTCAAGGATTAGGCGAAGGTTTAACGAAGAAAAGTGATTACCTGCCCTAGAGTAATTGACTTGCGGGAGGGATCTTCTCGTGAAATACCTTGCAAGTTCACAACAAAGCAAAGTAGGGTAAGTTAGTGTTCAATATGAACAAAAAGAATGCAGAGATTAGTGATAAATTGCGCATTGCTCCCCGGCAACGGCGCCACAATGTTGCAACGCTTTGTCAGGCTTTTTAAGTCAGTCGCGTTGTAGTGTAGGTGACCAAGCGTTGACAACAAATAAGAATTTATTACTCGAAAATCTAAGTATCCGAGGTCGAACACAGGGAGCAAATGGAATTTATTCACTAATCTCAATAATGTAATTGAACACTTAGAGTTGCTCAAAACTTAATTTAGAATATAAATGCAAGAATGTAAGAGTCAAAATTATAACAAAATAGAATTGGAATCAGGCGTCTTAAAAAGATATCTCTCATTTGGCTCTTATTTCCTTCTCCTTTCTGCTTTCTCTTGTCTGACTTTCCTCTTTCCTCTTCTTCTTTGACATTGGTCATCTGCTTCTTCCTTGTTCTTCTCTTGCACAGTGTCTTTCTCCTTCTTCTTCCTCTATGATCTTCTCTTCCTTCTTTGGCTTGCCTCTCCTTTTGCCTTGTCTTTCTTTCTTCTCTTATTTGCCGCACCCTCTTTGCTTTCTCTTTCTTCTGCTTCTTTCCTTTCTTCCTTCCTTCTTCTTCTTGGCTTCTGCCTTGGCTCTCCTCTGACTTCTTCTTCTCTTTGGCCTTCCTTCCTTCTTATTCCTTTTGCAGCTAAGTCTTTCCTTCCCTACTTAGCCTCGCTTCACCATGCCTTAGCTTCAATTGCACCTTCCTCTTCCTTCTTCCCTACACTCACTGAAGAGCAAAACCTACCCCTACCCTCCCTGCGTCTCTCTCTCTCTATTTCTCTCTTCGGTATGCTCTCCCAGAGCTGGGTAATTGGGTCGGGTTCACGCCCAGGTCCAGGCGTGCCGGCGTGGGTGTGGTGCGCGAGGAGTGCATTGATAGGTAACCGGGTCGGGTGCCAGGTCTGTGGGGGAATGTCGTGGATGAGGAATAAGGGGGCGAGGGACCTCACCCCTGTGTATGGAGGCGAACAACATAAAACACAAATTCAATTTATCCTACGCGCTGCACTCTTGCGTTCACGAGGTGGGACTAAATGTCCCACCTGCTTCTACGCTCGCGCCTGCAGGAACTCCTTCAATTGCTGCTACTAGGTTGCTTGCCAAACCAATTGCTCGGTGGTATGAGTTCGCGCACTCATTTGCTTCCTCTGGGACTCTGACGCCTGGAGAGCGCAGCCTGGGATGAAGCTCACGACCTTCTCGCTGTGTGCTTCAATGGTGGCAGGTGGTGAGATCTGACAAACACAAACACGGCCTTGCGGCCCCATTAAGACACATGTGAAGCTTCGCCGTGTCAAGGCGAAGGCGGGACGGTAGGTGGCAGGCCGCAGGGCGGCTTAGGCATGCACGCGTAGGTCACCCTGTGGCCGTGCTTATGGGTTAGGTCAGTGGGTGTTTAGGGCGGTGATGGTGGTCAGTGGATGGGCTTAAGGTGATCAGTGGACTATGGTGGAGGTGGTGAGGTGTTTGGCAAGGCGTGTGGAGGTGTGGAGCGGTGGAGGCACCTTGCCGATGGGTGGCTGGAGATGGAGAAGATGGAGATGGACAGTGGCTGCGAGGGGTCGAAAAGGGAAAATAGATAGAGGGGAATTGAAGAGGGATAGAGGGGAGTAAGTCTAACCTAACTAAGTGGACGAAGGGGGAGAGTCGGTGGCTGGCTGTACCTGCTGTCGCTGGAGAAGACGGTGTCCAGTGGAGGAAGACGGCGACGACGAAGGGTCTAGAGGTGCGCACGCGGGTGTTGCGCGACGCAGAGGAAGATGGTGAGGGCAACTCTACCACTATTAGTGTGGCAGAGTGACAATAAAGAGGAGGGAGGCTCGCCAGAGCTTGCTGGACTTCTTGACCGGAGGAGAAGAAGATGAAATTGGGGTGGATCTTTGGCTAAGTCGAGCTGAAGAGATGCGGCCGAAGGTGGTGGTGCTTTTATAGTCACTGCCAGGGACTCTTATGCTTGGAAGACAAGCCTCCAAGCACAAGAGACCTCACCGGAGATGGAAACTGTTGAAGACCCAAATCTCTCGCGCATTCGCACAAGAGATTGGGTGCGAATCAGAGATTAGGACCACGCTCAGATGGAAGGGAATTCCTCAAAGAATCTCCCTTCCAAATCTGGGAGGAGATCTCTGAGGAACAAGGGAGTACTCCCCCCCCATTCATCACCGGAGTAGGATTTCTCCCCATTAATGATGGAGGAACCTATTTGTAAGAGTTTCGAGGAAGTTAGGGGGGTCTGTGCAATGGTTTTCGAAAGATAGGGGTCAAAATGTAATTGGGTGTACTATTTTGAAAAGTAGGTCAAGATGACCTCCCCTTAGGTCCAAATTTCGGTACACACCTAATTTTGACCTAAGAAATCCAATGGTAAAGTTGGATTTTAGGTTTGACCACATTTGACTGGAAATTTTGTACAAAAACCCAAGTTAAGTCAATTAATGTGCTAAGACCCCACTTTAGGTCAAAAGAGATTCCCAAGGCTGAATTGAAGGTTCTAAACCCTAGGGGATATTTTTCCATGAATTTTAGAGGATTTACTTGATTTTTATCTAGACTAGAACCTTGTTGAATTGAGCGGGTCTGTTTTAGGGTTACAGATTGTCATTTAATTCTTAGATTGCATAATAACCCATTTCTGACTAAACCAACCCACTTTTTATCTTATTCAGATCATTTCACCTATGTTTTTCCTTTGAGAAATGTCGTTTATGTACTGCAATGGTAAAATTACAGTTTTAACCTTTATTTGATGTTTTCTTCTCAGAACACTTATTCCTTGAATTAAGCCCTTCTCTAGGTTATGTAGAAGCTCTTATTCTCTTTCTTGGGTCAAAATGAGCTAGTTAGGGCTCATGATGAGGCTCTCATCATGGCGCCATCTCGGCTACCCAACACTGGTCATGAATGCCCATCATCAAATCACGACCGTTGGATCAAGATCCAACGACCGAGAAGCCACCTCCACCGCATGCCTTTAGATCCTCCTCGTGACCATTTCAAGGGCATGGTGTGGTGGTCCTGAGAGGTGTTCTCAAGGAGAGGGAGCGAGTTCAAATCCTTGTGACGCCCCCCTCAAGTTTTGAGCAGTTCGGAAGCGTACCAAGGAACGTGCATGCGTAGGGAGCAGCAGCAGTGCACAAGTGCAAGCACAAGGCAGCAAGGTGTGTGCGCACGACACAGTGCATGCCACCATATGCACACGTGACATGCTGTGCAGGGTGCACAGAGGTAGCTAGAGCGTTGAAGGCGCGAGGGCGGAAGTAAGGGTGATGGATGCAGCGGATCTTTAGCGACATTTTGAATGTTGCTATTGACCCAATGACGAATTTGAGCCCTTTCTTCAACTATAAAAATGGTCCTACCCCTCCCATTTGCACCAAGCTTACACCCAAGAGCTACCACCACCTTTTGGAGCTCCGAGCAAGGTCTTGAAGCCGCTGAGCCACCAACGGAAGCTCCTCCACTGCCATGGTTGCCTTGATGCCATCTTCTTCCTTGTCTTAGTTTTATTTTATGTGATAGTATAGTACATGTTTTTTGTTTGAAGCATTCATCTATATTTTGTTCATCATAACATTTGATAATTAATAAAATACATCTTTGATATATTATTTGCATCATGATTCTCTAACCCTATTCGTCTCTCCCTCTATCTCCCTATCTCTCTCTTTCTCGTTCTTTCCTTTTCGCAAGTGAATCAAAAGTGATATTTTTGTGACATGAAAGAGATTAGCTAATTCAATACTTTGCCTCCCTTTGTTCGACACTCAGACTCACATCCGATTATTTTTCTAAGTAAAATTGACGTTGTAAAACGTGCTACAACGAACGATTTTTACACAAACGCATCAGCAACGATCAGTTTTTGGCACCATTGTCAGGGAGGCAACGAATCTCTTATTTGCTTTCATTTTCTTGGTCATTATTCGTATTTGTGTTATCTAACTTGCTATTCTCCCTCTTCTTATGGTTGCAGGACCTCGTGCATCGGCAATGGGAGGAGAAAGAGTCTGGTTGGATCAAAGGAAGCACAAGAAGAAGACTGCCATCAACCCAAAAGCTTGATCTGGTCTTCCCACAATCCAAAGGTAACTTCTCATCCTTAGACCAAGAAAAATGGTGTTCTAGAAAAAAAACTCTTTTGTTTGTCGAAGAAAAATACCACCACTAAGTCTTCAACCCGTTAAGTTCGAAAAATCATTTTCTGGACTCGGATTGAGGACATGATTCAAGGACCCTAAACACCTCCAAGAATTTTCAAAATAATCTCAGAGGTGCTTCTTCCAGTAGGCAAACTCCCCTTCAAATTTTAGAGCCAAACATCTTGTGGTTTGGCCATGAGAAATTCACCACTGGAAGTGCGCAAGGTTGTTCTAAGTTTTGGAGATCTGTAGAGCGTTCTTACTGTTGTGAACTCCATGCAACTTAGATTTGTGATAAATTTATATTTCTGGAAAGATCTTGAAATTCTCTACACTTCAGCTAAAGAATACTTTTGCATCTGAATTCAATTGTGCTTATTCTGATCAAGATATTAAACTTATGCATTGATCTAAAGGTTTTGGATAGATTGACCCCCTCTTGGAAATATGTGAATTTGGGTGGTTTATCATCCCCAAAAAATTTTGAAATTAATTTTGTTGAAAAGCTCAGTTGATTTTGGTCAGGATAGAGTCATTGGTTGTTTTGATTGGACTCTTCTTGACAAAAATCTTAAAAAAGATTCATTGAATAGAAGCTGCACACCTTAGGATCTTCCACACTAGGGAGTTTCTGATTTTATAGACACACAAAAGGCCTTAAAGAAAATCATTCTTCACCAACCATGTGCCTATACATTTTTTCCGTGTTTGAAGGTGTAAACAAGTGTAAACTTTAAAAGCCATTAAAGCAAGATTTAAGTCCTAAAAATCACACATCTCAATCTTGCTTTCTAAGGAACACTTGTTTTGGCATTGGGTCCTTGCGCCCAATTGTGCATACTATTTCAACTGGAATTTTAAGGGCATTAACCCCCCTAATGCCCTTCACTTAATCCTTGAGCACAAGTACTGACCTACCCCTAAATATTAAGTAGATGTTGAACTTAGGACTCATTGAGTTCATTTCAGGGTATTTTCCTGAACGCATAATGAATTAGTGACGTCTGCTTACTACAAAAGGTGCTGAGTTGGGAGGCCCGATTGTCAAACAACTTAAGCAAGCCAAGGTTTGGCATAATTAGCGACCTTCAGGATATGCTCCCCCTTCTTCACCTTCCCAACTCTACCACCTTTGGGAGTAAGGACAACACTGAATTCACCGTGTGGTCGGAATCTACTTCTGAAGCGTTAGTCGCCTACGTGTACACTGTAGGGCTTAGATCTGTTTGTTTGATTGTGCACACACTTCTCACATCTGTTTCCCTTCTCATCTCTCCGGGTTCTTCTCCAGTGTATACACAGAAGGCGATCACTTCATCCTGAATTGGTTACTTTAGATAGAGAAACTAGGAGAAAACTTGATTTTTCTAAGGGTAGGACTGAGGACATGGCTGACCCACAAGATGAGGAGGGTGAGGATCAACCTCAACCCGATGCCATGGTCATGATTCAGGCTTAGATTATAGCTAACCATCAACTTTAGCAACAACAGATTCACATCATCATGCAGGCCATACACCAGCTACAGAACCCTCAGGGGCAGAATCAAGGGCAGAACCCTCAAGGACAACCCCCATTGAACCCACCTAACCCACCACCACCCCTTGAGGGCCAACCAAGGCCTCTTTGTGATTTTTACGATCTGCCTGCCATCCGAGTAGAGCCATACCTTAGGGTCCCCGAAGGGGGAGATGATTTTGAGCTAAAACCCAATGTCGTTATCTTGATTCAAAGGCATTTCCATGGGAGCTCAAATGAAAACCCTTTCCAACACCTAGAAGACTTAGAGTGGATTGCTCAAATTGTAAAACCTAGGAACATCAGTTTAGATATTGTTTTAATCAAGATGTTCCTGTTCTCCCTAAGAGACAAAGCATCTCATTGGCTTAAGACTTTAGGGAGACCCATCTCCACTTGGGTGGAATTAGGGCATTCTTTTCTTAAGAAGCTTTTCCCCATAGGAAAGACTAATGCCCTTAGGAGAGCCATTACTAGTTTTACCCTGGAAAGTGGAGAGCAATTTCATGTGGCGTGGGAGAGATTTAATGAATTATTGAGGAAGTGCCCACACCATGAGGTTCTAAAGTGGCAATTGAACTAGAT
Organism: Thalassia testudinum; assembly: GCA_037157565.1. Taxonomy (NCBI): domain Eukaryota; kingdom Viridiplantae; phylum Streptophyta; class Magnoliopsida; order Alismatales; family Hydrocharitaceae; genus Thalassia; species Thalassia testudinum. Next base: position 1,884,892 of record JAZHRO010000061.1, read on the forward strand.
TTTCTACCATGGTTTGGACAGCAACCTTAGGAGTTTCATGGGTGCTTCAGGAGGAAACTTTTTGAATAAGGATGAGGAGAGCACATTTGAGTTCTTTGAATCAATGAGCAAGAATTCGCTTAACAATGCCTCCACGACCTAATTTAATTGGTCTAGTCAACCCCAGGGTGGGATTTATGAGGTGCAAACCAATTCTGGAATGGTTGACATGGACATTATAGCCAAGAAGTTGGATCGAGTTGAGTTGATGGATAAAAGGATTGACGAGCTATTGAACCAAACCTAAACCCCGTTACAGACCTTCTCCATAGAGAAGGGAGCTCACAATGTGAACTTGGTTCAATCTATGAACCCAAGGCACCTGGAACAACCCTTGACCGTGTTCCAAGGAGGGACCTTTGATCCCTCAAACTCCAATTACTCCTTCCCCTCCCCTTCGACACCTTCTACCTTTGAAGATGCCCAAGCCAACCAGGGATTTTCTAATCCCGACCTTTTCTCCAATACTTACAACCCTGGATGGTGCAACCACCTAAATTTTTCCTGGTCAAACCAAAATTGAATCAATTCTAGAACCAACCTAGGCAAAACCCTCCCTCCTATCAGCAAGGTCCACCTACTAGACCCCCCTATAACTAGAATAGGGCGGCCCCTACACAGAACCAAATGGACACTTTGATTAAAATGATGGCTGATATGAATCAGAAACATCAGGAGGAAATGACATTAGTGAAGGGACAGTTGAGCTAGCTGTTGGATAACAAACAACAGGGGTCCCTTCCTTCTCAGCCACAACCGAACCCGAGGAATGTAATGAACAGAGGCCACAATCGTTAAGGGTTCCAATCAAATCAGGGGCATGCCCACATGATCCAACAAGCCCCACAGACACCTTCTGGGTTTAATGCTTCTTCTTCTTCTCAAGGATCTAACCATGGTTCCAATGCCTCAGCCAATGCAGTTACCTTGAGAAGCGACACTCAAACCCAGGACCCCAAATGGCCAACCCCTCTTGTGACTTCACTACCTGAGATGCCTGATTCTGAGGATGAGTGGGAGGAACCCAAGGATCAAGAGCCTGAACCAATTCAAACCAAAATACCATACCTTGAAGCCTTGGAGAAAATAAAGAAAAAGAGCAATGTGGCTGAGAATGAGAAGTTGTTGGAGATTTTTAAACGAGTACAGACTAATATACCTCTCCTCGAAGTAATCAAGCATATCCCAGCTTACGCTAAATTTTTGAAGGATGCTATACACCTAAGTGTAAGCTGAGAACCAAAGCACCTAGGAAGGTAGTGCTCTCAAAACAAGCTAGTTCAGTGATATTGAGCAGCCTACCTTTGAAAAGAACTAACCCTGGAGCACCTATGATATCTTGAAATATTGGTGACATGACGTTTGATAGAGTGCTCTTGGATTAGGTGCTTCAATTAACTTAATCTCGACTACCCTTTATCACCAATTCGGATTTGGGGAACTAAAGCCCACACCTATGACTATACAACTGACCGACCGATCCATGAAAACCCCGAAAGGGGTAGTCAAGGGTGTAATTGTTCGGGTTAAGGACTTCTACTTCCTAGTTGACTTTTTAGTCAATGACATGGAAGTCCCCGAACAACTACAGAACACACCCATCATCTTTGGTAGACCCTTCTTGGCTACGGCCAAGGCGAACATTGATTGTGACAAGGGATGTATGGAAATCACCTTTGAAGATAAGAAGATGCAATTAGATATCTTTAAGGCGACTAAGTCTTTTGATTTTGGTTGGGTCAAGGAGTACGATCCCATGGAAATGATGGTTGAAGAATGTCTAACTGTTAGCTCTTTAGAAGACCATCTAATTCAACAGTTGATGACTACCCTGACCCATCCCAGTCTTTGGAGGTTGAAATCTATAGAGCTAATTACCACCGGCAACCTCCATTTGAGGAGATTGATGTTAATCAACTCCCTCCCTTCCCTTACCCATCAAACTTTGTCCCACCTACACCTGAATTGAAACCTTTGCTCAACAACCTTAAGTACATCTTCCTAGGACCTGATCAACCTTTCCCTGTGATTATCAATGCACACCTAACTAGGGACCAAGAACTTAGGTTGACTACTACCCTTTCTGAACGTCGGGCAGCTATTGGGTGAACAATTTCTGACTTAAGGGGAATTAGCCCTACTTATTGCACTCACAAGATTTGTTTGGAAGATGGGGCTCAACCTTATCACCAGATGCAATGGCGATTGAACCCGAATATGCGAGAGGTAGTTAAAAAGGAAATAATCAAGTGGCTTGATGTGGAAATCATTTACCTGATTTCCGATAGCTCCTGGGTGAGCACTACTCAAGTGATACCAAAGAAGGTCGGGCTCATTGTGGTCACAAATGATCAAGGCGAATCCATCCCCACCTGCACCACCACCGCGTGGTGGGTATGCAATGATTATAGGAAGCTTAATGAGGCCACTAAAAAGGACCACTTTCCCCTGCCATTCATTGAGCAGATTCTCGAACGACTAGTAGGGAAAAAATATTTTGGCTTCCTAGATGGATATTCAGGATATTACCAGGTTACTATTGGACCAGAGGATCAGGAGAAGACCACATTCACTTGCCCATATGGCACGTTTGCATTCCGCCGTATGCCATTCGGGTTATGCAATGCACCTGCTACCTGTCAACATTGCATGTTAGCCATCTTTTCAGAGATGGTAGGTGAATATTTGGAGGACTTGATGGATGATTTCTCCGTGTTTGGAGACTCGAGCATTGTCTTAGCAACCTAGAAAAAATTCCAAAGCGATGTATCGAGGTCAACCTGGTTTTAAGCTGGGAAAAGAACCATTTTATGGTTCAAGAAGGGATTGTCCTCGGTCACATCATCTTGCATAGGGGCATTGAAGTTGATCGAGCTAAGGTTGATTTAATTTTCAAACTTCCACCTCCTAGCTCGATCAAGCAAATCCAATCACTCCTAAGACATGTTGGCTTTTGTAAAAGGTTCATTAAGGATTTTTCCAAACTTTCCAAGCCTTTGACTAACCTTTTAGCCAATGACGTACTTTTTGACATGACACCAGATTGCATCAATGCCTACAACACCCTTAGGGATACAGACTCAACTACACCTATTTTACAACCCCCATACTGGTCCTAGGACTTTGAGATAATGTGCGATGCATTAGATTTTGCTGTTGGAGCAGTCCTAGGATAAAGAAGAGAGAAAAAAACACGTGGTGATCTACTACACGAGAAAAACTTTGGATGAGGCTCAACAGAATTATACTATCACGGAAAAAGAACTGCTTGTCGTAGTTTTTGGATTGGAAAAGTTTAGGTCATACCTTCTAAGATACCACGTGACGATTTACATTGACCACTCGGCTATCCGGCATTTGTTAGCCAAAAAGGATGCTAAACCCAGGCTAATCAGGTGGATCTTGCTCTTGCAGGAATTTGACCTGGAAATACGTGACAAAGTTGGGTCCAAGAACGTTGTAGTCGACCACTTATCCACACTTCACCCGGAACACATTAGACCCTTATTACCCTTAATTGACACATTCCCTGATGAACAACTTCTAGCCGTGTATGGAAAGTATTTGGCTCGTTTCGATCATTTCAAAAATACATCACGTCGTAGTATAGTAATTAAAGTGAATCAAATATCTAAATTTATAATACTCGAATTAATATGAAAGAAATCCGAGGTCATCTCTGGGAGCAATTATTCGCACTATTTATCACTATAAAAAAAATAATATATGCTGAGTGAATAAAGTGCTTCTTTAAAGAGAGAGATAAAAAGAATGGAATAAAAGTGGTGGTTTAAACCACCAAGTCACTAAGTTCAACACAACCATTAACTAAGCACTTCACCATCAGCAGAGAATAGACACAGATGTCTTAGTATATTTTTTAGGGTGAGGGTGTATAAGACAGAACCCCCCTCTCCCACTTTCACAATTGTTCAAGCCCAACCAGACCCAGGTAATCAGATCCTCAGCACAGACTCACAGGCATATTCGCGGGCGAGGGCGCGTGCATGAGTGCGTGCATACGGGTGTGTGTAGGGGACCTCACCCCATGCGTTCGGAGGCAAACAACTGCTGGCACTTTTGCGTAATAAATGTAACACTTCACTTGGGTCTGCATGATGTGGGACTAAGTCTTGTTGCCTTCTTGCATCTGCTGGCAGCAAGGGAAATTTGGCTCAATTTGGCTTCGTTGACCATCTGATCTTCCAGATGGGGGCGAGGATGGATCAGGGTATCATCTACACTTTCAATTGTCTTGTTTCTCCTTAGGTCAGGGCTATAGATTGTGTGCAGAGCTTCATCAGAGATGGCCAGTATCCTGTGCCCAGAGGTGAGGACAAAGGAGCTGCTCCGATGAGTACCTATGTACAAAATACGAGGTCTTTTGACCTTGCGTCAGAAGCAAAAGCTTCGGGGAAAGCCCCAAAGCAAAGCCCTAAATCTATTGGGTGTGAGATTGTGTGTCCAAGTGTGACGGTGAAGCTCGTCGGAGCTACAAGTGGCGGTGGTCGGTGATGGTGCAAACAAGTTTGAAAGATAAAATTGGAGAGACGTAAAGGTAGATAAGAAGAGGAGGAAGAGAAGCCCTAACCTAATTTGGACAAAAGGGAGGTGGCGACCGGTGGCGGTGGCAGGCCGCCAACGATGAATCAAAAATTAGATTGAGGCAGATGAAGGGGAGTAGAGAACCGACTGCTGTGCTGAGAAGCTTGGCAAAGGAATGGCGAAGGTGGCTACGTTGTTGTTTGATGGCAAGACGCAACGGATAGAAGGGGGAAGGAAGACCTCAAGGTCTGGCAATGGCGGCACTCGGAAGAAGGGGAGAAGTGATGTAAACATGTCTACACTACATAAGATGTCTATTTATGCATGTTCTTAATTATAGAATTGCATTGCATACTATAAATATTGCATATCATGCATCATCTTGCATTTAGATTAGTTTGAATAAAATGGAGGTTAATTATCTCCTTTTATGTTCAGGGACAGGGCAAATTTTTATCGGGGCCTCGGATTGAAGATCCAACCGTACAGATTTGATCAGGGCGATGATTGGAGTTCAACGACTCCAAGATCACCTTAATCAGACATCTATAGCATCAGATAGAGATCGGGGAACCCTAGAAGATCAAGGGTCAAGATGGTGTGAATCTATACTTCAAATGACAAATCCGACTGCATAGATGGATTCGGATCGACGATCGTAGCCTAACGGCATGAAAATTGACTCAATCTGACAACCGTGGCACCATCTACATCATCAGAAGATGGACGACCAAGATGGCGGGCGGCTGAGATGGAGCCACGTGGTGCCATCTTAGCTGCCCAACTAACCACCCTCAACTTCTGAAGCTGCTAGCACCCACGCATCTCTAATGTTGGATCAAGATCGAACGGCTGAGATTGCATCCCAACTAATGCACCCATCCTCTGAAGCCACATCTGAAGAGCCGCCTTGACCGTTGGATCTCAATCCAATGGTCCTGATCGCGGGTGCACGAAATCATCTCCGTGACACAAACGTTGCCGTAGCGCAATGGGTGAGTGCGCTCGCGAGAACATGAGACGCGAGTTTGATTCCTCGCGAGCAGCTACTGGGGCGCGGGCGAGCGGGCTTTGCGATTGCTTGATCGCGATCGAGCTGCTGTGGGCTCTCAATAGCGCCCACGCGCTATTGCACGCTCGCACGTAACGTGAGATCGTACGTAGCGAGTGCATGATGAGAAGGCAGGCGAGGATGCATCTCAGCCGTTCAATCTCGCGATCGAATGGCTGAGACTTGATGAACGTGCTGGCCCGTTCCCGTTCTTCCCGCTTCGTCCTTCGTCCTGCTCTGTTACCCGTCTTCCAAGCGTCGTCCCATCTGGCTCGTCCTCCAAGCGACCGTCGAGGAGGATAATTCTCTCTCCATTCTTTTTAATGCTTTCTAGAGTAGATTTACTGCTTTCTAGTGTAATCATTTTTTGCTTTCTAGTCGTAATGTTTAGTGTAACGAACAATCTCTTTGATAATGAATTCTATGTTCATTCTACATCTCTTTTTGGTTTTTGTTTGTAATATTCTCTCTCTCTCTCATTCTCTCTCTCTTCTATTTATTGTAAATAGATAGATAGTTTCTAATCAATTAATCTACTTCGTGACAAATAAAACAAGCGTGTATTTTTAATCAAACGTCTACCTCCCTGAGTTCCGCCCGGGATTTCTATTCCAGTATAAATTTTATTTATTGAACACGAGTTCTTCACTTTCAAACTATGACAATAGGTTTTTTTCAAAACCAAATACGTTAGCGTAGTAACTCGAGCTTCAACATTTTGGCACCATTGCATGGGAGGAGACGTTCTTTGATTTTTTTTCGTGCTTTATAACTTACAAAACATTTACCTCACTTCTCTCCTTTCTTATTGTGATTGCAGGTACTCTTTCGAGATGAGCAAAAGCGGTAGATTGGAGCAAAGTGTTGTTGAAGGTTTTGTAAGTTATCCCCTATCTTCTACCCATTAGTTTTTATTTCACCACATAATAATACAAGCATCAATCAACCTAGGTGTTCTTATAAACCCTAAGGTTAGTTTTGTTTGTTTTTTTGACACCCACACCCACCTCAACCTCCATATTTAAAAAGAAAAATAAAAAAAATCTCACAGAGGTAAACAACTTCATCTGATTTTCAATCTCAACTAGTAAACCGATCTTTGGAGCTGGTACACACATCCAAACACATAATTGAGTAGAAATCAGATTAGGTAGGCACTTGTGTGCCTAATTAAGTGGTGCAATAGGCCAATTGTTTGAGTTGATTGGGCCACACCACTTCAATTAAAATCAACTCATCAAGTAGCTACCATTTAGGTTCAACTCTTAGGGATTTACCAGGCACTCCACATTCTTTTAAGCTTCAAAGGAAAACATCTTCACCTGTGCTTTCAAAACTTGGTGTGTCAACAAAACTTGTTTGAAAATACTTAAAGTTGAATCCTAAAAGCTACTAAGAAAGATTTAAACCCTGAAATTCACTGCAGCAAAAGTAATCTTGCTTGAAAACCACTGGTTGTGCACGGACACACACATCAATCAATCATTAAGGGCACAACCCAGATAAAAGGCCCATCACATTCCAAATGCACATTTAAACCTAGCCCTAAATAAAATAGAGTAGACGTTGGCCTTATGGATTTGACTTGCTCTTCGAAGCCCAGAATGAGATTATTTTCGATTAGTCTGTTTCTACTATTCAATCTGATGTCTAGCTAGGGGAGCAGAATCAAACGATCACGGCTGGGGGGTACACTAGGAACCGGAGGCGCAAGCTGAAGGAAGAACCTTCTCCCTAGTGCCTCCTAACTAGTTGGATTGAACAGACAGAAATAGATCAAATCGTTTCTTTATCTCAAGATGAGTTCTGGGAGTTTGTAGGTCTTTAGGCTAGCCCACTTAAGGACAGGTTTGATTGCTTGTATTGCAGGGTGCCTTTATTCCTCCCGTCTCTCTTGAATCCTTCCACATTTTATGCGCATTCCCGCTCTTTCCCTCCTGATTTGAGTTATCCTCAACATGACGATTATCCCAACTCGTACTATAGTCAACCATCAATTAGTTGGGATAACTCGGATTGGGGATACAGTTCCGGACATCCATGTTTAGGGTCTAACCCTGAACACTATGATTTTTATTTCTATCCTTCTCAGAGCCACATTGATTATAGATCGTCAACCTTTCATGGATAACCTAATTCGATCTACAATTAAGAAGGATACACTGATTCTTACCCATCCTCTGATTACATTGCCTTTAGGTCATCATCACCTTTTGAACAATTCTAAATGACCTATTATCAGGAAGGGTATAACGAATCTCAATTCATTAACTCCTTTGCATTGATCCCAAACCTGCCCAACCCTGAACCAAGTCATTTGGTTCAAGTTAACCAGGTTCAAAATAAGGTTTTGGCTAACTTAAGGAATACCATTCAATCTTTAGAAGTTCAGCCAATACCTTACATTGAAAAATTGGAGCCCCTGATTGAGATGATTGATGATTTGAATAAGTATTTGTTGGATTGGCTCCAGGATGTTAAGGATAAGAACCCAGGTGAGTTTCTACTTGGGAAGTTAGCGAAATTGAGAATGAGATTTGTGGTGGCTTTGGTTCAACCGTGGGATGATTCCCAAGATGAACCTCCTTCAGGAGAGCCAAGGTTAGAACCCGCTCAGGCACCTGTCAGGGGGGACACGTGTTACAAGGCTGACTAGATTGAATTAGAGCAACCAATTAAGGATGATCTAATTTCTTCTCCTGAAATCCCTGAGCCGGGGTACGAGGAAATGTCTCCATGGACCAAAAAGTGATGGATGAGTTTGTGACATACATTAATACGGATTTTGATTTCTTTTTATTCTGATGGTGAAGATTCAGTTTGCGAAGTCTCACGTGAGTTTACAGAACATGATTTCTGTGAGACGATTGCGTCTGAGGAATCTAATAGATCATTTGATAGCCCAATAACTAAGGAAACTGATCTTATTGAGGCTCACATTACGGATCCAAGATCGCATTTTCTGGAGGATTCAATCCAATGCCCTAATTGTCAGTTACACCCCATTGAGCTTATCGATGATTCTGTTTTTGAGATAACTAAACCCAAGTCAATTCTAATTCAGCCACATCTTTTAGACTTGGAAATTTTAGATGGGGTGATTAATATGCAAGAGGTCCCGAAACTAGACATTCTGGATGAGGAGAAAAGAAGCTGGGAAGTTTTGATTTGGAAAGCAAACTTTGGAGGAAATAGAAGACTAAGTCTAAGGGTTCCAATTCATCTAAAGCCATCAAACCAGGACCCTTACGACATCTGTTCTAAGGATGTCTAATCCAAGCACGCATTCATTGATTATCCTTTAGAGCTTGAATTCTCCGTAACCCAACTTTTTGGTCTTGGGTTGCATCCTCATAAATCACAGGCCCAACCCCACTTGCATACTGATTTTAGGTTTTGGGTAATTTTTATCCAGAACCTTAGATATTCTCGATTATGGGGTATGGGTCTGCACCACAATCTGGTCCACATTTGTGAACATCTGTTGGTAGGTCAGAGGTTTCTTCTTTGTGTTTTGATTCTGACCTGCACTTGTGAATTCTTTATTTCTCTTCTTTGTATAATGTGCCTAGCTGAAGGCATTAAATTCAGCACATATACAATTTTTCTTAATCTCAAAGCGGACTTGTCATTCACTCAATTTAGGTGCTTTCTCCAATATTCCACTCTGTTTTATGTCTTTTTAATACAATGAGGACATTGCATTAGATAGGCATGGGGGGGTGGATATTCATCTTTAAATTTATTCGTCAGCTCCGTAGATTTGTTTTATTTTCTTTTATTTATATTTAAAAAAATGGTGGAATTAGGAAAAAGAACTTGGGTTTAAGAAAATTTTCAATCTTAGGAAATACTACATTATGATCTGAACACAAAGACCCTTCAGATCTTTGGACTTAATCGGCCTGTGTATCCACTAAAATGTGGATTTTTTTTTCGAGTCCTCACCATTTTAATTCTATTGTAATTGGAGTAAATAAGTTTAGGTGATAAGTACATAACTTATCAATCCACCCTCTGATTTGAGGGAACTTTGAGTTTTAAGCATCTACACACTTTCTTTGCACTAACTCATTGTTCGACGATTTTAACAGAAATTGGGTAGCTAATGAGCCTTCTAGGCTGATATGGCTAGCAAGTTATCGTGAGTAACAGCCCATAGGTAGGTTGTCCAGCGCCTAGTCACTGGACCATTCTCTTTTTGCTGCCTTTAGGTAAATCTTAGACCAAGGAAGCCACCTACTTAAAAAAAAAAGAGAAAAAAGAAAGTCAAAAAGAAAAGAAAAAGAAAAGGAGAAAAGAAAAAAAGAAATAAGCCACATTTCACCGCATGAGTATGGCTAGCAAGTTGTCGGTGGTAACAGCTCATCGACCGATTGTCCAGAACCCAGCTCAATAAATGCACTAAAAATTCCAAAAACACTTAGGAAGAAGCGAAGAAATAGAATAAACCGGGGAGATATACATTGGATTCACCCTTGTGTTGACCCCATAAAAATAAAGTAGGGAGAAAGCTACCAGTTGTAAAGATACCTTTAGGCAGAATTCTCTTTTCAAGGTCACCTAGAGGCGTAGAAATCCGAAGTCCGTTTTAATTGCCGATCAATGAGTCTATCACATTCACAATAAGATGCTTAGAACTTAGGGTTCTCATCAAATCTTGGGTGAGTTGAATGGCCGTAGAAAGCCACTCTTAAACCCTAAAACTCAAAAATCCAAAAAAAATTAGAAAAGAAGAGAAAAAGAAAATTTTCTTTTAATAAGGCAAGGGCTTGAGACGGTCTGCATTTTGGCAGACACCCGGGCACTGTTGTGTCTTTGAAAGTTCAGATCCTAAGTAAACATTTTCTAATGATTGAAAATAACTCATGCCCAAATAATCCAACCTAATTCTTTTATAAATAGCATATAATTTTTGCTAGGGACTAGCAAAAGATAGGCATTGGGGTGTGATGTAAACATGTTTACACTACATAAGATGTCTATTTATGCATGTTCTTAAGTATAGAATTGCATTGCATACTATAAATATTGCATAGCATGCATCATTTTGCATTTAGATTAGTTTGAATAAAATGATGGTTAATTATCTCCTTTTATGTTCAAGGACAGGGTAAATTTTTATTGGAACCTCGGATCGAAGATCTAACCATACAGATTTGATCAGGGTGACAATTGGAGTTCAACGACTCCAAGATCGCCTTAATCAGACATCTGTAGCATCAGATAGGAACTAAGGAACCCTAATAGATCAAGGGTCAAGATGGTGTGAATCCCCACTTCAAACGACAAATCCGACCACACAGATGGATTCAGATCGACGATCACAGCCTAACGACGTGAAAATCGACTCATTCGGACAACCGTGGCACCATCTACATCATCCAGAAGATGGACGGCCAAGATGGCACCATGTGGCGCCATCTCAGCTGCCCAACCGATCGCCCTCAACCTCTGAAGCCGCTAGCACCCATGCATCTCCACCATTGGATCAAGATCCAACGGCTGAGATTGCATCCCAACCAGTGCACCCATCCTCTGAAGCCACATCTGAAGAGCCGCCTAGACTGTTGGATCTCAATCCAATGGTCCTGATCGCACGCACACGAAATCATCTTCGTGACACAAATGCCGCTGTAGCGTAGTGGGTGAGAGTGCTTGCGAGAACATGCAGCACGTGTTCGATTCCTCGCGAGCGGCTACTAGGGCGCAGGCGAGCGGGCTTTGCGACCGCTCAATTGCGATCGAGCAGCTGCGGGCACTCAATAGTGCCCATGCGTTATTGCACGCTCGCCCATAACTGAGATCGTACGTGGCGAGTGCAATGAGGAGGCAGGCGAGGACGCATCTCAACCGTTCGATCTCGCGATCAAACGGTTGGGACTTGATGAACGTGAGCGTGCATTTCATGCGTGGGAGGCGAGCGGGTGGCGCACGTCGCCCACGACTGGGGCTTTAGCAACGATTTTATCCGTCACTAAAGACTCCTTATTTAATATTTTGAGATTAAAAAGACCAAATTGCCCTCACTCCTTGCAACTATAAAAGGAGACCCCCTCCATACAAAATTTTTATCCCTTCTTTTTCTTCTCTCCCTCTCCAAAGCTCAAGAGAAGCTTGTCCCACACTCGGGATGCTTCTCAAGAGATAAAGTCAAATTTTCGTCTCCCTTTTAGAAGTGGATCCCACGATGACGACGACGTGCTGCCCCATTCCCGTTCTTCCCACTTCATCCTCCTTCGTCCTGCTCCATTCCCCATCTTCCAGGCGTCATCCTGTCCGGCGCATCCTCCAAGCGACCGTCGAGGTGGATAATTCTCTCTCCATTCTTTTTAGTGCTTACTAGTGTAATCATTTTCTACTTTCTAATCGTAATGTTTAGTGTAACGAACAATCTCTTTGATAATGAATTCCATGTTCATTCTACATCACTTTTTGGTTTTTGTTTGTAATATTCTCGCTCTCTCATTCTCTCTCTCACTTCTATTTATTGTAAATAGATAGATAGTTTCTAATCAATTAATCTACTTCGTGACAAATAAAACAAACGCATATTTTTAATCAAACGTCCGCCTCCCTGAGTTTGACCTGGGATTTCTATTCCGATATAAATTTTATTTATTGAACACGAGTTCTTCGCTTTCAAACTACAACGACAGGTTTTTTTCAAAACCAAATACGTTAGCATAGTAACTCGTAGCTTCAACAAGAAGGTTGTGATTATGCTCACATTCCAGACTAAACGACTTGAAGGAGAACCACGAGGCTTTATAGAGCCTCGTTCGCACTTAATTTGGCTGCTGGAAGTTGCGAGAAGTCCTCACAAAAACTCGCATCTCCGTGTTTGATTTTGACCTGATGATGCTGGTTGTTGCGACGACGGCGACCGGCAAGGCGTATGCCAATAAACGTGGAATGGAACAATGAACAAGTTTGTCTTAGAGGTCAACCTCAGCTGGTGCTCTAAACGGCCACAATTGGCGCTGGAAGTTCATCGAGTAGCTCAGTCAATGGTTGAAGGTCGGCAAGAGGAAGGACATGACCCAGGGATCATTTTGCAAAAATGGAAGGACCTAGAAATAATAGCATTGGACCTACTTGCAAGTTTCTAAGGAATCTATGAACCTAAATGCAAAGTAGGTGTAAACATTGTCAAATCTGGTCCAACTTTTTATGGGAGCACAATTAAGATCTAGGGAATCTGATGGACAGGTCAATTTTGAGTTTTGAAATTATTTAGTTGGTAAATTTTTCATTCAAACTCATTTGGCATTAATTATTCACCTAGGTCACTATTTTAGGTTTAATTGGCCCCTTTTGACTTATCTAATAAAATTAAACTTTGTGGAATATTTATCTATAATTTTAGAAAGGTTTAATTTGCAATATTTTAGTCAGAATCTTATTAAATTAGGTCATACCAAACATAGGGTTTAATTGTTCCCTTTGATATCATGTTTTCAAAAGAAACCCTAATTTGGTTATTTTCACCTGTTTTGCGGTCCTTTTGGGTTTTCTCTGATTATTCTTCCTCCATACTATATTGTACCCTTTTTATGTATTATTTAAGTTAATTTACCTTAGGACTTAGCTAAATTAGGTGTGTTATAGAGTATGGTGGCAATGTCATCATACCCCCATGCCTACAATTTGCTAGTCCCTTAAGAAATTCTAGAATTCAGAATAGAGTTTTAGTGTAAGGGTATTTTCATTATTTGGCTCCAAAGATTCTATTCTCCCCTTTTTCCTTGTCATTTCTTAATATTCATTTAAAGTTCGTTTTCGACCCTTTGTTCAAATGTATCAGGATAGGCAAAAACTTTCTTCCCTCGGGGATAGCAAGTAATCTGTGGTTCAACCCTGGCTTTTAGGTATAGATAGAAGGTATCTGAGTTGAAAGGATTTTATTTTTGGTGGCTCGCACTCAATTGGTGCTACATATAATGTAGTATTCCAGTCTCTAAATGTCTAGATTATTAAATAAATCCATTCAGAGAAATGCTTAAGACTATGCTCTCCTTTTAGTTCCTTTGTGCCTACTCACTTTCTTTTTCATTTTTTTTTTCTTTCTCTTTTTCTTCTTTTTGTCTCCCCTTTTTATATATCAAGAGCTCACAACATTTCTAGATTGCCAATATGTTTGCTGGTCATTCAAGGCATTGACACATTGATTAAGTTCTGATAACCCAATAACTAAATCGGAACTCAACCCGTATTCGGGCAGTCAGAAATACAGGAAGGTATATTTGGTGGAACATAAAGTATAGTGGGATGTTGCCTCAATGAAATTTATTTAAAATAAGCATAATTTAAACATACTTTCTCTCTCTCTCTTTTCTTTTCTCTTTTTTTTTCGTAGATATCTTCTCCTTTTTTTTTGTAAACATATAACTCACACAAAACAACATTCCTTAATGAGGCATTAATGAGAAATGGGTGTGTTCAAAAGGATATTATGTGGCTTATTTGGTGAAAGTGCCTACTCTCAGCACTGGGAAAGAATGGATAGGATAGTGTATTTTTAACCTTTATCATTAGCACCCTCCTTCAGTTGAGGATTCCGTAAAGAATGGTTGTAACCATCCACCTTAGTCATAGTTTTATTAGAACCCGCTCTCTGCATATTTGCCTTGTTTGGTAGTTCTCAAAGATTCACACAAAATATTCGCACAAAGGAGTTGAGAGCGAAAACTATGCCTAACTCCGAATTTCATTATCTAACTATCCATAACTTAAGAGTCTTCATATAAGACTTAGAGCACCAATAAACACTCTTCTCTCACCTCACAATTATTTGGTGGATCTTATGGAAGAAAATTTTGCCTGACTCTATAATTGAATGTTTAAGGGTTTCGACAAACCAAAAATGTATATTGATTTTTCCATTATTCCTCTTTCTACTTTTCTCTTTTCTCCTTCCCCCTCCTTTTTTTTTTGTGAGAACCTTTTAGGAATAGTTTTCAGATGATTGCACTTTAATTCCCCCCATGCCTAAGTTTTGTAATGCCCTCATTGCAAATAAGATGAGTTCACATTCAGCTTAGTTCATAATTTTAGAACAGGTTTAAAAGTGAGTGGACGATTCGGAAATGGTTGTTGCAAACGATTTTTAGCTCCAATGCAAACATTGGAGGTGGAGTCTACTGTTCTTAAATTAGGAACTCTAAAGCGCAGTAAGCATTATTTTCTTAGAAAATAAGAAAGGTCTCGAGTTTTTTGAAAGACGAGTTGCCTCCTGTTAAGCGCTAAGTTTACCGCCATTAGCTAGGAGCAATGCGACTCAAGTGGAATGGAGGTCAACAGATTCCTCGATCTGACTTAAATCATGAAGTTCGAGAAAAGGTTTAAGACATTGGCCATTAATGATAAATGGTATAGAGTCACGATCGGGAGGAGAGATTTCCACAGCTCCATTACCAAAAATTCTCCTAATAAAAAATGGTCTGGTAAATTTAGATCTGAGCTTGCTTGAGAATAGCTTAGGATGGGCATCAAATAGAAGTACCTTCTGACCAGCGCTGAATGATTTATGTGAAATGTGCTTATCATGTAAGGCCTTAATTCGATCGATGTAAATTTGCGAGTTCTCGTATGCATCATTGTGTAGCTCATCGAGCTCACTTATTTGCAAGCAACGGTGAATACCAGCCTTTCCGAGGTCCAAATTACACTTCCATACTACCCAATAGGCTTTATGCTCCATTTCTACAGGAAGGTGACATGCCTTCCCGTAAATAGTCTTGAAAGGAGACATTCTTAATTGGGTCTTATGGGCGATCCTATAAGCCCATAATGCTTCTGGAAGTAGGGTTGACCGATCTTTTCTATCAGGTCGAACAGTGACTTGTAGAATCTTTTTGATTTCCCAGTTTGACAACTCGGCAAGTCCATTTGTTTGTGGATGATACAGGGTAGAAATGAGGTGAGACACCCCGTATTTTCTAAGTACGGATTGGAAATGCACATTCATGAAATGGGTCCTACCATCAGAGATAATTGTTTTAGGAACTTCGAACTGGGAGAAGATGTTATCGTGAATGAATCAGATGACAACCTTATGATCATTGGTTTGGGTAGGAATGGCTTCAATCCACTTGGACACATAGTCTACAACAAGAAGAATATATTCAAAGCCATTTGAATTTGGAAATGGGCCCATAAAATCAATCCCCCAAATATCAAAAATTTCACACACGATGATTGAATTTAAGGGCATCATATCGCGATGGCCCATGTTGCCTAAGGTTTGGCAACGAGCACATGCCCTACAATATTTGTGTGCGTCTTTAAATAAAGTTGGCCAATAAAAGTTGCTTTGGAGGATTTTGGCTGCGGTTTTATGTCTAGAAAAATGGCCACCGCAGGCCTGGTCATGACAAAATTAGATAATATCATTGATTTCCATGTCAGGAATACATCTCCAGTTGATTTGGTCCACTCCGATGCGAAACAAATATGGATCTTCCCAGAAGTAATACTTGGCATCTAAAATCAATTTGTCCCTTTTGGCTTTGGGCCAATTAGACAATCTGGTTTGACACCAAGTAGTTAACAATATCTGCATACTAGGAAAGTCCAGCATCTATGCCCATAAGATGCTCATCCGGAAAGTGCTTAGTAATAGGTAGTGATGGATCAATGATAGATGAGGGAAGGTGGCATAGATGATATGCAACTACATTCTGTTTCCCCACTTTGTCACGAATCTTTAAATCAAATTCTTGCAAAAGCAAGATCCATCGAACCAGACGAGGCTTTGCATCCCTCTTGGCAATCAAGTGTTGTATCGCCGTGTGGTTCGAGTATATGATTATGTGGGACCCGAGAAGGAACGACCAGAATTTCTCTAGGGCAAAGACAACAGCTAGGAGTTCCTTTTTAGTGATCGTATAATTTCATTGGGCGTCGTCCAACATTTTACCTGCGTGATAGATCACTACTGGTTTCCCATCAACTTTTTGACCAAGGACTACCCCCACAGCAAAATCTGTTGCATCACACATGATCTCAAATGGAAGAGACCAATCAGGGGGTTGCAATACCGATGCCTTGGTGACTCGATCCTTAAGAATTTTGAAGGCCTCAGCACATTCATCGAAGAAATCGAAGTAAATATCCTTCGATAATAAGTTGGTCAGGGGACTGGCGATTTTTGAAAAGTCCAAAATAAAACGTTGATAGAATCCGACATGCCCGAAAAAGGATCTGATTTCTTTGATCAAGGAAGGAGGAGGGAGTTTGGATATCAAATTGATCTTCGCTTGGTCAACCTAGATACCTTGCTCAGACACAAGGTGTCCAAGAATGATGCCCCTGGGAACTATGAAATGGCTCTTTTCCCAACTCAGGACCAGATTTACGTCAATGCATTGTTGGAGGATCTTAGTCAAATGGCCTAGACACTTATCGAACGATTTTCCAAAGATAGAAAAATCATCCATGAAGACCTCTAGAAATTCACCCACCATGTCTGAGAATATTGCAGCATGCACCGTTGGAAGGTAGCAGGTGCATTGCGGAGTCAAAAAGGCATTCTATGGAACACAAATGTTTCGTAGGGACAGGTGAACATGGTTTTCTCCTAGTCTTCAGGATGAATGGCCACTTGATTATAGATTGAGTATCCATTGAAGAAACAGAAGTATTGATTTCCTGCTAATTTTTCGAGGATCTGATCAATAAAAGGTAGCGGGAAATGGTCCTTCTTCATGGAGGCATTCAATTTTCTATAGTCTATGCAGACTCTCCACGAATTAGCAATTCTGGTGGGGATGGATTCTCCAGACTCAGATTTGATAATGGTTAGCCTGGCCTTCTTAGGCAACACATGAATTAGGCTAACCCAATGGCTATCAAAGATGGGATAGATAATATCCGCATCATGCCATTTAATTATCTCTTTCTTCACGACCTCTTTAAGATTTGGGTTGAGTCAGCGCTGTCCTTCGCACATAGGTCATGAGCCTTCTTCTGTAAAAATGCGGTGGGTACAGTAAGAAGGACTTATGCCAGAGATATCATCTAAGGTCCAACCAATGACCCTGCGATGTTCCCGGAGGACTAAAATCAAACGTGTTTCCTGATCTGAGGATAAAGAGGAGTTGATAATCGCAGGAAACATGTTGTTCGAAACTAAAAAGACATACTTGAGATTGTCAAGAAGCAATTTTAGTTCAAGTACCTGGTTCTTAGCAGCAGTAGGAAGGTCAGGGCTAGCCTGAGGGGGAACTAGAGGTGGACTAGGTTCCTCAAGGTGTAATCTGGATTGGACTTCTAAGGGTTCTTGCCTAGGAATATTTATATCCAATTCAGCAATAGGATCCTTAAGAAGTGAATCAATACTATTTATTTCCTGAATTACACCACAATTGATTCCTCTATGGGCCTGAAAAATATCAATTTTCATTGTCTTATCCCCGAATTTTATCTCCATTTAGCCCTCCTCGCAATTAATGTTTCCCTTAGCTATTGCTAGGAATAGTCTCCCTAAGATTATAGGTGTATCTTTTAGGTTTTCTGGTGTATCCATCCCTAATACAATAAAATCAACCAGGAAATAGAAATCACGGACTCTTACAACTACATCCCCCAAAATTCCATAGGGTGACTTAATAGATCGATCGGCTAACTGCAATGTCACTTCCGTGGGTTTAAGTTCAGAATCTTCAAAATATTTTAGGAGGGTTGTGGGAATAAGGTTATTGGATGCACCTAAATCTAAAAGAGCTCGATTAAATTCTAAATCCCCAATCTTGCAGGAGATCAGAGGGATGCCTAGGTCTTTTAATTTCTACAAAAGCTTGCTCAAGATAATGGAGCTAACCTACTCCGATAGCAAAATAGGACTCCTGTCAGAATTCCTCGGCTTTCACTTAGGAGTGCATATGTTCTTTAAAAATCGCGTGTAAGTTGGTATATGACGTATAACATCCATCAAGGGAATGCTAATCTAGACTTGCTCAAAGAGCTTGATCAAGTCCTCATCAACTTGAGGTGGCTTCCTACCCTTATTTCCTTCGATCAAGGCCTCAAGAAAAGGTGTGGTCTTAGGCTCCTCTGTAGTGGGTTCTGTAGTATCTGAGTTATCCTTATTAATCACTCCAGATTGAGATGTACTAGGTTTAGGTTTAATGTATCTCTTAGGCTCAGGATCCTTAATACACTTACCACTACAGGTTGTGACTGAATGTAATCCCGCAAGATATGGAGTGGGTAGGATAGGTGGCTGCTGCTGCTGAGATGAGTCAGGTACAGAAGTTGATGCTTTTGACCCATCTTGATATATAAGCACAGAAGGGCCTGGTTGCACATAAGAAATTTGGCCTTGCTTTGGATCCACAATGTACCTCTGATTTGACACGTTGTTAGGGTTTGGCAGAGGTTGTGAGGATAATGCACCTGGCTGGTGTGTCCCAGCCATTTGCGCAATCTGGTTGTGCATATCTTCCATATCCACAGTATGCTGCCTCTGCATAGCAGCATTAGTCTTCTGCTTATCAACCAGGGTTTGAAGAATCATGCTCATTTGATCATCTTTACTAAGCCCATGTTGAAAATTTAGATTGGGCCTAGGTTGAGCAGGCTGATATGAGTGCGGATTTTGTGGTCGGGGTGGATATTGAGGCCTAGAATTTTGAGGATAGGAATTCCTTGACCAAGAGAAGTTAGGATGATTACGCCACCCAGGATTATAGGAGTTGGAATAAGGGTTGTTCTGGATGGTGTGGTGTTCCTCACAGGGTTGAGGAGCTTTGTAAAAATCCGGATAATGGGGTTCAGAGGACCCCCAACTAGGATAAGTAGGTTTAGAGTTTCCCCTGAACCCAGAGTTAGAAGGGGATAGATTCATATCCATCCCGGTGTAGTGAATATTATGCATGGCCTCCCTCCTTGTGGGTGGTTGTGCATGCGTGTTCTGTTGAGAAGAAGTGACCTTCTGCAGTTGGCAAGTCAAATCGTCAAGCTTTTTCTCAATTATTGAGACTTTATACAATCGACTGGCCACAACCTCCATGTCGAAAGAAGCGGATAAGTCTTGTGCTTCATGTATCCCGCATGTGTTCGTCGATGCATGGGTTGTCGTCCTGTCGAACATACCCATGGATGCATTATTTATTGAATTCTCAGCCATCTTTTCGAGAAATTCCCAAATAGCATTCTCATGCTTGCCCGTGAAATTTCCTCCACAAGATGCATCAACGAAAAGCCGAATATCTTCACGGAGTCCTTGGTAAAAAGATTAGAATTGTTCACATTTAGGAACTTTGTGATGCGAGCATTTCTGCATGAGATCGAGAAAGCGATCCAATGCCTCATGAAGTGGTTCCCCTGCATTTTGTTGAAAATGCATAATTTGATGCCTTAGGGCGTTAGTACGTCCTACTGGGAAGTATTTCCTTAAAAATTTAGTTTGCAATTTATCCCAGGTATTGATCGGTCGATTCAGAGACCGATACCAGTGGGCAGCTTTCTCTTTAAGCGAGAAAGGGAACATCTTCATGAGCAGAGTGTTCCGATTTTGAATACTTGGTCTGAGTGTCTGGGCCAAATGTTTCAACTCTTGAATGTGTTGGAATGGGTCTTCAAACCCATCTTGTGGAAATAGGGAATCAAGCTGATAATTTTCGGCTTGAGTTCGGTCTCAGATCCCCCAACTAGAATACACACTCTAGGCTCGATAGCCACTTCTGCGGGATTATAATGATCCTGCATTTGTGGACCTGCTCTAGGATTTGCCAAACCATTGATAAGATCTGTGAGAGTCTGGAGCTGGTTTGCAGTTGCTGGATGTCATCTCCTCCTTCTGGACCAGGGTTCTCCATCAAGTCAAAATAAGAAAATGGAGAACCTGGGATGGAAGTATGTGGGTCGGAGGAAATAGAGATTGGATTAGAAGCTAACCCAAACATGTTAGTCGAGTGCTATCCCTGACGTGAATGAATTACTAGAGGAGGTCTTAAGACTGGTCTTAATGATCTCCTACCGTGCATGCATTGTAGAAAAGATGAGGGACTAGATTTCAATCAGACCCAATCGAGACACCCAAATATATTTGGATGGATTAGGCTTATTAGAGACAAACGGCCTCTAGATCACAAATCCACCTGCTTGAGAATTACTTGGGCAGCTAGAGAGGGAGAGTCCCACGACGATCCCTACACGGTAGAGCATGACCACGGGTTATAGGGTTTCCCCCACCCGACCTCTCTTATTACTGCAGTTCCAAGTAGATCGAATACGTATGGATTGAGGTCCTAAGTCTATCAAATTTTAAGCCTATTTGTGCCTCACATTGTCACTTGATCAAGAGTTTATTCCAGTTGTGACCTAAGTTTTAGGTTTATTGGGTCACCAAGTGAACAATTCCAGCTGACCTGTTCTAATATTGAGGATGCAATTCTGGTTAACTCACCCAAATCACCCTATTTTGGTTCAGCAAACAAGTTATTAAGTCACTTCTTTTAGGGTTCAAGTGATCTTAGGGCCGATGTTTTAGGGTTAAGTTGTAAATCGGTTCAACCAAGGCTTAGGTAGCACACAATGCAGATGATATTTTCTTTTATACTATGTAAATGTGTACTAGATAGGCCCTAAAGTGTTAACCCTAATTTGGCTCTAAAGTGGAGTCCAATTTGAAATTTAGTGATCCCGTTGGACTCAATCAAGACTGTTCCAGTCCATGGGTTTAATTAACTAGTCCCTTCAGGCTCAGAACTTGCTGGGTTGTGTCTTCTAGGTCGATCCTAGCTCAAAATTTACAATTTCTTGCCATAATTGAAACTTCTAAGAAAATATGGCAAGGTTGAGTCTTATATTTCTCTTACCCCTTTTTGTTTTATTGAAATTAAGACAAAGGGGATTAAGAAGATAGGAGAAAGTTACCTGCTGCGGAGTGGTTGTCCTCAGGTTCCAGAAGTCGGACGCTCCAGTTCAATTCACGCAAAACAACCAATCAAGGCAGATATGTTAGAAATCAAGAATAATTGTGATAAATGTGCGTTGCTCCCCAGCAACAGCACCAAAATGTTTGGCTCGCTTTGATCATTTCAAAAATACGTCATGTCATAGTATAGTAATTAAAGCGAATCAAACATCTAAATTTATAATACTTGAATTAATTAGAAAGAAATTCAAGGTCATCTCTGGGATTAATTATTCGCACAATTTATCACTATCAAAAAAAAAAATGCTGAGTGAATAAAGTGCTTCTTTAAAGAGAGAGATAAAAGGAATGGAATAAAAGTGGTGGTTTAAACCACCAAGTCACTAAGTTCAGCGCAACCATTAAATAAGCACTTCACCATCAACAGAGAATGGGCACAAACATCTTAGGTTTCTTGTTAGGGTGAGGGTGTACAGGACAAAAGCCCCTCTCTTGCCTTCCCAATTGTTCAAGCTTAGCCGGACCTAGGTAATCAGATCCTTAGCCCAGCCCGGACCCACAATTGTTGGCACTTTTGCATAATAAATGCAGCACTTCACTTGGGTCTGCACGATGTGAGACTAAGTCCTATTGCCTTCTTGTGTCTACTTGCAGTAAGGGAAATCCGACTCAATTTGGCTTTGTCGACTGTCTGATCTTCCAGATGAGGGCGAGGATGCATCAGGGTATCATCTGCGCTTTCAATTATCCTACTTCTCCTTAGGTCGGGGCTGTAGATTGTGTGCGGAGCTTTGTCGGAGATGGCTAGTATCCTGTGCCTGGAGGCGAAGATGAAGGAGCAGCTCCGGCAAGTACCTATGTACAGAATATGAGGCCTTTCGACCTTGCGTCAGATGCAAAAGCTTCAAGGGAAAGCCCCGAAGAAAATGCCTAAATCTATTGGGCTTGTGGTTGTGTGTGCAGGTGTGACGGTGAAGATCGTCAGAGCTACAAGTGTCGGTGGTCGGTGATGGTGCAAACAAGTTTGAAAGATAAAATTGGAGAGATGAAAAGGTAGAGGAGAAGAGGAAGAAGAGAAGCCCTAACCAAATTTGGACGAAGGGGAGGTGGCGACCGGTGGTGGTGGCAGGCTGATGGCGATAAATCAGAAAGGAGATTGAGGCCGATGAAGGGGAGTACAGAATCGATTATTGCGCTGAGAAGCTCGGTGAAGGAATGGAGAAGGTGGCTGCATTGTCATTTGATGGCGAGATGCATCTAATAGAAGGGGGGAAGGAAGACCTCAAGGTCTGGCAATAGTGGCACTCAAAATAAGGGGAGATGGTTGTGATTACACTCGCATTCCAAACTAAACGACTCGGAGGAGCACCGTGAGGCTTTATAGAGCCTCGTCCACTCTTAATTTAGTTGTTGGAAGTTGCGAGAAGTCCTCACAACAACTTGCATCTCCATGTTTGATTTTGACCAGATGATGAGAGTTGTTGTGACGACAGTGGCCAGCGAGGCATATGCCAATAGATGTGGAATGGAACGACGAACAATTTCGTCTTAGAGGTCGAGCTTAGCCAGTGCTCGAAATGGCCACAATTGGCACTGGAAGTTTGTCGAGTAGCTCGGTCAATGGTCGAAGGTCGGCGAGAGGAAGGAGATGACCCAGGGATTGTTTTGGAAGAAAGGAAGGACGTAGAAATAATTGCATTGGACCTACATACAAGTTTTTAAAGAATCTATGGACCTAAATGCAAAGTAGGTGCAAACATTGTCAAATCAGGTCCAACTTTTTATGGGAGCACAATTAAGATCTAGGGAATCTGATGGTCAGGTTAATTTTGAGTTTTGAAATTGTTTGGTTGGTAAATTTTTCATTCAACTCATTTGGCATTAATTATTCACCTAAGTCACTATTTTAGGTTTAATTAGCCCCTTTTGACTTATCTGATAAAATTAAACCTTGTGGAATATTTATCTATAATTTTAAAAAGGTATAATTTGCAATATTTTAGTCAGAATCTTATTAAACTAGGTCATACCAAACATACAGTTTAATTGTTCCCTTTGATAGCATGTTTTCAAAAGAAACCCTAATTTGGCTATTCTGACCTGTTTTGCGGCCCTTTTGGGTTTATTCTGATTATTCTTCCTTCATACTATATTGTACCCTTTTTATGTATTATTTAAGTTAATTTACCTTAGGACTTAACTAAATTAGGTGAGTTATAAAGTATGATGGCAATGTCATTAGAAAGAGTCTACCCTTGTATGTGGACTTAGTCAATTATTTTGTGGTAGGGTAGACTCCGCACGGCTGGTCTAGACAGCAGTAGGATAAGTTCTTGGCTGAGGCCAAGCATTATTTTTGGGATGATCCTATGTTGTTTAGACTTGGTGCTGACCAAATCATTAGGAGGTGTATTGCTAAAGAGGAAGTTCAAAGTGTGCTATCATTCTGTCATGACCAAGCCTGTGGTGGCCACTTCTCTAGGAAGTAGACGGCTACAAAAGTTTTGCCATCCAATTTTTATTGGCCATCACTTTTCAAGGATGCACATAACTTTGCAAAGACTTGCACTAGATGCCAGACCTTAGGGA
Source organism: Thalassia testudinum (assembly GCA_037157565.1). Classification (NCBI taxonomy): domain Eukaryota; kingdom Viridiplantae; phylum Streptophyta; class Magnoliopsida; order Alismatales; family Hydrocharitaceae; genus Thalassia; species Thalassia testudinum. The sequence continues at coordinate 1,908,999 of JAZHRO010000061.1, forward strand.
CTATGACGAGGAAAGATATAATGCCTCTATAACACATTCTGATTATCGAAATTTTCGATGTCTGGGGAATCAATTTCATGGGTCCCTTCCCACCATCAAATGATTTCAAGTATATACTAGTCTTAGTGGACTACGTCTCGAAATGGATCAAAGCCATACCCACCCGAAAATGTGACCATATGGCTATCATGGACTTTTTTTAAGAAAAATATCTTTTCCTGATTTGGTATACCTAAAGCCATGATCAGCAATGGTGGGAGTCACTTCATTAATGCCCAATTTCATGCCTTACTTAAGAAATACGGGGTCAGTCACCGCATTGCCACCCCGTATCACCCACAAACGAATGGCCAAACTGAGGTCTCAAATAGGCAGATTAAGAATATTCTGCAAAAGACCGTGAGACCTGACCAAAAGGATTGGTCCACACGATTGGATGATGCCCTTTGGGTAAACAGGATCGCTTTAAGACCTCGATAGGAATGTCACCATATCGATTAGTCTTTGGCAAAGCTTGCCATCTTCTGGTCGAGTTAAGGCACCGGGCATACTGGGTTGTTAAGCAGTGCAATATGGATTCCCAGATGACCAGAACTCAAAGGAAGCTCCAACTTTCCAAGCTCAAGGAAATTCATCGGGATGCTTATGAGAATAATAGGCTTTATAAGGAGAAGATGAAAGCCGTCCACGCCATGCACATTAATAGAAAAACCTTTGAGCTGAATCAGCAAATCTGGGCTTTTGATGCAAGACTTAAGCTCTTTCTCGAGAAACTGAGATCTAAGTGGACGGGACTGTATCAAGTGGTCAAACCTTAACCCAATGGGCGGTTGAAATTGCCAATCCCAAGACTAGGCAAACCTTCACTGTTAATGGTCAACGACTAAAACACTTTCTTGCCCATATCCCCTCGAAGGAAGTTGTGACCCTCATTGGGGGTTAAACTGGAATTGCGCCCAGCTAGAGGCTCAAAACTCGACACTTCATGGAAGGCAACCCAAAGGTTTCAAGCTGACCAGATTCACGATTACAACTCAGGTGATTTCTTTCCCTACACCCTTGCATACATTTATTTTTCCAATGAGGACATTGTCCAACTTAGGCTTGGGGGGTGGTAATTCTCAGGATCTGAGTACAAATTGTCTGCTTGAACTAATTTTATTTCTTTTTTTTAAGAAGAAAGAAAAAAATAATAATAAAATTAGGAAAAGAAAAATTAGGTATTAGAAGCTTGTCGACTTTAGGAAATGATACGTTAGGGACCTAATCGCTTAGACCCTTCAGGCCTTCAGACTTAATCAATCCAGGTGTCCACTAAAATGTGGTCTTGGTCTCGAGTCCTTGCCACCTTAATTTATTTTAATCTGGTCAATAAAGTAGGGTGATAAGTATATGACTTACCAACCTGCCCTCTAATTTGGGGGGATTTTTAGTCTAAGCATCTGCACATGTTTTGCACTGACTCACTCATCAGTGGTTCTAACGGAAATTGGGTAGCTAATGAACCTTCTAGGTTGGTATGGCTGGCAAGTTGTCGTGGGTAACAACCCATTGGTAGGTTGTCTAGAGCCCAGCCACAAGACCATTCTCTTTCACTACTACCTTTAGGTAAATTTTAGATCAGGAAAGCCACCTACTTAAAGAAAAGGAGGGGAAAATAGAAAAGGAGAAAAGAAAAAAGAAATAAGTCACACTTCATCGCATGAGTATGGCTGGTAAGTTGTCATGGGTACCAGCCCATTGGCCAATTGTCCAGATCCCAGCTCATAAAATGCACAAGAATTCCAAAACACTTAAGGAAGAAGTGGGAAAGTAGCATAATCTAGGGAGATATACACTGGGTTCGTTCTTGTGTTGACCCCACAAAAATAAAAAGTAAGAAGAAAGCTATCGGTCAGATAGATACACCTTTAGACAACATTCTTTTCTTTTAGGTCACCTAGGGGTGTAGAAACCCGAAGTCCATTTTAATTGTCGTTGAGTGAATCTATCACTTTCACAAAAAGATGCTTAGTACTAAGAATCCTTTTCAAATCTTGGGTGGATTGGGTAGTCGTAAAAAGTTACCCCGAAATCCTCAACATCGAAAATCCAAAAGAATTAGAAAAGATGAAAAAGAAAAAAAAAATGTATTTGCTTCTATATAGAATAAGGCAAGGACTTGAGTGGTTGGCATTTTGGCAGGCAACCCGGGCATTGTTGAGTCTTAGCAAATTAGGTTCATAGTAGAAATTTCCTCCAGTCGACAAGCAACTTCTACCTAACCGATCAATTCCTAATTTTAGTTGTAAATAGCATTTAGGTCAAACCTTGCTAGGGACTAGAAAGGGGTGGGCATGGGGGTATGATGACTCTACAATTATTAGTGTTAATAACATCAATTAAAGTCAATTTTGAGGGTACTTGTGCGATAATGACATATTATAATGGGCTTGGGAGAATTGCGTACATATTGCGTGATCTTTACATTTTAATCGCTTAGATTCAATGTTTAATGACCATGTGCACAAGTCCATTTTGAAGCAGGTCTTATATAAGCGATCAGACCATATAATGGATTCAGATCGACGAACGAAGTCCAACGGACTCAAAATCACTTCAATTTGACCCCCGTAGCTCCCACAACAAGCCCGAGAAAGATCAATGGCCAGGGGCAATGCGACATCCTTACAGGTTTCGGATAAAAATCCGATCATACTGATGGATTCAGAGTGATGATCCCAATTTGGCAGCACGAGAATCATCATGATCCAAGCACCGTAGCATCTCCTACAATAGAAAGAAGATGGACGACTCAGATGGTGTCATCTAGGTTGCCCAACTCCAGCCATGAATGCCCAGCACTAACTCCTCTTCATCCTAATCATGAAATCTCGACCGTTGGATCAAGATCCAATGGCTGAGAAGCCACCTCCACCGCATGCCTTTGGATCCTCCTCATGACCATTTCAAGGGCATGGCGTGGTGGTCCTTAGAGGATTTCTTAAGGAGAGGGTGTGGGTTCAAATCCTCATGCCCCCCCCTTAAGATCAATTGGAGTAGTCTGGTAGCGCAACAAGGCACATGCGCACGAGGAGCAGCAGTAGTGCACAAGGTGCATGCGCGCAGCACAACGTATGGCAGCGCATGCCCGAGTGACATGCCGTGCGGGGAGCACGGAGGCAGCTGGAGTGTTGAAGGTGCAAGGGAAAGGGCAACGGCAATGGATGCGACAGGTCTTAGCAACATTTTGAATGTCATTATTGACCCAATGACGAATTTGAGCTCTTTCTTCAACTATAAAATGGGTCCTACCCCTCCCTTTTTCACCAAGCTTACACCCAAGAGCTACCACCACCTTCTATAGCTCTGAGCAAGGTCTTGAAGTTGCTAAGATATCAACGGAAGCTCCTCCACTGCCGTGGCTGCCTCGACGCCGTCTTCTTCCTTGTCTTAGTTTTATTTTATGTGATAGTGTAGTACATTTTTTCATTTGAAGCATTCATCTATATTTTATTCATCATAACATTTGATAATTAATAGAATACATCTTTGATATATTATTCGCATCATGATTCTCTAACCCTATTCCTCTCTCTCTCTCCCCCCCCTCTCTCTCCCTATCTCTCTCTTTCTTGTTCTCTCCTTTTTGCAAGAGAATCTAAAGCTATATTTTTGTGACACAAAAACGATTAGCAGATTCAATACTTTTCCTCCCTATGTTCGACACTCGGACTCACATCTGATTATTTTTCTATGTAAGATTGATGTCGTAAAATGTGCTACAATGAACGATTTTTATGGACGGTTTCTCCTCAACGTCAGTTTTTGGCACCTTTACCGAGGAGGCAACGGATCTCTTATTCACTTTCATTTTCTTGGTCATTATTTATACTTGTGTTATATAACTTGCTTTTCTCTCTCTTCTTGTGGTTGCAAGAACCTTGTGCATTGGCAACTGGAGGAGGACGAGTCGAGTTGGATTAAAAGGATGCGTAAGAAGAAGACCGCCATCGACCCGAAGACTTGATCTTGTCTTCCCACAATCCAAATGTAACTTCCCATCCTTGGACCAAGAAAAATGGTGGTGTTATAAAAAATCCTCTTCTGTTTGTCAAAGAAAAACACCACCACTAAGTCTTCAACCCATTAATTTCTCAAGATCACTTTCTGGATTTGGGTTGAGGACACGATTAAACGACACTTATCACCTTTAAAAATTTTGAAACAAATCTCAGAAGTGCTCCTTCCAGTAGGTGAACTCCCCTTCAAATTTTAGAGCCAAACTTTATGTGGTTTGGCCATGAGAAATTTGCTACTGAAAGTGCGCAAGGTTGTCTAGAGTTCTGGAGATCTATAGGTTGTTCTTACTACTGAAAACTCCACGCAGCTCGGATTTATGAGAGATTTATAGTTCTAGAAAGATCTTAAAATTCTCTACACTTCATCTGAAAAACACGTTTGCATCTGAAATTGATTAGTGCTTGTCTGATCAAGATATTAAACTTGCGCACTGATCTAGAGGTTCTGGATAGATTGGCCCTCTCTTGGAAAAATGTGAATTTGGGTGATCTATCGTCTCCAAAAAATTTGAAATTAATTTTTTTAAAAAGATCATTTGATTTTGGTCAGGATAGGGTCATTTCTTATTTTGATTGGAACCTTCTTAACAAAATATGAAAAAATTTCATTGAGTAGAAGCTGCACACCCTAGGATTTTCCACACTAGGGAGTTTTCGATTTTATAGTCACACAAAAGGCCTTAAAGAAAATCAATCTTCACCAACCATGTGACTATACATTTGTGCCTTGTTTGAATGTGTAAACAAGTGAAATTTTAAAATCCATTAAAGTAAGATTCAAATTTTAAAAATCACACATCTTAATCTTGCTTGTTAAAGGACACTTGTTTTGGCATCAGGTCCTTGCACCCAATTGTGCACATGGCTTAAACTGAAATTTTAAGGGCATTAATGCCCCTAATGCCCTTGGCTTAATCCTTGAGCACAAGCACTGACCTAGCCCTAAAAATTAAGTAGACATTGGCCCTAGGAATCATTGAGTTCGTTTCAGGGTATTTTCCTGAACGCATAGTGAATTAGTGACAGCAGCTTGCTCCAAAAGGTGCTGAGTTGGGAGGTCCGATTGTCAAATGACTTAAGCAAGATGGGGTTTGGAATAATTAGCAGCCTTCATGACATGCTCCCCCTGCTTTGCCTTCCAACTCTACCACCTTCAAGAGTAAGGACAACACCGAATTCACCATGTGGTCGAAATCTACTTCTGAGGTGTAAGTTGCCTAGGTCAACACTATAGGGCCTAGATTGGTTTGCTTGGTTGTGCATGACAAGTTGATTCTCGCTTTCGAATGATTTTCACACATAAAGTGATGCATGTTGTTTGTAGTTCTAAGTGGTGGAAAATCGACTAATCAAAGTATTGAATTAAAATTAAACCACTCAAAAGAGAGCAAGTCATCTCCACAGGGAGGCAATGGCTATTACAAACTCGCAATAATCAAATGTTATTGTTCACGAATGATCTCCTCAAGAAATTATGTCAAAAATCGTGTCGATATGAGTTTAAATAAAAGCACAAGTTGAAATTGCATTTAAGCCAAATAGGAGGGGGTTCCATGTAATATCTACCACAATAAAATAAGAATAAAATCCTCACAATGGCTCTTAAATGTAAATACGAATTAGGCTTCCCCTATAGCAAGATTCTTCTAGGAATTGAATGAAAACCCACTTAGATTTAGGTTAAGAAATTGATTTGCTAAATAAGCTAAACAATGAAGGGGGTTCTCATAAAATCACTACAATAATGAAATAAAAAAAATGAAGTGGCAATGGCATATGTTGTAATAACTAATAGAGGATGAAATAGGGGAATACACTTTCTTTGGCCGTGCGCACAAGAGGAGGAGAGACCTATGTCGAGGCTGCAGTCGGAGGTCACCCCGCTCAGGCCGCACCCGACGGTGGTGACGACACGACGGATGGCAGCCTGTGGTGGTCGCAAGAAAGAGAGGAAAGTCAGGGTGGCGGTTTTACTCGCAACTGTTGAGCGCACGAAGGATAGTTGAGGGCTACGTGCACGTGGTGGAGCTGCAGCGAAGGGAGGCATGCACTGCTAGCCGCATGTGGGAGCACATTGCTGGCCTGTTGGAGGTGCACACGAGCACATGTAGTGGCGTGGCGGAGGGGCACTGGTCGCGTGTGGGCTGGAGGTGCAGCGAGGAGTTGGTGGAGATGGTTTTGTTATGAAAATAGAGGAAGAAGATGAAAAAGAAGAAGAAGAAAGGGGGTGCTTTGTGTAACGTGGAATGGAGGGGAGGTGTGTGGCTATGGTGGGTGGCTATGAAGAGGTGTGGCTGAGTGAAGATGGTATTAGTTGTATGAAAGTGGTAGGATGGTTGATGATGGTGAAAAAGATATTGTTGGGTTCTTTTGCAAGTTGAACTGAGGATGCAGTGGAGATGGAGATGAATAGCGAAGATGGTAGCACGCACGCCTGTGTGTGCTTATGGTGGAGCAGCGTGCATTCACGGTGATGCGAGGAAGCTCCGAATGGCAGTGCAGCCTGTCACACCACACGCCCACGGTGGTGGAGGCTTGCCACCACGATTGAGGCCGATGGTGGTGGGGATGAAGCATAGTGATGGATTGGGTGGTGGCCTCCCCGAGCCTGGCAGCCGCTCCCCTCTCTTGTAGCCGTATGCAATTCAAATGGAGGAGTGATGGAGATCCGCTTCTTCCGATCCTTCAATGGTCGCCAGCCGATCCCTTCTGCCGTTAACAAAGAAGAAGAATAATAAAATAAAATATTAGGATTATTTATGCACAAATCCTTAAGTTCTATGTTAATTAAAACAATGCATGCAATTCTAAGTTAATTCTAAATGCATTTAGATATGAATGCCACATATGAATTATGCAATTAAGCTAAAAATATGAATTAATTTATTTACATCCTAATGTATGCTATCTAAATGTTAAAATTAACTTAATGTCTAGGCACTTAAATACCTACATAGCCCACAAATATGAGCTAATCAGTGCACACACCATTCTCTCATCTATTCTTCTCTCATCCCTCCACTTCTTCCAAACATTGGATTTCCATGCCTATCCTTCCTTCCCAAACTATCCCCAACATGATTTGTATTGCAACCCAAGTAGACTGTATCCACAGTTTACTTGGGACAACCATTCGCCTAGTTGGGGATATAATCTAAGACCCGAGTATCTAGAAGACCCTTCTTATCCCAACTATCCCAATTTCAGTCAACCCGCACCAACTTCCTATTGGGATACATCCAACCCAACAAACCAGGGTTACGATCCAAACCTTTGGGATTGATAAGTCGATTTTCCGCTTTCGATTAAATTTTGCAAATGAAATAACACGTTGTTATAGTATTTAAGTGGTGGAAAAACCGACTAATCAACAATTAAAATAACCACTCGCAAAAGAGCTGGTCGTATCCATAGGGAGGCAATTACCTATTTAAACTTGCACCGGCTAAAAACATATGTTCATGATTAGTTTCGTAAAGAAATCAAATCAAAATCGCTTTTCAATTAAGATAATAAGATAATATTATGCTGATATTGTAGTTATGCAAAACAAGAGGGAGATGCTCATAAAATCAATCGAATAGAATATTATTAACTAAAAATACCTTCCCCATCAATGGCATAAAATGTAAATTTTAATTAACTTTAAAATAGGGGATTTGTTGCAGCGGCTTGTGCGCACAGGAGGAGGAGAGACGGGAGTCGAGGCTGCAGTTGAAGGTCACCCCGCTCGGGCCGCACTCGACGGTGGTGACGGCATAGCTAATGGAAGCCTGTGGTGGCAACAAGGAGAGGAAGGTGGCAGGCGGTGGTTCTGCTCGCTAGTGCGGAGGTCGTGCGCAGTTGGAGCAAAAAGTGTTGGGGGCGCACGCATGTGGTGGTGGAGCGGGGACTACCTGTGCTGCTGTTGGAGGAGCACAGGGGGTGCGGGCACGTAGTGCAAAAGGGCGCTGGAGGCGGGCACGACTGTAGCGGTGGAGAGCGTGCGGTGATGGCGAGGGTGCTTAAGGGGTGCAAGCGCCTGCAGAGGTGAAGTGCAGCGCCTGCTTGCGCTGGTTGGCAGGGCCGGTGCCTGCGAGCGCACAAGGCAGGTGCAGGATGGGGTGGTGCTAGAAGGGTGCGGGCCTGCAGGGGGTGATGGTGCTAGAGAGGGGGAAGCGCCTGCGAGGAGAAGGCGTAAGGGTGGTGAGCCTGCGGGGGGCACGCAAGGTAGGTGCAAGATGGGGTGGTGCTGGAGGGGTGCGGGCTTGGTGCTGGAGAGGGGGAACTGCCTACAGGGAGAAGGCGCAAGGGAGGTGAGCTTGCGCGGTGTGGTGTAGCGCCTGCGGTCTCTTGGGAGGGCGATGGCGTAGTGGCGTGGCGAGGGCAATTGTGTTGCACCTGCAGTGCGTGGAAGGCCTTGGCTGTGGGCAATGCAAGGGTGTTCACCGTGCACACCTTCTCCATAGTGCATGCTCTCTCCACAGTGGAGAGGAAGGATATCCCCCCAGGGGGAGGAAGAAGAACCCGAAGATGATCCTCCTCTCCTTTGCTCTGCCTCCTCTTAACTCCTCTCTTCCGACCTTCAAGGGATTTTCAAAATCCTTTCTAAAAATGGCTTCATTTGTTGAGGGAGGGTGGCGGGAGATTAGATGTTTGTGAGGGAGGAGTTGCGGCTGGCCGGAGGATGAGGGAGGGATTGAACTAGCTGTTTGTTGGGGAAATTTATTCCCCCCTCCTTGTTCTTTCCTAATATCATTCCTGCAACATAAAAACATAAAATCATTACATATTAAGTTATAGAATGCGATAAAATAGATGTAAACTTAAATAATGATACTTGCAAACATTCTATAACTTAATGTAGTTATTAACAAACCTAAAAGGTAAGATTAAAGTTAACTTAGGCGTAACAATAGTCCATTAAAATGGACTCATCAAATGCCCCCATGCCTAAGATTTGCTAGAACCTAGCAAAAATGAAAAATAATAGAAGTAATTAGAAAATTTCTTCTATTCTTATTTCAAAACTTTAGAGATCCAGACAAATGTGAAGTGATGATAGCCTAGGTAACAGATCCAAGTGAAAGAGCTAATTCGCATTGGGAATTCATACTTCACCCTTGGTAAATATTGCTGTCTGGATAGGCAACTACTTCCCTCGGGGATAAAGCAGAAGATAATCTATAATTTGACCTCGGCACTTGGCTTAGGTAGGAGATATTGAGTTGAATGGATTTGTATTTGGTGGCACACACTCATCTGGTGCTACATGTAGTCTAATACTATAGAGTCTAGATTTCTAGACTATTAACAAGTCAACTCGGAGAGAGGCTAAACAACTATGCTCTCTTGATGTTCCTGGGTGCTCACCCTTTTCTTTCTTTTCTTTCAGGGATCACAAATCTCGTCAGATTTTGTAATTGTACTCACTGTTTGGTGGCCTCACATGGCATCCACACTTCAATTAAAGTCCCAATAACTCTACAACTAAGTTAGAGTCCTCAACTAGTATTCGGGCAATCAGAAATACTAAAAGGTAAGTATGGGTCATATTTGGTGGAACACGATAGGTGTTCTGTTGCCTCAGAAACAATGTTACAACGATAAAATATAACCTTGGACTCTTTTCTTTTTCTTTCCTCTCTCTTTTCTTCTTTTTTTTTTATTATTATTGTTTGTTCTTCTTCTTCTCTTTTTTTTTTATTATTTTTTCTTATTTTTGTTTCTTTTTCAATCAACACAACACGATACAGACTTTTATTTATGAGGCATTATTAGGGATGATGATGGTTAAGAGGAAATTGTGTGGCTTATTTGGTGGAAGTGCCTATTCTCGGCACCGAGAAGGAATGGATAGGACAGGCATATTTCTGACTTTTGACACTATTACCCTCCTTCAGCCGAGGACTCTATGAAGGACGGCCGTAACCATCCACCATAGTTATAGCTTTATTAAGACTCCATCTCTGTGTATCTGCCTTATTTGGTGACTCTTAGGAATTCACACAAAGTATGCACACAGGAACAGAGAGTGAAAACTACGCCTAACTCTAAAGTATCATTATCTAATTATCCAAAACTTAAGAGTCCTTGCACTAGACTTAGCGCACCAGTAATCTCTCTACTTTCATCTCACAAATATGAGGTGGATCTACTAGAAGATAGTATGCCTGACTCCCTATCACCTGTCTAAGGGTTCAGTAGACTACAAATGCTTATTGGTTTTCCTTAAGGATCCAATACCAAGTCTACGTGCATGTGAAATAAATGTACTGGATTCTAAACTTAAGAAATACTTCAAGAAGAAAAACCTCCAATGACAAAGTTATTCTACAAGGGACTAACCCATTCAGCTCAAGAAAAGGAATTTTTTTTCTTCTTTTTTTTTATATATGCTAACCTAAATGCATGAATACTTCCTAAAATGCAAATGCACCCCCAATGTCCCCATTGTAAAATTAAAATAGGAGGAGAAAGGAAAGAAATCACCTGATCACGGTGTTATTTAGATCGCTGGGTTGCCTCCCAACAAGCACTGCATTTTCTGTCAGTAGCCAGACTTAGAAGGAACTTGTAAGTCTGGTTCCAAACAGAAAAGGTTAGGCCCTAAAAATATGCGTAATAGTGCGGGCCTAGAAAATAGGTAGCTACGGATATTGGTGAGCTGATGATGCAATGTAATACCAAATGCTCGCCAGAAGATATGAAAGTGAAGAACCTCGTTGGCTACCTTGGGAGGTCTAGGAATAATAAACGGAATATGAAAAGGGACCTCCCGAAACGGAATAAGTGGAGGATAACAAGGATCCTCCAGAGCAGGATAAGTTTTAAAAGATATAGACATTATTAGTTCAAATCCTTGAATGGCAAAAGTAAAAGTACAAGCATCAATCCACACTCGCCATTCTATCCGAGGATGTACTGGCCGAATATGTTCTCCAGAAAGAATGTACATGAGCAGAGATCTAAGCCAAGGATCTATTAGGGAGTATAACGGTTGTTGGTAGTGTTGGAAGGTAATGGTTAAGTCCAATGAGGGCTTAGTCAGTGTCAAGTCCAATTCCAACAATGATTCAAATTGTGTATACTCCCTAACAGTTGTAGACAACTTCACGTTACCCTGCCTAGCATTAATGATCGAAGTCATATTTGAATCAAGGGTAGACTCCAAATTACAACTCTTTGATGGTAGGGTCAAAATGTTAGAATCATTATCATTTAGCTCATCCCCGGATTCGTTTGGTTCACTCAAATTTTTGTCAGGGTGTATATGTGATTCATTAGGAGTTGGATCAATATCCTTAATTATTCCTAACGGAGGATCAGTCTTAATATTTTGGAGTAAGCCTATATCACTGAATTCGTTATTCTTCTTAGGGTATAAATCCTCAATTGACGTGTTTTGTCCCCGAGAATCTCCCATAGACTTCTCACTATTTTGTTTTTCCTCCTCTAATAGCAACTCCTGTTTTGATGGAGGATGACACTCAAAAGAAGGGAGAAATTTGGATTTTACCATATTATTTCTATCCTTTGGAGGTAAATCCTCAAATAATAAATAATTCACTTGTGATTCACTCCAGATTTTCAGTCCAGGTTCCTCTATTGGGGCATCCTCATTTTCTGAATTAGACTCTTCATATCCCTGAGATCAAAATTGGTCTAATTCATCCTCTATTCCGTTAGGGTCACCTTCATTGGGTGCATTTAAATCCTCAGGATACTGAATGGTAAGTGTTGATTCCCTAAGTTGAGGGTCAAGAGTAGGCTCACTAAGGGTAGAATGAGATTCCACCAAATAATCAATAGGGGAAGTGATAGGAACAATACAACCTTGACCCGGGTTGGTAGGGGTAAAGAGAATACTGTCATTGGGGTCAAGGTCCTCAAGAGATACCATCTTCCCTTGCTTTTGACTCCAATATAGCTCAGGTGGATAATCACTATGATCGTTCTCCTCTAGTGGCCGTGTCTCATTGGAAGAGTCTAAGTGATAGCTACATAAAATTGAATCCCTATTATCATTGGGTTCCTCCAAATTATTTTCATGATCAGGGTCGTATGGGTAGGGATTAGAATTACTGGGAAGCATGTAGCTAAGTTGTCTTATTTCTTCATTTAACTGTTGACTATTCCTTAACATCTCTCCCATGGATTCCATCATTTCTTTTTGTTGTTTTTGCATTTCTATCATAAAAGAGGAGAGGCTACTATTATCAGGTTGGGGAGGATAGTCAATTTCAGGCTCTGGTTGCCTAAGGGTATCGGTCCAACCTCGATACAGAAAATCATGAAGGGTGGGAGGGTTGGGTGTTTGCATGGAAGTAGGGATTTCAGGGTTGGAAAATCCTGCTCCAAGGCTTTGCTCAAAAGTGGGAGTTATCAAGCCAGTACTCCCAAGATAAGAATAAGAAGGATCCCATGAATTATCAATGTACCCATCAAAGGATGGATATGCTCAGGGCATGGGATCCTGATTAAAAGATGGGAAGTATTGACTCTGATAATCTAACTGATAGGAGTAAGGGTGATCCATTTCTTTAAGCAAAATAATTTTAACTCTCTTAGGATTTAGAAGAATTCAGAATACAAGCAGAAACTTCCTAGAGAGTTCTCCTGTCAAAGCAAATGCAAATTCAATGGGATCTTTTTTTAGTAGATTGTAGGTCTTAGAATTAAATGTTCAGTTGGTGGCCAAACAAGTTTTGCAAAAATTACACTTCCTAGGCCAACCTTCGCTGATGCCTATAACCTACTCACAGGGGATGGAAGTCTCGAATCGAGCCCACACACGAGGAACCGAAGTAACTTGGTGGATAGGCTTGTTGATTTCCGACTAACTTCCTTTGTGGTGCAAAAGAGGAGAGGTAGAAATTTATCTAATGACCTTATGTGTGAGGTACACAGTGTCTCAAGTGTGCAAACATACGATCGTGTTTTGATTTTTGAAATTTCTCAAACAGGATCCATTTTCACATAATTTTCAGTCACAAATTTTAAAGTCCAACCTCTTAGCAGTTCCAATTTTTAAAGTGACCACTGAATTAATTTAATTCAAGCACTTTAGTGTTCTTAGATTTAGGTTCAATGCATATGCATGACAGGTAATTGATGTTCAAGAGAAGACGTACCTTACTCCAGCTTTCTTCGTACAATGTATGCAATGCAGTAAAAATAAACTAGATGCTGCTCATTCAGTCCTAGATGGTCGTCCTATAGATATGCAGCTTCTAACAGATAGTTCGAATATATTTTTTTTAATAATAATAATAATAAACAAACATACCTAATCTAACTAACTAATCGAAATTCAGTTCAAACAGTTCATATAATCCTATAAATGGGAACACGCTCCCGAAAATATGCTCCCGCATACAAGAGCGATAAGAAATAAAGAAGCATGGGAAACACGTTCCCAAAAATACCCGACAAGGGTCCAAAAGACAATAATTAAATTCTAATGTCTAAACTAAATCTAAACTAAGCTCTACTGACTAAATCAGAAATAGGCTTCTCCGTAAGCCTAAGTGAGTGGGATCAAGGCCCACGTGTTCTTGTTGCTGGCCTCTAGGTGGTGTCAAGGTCCACCAAAAAGATCGTCTCCACCATGCGCGTCCATCACGTTCATCGTTCGAATCGTGCACACAAAGAGAGCCAATGTCAATAATTCAGAAAAGCTTTTAAAATAACATCAAAATAATATAAAATTCTTGAGAAAATTAGTAGGCACGTTTCCACCCTGGCAACGGCGCCATTTGATATGTCGATTTTCCACATTCGATTAAATTTCGCAAATGAAATAACGCGTTGTTGTAGTATTTAGGTGGTGGAAAAATCGACTAATCAACAATTAAAATAACCACTTGCAGAAGAGCAGGTCATGTCTACAGGGAGGCAATTACCTATTTAAACTTGCACCGGTTAAAAACATATGTTCATGATTAGTTTTGTCAACAAATCGAATCAAAATCGCTTTTCAATTAAGATAATAAGATAATATCATGCTGATATTGTAGTTATGCAAAACAAGAGGGAGATGCTCATAAAATCAACCAAATAGAATATTATTAACTAAAAATACCTCCCCCATCAATGGCAAAAATTGTAAATTTTAATTAACTTTAAAACAGGGGATTTGTTGCAGTGGCTTGTGCGCACAGGAGGAGAGACGGGAGTCGAGGCTGCAGCTGAAGGTCACCCCGCTCGGGCCGCACCCGACGGTGGTGACGGCGCAGCTAATCGCAGCCTGTGGTGGCTGCAAGAAGGAGAGGAAGGCGGAGGGTGGTGGTTCTGCTCACTATTGCAGAGGTCATGCGCGGTTGGAGTAGAAAGTGTTGGGGGCGCACGCATGCAGTGGTGGAGCGGGGACTGCCTGTGCTGCTGCTGGAGGAGTGTAGGGGGGTGCAGGCGCACAGTGTAGGAGGGTGCTGGAGGCAGGCACAACTATAGTGGTGGAGAGTGTGCGGTGATTGCGAGGGCGCTGAAGGGGCTCAGGTGCCTGCAGAGGTGAAGTGCAGCGCCTGCGTGCGCTGGTTGGCGAGCGCGGTGCCAGTGGGTGTGCAAGGCAGGTGCAGGATGGGGTGCTACTGGAAGGGTGCCGACCTGCAGGCGGTGATGGCACTGGAGAGGGGGAAGCGCCTGTTGGGAGAAGGCGCAAGGGCGGTGAGCCTGCAGGGGGCGTGCAAGGCAGGTGCAAGATAGGGTGGTGATAGAGGGGGAAGCGCTTGCGGGGAGAAGGCACAAGGGTGGTGAGCCTACGGGGTGCGATGCAGCGCCTGCGGGCTCTTGGGAGGGCGATGGTGCAGTGGCTTAGCAAAGGCAATTGTGTTGCGCCTGCAGTGAGTGGAAGGCCTTGGCTGTGGGCAATGCAAGGGTGTTCACCGTGCACACCTTCTCCACAATGCATACTCTCTCCACAGTGGAGAGGAAGGATATCCCCCCAAGGGGAGGAAGAAGAACCCGAAGATGATCCTCCTCTCCTTTGCTCCTCCTCCTCTTAACTCCTCTCTTCCGACCTTCAAGGGATTTTCAAAATCCTTTCTAAAAATGGCTTCATTTGTTGAGGGAGGGTGGAGGGAGATTAGATGTTTATAAGGGAGGAGTTGCGGCTAGCTGGAGGATGAGGGAGGGATTGAACTGGCTGTTTATTGGGGAAATTTATTCCCCCCTCCATGTTCTTTCTTAATATCATTCCTGCAACATAAAAACATAAAATCATTACATATTAAGTTATAGAATGCGATAAAATAGATGTAAACTTAAATAATGATGCATGCAAACATTCTATAACTTAATGTAGTTATTAACAAACCTAAAAGGTAAGATTAAAGTTAACTTAGGCGTAACAATAGTCCATTAAAATGGAGTCATTAGGGATCCTTACCTTGATTCTCCATATGATGGCTCTTCTTTTAGGTCCCACCCACCCACTAATCAATTTGATAGGGCCTACACTCTAGGAGAACACCAAGACCCCTACCCTTCCCAGGACCATAACCAAGATAGGTCATCTGAATTCAAGGATCTCTCCTACTTGACCTATGGATTCGAAGGGATTCTAGAAAAATGGAAATCAAAGGATGATCATAAACCTAGGCAAATCAAGAATGATCAAACCTTGCTTTGGACCCTTGATGAAGAATCCAACTGGGAGGAGGACTTAGAACCTCAATTATTATGGAGCAGGACTAAACAGAAAATGGTGCCTCTTGAAGAACTGGACCTCGAAAATGATAGAATAGAGGACCCACCTAAGAATTTAAAGCCCAGTACGAATTCTAATACATATCCTCAACCATACCCTCCTAACCCTGATTTGAATGCTAAGGAGGAAATCCAAGGGAAACCTAATGACACTCTGTCAATTCTTGATAACCTTCAATTGGAGTTATATAGACAGAATCAAGAATTGATTAAAGGGAAATAAGCCATGATGGATATGTTCCAACAATTGGATGAAGAGGGTCAACAGAAAGTGATGAAAGAAACTTCTTTCTTAGAAACGATGGAATAAGGCCTCGTGATAATTGATTGGACCACACCAAGTAGCCCTAAATTGGTGCAATCCACTATCAACACTTCCCTAATGTTGGAAAGTATTGAGAACCCTTTGGAACACAAACAGGTAGAAAATAAGGATGAATCTAAAAATTTTAATGATAAGATCAGGATCGATGTCCCTAAATTTAATGATAATAATTTAGTAATAGGGACATCAAGATTTTGGGATGGGGAACCTAACTCTGAACACTTTGATTATGAAATACTTAAAGGCCCCATCATGGATTTAAAGGAAAGGCAACAGGAAGAACTGTGGTATGAAATGAATGATGAAAGTAGCTCCATCACAAGTCCTTCCCTATTGATTGAATATGATTTGAAGGAGATGAATAGGATCTCATGCTCCAATGGCGATGAGGAATTAGACAAAGAAATCTTGATTGAGGGTGGGGAGAATTTTCACTTTGATCAACTTGAATCAATCATGATTGATCAAACACATTCTTTTGTAGCTAACCCAAGTCTCAAAGTATTAATGTAACCAATGTGGAGTTGGCTAAACATTTGGAGTCCAAACTTTCAGAAGAAGAGAACATTTCGTTGAAATCAAGTTTGTGGATGGACACCGAAATGACCCCCCCTAAGGACAACAAAATCAAAGGAAATATTGACTATAGAGGTCCTGAGTTGATCAAACCACTAACCTTTTATCAGGACCCCTATGACCTTCATGACCTAGATCCAAGGAGGAATAAAACCCCTATGATTCATCATCACATCAAACCTAATTTTCTAAGGACAAGAACTACTTCTTCCGAGAATCTAAATGTCTGACTTTATGCATTAGGGTTACATCTGTTCACACAAACTTCTGCTCTGCATGCCTACAGACTAAGAGAGGAACAGACACGAGCATGCATGTTACACCAGTTGCAGAGTTCCCGTCCCTTAGGGATGGGACTCCACCACAACCTAGTCCGCATCTGGAGACTTCTGATTTTGGGTCTAGATAATTTTGTCCTCACCTTCTTAACCCAGACCATTCAACTAATTTATCCTTTGTTGTTTGTGCATTATGCCCAACTAAAGGCACTAAACTTAGAGCTTCTTGGGAGGCAACCCAAAGGTTTCAAGCTGACCGGATACATGGTGACAACTCAGGTGATTTCTTTCCTTATTCCCTTGTATACATTTATTTTCTAATGAGGACATTATCCAACTTAGGCATGGGGGGTTGGTAATTCGTATGTTCTGAGTACATTTTGTCAACTTGAATTATTTTTAAAAAAAAATTAAAATTAGAAAAAGAAAACTTAGGTATTAGAAGCTTGTCTACTTTAGAAAATGATACATTAAGGACCTAATCGCTTAGACTCTTCAGGTCTTTAGACTTAATCAGTCTGAGTGTCCACTAAAATGTGGACTTGGTCTCGAGTCCTCGCCACTATAATTTATTTTAATATGATCAATAAAGTAGGGTGATAAGTATACGACTTATCGGCCTGCCCTCGGATTTGGGGGGATTTATAGTCTAAGCATTTACACATGTTTGCATTGACTCACTAATAGGCAATCCTAATGGAAATTGGATAGCTAATGAACCTTCTAGGGTGGTATGGCTGGCAAGTGGTCGGTGGTAACAGGTCATCAACCGATTGTCCAGAGCCCAGCCATTAGACCAGTCTCTTTTAGTGCCTTTAGGTAAATCTTAGATCAGGGAAGCCACCTACTCGGAAAAGAAAAAAAAAAGAATAAAAATGATGATACCCAAAAAGACAAAGAAAGAAATAGAAAAAGGAGAAAATAAAGAAAATATAGATATATATATAATAAACCCACACTTCATCGCATGAGTATGGCTAGCAAGTGGCCGGTGGTAGCAGCTCATTGGTTGGTTGTCCAAAACTCAGCTTAGGAAATGCACAAAAATTCCAACAACACTTAGGAAAGAAGCAGGGAAGTAGAATAAAATCGAGGAGATATACACTAGATCCACCCTTGTGTTGACCCCATAAAAGATATAAAAAGGTAGGGAGAAAGCTACCAATCGAAAAGATAAACCCTAAGACAGAATTTTTAGGTCACCTAGGGGCGTAGAAATTTGAAGTTCGTTTCAATTATCGTTGAGTGAGTCTATCACTTTCACATTAAGATGCTTAGAACTAAGATTCCCTTCCAAGTTTTAGGTTGGTTGGGTAGCCGTAAAAAGTTATCCCGAAATCCTCAACTCCAAAAATCCAAAAAAATTAGAAAAGATACAAAAGAAATACATATATATATATATATATACTTTTCTTGCATATAAAATAAGGCAAGAACTCGAGCAGTTTGCATTTTGGTAGGCAACCTGGGCACTATTGAATCTTTGCGATTTAGGTTCTTAGTAGAAATTTCCTCCAGTTGACAAGCAATTTCTACCTAACCGATCAATTCCTAATTTTAGTTTCAAATAGCATTCAGATTAAACCTTACTAGGGACTGTCAAGGGGTGGGCATGGGAGTATGATGACTACAATTTTCAGTGTTAATATTATCAATTAGAGTCAATTTCGAGGATACTTGTGCGATAATAACATATTATAATGGGCTTGGGAGCATTGCATGCATATTGCTTAATCTTTACATTTCAATCACTTAGAATAAATGTTTAATGACCATGTGCACAAGTCCATTTTGAAATAGGTCTCAGATGAGTGATCAGATCATACGGATGGATCCGGATTGACGAATGGAGTCCAACGGACTCAAAATCACCTTGATCCGACCTCCATAGCTCCCACAACAAGTCTGAGGAAGATCAATAGCTAGGGGGCAATGCGACATCCTTACAAGCTTCAAATGAAAAATCTGACCATACAGATGGTTTTGAAGCAACGATTGCAGTCTGACAACGTGGGAATCATCCCAATCCGACCTCCGTAGCTTCCACAGCAAGCCCAAGAAATTCTGACCGTTGATCTAATGATCAACGACCTTAAATCAGCCACGTGTCACCATCCACGCGCCTTAGACCCTCTCTCTCTCAGGCGCTGCACCAACCAACATAAGCCGTCCAATCTAAGATCGGATGGTTGAGGTGCGGTGGGTGCTTGTGCAAAGGTGGACCAATGCACGGCCTTGGCACATTGGTTACGACTCCAGCCTGCAACCATTGGATGGGGGTTAGTCTCGCTGCACCCCAATTTTGCAATTGAACTGTGGTGCAACGCGGTAGTGCACGCATAGTGCACGTGTGGGCAATAAGTGTGGCACGGCAGCAGCAGCAGCAGTAGCAAGGTGCGATGCACAGCGAGCTCCAACGCATGCGTGTGCAACATGCCACGCGGAGGCAACTGGAAAGTTGAAGGTGCGAGGGCAGGGGCAAGGGCTATGGATGTGGTGGGTCTTTAGCGACATTTCAAATGTCGCTATTGACCTAATGATGAATTTGAGCCCTTTCCTCAACTATGAAAAGGGCCCTACCCCTCCCATTTGCACAAAGCTTGCCACTACGAATTTCCACCACTTCATAGAGCTCCCAAGCAAGGTTGTGAAGATGTCGAACTGCCGACGGAAGCCCCTCCATTGTTGTGGTTGTCTCAATGCCATTCGTCACCTTACATTCAGTTTTTATTATTGATAGTTGTAGTTCATCTATTTTTCAAGCATTCATCTACATTTTTGTTGGTCATAATATTTGATAGTCAAGATAATACATCTTTTGATATATTATTCTCATATGTTTAGATTCTCGAACCCTATTCTCTCTCTCTCTCTATATATCTTTCCCTCTCTTTTTTTGTCAAATCAGTTTGCAAGCGAACAAACGACATATTTTTGTGACACAAAAGCAACTAAGTGATTCATATTATTGCCTCCTTGTGTTCGACACTCAGACTCACATCCGATTCTTTATTTAAAATTGACGTCGTAAATGCACTACAACGAATGTTTTTACGTAGATGCGTCAGCGGACGTCAAGTACCTAAGTTGAGTTGATTGAGATAACTGTTGAATTATTTGAATGATACAAATTCTTGGGGATGAGTAATTGGTGATTTAAATCACCATTATTTTATATTTCTATTCTTTTTGTCTCATGATCCTTTGATTTACATTTGAATATCAATTAGAGCAATCCATTCATTGAATATATTTTATTGTGCTTAATTTATTATGCTCATTTATTCTTAATAAAGATTAATGCATGAATTCCACATTTTCTCCCTGCGAACGACCTCAGACTCCAATTAGAATATGAGTTTTATAAATTTAAATGTTTTGTTGTGCAATTTAGGAGTGTACTACAACGAACGCATATTAAAATCTCCTCGATTCTCGTGGCAACATTTTGGCACCGTTGCCAAGGAGCAACACGTAATTCACCATTAGAATTATCTTTCTTGATTTATCTAAACACTAACTTTTTCTATTTGCTTTGCTTATGATTTTGCGAGGTACATCATGAGAAAATCTTCTGCACAATCGGCCACTCCTGGGGCAAGTAAATTTTCTCTTCTTCCCTAATCAACCTCCTAATCCTAGGAAAGGAAAAAAAGAAACAAATCAATTAGGATTCATCTGCCTTATTTTTCCTAGTAATTATCATTTAAAAGGATTCCTAATTTGCGAACTTAATTTGACATCTAATTGAAGTGGAGACGTTTTGTTTAGAGATCCCTACCCTGATTTCTTGTTCCTATTAGGGATTTACGTTTAATTTTTTAAACATCTTGGACTTCTCACCTTCTTGTTTGAGTCTAAGGTGTACATCTGAGATCAAATTGGACTTGGAAATAGAATCAATTAGGGTTTCTACTTTAGAGTTCTGAAGTGCTAGTACACACTTGCCTGGATTAAAGGAAATTAACATTCTCGCATTTGTGTGTTGCCCAAGCCCTTATTTGAAAGAGCTATTCAAAGAAAACCCTAAAATCAAACTTTAAATTAACTTGAATCTTAAAATTTTGGACCTAATAACCTGAGAGTCAATTGAGGGTGAATTTTTGGGTCTTGACTCAGATTTCATCCTGAATCCTTTAGGATAGGTCAGGTGAAATTGGTCTACTTTGTAGGCCAATCAACCTCCAAATTAGGTCACAAATTGAATCAACTTCTTAATCAAGTGAAATTCAAGGCACAAGTTAGGACTAAAATTGGTAGGCTTAAGGTCTTAATTCATACATTCTGGTCTACTTGGAACCACAGTGACAAGCAAGGTCGGGTGGGGGAAACCTTGTAAGCCATGGCGACGCTCTACTGTGTAGGGGTCTTTGTGAGGCTCTCCCTTCTTGGCTGCCCAAGTACTTAGGTGTGTGGATTTCTGATTCAGAGGTATCACCTGCCTCAAAATAGCCTTAATCATCCAAAAATCTTTGGGTGTGTTGATTGGGTCCAATTCATATCTAGTCCTTCATCTAGTGTTTAGAGCACATACACAGGAAAGGTCCCTAGGTTATTAACCTAGAGGCCTCATTAGAGTTGATCTTCTGTGGGATTTTGGATATGATCTAATCAATTCAATTTGAACTTGAATTTGATTCTACATCTAGATTCCACCACCTAATTTGAAAATGCAACCTGACAATTTAGGAAGAATTTGTAGGAAACCTGAATCCCAAATGAGCATAAAAGAGAAGATGATCGAGGCTGCTCTAAGACATCATGATGAATATTATAAAACCTCATATCCATTTAGGCACATTCAAGTTAATGTTTTAAAAACAAAACCCACATTATGAACCATGTTGAAATGATTTTGACACAATGACACATGGTTCAACCTGGGATGATCTCTTATTAGAATATATTGAATTAAGGAAATTGAGGGTTGGAGAAAATCCTGTGGATCGCAACTAAATACTAGAGGGGAGGGGTGGTAGTATTGCTTTTAGAAAAATAAGAGTCAGATTAAAAAATAAAACAATAGAGATACATGCACTGAGTACACTTGATTTATAGTGGAAACCCAATCCGGGTAAAAACCACTACCTAAGCCTCCCAGCTTAGGATTTTTTCGACTAGTACAAGCTAATCAATCCACCATTCGCACCACCTGAACGAGGGTGGCACAACCTCCTACAAACCCTTCTCTTTTATTCTGAAGAGAAGCGAAAACAACAACCATGGATCTTCCAAATAGGCTTGGGATCCGCAAATCAAAACAACAAAATAGAATAACAATAAAATGAATTCTATGAAACCTCAATAAATGATCAAACTAATTTTTCACAGAGGTTTGAGGTGTCATGCTTTCGAAGAGCGAGAAGAATGAGATGTGAAAGCCTTTTGCAATCAGTAGGAGAAGCTCTGATTTTAAATGGTGTTTCTATTAAATGCTGTATATGAATGGGCTGCGTACGACCTCTATTTATACAAAAAGTTTTGCTTGATTAGGAAGCAAAATTGGTCGATCAATTAAGGTTAATTGGTCGATCAATTAAAGATGTTGGTCGATCACTTGTTGGTTGATCAATTTGTTTGGTTGGTCGATCAAGAGGATTTTTCTCAACTTCCTAAAATGGACTGATTTGATCAATCAAATAAGTAGGTTGGTCGATCAAAGTGTTTTGGTCAATCAATTAGTAAGGCTGCTCGATTAATAACCCTAAAATTTGGATTTGAAAAGATACGCGAAAAAATCATTTTTGAGTTTTATTTGAGGTTCCTTACAATAAGTCCTAGACTCAAATAAATGAGAAAGACACACATCAGTAGCTATCTAAACTTATGTCTTGAACAAAAGCTTCAATCCAAGATAGTCCTGAAATGTCAGTCTTGGCACTAAACATAATTTTTGGTGCATCAAAACAGAGGTGCCTACATTCTCCCCCTTTTTGCTGACAACAAAATTAAAATTATGAATAACTTTGCATAATATCTCTCCCTTTTTGTTTTAGTAAAAAGTAAACGTGCTACTGGTTATTTCATAATTAACTCCCCCTTAAACAAGTAATATAAGCATCAATATAAGATCTTGCATTGAGAGAGATAATAATATAAAACTGAAGGAGATAATATTCATGCAACATCTTAACAAAATGTCCAGAAAAGATAACATGTAAAAGAGTCTAGAAAATAAACTGATACATGCCAAAATGAAAGCAAATAAAACGACTAATTATCTAATGATGCCATAAATGCATCCATGGTGCTCTAAAGATTAGTATCTAGCTCAAGATCCAGTAAGTCTGATCCCTCAGAAGATGCAGGCTGACCAAGGCAACGGCGTTGTTGAGCTGACGAACGTGGTGTCGAATGCCTAGATGTCCTGCGAGGAGGAGTGATCTGCTGGCTTGTTGGTGGTGCTGGTGGTGAAGCTGATGAAGTAGGAGGAGGAGTTGGTGCTACAGAAGGCATGGTATTGAACGACGAGGTCGAGGAGGTCAGTGAAGCTGCTGCTGAATGCTATGAACAAACTCTCCAAGTCTGCCCAAAAACTGACTCTGAGCATTCAGGTATTCTAATACCTTATGCCCATGCCCCATCATGACCATGTCTGTCTCTACCTACGCATCATCAAAGAAATACCAGCTGCCACATCGTGAATAGTGACAAAGTCCCTGCCTGAAATCTATCTGTCCAAGAAACTCCAGTCTTGGTTGTAGAGAGATGGTGATGGTCTCACTGGAGGTGGACGTGTCACTGTGAAGTTCTCATAAGGCGGGAATGGAGGAGGTACAATGGTCTGCTCCTATTGTTGCTGCTCTTGTGGTGCACCCTCATCACGAGCTCCTTGTGATTGCTCCATCTTCGCATAAGTGACTTTATCAAAAATGGAAACACGAGTTATAAACTATTTATGATTAATGTCCATGGGTACACTGAAATGGAGAAAGATATGAGATAGAAGTGTCCCAAACTGGAAGGAGCTGGTAGGTGGTTTACTCATGAGATAAAGAATCAAATGGTTCCAGTTGAACCGTTTGTTCTTCATAAAGGCATAGAGGGTGATCAGCATTATACCAAGGTAGTTTTCAAAAGATGTGGACTTGGACATAAAGTTCCACAAGAAAACACAGTTCAGAAATTGAGGCAAACGATGGAAAAAAGGTGACTTGGTAGGACGACCCAAGTCAAAATGAGAGGGAGTGAGCAAGGTCTCCTTGATAGTATCAAACTGAGTTTGCTGATGCAACTCAAGAAAAGTAGGTCCAATAGAAGGACAGCCAAGAATCTCCATCAATACATCTGCATTGACCAAAACTTCCATCCCATAGACGTTCGAGGTCAACTTGATGTCGGAGCCTTCACCTATATCTTTGAGATTGGCATAAAATAGGTGACAGGCCATGGGAGCAACACCGGGAATGCGGCTATGTTTGGAACCCGCATAAAAGTTCTGCTCAAACAAATGTAAAATCTGATGGTATGCAAATTCTCGTGAATCCCAGGGAAAATAGACTCGAAATAAGTGAAACAATGGGTCTACCAACATGTGGAGAGAATTTCACAAACAGTGAGAAACGATCATGAGTAGCCTTGATAACGAAAAAGCGATAGAAAGTATCATCATGATGACTAGAAGAGTTGCATGGACATTTTGGTGCCATGATAAGGCACTGGAAAACACGGTTGGCTGATCAAAAATTTTGACTGGTTGACCAAAAAAGAATCGGACGTTTGGTCAATCAACCAAGGGGTTTGGTCGACTAAAAGACCTCAGACTGGAAAAAAAAACTATTTGACCGAATGATAAACTCACATATGCTACAAGATTTTGCAAGAAATAAATACAAAAACAAGATCAAGCAAGTTAGAGTAAGTCAAAGCACATTTTAAACACAAGAAAAATCCAAAGGGATGGATGTATTCAAGGTTTAGAATGTACCAAGATCGAACCAAAGTTGGTTGATCAAAAATGAGGCTGGATGGAGGTGGTGCGAGGAGGTTGAAGTTGTGCGAACACGGAGGTCACGAAGTTGTGCGATGGAGGATGTGACGATTGGGCACACTCTTACGAGGTCCGGTGCATGAGGGACCCACGCATGGAGGAGGGCATGTGTGAGGAGGTCTGAGTCGGTGGCATTGGTCGATCAGAGGAGAGTAGAAGTTGTGGGGTAGTGTTTGAGAGAAGTGGGGACCATTTATGATGGTTGAAAAATGGGTTTAGGGGTAAAAATGAGGAGTTTTTAAAGAGAATGTGATTAACAAAATAGGTAAATGCACTTAAGATAACTAATCACATAGGTTAGAAATGGTAAACAAAGATTGCGATCGGAAAATGAGGAAACGAGATCGTAATCGCAAAGGTGAATCCACCCAGTTTTGGTCAATCAAAATTTGATTTTGGTCGATCAAAACAAGAAATGATCAATCAAAATATGTATTTGGTCGATCAGAGTTTGGAAGTTTGGAGGGAAAATTCCTACCCAAATAGTTTGGCTGATCAAAGATCTTAGTTGATCGATCAAAAAGACAAAATAGTGGAGGGAAATTTCCCGCCAAGCAAATTCAAGTTTTGGTCGATCAAAACAATAGTTTTGATCTTTCACAGGTTGGTTGATCAATTTTTGAAAATTGATCGATCAAAATAGTAAAAGAGTCAATTTTTAAGCACTTAATTAAGCTCTTTTAATCTAGATAAGCCTAGTGAATGAAAAATTTGATTAAACCTATCTTTTGATAAAGGTTTTGTGAATATATCGGAGTTGATATCCCCTTTTAAGACGTAATCTTTAAGAAAGTGATGTCTAATATCAATATGTTTAGTCCTAATGTGTTGTACTGGATTCTTGGATAAGTTGATTACACTAGTGCTGCCACACAAGATTTTGTTATTTTTAAAAGTTAATCCAAAATCTTTTAAAGTCTATTTCATCCACAATAGTTGTGAACATGCTACGGATACTACTACATATTCTGCTTCATTTGTGGATAGAGATACAGTGTTTTGTTTTCTAAAGAACCAAGAGACTAGGAAATTTCCAAGAAATTGACAAGTTCCACTAGTACTCTTTCGGTCTGTGAAGCTACCCACATAGTCAGCATCACAAAAGGAATATAATTCCAAAGTGTCTGACTTCGGATAGAAGAGTCCTAAGTCTTGTGTGTTGTTTAGATATCTAAGGATTCTTTTAACAGCATTTAGATGTGATTCCTTAGGGTTTACTTGAAAATGAGCACATAAACAAGTGCAATATATAATGTCAGGTCTACTTCCAGTTAAATATAATAGAGAACCTATCATGCTCCTATAAAGTTTTTGATCTACTGACTTACTTGTGTTGTCAGTTTTTAATTGGGTAGAAGCTGCCATCGATGTTTCTTTGCCTTTGACTTAGTCCATTGAGAATTTCTTCAATATCTCTGTTGTGTATTTTGTTGGAGATATGAAGACTCTGGAAGATAGTTGATCAATCTAAAGACCTAGGAAGAACTTAAGTTCTCCCACCATACTCATTTCAAATTGATCCTGCATAACCTTTGCAAATTCTCGGCAACGTAGATCATTAGTAGCACCGAAAATAATATCATCTACATATATTTAAATTATTAGGAGGTCATTTTTTTTTCCTTTCATAAATAAAGTTGGATCAATTTGACCAATTTTAACCTCATTGTCAATTATGTTTTTAATCTTTCATACCAAGCTTGTGGAGCTTGTTTTAATCCATACAATGCTTTGTTTAATTTGTATACGTGTTCTGGATGATTTGGATCTTCAAATCCTGGAGGTTATTTAACAAAGACTTCCTCCTTAATGAATCCATTTAAAAAACACTTTTAACATCCATTTGGAAAAGCTTAAATTCCATATGAGCTGCAAAAGCTAGCAACTAATTGTGTAGCAATCATAGGCCTTAATTATCCAGAATTAGGCTAGGACTTAGCATAAGTTAGGGTAGTTCATGCATGCATAAGCATTATTTGCATCTTTACTGTTCCTCCTATAGCTATGGATAGAATAATGCTAAAATATACTAATTAAGTACATTATATAAATTGCAGGAAATAAGAAGCTCAGGAGTTGGATCTAAGACTACATTTAAAGCTGGACCTAAAGCCAGAGTTGCAGCAAAGTTGGAGCAGAAGACCTAGAATAAGATGTAGTAGACAATAATGTAAGGGGTTGAGGTATGCTATTCTATTAACCAGGAATAAAGCAGTAAATTATGAAGAACTTAGGTCCATCCTAGTCCTAGGATAGCTTAAAAGCTTCCCCAAGCCTTAGCAACCCTTAGATTAGGTCATTGTACCATAACAAGCCCTAAAACCCTAATTCCATCCTATTCCTGGACATCTAGATGAGTTATAGGATGTCCAGAACCCTTAGCCACAACCCGCACACCTCAAACCCACATCTGTAGCATTATTGGATGTCCAGACACTTGGTCAGATGTCCAATTTCTACAGAATCCCTCCTAACTCTAATTGAACATCCAGACAACAAGTATGGACTTCTGATTTTTTACTATAAGACGTATGACACTATTATTGGATGTCCAGAACTGCTCTCTAGTTCCTATTTTTGAATTCAAGCCTGGATCTTGAATTCCTAGGTCCCTAAACCCAATTCCAACCCCATAGGAACCTAAATTAAGGTGTCCTAACCCTAGTACATCACCTCTAGACCTCCCTAAGGACCAAATTATGTCCTCACTAAACCTAATTGACTTGGATCTTAGTCAATTCCATTAGCCTATTCAATTGGACTCAGTGAGTGTAATTGAGCCCTGATCTCAGCACACACTGTCCAATTGGACTCAGTGAGAGTCCAATTGACCTAGACCTACCTGAATTGAGTTGTTTTACTCTCAATTAGGGTTTCACACATCCAATTAAACTTGTATCTAGTTTAGTTGCATTTTTACCTTAGTAAATTAGGTTTACAACCCTAATTTAAGACCTACCTTGACCTAAACCCGCTGGAACCTAACCTGATCAACCTAGCCACGTAGGTTTCGACCCACACACACCATCTACATAAAAATACCTAGCCTAGAGTTCTCTAGAACTCTCTACCATGTGTTGTTGCATTGGTTGCTGAAAATAGCAACCAAGATGCATTCAATTTTTAGATCCACCAAATGTGGATCTAAAAACCACCCATCCATCCACTCTCTCCCTCTCCCATGAGCTCCCACCATGGGCCTCTCTAGAGAATTCCATAACTCTCTAGAGAGCTTCCCTTAGGTCTACAAAAAGACCTAAGGGTTGGCCATTTGGTCCAACTTGTTCTCCTGGATTCATTCCACCTCCATTACTCCATCTCCATTTCCACGAGCATAACATGGCATCTCCATCACCTCCACGCCAGGCCTAGATCACCTCCAACCTTTCTCCAATGGCCGACCTACCCACCATTGACCGCCCTTCTTTCTCTTCTCACCCATTCAAAGGCCATCAGAGCCCACCTTTGAATTCCCTTCATTCGTTAGCTAGATAAGTAGCGTAGTTCTTTGTAGATTAATGTTTTATTATTGCTTAGTAGTGTAGCTCCTTACTTCTCCTCTAATGATGCATGCATAATCCCCCATAGATTCATGTATGCAGTTGTTTTCTGATAGCTATTAGTTTTTACATTCCCTGTACAAGCATTCCGCTATCGGTGCTATGCAACTCTGTTATCATTATCTTTATATATATATGTTGAAAATCACCATGTGCCTGATTTTCATCTTTTGGTGTGATTAAAGTTGCATGTTTTCAATTTCTGATACTCTGGCAACAACATGTCATGCATCAATACGAACTTAGCATAAATCAACATGCCATTTTGAATTAGTAGAGTGAGCGAGATCAATTTCTAATTTGCATTTCCAAAATGCCTCTCAGAGACGAACAATCAGGTCTCAAGTCTCCTTATTTTATAAATTATTTTTTATGACCATTTTCGCGTACTATACTATGATGAGATCTCTATTTTCAAAACACGGGTGAGAACTGCCCTTCTATCAAATGGCTCCATTGCCGAGGAGGCAACGGATTTGATTTCGATCTTTTGAGCTTTTAGTGACAAATATTCCTCTGCTTGTTTGTTGAATGTGCAAGAAAGCAGGAAAAATGGGATCTGTGCACACATCGGGTGCAGAAAAATCAAGTGCACATCTCCTCTTAGATTAGTGTTGAGCGCAGAAAACTACGCAATCGAAGTTGGTTTCAAAAAACCCGTCATTGTAGTTCGATTTGTGAGGAAATCCGTCAACAAATAAATTTATGCCGAAATTTTAAGAATTCCGGGTCGAATACAGGGAGGCATACATTCGATTTAAAATCGCATTTAATTGTCACAAAGCAGATTAGCTAGTCAAATTAAATCTAAACTAACAATCTACTTAAAGAATAAAGAATAGAAGACAGAGAGAGAATATTACAAATAAAGACAAAAGAGAGATATAATAAACAAGGAATTCATTATCACAAGTTGATGTTCATTGAGATTACAACTATCCATTACACTAGAAAGTAGGAAATCTACACTAGAAAGTGGGAAATCTATTCTAGAAAGCAGTAAAAGAGAAGATAGAGAGAGGTTATCCTTCTCGACGATTGCTTGGGGGACAAGCTGGACGAGACAATGCTTGGAAGATGGGGGACAGAGCGGGAAGAAGGAGGATGAAGCAGGAAGAAGTGGGAATGAGGCAGCATGTCATCGTCATCACGGGATCCACTTCCGGAATGGGGATGAGAAAATTGGATTTTAGCTCTAGAATAGCATCTCGGGTGTGGGACAAGCTTTTCTTGAGCTTTCGAGAGGGAGAGAAGTGAAGGAAGGGATGAAGAAGTGGAGGTCGGGCTGGTCTCCTTTTATAGTTGTAGGAATCGAGGGCAAATTTGGCATTTCAAGCTTAAAACATTAATATCAGGTCTATAATGACGGATTTATCCATCCCTAAAGGTCTGATCGTGGCCGGCGTGCACGCTCTACGCGTGCCTCCCTGCCTTCTGTGCTCAAAATGCCCGCGCACATCTTTCAAATCTTAGTCATCCGATCATGAGATCGGACGGCTCAGATTTCTCGTGTGCCTTCATCTGCACCTTCATCGTGCACCCGTGTGCGATCGGGCATGCGCGTTGTGCGTCAGATCGCGCGTACATGCTATTGGCTGATCCACGTCGCCCGCAGCCGATCTTACTGTCATGATTACTCACCTACGCACTATGGATGGCGAGTCGAACGCACGTCGCACGCTCGTTCAATGCCGCTCGTCTGCTGTGCTGCGGTGCTTTGTCACGGTTTTGATTTTAGGCGCTCGTGCTCACGGCCGTTGGATGAAGATCCAACTGCTAGATCAAGTGGTGGAGATCCTTTGGAGATGCAGTGGCAATCCTTAAGGCTGATTGGGTGGCTTAGATGGCACCACATGGTGCCATCTTGGCCGTCCAACTTCTATTGTTGTAGATGGTGCCACGGATGTCGGATTGGATTGATTTTTGCACCGTTAGGCGGCGATCATCGATCCAAACCCATCCATGTGGTCGGATTTGTCGTCTAAAGTGCGGATTGGCACCATCTTAGCCCCTGATCTTTAGGCTTCCTCAGTCTCTATCTAGTGCTACGGATATCCAATTAGGGCGATCTTAGAGTCGTTGAACTCTAATTGTTGCCCTGATCAGATCCGTATGGTTGGATCTTCAATCCGAGGCTCCAATTAAAAATCACACTATCCTTGACCATAAAAGGTGACAATTACTATACAATTTATACAACTTGACCTAAATGCATAATTATGCATGTTGTGCAATATTAATAATGTATAATGCTAATATGACACTAAGAACATGCATTAATAAACATTTTTGTCTATTTAGATGTATGCAAATCAACTAAGATTTCCCTTTTTTGAACCCTAGGTTAGATTTCCTTCTAGCAATTCATTTGAAAAAAAAATGCCTATTTATTTTCGTGAGAAAAAATAAAAAAAAAGTCTACGTAGTTAGATTAGGTTTCCGTTTGAATCTTAGGTTAGTTTGCTTGAAAAAAAAAAGAAATTTTTTTTTTTGAAAAAAAGTTTTCTCCTTCAAAACAAAATTCAAAAGTTTTTGAAAAAAAAATCATTTTGGTGGAAAGTTTGAATTTTAAATTCAAACACCTTTTAAAAGCTTTCCTACCATTCTCTGATTTTCAGCCAGATTTCAAATTCCAACTTAAAAGTTCAATTGCTAAAAAATTAATCACCAAAAAATTTTGAAATTCAAGCTATACCTTCATTTTTAAACCATCTTTCAGATGATACTATTCATTTGAAGAAATTCATAGTAGAAAATTTTTGAAAATTTACAAAGTGCAAGGGGGTCAAACTAACCCAGATTTGAAAATTTTCAAAATTCAAAAATCAATTTTGAGAAATCTGTGAATATTTCTTGACTAAAAATGGTGGTGTTTGAAAGCTAATCTCATTGGCTTTAATTTACATATTTTTTCCGAATTTTTAAAGATCATTTGATACTGTTTCAAAGCAAAAAACTGACTAGGGGTCAAAATTCCAAATTTGACCCCCTGACATTTCAAAATCTCTATAAATTCGGTTGAAATAGTAAAAATTATAAAAAAAATATTCTCTGAAAATATAATTAAAAAAGAAATCTACTTACCAAATTTCAACTTATTTTGATTCCAATTTTTATTAGGGAATTGTTCTTATTTCGTGGTCTGCTAAAGAAGAAAAAAAAACTCTACAATTGCATGAACCCTAGGTTACACCTTTAGGGTTACACTTTAGAGACCATACATTTGGGCTAGACTAGACTTAATCAAGTCTAGTGTTTGGCTAGTGAGCTTGGTTACCTTGTGGGCCATTCACCAAATGCCAGTGAAAAAAAAGGGTTAAAATAAATTGTAAAATACGAAATAAGCCTAAATTTGTTGTCGTACTACTTGGTGGTTTCAACCGCTCTTGCCAAACCTGGCAACTAAGTCTATGCGGTAGTGTCAAACGACCACGGCTTGAGGGTCAACGGAACCGGAGGCATAAACCAAAGGAAGAACCTTCCCCTTAGTCCCCTCGTAACCAGACTGGCTGGGTTAGCTTGAGATGTGGGAATTACTTTCAGTTGGTTGAATGACGAATTTTCTCTTCAGGAATTAGAATTTTAAATGAAAAATCTGGTCAACTGATCATAAGGATCATCTGATTGACAGGGCGTTAGCCTTGTCTGGCTGGCTACACCAACCTAGGAGTTGGTTGGTGTATGCGAGGAAGGTCACTTAGACCTCAATTGGTTGGATCTTAGGAATTGATCCCAAGGAGGTGGAGGCGATTCTTCACTTCACTCGGACCATGTTCTCCCTCACCTTTTTCTTCCACTATCTTAGCCGCAATGGCTAACCCTGGATCTGGACCTAATCAGGATCTAGAATAGCTGGACCCATGAGCTTATCTGAGAACCTGGGTCACTGAATCAACTCAACCTTGGGATCAGAACCCAAGGTGGCGAAGATGACTTTTTGCTTCTCCTGATCCTTCTCCTCGGGTTACCGAAATGGTTAACCCATATCCTGACCTTGGATGTTATGACCCATACCAGTCGGTCCCTCAAAGGATCGCATCTTATAACCCAGGATATGGATTTCACACTCCTGCTTCTCACACATGGAATATGCATAGACCTGATTCACCCCCTGGAACCCCTGAAGAACTACCATTGCATATGCGACCGCATTATAGAATACAGAGAGCTGTAGCTAGCACTAAGGAGAAGACCGCATTCTATCTACACGAAATCCAAGCTATCACTAAGCCGAACCAAAGACAAAGCTAGATTCCGTATCAACAAGCTGTGATGGAGCTCTTTCAGGGAACAGTAGGGATAACAAGGCTAATTGGACAAAAATGAGAAACTCAAGAACTACTACTTTTGAGATATCAAGTGGAAAATAGCCTTGAAGACCTCGAAGAATCTGAAACGACTACGCCAGAAGGACACACAGGAGATTCTCAGGAGCAGATGCCGGAAGATAATTTAGGGGAAGAAGAATCTAGCTTGGATATGAGATAGGAGCAGGAAATGTTCCGAATGGGTTCATCTGAGAACTCCATTCAAGAAACTGAGGAAAGGACTGATATCTCTAGGACTGAGCCACAATCGGATTATCCTGAATCTTGGGAGATACCTCTTGGGTTAGATAACCCAACCATTATAAGGGAAGTAGATCCATTTGAGGATATGGATCTTGTGGCAAACATTACATGTGACACTACTGATCAGCCTAAGCCACTTCCCATTGTAGGTGAACCTATGCTAAAGCCAACATCTTTTGATCTGCACTCTTCTTCTTTCACCTACATCCCTAATTCGGATGCTAGAGATTCTAAGATTACACTTTCTATCCCTAACCCTGACATCCGAAGACCAAAAGTAGCTATGGATGACTTGATCGAAGAAATAAATATGCTACCTGAGGCAGGAATTACTGAGGAGCCCAACGCATACGAGGGTGAAGCTTTGAGCAAAATGAGCTAGGGATGCACCTACCATCCTAGTCAATCTAATGGATGGCTCGACTCCGAGCCTGAAGAGTCAGCCTCCGATGAATTAGAGATGAGTACTGATGAGGACGAAGTAATTTCTAATGAGGATTTCAGTGACCTCCCCACAGATCTTCTACTATCATGGACACCCCCATATGATCCAGAGCCTTGAGAGGGCAATGTCTTTGATGTCAATTATCGTTATGAGGATCCCTATGACTTAGATTTGGTTCTGAGATACATTTTGATCTACTCCCTCAGCAACTTCCTGTTGAATTGTGGGACATGACAAATCAGCTGAATCAACATCATGATCCCCCTTCTGATTATCCTCTATTTTCCACCACTACTCCACACTTTCATATAGCTAGACTTTTTGGAGTAGGGGTGCACAATCAGCTGGTTCTCATCTCTGGACCACTGATTCTAGGAGCATACAAGCACATCTCTCTCTTAATCTTGGCTGGCTCCTATTCTAGAACTGATACATCTGATTGAGTTTTCTCCCAACTGGAGGTGTTAAACTCAGCATCTACCCCACATTCTACCATCACCTATACATACCATTTTTACACATATCATATTTTTCTTTTAAGCATATTTCCTTTTCGCATATTACATACTGTCAGGTTGGTCGGTGCTAAACATTAAACTTCAGGAGCAATTCCAGGTGATTTCTACCCATTTACTCCCTGTTGTATTTATCTTCTTTTATATTCATGCATGAGGACATGCAAGAACTTAGGCATGGCGGGGGTAGTTATGACAAAAATGAAAATTTTTATGCCAACATTTAGGAAAACCTCGGAGCTGCATGTCAAACATACTTTAGGACCCTAAATAAAAGAACATCCAACTCCACCTCCAATGCTCGCATTGGAGCTAAAAATCGTCTACAACAGCCACTTCCGACTCACCCGCTCACTTTTTGTTATAAATTTAGGGTCAAGCTGAATGTAACCCGAAAGGGAAATTTCATGAAGTACGAATATAAGAGGTTACTTATTTATAGCATATATACATAGTGCATCCATGAATAAGATTATTTTATTAAGAGAATGCGTTAGGAATTTTATCCTCTAGTTGATTCCTATAATCTGGAATCTAGTACAACTTGTCACACACATGTAAAATTTGCAATGGATTTATGATGAAGGCTGATAAACGTCTTTAGTCTCTCGAGAAGAAGCAGTGCTTCTTTTCCTGAACCCTTGATAGTGTTTTGGGAGCTAGGTAGATTTTCTTCCAAAAATCCACCAAATAGTGTGAGATGAGAGTAGAGAGTACTAATGCTCTAAGATCAGTGCAAGGAATCTGGAATCTTAGATAATTAGGTGATGATACTCAAAGATTAGGCATAGTTTTCACTCTCGGTTCCTGTGTATACATTTTTGTGAGAAATTTTGAGAGCCACCAAATAAGGCAATTACGTAGAGAGTGAGTTTTCATAAAACTACGGCTAAGGTGGATGGTTACGACCATTCTTTACGAAATCCTCGGCTAAAGGAGGGTATTAATGTCAAGGTCAGAAATACACCATTCTATCCATCTCTCCCAGTGCTGTGAGTAGGCACTTCCACCAAATAAGTCACCCAATGTCTCTTGAGTACCACCAATCCCTAATAATGCCTCCTCAATAAAGTTCATGAATGTATGCTAGCTTGTGTTGTGTTGAAAAAAAAAATTATACATAGAAAAAAAGGGAAGAAAAAAAAATGAAACAAAAAATGAAAAGAAAAAAATTAGAAAAAGAAGAAAAAGCAAAGAAAAAGAGTGTAAATATTTAGTGCTTATTTCAGTTGCATTGAGGCAATACCACCAAATAAATTTGAGATCCACTAAATAAGGCCTTAACCTATCATTCTATGTTTCTGATCGCCCGAATACTGGCTGAAGAATTCCGACTTAGTGTTAGGGTTATGGAACTCAATTAAAGTATTAATGACAAGTGAGACCACCAAATACGAATCATACATGAGAATCTGGTGAGATAATAAGCTATAAGAAAAAAAAAACAGAGTAAGAGAGAATGAATACAAAGGAACCAAAAGAGAGCATAGTTTTTCTCGTCTTTCTCTGAGATGAGTTACTTGATAATCTGGGAATCTAGATTATGAAGTACTAATTTCTATGCAGCACCAAGTGAAAGTGAGCCACCAAATAAACACCCACATCCCTCAGACATTCTCTACCCAAGCCTAAAGCCGGGGTGGAATTCATAGAATTCCTTGAATACCCCGAGGGAAGAAGTCCTCCTATCCTGCTAGAATTTTACTAGGGATCAAGTACAGGAATTAGAGGTGAATCAGGTCTTTCACTCGAATCCATTGCAAAAGCTATGTAGCTACACTTTCACATTTGTCTGGATTTCTAGAACATAGCATCAAAACAAAAAGGAGAAAAATCTCTAGGCATACACTTGATAAAATAATCAATCCCTTAGGGACCCTTCTATGAATAATTTAGTCTTGCATTTGCTAGGGACTAGCAAGATTTAGGCATGGGGGTATGATTACGCAGCAATCATAGGTCTTAATTGTCCAAAATTAGGCTAGGACTTAGCATAAGTTAGGATAGTTCATGCATGCATAAGCATTATTTGTATCTTTACTGTTCCTCCTATATTTATGCATAGAATAATGCTATAATATACTAACTAGCTGCATTACATAAATTGCAAGAAATAAGAAGCTTAGGAGCTGGATCTGAGACTGCATCTGAAGCTAGACCTGAAGCTAGAGTTGCAGCAGAGCTGGAGTAGAAGACCTAGAATAAGATGTAGTAGATAATAATGTAAGGGGTTGAGGTATGCTATTTTGTTAAGCAGGAATAAAGCAGTAAATTGTGAAGAACTTAGGTCCATCCTAGCCCTAGGACAACCAAGATGCTTCCCCAAGCCTTAGCAACCCTTAGATTAGGTCACTGTACCCTAGGAAGCCCTAAAACCCTAATTCCATCCTATTCGTGGACATCCAGATGAGTTATAGGATGCCTAGAACCCTTAGCCACAACCCGCACACCTTAAACCCACATCTGCAGCATACTTGGATGTCCAAACACTTGGTCAGACATCCAATTTATGTAGAATGCCCAAGACAGAACCCAGAATCCCTCCTAACTCTGATTGGATGTTCGGACAACAAGTCTTGACTTCTAATTTTTCACTATAAGACGTCAGACACAATTATTGGACGTCCAGAACTGCTCTCTAGTTCTTATTTTTGAATTCAAGTGCGGATCTTGAATTCCTAGGTCCCTAAACCCAATTCCAACCCCATAGGAACCTAAATTAAGGTGCCCTAACCCTAGTACATCACCTCTAGACCTCCCTAAGGACTTAATTAGGTCCACACTAAACCTAAATGACTTGGATCTTAGTCAATTCCATTAGCCTATTTAATTGGACTCAGTTAGTCCAATTGAGCCCTGATCTCAGCACACACTGTCTAATTGGACTCAGTGAGAGTCCAATTGACCTAGACCTACCTTAATTGAGTTGTTTTACTCTCAATTAGGGTTTCACACATCCAATTAAACTTTCATCAAGTTTAATTGCATTTTTACCTTAGTAAATTAGGTTTACAACCCTAATTTGAGACCTACCTTGACCTAAACCCACTAAAACCTAACTTGATCAACCTAACCACCTAGGTTTCAACCCACACACACCATCCACACGAAAATACCTAGCCTAGAGTTCTATAGAACTCTCTACCATGTGTTGTTGCCTTGGTTGCTAAAAATAGCAACCAAGATGCATTCACTTTTTAGATTCACCAAATGTGGATCTACAAACCACCCATTACTGAGTCCAATTGGAATTCTCCCACGAGCTCCCATTATAGGCCTCTCTAGAGAATTCCATAACTCTATAGAGAGCTTCCCTTAGGTCTATAAAAAGACCTAAGGGGTGGCCATTTGGTCCAACTTGGTCTCTTGGCTTCATTCCACCTCCAACTCCACGAGCACAACATGGCATCTCCATCACCTCCACGCCAGGCCTAGATCACCTCCAACCTCTCTCCAAGGGCCGGCCTACCCACCATTGGCCACCCCTCTTTCTCTTCTCACCCATTCAAAGCCATCATGGCCCACCTCCAAATGCCCTTGATTCTGTTAGCTAGATAAGTAGCGTAGTTCTTCGTAGATTAATGTTTTATTACTTCTTAGTACTGTAGCTCCTTACTTATCCCCCAATGATGCATGCATAATCCCCTGTAGATTCATGTATGCAGTCATTTTCTGATAGCTGTTAGTTTTTACATTCCCTGTACAAGCATTCCGGTACCAGTGCTCTGCAACTCTATTATCACCATCTTTATATATATATGTTGAAAATCACCATGTGCCTGATTATCATCTTTTGGTGTGATTAAAGTTGAATGTTTTCAATTTTTGATATTCTGGCAACAGCATGTCGTGCATCAATACGAACTTAGCATAAATCGATACGCGATTTTGAATAAGTAGAGCAAGTGAGATCAATTTCTAATTTACATTTCCAAATTGCCTCCCAGAGACGAACGACTGGGACTCAAATCTCGTTATTTTGTAAATTATTTTTGACGAGCGTTTTCACGCACTAT
This sequence comes from Thalassia testudinum, assembly GCA_037157565.1. Lineage (NCBI taxonomy): Eukaryota > Viridiplantae > Streptophyta > Magnoliopsida > Alismatales > Hydrocharitaceae > Thalassia > Thalassia testudinum. The sequence continues at coordinate 1,947,021 of JAZHRO010000061.1, forward strand.
ACTACGATGGGATCTCTATTTTCAAAAAACACATGAGAATCACCTCCTGTCAGCAACATTCTAATGGATTCAAGTCGGGCAACAGGTGCATTTGTTTTATCAAAATCTATTCCTTCCTCTTGATTATGTTGGTGCTAGAGCACCACGATCGTTTATTTTAATGATAACAAAACACATGTTATAAAACATTTGCACTTGTAGTCTTAAATTTCAGGTTAATTGCAAATGGAGACGTGTTTAGACGGAGTTCGAGCTCACATCCATGACAGATTGGAAGAGCTTGACGAAGAATAGAGGAGCTTCACAAGGAGCGAAAGCCTGAAGAAGCATGAAGATAAGAATATGATAGATTTCCTTTTATCTTGTTCTATGTAATTGTGTTTCTTTGTTTTGCTATTTATTTCTTTCTTAGATCTTATGTTAAAGAGCCTCAAAGAACCCTTAAAGTAGTCCTAGGAATACCTACACAACCCTAGGATACTTAGGTTTTCTGTAGAGAACGTAGAAAACCAAAATAGGGTTCTGACATCCTAATCTGACGTCTAATCTGCAAATCAGACGTCTGATAGTGACTTTTAAGACGTCTGACTGTTGACTTAGATGTCCAATAACTTAGGCTGGATTTTGTTGCTTCTGTCTGATGAAATTAGACATCCAGACCTTAGTCCAGACATCGTAGAAGACGTCTGATGTTTGTGCCAGACATCCAAGAAGTGGAACATTGGCTAAGTTGAGGAAAATGACTGTTAGCTTTATATCAGACATCCATAGAGAACCCCAGACATCTGATATGTGATCGTTTCACCTCAACTGACCTAAAATCTCCTTTGTAAGATTTTCTAGCCGTTAACCTATCTTGGGAATCCATTTCCGCAGTACAATAGGTTTTTAGACATCCAAACCTAGGGCTAGATGTCCTGTATGTCATCTGATGGCCATGCACTAAAACCTTGTTTAGGTCTGAACTAAGTCAGGAGGGAATCCCACCTAGAATTAGACGCCTGACTTAGTTCCCAGACGTCTTAAGCAGGTTTTTCAGACGTCTGATACCTAGACCAGACGTCTGATGACCCTGTCAGAATCATGATTGATTCTGATTATGGCCTGTTTTGCCTTGGGTTCAACCCCAATGGCTATGGAAGCTTTCTAAGGGCTTCCAAAGCCTTCCTAGGCCCTCTATAAATAGAGGAGGACCCTTGCCTTGTAGAAACACACCTTGAATAGCATTTCCACATCTTTTGTGCCCAAGTGAGGAAGAAGATCATTCTTAAGTGTTGTTGCTCTCCTAGTTCATCAAGCCCACACTTGAGAGAACCACCTTCGTTTGCGCACCCGCTCTCCCTCTGAGATTACGAGAGCGACCAAGCACCGCCGTGTGGTTCACGCACCCGCGTCAAGCCGATGCACTTCCAAGCAAAGGGAAGTAACTTTACCTATAGTAGCTTGGTTAATCTTTGTTGGCTCTATAGGTTATTTTGAAATCTTTCTTTGTTATTGGTTGGGCATTCGCATTGCAAATTCCTGTCTCCTTCGTGAGACAAAATCCTCCTTGTGAAGAGGAGGGGTTGAGGAATGCTACCATCGTTCTTGTAGCGTGGTTGTAAATGAGGTTGAACTACCCTCATTTAAGTAGTTTGTATAGTGGATTTGATCGACTAAATCGATCGGGAAATCCTAACTCGAGAGGGTTAGGTGGTAGTTTTCACCCGATTTGGATTTCCACCTAAAAATTCTTATGCCATATGGTGTGATTGCTCTTTTTGTGAGATTGCTATTTATTTTCTACATTTTATTACGTCACGCATATCTCACCCCCTTTCGTAGGAATGTAAAATTGGTATCAGAGTAGGTTCTTGCTATTTCGGCATAACAACCAAGCAAGAAGATCATGGAGGGAAGCAATTCAGCAATCAGGATTTCCGAGGGGTAGTCCACCACCCATGCACCTTTCTTCGACAGGAGCAACTACCCCTACTGGAAGCTATGGATGAAGACATGGCTTCAAGCCAACAACTTCACGATTTGAGCCAGGTACGAGACGCCGTTTGACATCCCGGAGAAACCCGCTAGAGGCTACTCGCAACAACAAATTCGTGAGCTCTCTCTCAACTCAAAAATAATGAATGCATTGTATTGCACGTTGAGCCCAGAAGAATTCAACCGAATCTCACAATGCGCCACCACATACGAGATCTATCACACTTGAGGTAACTCACGAGGGTACCTCTAAGGTAAAGTTTTCTAAAATTAATTTACTTTCATAAAAATTTGAATCATTTTCTATGAAGACTAACGAAACTTTGAGTGAGATGAACACTAGGTTCACTCTCATAGTAAATAATTTGAAAGCTTTAGGGAAGACCTTCATCAAGGGGGAGCTTCAAGGGAAGCTTCTTCGTTCCCTCGGACCGGAGTGGGAACAGAAGGTCACCGCCATCGAGGAGGCGAACGAGGTAGAGCAACTCAGCATGGAGGATCTCCTAAGAAATCTAATGGCCTATGAGACAAAGCTAAAGCAGAAGAAGGATACACCAGAACCAAAATCGAAGAAGACCCTCGCATTCAGAGCTGCATCAGATAGCGAGGTAAGTTCCAATGACGAAGATTTTAAATTTTTACTTAAAAAATTTTCCAAGTTTTGTAGGGAATCAAAGAAAGAAAAGAAGGAGAAGAAGGAAAAAGATAGCTCAAGACGTTGCTACAACTACAATGAAAATGGTCATCTTCGACCTGAGTGCCCTCTTCTCAAGAAGGAAAAGAAGGACAAGGAGAAGTATAAGAAGAAGGCGTTCCAAGCGACTTGGGACGACTCGAGCTTGGAGGAAGAAGAAGAATGAAACCGCCTACATGAGTTTCATGGTGACAGCAGGAGACAGTGAAAGCGACTCCGACATGGTGACAGCAGGAGACAGTTTACAAGATGCATTTGATGAATTATTTGAACTTAGTAAATCACTTAAGGTAGAAAATAAAAATATTAAAAGGAATCTTAGTTTTCTCAAATCTGAAAATGATAGGTTAGAAATAAAACTTAAGGACCTCGAAAGTAGTTCTAGTCCTAAAGATGATGATTTGTCATTAGAAAATCACAATCAAATCATTGAAAATGGAAAATTGATTGAGGAGAACACTAATTTAAAATTAGAAGTTTCTAGTTTAAAAACCAAGATGTATATTATAGAAAAAGAAATTGCATGTCTTAAGGAAAAATAAAATAATTTGATCAATAAAGTAGAAACTTTATCTAACCCTAAGGTTGAGAAAGGATCTTCGTCAAGGAGACCAACTAACAAAACTGGATCCAAGCTAACATGGATATCGAAAGACCAACTCAAAGCCTGTTTTGTAGGTTTCAAGGGAGACTACAATACAAAAGATTGGACCTACAAGTTCAAGGATGGTCAACTCAAGTTGGGAGGACCAAGGAATAGACCAAAGAGGGAGGAAAAGAGGAGACCGACGAGACGACGAGCAACCAACCGACCTGCCGCACGTCAATCGCCCAATTGGAGACCGACGCCGATGCCCGAACCTCCAAGCTATGGATGGGAACCCCATCCGATTTGGCATCCACCTCCATTTGGGCCATTCTATTGGCCATGGTAGGTGAGGTAATCTCTAAACCCTATCTTTTTTTATCATTAGCATATAGATAGGGGGAGTTAAAATTAATGAGCTACTTATCAATCTTTAAAGGGGAGTTTCAAAAATAAGTTAGCTATATTTCCCTTAGAAAGGGGGTGAAAAAGATATAGCTATCTTGTTATTACAAAGGGGGAGAACATTATTCATGTTAAAAGAAATTTAACCCAAAAACTAGAAGAACATGTTTTAAGGGGGAGTTTAGGAAAATTAAAATTTATAATAACTTTTTGATAATGTCAAAAAGGGAGAGAATTTTATGGATTATTATTTATGATTTTGTCATCATCATAAAGGGGGAGATTGTTGGTGTTAGAGCACCACGATCGTTTATTTTGATGATAACAAAACATGTGTTATAAAATATTTGCACTTGTAGTCTTAAATTTCAGGTTAATTGCAAATGGAGACGTGTTTAGATGGAGTTCAAGCTCGCATCCATGACGAATTGGAAGAGCTTGACGGAGAACAGAGGAGCTTCGCGAGGAGTGATAGCTTGAAGAAGCATGAAGACAAGAATATGATAGATTTCCTTTTATCTTGTTCTATGTAATTGTGTTTCTTTGTTTTGCTCTTTATTTCTTTCTTAGATCTTATGTTAAAGAGCCTCAAAGAACCTTTAAGTAGTCCTAGGAACACCTACACAACCCTAGGATACTTAGGTTTTCCATAGAGAACTTAGAAACCAAAATAGGGTTCTGACAGCCTAATCAGACCTCTGATAGTGACTTTTAAGACGTCTGACTGTTGACTCAGATGTCCAATAACTTAGGTTGGACTTTGTTGCTTCTGTCTGACAAAATCAGACGTCCATACCTTAGTCCAATGTCTTAGAAGACGTCTGACGTTTGTGCCAGACATCCAATTACTGGAACGTTGGCTACGTTGAGAAAAATGACCGTTAGGTTTATATCAAACATCCATACAGAACCCCAGATGTCTGATATGTGACTGTTTCGCCTCGACTAACCCAAAATCTCCTTTGTAAGATTTTCTAGCCGTTAACCTATCTTGGGAATCCATTTCCGTAGTACAATAGATTTTCAAACGTCCAGACCTAGGGCCAGACGTCTTGTATGTCGTCCAATGGCCATGCACTAAAACCTTGTTTAGGTCTGAACCAAGTCAGGAGGGAATCCTGCCTAGAATTAGACATCTGACTTAGTTCCCAGACGTCTTAAGCAGGTTTTCCAGACATCTGATAATTGGACCAGACGTCTGATAACCCTATCAGAATCATGATTGATACTGATTATGGCCTGTTTTGCCTTCAGTTCAACCCCAATGGCTATGGAAGCTTTCTAAGGGCTTCCAAAGCCTTCCTAGGCCCTCTATAAATAGAGGAGGACCCTTGCCTTGTAGAAATACACCTTGAATAGCATTTCCACATCTTTTATGTCCAAGTGAGGAAGAAGATCATTCTTAAGTGTTGTTGCTCTCCTAGTTCATCAAGTCCACACTTGAGAGCACCACCTTCATTTGCGTATCCACTCTCCCTTTGAGATTACGAGAGCGACCAAGCGCCACCGCGTGGTTCACGCACCCGCGTCAAGCCGACGCACTTCCAAGCAAAGGGAAGTAACTTTACCTATAATAGCTAGGTTAATCTTTATTAGCTCTATAGGTTATTTTGAAATCTTTCTTTGTTATTGGTTGGGTATTCACGTTGCAAATTCCCATCTCCTTCGTGAGACAAAATCCTCCTTGTGAAGAGGGGTTGAGGAATGCTACCCTCATTCTTGTACCGTGGTTGTAATTGAGGTTGAACTACCCTTGTTTAAGTAGTTTGTATAGTGGATTTGATTGACTAAATCGATTGGGAAATCCTAACTCGAGAGGGTTAGGTGGTGGTTTTCACTCAGCTTGGGTTTCCACCTAAAAATTCTTGTGCCATATTGTGTGATTGCTCTTTTTGTGAGATTGCTATTTATTTTTCGCATTTTATTACGTCACGCATATCTCACCCCCTCCCGTAGGAATCTACAGATTATATCCTTGAGACATGAGTCTAGCTTTATTTCTAACTACATGTCCTGATTCATCAAGTTTGTTCTTAAAAATCCACTTGGTTCCAATAATAGTTTGTTGCTCAGGTTTCGGAACAAGTTCCCATACTTGATTTTTCCTGAATTGGTTTAGCTCATCTTCCATAGCAATAATCCAAGAATTATCTAAGAAGGCTTCCTTAATATTTTTAGGTTCTAATTGAGATACAAAAGCTGTAAATGCTAATGTGTTAAGGGAAGATCTGGTTTGAACTCCTTTTGATAATTCACCTATTACTAGTTCTTTAGGATGATCTTTTACAAAAGAGATATCTTTGGGTAGTTCATTAGAAATAATATCTTCTAGAATGTTTGAAGGATCAACTATTATATCATCATCATCAATCATGAAAGATTTGGGTTGAACAAATGTTTCATTAAATGATACATGCATGGTTTCCTCAACAACAGAATTCTTCTTATTAAAGACCCTATAGGCTTTACTTCTGGTTGAATAACCTAGGAAAATCCCTTCTGAGCTTTTTACATCAAACTTATCAAGATTATCTTTAGTGTTAAGTATAAAACATCGACATCCGAAAATCTTGAAGTAGGAAATTCTAGGTGTTCTTCCATGATAGAGTTCAAAAGGTGTCATCTTTAGAATTAGTCTGATTAGGGTTCTATTTTGGATATAACAAGTAGTGTTTATAGCCTCAGCCCAAAAATATTGAGGTAGTTTTGACTCGCACAACATTGTGCAAGCACACTCTTGTAAGGTCCTATTTTTCCTTTCAACTGCACCATTCTGCGATGCAACTATAGGGAAGGCAAACTCATGTTTAATTCTGTATTGATCACAAAAATTCGAGAAAGATTCATTTTCAAATTGTCCACCATGATCACTTATGATTCTAATTACTTCTGATCCTTTTTCATTATGTAATCTTCTAACTACTTTTCTGAAGGCATCTAAGGTTAAGTCATTGCTCTTTAAGAAAGATACCCAAGTAAATCTAGAGAAGTTGTCAATTATGACTAAACAATATATGCACCCGCGTAGGCTTTCAGATTTGGTTGGTCCGAATAAGTCTAAGTGAAGTAGCTCTAGAGGTTGAGAAGTGCTAACCATCCTTTTTGGTTTAAAAGGATTTTTGGTTTGTTTGCTGACTTGACAAGAATCACAGACTTTGCTTTACTTGAAGTCGATCCTTGGTAGACCTTTGACAAGTTCATGTTTCACAAGTTTACTAATGTTTCCCATGTGAACATGACCTAGTCATTTATGCTAAAGAGTTGCTTCTTCATCAGATACGACCAGACATTCAAGGCTGTCATATTTGTCGAAGCTTATGGTGTTCCCCTTATCACATATTTGGCTTACACTTAATAGATTGTGTTTTAAACCTTTAACTAAGTGCACATTATCAATAGAAGTAGAAGAATTACCAATTTGGCCAGTACCAATAATACAGCCCTTGTGGTTGTGCCTGGACATGACCGTACCACCTTCCTGAAGGTTGAGTTATAGGAATAGATCTTCCTTGCCAGTCATGTGCTTGGAACAGCCGCTACCCATAATCCATCTTCTTTCTTCTCTTTCCTGTCATTGATTTGTGATTGTGAGGCTTCATTTGATATAGTGGCTTCAATGTTCCATTGATTTGTTGGAAAGTCCACTTCTTATAATCTACTGAGACTACAAAACAAGATTGCAAAATGCTTTTTGGTACCCATTTTTTCTTGGGTCCACGATGGTTAGTTTTCATTGCCTATTTTGGTAGGCTACCTTTCTCTTTGTTTTGACTGGAAGTAGATGCTTCATGGCTATTCTTTGGTATATAGCCTAACCCAAATTTTGTGGTGTTTTGGGTTTGTGTTCCTAACAATTTATGCAGATTTCTACTTCCATTTGTGAATTTTGTCAGGTCATTTGGTAGAACAGCAGAGTTTTCTTTTAATTTATCTATGTTTATTTCTAAGTGGTTTATTTGTGATTTTAGTGTTGTAATTTCAACATATAGCTCTTTGTTTTGGTTGTCAAGTGCTTCTTTTTGTGCTTTCTCTTTGTCTAGTATCTTTACTAGGTTTTTGTTTTCTAATTTTAATGATGTAGCTATATCATGTAATTTAAAGAATGCTTCTAATAGTTCATCTTGAGTAAAGGAGGTTACCTCATCTTCTAGTGCCGTCAAACCGAGAAGAGCTTCTTCTCCTGATGTTTCTTCTTCTTCTGAACTTGAGTTTGACTCATCCCAAGTTGCAGTAAAGGCTTTCTTCTTTCCATCTTTACTGAAGTGCTTCTTCTTCTTTTCAAATTCCTTCCTGAGAAGTGGAAAATCCTTCTTGATGTGTCCCTTTCTCTTGCAGTTGTAACAGACAACTGTGTCATTATTTCTTCCTTCTTTCTTCTTCCTCCAGTTCTTGTCCTTAAGAAACTTTCTGAATTTTCTGGATAAGAGTGTTATGTCTTCCTCTTCTTCTCCACTTGAAGTTTTTTCAGATTCTTGAGTGCTTCAAGGGCTATGGCCTTCTTCATTACTCCTTCGCCTTCATGCTCTTTCATGTGTTGAAGTTGAACTTCATAGGCCATCAAGCTTCTGATAAGATCATCTAATTTGATGTAGACAGACCTTTCGACTCCTATATTGCTGAGGTCTTGGTTTCCCAATCGCTGGTGAGAGATCGGAGTATCTTTCTCACCAGTGCTTCATTCTTGATCTCCTGATCTAGGTTCCTTAGAGAGTTTATGATGTCCATAAACCTCATGAACATTTCCTTAATCGACTCGCCATTCTTCATCCTGAAAAGCTCATAATTTTGCATTAGTAAATTCACTCTAGTTTCCTTTACCTTTGTCGTGCCTTCATGGGTTACTTCAAGGATGTTCCAGATTTCATAGGCTGTCTTGCAAGCAGAAACGCAGTTGAATTCTGCTCTCGAAAGCCTACAGAAGATTGCATTCATGGCTTTTGCATTGTGAGTTGCCATCTTCTTTTGATCTGGTGTCACAACCACTCCTTGATCTCAGGACAAGTATACTTGGAGGCGATGATGTCCCATACTTCGGAATCCATGGACTCCAGGAAGATTTGCATCCATGTCTTCCAATATCCATAGTTCATCCCATCAAAGAGAGGAGGACGAACAGTAGACTGCCCCTCAGCATATGTGTCGACAAATGATTTTGACATCTTTTGGACAACTTGACTCTGATACCAAAAGAGGGTTGGAGAAAATCCTATGGATCACAGCTAAATACTAGAGGGGAGGGGTGAATAGTATTGCTTTTAAAAAAATAAGAGTCAGATTAAAAAATAAAATAACAGAGATACATATACAGAGTACACCTAATTTATAGTGAAAACCCAATCTGGGTAAAAACCACTACCTAAGCCTCCTAGCTTAAGATTTTTTCAACTAGTACAAGCTAGTCAATCCACTATTTGCACCACTTGAACGAGGGTGGCACAACTTCTTACAAACCCTTCTCTTTTATCCTGAAGAGAAGCAAAAACAACAACCACGGATCTTCCAAACAGGCTTGGGATCCTTAAATCAAAACAACAAAATAGAATAACAATAAAATGAATTCTATGGAACCTCAATAAATGATCAAACCAATTTTTCATAGAGGTTCGAGGAGTCATGCTTTCGAAGAGCATGAAGAATGAGACGTGAAAGCCTTTTGCAATAAGCATGAGAAGCTCTAATTTTAAATGGTGTTTCTATTAAACATTGTATGTGAATGAGCTACGTACGACCTCTATTTATACAAAAAGTTTTGCTTGAATAGGAAACAAAATTTGTCGATCAATTAAGGTTAATTGGTTGATCAAAAAGTACTTTGGTCGATCAATTAAAGATGTTGGTTGATCACTTCTTGGTCAATCAATTAGCCTAGTTGGTCGATCAAGAGGATTTTTCTCAACTTCCTAAAATGGACTGATTTGATCGGTCAAATAAGTAGGTTGGTCGATCAAAGTGTTTTGGTCGATCAATAACCCTAAAATTTGGATTTGAAAAGATATGCAAAAAAATCATTTTTGAGTTTTACTTGAGGTTCCTTATAATAAAGTTTGGGACTAAAATAAATGAAAAAGATGCACATCAACAACTATCTGAACTTGTGTCTTGAACAGAAACTTCAATCCAAGATAGTCCTGAAATGTTAGTCTTAGCCATAAACAAAATTTTGGTGCATCAAAACAGAGGTGATGTTTCTCAGAAACTGATGAGACACCTTGGAACAACTTTGAGGATCAACATGATTTCCCAGAACTTGGGTTCAAAACTAGAGGTTGTTGTGGACCCCCAACCCAAGGAGTTAGATTCAAACTTTGTGCAGATTGACATACCTAATCTTATTGTGGGTTAAGAGGATCCAATTGCAGGTGTTCAAGATTCTGAACTAGCCTTAGAAAGCCATGAAGCTGGTCCATCATGCCTTGATTTTCCAAACACCTGTGATGAATTAGACTCAGAACCTCTTGAGGATGTAATTCTCGAACCTTATCCTATTAAGGTAATTCTCAAGAGTGATTCTAACATCCCAATAGAACCTAGTCTAGATCCTAGTGACACAATTCCTACCCTTGACCTAGAATCTAGATCTGAACCTATTTGGGATGATCAAGAGGCCCAATGTGATGAGAACTAGATTTTGGATCTAAACCATGATTCTGGGCTTATATTTGATGAAGACACCTCTACGAACTCCTCAGAAATGCAAATTGATTTTTTGGAAGTCACACTGATTTATGATACTAAAATAGAGGGGTTGGAAGAGTTGGGTTTTGATTGGACCTACCCTAAAAACCAAGAACCTAAGCCTATGCCTAATAAGGATTCCTTTTTAAGCTCAAAATTTGAGATTTGGTTAGATCCAAGTCAGGTTGTTGATTCTATACATTATTATTCATTCTGTGGTGAAAATCCCGATCTTGAATTATGTTTAGAAACTAATTTTCACAAATTCTCTGATGATTTTGAATCCCACTCTGACTTCAGAGAACCTTTGTTTCCTGACGATTACCAACCAATCTACGACCTCGTCATCTATGACCCATTCTTTGATTCTAACTCTGAGGTCCATAATCCCAAGATCATTGATTCAAAATCATGTTCCATTGGGTTGGAATCATTCTATTATGATCTTTAGGAATCAGAAACAGTAAGTGCTGAGAGTGTCCACAATCTAGAGTGCGAATCTTTCACTGACTCAGAATTCCATAATCCTATAAGCACTCTCCAAGCATTTACGTTTGATTTGAATGAACATCAAGAAGACTCTCTAGAGGAACCTATCTTTGAATCATTCTAGAAGGGCCCTCTTCACACCTAGATTTTGAAAATTCCACACCTTCCGATCCACATACAGAGCCTTCCAAAATCCGAGCCCAACCCCGACCTGCCACCAAAATCAACTTCTACTCTGATTCACCTCTCTTTGATCCAGTTGCATATGATTCTTCTCCACCTTTTGATTGGGTATCGGACATTGATAAGACCGTTAACCACTTCTTATCCTTTTGTGATCTCACCAGTAGGGTTCCTACATCCTCCACAGATCGATTTTCTTTTGAGGATCCCTACTCTAACCAAGCTAAGCCGATTTAGCCAAACCCTAGATTCATATTTCCATCTCTTTGAGCCTCAAAGTATCTGGTGGGCTCCACACTTACTAATTCACGCCCATCAACCCATCAGATTGATTGTGTTTGGTTTGCATCATCAGCCTGTTAATCTGAACAAGCACCTGGTTGGACCAACCAGGCTACTTATCAAGGTGCTTGTTCTACAAAACTCCTCTGATTTTACCACCCCTTCTCCTTGACCACCTTCTACTTGGCTGAAGGCATTGAATTTAGCACTTAACGGGAGGTAACCCGTCAGTCCAAAAACCTGAGACCCTTCTGATCATCCTTTTGAGCTACACTCCTACTACAATTTTGAGTTCAACTTTAGAGCAATCAACTCCACCTTTGGTACTTATATCAAAGCTTGAAATCGTTCGCAACAATCATCTCAACCCGTTCACCTACCCATTGAACCTGTTCTAATCCTTGAACCAAACTGAATTTGTACCCACCTGGTTTACAATGAGGACATTGCAAAAGTTAGGCATGGGGGCTGCTCAAGTGCAAACATAAGGAAATTGAAGTCTCTGAGGGGTTCTCACAAAAAAATACATATTCAAAAATAACAAAATAAAAATAAAAAAATTGAAAAAGAAAAAAATTGGAGAAGGGGAGGAAATTTTGAGAAATGATTGAGGAAGAAAAGAGATGGAAATCCAAATGTCAAAAAGAAGTAAAATCAAGAAGAAAAATGATAGTCATAACAATTGATTATGGAATCTACTTAAGTTGTAGACCTAATCAAATGAACGATTAAGTCCTGAAATGATAAAGACAAGGAGATTGGTATGAGTACTGATCTTAGGCCTCTTGAGCTTATTTTAGGGCTTAAACATTCATGTATTCATTAAGATCTCAATTAGTCCTCAAGAGGTTGAGGAAAGTGCAAAGCTGATGTAGTAGGTCTAAGGCTTAGGGATTATTCAGCTAGTTGCCTACCCTTTGGTTTGCAAGACTTGGTAAGCTAAGCACCCAAAAATCACACACTAAGTCTGGTTCAGTGGAATAAAGAAAATCATGCCAAAAGTATTCTGTTCTGAAAAGACATATCGAAGATCTAGCTTAGGAGCGGCTCGATAACACAAGTTGATTGGATGAGTTCCCAGCACGGAGAGGTGGGAAATTCCCCTCGAAGATGCGTAATAATATATCGTCTCCTTGGTGCTTGTCTCCTAGGATGTCTAGGTATCCTATCGGGGGCAAGAAAGCACCTTGTGCTGGTTCAAGTGCCATGGACAGGATTATCTCGAAATGTCAATTACCAGGGTTTGAGTTTAGCTATAGAACGTCATGGGTGGCACTATCCCGAAGTGTCAAAAGTTAGAGTTCTGGGGGTTGCCATGGGTAGTGCTATCCCGAAGCATTGAAAGCCAAGGACCCTTTGAGGATTGATGATGGGGACAAGGAATCCAATACAGACCATGTTTAGGGCTAATTCGAGGATAGATTTAGGGAAAAATGAGTAGAAAAAGAGAGAAAACCCTCCAAATGAAAAAATCCTTCTATTTCTCTTTTACAAAAATGCATTGGCAAACTGAAGTTGGACATTTACGTCTATGCACGAGTGCTTTAACCGTTGGGGTCACAGAACCTCTAGTAGTTTTTGAGGGTCTTAGAAAACTTCGTTGCAGACTCAGGCTGAAGCTAGTCAGGTCTGGATCTTGATGGATACATGAGTACATCGAGGCCTATTGTTGGCATTCTGACCTAATTTCTAGAAAGTAACACAAATCAGGCATCTGAACTTCAATGCATGGTCTAGAGATTTAGTTCTTTCCATAAGATTTTGCTAAGGGACTAGCAAAATTTAGGCTTGAGGGTATGATGATAACATCATCATGAGCCATAACTAGCTTTAATTAATCATAATCAAGTAACAAATGCTCCTAAATAGTCACCCGAGTGTCAAAACTCCATGCATATCCATTATGAGAGAAGAAAATTAAATCAGGGTTAATTCTGTAGTTTTAACATCATATCATAAAATAGAGTAACCACAGGACTTGCCAGGGGTTAATCTAAGGTCTAATGAGCATTAAACTCTAATAAGTGGGTCCACACAGACAGAAACTGGGTTTCACATAGTTCGAGAACCAATACAGCACCCAAAACCTTAATTTTAGACCTGCTTGAAATTACAAAGGTTCTGGTTAGGATAAACTTCATCTAAACCTCCTAAAATTCATAGAAAAATATTCCTTGAGGCTTCGTATCCTTGATTTGACCATTTGAACCTATTTTGACCTTAAGTAGAGTCAGATAGATTTCTATCATAATTTTGGTTTTTGTGCAAATTGCCCAGCCAAAATTGGTCAAAACTGAAATTCGACTTCACCATCAAATTCCTTGGGTCCAAATTAGGTGTGCATCAAAATTTGGGCCCAATCAGAGTTTATCGTAACCTAGTTTGCAATCTAGTTCCTTAAAACTCTATTCTTCACATCCAAGCTCCTAACTTTTGAAAATCCTTGCATATCAGCCTTTGTCAAGTCCCTAACTTTGTCATCTTCTTTGTAGAAAAACCTTTGCCGCCATTGGAGGTCAACTGACCTCCAGGCCAACTTTGACTACTCTTAAACCTACTCAAATCATCATCAAATCCCACCAAATTTGGTTGAATTGATGTTCACACTATGGGGAATTGATTGGGATAGATCTTGGCTCTTGAATTCCATGGATTACGTCATGTGAATCCACGAAAATACATAAGTTTCTTTAACCTATTCCCCAAGCAATCATGTCTATTTCCTATTTAGAACTTGCTTAGGAGCTCTATAAAAGCTTCCCTATTGCGAAACCAAGCTCCTTAGCTCGGTTTGGCCTTAACTCTTCACCAATTCTCCTTCTCCGGCCACCTCCACTGCAACTCTGGCAACCCTTCTTCCACTGAATTCATTGCCCTTTGCCACATACTATAGGCAGTGGGACTGTGTTCCTTACCTTCCTTCTCTCCAAGCTAGCCACAGTAGGAGTGCCCACAACCACTTCGTCGTCACCGCTCCATCACCGGAGAGTTCTTCTTCGACGTTACCCAATCACAGTCGGTGCCTCTCCTTAGCCCCTTCATCCATTAGTTTGGTCTCTCTCTTCCTCTCTCCTTCTTGAATCCACCTAGCTCCTTCCTTTCCCTTTTCGATCTCCAACATGCCAGCACCCACCCTATCTTCTTCCACTCCGGCGACGCTCCAGTGAGCTCGCCATGCCACCATAGACCTCCATTCAACCCACTACCGATCCCATAACCTCTGCCTCACTTCCACCAACAAAACCCCTCTAATTATTTTGCAGATTACCTACTCCAAAGCTCTACCAAACAAACCCACCTACACACACCCTCCTCGAGGTCGCCAAACCTCTACACACACCCTCACGCAATGCCACAACCACCATCACACTCGCCGACAACCGATGATCCTTTTGAATTGCTCTGATTATGCCATCAGACCATATTCATTGTTTCAAGTACTTCATCGGTCTCCGCCGCTGCAGCCTTCTTCTCCAACCGTGTTCTTCATCAATTTCCCCTCCAACTAGCGCAACTCTAGGTCTCGAGGGTTCCCAATACTTCAATCGCAGCTGCAAGCCTCTGAAGCTACTCCAATTTGGATGAAGATAGCACTGTGTCGTGTGAAGAAGAAAGGGACAAAGATAGTCCCACATCATCGGCTTTGAAGCCTTCTGCACAGGATAAGAGAATTTTGTGAAAACAACCCTCCACGCACGCATCCATGCACTCCTCACCCGCGGTCACTACCACGTGGGTCTAGTCCCTTGTCCAAATCCGATAACCCGATACTATACCCGAGTATACACCCAGGTCTAAGAGAGAAGAAAGAAGAGGATTTGTAAGGAGGAGGGGGGAGAGTTTTACTTTGAGGAAGTTGGCCTTGTGTTGAAGGGAGGCATACACAGCCTCTAAAGAGAGAAAAGCCTATACTTGAAAGCTTGAGAAAAGAAGAAGGCTTAGAAGAGAAGGCTGTTGAGAGAGCCTTGCGCTTGTGAAGTTGTGATCCTGTTAAGGCATCTAATGCCTTGTTCCTGTCATCTGAAAGGTTGATGCTGATATAGTTGAATCATTTGAGTACCAAAGTTGAGTTGATTGAGATAATTGTTGAATTATTTGAATGATACAAATGTTTAGGGATGAATAATTGGTGATTCAAATCACCATTATTTTATCTTTCTATTCTTTTTGTCTCATGATCCTTTGATTTACATTTGAATGTCAATTAGAGCAATCCATTCATTGAATATCTTTTATTGTGCTTAATTTATTGTGCTCATCTATTCTAAATAAAGATTAATGCATGAATTCCACATTTGCCCCCTGCGAACGACCTCAAACTCCAATTAGAATTTGAGTTTTATAAATTTAAATGCTTTATTGTGTGATTAGGAGTGTACTACAACAATCACATATTATTGATTCGTGTGGAAACAAGAGTGCGTGTGGGAACTTGATGAGTGTGTTTTCGCGATGAAAAGTTAGGGTTTTGGAGAACCTGTCATTGTAGTCGCAAAAACTCCAAGGGAGTACCAGGTCGAATACAGGGAGGCAAATGTTTGGTTTTGGAATCCGCGCTTCGATTTTATTTGTTTTTGTCTTGTATTATTTTTTGGTATTTTTATAAAGCAAGAGATCTGATCGACAAAACTTTTTCTAACTAATCTACTTGCAAAATATAAGGGAGAGAGAGAGAAACAATCACATATATTTTCAATATAGAGTTTTCTACAGATAGAAAAGCAGAAAACTACACTAGAAAGCAAATAAAAGATAGAGAGAGGTGAGAAGAATCCCCCACAATGGTCGCTTGCAGGACGACTTGCTTTGACGATGCCCCGGACGAATGTGGTGGGAAGTTGGACGAAGAGGAATAGAATCGGAGGAAGGAGGGCGGGATGGGACGCGTCATGGCAAGGATCTTCTTCCGGAAGGTGGTTCAGAGGATGGCTATGGGATGCTCCACGAAGGGGGATGGAGAGGCAGGAAAACTGTTTGATGTTCTACTCTAGAGGAGCATCCTGGGCTTGGGATAAGCTCTTTCTAGAGTCTTAGAGGTGGTGAGGGAGAGAAAGGAAGATATGAAGAAGAATGGTAGGGGTAGGGACCCTTTTCTAGTGAAGGAAAGGAGTCATTTTGTTCATGGACAATTAGTGACATCCATAAATGTCATTGAAGATCTACGGAAAGCATCGCTGAAGGCCTAGCTCACGTGCCGCACGCGCCTGCAGGCACTTGCGAGCGTTCTCCTCGCGCCCATGTCACACGCGTGCTACAACGCTGCATGCTCCGTGCTGCTGCGCATGCTTGCACTGCTGCACGCGTGCGGTGCTGTGTGCGTGCCCATTGGCAGTCTGGATAGCTCCACTTGGTGCGATCTGGGTCATCTATCGTCTTTCCTTTGTAAGGCTACTACAAAAGTCAGATTGAATCAATTTTTACGCCATTGGGCTGCAATCGTCAATCCAGATCCATCTGTGTGGTCGGATTTGTCATTTGAAACTCCAAATTGTGCCACCTAGTCCCTTGGTCCTTGATCTTCCTCGGACTATATGTGGTGCCACGGGACTTCGATCAAGGTGATTTCGGAGGCGTTAGACTCCGATCATCATCCTAATCTAATCCGTTTGGTCAGATCGTCAATCCGAGGCCCTAAATTAAATCTCCCTCTCTCTTGGTCATAAAAGGATGCAATTAACCTAAAATTTATGCACACTATTCTAAATGCAGAATGATGCATGCTATGCAATATTTATAGTATGGAATGCATCTCTAAGCTTATGAACATGCATAAATAGGTAGTTTATCCTAAACAAATATGTCTACATCAATCATACCCTCATGCCTATCTTTTGCTAGTCCCTAGCAAAATCAAACTAAATGCTTTGTATAAGGATAGAATTAGGATTCGATTACTTAGGCCTAAGTTAATTTATTAACAATAGAAAATTTCAACTAAGGTCCTAAACTTCGAAAACTCAATAGTGCCCAGGTGCCTGCCAAAATGCAGACTACCCAAGTCCTCACCTTATTTGAAAGGGGAAGATACACATTTTTTTGTGTTTTGCTTCTTTTCTAATTTTTTTGGATTTTTGAGTTTATGATTTTGGGGCAGCTTTCTATGGCTACCCAACCCACCCAAGACTCGAAAAGAACTTTAAGTTCTAAGCATCTTGTGAAAGTTGATAGACTCACTAGGTGGCTATTAAAATGGACTCCAGGTTTTTACGACCCTAGGTCACCTTAAGAGTTTTTGCCTAAAGGTTTATCTTTCTGATTGGTAGCTTTCTCCCTACTTATTTATTTTTTTATGGGATCAACACAAGAGCAAACCTAGTGTATATCTCCCTGGTTTATTCTACTTCCTCGCTTCTTCCCTAAGTGTTTGGGAATTATTTATGCATTTTTTGTGAGTTGGGCTCTGGACAACCGACTAATGGGCTGTTACCCACAACAACTTACCAGCCATACCCGTGCAGTGAAGTGTAGCTTTTTTTTCTTTTTTATTTGGATGTCTCTTTTTTTTTTCTTAAGTAGGTGGGTTCCCTGATCTAAGATTATCCTAAAGGCAGTAGAAAGAGAATGGTCGTGTGGCTGGGCTCTGGACAACCAGCCAAGGAGCTGTTACCATCGACAGCTTGCCAGCCATACCACCCTACAAGGTTCATTAGCTACCCATTTTTCGTTAAAACTGCAGAGGAGCGAGTCAATGCAAAACAAGTGCAAATGCTTAGATTATAAGTTCCCCCAAATCAAAGGACAGGTTGATAAGTCATGTACTTATCATCCCAATTTATTAACCAAATTAAATAAAATTAACATGACAAGGACTCGAGAACAGGTCCACATTTTAGTGGACACCTAGGCTGATTAAGCCTGAAGATCTGAAGAGTCTAAGCGTTCAGGTCCTAAAGTATCATTTCCTAAAGTTAATAACTCCTAATGCCTAAGTTTTCTTCTCCTAATTCTATTTTTTTTCTCTTTGAATTTTTTTTTTAATGAAAATAAAAGAAATTCTATGAAGCTAACAAAATAATCTCAGGATTAGGTATCCACCCCCCCTCCCATGACTAAATGGTACAATGTCCTTATTGTAAAAATAAAGACATGAAAAGGATGGAATAAACAAAATATCACCTAAATTTCATGATAGATTCGGTTAACTTCGCAGAGAAAATGGAATTTCCACACATGCTAAGTTTATTTCCTTTAGCTAGGCATAATTTACAAACAAAGAGAAGGTTAAGAATTCACAAGTGCAAGTCAGGATCAAAATAAAAATATTGATCATAGGACCGGCCAGTAGGTGTCCACAGATGTGGACCAGACTATGGTGCAGGCCCATGCCCCAGGGTTGAGTGGTTCTAAGGCTCTGGATGAAAATCACCCAGAATCGAAGATTGTTGTGCTTGCAGGATCGGGCCTTCGATTTTGTGGTGTGCAACCCAAGTCTAAAATGTCAGACAATGGGTAGATCTGATTCACTAAATTTTGGTGTCCACTTAGAGTTCAGCTTAGAAAGATAATTAATTATTCTGAGCTTGTGTTGCACGTCAAAGATATCATAAGGGTCCTGATAGAAGGTAGGTGGTTTTAGGTCAACAGGAACCCTTAAATCCAAAATTCCATTTCCATCAGAATTCACTTCCCATAATTTAACTTCCAAACTCCTCTCCTCTAAAATCAAGTGTTTCGTTTCCAAGACCTCTAGCTTATTATTCACCCCATGTGATTTACCCAAGTCCAAAAATCATGGCTGAATCAGAATTGACTTGGGTACATTGATTTCAAAAATATCATCATTCAATTCTTTGGGGTGTGGTTGAGGAATGGGACTACTGATTGAATCATCCAATAAATTTTGATTTGAATCCTCCATGTCAACCCCAGTCAAATCAAATCCCTCAATTATAGGGCCATCAAATATTGACCAGATTCCTTTGGCCTGTTTGTCTCACTGAAATTATCTTCCTTAAGCTCAAGTGAGACTTCACTAAGAGATTCCTCACCCTCAGAATCAAAGAATTCATGATCCTCATTTATATATGTCTCAAAAGCATCTATCATTTCATGGTCCATGGAGACATATTTTTCCTCGTTCCCTGGCTCAAGGATCTCGGGTGAGAAAATTTATTCATCTACAATGGATTGCTCTAGACCAACCTGGTCATCCCTGATCTCATAAAATATGTCCCCCACAACAGGTGCCTGAGTAGGTTCTGACATTGGCTCTCCTGAAGGGGGTTCATCTTGAGAATCATCCCAAGATTGGACTAGGGAAATCATGAATTTCATCCTCAATCTCGACAATTTCCCAAGAAGAAACTCACCCGGGCCCCTATCCTTAACATCTTAGATCCAATCCAACAAGGAATTATTAAGCTCATCAATCATTTTGATCAGGGGCTCCAATGCTTCAGTGCATGGTGTTGGCTGATCTTCTAAAGATTGTATAATGTTCCTCACGTTAGCCAACACCCTATCCTAGACTTGGTTTACCTGAACCAAATGGTTCGATTCAAGGTTGGGTGGGTTTGGGTTAAAACTAGGGGAGTCAAGAAATTGAGGTTCTTGGGTTCTCCCTGGTAGTAGGCCATTTCAGGTTGTTCAAAGAATGGTGGTGACCTATATTTTGTATAATTCTAGGGAGGGTAGATGTTATATCCTTCCTGATTGTAGATCGGGTTGGTTTGTTCATAAGAAGGTGGTGATCTATAATCAGTGTAGCTCTGGGATGGATAATAATCGTGATCATGATGTCTAGGGTTAGGTTGTGGACATTGAGCTCCATAATCATATCCCAATCAAAGTTATCCTGGCTAGTGATGTGTAACCATAAGTTGGGTCAGAATAATAATCATCTTGGGAATAAGTGGTGGCAGGAGGGTAGGATTGGAAATGTATGTAGGATGTGGAAGGATACATGGTGAAGTAGGAGGGAAAACAGAGGAAAGAAAGGTGCCTTGCAATACAATCAGCCAAACCTATCCTTAGGTGGGTTAGCCTAAAGACCTATTGATTCCCAGGACCCATCTTGAGATGACAGAAATGATTTGATCTACTTCTATCTGATCAATCCAACCAGTTAGAGGGAGGGATTGGGGAGATGGTTCTTCCTTTGGCTTGCACCTCCGATTCTTTTGATACCTCCAACCGCGGTCGTTTTATGCTACTCCCTTAGCTAGACATCAGATGGATCAGTAGAAGTAGATTAATCAAAACAAATCTCAGTTGGAGTCCCAAAGAATGAGTTAATCCTTAAAGCCAACGTCTACTCAATTTTAATTAGGCTTAGGATGACTGTGCTCTTAGAATGTGATGGGCCCTTTAAATGGGTTGTGCCCTTATGATCAGTTAATATGTGTGTGCATGCACAACCATGGTTTGCAAACAAGGTTATTTGATGATGTATCTTTTAGGGTTTGTCCTTGTTTAGTAGCTTTTAGGATTTAATCTTTAGGTTGGTTCAATCAAGGTTCAGTAGAACGCTCCAAGTTTTGAAATCACAAATGATGGTATATTCTTTTAAAACTCATAAATAATGTGGAGTGCCCGGTTCAACCCTAAAAATCAACCTTATGGGACAAGTTAGTAATGAATCACTTTTAATTTGAGTGGTGTGTCCCAAATAGGTCAAGAAATTGGCCTGTTGCACCACTTGATTAAAGCACACAAAAATGTTTAACATAATCAAATTTCTACTCACTTATTTATGTGTTGAGTTAAGGTGTACTAGATTCACAGGTCAGATTCCGATTAAGTGGTAGAATCAATGTGATTGTGTGCCTTAGGTCGAGAAATTTGTGGGTGTTTAAGTGTGTCTCTTTTAATTGAATCCCACAATTAGATAGCTTTTCTTTTTAATTTATGCAGGTGGGTGAGGTGAATGGAGTGACAATCAAGCAACCAAGATCTAACCTAGGGTTATGCAAGCACCTAAGTTGATTTGGGTTTGAGTTATTAGTCTAGCGAAATGAAATCTAGGGTGGGGGTGGTGGGGATACACTTACAAAACCTTCTAACCGCACTTTACTCTGATCTATTCCAATTTGGCTCACCTTGCAAGGGTACCTGTAACCATAGAAAGAAAGGAGCAAAGTGAGCTAGAAAGTTAAGGCGAAAAACGTAGAAAAACCAAAGAGCATTTCCTCCCCAGCAACGATGCCAAAATGATGAGAGTGTTTTCGTGATGAAAAGTTAGGGTTTTGGAGAACTTGTCACCGTAGTCACAAAAATCACTACCAAATAAAATTTATACCGAAACTCTAAGGAAGTCTCAAGTAGAACATAGGGAGCCGAACATTTGGTTTTGAAATCCACACTTCAATTTTATTTGCTTTTGTTGTTTTTGTCTTGTATGAATTTTTTTGTATTTTATAAAGAAAGAGATCAGATCGAAAAAAGTTTATCTAACTAATCTACTTGCAAAATAAGAGGGAGTGAGATAGAGAGAGAGAGAAACAATCGCATATATTTTCAATATAGAGTTTTCTACAGATAAGAAAGCAGAAAACTACACTAGAAAGAAAATAAAAGATAGAGAGAGGTGAGAAGAATCTCCCTCGACAGTCACTTGGAGGATGACTCGCTTTGACGATGCCCCAGACGAATGTGGTGGGAAGCTGGTCAAAGAAGAATGATGTCGTGGGAAGGAGGGTAGGATGGGATGGCATCGTGGCGAGGATCTTCTTCTGGAAGGTGGTGAGAGGATGGCCATGAGATGCTCCACAAAGGGGGATGAGAGGTAGGAAAAATATTTCATTTTCTACTCTAAAGGAGCATCCTGGCCATGGGACAAGCTCTCTTTAGAGCCTTGGAGGTGGTGAGGGAGAGAAAGGAAGAGATAAAGAAGAATGAGAGGGGTAAGGGTCCTTTTATAGTGGAGGAAAGGAGGCATTTCGTGCATGGACAATTAGTGATGTCCATAAACGTCGCTGAAGATCTGTCGCAATTGATGCTGAAGGACCAATTCATGCCCCCCATGCGCGGCGCTCGTGCGTGCGCTCCACGCAGCCATGTCCCACATGCCCACTGGCGCTTGTGTGTGTGCTCCACGTGCCCATGTCGCATGCGCGCTACTATGCACGTGCGGTGCTGCGTGCGTGCCCATGGGCGGCCTGGATAGCGCTGCTTGGCGCGATCTAGGTCGTCTATCTTCTTTCCTTTGTAGGGGTTGCTACAGAAGTCAGATTGAATCGATTTTCACGCCATTAGCAATCGTCAATCCAGATCCATCCGTGAGATCAGATTTGTCATTTGAAGCTCCTAATTGCATTACCTAGTCCCTTGGTCATTAATCTTCTTCGGACTGTATATGGTGCTATGGGACTCTGATCAAGGTGATTTCGGAGGTGTTGGACTCCGATCGTCATCCTGATCAGATCCGTATGGTTGGATCATCAATCCGAAGCTCTGAACTAAATCTCCTTTCCTAGCCATAAAAGGATGCAATTAACCTAAAATTTATACACACTATTCTAAATGCAAAATGATGGATGTTATGCAATATTTATAGTATGGAATGCATCTTTAAGCTTAGAGCATACATAAATAGGCAGTTTATCCTAAATAAATGTGTTTACATCAAGACCTCACCCCCGGTGTATGCTGAGGCAACGAGGCTACAGTAGCTTTGCGTATTATATGCCTTCGCGAGTTCTTTATTCCCTAATGTGGGATTAAAATGAACAGTCTCTAGACAAAATATTAAGAAAAAAATGGATCAACTAGAGGATTGGGGAAGGAGGATGGAGGGTGATCATGGGGCGACAGCAGGGAGGAGCTGCGATGCTGAAGGATGGACAACTTGGAGGTCTAGGGCTTAGAGATGAAAGGAAAGGAGAGGTTTCATGACCACTAACAGGTGGGAGGCGGGTGTGAGGAGGGCAAACATGGGTAGATCTTGGGGCAATAAGGAGACTATTTGCTTCAGATGCCGACATCGAGGCCATATGGCAGTGGTGTGCCACTTCCCCCTTGTCTGCCTCACTTATGGAGGGCATGGCCACAAGCGAGATTCTTGTATGGCAATAGAGGGTAGGAGAAGGGAGGGACCAAGATGGGCCCCAGAGTTTCAAATTTTAGGGCACAGCCACCACCACCATCGCCTAGCATGGGGTTCATACAGTCGGCGTTGAAGTTCCTATGACAGAGGACATCAAAATGACTAAACTGGTGCTAAGAGGGGCCCTGATAGGAGAGGTGATGATTGGAAACCCCTCCTCAGAAAAGCTCCAACAGTTGGTAAGCTCTTTATCCCTATCGATTGACAGTTGGAAGATCGCGTTCCTCTCCCACACGCAATTTGTGCTTTTTGGTTTGGGGATGATGGACGTTGAACGGCTGCATTTTCAATCGAGTTCTTTCGATGGGTTGATGGTGATATGAAGATTAGTCTCCCATTTTGACAAGTCTCTACCTGAGAGGCCACCCCAGAGGGCAGGCTCTAGATCGGGGAGATTGGAGACTAAAGGTCTGCCACTTCACCTGAGATCAAGAGAGGTGGTGACGACCATGATATCAGGTTTTGCTATGATTGCTGAGGATGCTATTGCTGGTTTAATGGAGGGTGATGGATGGGTTCTCAATGTCCTGGTGGATGTCTTCAAAGCAGGATCAGTCCCAGAGAGCCTAATCCTTCGATGAGGGGGTAGCTCATGGCTATTGATCTTAAGATTTACAGTGGGTGATACTGCTATGGAAAAGGGGCAAGATAAGACGTCTTATATGCAGGTTGTTGTTGAGGAGAGTAATGTACAAGTGCCGAGCAAGATATCCCCTGAAGAGGCACCGGCATCTAAAAAACATAAGGACCACCACCTTGGGGAGAGGGAGGAGATGATGGATGCGGTGCAGGTGGAGTCTGGCAGTAGTGAGGAAGTGATGACCATGATTGAGGTAGTGGTTGCAACTCAACCAGTGACTGACAAAACTGAAGAACGAGTTTTGAAAGAGATCTCGAATAATCCCTTGAGAACCCAGTCAAACTTAAAAGATGTGCAAGGCTTGAAGTGTGGTACTAGATCAGCTACCAAGGTTGGTTTGGGCAGATCGCCTTACAATCTTAGGCAGAGGCGGCTAAAATCAAATTTGAACATTGATGAAAATGTTGTGGCTACGATTATGTAGGTTGACAAGGTCTAAAACCAAAAGAGGGGGGGTTCCCAAAGAGTAGGATGAGAATCCTTACATGGAATGTGCATGGGCTACGCAACAAGAGTCGGAGGGCCTCTCTATTGAGATACCTGAGAGAGTGGGAGATTAACTATGCGATAATACAAGAGACTCACATTGAGAATGAAAATGATAAGGTCTGGAATGAAATGAAGACTGCGGGGGCGACTGAGTGTGTGATGCTCAATGCACATGGCAGATCTGGTGGCATTATTATGTGGTGGAGAAAGGTTTGGTTACAACTGCTGGAAGTGCATAAAGCTTGCATCTGGTGACTTGAAAGTTCCAAAGATGTCAAGGGCAAGGTGTCATTTATATTACTAGTGTTTATGGATCGTGTGTCGCTTCAATGAGACATGAACTTTGGGAAGAGTGGGCAGCAACTGCAGAGCTTGTGCAAGGGGGTGTCTAGTTAGTGGGTGGGGATTTCAACTATGTACTGATAGGGAATGATAGGCCGAATGGTGCAGTGGACAACGCCTCTCTTGGATTCCAGCTGGTGGTTCAAGCTTTTGGTTTGAACGAATACCCATCCTCAGGAGTTAAGTTTACTTGGAGAAATGGCAATGGCCTTATGTTAAAGATTGATAGATTTTTCGGGAATGCTACTCTCCTTGACATGTTCTAGCTCTCTATCATCGCTGGGCTGGAACACCCCTTCTCAGACCACACTCCATTGGTCTAGGACAATGGGGAACAGGTTCACACAGGCTCTTACTTCAAGCATAGAAGATCGTGGCTGAGAGAACCAAGGTTCCATGAGATAATTGAGTCACGGTGGAGGACCAAACAGGTGGAGGGTTTAGCCACTGTCAAGCTTGCCTCTAAGCTATTTGCCCCATGCACTGTATTGAAAGAGTGTGGAGCTGCAGTGTCTGATCTTAGGTAGCAAAGACGTATTGAGGCCCTGAATGAAATCCATATCTTGGACTCTAAGCAGGCAGCAGGTCCCCTATATGATGATGACCTTGAAGCTAGAAGAATGTGGCAAGATGTGGTGGCGGAGGAGGACTTGAAATAGGAGATGGACTGGAGGGAACGGTCTAGACAACTCTGTCTTAAGGAGGGGGATGCCAACACAAAATTCTTCCATCTCACAGCTAGCTCTTGCAGACGGGTAAACATAATTTCATCCATACTCAAAGATGGACAAAGATTGTCTTCTATGCAAGAGATTAGAGCTGAGGCTGTCAAATACTACAGGGACTCTTCACGGGCAGCAGAAAGAGGGAGTTGGAGGATGGCTACGTGTGATGCTCCTAGAGTTTCAGACGATCAGGCTTCCAAGCTGACGGCTACTATCACTGAGAAGGAAATCATAGATGCCATAAAAGATTTAAACAATGAGGGCTCCCCTGGATTGGATGGCTTTCAAATTTTCTTCTATAAGGAAATGTGGAGTGTGATTGGTAATGAGGTAACGGATGTTATTAGAGAGTTTGAGAGGGGAAACTCCGGCTTTGACAAGATCAATAGATCTTTTCTATTCTTGCTGCCAAAGATACAGGGGGCTAAAAAAATTTCTAATTTCAGATCGATCGCTCTATTGAATTCCATCGACTTGGTGGTGAGCAAGATATTGGCAAATAGACTGAGGACAGTTCTGCAGGACCTGATCCACCCTATTCAATCATCCTTTTTACCCAAAAAATCACTTCATGAATCATTTATAATGGCTCAAGAAATGGCGTGTGGTTGGCATAGAAGGAAGTGTAAAGCCTTTATGTGGAAAGTGGATTTCTGAAAGGCTTATGACTCTATCTCATGGCCTTACCTCTGGGAGGTTTTTAAAAGAAGAGGTTTCCCTCCCCTTTGGATCCGGTGGATGAAGCGGTGCATTACAACCACCTCCTTCTCTCCACTGATCAATGGGAAACCTTATGGAGTTTGGATTCAACCTTAGTGCGGTGTTAGACAAGGTTGTCCATTAGCCCCTTTGGTTTTTAATCTTGCAGTAGATGGTCTTGCTAGATACGCCTACAAACTTTCAGAAGCTAGTGTTATAAGAGGATATTCCTTATCCAATAAGAGAGCTATGGCCCCTATATTACAATATGCAGACGACACAGTCTTCTTTGTGGAGGGGACAACTGCTGTAGCTCATGCTCTGGGCCACATGGTTAAGATCTTCGGAGACATGTCCGGTCTAAAATTGAATAGGGAGAAGTCTACTTTGATTTGCTTTGTCCTTAATGAATAGGAGCAAGAAGCACTCTCATCTACACTAGGAATCCCTCGCTCAAATCTGCCAATTAGATACCTGGGACTACCGTTGAGGTGCTCGAAACTGAGGAAAAGCGACTGGAACATACTCTTTGACAAGATTTCTATTAAGTTGGATGGATGGAGCAGCAAATTCCTGTCTAAAAGGGGAAGACTGATCTTGTTAAACTGAGTTATTATTTCTATCCCGGTATTCTATTTTTCCCTCTTCAGAGCTCTGAAGTCTATTTGGAAACGTGTGAATGTGATGCGTAAGAAATTCTTTTGGAAGGGGGCTCGACATGAGGGGAGATTCATGCAGCCTCTGAAATGGGAGGACGTATGTCGGCCCAAGGAAGAGGGTGGATTGGGGATCAAAGCACTTAAAGAATTCAACGAGGCCCTTCTGATCAAATAGGCGATCAAGATTCTTAATGGCGAGGAAAAGCTATGGACTGAACTTGTTAAAGACTATTATGGCCACTCTAATAGTGTGTTAAAGAGACTATACCCCCTCAAACCATCCCCCTTTTGGCGATCAGTTCCTCATGCTATCAAGAACAATTGGCATTTGGTGCAGTCGATGCTTGGAGATGGCAGTGAGTTTAGTTTCTAGAAAGAATTGTATCCAAGGGTGTACTTGGCTACAATTGACAAAGAAGTTCCGGTCAGCAGCATTTGGTCAGAGACAAGTGGGTGCTGGAGCCTGAATGAACCTCAAATCAATAGGGAGGGTACTCGTTTGTGGGAGGAAAGGCAAAAATTGATTTTAGACTTGCAGAATTTCAGACCAAGACATGGCGTGGAGGATACATATGTATGGGACAGCATCTATACAGCCCAACGTGCCTATGGAAAAATAATCATGCCTAGCAATAGTATGGGGAGTGATCATGTTGATAAGAAACTATGGTTATTGAAGATCCCACTCAAAGTGAAAATCTTCTTATGGTTGTGTAGGAGGGAAGGTCTGATCACTGGAGATCTTAGACACAAAAGAATGGGGGCACACGTATGTCACCTTTGTGGACTACACACTGATAGTTTATCTCACATTTTCTCTTCATGCTTGGTTATGGATATGATATGGAGAAAAACTTGCCAGGAGCCACTACCATCATGGGAGTCCTTATGGCAGAGGTTTGCAACACCGGAAGACCACACTTGCGCATGGTAGTGACCATGTGGTGTGTGTCGAGGGCGACGAATGAGATTATTTTAGGAGAGACCAGTATGCTGTGTGCAAATTGTAAATGAGTGATGGTCCCTCATACATAGATGGGGATCCAATTTGTAATTCTTGTTATATTGTATTGAATAAAATGCCCTTCGGATTGCTATCATAACACGATAGCTTTCCTTACAGTCTCGAAAAAAAAAAAAGAGTAGCCTCTTCCTTCGAGTAGTAGCAGTTGAAGGTCTCTTTGACTGTGGTTGAAGGGGTTGCCTACTGCTGCAATTGAAGACCTAGAGGGGAGCCTGGAAGTGTTTTGTAGTGCCTAGGGGTAGCAGCGGGGATGAACTTGGTCAGGAGATGGTGGACGGAGCTGAAGAAGGAGGTGGTGGTGATGACACTCCAATGTAGACCTAAAAAGATGAATATGGCCTCTTGGCCTAGACAAAAATGCTCAGGAGGATCACCTAAGTGTGGCGAACATGCTAGTGGTGGTTGCATGGGGTGAGGAGGTGTGTGTGTGTGTGGCGAAGTCAACGAAGGCGAGCAAAGGTGGTAGTGCTCGATGGGAGGTTTAGGTGGCCAGTAGCCCCAATGATGTTAGGGCCTTTGGTTGCGAGGATGCGGCAGTGCTTCTAAAAGTTGTGGCAAGGCGATTTGTGTGGTGGAGTGGGCGCGGGAGCTCGCCGGAGGTACACAAGCACTGAGGAAGGTGGAGGTGGTATGGGTGATGTAGTGTGCAAACCTAAGTTCTAATGGTGTAGGAAGAGTCAGGGGAAGGAGAGGAGTTGAGAACGAGTGACTACAAACAAGGAGAGAGTGGGGATGGTGCCAACTATGATTGGTTGATGCCGGAGACAGAGAGCTTCAGAGAGGGGAATGGCGACATCTGGAGGAGGAAGCCTCTCTTAGGTATGGTGAGGAGCAAATGATGGAGAGGAAGGGATTCCCGCTTCCTATGGTATGTGGCAGAGGGCAAGGAAACCGGATAAGAAGGGTCACTAGAGTAAGCTGGAGAAGGTCGAAGGAAGAGGAAGAAGAAGAGATTTTGACCTCAAAACTTACTAAGGAGCACGGCCATGCGAAGGGGGTCTTTCTAAAGGCCTGAAGCAAAGCTCCAAGCTTGGGAAGAAGCTCGAGAAGCTCAAGATTTCAGGAGAGAAGATCCCTAAATTTTCCTGCATTTGCCTGATTTGAGGGGCTCGATTTAGGGTTTGAAAGGCGGCACAATCGATTAGGAAGGTCCTCAGGAACATTCCCTCTAACTTTGGAGGAATTCAGTTGAGTAATTAGAGAGGAATCTCTGATTCAAGGTAGGCTGGTCAGCTGCTTTGGGTACACACCGGCAATGGTAGCAGGGACCATTTTGAAGAGAATGATGAGAAGTTGGGGCCTTTTTACAAAGATTTTCAAAAGCTAGGGTTTTAAGTGAGAGAAATAGAGATTTAAAAGACTGAGATGCAAACTATGTTATGATTGGGTCAAAATTTTGGTACAAACCTAATTTGGATGCAAGGAATCTAATGGTGAAGTCAGATTTCAGTTTTGATCATATTTGATTGGGAAATTTGCACAGAAACCTAAATTAGGGTAAACTTCCATCTGAGACTGTTATAGGTCAAAATAGGTTCAAATGATCAAACCAAGGGTACCAAACCTCTCAAAATATTTTTCTATGAATTTTAAGAGGTTTAGATGAATTTTATCCTGACCAGAACCTCTTTAATTCAAGCGAGTATGAAATTAGGGTTTTATGTGCTGTTGTAGTTCTCGAAATGCATGAATCCCCATTTCTAACTGTATGGACCCACTCATTAGAGTTTAATACTCATTTGACCTTTAATTAACCCCTATGAAACCCTGTGATTAATATGTATTATGATATGCTATTAAAATTGCAGAATTAACCCTAATTTCGTATTTTCCTCACAAAATAGAATGACATGGAATTACGACCCTCAAATGATTATGTAGGAACATTTATCCATCAATTCCGACTAAAAGTGGCCAGTTAGGGCCTATAATGGTATTCCCATTATACCCCCATGCCTAGCTTTTGCTAGTCCCTTAGCAAACTCCTATGGATCAAACCAAGTCTCTAGGTTAGATGTAACCGTCAGGATGCCTTACTAAGTTGCATCTCTAGAAATCAGATCAAAATACTAATAGTAAGCCTAGAGGTACTCAAGTACCAACCAAGATCTAGACCTGACCAGCTTCAGCCTGAGTCTGCTAAGAAGGTTTCTAAGGCTCGCAAAAATTGCCTAGAGGTTTGTTGACCCCAGCGGTTAAAGAGCCCATGTGTATAATGTATTAAGTCCAGGTTCAGTTTGCCAGTGTGTTTTGATAAGAGAGAGATAGAGAAGGATTTTTTTCTTTTTAATTTTGAGAGTTTTCTCTCTTTTCTTTTTAGATTTCCCTAAATGTAGCCTCGAATTGGCCCAAAACACAGTTTGTATCAGATTCCTTGTCCCCACCATCAATCCTTGAAAGGTCCCTAGCTTTCGATGCTTCAGGATAGCACCACCCATGGCAACCCCTAGAACCCTGGCTTTTGACACTTTGGGATAGTGCCACCCATGGCATTTTGTAGACAAATTCAGGCCCTGGAAATCAACATTTTGAGATAATCCCGCCCATGGCACTTGACCCAGTACAAGGTGCTTACGTGCTGCCGGTAGGATATTTAGATATCCTAGGAGAAAAGCACCGAGGAGATGATATGTTATTACTCATCTTCGAGGTGAATTTTCCTCCTCTCCATGTCGATAACTCATCCAATCAACTTGTGTCTTCGAGTCACTCCTAAGCTAGATTTTCGAGCCAGTTTTTCAGCTTTGAACACTTTTGGCATTAATTCTCTATTAGGCACACTAAACCAGACTAGTGTATGGATTTTGGGTGCTTAGGTTACCAAGTCCCACAAACCAAATGGTAGGCAACAGGGTCGAATAATCCCTAAGCCTTAGACCTACTACATCAGCTTTGCACTTTCCTCAACCTTTTGAGGACTAATCCTGATCTTAATGAATACTTGAGTGTTTAAGCCCTAGACTAGCCCAAGAGGCCTAAGGTCGATACTTGTCATTAATCTCCTAAGTTTTAGCCTTCCAGGACTTAATTCATCATCTAATCTAGCTTAGAAGTTAGGTAAGTTCCATACTCAATTACAAGGGGCTATCTCATTTTCTTTCTTTTTGATTGCTCCCTTGATTTTTTAATATCAATTTTTTTCATTCGGCTAAAATTGATCTCCTCTTTCCTCTTTTCTCCTTTTTTTATGTGAAACCCTCCATGAATTGATTCTCACAGCATTTTGCAGTTTAATACCCCCCATGCCTAAGATTTGCAATGTCCTCATTGTAAATTAAGCAGGTTTGATTTTAGTTCAGATCGTACATTAGAACAAGTGGGTAGTGAATGGGTCAGAATGACTGTCGGGGACAATTTCTAACTCTGATACGAGTATCAAAGGTGGAGTCGACTATTCTAACGGACGAAACCTAAAGTGAAATATAATTACAGCAAAAAGATATGTCAGAAGGGTTACAGGTTTTTCAAAAATGAAGGGTTGCCTCCTGATGACTCTACAATATTCAGTGTTAATATTATCAATTAGAGTCAATTTCGGGGATACTTGTGCGATAATGACATATTATAATGGGCTAGGGAGCATTGCACACATATTGATTGATCTTTACATTTTAATCTCTTAGAATCAATGTTTAATGACCATGTGCACAAGTTCATTTTGAAATAGGCCTCATATGAGTGATCGAACCATACGGATGGATCCGGATCGACGAACGGAGTCCAACGGACTGGAAATCACTTCGATCTAACCCTCGTAGCTCCCACAATAAGCTCAAGAAAGATCAACGACCAGGGGGCAATGCAACATCCTTACAGGCCTTGGATGAAAAATCCGACCATACGGATGGATCCAGAGCAACGATCGTAGTTCGGCAGCATGGGAATCATCGCAATCCGAGCACCGTGGCATCTCCTATAATAGAAAGAAGATGGACAGCCCAGATGGCAACACGTGGTGCCATCTTGGTCGCCCAACACCGGCCATGAGCACCCATCACCGGCTCCTCTTCATCCTCATCATCAAATCATGACCATTGGATCAAGATCCAACAGTTGAGAATCTACCTTCACCTCACCATGAAAATTCAAGAACTCCACACAAAGGCCCTCGTGGTGCATTGGTGGAGATGTCCACTCTAAAAGAGAAGGCACAGGTTTAAATCCCCTCGGCCCCCCCCTCAGGCTCAATTGGAGCAGCGGCAGCGCAGCAAGCCATGTGCGTGTGTGCGTGGGGAGTAGCAGCAGTGCACAAGCACGTGCACATAGCACAGCGGATGCGCACGCAGCGACTGGTGGGGAACATTGGCGTGCGAGGCACGCACCAATGGGTGCATGGCCGGGGGCTACGACGACGCTTGCGGTGGGTCTTCAGCAACATCTTTGAATGTCGCTATTGACCCAAGGACGAATTTGAGCCCTATCCTCAACTAAAAAAAGGGACCTATCCCTCCCATTTACATCCATGTTCTACCTAAGCAACTCCACCACTCCTTAGAGCTCTAAGCAAGGTTGTGAAGACACCGAGCCGCCGACGGAAGCCCCTCCACGGCCATGGCTGCCTCGCATCTCCACTTAGCTAGTTTTTGGTTTATTATTTGTGTTGCTTAAGCTTTCATCTGTCATTGTAGTTGTAGAACTGAATCATTTACACAATATATTCTCTATTCTATTATCATATTTGTATCTTCCATAGTTAGATATTCTCGCATCATCATAATGATTTTCTAACCCTATCTCTCTCTTTCTCTCTCTCTCCCCCTTTCTTTGTCATTCTATCTGGTTTGCAAGAGAAACAAAAGACGAATCTTTGTGACACAAAGCAAGTATTTGATCCGATTTCATGCCTCCCTGTGTTCGACACCCAGACTCACATCCATTTATTCTTATTTAAAATTGATGTCGTAAAACATGCTACAATGAACAATTTTACACAAACACGTCCAGCGAACGTCAATTTTTGGCGCCATTGCCAGGGAGGCAACAGATCTCTTATTTGCTTTCATTTTCTTGGTCATTATTTATACTTGTGTTATCTAACTTGTTCTTCTCTCTCTTCTTGTGGTTGCAAGAACCTTGTGCATCGGCAACAGGAGGAGAACGAGTCGGGTTGGATCGAAAGGAAGCACAAGAAGACGGCCATCGACCCGAAGGCTTGATCTTGTCTTGCCACAATCCAAAGGTAACTTTCCATCCTTGGACCAAGAAACGGTGGTGTTATAAAAAAAAATCTCTTTTGTTTGTCAAAGAAAAACACCACCACTAAGTCTTCAACCCGTTAACTTCGAAAAAAATCATTTTCTAGACTCAGGTTGAGGACATGATTAAAGGACCCTTCACACCTCTAAAAATTTTGAAAAAAAATCTCAGAGTGGCCCTTTCAGTAGCAGAACTCCCCTTCAAATTTCAAAGCCAAACTTCTTGGGGTTTGGCCGTGAGAAATTCACTACTGGAAGTGCACAAGGTTGATCTTTGTTCTGGAGATCTGTAGAGTGTTCTTCCTAATGCGAACTCCACACAACTCGGATTTGCGAGAGATTTATATTTCTGGAAAGAACTTGAAATTCTCTACGCTTCATCTGAAGAACACTTTTGCATTTAAAATTGATTAGTGCTTATTATAATCAAGATATTAAACTTGCACACTAATCTAGAGGTTCTGGATACCCCTCTTGGAAAAATGTGAATTTGGGTGATCTACTGTCCTCAAAAAATTCTGAAATTAATTTTTTTGAAAAGCTCATTCAATTTTAGTTAGGATAGGGCCATTTCGTGTTTTGATTGGACCCTTCTTGATAAAATTAAAAAAAAAAAGATTCATTAAATAGAAGCTGCACACCCTAGGATCTTCTACACTAGGGAGTTTTGATTTTATATAGTCACACAGAAGGCCTTAAAGAAAATCAATTTTCACAAATCGTGTGCCTAGACATTTGTCCCGTGTTTGAAGGTGTAAACAAGTGAGAACTTTAAAAGCCATTAAAGTAAGATTTAAATCCAAAAACTCACACATCTTAATATTGCCTGTGAAGGAACACTTATTTTGGCACTGGGTCCTTGCACCCAATTGTGCACACACTTCTCGCATCTATTTCCCTTATCATCTCTCCTGGTTCTTCTCTAGTGTATACACGGAAGGCAATCACTTCATCCAAAATTGGTTGTTTTAGATAGAGAAACTAGGAGAAAACTCGAATTTTCTAGGGGTAGGACTGAGGCCATGGCTGACCCATGAGTTAAGGAGGCTGAGGATCAACCTTAACCCGATGCCATGGCCATGATTCAGGCTAAGATTATCGTCAACCACCAACTTCAACAACAATAGATTCACACCATCATGCAGCCATACATCCACTACAAAACCCTCAGGGGCCAAATCAAGGACAGAACCCTCAAGGACAACCCCCACTGAACCCACCACCACCCCTTGAGGGCCTACCAAGGCCTCTCCGAGATTTTTATGATTCGTCTGCCATCTAGGTAGAGCCATACCTTAGGGTCTCCAAAGGGGGAGATGATTTTGAGCTAAAACCCAACTTAGCTTGGTTCAAAGCCATTTCCATGGGAGCTCAAATGAAGACCCTTTCCAACACTTAGAGGACGTAAAGCAGATTGCCCAGACCATAAAACCTAGGAACATCAGTTTAGATATTATTTTAATCAAGATGTTCCTATTCTCCCTAAGAGACAAAGCATCTCATTGGCTTAGGACTTTAGGGAGACCCATCTCCACTTGGGTGGAATTGAGGCATGCTTTTCTTAAGAAGTTTTTCCCCATAAGAAAGATTAATGCCCTTAGAAGAGCCATTACTACTTTTATCATGCAAGGTGGAGAGCAATTTCATGAGGCGTGGGAGGGATTTAATGAATTATTGAGGAAATGGCCACACTACGAGATCCAAGGTGGCAATTGGCCCAGATTTTCTACCATGGTCTGGACAACAACTTCAGGAATTTTGTGGATGCTTCATGTGGAGGCAACTTTTTGAAAAAGGATGAGGAGAGTGCGTTTGAGCTCTTTGAATCAATGAGCAAGAATTCATTTAACAATGCCTGCATGACCCAATTTAATCGATCTAGTCAACCCCGTGGTGGGATTTATGAGGTGCAAACCAATCCTGGAATGGTTGACATAGACATTATAGCCAAGGAGTTGGATTGGGTTGAGTTGGTGGATAAAAAGATTGATGAGCTATTGAACCAAACCTGAACCCCATTACAGACCTTCTTCCTAGCGAAGGGAGCTCACAATGTGGACTTGCTTCAATCTATGAACCAAATGCACCATGAACAACCCTTGACCATGTTCCAAAAATGGACCTTTGATCCCTCAAACTCTGATTACTCTTTCCCATCTCGTTCAGCACCTTCTACCTTTGAAGATGCCCAGGCCATCCAGGGATTTTCTAAGCCAGACCCTTTCCCCAACATTTACAACATTGGATGGCACAATGATGTAGACACATCCATTTAGGTTAAAATGCCTATTTATGCATATTCCTAGGCTTAGATTTGCATTCCATATTATAAATATTGCATAGCATGTATCATTCTGCATTTAATGTAGTGTATATTTTAGGTTAATTGCTTCTTTTTTGTGGGTGGGAGAGAAGGAGATTTATTTCGGAGCCTTGGATTGATGATCCGACCGTACGGATCTTATCAAAATGACGATCAGAGTCCAACACCTCTAAAATCGCCATGATCGAAGTCCCATAGCACCATATGCAATCCGAGGAAGATCAATGGCCAAGGGACTAGGTGATATAATTCAGAGCTTCAAACGACAAATCCGACCGCACGAATGGATTCGAGTTGACGATCATAGCCCAACAGCGCAAAAATCAACTCAATCCAACCTCTGTAGCTGCCCCTACAATGAAAAGAAGATGGACGACCTAGATCCTCACCGCCTCCAAGGCTCTAGAGAGAGCTTATCCCAAGCCCGGGATTCTCCTCTAGAGTAGAAAACAAACATTTGTTCCCGCCTCTCATCCCCCCTTTGTGGAGCATCCCAAAGCCGTCTTCTCACCTCCCTTCAGGAAGAAGATCCTCATCGCGACGCCATCCTACCTTGCCCTCCGTCCTCTGGTTCTGTTCTTGTTCGTCCCGCTCCTCACCACCTTCCTCTAGGCAACGTTGGAGCAGGTCATCCTCCAAGCAACCGATGAGGGAGATTTCTCTCACCTATCTCTATCTTTATTGCTTTCGTAGTATAGTTTTCCCGCTTTCTTAGTTGTAATAAACATTTCATTATAAAAATACATGATTGTTTCTCTCTCTCTATCCCTCTCTTTTCATTTACAAGTAGATTAGCTAGATTTCATCGACCTGATCTCTTGCCCTATTAAAAATAACAAAAAAATTAGAAAAGACAAAAATGACAAGAACAAATAAAAAGCGAAATGCATATCTTTCAAAACCAAACGTTTGCCTCCCTGTGTTCGACCCAGGACTCACTTTTCGAGTTTCAGTTATAAATTTTATCTGATCGACAGATTTTCTTGCTAATCAAACTATGACGATGGGTTTTCCAAACTCGAACCCTTTTCGTGTGCGAATCCACCATGATCATTTTATAGTTTTCCGGCTTTCCTAGCTGTAATAAACATTTCATTGTAAAAATACATGATTGTTTCTCTCTCTCTCTGTGTCTCTCTTTTTTTATTTTGTAAGTAGATTACCTAGATTTCATCGACCTGATCACTTGACCTATTAACAATACTAAAAAAATTAGAAAAGATAAAAATGACAAAAACAAATAAAAAGTGAAACGCATATCTTTCAAAACCAAACGTTCGCCTCCCCATGTTCGACCTAAGACTCACTTTTCGAGTTTCAGTTATAAATTTTATCTGATCAATGGATTTTCTCACGAATCGAACTATGACGACAGGTTTTCCAAACCCGAACCTTTTCGCATGTGAATCTGTCGTTATCATTTTGGTGCCGTTGCCAAGGAGGCAACGCCCTTTGGTTTCTTTCACGTTTTTCCACATTACTTACATATTTTTCTAGATTATCTTTCTTCATCGATTTATTGTCTTGTAGGAACCCAGTTGAGGAGCCGAAGGCGGTAGATTGGAGTAAAGCGTGGGTAGAGACATTTGTAAGCTTTCCCCCACCACCCCCGCCCTAGATTTCATTTCACCACACTAATAACTAAAACCCAAATCAACTTAGGTGCTCTTTATAAACCCTAGGATAGATCTAGTTGTTTGTTTGCCACCTCCACCCATCTCATCCCTGTATATATAAAAAAAAACTCTTCTCTTGTGGGATTTACTGAAAGTGACAGACATTAAACACCCACAACTTTCGACTTAAGGCGCACCATTCCACTTTGATTCTACCACTTAATCGGGATCTAACCTATGAACCCGGTACACTTCAACTCAATACACATAAGTGAGTAGAAATCTGAATAGGTTAAACATTTGTGTGCCTTAACGAAGTGGTGCAACAGGCCAATTGATTGAGTTGTTTAGACTGCATCACAGAAGATAAAAGTCATTCATCAATAGCTTGCCACTTAGGGTTAATCTTTAGGGCTGATGTTGTACAGATAATCCCCAACAATAGCGCCAAAATGTTGTAGTGGATGATCTACACAAAAAGGAATTTGAGTTTTGAAAACCCGTCGATGTAGTGCAATTTGCGAGAAAAAAATCGTCAACAGATAAATTTAACTAAAACTAGAAAAGAATTTCGGGTCGAACACAGGGAGGCGGATGTTTAATTAAAAATCACGTTTGTTTTATTTGTCGCGAAGCAAAATAGTTGGTTGAATTGAATCTAAACTACCTATCTACTTAAAGAATAAATAATAGAAGAAAGAGAGAGAATATTACAAATAAAGAGAAAACAGAGATAGAATAAACATGGATTTCATTATCATAAAGCAATGTTCACTACAACTACTTGCTACACTAGAAAGCAGAAAATCTACACTAGAAAGCGGTAAAAGAAGGTGGAGGGATGTTATCCTCCTTGATGGCTGCTTGGAGGACGAGCTGCAACGACGGAGCGCCTGGACAAAGGTGGTGAGATGTGGGATGAAGGAGAACGATGAAATACAATGGAGAACGGGGCAGGACGACGATGTAGTGGGATTCACTTCCCGAATGGCAGTCAGAGGACCACCATGAAATGCTCCACGAAGGGGATGAGAAGGTGGAAAAATTATAATTTTAACTCTAATGGAGCATCCCAGGTTTGGGACAAGCTCTTAGAGCTTTAGAGGGGGTGAGAGAAGAGAGGAAGGGGATGCAGAAGAAGTGGAGGGTGTAGGTCCTTTTATAGATGAGGTTTGAGGGGGCAAATGGGTCATTTTAACATCAAAACATTAATGTCAAGTCTTTAGTGACGGATAAAATCGTCACTAAAGGCCAGATTGTGGGTGACATGCGCATGCGCACCGTGCGCCTCTTCTTCTCCTCGCGCTTCAATGCATGCCCACGTTCTTTTCATCTCAGCCATCCGATATTAAACGCACCATGACCGTACTTAAACGCACCACACCCGTACAGGCATGCGATGGCGCATGCAAAAGCACGTCATCACACGTGTGCAGTGCGGCCTTCATCTGGTGCGCCACATCGCCGCCTCCATGGCCGCTCGATGAGGATCGTGCAGCCAAATTTTAATTGTGCACGCCTGCTGCTGCCTTTGCCCCCTCGCCACGATTCAAACTCGCGCTCGTGGGTTGGGAGGCACGCTCAAGACCAATGCGATGTCCATGCAAATGGTCGCGAAGAAGAATATGTGCGCTTGCATCTCGACCGTTGGATGGTGGATGGATAGCTCAGATAACTTGAGGCTGAGCTTCTTCAAGGCTAATGAGAGTGACTGAAGACGTGGCAGCTGCTGGGCTGTTG
Organism: Thalassia testudinum; assembly: GCA_037157565.1. Taxonomy (NCBI): domain Eukaryota; kingdom Viridiplantae; phylum Streptophyta; class Magnoliopsida; order Alismatales; family Hydrocharitaceae; genus Thalassia; species Thalassia testudinum. The sequence continues at coordinate 1,985,807 of JAZHRO010000061.1, forward strand.
GATCATGATCCAACGATCCAGATCATCCACACGTTTGAGGAGAGAGAGTCGAGCGACCTTTCTTGGATTTGTTGGGTGACTAGGATGGCGCCACGTGGGCCCATCTTGGCCTTCCATCTTCTGTGGGTTGTAGATAGTGTCATGGATGTTGGATTGAACCGATTTTCACGCCGTTGACCTGGGATCATTGATCCAAACCCATCCGTGCGGTTGGATTTGTCATCTGAAGTGTGGATTTACACCATCTTGGCCCTTGACCCATGATCTTTCTCAGACTACATCTAATGCTATGGAGATCCAATCGGGGCAATCTTGGAGTCATTAAACACCAATCGTTGGTCTAATCAGATCCGTACGGTTGGATCTTCAATCGGAGGCCCTAATAAGATATTAACCTATTTCCTGACCACAAAAAGAGAAAATTAACCTAAAATTTACACCACCTAACCTAAATGTAAGATGCTGCATGTTATGCAATATTTATAATGTATGATGCAATTCTTCACCTAAGAACCCACATAAATGTGATATAAACATGTTTACATCACACCCCCATGCCTATCTTTTGCTAGTCCCAAGCAAAACTACATGCTATTTATACAAGAATTAGGTCGGATTTCTTGGGCAAGAGTTATTTTTCAACACTTATGAATTTCAATTATGACCTAAACTATAGCGACACAACAGCGCCCAAGTGTCTGCCAAAATGTAAACCGCCTCAAGCCCTCTCCTTATTCAAAGAAGGATCTTTTTCTTCTTTTCTTATTTTCTAATTTTTTTTGGATTTTTGAGTTCAGGGTTTCGGAGCAGCTTTCTACAGCCACTCAACCTACCCAAGACATGAAGAGAACCCTAAGTTCTAAGCATCTTTGTGTGAAATATGATAGACTTACTAATTAGCGATTAGAATGGACTTCGGGTTTCTATGCCCCTAGGTGACCTTGAAAAGAAATTCTATCTAAAGGTATATCTATTCGACCAGTAGCTTTCTCCCTACTTTTATTTTTATGGGGTCAACACAAGGGTGAACCCAGTGTATATCTCCCCGACTTATTCTACTTCACTTCTTCCTAAGTGTTTTGGAATTATACGTGCATTTCTTGAGCTAGGTTTTGGATAACCTACCAATGGGTTGTTACCCACGATAACTTGCCAACCATACTCGTGCGGTAAAGTGTGGCTTTTCTTTTCTTTTCTTTTCTCCTTTTCTTTTTTTTTTGGATGTTTTTCTTTTCTTTCTTTAAGTAGGTGGCTTCCCTGATCTAAGATTTACCTAAAGGCAACAGGAAAAGAATGGTCGTGTGACTAGGCTTTGGACAACCTACCAATGGGTTGTTACCCATGATAACTTGCCAGCCATAACACCCTAGAAGGTTCATTAGCTACCCAATTTTCGTTAAAATCGCCAAAAAGCAAGCCAGTGCCAATAGTGTGTAGATGCTTAGACTTAAAATCCCCTCAAATCATAGGGCAGGTTGATAAGTCATGTACTTATCACCATAACTTATTTAACTAATTAAAATATGAATTTAGAATGGCGAGGACTCAAGAAACGAGTCCACATTTTAGTGGACACCTGGGCTGATTAAACCCGAAGACCTGAAGGGTCTTAGTGTTCAAATCATACAGTTGTATTCTCTAAGATTGAAAATTTCCTAAAGCCCAAGTTCTCTTTCCTAATTTAACTTTTTTTTTCAAAAATAAAGAGAAAATAACAAGAATCAACGAAGCTAACAAAATGATTCAGATAATGACATCCCTACCCCCATGCATATCTAATGCAATGTCCTCATTGTATTAAAAAGACATGAGAAAGAGTGGAGTAGAGTAGAAAGCACCTGAATTGCGTGAATAATAGGTCAGCTCTGAGATGAAAAGAAACTGTATAGATGCTGAATTTAGTGCCTTCGGCTAGGCACACTAAACAAAGAAGAAGAAATAAAACTCGTGATCAAATAAAATTTATACCGAAACTCCAAGGGAGTCCCGGGTCGAACACAAGGAGGCGACGTATTACTTTAACTGAAATCCATGCTTCGTTTTGTTTATTTTTTTATATTTTTGTAAGAAGAAGACAAGCAGAATGAATCACCAGAGATATGGAACAAATATGATATAGATATTACTTCAATGTCAATTACAATCAACCATAAAAGAAAAAAAAGAGAGGGAGGTGAGAAGAAATCTCCTAAATCGGCTATTCGGCGAGACGACGACGCCTGGTGGAAGCTTGGACGAAGGAGGTGAGGAGCAGGTCGATAGAGGTGAGATGCAGGAGGACGTCAGGTAGAGGAAAGCTTTGACGTGGCTCCGGAATGGAGGTGAGAAGGTAGAGATGATCTGCTACCAAAACGGAGGTGGGAGGACAGCTCCAAGGCGACCTATGAATGGGGATGGGAAGTTGAAGGAGTATTTGGTAGGGCAGAGGTTCGCTATACTAATAAGCACCTTAGGAGCTTGAGAGCAAGCTCTAACAGAGCGTTGGTAGGCTTGCTAGAGCTTGGGAGTAGGTGGGAGTAAAGTAGGTAGAGATGGCTTAGAAGGGAGGGAGTGTAGGTCCTTTTATAGTGGAGGAGAAGAGGCAAAAATAGGTATGAGACCATTAGTGACCTCCAAGCCGTTGTTGAAGGCATCGTTGTAGACAGCTCATGCCCGCTCACGCCTACAGCTAGCTTTGCTGGCTGATGGGAACACCATCATGAGCCCTAACTAACTCATTTTGACCCAAAGAAGAGAATAAAAGCTCCTACATAACTAACTGGAGGTCCTAACTCAATAAATAACCATTCTGAGAGAAAAATAAGAAACAAGGGGTAAAACTGTAATTTTACCACTGCAGTACAACAACGGGTTTTCTCATAGGCTAAACACAGGTTAAATGTTCTTAACAAGATAAAAAGTGGGTTGGTTCAAACAGAAAAAGGTTCATGTGAATTCTGGGAATTAAATGACTTCTTGTAACCCTAAAATAGACCCACTCGATTTTACAAGATTCTGGTCAGAATAAAATTCACCTAAACCCTATAAAAATCATAGAAAAATATTCTTTAGGGTTTAGAACCTTAAATTTATCCATGGGAACCTATTTTGACGTAAATTGGGGTCTCAGACAAATATTTGCCCTAAATTGTGTTTTTGCATAAATTACCCAGTCAAACGTGGTCAACCCAAAATCCAACTTCACCATTGGATTTCTTAGGTCCAAATTAGGTTTGTACCAAAATTTAGACTTAAGAGGAATTCATCTTGACCCACTTTGCAAATAGGTCCAGCCCAATTACATTTCTACCCTTATCTTTCAAAAACCTCAGCAAAAACCCCCCTAGCTTCTTCTTCATTTTTTACAATTAGGTCCCGCCACCATTATAGTGGAGAGAATCCTACTCCGGCGAGATTGCAAAGGAAGATCTCCCTGATCTCTCAGAGAATCCCCTTCAAAATTGAAAGGGAGATTCTCTGAGAAATCTCCTCCAGTATGTTTGGTACCCAATCTCTCATGCGAATGCATGAGAGATTCCAATCTATTTCAAGTTGCCATCTCCGGCGAACCTCCCTTTCTTGGAAGCTTGGTTTCCAAGCACAAATCCATCCTCCAGGGCCTATTTAAGCAAACCCAAATCACCCCGCATCTCCCAAGCTTGAAATTGGCTGGAAACACCCCTCAAATTCGTCTCTCTGCCTCCGACCAGTTGTCTCATCAAGCTCTGGTGACTTCCCTCACTCTCCCTCATCGCCTAGCCACAATACTAGTGGCAGGTTCCTCTTCCCCCCACTCGTCCATGTCGCGCCACACCTACCGACGCCTCTGCATCCCCTTCGTCCTCACCAATCTCCCCCACTAAGTGCCTTCGTCTCCGGCATCGGCGACATGAACCGACTGCCATCCCTGCCTCCCCCTTCATCTCTTTACGCCCAAATAAGTTCCCTCTCCATTCTACTCCTTTTTCCCCTCTTTATCTCTCAAAAACACCCCTCAACGCACTCCACCACCATCATCCCCTTCACCTCCGACCAGACCTTCAACAAGGTGTCCCCGTCACTCCGCACCTCGATGTGCCTCACCAACCTCCCCATAAGCTCTGCAACACCTCACTGAACATAAACCCTCACTCTATGCATGCTATCACTCAACCACAAGGGCCCTCGAACACACCCACACACACGGCCACAGGTTGCCCTAAGCTCGCGCACTCAGGCAGTTTCACGACACGCCAACCTTCACAGTATACTTACCATGCCTCGGCGAAGCCTCCTGGGCATTCTAACATGGCCGCGAGGCCGTTTGCATGATTGCAGATCTGGAGGGTCGCTGCCATTGACGAACAGCAAGAAGCTTGCTTGCAAGCTCTCTTCAGTGTCCGCCTACTCTAGGCCAATAGTCCCAGGTTTCGCAGACTTCCCTCACGCACAACTCTTGGCAGCTAATTGGCATCAAAGGATGAAGCCACAGCTGTAATCAAGCAAAGCATCCCTGTTGCAGGCACGCACGAGGGAGGTGGGAAGATAGTCCCACCTCGGAAACTTTTGAAGCGTCGCAATTGCATAAGAGGAAAAACTGCATGGGCCTTATCGCCTCAATTACCATGGGGTGGGGTCCCACTCACCCTTCACCCGCCTCATCCGTGACCTTGCTTCCACAGACCTAGCCTGACTTGACCCGACTGCACTCTGCGCCCACCAACCCATGCCGATGGGCCTGGTTCCTAGCACGTACCCGACCCAATTACCCGAGACGGTGACTCTAGGAGAGCGAACCTAAGAGAGAAAGAGAGAAGAGAGCGCATGCAGGTAGGGGTAGGTTTTTCTCTGCCATGGAAGAAGAAGGAGGAGGCCAAAGAGGAAGCTAAGGAAGGAGAAAGGCTAAGGCAGAAGAAGGAGCTGAAGGCTAAAGCAAGGAAGGTAGAGAAAGAAAAGAGAAAGAGGAAGCTAAGGAGAAGACAAGGCTGAAGAGGAAGGAGCTGAAGAGCTAAAGAAGATAGAGAAGGAAGGACTGAAGGTAGAAGAAGAAGCTGAAGGAAGAAGGCCAAAGCTCGAGACAGAGAAAAAGGCTAAGGCAAGAAAACAGAAGAAGAGAAAGAAAGAAGAAGAAAGGAAGTAGTCGCTAGAGATAGAGAAGAGAAGAAAAATCAAAGCACTGTAGCATCCACATATTTAAGGCATCTGATGAAGGTTTCCCTACCAGGAGGGGTGACGTAAAAATAATTGCGGAAATAAAATATAAAAAGCAATCTCACAAAAATAAGCAATCACACAATGTACACAAAGATTTTTAGGTGGAAACCCAAATCGGGTGAAAACCACCACCTAACCCTCTCGAGTTAGGATTTTCCGATCAACCTAGTTGATCAAATCCACTAACCGAATCACTTTGAACGAGGGTGATTCAACCTCAATACAACCACGCTACAAGTACGAGGGTAGCGTTCCTCAACCCCTTCTCTCCACGAGAAGGATTTTGTCCCACGAAGGAGACGGGAATTCGCAAAGCGAATACCCAACCAAAATACAAAGATAAAATGAAACAACAGTCCTATAGAGCCAACAAAATTAAACCTAGCTTCTATAGGAAATAGGAAACTCCCCTTTGCAAGGAGTGCGTCGACGATGACGCGGTGCGTGTGCCACGCGATGGCGCTACGTCGCTCTCGTTATCAACAGCGGGAGAGCGGGCGCGCAAACTGAATTTAGCTCTCAAGATGATGGAGCTTGAGCTTGGAGAGCAAGATCTTTTCTGGACACAAAAGAGTGTGAGAGTGTATATCTTGTGTCTTGTTTTTCTAAGTGTGTCTCTTATGTTTCTCTTCTTGTACTTTTGTGTTACAAAGGTTCCCCTCTATTTATAGAGGCCTTAGGAAGGCTTTAGAAGGCTTAGGAAAGGTTCTATAGCCGTTGGGAACAAACCCCAAGTGAATCAGCCCGAAATCAGGAACAATCATTGTTCTGACAAGCTTATCAGACGTCTAATTCTAGCATCAGACGTCTGGAAGTTCACTATAAGACGTCTGATTAAAAGGTCAGACGTCTGATTTTGGGCGGGTCTCTCCCTGACTTGGAACAGATCTAAACAGGGTTTTTACGCAAGTCCATCAGACGACATACAGGACGTCTGGCACTAAGTCTGGACGTCTGGAAACCTACTTTTACTGTGGGAATTGATTTCCAAACGTTGCAACGGCTAGAAAATCTCTGAGAAGAGATTTTGGGTCAGCCGAGGCAAAACGGTCATTTATCAGACGTCTGGACAGTCCTATGGACGTCTGATAAGGCTCTAACGGTCATATACTGCCGTGCTTGCTAAGTTAGCCAACGGTCCACTATCTGGACGTCTGGCAAATCCATCAGACGTCTTCTAAGACGTCTGGTCTAAGGTCTGGACATCTGATTTCATCATACAGAACTACCTATGTCCAGCCTAACAGTTATCAGACGTCTGAAACAACAATCAGACATCTTAAACTACTTTATCAGACGTCTGATCTTGGGATTAGACGTCTGGAAATGCTGTTTGAGCCCTATATTGGTTTTCTAAGTATTCTACAGAAAACCTAAGTATCCTAGGGTTGTGCAGGTGTTCCTAGGACTATTTTTAGGGTACTTTGAGGCTCTTTAACATAATGTTCTAAGGAATCAAAAAGAGCAAGAAAATAAATACAAGAGATACATGAAAGGATAAAAAAGAATCTATCCTATTCTTCTTGTCTTCCATCTCCAATCTTTCGCTCCACGCGAACCTCCTGTGTTTTCCGTCAAGCTCCTCCAATCCATCCTGGATGCGAGCTTGAACTCCGTCTAAACACGTCCTCATTTGCAATTGACCTGAAATCTAGGACTCAAATTGCAAATGTTAAATAACACGTGTTTTGTTATCATCAAAACAAATGATCGTGGTGCTCTAGCACCAACATCTGATTCACAAATCAGACGTCCAATTTTGTGCTTGTTTACGTACATTGATTTCTTTAATCTTTTGTGCTTACATTTTTGCACTATAGCTTTGATTTTTATTGCATTCAAATTCTCAAGTTGAGATCTTGATTTCTAAACCCTAATTTTCTCCCTATGTTCGACCTTGAACTTAAATTTTGAGTAATAAAATCTATTTGTTTTCAAAGTGATTTCGACTATATTACAACATTTTATTTTAAAACTCGATTTTGCCTTGTTGACATTTTGGCGTCGTTGCCGAGGAGCAACGGGCGATTTAGAAATCTTGATTACAATTGTTGATTTGGTAATAACTTGATATATCTATTTTGTTGTGATTGTTTCAGGGGAGAAGATTCAAAGGAAGATGGCTGCATAGCAAACATGCCCGGGGCAGGTAATTTCTGATTAGTCTCTTTCTCTTAAGCCCCTCATTCTGAAAAGGAAAAAACATGATAAAATCAATTAGGGCTACCTACTTTCCATCTCTAGCCAATTCACCAAAGTTGCCTGATTTGTTTTCAACAACAAATACTAATTTGTGCACCCATTTAAGGTAACTAGGGCTACCACCATCTTGATTGAGCCCTAAATACCATATTTTGACAACTAAATTGGACCAAAATTAGTGCCAAATTAAGAATTTTAATTTAGGGTTTTAGAGACACACCTTCATAAGTAAGAATCAACACTCAAAAGAGGTGTGCCTAAGCCTTGGTTGAAAAGACTTATTCAAGAAAACCCTAAAATTCAGGCTCTTAATCTCACTTGAATCCTAAAAAGAAAAGACCTAAAACTTCTCAAAGGACAAATAGGTGAAGTTGACCCCCTTGTTGGGTCAACCAACCTTGAAATTAGGTCACTTTTGCACTCAATACACCTAAAGTTCAAGTGGAATCTTAAGCACCTTTGCTCTTAAATAAAAATGGTCTACCTGGAACATCAGTGACAAGAGAGGTCAGGTGGGGGAAACACTGTAACTCATGGGGATGCTCTACCATGTAGGGGTCTTTACAGGACTCTCCCTCTCTGGCTGCCCAGGTATTTCTCAGGTGGATGACTTTCTGACTAAGGGGTATCATCCACCCCGAACCTCTATAGTCATCCAAATTTTTGTGTGTCTTGATTGGGTCTAGCACATTCTACTCTCGTCCAAACCATCGGTGCATGTTCAGTAGGAGGCCCTTAAGACCATCCTTGAGACCTCCTAAGTGATTCACTCCCACCGAGGTCAGGCCACGACGTCCGTGTTTATGCAGCAAACCCACCACATAGACATCTCCTCTGATTCATCAGAACCCAATTCTCCTTCTTCCATCATCATGGCACAACCAGTAGAAGAAGAGAATAATCTTGAGAACCAACTTCAGTGCCTTAATGATTTATTTCAAGCCTTTGTAAACCTGCCGCAACGTCCTATGATGTGAGATCACTACAATCCTGCTGCGGTGGCAATCGAACCTCGAGTCCAAATTCCGGCTGAAGGTCCTGATTCTGAACTCAAGCCCAACATGATTCATGATATTCCAAACTTTCATGGGCTTAATTTCAAGGATCCCTTCCAGCACATCAAACAACTTAAACATCTGGCCCAAACCTTCGGGTCAGATGTCCAAAATCAAGATATTCTTCTCATGAAAATGTTCTCCTTCTCCCTCATGAACAAAGCAGCTCACTGGTCTCAGACTCAAACACATCCAATCAACACATGGGTTGCACTACAATCTGAATTCTTGAAAAAGTTCTTCCCAGTTGGTCGAACGAATGCCTTACGACACCAGATCACACACTTCACCCAGCAAACCGGAGAACCTCTTCATGAAGCACGCGACTGCTTCCTGGATCTCATGTGGAAGTGCCCCCATCATGGAGTTCCTAAATGGGAACAAGTCTAGTCTTTTTACCAGGGACTCCGTGAAGACATCCGCTTATCTGTCAATGCAACCTGCGGAGGAAATATCATGAGTCAACATGAAGACACTGTGTGGGAGATTCTCGAGAATATGTGCGAGAACTCCATCAATAATGACTCCATGGGCTTATTCGACTGGACGAATGCCTGTGCATCAACAAATCCAAGGGGAGAAAATGAGACGCAGGGCCTATCCACATCTGTTGACTTGAACTGATGGCCAGTCGGTTGGATAAGGTCTCGATCATTGAGAAGAAGGTTGGTGAGCTGACCCGACATCTGCAGTGAGCCACCTTTATGCAAAACCCGTTTCCATAGCCGCCTTCTAGGAGGGAAGCTGTGCGTAACATCTATCACCAATCTTCTCAAGGGATGGATCCGTATCCACCCCCATCTGAATCTAAGACCGAAGGAAACTCTGATTCGACCTACTCTAGTTGGGGGAACTCTGAACCCTCGTAGTCTGACTTTCCTGAGGTCCCTTAGACTTGCGAGGACCTCAACACCATCCAGAATGACCCATTTTCTAATACCTATAATCTTGGATGGCGGTATCATCCCAATTTCCTATGGGCGGGAAATAATCAAAATCAAAGACCACCATATCAACCCCATCCATAGGCTCCTCGTCCATATCAGCCGCTTCAGCCTTGGCCCAACCCCACCTATCAATCTAGGCCAACTCTAACAGATCAAATAACTCTTATCCTTCACACTTTGGCTGACATTCAGAAGACAAATGCGACTATGCAAAAACAACATAAGGATGAGGTCACAAAGGTTCGCAATCAACTCTCGAAGATGGCGAATTCCCACCAATTTGGCACACTCCCTTTGCAACCTCTACTGAATCCGAATAACGTGCCTAACCAGAGGCGCGTTATGAACCCAAATCCGAGCCAAGCCCACATGATTTATCAGGCCCCTTCTGTTCCATCACCCGACGGGATGGAAGCTTCAACACCGTATGAGGGATTTCAGCAGCAACCACCCATTTTACCAACTCCAAACCAAAACCAGGCAGGACTGAATTCTGTAACAACCCGTAGTGGCAAAGCAACACAAGACCCACCTTATCCAAGCCACTTTCAGCCTAGTAGTAACCCAAGCCCTAGGATAGTTATCCAAGATACCCCTGTCCCAGATTAAGAACCTAGACCTATTCTAGAGGAACCATCTAAGGTTCCATTTCCCGCGGCCTTGACCAAGGGAAAGAGGACGAACAAACCCGTGGCTCCTAAGGAGGATCTAGTCAAGCTCTTTGAACAGGTCCATATAAACATCCCCTTGATGGATGTAATCCACCACGTACCGGCTTACGCACGATTCCTGAAGGACGTGTGTACACCCAAGCGTAAGTCACGAACCAAAAGTGGGAGTCTGTTGAAGCTACGGGTTACTACACAATCATATTTGGTTTTGAAAACCTGTCGTTGTAGTTTGAAAGCGAAGAACTCGTGTTCAACAAATAAAATTTATACTGGAATAGAAAATCCCAGGTCAAACTCAAGGAGGCTACATTGATCCAAATTCATAATTATATTTTTTTAGGGTTTTTGTTGAAAAGTGGAGTAATTACAATGAAGCAATATAAACAATCAGAATAAGAGAGACAGAGAGAGAGAAAACATGCACTTAATATTTCAAAATGTTTATACAATTAAACCAGTGAGAAATTACACTAGAAAGCAGGAAAACTATTACACTAGAAAGCAGGAAAATTCTACTCCAGAAAGCTAGAAAGAGGAATGGGAGAGAGAAGTTATCCTCCTCGACGATCGCTTGGAGGACGAGTCGGACAGGACGATGCCTGGAAGATGAAGGACAAAGTGGGAAGGAGGAGGTCGAGGCAAGAGGAACGAGAACGGGGCAGCACGTCGTCGTCGTCGTCGTGGGATCCACTTCCGAAATGGGGGCAAAAATTTGACTTTATCTCTCGAGGAGCATCCCGAGTGTGGGACAAGCTTCTCTTGAGCTTTGGAGAGAGAGAGAAGAGAAGGAAGAGATCAGAATTTCGTATGGAGGGAGTCTCCTTTTATAGTTGCAAAGAGTGAGGGCAATTTGGTCATTTTATGTTGAAAAACATTAATTCAGGTCTTTAGTGACGGATAAATCCGTCACTAAAGGCCTGAACGTGGCTGTAGTGGGCTGCACATGCACGCCTGCTCACCTCCTCGCATTCAACGCTTATCCATGATCTTTCAATCTCGATCGTTCTATCGTGAGATCGAATGGCTGAGAATGCATCCTTACCCGCCTCAACCACGTGCCTCATCGCGTGCGATGAGGTGTTGCCTCGCCACGTCAGATGGAGCGTGTAGCCTATTGAGCGCGCACAGCCGCCTGATCTCCATCGTATGGTCAATCGCACCCGATTCATCTGCTCCAATTGAGGCATGTGGGGGCTCGATCTCATGCCTCAGCTTCTCGTTAAGATGCTCGACCAACGTGCTGTGGGCGCGTTTGTGTCAAGCAGTTAACTTAAGCGCGAGTGCCTTGCAGCCGTTGGATCTTGATCCAACGGCAGAGAAGTGTTGATGCGAGGTGCTTCAGCGAGTGTGTGCGGCCAGTTGGGCAGCTGAGATGGAGCCACATGGTGTCATCTTGGTCGTCCATCTTCTGGGTGATGTAGATGGTGCCACAGGTATCGGATTGAGTCGATTTTCACGTCGTTAGGCTACGATCATCGATCCAAATCCATCCGTGCAGTCGAATTTGGCATTTAAAGTGTGGATTAACACCATCTTGTCCCTTAATCTTCTAGGGTTCCTCGATCTCTATCTAATTCTACGGATATCCGATTAGGGCGATCTTGGAGTCATTGAAATCCAATCGTCACCCTAATCAGATCCGTACGATTGGATCTTCGATTCGAGGCCTCGATGAAAAGTCACCCTATCCCTGACCATAAAAAGAGACAATTAACCTCCATTTTATTCAAACTAATCTAAATGCAAGATGATGCATGCTATGTAATATTTATAGTATGTAATGCAATTCTATGCTTAAGAACATGCATAAATTGACATTTTATGTAATATAAACATGTTTACATCAAAGTCCGATCGTACTGTCAGAGCAACCCAGCTCTGTAATTTTGAGTAAACTCCTACCTATGGCAAAAGACCCAGGCACTCCCTTGATTTCCTGTACCATTGGTGATACCCAATTTGACAGAGCTTTATTAGATCTAGGAGCCTCCATAAACCTAATACCTACATCCCTCCTTGACCACCTTGAGGAATCTAAGCTTAAACTGACAAAGGTGACATTGCAGTTGGCTGACCGATCTATTAAGTCACCTAAAGGAGTACTCGAGGAAGTCATCGTTAGGGTGCGGGATTTCTATTTCCCGGTGGACTTTGTAGTCTTGGATATGGATACTCCAGAAAACCTGAGGGATACACAAATTATACTAGGGAGACCCTTTCTGGCCACTGCTAAGGCAAATATAAATTGTGAGGAGGGCCAAATTGAACTGAAATTCGGAAACCAAACACTAAAGATTGACATATTTAAGGCCCAGCAAGGGATTAATTGCGGTGTTATAAAACAGATATGTGATATCAAAGCTGTGGTTGATGGTCCATATATTGAGGAAAACCTGACAACTTCTAAACAACCATAAGAGGATCAAAACCAGCAATCAAAGGAGTCCGAACTTAACCTGGATACACCCGTAACTCCTTCCCTTGCACATGACACACACCTCGAACCGCCCACTACTGCTGATAATTCTATTTTGGAACTCAAGCCTCTTCCCGACCATCTGAAGTACGTCTTTTTGGGTTCCAATCAAACATTTCCTGTGATTATCAACTCCAGACTCACACCTGATCAGGAATCCCCTCTGATTACTATTCTCTAGCTACATCATAGAGCCATTGGATGGACTCTCAATGATTTGACTGGTATCAGCCCCTCTTACTGCACACACCATATCTACACCGAAGAGGTGATTGAGTAGTAATCATATGTCTTAATTGACCTAAATTAGGCTAGGACTCCGCATAAGTTAGGGTAATTCATGCATGCATAAGTATTATCTGCATCTTTACTGCTTTCTTTTAGCTATGCATAAAATAATGCTATAATGTGCTGATTAGGTGCCTTATGTCAATTACAGGTAATAAGCTGGATCTGAAGCTGGATTAGGGAAATAGAAGAATAATGGGTGTTGCAGCAGAGCTGGGGCAGAAGACTTAGATTAGATGTAGTAGATAATAATGTAAGGGAGTTCAGGTATGCTACTCTATTAAGTAGGAATAAAATAGTAAAATGTGAAGAACTTAGGTCCATCCTAGCCCTAGGATAGCCTAGAGACTTCTTCAAGCCTTAGCCACCCTTAGATTAGGTCACCGCACCCTAGGAAACCTTAAAACCCTAATTCCAACCTTTATCTGGAAGTCCAGATGAATTATAGGACGTCCAGAACCCTTAGCCAACTCTTGCACACCTTAAACCCATTTCTGCAATGTTATTGGACGTCCAGACACTTGGTCAGACGTACAATTTCTGTAGAATGCCCAAGACAGAACCTTGAATTCTTCCTGACTCTGATTGGACGTCCAAACAACAAGTCTGGACTTCTAATTTTTTAGTATAAGACGTCTAATTCCATTTTTGGATGTCTGGAACTGTTCTCCAGTTCCTGTTTTGAGATTCAAGCCTTGATCTTAGATCTCTAGCTCCCTAAACTCAATTCCAACCCCATAGGAACCTAAATTAAGGTACCTAACCCTAGTACATCACCTCTAGACCTCCCTAAGGACCTAATTAGGTCCTCACTAAACCCAATTGACTTATATCATAGTCAATTACCATTACCAAAGTCAATTGGACTCATAGGGTCCAATTGAGCTCAGATCTCAACCTACACAAGTCCAATTGGACTCAGTGAGAGTCCAATTGACCTAAGCCCAACCTAATTGAGTTATTTTACTCTCAATTAGGTTCACACTCATTCAATTAAACTTGTGTTAAGTTTAATTGCAATTCCTCCTTAGAAATTAGGGTTTGCAACCCTAATTTGAGGCCTACACCTACCTAAACCCCTTAGGACATAACCTAGACCACTTAGCCACATAGGGCATGGCCGCACACTCACAAACACAGACCCATTCATGCACACAAACCCATCTAGAGTTCTCTAGAACTCTCTTCAAAGTGGCGCCACTCTTGGTTGCCAAATTTAGCAACCAAGAGCCATTCAATTCTTAGATCCACTTTTTATGGATCTAAGAACCACCCTCTCTCACCATGGCCGGCCACTTATGGGCCTCTCTCTAGAGAGTTCCACACTTCTCTAGAGAGACTCCCTTAGGTATATAAAAAGACCTAAGGGGTGGCCATTTGCATCCATCCCATTCTTGGCATTCATTCATCCATCTAGGTTAACTACCCTCACATCCATTCCGCCTCCACGAGGAGCACCATGGAAGCCACCGTCTCCATGCCAAGATGCTGGATCATCTCCCCAATCTCTCTCCAAGGGCTGGCCTAAGCACCATGGCCGCCCCTCCTTCTCCTCTCAGCCACTCAAAGGCCATCGAAGCCCACCTCCGAATGCCCTTCTTTTCTGCTAGATTAGTAGCTTAGCTATTCATAGTTTTACTGCTTTCATTTACTGCTTAGTAGTGTAGCTCTTATTCTCTCCCAATGATGCATGCAAAATCCCCCCATAGATTCCTGTATGCGATCATTTTCTGTTAGCTACATTTGTGTTTTTCAAGCTTTCCTTTACAAGCTTTCCTCTAAATTCCATGTTGCAAACATCCTCCTGAATGAATGAATAAAAGATATATATTTTTTATATATATCTCTATGTTGAAAATCACCATGAGCTTATTGGTTGCAATCTATTTCGTGTGATTCAAGTTGCCTACTTTTCATTTATATATATATTGCAACAAGCATGTCAATTCCAGAAAATATAGAAGATTTAACTATAAATGCATTTTCTGTAAACAGCCAGCACATAACTAGAATTGTGTGCACCGAAACTCATACTTTCACCTTCGTTATCTATCTAACACACACGCATGTTATCAGAATTCACAATAGAAGTGGCAAAACTCTAATATGAAGATTGGAAATCGAAATAAGTAGAGCGATAAAAGATCGATTTCAGATTTAAACAAATGCCTCCCAGAGATGAATAATCGGGACTCAAAGTCTCGTTATCTTTTCATAAATATTTTTGTTTGATCGTATTGCGCACTATACTACGATGCATTTTCCTATCAAAAATGCACTATACGATTCGCAAACAAATGGCGCCGTTGTCAAGGAGGCAATGTCAATTTTTTTTTTGATTTCGATCTTTTGAACCATCACTGACAAATCTTCCTCTACTTTGTTTTTGGATGTGTAGGACAACATAGGAGAAACGGGATCTGCGCACACAACGAGCACGGAAAAAGATTTCCATGTGCACATCACACCCTCTTTAGGCTAGGTTTTCTTTTCAACCCTAGGATTAGATTTGCTTCCACCAATTTCTTTTGAAAAACAAAATCTTATTCATTTTCATGAAAAAAAAAATCAAAAAAATCTAGGTAGTTAGATTAGGTTTCTTTTTGAATCCTAGGTTAGTTTGAAAAAGAAAAAAAAATTGAAAATCCTTTGAAAAGAAAATCCTTTTTGGAAAAAAAATTTTTGCAAAAGTTTTTGAAAAAAATAAAAAAAACATTTTTTGGTAGAAAGTTTGAATTTCAAACTCAAAAACTTTTCAAAAGCTTCTCCACCATTCTCTGATTTTCAGCCAAGGTTCAAAGTCTGTATTAAAAATTCGATTTTCAAAAAACTAGTGAACAAAAAAGTCTGAAATTCAAGCTATATCTTCATTTTCAAACCATCTTTCAAACGGCACCATTCTTTTGAAAAAATTCTAAGTATAAAATTTTTCAAAATTCACTAAGTGCAAGGGAGTCAGACTGACCTAGATTTGAGATTTTTCAAAATTTAGAAAGAAATTTAAAGCAATCCACGAATCTGTTTTGACTAAAAATGGTGAGGTTTGAAATCTGATCTCATTTGCTTTATTTTCCATATTTTTCCCGAATTTTTGAAAGTCATTTGATACTATTTCAAAGCAAAAAATCGACCAGGGGTAAAAATTCCAGATCTGACCCCTTGACATTCAAAAATCTCTAAAAATTTGGTTGAAATAGTAAAAATTACAAAAAAAAATTCTCTGAAAAGATAATTGAAAAATAAATCTACTCGACAAATTTAAAGTTAATTGGATTCCAATTTTTGTCAGAGAACTAACTGTACTTTTTGTTTCCTGTTGATGAAGAAAGAAAACAAAAGAACAAAACCCTAGAATTGCATGAACCCTAGGTTACACTTTTAGGGTTACAATTTTGAGACCACATTTAGGCTAACCTAGACTTAGTCAAGTCTAGTACTTAGCTGGTGAGTTGGTCACCTTGTGGGCCACTCACCAAAAAACCCCAACTGAAGAAAAACAGGCTAAAATCAATTCTAAAACACGAAATCAACTCGAATTCGTTGTCATACTACTGGGTGCTTTCAACCTCTTGGCTTGGTTAGCCAAGAGGCGAGAATCACTTTCAGTCAGTTATATGATGAATTTTCTTCAGGAATTAGAACTTAAAACGAAAACTCTAGTCATCTGATTTATAAGGACCATCTGATTGATAGGGCCTTAGCCTTGTCTGGCTTAGCTACACCAGCCCAGGGGTTGGGTGGTGTATGCAAGGAAGGAGGTCACTTAGACCTCAATTGCTTGGACCTTGGGAGCCACTACCAAGGAGGCGAGTCACCTCGCCGGGACCATCTTCTCCCCCCACTTCTACTCCCGTAGCCACAATGGCTAATCCTGGACCTAGACCTAGATCGGGTCAGGATATTGATAATCTAGACCCGATAGCTCATCTGGAAGCTTGGGTGGTTGAATCTGAGGAGCGGCATCGACAGAACATGGACCGCATTTTGATGGCCCTTGACAGTATGCAGCATCCACCGCGAGGAGAACAACTGCAGGATTTCTATGATCCAGCCGCACCAATCGTCTCACCCTTAGTCAGGATTCCCGCAGGTGGAGATGCGTTTGAGCTCAAGCCCAATGTGATCGGGTTGATCAGCACTTACTTTTATGGAAACTCAAGGGAAGATCCGTTCCAGCACCTAGAGGACCTAAGTCGACTCGCAGAAATGATTTGACCCAGGAACATTAATCTTGGGATTGTTCTTATGAAGCTTTTCCCATTTTCTCTGAGGGACAAAGCTTCATATTGGTTCAAGACCATTGGGAAGCCAATTGGAACCTGGCCGGAATTACGACGTGAATTCTAAAAAAGTTCTTCCCGATCGGTTGAACAAACACGATGAGGCACGCAATCACGACTTTCTCCCAAGTAGCTGGGGAGAAGTTGCATAAAGCCTGAGATCGATTTCAAGACCTTCTCCGAAAATGCCCGCACCATGGTATACCCAGGTGGCACCTAGCGCAAATCTTTTATCATGGGCTGGATGACACACATCGGTATCTGGCCGATGCATTTAGTGGCAGGAATTTCCTCGCGAAAGACGAGAACAATGCATTTGAGTTGTTCGAATCTTTGGCAGAGAATTCGATGAATGCCGCACCCATGAACTAGTTCCAACGGTCTGGTCAGCAGCGGGTTGGTGTCCATGAGGCACAGACCTAGTCTATTCGAGCCGACATGGATATCATCGTAAAGCAGCTAGATAGAAGAAACCTGATTGAGAAAAAGATTGACCAAATTAGTCAGGGTCAATCTGACATGAACTCTGCCGCTCCAAGACCCTCCTATGCACCCTGAGCCCCTCCTACTCGAGTTAATATACTCACTCGGGATGCATCTTCTCCTTATTTACGAGATCCCGCATATCAGGATCCCATAAACAATTTGGATCTAGCACCTTACAACTAGGGTTACACACCACCCGCAGATTATAACACGTATCCCCTTAATGAATATACGTCTCAGACATCTTCGGCATACGAGGACGTCAATGCTATCCAAGGATACGGGCGTAATAACCCATATTCAGAGACGCATAACCCTGGTTGGCACCAGCATCCGAACTTCTCTTGGTCTGGTAATTCATAGAGACCACATCAAGATCCACACTACCAGACCAGGCAATACGGGAATGCTTAAAACACGTACCCTAGGCAGTGGCCATTCTCGCATCAGCAGCAACCCCATTCTTTATACCAGCCGCTACACCAAGCTGCCAGTCACCCTCCAAAGCAAGATGACCCTTTGGAGGCACTGAAAGAGGAGCTGCAAGAATCAATGAGGAAATCTACACAGGATAGCTTGCTGATAATGAAGGCAATGGCTGACCAGATACAAACTATACAGAACATGCAAAACCAATTGTTGCAGGAGCATAGGACTCAGGGAGCCTTGCCCTCCCAACCCGTCCCGAACCCTCGGTATGTGTAGAACCAAGGCGCCTCGCCTAGGTTTTAGGCACCACAGGGACAGGCACACGCCATATTACAGGCGCCTCCTGCACCACCTAGTTATGCTCAAGGCCAACAACCTTTGCAGAACCCTGCATACTCTGCCCCTTCCGCTCCCCCACCACCTCATGGACAACAAGCAGATGCAAATGCTGTCTCATTGAGGAGTGGAAGGAAGACATTCAACACACTACATAGGCAGGCGGGTCCTAATTTTTCTCACCCTTCACCACAGGCAGGTTCAACTCCATCTCAAGAGCCACATACGGTAGATACGGGTAAGAGGCCACTTGACCATGAGATTCTTGTCCCTTTTCATGAGGCTCTGACATGAAATATAGTGTGGAAAAAGGACACGCGAAATTTTGAGGACCTGAAGTCAATGTTCAAGGAAGTGCATATTCAGGTCCCCCTCCTTGAGGCAATTGATCACATCCCCGTTGTCGCTAGGTTCTTCAAGGACCATTATACCCCGGAGCGATAGCCTAGAATTAGACAACAGGTGGGACTGTCAAAAGAGGCTACCAACGTGATTCTAGCTGACTTGCCACGGAAAAAGAAAGACCCTAGTACCCCACTCATATCCTGCTTCTTGCAGGATTCTCCATTTGATCAGGCCCTTCTAGATCTAGGTTCGTCCATCAGCCTAACTCCCATTACCATATTTGATCGATTTCAATTTGGGTAGTTAAAGCCCACCTCGATCACGATTTAGCTGGCTGATAGATAAGTAAAAACACCAAGGGGGGTGGTTGAGAACGTGATCATAAAAGTTCACGGATTTTGCTTTCCCGCAGACTTTTTCGTTCTCGATATGGAAGTTCCTCCTAATCTCCGAGATGCACCAATTATTTTGGGTCACCCTTTTCTAGCGATAGCCCGAGCGAACATTGATTGTGCATCCGGGTGTATGGAGATAACCCTAGGTAATGAGCGACTTTGACTTGACATATTCAGAGCATCAAGGAATTTTGACTGTGATCGCATAGAGGATGGTGAAGACGAAGATTTGGCATACTGTGGTAACATTGGGCTCCTTTGTGATGACCCAATGTCTCATTCGTCTACACTATCAGGGTTCTTGGACCTCGATCCACACGAGACTGAGACCACTGCACTACACGTATCTCCTCGAGGATCTGACTGTTTAGGATGTGCTTCTGACCATAGCACCCCTGAATCCAGCTATCCTGATCCGCACACTACTGAATCGCCCCTGTTGTTGCAAGAAGATGTGACCACAACTAACGGGTTTCCCGTTAACGCAGTCACAATCGATTATTTCACAGGAAGCAAACCAGCGGAAATTCACGTGCATACGGATCAGCAGATTCCCACCCTCGAGTTTGCTCCTCCCACTCCCATTTCTGACTCTGACCCACCAGTGATTGAATTGAAGCCCTTACCTAACTCACTTAAGTATGTGTTCTTGGGCGAAAGTGAGACATACCCAGTCATCATTAATGCCCACTTAACCCAAGAACAGGAGCATCAATTGATTTCTACGCTACAAGGCCATAGGGCAGCTATAGGGTGGAGTATTGCTGACCTCCATGGTATTCGCCCCTCGTATTGCACTCATCACATTTACACGGATGAGGGGGTGAAACCTTTGAGACAACCTCAAAGACGGCTTAACCCGAATATGCTAGAGGTTGTTAGGAAGGAGATCATCAAATGACTGGATGCAGGTATTGTATACCCAATCTCTAACAGGCAATGGGTGAGTCCAATCCAGATAGTGCCCAAGAAAGCAAGACTCACAGTTGTGAAAAATGATAAGGGTGAATCCATCTCGACCCGCACTGCGACATCTTGGCAGGTCTGCATCGACTATAGGAGACTGAACATGGCTACCTAGAAGGATCACTTTCCTTTGCCTTTCATTCATCAGATCTTGGAATGGTTAGCCGGACGTAGTTTCTTTTGCTTTTTGGATGGATACTCCAGGTATAATCAAGTAGCGATTAGTCGGGAAGATCAAGACAAGACCACATTCACATGCCCCTTTGGAACATTTGCTTTCAAGCGGATGCCCTTTGGCCTCTGCAACGCACCAGCAACATTTCAGCGTTGTATGATGGCCATCTTCTCTGACATGATTCGAGACTATGTGGAGGTGTTCATGGATGACTTCTCCATTTTCGGAGATGATTTCGCATCTTGTCTTGATAACCTCACTAAGATCCTGAAATAGTGTATTGAGGTAAACCTAGTACTATCCTAGGAGAAAAGCCATTTCATGGTGAGGGATGGCATAGTACTAGGGCACAAGATCTCTAAAAATGGACTCAAGGTCGATCGAACTAAATCTAAGATTATTTCCCACTTACCGCCACCTAGCTCGGTCAAGCAGATTAGATCATTTTTGGGTCACGTTGGCTTCTATCGAAGATTTATACGTGATTTCTCGAAAATTGCATGACCTTTGATGAATCTCCTTGTTGCCGATGTCCCATTTGAATTCGACACCTCGTGTCTCAGCACCTTCGAGAATTTATGAAGCGCTGTCTCCGATTCCCCGATTCTTCAACCACCCGACTGGTCACTCAATTTTGAGATGATGTGCGACGCATCTAACTTTGCCGTCGGTGCTATTTTAGGCCAGCGTCGGGAAAAATAACCTTTTGTCATATACTATGCTAGCAAGATGCTGAATGAGGCTCAGCGCAATTACACTGTCATCGAAAAAGAACTGCTAGTAGTAGTATTCCTGTTGGAGAATTCAGATCTTACCTATTAGGGTCCAAAGTCATCATTTTCACCGACCACTCCGCCCTCCGGCATTTGTTGGCAAAGAAGGATGCCAAACCACAACTCATCAGATGGATCCTTCTATTGTAAGAATTTGATATTGAAATCCGCGACAAAGTCGTAAAGCAGAATGTTGTGGCGGATCACCTATCCAGACTGGACCCAGGCCACATTCCTTATTCCCTACCTATCCACGAGCAATTTCTGGATGAATCTCTTTTGGCAATTCACTCTGTTGAGTTCCCCTAGTATGCGGATATCGCGAACTACCTTGCCGCAGGCAAGATTCCTGCGAACCTATCCAAGGACCAGAAACTCAAATTCACTGTGGAGTCCAAATTCTACCTCTGGGATGACCCACTGCTCTTCCGCATTGGAGCGTATCATATTATTCAAAGATGCATCCCAGATTCTGAGCTCCCCAGTGTGTTATCCTTTTGCCACAATGATGCTTGTGGTGGTCATTTCTCGGGACAGAAAACCGCTACAAAAATTTTGCAGTCGGGATTTTTCTGGCCAACTATTTTCAGAGATACACACGAATACGCCCAACACTGCAAATGATGCCAGTCGGTCGGTTCTATGATCAGGAGAGACATGATGCCACTCCAGCCCATCATGGTTGTAGAAGTGTTCGACGTCTAGGGCATCAATTTTATGGGCTCTTTTTCGAACTCGCATGGCTTCGAGTACATATTATTAGCCGTCAACTATGTCTCAAAGTGGGTTGAGGCCATCATCTCGGCTAGACGGGCTGATCATAAGACCGTCGTCATTTCTTTCATACGGTAGTACATCTTGACGAGATTCGGAATACCCATGCTCTGATTAGCGATGGGGGAAGCCACTTCATCCACACCCATTTCAAGTCATTATTAAAGAAATACGGGATACATCACCGTATAGCCACCCCGTACCACCCGCAGACCAATGGGCAGGTTGAAGTGTCTAACCGTCAGATCAAGCTAATTCTCCAGAAGACGGTTAGACCAGATAGGAAGGACTGGTCCGATAAATTAGTTGATGCACTCTGGGCATATCAGACCGTGTACAAGACCCCACTCGGAATGTCACCATAAAGTATGGTATATGGCAAGGCCTGTCACCTTCCTGTAGAGCTGGAACACCACGCCTTTTGGGCAGTGCGAAAATGTAACCTTGACCTCGATGCAGGAGGTCAAGAACGGAAACTCCAACTCAGTGAATTAAAAGAGATCCGGCGAGAGGCCTATGAGAACACATTGATATACAAGGACAAGACCAAGGCCTTTCATGACCGCCACATCCGAAGAAAAACATTCACGCCCAACCAGCAAGTCTGGTTGTTTGATTCACGACTGAAACATTTCGCAAGGAAGCTCAAGTCCAAGTGGACTGGCCCATATGTTGTGATTCACCCATATCCTAATGGGGCAGTCCAAATTAGGGACCTAAAATCTGGGCATATATCTACGGTAAATGGCCAGTGCCTCAAGCCATTTTTGGCCCAGGAACCTCCTCCACCTGACGAGATCGTTCATCTTATTGAGGACGTGTGATTGAATTCTCGCCCAGCTGGAGGTGTTAAACTCAGTACATATAGATAGCATATCCCACATTCCACCATCATCTATACATAACATAACCATTTTTATACATAGCATATTTTTCCTTTTAGTATATTTTCCTTCTACATGTTGCATACTAATAGGTTGGCCGATGCTGAATGTATAATTTTAAGAGAAATTACAGGTGATTTCTACCCATTCTCTCCCTACTGTATTTATTTTCTTTTATATTCATGCATGAGGACATGCAAGAACTTAGGCATCGGGGAGTAGATACAACAAAGACTGAAAAATTTTTATGCCAACATTTAGGAAAAACTCAGAGCTGCATGTAAAACGTACTCCAGGACCCTAAATAAAAGAACAACCGACTCCACCTCCAATGATCACATTGGAGCTAGAAATCGTCCGCAACAACCATTTTCGACTCACCCGCTCACCTCTTGTTCTAAATTTAGGGTCAAGCTAAATGTAACCCGATACGGGAATTTCACAAAGTACAAATTATACGAGGTTACTTGTTTATAGCATATATACATATTGCACTCATGAATAAGATTATTTTATTAAGAGAATGCATTAGGAAATTTATCCTCTAGTTGATTCCTATAATCTGGAATCCAGTACAACTTTTCACACACACGTAGAATTTGCAATGGATTCACGGTGAAGATGGATAAACGTCTTTAGTCTGTTGAGAAGAAGCAGTACTTCTCCTGAACCCCTGGACAGTGTTTTGGGAGTTAGGTAGATTTTCCTCCAAAAATCCACCAAATAGTGTGAGATGAGAGTAGAGTATACTGGTGCTCTAAGATTAGTGCAAGGAATCTGGAATCCTAGATAATTAGGTGATGATACTCTGAGATTAGACATAGTTTTTGCTCTTGGTTCCTGCATATACATTTGGTGTGAAATTTTGAGAGCCACCAAATAAGGCAAATACGCGGAGAGCGAGTTTTCATAAAACTAGGGCTAAGGTGGATGGTTACAACCATTCTTTACGAAATCCTTGGCTGAAGGAGGGTATTGATGTCAAGGTCAGAAATACATCGTCCTATCCATCTCTCCCGGTGCCGTGAGTAGGCACTTCCACCAAATAAGCCACCCAATGTCTCTTGAGTACCACCAATCCCTAATAATGCCTCCTCAATAAAGTTCATGGATGTGTGCTAGTTGTGTATATGTTGAAAAAAAAAATGATGATGAAAAAAAAAAAGAACTGAAAAGGCAAAAAAAAAAAAGAAAAAAAAGAAAAAGCAAAGAAAAAAAGAGTGAATATTTAGTGTTTATTTCAGTTGCAATGAGGCAATACCACCAAATAAATTTGAGATGCACCAAATATGGCCTTAACCTATTTTTCTGTGTTTCTGACTGCCCGAATACTGGCTGAGGAATTCTGACATAGCATTAGAGTTATGGAAACTCAATTAAAGTGTTAATGCCAAGTGAGACCACCACATACAGGTCATATGAGTGAATCTGGTGAGATTGTGAGCTCTAAGAAAAAGAAAGAAGAACAAAATAGAGAAAGAGAGAATGAATACAAAGGAACCAAAAGAGAGCATATTTTTTCTCATCTTTCTCTGAGTTGAGTTACTTGATAGTCCGGGAATCTATATTCTGAAATACTAATCTCTATGTAGCGCCAAGCGAGAGTAAGCCACCAAATATATAATCTTTCCCTTCAGAGATTCTCTACCTAAGCCTAAAGCCATGGTGGAATTCATAGAATATCTTGAATACCCCGAGGGAAGAAGTCTGCCTATCCCGCTAGAATTTTTACTAGCGGTCAAGTATAGGCTTTAGAGGTGTATCAGTTTTTCACTCGAATCCGATGCAAAAGCTACATAGCTGCACTTTCACGATTGTCTAGATTTCTAGAGCATAGGATGAAAACAAAAAGGAGAAAAATCTCTAGCCATACACTTGATAAAATAATCAATCCCTTAGGGACCTTGCTGCAAATAACTTAGTCTTGCATTTGCTAGGAACTAGCAAGATTTAGGCATGGGGGTATGATTGCGCAGCAATCATAGGTCTTAATTGACCTAAATTAGGCTAGGACTCAGCATAACTTAGGGTAATTCATAAATGCATAAGCATTATTTGCATCTTTACTACTTTCTTTTAGCTATGCATAAAATAATGCTATAATATGTTGATTAGGTGCATTACGTCAATTACAGGTAATAAGTTGGATCTGAAGTTGGATCAGGAGAACAAAAGAATAATGGGTGTTCCAGCAGAGCTGGAGTAGAAGACTTAGATTAGATGTAGTAGATAATAATGTAAGGGAGTTAAGGTATGCTACTCTATTAAGTAGGAATAAAGCATAAAAATGTGAAGAACTTAGGTCCATACTAGCCCTAGGATAGCCTAGAGACTTCCCCAAGCCTTAGCCACCCTTAGATTAGGTCACCGCACCCTAGGAAACCTTAAAACCCTAATTCCAACCTTTATCTAGATGTCCATATGAACTATAGGACGTCTAGAACCCTTAGCCAACTCCCTCACACCTTAAATTCACTTCTGCAGTGTTATTGGACATCCAGACACTTGGTCAGATGTCCAATTTCTGCAGAATAGCCAAGACAGAACCTTGAATTCTTCCTAACTCTAATTGGACATCCAGAAAAGTCTAAACTTCTGATTTTTGAGTATAAGACATCTGATTCCATTTTTGGATGTCTGGAACTGTTCTCCAGTTCCTATTTTGAGAGTCAAGCCTTGATCTTGGATCTCTAGCTCCCTAAACTCAATTCCAACCCCATAGGAACCTAAATTAAGGTATCCTAACCCTAGTACATCACCTCTAGACCTCCCTAAGGACCTAATTAGGTCCTCACTAAACCCAGTTGACTTAGATAATAGTCAATTACCATTACCTAAGTCAATTGGACTCATAGGGTCCAATTGAGCTCAGATCTCAACCCACACAAGTCCAATTGGACTCAATGAGAGTCCAATTGACCTAAGCCCAACCTAATTGAGTTATTTCACTCTCAATTAGGTTCACACTCATTCAATTAAACTTGTGTTAAGTTTAATTGCAATTCCTCCTTAGAAATTAGGGTTTGCAACCCTAATTTAAGGCCTACACCTACCTAAACCCCTTAGGACATAACCTAGACCACTTAGCCACATAGGGCACGGCCGCACACTCACAAACACACACCCATTCACGCACACAAACCCATCTAGAGTTCTCTAGAACTCTCTTCAAAGTGGCGCCACTCTTGGTTGCCAAATTTAGCAACCAAGAGCCATTCAATTCTTAGATCAACTTTTTATGGATCCAAGAACTACCCTTTCTCACCATGGCCGGCCACTTATGGGCCTCTCTCTAGAGAGTTCCACACTTCTCTAGAGAGACTCCCTTAGGTATATAAAAAGACCTAAGGGGTGGCCATTTGCATCCATCCCATTCTTGGCATTCATTCATCCATCTAGGTTAACTACCCTCACATCCATTCCGCCTCCACGAGGAGCACCATGGAAGCCACCGTCTCCATGCCAAGATGCTGGATCATCTCCCCAATCTCTCTCCAAGGGCTGGCCTAAGCACCATTGGCCGCCCCTCCTCCTCTCAGCCACTCAAAGGCCATCGGAGCCAACCTCCGAATGCCCTTCTTTTCTGCTAGATTAGTAGCTTAGCTTTACATAGTTTTACTACTTTCATTTACTGCTTAGTAGTGTAGCTCTTATTCTCCCCCAATGATGCATGCAAAATCCCCCCATAGATTCCTGTATGCAATCATTTTCTATTAGCTACATTTGTGTTTTTCATGCTTTCCTTTACAAGCTTTCCTCTAAATTCCATGTTGCAAACATCCTCCTGAATGAATGAATAAAAGATATATTTTTTTTATACATATCTCTATGTTGAAAATCACCATGAGCTTATTGGTTGCAATCTATTTCGTGTGATTGAAGTTGCCTACTTTTCATTTATATATATATTGCAACAAGCATGTCGGTTCCGGAAAATATAGAAGATTTAACTATAAATGCATTTTCCGTAAACAACCACCAAATAACTAGAATTGTGCGCATCAAAACTCATACTTTCACCTTCATTATCTATCTAACACATACGCATGTAATCAGAATTCACAATAGATGTGGCAAAACTCTAATCCGAAGATTGGAAATCGGCATGCGATTCTAAATAAGTAGACCGATAAAAGATCGGTTTCAGATTTGAACAAACTCCTCCCAGAGACGAATGACCGAGACTCAAAGTCTCGTTATCTTTTCATAAATATTTTTGTTTGATCGTATTGTGCACTATACTACGATGCATTTTCCTATCAAAAATGTGCTATACGATTCACAAACAAGAGGGCATACGACCTTCCCGTGAAATGCAAAGACGTATGAATCCTAATCTTCAGGAGGTCATGAAAAAGGAGATCATCAAGTGGTTAGATTTTGGGATCATCTACCCGATCTTCGATAGTTGGTGGGTGAGTCCAATCCAGGTTGTGCCTAAGAAGGCAGGACTCACCGTGATCACGACTAAAACCAGAGAAATCATACCAACCCGTGTGGCGAACTCGTGGAGAGTCTACATTGATTATAGAAGACTCAATTCCTCCACAAAGAAGGATCATTTCCTACTACCGTTTATTGACTAGATCCTCGAGAAACTAGCGGGAAATAGGTTCTTCTACTTTTTGGATGGGTACTCCGGTTATAACCAGGTGGCAATCCATCTTGAGGACCAAGAAAAGACCACTTTCACCTACCCCTTCGAGACGTATGCATTCCGAAGAATGCCATTCGGTCTCTGCAATGCACCCTCTACTTTTCAACGATGCATGCTTGACATATTCTCAGATATGGTAGGTGATTATCTGAAAGTCTTCATGAATGACTTTTCAGTATTCGGAGAATCATTTGACAATTGCCTCCTGCACTTGGTCCAAATCCTCAGGCGGTGCATTGACGTGAATCTGGTTCTTTCCTAGGAAAAGAGCCATTTCATGGTGTCTGAAGGAATTGTCCTGGGACATCTCATATCAAAAAAGGCATCCAGGTCGATCGAGCCAAGGTGAACTTGATTTTCAAACTCCCTATGCCAAGCTCGATCAAGGACATCCGATCTTTTCTGGGGCACGTCGGTTATTACCGTCGATTCATTCCTGATTTCTCAAAGGTCGTGCGCCCCCTGACCACTCTGCTATCTAAGGATGTACCTTTCTAAATCTCCAAGGAATGCACTCAAGCATTTGAAATCCTCCGTGACCGAGTTACCCAAGCTCCGATCCTACAATCCCCTGATTGGTCTAAACCCTTTGAGATCATGTGCGATGCATCTGATTTCACTGTAGGAGAGGTACATGGGAAGAAAATTGACGGGAAACCCATGGTCATCTACTACACTAGCAAGACACTTGACGAGGCTCAACGTAACTACACAGTTACTGAGAAAGAGCTGCTAGCTATAGTATTTGCCCTGGAAAAATTCAGATCTTATCTCCTGGGTTCCCGTGTTATCATTTACTTGGATCACACAGCTATGAGGCATCTCCTTCTAAGAAGGATGCAAAACCTCAATTAATCTGCTGGATCTTGCTATTGCAAGAGTTTGACCTCGAGTTTTGTGACAAAGCGGGAAAACAGAATGTGGTAGCTGATCACTTGTCCCACCTTCCTTCTGAGATCATCGACCCTTCCGGACCCATCACAGAATATTTTCCTAATGAGCACCTCCTGACTATCAATATAGGGCTTCTATGGTTTGCTGATATAGTAAACTACCTGGCATCACATCAGATCCCATCTGATTGGCCGAAGGCCAAGAAAGATAAATTGCTCTCCGATGTCAAGTATTACTTCTAGGAAGACCCGTATCTTTTCCGCATCAGTGCTAATAAGATCATTCGACGATGTGTCGCGGAAGCGAAAATTCAGGACATATTGTCCTTCTGCCATGACCAAGCATGCGGTGGACATTTCTCAGTTCATAAAACCACAACGAAAGTCCTCCAGTGCAGCTTCTATTGGTCCATGATTTTCAAAGACACATACAATCACTGTAGGGCATGCACTCAATGCCAGACCTTAGGCAACATGAGCATCGTGGTATGATTCCCTTACAGCTGATTCTCATATGCAAAATCTTCGACGTGTGGGGGATTGATTTTATGGGACCCTTTCCTATTTCGGACGGCTTCGAGTACATTCTACTCGCTGTTGACTACGTGTCCAAATGGATTGAAGCCATTCCGACCTAAACCAATTATCATAAGGTGGTTATTAAATTCATTCATCAGAACATCTTTTCGCAGTTTGGGATTCCACGTGCTATAATCTCTGATGGAGGGACCCATTTCACTAATGCTCAGTTCAGGTCACTGATGACCAAATACGAGGTGTCGCACCGAATCTCTACTCCTTACCACCCCAAAACTAATGGTCTAGCTGAGCTATCAAATAGGGAGATCAAGAAAATCCTCCAGGTCACTGTTCGACCTGACAGGAAGGACTGGTCATCCCGACTTCCGAAAGCTTTGTGGGCTTATAGGACCGCCCACAAAACCCAATTAGGTATGTCTCCTTTCAGATTGGTGTACAGGAAGGCATGTCACCTCCCCATCGAATTGGAGAACAAAGCCTATTGGGCAGTACGAAACTGCAACCTAGATCTTTCTAAAGCAAGAACCCACAGAAAGCTTCAAATGAGTGAGATCGATGAATTATGCCACAATGCATATGAGAACTCATGCATTTACAAAGAGAGGGTTAAGGCCTTTCACGACAAATACATATCCAGAAAGATCTTCCACCTTGGTCAAAAAGTCCTACTCTTTGATGCCAAGCTTAAATTGTTCCCAAGAAAACTACGATCAAAATGGATCGGACCCTACCTCATATGACGAAGTTTTGGAAATAGAGACATTGAGATCAGTCCACTCAACCACGATTCAGAACCTTTCGTCGTGAACGAGCAGAGACTCAAACCGTTCATTGACTTGACCGATACAAATTTGACTGAGATATCTTTTACCCTCTATTCTCCTTGATTTCATTGCGCCCAGTCGATGGCATAAAACTCAACACTTAACGGGAGGCAACCCGTCATTTTTGAAAAAATCAAAACCTTTCTTGACACTCCTACGCTGAATTCATATTCACTTTAGGGTTCATCCATTAGAACAGCCGACCCCACCTCAGGTACCCGTACCCGAGTTTTGAAATCATTCACAACAGTCACCTCGACCCGTTCGCCCACCCAAAACTTATTCTAATGAATGATCTAAGCTGAACTCAAACCCACCTAATTTGCAATGGGGACATTGCAAATCATAGGCATGGAAGGGTATGAAAGTGCAAAACGTCGTGAAAACTCATCTCACAAGAAAAGGTTTCAACAAAAAAATCACATATTACAAAAACATCAAAAAAATAAAAAAAATCTTGAAAAAGAACAAAAAATTCTGAGGGGAGAAAATTTTGAGGCCATACAAATCATAAGGAGAAAATGGAGAAAAGTGAAAAATGTCAAAAAAGGAGCACAAAATGAAAAGAAAAAAGAAGAGATAGTCATTAGTAAGAAATTAAGGGATTAACTAAGTTCTAGACCATATCAAGAAAAAGAAAATGAAAGGAAAACAGTACTAATGAGACACAAAAGAGATTAGTATGAACGCTGATCTTAGGCCTCTTGGGCTAGACTCCTAGGCTTAAAAATTCAAGTATCCGCTAAGATATGGATAGTCCTCAAGAGGTTGGGGAAAATGTGAAGCTTAAGTATTAGGTCTAAGCTTAGGGAGTATTCAGCCTCGTTAACTGACCTTTGGTTTGCGGGACTCGGTAACCTAAGCACCCCAATCCACACACAGTCTGGTTCAGTGCACATAAGTATCAAAATCACGCAAAAGCATTTAACTATCCTGAAAATGTCTCCTAGATTAGGAGCAGTCGATCAACACAAGTTGATTTAGACGAATTCTCAGCGCGGAGAGGTGGGAAATTCCCCTCGAAGATGCGTAATAACATATCATCTCCTCGATGCTTGTCTCCTAGGATATTTACATATCCTACTGGGGGCATGTAAGCACCTTATGCTAGTTCAGATGCCATGGGTGGCATTATCATGAAATGTCGATTGCCAGGGTCTGGATTTAGCTACAGAACACCATGGGCGGGATTATCTCGAAATCTCGAAAGCCAGGGTTCTGGGGGTTGCCATGGACGGTGCTATCATGAAGTATCGATTGCCAGGGACCCTTCGAGGACTGATGATGGGGACTACGAATCCGATACAGACCGTGTTGAGAAGCCAATCCAAAGCTAGAACTAAAAAGAAAAGAGAGAGAAAACTCTCCAAACAAAGAAAATCCTCTGTCTCTCGCTTACAAAAAAAACACTACAAATTGAACCGAGGCTAAAATATGTACAAGCACGGGTGCTTTAACCGCGAAGTCCAATGAACCTTAAGATAGTTCCTGTGGGCCTTAAAAACCTTCGCGACAAACTGAGGCTAGAGCTGGTCAGGTCTGGATCTTGGTTGGTACTTGAGTACCTCTAGGCCTACTATTGGTATTCTAACCAAATCAAAAAGAGAAAAAAGCACTCATCATAATTTATGAACATCAAGGAACTCATGGTCTAGAATCGAAGTTAAAACCTTAAAATTTTCCTAAGGGAGTAGCAAAAGCTAGGCATGGGGGTATGATGGGAACACCATCATTAGCCCTAACTAGCTCATTTTGACCCAAAGAAGCGAACAAAAGCTCCTACATAACCAAATGGAGGTCCTAACTCAATGAATAACTATTCTGAGAGAAAAATAAGAAATAAGAGGTAAAACTGCAATTTTACAATTGCAGTACAACAACGGATTTTCTCATGGGCTAAACACAGGTCAAATGGTCTTAACAAGATAAAAAGTGGGTTGGTTCAAACAGAAAAGGGTTCATGTGAATTCTGGGAATTAAATGACTTCTTGTAACCCTAAAACAGATCCACTTGATTTAACAAGGTTCTAGTCAGGATAAAATTCACCTAAACCCTCTAAAAATCATAGAAAAATATTCTATAGGGCATAGAACCTTCAATTTGGCCATGGGAACCTATTTTGACCTAAATTGGTGTCTCAGATAAATATTTGCCATAAATTAGGTTTTCACGTAAATTTCCTAGTCAAACGTGGTCAAACCCAAATTCCAACTTCACCATTGGATTCCTTAGGTCCAAATTACATTTTTACCAAAATTTAGACCTAAGAGGAATTCATCTTGACCCACTTT
Source organism: Thalassia testudinum (assembly GCA_037157565.1). Classification (NCBI taxonomy): domain Eukaryota; kingdom Viridiplantae; phylum Streptophyta; class Magnoliopsida; order Alismatales; family Hydrocharitaceae; genus Thalassia; species Thalassia testudinum. Next base: position 2,017,667 of record JAZHRO010000061.1, read on the forward strand.
GCAAATAGGTCTAGCCCAATTACATTTCTACCCCTATCTTTTGAAAACTTCTGTAGAAACCCCACTAGTTTCTTCTTTGTTCTTTGCAATTAGGTCCCTCTGTCATTATAACGAAGGGAATCCTACTCCGATAAGATTGCAAAGGCAAGATCTCCTTGATCTCTTAGAGAATCCCCTTCAAAATTGAAAGGGAGATTCTCTGAGAAATCTCCTCCAGTATGAACCTAATTGAGGCCCTGTTTGGTACCCAATCTCTCATGTGAATGCATGAGAGATTCGGGTCTCTTTCAAGTTGCCATCTCTGGTGAACCTCCCTTGCTTGGAAGCTTGGCTTCCAAGAACAAATCCATCCTCCATGGCCTATTTAAGCAAGCCCAAATCACCTTGCATCTCCCAAGCTTGAAATTAGCCAGAAACACCCCTCAAATTAGTCTCTCCGCCTCTAGCCAGTTGGCTCATCAAGCTCCGGTGACTTCCCTCACTCTCCCTCATTGCCTAGCCATAATACTAGTGGCGGGTCCTCTTCCCCCCACTCGTCCACTTTGTGCCGCACCTGCCGACACCTCAGCATCCCCTTCATCCTCGTCGTTCTCCCCAACTGAGCTCCTTCGTCTCCGACGTCGATGATACGAGCTGGCCACCATCCCTGCCTCCCCCTTCATCTCTTTACGCCCAGATAAGTTCCCTCTCCCTTCTACTCCTTTTCCCCCTCTTTATCTCTCAAAAACACTCCTCGATGCACTCCACCATCATCCCCTTCACCTCTGGCCAGACCTCTGACAAGGCGTCCCTGTCGCTCCGCACCTCCATCCACCTCACCAACCACCCCATAAGCTCCGCAACACCTCACTGAACATAACCCCTCACTCCATACACACTATCACTCAACCACAAGGGCCCCCGAACACACACACACATGGCCACAAGTTGCCCTAGGCTTACGCACTCAGGTAGTTCCATGACACGCTGACCCCTACAGTTTACACGCCGTGCCTCAGCGAAGCTCCTGAGCATTCTAACGTGGCCACGAGGTCGTTTGCGTGATTGCAGGTTCGGAGGGTTGCCGCCATTGACGAACAACAAGAAGCTTGCTTGCAAGCTCTCTTCAGGTCCGCCCGCTCCAGGCCAATAGTCCCAGGTTGCACGGACTTCCCTTGTGCACAACCGAGGTAGCTAATTGGCATCGAAGACTGAAGCCGTAGCTGCAACCAAGCAAAGCATTCCTGCTGCAGGCACGCACGAGGGAGGTGGGAAGATAGTCCCACCTCAGAAACTTTTGAAGCGCCGCACCTGCATAAGAGGAAAAACTGCATAGGCCTCATCGCCTCAGTTACAACGGGGTGAGGTCCCACTCACCCTTCACCCACCTCATATGTGACCTTGCCTCAGCAGACCTAGCTTGACCCAACCCGACTGTGCTCCTCGCCCACCATCGCACATCGGTGGGCCTGGTCCTGGGCGCGTACCTAACTCGATTACCCAAGATGGTGACTTTGGGAGAGTGAACCTAAGAGAGAAAGAGGAGAAGAGAGCGCACGCAGGTAGGGGTAGGTTTTTCTCTACCAGGGAAGAAGAAGGAGGAGGCCAAAGAAGAAGCTAAGGAAGGAGAAAGGCTAAGGCAGAAGAAGGAGTTGAAGGCTAAATCAAGGAAGGTAAAGAAAGAAAAGAGAAAGAGGAAGCTAAGGAAGAAGAAGACAAGGCTAAAGAGGAAGGAGCTGAAGAGCTGAAGAAGACAGAGAAGGAAGGACTGACAGCAGAAGAAGAAGAAGCTAAAGGAAGAAGAAAGCCAAAGCTCGAGACAGAGAAAAAGGCTACGGCAAGAAATCAGAAGAAGAGAAAGAAAGAAGAAGAAGAAAGGAAGCAATCGCCAGAGATAGAGAAGAGAAGAAAAGTCAAAGCATTGTAGCATCCACATATTTAAGGCATCTAATTCACAAATCAGACGCCTAATTTTGTGCTTGTTTACATACATTGATTTCTTTAATCTTCTGTGCTTACATGTTTGCACTATAAATTTGATTTTTATTGCATTCAAATTCTCAAGCTGCGATCTTGATTTCTAAACCCTAATTTTCTTCCTGTGTTCGACCTCAAACTTAAATTTCGAGTAATAAAATCTATTTGTTTTCAAAGCAATTTCGATTATATTACAACGCTTTATTTTAAAACTCAATTTTTCCTTGTTAACACTAGCGCACGAAGAATTAGCAACTGCTGTAAGTATCACTGTATGTCTAGCTCATGCGTCACTGTAGGCTGGCACCAACCGAGCACGCACCCACCCCATGCTTCGCTGGTGTTGCCTGTGCTATGCCCGTTCATGCACGCGGATTGCGCGGCAGCCCGATGGTGTGTGAGCTGGCGTGCGCTGGCGTGCGCGTTGGATTAAGATTGCGGGGGCTGCAGGGATTCGAACCCGTGCCCCTCCCTTGCCAACCGTCACCCCACCTGCTACGCCAAGCCTTCATGTGGGTCGTGAGGAGGAATTTGCAGTGTGTGGCGCGGCGAGCTCTCAATCGTTGGATTCGCATCCAACGGCTGAGATCACTTGATGGGCAGCCTTTGAAGATGTGGTGGGTGGCTGTGGGTGCTCCAGATGGTGCCACGTGGCACCATCTGGGCCGTCCACACTTTATTGCTTGCAGAGGATGCCACAATGCTCTGATTGAGGTGATTTCTACGTTTTTAGACTGCGATCGACGCTCTAGATCCATCCGTACAATCGGATTTATCATCCGAAGTCTGTAAGGATGTCGCATTGCCTCCTGGCCATATAAAATGAAGGAATTAATATACAAAACATACAACTATCCTAAATGCCATGCAATGGATATTATGCAATATTTATAACATGATATGCAATGTTAAGCCTAGGAACTATCATAAATAAGAAATTTATCATGAATTCATGTGTGTTCATCACAATCCAACAAATACTTGTTCAGATCATCAATCATTTCATTCAGGGGCTCCAATTCTTCAGTGCAAGGTGTTGGCTAAGCTTCTAAAGATTGTATAGTATTCCTCAAGTTAGCCAACACCTTCTCTTGGACCTGGTTAACCTGAACCAAATGGTTTGGTTCAAGGTTGGGCAGGTTTGGGTTCAGTGCAGGGGAGTCAACAAATTGAGGATCTTGATACCCTCCCTGATAATAGGTCATTTTGAGTTGTTCAAACAAGGGTGATGACCTATACACAGTGTAATCTGGGGAAGGATAAGCATCAGCATATCCTTCTAGATTGTAGATCATATTAGGTTGTCCAAATGAGGGTGAAGAACTATAATCGATGTAGCTTGGAGAAGGATAAGAATCAAGATTATGGTGTCTAGGGTTTGACCCTGAACATGGAGGACCAGAACTATATTCCCAATCAGGATTATCCCAACTAGAAGATGGATGAGAATAAGTCTGGTTGGAATAAAAATCATTTTGGGAACTAGTAGTGGTAGGAGGGTAGGAGTGGAAGTGTGAATAAGATGTGGAAGGATCCATGACAGAACAAGAGGAAGAAAGGTACCCTACAATACAAACAAACGAACCTATCCTTAAGTGGGCTAGCCTAAAGACCTACAGACTCCCAAAACTTATCTTGAGATAAAGAAACAATTTAATCTACTTCTTTCCGATCAATCCAACCAGTTAGAGGGAGGGACTGGGGAGAAGGTTCTTCCTTTGGCTTGAGCCTCCGATTCCTAGTGTACCCCCCAGCCACGATCATTTAATTCTGCTCCCCTAGCTAGACATCAGATTAAACGGTAGAAATAGACTAATCAAAAATAATCTCGGTCGGGGCTCCGAAGAGCGAGTCCAATCCTTATAATTAGGGTTAGGTTTGAATGTGCTTTGGAATGTGATGGGCCCTTTATCTGGGTTGTGCCCTTAATGACTGATTGATATGTGTGTGCGTACACAACCAATGGTTTTCAAGCAAGATTACTTTTGGATGCGGTGAATTTTAGGGTTTAAATCTTGCTTAGTAGCTTTTAGGATTCAACTTTAGGTGTATTCAATCAAGTTCAATTGGCACACCAAGTTTTGAAAGCATAGGTGTTCTTCATGCTAAATCGGTGTTTTAAGAATGTCACGTTGTAGTATAGCCAAAATAGCGCTTAAACAAATAAATTTTATTACTCAAAAAAGTTCCAAGGTCGAACATAGGGAGCAATATGGAATTTAAATCCCAAGAATTGAAATTTAAACGTAATATAAGCAATCTGTAATAAGGCTCCAAACAATAATGATATAGAAGTGAAAACAGATGTCAATAGTGCAAAAATAATGGGGTAAAATGGTGATTTGAATCACCAAATACCCCTCTCAATTTCTCAACAATATCAATCAAATAAAGCTTAGCAATATCAGATGACTTAAATGTTTGATGCTACAGTGCATAGCTTTCTTTCTCTTTTCTCAGCCTCTTCTTCTTTCTCTTCTTTCTCTACTGCTGCTCCCTCTTCTCTTCTTGTCTCCCTTCTTCAGCTACAATCCTTCTTCTTTCCTTCTTCCTTTCCCTATTCTCCTTCACACACAGAGGGGGGGAGGCCTCTTGAATTTGGCTAAGTGTCAGCCAATGTCTTCTGCAGCAAAACCCTCCCCATACCCTGTGAAATCTCTCTTTCTCTCTCTGGGTCACACTCTCCTAGAGCCCTCCACAATATCGAGTATACAAGTAATCTGACCTAGAGCATACCCGGGACCAAAGCTGCGAGCGTGGGTCACAGCCGAAGAGTGCAGGGCTTACGTGAGTTATCGAGCGCACCAAGTCCACAGGGGAGATGTCACGGACGAGGCGTGTGAGGGGGGCGTGCGAGGACCTCACCCCCTATGCATGCTAAGGCAATAAGCCTATAGCACAAATACAATTTATGCGATGGCGGGTGCTCCTCAGCAACCAATGTGGGAATATCTGCTCCCGCTTCTTCGCGTGCGCCTGTATCTGATGCCTTCATCTAATTCGCGTGCAAGGAACGGTCAATAGCTCCAATTGACTAGGCGAGCGTGTACCTAGACCGAACCCGCTTCGTCTGGAGTCGAAGACCTTGAGCTATCGGTTGGGAAGCAAGCTTCAAGCTTCGGTCGAAGCTTCGTCAGTGGTGGTATGACCTAGGACCTGAAAAAGGCGAATACAGTCTTTCGACCTCGTCAAACAAGCTCAAAAGGTCTGTTGAAGTATGGTGGACGTGGTGGAATTGGTTTTGTGGTGTGTCATGGTCTGTGTGTGTGGGGCGGAAGCGGCAGAGGTTGGAGAACAGTGGGTCATTCGACGACGGGTTTGAGTGGGCAAGAGGATGAATGGGAAGAGGGGTTTTGAAGAGTGGACCCCGACGGAGCTTACGGAGGTGATAGCAGTGTGATTCGTGTGGTGGAGCAACGGTTGGGTGTTGTCGGAGCTTCGCCGAAGCGAAGGAAGACAGAGGGGGAGATGTGTAGGCGGCGATTGCTTTTGAGGGATAGAAGTAGGGAAAAAGAAAGAGGGAAGGACAGGGAACGTTGGAACCTAATCTAAGTGCGAAAGGGGTAGGGAAGCATCGGCTGTGGTTGGCCGACGTCGTGGACCTAATCTAAGGACGAAAGGAGGGAGATGGCGAGGATGACGGCAGTAGAAGAGCTCCTGCCGGTATGGCCAAGATCAGACGAGAGACGGAAAGAGAATCCAGCCACTGGTTTTGTGGTTAGACGACAAGAGAGGACAGGAGGAGTCACTGAAGCTTGTGGAGCTTCGCAGCCAGAAGAGGAAGGAGGAAAAGGGGATTTCACAGCCAGAATTCAAGCTTAGGGAATTTGGCGAGGTCTGAGGGTCCTTATATAGGGCTTTGAGAGGGTTTTGAGCTTGGAAGCCAAGCTTCCAAGCTAGGAATGCACATCGGAGTTGGAAGTTTCTTGATACCCAAATCTCTCATCCATTTGCATGAGAGATTAGGTGGGTTTCAGGGCTTAGGATTAGGTCCAAAAGGAAGGGAATTTCTTGACGAACTTCCATTTCAAATTTAAAAGGGATTCATCAAGAAATCAGGGAGTTCTTTCCTTTTTAAGGTCACCGGAGCAAGTAGGAATAGGTTTAATGGCAGCAGGGACCTGTTTGTGAGAACGACGACAAAGTTAGAGGCCTGTTTGAAAGGATTTTGAAAGTTAAGGGTAGAAATGTAATTAAACATGACCAATTTGCAAACTAGGTCAAGATAAATTCATCTTGGGTACAAATTTTGATATAAACATAATTTGGACCTAAGGAATCAAATGGTGAATTTGGATTTTGGTTTTTACCATGTTTGACTAGGTAATTTATGGAAAAACCCAAATTAGGGTAAATGTCTGTCAATGGTTCTGTTTTGGGTCAAAACGAGTTCTGATGGTCAAATTGAAGATTTTAAACCGTAGAGAATATTTTTCTATGATTTTTAAAGGGTTTAGGTGAATTTTATCCTGATCATAACCTCAGTTTATTAAGCGAGTTTGTTTTTAGGGTTTAAAAAGTCATTTAATTCCCAGAACACGTGCAAACCCTTTTTTGATTATTTTATCCCACTTATTATCTTTTTAAGACTAATTGACCTTCATTCAACCCCTGAGAAAACTCATGGTTGTACTGCATTCATGATAAGCTGGCAAAATTACAGTTTTAGCCCTGGTTTCTTATTTTTCCTTCAGAATGATTATGAAATGACTTGTGACTCTCTGGTGGTTATGTAGGAGCATTTATTGATTTAATTGGGTCAAAATGAGCTAGTTATGACTCATGATGGTGTTCCCATCATACCCCCATCCCTACCTTTTTCTAGTCCCTTAGTAAAATTTCAAGGCATTAACTTTGATTCTAGACCATAAAACCTTCTGATGCTTAAGAACTTGTTGTGTGCTTCCTTTTGTAGATTAGGTTAGAATGCCGATAGTAGGCCTAGAGGTACTCAAGTACCAACCAATATCCGGACTTGACCAGCTCTAGCCTCAGTTTGCTGCAAAGGTTTCTAAGACCCACAAGAACTAACTTAAGGTTCGTTGAACTCCATGGTTAAAGCACCTGTGCTTGTAACATGTTTTAGACTAGGTTCTATTTGTAGTGCATTTTTGTCAGAGAGAGACAGAGGAATTTTTCTTTACTTTTAGAGAGTTTTCTCTCTCTTTTCTTTTTATTTCTAGTTTCGGATTGGCTTTACAACACGGTCTATATCGAATTCCTAATCCCCATCATCAATCCTTGCAGGGACCCTGGCAATCGATGCTTCGAGATAGCACCGCCCGTGGAAACCCCCAGAACCCTGGCTTTCGGGATTTCGAGATAATCCCGCCCATGGTGTTTTGTAGCTAAATCTAGACCCTGGCAATCGACATTTCGAGATAATGTCACCCATGGCATCTAAACCAGCATAAGGTGCTTACATGCCCCCGATAGGATATGTAGATATCCTAGGAGACAAGCACCAAGGAGACGATATGTTATTGTGCATCTTCGAGGGGAATTTCCCACCTCTCTGCACTGGGAACTCATCCAAATCAACTTGTGTTGATCAGCCGCTCCTAATCTAGGTGACTTTTTTAGAACAAGTTAAACGCATTTGCATGATTTTGATACTTAGGCGCACTAAACTAGACTGTGTGTGGATTGGGGTGCTTAGGTTACCGAGTCCTACAAACCAAAGATCAGTTAACGAGGCTGAATAATCCCTAAGCCTTAGACCCAATACTTAAGCTTCGCATTTTTCCCAACCTCTTGAGGATTATCCAGGTCTTAGCGGGTACTTGCATTTTTAAGCCTAGGATTATATCCCAAGAGGCCTAAAATCAGCGTTTCAACTAATCCTTTTTTATTTTATTAGCACTTTTCGCCTTTCATTTTCTTTCTTTCGATATGATCTAGAACTAAGTCAATTCCTTAATATTTTACCAATGGCTGCCTCTTTTTTCTCAAATTGTGCTCCTTTTTGACCTTTTTTCCTCCCTTTTTCTCCTCACAATCTGATATGCCATCAAAATTTCCTCTCATCTCATATTTTTGTTCTTTTCAAGAATTTTTTTGATGAAACCCTTTCTTGTGAAATGATTTTCATGGCATTTTGCTCTTTAATTCCCCCCATGCCTATGATTTGTAATGTCCTCATTGTAAATTAGGTGGCTTTGAGTTCAGCTTAGATCATTCATTAGAACAGGTGTTGGGTGGGTGAATGGTCGGGGTGACTATTGCAGACGATTTCAAGCTCTGGTACAGGTACTAGAGGTGGAGTCGGTTGTTCTAATGGATGAACCCTAAAGTGCAATATGAGTTCAGCATAAGATGTTCCAAGAAGGGTTTCGGGTTTTTCAAAATGACAGGCTACCTCTCGTTAGGCGTTAAGTTTAATGCCATTAACCAGGCGCAATGAGCTCAGGGAGAATGGAGAGTAAAAGATATCTTAGTCAAATTTGTATCAGTGAGTTCAATGAACGGTTTGAGTCTCTGACCGTTCATGACAACAGGTTCTGAATCGTGGCTGAGTTGACTGATTTCGACAGCTTCATTTCCAAAGATTCGTCGGACAAGGTATGGTTCAATCCATTTTGATCTAAGTATTCCTGGGAACAATTTGAGTTTGCCATCAAAGAGTAGAACTTTCTAACCAAGGAAAAAGATCTTTCTGGATATGTGCTTGTCGTGAAAGGCCTTAACCCGCTCTTTGTAAATTCGCGAGTTCTCATATGCATCGTGGCGTAATTTATCGATCTCTCTCATTTGAAGCTTTCTATGGGTTCCTGCCTTAGAAAGATAGAGATTGCAATTCCGTACTGCCCAATAGGCTTTGTGCTCCAATTCGACGGGGAGGTGACATGCCTTCTCGTACACTAATCTGAAGGGAGACATGCCTAATTGGGTTTTGTGGCCAGTTCTATAAGCCCACAAAGATTCTGAAAGCTGGGATGACTAGTCTTTCCTGTCAGGTCGAACAGTGACCTGGAGGATTTTCTTGATCTCCCAATTCGATAGCTCAGCTAGACTATTGGTTTGGGAGTGATAAGGAGTAGAGATTCGGTGTAACACCCCGTATTTGGTCATCAGTGATCTGAACTGAGCATTCGTGAAATGGGTCCCTCCATTGGAGATTATGGCACATGGAATCCCGAATCGAGAAAAGATGTTCTGATGAATGAATTTGATAACCACCTTATGATTGTTGGTTCGGGTCAGAATGGCTTCGATCCATTTAGACACATAGTCAACAGCGAGAAGAATGTATTTGAAGCCATCTGAAACAGGGAAGGGTCCCATAAAATCAATCTGCCAGACATCAAAGATTTCGCATACAAGAATTGGCTGTAAGGGCATCATATCATGGTGGCTCATGTTGCCTAAGGTCTGGCAGCGAGTGCATGCCTTACAGTGATTATATGCATCTTTGAAAATTGTGGGCCAATAGAAGCCTCACTGGAGGACTTTTGCTGCATTTTATGACCAGAGAAGTGTCCATCGCATGCCTAGTCATGGCAGAAGGACAAAATGTCCTAAATTTCCACTTCCGGAACACATCGTCGAATGATTTGATCAACACCAATGCGGAAGAGATACGAGTCTTCCCAAAAGTAGTACTTGGCATCGGAAAGTAATTTGTCCTTCTTGGCTTTTGGCCAATCAAATGGTATCTGATGTGATGCCAAGTAGTTTACTAGATCAGCAAACCATGGAAGTCCTGTACTGATAGTCAGGAGGTACTCATCGGGAAAATGTTCAGTAATGGGTCTGGAAGGGTTGATAATATCAGAAGGAAGGCGAGATAAGTGATCAACTACTACATTCTGTTTCCCTACCTTGTTGCGAATCTCAAGATCAAATTCTTGCAACAGTAACATCCAGTAGATTAGTCGAGGTTTCGCATCCTTCTTTGCAAGGAGATGCCTCACAGCAGTGTGATCGGAGTAAATGATAATACGGGACCCCAAAAGATACGATCTGAACTTTTCCAGGGCAAATACTACGGCTAACAGCTTTTTCTCAGTAACTATGTAGTTACGTTAAGCCTCGTCAAGTGTCTTTCTAACGTAGTAAATGACCATGAGTTTCCCACCTATTTTCTACTAAAGACCGCACCTACAACTTAATCAGATGCATTGCACATGATCTCAAAGGGTTGAGACCAATCAGGGGGTGACTCGATCACGCAGGACTTCAAATGCCTAAGTGTGTTCCTTGGTAATTTCAAAAGGGACATCCTTAGATAGAAGATTAGTCAGGGAGCATGAGAATTTTGAGAAATCCAGAATGAATCGATGGTAAAAACCAACATGCCCCAGAAAGGATCGGATGTCTTTGACCGAGCTAGGCATAGGGAGTTTGGAAATCAAATTCACCTTGGCTCGATCAACCTGGATTCCCTTTTTAGAGATAAGATGTCTCAGGACTATTCCCTTAGGTACCATGAAGTGGCTCTTTTCCTAGGAAAGAACCAAATTCACGTCGATGCACCGCCTGAGGATCTGAACCAAGTGAAGGAGGCAATCATCAAATGATTCACCAAATACCGAGAAGTCGTCCATGAAGACTTCAAGGTACTCACCTACCATATCTGAGAATATGGCAAGCATGCACCACTGAAAAGTAGCGGGTGCATTGCAGAGACCGAACGGCATCCTTCGGAATGCGTAAGTTCCGAAGGGGCAGGTGAAGGTGGTCTTTTCTTGGTCCTCAGGATGGATTGCGACCTGGTTATAATCGGAGTACCCATCCAGAAAGTAGAAGAATTGATTTCCTGCTAGTTTCTCGAGAATCTGATCAATGAACGGTAGTGGGAAATGATCCTTCTTCGTGGAAGAATTGAGTCTTTTGTAATCAATGCAGACTCTCCACGAGTTTGCTATATGGGTCAGTATGGCTTCCTCAGTTTCAATCGTAATGACGGTGAGCCCTGCATTCTTAGGGACAACCTGGATTGGACTTACCCACCGATTGTCGGAGATTGGGTAGATGATCCCTACATCTAACCACTTGATAATTTTCTTTGTCATGACATCCTATAGACTAGGATTCAGGCATCTCTGCATTTCAAGGGATGGTCATGAGCCCTCTTCAGTGTAGATGTGGTGTGTGCAGTATGAGGGGCTCATTCCAGCGAAGTCGTAGAGAGTCCATCCAATGGCCCTTCGATGTTGCTGGAGAATAGAAATCAGTCATGTTTCTTGATCAGGTGTGAGTCAGGAGTTGATAATCACAAGAAACGTCTGATTAGAACATAAAAAGACCTATTTGAGATGATCAAGAAGAGGCTTTAATTCCAAAATCGGGTTTTCAGCAGCAGTGGGTAATTCCGGATGGGTGTCAAGAGCAAAGGGAGATATGGGTGTGTCTAGGCTGATTTCGGGCTCCTCTAATTTTGGGTTTTGATCCTCTTATGGTTGATCAGAAATAGTCGGGTTCTCTATGAAGTCGTCAACCACTACTTCAATATCGCAAATTTGTTCTATGACTCTACAATTAATTCCTTGTTGGCCTTAAAGATGTCGATCTTTAGTGTCTTTCTCCCAAATTTCAATTCGATTTCGCCCTCCTCACAATTGATATTGGCCCTAGCAATGGCCAGAAAGGGCCTCCCTAATATGATCGGTGTATTCTTCACATTCTCAGGAGCATCCATGTCTAAAATGATGAAATCCACTGGGAAATAGCAATCATGCACCTTAACTATGACATCCTCGAGAATTCCTTTTGGCGACTTAATTGATCGGTCTGCTAGTTGTAAAGTCATTTTAGTTGGTTTAAGCTCAGATTCCTGGAAGTAGTCTAGTAGGGATGTGGGTATCAAATTTATGGAAGCTCCTAAGTCTAATAAAGCTCGGTCAAATCGTATATCACCGATTTCATAGGAGATCAAAGGGGTGCCTGGGTCTTTTACCTTAGGCGGGAGTTTGCTCAAAATGACAGAGCTGGCTTATCCTAACAGTACAATTGGATTCCCATCTTTAGTTCGCGGCTTACGCTTAGGTGTACATACGTCTTTCAAAAATCGTGCATAAGCTGGTACATGGCGTATCGCAACTATTAAGGGGATGTTTATATGGACCTACCCAAAGAGCTTAACCAGGTCCTCCTCAGGTGCCACAGTTTTGGTTATCCTTTTTCCCTTGGTCAAGGCCTCAGGAAATGGAACCTTAGATGGCTCCTCTAGAATGGGTCTAGGTTCTTAATCTGGGATAGAGGTGTCCTGGATAACTATCCTTGGGTTAGGGTTTGTATTACCTGTCTTGGTTTGGCTTAGATAAGGTGAGTCCAGTGTTGTTTTGCTAGTGCGGGTAGTAACAAAATTTAATCCTGCCTGGTTTTGGTTTGGAGTGGGTAAAAGAGGTGCTTGCTGCTGGTAACCCATATATGATGCCGAAGCCTCCATCCCATCGGGTGATGGAGTAGAAGGGGCCTAATAAACCAAGTGAGCTTGGCCTAGATTTGGGTCCATAACGCACCTCTGGTTTGGCATGTTATTTGGATTAGGCAGACGTCGTAAAGAAAGTGCACCAGGTTGGCGAGGATTTGCCATCTGGGCAAGTTGATTGCGAACCTCTATGATCTCGTCTCTGTGTTGTTTTTGCATAGCCGCATTCATCTTCTAAATGTCAGCCAGAGTCTGAAGAATAAGAATCATTTAATCTGTCTGAGTTGACCTAGATTAATAAGTTGGGTTAGGTCGAGGTTGAGGCGGTTGATATGGACGAGGAGCTTGTGGTCGAGGTGGATATTGAGGTCTCTGATTTTGATTATTGCCTGACCACGTGAAGTTGGGATGATTACACCATTCAGGGTTGTAGGTGTTTGAGAATGGGTCATTTTGAATGGCATTGAGGTCCTCGTAGGTCTGAGGAAGCTTGGGAAAATCAGAATATGAGGGTTCAGAGTTCCCCCAACTAGAGTAGGTGGATCCAGAGTTTCCTCCATAGCCAAAATCAGACGAGGGTGGATATGGGTCCATCCCTTGAGAAGGTCGGTGATAGATGTTGTGCACAGCCTCCCTGCCAGAGGGTGGTTGTGTGTACTGGTTTTGTGAAGAGGTGGCTCGCTGCAAATGTTGAGTTAGCTCATCTACCTTCTTCTCAATAATAGAGACCTTGTCCAGATGACTGGCCATCAGTTCCAAGTCGACGGAAGAGGACAGGCCCTGTGTCTCATGTGCTCCCTTTTAATTCGTCAATGCACGGGCATTCGTCCGATTGAACATGCCCATGGATTCATTAATGATGGAGTTCTCACACATATTCTCGAGAATCTCCCACACAGTGTCTTCGTGTTGGCCCATGATGTTTCCTCCGCAAGTCGCATTGACAAATAATCTAATATCCTCACAGCGTCCCTGGTAAAAAGACCAGACTTGTTCCCATTTAGGAACTCCGTGATGGGGTCACTTTCGCATGAGATCTAGAAAACGATCCCATGCTTCATGAAGTGGTTCTCCTACTTGTTGTGTGAAATGTGTGATCTGGTCTCGTAAAGCATTTGTCCGACCAACAGGGAAGAACTTTCTCAGAAACTCGGATTGAAGTTCTGCCCAGGTGTTAATCGGACGCGTTTGGGTTTGGTACCAATGAACAACTTTATCCCTGAGAGAGAAGGAAAACATTTTCATGAGTAGAATATCGCGATTTTGAGCTTCTGACCCGAAGGTCTAGGCTAGATGCTTGAGTTGTTTGATATACTGGAAAGGATCTTCAGAACTATGCCCATGGAATTTGGGAATGGCATGAATCATGTTGGGCTTGAGTTCAGTGTCAGGACCTCTAGTGGGGATTTGTACTCAAGGTTCGATTGCCACCGCAACAGGATTGTAGTGATCTCGCATCATTGGATGCTATGGTGGGTTCACAAAGGCTTGGAACAGATCATTGAGGCGCTGAGTTGATTTTCAAGATTATTTTCTTCTGCGGGTTGTGCCATGATGATGGATGAAGGAGAATCAAGTTTAAATGAATCAGAAGAGATATCAATAGGATTGGGTTGTTGAACAAATAAGGAGGTCGAGGCTTAGCCTTGACGTGAATGAGTAACTAAAGGAGGCCTCAAGGATGGTCTTCAAGACCTCCTCTCGAACATGCATCGATGGAGTAGATGAGAGGTAGAATGTGATGGACCCAATCAAGACACCCAAAAATTTTGGATGACTATAGAGGTTCAGGATGGATGATACCCCTTAGTTAGAAAGCCGTCCACCTGAGAATTACCTAGGCAACCAGAAAGGGAGAGTCCCACAAAGACCCCTACACAGTAGAGTGCCCTCATGGGTTATAGGGTTTCCCCCACCCGACCTCTCTTGTCACTGATGTTCCAGGCAGATTAGAATGGGGACTTGACCTCTTAAGTCAACCAGTTTTAATTAAGAGCAAGGGTGCTTAGAATTTCACTTTGAACTTTAAGATGTGTTGAGTGCAAAAGTGACCTAATTTGAAGATTGGTTGACCCAAACGAGGTGGGTCAACTTCACCTATATTTTCCTTGAAAATTTAGGTCCCTCTTTTCTTAGTGTTCAAATGACTTTAACAGCCTGATTTTTAGGGTTTTGCTTGAATAGATCAGTTCAATCAAGGTCTAGGCACACATTGTTTGGGGAAATGATTTCTTGATTAAGCAAGTGTGTTTCTAAAAACCCTGAACTGAAATCCTTAATTGGCTCTAATTTGGCTCACTTTAATTTGTCCAAATGTGGTACCTAGGGCTCAAACAAGATGTGATAGCCCTAGATACCGTAAGCTTTAAGTGGGTGCACAAATCAGAATTTGTTGTTCAAATAAAATGTATCAACTCAGGCAACTCGATGAATTATCTATGGAAAGAATGCAAGTAGCCCTAATTTATTTTTTTCCTTTTATCCTTACCAGAATGAGGGGCTTAAGAGAGAGTGGTTAGAACTTACCTGCCCCTGGTGTGTTTATTGTGCAATTGATCTTCCTTGAATGTAACTTCTCCTAAAACAACCACAACAAAAGAGATATACCAAGTTAGAATCTGAATCAAGAATTACAATCAAGAGTTCTAAATTGCCTATTGCTCCCCGACAACGGTGCCAAAATGTTCTTCGTGCTAAATCGGTGTTTTAAGAATGTTGCATTGTAGTATAGCCAAAATAGTGCTTAAACAAATAAATTTTATTACTCGAAAAAAGTTCCGAGGTCGAACATAGGAAGCAATATGGAATTTAAATCTCAAGAATTTCAATTTAAACGCAATATAAGAAATTTGTAATAAAACTCCAAACAATAATGATATATAAGTGAAAACAGATGTCAATAGTGCAAAAATAATGGGGTAAAATGGTGATTTGAATCACCAAATACCCCTCACAATTTATCAACAGTATCAATCAAATAAAGCTTAGCAATATCAGACGACTTAAATGTCTGATGCTACAGTGCATAGCTTTCTTTCTCTTTTCTTAGCCTCTTTTTCTTCTTTCTCTTCTTTCTCTACTACTGCTCCCTCTTCTCTTCTTCTTATCTCTCTTCTTTAGTTATGGAACTTCTTTCCTTCTTCCTTTCCCTGTTCTCCTTCTTCACACACAGAGGGGGGAGGCTTCTTGAATTTGGCTAAGTGTCAGCAAATGTCTTCTGCAGAAAAACCATCCCCCTACCCTACGCAATCTCTCTTTCTCTCTCTGGGTCACTCTCCCAAAGCCTTCCACAGTACTGAGTATACGGGTAATCGGACATAGAGCGTACCCGGGACCAGGGCTGTGGGCGTAGGTCGTAGCTGAGGAGTGCAGGGCTTAGGCGAGTTATCGGGTACACCAGGTCCGCGGAGGAGATGTCGTGGATGAGGCGTGTGAGGGGGGCATGCGGGGATCTCACCCCCAATGCATGCTGAGGTGATAAGCCTATAGCACAAATACAATTTATGCGATGGCAGGCGCTCCTCAGTAATCAATGTGGGACTATCAGCTCCTGCTTCTTCGTGTGCGCCTGTAGCTGATGCCTTCATTTAATTCGCATGCAAGTAACGGTCAACAGCTCCAATTGACCAGGCAAGCGTGTACCTGGACTAAATCTGCTTCGTCTAGAGTCGAAAACCTGGAGCTATCAGATGGGAAGTAAGCTTCAAGCTTCGATCGAAGCTTCGTCAATGGCAATATGACTTGGGACCTGAAAAAGGTGAATACGGTCTTTCGACCTCATCAGACAATCTCAAAAGGTCCGTCAGAGTATGGCGGATGTGGTGGAAGTGGTTTCGTGGTGTGGCATGGTCTATGTGTGTGGGGCAGAAGTGGTGGAGGTTGGAGAATAGTGGGTCATCCGACGACGGGTTTGAGTAGGCAAGAGGATGAATGGGAAGAGGGGCTTTGAAGAGTGGATCATGGCGGAGCCTATGGAGGTGATAGCGATGTGATTCGTGTGGTGGAGCGGCAATTGGATGTTGCCGGAGCTTCGCCAAAGTGGAAGAAGATAGAGGGGGAAATGTGCAGTCGGCGGTTGCTATTGAGGGATAGTAGGAAAAAAGGAGGGAAGGAGAGGGAATGTTGGAACTTAATCTAAGGATGAAAGGGGTAGGGCGGCGTCGGCTATGGTTGGCCGGGGTCATGGACGAAAGGTTCTCCAAGGAGGAAGATGGAATCGACAACGGTGGTAGAAGAGCTCCTGCCGGCATGGCCAAGAGCAGACGAGAGAGGGAAAGAGAATCCGGCCACTGGTTCTGTGGTCAGACGATGAGAGAGGGCAGGAGGAGTTGCCGGAGCTTGTGGAGCTTCGCAGCCAGAAGAGGAAGGAGGAAAAGGGGATTTCGCAACTGGAATTCAAGCTTAGGGAATTTAGCGAGGTTTGAGGGTCCTTATATAGGGCTTTAGAGAGAGTTTTGAGCTTGGAAGCCAAGCTTCCAAGCTAGGAATGCTTGCCGAAGTTGGAAGTTTCTTGATATCCAAATCTCTCATGTGTTCGCATGAGAGATTGGGTAGGTTTCAAGGGTTAGGATTAGGTCTAAAAGGAAGGGAATTTCTTGACAAACTTTCTTTTCAAATTTGAAAGGGATTTGTCATGAAATCAGGGAGTTCTTTCCTTTTTAAGGTCACTGGAGCAAGTAGGAATGGGTTTAATGGCGACAGGGGCCTGTTTGTGAGAACGACGATGAAATTAGGGGCCTATTTGAAAGGATTTTGAAAGTTAAGGGCAGAAATGTAATTAGACAGGACCAATTCGCAAACTAAGTCAAGACAAATTCATCTTGAGTCCAAATTTTGATAAAAACCTAATTCGGATCTAAGGAATTCAATGTTGAAGTTGGATTTTTGTTTTGACCATATTTGACTGAGTAATTTATGCAAAAACCTAAATTGGGCAAATGTATGTCTGTAGTTCTATTTTGGGTCAAAACAGGTTATGATGGTCAAATTGAAGGTTTTAAACCCTAGATAATATTTTTCTATGATTTTTAGAGGGTTTACGTGAATTTTATCCTGACCATAACCTCAATTTATTAAGCGAGTCTATTTTTACGATTTTAAAAGTCATTTAATTCCCAGAACACGTGCAAACCCTTTTCTGATTGTTCTATCCCACTTGTTATCTTTTTAAGACCAATTGATCTTCATTCAACCCTTAAGAAAACTTGTGGTTATACTGCATTCATGATAAACTGGTAAAATTGCAGTTTTAGCCCTGACTTCTTATTTTTCCTTCAGAATGATTATGCAATGACTTGTGACTCTCTGGTGGTTATGTAGGAGCATTTATTGACTTAATTGGGTCAAAATGAGCTAGTTATCGCTCATGATGGTGTTCCCATTGTTGTCAACGTTTTTGTGCGGATTTAAAGGCGTATTACGTTGCAGTAGAACCGACAAAACGTTTAAACAAATATAAATAATTTTATTACTCGAACAACTAGAGTATCCGAGGTCGAACACAGGGAGCAAACTCAGTACTTTGTAAAACCCAAGAATACAACTGTTAAATGCAAATATAATTGACTCAAAGAGTTTTAAAAAAGATGTAAAAAAATAGAATTAGACGTCTGATTTATGCATCAGACGTCTTAAATGTGATCTTTCTTTCTCTCTTCCTTCTTCTGCTTTGCCTTTCTGATCTCTTTGCAATCTTCCCTTGTCCTTCTTCTTCTTCTCTGCGAAGACTTCTAATCTTTCTACTTTCCTTCTTCTCCTGCGAAGACTTCTTTCTTTCTTCTTCTTCTGTCTTGCTCCTGTTGCCTTCTTCTTCTTCTTTGGCTTGCTTTTCCGTCTTCTGCAGTGGCCAAGTCCTTCTCCTGCGATCAGCCTGCCTGCACAGGAGCAAAACCTAACCCTCCTCCCTCTACCCGCGCGTCTCTCTCTCTCAAGCAATTCACTCAAACCGCTCTACCAGAGCCACGGTCTTAATCGGGTCGAATCGTACCTGGGACCAGGCGCACCTGCAGGTGTGTGGTGCGCGAGGAGTGCGTAGGTCTAGGTCGGGTCGGATCTGCCAGGTCCGCGTGGTCAGTCCGCGGACGAGGCGGGTGGGGTCAGTGAGGGACCTCACCCCTATGCTTACTGAGGCGATAAGAGTAAAACACAAAAACAACTTATATGGTACCTGAGGGTTGCAATCCCACGATGTGGGACTATCTGGTCTCGCCTTCACACGCGCCTGCAGAAGCCTCGTCGTGCGATTACCCCGCAGCGGCTGGCTCTGATAGCGCTCCTTGGCTGGACTCGTTCACCTCGCGACACTCGCGCTAGTATGCAGCACCTGTAGCCTGGAAGACCGGGTGCCTGGAGCTTCGTGGGAGCTTCATCAGAGGTCGTCCATGGCGGCAGCAGCTCAAACCCTGTCCTACACAAAACGCGCCTCTCGGCCAAATCAGAATAGCTAGAGACCTTCGCCGTGGCACGGCGAAGGCGGTGGGCAGTGCTGCAGGCCGCAGGTCGACCTAGGCGTGCGTGCCTAGGTCAACCTGTGGCCGGAGATGGTGGGTTTGTCGGGGGGTGATTGTGGAGGGCTGGAGTGGCAGTGGTAGGGTGGAGTGTGTTCCTGGAGGTGAGGCGGAGCTTTCGAGGTGGTTGGCGAGTCGTGTGGAGGGCTGGAGTGGTATGGGCGGCTCGCCGGAGTGTGGTCGGAGGCGAAGATGATGGAGGTGGTTAGCGTCTGTCGAAGGTCGATCAAGGGAGATAACAGGGGGAAAAGAGAGAGGAGAGGGTGGAGAACATATCTGGGGTTGTCTGGAGGGAAGGGAGGCGGCGGAGAGGATGGCTCGTGACTGCCGTCGTCGGGGAAGAAAGACCCTGGGGGAGGAAGCGGCCACGAAGATGAAGTCAGGAGCTTGCGCGCAGGGTACAGCGCGCCGCGGGAGGAAGAGGCGGAGAGGACTCTGCTGCTGGTATGGCAGCAGAGTGACGAGAAGGAGGGAAGGCGGTCGCCGGAGCTTGTGGGTCGTTTGGCCGGAGATGGGAGAGAAGAAATTTGGAGGGGATCTCCGTCAAAATCAAGCTTAAGATGAGCGGCCGGGTCCGGGGGGTGTTTTATAGGTGCTGGCCGCTCCTATCAGTGCGTGAAAAACGCGCAATTTAGGTCAGCCGGCTCGCCGGAGTTGGAAGGAAGAAAGATACCCAAATCTCTCGTGCGTTCGCACGAGAGATTGGGTTCACGCCAGCGAACTTGATTGGCTTTAGAAGGAAGGGAATTCCTCAGAGAATCTCCCTTCCATTTCTGGGAGAGAATCTCTGAGGAATTAGAGAGCAATCTCTCTCGAAACTTCGTTGGAGCTCGGTTCTGCCCTAGCAATGGCGGCAGGACCGGTTTGCAAAGAAGGCGAAGAACCTAGGGGGCTCTCTGCAAGGATATTCAAAAGATAGGGACCTATTTGTGATTTGGGTGTACTAAATTGCAAAGTAGGTCAAGATGACCTCCCCTTAGGTCCAAATTTTGGTACAAACCTAATTTGGACCTAAAGAATCCAATGGTGAAGTTGGATTTTAGGTTTGACCTCGTTTTACTGGACATTTTGCGTAAAAACCCAAATTAGGTTAATTGAAGAGCTAAGACCCTAATCTAGGTCAAACTAGGTTCCAAAGGCCAAATTAAGTGTTCTAAACCCTAGAGGATGTTTTTCTATGATTTTTAGAGGGTTTGCTTGATTTTTATTCTGACCGGAACCTTGTTAATTTAAGCGGGTCTGTTTTAGGGTTACCAAGTGTCATTTAATTCTTAGATTGCACATAAACCCATTTCTGATTAATTCAACCCACTTTTTATCTTATTTGGACCATTTGACCTATGCTTTGCTTCTGAGAAATCCCGTTTATGTACTGCAATGGTAAAATTGTAGTTTTAACCTTTATTTCATGTTTTCTTCTCAGAGCACTTGTTCCTTCAGTTAAGCCTTCTTCTAGGTTATGTAGGAGCTTTTATCTTCTTTATTGGGTCAAAATGAGCTAGTTATGGCTCATGATGAGGCTCTCATCATACCCCCATGCCTAGCTTTTGCTAGTCCCTTAGCAAAATTTCAAAGTTTTAACTTCCGTTCTAGACCCTGAATGTCTGTCAACAATGATAAGTGCTTCTCCTTTTCTTTTGTGATTAGGTGGGAATGCCGATAATAGGCCTAGAGGTACTCAAGTACCAACCAAAATCCGGACCTGTTCCGCTTTAGCCTCAGTCTTCTGCAAAGGTTTCTACGGCCCACAGAACCTAACCTAGGGTTTGTTGGACTCCGCGGTTAAAGCACCCGTGCTTGAGATATTTTTAGCCTAAGTTCAGTTTGCAGTGCGTTTTTTGTAAGAGAGAGATAGAAGATTTATTTGTTTGGAGAGCTTTTCTCTCTCTTTTTTTTTTTATTTCTAGCTTCGGATTAGCTTCTCAACACGGTCTGTATCGGATTCCTCGTCCCCATCATCAATCCTCAAAGGTCCCTAGCTTTCGAGATTTCGAGATAATCCCACCCATGGCAACCCCCGGAACCCTGGCTTTCGAGATTTCGAGATAATGCCGCCCATGGCGTTCCGTGGCCGAATTCAGACCCTGGCGATCGACATTTCGTGATAATGCCACCCATGGTATCTGAACCAGCAGAGTGCTTACATGCCCCCAGTAGGATATTTAAATATCCTAAGAGACAAGCACCGAGGAGACGATATGTTGTTACGCATCTTCGAGGGGAATTTCCCGCCTCTCCGCGCTGGGAACTTGTCCAAATCAACTTGTGTTGATTGGCCGCTCCTAATCTAGGTGACTTTTTCAGAACATTAAACGCTCTTGCGTGTTTTGAATATTTATGCGCACTGAACCAGACTGTGTGTGAATTTGGGTGCTTAGGTTACCGAATCGCGCAAACCGGAGGTCAGTTAACGAGGTCGAATACTTCCTAAGCCTTAGACCTAATACTTAAGCTTCGCATTTTCCTCAACCTCTTGAGGATTATCCAGATTTTAACGGATACGTGAATTTTTAAGCTAAAAAATATAGCCCAAGAGGCCTAAGACCAGCGTTCCCGCTAATCTCTTGTTATGTCTCCATAGCACTTTTCTGTTCCCATTTTTTTTTTCTAGAACTTCAGTTAACCCCTTAACCTTTTACTAATGACTATTTCTTTTCATTTTCATTTTGCTCCTTTTTGTCATTTTTCTTTCTTTTCATCCTCTCATTTGTATGACCCTGAATTGTTCCTCCCCTCTATCAAGTCTTCTTTTTTTTTTCTTTTTTACGTGAAACCCTTTCTTGATATGAATTTTCTGACATTTTGCACTTTCATACCCCCCCATGCCTAAGATTTGCAATGTCCCCATTGTAAATTAGGTGGGTTAGAATTCAGCTTAGTTCATGTATTAGGACAGGTGTGTGGTGAGTGAATGGGTCGAAGCGACTTGTTGCGAACGATTTCTAATCTCGGGTAGGTATACCTGAGGTCAAGTCGGCTGTTCTAATGGATGAACCCTAAAGTGCAATATGAGTTCCACATAGCGATGTCAGAAACGGTTTCAGGTTTTTCAAAGAATGACGGGTTGCCTCCCGTTAAGCACTGAGTTTTACGCCATCGGCTGGGCGTAATGAGCTCAAGAGGAAAGGAGGGTAAAGGATGACTCAGTCAAATCTGTATCGGTCATGTCAATGAATGGCTTGAGTCTCTGCCCGTTCACGACAAAGGGTTCAGAATCGTGGCTGAGTGGGCTGATTTCAATAGCTCCATTTCCGAAGATTTGGCGGACTAGGTAGGGTCCGACCCACTTGGATCTTAGCTTTCCTGGGAATAGTTTGAGTCGAGCATCAAAGAGTAAAACTTTTTGACCAGGATGAAAGACCTTTCTAGAAATGTGTTTGTCGTGAAAAGCTTTAACCCGTTCTTTGTAAATTCGTGAGTTCTCATACGCGTCGTGGCGTAATTCATCGATCTCGCTCATTTGAAATCTTCTGTGGGTTCCAACCTTAGAAAGGTCGAGATTACAGGTCCGTACTGCCCAATAGGCTTTATGCTCCAATTCGACGGGGAGGTGACATGCCTTCCCGTACACTAGTCTGAAGGGAGACATTCCTAATTGGGTCTTGTGGGCGGTCCTATAGGCCCACAATGCTTCCGGAAGTCGAGAAGACCAATCTTTTCTATCAGGTCGAACAGTAACCTGAAGGATCTTCTTGATCTCTCGGTTAGATAGCTCAGCTAGACCATTAGTTTGGGGGTGGTAAGGAGTAGAGATTCGGTGTGACACCCCGTATTTGATCATCAGTGACCTGAACTGAGCGTTCGTAAAATGGGTCCCTCCATCGGAAATTATATCACGCGGAATCCCGAACCTTGAGAAAATGTTTTGATGAAGGAATTTTATAACGACTTTATGATTGTTGGTTCGGGTCGGAATGGCTTCTATCCACTTGGAAACATAATCAACTGCGAGTAAAATGTATTCGAAGCCATCCGAGGTAGGAAAGGGTCCCATGAAATCAATCCCCCAAATATCAAAAATTTCGCATACCAAGATCGGCTGTAGAGGCATCATGTCTCTATGGCTCATGTTGCCCAGAGTCTGGCAACGGGAACATGCCTTACAGTGATCGTATGCATCTTTGAAAATTGTGGGCCAGTAGAAACCACACTGGAGGACTTTCGATGCGGTTTTATGTCCCGAAAAATGTCCACCGCATGCCTGGTCATGGCAGAATGAGAGTATGTCTTTGATTTCCACTTCCGTGACGCATCGTCGGATTATCTGATCAGCACCAATGCGGAAGAGATACGGGTCTTCCCATAGGTAATACTTGGCATCGGAACGCAATTTGTCCTTTTTGGCCTTCGACCAATCGGGCGGAATCTGATGTGATGCCAGGTAATTAACAATATCGGCGAACCATGGAAGACTTGTACTGATAGTCAGGAGGTGCTCATCAGGGAAATGTTCTGTAATAGGTCCGGAAGGATCAATAATTTCAGAAGGAAGGCGGGATAAGTGATCAGCTACCACATTGTGCTTTCCCGCCTTGTCGCGAATCTCGAGGTAAAATTCTTGCAACAGCAAGATCCAGCGGATTAATCGAGGTTTCGCGTCCTTCTTGGCCAGGAGATGCCTCACAGCTGTGTGATCCGAGTATATGATAACACAGGAACCCAGAAGTTATGATCTGAATTTTTCCAGGGCAAATACTACGGCCAGCAGCTCTTTCTCAGTAACCGTATAGTTACGCTGAGCCTCATCCAGTGTTTTGCTGGCGTAGTAAATGACCACAGGTTTCCCGTCAATTTTCTGCCCCAAAATCGCTCCTACAGCGAAGTCAGATGCATCGCACATGATCTCAAAGGGTTGAGACCAATCAGGGGACTGTAGGATTGGGGCTTGGGTGACTCGGTCATGTAGGATCTCAAATGCTTGAGTGCATTCCTTGGAAATTTCGAAAGGTACATCCTTGGAGAGAAGATTGGTCAGGGGGCGCGCGATCTTGGAGAAATCAGGGATGAATCGACGGTAGAAACCGACGTGCCCCAAAAAAGATCGAATGTCCTTAATCGAGCTAGGCATAGGGAGCTTGGAAATCAGGTTAACCTTAGCTCGATCCACTTGGATGCCTTTCTCTGAGATTAAATGTCCCAGGACAATTCCCTCAGGCACCATGAAATGGCTCTTTTCCCAGGAAAGAACCAAATTCACCTCGATGCACCGCCTGAGTATATGGACCAAGTGTTGGAGGCAATCGTCAAATGATTGTCCAAAAACTGAAAAGTCATCCATGAAGACTTCCAGATAATCACCTACCATATCTGAGAATATGGCAAGCATGCACCGCTAAAAAGTTGCAGGTGCATTGCAGAGACCGAACGGCATCCTTCGAAATGCGTACGTCCCGAAGGGGCAGGTGAGTGTGGTCTTTCTTGGTCCTCTGGATGGATTGCCACCTGATTGTAACCGGAGTACCCGTCAAGAAAGCAGAAGAATTTATTTCCCGCTAGTTTCTCGAGGATCTGATCAATAAATGGTAGTGGGAAATGATCCTTCTTCGTGGAGGAATTTAGTCTTCTGTAATCAATGCAGACTCTCCACGAATTAGCTATTCGGGTAGGAATGACTTCCCCGGTTTCAGTCGTGATGATGGTAAGTCCTGCCTTCTTAGGTACCACTTGTGTTGGACTCACCCAACGACTGTCGGAGATCGGGTAGATGATCCCTACATCTAACCACTTAATGATCTCCTTTTTCACAACCTCCTGTAGGTTAGGGTTTAGGCGCCTTTGCATTTCTCTTGAAGGTCGTGAGCCTTCTTCTGTGTAGATTCGATGCGTGCAGTATGAAGGGCTTATACCAGTCAAATCATCTAGAGTCCATCCAATGGCTCTACGATGTTGCTGGAGAACAGAAATCAAATGGAGTTCCTGGTCAGGTGTGAGTCGAGAATTGATAATCACAGGAAACGTTTGATTTGAATCCAAAAAGACATATTTTAGATGTTCGGGAAGAGGCTTGAGTTCCATGACAGGATTCTCAGCAGCAGCGGGTGGCTCAGGGTTTGTATCGAGAGCAATGGTAGGAGTCATAGGTGTGTCTAGATCGTGTTCGCACTCCTCTGTTAGTGGTTTTTGATTTTCTAGTGGTTGATCAGGAATAATCAGGTTGTCCTCTATATGCAGTTCATCAACCACGGCTTTGACATCACAAATTTCCTCTATAACCCCGCAATTAATCCCTTGTTGGGCCTTGAAAATGTCAATCTTCAGATTTTGATTCCCAAATTTTAATTCTATCTGGCCCTCTTCGCAGTTTATATTGGCCCTAGCAGTGGCCAAAAAGGGTCTCCCTAATATGATTGGTGTGTCCCTTGGGTTCTTAGGTGCATCCATGTCCAGTACTATGAAGTCCACTGGGAAATAAAAATCTCGTACCCTAACAATGACATCCTCGAGTATTCCTTTGGGTGACTTGATGGATCGATCGGCTAACTGCAATGTCACCTCAGTGGGTTTAAGTTCAGATTCTTCAAGGTGGTCAAGGAGGGATGTAGGTATTAAATTTATGGAGGCACCTAGGTCTAGTAGGGCTCTATCAAGTTGGGTTTCACCAATTTTACAAGAAATCAAGGGGGTTCCTGGGTCTTTAGCCTTGGGTGGGAGTTTGCTCAGGATGACAGAGCTGGCTTGCTCTGACAGTACGATCGGATTCCCATCCTTGGTTCACGGCTTACGTTTAGGTGTACATATGTCTTTCAAGAATCTTGCGTAAGCCGATATGTGGCGGATTGCATCCATCAACGGGATGTTTATCTGGACCTGTTCAAAGAGCTTGACCAGATCCTCCTCAGGAGCCACAGGTTTGGTTGTCCTTTTTCCTTTGGTCAAGGCCTCAGGAAATGGGATCCTAGCTGGTTCCTCTAGGATAGGTCCAGGTTCTTGATCTGGGACAGTAGTATCTTGGATGACTACCCTAGGGTCTTGGCGATTATCAGGCTTGGAGTGGTTCAGATAATGTGGGTCTTGTGTTGTTTTACCACTACGTGTTGTTACAGAGTTTAATCCAGCCTGACTTTGGTTTGGGTTAGGTAGGAGAGGTGGCTGCTGCTGAAATTCTGCATAAGATGTAGAAGCCTCCATCCCGTCTGGTGATGGAGTAGCAGGGGCCTGATAAATCAAATGTGCGTGGCCTGGATTTGGATTCATAATGCGCCTCTGGGTCGGCACGTTATTTGGGTTGGGCAGAGGTTGCGAAGGAAGGGTGCCAGGTTGGCGGGAATTTGCCATCTGGGCCAGTTGGTTGCGAACCTCTGTGATCTCATCCTTGTGCTGTTTTTGCATTGCCGCATTCGTCTTTTGAATGTCAGCCAGCGTTTGAAGGATAAGAGTTAGTTGATCCTGATTTTGCCCGGATTGGTAGGTGGGATTGGGCCGAGGCTGAGGCGGCTGATATGGACGAGGAGCTTGTGGACGGGGTTGATATGGTGGTTTTTGAGAATTTCCCGCCCACTGAAAGTTAGGATGATTTCGCCATCCAGGGTTGTAGGTATTGGAGTATGGGTCATTCTGGATGGCGTTAAGGTCCTCGCAGTTCTGAGGAACCTCAGGAAAGTCAGAATACGAGGGTTCAGAGTTCCCCCAACTCGAGTAGAAGGGATCGGAGGTCACTCCGGTCCGGGAGGTAGACGGGGGTGGATATGGGCCCATCCCCTTGGCAGGTTGGTGATAGATGTTTTGCACTGTTTCCCTTGCCAGAGGAGGTCGTGCAAAAGAGTTTTGTGCAGAGGTGGCTTGCTGCAAATGTCGAGTTAGCTCGTCCACCTTCTTTTCTATGATAGAGACCTTGTCCAACCGACTGGCCATCAATTCCAGGTCAACAGAAGTGGACAGGTCCTGTGTCTCATGTGTCCCTCTTAGATTCGTCGATGCGCGGGCATTCGTCCTGTCGAATAAGCCCAAGGAGTCATTGTTTATGGAGTTCTCGCACATGTTTTCGAGAATCTCCCACACCGTGTCCTCGTGTTGGCCCATGATGTTTCCTCCACATGTTGCATTGACGATTAGACGAATATCCTCACGGAGTCCCTGGTAAAAAGACTGGACTTGTTCCCACTTAGGAACTCCGTGATGGGGACACTTTCGCATGAGATCTAGGAATCGATCCCAAGCTTCGTGAAGAGGTTCTCCCTGTTGTTGAGTGAAATGAGTGATCTGGTGGCGCAAGGCATTCGTCCGGCCAACGGGGAAGAATTTTTTCAAAAATTCGGACTGTAATTCCTCCCAAGTGTTGATCGGGCGGGTCTGAGTCTGATACCAGTGCACGGCCTTGTCCAAGAGGGAGAACGAAAACATTTTCATGAGTAGGATATCCCGGTTTTGTATATCTGACCCGAAGGTCTGGGCCAGATGCTTGAGTTGTTTAATGTGTTGGAATGGATCCTCAGAGTTAAGCCCATGGAACTTTGGTATGGCATGAATCATATTGGGCTTTAGATCAGAATCGGGTCCTCCAATTGGGATTCGTACTCGGGGTTCGATTGCCACCGCAGCGGGATTATAGTGATCTCGCATCATAGGTCGCTGTGGTGGGTTTACAAAGTTCTGAAAGAGATAGTTCAAGCGTTGAAGTTGGTGTTCAAGGTTATTCTCCCCTTCAATGGGTTGTGCCATGATGGGAGAAGAAGGAGAATCAGGGTCTGAATCAGATGAAAGATTTATGTGGTGGGGTTGCTGCACAAACAAGGGCGTCGAGGCTTGGCCTCGACGAGAATGAATTTCTAAGGGAGGTCTTAAAGGTGGTCTTAAGGACCTCCTACCGAACATGCACCGAAAAATGTGATGAGATTAGAAGGTGCTGGACCCAATCAAGACACCCAAGAATTGTTGGGTGACTATAGAGGTTCGGGGCAGATGGACCCCTGGATCAGAAGATCGTCCACCTGAGAGATACCTGGGCAGCCAGAGAGGGAGAGTCCCGTAAAGACCCCTACACGGTAGAGCGTCCCCACGGGTTACAGGGTTTCCCCCACCCGACCTCTCTTGTCACTGCAGTTCCAGGTAGACCAGAATGGGGATCTTGACCTCTTAAGTCTACCTTTTTTATTTTAAGATCAAGGTGCTTAATGTTCCAGTTGAACTTTTACGTATTTTGAGTGCAAAAAGTGACCTAATATTAAGGTTGGTTGACTCGAGGGATCAACTTCACCTCTTGTTCCTTTGAGAGCTTTTAGGTCCTTCCTTTTATGGTTCAAATGGATTATCAGCCTGATTTGCTTAGGGTTCCTCTTGTATAAATCTTTTCAAACACGGTTTAGGCACACTTCTTTTTGGAAAGTTTGTTTCTTTGTTTTAGAGAAGATGTGTCTCTAAAAACCCTAGCTTTGCAATCCTAACTTGGCTTCTAATGGGTCCAATTTAGTTGCCTTAGAAATTAGCACCTAGGGCTCAATCAAGAAAGTTTTAGCCCTAGTTGCCTTAGTTGAATGACAGACAAAAATATGTTGAAATGAAAATCAGGCAACTTGATGAGTTACTAAATATAAGACAGGTAGCCCTAAGTTGATTTCTCTTTTTTCTTTTTTTTTTTTTTAGATTGTGAGAGGGTTAAGGGAGAGGGCTTATGGAGATTACCTGTTCCTGTCTGTTGTGCAGTTGCTATTCTTTCCTTTTTGTTTTGCTTTCCCTGATTGAACACAACAAAAGAGAAGTTAAGTCAGATATTAGATAGAAAAGTTGTACTCAAAAGCTTTAAAAGTGCCCGTTGCTCCCCGGCAACGGCGCCAAAATGTTGTCAACGTTTTGTGCGGATTTAAAGCCGTATTACGTTGTAGTAGAACCGACAAAACATTTAAACAAATATAAATAATTTTATTACTCGAACAACTAGAGTATCCGAGGTCGAACACAGGGAGCAAACTCAGTACTTTGTAAAACCCAAGAATACAACTGTTAAATGCAAATATAATTGATTCAAAGAGTTTTAAAAAAGATGTAAAAAAATAGAATTAGACGTCTGATTTATGCATCAGACGTCTTAAATGTGATCTTTCTTTCTCTCTTCCTTCTTCTGCTTTGCCTTTCTGATCTCTTTGCAATCTTCCCTTGTCCTTCTTCTTCTCTGCGAAGACTTCTAATCTTTCTGCTTTCCTTCTTCTCCTGCGAAGACTTCTTTCTTTCTTCTTCTTCTGTCTTGCTCCTGTTGCCTTCTTCTTCTTCTTTGGCTTGCTTTTCCGTCTTCTGCAGCGGCCAAGTCCTTCTCCTGCGATCAGCCTGCCTGCACAGGAGAAAAACCTAACCCTCCTCCCTCTACCCGCGCATCTCTCTCTCTCAAGCAATTCACTCAAACCGCTCTACCAGAGCCACGGTCTTAATCGGGTCGAATCGTACCCGGGACCAGGTGCACCTGCAGGTGTGTGGTGCGCGAGGAGTGCGTAGGTCTAGGTCGGGTCGGATCCGCCAGGTCCGCGTGGTCAGTCCGCGGACGAGGCGGGTGAGGTCAGTGAGGGACCTCACCCCTATGCTTACTGAGGCGATAAGAGTAAAACACAAAAACAACTTATATGGTACCTGAGGGTTGCAATCCCATGATGTGGGACTATCTGGTCTCGCCTTCACGTGCGCCTGCAAAAGCCTCGTCATGCGATTGCCCCGCAGTTGCTGGCTCTGCTAGCGCTCCTTGGCTGGACTCGTTCACCTCGCGACACTCGCGCTAGTATGCAGCACCTGTAGCCTGGAAGACCGGGTGCCTGGAGCTTCGTGGGAGCTTCATCAGAGGTCGTCCATGGCGGCAGCAGCTCAAACCCTGTCCTACACAAAACGCGCCTCTCGGCCAAATCAGAATAGCTAGAGACCTTCGCCGTGGCACGGCGAAGGCGGTGGGCAGTGCTGCAGGCCGCAGGTCGGCCTAGGCGTGCGTGCCTAGGTCAACCTGTGGCCAGAGATGGTGGGTTGGTCGGGGGGTGATTGTGGAGGGCTGGAGTGGCAGTGGTAGGGTGGAGTGTGTTCTTGGAGGTGAGGCGGAGCTTTCGAGGTGGTTGGCGAGCCGTGTGGAGGGCTGGAGTGGTATGGGCAGCTCGCCGGAGTGTGGTCGGAGGCGAAGATGATGGAGGTGGTTAGCGTCTGTCGAAGGTCGATCAAGGGAGATAACAGGGGGAAAAGAGAGAGGAGAGGGTGGAGAACATATCTGGGGTTGTCTGGAGGGAAGGGAGGCGGCGGAGAGGACGGCTCGTGACTGCCGTCGTCGGGGAAGAAAGACCCTGGGGGAGGAAGCGGCGACGAAGATGAAGTCAGGAGCTTGCGCGTAGGGTACAGCGCGCCGCGGGAGGAAGAGGCGGAGAGGACTCTGCTGCTGGTATGGCAGCAGAGTGACGAGAAGGAGGGAAGGCGGTCGCCGGAGCTTGTGGGTCGTTTGGCCGGAGATGGGAGAGAAGAAATTTGGAGGGGATCTCCGTCAAAATCAAGCTTAAGATGAGCGGCCGGGTCCGGGGGGTGTTTTATAGGTGCTGGCCGCTCCTATCAGTGCGTGAAAAACGCGCAATTTAGGTCAGCCGGCTCGCCGGAGTTGGAAGGAAGAAAGATACCCAAATCTCTCGTGCGTTCGCACGAGAGATTGGGTTCACGCCAGCGAACTTGATTGGCTTTAGAAGGAAGGGAATTCCTCAGAGAATCTCCCTTCCATTTCTGGGAGAGAATCTCTGAGGAATTAGAGAGCAATCTCTCTCGAAACTTCGTCGGAGCTCGGTTCTGCCCTAGCAATGGCGGCAAGACCGGTTTGCAAAGAAGGCGAAGAACCTAGGGGGCTCTCTGCAAGGATATTCAAAAGATAGGGACCTATTTGTGATTTGGGTGTACTAAATTGCAAAGTAGGTCAAGATGACCTCCCCTTAGGTCCAAATTTTGGTACAAACCTAATTTGGACCTAAAGAATCCAATGGTGAAGTTGGATTTTAGGTTTGACCTCGTTTTACTGGACATTTTGCGTAAAAACCCAAATTAGGTTAATTGAAGAGCTAAGACCCTAATCTAGGTCAAACTAGGTTCCAAAGGCCAAATTAAGTGTTCTAAACCCTAGAGGATGTTTTTCTATGATTTTTAGAGGGTTTGCTTGATTTTTATTCTGACCGGAACCTTGTTAATTTAAGCGGGTCTGTTTTAGGGTTACCGAGTGTCATTTAATTCTTAGATTGCACATAAACCCATTTCTGATTAATTCAACCCACTTTTTATCTTATTTGGACCATTTGACCTATGCTTTGCTTCTGAGAAATCCCGTTTATGTACTGCAATGGTAAAATTACAGTTTTAACCTTTATTTCAGGTTTTCTTCTCAGAGCACTTGTTCCTTCAGTTAAGCCTTCTTCTAGGTTATGTAAGAGCTTTTATCTTCTTTATTGGGTCAAAATGAGCTAGTTATGGCTCATGATGAGGCTCTCATCACCCATCAACAGGTGAAGATGTTTTCTTTTAAAGCTTAAAAGAATGTGGAGTGCCTGGTAAATCCCTAAAAGTTGAACCTATTTGGCAGCTACTTGATGAGTTGATTTTAGTTGAAGTAGTGTGGCCCGAACAACTCAAACAATTAGCTTGATGCACCACTTAGTTAGGCACACAATTGGTTACCCAATCTTATTTCTATTCGATTATGTGTTTGGGTGTGTGTACCAGTTCCAAAGATCGATTTACCAATTGAGTTTGAAAATCAAAAGAGGTTGTGTACCTCTGTAAGATTTTTCTTAATTTTTCTTTTATCTATGAAGGGTGAGGTGCGTGGAGGTGATAAACAAACAATCAAAAACTAACCTTAGAGTTTATAAGAACACCTAGGTTGATTTTGTTTATGTTATTATGTGGTGGAATGAAAACTAGTGGGTGGGAGGTGGGGGTAAATTTATAGACCCTTCAATAGCACTTTACTCCAATCAAAGATGGTCGCCTCCCCGGCAATGGCGCCAAAATGATGTATGGATAATCCCCAGCAATAGTACCAAAATGTTGTATGGATAATCCCCGACAATGGCGCCAAAATGTTGTAGATGATGATCTACACAAAAAGGAATTTGAGTTTTGAAAACCCGTTGTTGTAGTGCAATTTGCGAGAAAAAAATCATCAATAAATAAATTTAACCAAAAGTCGAAAAGAATTCTAGGTCTAACACAGGGAGGCGGATGTTTGATTAAAAACTGCATTTGTTTTATTTGTCACAAAGTAGAATAACTGGTCGAATTGAATCTAAACTAGCTACTACTTAAAGAATAAATAATAGAAGAAAGAGAGAGAATATTACAAATAAAGAGAAAATAGAGATAGAATAAACATGGATTTAATTAACATAGAGAAATGTTCATTACAACTACTTGCTACACTAGAAAGTAGGAAATCTACACTAGAAAGTGGTAAAAGAAGGTGGAGAGAAGTTACCCTCCTCGACAGCTGCTTAGAGGATGAGCCGCGACAACGGAGCGCTCGGACAAAGGTGGTGAGATGCAGGACGAAGGAGAATAATGAAGGAGGATGGAGAACGGGGCAGGACGATGTCGTAGGGAGATCCGCTTCCCGAATGGCAATGAGAGGACCACCGCAGAATGCTCCACAAAGGGGATGAGAAGGTGGAAAAATTATAATTTTAACTCTAATGGAGCATCCCGGGTTTGGGATAAGCTCTTAGAGCTTTGGAGGGGGTGAGAGAAGAGAGGAAGGGGATGAAGAAGAAGTGGAGGGCGTAGGTCCTTTTATAGATGAGGTTTGAGGGGGCAAATGGGTCATTTTAATATCAAAACATTAATGTCAGGTCTTTAGTGACAGATAAAATCGACACTAAAGCCCAGATCGTGGGCAATATGCACACGTGTGCCACATGCCTCTTCTTCTCCTCGCGCTTCAACGCATGCCCACGTTCTTTTCATCTTAGGCGTCCGATCGTAAGATCAGACCGCTTAAATGCACCGCTCCTGCACTTCATCTCATGCCTGTGCATGTGATGGCGTGTGTAGAAGCGCGTCATCATGCACGTGCAACGCAGTCTT
The DNA here is from genome assembly GCA_037157565.1 of Thalassia testudinum. Classification (NCBI taxonomy): domain Eukaryota; kingdom Viridiplantae; phylum Streptophyta; class Magnoliopsida; order Alismatales; family Hydrocharitaceae; genus Thalassia; species Thalassia testudinum. The sequence goes on from JAZHRO010000061.1 coordinate 2,050,511, forward strand.
CATCTAGTGCTCCACGTCACCACCTCCATGGCTGCTTGATGAGGATTGTGTGGTTGAATTTTAATTATGCGCGGCCATTGCTGCCTTCGCCCCCCTCACCGCGATTCGAACTAGCGCTTGCGGGTTGTAAGGAGCGCTTAAGACCACTACAGTGTCTCCACAAATGGTCACGAAGAAGAATATGTGCGCTTGCATCTTGACAGTTGGATCGTGGATGGACGGCTCAGATCACATGAGGCTGAGCTTCTTCAAGGCTGAGGAAAGAGACCGAAGGCGTGGTAGCTGCTGGGCCATTGGATTGTGATCCAACAGTCCAAATCATCCACGCGTTTGAGGGGAGTGTCGAGAGACCTTGCTTGGATCGGTTGGGTGGCTAGGATGGCGCCACGTGGTGCCATCTTGGCCATCCATCTTCTGTGAGTTGTAGATAGTGCCACGGATGTCGGATTGGACCGATTTTCGCTTCGTTGGACTATGATCATCGATCTAAACCCATCCGTGTGGTCGGATTTGTCATCTGAAGTGTAGATTTACACCATCTTGGCCCTTGACCCATGATCTTTCCCAAACTACATCTGATGCTACAGAGATCTGATGTAAACATGTTTACACTACTTAAGATGTCTATTTATGCATGTTCTGAAGCATAGGATTGCATTGCATACTATAAATATTGCATAACATGCATCATCTTACATTTAGATTAGTTTAAATAAAAACAAGGTTAATTGTCTCCTTTTATATTCATGGACAGGGCAAACTTTTTATCGGAGCCTCGGATCAAAGATCCAACCGTATAGATGTGATCAGGGCGACGATTGGAGTTCAACGACTCCAAGATCACCTTAATACGGCATCTGTAGCATCAGATAGAGATCGGGGAACCCTAGAAGATCAAGGGCCAAGATGGTGTAAATCTGCACTTCAAACGACAAATCCAACTGCACTGATGGATTTGGATCGACGATCGCAACCTAACGACACAAAAATCGACTTAATCCAACACCCGTGGCACCATCTACATCATCTAGAAGATGGACAGCCAAGATGGCGCCACGTGGCACCATCTCAGCCATCCAACCAGCCCTCAGGATCGCCGCTGCCTCTCCAAAGAAGATCCAATGCACGATCTGGGCTGTTGGATCTTGATCCAACGGCCATGAGCACGTGTCGCTTAAAACATCCATGCGACCATCTCGACGACACAGCGTAGCAAGCGAACGCCTTATCGCGAGCGGGCGGCGCGCGTTCGAGCCTGTGTGAGTGTCATTTGAGGTGTGGGTGAGCGGGCTCCATGACCGATTGATGGCGATCGAGCGGCTGTGAGCGCTCGATAGCGCCCACGCGCTATTGCATGCCACGTCTCACGCGGAATCGCATGCGAGCGAGCGCGTAAAGGAGGCGGGCGGTAGCGCGACTTAAGCCGTCCGATCTCACGATTAGACGGCTGAGAGCGGCTGAACGTGGGCAAGCACCCCACTACGCCCACGATGGGGCTTTAGCAACGGTTTTATCTGTCACTAAAGACCCCTAATTTAATGTTTTTAGAGTTGTAATAACCAAATTGCCCCCACTCCTTGCAACTATAAAAGGAGACCCCCTCCACACGAAATTATCATCCCTTCCTTCTCTTCTCTACCTCTCCAAAGCTCAAGAGAAGCCTGTCCCACACCCGGGATGCTCCTCGTGAGATAAAGTCAAATTTTCGCTCTCATTTCGGAAGCAGATCCCGCGACGACGATGACGTGCTGCTCCGTTCTCGTTCCTCCTGCCTCGATCTCCTTCTTCCCACTCCGTCCTCCTTCATCCAGGCAGTGTCTCGTCCGGCTCATCCTCCAAGTGATCGTCTAGGAGGATAACTTCTCTCTCCCATTCTTCTTTACAGCTTTCTAGTGTAGAATTTTCCTGCTTTCTAGTGTAATTCTTATTTGGTTTTATTGTATGAACATTTTGAATTATTGAATGCATGTTTTCTCTCTCTCTCTCGTTTAGTCTGATTATTATTATGGCTTCATTGTAATTACATCGCCTCACTTTTTAAGAAAAATTCTAAAAAAATATAATTGCGAATATAGGTCAACATAGCCTCCCTGAGTTCAACCCGAGATTTCCATTTTGGTTTAAATTTTATTTGTTGAACACACACGTTAGCGTAGCAACCCGTGCGTTCAACATTTTGGCATCGCTCTTTGATTTTTTCTTCGCATTTTCTAACTTACAAATCATTTACCTCACTTCTCTCCTTTCTTATTGTGATTGCAGGTACTCTTTCGAGACGAGCAAAAGTGGTAGATTGGAGTAAAGTGCTGTGGAAGGTTTTGTAAGTTATCTCCCACCTCCCACCCATTAGATTTCATTTCACCACATAATAACACAAACATCAATCAACTAAGGTGTTCTTATAAACTCTAAGGTTAGATTGTTTGTTGTTTGACACCCACACCCACCCCAACCCCACATTAAAAAAAGAAAAATTAAAAAAAATCTCACAGAGGTACACAACCTCATCTAATTTTCAAACTCAACCGGTAAACCGATCTTTGGAGCCGATACACACATCCAAACACATAATTGAGCAGAAATCAGATTAGGTAATCACTTGTGTGCCAAATTAAGTGGTGTAACAGGCCAATTGTTTGAGTTGATTGGGCCGCACCACTTCAATTAAAATCAACTCATCAAGTAGCTGCCACATAGGTTCAACTCTTAGGGATTTACCAGGCACTCCACATTCTTTTAAGTTTTAAAGGAAAACATCTTCACCTGTGCTTTCAAAACCTGGTGTGCCAACAAAATTTGTTTGAAAATACCTAAAGTTGAATCCTAAAAGCTACTAAGCAAGATTTGAACTCTAAAATTCACCACATCAAAAATAATCTTGCTTGAAAACCACCAGTTGTGCACACACACACAAATCAATCAATCATTAAGGGCACAACCCAGATAAAGGGCCCATCACATTCCAAAGCACATTCAAACCTAGCCCTAAATAAAACAGAGTAGACGTTGGCCTTAAGGATTTGACTCGCTCTTCAGAGCCCAGAACAAGATTATTTTCGATTAGTCTATTTCTATTGTTCAATCTGATGTCTAGCTAGGGTAGCAGAATCAAACGATCGCGGCTGGCGGGTACACTAGGAATCAGAGGCACAAGCTGAAGGAAGAACCTTCTCCCCAGTCCCTCCTTCTAACTGGTTGGATTGAATAGACAGAAGTAGATCAAATCGTTCCTTTATCTCAAGATGGGTTTTGGGAGTCTGTAGGTCTTTAGGTTAGCCCACTTAACGACAGGTTTGATTGTTTGTATTGCAGGGTGCCTTTCTTCCTCCCACCTCTCATGAATCCTTCCACATATTACACGCATTCCCGCTCTTTCCCTCCTGTTTTGAATTATCCTCAACATGACGATTATCCCGATTCATACTATAATTAACCATCAGTTAGCTGAGATAACTCGGATTGGGGATATAGTTCCGGACCTCCATGTTTAGGGTCTAACCCTGAACACTTTGATTGTGATTTCTATCCTTCTCAGAGCCACATCGATTATAGATCGTCAACCTTTCATGAACAACCTAATACGATCTTCAATCAAGAAGGATACACCGATCCTTACCCATCCTCTAATTACACTGCCATTAGGTCATCACCATCTTTTGAACAATCCGAAATGACCTATTATCAGGAAGGGTATAATGAATCTCAATCCGTTAACTCCTCTGTATTGATCCCAAACTCGCCCAACCCTGAACCAACTCATTTGGTTCAGGGTAACCAGGTTCAAGAAAAGGTTCTGGCTAACTTGAGGAATATCATACAATCTTTAGAAGTTCAGCCAATACCTTGCATTGAGAGATTGGAGCCTCTGATTGAAATAATTGATGATTTGAATAAGTATTTGTTGGATTGGCTGCAGGATGCTAGGGATAAGAACCCGGGTGAGTTTCTACTTGGGAAGTTAGTGAAATTGAGGATGAGATTTTTGGTTGCTTTGATTCAATTGTAGGATGATTCCTAGGATGAACTTCCTTCAGGAGAGCAAATGTCAGAACCCGCTCAGGCACCTGTTGGAGGGGACACGTGTGACGAGGTTGACCAGATTGAATTAGAGCAACCAATTAAGGATGATCTGATTTCTTCACCTGAGATCCCTGAGCCAAGGTACGAGGAAACTTATGTCTCCTTGGAATAGAAAGTGACAGATGATTTTAGGACATACATTAATATGGATCTTGATTTCTTTGATTCTGATGGTGAAGATTCAAGTTGCGAAGTCGCATGCGAGTTTACAGAACATGATTTTTGTGAGATAATTGGGCCTGAGGAATCTAAAAGATCATTTGATAGCCTAATAACTGAGGAAACTGATTTTATTAGGGCTCACATTATGGATCCAGAATCGCATTTTCTTGAGGATTCAATCAAATGCCCTGATTGTCAGTTACACCCCATTGAGCTTATCGATGATTTTGTTTCTGAGATAATTAGACCCAAGTCAATTCTGATTCAACCATATCTTTTAGACTTGGAAATTTCATATGGGGTGATTAATATGCAAGAGGTCCCGGAATTTAACATTCTAAATGAGGAGGATAGAAGCTGGGAAGTTCTGATTTGGGAAGCTAACCCCAGAGGAAGTAGAAGACTGTGTCTAAGGGTTCCATTTCATCTGAAACCATCAAACCAGGACCCTTACGACATCTGTTCTGAGGATGTCCAACCTAAGCATACATTCAATGATTATCCTTTTGAGCTTGAATTCTTTGTAACCCAACTTTTTGGTCTTGGGTTGCATCCTCATAAATCACAGGCTCGACCCCACTTGCATACTGATTTTAGGTTGTGGGTAATTTTTAACCAGAACCTGAGATATTCTCGATTATGGGGTATGGATCTGCACCACAATCTAGTCCACATTTGTGGACATCTGCTAACAGGTCAGAAGTTTCTTATGTTTATTCTGATTCTGACCTGCACCTGTGAATTCTTTATTTCTCTTCTTTGTATAGTGTGCCTAGTTGAAGGCACTAAATTCAACACGTATATAGTTTTTTTTAGTTTTCACCTCGAAGCGAACCTGACATTCATGCAATTCAGATGCTTTCTACACTATTCCACTCTGTTTTATGTCTTTTCAATATAATGAGGACATTGCATTAGATAGGCAAGGGGGGGTGGATATTCATCTCTGAATTTATTCGTCAGCTCCATAGATTTGTTTTATTTTCTTTTATTATAAAAAAAAAGGAATTAGGAAAGAGAACTTGGGTTTAAGAAAATTTTCAATCTTAGGAAATACTACATTATGATTTGAACACAATGACCCTTCAGGTCCTTGGACTTAATCAGCCCGTGTATCCACTAAAATGTGAATTTGTTTTTCGAGTCCTCGCCAACCTGAATTCTATTTTAATTGGAGTAAATAAGTGATAAGTACACGACTTATCAACCCGTCCTCTGATTTGAGGGAATTTTGAGCTTTAAGCATCTACACACCATCTTGTCACTGACTCATTGTTCGACGATTTTAACGAAAATTGGGTAGCTAATGAACCTTCTAGGGTGATATGGCTGGCAAGTTATCATGGGTAACAGCTCATAGGTAGGTTGTTTAGAGCCCAGTCACTGGACCTTTCTCTTTTTGCTACCTTTAGGTAAATCTTAGACTAGGGAAGCCACCTACTTAAAAAGAAAAAAAAAAGGAGAAAAGAAAAAAAGAAATAAGCCACACTTCGTCACACGAGTATGGCTGGCAAGTTGTTGGTGGTAACAGCTCATCGATCGGTTGTCCGGAACCCAGCTCAATAAATGCACTGAAAAATCCCAAAACACTTAGGAAGAAGCGGAGAAGTAGAATAAACTTGGGAGATATACACTGGATTCACCCTTGTGTTGACCCCGTAAAAAAATAAAAGTAGGGAGAAAGCTACCGGTCGTAAAGATACACCTTTAGGCCGAATTCTTTTTTTTTAGGTCACCTAGAGGCTTAGAAATCCCAAGTCCGTTTTAACTGCCGGTCAACGAGTCTATCACATTCACAATAAGATGCTTAGAACTTAGGGTTCTCATCAAATCTTGGGTGAGTTGAATGGCCGTAGAAAGCCACTCTTAAACCCTAAAACTTGAAAATCCAAAAAAATTAGAAAAGAGGAAAAAGAGAAAAATAAAATTTTCTTTGAATAAGGCGAGGGCTTGAGGCGGTCTGCATTTTGGCAGATAGTCAAACACTATTGTGTCTTTGAAAGTTCAGAGCCTAAGTAGACATTTTCTTAGTGATTGAAAATAACTCAAGCCCAAATAATCCAACCTGATTCTTTTATAAATAGCATATAGTTTTTGCTAGGGACTAGCAAAAGATAGGCATGGGGGTATGATGTAAACATGTTTACACTACTTAAGATGTCTATTTACGCATGTTCTTAAGCATAGGATTGCATTTCATACTATAAATATTGCATAACATGCATTATCTTGCATTTAGATTAGTTTAAATAAAATGGAGGTTAATTGTCCCCTTTTATGTTCATGGACAAGGCAAACTTTTTATTGGGGCCTCGGATCAAAGATCCAACCATACAGATGTGATCAGGGCGACAATTGGAGTTCAACGACTTCAAGATCACCCTAATCAGGCATCTGTAGCATCAGATGGAGACCGGGGAACCCTAAAAGATCAAGGACCAAGATGGTGTAAATTTGCACTTCAAACAACAAATCCAACCGCACGGATGGATTTGGATTGACGATCACAGCCTAACGACGCGAAAATCGACTTAATCCGACACCCGTGGCACCATCTACATCATCCAGAAGATGGACGGCCAAGATGGTGCCACGGCACCACGTGGCACCATCTCAGCCATCCAACCGACCCTCAGGACCGCCGCTGCCTCTCCAAAGAAGATCAAACGCACGATCTGGGTTGTTGGATCTTGATCCAACGGCCATGAGCACGTGTCGCTCGAAACATCCGCAGGACCATCTCGACGATGCAGTGGGCGAACGCCTTATCACGAGCGGGCGGCGCGCGTTCGAGCCTGCACAAGCAACATTTGAGGTGCAGGTGAGCAGGCTCCATGACCGCTCGATCACGATCGAGCGGCTACGAGTGCTCGATAGCGCCCACGCGCTATTGCACACCACGCCTCACGTGGAATCGCATGCGGGCGGGCACGCAAAGGCGGGCGGTAGCGCGACTTAAGCCGTCCGACCTCACGATCGGATGGCTGAGAGCGGCTAAACGTGGACGGCGTGGAAGATGAGTGGGCGCCCCCACTACACTCACGATGGGGCTTTAGCGATAATTTTATCCGTCACTAAAGACCCCTGATTTAATGTTTTTAGAGTTGTAATGACCAAATTGCCCCCACTCCTTGCAACTATAAAAGGAGACCCCCTCCACACGAAATTCTCATCCCTTCCTTCTCTTCTCTACCTCTCCAAAGCTCAAGAGAAGCTTGTCCCACACCCGGGATGCTCCTCGCAACATAAAGTCAAATTTTCGCTCTCATTTCGGAAGCGGATCCCGCGATGACGATGACGTGCTGCTCCGTTCTCATTCCTCCTGCCTCAATTTCCTTCTTCCCACTCTGTCCTTCTTCGTCCAGGCGACGTCTCGTCCAACTTGTCCTCCAAGCGATCGTCGAGGAGGGAACTTCTCTCTCCCATTCTTCTTTACAGCTTTCTAGTGTAGAATTTTCCTGCTTTCTAGTGTAGTTGATTTCCTGCTTTCTAGTGTAATTCTTATTTGGTTTTATTGTATAAACATTTTGAATTATTGAATGCATGTTTTCTCTCTCTCTCTCTCTCTCTCTCTCTCTCTCTCTCTCTCTCGTTTAGTCTGATTGTTATTATGGCTTCATTGTAATTACATCGCCTCACTTTTTAAGAAAAATTCTAAAAAAATATAATTGCGAATATAGATCAATGTAGCCTCCCTGAGTTTGACCCGGGATTTCCATTCCGGTATAAATTTTATTTGTTGAACACGAGTTCTTTGCTTTCAAACTACAATGACGGGTTTTCAAAAGCAAACACATTAGCGTAGCAACCCATGCATTCAACAAAATCCAATCGGGGCAATATTGGAGTCGTTGAACTCCAATCGTTGCCCTGATAAGATCCGTACGGTTGGATCTTCAATCCGACGCCTTGATAGGATATTTCCCTATTTTCTAACCACAAAAAAAGAAAATTAACCTAAAATTTACATAACCTAACCTAAATGCAAGATGATGCATGTTATACAATATTTACAATGTATGATGCAACCCTACGCCTAAGAATGTGCTTAAATTGAAAGTTTATGTGATATAAATGTGGTTACATCAACTGAACCAGTCACTCCACATTATTTTTTGATTTCTAAAGGAAAATATATCATTACCAGTGCTTTTAAAACTTGGAGTGTTCTCTTGAACTTGATTGAATACACCTAAGATTAAACCCTAAAAGCTACTAAACAAGGTTTAACCCTAAAAGACACATCATCAAATAACCTTGTTTGCAAGCCCTGGTTGTGCACGCACACACATTTGAATTGATCATTAAGGGCACAACCCATCTAAAGGGCCCATCACATTCCTAGAGCACAATCATCCCAAGCCTAATTAAAACTGAGTAGACGTTGGCCTTAAGGATTGATTCACTCTTCGGGGCTCAAACTGAGATTTTTTTTTATTAATCTACTTCTGCTGATCCATCTAATGTCTAGTTAGGGGAGTAGTGTCAAACGACCGCAACTGGGGGGTACACTAGGAACCGGAGGCACAAGCCAAAGGAAGAACCTTCTCCCCAGCCCCTCCTTCTAACTAGTTGGATTGACCGGATAAAAGTAGACCAAATCAATTAAAATCTCGAGACAGGTCCTGGGAGTCTGTAGGTCTTTAGGCTAACCTACGTAAGGACAGGGTTGATTGCTTGTATTACAGGGCTCCTTTCTCTCTTCTAATTTCCCTCTTATTCTACCATGTATCCTTCCACATCTTACACACATTTCCCATCCTACCCTCCTACCAATTCTTATCCCCAAGATGATTACTATCCCAACTTGACTTATGACTACCCATCTCCTAGCTGGGACAACTTTGATTGGAGATATGAATCCGAACCTCAATGTCCAGGGCTTAACCCTGGACAATAAGACTATGATTACTATCCTTCCCAGAGCTACAATGATTATAGATCTCCACCCTTTGATGGTCAACCTAACTCGATCTACAATCAAGAAGGATATGTTGACTATAACACCTACCCTCCCCAGTATTCCACTGAACATAGGTTACCACCATTCTTTGAACAACCCGAGATGACCTACTATTAGGGAGGAACCCGAGAACCTCAATATCTTGACTCCCCTAGAATGAACCCAAACCCACCCAACCCTGAACCAAACCATTCAGTTCAAGTGAACTAGGTCTAAGATAGGGTGTTGGCTAACTTGAGGAACACCATCCAATCTTTAGAGGCTTAGCCAACACCATGCACTGAAGCATTGGAGCCTATGATAAAAATGATTAATGAGCTGAATAGCTCTTTATTGGATTTTCTCCATCATGTTAGGAATAGGGGCCTGGGTGAGTTTCTATTTTGGAAATTATCGAGGTTGAGGATGAAATTCGTGGTTGCCTTAGTCCAATCTTGGGATGATTCCCAGGATGAAACCCCTTCAGGAGAGCCAATGTCTGAACCCGCTCAGGTGCCTATTGGGAGGGATACTTGTTCTGAGACCAGGGATGACCAAGTTGGGCTAGAGCAACCCATTAAGGATGAACCAAGTTTCTCACCCGAGATCCCAAAATCAAGGAATGACAAAAAATATGTCTCCATGGACTATGAAATGACATATGATTTTGAGACATATATAAATGAGGATCATGAATTCTTTGATTCTGAGGGTGAGGAATCTCTTAGTGAAGTCTCACTTGAGCTTAAGGAGAATGATTTTAGTGAGACTAACAGGCTCAAGAAGCATGATGAACCATTTGATAGCTCGTTCATTGAAGATTTGGATTCGGTTAGGGCTAACTTGGAGGATTCGAATCCTTATTTACTAGAAGATTAAATAAGTAGCCCCATTTCTCAACCACATCCCGAAGGGATTGATTTTGATTTAGAAATCATTGTACCCAAGTCAATCTTGACTCAACCACAATTGTTGGACTTGGGTATTTTGGATGGGGTGTACAACAGTATGGAGGTCCCAGAAACCTTAATCTTGGAGGATAGGAAGTTAGAAATAAAAATCTGGGAAGCTACTTCTGAGGGAACTATGATTTTGGATCTAAGGGTTTCTATTGACCTGAAACTGCCTACTTTTTACCAGAACCCTTATGATACCTTTGATGTGCAACCCAAGCTTGGAATAACTGATTATTTTTCTGAGCTGAACTTTAAGTGGATAGCCGAGTTTAATGAATCAGATCAATCCGTTGTCAGACACTTTGGTCTTGGGTTGCACACCACTAAACTGCAGGCCCAGCCCCACAAGCACAATAATCTTTGATTCTGGGTGATTTTCATCCAGAACCTGAGAACTACTCGACCCTAGGGCATGGGTCTATACCATAACTTGGTCCACATCTATGGACATCTTCTGTTGCCAGGTCTGAGGATTAATCTTTTGATTTCGATTCTAACCCACACTTGTGAATTCTCTATTTCTTCCTTGTATGTATTTTATGCCTAGCTAAAGGCATTAAACTTAGCGAGTGTATACTCTCTTCTCTCTACGGAGCTGATCGGATTTTCATGAAATTCAGGTGATATTCTGTTTACTCTACCCTTTTCATGTCTTTATTTTTACAATGAGGACATTGCACCATTTAGGCATAGGGGGGTGGATAATTAATTCCTGAAATCATTTTGTTAACTTTGTAGAATTTATTTTAGTTTCTTTAAAAAAATGATGAAAATTCAAAAAGAAAAAAAAATAGAATTAGGAGAAGAGAACTTAGGCTTTTGGAAGTTATTAACTTTAGGAAACGATACTTTAGGACCTGAACACTTAGACTCTTCAGATCTTTGGGCTTAATTAGCCCAGGTGTCCACTTGAATGTGGACTTAGTCTCAAGTCCTCACCAAGTAATTCTATTTTAATTTGGTCAATAAATTAGGGTGATAAGTATACGACTTATCAACCCACCCTCTGATTTGAGGGGACTTTAAGCCTAAGCATCTACACACTGTTTGCACTGACTCACTTTTCGGTAATATTTTATGGAAATTGGGTAGCTAATGAACTATCTAGGGTGGTATGACTAGCAAGTTGTCGTGGGAAACAGCCTATTGGCAGGTTGTCCAAAGCCCAGCCACAAGATCATTTTCTTCATACTACCTTTAGGTAAATCTTATATCAGGGAAGCCACCTAGTTAAAAAAAAAAAGAAAGAAAATGGAGAAAATAAAAAAATAATAAACAAAACCACACTTCACCACACGAGTATGGCTGACAAGTTGCCGTGGGTAATAGCCCATTGGCTAGTTGTCCAGAGCCCAGCTCATAAAGATGCACAATAACTCCCAAAACACTTAAGGATGAAGCGGGGAAGTAGAATAAACCGAAGAGATATACACTGGATTCACCCTTTTGTTATCCCCATAAATAAAAGAAGTAGGGAGAAAGCTACCATTTGAAAAGATAAACCTCTGGGCAAGGTCGCCTAGGGTCATAGAAACTCGAAGTTCGTTGTAACGGCTGCCTAGTGAGTCTTTCACTCTTTTCACTAGATGCTTAGCACTTAGAGTCCTTTTCAAGTCTTGGGCGGGTCGAGTAGCAGTAAAAAGTTATCCCGAAACTCTCAAACTCCAAAAGTTCAAAAAAAAAAGAGAGAAAAGAAGAAAAACAAAAAAATGTACCTTCCTTTTTCAAATAAGGCGAGGACTTGGGCGGTCTATATTCTGGCAGACACTCGGGTACTGTTGAGTCTTCGTTGTTTAGGGCCTTAGTTGAAACTTTGTATTGTTAATAAACAACTTAGGCCTAAGCAATTGAATCGTAATTCTATTTTTATACATGGCATGTACTTTAATTTTGCTAGGGACTAGCAAAAGATAGGCATGGGGATATAATGTAGACACATCCATTTAGGTTAAAATGCCTATTTATGCATGTTCCTAGGCTTAGATTTGCATTCCAAATTATAAATATTGCATAGCATGCATCATTTGCATTTAAAGTATTTGTGTATATTTTAGGTTAATTGTGTCCTTTTTGTGGTCAGGAGAGAAGGAGATTTATTTTCGAGCCTCGGATTAACAATCTGACCGTACGGATATGATCAGAATGACGATAAATCTAACGCCTCCAAAATCGCCTTGATCGGAGTCCCATAGCACCATATGCAGTCCTAGGAAGATCAACAGCCAAGGGACTAAGTGGCATAATTAGGAGCTTTAAAAGACAAATCTGACTGTGTGGATGGATTCGAGTCGATGATCGTAGCCCAACGATGAGAAAATCAACTCAATCCGACCTCTGCAGTAGCCCCTACAACGAAAAGATGGACGACCTAAATTGCGCCACGTGGCAAACCCAGGCCGCCCACCTTACGCGCATAGCAGCACGGGCGCGAGCGCACACGCGAAGGCACACACGCACAGCAGTGATAGTGCGCGGAGGTGCTCGACCGCGCGTGCCAACGCAACAGCAACGTGGGCTTGTGGGCTGTCTTCAGCGACGTTTGCGGTGGATCTTCAGCGACATTTATGGCTGTCATTAAATGTCCTGTATACGAATTTAATTCTTTCCTCCACTATAAAAGGTCCCCTACCCCTCCCATTTTTCTTCATGTCTTCCTTTCTTCCTCTCACCACCTCCAAGGCTCTAGAGAGAGCTTGTCCCAAGCCCGGGATGCTCCTCTAGAGTAGAAAACAAACATTTGTTCCCACCTTTCATCCCCCTTCGTAGAGCATCCCAAGGCCATCTTCTCACCTCCCTTCGGGAAGAAGATCCTCGCCGCGACACCGTCCTGCCCCACCCTTCATCCTCTGGCTCCATCCTCATTCGTCCTACTGCTCACCACCTTCCTCCAGGCAACGTCAGAGTGAGTCGTCCTCCAAGCGACCATCGAGGGAAATTTCTCTCACCTATCTCTATCTTTATTGCTTTCGTAGTATAGTTTTCCCGCTTTCCTAGTTGTAATAAATATTTCATTATAAAAATACATGATTGTTTCTCTCTCTCTATCTCTCTTTTTATTTTGCAAGTAGATTAGCTAGATTCCATCGACCTAATCTCTTGCCCTATTAAAAATACTAAAAAAATTAGAAAATACAAAAATGACAAAAACAAATAAAAAGAGAAACGCATATCTTTCAAAACTAAACATTCGCCTCTCCATGTTCGACCTGAGACTCACTTTTCGAATTTTGGTTATAAATTTTATCTGATCGATGAATTTTCTCGCAAATCGAACTACGACAATGGGTTTTCCAAACCCGAACGTGTGAATCCACCGTTATCATGCAACCACCCAAACTTTGCCTGGTCGAATCAAAAATCGAATCAATTCCATAACCAACCTAGGCAAAACCCTCCCTCCTATCAGCAAGGTCCACCTACTAAACCCCCCTATAACGAGAATAGGGTAGCCCCTACATAGAACCAAATGGACACTCTGATTAAAATGAGGGCTAATATGAATCAAAAACATCAGGAGGAGATGGCATTAGTGAAGGGACAGTTGAGACAGCTGTTGGGTAACAAATAACATGGGTCCTTTCCTTCTTAGCCACAATCGAACCCGAGGAATGTAATGAACAGAGACCATAATCCTCAAGGGTTCCAATCAAATCAGGGGCTTGCCCACATGATCCAACAAGCCCCATAGACACCTCCTGGATATAATGCTTCTTCTTCTTCTCAAGGATCTAACCATGGTTCCAATGCCTCAGCCAATGTGGTTACCTTGAGAAGCAACACTCAAACCCAGGACCCCAAATGGCTAACCCCTCCTGTGACTTCACTACCTGAGATGCCTGATTCTGAGGATAAGCAGGAGGAACCCAAGGATCAGGAGCCTGGACAAATTCAAACCCAAATACCATACCCTAAAGCCTTGGAGATAATAAAGAAAAAGAGAAATGTGGCTGAGAATGAGGAGTTGTTGGAGATTTTTAAACAAGTACAGATTAATATACCTCTCCTCGGCGCAATCAAGCATATCCTGGCTTACTCTAAATTTTTGAAGGATGTCTGTACACCTAAGCGTAAGCTAAGAACCAAAGCACCTAGGAAGTTCGTGCTCTCGAAACAAGCTAGTTCAGTGATATTGAGTAGCCTACCTTCAAAAAGAACTGACCCTGGAGTGCCTCTAATATCTTGCAATATTGGTGACATGACGTTTGATAGAGCGCTCTTGGACTTAGGTGCTTCAATTAACTTAATCCTGACTACTCTTTATCACCAACTCAGATTTGGGGAATTAAAGCCCACACTTGTGACTATCCAACTGGCCGACCGATCCGTGAAAACCCCAAAAGGGGTAGTCAAGGATGTAATTATTCAGGTTAAGGACTTCTACTTCCTAATTGATTTTTTAGTCCTTGACATGGAAGTCCCCAGACAACTACGGAACATAGTCATCATCCTGGGCAGACCCTTCTTGGCTACGACCAATGTGAACAATGATTGTGACATGGGATGTATGTGTAGATTCCCTACTAGGAGGGGGTGACGTAATAAATTGTGGAAATATAATATAAAAAAATCTCACAAAATTCAATCACACAAAGGGCACAATTATTTTTAGGTGGAAACCCAAACCGGGTGAAAACCACCACCTAGCCCTCTCGAGTTAGGATTTTCCGATCAACCAAGTTGATCAAATCCACTAAATGAATCACTTAAACGAGGGTGATTCAACATCAGTTACAACCACGCTACTTTATACAAGGGTAGCGTACCTCAAACCCCTTCTCTTCACGAGAAGGATTTTGTCCCACGAGGGAGACGAAAATTCGCAAAGCGAATACCCAACCAAAGAACAAAGATAAAATAACAACAATCCTATAGAGCCAACAAAGTAATTTTTAACCTAAGCTTCTATAGGAATTAAGATGCTTCCCTTTGCAAGGAGTGCATCGAATCGATGACGCGGGTGCGTGAGCTACATGACGGCGCAACGTCGCTCTCGTGAACTACGACGGGAGAGCGGGTGCGCAAAGGATTGATACTCTCAAGATGAAGAACTTGAGCTTGGAGAGCAAGAGCTTTTCTTCTTAGGATCAAGAGACACAAAAGAGTAGGAAGTATGTTGCTTGGGTGTGTCTTGGTGTGTCTAGGTGTGTCTTTGTGTGCAAGAGGTTCCTCTCTATATATAGAGGCCTTAGGAAAGCTTTGGAAGGCTTAGGAAAGCTCCCATAGCCGTTGGGTGCAAAGCCCAAGAGAATCAAGCCAAAATCAGGAACAATGATTGCACTGATAGGGTAATGAGACGTCTGATCCTGGCATCAGACGTCTGGAAGATCAGTTTAAGACGTCTGAATTTAGGCGGGTTTCTTCCTGACTTGATTTAGATCTAAATAGGGTTCTAGTGCAAGTCCATCAGACGACATATAGGATGTCTGGCACTATGTCTGGACGTCTGAAAACCTACTTTTCTGCGGGAATGGATTTCCAAGCGAGTGCAACGGCTAGAAAATCTCTGAGAAGAGATTTTTGGGTCAACCGAGGTAAAACAGTCATTTATCAGACGTCTGGAAAGTCTTAAGGACGTCTAATAAGGCTCTAACGGTCATATCCTCTAGTGTTTGGTAAGGAAGCCAACAGTCCACTAATTAGACGTTTGGCAAAAACATCAGACGTCTTCTAAGACGTCTGGTCTAATGTTTGGACGTCTGATTTCATCAAACAGAGCTAACTAAGGCCAGCCTAAATGTTATCAGACGTCTGAATCAACAGTCAGACATCTTAAAACATATTATCAGTTGTCTAATTTTGGAATTGGACGTCTGAAAAAGCTATTTGAACCCTATATTGGTTTTCTAAGTTCTCCACAGAAAACCTAAGTGTCCTAGGGTTATGCAGGTGTTGCTAGGACTACTATTAGGGTACTTTGAGGCTCTTTAACATGATGTTCTAAGGAACAAAAAGAGCAAGGAATAAAAGTACATGAAAGAAATAAACAGAATTCTATCATATTGTTCTTGTCCTTCCATCTTCAATCTATCGCTCCTCGCGAATCTCCTCTGTTTTCCATCAAGCTCCTCCAATCCATCCTGGATGCGAGATCGAACTCCATCTAATCACGTCTCCATTTGCAATTGACCTGAAATCTAAGACTCCAAGTGCAAATGTTAAATGACACGTATTTTGTTATCATCAAAACAAATGATCGTGGTGCTCTAGCACCAACAATCTCCCCCTTTTTGATGATGACAAAATCATAAATAATAATGCAAAAAATCCTCCCCCTTTTTGACATTATAAAAAAGGTTTGAATGATTTTAAATTTCCTATAACTCCCCCTTAAAACATGCTCTTCTATGAATATTTTCTAATAAAAGTAATGTCCTTCCCCTTTTTGTAACAACAAGATAGCTATTATTTTTCTCCCCCTTACTAAAGCAAATTTAGCTAACTTACATCTCCCCCTTAAAAATTGACAATTAGCTCATAATTTTTTTTTAACTCCCCCTATCTAAATGCTTATGATAAAAAGATAGGGCAAAGAATTTTTACCTCACCTACCATGGCCAATAAAATGGCCCAAATGGTGGTGGTGGATGCCACATCGGATGGGGCTCCCATCCGTAGCTTGGAGGCCCAAGCATCGGCACCGGTCTCCAGTCTGGTGGTCGACGTGCGGCGGGTCCATCATTTGTTCGCCATCTCGTCGATCTTCTTGTTCTCCTCCTTGGTCTATTCCTTGGTTCTCCCAACTCGAGTTGGCCAGCCTTAAGCTTGTAGGTCCAGTCCTTCGTGTTGTAGTTATCCCTGAAACCTACAAAACAAGATTCCAATTCTTTCTTTGATATCCAAGTGAGCTTAGATCTGGATCTGTTAGCGGGTCTCCTTGATGGAGATCCTTTCTCAACCTTAGGGCTATAAAAATTATCTACTTTGTTGATTAATTTGTTAGAGTTTTCCCTAAGACATGCAATTTCTTTTTCTATAATATGCATCTTAGTCTGTAAATCAAAAATTTCTAACTTTAAACTATCATTTTCTTCAATCAATTTAATATTTTCATTGATTAAATTTTTTATTCTCTAATAACAGATTATTATCCTTAGGACTAGTTTCTATGTCCTTGAGTTATTTTTCTAACCTATCATTTTCATTTTTAAGAAAGCTAAGGTTCTTTTTAATGCTTTTGTTTTCTATTCTTAATGATTTACTAACATCAAATAGTTCATTAAAAGCTTCTTGTAAATTGAAATTTACCTCGTTGTCTGAGTCGCTTCCGCTTTCGTTGTCGCTATCACTTTCTCTGGCCATGAAAGCAAAGCAAGCGGTTTCTTCTTCTATAGACTTTTCTTCTTCCTCTTCCTCCGAGCTCAAATCGTCCCAAATGTCTTGGAATGCCTTCTTCTTAGATTTCTTCACCTTTTCCTTCTTCTTCTCCTTTTTGAGAAGAGGGCATTCTGGTCGCAGATGCCCTTTCTCGTTCCAGTGGTAGCAATGTCTCGGGCTTTCCTTCTTCTCCTTTTTCTCTTTCTTTGATTCCCTACAAAACTTGGAAAATTTCTTAAGTAAAATTTTAAAGTCTTCGTCGTCGGAACTTACCTCGCTATCCGACGCGGCTCTGAAGGCGAGAGTCTTCTTCAGTTTAGGCTCTGATGTATCCTTCTTCTTCTGCTTCAACTTTGTCTCGTAGGCCATTAGATTGCCTAGGATATCTTCCATGTTGAGTTCCTCCACTTCGTTTGCCTCCTCGATGGCGGTGACTTTTTGTTCCCACTCCGGTACAAGGGAACGAAGAAGCTTCCCTTGAAGCTCCCCCTTGATGAAAGTCTTCCCTAAAGCTTTCAAATTGTTTACTATGAGAGCGAACCTAGTGTTCATCTCACTTAAAGTTTTATTTGATTTCATAGAAAAATATTCAAATTCTTGAGAAAGTAAATTTATTTTAGAAGTTTTTACCTTAGAGGTACCTTCGTGAGTTACCTCAAGTGTGTGCCAAATCTCGTATGAGGTGGCGCATTGCGAGATTCTGTTGAACTCCTCCGGGCTGAGCGCACAGTAAAGGGCATTCATGGTCTTTGCGTTCAAAGAAAGCTCACGAATTTGTTGTTGCGAGTAGCCTCCCGTGAGTTTCTCTGGGATCTCAAATGGTGTCTCGCACCTAGCCCAAATCGTGAAGTCATTGGCTTGAAGCCAAGTCTTCATCCGCAGCTTCCAGTAGGGGTAGTTGCTCCTGTCGAAGAATGGCGGACGGGACGTGGACTACCCCTTGGAGATTCAGATTGCGGAACTGCTCCCCTCCATGATCTTCTTGCTGGGTGTTACTCCGATTAGCAAGAACCTGCTCTGATACCTATTGTAGATTCCCTACTAAGAGGGGATGACGTAATAAATTGCGGAAATATAATATAAAACAATCTCACAAAATTCAATCACACAATGTGCACAATTATTTTTAGGTGGAAACCCAAACCGGGTGAAAACCACTACCTAACCCTCTCGAGTTAGGATTTTCCAATCAACCAAGTTGATCAAATCCACTAAACGAATCACTTAAATGAGGGTGATTCAACCTCAGTTACAACCACGCTACTTTATACGAGGGTAGCGTACCTCAAACCCCTTCTCTTCATGAGAAGGATTTTGTCCCATGAGGGAGACGAGAATTCGCAAAGCGAATACCCAACCAAAGAACAAAGATAAAATAACAACAGTCCTATAGAGCCAACAAAGTAATTTTTAACCTAAGCTTCTATAGGAATTAAGATGCTTCCCTTTGCAAGGAGTGCATCGAATCGATGACGCGAGTGCGTGAGCTACACGACGGTGCAACGTCGCTCTCGTGAACTACGGCGGGAGAGCGAGTGCGCAAAGGCTTGATGCTCTCAAGATGAAGAACTTGAGCTTGGAGAGCAAGAGCTTTTCTTCTTAGGATCAAGAGACACAAAAGAGTAGAAAGTATGCTGCTTGGGTGTGTCTTGGTGTGTCTAGGTGTGTCTTTGTGTGCAAGAGGTTCCTCTCTATATATAGAGGCCTTAGGAAAGCTTTGGAAGGCTTAAGAAAGCTCCCATAGCCATTGGGTGCAAAGCCCAAGAGAATCAGGCCGAAATCAGGAACAATGATTGCACTGACAGGGTAATCAGACGTCTGATCCTGGCATCAGATGTCTGGAAGATCAGTTTAAGACGTCTGGGAACAAAGTCAGACGTCTGAATTTAGGCGGGTTTCTTCCTGACTTGATTCAGATCTAAACAGGGTTCTAGTGTAAGTCCATCAGACGACATATAGGACGTCTGGCACTATGTCTGGATGTCTGGAAATCTACTTTTCTGTAGGAATGGATTTCCAAGAGAGTGCAACGACTAGAAAATCTCTGAGAAGAGATTTTCGGGTCAGCCGAGGTAAAATGGTCATTTATCAGACGTCTGGAAAGTCTTAAGGACGTCTGGTAATGCTCTAACAGTCATATCCTCCAGCGTTTGGTAAGGAAGCCAACGGTCCACTAATTGAACGTCTGACAAAAACATCAAACATCTTCTAAGACGTCTGGTCTAATGTCTGGACGTCTGATTTAATCTGACAGAGCTAACTAAGGCCAGCCTAAATGTTATCAGACGTCTGAATCAACAGTCAGACGTCTTAAAACATATTATCATACGTCTGATTTTGGAATTAGACATCTAAAAAAGATGTTTGAACCCTATATTGGTTTTCTAAGTTCTCCACAGAAAACCTAAGTGTCCTAGGGTTATGCAGGTGTTGCTAGGACTACTGTTAGGGTACTTTGAGGCTCTTTAACATGATGTTCTAAGGAACAAAAGTACATGAAAGAAATAAAAAGAATTCTATCCTATTCTTCTTTTCCTTCCATCTTCAATCTATCACTCTTCGCGAATATCCTCTGTTTTCCATCAAGCTCCTCTAATCCATCCTAGATGCGAGCTCGAACTCCGTCTAATCATGTCTCCATTTGCAATTGACCTGAAATCTAAGACTCCAAGTGCAAATGTTAAACGACAAATGTTTTGTTATCATCAAAACAAATGATCGTGGTGCTCTAGCACCAACAGTATGGAAATCACCTTCGAAGATAAGAAGATGCAATTGAATATCTTCAAGGCGACTAAGTCTTTTGATTGTGGTTGGGTCGAGGAATATGATCCTGTGGAAACCCTGGTTGAAGAATGCCCATAGTTAGCTATATCGAAAACCATCTGGTTCAACTAGTTGATGACTACCTTGACCCATCCCAGCCTTTGGAGGTTGAAATTTGTAGAACTGATTACCACTGGCAACCTCCATTTGAGGAGATTGATGTTAATCAACTCCCACCCTTCCCTTACCTATCAAACATTGTCCCACCTACACCTAAATTGAAACCTTTGCCCAACAACCTTAAGTATGTCTTCCTAGGACCTGATCAGACTTTCCCTATGATTATCATTGCACACCTAATTAGGGACCAAGAACTTAAGTTGACTACTACCCTTTCTGGGCATTGGGCAGCTATTGGGTGGACAATTTCTGACTTAAGGGGACTTAGCCCTACTTATTACACTCACAAGATCTATTTGGAAGATGGGGCTTGACCTTCTCACAAGATGCAAAGGTGATTAAACCCAAATATGAGAGAGGAAAAGGAAATAATCAAGTGGCTTGATGCAGAAATCTACCCAATTTTCGGCAGCCCTTAGGTGAGCCCTACTCAAGTATTACCGAAGAAGGTCAGGCTCACCGTGGTCACGAATGACCAGGGCGAATGCATCCCCACCCGCACCACAATCGTGTGGTGGGTGTGCATTGATTATAGGAAGCTTAATGAAGCCACTAAAAAGGACCACTTTCCCCTACCATTCATTGACTAGATTCTCGAACGACTGGCAGGGTAGAAATATTTTTGCTTCCTGGATGGATATTCAGGATATAACCAGGTTGCTATTGCACCAGAGGACCAAGAGAAGACCACATTCACTTGCTTGTATGGCACGTTTGCATTTCGCCGTATGTCATTCGGGTTATGCAGCACACCTGCTACCTTTCAGCGTTGCATGTTAGCCATCTTTTTAAAGATGGTAGGTGAATATTTGGAGGTCTTTATGGATGATTTCTTCATGTTCGGAAACTTATTCTACCATTGTCTTAGCAACCTAGAAAAAATCCTGAAGCGATGTATCGAGGTCAACTTGGTTTTAAGCTGGGAAAAGAGCCATTTTATGGTTTAAGAAAGGATTGTCCTTGGTCACATCGTCTTGCATATGGGCATTGAAGTTGATTGAGCTATGGTTGATTTAATTTCCAAACTTCCACCTCCTAGCTTGGTCAAGCAAATCCTATCTTTCCTAGGACATGTTGGCTTATATAGAAGGATCATTAAGGATTTTTCCAAACTTTCCAAGCCTTTGACTAACCTTCTAGCCAACGATGTACTTTTTGACATGACACCTGATTGCATCAATGCCTACAATACCCTTAGAGATACAGTCTCAACTGCACCTATTTTACAACCCCCAAACTGGTCCCAGGACTTTGAGATAATGTGCGATGCATCAGATTTTGCTATTTGAGCAGTCCTAGGACAAACAAGAGAGAAAAAACCTGTGGTGATCTACTATGCGAGCAAAACTTTGGATAAGGCTCAACGGAATTATAATGTCACGGAAAAAGAACTACTCGCTGTAGTTTTTGGATTAGAAAAGGTCAGATCATGCCTTTTAGGATCCCATGTGATTATTTGCACTGACCACTCGGCTATCTGGCATTTGTTAGCCAAAAAGGATGCTAAACCTAGGCTAATCAGATGGATCCTACTCTTGCAAGAATTTGACCTAGAAATACACGACAAAGTTGAGTCCAAGAACATTGTAGCCAACCACTTATCCAGACTTCACCTAGAACACATTGGACCCTCATTACCCTTAACTGACACATTCCCTGATGAATAACTTCTTACTGTGCATGGAAGAAGTCTACCCTGGTATGCGAACTTAGTCAACCATTTAGTGGTAGGGCAGACTCTGCACGGCTGGACTCGACAACAGTAGAATAAGTTCTTGGCTGAGGCCAAGCATTACTTTTGGGATGATCCTATGTTGTTTAGACTTTGTGCTGACCAAATTATTATGAGGTGTATTCCTGAAGAGGAAGTTCAAAGTGTGCTATCCTTCTGTCATGACCAAGCTTGTGGTGGCCACTTCTCCAGGAAGTAGACGACTGTAAAAGTTTTACAGTCCAATTTTTATTGGCCATCACTTTTCAAGGATGCACATAACTTTGCAAGGACTTGCACTAGATGCCAGACCTTAGGGACTATGACCAAGAAAGATATGATGCCTCTACAACCCATCTTGATCATCGAAATTTTCGATGTCTAGGGCATTGATTTTCTGGGTCCCTTCCCACCATCAACAGTTTTGAGTATATACTAGTTTCAGTGGGCGACATCTTAAAATGGATCGAAGCCGTACCTACCCAAAAATGAGGCCATAAGCTGTCATGGACTTTATCAAGAAAAATATCTTTTCCCGATTTAGGATACCAAAAGCCATGATC
The DNA here is from genome assembly GCA_037157565.1 of Thalassia testudinum. Lineage (NCBI taxonomy): Eukaryota > Viridiplantae > Streptophyta > Magnoliopsida > Alismatales > Hydrocharitaceae > Thalassia > Thalassia testudinum. Next base: position 2,073,185 of record JAZHRO010000061.1, read on the forward strand.
AGCGATGGTGGGAGTCACTTCATTAATGCCCAATTTCATGCCCTACTTAAGAAATACGGGGTCACTCACCGCATTGCCACCCCGTATCACCTGCAAACGAATGGGCAAACTAATGTCTCAAATAGGCAGATTAAAAATATTCTACAAAAGACTATGAGACATGATCGGAAGGATTGGTCCGCACGACTGGACGATGCCCTTTGGGTATACAAGATGGCCTTTAAGACCTCGATAGTCATGTCGCCTTATCGATTGGTCTTTGGCAAAGCTTGCCACCTTCCAGTCGAGTTGGAGCACCGGGCATACTAGGCTGTTAAGTAGTGCAATATGGATTCCCAGATGGCCAGAACTCAAACGAAGCTCCAACTCTCCGAGCTCGAGGAAATCCATTGGGATGCTTACGAGAACAATAGACTTTATAAGGAGAAATTGAAAGCTGTCCATGACAAACACATTAATAGAAAATCCTTCGAGCCATATCAGCAAGTCTGGCTATTTGATGCAAAACTTAAACTCTTCCTCGGGAAACTAAGATCTAAGTGGACGGGACTATATCAAGTGGTCAGACCTTATCTCAACAGGGCGGTTGAAATTGCCAATCCCAAGACTAGGCAAACCTTCACTATTAATGTTCAACGATTAAAACACTTTCTTGCCCAGATTCCCCCGAAGGAAGTTGTGACCCTCATTGAGGGTTAAACTGGAACTACACCCAGCTGGAGGCACAAAACTCATTGCTTCCTGGGAGGCAACCCAGAGGTTTCAAGCTAACCGGATTCACGATTACAACTTAGGTGATTTCTTTCTCTACTCCCTTGCATATATTTATTTTTCCAATGAGGACATTGTACAACTTAGGCATGGGGGGTGGTAATTCGTAGGATCTGAGTACAAAATTGTCGGCTTGAACTTATTTTATTTCTTTTTATAAAATAAAAATTAAAATTAGGAAAAGAAAACTTAGGTATTAGAAGCTTGTCGACTTTCAAAAATGATACGTTAGGGACCTAATCGCTAAGACCATTTAAGTCTTCGGACTTAATCAGTCCAAGTGTCCACTAAAATGTGGACTTGGTCTCAAGTCCTCACCACCTTAATATATATTAATCTGGTCAATAAAGTAGGGTGATAACTATACGACTTATCAACCTACCCTCTAATTTAGGGGGATTTTTAGTCTAAGCATCTACACACATTTTGCACTGACTCACTCATCGGTGGTTCTAATGGAAATTGGGTAGCTTATGAACCTTCTAGGGTGGTATGGCTGGCAAGTTGTCATGGGTAATAGCCTGTTGGCAAGTTGTCCAGAGCCTAGCCACAGGACCATTCTCTTTCACTACTGCATTTAGGTAAATCTTAGATCAGGAAAGGCGACTAATTAAAAAAAGAAAAGAAAAAATAGAAAAGGAAAAAAGAAAAAAAAAGAAATAAACCACACTTCACTGCACAAGTATGGCTAACAAGTTGTTGTAGGTAACAGCCTACTGGCCGGTTGTCTAAATCCCAGCTCATAAAATGCACAAGAATTCCAAAACACTTAAGGAAGAAGCAGGGAAGTAGTATAATCCGAGGAGATATACACTACATTCGCCCTTGTGTTGACCCCACAAAAATAAAAAGTAGGGAGAAAGCTACCAGTCAGATAGATACACCTTTAGGCAACATTTTTTTCTTTTGGGTCACCTTGGGGCGTAGAAATCCGAAGTCCGTTTTAATTGCCATTGAGTGAGTCTATCACTAAGAATCCTTTTCGAGTCTTGGGTGGATTGGGTAGCCATAAAAAGCTACCCTGAAATCCTCAACACCAAAAATCCAAAAAAATTACAAAAGATGAAAAAGAAAAAAATATGTATTTGCTTCTATATAGAATAAGGCGAGGACTCGGGCAATCGGCATTTTGGCAGGCAACCCGAGCACTATTGAGTCTTAAAGAGTTAGGTTCTTAGTAGAAACTTCCCCTAGTTGACAAGCAACCTCTACCTAAGCAATCAATTCCTAATTTTAGTTGTAAATAACATTTAGATCAAACCTTGCTAGGGACTAGCAAGGAGTGGGCATGGGGGTATGATGATTCTACAATGTCCATTGTTAATATTATCAAGTAGAGTCAATTTTGGGGATACTTGTGCGATAATGACATATAATAATGGGCTGGGGAGCATTGTATGCATATTGCTTGATCTTTACATTTTAATCGCTTAGAATTATTGTTTAATGACCATGTGCACAAGTTCATTTTGAAATAGGTCTCAGATGAGCAATCGGATTGTATAGATGGATCCAGATTGACGAATGGAGTCCAACGGACTCAAAATCACTTCGATATGAACTCCATAGCTCCCACAATAAGCTCGAGAAAGATCAACGGCTAGGGGGCAATGCGACATCCTTACGGGCCTCGGATGAAAAATCCAACCATACGGATGGATCCAGAGAGACAATCGTAATTCGGCTACGCGGGAATCATCGCAATCCGAGCACCGTGGCATCTCCTACAATAGAAAGAACATGGACAGCAAAGATGGCACCATGTGGCGCCATCTAGGCCGCCCAACACAGGCCATGAGCACCCATCACTGACTCCTCTTCATTCTCATAATCAACTCTCGACCGTTGGCTCAAGATCCAACGACCTAAAAGCAGCCTCCACCTCACCGCGGAAATTCAAGAACTCCACACAAAGGCCCTCGTGGTGCATTGGTGGAGATGTCCACTCTCAAAGAGAAGGAGTGGGTTCAAATCCCCGCAGCCCCCCCTCAGGTTCAATTGGAGCAGCGACAGTGCAGCAAGGAACTACGCGCACGCGCAAGGAGCAGCAACAGCACACAAGTGCGTGCACGCAGCACAGCGCATGCACACGCAGCGAGCAGCAGGGAACACAGGCACGTAAGGCACATGCCAGCGAGGTGCGTGGGCAGGGGCTATGGCGACACTTGTGGTGGGTCTTTAGCGACATCTTTGAATGTTGATGTTGACCCGAGGATGAATTTGAGCCCTCTCCTCAACTATAAAAAGGGACCTATCATTCCCATTTGCATCCATGTTCTACCTAAGCAACTCCACCACTCCTTAGAGCTCTAAGCATGGTTGTGATATCAAAATCTTCTTTAAAAATGGTCTTGCAATTGTAGGCAATAAAACTAGAGGAATGCTTAAGGACAAATAAACTACAAGCTATTTAAAATCGTAAGCTAGATGTGAGAAAGAGGAGGCATCGAGGTGGCCACAGCGGTGGAAAGAGGGCTCCGTCAGTGTCCCGACGGCTCCAGAATCTTGCTTGTAAGCTCTAAGGAGTAGGAAATTTGCTTGGTAGAAGATAGGGAGAGATGCCTTCCAATGGAGGTCCTTATGGCTCTTTATAGTGGAAGAGAGAGAACTAAAAAAGGCATCACATCATTAGCGACAACAAGGTTGTTGTTGTAGGCCAACTCACCTACCCATTTTCCTCCACGCACGCGTGAATAGTGGCCAGTCTCTACGATCTGTGTGCTCGCGCTTACGGCTGTCTGATAAAAGATTGACAGTTGAGATCATGCATGGCCACTCACTTAAGATCGCGCCCAGCCCACACGTACGATCAGGCGTTGGATGGTGCATGCACACATCGCACGCATCCAGTGCGCGAGATCGCGCCACTCCGCGCCCTTAAGAGTCATTCGATGAGAAATCAAGGGTAGAATTTTGCCTGCCACTCGTGCTAAGCGGATTTGGTGCTCAGTGGGTCTCAAACTCGTGCCTCTTTACGTGGGTTTGAGGTGCTGACTGCTGCTCCATCTATGCAAAGATGTCACATTTTGGAATTTCCTCGCTGGCGCTCGCCACCATCTGATGGAGATCATTGGTCATTGATGAAGAGAGATGTAGCGCAACGATAGCCGTTCGTTGGTGATCTAACAGTGGCTCATGGTGAAGAGGAGAGGATGGTGCACGATGGAGGACTGGGTGGCTGCCACGTGGTGTAGCGAGGACTGTTGATCATCAAATTAACAATCAAAACTTCTCAAGCTTGTTGTGGGAGCTATAAAGGTCGGATTGAAGTGATTTTGGGTTAGTTGGACTCTGTTTGTCGACCTGGATCCATCTGTGTGGTCCGATCGTTCATCTGAGGCCTGTTGCACTATGCACTTGTACACATGACCATTAAGCATTGATTATAAGAAATTTAAATGTAGAATTTACATAATATGCATGTATTGCTCCCTAACCCATTATAACATGGTATTTATGCACGTGTGCCCTTGTGATTAACTCTAATTGATATAATTATCCTTATTATATGTAGAGTCATCATAACCCCATGCCCACTCCTTGCTGGTCCTTAGCATGGTTAGCCTATATGTTATTTACAACTGGAATTAAGAATCGATTGCTCAAGCACAAGTTACTTGTCAAAAGGAAATTCTACAAAGAACCTAACCTACAGAGACTCAACAATGCCTGGGTGCCTACAAAAATGTAGATCGCCTAAGCCCTCCCCTTATTCTGTAAAAAAGCAAATTTTCTTTTTCCCTTTTTCTTCTTTTCTAATTTTTTTGGATTCTAGAGTCTAGAGTTTCAGGGTAACCTTTTTATGGCTACTCAACCCACCCAAGACTCAAAAAGACTCTAAGTGCTAAGCATCTTGTCATGAAATTTGTGATAGACACGCTCAACAGCAATTAGGACAAACTTCAAGTTTCTATGACCCTAGGTGACTCGAAGAAAAAAATGTTGCTTGAAGGTGTATCTGTCTGACTGATAGCTTTCTCCCTACTTTTATTTTGTGTGGAATCAACATAAGGGTGAATCCGGTGTATATCTCCTCAGCTTGTTCTACTTCCCTACTTCTTCCTTAAGTGTTTCAGATTATTTGTGCATTTTATGAGTTGGGATCTAAACAAACGGCCAATGGGCTGTTACTGACGGTAACTTATTAGCCATAATCGTGCGGTGAAGTGTGGCTTGTTTCTATTTTTTCCTTCTTTTCTAATAATTTTTCTTTTTTTCTATTTTTTTTTTTAAGTAAGCGGCTCCCCTTATCTAAGATTTATCTAAAGCCAATAGTAAAAGAGAATGGTCCTATGGCTGGACTCTGGCCAATTGGCCAATGGGTTGTTACCCACGACAACTTGCCAGCCATACCACCCTAGAAGGTTCATTATCTACCCAATTTCCATTAGAACCATCGAGGAGTTAGTGCAAAATATGTGCAGGTGCTTAGACTAAAAGTTCCCCCAAATCAGAGGACGAGTCGATAAGTCATATACTTATCACCCTACTTTATTAACCAAGTTAATATAAATTATGGTGGCGAGGACTCGAGAACAAGTCTACATTTTAGTGGACATCTGGGCTGATTAAACCCGAAGACTTGAAGAGTCTAAGTGTTCAGGTCCTTTACGTATCATTTCCTAAAGTTGACAAGCTCCTAATGCCTAAGTTTTCTTTTCCTAATTCTTTTTTTTTTAAATAATGCCTAAGTTGACAATTTTGTACTCAGAAAATGGGAAATACCACCCCCCATGCCTATGTTGGACAATGTCCTCATTGGAAAATAAATGTATGCAAGGGAGTAAGGAAAGAAATCACCTGAGTTTCAATAGTGAATCCGGTTAGCTTGAATCCTCTGGGTTGCCTCCCAGGAAGCTTTGAGTTTAGTGCCTTCAGCTAGGCATAGTACACAAACAACAAAGGATCAATCGATTGAATGGTCTGGGTCAAGAAGGGAAGACATAATCAACTTGACCCAGAGTCAGAAATCCATAGATGCAGACTAGATTATGGTGTAGTCCCATCCCTAAGGGATGAGAACTTTGCAAATGGTGTAACATGCATGCCTATGTCTGTTCCTCTCATAATCTGCAGGTATGCAGAGAAGTTGCTTTGGACGAGTGCAACCCAAATCTAAAATGCCAGACACAAAAGATGTAGGCCTTGTAATTAGCTTGTGTCCACTTAAAGTTGTAATCCCTCAGAGTTATATTGATCCCAGTGAATTCGGGTTGCAGGATTTCAATTTTGATAGGGCATGTAACAAAATGAAGAATTTGACAATGGGCCCTAAAATTAAGCATGAGGTCTCTCTTCAAAGAAAAATCCATCCCATCTTCAACTAGGATTTCATTGCTTATTCCCTCCAATTCTTTGACCCCTAGAATGTTATCTTCGACCTCTGTTATATCATACTCAATTTTCAAGGTTGCAGTAGATGTAGGTGATGAATGGTATTTCGTACACAAAAAGATTTGATTTGAAAACCTGTCGTTGTAGCACATAAAAAGTCGTCAATCAAATAATTTTACCGAAACTCAAAGTGATTCCTGGGTTGAACACAGGGAGGCGAACGCTTGGTTTGAAATCCACTCTTCGATTTTATTTGTTTTTGTTGCTTTTATCTTTTTCAAATTTTTTGGTATTTTATATGGCAAGAGATCAAATCGATGAAATCTAACTAATCTACTTGCAAAATAAGAGAGAGAGAGAAACAAATATTATAGGAGTAATCCAAATTGTTTATAACAATTAATTACGGGAAATAAACTACACTAAAAAGCGATAAAAAGAATAAGATGTGGAAACCCTCTTGATGGTCGCTTGGAGGATGACTCACTTTGACGGCACCTGGATGAAGCTGGTGGGAAGCTGGATGAATAAGGACGGAGCTAGAGGATGGAAGGCGGGGCAGGATGGCATCACGGCGAGGATCTTCTTTCAGAAGGTGGTGAGAGGACGACCACGGGATGCTCCACGAATGGGGGTGAGAGGCGGGAAAAATTGTTTAATTTCTACTCTAGAGGAGCATCCTGGGCTTGGGATAAGCTCTCTCTAGAGCCTTAGAGCAGGTAAGGGAAAGAAAGGTAGAGATGAAGAGAAATGGGAGAGGTGTAGGGCTTTATATAATGGTCGAGGGGGGTGTATTTGCATGCATGGGTCAACAATGACATTTAAAACGTTGTCGAAGACCCACCTTGGACGTCACTGAAGGCCATTACTCACCACCACTATCATCTGTGTGCACATGCAAGCCAGATCAGGCGTAGATGAATCATGGTCATTGGATCTCTAATGGTTGCTTCAGATCTCACAGGCATTGCACGCTTGAGATTACACCCACCCGAGCATACGATCGCACGTCCGCTTATGCATCAGATCTGGCGTGTGCGAATCACGATCTCGGGTGGCACCACATAGTCGCTTCCTTCGTAGCTAGATCACCCATCGTCGACTCAATTTTCACCCGCGTGCACTCAGCAGATTAAATTCATGTGTGGGGCTTCGATCGGTCGTCCACTCATTGCAAGTGAAGGCATCAACCACTATGCTGAGGGCGAATTTTAGTCAAGTTTTGGAATTAAAGCTTACACACCCACAACCATTGGATCTTGATCCAATGACCGAGATTGCATGAAGCTCTCCTTTGCTTGGCTTGAGGTGGGCGACGTGGCCTCTTGATGACTGTTGGATTCGAATCCATCGATCAAGATTTCACAAGTGTGGTTTGGGAGGAGCGGTTGTTGTTAGGTTGGAGGGCTACGATGGCACCACGTGGCACCATCGTGGCCATCCAACTTCTTCTTCTTGTAGAGGGTGCTACGGAGCTCTGATTGGAGTGGTTTTTGCACTGATGGACTGCGATCATCGTTCCGAATCCATCCGTATGGTTGATTTTTTCATCTGAACCCACAAAGATGTCGCATTGCCCCCTAGTCATATAAAATGTAGATATTAATATACAAATTACATAAATTATCTTGAATGCAATGTAATGAATGTTATGCATTATTCACAATGCTACATGCACTGTTAAGCTTAGGAACTATCATAAGTCAGCATTTTATTTTGAATAAATGCATATTTATCATACCCCCATGCTTATCTTTTGCTAATCGCTAGCAAAACTAAACTAAATGCTATGTATAAAATAGAATCAAGATTTGATTACTTAGCAAGGTTTGTTGATTAACATTAGAAAATGTCAACTAAAGACTTAATTACAAAAACTCAACGGTGCCTAGGTGTCTGCCAAATGTAGACTGCCTAAGTCCTTGCCTTATTTTGAAAAGGGAAGATACTTTTTTTTTTATTTTTTTTGTTTTTCTTATTTTTTTGGACTTTTGAGTTTAGAGTTTCAAGGCAACTTTCTATGGCTACCCAACCCACCCAAGACTCGAAAAGAACTCTAAGTGCTAAGCATCTTGTTGTAAAAATTGTGATAGACTCACTCAACGACAATGAGAATGGACTTCAGGTTTCTATGCCCCTAGGTGACCCAAAAGAAAATACTACCTAAAGGTGTATCTGCCTGACCGGTAGCTTTCTCCCTACTTTTATTTTTGTGGGGTCAACACAAGGGCAAACCCAGTGTATATCTCCTCAGATTATTCTACTTCCTCGCTTCTTCCTTAAATGTTTTTGGAATTTTTGTGCATTTTATGAGTTGGGATCTGGACAAATGGCTAATGGGTTGTTACCTACGACAACTTGACGCCATACTCGTACAGTAAGGTGTGGCTTATCTCTCTTTTTTCTTTTTTTCTTTTTTTTTAATTTTTAAGTAGGTGGCTTCCTTGATCTAAAATTTACTTAAAGGCAATAGTGCAAGATAATGGCCCTGTGGTTGGGTTTTAGACAACTGGCCAACGGGTTGTTATCCATGACAACTTTCCAGTCATACCACCCTAGAAGGTTCATTAGCTACCCAATTTCTATTAGAACCGCTAAGGAGTGAGTCACTGCAAAACGTGTGCAGATGCTTAGACTATAAGTCCTCCCAAATCAGAGGGTGGGCTGATAAGTCGCGTACTTATCACCCCAATTTATTGACCAAATTAAAATAAAATTAACTTGGTGAAGACTCGAGACCAAGTTCACATTTTAGTGGACACCTAGGCTGATTAAGCTTGAAGTCCTGAAGAGTTTAAGTGTTCAGGTCCTAAAGTATCATTTCCTAAAGTCAACAACTTCTAATGCCTAAGTTCTCTTCTCCTAATTCTATTTTTTAAAAAAAAGATAACTACTATTACGGAACTGACAAAATAATCATAATGTATCCACTCCCCCATGCCTAGCTAATGCAATGTCCTCATTGTAAAATAAAGGCATGAAATGAGATAGAATAGGAAAATATCACTTGTATTCTGTGAAAGTCCAGTCAGTTCTAAAATAAACTGTACAGATGCTGAGTTTATTGCCTTCAGCTAGGCACAGTCCTCAGACAAAAATTATAGACATTGAGGCTACAAGAGCAAAGTTTCTGGGCCCCAAGAGATGGGTCTCGGAGGGTGAAAGTGGGGTTGCCAAAGAGATGATCTATGAAAGTGACAAGCTGGTGATGTAGGGAGAGCCCAAATGGTCTCCAATAGGAGTTTTGTGGACTCAGTACAAAGGAGGGTTAGGTGGGTGTAGGATTTGTGCAATGGTTGGGCGAAAAAGGATGATGAGGTTTTTGTGATGTGTTGGGGGTTTGTAATGTTTGTGTACTCTAGAATACCAAGCTTTTGAAGAGTTTCTCCTTAAAGTTCAATTTCATCCTCAAAATCTAGGTGCATGATCCAACCATTTTGATCTTCATGATTTCCACCCATTATTTGAACCTCAAACTCTAAAAATTTAGGATAAGGACGTTGTTGGGTTTTAACTTGATTAGGTGGATCTTCCAACAAGTTCCTAATTTCATGAATATTTCCCTCATCCCAGTTTGCCACTGTTGGTTGCATGTCGTTATTGTCCTCAATTATCCCTACAACCTTGTGATTTTCTTCCTGAGTTTGGGTTGGGTTGGCCATGAGGGGGTTGTCTAATGTGTGTAAGGGCATTACCTCTTGTATTCTTCCAAGCTCCTCAATCAAGCCACACTTACTTTCGTTCTTCTTTGAGGCCTCAAAACTATTAAATTGATTCATTTTATTCCCTGAGGCAATCTCTATATGTCCCGATTCACAATCAATCCTTGCCTTGGTAGTGGCCAAGAAAGGCCTTCCCAAAATAATCAGGGTGTGGTTGAGCTGTTTTGGTGCTTCCATATCAAGGACCACGAAATCAACAAGATAATGCAAGTCATTAACTCTAACTAAAACATCTTCCAAATGACCCCTTGGTTTTGTAATTGATCTATTGGCCAACTACAAGGTTATGTTAGTGTGTTTCAGGTGGCCAAGACCCAGTTTCCTTTGAAGTGAGGTAGGGATCATATTAATGGAAGAACCCAAGTCTAGGAGGGCCCGGTCAAAAGTAATGTTTCCTATTGTGCAAGAAATCAATGGGGCTCCCAGGCCCTGCTTCTTAGGAGGTAGCTTGTTTAAGATTAGTGTACTTGTGTTATCAGACAAAACTACCCTCCAAGTGTTTTCAGCTTTTGCTCTATGCTTCTCTTTGTATGAATTCAATAGAAATCTAGCATAGGCAGGAATTGATCCAATAGCCATAAGGAGTAAAATGATTGTCAATTTGAAAGTCTGCAACAAAGATATTCTTTCCTCCAATTTCTCCTCCGGCTTGTTGCATTTTCCCTTACAACAACATACTCTTGAATCAGATTTTGATTTTCTATTGATCGCATTCTTAGTTGGGAGTTTAAATTTCTTATTATGGGTCCTAATGGAATTTACTTGGGAATGAATGTGACCCTTGTGTCTACTACCACTCCTTGAGGTAATTATGTTTGCAGTGGCAAACTTCTCTTGGTTCGTGCCTTAGGGAGGGTTGGGCAAAATAGGAGCCTCCTGGTTGGTTATAGTGGATGTTTGGTTGACTCTGAAAGGGACTGGGGTAGCCTGATGATAGCATGAGCTTGAGCATGCAACTCCCCACCATTACTAAATCCTTGAGGCCCAACACCTTGGTTCTGTACATTCCTTGGGTTTGGTACTGGTTGTGATGGTAGAGATCCGGGCTGTCGATTATTTGCACTAAGTTTGGATTACAAGGTATCCAGCAAAGTTTTCATTTGCTGCATGAGCTGGAGCATTAACCCTTGCATTTCTACCATCTTCAGGTTTAAATCAGCCTATTCGGTGGGTTGTTGGGCATTCCACATTGGCTGATTAACATGATTCGGGGGCAGCTAAGTATATAGATGACCCTGACCCATTGGTTTTTGGGACACATAGTTGTTGGGTCGATATTAGGTCTGCTGCCCCTAATCTTTCCAAAAGCAGTTAGGGTGATTTTTCTAATCAGAATTATAAGAGTTTGAGTAAGGATTAGACCTAGCGTTCTCTTGTACAGCATAAACATCCTCATAAGATGAGGATGAAGAGTTAGAAGGATCAGAAAAACTTCGATCAAAGGCCCCTGTTTGAACCCATAAGGTTCTGAGAGGTGCTGGCTCGAAGGTCGAGCCGACTCGAGTTGGTTTACAAACTCCCGTCCTGTAGGGGCTAGCAAAGAATGGAATCCCGAGCTCTAGGATTGAGTGGATCTAAAAGTATTAGAGTTTTCGGATATCCACTCTTCCATTCGTTTAGCAATCAGATCCACGTTATCTAATTTATTATAGATCAATTCCATATCAAATGTATGAGAATCTTGGACCTCATCGGCATTTGATCTAGTTTGTTGGGATTGGTTGAAGGTTTCCATGGAGGCGTAGTTTATAGAGTTTTTGATCATTTCCTCGAACAAATCATACACGCTATTTGCGTCTTTGTTAAGGAAATTACCTCTGCAAGAAGCGTCCACATGATGACGGAGTTGATCATTCAACTCGTGATAGAAAATCTGCACAAGTTGCCATTTAGGCACCTCGTGGTGTGGACACTTCCGCAACAGATCCTAGAATCATTCCCAGGCCCCATGAAATGGTTGCCCCGACTGCTGGGAGAAAGTGGTAATTGCCCATCGCAAAGCATTGGTTCGTCCAATTGGGAAGAATTTCTTTAGAAAGGCCGATTTCAAAGCTATCTAGGTAGCAATCGATCTTCCAATGGTATGGTACCAATGTGCAGCCTTATCCCTGAGTGAATGGGGGAAAAGCCTCATGAGCATATGTTCTTCATCCACATTCCACAATTTGGTGGTCTGAACCAAAGTGATCAGATCCTTCAAATGTTGGAATGGATCTTCTAAGCCAAGCCCATGAAAGTGTTTAATCAAACTCAAAACCTGGGGCTTGATCTCAACATCACCAGCAGGGATCACAATGCCGGGACAATCCTTTTAATTTGAAGGATCATAAAAATCCTTCAAGGGCCAAGCGCCCTGACCATTCATCCATTGGAACCATTGCTACATCTGCTGTAGCTCTTCCAACTATCTCTAAATCAGCTCTTGCTGGTTCGGGGGTGGGGGAGGTGGTTGTTGATCAACCATGGAACCTGCTTAGCTATAACTCAACCTCTGCCTCTAGGAATGGCCTAAAGGTCCTTCCAACCGAGGATTCAATGTCCTCCTTCCAAGCATGCACTAGAAGGAAGTCGAAAGGATGGGGAAAAAGGAACCATGCAGCACAAAACATACAAGCCTGTCCATAAATTGGGTAGCTTAAGGACCTATGCTTCTGAAATAAACTCTGACCACACAAAGAATTTGGCGTTGTCCATACTCCCGAAGGTGGTAAAGTTGGCCCGGCGAAGCAGGGGGAGCATGTCCCGAGGGCCACTAATTATGCCAAACCCCTACTTAAGTCGTTTGACAATTAGGCCCCCCAACTTAGCACCTTTTGAAGTAAGCCGACGTCACTAATTCGAAATGTGTTCAAGAGAGTACCCTAAAACAAATCTATGAGTCCTAGGGCTAACGTCTACTCAATTTTAATTAAGGCCTAAGATAGTAGTGCTTTCGGAATGTGATGGGCCCTTTTAATGGGTTGTGCCCTTAATAATTCCTTGAGAATGTGTGTATGTGCACAACCAAAAATTTTCAAGCAAGATTATTAAGGATGAAGTGAATTTTAGGATTCAAATCTTGCTTAGTAGCTTTTAGGATTCAAATATTAGATGTATTCAATCAAGTGAGGCAAACTAAGTTTGAAAGCACGAGTTCAAGTATTTTCCTTTAAAAATCAAAAGAGTATGGAGTGCCTGGCTTTAACCATGATATTTGAATCCTATGGGGTAGTTACAAGATGAATCAGTTTTAAGTTGATCAGGTGGTGCAGCCCAAATAGCTCAAACAAGTGGCCCAAATGCACCACTAATTAAGGCACACAGAAGTGATTAACCTAATCTGATTTCTACTATTTTATGTGTTGATTTGAGCGTGTATCGGTTCCACAGGTCGGAATCTTGGTTGAGTAGATAAAATCAAGAGAGGTTATGTGACTCAAATGTGGGTGTATGTAGTGTGTATGTTAATTTTATCCCACAATCAAAAGAAGTTTTTCTTTTACTTTTTTTTTTTTGTATGCGAGGGTGAAGTGGGTGAAGGTGATAAACAAGACAAGCAATTCCTATCCTAGGGTTCATGAAAACACCTAACTAGATTAGGTCTTGATTATTAAGGTGGCTGTTCGTTCGTTTTTGCGGTCGGATTTTAAAAGATAACTCATTGTAATATAGCCGACAAAACGTTCAAACAAATATAGAGAATTTTATTACTCGAAAACCAGAGTATCCGAGGTCGAACACAGGGAGCAATTGGAATTTACTACTAATCTCAAATATAATTGAACACTCTAATTTACTCAAAACTTTACTTCAAATGTATCTAAAAAGTAATTCGGGCAAAAGAGTAAAATTGGACGTCTGATCCCAAGATCAGACGTCTTAAAAGTATTTTCCCTTCTTTGATTATTCTTCTTCTTCTGATATGCTTTCTTTCTGCTGCAGTCTTTCACTTGGCCTCCTCTTTCTCTGCAGTCTCTCCTCTTTTTCCTTCTGCCTTCTTCTTCGTAGGCTCTTCTTCTTCTCTTCTGATCTACAGGTCTTCTTCTTGCCTTGATCTTCTTCCTGCCTTTGCTTCTCTTCTGATATTTCTTTCTCAGCAGTCTCTCCTTCTTCCTTCTGATCTTGGCTTTTGCGAAGGCTTCTCTTTCTTCCTTGGTCTCTGTTCTTCCTTCTCTTCTTCTTCCTCGCAGCTAAGTCTTTCTTCCTCAACGTTCAGCCTACCTGCACAGAGCAAAACCTATCCCTTTCCCTCTACCTGCACGTCTCTCTCTCTCAGCAATTCACTCAAGGACGCTCTCCCAGAGCCACATGTGTAATCGGGTCGGATTTCGCACCTGGGACCAGGCACACCTGCAGGTGGGTGATGCATGAGGAGTGCGTAGGTTAGGGTCGGGTCGGATCTCGCCAGATCCGCGAGATGAAACCGCGGACGAGGTGAGTGGGTAAGGTGAGGTACCTCACCCCTGTGCTTTCGGAGGCGATAAGCAGAGAACACAAATTCAACTTATAGCACACCCGCGCCTCGCGATTCGCCGATGTGGGACTATCCAGTCTGCCCCAATTTCGCGTGCGCCCGCAGAGCCTTCGTGCAATCGCCACAGCAGCGGGCTTCAACAGCGCTCCTTGCTGGACCCAATCACTTCGCACTGCTCGTGCGAGTCTGCTGCACCTGAAGCCTGGAGCTGCTGACTCCTGGAGCTGCTGCAAAGCTGCTTCAACCTTCGTCAATGGCGGCAGGAGCTTTGATACTGTCAAACACAAAACGAGCCTCTTGGCTCAATCAGACCAGCTGGGGACCTTCGCCGTGGCACGGCGAAGGTGGTGAGCCATGCGGCAGGCCGTGGGATGACCTAGGCGTGCGTGCCTAGGTCAACCTGTGGCTGGATGTGTGGGGTTGTTCAGGGGATTGTGGTGGAGGTGTAGAGGGATGGCTAATGGGCGGAAGTTGTTCCTTGTGGTGAGGTGGAGCTTATGAGTCGGTTGGCGAGCCGTGTGGAGGGGCGGAGTGGTGGATGCGACTCGCTGGAGGTCGGTCGGTGACGAGGAAGATGGAGGTGGTCAGCGTTGGTCGAGGGCAATTAAGTGAAATAACAGGGGGAAAAGAGAGAGGGGAAGATGAAGAATAGTTTAAGCCTAATTGTAGGGATGAAGGGGGATGGAGGGTGGACAGTTGTACCTACTGTCGCTGGAGAAGACGTTGCCCAGTGGAGGAAGACGGCGGCGACGACGGGGCTGAGGCGGCGTGTGGGGGTATTGCGCGACGCGGAGGAGAGTCAGGAAGATAACTCTGCCACTGGTTTTGTGGCAGAGCGAAGAAGAAGGGACAGGGAGCTCGCCGGAGCTTGCTGGACGCTTGGCTGGAGAAGAAAGAGACGAATTGGGGGTGGAAGTCCGGCCAAGTCAAGCTAAAGATGAGCGGCCGGAGGTGTGGGTTCTTTTATAGGCACTGGGCCGTGCCTTCAGAGCGTGGAGGGCACGCCTATTGCCTCTGATGGCTCTCCGGAGTAGGAAAGAGGTTAAGATACCCAAATCTGGGTTCACACCAGAGATTGTGATTGGCCGTAGATGGAAGGGAATTCCTCAGAGAATCTCCCTTCCATTTCTGGGAGGGGATCTCTGAGGAATCAGAGAGTAATCCCTCTCTAAACCTCGTCGGAGGTTGCTTCTGCCCTAACAATGGCGACAGGACCTAATTGCAAAGGTGGCGAGGAAATTAGGGGGCTCTCTGCAAGGATTTTCAAAAGATAGGGACCAAGTTGTGATTTGGGTGTACTAAATTGCAAAGTAGGTCAAGATGACCTCCCCTTAGGTCCAAATTTTGGTACAAACCTAATTTGGACCTAAGAAATCCACTGGTAAAGTTGGATTTTAGGTTTGACCTCGTTTGACTAGATATTTTGCGTAAAAACCCAAATTAGGTTACTTGAAGAGTTAAGACCCTAATCTAGGTCAAACTGGGTTCCAAAGGCCACATTAAGTGTTCTAAACCCTAAGGAGTATTTTTTCATGATTTTTAGAGGGTTTACTTGATTTTTATCCTGACCGAAACCTTGTTAATTTAAGCGGGTCTGTTTTAGGGTTACCAAATGTCATTTAATTCCTGGATTGCACATAAACCCATTTCTGATTGAATCAACCCACTTTTTATCTTATTTAGACCTTTTGACCTATGTTTTGCCTCTGAGAAAACCCGTTTATGTACTACAATGGTAAAATTACAGTTTTAACCTTTAATTGATATTTTCTTCTCAGAGCACTTATTCCTTCATTTAGGCCTTCTTCTAGGTTATGTAGGAGCTTTTATTCTTTTTATTGGGTCAAAAAGAGCTAGTTATGGCTCATGATGAGGCTCTCATCAGTGGCGAAATGAAATAGTGGGTGGGGAAGTGGGGGAAAACTTACAAATATCTCTACCTGCAATTTACTCCAATCTATCGCCTTCAACTCCTCGGTTGGGTTCCTATAAGACAGTGAATCGAAAAAGAAAAATAGGTTAGAAAAATATGTAAGTAATGTGGAAAAACATGAAAAATCGAATCAAAGTTTTTTTCCTCCTCAGCAACGATGCCAAAATGGTGAGCGTAAATTTCTTGAGGAAAAGTTAGGGTTTTGGAGAACCCATCATCGTAAACACAAAAATGACTACCAAATAAATTTACCAAAGCTCGAGGTGAGCCCCAGGTCAAACACAGCGAGGCGACGTTTGATTCTTTGAAAATTGCACTTTACTTTGTTTCTCTTTCATATTTTGTATTTGCAATTTTTTTTGTATTTTGTGATAGCAAGGAAACAGGCAAAAATGTTATCTGCACTAAGCTATTCTAGAAAGTAGGAAAGAGCTATTCTACTTGAAAATGATAGAAAATTACTTCTAGATAAATGCTTGACAAATGTTATTACAAATTCTTCTACACTATGAAAGCAGTAAAAGGGAAAGAGGGAGAGAAAAATCTCTTTGTCAACTGCTCGCAGGACGAAGCTGCGTTGATAGGGCCCAGATGAAGATGTTGAGGAGTTGGAAGAAGAATGACGTCGGAAGAGGGGGGAGGATGGGCGGTGTCGCGGCATGATCCACTTCCCGGAATGGGGTTGAGAAGACGATCGATGAAAGCTCCACGAATGGTGGTGAGATGGTGGAAAATAATTTTCTTCTCTAGTGGAGCATCCCAAAGACTTAAGACACAAGCTTAAGGTGTGTTTTGAGCTCTAGAGTAGGTAAGGAGAGCATGGAAGGGATGAAGAGAAATGGGATAGGTGTATGGCTTTATATTGTGGTGGAGGGGGGTGTATTTGAGTGCATGGGTCAACAACGACTTTTAAAACATCGCTGAAGACCTATCTTGGACATCGCTGAAGGCCATCACTTGCCATTGCTATCATCCACGTGTGCGTGCAAGCTGGATCAGGGGTGGATGAATCATGGCTATCGGATCTCTGATGGACGCTCCAGATCTCACATGCATCGCGCACTTGAGATTGTGCCCACCCACACGTACGATCGTGCGTCGGCCTGCACATCAGATCTCACGTGTGCAAATTGTGTGATGGGGTGGCGCCACGTAGCCGCTTCCTTCGCCACTCGATCACCCATCATTGACTCAATTTTCACCCGTGCATGCTCAGAAGATTAAATCCGCGTGCAGGGCTTTGATCGGTCATCCGCACGTTGCAAGTGGAGGTGTCGACCACTGTGCTGAGGGCGATTTTGAGTCGAGTTTTGGAATTAAAGTTCACGCACCCACGACCGTTGGATGAAGCTCTTCCCTACTTGGCTTGAGGCGGGTGACGTGGTCTCCTGACGACCATTGGATTTGATTCCAGCGGTCAAGATTTCGCAAGTGTGGCTTGGGAGGAGCAGTTGAAGTCAGGCTGGAGGGCAACGATCGCGCCACATGGTGCCATCGTGGTTGTCCAACTTCTTCTTCTTGTAGAGGGTTCTATGGAGCTCTGATCGGAGTGGTTTTTACACTGATGGATTGTGATCATCGTTCCAAATCCATTTGTACGGTTGAATTTTTCATCCGAAGCCCACAAAGATGTCACATTGCCCCTTGGACATAAAAAATGTAGATATTAATATACAAATTACACAAATTATCCTAAATGCAATGTAATGAATGTTATGTATTATTCACAATGCTACATTAAATGTTAAGCTTAGGAACTATAATAAGTCAACATTTTATCATGAATAAATGCACATTTATCAGTAGGGCTAATTTCATCATCTAACTCAGACTCAGGTTCTTTCCCTTTGCCCTCCTCTAAACTTGTGATAGGGGTTTCAAATGATTCAAAATCAATTATTTTAAAATCGTAATCCCACTCCCATCTTCAATTTTGGATGTCTCTTCCACCAAATCACTTTCGTCAGGAAGATTAAATTTGGATTTAAAGACAATGACCCCCAAATTCTCAATTTCCTCCTAATTTTTGTCATCAACGCTCCCCAAATTATGTTCTAAGGAATCCTTAATGACATTTTCTACTGAGTTGTCCAACAATAGGGCAATATCAATGGTGGATTGAACCAATTTTGGGTGAATAGGTGTAGTCCAATTGATCACCACGGGGCCTTGCTTCTTGAATTCTATAAAAGGGGTTGCTTGAAATAGTGTTCTTTGGCCATCTTCATCCAGTTGTTGGAACATATCAATCATGGCTTGTTTCCCCTCAATCAATTCTTGGTTCTGTCTATATAACTCCAACTAGAGGCTATTAAGAATTGACTGAGTGTCATTAGGTTTCCCTTGGATTTCCTCCCTATTGTACTTAGCATTCAACTCAGGGTTAGGGAAGGTATGGTTGAGGATGTGTATCAGAGTCCGTACTGGGGTTTAAGTTCTTGGGTGGGTCCTCTATTCTATCATTTTCAGGGTCCAATTCCTTAAGAGGCACCATTTCCTGTTTAGTCCTACTCTAGAATAATTGAGGTTCTAAGTCCTCTTCCCAGTCAGATTCTTCATCAGGAGTCCAAAGTGGGTGTTGATCATACTTGGGTTTCCCAGGTTTATGATCATCATCATTTGATTTCCATTTTTCTAAAATCCCTTCCAATCTATAGGTCAAGTAGGACAGATCCTTGAATTTAGATGACCTATCTTGGTTATTATCCTGAGATGGGTAGGGGTCTTGGTGTTCTCCTAAAATGTAGGTCCTATCAGATTGGTTAGTGGGTGGGTGGAACCTAAAAGAGGAGACATCATGAGGAGAATCATGATAAGGATCCCCAAGGTTTGGATCATACCCCTGAGTGGGTGGGTTGGATGTATCCCAATAGGAGGTTGATGTGGGTTGGGTAAAATTGGGATAGTTGGGATAAGAGGGGTATTCCAGGTACTCTGGTCATGGATTATATCCCCAACTAGGTGCTGGTTATCCCAAGTAAACTATGAAAGCAAGCTATAGGTCAGAATACAAATCATGTTGGGGATAGTTTGGGAAGGAAGGATAGGAATTGAAATCCATGGTTTAGAAGAAGTGGAGGGATGAGGGAAGAGTAGATGAGAAAATTAAGTGTGCATAATCAAGCAAGCAAAACTAAGCCCTATAGTGTAGACCTAGGTGACCTATGCTTTAGAAATAAACTTTGACCACACGACAAATTTGGTGTTGTCCTTACTCCCGAAGGTGGTAAAGTTGGGCCGACGAAGCAAGGGGAGCATATCCTGAGGGCCGCTAATTAAGCCAAACCCCTTCTTACTTAAGTCGTTTGATAATTGGGCCTCCCAACTTAGCACCTTTTAAAGCAAGCAGACACCACCAATTCGAAATGCATTCAGGAGAATACCCAGAAACGTGTTGGTGCAAGGGCACCACGATCGTTAATTTTGATGATAAAAAAATACTTGTTATTTAACATTTGCATTTGAGTTTATGAGTTTCAGGAAAATGCAAATGGAATCAAGTGTGAAGGAGCTTAAACTTACGTCCATGGTGGATTGGAAGAGCTCGTTGGAGGAGGAGCTTCATGTGGAGTGAGAGTTTGAATTCATGAAGAATAGGATAGAAGTCTATTTTATTCTTGTAATTTGTATTTGTTGTTGTTATTTCCTTTGCTCTTTATTTTTGCTTAGATTTTGCGTTAAAGAGCCCAAAGTAACAAAACAGTAGTCCTAGGAACACTTACTCTACCCTTGGATACTTAGACTTTTCGTAGAGAACCTAGAAAGCCAAACTAGGCATCAGATAGCCTGATTAGACATCCAATTTGGACATTAGATGTTTGATACTTGACTTTAAGATGTCTGACTATTTGCTCAGACATCCAAAACACTTAGGTTGGAGACCCACTCTTTGTCTGTCAGTTTCAAATGTCTAGCCCTTAGTCCAGATGTCTTAAAAGACATCTGATAACCTTGCCAAACGTCCAACTAGAGGACCATTGGTTTTGTCAGACTTAATCATTGAGGATTATCCTTTAATCTGACCTACATTCACTTTCAGACATCTGTAGAGATCCCTAGACGTCTAATAAGTAGACATTAGGCTCAATCCATCCCTAAATCACTTTTGTCAGTGATTATAGCCATTGGAGCCTCAAGAAATCAATTCCCGCAGTAAATCCTATCTCCAGACGTTCAGACTTTGTGCCAGACGACCAACCTGTTGTCTAACCAACAAGACCTAGAACCCTGTTTAGGTCTGGGCAAAACAGGAAGAGAACTCGCCTAGATTTAGATGTCTGACTAGTATCCCAGATGTCTTAAAAGTAATCTTTAGACGTCTGTTCTGATCCAACACTGTCTAGTTGATCCACCCTTCTAGATCAGACGACCGATCATATAATCAAATGAAGACCCAAATGTCTGACCTTAAGTCCAGACGTCTGATAACATTGTTAGAATCATTTTTTTTTTTTTTTGAAACAGTGAGGATTGCTATCATGAACTGATAGCAATCCGGAAGGAAGAATATTTCTTATCAAAAAAGTATTACAAAAGAGATCCCCAACTATGTATGAGGGACCAGCATTCCTTTACAATATTCTCACATCTCACCGGTCTCTCCTGAAAAAGCTTATCATTACGCGCCCTCCACACACACCACAAAGCAGCTGCCATAGCCCCTAATGGCCGACCAGGACTGAACCTCTGCCATAGCGAATCCCAGGTGGGAAGAGGTTCAAGGCAGATCAACCTCCAAATCTTGTTGGTGACCAAGCAAGAGGAGAAAATGTGTGTTGCACTGTCAAAGTGTAAACCACAAAGAGGGCAGGCATTCAGAGCAGTCCCCATCCTTCTGTGCCTCAGATCACCAGTGATCAAACCTTCCCGTCTGCAAAGCCACAAGAATATCTGAACCTTCAAAGGGACTCTCAAGAGCCAGATCTTTCTGTCCACAGGATCACATTCCACCTCACTGTTGGACCTAATAACTTTCTCATACGCTTGCTGCACTGAGAAAATACCCTCATTCCTCCTAAGATGCACCTGCTGTAGATCAGCCATCAAGTTCTGCCTCTCCTCCCATAGTTGAGTGCCCGATCTGCAGTGTTCTAGCCCTTCCAGCCGCCAGCAGCCCTCTGCAGCAGACCACAAGCTGCTGACTGTGGCTTCCTTGTCTACAGCAGCAGCATAAGCTCTTGGGTAGACCTCTTTCAGCACCCCCAAACCAAACCACTGCTCGTTCCACAAGCTAAAATCTCTACCATCTCCGAGCCTGGGCTGCAGCAAATTGCAATACCTGCTGATTGCACTGATCATTGATCGCTAGAAAGGGGAGGGTTTCTTCGGTTGTAACCTTTGCAGACTGCTGTTTGATCCCCCATAGCTGTCCCTGATCAGATCTGCCATCAAGCCCTCCTTGCAGTCCAGAATCCTAATGGCCCATTTAATCAGTAAAGCCTCATTGAACTCCTTGAGAGCCTTAATTCCCATACCACCAATCTCCTTTGCCTGTAGATATTGCTCCATCTGATGGGCCGCATGAAACTGCCCTCATGACCTTCTCCTTTCCAAAAGAATCTCTTCCTCATAACATCCAATCGCTTCCAAATAGACTTAGGGGCCCTGAATATGCTAAACTAGAAGACCGGTATGGATGTAATGACCAAACTAAGAAGGATTAGTCTTCCACCCTTAGACAAGAATTTACTACTCCATCCTTTCAGCTTTCTAGAAACCTTATCAAATAAGACATTCCAATCATATTTTTTCAATTTTGCAGCCCTCAGTGGCAGCCCTAGGTACCTCAGAGGTAGTTTGGTTCGAGGTGACCCCAATGTATACTCCAAATCCATCTACTCCTGCTCATTCATGCCAAAACATATCAAGGTAGATTTTTCCTTATTCAAACATAAGCCTGAAATATCCCCAAATATCTTTACCAGTAACCCCAAAGCATGTGCCGTAGGCTTGGACCCTTCCACAAAGAACACCGTGTCATCTGCATATTGGAAAATGAGGGCCAGATTTCTCCTGTTAGATAATGAGTATCCTTTAATTACACCCACCTCTGCCAATCTGCAAGCATACCTTGCAAGCCCATCCACCACAAGGTTAAAAACCAACGGGGCTAAAGGACATCCTTGTCTAACCCCATGCTAAGGTTGGATCCAACCTTCACAAGGCTTCCCATTGATCAATGGAGAAAATGAGGCAGTAGTGATACAACGTTTCATCCATTGGATCTAAAGGGGGGAAAGCCTCTCCTTCTAAAAGCCTCCCAGAGATACGGCCAAGAGATCGACTCATAAGCCTTCTGGAAATCAACTTTCCACATGAATGCCTTGCATTTCCTTCTATGCCATCCACTAACCATTTTCAATGAAAGATTCTTGGAGTGATCTGTTAGGCAGGAATGTAGCTTGTGTTGGTGCTAAAGCACCACGATCGTTTGTTTTGATAATAACAAAACACATGTCATTTAACATTTGCACTTGGAGTCTTAGATTTCAGGTCAATTGCAAATGGAGACGTGATTAGACGGAGTTCGAGCTCGTATCCAGGATGGATTGGAGGAGCTTGATGGAGAACAGAGGAGATTCACGAGGAGCGATAGATTGAAGATGGAAGGACAAGAAGAATAAGATAGAATTCTGTTTATTTCTTTCATGTACTTTTGTCTTTATTTCCTTGCTCTTTTTGTTCCTTAGAACATCATGTTAAAGAGCCTCAAAGTACCCTAACAGTAGTCCTAGGAACACCTGCACAACCCTAGGATACTTAGGTTTTCTGTAGAACTTAGAAAACCAATATAGGGTTCAAGCAGCCTATTTAGACGTCAGATAATGTGTTTTAAGACGTCTGATTGTTGACTCAGACGTCCGATAACATTTAGGCTGGACTTATTTAGTTCTGTCTGATGAAATCAAATGTCCAGACCTTTGTCCAAATGTCTTAGAAGACGTCTGATGATTTTCCCAGACGTCCAATTAGTGGATCGTTGGCTGGCTTAACAAACACTGAAGGATATGACCATTAGAGTCTTATCAGACGTCCGTAAGCATTTCCAGACATCTGATAAATGATTGTTTTGCCTCGACTGACCCAAAATCTCTTTTCAGAGATCTTATAGTCGTTGCAATCTCTTGGAAATCCATTCCCACAAAAAAAGTAGGTTTCCAGACGTCCAGACATATTGCCAGACGTCCTGTATGTCGTCTAATGGACTTGCACTAGAACCCTGTTTAGATCTTATTCAAGTCAAGAAGAAACCCACCTAAAATCAGACGTCTAACTTTGTTCCCAGATGTCTTAAACTGGTTTTCCAGACGTCCGATGCCAGGATCAGACGTCTGATAACCTTGTCAGTGCAATGATTGTTCCTGATTCTGGGCTGATTCTCTTGGGGTTTGCACCCAATGGCTATGGAAGCTTTCCAAAGCCTTCCAAAGCCTTCTTAAGGACTCTATAAATAGAGAAGAACCTCTTGCACACCAACACACATCTAGACACACCAAGAACAAGCATTTCCACTCTTTTGTGTCCAAGAGAAGCGCTTTCTCTCCAAGCTCAAGTTCTTCATCTAGAGAGCATCAAGCCTTTGCACACCAGCTCTCCCACCATAGTTCACGAGAGCGACATTGCACCGTCGCGTGGCTCACGCACCCGCGTCATCGATTCGATGCACTTCCATAAAAGGGGAGTTTCCTAATTCCTATAGAAGCTAGGTTTAAATCTTTGTTGGCTCTATTGGATTATTGTTATTTATCCTTGTTACTTTGGTTGTTTATTCTCTTTGCGAATTCCCGTCTCCTTCGTGAGACAAAATCCTTCTCGTGAAGAGAAGAGGTTTGAGGTACGCTACCCTCGTATAAAGTAGCGTGGTTGTAAATGAGGTTGAATCACCCTCGTTTAAGTGATTCGTTTAGTGGATTTGATCAACTTGGTTGATTGGAAAATCCTAACTCAAGAGGGTTAGGTGATGGTTTTCACCCAGTTTGGGTTTCCACCTAAAAATAATTGTGTACATTATTTAATTTATTTTTTTGTGAGATTGTTTATATTCTATTCCGCAATTTATTACGTCACCCCTTCCTAGTAGGGAAACTACAGCTTGTATCGGATGGATCAGGCCCTGTAGAACAGTTCTCAGCCTATTAACCAAAACCTTGCTGATGACAAGATAAATGGAATTTGAAAGGGTGATCAGCCTAAAGTCAGAAAATTTTTCCGCTCCCATTGACTTAGGCAAGAGAAAAAGATAGGACTTGTTAATCCTTTCAAACCCAGCATTCCCCATCTCAAATTCTCTGATAACATCCATTACTTCCTTGCCCACCACACTCCACATCTCTCTGTAAAAGAAAACTTGTATTCCATCAGGGCTCGGGGAACCTTCCATATTTAACTCTCTGATTGCCTGTAGGGTCTCCTGTTCAGTGATGGGTGCAGTCAGCTGAGCAGCCTGTTCACTCATCACCCTAGGACCATCACTCCCTGCCATTCTCCATTTCCCCCTCTTAGCTGCCCGAGAGGCTTCTCTATACTATTTAATGGCTTCAGATTTAATCTCCTGATTGGAATAGACCCTATGTCCATCTCTGAGAATAGAAGAAATAAAGTTAACATGCCTCCAAGAGCTAGCTGCAATATGAAAAAATTTTGTATTGGCATCTCCCTCCTTAAGCCATAACTGCCTTGATCTCTCCCTCCAATCGATTTCTTGTTTAAGGTCTTCATCCAGTGTCACACCCTGCCACATTTTCCTCTCAGCTAGTTCTTCCTTAGACAAAGGGCCAGCTGCTTCCTCAGAGTCCAGCTCCTGAATTTTATTCAAAGCTTCCCTCCTCCTTTGCTGCCTCATCAAGCTAACAGTAAAACCATACTCTTTCAAGACAATGCACAAATCAGCCAACTTAGCTGCCAATCTGACAGTAGTAGACCCCTCCACCTTTTTAGATTGCCACCAAGAGCTAACCATCTGACAGAAGCCCGATTCATTCAGCCATGATCTTTTCAGCTTGAAATAGGAGCCAACATGGGTTTCTTCGCCACTGTCCCACACCAAAGGGGTGTGATCAGAGAAAGGTCGACACAATCCACTCATAGTCGACAACTGGAACCTTTCAAGAATGTCCACATTCCCAAAGAATCTATCTAGTCTAGATGCCAGCCCATTTCCATTGCACCAAGTAAATTCCACACCAGAAGATGGATACTCACTCAAATGCAGAGACTGAACCATCATCTAGAATCCAATAGCTGAACTGTCTGTGCTACCATTAGGTCTGTCTGCCCCTGTTAACACACAATTGAAATCCCTACCCGTCAACCACACTCCCCCCTACACCAATGTTTGGCTCAGAGGTGAAAGAGGCGAAGCTCTGGAAGGATGAGGGTGACGGCAGGCGATTCAGGGGCGACGGCTGGTGGTAGTAGGGATGGTGAAAGCTGGCATACTTGGAGATCGAGGGTTTAGAGGCGGAAGGAGCGGAGGGATTCTGGTGTATACGAAAAAAGGGGGATGGAGGCGAGGTGGTCTGATAGAAGCGGGGCAAAGGTGCACAGCAAGACCGTATGTTTCCACTACCGGCGGCGGGGACATATGGCGGCCACTTGCCGATCTCCTGTGGGGGATTTAGTCACAAGAGGGATTCGTGTAGGGGTTTAGGGGGGCAGATGAAAGAATGTCCGTTCCCGAGCTCTAGAAGTTTGAATTTTAAGGCTTTGCAGGTGCCGCCTCCTCCCCCTTCTCTACCCTACCCGGGGGGGCTTACGGTTGATGTGGAGGTTCCTATGACAGAAAACATCAAAGCGGCAGATATGGCCTTGCGTGGAGCACTAGTCGGGGAGGCTATGTCTGGAAGACCGACGGCAGAGAATGTCCGCATCCTGGTAAACTCTCTCTCCCTTTCAACCAACTCCTAGCAGTTTGCTTTTCTGTCAAATACACATTTTGTCCCTTTTGGTTTGGGTTTGGTGGATGTTGAGAGGCTGTGATTTCAAACATCCTGCAAAGATGGCTTCACAGTGATCTGGAGACTGGTTTCTCCCTTTGATGGAGCCTTGCTGGAGAGACCACCGCAGAGAGTGGGATCCAGATTGGGAAAACTTGAGATCGAGGGTTTGCCGCTGCATCTGAGGTCAAAGGAGGTCATGTCAACAATGATTTCAGGATTTGCATTAGTGGTAGAGGACGTGGTTATCGGACTGCTAGAGGGAGATGGGCGCTTGTTGAATGTGATGGTTAATGTATTTATAGCTGGATCTATACCTGATAGACTGATTCTAAGATGTGGTGGGAGCTCCTGGTTGCTGAGGCTGAGGTTCTTGGTGGGTGACACTGTAGCAAAACAAGTTAAGTCATCTGGACCTGCAACTGGTGAGGAGGCGACTGCGTAGGAACAGTGCACGGCTCATGTCGATGAATCCCTAACTGTCGAAATTTGTAAGGACCTCCATGTGGGGGAGAAGGTGGAGTTTCAGGATGAAGAAAAGGAGGAATCGGGTGGGGGGGAAACAGCAGGACCAACGCCCATGGTGGCAGGGGATGTGCTGTCAAGTGATATGGAGACTGAGGAGCAGGGGATTCATGAGACGTAGCTTGAGTCTCTGAAGGATAAACAGGATCTGCATGAGAAGGAGGGCCTTAAATGTGAAGGTGGTTCTTGTGAAAAAATTGGTAAGGGCAGGTCACCATATAGCCTCCGACAGAGAAAATCAAAGGCTGTCATTCTGATGGATGAAGACGAGATTGCAAAAGTTATGCAGGTATGCAAATGCCAAACCCTCAAGGGGGAGGGGTCCAGTGAGGAGAGATGAGAATCCTCACTTGGAACATGCATGGGTTGCGCAACAAAAGTCGAAGGGCTTCTCTGATGAGATATTTGAGAGAATGGGGAATTGATTGTGCGCTCATTCAAGAGACACACATTGAAAGTAGTTCTTATAGGCTTTGGTCTAACTTGCTGGCTTCAAGGCTAAACAAATGTGTGTAGATTGATGCACAAGGGAGGTCGGGGGGTATTGCTATCTGGTGGAGGAAGGTGTGGGCTCAATGTCTGGAAGTTCACAAAGCCAGGCATATGCTGACGTGCAAATTCCAGATTCACCAAGGGCATGAATGTATCTTGTCAGAATCATTAATAGCCCTGATTCCGATCTGATTAGCCTTGGATTTGTTTCCAACAGCTACTTAAGGCTTCCATAGCCTTCCTAAGGGTTCCTAAGCCACCTATAAATAGAGGAGGACCCTTCCTTTGTTAGACACACCAAGCTATACTACTTTCCACTCCTTTTGTGTCCTAGAAGAGAAAGATCAAAGAAGAAGTGCTCTTGCTCTCAAAGCTTCCAATCCAAGAGCACCGATACTCTGTCGAGATTATGCCTACGCACTTCCTACTAAGGAGAGATCCTTACCTATAGTAGCATTATATTACATTTACCTTGTGGCTCTATAAGTTCTTGCTTATTTTCTTTGCTCTTGGTTGGGTATTCGCTTTGCGAATTCCTATTTCCTTTGTGAGACAAAATACTCCTCGTGAAGAGGAGGGTTTGAGGTACACTCCCCTCATTCAAAGTAGCATGGTTGTAAGAGGTTATACTACCCTCGTTTAAGTAGTACGTTAGTGGATTTGATTGACTTGGTCGATTGGAAAATCCTAAGTCGAGAGTCTTAGGTGGTGGTTTTTACCCAGATTTGGGTTTCTACGTAAAAATCATTGTGTACCTGTGTGATTTTTTTTGTGTGATTGATATCTTTTATTTTCACATTATTTATTTATCACGCAAATCTCACCCCCTCCTATAAAACCTACAAAATGGACTCAATGAATCCTAGAGCCAACATCTACTCAAATTTAATTTGCGCTGGGTCAGTGCTTGTGCTCAAGGTATATGATGAGCTGTTGTTGGGGGTTATGCCTCATAATTAATCCAATTGAGTGTGTGTGTGCACTCAAAACATAGTTTTCAAGCAAGGTTTTTAGGGTGTGGTGTCTTTTAATGATTTATCCTTTCTTTAGTGGTTTTTAGAGTTGGAATTTCTCAATATATTCAAGCGATGTCTGTAGTTGGCACACAAAGTTTTGCACACATGAGTGATTGTAAATTTTCTTTTTGCGCAATATATGTGGCCCTAGAAAAACAACCCTAATGAATTCACCCTAAAGTTCGTGCGATTCTACTAGGTGAATTGATTTTAGATTGAGTAGTCTGATCCAATCCAAGACACGGGTGGCTTCGCAAACACCACTCAAAAGGAAAAGCACTCAAAAGGATTTTCAAAGGCTATTTGAGTGTTAAGAGATTTTTTTTTTCTCATGTGGTCGATTTAAGATGTGGGTTAAGTAATCATTCACCTCGCCATTTTTTTTTTGAATTTTTTTACATTTTTTTTTAAGCAAGCAAATAAGCAAACATTCTATCCTAATGTTCATGCATGAGCCTAGATGTAATTTTTTTTAGATATGGGATGATGAAACTACAGTGGATCAAGTGGTACTCACCAAAATCATCGCCACACTTTACTCCCAAACTACCATCTTGGGATGCGCTCCTCTCGTCGCTTTCCCGCCGTATTCCTGCAATCAATCAATAGAAAGAGAGAAAAGAGAGTTATAAATGTGAGCACCAATGAAAGGATAGAAGCAACAAAAAAATCCATTGCCTCTCCAGCAATGGCGCCAAAAACTGATGTCGAGAAATGTGTTAGGTTAATTTGTCTGTTGTAGCATGCAAATACGACGTCAATTTTAATGAAGAAATGGAAAGGAGAGTACGAGTGTCGATCTTGAGGAGGCAAAAATTGGATCAATTAGTCACTCATTTTTAGTTTCACATGATGGTCATTTTGATTTGCTTGCGAAAAGAATAGAGTGAGAGAGAGAGTAATTTGGGTTAGAAATCCGTAGAAGGATATGGTTGCTAACTACACATAATAAGAAGACATGACGAAGCATAAAATGGTGTAAATAGAACCTAGCTTAGAATGAGCACCAAACAACAATTACGATATCAAAATCTTCTTTAAAAATGGTCTTGCAATTGTAGGCAACAAAACTAGAGGAATGCTTAAGGACAAATAAACTGCAAGCTATTTAAAATTATAAGCTAGATGAGAGAAAGAGGAGGCATCGAGGTGGCCACGGTGGTGGAAAGAGGGCTCCGTTGGCAGCTTGGCAGCTCTAAAATCTTGCTTGGAAAAACTAAGGAGTGGGAGATTTTCTTGGTAGAATATAGGGAGAGATGCCTTGCAATGGAGGTCCATAAGGCTCTTTATAGTGGAAGAGAGAGTGCTAAAATAAGCATCGCATCATTAGAGATAGCAAGGTCGTTGTTGTAGGCCAACTCAAATGTCGTTGTAAGCTAGCTCACTCGCCCACTATCCTTCGCCCGTGCGTGAATAGTGGCTGGTCTCCACGATCCGCATGCTCGCGCTTACGACCGTCTGTTCAAAGATTAATGGCTGAGATCATGCGTGGCCATGTGCTTGAGATCATGCGTGGCCACGTGCTTGAGATTGCCCGTACTATCGGGCATTAAATGGTGCATGCACGCATCCGGCATGCAAGATCGAGCCACGTTGCACCCTTCAGAGCCGCTCAATGAGAAATCAAGGGTCGAATTTTGCCTACCGCTCACACATAGTGGGTCTCGAACTCGCACCTCCGTGTGTGGATTCGAGGCACTGACCGCTGCACAATCTACATGAAGATGTCGCGTTTTGGAATTTCTTCATAGGAGCTCACCACCGTCCGATGGAGATCATCGGTTGTTGATGAAGAACGATATGGCACGATGATAGACGTCCGATGGTGATCTGATGGTGGCTCATGGTGAAGAGCAGAGGCTGGCGCGTGATGAAGGATAGAGTGGTTGCCACATGGCGCAATGAGGATCATTGATCATCAGATCAAAGGCCAAAACTTCTCTACCTTGTTGTGTGATGATAACATCATCATGAGCCATAACTATCTTTGATTAATCTGAATCAATTGATAAAAGCTCCTACATAATCGTCGGAGAGTTGTAACTCCCTACACATCCATTCTGAGAGGAATACATTAAATCAAGGTTAATTCTGTAGTTTTAACATCATATCATGAATGTAGAATAATCACGGGGTTTCCCAGGGGTTAATCTAAGGTCTAATGAGCATTAAAGTCTAACAAGAGGTTCCACGCAGATAGAAACAGGGTTTCACGTACTTCGAGCATTGAGTCATAACCTAAAACCCTAATTACAGACTCGCTTGAATTACTGAAGTTTTGGTCAGGATAAAAAGCATCTAAACCTTCTCAAAATCATAGAAAAATATTCCATAAGGTTTGGTATCCTTGATTTGACCTTTGGAACCCATTTTGACCTCAAATAGATTCAAACACAATTTTACCCTAATTTGGGTTTCTACGCAAATTACCTAGTCAAACGTGATTAAAACTCAAATCCGACTTCACCATCAGATTCCTTATGTCCAAATTAGGTTTGTACCAAAATTTAAACCCAATCAAAGTTCATCTTGACCTAGTTTGCATTTTGGTCCAATCTAACTCTTTCTCTCTCATTCATGCCCCTAAATTTTGAATTATTTACATATTGGTCCCTAACTATCTCATCATTCTTTGCAAATAGGTCCCTACTACCATTAGTGTGAATAGAAGCTTCACCATTGAGATTCGAGCAAGGATTTCTCGCTCAATTCTCAATCAAACACTTTCAAAATTGAAAGGGAGATTCCCTGAGGAATTCCCTTGCAAATGAATCTGGCCATGGACCTTGATTCCTTCCCAATCTCTCAAGCAAACGATTGGAAGATGTGGGTATCCTATGTGCATGAAATCCTTGAAGCTTGAAAGCTTCTTTCCTTGCTTAGAAACATCCCTTAAGGCCTATAAAAGAGCCAGCGATGCAATTTCGCTATTCCTTAGCGTAGTTCAAGCCACACTTCATAATTTCCTCTCTCTAGCTGCCTCCAACCATAGCTCTAGCTAGCTTCTCCAACCTCCATCTTCGCCCTCTGCCACATACCATAGGTAGAGGGAAACATCTCCCCTCCTTCCTCCGCTTCTCATAATACCAGCAGGAGCCACCCTACTCCATCCTCACCATTCTCCCCCACCAGAGATTCCATCTTCTCCACGTCTGGCCATCACACCGGCATGGAAATCCTCATCCCTTCTATCCTTTATGTAGGTCACTTCCTCCCTCTCCTCCTCCTTAATCTTCCTAGTCTTCCTCCCTCTATTTCGACCACCGATGCCGCCGTTCGCCCTCTGTCTTCCCTACGATTGGTCGAGCTTCGACAAGGCGAATCGCCCACCACAAGCCACCAAACACCTTGCTATCACCTCCAAAAGCTCCGCCTCATCCATCCACACAAAACCCCTCACCTAATTCCACCAAAAACCCACTAATCGCTCCACCAAACTCAACCTCCCTTGCTCACCTTTTCCATCACCGTCTGGCCACGCCCGACCTCTATCCACCAAAGGACCACCACCATCACATTCACCACATCCACGCAAACCTCCTAAATGCTTCTAACGCAGCCATGAGGCCTTATTCCTTCTTTCAGGTATCCGCCGTCCACCGCCGTCGCCGCCATCATTTCCAACCAAGCCTCTAATCCTTCGACGAGCTCATGGATTGCTTTCACTTCCAAGAGATGCGGACTACATTTGCGTATCCAACTGCAGCTCCAATTGAAGTCGCCAGCCATCAGCACTGCCCCAATTAACGAAGCCTCCGCTACGGGTTTACGCGAAGAAGAGGGTGGCACTTTAGCGCCACATCGTGTGCAAAGAAAGCATCTGCAATGGATATAAGGATTTTGTGTTCTGGGCTCTTTGACTCAGAACACAGGGTGAGGTCCCCTTCACCTTACCTTACACTCCTCGGTCACCATACACGCTGATGTGCATACATTTGAATAGCAAAAAATGTTTATTAATGCATGTTCTTAGTATCATATTAGCATCATGCATTGTAAATATTGCATAACATGCATCATCATGCATTTAGGTCAAATTGTACAAATTGTATAGTAATTTCTTCTTTTTGGTGTCCAGGGACGGGGCAACTTTTAATCGAGGCCTCGAATCGAAGATCCAACTGTACGGATCTGATCAGGGTGACAATCGAAGTTCAACGACTCCAAGATCGCCCCAATTGGACTTCTGTAGCATCAGATATAATCCAAGGAAGGTCAATGATCAAGGGCCAAAATGGTGTAAATCCGCACTTTAGATGACAAATTTGATCTCATGGATGGGTTTGGATCAACGATCGTAGCCCAAAGACGCGAAAATCGGTCCAATTCGACATCCGTGGCACCATCAACAACTCACAGAAGATGGACAACCATGATGGCGCCATCATAGCCGCCTAAATCGGCCGTAGCACCTCCTCTCAACCTTTGAAGGTGTGGGCGAGGCAAGATCTGGGTCGTTGGATGTTGATCCAACGGCCATGGGAGCGCATGCTTAAAACATAAGCACGACAAAACAACAGCCGCAGCGTAGCAGTCGAGTGCCTCTTCGCGAGCGAAAGATGTGGGTTCAATCCTCGTTGCACCTCAAATCAAGGTGTGGGTGCGGAAGCGGCTAAATCAGGCCGTTGGATGGCTAGCGGATGGTGCGGATGCGAGCGACATGATGCACCCAGATGTGAGGAGCGTAATGCCTCATCAAACACGCTCTTCTGAAGGCGGGCGAGTGTGTGTCCTGAGCCGTTGATTTTCGATCCAACGACGATGAAGGAGGCTACATCGCCTCTTAACAGGCGTTGAAGGAGATCGGGCACGGCGCGTTTAAACCATCCGATCTCAAGATCGGAAGGTTGAGGATCAAAAGACATGCACGTGCATTGAGGAGGTGAAGAGGAAGAGGTGCACGGGGGGGCGCACACGTAAGGCCATGATCAAGGCTTTAGTGACACTTTTAATCCATCACTAAAGACCCTGTTATTAAATTTTTAAGTGAAATGACCTTTTTACCCCCTCCAATCTTCACCTATAAAAGGCCCTATGACCCTACACTTTGGTCATCCCTTGCTTCAGCTCTCTCCCTCTCCAAAGCTCTAAAGAAGCTTGTCCCAAACCCGGGATGCTCCTCTAGAGCCAAAATCAAAGTTTTCTCCCCCCGTTCCGGAAGTGGATCCCATGACAATGATGATGCCCTGCCTCACCTCTGGTTCTTCCTACTTCATTCTTCTTCCGTCTTCCAGGCATCGCCCCGTCCGGCTCGTCCTCCAAGCAACCATCGAGGAGGATAACAACTCTCTCCCTTCTTTATTTCTTTCTAGAATAGAATTTCCCACTTTCTAGCTATAATCATTTCCTGCTTTCTAGTTGTCAAAATAATATTCAATTGCAAAGTGATTATTCTCTCTCTCCCTCTTAGGGTTAATATCAAATTCATTGTGATTATCCTGCTTTTAAAACAACAATACCAAAAAAATATAATCACGGATTTTAGATCAACGTAGCCTCTCTATGTTCAACCTGGAATTTCTTTACGAATTTTGGTAAAAAAATTTATTTGTTGACGGATTTCTTCGCAAATCATACTACAACGACGGGTTTTTCAAAGTCCAATCCTTTTGGCGTAGATCTTCCGTTGCAATATTTTGGCGTCGTTGCCAGGGAGGCAATAATTCTTGATTTTCTTTCCGCATTTCGTGCACTTTATTATTTTCTAACTTGCTTTTATTTCTCTTCTATTGTTTTGCAGGTACCTCAACAAGAATCTTTAAGTGGTAGAAAGGAGTAAAGTGCAGCTGAAGACAACTGTAAGTGCTCCCCATTCTTCCCCCTTCCATATATTTCAATTCACAATCTTAATTCAAACCCCAATTAACCTAGGTGTTCGCATAAACCCTAGGATTAGTTTGGATGTTTTGATTTCCACTTCCATTCATCTCACCTTTGTAAAAGAAAAAAAAAAACAAAAAAGATACTTCTTGTGGGATAAATCAACATATACACTACATACACCTACATTCAAGGCACATAACCTAACTTGATTTTTATCTACTCAACTGGGATTCTGACTTGTGGAACCGGTACACGTAAATCAACACATAAGAGAGTAGAAATCAATCTAGGTTAATCATCTTGTGTGCCTAACTCAGTGGTGCATTTCGGCCAATTGTTTGAGTTGTTTAGGCCGCAGCACTTCATTTTAAAATCAACTCATCAAGTAGCTTCCCCTTAGGGTTTACAATTTAGTTCAATACCAGGCACTCCACTTTACCTTTTCATTTCAAAAGGAAAAGATCTTCACCTGTGTTTGAACATCTAGTTTGCCGCTGAAACTTGATTGAACTCAACTAATTCTAAACCCTAAAAGCTACTTAAGCAAGATTTGAACCTTAAAATCCATTCATCCAAATAATCTTGCTTGAAAACCCTGGTTGTGCGCGCACTCACACATATTCAATCAATCATTAAGGACACAACCCATCTTAAGGGCCCACCACATTCTATAAGCACTACAATCCTAAGCCTAAGTAAAATCAAGTAGACATTGGCCTTAAGGACTGATTTGCTCATCTGGGCCCAGACTGAGATTGTTTATGATTAACCTGCTTGTACTAGTCAATCTGATGTCAAACTAGGGGAGTAGAATTAAACGATCGCGGCTGGGGGATACACTAGGAACCGGAGGTGTAAGCCGAAGGAAGAACCTTCTCCCCAGTCCCTCCTTCTAACTGGTTGGATTGACTGGATACAAGTAGAGTAAATCATCTATAATCTTAAGATAGATTCTGAGAGTCTGTAGATTCTTAGGCTACCCAATTTAAGGACAGGCTTATTTTGTTATGCTGCAGGGTTCTTATCCCCAGTCCTTCTGACCTCTTTCTAGTTTATGCTTGGAAGGAGGTCATTGAATCCTTGATTGGAAGGACCATTAGATCATTCTAGGAGGCATGGATTTAATTTTGGCCAAATTGATCCCATGGCCGATTAACAACCTCCTCTGCCTCAGAATCAATTAGAGATGTTTCAAAG
This sequence comes from Thalassia testudinum, assembly GCA_037157565.1. NCBI lineage: Eukaryota > Viridiplantae > Streptophyta > Magnoliopsida > Alismatales > Hydrocharitaceae > Thalassia > Thalassia testudinum. Next base: position 2,108,386 of record JAZHRO010000061.1, read on the forward strand.
GCAGCTGGAACAAATGCAGAGAATGCAAGAATGGTTCCAGAGAATGTAGGGCGCTCAGCCCTTAAAGAATTTTTATGGTCCTTCAAATTACGGAGAACGTCCCAACATCCAAATTCCTACCGGGGACGTAGAAATCAAGCCCCAGGTGTTAAGCCTGATCAAACATTTCTATGGCTTGGCTTTGAAGACCCATTTCAACATTTGGAGGATTTAACCACTTTGGTCTAGACCACCAAAGCACGAAACACGAATGAAGAGCAGATGATCATGAGCCTCTTTCCCGAACTCTCATAGGGATAAAGCCGCTCATTGGTACAGGACCAAAGGAAGGCCGATCACGACATGGAATGATCTGAAATTAGCTTTCTTGAAGAAATTCTTCCTTGTTGGATGTACCAATGCTCTGTGATGGGCAATTACTACCTTCGCCCAGCAACCGGGGGAGCAGTTTCATGTTTCCTGGGAGAAATTCCAGGACTTTTTGTGGAAGTGTCGACACCACGAGGTGCCGAAATGGCAGCTTGTGCAGATCTTTTACCACGGGTTGACTGAGCAACTCAGAAATCACATGGATGCTTCTTGCAGAGGTAATTTCCTCAACAAAGATGCAGATAGTGCGCAAGATTTGTTTGAGGAAATGAGTGAAAATTTAAACCAATCCCAACAACCCAGATCGAATGTTAATGAGATCCATGACTCTCATTCATTCGATATGGAACTGATTTGTAATAAACTAGATAAGGTGGACTTGGTTACCAAAAGGATGGAGTGGATAGTGGAAAACTCTGCAAACAATTCTCGATCCACTCAATCCCAAAATTTGGGATTCCATTCTTCGCGAGCTCCTTCTAAACAGGAGTTCATGAATCAATTGGATGTGGCTCAACCTGTGAGCCAGCATTGTTCAGAACCCCACATGTTCCAAATTGGGGCCTTTGATCCCAGTTTCCCTGATCCCTCCCTTTCTTTCTCTCCATCCTCACCCTATCAAGATGTCTATACTGTACAGGAGAACGTTAGGTCCAACCCTTATTCCAATGCTTATAATCCAGGTTGGAGGAACCACCCTAACTTCTCCTAGAAAAACCCAGGGCAGCAGACCCAATTCTGACCCAGCAACTATGCTCCACAAAGACCAATGGGTCAGGGTCATGTTTACACTCAGTTGCCCCGAAATCAAGTCAATCAGCCAGCTTGGAATGCCCGTCAACCTGTAGGGTAGGCTGATTTGAACCGTCAGATGATAGAGATGCAAGGATCTATGCTCCAGCTCATTCAACAAATGAAAACCTCGCTGGACAACTTGCAAATCGGGTTCATTACTAATTCCCGTCAACCTAGATCTCTGCCATCTCAACCCGTACCCAACCCACGTAATATACAGAATTTAGGCAATCAAGCCCAAGGGTACGGGAATCAGAGGGACTCACACGCACAAGCTCAGGTACTTGAGTAGGGCCCTTCCTCTTCTGCTTCTTCATCAAATCCGAGGTTTCTAGCTAATGAAGCCCCTCCAATCTTCCCTAACCCTCCCCAAGACTCAAACCCATATGCATTTGCTAACTCTATTACCTTGAGGAGTGGAAGGAAAACCTAGGACTCAAAACTACCTTATTCTGATCTACCAAATCCTGGAGAACCTGAGGAGAGAAAGGAGAACTCTAAAGAAGAAATCAAGGCCTCGGAACCTGATTCCAAAGATCCGACTCATGTTCCTTTTCCTGAGGCCTTGATTAAACCTAGGAAGAAGAAGCATGTTGATAGTAGTGAGGAGCTCTTGAATATATTCAAGAATGTCGAAATCAATATCCCGCTCCTCGATGCTATCAAACACATACCGACTTATGCTAAATTTTTATAGGATTTATGCACATAGAAGCGTAAGTCGAAGGAATCTGTTATGAGGAAGGTGATACTCTCCGAGTAGTCTAGTTTTGTTATCCTGCATCACCTTCCTCCGAAAAAGAGAGATCCAGGTGCCCCTTTGATTTCTTGTGTCATCAAAGATTACACCTTTGATAGGGCACTTCTGGATCTAGGTGTATCCACTAACCTAATTCTGATTTCTCTTTACGAGAAGTTCGGATTAGGTGAACTACGGCTGACCTCAGTAATGCTGCCGTTAGCAGATCATTCGGTCACAAATCCAAGAGGCATTATTAAGGATGTTATTGTCAAGGTTAAGGACTTCTATTTTCTTGTAAATTTTCTTATCTTTGACATGGATGTACCTAATAATTTAACGAACATGCCCATCATTCTGGGGCGTCCGTTCCTAGCTACCGCTAAGGCTAATAACAACTGTGAGAGCAGTAGCATGGAAATCACCTTTGGGGATCAAAAATTGAAATTGGATATTTTTAAGGTGATTAACAAATTTGAGGATTGTGGATTTATAGAGGAACTTCAGGAAGATAACTTGAATATTGAAACATGTATGGCGATTTCTGCAATTGAAAGTTCCTCCTATCTTGATGGATCTGACCTGCAACCCTCTATGGAAAACCTACCACATTCTGAAGTGGTTATTGATTTTGTTCACTATCAACCTGTTCCTCTTGATGAATCTTCATCAGCTTCATCCTAACCTTCCATCCTAAACCCGCACCAGCTCGAACTGAAACCATTGCCTGAGAGTTTGAAATATCAATTTTTGGGACCTCAAAAGATGCTTCCTGTGATTATTAGTGCTAGATTAACTAAGGAGAAGGAGATTAAATTGATCAAGGTCCTAAAGGAACACAAGGAGGCAATTGGTTGGACCATTCATGACCTTAGGGGGATCGAGCCATCTTACTGCAATCACAGAATATTCATGGAAGACAGATCCCATCCTTCTCGCCAAATGCAAAGGATATTAAACCCTAATATGCGAGAAGTGGTCAAGAAGGAAATAATTAAGTGGCTCGACGCAGGAATCATTTATCCAATCTCAGATAGTCCTTGGGTAAGTCCTGTGCAAATTGTTCCTAAGAAAGCTAGGATTACCGTTGTAACTAATGAGGAAGGAGAATCTATCACAACTTGTTCAGCTTCCACTTGGAGGGTCTGTATCGATTACAGGAAGCTGAACACAACCACGAAAAAAGATCATTTCCCTTGAAAGACTAGCTGGGCAAAAGTACTTCTATTTCCTAGATGGTTACTTAGAATACAATCAATCCCTATCCATCCCGAGGATAGGATCGAGAAAAAATGACTTTCACCTATCCCTATGGAACCTTTACTTTCCGTAGAATGTCATTCAGCTTATGCAATGCACCTGCAACTTTTCAAAAGTGTATGCTAGCCATATTCTCTGACATGGTGGGAGAGTTTATGGAAGTCTTCATGGACGATTTCTCTATTTTCAGAGAATCGTTTGATTCTTGCCTGGCTAATCTTGAAATGATCCTTAAAAGATGCATCAAAATAATATTGGTCCTTAGCTGGGAAAAGAGCCATTTCATGACACAAGAAAGCATCGTCTTAGGTCATGTTATCTCTGAATGGGGAATTGAAGTTGACAAAGCTAAGGTTGATACTATCTCCAAACTTCCTCCTCCCACATTTGTCAAATAAATTCGATCATTTCTTGGTCATGTGGGATTCTATAGGAGTTTCATCAAGGACTTCTCTAAGGTTGCTCGCTCTCTGAGCAACCTTCTCACCAAAGATACGCCGTTTGATTTCAACGAATCATGTTGTAAGGCAATTGATTTTCTTAAAAACTTGTTCTCCGATGTTACAACCACCGATTTGGACAACCCCATTTGAGATCATGACCGATGCTTCTAATTACACGGTCATGGCTGTTTTGGGTCAATAGATTGACAAGAAGCCCTCTGTCATTTACTACACTAGAAAAACTCTGGATGAGGCCCAAAGAAATTAACTGTTACTGAGAAGGAATTGCTAGTTGTAGTATTTGCTTTGGAGAAATTCAGGGCTTATCTCTTAGGGTCTTACGTCAAAATTTACACCGACCACTCATCCTTGAGACATCTCTTGGCCAAAAAGGATGCCAAACCCTGGCTTATCCGATGGATTCTTCTGCTTCAAGAATTTGATCTTGAAATCAAGGATAAATCCGGGGCACAGAATGTCATGGCGGATCATCTTTCGAGACTTCTAAGTGATTCTTCTCGTCCGGATATTCCAATTGCTGATAATTTTCTGGTTGAAACTATTCTTACAGTATCGGGTGTCTAAACCCTATGGTTTGCAGACATTGTAAATTATTTGGTCGTTGGTCAAATCTCCTAGGATTGTATCAAGCAACAACGAGATAGACTCAAATCTAAGGCCAAATATTACTTCTGGGAGGACCCTGAACTGTACTGCATCAACTCTGATCAAATTATTCTCCAATGTGTTCCAAAGAATGAATTCCAAAGTATACTCGAGTTCTACCATGCATTTGCATGTGGTGACATTTCTCGGGGAAAAAGACGGCTGCAAAAATTTTGCAATCTCGATTCTATTGGCCGTCTTTATTCAAGGATGCCCAGGAATTCTCGAGGTTGTGTTCCCGATGCCAGGAACTTGGGAGCATAACGAAGAGAGATAAGATGCCTCTAAACCCGATTCTTCCCGTCGAAATCTTTGACGTTTGGGGCATCAACTTCATGAGACCCTTCCTCCCTTCATTTAGACACCAGTACATTCTCATTGCTGTTGATTACGTGTGAAAGTCTATTGAGGCCATTCCCACCCAAACCAATGACCACAAGGTGGTCATCGATTTCATCAAGAAGAACATCTTTAATTGGTTCAGGATTTCGAGGGCCATCATCAGCGATGGTGGTACTCATTTCACTAATGCCCAGTTCCATAGTTTACTGGTAAAATACGGGGTACATCACAGAATCTCCACACCTTACCACCCCCAGACGAATGGATAGGCTGAGATCTCCAATCGAGAGATCAAGAATATTCTGCAGAAAATGGTTAGACCTGATCATAAAGATTGGACTCACAAGCTTGAGGATGCTCTTTGGGCCTATCGTATGGCATACAAAATGCCTATCGGCATGTCACTGTTTCATCTGGTGTATGGAAAGGTGTGCGATTTACCCATAGAGATTGAACATAGGGCATTTTGGGCAATCAAGCAATGTAATTTGGATTTGAGTTTAGCCAGAAAGACCAGGAAACTCCAATTATCTAAGTTGGAGGACCTTAGAAGCAATGCATACGAGAATGCCAAGATCTATAAAGCTTGGACCAAAGCTCTTCATGACCAATTGATATCTCGCAAGAGCTTTGAGCTGAACCAGAAGGTCTGGCTCTTTGATTCTCGACTTAAGCTCTTTCCCAACAAACTTAGGTCCAAATGGAATGGTCTGTTCATTGTTGATCAAATATTTCCAAATGGAGCTATTCAGACCTTTGACCCAAAGACGGGTAATTCTTTTAAAGTGAACGATCAACGTCTAAAGCCTTTTGTTGATCGTATTGTTCCAGAACCCGTCCCAGACACGGTTGCTCTAATCGCATCATGATTTCCTTGGATGGACTTTGCCTAGCTGATGGCATTAAACTCAACACATGTACAGTCTGACTCAAAGCTGACCCAAGCATCATATTCAAGTGATATCTTCTACATTCTACCTTTCCTTTCATGCCTTTTATTTTCAATGAGGACATTGCATCAGCTAGGCATGGGGAGTGGATTCATTTCTGAATCATTTTGTCAGCTCTGTGGAATTCTTGTAAATTCTACTTATTTTTTCTATTCTTTATTTAAAAAAATGAAAAAAAAATGAATTAGGAAAGAATAATTGGGCATTAGGATTTTTCAACCTTAGGGAATAATATAGTAGGATCTAAACACTTAGACCCTTCAGGTCTTCAGGCTTAATCAGCCTGGGTGTCCACTAAAATGTGGATTTGCTTATCGAGTCCTCGCCATTCTAAATTTACTTCAAATTGGTTAAATAAGTTGGAGAGATAAGTACATGACTAATCAACCCGCCCTCTAATTTGAGGGAATTTTAAGTCTAAGCATTGATTGCATTTTTGCGCGGTTTGTTAAATTAGAGTTTTAAGTCATTACAACGCACAAAAACGGATTCGCTTTTAAAATTTATAAACCTAGATAGTGGGGTATCTAGGGTCGTCCAAGGAGGCAATATGTTTGCAAAATTCAGGTCTCTTACTTGGAAATAGAAATCACCTTTGTTTTTGGTCTTTTCAACTATATCACTTTTTTAGGGTTTTGAAATAACGAGGGAAAACATAAGTTGTTGGTGGGAAAGTAAATAACTACGATCACTAAGCTAACACCTAAGTGATAATTAATTCCTCTCCCTAAGCTCACTCTAAGCACTTGGAGGCCTAGAGTAATTAGGGAGAGGGAGTGAAAAGTGCTAGAATCACAGCAATTAAAATGCAACTAAAAGGAAATTTTAAAGAAGGCAAGTAGATTAATGAGAAAGTGTTTTATAAAAAAACCTAGTAGATGAATGCTTCTACTACTAGATAATTGCAATAAATAAAATAAAACACAAGTCCTCCTGAATTGTTGGTGAAGAGGCACCAAGGGGGCAGGTGATGTGCCCCCTTAATCTTCTTCTCTACTCCTTCTTGGCCGTAGATATGAGGTGGGTATAGGGTAGATTTTACTAAATGGAGGATGGGAATTATGTGGTGGTAGGGTAGGGTATTTATAGGATGGGAAGGGGGTGGTTATGGTTTTTTTTTTAGGGAAATGAAGGGGTGCTTGGATATTTTTGGAGGGAAAAATGGGAGGGAAATGAAGAGGTGCCATGGTTTTCCCTCAAAAAATACCTTCTAGAAGGTATTGATTTTGGAGGGAAAAAATGGAGGATGGAGATGGGTTTTGATGGTAGATGTAGGGTGGTGATGGAAGGGATAGTTAGCACCAAAATAAAGTAGGAGTAGGTGGTCTTTTTGTTGGAGCTTAGGTAGTAGGGTAGTAGGGTAGTAGGTTTTGGTGCCATGGAGGTGGACTAGCTAAGCTAAGCAGCTTAGCTAGCTTAGCTAGTAGGGAGTAGGGTTGGAGGCATTTGGAGCTAGGGTTTTCAGGGAGAAGAGCTAGAGGTAGTCATCTTGAGCTGCACTGGAGCTGGTGGCTGCTGAAGAGAGCTACAAGGAGCTACCTTAGCTAGCTTAGCTTGCTAGTTCTTTGCTAGCTACTAAGCCAAGCTAAAGCAAGCTGGATTTTGCTGAAAGGAGCTGAGGTGAGCTGGGTCTAATGCTCCCAGAGAGGACCTAGCTAGTTGAGGTAGCTAAGTTAGCTTAAGTCAACTAAGTTGAGCTAAGTTGAGTCCCCGGGAGCTAGACTTGAGCTTCCTAAGCTAAGATGAAGTCATCTTCAGTTGGCTGGAGTTGAGTGGAGCTGGATGTCGTTGGTCCTGAGCTGAGGTGAACTCCAGTCAACTTAGCTGAGCTAGCTAGAGCTCCCTGTGAATTAATGGGAGCTGAGAGGAGCTAGATTCAGCTAAGTTGAGCTGGATCTGAGCTGACCTGAGATAGGGTAAGCTAAGATGAGCTCTCTTGAGCTGCCATTCAACTGAGATGAGATGAATGGAGCTAAGATGAGCTAACCCTAGTACAAGTGAGCTGGAATCCAACTATGGTGAGCTGGATCAAGCTGAGTTCCAACTAGTCTGAGCTTCTTCACCAGTTGCCTTCCTGAGTACTAGAGTTTTGGTGTTCTGACAATCTGTATATCCTTAGCACACACAAAAACACATTAAAAAGATAATAAAAAGTGCAATGCATGCCTAACTTAATTGATGCCTAAATGCAGCCCAAAAACCCATTAGCGGAGTAAAATCCTAAGAGTTACGTTTGTTTTAATGCATAAAAAGGATGATAAACTGGCGTTTATCAAGCATCTACATACTATTTGCATTGACTTGCTTTTCAGCGATTTTTACGGAAATTGGCTAGCTAATGAACCTTCTAGGGTAATATGGCTGGCAAGTTATCGTGTGTAACAGCCCATAGGTAGGTTGTCCAGAGCCCAATCACACGACCATTCTTTTCCTGCTGCCTTTAGGCAAATCTTAGATCAGGGAAGCCACCTACTTAAAAAAAAGGAGAAAAGAAAAGAAAAAGAAATAAGCCACACTTCACTGCACGAGTATAGCTAGCAAGTTATCGTGGGTAACAGCCTATTGGTAGGTTATCCAGAACCAAGCCCAAGAAATGCACGTAAAATTCCAAAACACTTAGGAAGAAGTGAAGAAGTAGAATAAGCCGGGGATATATACACTGGGTTCACCCTTGTGTTGACCTCATAAAAATAAAAGTTGGGAGAAAGCCCCTGGTCGAGTAGATACACCTTTAGGTAGAATTTCTTTTTAAGGTCACCTAGGGGCATAGAAACTCGAAGTCCATTCTAATCACCAATTAATGAGTCTATCACATTTCACATAAAGATGCTTAGAACTTAGGGTTCTCTTTGAGTCTTGGGTGGGTTGAGTGGCCGTAGAAAGTTGCTTCGAAACCCTAAACTCAAAAATCCAAAAAATTTAGAAAAGAAGAAAAGAAAAAAAAGATCCTCCTTTGAATAAGGCGAGGGCTTGAGGCGGTTTGCATTTTGGCAGACACCCGGGCGCTGTTGTGTCTTTGTAGTTCAGGTTCTCAGTAAAAATCTCCTAGTGTTGAAGAATAACTTTTGCCCAAGAAATCCGACCTAATTCTTTTATAAATATCATATAGTTTTTGCTAGGGACTAGCAAAAGATAGGTATGGGGGTGTGATGTGCATACATCTGAATAGCCAAAAATGTCTATTAATACATGTTCTTAGTATCATATTAGCATTATGCATTGTAAATATTGCATAACATGCATCATCATGCATTTAGGTCAAATTGTACAATAATTTCTTCTTTTTGATGGACAGAGACAGAGCGACTTTTAATCGGGGACTCGGGTCGAAGATCTAACCATACGGATCTAATCAGGGTGACGATCGGAGTTCAACAACTCCAAGATCGCCCCCATCGAACTTTTGTTGCATCAGATATAATCCGAGGAAGGTCAAAGGTCAAGGGCCAAGATGGTGAAAATCTGCACTTTAAATGACAAATCTGACCGCACTGATGGGTTCGGATCGACGATCGCAGCCCAACGGTGCAAAAATCAATCCAATCCGACATCCGTGGCACCATCTACAACTCACAAAAGATGGATGGCCATGATGGCGCCATCACAGTTGCCCAAACCGGTCGCAACACCTCTTCTCAACCTCTGAAGGCATGAGCGAGGCAAGATCTGGGCCATTGCATCTTGATCCAATGGCCATGGGCACATGCCCTTAAAACATAGGGGCGACAAAGCAATAGTCGCAGCGCAGCGGTCGAGCGTCTTTTCGTGAGCGAGAGGCGCAGGTTCAATCCCCGCTGTGCCTCAAATCAAGGTGCAGGCGCGGGAGTGGCTAAATCAGGCCATTGGATGGCGAGCGGACGACGCGGATGCGAGCAACGTGGCGTGCCCAAATGCGAGGAGCGCGAACACGTCATCAGACGTGCTATAGTGAAGGTCGACGAGCGTGTGCCCTAAGCCATTGATCTTTGATCCAACATTGATGAAGGAGGCTGCATTGCCTCTTAACAGGCATTGAAGGAGATCGGGCACGACTCATTTAAGCCGTCCGATCTCAAGATCGGACGACTGAGGATCAAAAGATATGCACATGCATTGAGGAGGTGAAGAGGAAGAGGCGCGCGGGCGAGCGTGCACGTAAGGCCACAATCAGGGCTTTAGTGACACTTTTAATCCGTCACTAAAGACCCCGATTGTTAACAAGGCGAAATTGGTTTTAAAAAGATGTGTGTTGCAGTATATGTGAAATCACCTTGTAAACAAATAAGAAGTTTTTATTACTCGAAAACCTAAGTATCCGAGGTCGAACACAGGGAGCAAATGAAATTTATTCACTAATCTCAATAATGTAATTTGAACACTTAAATCTACTCAAAATCTAATTCAGAATATAATGCAAGAGTTTATGAATTAAAGTGTAGCAAAATAGAAGAGAAATTGAGGGGAATAGAATAAAAAGGCTGATTCTTTTCTTGGCTCTCTTCTTTAGCTTCTTCTTTCTTTTCTTCTTTGGTTCTTCTCTGCTTCTTGGCTTCTCTTTTTCTTCTCTTTTCTTCTTCTTTATTTGGCTCTTTCTTCTTTTCTTTGCCTTCTGACTTTGGCTTGCTTCTTTTCTTCTTTGACTTTGGCTGTCTGCTTCTTCTTCCTTACTTTCTTCTTCCTTTCCTCTACCTTAGCTTCTTCTTTATCTCTCCTCTGCGGCTACAGTACTTTCTCTTTCCTTTGGCTTCTGCCTTCTCTTACTTCCCTACATGGCCTTGATTTCCTGCCTTAGCCTCTTTTCTCCTTCTTTCTTCTGCCTTGATTCCTCCTACCTTCTTCCTTGGCTTTCTTCTTCAGCTACACCTCTTCTTTTCCTTCTTGCCTTCCGCCTTCTCTTCCTTCTCCTTCCTGCCTTAGCTTCTCAACTTGCCTTGCCTTAGCTCCTCTTTCTTCTCCTTCCTTCTCTATACACAGCGAAGAGCAAAACCTATCCCCTACCCTCCCCATGTACTCTCTCTCTATTTCTCTCTACGGTTTGCTCTCCCAGAGCCAGGATAGGTAATCGGGTCGGGTTTCGCGTGCTCAGGTCCAGGCGCACTGGCGTGGGTGGTGCATGAGGAGTGTGGGGTTAATCGGGTCAGTCAGCCAGGTCTGTGGGGGCATAGATCGCGGACGAGGTAGGTGTGCATGGGTGAGGGGACCTCACCCCATGTGACTTGAGGCGATAAGCTAAAAACACAAATTCAATTTAAATCGCGCACCTTACTCATGAGTTTCCGAGGTGCGACTAAAAGTCCCACCTGCTTTTACGCATCCGCAGGTGAGGTGCTTCTCTCAATTGCTATAGATGGACACCTCGCAGAACCAATTGCCTGGATTCACTGACATGGATCTTTCACTAACATGGCTCTTTCTTCTTTTCTTTGCCTTCTGACTTTGGTCGTCTGCTTCTTCTTCCTTGCTTTCTTCTTCCTTTCCTCTACTTTACCTTCTTCTTTAGCTCTCCTCTGCGGCTATAGTGCTTTCTCTTTCCTTTGGCTTCTGCCTTCTCTTCCTTCCCTGCTTGGCCTTGATTTCCTACCTTAGCCTCTTTTCTCCTTCTTTCTTCTGCCTTGATTCCCCCTGCCTTCTTCTTCCTTGGCTTTCTTTTTTAGCTACGCTTCTTTCACTTCTTGGCTTCAGCCTTCTCTTCCTTCTCCTTCCTACCTTAGCTTCTCAACTTGCCTTGCCTTAGCTCCCCTTTCTTCTCCTTCTTTCTCTGCACACAGCGAAGAGCAAAACCTATCCCCTACCCTCCCCGCATACTCTCTCTCTATTTCTCTCTTCGGTTTACTCTCCCAAAGCCAGGCCGGGTAATCAGGTCAGGTTTCACGCGTTCGAGTGTAGGTGCACCGACGTGGGTGGTGCGCGAGGAGTGCAGGGTTAATCGGGTTGTTCAGCCAGGTCCGTGGGGGCATAGGTCACGGATGAGGTAGGTGTGCGCGGGCGAGGGGACCTCACCTCGTGTTACTTGAGGCGGTAAGCTAAAAACACAAATTTAGTTTAAATCGTGCACCTTACTCATGAGTTTCCGAGGTGGGACTAAAAGTCCCACCCGCTTCTATGTGCCTACAGGTGAGGTGCTTCTCTCAATTGCTGCAGCTGGACACCTCACAGAGCCAATTGCCTGGACGGTTGTATGCGCGAGATCAGCCCGCGCCTTCTAGACCTGGAGACCTAGAACGCTGGGGCCTAGAGCAACCTTGCAAGCTCTGTGCTCGTGCTTCAATGGGGGAAAGGAGGCTGAACTTGCAATCACTGAACACGGCCTTTCAGCCCCATTAAAACATACAAGTAGCTTTGCTGTGGCATGGCAAAGGTGCCTAGGTGGGTGGCTGGCCATGGGGCTGCCTAAGCATGCGTGCCTAGGTCACTCTGTGGCGGTTATGATGGGTGTGTTCAGGGAGCACTTGGGGAAGTGATGGCAGTCAGTGGAGGGGCGGATGACGATCAGTGGATGATGGCGAGGTGATGAGGTGTCTGGCGAGGCATGTGGAGTTATGGAGCGGTGGAAGTGCCTTCGCCGATGGTCGGCCGGAGATGGAGAAGGTGGTGGTGGTCTGCGACGTCGAGGGGTCGAAAGTAAAGATAAAGAGAAGGGAAATGAAGAGGGGAGAGAGAGGAAGAGTTTTGACCAAAATTAATGGACGAAGGGAGTAGAAAGGTGGCTGGCCGTACCTGCTGCCGCCGGAGAAGAAACATCCAGAGGAGGGAGAACGGCGATGACGACGGAGCTGGAAACACACACGTGGGTATTGCGCGACACGGAGGAAGGAGACGAAGATGGCTCTTCCACTGGTATTGCACGACACGGAGGAAGGAGAGGTAGCTGATGAGTCCATTTTAATGGACTAATATTACGCCTAAGTAACTTTAGTCTTACCTTTTAGGTTTGTTAATAATTACATTAAGTTATAGAATGCTTGCATGCATCATGATTTAAGTTTACATCTATTTTATAGCATTCTATAACTTAATATGTAATTATTTTATGTTTTGTTGTTTTGTAGGAATAAGGTTGGAAAGAGTAGGGGGTGAAAGAAATGTCCCAAACAACTGACTTCACCCAATCTTTGACGGCCTCAACACCCTCAACAGCCGCCGGCCAAAAATAGCAAAGGGATTTGAAAATCCCTTAACTCACGCACGCAGGGAGAGGAGATAAAAAGGTTGGGAAAAGTTGGATCAATCTTCATCTTCTTCCTCCCCCTTGAGGGGATATCCACTGCGTTTGAAGGCTTGAACCGTGCAACCACCGTGTGCACTGTGCACCAAGTCTCCCACCACAAACAACCCTCCAGCCTGCACCTGCATCCACCGTCCACCGCTCCCTCCAGCCTCGCCCGGAGGCGCTGCACAGTAGGAAGCACCTTTGAGCACTCATCACCCGCACCCACGCAGGCAACCCTCTGCCTGCCCTTGCATGCCTATAGGCACCTGCACCAGCACCACCACCGTGCACTTCCAGTGCTCACACCGCCCTACACCTTGCGCGCCCGCCATCGCCTGCAGGCTTGTTCAAGCACCTCGCCCTTCCCGCACCCCTGCCAGGCCCGCTCCTCTCCAGCGACCGCAGGCGTTTCCCCCTCTCCAGCTCTAGACCCGCATCCCACCTGCCAGGCTCGCACCCTCAAAGCGCCCACCGTAGCGCGCCCCCCTCTACAGGCGCACCTTCAACCTCGCCAGCGCCTTCAAGCCCGCAGGCGAACCCACTCTCACAGGCGCTCCCCCCTCTCCAGTGCCTACGCAAACTCACCTCCAACGTAGGCGTGCCCTCTGCAGGTGTTGTACAATGTCCGCGTGCCCTTGCAGCCTCCCTCCACCGCCAGCAACTGCGCGCCAGCACCTGCAGCACGCGCGGCCAGCTGCAGCTTCTCCACTGCCGCCACCGACCTCCTCGCGATGTGCCGCTGCCGCCATTGTGAAGCACTCATCGAGACGCATCTCTACGTGCGACCTCACCATCAGCCATCGACCCATGCTTGCGCACGGAAGAGAGAGGCAAAAACCTCTATTTTGCCTGCATAGGTTTTTGCCTCCCCCTCTCCAATGCCTACATAGACCTGCCTCCAACGCAGGCACGCCCTCTGCAGGCATTGCAGAACGCTCGCGCACCCCTGCAGCCTCCCTCCAGTGCCTTCGCATGCCCGCACCACCGCCAGCAACCGCGCGCCAACACCAGCAGCACACGTGGCTAGCTGTAGCTTCTCCACCGCCGCCACTTCATCTTCGCCGGCTGGCTGCCACCGACCTCCTCGCGACGTGCCGCTGCCACCATTGTGAAGCACTCGTCTAGACGCATCTCTACGTGAGACCTCGTCATCAGCCATCGACCCACGCTTGCGCACGGAAGAGAGAGGCAAAAACCTCTGCTTTTGCATTCAATAAGTAATTACAGAAAATGCCGTTGTGAAACTTCCTATTCATTTATTTACCGAATTAATATATTAAAGTGAATTTGCATGCATATCTCTCTATTCTTTATAAATTGCTTCTGATTGAGTATTTCATGAATTAGATAATAACATGCCACATTGATTATCATAAATAAGGAATGTTTTACAGGAAATTAGTAGTTACCTTGATTATCATTCCTAAGATCATTAGAATATTATGTTGTGATAATTTTGCATATAAACCCCTTCAGTTTTAATTAATTGCTTAGAATGAGAATTCATGAGGGTAACAAGTTGCACTACGGAATATCCATATCCACTGAGATTCCCTAATAAACAAGACACTATTTACTCGTTTAAATAGGCTATTCCTCCCTCTGGAGACGACCTAACTATTCGTGGTTAGATTCTGAAAATTAAAATGTTTTGAAAAGCGATTTTCGACCACGCGATTAAATACAACGACACATCATTTTATGTTAAAGTTTTCAAAGAAAATGAAGATCATGCCGATCTTCATTTTCGTTGAAAACTTTAACATAAAATGATGTGTCGTTGTATTTAATCGCGTGGTAGAAAATCGCTTTTCAAAACATTTTAATTTTCAGAATCTAACCACGAATAGTTAGGTCATCTCCACAGGGAGGAAATAGCCTATTTAAACTAGTAAATAGTGTCTTGTTTATTAGGGAATCTCAGTGGATATGCATATTCCGTAGTTAAACTTGTTACCCTCATGAATTCTCATTCTAAGCAATTAATTAAAATTGAAGGGGTTTATATGCAAAATTATCATAATATAATATTATAATGATCTTGGTAATGATAATCAAGGTAACTACTAATTTCCCGTAAAACGTTCCTTATTTACGATAATTAATGTGGCATGCTATCATCTAATTCATGAAATACTCAATCAGAAGCAGTTTATAAAGAATAGAGAGATATGCATGCAAATTCACCTTAATATATTAATTTGGTAAAAAAATGAATAGGAAGTTTCACAATGGCATTTTCCGTAATTACTAATTGAATGCAAAAATAGAGGTTTTTGCCTCTCTCTTCCGTGCGCAAGCATGGGTCGATGGCTGATGGTGAGGTTGCACGTAGAGATGCGTCTCGATGAGTGCTTCACAATGGCAGCAGCAGCACATCGCGAGGAGGTCAGTGGCGGCAGTGGAGAAGCTGCAGCCGGCCGCGCGTGCTGCAGGTGCTGGCGCGTAGTTGCTGGCGGTGGAGGGAGGCTGCAAGGGCACGCGGACATTGTACAACACCTGCAGAGGGCACGCCTACGTTGGAGGTGAGTTTGCGTAGGCACTGGAGAGGGGGGAGCGCCTGTGAGAGTGGGTTCGCCTGCGGGCTTGAAGGCACTGGCGAGGTTGAAGGTGCGCCTGCAGAGGGGGGCGCGCTACGGTGGGCGCTTTGAGGGTGCGAGCCTGGCAGGTGGGATGCGGGTCTGGAGCTGGAGAGGGGGAAACACCTGCGGTCGCTGGAGAGGAGCGGGCCTGGCAGGGGTGCGAGAAGGGCGAGGTGCCTGAACAAGCCTGCAGGCGATGGCGGGCGCGCAAGGTGTAGGGCGGTGTGAGCACTGGAAGTGCACGGTGGTGGTGCTGGTGCAGGTGCCTATAGGCATGCAAGGGCAGGCAGAGGGTTGCCTGCGTGGGTGCGGGTGATGAGTGCTCAAAGGTGCTTCCTACTGTGCAGCGCCTGCGGGTGAGGCTGGAGGGAGCGGTGGACGGTGGATGCGGGTGCAGGCTGGAGGGTTGTTTGCGGTGGGAGACTTGGTGCACAGTGCACACGGTGGTTGCACGGTTCAAGCCTTCAAACGCAGTGGATATCCCCTCAAGGGGGAGGAAGAAGATGAAGATTGATCCAACTTTTCCCAACCTTTTTATCTCCTCTCCCTGCGTGCATGAGTTAAGGGATTTTCAAATCCCTTTGCTATTTTTGGCCGGCGGCTGTTGAGGGTGTTGAGGCCGTCAGAGATTGGGTGAAGTCAGTTGTTTGGGACATTTCTTTCACCCCCCTACTCTTTCCAACCTTATTCCTACAAAACAACAAAACATAAAATAATTACATATTAAGTTATAGAATGCTATAAAATAGATGTAAACTTAAATCATGATGCATGTAAACATTCTATAACATAATGTAATTATTAACAAACCTAAAAGGTAAGATTAAAGTTACTTAGGGGTAATATTAGTCCATTAAAATGGACTCATCAAATACCCCCATGCTTAAGATTTGCTAATCCCTAGCAAAAATGAAAAATAATAGATGTAATTAGAAGATTTCTTCTTTTCTTATTTCAAAACTTTAGAGATCCAGACAAATGTGAAGTGATGAAAGCCTAGGTAACAGATCCAACTGAAAAAGCCAATTTGCATTGGGAGTTCGTAATTCACCCTGGTAAATATTGCTGTCGGGATAGGCAACTACTTCCCTCGGGGATAAAGCAGAAGATAATCTGTAATTTGACCCTGGCTTTTGACTTAGGTAGGAGATAACGAGTTGAATGGATTTGTATTTGGTGGCACACACTCACCTGGTGCTACATGTAGTCTAGTACTACAGACTCTAGATTTCTAGACTATTAGACAAGTCAACTCGAAGAGAGGCTAAACAACTGTGCTCTCTTGATAGTCCTGGGCACTCACTCTTTTCTTTCTTTTCTTTCCGAGATCACAAATCTCGCCAGATTTAGTAATTGTACTCACTGTTTGGTGGCCTCACATGGCATCCACACTTCAATTAAAGTCCCAATAACTCTACAACTAAGTTAGAGTCCTCAACCAGTATTCAGGCGATCAAAAATACTAAAAGGTAGGTCTGGGTCATATTTGGTGGAATGCGATAGGTGTTCTGTTGCCTCAGAAACAATGTTACAACGATAAACTTAGGCCTTTTCTTTCTTTTTTTTTTTGTAATATAGCTGCCTCTTCTGTTTCTTCTTCTTTTCTTTTATCTCTCTCTCTCTCTCTTTTTCTTAATCAACATAATACGACACAGACTTTTATTTATGAGGCATTATTAGGGATGATGATGGTCAAGAGGATATTGTGTGGCTTATTTGGTGGAAGTGTCTATTCTCGACACCAGGAAGGAATGGATAGGACAGACGTATTTCTGACCTTTGACACTATTATCCTCCTTCAGCGAAGGACTCTATGAAGGTCGGTCATCACCATCCACCATAGTCATAGCTTTATTAAGACTCCATCTCTGTGTATCTGCCTTATTTGGTGACTCTCAGGAATTCACACAACGTACGCACAGAGAGTGAAAACTATGCCTAACTTGGAAGTATCATCATCTAATTGTCTAAAACTTAAGAGTCCTTGCACTAGACTTAGCGCACCAGTAATCTATCTACTTTCTTCTCACAAATATGAGGTGGATTTACTAGAAGATAGTATGCCTGACTCCCTATTAACTGTCCAAGGGTTCAGTAGACTACAAATGCTTATTAGTTTTTCTCAAGGATCCATTACCAAGTCTACGTGCACGTGAAATAAATGTACTAGATTCTAAACTTAAGAAATAATTCAGGAAGAAAAACCTCCAATGGCAAAGGTATTCTGCTAGGGACTAACCCATTTAGCTCAAGAAAAGAGAATTTTTTTTTTATATGCTAACCTAAATGCATGAATACTTCCTACAATGCAAAATGCACCCCTCCATGCCTAAATCCTACAATGTCCCCATTGTAAAATTAAAATAGGAGAAAGGAAAGAAATCACCTGATGACGGTGTAATTCAGGCCGCTGGGTTGCCTCCCAACAAGCACTGCATTTTCTGTCAACAGCCAAACTTATAAGGAACCTGTAAGTCTAGTTCCAAATAGACAAGGTTAGGCCCTAAAAATATGCGTAACAATGCGGGCCTAGAAAACAGGTAGCCACAGATGTTGGTAAGCTGATGATGCAACGTAATACCAAATGCTCGCCAGAAGATATGAAAGTGAAGAACCTCGTTGGCTACCTTGGGAGGTCTAGGAATAATAAACGGAATATGAAAAGGGACCTCCCAAAATAAAATAAGTGGAGGATAACAAGGATCCACCAGAGCAGGACGGGTTTTAAAAGATATAGACATTGTTAGTTCAAATCCTTGAATGGCGATAGTAAAATTATAAGCATCAATCCACACTCGCCATTCTATCCGAGGATGTACTGGCTTGATATGTTCTCCCGAAAGAATGTACATGAGCAGAGATTTGAGCCAAGGATCTGTTAGGGAGTATAAGGGTTGTTTGTAGTGTTGGAAGGTAATGGTTAAGTCCAATGAGGGCTTAGTCGATGTTAGGTCTAATTCCAACAATGATTCAAATTGCGTATACTCCCTAACAGTTGTAGACAACTTCAGTTTACCCTGCCTAACATTAACGATCGGAGTCATATCTGAATCAAGGGTAGACTCCAAATTACAACTCTTTGATGGCCAGGTCCGAATGTCAGAATCCTTATCATTAAGCTCATCCCTGGATTCGTTTGGTTCACTCAAATTTTTGTCGGGGTGTATATGTGATTCATTAGGAGTTGGATCAATATCCTCAATTATTCCCAAAGGAGGATCAGTCTTAATGTTTTGAAGCAAGCCTATATTACTGAATTTGTTATTCTTCTCGGGGTATAAATCCTCAATTGACATGTTTTGTCCCCAAGAGTCTCCCATAGACTTCTCACTATTTTATTTTTCCTCCTCTAATAGCAACTCCTATTTTGATGGAGGATGACTCTCAAAAGAAGGGAGGAATCTAGATTTCACCATATTATTTATATCCTCTGGAGGTAAATCCTCAAATAATAAATAATTCCCTTGTGATTCACTCCAGATTTTCAGTCCAGGTTCTTCTATTGGGGCATCCTCATTTTCTGAAATAGACTATTCATATCCTTGAGACCAAAATTGATCTAATTCATCCTCCATTCCCTTAGGGTCACTTCATTGGGTGCATTTAAATCCTCAGGATATTGAATGGTAGGTGTTGATTCCCTAAGTGGAGGGTCAGGAGTAGGCTAACTAAGGATAGAATGAGATTCCACCAAATAATCAATAGGGGAAGTGATAGAAACAATATAACCTTGACACAGGTTGGTAGGGGTAAGGAGAATAGTATCTTTGGGGTCAAGGTCCTCAAGAGGTACCATCTTCCCTTGCTTTTGACTACAATAAAGCTCGGGTGGATAATCACTATGATCGTTGTCCTCTAGTGGCAGTGTCTCATTGGGAGAGTCTAAGTGATAGCTACATAAAACTGGATCCCTTTTGTATTGGGTTCCTCAGAATTGTTTTCATGATCATGATCGTATGGGTAGGGATCAGGATTATTGGGAAGCGCATAGCTAAGTTGTCTTATTTCTTCATTTAACTGTTGACTATTCCTCAACATCTCTCCCATGGATTCCATCATTTCTTTTTGTTGTTTTTGCATTTCTATCATAAAAGATGAGAGGCTACTATTATCAGGTTGGGGAGAATAGTCAATTTCAGGCTCTGGTTGCCTAGGGGTATTGGTCCAACCTTGATACGGAAAATCATGAAGGGTGGGAGGGTTGGGTGTTTGCATGGAAGTAGGGATTTCAGTGTTGGAAAATCCCGCTCCTAGGCTCTGCTCAAAAGTGGGAGTTATCAGGCCAATTCTCCCAGGATAAGAATATGAATGATCCCATGAATTGTCAATGTACCCATCAAAGGATGGATACGCTCAGGGCATGGGATCCTGATTAAAAGATGGGAAGTATTGACTCTGATAATCTAATTGATAGGAGTAAGGGTGATCCATTTCTTTAAGTAAAATAATTTTAACTCTTTTAGGATTTAGAAGAATTCAGAATACAAGCAGAGACTTCCTAGAGAGTTCTACTGTCAAAGCAAATGCAAATTCAATGGGATCTATTTTTAGTAGATTGCAGGTCTTAGAATTATATGTTCAGTTGATGGCCAAACAAGTTTTGCAAAAATATTACGCTTCCTAGGCCAACCTTCGCTGGTGCCTATAACCTACTCGCAAGGGATGGAAGTCTCGAATCGAGCCCACACATGAGGAATCGAAGTAACTTGGTGGATAGGCTTGTTGATGTCTGACTAACTTCCCTTATGGTGCAAAAGAGGAGAGGTAGAAATTTATCTAGTGACTTTATGTGTGAGGTGCACAATGTCTCAAGTGTGCAAACATACGATCGTGTTTTGATTTTTGAAATTTCGCAAACAAGATCCTTTTGCACATAATTTTCAGTCACAGATTTTAAAGTCCAACCTCTTAACAGTCCCAATTTTTAAAGTAACCACTGAATTAATTTGATTCAAGCACTTTAGTGGCCTTAGATTTAGGTTCAATGCATATGCATGACAAGTAATTGATGCTCAAGGGAAGTCGTACCTTACTCCAACTTTCTTCGTGCAATGTATGCAATGCAGTAAAAATAAACTAGATGCTGCTCATTCAGTCCTAAATGGTCATCCTATAGATATGCAGCTTCTAGCAGGCAGTTCGATTATTATTATTATTATTATTTAATAACAATAAGCAAACATACCTAATCTAACTAACTAACAAACATGTAGTTCAAATAATTCAAATAATCCTATAATCTAAATAAATGTGAACACGCTCCTAAAAATACGCTCCCGCATACAAGAGCGATAGGAAATAAAGAGGCATCGGGAACATGTTCCCAAAAAATACCCGACAAGGATCCAAAAGACAGTAATTAAATAATAAATGTCTATCTAAACTAAATCTAACTAAGATCTGACTAAATCAGAAATAGGCTTCTCCATAAGCCTATGCACGTGGGATCAAGGCCCATGTGTTCCTGTTGTTGGCCTCCAGGTGGCGTCAAGGTCCACCAAAAAGATCGTCTCCGTCGTGCGCACCGGTCGCGTTTGTCGCGTGTTTTTGCACAGAAGAAAATCCACAGTTAGTAATTCAGAAAAGTTTTCAAAATAGCATAAAAATAACATAAAATTCCTGAAAAAATTAATAGCCATTTTTCCTCCCCCGCAACGGCGCCATTTGAAAGAGAGATCTTCGTTTTCATTGAAAACTTTAATATAAAATGATGTGTCGTTGTATTTAATCGCGTGGTAGAAAATCACTTTTCAAAATATTTTAATTTTCAGAATCTAACCACGAATAGCTAGGTCATCTCCACAGGGAGGAAATAGCCTATTTAAACTAGTAAATAGTGTCTTGTTTATTAGGGAATCTCAGTGGATATGCATATTCCGTAGTGCAACTTGTTACCCTCATGAATTCTTATTCTAAGTAATTAATTAAAACTAAATGGGTTTATATGCAAAATTATCACAATATAATATTCTAATGATCTTGCTAATGATAATCAAGGTAACTACTAATTTCCCGTAAAACATTCCTTATTTACAATAATCAATGTGGCATGCCATTATCTAATTCATGAAATACTCAATCAAAAGTAATTTATAAAGAATAGAGAGATATGAATGCAAATTCACCTTAATATATTAATTCCGTAAATAAATGAATAGGAAGTTTCACAATGGCATTTTCTGTAATTACTAATTGAATGCAAAAGCAGAGGTTTTTGCCTCTCTCATCTGTGCGCAAGCGTGGGTCGATGGCTGATGACAAGGTTGCACATAGAGATACGTCTCGACGAGTGCTTCACAATGGCGGCAGCGGCACGTCGCAAGGAGGTCGGTGGCGGCCGACCAGTGAAGATGAAGTGGCGGCGGTGGAGAAGCTACAGACGGCCGCGCGTGCTGCAGGCGCTGGTGCGCGGTTGCTGGCGGTGGTGCGGGCACGCGAAGGTACTGGAGGGAGGCTGCAGGGGCGCGCCGGTGTTCTACAGCGCCTGCAGAGGGCGTGCCTGTGATGGAGGCGGGTCTACGTAGGCACTGGAGAGGGGGAAATGCCTGCGGGCGTGGGTTCGCGAAGGTGCTTCCTGTTGTGCAGCGCCTGCGGGCACAGCTGGAGGGAGCGGTGGATGGTGGATGCAGGTGCAGGCTGGAGGGTTGTTTGCGATGGGAGACTTGGTGCACAGTGCACACGATGGTTGCACGGTTCAAGCCTTCAAACGCAGTGGATATCCCCTCAAGGGGGAGGAAGAAGATGAAGATTGATCCAACTTTTCCCAACCTTTTTATCTCCTTTCCCTGCGTGCGTGAGTTAAGGGATTTTCAAATCCCTTTGCTATTTTTGGCCGGCGACTGTTGAGGGTGTTGAGGCCGCCGGTGATTAGGTGAAGTCGGTTGTTTGGGACATTTCTTTCACCCCCCTACTCTTTCCAACCTTATTCCTACAAAACAACAAAACATAAAATAATTACATATTAAGTTATAGAATGCTATAAAATAGATGTAAACTTAAATCATGATGCATGCAAACATTCTATAACTTAATGTAATTATTAACAAACCTAAAAGGTAAGATTAAAGTTACTAGGCATAATATTAGTCCATTAACATGGACTCATCACTAGCCTTTTAGGACCATTTGACCCTTAATTAACCCTTGAGAAAACCTGTGGTTGTACTACATTCAAGTTATGATGGTAAAATTACAGTTTTAACCCTGGTTTCTTATCTTTCTCTCAGAATGCGAATGCAATGAATTATGACCTTTTGAAGGTTATGTAGGAGCATTTAAAGGCTTAATCAAATCAAATTGAGCTAGTTTATGGTTCATGATGGTGTTCCCATCATACCCCCATGCCTAGCTTTTGCTAATCCCTTAGCAAAATTTCAAGGGGTTTACTCAAATTCTAGACCACATGTCTCTTTATGCTCAAACTCTAATGTGTGCTTTGTTTTGTAGATTAGGTCAGAATGCCAACAATAGGCCTAGAGGTACTCAAGTACCAACCAAGATCCTGACCTGACCAGCTCTAGCCTCAGTCTACCGCGAAGGTTTCTAAGGCCCACAGAAACTAACCTAAGGTTCGTTGAACTCCGCGGTTAAAGCACCCGTGCTTGTAATATGTTTTAGCCCAGGTTCAGTTTGCAGTGAGTTTTTGCAAGAGAGACAGAGGGATATTTTTTTATTTTCTTTTGGAGAGTTTTCCCTCTCTTTTCTTTTCATTTCTAGCTTCGGGTTAGCTTTACAACACGGTCTGTATCGGATACCTAGTTCCCACCATCAATCCTCGCAGGGTCCCTAGCAATCGATGCTTTGAGATAGCACCGCCCATGGCAACCCTCAGAACCCTGGCTTTTCAGATAATCCCTCCCATGGTGTTCTATAGCTAAATCCAGACCCTAGAAGTCGACATTCCGTGATAATGCCACCCATGGCATCTGAACCAGCACAAGGTGCTTACATGCCCCCGGTAGGATATTTAGATATCCTAGGAGATAAGTACCGAGGAGACGATATGTTATTACGCATCTTCGAGAGGAATTTCTCGCCTCTCCATGCCGAGAACTCATCCAAAACAACATGTGTTGATCAATCGCTCCTAACTTAGGTAACTTTTTTAGAACAAACTAATGCCTTTGCGTGATTTTGATAATTAAGCGCACTAAACCAGACTGTGCGTGGATTAGGGTGCTTAGGTTACCGAGTCCCACAAACCAGAGGTCAGTTAATGAGACTGAATAATCCCTAAGCCTTAGACCTAATACTTAAGCTTCACATTTTCCCCAACCTCTTAAGGACTATCCAGATCTTAATGGATACTTGAATTTTTAAGCCTAGAATTATAGCCCAAGAGGCCTAAGATTAGCATTCATATTAATCTCTTTTTTTCTCTTAGCACTTTTTGTCTTTCATTTTCTTTCTTTTTGATTTGGTCTAGAACTAAGTCAGTTCCTTAATCTTTTACTAATGACTATCTCTTTTTCTTTCTTTTCAAATTGTGCTCCTTTTTGACATTTTTATCACATCCCCTTTTAATCCTAAAAAATGATATAAAATCAATTCACTCAAAATTTCCTCCCTTCTCCTATTTTTGTTCTTTTTCAATTTTTTATTTTTTTTATTTTTTTTGGAATATGTGATTTTTTTTTATGAAACCCTCTCTTGTGACATGATTCTCACAGCATTTTGCACTTTAATGCCCCCCATGCCTACAATTTGCAATGTCATTGTAAATTAGGTGGGTTCGAGTTCAGCTTAGATCATACATGGTCGCACGTGTTTCGAGTGTTTGAAATCGAGGTTACAAGTAAATCATCATCGTAGTTGCAAAACATGTTGATCAGATAAATTTTTTACCGAAACTCCAAGGGAGCCCCGGGTCGAAAATAGGGAGGTGACGTTTACTTTAAGTGAAAATCGCACTTCATTTTGTTTCTTTTTGGTATTTTAGAGTTTTGATATTTTTTGTATTTTTGAAAAGAGGACAAGTAGAATAAATCACAAAATAGAAATGGAACAAATATGATATACATATCAATCCAATGTTGATTACAATGAACTATAAAAGCATAAAAAGGGAGGGAGCTGAGAAGAAATCTCCCAAATCGGCTGTTCGACTAGACGACGGAGCCTAGCGGAAGCTCGGACGAAGGAGATGAGGAGTGAGATGATGGAGGTGAGATGCAGGAGGACGTCAAGTTGAGGAAAGCTTCTGCATGGCTCTGGAATGGAGGTGAGAAGAGGGAGATGATCTACTAGCAGAATGGAGGTGGGAGGATGGCTCCAAGGCGACCTATGAAGGGGGATGGGAAGTTGGAGGAATATTTGGTGGGGCAGAGGTACGCTATACTAATAGGTGTGTTGGGAGCTTGAGAACAAGCTCTAATGGAGCATTGGTAGGCTTGCTAGAGCTTGGGAGTAAGTGGGAGTAGAGTAGGTAGAGATGGCTTGGAAGGGAGGGGGTGTAGGTCCTTTTATAGTGGAGAAGAGGCAAAAATAGGTATGGGACCATTAGTGACGTCTATACGATTGTTGGAAGCGTCGCTATAGGTAGCTCATGCCCGCTCATGCCTACAGCTGGCTTTGCTGGCGCACGAAGAATTAGCAACGGCTACAAGCGTCACTGTAGGTCTAGCTCATGCGTCGCTGTAGGCCAGCTCATGCATTGCTAGCACATGCTGTCCTCTCTTTGCCATGCATGTGCTCACGCGCTGGCGCTGCATTGTGCACTTGCACACCTGCGTGCATGCGTGCGGTGGCGCGTGCGTGCGCTAGGTGGCCTGGGCTGTGCCACGTGGCGCAATCTGGGTCATCTATTTTCTTTTTGTTGTAGGGGCTGCTATAGAGGTCGGATTGAGTCTATTTTTGCGTTGTTAGGCTGCGATCGTTGACCCGAATCCATCTGCATAGTCAAATTTGTCATTTAAATCTCCAAATTATGTCACCTAGTTCCTTGGCCGTTGATCATCCTCAGACTGCATATGGTGCTACGGGACTCCGATTGAGGCGATTTCAGAGGCGTTAGACTCCAATCGTCATCTTGATCAGATCCGTACGGTCAAATCGTCAATCCGAGGCTCCAAAATAAATATCCTTCTCTCCTGACCATAAAAAGGATGAAATTAACCTAAATTATATACAACTACTCTAAATACTGAATGATGCATGCTATGCAATATTTATAACATGAAATGAAAATCTAAGCCTAGAAACATGCATGAATAGGCATTTTACCCTCAATAAATGTGTTTACATCATATACCCCCATTCCTATCTTTTGCTAGTCCCTAGCAAAATTAAACTATATGCTATGTATAAAAGCAAAATTAAGAATAGATCGCTTAGGCCTAAGTCATTTTTTAACAATAGAAAATTTCAACTAAGGTCCTAAACTACGAAAACTCAACAGTACTCAGGTGCCTGCCAGAATGCAGACCACCCAAGTTCTCGCCTTATTTGAAAAGGGAAGATACATTTTTTTATTATTTTTCTTCTTTTCTAATTTTTTTGTACTTTTGGAGTTTGAGAGTTCTGAGATAACTTTTTACGGCTACTCGACCCGCCCAAGACTCGAAAAGGACTCTAAGTGCTAAGCATCTTGTGAAAATAGTGAATGACTCACTAGACGGCCGTTAAAATGAACTTCGGGTTTCTATGACCCTAGGTGACCTTCCCTAGAGGTTTATCTTTTCAATCGGTAGCTTTCTCCCTACTTTTATTTATGGGGTCAACACAAGGGCGAACCCAGTGTATATCTCCTCGATTTATTCTACTTCTCTGCTTCTTCCCTAAGTGTTTTGGGAATTATTGTGCATTTTTTTGTGAGCTAAGTTCTGGATAACTGGTCGATGAGCTGTTACCACTAACAACTTGCCAGCCATACTGGTACGATGAAGTATGATTTTATTTATTGTTTTCTCCTTTTTATAATTTTTTCTATATTTTCTTTTCTTTTTTTTTAAGTAGGCGGCTTTCCTGATCTAAGATTTACCTAATGGCAGTACAATGAAAATGGTCTTGTGACTGGACTCTAGACAACCAACAGATAAGCTGTTACCACCGACAACTTGCCAGCCATACGACCCTAGATAGTTCATTAGCTACCTAATTTTTGAAGAAACCGTCGAAAAGTGAGTCAATAGAAAAAATATGTGTAGATGCTTAGGCTTAAAGTCCCCCCAAATCAGAGGGTAGGTTCAATAGTCACATACTTATCATCCCAATTTATTATCCAAATTAAAAATGAATTTGAATTGGCGAGGACTCGAGACTAAGTCCACATTCGAGTGAACACCTAGGTTAATTAAGCCTGAAGACCTGAAGAGTCTAAGTGTTTAGGTCCTCTCATATCATTTCTTAAAGTTAATAACTTCCAAATGCTTAAGTTCTCTTTTTCTAATTTCTTTCTTTTTTTATCTTTTTTCAAATTTTCAAATTTTTTTTTACTTTTATAAGAAACTAAAAGAAATTCTATGGAGTTATCATAATGATTTCAAGAAATGATTATCCACCCCCACATGCCTAAATGATGCAATGTCCTCATTGTAAAAATAAAGACATGAAAAGGGCAGAGTAAAGGGAATATCACCTGAGTGTCGTGAAAATCCGGTCAGCTTTGCAGAGAGAAGAGTGTATACACACATACTAAGTTTAATGCCTTCACCTAGGCATAACAAACATACAAATAAGAAATTGAGAATTCACAAGTGCGGGTTAGAATCAAAATAAAAATATTGATCCTGAAACCCGCCAGTAGAAGATGTCCACAGATGTGGACCAGATTAAGGTGCAGACCCATGCCCCAGGGTCGAGTGGTTCTAAGGTTCTGGATGAAAATCACCCAGAATCGAAGGTTGTTGTGTTTGCGAGGCCGGGCCTACGGTTTAGTGGTGTGCAACCCAAGACCAAAGTGGTGGACAATAGGTAGAGATGGTTCAATAGGTGTGGTTGTCCACTTAACATCTAGCTCGGAAAAATAATCAGTTATTCTAGGCTTAGGTCGCATGTGAAAGATATCATAAGGGTCCGTATAGAAGATAGGTGGTTTCAGGTCAATAGGTACCCTTATATCCAAACTTGTTTTTCCTTCAAAATTAACCTCCCAAATTTTCATTTCAACATTCCTATCCTCCAACATCAAGTGCTCAGGTTCCAGGACCTCTAACATATCTTTCACCCCGTAAGATTCGCCCAAGTCCAGAAATTGTGGCTGGCTCAGGATTGACTTGGGTACAATGATTTCCTAATCAAAATCAATCCCTTTAGGGTGTGGTTGAGGAATAGAGCTGTTGATTGAATCTTCTAGTAAATGAGGATTTGAATCCTCCAAGTTAGCCCCAACTGAATCCAAATCATCAATAATTAGGCTATCAAATGGTTCGTCAGATTCCTCAAGCCCATTTGTCTCACTAAAATCATCTTCCTTACGCTCAAGTGAGACTTCACTAAGAGATTCTTCTCCCTCATAATCAAAGAATCCATGATCCTCATTTATATTTGTCTCAAAATCGATTGTCATTTCTTGGTTCAAAGAGACATATTTTTCCTCCCTCCCTAGCTCGGGGATCTCGGGTGAATCAATCAGTTCATCCCCAATGGGTTGCTCTAGCCCAACTTGGTTATCCTCTGTCATAGAAAATGTATCCACCCTAGCAGGCGCTTGAGCGGATTCAAACATTGGCTCTCCTGAAGGGGGTTCATCTTGAGAATCATACCAAGATTTACTAGTGCAACCACAAATTTCATCCTCATCCTCGATAATTTCCCAAGAAGAAACTCACCCAGGTCCCTATCCTTAACGTTTTCGAGCAAATCCAATAGAGAACTATTAAGCTCATCAATCATTTTGATCATAGGCTCCAATGCTTCAGTGCATGGTGTTGGCTGAGCTTCTATAGATTGTATAGTGTTCCTCAAATTAACCAACACCCTATCCTGGATCTGGTTCACCTGAATCGACTGGTTCGATTTAGGGTTGGGTGGTTCGGGTTAAATCTAGGGGAGTCAAGATATTGAGGTTCTCGGGCCCCTCCCTGATAGTAGGTCATTTCAGGTTGTTTAAAGGATGGTGGTGACCTAAATTCAGCATAATTCTGTGGAGGGTAAGTGTTATAATCCGCATATCCTTCATGGTTGTAGATCTAGTTAGGTTGATCATCAAAGGATGGAGATCTATAATCATTGTAGCTCTGGGAAAGATATTAATCATAGTCTTATTGTCTAGGGTTAGGCCCTGGACATTGAGGTCCGTATTCATATCCCCAATCAAAGTCATCTCGGCTAGTGGATGGGTAATTACAAGTCAAGTTGGAATAGTAATCATCTTGGGGATAAGTGGTGATAGGAGGATAGGATGGGAAATGCGTGTAAGAAGTGGAAGGATACATTGTGGAGTAGGAGGGAAAACAGAATAGAGAAAGGTGCCCTGCAGTACAATCAACCAAACCTGTCCTTATGTGGGTAGCCTAAAGACCTATAGACTCCCAAGACCCATCTTGAGATTATAAACGATTAGTCTACTTTTATCCTGTCAATCCAACCAATTAGAAGGAGGGACTGGGGAAAAGGTTCTTCCTTTGGCTTGCTCCTCTGATTCCTAGTGTACCCCCTAGCCACGATCGTTTGACACTACTCCCCTAGCTAGACATCAGATGGACCAGCAGAAGTAGATTAATCAAAAAAAATCTCAGTCTGAACCCTAAAGAGTGAATCAATCCTTAAGGCCAACGTCTACTCAGTTTTAGTTAGGCTTGGGATGATTGTGCTATTGGAATGTGATGGGCCCTTTAGATGGTTTGTGCCCTTAATGATCAGTTAAAATGTGTGAGCGTGCACAACCAAGGTTCTCAAATAAGGTTATTTGATAATGTGTCTTTTAGGATTTAACCTTGTTTAGTAGCTTTTAGGGTTTAATTCTTAGATTGGTTCAATCAAGGTTTAGTAGAACACTCCAAGTTTTGAAAGCACGAGTGATGATATATTCCTTTAAAAATAAAAAATAATGTGGAGTGCCCAGTTCAGCCCTAAGAATCAACCCTAAGTGGCAAGCTACTTGATGGATCAGTTTTAGATTGAGTGGTGCAGCCCAAACAACTCAATCCATTGGCCTATTGCACCACTTAGTTAAGGCACACAATGTCTTAGCCTAATCAGCTTTCTACTCACTTATGTGTTTTGAGTTGAAGTGTACCGGGTCCACAGGTTAGCTCCCAGTTAAGTGGTAGAATCAAAGTGGAGTGGTGCGCCTTAAGTCAAGAGTTGTGGGTGTTAAGGTGCGTCTCTTTCAAAAAATCCCACAATCAGATAATACTTTTTTTTATATTTTTTTATTTATGTGGATGGCGAGGTGAGTGGAGGTGGCAAACAAATAACCAAATCTATCCTAGGGTTTATAAAAAGCACCTAAGTTGATTTGGGTTTGAGTTATTGGGTTATGGAATGAAAACTAAGGTGGGGGTGGTGTGGGGGACACTTACAAAACACTCTTCTCACACTTTACTCCGGTCTACCGCACTTGGATCTCCATGCTAGGGTACCTGCAAGACAATAGATCAGAGATAAGCTGGGTTAATATTATGTAATTGCAAAGAAGCACAGAAAACAATAAAGTAAATTCCGTTGCCTCCCCGGCAACGGTGCCAAAATGGTCGCACGTGTTTCGCTTGCTTGAAATCGAGGTTACAAGTAATTGGTCATTGTAGTTGCAAAACACGTCGATCAGATATAATTTATACCGAAACTCCAAGGGAGTCCCGGGTCAAACACAGGGAGGCGACGTTTACTTTAAGTGAAAACCGCGCTTCATTTTGTTTCTTTTTGGTATTTTAGGGTTTTGATATTTTTTTGTATTTTTGAAAAGAGGACATGCAGAATGAATCACAAGATAGAAATGGAATAAATATGATATATATATCAATCCAATGTCGATTACAATGAACTATAAAAGCATAAAAAGAGAGGGAGGTGAGAGGAAATCTCCTGAATCGACTATTCGGCGAGACGATGGCGCCTGGAAGAAGCTTAGATGAAGGAGGTGAGGAGCAGGACGATGGAGGTGAGATACAAGAGGACGTTGGGTTGAGGAAAGCTTCTGCGTTGCTCCAAAATGGAGGTGAGAAGACGGAGATGATCTGCTACAGGAATGGAGGTGGGAGGATGGCTCTAAGGCGACCTATGAAGGGGGATGGGAAGTTGGAGGAGTATTTGGTGGGGCAGAGGTTCACTATACTAATAAGCATGTTGGGAGCTTGAGAACAAGCTCTAATGGAGCGTTGGTAGGCTTGCTAGAGCTTGGGAGTAGGTGGGAGTAGAGTAGGTAGAGATGGCTTGGAAGGGAGGGGGTGTAGGTCCTTTTATAGCGGAGGAGAAGAGGCAAAAATAGTTATGGGACCACTAGTGACATCCAGACCGTCGCTGGAAGCGTCGCTGTTGGTAGCTCATGCCCGCTTACGCCCACAGCTGGCTTTGCGAGCGCAAAGAATTCACAACAGCTGTAAGCGTCTCTGTAAGTCTAGCTCATGCGTCGCTGTAGCCCAGCTCATGCATCACTGACACGCATAGTCCTCTCTTTGCCACGCGCGCGCGCATGCTCACATGCTGGCGCACATGCCTGCGCACCTGCGCTACTGCACGCATGTGGTGGCGCGTGCGTGCGCTGGGCGGCCTAAGCTGCGCCACGTGGTGCAATCTGGGCCGTCCATCTTCTTTTCGTTGTAGGGGCTGCTACAGAGGTCGAATTGAGTCGATTTTTGCGCTGTTAGGTAGTAATCATCGATCTGAATCCATCCGCGCAGTCGGATTTGTCATTTTAAGCTTTGAATTATGTCACCTAGTCCCTTGGCCATTTGGCTATTCATCTTCCTCGGACTGCATATGGTGATATGGGACTCCGATTGAGGCAATTTCAGAGGCGTTGGACTCCGCTCGTCGTCTTGATCGGATCCGTATGGTCAGATCGTCAATCAGAGGCTCCGAAATAAATATCCTTCTCTCCTAACCACAAAAAGGATGCAATTAGCCTAAATTATATATAACTACTCTAAATGCAGAATGATGCATGCTATGCAATATTTATAACATAAAATTCAAATCTAAGCCTAGGAACATGCATGAATAGGCATTTTACCCTCAATAAATGTGTTTACATCAATACATTAGAACAGGTTTTGGGTGGGTGGATGGGTTGGGGTGACTATTGCGAACGATTTCAAGCTCAGGTATGGTACCAGAGGTGAAGTGATAAACACCAGTTTATCATCATTTTTATGCTTTAAAACTAACCTAGCTCTTAGGATTTTACTCTGCAAACGGGTTTTTGGGCTGCATTTAGGCATAAATTAGGATAGGCATGCATTGCATTTTTTATTATTGTTTTAATGTGTTTTTGTGAGTGTTAGGGATGTACAGATTCACAGATCCCTAAAACCCTAGCACTCAAGAAGGCAATTGGTGAAGGAGAGGCCCAGACTAGTTGGAACCCAGCTTGATCCAGCTCACCATAGCTGGAACCTAGCTTACTTGAACTAGGGTTAGCTCATCCCAGCTCCATTCAGCTAATCTCAGCTGGATGGCAGCTCAAGAGAGTTCACCTTAGCTCACCCTAGCTCAAGTCAGCTCAGATCCAGCTCAACTTAGCTGAGTCTAGCTCACCTCAGCTCCCACTAGTTCACAGGGAGCTCTAGCTAGCTCAGCTGAGTTGACAGGAGTTCACCTCAGCTCAGATCCAGCTCAACTTAGCTGAGTCTAGCTCACCTCAGCTCCCACTAGTTCACAGGGAGCTCTAGCTAGCTCAGCTGAGTTGACAGGAGTTCACCCCAGCTCAGATCCAGCTACATTCAGCTCCACTCAACTCCAGCCAGCTGAAGAAGAATTCATCTCAGCTCAGGAAGCTCAAGTCCAGCTCCCGGGGATTCAGCTTAGCTCATCTCAGTTGAGCTAAGCTACCTTAGCTGCCTCAACCAGCTTGATTCTCCCCGATAGCACCAGACCTAGCTCACCTTAGCTCATTTTGGTAGAAGCTAGCTCACTTTAGCTTGGCTTAGCAACTAGCAAAGAACTAGCAAGCTAAGCCAGCTAGAGTAGCCCCATGCCAGCCTCTTTAGCAGCAGCCAGCTCCAGCTCCAGCTCCAGACTTCTTCTCCTCAGCTCCCTCCTCCAAACCCTAGCTCCAACACCTTCTCCTCTACTCCTCCATTAGCTAAGCTAGCTTAGCTTAGCTTAGCTTAGCTTAACTTAGCTATGCTCCAACTTCCTTGGCTTGTACTACCCCAAAAACCCACCTACCAACTCTACCCAACTAGCTCCACCTAAGCTCCACATAAGCTAACCTACTTGGCACCAACCTAACCTACCCACCACCTCCAAAAGACACCTAAAAGTGGTGCCAAAAACTACCCATAACCACCCCTTAATGGCGCCACTTTTCCCTCCAAAATCTCCCCTCATCTCCACCACACAATCTCCCTTGAACCCATCTCCACCATCCACCTAACCCCCCTTCTAGAAGACCCCATGTTGGCGCCAACATGGTGGTGTCTCTCCACCACCAAAAGACACCAACACCATCATAACTACCCCCTTTAACACCTCTTGGGTTGGCGCCAACTCTCCTTAGCCATAGGATCACTAACCACCTCCATTCTTCCATCCTAGCCCTCCATTTCAAGGGGCACCTTAACCCCCCATCCTACCCTATAAAAAGACCACTACCCACCACCATTCAAGCCATCCTTGGCTAGCCATTTCACTCTCATATTCCACCAAGAATCCCACGTCCAAGAGAGAAGAAGAAGAAGAAGATTAAGGGGATATTCTGTCCCCTTGGTGCCTTCCCCTCTTCCCTTCTCTCTTGGGTCACGCCAGCCAAAGGAGAAGCCAGGCAAGGAAGATCTTGGAGGAGATCTTGAAGGTGGTCACGCCACCTTGGAGGAGTTTTTAAGGGTGGTGCACGCCCACCCCTTTGGAGAGAGCATTAAAGGTGGTAGCTTCCACCTTGGAGGAGCTCTCAAGGAAGGAGAAGAAGGAGGCCCTCTTTTCAAGCCAAGGAGCAGCTAGGCTTGGAGCAAGAAGACAACCTTCTTCACCATTGTTACAAGAGGATTTGTGTTTCTTTTCTTGCTTTTAAATTGTTCAATTCTAGTAGAAGCTTTCCTCTACTTGTCCTTGAAAAGAACACTCATTCTACTCAATCAAAAATTGCCTTCTTTTAAGCTTTTTATTGCAGTTGTTTGTTTTGGTTCTAGCACTTATTTCACCTCTTCTTCCTAATTACCCTAGGCCTACACTTGCCTAGAGTGAGCTTAGGAAGAAGATATTTCTATCTTTTAGAATTTTAATCATTTGTAGGTGTTAGTTCTTTTCGCTACAATCTGCCGTTTGCCCTCGTCTTTTCAAAATACAAAAAAATTACATATTGAAAAATATTAAAAAGAAAGTTGAGATTGTATTCCAAGCAAGAGAATCATTATTGCAATTTTTGCCTCCTTGGACGACCCTAGATACTCCCCTATCTAGGATATAAATTTTAAAAGCGAAAGCGGATTTACGCGTTACAACGACGTATTTTAACAAACTGCGTATTTACGCCATCATGAAGTCGGCTGTTCTAATGGATGGACCATAAAGTCTACTATGAGTTCAGCATAAGATGTGTCAAGAAGGGTTTTGGGCTTTTCAAGATGATGAGTTGCCTCCCATTAAGCGCTGAGTTTAATGCCATCAGTCGAGCACAAAGAGCTTAGGGAGAATGGAGATCAAAAGATACCTCAGCCCTATTTATATCGGTCAGTTCAATGAACGGCTTAAGTCGCTGACCATTCATGACAAAGGGTTCTGAATCAAGGCTGGGTTGGTTGATTTCAATGTCTCCATTTCCAAAGATTCATCTAATAAGATATGATCCAATCCATTTTGACCTGAGTTTTCCTGGGACAATTTGAGTTTGGCATCAAAGAGTAGGACTTTCTGACCAGGGTGAAAGATCTTTCTGGATATGTGTTTGTCGTGAAAGGCCTTAACCCGCTCTTTGTAAATTCACGAGTTCTCATACGCATCATTGAGTAATTCATCAATCTCGCTCATTTGAAGATCTAGATTACACTTCCGTACAGCCCAATAGGCTTTGTGCTCCAACTCGATGAGGAGGTGACATGCCCTCCTGTACACAAATCTGAAAGGAGACATGCCCAATTGGGTTTTATGGGCAATCCTATAAGCCCACAAGGCTTTCGAAAGTCGGGACGACCAATCCTTCCTATTAGGTCGGATAGTGACCTGAAGGATTTTCTTGATCTCCCGATTCGATAGTTAGCTAGACCGTTGGTTTGGGGGTGATAAGGAGTAGAGATTCGGTGCGACACCCCGTATTTGGTCATCAGTGATCTGAACTGAGCATTTGTGAAATGGGTCCCTCCATCAGAGATAATGGCACTTGGAATCCCAAACTGAGAAAAGATGTTCTGATGAATGAATTTGATTACCACCTTATGATCGTTAGTTCAGGTTGGAATGGCTTCGATCCATTTGAACACATAGTCAATAGCAAGAAGAATGTATTCGAAGCCATCCGAAATAGGGAAGGGTCCCATGAAATCAATCCCCCAGATGTAGAAGATTTTGCATACGAGAATCGACTGTAAAGGCATCATATCGCGGTGGCTCATGTTGCCCACGGTCTGGCAACGAGTGTATGCCTTACAGTGATCGTATACGTCTTTGAAATTCATGGGCCAATAAAAGCAGCACTGGAGGACTTTTGTTGCGGTTTTATGTACGGAAAAGTGTCCGCCGCTGGCCTGGTCATGGCAAAGGACAAAATGTCCTAAATTTCCATTTCTGGGATGCACCGTTTGATGATCTGATCAGTACCAATGAAGAAGAGGTATGGATCTTCCCACATGTAGTACTTGGCATTGGAAAGCAATTTATCTTTCTTGGCCCTCAGCCAATCGAACGGGATATGATGTGATGCCAAGTAGTTTACTAAATCAGCAAACCAAGGAACTCCCGTACTAATAGTCAGGAGGTGCTCATCGGGAAAATGTTCTGTGACGGGTCCGGAAGGGTCGATACTGTCAGAAGGAAGGCGGGATAAGTGGTCAGCTACCCCATTCTGCTTTCCCGCTTTATCACGAATCTCGAGATCAAATTCTTGCAATAGCAAGATCCAGTGGCTTAGTCGAGGTTTTGCATCCTTCTTTGCAAGGAGGTGCCTCACTGCGGTGTGATCTGAGTATATGATAACACATGAACCCAAAAGATATGATCTGAATTTTTCCAGAGCAAATACTACGGTTAGCAGCTCTTTCTCAGTAACTGTATAGTTACGCTGAGCCTCGTCAAGTGTCTTGCTAGCATACTAGATGACCACGGGTTTCCCATCTATTTTCTGCCCAAGTACCGCTCCTACGGCATAATCAGGTGCATCGCACATGATCTTAAAGGGTTGAGACCAATTAGGGGACTGCAAGATAGGTGCTTGGGTAACTCAATCATGTAGGATCTCAGATGCCTGAGTGCACTCCTTGGAGATTTCAAAAGGGACATCCTTAGATAGAAGATTAGTCAAGGGGCATGCGATTTTCGAAAAATCAGGAATGACTCGACAGTAAAAACCGACATGCCCCAAAAAGGATCAGATGTCTTTGACCAAACTAGGCATAGGGAGTTTGGAAATCAGATTCACCTTGGCTCGATCAACCTGGATGCCTTTTTTAGAGATGAGATGTCCCCGGACAATTCCCTCAGGTACCATGAAGTGGCTCTTTTCCCAAGAAAGAACCAAGTTCACGTCAATGCACCGCTTGAGGATTTGGACCAAGTGCAGGAGGCAATCATCAAATGATTCACCAAACACCGAGAAGTCATCCATGAAGACTTCAAGGTATTCACCTACCATATCTGAGAATATGGCAAGCATGCACAACTTAAAAATAGCGGGTGCATTATAGAGACCGAACGGCATCTTTCAAAATGCGTATGTTCTGAAGGGGCAGGTGAAGGTGGTCTTCTCTTGGTCCTCGGGATGGATTGCGACCTAGTTATAACCGGAGTACCCATCCAAAAAGCAGAAGAATCGATTTCCCGCTAGTTTCTCGAGAATCTTATCAATGAACGGTAGTGGGAAATGATCCTTCTTCATGGAGGAATTGAGTCTTCTGTAATCAATGCAGACTCTCCACAAGTTCGCTATATGGGTCGATATGGTTTCTCCGGTCTCAGTTGTGATGACAGAGAGCCCTGCCTTCTTAGGCACAACTTGGATTAGACTCACCCACCGACTATCGGAGATCGGGTAGATGATCCCTGCATCTAACCACTCGATGATCTCCTTTTTCACGGCATCCTGCAAATTTGGATTTAGGCGTCTCTACATTTCACGGGAAGGTCGTGAGCCCTCTTCAATGTAGATGTGATGTGTCCAATATGAAGGGTTGATTCCAGTCAGATCATCGAGAGTCCATCAAATGGCTCTCCGATGCTGCTGGAGAATAGAAATCAGGCATGTTTCCTGATCAGGTGTGAATCAGGAGTTGTTAATCACAGGAAACGTCTGATTGGAACCCAAAAAGATGTATTTTAAATGATCGAGAAGAGGCTTTAATTCCATAATCAGGATGTCAGTAGCAATAGGTGGTTCAAAGTGGATATCGGGAGCAAAGGAAGGAGCTATGGGTGTGTCTAGGTTGGGTTTAGACTCCTCTAATTGTGGGTTTTGATTTTCTTGTGGTTGATCAAAAATGGTCAGGTTTTCCTCAATACATAAGTCGTCAACCACAACCTCGATGTCGAAAATCTGTTCTATAACTCCGCAATTAATTCCTTTTTGGGCCTTAAAGATGTCGATCTTTAGTGTCTTCCTCCTAAATTTTAATTCAATTTGGCCCTCCTCATAATTGATATTAGCCTTAGCAATGGCCAGAAAGGATCTCCCTTGTATGATCAGTGTATTCCTCACATTCTTAGGAGCATCCATGTCTAAGAAAATGAAATCCACTGGAAAATAGAAGTCATGTACCCTAACTATGACATCCTCAAGAATTCCTTTTGGTGACATAATAGATCGATCGGCTAGCTTCAAAGTCATTTCTGTCGATTTAAGCTCAGATTCCTTGAAGTAGTCTAATAGGGATGTAGGTATCAAATTTATGGAGGCTCCTAAGTCCAATAAAGCTCGGTCAAATTGTATATCACCAATTGCAAAGGAGATTAGATGGGTGCCTGGGTCTTTTGCCTTAGGTGAGAGTTTGCTCAAAATGACGGAGCTGGCTTGCTTTGACAATATGATCAGGTTCCTGCTTTTGGTTCGCGGCTTACACTTAGGTGTACACATGTCTTTTAGAAATCGTGCGTAAGCCAGTACGTGGCATATCGCATCCATCAAGGGAATGTTTATATGGATCTGCTCAAAGAGCTTAACCAGGTCCTCCTCAGGTGCCACGGGTTTGGTTGTCCTTTTTCCCTTGGTCAAGGCCTCAGGAAATGGAACCTTAGACAGTTCCTCTAGAATTGGCTTAGGCTCTTGATCTAGGACGAGTGTGTCCTGAATGACCAATCTAGGGTTAGGGTTTGTATTACTAGGCTGGGAGTGGCTTGGATAAGGTGGGTCCTATGTTGCTTTGCCACTACGGGTAGTAACAGACTTCAATCCTGCCTGGTTCTGGTTTGGGTTAGTCAAAATAGGTGTTTGCTACTGAAATCCCGAGTATGAAGTTGAAGCATCCATCCCGTCAGGTGATGGGGCAGAAGGGGCCTAATAAACAAAGTGAGCTTGGCCTTGATTTGGGTTCATAATGCACCTCTGGTTTGGCACATTATTCGGATTAGGAAGAGGCTGAGAGGGAAGTGCACCAGGCTGGCGAGCACTTGCTAGCTGAGCTAGTTGACTTCGTAACTCAGAGACCTCTTCTTTGTGTTTTTCCAGGTCAACCAAGGTATGGAGAATTAGAGATGTATGATCTTCTTTAGGTGGTCCAGATTGGAAGTTTTGAGTGGGCCTTGGTTGGGTGGGCTGATAAGGTCATGGAGCCTGTGGTTAGGGTTGGAATTGAGGTCTTAGATTCAGATTATTACCCGACAACGAAAAGTTAGGATGATTACGCCATCCAAAGTTGTAAGTGTTGGAGAAAGGATTATTTTGGATGGCATGAAGATCCTCGCAAGTTTGAGGAGCTCCGAGAGAAGTAGGGTATGAGGATTCAGAGTTCCCTCAACTAAGGTGGCCTGACCCAGAGTTGCCTCCGAAGCCATAATCAGACGAAGGTGGATATGCATCCATCCCCAGGGAGTGGTAGATGTTGTATGTAGCCTCCCTTCCCATGGGCGGGTGCACGTATGTGCCTTGAGGTGTAGAGGTGGATTTGTGTAGATGACGAGTGATGTCGTCCACCTTTTTCTCGATAATGGAGACCTTGTCCAAATGACTGACTACCAACTCCAGATCAACGGATGCAGAAAGGCCCTGGGATTCATGTCGCCCCAATTATTTGTCAATGCGTGGGTGGACGTCAGGTTGTATGCACCCAATGACTCATTGTTCAGGGAGTTCTCACACATGTTTTCGAGAATTTCCCAGATCATGTCTTCATGTTGACCCATGACGCTACCACCACAGGTTGCATTGACGAAGAGCTTGATATCCTCACGAAGTCCGTGGTACAAGGATTGGACTTGTTCCCACTTCGGAACTCTGGGATGGGGGCACTTACGCATGAAATCCAAAAAGCGATCCCATGCTTCGTGTAGAGATTCTCCTACTTCGTGGGAGAAGTGCGTGATTTGGTGTCGTATTGTGTTCGTACGACCGATGGGGTATAATTTTTGCAGGAAGGCGGTTTGAAGTTCTCCCCTTGTGTTGATCATGTGTGGTTGAGTCTGAAACCAGTGAGTGGCTTTTTCAGCCAAGGAGAATGAGAAGAGCTTTAAGAGTAATTCATCCCGATTCTATACATCCGCCCCAAAGGTGTGTGCCAGATGTTTTAGGTTCTTGGTGTGCTGGAAAGGATCCTTGGAGTTCAAGCCATGAAATTTTGGAGTCATATGAAGCATGCTAGGCTTGAGATCTACCTCGGGTCCTCCCATGGGAAGGTTGATTCGAGGTTCGATCTCCACTGCTGCAAGATTATAGTGATCTTGCATTTGAGGACACGGCGGCAGGTTTATGATGGCATTGATTCACTTTTGGAAATCATGGAATTGTTGCTCAAGATTAGGTTGTTCTTCTTGGTGATCCATAGCTGATGAAGGGGAAGTGGGTTCTAAATCATAGGATATGTCAATGTGATCAGGTTATTGCACAAACACAGAAATCAAGGCTCGACCTCGACGAGAGTGAATATCTAATGGAGGCCTCAAGGATGGTCTTAAGGACCTCCTCCCAAACATGCACCGATGGATTAGATGAGAGAAATAATGTGATGGACCCAATCAAGACACCCAAAAAATTTTGGATGACTATAGAGGTTTTGGGCGGATGATACCCCTTAGTCAGAAAGTTGTCCACCTAAGAATTACCTGGGCAACCAGAGAGGGAGAGTCCCGCAAAGACCCCTACATGGTAGAGCATCCCCACAAGTTACAGGGTTTCCCCCACCTGACCTCTCTTGTCACTGATGATCTAGGTAGACCAGAATGGGGACTTGACCTCTTAAGTCTACCAATTTTAATTAAGAGCAAGGGTGCTTATGATTTCACTTGAACTTTTAAGATATTTTTGTGAAAAGTGACCTAATTTGAAGATTGGTTAACCCAACAAGGTGAGTCAACTTCACCTGTATTGTCCTTTTGAGAAATTTAGGTCCCTCTTTTAGTATTGAAATGAATTTAAGAGCCTGATTTTAGGGTTTTGCTTGAATAGATCAATTCAATCAAGGCTTAGGCACACATTATTTGGAAAGATCAATTCTTAATTAAGCAAGTGTGTCTCTAAAACCCTAAACTGGAATCCTTAATTGGCTCTGATCTGGTCCAATTTAATTTGTCAAAATGTGGTATGTAGGGCTCAAACAAGAAGGTGATAGCCCTAGATCCTTAAGATTCAAGTAGGTGCACAAATCAAGGTTTGAATGTTGTCTAAATAGAATGTATCAAATCAGGCAACTTGATTATTAATCTAAGAATATAATGCAAGTAGCCCTAATTAATTTTTTTCTTTTTTAGCTTTTTCAGACTTCGAGGCTTAGAAGAAGGTAGATGGAGTTTACTCACCCCTGCAGTGGTTGATGTGTGGCTGATCTTCCTTTAATGAGTCCCTGAAATAGATCATAATCAAAAGAGATGTAGCAAGTTAGAATCCAATGTAATATTGCAATCAAGAGATCTAAATTGCACGTTGCTCCCCAGCAACGGCACCAAAATGTTGCTCGCTCGAAATTAGGTTTTAAAATCATTGCATTGTAGTATATTTGAAATCTCACAAAAAATAGATAAAATTTATACTTGAAAAAGTCCGAGGTTGTTCGTTGGGAGCAAGTAGGGATTCAATTCTCAAATTTGTAATTTAAAACAATAAAGATACAAAATTGTAATCAGAAATTGATTCAGAATAATGTAGCAATAAGATCAAGTATCAGACTGCAAAAAGAATGGAGTAAAATAGTGATTTGAATCACCAATTACTCCCTACAATAATGGCAAATAGAACTCAATAGTTATATATGAAATGATCTCAAATCAGTCATCTGAATATTTAATCAGACGTCTTAAACATCTGATGATCTAATTTCTTCTTCTACTGTGGCTCTTCTTCTCATCCTCTCCTTTTGCTGCTCTCTCTCTTCCTTTTTCTTTCTCTACTCTTCTTGTGCGGCTCCTCTTCTTTTCTTCTTCTTTCTTTCTCTGCTCTTCTGTTCTTTTGCTCTTCTTCTTCATGTAGCGGGGGAAGGATCCTCACTTTTGGCTAAGTGTTAGCCAATCCTTCTCAAAGCAAAAGCCCCCCTGCCCCCACACACTATCCTCTCTCTCTCCTTGGGTCACGCTCTCCTAGAGACTCCAACAGTACCAGGTTATCGAGTTTTTAGACCTAGAGCGCGCTTGGGTCTAGAGCTACATGTGTCGGTCGCAGCCAAGGAGTGCTTAGGTTAGGTGTGTTATCGGGTTTGCCAGACTCATGTGTAAGGTGTCGCAAGCGAGGTGCGTGAGGGCACGTGTGAGGACCTCACCCTCTGTGCATGCTGAGGCGAACAGCTAATGCGACAAATTCACTTTATGCAGGTGCAGGCACTCTTCAGCTTCCAAGGTGGGACTAATCCCACCTCCCTTTCTCTACATCCAGCTATAGATGCTTCTTCACGTGATTGCCATCAAAGGCTCTATCAAAGAGCCAAATTGGCTCCTTGGTTGCTCTCCTGGGTAGGTTCCGCTGTGCTTAGGGTTTCGTCTAAGGCCTGCAGGTGCTGAAGCGAGCTTCAAGCTTCGCTTGAAGCTTGCGTGTTAATGGCGGTGAGGGTCAATACTTGAAATCATCAAAAAGACCTTTTGGTTGCATCAAAACATTCAGGAATGATTGCTGGAGCACGACG
Source organism: Thalassia testudinum (assembly GCA_037157565.1). NCBI lineage: Eukaryota > Viridiplantae > Streptophyta > Magnoliopsida > Alismatales > Hydrocharitaceae > Thalassia > Thalassia testudinum. Next base: position 2,150,222 of record JAZHRO010000061.1, read on the forward strand.
AACTTACTGAGGGGGTCGGCGTGGCATGGGCATGGGTGATGAAGGCTAACGGAGGTGAACTGTGCGTGTGAAAGTGGGTGTGTTCGATGGCACTGTAGGGGGATCAATAGCTCTAAATGAGTGAGGGCTTCTGATCATTGTGATGAGGTGAAACTGTAGAGCGTGGAAGCGGCGCATTTGGGCGAGTGTGGAAGCCGCTAGGGTTAGCCGGAGGTACGCCGGTGAGGTGGAAGACGGAGTCGCAGAAGGCGTTGGCAAGGTCAAAACGGTGTGTTGGATGTGCTGGCGTGATGAGGAGAAGTTGAGGAGTCGGCTGAGAGTAGTAATGGACAAAGGGGAAAGGGGATCGCGCCGGTTGTGGTATGGCCGGCACCGGAGAAGGAGGGAGCTCCGGTAGGTAGGAAACAACGAGGAAGTAGGCGAAGGGGGCGTCGGCTGGTACGTCTCAACGTAGAGGAAGATGGGGGAGATAGCACCATGGTCGATATTGCAAACGGAGGGAGAATGGAGGTAGGGAGGATCGTCGGACATCGAGGAGCGATTCGGCCAAGAAAGAGGAGAGGAATTTGAGGCGTTCAAGGCCGAATTCGATTTTGGGGAGAACGGTTTCATCTAGGGAGTCTTGTATAGGTCATCAGAGGGCGGTTAGAGCTTGGGAAGCTTAGAAGGTCGCCGGAGTTGGAAACCCAAATTTCAATTGATTCGCATTAGGATTTGGGCAAGACTTGGAGCCCAAGATGTGGCTCAAATGGAAGGCAACTTTGTCAAGAATCTGAGTATCTATTTTGGGATACTTTGATTGAAAATCGAGCGAGAAATCCTTGCTCAATCTCAATGGTCAAGCTCAAAGTTGCCTTTAATGGCTCCAAGAATCTATTTGCGAAGACGATGACAAAGTTAGGGGCCTTTTTGTAAGGATTTTGGAAGTTAAGGGCATATGTGTGATCAAATAGGACCAAGTTGCTAACTAGGTCAAGACAATCTCAAATTGGGTCCAAATTTTAGTATAAACCTAATTTGGACCTAAAGAATACAATGGTCAAGTTTGATTTTGGTTTTGACCACGTTTTCTTGGGTAATTTATGCAAAAACCTAAATTTGGGTAAATGTCTATCTGAGACTATTTTGGGTCAAGATGGGTTATGATGGTCAATTTAAAGGTATCAAATCCTAGAGAATATTTTTATATGAATTTTAGAGGATTTAGGTGAATTTTATCCTGACTAGAACCTCAGTTAATTAAGTGGGTCTATTTTTAGGATTTCAAAAGTCATTTAATTGTCAAAACATGTAAAAACCCTTTTTTGTCTGTTATAACCCACTTGTTAGCCTTTTAGGATGATTTGACCCTTAATTAACCTTTGAGAAAACCCACGGTTGTACTAATTCAAGTTATGATGGCAAAATTATAGTTTTAACCCTGGTTTCTTGTCTTTCTCTCAAAATGCTAATGCAATGAATTATGACCTTGTGAAGGTTATGTAGGAGCATTTAAAGGCTTAATCAGATCAAATTGAGCTAGTTTATGGCTGGCGTGCTATGAACACGTTTGTTTAAGAGTGTCATTGTAGCTCACGTTCACTGCGTTGGCTTTAAATATAGAAAAAGATTTGAGTCCGAGTGTCGTACATAGAGAGACGTGAAATCAAGTTTTTCTGTCACTTAGTTGTCACGGAAATGGCGGACTTTTGCTTGCGTGAGAAAATGCAGGAGAAAAGAGAGTAAGAGAGAGAGAAAGAGAGAGAGAGAGAGAGTAGGGTTAGAGTTCTTTTAAGTCATGGCATTCACTTGGATCAAGATGAAAACAACATCAATATTATATTTAACATGCAACTCAAGTTTTACAATTGCAACACTAGATAAATGCTTAAGCACAAGTAAAGCTAAGCTAGAGAGAGAGAGAAAGAGAAAGGCGATGACGAGGCGGCCACGGCGGTAGAGGACGGCTCTGCCGGCAGTTGTCAACTCCGGTGATTACAAAAGTGTGCTAAGGATGGCTAGGAGTGGGGTAAAGCACTTGCAAGTGTATTGAATGCTTTACATGGGTAGTTGGAACGGGTTTATATAGGAAGAAGAGGTTTCTAATTTAAGTATGGGCTTTAGCGATGTCTAGGACGTCGCTAAACCCTTGCCAAAATCGTCGGTGTAGCCCCCTGCCAGTTGGTTCAATACGCGCATCCATTCTTCTTATTGCATGAAATCCACGTGGTAGCCTTGAGGGTCATCCGATCAAAGATCGGACGGCTGAGCTTGTGCGGAGGGCACGCTCGTGGATTGCGCTTGTGCAACGCGCCCCCCCGCACATCATAGCGAGCATTTGAGCGCGCTCATCTGCAGGCGCCACATCTCACGATCACCACCGTCCACGCGCTAATCCACGACCCAATTTCGTTCGCGTGCGCCTTTGCCTCTGATTTGCTACGTAATGCATTTCGACCCCGCATCGTGTGTGCGCAGGTGAGAGCGTCGACCGTTGCACTGTAGCCCGCACATGGCCACGAAGAGTGTTTAGGTGCGCGACATGTCAACCGTTGGATGGTAATCCAATGGTCGAGATCTGATTCTGGAGCGACGAAGGGGTGTGAGCACTGCGGATGTGTGGGCGCATCTGATGCGCTCTCAGCCGTCCGATCGGAGGATCGGATAGCTTATAGTGATGCGCGATGAGAAGTAGCGAGGGGTGCGTCGAATGCTACCACGTGGCATCTGTGTGGCCATTGATTATCAAATCAACGGTCAGAACTTCTTGGGCCAATTGCATGAGCTCCAGATGTCGAATTTGGTCGATTTTGAGTTCATTGGACTCCGTTCGTCGCTCTGAATCCACTCGTGCAGTCCAATTGCTTATCTGAGGCTTGTTTTGACATGAACTTATACATATGGCCATTAATACTGTTTAATAAGAAATCTCACTATGCGATGCATGTCATGCTCCCATGCCCAATTATGATGTGTTATTTATGCATGTTACCCTTAAGATAAACCCTGTTTGGCAGAATTATCACCATAAAATGTAGCATCATCAATGGCTCATGATGGTGTTCCCATCACCCAGGATGCTCCTCTAGATCCAAAATCAAAGTTTTCTCCCCCGTTCCGAAAGTGGATCCCGCGACAACGATGATGCCCTACCTCGCCCCTAGTTCTTCCTGCTCCATTCTTCGTCTTCCATCTTCGTCCTCCATCTTCCAAGCGTCACACCATCCGGCTCATCCTCTAAGCAACCGTCGAGGAGGATAACATCTCTCTCCCTTCTTTATTACTTTCTAGAATAGAATTTCCCGCTTTCTAGCTGTAATCATTTCCTGCTTTCTAGTTGTAAAAATAATATTCAGTTACAAAGTGATTATTCTCTCTTTCTCTCTCAGTGTTAATATCAAATTCATTGTGATTATCCCACTTTTAAAACAACAATACCAAAAAAATATAATCGCGAATTTTAGATCGACGTAGCCTTCCTGTGTTCGACCTGGAATTTCTTTATGAATTTTGATAAAAAAATTTATTTGTTGACGGATTTCTTCGCAAATCATACTACAACGACGGGTTTTTCAAAATCCAATCCTTTTTACATAGATCTTCCTCTGCAACACACACCCGGTGACCCTAGTCAGATTCTATTACCCAAATCCGAGTACCAGTACATGGATTTGATTATATGCTGGGCTTGAGAGAGAGTGAGGAGGGATTTATGAGCAGGAGGGGGGAGGGTTTTGCTCTTGAGGGCTCTACACTTAGCCACTGAAGGAAGTTGGTTCCCTTGTGCTGTGAAGAAGGAAAGCTTCTGCAAAAGAGAAGGGTTGTGCCTGTGCTTGAGAAGGAAGGAGAGGCTTTGAGAAAAAGAAGAAAAGAAGGTTCTGAAAGGCCTTGTACTGGTGCTTACTTAAGTCATCTAATCTAAGTTGATGATAGCACTATTGAATGATTTAAGTACTATAGTTAACATTGAATTGTGATTGAGGATTACTGTTGAATAATTTTAATATGAGATGCATGCTTAATTAAAGGACCTAATTAGTGATCTAAATCACCACTGTTTAGCTTCTCTTTATTCTTTTTGTCTCTTCATCCTCTGAGATATATTAGAATATCAATTTGATCAGTTTCATTAATTGAATATATGTTATTATGACCAATTAATTATGCTCATTGATTCTAAATGAGGATTAGTGTTGTGAATTGCCATTAGTTGCTCCCAACGAACGACCTCAGACTCCTAGATTCTGAGTTTATAAATTTAATTATTTTCGAGCGATTGAGGCTTTGCTACAACGATTACTCCCTAAAACCCCTCTATAGCCCGATAACATTGTGTGATGAGTGTGTATTTCGCAAAGGAAAATCAAGGTTTTGGAGAACCCGTCATCGTAGTCGCAAAAATCGCTATCAAATAAAATTTATACCAAAACTTGAAGTGAGTCCCAGGTCGAATATAGGGAGGCAAACGTTTGGTTTTAAAATCCACGCTTCGATTTTATTTATTTTTTTTGTTTTTATCTTTTGTAATTTTTTTGGTATTTTAATAGGCAAGAGATCAGATCGACAAAATATTTATCTAACTAATCTACTTGCAAAATAAGGGCGAAAAGGTGAGAAAATATTTCACAAAATTGATCAATGTATATTACAACTAATCGAAACTACACTAGAAAGCAATAAAAGATAGAATGGGTTGAGAAGAATCCCCCTCGACAGTCGCTTGGAGGACTCACTCTGACGACGCCTGGATGAAGGTGGTGGGAGGTTGGAGGAAGGAGAACGACGACAGAGGGAGGATGGGACAGGACAGTGATCGGGGTGTAGATCGCGTAAAAGATTAGCACGTTGTAGTATAACGCAAAATACATCTCAAGCAAATAAATTAACGGAACTGGTGAGTCACGGTCGATCATAAGGAGGCAGAAAGCACTTTTGATTTCATGCGTTTGTTCCAAATATAAGTACCAATTAATAGAAACAATTAATCACAATATCCACATCACAAAGAGATTAAATTTGATATATGCAATAGAATGAAAACATGAATGTAAACAACTACTACTGTAACATAATAAGGACACCTCTGGTGGTCCATGGTGGCCTTTTGGAGAGGTTGGGAAGAGCAACAACGATCCGTCGAGGTGGCCCAATGGATGCTTCAGATGAAGATGCAGAGACAAAGGCAGAGAAGATGGGAAGAAGAAGAGAAAGAAGTTGTAGAAGGAGGAAGAAGAAGAAAACTAAGGGAATGCCTTCAAAGGGGACCCTTAGGACTCTTTTTATAGCTTTTGTGAAGGGCCTTTAGGGTATTTGAGCCCTTGATCCCTTGCAAAGGCTTCAGATTAATCAGATCCATTGATCAGGAGATCAACGATCCTGATTAAGCCTTCCAAATCCTTCTTCCATCCATGACTTGATCTGGTGCTGACACGTGGCACGCTGTTCACCCTTGGATCCGCATCCGACGGCCTCCACTCACCCACATGCCCGCTACTTCGCCCGCCTGCCCGCTGCACAGCGCTTAAACGTGCCTCAAATCCTAACTCATCTCAAAGATCAGATGGCTTAAGGAGCGTGCGAAGCGCCCACTGAGTCCTAAGACGCGCGTTATCGCGCGCATCTCCATCCAACTCTCCTGCGCCCACCATGCGTTCGCTACTAACCCACCCGATGAAGATCCTGTCGTGGAATTTCACTCGTGGGCGACCGACTCCCAATCGCGCTTCGATCCCATGTCATGTGTTGGCTGTTAGGCACGCTCTCCGCTGCGCTATGCGCATGGATTGTCGCAGTTTCCAAATCTTGTGCAGTCACCCTCAGCCGTTGGATGGGAATCCAACGATCAAGATCTCTCCCTTGCTTGATGAGGCGACTGGAAGCGGGCGACGTGGATGCATCGCGACAGTTGGATGATGATCCAATGGCCCACGACTCTCCTTCCCAAATTGGGGCGCAGTGAGGGGAGGCTACGATGGTGCCATGTGGCACCATCGTGGTCGTCCATCTTCTCCTTGTATCTGATGATGTAGGCCTCTGATTGAGTTGATATCTGCACCGTTGGACTGCGAACATTGATCCAGATCCATCTGTGCAGTTGGATTTGTCATCTAAGTCCAAATATTCTTCAATTTGCCCCTTGGCTCCTACTTCTTCTGTGAACTCCCTAGGGTGCCACGAGCGTCTAATTGATACACTCTTGGAAGTGTTGGTCTCCCGTCGTCATTCCCAACAAATCCATAAGGTTGGATCGGTCATCTGTAGCCCTGGATTACCTATAGTTATTAATACCTCTCAAATAGCATATTATTATATATATAACATATTAATCATCTAAGATGCAAAGTACGATGTGTATGCATGCAGAATGCCCATGTTAAGCTAGGTTCTACCTTAATTCAGGGGAATTAGGGCCTATGATTGCTACGCAATCATACCCCCATGCCTAAATCTTGCTAGTCCCTAGCAAGTGCAAGACTAAATACATTATATCAAGAATTTAACTAAAGTTTTATTTCTTTCTATTTGATCCAAAAATTTAGAATCCTGATAACCATGAATATGTAATGTTGTAGCTTCTGCAATGGATCCAAGCGAAGAGTCGATATACTTTTAAAGATTGTTCTTGACCTTTAGTAAAATTCTATTAGGATAGGCAAATCTCTTCTCTCGGGGATATAAACTATTCTTTAATTTTAGCCTCGACTTTTGGCTTAGGTAGAAGATGTCTGAGTTAACTGGATTTGTATTTGGTGGCTCACTCTCTTCTGGTGCTACATAGAGACTAGTATTCAGAATCTAGATTTCTAGATTATTGAATAAATTAACTTAGAGAAAGGCTGGAAAGCTGTGCACTCTTTAATATTGTGTACTTTTTCTTTTCTCTCTTTCTCTCCCTTTTTCTTTTCCTTTTTCTTTTTCTTCCTGAGCTCACATCTCACTAGATTTGCAACTATATTTGGTGGTCTTACATGACATTACACTTTAATTAGGTTCTAATAACCCTACAACTAAGTCAGATCCCTCTGCCCGTATTCAGGCGATTAGAAATACAGAAAAATAGGTTAAGGCTGTAATTGGTGGTTTGTGGGAATGGTAGGTGTTTTTGCCTCAAAATAGTTTGACTTACATAACTCAAACTTCTTAACATTACACTTCTCTCTCTTTTTTTTTCAAACAAATATCTCTTTTGTATGCTTTCTCTTCTCTTTTTTTTATATATATCTATTGGCACAATGCCGTTACCAGCATGACATAATGCAACAATGCAACGCGACATACATACTTTTATTCATGAGGCATTATTTGGGATTTTTTTGGGGATGACCAAGAGGATCTCGGGTGGCTTATTTGGTGGAAGTGCCTATTCTCGGCACCGGGTAGGGAACAAATGGAACGACGCATTTCTGACCTTGACATCAGTACCCTCCTTCAGCCGAGGATTCCATAGAGGATGGTTGTGACCATCCACCTCAGTCCTAGTTTTATCAGAAAACGTTCTCTATGTTTTTGCCTTTTTTTTTGTGGCTCTCGTACGAAATTTCTCACAAAATTAGTATGCAAGAACTGAGAGCAAAAATTATGCCCATCTCTAAGTATTATTCAATTATTAACGATTAAAGATTCCTTACACTAGCCTTAGAGCACCAGTAGACTCCCTACTCTCATCTCACATATGTTTTGGTGGATCTATTAGAAGATGGTTCACCTGACTCCCTGATTGCTGTCCAAGGGTTTAGGAGAAGAAGAAATGCTTCTTCTCGACAAACTAGAGATGTCTATTGATTTTTATAGTGGATCCATTGCAAATTCTACATGCAAATGTGAGGTTATATTGGATTCTAAGCTTAGGAATCTACTAAATAATAAATCTTTAATAAAACCTCTTTAGAAAATGATCTAATCCCCCACTTGTTAGCAGAATATTTTCAATTTTTATGGACTACCCCCCCATGCCTAAGTGTTTGCATGTCCTCTTCCATGAATAAAAGAAATAAGGCAGGGTGTATGTGGATAGAAATCACCTGAAATTGCTTCTGAGTTGTCGTTCAGCTCATGTCATCACTGCAATGCCATACACACTATGCAAAACAATATGCGAAAATGAAATATGCTATGTATATATGGTATGTATCTATGTATACGTGCTGAGATTAATGCCTCCAGTTGGGCAACTCATCAGTCACACGTCCTCAAGAAGATGTACCGTTTCATCCACAGGAGGAGGTTCCTGGGCAAAGAATGGTTTGAGGCACTACCCATTAACTGTAAAAACATGCTCAGATTTTGGGTCTCTAATTTGGATCACCCCGTTAGGATATGGGTGGACCACCAAAAACGGTCCCATCCATTTTGACTTGAGCTTTCCCGCAAAGAATTTGAGTTGAGAGTCAAACAACCAGACCTGCTGGTTAGGTGCGAACTCCTTCCTTTGGATGTGTCGACCATGGAAAGCCTTTGTCTTGTCTTTGTATATTTTTGCATTTTCGTAAGCTTCCCGCCTAATCTTCTCTAACTCACTGAGCTGGAGCTTCCTTTCATAACCTCCGATCTCGAGGTTAAAATTACACTTCTGCACTGCCCAAAAGGCACGGTGCTCCAGCTCCATAGGAAGGTGACATGACTTTCCATACACCATGCAGTATGGCGACATTCCAAGCGGGGCCTTGTATGTGGTCTGATATGCCCATAGTGCATCAATCAGACCAATCCTTCCTATCATGTCTAACCGTCTTTTGAAGGATAAGCTTGATTTGATGGTTTGATACTTTAGCCTACCCATTAGTCTGTGGGTGATACGGGGTAGCAATGCAGTGCTGCACCCTGTATTTCTTCAATAATGACCTGAAATGGGCATGGATGAAATGACTCCCCCCATCGCTTATTAGGGCATGGGGAACTTTGAATCTCGCAAAAATGAATTCCTGGATGAAGGATATAACAATCTTATGATCGGCTCGTCTTGCCAGGATAGCTTCTACCCACTTTGAGACATAATCTACTGCGAGGAGTATGTACTCAAAGCCATGCGAGTTCGGGAAGGGGCCCATAAAGTCGATGCTCCAGACATCGAACACTTCTACGACAAGAATAGATTGGAGAGGCATCATATCTCTCCGGGTCATAGAACTGACCACCTGGCGTTGCTTACAGCACTTGGCAAATTCGTGTCTCTGAAAATGGTTGGCCAGAAAATCCTGACTGCAAAATCTTTGCAGTGGTCTTTCGGCTAAAGAAATGACCCCTACAAGAATCGTTGTGGTAGAAGGATAGCACACTAGAGATTTCCGAATTAGGGACGCATCTACAGATGATCTAATCAGCCCAATGCAAAAGAGCAGTGGATCGTCCCGAAAATAGAATTTAGCCTCTGATATAAATTTGAGTTTTTGATCCTTGGATAATCCTGCAGGTAGCCTACCTGCGACGAGATTGTTTGCTATATCAGCGTCCCAAGGAAACTCAAAACTCAACAGAGTTGATAGACAGCAGAGACTCATTCGGAAATCGGTCTGATATCGGCAGGGAGTACGGAATGTAGTCTGGGTCTAGCCAAGACAAGTGATCCACCACAACATTATGGGCTCCAGCTTTGTCGTGGATTTCGAAATCGAACTCCTACAAAAGAAGGATCCATCTGATAAGGCGGGGCTTGGCATCCATCTTTGCCAACAAATGTCGAATGGTGGAATGGTCAGTGTAGATGATAACTTTGGATCCGAGTAAGTATGACCTGAATTTCTCCAACCCGAATACCACAGCTAGCAATTCTTTCTCAGTGACTGTATAGTTACGCTGAGCGTCATTCAGCATTTTGCTAGCGTAGAATATTACGAATGGATGGCGCTCCTGACGTTGGCCAAGAACGGCTCCAATAGTGAAGTCGGAGGCGTCACACATCATCTTGAAGTCAAGAGACTAGTCGGGAGGTTGGAGAATAGGTGCACTTGAAATAATGCTTTGCAAGGTCTCAAAAGCATTGAGACACAAGGAGTCAAAATCAAAGGTCATGTCGGTTACCAGAAGATTTGTTAATGGACGAGCAATTTTTGAGAAATCTCGAATGAATCTTCGATAAAATCTGACATGCCCTAAGAATGATCTGATTTGCCTAACCGAGCTAGGCAGAGGTAATCGCAAAATGATTTCAGACTTAGGTCAATCGACCTCGAGTCCATTAAAGGAGATCTTGTGACCTAGTACAACGCCATCCCTCACCATAAAATGGCTTTTTTACCACGAAAGTACTAGGTTAACTTCTATACATCTCCTCAGGATCTTAGTGAGGTTATCAAGACAAGACAAAAAATTATCTCCAAACATGGAGAAGTTGTCCATGAACACTTCTACGCAATCCCCGATCATGTCTAAAAATATGGCCACCATGCATCGCTAAAAAGTAGCTAGTGCGTTGCAAAGGTCGAAGGGCATCTGCTTAAAAGTGAATGTTCCAAAGGGACACGTAAAAGTCATCTTGTCTTGATCTTCCAGATTGATTGCTACTTGATTGTACCCAAAGTATCCATCTAGAAAGCAAAAGAAGCTATGCCCAGCCAGCTATACTAGAATTTGATCAATAAAGGGTAAAGGAAAATGATCCTTTTTGGTAGCTGAGTTTAGCTTCCTATAATCAATGCAAACCCGCCAAGAAGTCATGGTGAGGGTCGAGATGGATTCGCCCAATTCATTTTTTATTACTGTGAGTCCCGCTTGTTTGGGCACAATTTGAATGGGACTCACCCACCCACTGGCTGTCAGAAATAGGATAGATAATGTCCATGTCTAGCCATTTAATGATCTCCTTCTTGACAACCTCCAACATATTTGGATTTAGGCACCTCTGAGGTTGTCTCGACGGTCTCACCCCTTCATCAATGTAGATATGGTGAGTGCAATATGAGGGGCGAATCCCATGGAAATCAATAATGCCCCACCCAATAGCAGCCCTATGTGCTTGCAAAATGGAAATCAATTGGTGTTCCTAGTCCGGGGTCAAGTGAGCATTGATAATCACGGGATACGTCTCACTTTCTCCCAAAAACACGTACTTGAGGGAATTAGGTAAGGGCTATAACTCTAATAGCGGAGGGTAGGGAGGGGGTTTATGTAAGGGAGGAGAGGAAGCAACAGCAAAAATTTACTGACCCTGACTAATGGAGCATCCGTTTGCAGTGGTCATGTAATCCTATCTTAAGATGTCAATGCTAGATAGGACAGGATAGTCAGGATCAAGGGTATTAGGAGTAGATGAACACCCATGACAACCAGATCCACGGGATGAAATGTGTATGTCATTAGTCTCAGTCCAGTATGGATCACAATCTAAGACCCCTAATAATGAAGATGAATGTGTCATTGGGTCGCTGCAAAAGAGCCCAATGTTCCCACAGAAAGCTAAATCTTCATCTTCACTATCCTCCTCGATTAAATCGCAATCAATGTTTTTTGATGCCCTGAAAATGTCCAATCTAAGCTTTTCGTTTCATAGGGCAATCTCCATGCATCCTAATGCACAGTCGATGTTTGCGTGGGCAGTTGCCAAAAATGGGCGACCTAGAATAATCGGTGCATCACAGAGATTAGGAGGAACCTCCATATCAAAACAAAAAAGTCGCTGGAAAGCAAATCCTTGGACTTTTATGATCACATTTTCAACCACCCCCCTCGGCATTTCACTGATCGGTTAGCCAACTGTATGGTAACCAATGTGGGCTTTAACTCCCCGAATCAAAATCGATCAAATACTGTAGTGGGAGTTAGGTTGATGGACAACCGCAAGTCAAGAAGGGCCCTATCAAAAGGGGACTCCTGCAAAAGTAGGAAATCAGTGGTGTGCCCAGGTCCTTTTTGGGCAGTAAGTTGGCTAAGATAACCTCACTGGCTTCCTCAAATAATATCGCCTATCGTCCGATTTTCTACTGTCGCTTCGAAATACAATAGTCCTTAAAGAACCTAGCAACAGCAGGGATGTGATCTATTACTTCGAGGAGAGGGACTTGAATGTGAACTTCCTTGAACATAGATTTTAGGTCCTCAAAATTCCACATGTCCTTTTTCCGTGCTGAATCTCATGTTAGGACCGCGAGAAAAGGGACAGGAATTTCAGGGTCTACGAGCTTCTTTCCTTTATCTAATGAAGATGGCTTGTAAGAGGAAGAGGGTTGTGAGCCATCTTGCGGTAGAGCACAAGAAAAATCATTACCCACTTGCCTAGGTAGCAGGTCCTATGTAGTCTTTCTACTCCTTAGAGTGACAGCTTTTGAATCGGTGTGCTATCCATGAAGGGGCAGAGGAGTGGGTTGGTCTGGATACACGGGGTTTGGCAACAAAGGTGGTTAACCAAGCCCAAAACTAGGTGGTGCGGGAGGTGCTTGGAATCTAGGCGGGGTGCCTTGATTTTGCACATATCTCGAGTGTAGGACAGGTTGGGATGCTAAAGCTCCCTGTGACCTATGCTCCTACATCATCTGGTTTTGCGTGTTTTGTATGCTCTGTATTTGGTCAGCCATTGCCTCCATTATTTGTAGGTTGTCATGAGTAGATTTTCGAATTGATGCCTGTAATTCCTCCTTCAGAGACTCCAAAGGGTCAGCTTGCTTTGGAGGGTAGTTGGTATCTTGGTGCAACGGTTGATAAATAGAATGGGCTTGCTGCTGCTGAGATGGGAATGGTTGCTGCCTAGGATACATGTTTTGCGCATTCCTGTATTGTCTAGTCAGGTAGTGTGGAGCTTGACTTGGTCTCTATGGGTTACCAGACCAGGAGCAATTGGGATGCTGGCACCAACCAGGGTTATACGTTTCAGAATACGGGTTGTTACGCCCGTAACCTTGAATAGCATTGACATCTTCATAGGCCGAAGACGTCTTAGATGCCAACTCATTAAAAGAATATGCACTTGCATCATCATGTGGTGCATAACCCTGATTGTACAATGCCAGATCCACACTGTTCCCGGGTTCCTAGTATGCAGGATCCTACGGAGACAGAGAGAAAACATCCCGAGTGAATGGATATGTACAAGCAGAGGGAGCTCGGGATGCTTGAGAGGAGTAAGATGGAGCAATGCTACCAGAAGATCCAGATCTCGCTCGCATTAATTCATCGAGCTTCTTATCGAGCAAATCCACCTTATCTAGCTTTTTGGTGATGATGTCCATGTCGGCTCAGGCAGACTCGGCTTGAGCTTCGTGGACACTGACTCGTTGCTGTCCATGTCGCCAGAACTAGTTCATTGAGGCAGCATTCATCGAGTTCTCTGCTAAGGACTCAAACAGTTCAAATGCACTATTCTCATCCTTTGCGAGGAAATTCCCACCGCTAGATGCATCGGCCAGGTACCAATGTGTGTCATGCAGCCCATGGTAAAATACTTGAGCGAGGTGCCATTTGGGTATACCTTGGTGTAGGCACTTCCTGAGAAGATCATAGAATCTATCTCAAGCGTCATGTAGCTTCTCTCCAGGGCCTTGGGCAAAGGTCGTGATCGAGCATCTCATAGCTTTTGTTCGACCAATCAGGAAGAACTTTTGGAGGAATTCTCGATGTAATTCCTCCCAGGCTCCAAGTGGCCTCTCGATAGCCTTGAACCAATAAGCAGCTTTATCCTTGAGAGAAAAAGGAAACAGCTTCATGAGAACAATTCCGATATCTACATTCCTAGGTTGAATTGACTCTACAATCCGACTCAAATCTTCGATGTGCTGGTAGGGATCCTCATTCGAGTTTCCATGGAAATGAGTCTGAATCAGACTTATGATATTTGGCTTCAACTCCAATGCATCTCTGCCTACGAGAATCCAGACTTGAGGTACTATAATTGTTGCTACCGAATCATAGAAGTCTCGCAGTTGTTCTCCACGTGGTGGATGCTACATCTTATTAAGTGTTGTGAGAATCCTATCGATGTGCTGCTCATATTTCTATTCTATTTCCTCGACCCTGCCTTGCAGACGAGCCATTGGGTTCTGATTCTCAGGGTCCTGATGAACTCAAGGACCAGGATTAGCCATCTCAGCTAAGAGAGGTCGGGTGAGAATCTCCTTTGTCGCCTTGGGTTCGGCTCCCAAGGTCCCATAAGTTTAGGTCCTAACAACCTTCTTCCCTGCATACACCAACTCAAAGGGTTAGTGCAATCAAGCAGAACAAGGATAAGGCCTTGTTAATCAGAGTGGACCTTTAGATTAGATGATCGGATTTTTCATTTAAGTTTGTGTTATTAAAAAAAATTCAGTGAGAGATCGACTGCAAGGAATTCCGACCTCTCAGGCTAACCTGGCCAGTCTGGTTACGAGGGGACTACGAGGAAGGTTCTTCCTTCAACTTTCGCCTCCAATTCTGTTACCCCGCAGCTGCGGTCGTTTGACGCTACCCCACTGGCTTAGACACTAGGTTTTGTAGGAGAGGTTGGAACTACTCAGTAGTTTCAAGCCAAATGCAGGTTATTTGATATATTTTCATGAATTTTTAACCTGTTTCTTCAATTTAGTAGATGGTGGGCAATCCACAAGATGACTCACTTCACCGACTAACTCTTGGTCTCAACAGAGTCCAAGTTAGTCTATGTGGTCCTATTGGCTCATGCACTTCTAAGTTCTTTTTCAAATTGAAGACCACAATTCAAATGTATACTCTAAAGTAAGATGGAATCCAAATGATTTGAAATTTATCAAGAAGATTCCTTTTTCAATAATCTTTTCAAAGAGTATTTTTTCAAAATTTTTACTATTTTCAACAATTAGATATGAATTTTTAACAAAGCAAGGGTCAAATTTGGGATTTAAACCCCATGTTGGTTTTTCTGTTGGAAACAATATCAAATATCCTCCAAAAATTTTTTAAAAATATGATATTGAAAGACAATTTGATTATCTTTTAAACCCCACAAATCATGAGTAAATCCAATTTATATGTTGGTCATAATTGATTTCTAAAGTTCATAAAAGTTCTATTTTCAAGCAATCTAACTAGTATGTACTCCACAAATTTTTAAAAATTCCATAGAAAAAATTTCTTTTTGGAAATGGTGGCGTTGGAAAGATAATTTAAAAATCTAGTTTTAGTCCAACTTTTATGATTTTTGGAGCATTACAAACATAGTTATTGAATTTTAAAATGACACTTAATTTATGGCCGATTTTCTAATAAGAATGTGTGCATTTTCGCAGTGCCTGCTTTTTCTCATTCGCCACTTCGTGTCAGTGTTCGTGCACAAAAAATACTATATTAGAGATGAAATCAAAAGTTGGCGTACCTCCCCAGCAACTACACCAATTTGTTCGGGGCATAGATCACGTAGAAGATTAGCATGTTGTAGTATAACGCGAAATACATCTCGTGCAAATAAATTAACGGAACTGGTGAGTCTCGGTCGATCACAGGCAGGCAGAAAGCACTTTTAATTTCATGCATTTGTTCCAAATATAAGTACCAAGTAATAGAAACAATTAATCATAATATCCACATCACAAAGAGATTAAATTTGATATATGCGATAGAATGAAAACATGAATGTAAACAACTACTACTGTAATAGAATGAGGGCACCACAGGTGCTCCATGGTGGCCTTTTGGAGAGGTTGGGAAGAGCAGCAACGATCCATCAGGGTGGCCCAACAGATGCTTCGAACGAAGATGTAGAGACGGAGGCAAAGAAGACGGGAAGAAGAAGAGAGAGAAGTTTTTGGAGGAAGCAGAAGAAAACTAAGGGAATGCCTTCAAAGGGGACCCTTAGGCCTCTTTTTATAGCTTTTGTGAAGGGCATTTAGGGTATTTGAGCCCTTAATCCCGTGCAAAGGCTTCAAATTAATCAGATCCGTTGATCGGGAGATCAATAGTCCTGATTAAGCCTTCCAAATCCAAATTCCATCCATGACTTGATTTGGTGCAGACACGTGGCACGTTGTGCACCCTTGGATCTTCATCTGACGGCCTCCACTCGCCCGCATGCCCGCTACTTCGCCCGCCTGCCCGCCGCACAGCGTTTAAATGCACCTCAAATCCTAACTCATCTCAGTTGTTCGATCTCTCAATCGAACATCTTAAAGAGCGCACGTAGCGCCCGCTGAGTCCTAAGGCGCGCATTATCGTGTGCATCTCCATCCAATGCTCCCATGCCCAGCACGCGTTCGTCGCTGACCCGCCCGATGAAGATCTTATGGTGGAATTTCACCCACGGGCGGTCGACTCCCAATCGCGCTTCGATCCCGCATCGTGCGTTGGCTGTTAGGCGTGATCTCCACTGTGCTACGCACATGGATTCTCGCGGTTTCCAAATCTTGTGTAGTCTCCCTCGGCTATTGGATGTGAATCCAACGGTCAAGATCTCTCCCTTGCTTAATGAGGCAGCTGGAGGTGGGCGACGTGGACGCATCGCGACCATTAGATGATGATCCAATGGCCCACGACTCTCCTTCCCAGATTGGGGCACGGTGAGGGACGGCTGCAATGGCACCACGTGGCACCATCATGGCCGTCCATCTTCTTCTCCTTGTATTTGACGACGTAGGCCTCCGATTGAGTTGATTTTTGTGTCGTTGGACTGCGAACATCAATTCGGATCCATCCGTGCGGTTGGATTTGTCATCTGAGGTCCAGATATTTGTCAATTTGCCCCTTGGCTCCTGCTTCTTCTGCAGACTCCCTAGGGTGCGACAGGAGTTTGATTGATGCGCTCTTGGAAGCGTTGGACTCCCATCATCATTCCCAACAGATCCATAAGGTTGGATTGGTCGTCTGCAACCCTAGATTACCTGCAATTATTAATACCTCTCAAATATCATATTATTATGTATAAAACATATAAATCATCTAAGGTGCAAAGTATGATGGGTATGCATGCAGAATGCCCATGTTAAGCATGGTTCTACCTTAATTCAGGTGAATTAAGGCCCATGATTATTGTTCAATTAGACGGCGTCACGGCGAGGATCTTCTTCCAGAAGGTAGTGAGAGGACGGCCATGGGATGCTCCAAGAATGGAGGTGAGAGACTGGAAAAATGTTTTATTTCTACTCTAGATGAGCATCCTAGGCTTGGGGCAAGCTCACTCTAGAGTCTTGGAGGTGGTGAGGGGAGAGAAAGGAAGAGATGAAGAGAAATGGGAGGGGTAGCGGTCCTTTTATAGCTGAGGAGAGAAGACAATTCGTGCATGGGACATTTAGTGACATCAAAGACGCCACTATAGCCTTTCCATAAACGTCATTGAAGATTTGCACCCGCTGGCTCTCCGTTTGCACAACTACCGCGAGGTTGGAGCTTTGAGGACTGTTAGATTTTGATCCGATGGCTGATGATCGCGCAAAGCTCGTGCTTGAAATCACGTTGAACGTGCGCATGAGGCATCGTCGCGACACAGCTTAGTCGTAGCGGCTGATCACGAGTCCGTTGCTGGTTGAGAACGTGTGTTGTTGTGCATGTGATCGGGCTTCGAATGGTGCATCCACGCCTCACATGACGTGGCAGGTTTAGCACCGTGCGATAGCAATTGAATGGCCTAATTTGCAATTCGCGCTCGCGTCTAGAGACACTTCCGCGAGATTCGAACGCTGGTCGTGGCTTTGAGGAACTTGTGCCATCACTGCTATGCTATGGGCATTCTTGCGTCATTGGATGAGAATCTGAGGGTTGCGTGTACATGTGATCTCAACCGTTGGATGCAAATCCAATGGTCAAGATTGCTTGAGCTATGCCTCTCTAGAGAACATAAGGTGCGGATTGAGCTCCTCTCAACCCTTGGATGAAGATCCAACGGCTGAGAATCAACGACATGGATGAAGAGGGAGGTAGCAGTCGCCTTAGGGTGGCTTGGATGAT
The DNA here is from genome assembly GCA_037157565.1 of Thalassia testudinum. Classification (NCBI taxonomy): domain Eukaryota; kingdom Viridiplantae; phylum Streptophyta; class Magnoliopsida; order Alismatales; family Hydrocharitaceae; genus Thalassia; species Thalassia testudinum. The sequence continues at coordinate 2,168,012 of JAZHRO010000061.1, forward strand.
CTGGATGGTGCCACGTGGTGCCATCTGGACCGTCTAACTTCAGATGCTTGTAGGTGGCACCATGGACATCAGATTGGGTTCATTTTCGCACCATTAGGCTGCAAATGTCGATCTGGATCCATCCGTATGGTTGTATTTGTCATTTGAAGTTCTGAGTTGCATCACATAGCCTCTTGGCCGTTGATCTCCCTCGGACTACATAAGGTGCTATAGAACTCTGATCAAGATGATTTTAGAGGTGTTGGACTCCGATCATCATCTTGATCAAATCATCAATTTAAGGCCCTGAAATAAATCTCCTTTTCTCCTGGACACAAAAAGAACATAAATTAACCTAAAGTTTATACAAACTACTTTAAATGTAGAATAATGCATGCTATGCAATATTTATAATATGCAATGTATCTCTAAGCCTAGGAACATGCAAAAAGAGGCATTTTATCCTAAATAAATATGTCTACATCATACCCCCATGCCTATCTTTTACTAGTCCCTAGCAAAAATAAACTAAATGCTATATGTAAGAACATAATAAGGATCTAATTACTTAGGCCTAAGTTATTTATTAACAATAGGAAATTTCAACTAAGGTCATAAACTACGAAGACTCAACAATGCCTAAGTGCTTGCCAAAATGCAGACCACCCAAGTCCTCGCCTTATTTTGAAATGGGAAGATGCATTTTTTTTCTATTTTTTTCTCTTCTTTTCTAATTTTTTGGATTTTTGAGTTTAGAGTTTCGGGGCAGCTTTCTATGACTACCCAACCCACCCAAGACTCAAAAAGAACTTCAAGCTCTAAGCATCTTAAGGTGAAAAAGTAATAGACTCACTTGGCAGTCATTAAAATGGACTTCAGGTTTCTACAACCCTAGGTGACCTTAAGACTTTCTGCCTAAAGGTGTATCTGTTCAACCGATAGCCTTCTCCCTACTTATTTTATTTTTTATGGGGTCAAAACAAAGGCGAACCTAGTGTATATCTCCTCGATTTATTCTGCTTCCCCACTTCTTCCCTAAGTGTTTTGAGAATTATTTGTGCATTTTTGTGAGCTGGGTTCTAAACAACAGACCAATAGATTGTTACCCACGGCAACTTGCCAACCATACTCGTGCGGTAAAGTGTGGTTTATTTTTTTCTCCTTTCTCTATTTTTTCTTTTTCTGAGTAGGTGACTTCCCTAATCAAAGATTTACCTAAAAGTAGTAGAATGAGTATGGCCATGTAGCTGGGCTTAGACAACCGGCCAATCGGCTATTACCCACGATAACTTTCTAGCCATACTACCCTAGAAAGTTCATTAGCTACCTAATTTCTGTAAAAACCACCAAAAAGTGAGTCAGTGCAAATAGTGTGTAGATGCTTTAGACTCAAAGTCCCCTCAAATCAAAGAGTGGGTTGATAAGTCATGTACTTATCACCCCAATTAATTAACCAAATTAAAGTAAAATTAACGTGGCAAGGACTCAAGAATAAGTCCACATGTTAGTAGACACCCGAGCTAATTAAGCCCGAAGACCTGAAGAGTCTAAGTGTTCAGGTCCTAAAGTATCGTCTCCTAAAGTTAACAACTCTTAATGCTTGAGTTCTCTTCTCCTAATTCTAAATTTTTTTTCTTTTTGAATTTCTAATTTTTTTTAAGAAAATAAAAGGAATTCCACGGAGCTAACAAAATAATTTCTGAATTAAGTATCCACCCCCTTATGCCTAAATGATGCAATGTCCTCATTGTAAAAAAAAAGACATGAGAAGGGCAGAATCAACAGAATATCACCTGAATTTCATGAAAATCCGGTCAGCTCTACAAAGAAAGTGGAGTATACACACGTGTTAAGTTTATTGCCTTTAGCTAAGCATAATATACAAACAAGGAAGAAATTAAGAAGTTACAAGTGTGCGTTAGAGTCAAAATTAAAAGATTGATCCTCAAACCCGCTAGCAGGAGATGTCCACAAACGTGGACCAGATTGTGATGCAAGCCCAAGCCCCAAGGTCGAGTGGTTCTAAGGTTCTGGATGAAAATCACCCAAAATCGGAGATTGTTGAGCTTGTGGGGCTGAGCCTGCGATTTTGTGGTGTGTAACCCAAGACTAAAGTGGCAGACAACAGGTAGATCTAATTTACTAAATTTGGGTGTCCACTTAGAGTTCAGCTCAGAAAGAGTCCATTATTCCGAGCTTGGGTTGCACGTCAAAGATATCGTAAGGGTCCTGATAGAAGGTATGTGATTTCAGGTCAACAAGAACCCTTAAATCCAAAATCCTATCTTCCCCAGAGTTAACTTCCCAGATCTTAATTTCCAAATTCTTATTCTCCAAGTTCAAGTGTTCGATTTTTCGGACCTCTAGCATATTATTCACCCCATGTGATTTACCCAAATCCAAAAATCATGGCTAAATCAGAATTGACTTGGGTTTGATAATTTCAAGATCATCAACATATTCTTCGGGGTGTGGTAGTGGAATGGGGCTACTGATTGAATCTGTTCATGGATCTCGGATGAGAAAATCTGTTCATCCTCAATGGGTTGCCCTAGACCAACCTGGTCATCTCTGGTCTCAGAAAAAATGTCCCCCCCAATAGATGCCTCAGTGGATTCTGACATTGGCTCTCCTGAAGGGGGTTCATGTCACAACCCGATCCCAGATCCCTATAAGACCCAAGACCGAGTCATCCAACAAGAAATAACCAAATAGCATGAATCAATCCACATCCACACAAGTAATGTAACTAAGCAGAGAGAAATTGGCAACAAAAGGAGAAATAGAACAGTAGTACTAAAATATTACATGCCTTCAAGAATAGAAATACAGCCATCACAACCAAAAACTAGTACATAGATGATAGAGAATACAGCGAAAATGTACTGGAAAGTGTAACTACAGAAACTCACTAGCAGCAGAAACTACAGCTGCGCTCAACTAGGCCCAACGTCCTCAGCAATCGGTGACTTGGGCTACTCAAATCCCTGACCTGTACAAGGTTATACATCTGGAGTCAGCTAACGCTGAGTAAAGTGGTGGCTAAAACATAAATGCATTTAACAAGTAGCTTAACATATTACATTCCAATTCCAATATCGTATAACAGTTGCTGTGTAGAGAACTCTAATCAGGATCCATTACATTACTTAATCTTCTTGTTCCCTAAAGGAACAATTTTGCTTGTAGTTTTCCCATGATGTAGGATGCACACGTGGCACTCTCCTGACCAAAAGAGTCCCTCCATGGTAGTCCTACACCCGGTCTACCACCCCGAGGTCATGGTCGGGATGTAGCGATGACTACGGCACACGTGATAAGCACGCGAGTAGCTACCCTGCACTGGCACCCAGTCAGTCGTTTCCGCTAGCGGGTACGCCCAAATGTATAGTATGGAACAACACAGGGCCTTGCCCTCTCAGAACAGAACAGGGGTCTCGCCCCTCCATAGTCCGCGTACCCTCGTCTGACTATCCTGGTTTGCCCAACAGGCTAACAAGAGTCGGTGTAGGGTGGCCATGCCTAACCCCGGGCCCCCTGGGGTGGCTAGCTCCCCCCTACACTAAGTATCTCACCCTGGCACCATGTACGCGAAGGCCAACAGGAGTCGACGTAGAGTGGCCAAATTCACCCTGGGTCTCAACCCAAGGGCATCAAGCTCCCCTCAACACTACAAGGGATAGTTGCTCTCTTCGGTACTGCATACACGAAGTTAGCTCACTTCCCTTAACAGCCGCCCATGGGCAGCAATTCCAGAACCGTCTGGTTCTCTATGCTACGGTATTCTTGTCTCATTCTATATTCCCCGTAGGGTTTGTACACGAATTTCCCTATATCCAGTTTGATATATACAGAACAGGCAGCTTAATCACAGTACAGGTTTGTTCATAATGTGGTCCATTCCAGATAATACAAACCGCTCATTATTTACTCAATCATTCACATGTGTTTTTCTCTAGCCCTAGTGTTCATGTCATAACCTAGGGTTCAATTGAATAGATGTATTCTAGAGCATACGTTTATTTCTTCCTAGGGCTCATCTCACATCCTAGGTTTAACTAATTGCATGCATTATATTAATCTTGGAGATTTATAGCTAGAACCACTCTACCAGGATAATTGGGTGGAATGGGGGCTCGTACAATAGCTCCCGATGTCTCCGCAGCTCCCGTACATTCGACGGATTGGAGACCTAAGACATGGATTGACAGGACAAAAGGGATCAAAATGCTACAGACAATGTACCATTACATGGAGAAAAATGTATGGGAAACAAGGACATTTCGTTTATGGAAAACCAACATCGTTTGGGCCTTGTACGAGCCTAAAAACACGAGGTCTGACAAAAATCAAACGTCTGGAAGAGGTCCCAGACATCTTAAACTAACTCATAGGCGTACCTCTCTCGGGGCACCTCTATCGAATGTCTGGAACGCAGTGCCAACGTCCGAGGGTTCCGTTAGACGTTTAGAGATGCTCCCGGATATCTGAAACTGCCTCAGTCCTCGCTCCGACGTGCCTCCCAACCTCTGACACATGCGTGTGCATTGTCAGGACTTGGCAGAGAAAATACGGGAAAACAAATCTCTACCAAATGTCTCATATTACCTTCGGACATCCTCCCCAATGTCTGGAGGTCACTCAGGATGTCTGATTCCACGGAAAAATGACTTCCGCAAAATTGTTCTAGGCTCTCCTCGCTGCAGAAGCTACAGCAAAGCAGCACGGCGCCCTCCGCTTCTCCACTCTCTCTTTGGCTCCCTACTTTCTGTTCGCTCTCTCCCTCTCTAGCTCAGCTGCGATGGCGTGAGATGAAGAGGAGGAGGAGGGGGGTTTATAAAAGGAGAGAGGGGGGTGAGGGGAACGATGTGGGAAAGGGAGTGGTGCGAAGTGGGGAGTGCGGGAGATGGCTGTCGCAGGGGAAGGAGTGGTGAGGCGCAAGGTGAGGGAAAAAGGCATGGGTGAGGGAGTGGTGCGGAGTGGGGAGGAGTGCGGGAGATGGCTGTGGCAGGGGAAGGAGTAGTGAGGCACAGGGTGAGGGAGAAAGGCGTGGCATGCATACGGTACGCATGGAAGAGAAAAAGTATTTTCAGATGTCCGGCGATCTCTCTAGACATCTGGACAGGCGTCTAGTGAACATTCCAGACGTCTTAAACTACCAAAAGGTGACGGGTCATTTCAGTTCCTCTTGAGAATCATCCCAAGATTGGACTAAGGCAACCACAAATTTCATCCTCAATCTTGATAATTTCCCAAGTAAAAACTCACCCGAGGCCCTATCATTAACATCTTGGGGTCAATCCAATAAAGAATTATTAATCTCAACAATCATTTTGATCATAGGCTCTAATGCTTCAATGCATGGTGTTGGTTGAGCTTCTAAAGATTGTATAGTGTTCCTCAAGTTAGCCAACACCCTATCCTGGACCTGGTTCACCTGAACCGAATGGTTCGGTTCAGGGTTGGGTGGGTTTGGGTTAAATCTAAGGGAGTCAAGAAATTAAGGTACTTGGGTCCCTCCCTGATAATAGGTAATTTCGGGATGTTCAAAGAAGGGTGATGACCTATATTTAGTATAATCTTGGGGAGGGAAGGTGTTTGTTGTTCGCTCTGAATTAGGTTTAAAAAAATTGTCGCATTGTAATATAGGTCGAATTAGCACGAAAAATAAGTAAAATTTATAACTCGAATATCAGAAATGAAGTCGAGGTCGAACACAAGGAGCAAATAAGAATTCACACACTAATCTCAATAATGTAAATGAGCACAAGAAATAACTCAGAAATGATAATCAATATAAAGCATGAGTTTAACATATGGCAAAAAGAATCTCAAAGCAAAAGCAATGGTGATTTAGATCACCAATTATTCAATTTAAGCATATATGCATTGAGTTCAAATAATGCAACAGTGCCATCAACCATACAACTTAGGTACTTAAATAACCAAATAAGGCCTCAAATCTGACGTCGGGTCATTTAATCAGACAGCTTAACCAACAGATGCTACAATGCTTCCCTGGCACTATTCTTCTCTTTTTCTTCTTGACCTCTCTTCTTTTCTTTTGGCCTTCTTCAGCTGCTCTCTTTCTTCCTTCTCTTCATTACGCATGAGCCTTCTTCCTTCTGCTCTTCTCAAGTTCTTCTCCTTCTGTGCCTCCTCTTTTCTTCTTTTCTTCTAACACACAAGGGAGGCATTCTCAGATTTGGCTAAGTGTTGCACGGGGCAAAACCCTCCCCTGCCTCGCGCTCTCTTTCTTTCTCACTTCCTCTTAGGTTTCTCCCTCCCAGGGCCACAGTCGGGGTAATCGGGTATATGGGTAGACCATACCTGGGACCAGGCTCATCGATGTGGGTGGTGAGCGAGGAGTGCTTAAGTTTAGGTGGGTAATCCGATCAGTCAAACCCGAGGGTTAGGTGTCGCGGATGAGGCGCATGTGAGGCGCGTGTGGGGACCACACCCCATGTGCTTGCTAAGCAATAAGCCTATAGGACAAAAACAATTTATGCGCCTCTTTGTGGCTATCAGCTTCCGAGTGGGACTAAAGTCCCACTCTTTCTTTGCGCAGCGCAGCAACGATGCTTCTTCATCCAACTTTCTTTCAATGCTGGTCAAACATCCCAATTGACCACTTGGAGACATTCTCCTGGTGATTCCGCATCACCTGGTGCTTTCGCCTAGAGCTCTTGGCTAGGAAGCGGGCTTCAAATCTTGCTCGAAGCTTCATGGTAATGGCGATGGTGGCAGTGAACTGAAACAAAGAACATAGCCTTGCGGCCTTGTCAGAAGGTTCAGCAGGCTTCTCCATCGCATGACGGATGTGGTGGTGTGCGCAGCGTGGAGTGGGAGTGGCTGTGGTGGCCGAACGGTTACGAAATAGGTCGGCGAAGGTGGGCTTGTTCGGTGGAAGGTTTGGATGGATGATGGAGTGCGATAGGTTAGGGTTTTTGCACGGGAGGATGAGGCGAAGGTTTTGAGGTTGTCAGCGAGGCAGATGGAGGAGTGTAGCGACGTATATGCCTCACCGAAGAAACGGTCATAGACGAGGAAGACATAGGTGAGCGGCGGCGTCGAGGGCTATTTTTGGGGTTTTTGGGTAGGAAACTAATCTAAGGATCTAAACTAACTAATCTAACCTAATCTAAAAAGGCAAAAGGGGGGAGAATAGCACCAACGTTGGTAGGCCGACGCTGGGGAAGAAGATGCTTCAGTGATGGGGACGGCGACGACGACAGAGATAGAGGGGCACTCACTGGTATGGCGTGACGCAGAGGAAGGTGAGGAAGACAAATCCGCCACTGTTTTTGTGGTCAGACGACGAGAGGAGTCGGAGGAAGTCACGGAGCTTGAGGAGCTTTCCAGCCGAACAAGGAGAGAGGAATTGAGGGTGTTCCAGGCCGAAATCAGGTCTGGGAAGTTTGGCCTGATCTGGGGGTCCTTTTATAGGTCTCTGGAGGGAGTTTTGAGCTTGGCAGCTTGAAGCTAGGAAATTTCACCGGAGTTGAAAATTCTAAGATACCCAAATCTCTCATGCGTTCACATGAGATATTGGGAAAGTTTTAGAGCTCATGGATGGATTCAATGGAAAGAGACTCCTCAAGGAATCTCCCTTCCAATTTTGAAAGGGATTGATTGATCAGAGGAGTTCCCTTCAATCAAAGGTCACCGGAGTTGTAGGAATAGGATTCATGGCGACAGGGACCTTTTTGTGAAGAAGGCAACAAAGTTGGGGGGCTATTTGTAAGGAATTCAAAAGTTAAGTATCTGAATGTGATAAAAAGAGTCTGACTGGACAAAATGGAAACTTGGTCAAGATGATCTTAGATTGGGTCCAAATTTTAGTACAAACCTAATTTGGAATCAAAAAATCCAATGGTGAAGTTAGATTTAAGTTTTGATCTCAATTGACTGGGTAATGTTTGTCTAGGACTCTATTTTGGGTCAAGACAGGTTCTAATGGTCAAATCAAGCATAACAAATCCTAAGAATATTTTTTATGAATTTTAGAGGGTTTAGGTTAATTCTATCCTGACCAGAACCTTAATTAATTAAGCGGATCTATTTTTAGGATTTCAGAAGTCATTTAATTCTTAAAACATGCGAAAATCCTTTTTTGTTTGTATTATCCCACTTGTTGGACATTTAAGACCATTTGACCCTTAACTAACCCTTGAAAAAACCCATGGTTATTCTACATTCAAGATATGATGGTAAAATTATAGTTTAACCCTGGTTTCTTATATTTCCCTCAGAATGGATTTGTAGTGACTTAGGGCTCTCTGGCAGTTATGTAGGACTATTTATTCCTTGATAATGTCTAAATTGAGCTAGCTATGGCTCATGATGGTGTTCCCATCATACCACCATGGCGTATGATGGGATTCCTGGCTCCCACCATCAATCCTCACAGGGTTCCTGGCAATTGATGCTTCGAGATAGCACCACCCATGGCAACCCCTAGAACCCTAGCTTTCGAGATTTCGGGATAATCCCGCCCATCGCGTTCTGTAGCTAAATCCAAACCCTGGCAATCGACATTTCATGATAATGCCGCCCATGGCATCTGAACCAGCACAAGGTGCTTACATGCCCCCGGTAGGATATTTAGATATCCTAGGAGATAAGCACCGAAGAGATGGCATGTTATTGCGCATCTTCGAGGGGAATTTCCCACTTCTCCACATCAGGAACTCTTCCAAATCAACTTGTGTTGATCAACCGCTCCTAATCTAGGTAGCTTTTTCATAACAGAATTAACACTTTTGCATGATTTTGATAGTTAAGCGCACTGAACTAGACTGTGTGTGGATTGGGGTGCTTAGGTTACCGAGTCCTGCAAACCAGAGGTCAGTTAACGAGGTTGAATAATCCCTAATCCTTAGACCTAATACTTAAGCTTCACATTTTCCCTAGCTTCTTGAGGACTATCCAGATCTTAACGGATACTTGAATTTTTAAGCCTAAACACAAGCCCAAGAGGCCTAAATCAGCGTTCATACTAATCTCCTTTGTTTCTTAGCACTTTTATTTCTTTTATTTCTTTCTTTTGATTTAGTCTAAAACTAAGTAGGTTCCTTAATCTTTTACTAAAGACTATCTCTTTTTATTTCAAACTATGCTCCATTTGACATTTATATTATCTTCCCCCTTTCCTCCTCAAGAATGGTATGTAATTAATTCACCCAAAATTTCTTCCCTTCTCCATTTTTTTTTTGTTCTTTTTCAATTTTCTATTTTTTTGGTTTTTTTTGAATAAATATTTTTTTTGTGAGAACCCTTCCGAACTTTGAATTTTTGTATGTTTACACTTTACAACCCCCCATGCCTAAGTTTTGCAATGTCCTCATTGTAAATAGAGGGTGTGAAATAGTTATGGTTCAAGGATTAGAACAGGATTATCGGGTGGGTAAATGGGCTAGGATGACTATTGCAAACGATTTCAAGCCCTAGTATGAGTACCAGAGGTGAAATCAACTATTCTAAAACTGAACTCAGAGTGCAATAGACGTGAAATACAGAAAGATAATCAGAAGAATCTCGGGTTTTTGGAATGACGAGTTGCCTCCCGTTAAGTGCTAAATTCAATGCCTTCAGTTAAGCAAAAATGGTCATGGAGTGGTCAAATCAGATGAGTTTTGTAGAATAATCACCTTGATCAATAGCCTAGTTGATCCAACCAGGTGCTTGTTCAGATCAGCAGGCTGATGATGCAGCCCAAACCCAATCAATCTGGCAGGTTAATAGATGTGGATCAAGAGATGCGGTGCCCACGAAATACTGTTGAGCTTAAAAGGATGTGGTAGTGTATAGCTAGGGTTTGGATGAGTCGGATCAACCTAATCAGAGTAGGGATCCTTAAATGAACAAGAATCAGTGGAGGATGTAGGAACCCTACAAGAGTGATCAGAGAAGGATGGGTCGTGATTTGTAGTCTGATCAAAGTCTGAAACCCGATTGGAATGTGGAGGAGAATCATTTGCAACCAGCTCATTGAGAGGAGAATCAAAGTAGAAATTGAGTCCGGTTGCGGGTCAGGGTTGAAAACGGGTTTGGGAAGGTTCTGCATGTGTAGAAGAGGTGTTTTCTTCCAAATCATTGACCTCAGTGTCAGAATCAAAAGATGGGTCGTAGTTGCTGAGGTCATAAATTGGCTTGTAGTCATCAGGAAACAATAGTTCTCTGAAATCATAGTAAGATTCGAAATTGTCGAAGAACTTGCGAGAATCATTTTATGAATCTAATTCGGGATCCGAGATTCCACCACAGAATAAATCAAGATGTGGACAGTCAGCAACCTGACTTGGGTCTAACCTATTTTCAGATTCCGAGCTCACAAAGATGTCCCTATTAGGTTTGGGCTCGGGTTCTTGGCTTGTAGGGAAGACCCAATCAAAATTCAATTCTTCCAACTCCTCGGTTTCTGTATCATAGATTGGCGTGACTTCCAAAAAATCAATCTGTATCTCTGAGGAGATTGGAGAGGTACATTCATCAAGTAAAGGCCTAGAATCATAATCTAAATTTAAAATATGATTTTCATCACACGGGGCCTTCCAAATAAGGCTTAGATCCAGATTCTAGGTTAAGGGTGTGGGTTGGATCACTAGGATCTAGATTGGGCTTTACAGGGATGTTAGAATTGCTCTCGAGAGTCACCTTATCAGAATACAGGATGGAATTTATACCCTTGAGATGTTTTGATTCAATCTTGGTTTCACAGGTGTCTGGAACATCAGGGCATGGTAGGGTTGGCTCGTAATCATGATCACCTGTAATCGGATCTTCCCCACCCATTTCAAGATCAGGTATGTCCATTGCTATGGAATTTGAATTGGAATTCCTCTAGGTTGGGGGTCCATAATAAGCTTGATTATCAAACCCGGGATTTAGGAGATTGTGCTGGTTAATCCAAGATGTCGTAAGGGTGTACTGATGCCTATATCGATAGCATGTTTCAACATCTGCATCACCTTGTCTCTTTTTTCAAGGTCACCTCGCTATACTTTCCATAGTGACGGCTCAAATCTACACAAGATATACTCACCATTATGCCATCTCTCAATTTCCCGGTATTTTGGCATGAGAACATCCCAAGTTGGCCCATTTTCTAGTTGTGTCAACATTAGCTATGCTTGTTCTAAAATGAATGTTGTTGTGTTTGACACATTAACCTGTATATCCTCAAACGGGTCTACTAACATGTCAGGTTGCATTTTGAATCAAACAATGGTGGAATCAAGACGTAGAATCAAAATTCAAGATTAGATTGAAGTTGATCAAATCTGAAAGAGATTCCCAAGATAATTTGTGTATGTGCTCTAAATAGAAGGGATGAGGGATTGGATGTGAAATTTGACCTAATAAAGACATCCAAAGGTTTTTTTTGGATGACTAAGGCAATTTCGAGGCAGATGAAACCTCTAAATAAGAAATTCTCAGACTCGAGAAGTACTTGGGCAGCTAGGAAGGGAGAGCCTCGCAAAGACCCCTACACGGCAGAGCGTCCCCACAGGTTACAAGGTTTCCCCCACCTGACCTTCCTTGTCATTGAGGGTCTAGGTAGACCAAAATGTACGAACTTAAGTCCTTAAGTCTACCAATTTTATGTCCTAATTTGTACCTTGAGTTTCACTTGATTAGAAGTTAATTCAACTTGTGACCTAATTTGGAGGTTGGTTGGCCTACAATGTAGACCAACTTCACTTGACCTGCCCTAAAGATGCCAAAATGAGATCTAGGTGAAGACCTAGAAATAACCCTTATTTGACTCCCAGGTTATTAGGTCCAAATATTTTAGGGTTCAAGTGAATTTAGAGCCTGATTTTTAGGGTTTTTGTTGATTAGATCTTTTCAATCAAGGGCTTGGGTAGCACACAAATGCAGGTGGGTTTGTTTCCTTCTATGCAGGCAAGTGTGAACTAGCACTCCAAAACCCTAAAAATTGAAACCCTAATTGGTTTTATTCTTCATTTAATTGATCTTCAAAAATGTTCTCCTTGGACTTCAAGCAAGAAGTGTGTAGTCCAAGAAGATTAGAAATTCACGTGTGGTCCCTAATAGGAACAGAAAATTTAAGGTAGGGAATTCTAAACAAAATCACTTCAAACTCCAATCAAATTTGAAAAACTTTCGCAAATCAGGAAACTTGCCTTTTAAAAGATGATTACTAAGAAAAATAAGGCAGGTGATTCCTAATTGATTGTTTCCTTTTTTGTCTTCCCAAGATTAGGAGGTTGATTAGGGAAGAATAGAGAAGTTACCTGCCCTGAAGTGGCTATTTTGCACGAAAGATCTCCTCGTGAAATACCTCGCAAAATCACAATAAAGAAAATAGGGCAAGTCAGTGCTTAAATATAATCAAATAATGCAGAGAAAAGAGGTTAATTGCATGTTGCTCCCTAGCAACAGTGCCAAAATGTTGTTCGCTATGAATCAAGTTTAAAAAAATTGTTGCGTTGTAATATAGGTCGAATCAGCATGAAAAACAAGTAAAATTTATAACTTGAATATCAGAAATGAAGTTTGAGGTCGAACACAGGGAGCAAATAGGAATTCACACACTAATCTCAATAATGTACATGTGCACAAGAAATAACTCAAAAATGATAATCTATATAAAGCATGAGTTTAACATATGGCAAAAAGAATCTCAAAACAAAAGCAATGCAACAGTGCCATCAACCATACAACTTAGGTACTTAAATAACCAGATAAAGCCTCAAATCAGATGTTGAGTCATTTAATCAGATGGCTTAACCAACAGATGCTACAATGCTTCCCTAGAACTGTTCTTCTTCTCTTTTCTTCCTGGCTTCTCTTCTTTTCTTTTGGCCTTCTTCAGCTGCTCTCTTCCTTCCTTCTCTTCTTTACACACGAGCCTTCTTCCTTCTGCTCTTCTCAAGTTCTCCTTCTATGCCTTCTCTTTTCTTCCTTTCTTCTCACGCACAAGGGAGGCATTCTCAGATTTGGCTAAGTGTTGCACAGGGCAAAACCCTCCCCTACACCGCACTCTCTTTCTTTCTCACTTCCTCTTAGGTTTCACCCACCCAGGGCCACAGTCAGGGTAATCAGGTATACGAGTAGAGCGTACCCGGGACCAAGCTCACCAGCGTGGGTGGTGAGTGAGGAGTGCTTAAGTTTAGGTGGGTAATCTGATTAGCCAGACCCGAGGGTTAGGTGTCACGAATGAGGCGCATGTGAGGCGCATGCAAGGACCTCACCCCCTGTGCTTGCTGAGCGATAAGCCTATAGGATAAAAACAATTTATGCGCCTCTTCATGGCTGTCAGCTTCTGAGGTGGGACTAAAGTCCCACCCTTTCTTCGTGTAGCATATCAACGATGCTCCTTCATCCAATACGCTTTCAATGTTGGTCAAACGTCCCAATTGACCACTTGGAGACGTTCGCCAGGTGATTCCACATCACCTGGTGCTTTCACCTAGAGCTCTTGGCTGGGAAGTGAGCTTCAAAGCTTGCTCAAAGCTTCATGGTAATGGAGGTGGTGGCAATGAACCTGAAACGAAGAACACAGCCTTGCAGCCTCGTCAGAAGGTTCAGTAGGCTTCACCGTAGCACGACGGATGTGGTGGTGTACGCAGCGTGGAGTGGGAGTGGTTATGGTTGCCGGACGGTGACGGAATAGGTTGGCAAAGGTGGGTTTGTTTGGTGGAAGGTTTGCACGGACGATGGAGTGCGATAGGTTAGGGTTTTTGTGTGGGAGGATGAGGTGAAGGTTTTGAAGTGGTCAGCAAGGCGGATGGAGGGGTGTAGCGGCATATATGCCTCGCTGAAGAAATGGTCGGAGACAGGGAAGACGGAGGTGAGCGGTGGCATCGAGGGATATTTTTGGGGTTTTTGCATAGGAAACTAACCTAAGGATCTAAACAAACTAATCTAACCTATTATAAAAAGACGAAAGGGGGGAGAACGTCACCAGAATTGGTAGGCCGACGTCGGGGAAAATGCTCCGGTGATGGGGACGGCGACAACGACAGAGATAGAGGGGCACCTGTTGGTATGGCATGACGGGAAGGAAGGTAAGGAAGATGAATCTGCCACTGGTTTTGTGGTCAGACGACAAGAGGAGTCGGAGGACGTCACCGGAGCTTGAGGAGCTTTCCAATTGAACAAGGAGAGAGGAATTGAGGGTGTTCCAGGCCGAAATCAAGTATGGGATGTTCGGCCTGATCTGGGGGTCCTTTTATAGGTCTCTGGAGGGAGTTTTGAGCTTGGAAACCAAGCTTCCAAGCTAGGAAATGTCGCCGGAGTTGGAAATTATAAGATACCAAAATCTCTCAAGCATTCACATGAGAGATTGGGAAAGTTTTAGGGCTCATGGACGGATTCAATGGAAAGAGGACTCCTCAAGGAATCTCCCAATTTTGGAAGGGATTGCTTGATCAGAGGAGTTCTCTTCAATCAAAGCTCGTCAGAGTTGTAGAAATAGGATTCATGGAGATAGGGACCTTTTTGTGAAGAAGGCGATAAATTTGGGGGGTTATTTGTAAGGAATTCAAAAGTTAAGTATCTGAATGAGATAAAAAAAGTCTGACTGGACCAAAATGCAAACTTGGTCAAGATGATCTCAGATTCGGCCCAAATTTTGGTACAAACCTAATTTGGACCCAAGGAATATAATGGTGAAGTTAGATTTAGGTTTTGACCAAGTTTGACTAGGTAATTTATGTAAAAACCCAAATTAAGGCAAATGTCTATTTAGGACTCTATTTTAGGTCAAGACGGGTTCTAATGGTCAAATCAAGCATACCAAACCATAGAGAATATTTTTCAATGAATTTTAGAGGGTTTAGTGAATTTTATCCTAACCAGAATCTCATTTAATTAAGCGGATCTATTTTTAGGATTTCAGAAGTCATTTAATTCTCAAAACAAGCGAAAATCCTTTCTGTCTGTATTATCCCACTTGTTGGACATTTAAGGCCATTTGACCCTTAACTAACCCCTGAGAAAACCCATGGTTATTCTGCATTCAAGATATGATGGTAAAATTATAGTTTTAACCTCGGTTTCATGTATTTCCCTTAGAAAGGATTTGCAGTGACTTAGGGCTCTCTGGCGATTATGTAAGAGCATTTATTCCTTGATAATGACTAAATTAAGCTAGCTATGGCTCATGATGGTGTTTCCATCAGTGTTATAAGCATCATATCATTCCTTCTTGTAGATCGTGTTGGTTTGTTCATAAGAGGGCGGTGATCTATAATTAGTGTAGCTTTAGGAAGGATGATAATCATGATCATGATTATAAGCACCTCTATTTTGATACACCAAAATTAGGCTTCCTGTAAGACTAATTTTTTAGGACTCTCACGGATCAGAGTTTCTCTCTTGGACCTAGTTTAGATGGATGCTGATCTATGTCTTTTATCATTTATTGAGTCCAGGATATTATTGTAAGGAACCTCAAAATAAAACTCAAGCGGATTTTCTCACTTCTCTCTAAAATCAAGTTTCTAGGGTTATTGATCAACCAATAAAGATTAACTGATCGACCAACCAACTTAGTTAATCGATCAAACCAACCCATTTTAGGAAGTTGATTAGTACCCTTTTGATCGACCAATTAAGCTAATTAATCGACCAATCAGTGATCGATCAAATAACTAGATTGATCGACCAAACCTCATTTTGATCAACCAACATAGTTTAATTAATCAACTAATTTGATTTCCTTTTCAAGTCGATTTTTTAGTATAAATAGAGGTCGTATGCAACCCTTTTTTCATATAACTTTTAATAGAAAAAACCTCTCAAAGAATAGAGCTTCTCATGCTTCTTCAAGTGCTTCTATGCTTCATTTTTCACACCTTTCAAAGCACGTCATTTCAAACCTCCGCTGAAATTCTGATTTGATTTTTATTGTGGTTCCATAGCTCTACATTAGTCTTTTACATTGTTGTTTTGATTAATGAATCCCAAGTTGTTGGGGAAGATCCATTGTTGTTGTTGTGCTTTTCTTCAGGTTGTAAAGAAAAGTGTTTGTAAAGAGGTTTTGTCACCCTTGTTCAAATGATACGATAGTGAATTGACTAGTCTCGAATAGTCAGGAAAATCCTAAGCTGAGAGGTTTTGGTAGTGGCTTTCATCCAGTTTGGGTTTCCACTATAAATCCAAATGTAATCTGAGCTTGATTCTGTTGTGAATTTGTTTTTAATTCAAGTTTATTTTTAAGCTATACTATTCACCCCTCCCCTCAAGTATACTTTACGATCCATAAGCAATGCACATTTGGTATCAGAGCAAGGTTGTCTAAAAGATGTCCAAATCAACTGATGACGTATGCAGAGGGACAGTCGGTAGTTCGACCTCCATTATTCGATGGAACAAACTACGACTACTGGAAGACCAAGATGCAGATCTTCCTGGAGTCAATTGATTTTGAAGTATGGGATGTCATTGCCTCCAAGTACACGTGCCTCGAGATCAAGGAGGGTGTGGCAGTGATTCCGAATCAGAAGAAGATGGCAATGCATAATGTGAAAGCCATGAATGCAATCTTCTATGGGCTTTTTAGAGCATAATTCAACCGAATCTCAGCCTACAAGATAACCCACGAGATCTGGAGCATCCTCGAAGTCACTCACGAGGGAACATCGAAGGTAAAGGAAACCAGAGTTAATTTACTAACTCAAAATTATGAGCTTTTCAGGATGAAGAAGGGGGAGTTAATCAAATAGATGTTCACACGATTCATGGACATCATAAACTCCCTATGGAATCTAGATCAGGATATCAAGAGTGAAGCTCTGGTGAGGAAGATCATTCGCTCACTTACCAGCGATTGGGAGACAAAGACAACAGCCATACAAGAATCAAAAGATTTGTCCACTCTGAAACTGGACGATCTTATTAGAAGTCTGATGGCTTACAAAGTCCAACTCCAACACATGAAGGAGCATGAAGATGATGGAGTCAAAAAGAAGATCGTAGCCCTCAAAGTCAATTAGCAATCTGAAGATTCGCCAAGCAAAGATGAAGAGGAAGACATAGCCCTCCTCTCCAGAAAGTTCAGAAAGTTCCTAAAAAATAAGAGGAGCTGGAGGAAGAAGAAAGAAGAATACAAAGCAGATGCCATTATCTGCTACAAATGCAAGAGAAAAGGACACATCATGAAGGATTGTCCACTTCTCAAGAAGGAGTCAGAAAAGAAGAAATTTCCTAGAAAGGAAGGGAAGAAAAAGGCCTTTACAGCAAGATGGGATGAATCAAATTCGAGTTCAGAAGAAAAAGAAACCTTCGGAGAAGAAGCTCTTCTAGTACTGATGGCTCTAGAAGATGAGGTAACCTCTTTTTCATAAGATGAATTTTTAGAAGCATTTTTTGAGATGCATGACATAGCTAAATCATTAAAAGTAGAAATAAACTCTTAGCAAAAGCATTAAGGGAAGAAAGATCACAAAAAGATATGCTTACTTTACAAATAAAGAGTTATTTGCTGAAATTACTTCACTTAAATCACAAATAGACAATCTAAAGATAGATATAGATAAGCTAAAATAGAATTCTGCTATTCTCTTAAATGATTTGGCTAAATTTACTAAATGTAGTAAAAATTTGCATAAACTATTAGGAATACAAACCCAAAACACTACAAAATTTGGGTTAGGTTATATACCTAAAAATGATCATGGAGCATCTAGTTCTAGCCAAAGCAAAAGAAAGATAGCTTGCCTAAATAGGCAGCACAAGCTAACCACCGTGGACCAAATAAAAATGGGTACCAAAAGCAATTTTGCAATCCTATTTTATAGGTCAAGTAGACTATAAGAGGTAGACATATCAAGAAACAAATGGAAATATGAAGCCACTCTATAGATCAATCAAACCAAGACCTCACAGACGCAAACTAATGACACGATCGAGAAGAAAGAAGATGGATCATGGATAACGGATGTTCCAAGTACATGACCGGAGAGGAAGACCTATTCCTACAACTCCACCTCCAGGAAGGTGGTACGATCACATTTGGGAACAACCACAAGGGCCGTATTGTTGGTATTGGCCAAATTGGTAACTCCTCTACATGTTTTGATAATGTACATCTAGTTAGTGGTCTAAAACACAATCTTCTTAGTGTAAGTCAAATATGTGATAAAGGATATAAAATCACTTTGACATCAAATGATTTTAAAATATGGGATAAGGAAACAAAACAAACTCTCCTTAAAGGAAACAGACATAAAGATATCTATACTATCAACTTCGACAAATGTGACAATCTTGAATGTCTTGTCACATTTGATGAAGAGGCAACACTTTGGCACAGACGACTACGTCATGTTCACATGGGAAACATTAGTAGACTTGTGAAACATGAGCTTGTCACAGGTCTACCAAAGATCAACTTCAAGAAAAGCAAAGTCTATGATTCTTGTTAAGTTGGTAAATAAACCAAAAATCCTTTTAAACCAAAAAGGATGGTTATCCCCTCTCGACCCCTGGAGCTACTTCACTTAGACTTATTTGAACCAACCAAATCCGGAAGCTTAAGTGGGTGCAGATATTGTTTAGTCATAATTGATGATTTCTCTAGATTTACATGGGTATCTTTCTTAAGTAAGGATTTAATTATTGATATCTTTAGCAAGCTTGTAAGAAGACTACAGAATGAAAAAGGATCTGAAGTGATTAGGATTAGAAGTGATCATGGTGAAGAATTTGAGAATGAATCCTTTTCTAATTTCTGTGATCAATATGGGATAAAACATGAATTTTCTTTCCCTAGAGCTGCACCTCAGAATGGTATAGTTGAAAGGAATAATAGGACCCTGTAGGAGTGTGCCCGCACAACGTTGTGCGAGTCAAAGTTGCCTCGATATTTTTGGGCAGAGGCCGTAAACACTGCTTGCTACATCCAAAATAGATCCCTAATTTGACCAATCCTAAGCAAAACACCTTTTGAACTCTATCATGGACGAGCACCTAGAATTTTCTACTTCAAGATATTTGGTTGTAGATGTCTTATACTTAACACCAAAGACAATCTTGATAAGTTTGATGCTAAGAGCTCAGTGGAAATTTTCTTAGGTTAGTTAACCAGAAGTAAAACCTATAGAGTTTTCAACAAGAAGAATTCAGTTGTTGAGGAGACTATGCATTTATCATTCAATGAAACACTAACTCAACTTAAATCTTCTACAAATGATGATGATGACCTAATAGATGACCCATCAAACATTTCAAATGAACCACCCCAAGCTATTTCCTATATGAAAGATCATCCAAAAGAATTGGTGATAGGAGAACTGTCTAAGGAAGTTCAAACGAAATCTTCCATCAACACCTTAGCTTTCATAGCCTTTGTTTCTTAGTTAGAACCCAAAAATGTTAAGGAAGACTTTTCTGACAGTTGTTGGATTATTGCCATGGAAGATGAGTTGAATCAATTCAAAAGAAATCAAGTATGGGAACTTGTTCCAAAACCTAACTCTCAGACCATTATAGGAACCAAATGGGTCTTTAAGAATAAACTTAATAAATTAGGAGTAGTAAGAAATAAAGCTAGACTTGTGGTCCATGGATATAATCAAGAAGAAGGAATAGATTTTGATGAAACATATGCGCCTGTAGCTCGCCTATAATCCATTAGAATGTTGCTAGATTTTGCCGCCTGTATGGAATTCAAACTTTTTCATATGGACATCAAAAGTGTCTTTCTAAACGGATTCATCAAGGAGGAAGTCTATGTTAAACAACCTCCAGGTTTTGAAGATGCTAAATATCCAGAATACGTATACAAACTAAATAAAGCATTATATGGTCTAAAACAAGCTCCACGAGCTTGGTACAACAGATTAAAAACTTATCTAATTGAAAATGAGTTTAAAATTGGTAAAGATAGATCCAACTTTACTCACAAAGAGAAAATAAAATGATCTCTTAATAATACAAATTTATGTAGATGATATCAATTTCGATGCTACTAATGATCTGTTATGCCAAGATTTTGCAAAGGTAATGAAAGATCAGTTTGAAATGAGCATGATGGGAGAACTTCAGTACTTTCTTGGACTTCAAATTGACCAACTATCCTCTAGAATTTTCATATCACAAACCAAATACACCACGGTGATCTTGAAGAAATTCTCCATGGACAAAGTAAAGGGTAAAGAAACACCAATGGCAACTTCTACACAACTAAAATCTGATGACACAAGTAAATCTATAGATCAAAATTATACAGAAGCATGATAGGATCTTTATTATACTTAACTACTAGTAGGCCTGGTATTCTTTTTTGCACTTGTTTGTGTGCTCGCTTTCAAGTAAACCCTAAAGAAATACATCTAAATGCTATTAAAAGAATACTTAGATACTTAAACAACACATAAGACTTAAGTCTTTTCTATCCGAAGTCAAACACATTGGAACTATATTCCTTTTGTGATGTTGATTATGCGGGTAGCTTTACAGGTAGAAAGAGTACTAATGGAACGTGTCAATTTCTCGAAAATTCCCTAGTCTCTTGGTTCTCTAGAAAACAACACATTGTTTCACTTTCAACAATCGAAGCTGAATATGTACCTACATCTTTAGCCTGTTCACAACTATTGTGAATGAGACAAACCTTACAAGATTTTGGACTATCCTACTAGAATAACAAAATACTTTGCAAAAACACTAGTGCCATAAACTTATCTAAGAATCCAATTCAACACTCTAGGACAAAACATATTGATGTTAAATACTACTTTCTAAGAGATTATGTCTAAAAAGGAGAAATCAATTAGCTAATATCTTTACAAAACCCATTCCAAAAAAGAGATTTAACCTAATTTACCATTCACTAGGTTTATCTAGGTTAAAAGAGCTTAATTGATGATTTTGATTTAACCTTTGATTGATCAATTTTTTTGGAATTAATCGACCAAACTCTTTGATTGATCAAAGTCCTTGATTGATCGACCAAATTCTTGGGTGGGAAATTTCCCTCCAAAAATTTGAGTTTGATCAATCAACTTAGTTGTTGGATCGACCAATCCGGTTGGGTGGGAATTTTCCCTCTAATCGTTTGAACCCTAATCGACCAATTATCTTATCTGATCGACCATTTTCTGATTTGATCGACTAAAACTAGGTAGATTCACTTTTCGAGATTGTGTTCTTTTTGCCTCAAATCTCACTCCTTATCATCCTAACTGAACCTAATATCCTTGATTTACTACCCAAAATGATTTTACCTATTTTACTAATCAAATCTTCTATAAAACATAATGATTTTCACCCCCAAAACCTATTTTTTTACTACCTATACTCCACCTTTGGTCCCCACAACATTTCCACCACCAAACAACCATCTCCACCCGACCCCACCTCTCCTCCTCTGGCAAATGGTGATCGACCAACCTCCCCAACTCCTCCAACCATCGTCGCTCCTCACGAAAGCAAGAAACACCGCCTACGTGCATCCTCCGTGAGTGCAAACACCGTGCTTGAAGCCACCTCCACACCAACATCTCTATGCAACCTCGAGCTTCTTGCATGTCCAAAGTTCGACTGTGCACGCCTCTATCACTCGTCGATCGTCCTCATCAACATATCCATCCATGCCATGCTCCCTTGATCAACCAATATTTGATCGATCATGGTACACTCTAAACTTTGATTACATCCATTTCTTTTGGATTTTTCTTGAGTTTGAGATGTGCTATGAATAGATCTAATGATTTTGTTATTTAAACATGTGATTGCTTGTGAAATCTTGTAATATTTGTGAGCTTATCACTCAGAAACACACCTATTTTTTTGCGTCTGAACACTTTTGGTCGACCAAAATTCTTGGTTGATCAACCAAAAGTTGGTTTTTCCAGCACCTTGTCTAGCTCTTTTTTTATCGACCAGTTAGCTTTTTTGATCGACCAACATGATTTTTTTGATTTGTCATGACTCCAAAACACACGTGCCTCCTCTTCTGCTCATTGTGATGATACGTTTGATCACTTTTTCATCACAGAGGCTGCTCGTGATCATTTTTCTCTCTTAGCCAAACATTCCCCACATGTCAGTAAACTAGTTGATTTTGCCTACTTCGAGTCTATCTTTCTCGAAATCCGCAAAAAATTTGCATATCACTAGATTCTATGTCTTTTTGAGCAGAACTTTTATGCAGGTTCTAAAGACAACCGCATACTCGGTGTTGACCCTATGGCCTGTCACCTATTTTATGCCAACTTGAAGAATATAGGTGAGGGCTTCAACATCAAGTTGACCTCGAACATCTATGGCATAGAAGTTCTGTTCAATGCGGATGTGATTTTAGAGAGTCTTGGTTGTCCATCAGTTGGTCCTACTTTTCTGGAGCTACACCAGCAGACGTAGATGGATACCATTAGGGAGACCCTACTCACTCCCTCATATTTTGACTTGGGTCATCCTGCCAAGTCACCCTTTTTTCGTCGTCTTCCATGATTTCTTAATCGTGTATTTTTATGGAATTTTATGTCCAAGACCACTTCATTTGAGAACTACCTTGGCATTATGCTCATTACCCTTTATGCTTTTCTTAAGAATAAGCAGTTCAACTGGAACCACTTGATGCTGAAATTTAAGGGCAAGCAGCATACCAGCTCCTTCCAGTTTGGGACACTTCTTTCCCACATCTTCCTACATTTCAGTGTTCCCATGGATATAAATCATAAATAGTTTATCACTAGAGTCTCCATATTTGATAAGCTCACTTACACAAAGATGGAGTAAGCTCAAGGAGCCCGTGGTGAGGATTCAGCCCAAGAGCAGCAAGAACCATCAGCAGTCTCTCCTCCTTTCCTACCTTATGAGCACTTTACCATGACCTGTCCTCCTCCAGTGCGACCCTCTCCATCCTTCTACGAGCAAGAGTGGGGCCTTTTGGACAGACCTCTTACAGGCAAGGATTTTCTCAGCATACAGGATGTGACAAATGGCATTTCTTTGATGATGCATCGGTAGAGAGAGACTAACATGGTGATGATGAGACACAGGTGCCAAGTATCAGAATACCTGAAAACTCAAGGTTAATTCTTGGACAGACTTGCAGAGTCTATTCATGGGATTCAGCAGCAGCTTCACCGGCCTCCTCGTCCTCACCGATATACTACCGTGCCTCCATCATCAATAGCACCTCCACCTCCTCCTACCACTGCAGCAGCAATAGCAAACTAGGAGGTGACACCTCATCACAGGACATCTAGGTAGCCAACACTGAGATCGTCAGCTCAGCGCCGCCTATGTCTTGGCTAGCCTACTTCCTCAGAGAGATCTGACTCGATGGACCTCGAGTTAAATACTAACCTCTGATGAGAGACTCATCATGGCTCCTAAATACCCCTAATTAACTAGTTTCTCTAGTTAATTAGCTAAGAATATGTCTATTTAGGGGTTAATTATAATAAAGGGATAAAATGTTAAGGATAATTAAAATAAGTTAAAAACACTAAATTAAATATCAAATAATATTACTAATAATTTAATTAATAATTTTGACTCAAATACTACACATTTAGCAAGTTAATTAATATTTAATTTAACTTAAGTAATATTTAAACTTATGTAATTAACTTAAATAACTTAATCATTTAAATAAGTATAGCTAAAAAGGGAAAAAACATAATTTCAAAGCATGAATATATTATTTACCTAATTTACAATAACCTATAAAAAGTTGAAAAAGAAATAAATTAAAATAAGCTTTAAATGCCTCTGTTTACGTCTTAGTCCTTAGGGTTTCATTCAATTGAGTCCTTTTCTTACAATAAGGCCCTTAACTTTCATTACAAAAATGTCGCTGTGAACATTGTCTTCTTCCTCTCCTTCTTCGTCAACATCTAGATGGCTCTCATAAGTCGGTCACCGCACCTTTCAATCAGCACCCATCCCTCGTCAAAACACCTCCACCCAAGCTACTGAGCTTTGGCTCACTCTCCCCTTTCCATCCAACGATGTAGATGGCTCACTAATCCTATTTAGGGTTAGTGCTTAAGCTCACTAACATCGAAGACGATGCCGGTGGTTGCTCTAAACGTAGACCCTCTTTTGTCCAAATACATCCCCTCTATCATCACCGCAACCTATAAATGGCCATCCAGACCCACAATCTCCAGGTCGACTCCATTCCCTCTTCCCCAACTGAGTTGACAATAGGCTATTCTTCCACCTCCTTCGGCGATCCTCTCACCCTCCCTCAAAGCGCCTCTGCCAGAGGTGTTCATCTCTCTCACCCCCTCTTCCTCTCCTACAGCTGTGACAGGGCATAGGAGTACCACCACTCTCCTTCCTCTCCGCTTCCTTTCTTGTTAGAGTTCTTTCCAATACCTTCTGATTTCGTCCTCCATTACGTGGCTTTCGAGAAAGATTTCTTTCCCCTACTTCATCCAAGTAACAGCAGATAACTAGGCATTAGTTTAGATTAGTTAGGTAGTTAGTTAGTGTAATGTTAGTTAAGTTTTTAGATCATCTTCCCCGACTCTGGCAAGGCCAAAGTTAGCCTTGCTGGACTTCATTTCACTCTTTACTTCACCTGAACACTTTCTTCATCACCTTACGACTCCATTTCGCTTCTTTTCCCTAACTTTTTAGCAGTTGGATCGCCTAAACCACCTCCACCTCCACTGTCAACCTCCGTTGTCCACGGCGAAGGTCCTCAGGCTATATCACCTTCATCAGGGGCCCTCCACCACCTCTGCATCACATAAGGGCCCCATTCTACCTCTTAATTTAGCTTATTAACATCCACAACAAAAAAGCCCAATTTCACCTCAACTTCCTGAGCTCGCTGTCAATGGCAGCTTAGGAGGAGTTCTTCACCTAATCACCAACTCACAGAGCATTGCAAGACTCATTTGAGTCTTATCCCTCACTCAATTGAGTGAGAAATCTATCTTTGAGTTCACACAAAATCAAAATTCAATTTTCTTGAATTCACTGATCAATTCTTTAATTAGGCTTTGATTGGAGCAATTACAATGTTCTTAAGGTCCCTTGTGACCATAGGAACCTTTTAAGACTAATTTCAATCTGTTTCATGGAGTTTTGAACTCCAGATGGTTATTTCTGAGTTCGCCAAAGCTCTGACGAGCTTCGACGAATGAAATTTGAGCTTCAACCCTTGGAAATCCCTGAGAAGCTCTAGATTGTCTTTATTTAATCTCATGAATAGGAATTGGTGGTCATTATTGTGTTTTGATGTCTAAAGATCCTTATTGAGCTCTGTCTTCTCCAACTCCGGTGGAGTTGGAGAGGTGATTCTGTCAGGATTTAGACCCTGAAATCTGGCCCAGAAGCATGAAAGACACTTGCATAAGTCATCCATGACCTTTAATTGAGCTGAAAATCTCTGAAGTTTTATGACGAACAAGGCCACTACTCAGCTCAGGCGACAATGCCTGAGAGCATTGTCTAAATGCTTAAAACATGATTTTGATGTGCCGAGCAAATTCTTGAGGTTGAATTAGGTCAATTTAGGGCTTGAATTTGATCTAAGAAGTTGAAGAAGTGAAAGTCAACTCTCGAGCCTGTTAGGTCAAACCTGAGCCATTATCAAGGTTTAAATGGTTGAAACTCTAAATTGATGGGTTGATTTAGTTCTTGGAACTATTTAGAGATCAATTAGGGTGATTTAAATGTGTTTTATTAAGGCTTATTTGAGATTTGATTCATTGTGTTCTTTGGGTTCAAACTGGAACCTAACTTTGTATTTTGACATTCTAATGAGTTGCAAACCTAAATCCTACCCAGATCGATAGCTTTTCACCTTCTTAAACCATTCAGATCAGTTCTTTAGTGTTTCATCTTTTGTAAGACAATTTTGAGCTCAATTTGGAGCTCTGAAGCTCCAAAACGAAGCTTCTTAGCTTCTAGTGTCTCCTGAAGTTCTTCCAACCTCTAAACCTTCTCCAATTGATGGGAAGGCTTCACTGAAGGCACTCAGGACTTCAACCAAGAGCGAAAACCTTTTTGCAGGCCATGTGACCTAAAATCCTCTTCTTTATTGACATTTCTAGGCACACAGTAGTGCCTATTTCACCACTCTAATCAATGGATCAATTGAGATCCAAACACCAAATTGGTGTTAAAATTGGGAACATTCCATCGAGCTTTAGAACGCTCAATTTCGCCCAGCCAATCACTAGGAATTCTCATCTGAAATCAGGCCAGGAGCTGCTGCAGATAGTCCCATATCGGGAGTTGAGGAATGTTCGCCTTAGTATAAAATGATTTTGTGAACCCAATGCTTCAGTCACCAGCATTAGGCAAACAAAATTGAACCTATCTCATGAGCTTAGCGTGGGCTTGTGTGTACACGTGTTCGGGTGTGTGTGCATGCATGTGGGCCCATGTGGGCCTGGAAATGGGCCTAATGGACCGAGACTATGCTAGACTAAAATGAATTAAATTCCACCAATTAAATAACTCGGCACGGGCTTAGTAGGGTTTGGTCCCATCCGTGAGAGTGTTGTCTATCCTCGAAAAGCCTGTGCCACCAATTAAACAAATTTTTACAATTAAAGGGAATAATGGGTTAAAGTTGAGAGTTAAATGGCCACATGTGGAGGATTTGAGTGCACAGTATAAAAGAGTTAAGAGAGATTAAGGAGGAAGATAAAAGAAGGGAAGGAGGGCGACAGCTTAAGTAAAAGAGTCTGAGGAGAACCTAAGGAAAAAGATGAGTAGAAGATGAAGTAAAGGAGAAGGGCTATGAAAAGATAAGAGGAAATATAAAGGCAAAGATAAGAGAAAAATGAAAGAGGTGAAATGCGAAAATCAAACATCCATCCTTTATATTAGAAGTCTAATTTCCCTTTTTAAGTCGACTAATATCTTTTTCAGACGTCTGATTAATGGCTGAAGCTGCTGAGAATTTGTTCTACTTAGTAATGTTGTAATAAAGGCTTGTAGAACACTTATAATATTCTTTTATGCCTTTCATCATAAAGTTGTTTGTAATAAACAATGTTACATTTGATTTCTCAATGATAAATCTTTCTTGCATAGTTGTTCTTATTAATGGAATATTGCATGTTTTCATTGTTAAAATTTCTTGTGTAATTATTCAATTGCTTAAAGTATTGTTAATTATTAATCTGATTGATTAGTTAGATAGTAATTAATGCTTAGGGATTAATGGTGAATTAAGTTTACTATTATGCCGAACGACGTGGACTCAACCAATTAAAAAAGAATAAAAACCTAAAATGTTAGGTTAACTTGACCTTATACTACATTCACAACATTAATTTGAGTTAACCTAAGTTACTTTTTGATACACTTAATTAAGTCTGATAAGCTTAATTAATTGTGTTGAGAAATAACACATCAACCTCCAAAGCACAATGGATGCTTTCATGGCATCTTTAGAGGAGTAGCTTTAGCATTAGTTTCTATTTTGCTTAGCTTCTTGGACTGTAAAACTTTATAATTCTGTGGACTATTTTGCTCTACTAGACTTTTTATATTGTTGTTATATGCATGGATATTATCTCTCTCAGCTATATTTTACTCTCTTCTAAAATTGCATGCTGAAATTATTGTTGCTTCATTTACATGCTTAAGGGTGAGTTAATCGAAATTGATAGCAGCATGTTTTACTTTTTGCTGAAACAAAAAGGAGATATTATGCATAACTATTTCAATTCATAATTATAATTTTGTTATCATAAAAAGGGGGAGAATGTAAGCATCTCTATTTCGATACACCAAGAGTCACCAACACCACCATAACCACCACCCTACATGACCTTTGAGTTGGAGCCAACTCTCCATAGCCATAGGATCACTAACCACCTCTCTAATGCAATCCTAGCCATCCACATGTCCATGACAACCATCCCCCTCTCCACTTCTATATATACCCCACCTAACCACCACCTAAATCCCATCTTCTTCATTAGTTTAGGTTCTACCCTTATCCACCCTACATCCCCTTCCATTCACACCAAGGAAGAAGAAGAGAAGAAGATCAAGGGGGCAACCTACCTACCCCCTTGGTGGCTTCTTCCTCTCCTTCCTCTCCCTTGTGCCATGCCAAGGAGGAGATCTACTTAGAGGGGACAACTAGGCAAGAGGAGGAACAAGATGGTTGATGCTCACCTTGGAGGAGGAGCTAAGGAGAACTCTTTTCAGGTGTAGGGCAACCACACTTGGAGCAAGAGCCATCTAGAACTTCTACCAGAGGGTCCCTCTCTTCTTTATCTTCCACTTTATCTTCCACTTTATCTTTTGTATTAGCTAGTAGTTTTATTGTTTTTGCAAGAAGCATTCCTCTACATGTACTCCAATTTCTAACAATACAAAGTCTTCAATCTGCCTTCCAATTTCTTATTTTCTAGTAGTGTGTTTTTCTTGTTCCAGTAGTTTGAGTGCACACACACTCTCTCTTTTAATTACCCTAGGCACACTTGCCTAAGGTAAGTTTAAAAGAGAGGGTTTCATTTATGTCACTTAGTCTTAGTTGATAGGCATAGTTTGTAGCATAGTTATCTTCACTTCAATATACCCGATTGTTTTTTTAAAAATCCCTAAAAGCAAAAAAATTGAAAATACAAAAAAGAAAAGTGCGGATTTGTGAGGCGAGAGAGAGAATCAATTCATGTGATTAATAATTTAGCCTCCTTGGACGACCCTAGATACTCCACTATCTATGTATTATAAATTGTAAAAGTTGATTGCGGATTTACGCGTAACAACGGCACAAATACATCAATTTACAAATCGCATATTTTCCTGCATCATACAGCAATCATAGAGCCTAATCTACTTGAATAAAGTTAGATTCTAGCTTAACTTAGGAACGATGCACGCATGAGCATCATAATTTGCCTCATAGATAATTGTTAGCTTTATAGATAATAATACTATTTATGCTCTAAAAGAAAGACAATATTAATTGCAAATGATTTGAGGTCGCAAATGATAGATCATACCGTACGGATTTGATCAGGACAACGATGGGAGTCCAATGCATCCAGAATCATCTTTATCAGACAACCATAGCATCACATACAACGCGTAGAAGATCATAGGCCAAGGAGCAAGATAATGCAAATCCAAGCCTCAGATGTCAAATATGACTGCATAGATGGATCCAGATCAACGATCGCAATCCAACGGCACAAAAATCAACTCAATCGGAGCCCTATAGCACCAACTACAAAGGTGGGAAGTTGAACGGCCAGATGGTGCCACATGGCACCATCCCAGTAGCCCATCGTCGCACCACAACCACTGAAGGAGAAACGTGGGTCATTGGATTGCCATCCAACGGCCATGAAGAGGCCACGTCTTCCTTCTCCACGTGCCATCAGAAGAAGAACGCATCTCAGTCGTTGGATCTTCATCCAACGGCTCAGAGCAGCTATGCATGAATACAAAATCGTGACTCAAATGTTCCCGCAATGCGTTGGTTAGCGCTTCCACATGAGAATGAGCGACATGAGCTCAAATTGCGCTGGGCGCTAAAATTGGAGAGGCGGTGGAGCACAGGTGCGATTAGGCTGTTGGATCAGATCGAGCAGTGCAGAGGCAGCCACATGGCATAATGTGGTGAGACCAATGCGGTGGTGCGGATGACACCCGATTCGATGCCTGAACTGACGCCCCGCCACACGTAGGTTCTTAAGGCAGTGCGGCGCAAAATCTGAGCCGTCTAATCATCAAATCGAATGGCTGAATTTGAAAGTGCGCGTGCGCACGTGCGAACAGTGAGAGAAGCGGTGTGAGATCGAGATTGGTGGCTTAGAGGCCACCACGTGTCAGCTGCCAGTGAAATCTGCACGTTTAAGGTGCGGGGAAGGTTATTGATGTGCACACATCTAATTGACCTATAATGCCTATTTATGCATGTTCCTAAGTCTATAGAACACTAGTAGAAAAAGCACTGTTCACGACAGATATTTTCGACCGTTCAAGTAACAGTCGTTAATAATATTATTCTCGACCATTTTAATAGGAACGGTTGCCAAAAGTCTAATCATTAACTTTGTCATCTGGAAAACAGTCGAGGAGGTTGAGACCATTCTCGACCGTTGTAAACGGTCAAGACTAAAAATTTACTCAACCGTTGTTATATAAATGGTCGAGGATAAATGAAATCCTCGACTATGCAATATATAACAGTCGAGAAAGTGAAGTAAAATTAAGATGTCTGGTTGACACCATTGTCAACCATTTATAACGGTCAACAATAATAATATAGTCGATTGTTTCCATACTAGCAGTTGACAATAATATTTCAAAACCCGCGAGTGCAGGCAGGCAAATTTTCAAAGTCTATCATCGATCGTTCGACCATAACAGTCGGAAAGGGAGTTACTCCCGACCATTATTAATAACCAGTACTAAGAGTATCACCGACGTTTATTAGGAATGGTCAATAATGTTGAGTTAAATCCCTAGCGTAGACCCGACTCCCTCCCCCTTCGTCCCAAATCTGAAGCGGCTCCTCCTCCACCTCGTGACCTCCTCCTGCCCCTCCCCTCCTCGAGACCTCCCCTCGACTCCTCCTTTGCGAGCGTCACTGCAGCTCCTCCTCCACCTCAGCTCCTCCTTCGTGACCTCAAGGGGTAGCCTTCCTCCTCCTCTTCTTCCTCCTTCGCTTGCCTTCTCCTTCCCCTCCCCATCATCGTCGGCCTTCCCTGACCCTCCCCCTCTCCCACCACCAGCACCACCACCCACCACCCACAGCACCGCCACCCCCTATAGCCACTTCCACCCCCTGCGGCCACCACCACTCACCGCCACCACCTCCTGCCCCTGCTGCCACCACCAGCACCACCCGTCACCAACACCACCACCCACTGCCACCACCCCCTGCCACCAACATGAAGACCCCCTGCCGCCACCAACACCACCACCCCCGCCACCACGGCCACTCCCCCTGCAGCCACCACGACCAGCACCACCACAACCCGCCATCCCATCCCCCACCAGCAGCACCACCACCCCCTGCCCCCACTGACTAGTCGATCTTTCGCTTTAAAGTCGTTTGTAGTTTAATGTGGTGGAAAAATTGACTAATCAATATTTATCAAGAAATAACCACTCGCAGAGGAGCGGGTCGTATCCACAGGGAGGCAATGACGTATTAAAATTCGCACCAATTAAAAACATTCGTTCGTAGTTAGTTTGGACAAGAATCAAGCCAAGATTGCCTTTAGATTAAGGTTTAAGCAAGAAACAATGCTGAAATGACAATTATGAGAAACTAGAGGATATTTTCCGCAATGCAGAATCAATAAAATATCATTAAAAAGTGGCAATGGCAGAAAATGTAATTTCTAATTGATGGTTTACTGTAGCAAAACAGGGGAAGTTTTCCCCTTTGTCTTGCACTACGAGGAGCGGATGGCTGGGCGCGGGAAGCTCGGAGGAGGTCCCTTGGACCAAGAGCTTCGAATCGGTGGTGGCGACGAGTCGCGCGGCAACCGGAGGTGGCCGGACGAGCTCCGGGGGAGGTGCTGCTGGTGGCGATCAGCAGGCGGTTGAGTAGGTGCGGCTGCAGCTGATGAGGGCACGCAGGCTGTTGTGCGTGGGCGGAGGGCGCTGCGGGCGGCTGGCGTGTGCGCGCAAGCTGCGGGCGCTTCTGCAAGCGCGGGCGGAGGATGCTGCAGGCGCGAGGAAGAGCGGTTGGCGTTCTGCAGTTGTGTTGATCTGCAGGCGCGGGAGAATGGTTGCGCGGGTCTGCAGGCGAGTGGAGAGCACTGCAGCCGGTGAGCGCGTGGAGATGGGCATGGTTGAGGAGGGCGTGCGTGGTTGGACTGCAGCTGTGCACGGGTGGCTGCTGCTGGTGGCGGGCGCGCGGGCGAAGGTGTCTGCAGTTGTGGTGAAGCGTTGGTCTGCAGGCGTGTGGAAGATGGTTGCGGTGGTCTGCAGGCACGGGCGAAGGCGTGGCTGTTGGAGAGTTGAGGTGCGTTTGAGCTGAAGGTTGACGGGCGTGGGTGCGCTGAAGGTTCTGCAGGTGCAGGAAGGGGTCTGCAGGCGACTTCAAGCGTGTGCGGTGAAGTGAGCGGGTAACTTCAGACGTCTGGGAAATTCCCCAGACGTCTTAAGTTACTGAGAGGGTGGCTGAATCAGTAGCTCGGTGATGGTGGTCGGCGATGACGGCGAGGAGGATGCACGCTAAGGTGCTCACGGTGATGCGGCGAGCTCCGGATGGCGGTGTGGCCTGTCACACCACACGCCCACGGTGATGGAGACTCGTCGCCACAGTAGAGGCCGACAGTGTGGAGTGGAAGAGAGAGGTTCTCTCTGCACAGTGGTGGGTCGGTGGCGGAGGCCTCCCGAGCTCAGCTGCCTCCCTCCTCCTTTTGTAGTGACCTGCACACATTTGAAATCATCCACCCAACCAGATCCATCACATCCTCTCCCACTTGAATGGGTTCTTCACTGCACCAGCCGTTCGTCGTTGGAGTGGCAGCCAGCAGTTCCTGCAAGAAGAAAATAAAATAATGTTAAAATATTAGGGCCATTTATATACAGACCCTCAACTTTTATGTTAATAAAAACAATATACCTAATTGGTTATCTAATTAGATAAATGCCATTCTAAACTAATTCTAAATGTACTTAAAGTATGAATGCAATGCATGGATTATGTAATTAAATTAAAACTATGAATTAATCTATTTACATCCTAATTTATACTAAATAAATGTTAGAATTAACCTAATGTGTAGGCACTTAAATATTTAAATAGCCCACAACTATGGGCTAATCACCCACCACCAGCACCACCACCCCTTGCCCCCACCACCAGCACCACAGCCACCACCCCCTGCACCACCACCAGCACCCTCTACCACTTCCCCCCTCCTCTCAAATAGCTAGGTTATTTTTTTTTTATTAAGTACTTAGGTTTGATTTTTATTTGTTAATGCAATAACATGTTATTAGTTTATATTTTTGGTTTAGTTAAATTGTTAGTAATTGTTATTTGTGGGGTGTGCCCACATATGTAGGATAATTGTTAGTAATTGTTAGTAATTGTCATTGTGGGGTGTGCCCACATATGGTTTAGTGAAATTGTTGGTAATTATTATTTGTGTACCCACATCTGTTGTGATAGATTGTGTATGTAGGATTTGAGAGAAATCCCATATTATAGTGGAAACTTTGCCAAAATTTTTCGGCTTATGATTCGCTACAAGTATAGGAGTAGGGTTTATGATTAGGTTTTATATTTTGTGTATAGGGTTTATGATTTTGTGTTTAGGAGTAGGGTTTAATTATGGTTATTTATTTTTAGGTTAGGTTTTAGGGTTTAGTGTTTAAGGTTTAAGGTTAGGTTTAGGATTTTTTTATTGGGTTTTGGTATTAGGCTTTGAGTTCTAGATATAGGTTATAGGGTGTTTATTTTAGATTTAAGGTTTTCGATTTAAGGCTTAAGTTTAGGTTTCTTGGTTTTAGTTTAGGTTTGATGATCTTGATTACAGCAATGGTGAAGGCTCCCAAAGTTTGATTTTTGAAAGCCTAGATTGGAGCTCAAGCCAGTTCTTCCACACATCTAAATTATGTAGTTGTTGCTATAAAACTTCACCTCAATTGGAAAATGGGGAGCTTCCTTTCGATAATTCTAGACTGTATGTTTGAATTGTGTTCCCAAATTGTTTGAATTATTTGTTATGTTTTTTTATGAAATTTTTATTACAACTTTGTAGATACACACACTTGCACAAATTTAAATGCACGGTATGACAAACAATAGGAATTCTAACCCCTAGGCAACAGGTTGTGGGAGGGATATAATTGTGTCAAAATACTAGCCGTCGAGACTTATGATCATGTTATACGGACAATACAGAGTGTGTGTATACCTCACTTACATGCACAATGTGTTGTCTTTATAACATGCCATAAGTGTCGTCGTCCTTTGTTCAGAGAAGTTCTAAACAAAGGGGGGTCCTTAAAGATTTGATCACAACTTAAGGTTACTTCTTGCATGTAGTTAGTGTTTGGAGAAATTTCGATTGCATTTTCTTGCTCTTCTCTGGTATACCAACTAATCTTAGCTCTATTCCTAAAGCGTCCTTTAGTGGGGGCTATTAGGGATGTTGTTAAGGTCAGTCTTGGGGGGTATACTGGAGATGTACAAGGAAATGTTGCTGAAATTTCTTCAAACACTGGTTGCACGTAAGAAGTAATGTTATGATTAAATCTTCAAGGATGGGCTATCAAGTGAAAATCTTCTTGAAATACACATTTCTTCTTTATTCGAGTATAACTTACAAATGATCTAAAAATACACATTCTTACCTTATTCGAGTCCAACTTATGAGTGGTTGTCCTTTATATTTAAGATAATTATCATGGATAAGTCATGGATCAGTATATGAAATTTTAATTACCACGACTACAAGAGTGGAGTGATTTTGTTTCTGGAGTGGGCATTTCATGATGATAGGAAGACATTTAGACGAGGTGAATTCCTTTAGCTGATTTTATGCCCATGTAGACAGTGTTTGAATGGGTTTTTCTATGACCAAGACATAGTTTTGGAACATGTAATATGTAACAATTGGTGGTAACATTACATAAATTGGACAGCTCATGGTGAATAAATGAGAAAAGTTAGGAATGAGACAATTGAAGCCTTTGAAGGAAGTTATGATAATCAAGGAGATGAATTAGATGAAATGTTACATAATATGAGAGCAGTAGACTATGACGATGCAGATGATGATGAGACATTACGAGATTGTAATGAGTTGTATGATGCAGTCAAGGCAACAGAGGATCCAATTGCTTCTGGAATAACATCAATGTCGAAGTTATCATTCCTTCTGAAATTATTTCAGATGAAAGTGATGAATAGAGCCACAGTGAAATTAATGTCTAAGGTTCTGGAATTCATTGGAGATCTGTTGAATAATCTTACTGGATATCCTAAGTCATGGTATGATGCGAAGAAGCAGATACGTAGGCTTGGACTAAAATGCGAGAAGATTGATGCATGTCCTAATGACTGCATCAGGGACATGCATCCTGTACAGAAATGAGTACTTAGGGTTGACTCACTATCCTAAATGTGGTGAGGAGAGATATAAGGTAGGTAAGTCAACAAACACGGTGGGAAGAAACAACTGGAGAAGGCTCTCCGTTATTTTCCACTGATCCCTAGGCTACAACGCCTATTCATTTCCAGTAAAATAGCAAAACTGATGTCGTGGCATCAGGATAATAAATCGAAAGATGGATGAATCCATCATCCAATAGATTCTGATGAGTGGAACAGATTTAACGAGAATCACTCATTATTCACAAAGGAGGCACGGAAGGTGAGACTAAGTCTTACAAGCGATGGATTCAATCCATTCAAGAGCATGTATCCATCATATTCCATATGGCTGGTGGTCATGGTAACTTACAACTTACCCCCATGGCTATGCATGCGATCTTCATTCATGATGTTGACACTCCTTATCCCAGAACCCAAGCAACCAGGAAATGCAATAGATGTTTATCTCCAGCCAATGATTGATGAACTAAAAGTGTTGTGGTATAGTGGTGTTCAAACATATGACACACACAAGAAATAATTCTTCCAGTTGCACACAGCATTACTGCAGACAATCAATGACTTTCCAGCATATGCGAATTTGTCAGGATGGAGTATAAAGGGGAAGTTCGCCTGTCCAATCTAT
Source organism: Thalassia testudinum (assembly GCA_037157565.1). Classification (NCBI taxonomy): domain Eukaryota; kingdom Viridiplantae; phylum Streptophyta; class Magnoliopsida; order Alismatales; family Hydrocharitaceae; genus Thalassia; species Thalassia testudinum. Next base: position 2,203,621 of record JAZHRO010000061.1, read on the forward strand.
ATGGATGATACTCATCACTTGAGATTGCCTAAAAGTAAGAAGTTTTGTTACTTAGGGCACCGCAAGTTTTTGCCCATTAAACACAGATGGCGAACATCACAATTCAAGGACAGATTTAATGGTAAAGCATGTTGGTATTCGTCGAGGAATCCGAAGAATAAACTCAGTACAAATTCTATTAGGCTGTCGGGGATGAAAATCATGGAGACATTGCAACAGCTCGGAAAAATACGTTTGGGTCATCTTTTCAAGAATGACTTGGCTTCCTTGCGACACTCAGGGTTTAGGAAGAAAAGCATATTGTTTATAGAGCTTCCATATTAGAAGGATTTGACAGTGCGGCACAATTTAGATGTTATGCATATTAAAAAGAATATAATGGACAACATTATTAATGTATTAAACCTAACAGACAGCCCAAAGGATAAAGTTAAAACAAGGAATGATATGAAAATTTTAGGCATTTATCCTAAGTTGCACGTTGAAGGAGGGTCTCAATTTCCATAAGCTATATGCAGTCTTACCGGAGAGTAGAGGCAAAGGATTTTCTCGTTCCTTAAAGACATTCAGGTTCTAGATGGGCATTCATCGCAACTTTCACGTTGCGTAAATGAAGCACAAAAGAAGATTACCGGGTTAAAAAGTCATGATTCTCATGTATACATGCAAATCTTATTCCCCTAGCAATATGTGGAGTGTGCCTGATCTGGTAGTTGATTATTTGACGGAGATGAGCAGATATTTTAAAGTTATCTATTCAAAAACATTAAATACCGAATTGCTAGACTATTGGGATAAACAAATTGTGATCACACTTTGTAAAATGGAGCAGATTTTCCCCCCTGCATGTTTCGACGCTATAGTTCATGTCACGCTTCATCGTTCAAATGAAGCAAGAATTGCTGGACCCATGCAGTATAGATGGATGTATCTAATTGAACGATATTTGAAGAAATTGAAAGATTGTGTCTTGAATAAGGCTAAACCAGAAGGGTCAATTGTTGAAGGCTATCTTGTAGAAGAATGTATTAACTTCTGTGCCATGTACATAAATGAAACAGACAATAGATTTAATCGTATTGAATGAAACTATGAAGGAGAATTTAATGGTAATGATGAAGATTGTCTGTCCATATTTAACAACAGAGGAAGGTTGATCCTACCAACGGAGGTTAAGCCTATCTCGGAAATGGACCGACGTTTGGCACACTTGTACATTCTGAAGCAAATTCCAGAAGTGGATGAATTTTATAATGAATTCAAAGAATCATCTAATACATCTACACAAGACTTGTAGTTTCTTCATTGGTTCAAGGATCGTGTAAATAAACTGAAAGAAGCTGGGGATCCACGGTGGGTACAGGATTTTGATGTAATTGCTTATACACCTTTGACATACGAACGTTACCATTCCAGATACATAATTAATGGTTTTAGATTCAGAATACAATCCATTGATGATGCGAAGGCCACGCAACAGGCGAGAGCTCTTGTCAGTTGTGACCTAAGCACTGGTTATGATGGGTATTATGGTCAAATTAAAGAGATTGTGGAAATGAGTTTCAAGTTAGATCGTAAGGTGGTTCTATTCAAGTGTGATTGGTTTGATGTTTTTAAAGAAGGCATTGGATTCAAAATTGATAAGAAACATGGATTCTTGAGCTTAAGGACCGTCGCATCTTCCAATCATCAGAATCATTCACACTAGCTTGTCAGGTAGCATAAGCATTCTATGTGCCTGATAATAGCAGAAATGGGTGTATTATACCAGTTATAGCTCAACCACGTGAACAATGCGATGCGGGAAAAGATCTACACCCAGATGTTGAATCCGAAGCATCTCAACAAAGCCCACAAAGTGAAGAGCTTGCCCCTGGTGCAACTGACATTGACATATAAGGTAAATTGTCAAAAGTATTAATTCATAATCATAAATATAAATAAATTATGAAATTCTTAGTTTGTTTTGTTTAAATTACCTTTAAATTGTTTTATCTTTTATTAAAGGTTACGTTCATTTATATATCAAAACTAAATTTTTTTTTATTGCCTTCTCATGTAGGTTCTTCGCATTCTCTGACTATTTGTGCATCGACTGTTTTCATTTTGTCACTATGGTGAGTTTCTTACTACTTTTTTTAAAAAATGCTATTATCATGTTAGATGTGGGGTGTGCCCACTTAGGTTTATTTTAAGAGTGGGGTGTGCCCACTTAGGTTCATTTTTTATGTAGGGTATGCCCACTTAGATTTATTTTTTTTTGTGGGGTGTGCCCACTTAGATTTATTTCTTATGTATAATAATGCTTTTTTTTGTATCTTGAATGTTTTATGTTGAAGAAAGAGGAGAAGAAAGAGGAGAGGAAATAAGAAGGGGAGGGTAATTAAGGAAGAAAGATAGAAAGAGAAGGGGAGGTTAAGGAGAAAGGGAGAAAGAGAAGGGGAGGGTAATGGAAGGGGAAAGAGGAGAGCAAATAAGAAGGGGAGGGTAATTAAGGAAGAAAGAGAGAGAGAAGGGGAGGTTAAGGAGAAAGGGAGAAAGAGAAGGGGAGGGTAAGGGAAGGGGAAAGAGGAGAAGAAAGAGGAGAGGAAATAAGAAGGGGAGGGTAATTAAGGAAGAAAGGGAGAAAGAGAAGGGGTGGTTAAGGAGAAAGGGGAAAGAGAAGGGGAGGGTAAGGAAAAGGGAAAGGGAATGGGAGAAAGAGAAGGAGAAGAGGAAGGGGAGGTTAAGGAGAAAGGGAGAAAGAGGAAGGGAGGTTAAGGAGAAAGGGAGAAAGAGAAGGGGAGGGTAAGGGAAGGGGAAAGGGAATGGGAGAAAGAGGAGAAGAGGAAGGGGAGGTTAAGCAGAAAGGGAGAAGGAGAAGGAAAAGAGGAAGGGGAGAAAGGGGAAGGGGAGGTTAAGGAGAAAGGGAGAAAGAGGACAAGAAAGAGGAATGGGAGGGTAAGGGAAGAAGAAATGGAATGGGAGAAAGAGGAAGGGGAGGGAAATGGAGAAAGGGAAGGTTATTTCATTATATACGCTCACTTCATTTTCAATTATTTGTATACTTATTTCATACAAGATTTTTGAAATATCACAATATATAGGGGAAATTCTATCGAATTTTTAAAAAAAATATTTGATTATTTGTGATGTTTTTACGCAAGTTATTTTCAAGAAAAAGGCAAATAGGAGGAGCAGGGAGGAGGCTCAGGCCTCCCAGCAGCCTGAGGCCCCCCCACAGCAACCTAAGGCCCCCCGCCAATAGCCTCAGCCTCAAGCTCACCGCCAGCATCCTCAACCTCAGCCCTATGCCCCTCGCCAGCAGTTTTTGAAACCTAAAGATGTAGCTCGATATTTCCAAAGTTAGGGGAAGGGAGGTAGGGGGAAGGGGAAGAGTCCGATGCCTCCTCCAACAGATCTCCCAACGAAGGATTCTGACTACGAGGAGGATGCACCCGCCGATGAGGAGGAGGAGGATAGTACTTCATTTGATGAGGAGAACGTTAGATTGGATGATCAGCTAGAGCAGACGGCTGACCCAGATCCTTCTCAGACGGGATGTTCTGCACCACCACCACCCGCCTGCGGTTTAGGTATGAATTTAAGGTTTGGTAAATGTTATGTTCGCAAATTTTTTTCTTTGTTATTTAATTTTATGTTATAACTTTGTCTTATAAGTGCATGTAGGGGGAGAGGTCCCACGCGAAATAGGGACTTAGAGAGAATTCCACATGTGGCCTGCATTTCAGTGCGAATCACATCAGCAGAGGAAGAAGTGAACTATCCTCCATTCGTCAGCAGACTGGGTACGCTGACGAAGGTGATCATCCCACTGTCCCACTTCGATTAGAGGAAGGTGCCAAACGAGCTGAAAAGGCAGCTCATTCGAGAGTTAGAGGTAATTGGTAAAAACTAATAACTTTTGTAAATTGCTTTATATAAGTTTAAATTATGTAACAATTTCTATTCTCTTTCTTATGTAGGCCACGTTCGAATGGGGCGATGATCCAAACATCCCCAAAATACCCTCAAGCATGCAGCGAAGATTCATAAAGATTGGAGATTGGAGATGAAGAATAAGGTAAAAGATAAATTTTAACTGTATTTCTTTATTTCCTTTACCACAATTCAAATATTATTTCTAACATTAAAATTATATTTTTTAGTATTATAAGAACAGGAATCATGATGAGGCATTGCATAATACGCCTCTTTTGATACAACTGCACACTTGGAAGGAAGCATGCGAGCATTGCCATGATCCAACAACGTAGGTAAAAGTATTTCATATATTATCATTTATTTAAACAATTTCTAAGTTAATAAATTGTTCCTTCATTTTCAGGAGCAAGCCAACAATAATAAGGAAAATAGGGCTAAGTCTCCACCAAAGGCCCATGTCCTGGGTAGGAGGAGCATATACAAGATGAAATCTATATACGTAACTATCTTTAATTAATATTTTCTTTTAAACCTTACAAAAATTTCTAATTTGTTAAAATTAACTATTTCAAATTATTGTAGTCCGCCATGCATCAAGGTGCCCAGCTTGATCGGGTGGGAGTATATGAGGCCACTCATAGCAAGATGAGTGAAGAGGGAAATAGAGAGTGGCTTCACAACACATACCAACAGAGACACGTAAGTTAAAAAAATACAATACTTTTATTTTATTTCATAATTATATAATTAAATGAAATTACTTAACGTAATTCAATATCTTTCAGGATAATATGATCAACTTAATGCATCGTCCTGAAGACGCAAATGCTGGTACAGTTCAGCAACCATTGACAGCAGAGGAGGCCTACTGGACCGTTATGTCACCTGAGCATGGCGGGTAAGTCCATAGCGCAAGGAGCGAGAACATCTCGAGGTGATATGGGAGAAGGGGAGCATCATCCTCTTCAGCTGAGGTGTAGGAGATGAGGAAGGAGATTGCGACATTATGCCGTAGAGATGAGGAGAATGTATTGCAAATCGAGGAGCTGATGACGTTGGTCAAAGAGAACACGACGCAATTCAAGGAATCAAACAAGACCATGAAGAAGCTCCTAGCATTACTTCAGAAGGGAGGAATTGATCACCTCGCCCTTCATAAGTTTAGAGATCGTCATGATGATGACGATTTAGGTGGTAGCGGTGCTGGAGGTGTTGGTGCCACAGCATAATTGTATTTTTATATATATTACCGTTTGTAATGAACTTTGTATATGTTACTTTTATTTATAAAATTTAAATTTTCATTTCTTCTACTTTATTTAAATGCATAAATTGTTAAGTTGTGTGATGGATTTATACTTTTAATAGATTTAGGCATTATTTACAGGTCTTTCACATAAATTAAATATATTTCAAAAAAAAAATCATTATTATTCTCAATCTTTATTTAAATATGGTTGAGAATTATTAATATTATCGACTGTTAAACATGGTCGCTAATATGAGTTTTCTCAACCATAACCAAATAACCGTCGCCAATATTTAACATTCTCGACTATTAAAAATGGTCTACAATATAAGTTTTCTCGACCGTTACTCAATAACAGTCGCGAAAAGTTAACATTATCGACCATCCATAAATCGACGAGAATATCAATATTTTCGATCATTATTACCAAATGGTTGGAAATACACTTTTACTCAACTATCTAAATAACGATCGAGGTAAATACTTTCGTCGACTGTGGACATTAAATGGTTGGGAAATAGCGTTACCGACCATTGAAAATTGACGAGAGAACTGATCAAACGTCGAGTGGGGGTGCACCTTTTTCTCAACCATCTTGTTCAATAACGGTCGAGAAAACCCAATCGCAAATGTACATTCCCCGACCCATGTTCTCGACGGTTATTTGAACATTTGCGACTGTTTTTAACAGTCGAGAATACTCAATATTCTTGTAGTGGAAGCATCATGTATTATAAATATTGCATAACATGCATCATCATGCATTTAGGTTAGATTCTATAAATTATAGGTCAATTTTCCCTTTTTTGTGGTCAGGGGATAGGGAGAGATCATTTCGGGGCCTCGGATTTGAGATCCAGCCGTACGGATCTGATCAGGAAAACAATCAGAGTCCAACGCCTCCGAGATCCCCCTAATCGGACCTCCATAGCATCAGATGTAGTCTGAGAAAGATCAATGGTCAAGGGGTAAGGTGGTGTAAAATCCATACTTCAAATGACAAATCCAACCACACGGATGAGTTCAGATCGACAATCGCAACCTAATGGCGTGAAAATCGGTCCAATTCAACATCTGTGGCACCATCTACAAGTCAAAAAAATGGACAGCCAGGATAGCACCACATGGTGCCATGCCAGCCGCCCAAATTGCCCCAGCAATGCCTGCAGCTCTTCTTCTTCCTCCAATCAAGCAATCTTAGCCATTGGATCATCCATCCAATGGCTGAGAGCGTGTGGACAGAAATCAACAAATGTTGCAAAGAAAGGCTACTAGAGCAACAGTCAAGTAGCGTATGCAGAAAGGGAGGTTGCGCGATCGAGACCTCGCATGCCTCAAATCGAAGAGGCGAGCGTGCTGCTCACAATTCGACAGTCGGATCAAAGGCGAACGATGGATGCGGGTGCGACATGGCACTACAGGGCCCGCCAGATGGAAGCGTAGCACGCACACGTGCGATGACGTGTGATTGCATGCGTGATCGCATGTAGGTGCACTGAACACTCGAAGGTGAAGCGACGTGTAAGATTTTAAGCCATGTTTATCGAAAATGAGATCGATGATTTAAAATAATTACGTTGTAGTATAATCGAAATCGCTTTGAAAACAAATACAATTTTATTACTCCAAAAGATTTTCGAGGTCGAACACAGGGAGCAAATTGGTATTTAGAAATCAAGATCACAATTCAGAATTAAAAGAGTATGCAATAATATCAGTATCAAATCGCAAAAATATGGGAGTAAAATGGTGATGTAGATCACTAAATACTCCTACAATATCACTAAATAATTCAATGTATGAATATGCAATGTAAGCCAATGATCTATCGTCTGATGAAGGAATCAGACGACTTAAAGTGTCTGATCCTTCTTCTCTTCTTATGCCTTTGCTTTCTTTGTTGTCCTTCTCTTCCTTAGCTTCTGTCTTCTTCTTCTTTGGCTTTCTCTTCTTCTTCTTCATCTGCGATTCTTCTTTTTCTCTTCAGCTTCTTCCTTTGGCCTTCTCTTCTTCTTTCTTTGCCTTTGCCTTTTTCTCCTCTGAGGTCCTTCTCTTTCTCTTCTTCTTTTCTTCTACCTGACCTCCTCTTCTTACTCTAAATTGGCTAAGTGTTGGAGCCAATCCTCTCAGAGCAAAAACCCCCTAACCCCACGCAGCTCTCCTCTCTCTTTCTCTCTTTCTATTTCAGTCTCGCTCTCCCAGAGCCTCAGCCGGTCGGGTAATCGGACCTATCGCATACCCAGGTCTGGGCTCACCGACGTGTGTGGTGAGCAAGGAGTGAAGTCAGGCAGGTAGTCGGGTCAGCCAGGTCCACGTGGGTAGTGCAGTGAACAAGTCCGGTGAAGGGGGGAGGAGGACCTCACCCTCAGTGTTGGAGGCGAACAACCTCTTTCACTTTTTCAATTTATGCGCACGAAAGCGCCTCCTCACTTCCGAGGGGGGACTAACTGTCCCACCTATCTTCCACGCGTCTGTTGCAAAGAGTGGCCCTCTCAATTTCCTCAACTATTGAGGCTCTCAACTGCAATTGAGGGCCTAGAACTATGCACAGGCAACTTCCACGCATCCTGGGTCTGAAGCCTAGGCATAGCAAGACCTAGGCATAGCTTCAAGCTTGCTTCAAGCTCAACAGTAATGGCGGATGGGGTATGAACCTGAAAACACAAGAATGGCCTCACGGCCACGTCAAATCATTCAGGGAGGCTCGTCGAAGCACGACAGATGTGCTGGGAGTGGTGACATGGCATGGCAGTGCCTGTGGATGCATGCCTAGGGCCATTGTGTGCATGTGAGTGGGTGTGTTTGGGGAGGTGTTTGGGTGAGTGGTGCGGTGAGTGAAGTGAGGGGAAATGATCAGTGAAGTGATACGGATCTCGTGGGCTTGTCAACGAGGGTTTTGGTGGCTTGTGGAGGTGGGATGGCCTCACTGGAGTTGGTGGTCGGAGGTGGAAGAGATGAAGGTGCGAGGGCCAGTAGTGGTCGATTTGAAGTGGAATAAATGTGGAAAGAAAGTAGAGGTGAGAGGGAACTTATCTAGGAGGTCAAGGGACGAAGGGAGTGAGTGACGGCATTGGGTCTAGTATGGCCAACACCGAAGACGAAGACGGCTCCAGTGAGGTGGAAACAGCGAGGACGAAGAGGAACAGGAGCCTGCAGGTACGATGAGGCACGAACGAAGTCAAGGAAAAATCTGCCGCAAGTATGGTGGTCGGAAGATGAAAAGGAGCAGGGAAGGTCGCCAGATGTCAAGGAGCCTACAGTCGTGAGGGGAAGAGAGGAATTTGAGGTATTCGCGGCCAAAATCGAGCGTGGAGCCGAGGCTATCTGGGCTTCTTTAAATTGTTCTTTGAAGGGCGATTAGGGCTTAGGAAGCAAGCTTCCCAAGCTTGGAAGGTCGCTGGAGATGGGAACTGTTTGGATACCCACATCTCTCATGCGTTCACATGAGAGATTGGGAGGGAATCAGATCTCAAAGATGGGTTCATACTGACGGGAATTTCTCAAAGGATCTTCCTTCCAATTTTGGAAGAGATCCTCCAAGCAATCAAGGAGAACTTCCAAGTTAAAGGTCGCTGGAGTAGGTTTCCTCCGCGATAATGGCGGAGGGACCTACTTGTGTAGACAACGAGAAAGCTACGGGGCTGTTAGCAAGGGTTTTTGAAAGTTAGGGGTAGAAATGTAATCAGACTGGACCTTTTTGCAAACTAGGTCAAGGAAAACTCATCTTGAGTCCAATTTTGGTACAAACCTAATTTTGACCTAAGGAATTCAATGGTAAAGTTAGATTTTGGGTTTTACCACGTTTGACTATGAAATTTATGCAAAAACTCAAATTAGGGCAAATATCTGTCTGAGACCCCATTCTATGTCAAGATAGGTTCTAATGGCCAAATTAAAGGAACTAAACCCTAGAGAATATTTTTCTATGATTTTTAGAGGGTCTAAGTGAATTTTATCATGATCAGAACCTTGGTTAATCAAGTGGGTCTGTTTTTAGGATTTCAAGAAGTCATTTAATTCACAGAACACACACAAACCCCTTTCTATCAAATCCAACCCACTCGTTACCTTATTAAAACCATTTGACCTTTGTTTAGCCCTTGAGCAAACCTGTGGTTGTACTATATTGGTAAAATTATAGTTTTACCCCCTGTTTCTTGTGTTTCTCAAAAAGGTTATGCAATGAATTATGACCTTCAGTTTGTTATGTAGAAGCATCTATTCTCTTCATTGGGTCAAAATGAGCTAGTTAGGGCTCATGGTGGTGTTCCCATCAAGTCGTCCAATCTCTTGATCAAACTATCGAGATGATCTGACGGCGATGGGGGGTGATCTTGCGCTTAACAGCTGAAAGGGGAGGGTCGGGCGACGTGGCGCATTGTGGAGAGTTGGATCAGGAGCGAGCAACGGAGATCAAGGCATGACTTTAGCGACGTGGGGGCTTTAGCGACATGCACATCCTTCACTAAAGACCCTGCCATCAATTTCAAGCCTTTAAAAGACCTTTTTGCCCCCAATTTTTGCACCTATGAAAGGGCACCCCTACCACTCATTTTCATCATCCTTTCCATCATCTCTCTCCCTCTCCAAGAGCTAAGAACTCAAGTTCTAAAGCTCACTCTAGTGCTCCCAAGCTACGGGAAGCTCTGCTAGAGTTAAAAATAAAATTTTCCACCTCTCATCCCCTTCACGGAGCTCTCGTCAGCCGTCTTCTCACCCCCATTCCGGAAGTGGATCCCGCAACATTGATGCCCTGATTCTTCCCAATCCACCCTTCATCCTCTATCTTCGCTCTTCTTCTTCCATGCATCATCCATCTAGTTCATCCTCCAAGTAGCAGTCAAGGAGGATAACTTCTCCTCACCCTCTTCTCTTTATCGCTTTCTAGATTAGATTTTTCGCTTTCTAGTTGAAGCTATAATGACATTACTTTTATTATAAAAGTTCTTTCTCTCTCTCTTTCTCTCTCTCTCTCTAGTTTTATTGTTTATATTGCAAGTAGGATAGATCATTGTCAATTGTTTAGGGCGAAATTGTCGTTGTTTACGAAATGCATTGTACTATAGTTGACAAAATCGTACAAAACATTTAAATTTATAAACTCGAAATCTACTTGGAGTCCGAGGTCGTTTGCAGGGAGCAAATAGAATTCACCACATTAATCCCAATTCAGGGATGATGAGCACAACTAATTAAGCACAATAAAGATATTTCAATGAATGATTTTCTCATAATGATATCCAAAATAATCCAATGTATCTCATGAAATATAGGGACAAAAAGAATGGAAGAAACCTAAAAAGTGGTGATTTAGATCACCATTTAGATCCCTCTAATTAAGCATACATCCTACATTTAATTCAACTAAATAATCCAACAATAACTTAACCATTAATCTCAAATAGCCATGGCAGGATAGCAACTCAAATAATGCCACAGCGTTCACAACTAATATTCTCAATCAAACGTTGCATATGTTCCACAGATGACTTAAGTGTTAAACTCAGAACCTCAGCAAGGCATGCAAGGGTGCCTCTCAAGCACAGCACGAGGCTCACACATGCACCGCAGAGACTAAATGTTAACCTCTCTTTAGCACGTGCCTCGAGGTAGATCAAGCCACAACAAAACCCTCCCCTTTCTTCCTCACAAATTATCCTCTATTCTCTTAGAACCAGGCATAATCGGATCCATTTATGGGTAATCAAGTCATGAGCATAAGCCCAGGCTCACCAGGGGTGCAGGTGAGCGAGGGTGCGTGGCTATGTGTGTGAGGGACTCAACCCCTCGTACGCGAACAGCTTAAGGCAGTTTTTTCCATTTATACCACATCACTAGTTCCTTTGCTTACGAGGTAGGACTATCCCACCATCTTCTCGCACACAGCAGCCGAAGGATGATCTCTTGATTATGTGTTGTGAGTGTTGCTGGGAAGCCCAATTAGAGGTGCTGGAGTCTCCAGGAGGAGATGCTGGGAAGAAGTGTGGTCGGAGCACTACGAGCGAAGGCAGAGATGGATGACGTATGCAGCAGCACCGATGAGGGTACCTGATGGGAACACCATCATGGACCCTAACAGGCCACTTTTAGTCAGGTTCGAAAGATAAATGCTCCTACATAACCATCGTAGGCTTATAACTCCACTTCATTCTGTTTTGAGAAGAGAACAGGAAACTAAGGTTAATTATATAATTCTAACAGCATATCATGAACACAGAATAACGAAAGGGTATGTCAAGGGTAAACTGAAGGTCAAATAATCATTAAAGACTAATAAGTGGGTCCATGCAGACAGAAATGGAGTTTCACTCCTTTCGAGAACCAACACAGCAGCCAAAATCCTAATTTCAATCCTACTTAAATTACAGAGGTTCTGGTCAAAATAAAATTCTTCTAAATCTCCTAAAATTCAAAGAAAAATATTCCTTGAGGTTTCGTATCCTTGATTTGACCATTTGAACCTATATTGACCTTAAATAGAGTCACAAACAAATTTCTACCCTAATTTGGGTTTCTGTCTAAATTGCTCAACCAACTTGGTTAAAATTGAAATCCAACTTTACCATCAGAATCCTTAGGTCCAAATTAGTTTTGTACCAAAATTTAGACCCAATCAGAGTCCTTGACCTAGTTTCCATTTTAATCCATTTAAACTCTATTCCTCTCAATTAAGCCCCTAACTTTTAAAATATTTGCAATCAGGTCCCTAACTTTGTCATCATTTTTGCAAAAAGGTCCCTACTGCCATTGGTGTGTACGAAGCTCCTCTAATGAGATTCGAGTGAGGTTTTCTCACTATATTCTCAATCAAATCCTCCTAAAATTGGAAGGGAGAATCTTTAAGAGATCCTCTATCATCTGAACCACAAATTAGGCCCTCATTTGCATCAAGAAACCCATGTGAATGCTCACAATCTCAGGGATCTTCTTCCCTGAGTTTTTGAGCTCGCCAGGCTTCATACCCTGTTTGGACTCCCTCCTAAGGCCTTTAAAAGGATCCTTCGCGCGATATTGTGCTCCTTAGAGAGTTTTTACCCCAAAATAGCCCTTCTTCTTCTACCTCTGGCCTGCTCCTGACTCATCTCCAGCAACCCCCCACTCTGACCTCCTCGCTTGCTGGCACGTACTATAGGCAATAGGTTCTTCTTCTCCGGCATTCGCACCTTGCCATACCTGCGAGGGGCTTCCTCCTCCTTCAAACATCGCCGTTCCTCTCCCCGAAGCCTCCCTTGTCTCCAGCACCGACCAATCATAGCCAGTGTCACCTCTACCCTCTCATCGTCTGCAACTTTCTCCCTTCGACTCCTCACCTTCCTTTGACTCTACTCACACACTTAGACTCTATGTTTGCTCACCCACACGACCGCGCCATCGTCACCTTCCCCAACTCAGGCCACACTCCGACGAGCACTCACACCTTCCACAGACCACCAAATAGCTCACCACCACTCCCAAAACCTCCGCGACACCACGACCTAAACCCCTCAAGAAATTGATGGGATTACACCTCCGACGCCTCCACCGAACTCAATCTCCTCCACACCACCTCCTCGACACAGCCAGTCCACCACATGCCACACCCACCAGCATATTAGCCTCTCCCAAGAGAAGCTCCTATGCTTCTTTGATGTAGCTGCGAGGCCATATTCGTGATTTCAGGTTGCTGCTGGAGCTCCGTCGTTGCCACCACCTTCTCTAGCTCCGTCCGACATCTTCAAGCCAAGTTCTTCCTAGTGGATGATCCCAGATCATGCGGCCCAACTCCAAGAATCTTCCCAAGTCATCAATTGAAGTGACCAAGCACTCCTTTGACCTCAATTAAAGCCTTCACCTCCTGCTGCTGCTATGCGAAGAAGCCTCGTGGGTTTAGTCCCACATCGTGGATTCAAAAGGGTGCAACTGCAGATAAGAGGAAATTATGCGGTAGCCTTATCACCTTCGTATCACTGGGGTCAAGTCCCTACCCTCATGCCCCTGCACAAGCGCTTCACAAGCACCTGTCCTCGCCCTCGCTCGCGCTCACGCCTCACAGGTCTGAGCGGTGTATCCGTTTACTAGCTACCCAAGTCTGGTCCGTTCTGAGCTTTTGTGGGAACACCATCATGAGCCCTAACTAGTCCAATTTAATCTGATAAAGTTGATAAAAGCTCCTACATAACCATTAGAGGGTCATATATGCATAATGTTCTGCTTTGAGAAGATAAGAAACCAGGGTTATTTCCACAATTTTAACTACATTTCATAAGTACAGAATAACCATGGGGAATTCCAGGGGTTAATTAAAAATTAAATGGTCATTAATTCCTAATAAGAGGATCCATGCAAACAAAAATGGGTTTTCACGTATTTCAAGAATTAATGGACATCCGAAATCTTAATTTCTGACCCGCTTAATTAACTAAGGTTTTGGTCAGAATAAAATTCACCTAAATCTTCTAAAAATCATAGAAAAATATTCTATAATATTTGGTATCCTTGATTTGACCATCTGAACCCATTTTGACCTAAAATAGAGTCTTAGATAGGAAGTTGCCATAATTTGGATTTCTTCGTAAATTACCTAGTCAAACTTAGTCAAAACCAAAATCCAACTTCACCATCAGATTACTTGAGTCTAAATTAAGTTTATACCAAAATTTGGGCTCAATCAGAGATCATTTCGACCTAGTTTGCATTTTGGTCCATTCAGACTCTTTCTTTCTCACATACACCCCTAACTTTCGAAAATCCTTACAAATACCCCCCTAAATTCATTGTCTTCACATTGGGGTTCCTGCTACCATGGCAAGTGTGAACCCATCAGATCCAAGCTTCAATCTCTGATTCTGCCTTGATTGATTGACCAATCCCTTCCAAATTTGGAAGGGATGGTCCTGAGGAGTTTCCTGATCGATTAAACCTAATCCTAAACTCCAAATCTCCTCGTGGAGCTCATGTGAAATCCTTGAAAGCAAGAATTCCTACTCCCTAGTTTTTGAGCTTTCAAGCTTGGTTTCCAAGCTTGGAAGCTCGTCTAATGGCCTATATAAGACCCTCCTCGCCTGCCTTACCTCCTTAGCGAGTTTTTGGGCCACAAACATCTTCCTTTCTCCCTCTCTAGCCTACTCCAAGCTTAGCTCTGGTGACCACCTTCCTCCGACTTCTTCGTCAGATGCCACATACTATAAGCGATCAGTTCCAACTCCCCTCTTCATTCCGCACTTCACAATACCGGTGAGGAGCTCTCTGACCCCCTCTTCGTCGCCGTTCCCTCTCCCGGAGCATTCACCTTCTCTGGCGTCAGCTCATCACAGCCGATGCCTCCTCCACTTCCTCCTCGTATGCTAGCTATTCTCTTCGACAACTCAGCATCCACTTATCATCACAACAACTTCAGACCTCACTTTCGACCACTGACGCACCCGCTCGACTGCCATCTCCCACCTCTCCGGCATACCTCCGGCGAGACCTTCCCACCGCCACACTACACCAATCCACCTTCCACCGGTCCCAAAAGCATCACCGTACTCCATCGACCAAAACCCCTCAAGTATTTGAGGGGATTGGTCGCTCATTCGCTCCACCGAACACCTTCACGTACTCCGACCCTCTCCGCCTTTGCCACGGTCACACATGCACTCTCATAGCACCCCACCGCCACCATCACCTTCGCCGCATTCACACGAAGGTTCTAAGCATATTTGACGTGGCCATGAGGCCATACTCGTGTTTTCAAGTAGTCCACTGAAGCTCCGCCGCCGCATCGTCTTCTTGGACCACGCCTTCAATCCTCCAGCAACATCCAGTCCAGGTCACATGGAATTCTTCTAGGAGCATGTCCAGGACTCCAATTGAAGGAGTTGCCCTCTCCATTGACTGTGATCAAGAGCTTCACCTCCTGCTACTATCTCGCGAAGAATAGAGGGTCGAATAGTCCCACATTATAGGATTGGGATTTCGCAACACCGCATATATTATTTTTCTACATTGGACCCCTCGCCTAGTACACGAGGGGTCAAGTCCCTCCTTATGACCGCTTCACAAATTGGCTACCATTCACAGCTGGTAGCCCTGGTCCCTCTACTAGATCCGAATACCTACCTGGATACCTGATAAGCAACCCGATTACACGAGTCTGTGAGAAAAAAGGAGAGAGAGAGGGGGGGTTTTTTCCTCGCACTCTAACTCTCTAACACTTGGCTACTAAGAGGCCTTTGCCTCTGTTGTGACATTGCTGTGAGTCTCTCTCCTAAGGCTCAAGAAGAAGAGAAGCCTCTCTGCTGAGGCTCTTGAAGGAAGAAGAAATGAGGCCCTTGAGCCTCTTGAAGGCACTATAGCAGAGCCTCTATTAAAACGTCTGAGCGCCTTGCCCGATGTCTAATCCTATTGATTTGTGTTCCTTTGGCTCTTTGGTTACTTATCTATGTGGATTATTTGATTGAGCCTTACTGTTCACTTATTTGGGATTATTGTGAGGGGTAATTGGTGATTTAAATCAACATTTTACCCCATTCTTTTTGCATTTTGATATTGATTCTCATATGTACATTATTCTTGAATGGAATTATTGTTCAAATATGTGCTAGAATTATGATCTTTGAGATTAAATTGTAATACTTGCTCCCTATGTTTAACCTCGAATTTTCTAACGATTCTTCGAGATATAAATTGTATCTATTTTCGAGCTATTTCGGTTATATTAAAATGAAGCAATTTTAAAAACCCATTTTAGCCCATCAATAGCTTGGAAGAAAAGAAAGAGAATCTGAGAGAGAGGGGGGTAGGTTTTGCTATCTTGCGATTTGAGCCCTCCCCTCTCTCAACACATAGCCTCTAATGGCTTTGTGTGAGGCCCTTGAGCCTTCATTGCTGCTGCTGTGCCTCTTCTGAAGCTTGAAGGAGAGAAGCCCTTGTGCTTCTTCTGTTGGTGCTATGCCTCTTCTGATAAGGCATCTGAAGCCTTTGGTCTGTCGTCTGAGGCACTCTGCTGGTTACTGTTGGAATATTTGAATAACTTGACTGATGTGGATTATTGATTGTGGTTTACTATTGAAATATTTAAGTAGATTAAGAGCTTAACTTAAAGGGTTAATTTGGTAATTCAAATCACCATTTTAACCCAATCTTTTTGCACTGAAACTCCATTCTTCATTGAAATATCATTATGAGTATTATTGATTTCAATTGCATATCATTTCTTATATTATGATCAGTGGATTGAAATTGTCATAATTGCTCCCTACAAATGATCTCGGACTCCTTTCTGAATCTAAGTTTTATAAATGTAAATATTTCGAGTGATTTTATCCTATATTATAATGTATATCTTAAACAACGACGATTTCGCGCAAACATTTTGGCACTATTGCCGGGGAGCAACGTGCAGTTTGATTTCACTGATTACAATTTCTAATCTGATTCTAACTTATTCAATCTAATTTGTTGAGTTGTACGAAGTACACAGGAGAATATCAGCCACACGACAACCACTCCAAGGGCAGGTAATCTTGTTTCCTTCTTCTTAAGCCCCTATTTCTGGAAGGAATTAAAAAAAAAGAAGAATCAATTAAGATCAACTTGCATTGTTTATTAGACTTAATCACTTATGTTACCTGATTTGATTAGACGTCTCCATCCAGATTTCTGCACCTACTAGGGACTTAAGGTGCATAGGGCTATTCACCTTCTTGATTGAGCCCTAGGTGCCCAATTTGGAAAGATTTGGACTTGGAAAAGAGCCAAACTAGCATTTCTACTTTAGGGTTTGAGGAAAACACACTTGCCTGAATTAAAAGAAAATTGATTTTCCGCATTGTGTGTCACCCAAGCCTTGATTGAATTGACCTAATCAAGAAGACCCTAAAAGAAGGTTCTAACATTCACTTGAATCCTTAAAACTTGGGACTTAATAACCTGCTTGCAAACCACTCAGGGTGATTTTAGTTTCATTACCCAACTCATCCTAAACTTTAGGGCAGGTTTGGTGAAGTTAACTCACCTTGTGGGTTAACCAACCTTCAAATTAGGTCACAATCACAAATCAATTCTAAAGTTAAAGTGAAATTCAAAGCACCATAATTCAAGACTAAAATTGGTAGACTTAAGGGGTCAAGTTGCTCATTCCAGTCTACTTGGATTCTCAGTGACAAGGAAGGTTGGGTGGGGAAAATCCTGTAACCCATGGGGACGCTCTATCGTGTAGGGGTCATTGCGAGGCTCTCCGTTCCTGGCTGCCCAAGTATTTCTCAGGTGAATGATTTTCTGATCAAGAGGTATCATCTGCCTCAAACCTCCTTAGTCATCCAAAGATTTTTAGGTACCTCGATTGGGTCCATTACACATTCTATTTCTCATTTGGCTCAGTAGTGCAAGTTCGGGAGGAGGTCCTTAAGACCACCCTTGAGACCTCCATTAGCAATTCATTCTAATCGAGGCCAAGCCTCGACTCACTTGTTTGTGCTACCTTCCAACCAGATCGACATCTCTTCCAACTCATCTACTTCTGAGCCCAGATCCCCTTCATTTACATCCATGGAGAATCAAGAAGAAGAACCCAATTTCCAGAATCAGCTACAGCGCCTCAATGATCTACGCCATGCACACATCAATCCACCATTGCATCCTCAGATGCAAGATCACTACAATCCCGCTACAGTGGAGATCGAGACCATGGTACAAATCCTAGCTGGAGGACCTGCTATTGAACTCAAGCCAAATATAATCCATGCTATCCCTAAATTCCATGGCTTGAACTCTGAAGATCCCTTCTAACACATCAAGCAGCTAAAACATCTGGCCCAAACCTTCAGGCCTGCAATACAAAATCGAGACATCCTGCTCATGAAGATGTTCTTCTCATTCATGGGTAAAGTTGCTAATTGGTTTTAGACTCTGACCCATCCAATCAACACATGGGGGGAACTCCAAACTAAATTATTACATAAATTCTTTCCTGTTGGTCGGACAAATGCTTTAAGGCACCAAATCACGCACTTCTAGCAAAATGCGGGAGAACTACTTCATGAGGCATGGGACCATTTTTTGGATCTCATGCGGAGATGTCCCCATCACGGAGTTCCTAAGTGGGAATAAGTCAAATCTTTTTACCATGGGCTCCATGAGGATATCAAGCTCTTTGTCAATGCAACCTGTGGTGGAAGCATCATGGGTCAACATGAAGATACAGTTTGGGAGATTCTCGAGAACATGTGTGAGAACTCCATAAACAATGAATCATTGGGTATGTTCAACCGGACGACTACCGGTGCATTGACAAACATGCTAGGGGAAAATGAGACTCAAAGCCTATCCACACCCATCAATCTGGAACAAATGGCCAGTCGCCTAGACAATGTCTCTATTATCGAGAAGGTGGATGAATTGACTCGACATCTGTAGAGAGCCACCTCAGCACAACAGAGCACATATGCGCTTCCGCCCTCTGGTAGGGAGGCTATGCATAACATTTATCACCACACCAGGGGATGGACTCGTATCCACCCCCATCGGATCTTGGTTACGAAGGAAACTTCAGAACTACCTGCTTTAGTTGGGGGAGCTCTGAACCCTCGTAGTCTGACTTCTCTTGAGCTCCTCAGACTTGTGAGGATCTCCATGCCATTCAGAATGATCCATTCTCAAACACCTATAACCCTAGATGGTGTAATCATCCCAACTTCATGTGGTCAGGGAATAATCAAAATTCGAGATCTCATTTCCAGCCTCGACCACAGTCTCCACGCCCATACCAGCCTGCTCAGCCTAGGTCCAATCCAAATTACCAATCCAGGCCATCAAGGGAAGATCAAATGACTGATTCTACAAACCCTAGTTGACATTCAAAAATTCAATGCGACTGATGTAAACACATTTATATCACATAAACTATCTATTTACATGTGTTCTTAGGCATAGAATTGCATCACAAATTATAAATAATGCATAACATGCATCATCTTGCATTTAGGGTAGTCTGTATAAAATTTAGGTTAATTGTCCCCTTTTATGGCCAGGGACAGGGCAACTTGCTAATCAGGGCTTCGGACTGAGGTTCCAACCGTACAGATCTGATCAGGGCAATGACGGGAGTTCAACAACTCCAAGATCGCTTTGATCGGACATCCGTACCACCAGATATAGTCTAAGGAAGCCTAGAAATCAAGGGCCAAGATGGTGTTAATCCACACCTCAGATGACAAATCTGACCACACGGATGGGTTTGAATCGACGATCGCAACCTAACAACGTGAAAGTTGGTCCAATCTGACACCCGTGGCACCGTCAGCAACACACAGAAGTTAGATGGCCAAGATGGCGCCACGTGGTGCCATCTCAGCCGCCCGATTAGCCCCAAAGGCCCACCGCTCTCCTCTTCTAAAGGAGCAGCAAGGCGTGATCTGGGTCGTTAGATCTTGATCCAACGGCCGTGAGCGTGCGCCGCTTAAAACCTCCACACGACACAAATGAAGAAGTAGCACAGCGGTCGCGAGGTGTTGTGCGATCGCGGTGCGCGGGTTCGACTAGCGATCCGCTGCGCAAGCACGTTAAATCCGGATCACGCAATCAGCTGCAGATGGCCCTAATCACCCAATCGGGCGTACGCGAGATCAAACGCTCTGCCTCACGCCCGATCTGACGCACGGACTCGTGCGGTGCGAAGCTAACACGTGGCGCGGGCGAGGATCGATCTCGACCATTAGATCTCATGATCAAACGTTTGAGATCGTCCAAATGTGGGCGTACTGTTTAGGCATGGAAGAGGAGCAGGCATATGCAGCGCGCGCACACGTCGTCCATGACCGACCTTTAGCGACATTTAAGTCCGTCGCTGAAGGTCCCCCCTTTATTGTTTTTGAAGTTAAAATGTCCAAAATACCCCTACTCCTTGCAACTATAAAAGGAGACCCCTACCCTACGAACTTTTCATCCCTTCCTTCTCCTCTCTTCCTCTCCAAAGCTTAAGAGAAGCCTGTCCCACACTTGGGATGCTCCTCAAGAGCTAAATCCAAGTTTTCGCCCCTGTTCCGGAAGTGGATCCTGCGACGACGACAACGTGCTGCCTCATTCCCGTTCTTCCAACTTCGTCCTCCTTCTTCCTGCCTCATCCTCCATCTTCCAGGCATCGCCTTCATCTGACTCATCCTCCAAGCATTCATCAAGGAGGATAACATCTCTCTCCCTTCTTTTATCGCTTTCTAGAGTAGAATTTCCCACTTTCTAGTTGCAAAAATTTCCCGCTTTCTAGTGTAATCATTTCCCGCTTTCTTAGTTGTAAAACGTTATTCAAATACCAAGTGATTGTTCTCTCTCTCTCTTTCTCTCTTATTATCTATAGCGATCCCATTGTGATTATTTCACCTTTTAAACAAAAAAAAGAATACAAAAAAATATAATTGCGGATTTTGAGATCGACGTAGCCTCCCTGTGTTCGACCCGAAACTTCTTTACGAATTTTCGGTATAAATTTTATTTGTTGAATGGATTTCTTTGTGACTGGAACTACAACGACGGGTTTTCAACTCCAACTCCGAACGTGTAGTTTTCCGTTGTCAACATTTTGGCGTTGTTGCTGGGGAGGCAACACTCTTTGATTCTTCGCATTTTATGACTTACAAATCGTTTACCACACTTCTCTCCTTTCTTATTGTGATTGTAGGTACTCTTTTGAGATGAGCAAAAGTGTTAGATTGGAGCAAAGTGCTGTTGAAGGTTCTGTAAGTCTACTCCCACCTCCCACCCATTAGTTTTCATTCCACCATGTAATAACACAAACATAAATCAACCTAGGTGTTCTTATAAACTCTAAGGCTAGTTTTGTTTGTTTGACACCTACACCCACCTCACCCTCCGCATTTAAAAGAAAAATTAAAAAAATATCAAGAGGTACACAACCTCTTCTGATTTTTAAACTCAACTGGTAAACTGATCTTTGGAACCGATACACACATCTAAACACATAATCGAGTAGAAATCAAATTAGGTAATCACTTGTGTGCCTAATTAAGTGGTGCAACAGGTCGATTGTTTGAGTTGATCGGGCCGCACCACTTCAACTAAAATCAACTCAATAAGTAGCTACCACATACGTTCAACTTTTAGGGATTTACCAGGCACTCCACATTCTTTTAAGCTTTAAAGGAAAACATCTTCACCTGTGCTTTCAAAACCTGGTGTGCCAACAAAACTTGATTGAAAATACCTAAAGTTGAATCCTACAAGCTCTACGCAAGATTTGAACCCTAAAATTCACCACATCAAAAATAATCTTGCTTGAAAACCTCTGGTTGTGCACGCACACAAACATCAATCAATCATTAAGGGCACAACCCAGATAAAGGGCCCATCACATTCCAAAGCACATTCAAACCTAACCCTAATTAAAATAGAGTAAACGTTGGCCTTAAGGATTCGACTCGCTCTTCAGAACCCAGAACGAGATTATTTTCGATTAGTCTGTTTCTACTATTCAATCTAATGTCTATCTAGGAGAGCAGAATCAAACGATCATGGCTGGGGGGTACACTAGGAACCGGAGATGCAAGCCAAAGGAAGAACCTTCTCCCTAGTCCCTCCCTCTAACTAGTTGGATTGAATGAAAAAAAGTAGATCAAATCATTTCTTTATCTTAAGATGGGTTCTGGGAGTCTGTAGGTCTTTAAGCTAGCCCACTTAAGGACAGGCTTGATTGTTTGTATTGCAGGGCACCTTTCTTCCTCCCATATATCATGAATCCTTCCACATTTTATACGCATTCCCAGTCTTTCCCTCCTCTTATGACTTATCCTCAACATGATGATTATCTCGACTCGTACTATAATCAACCATTTTTTAGTTGGGATAACTTCGATTGGGGATACAGTTCCGGACTTCTGTGTTCAAGATCTGACCCTGGACACCATCATCAAGATTTTTATCCTTCTCAGAGCCACATCGATTATAGATCGTCATCCCTTCATGGACAACCTAATACGATCTACAATCAAGAAGGATACCCTGATCCTTACCCATCCCCTGAATACACTGCCTTTAGGTCATCATCACCATATGAACAACCTGAAATGACCTATTATCAGGGAGGGTATCACGAATCTCAATTCGTTAACTCCTCTGCACTGATCCTAAACCCGCCCAACCCTGAACCAAGCCATTTGGTTCAGGTTAACTAAGTCTAAGATAAGATTTTGACTAACTTGAGGAATACTATACAATCTTTAGAAGCTCAACCAATACCTTGCACTTTAAAATTAGAGCCCCTGATTGAAATGATTGATGATCTGAACAAGTATTTATTGGATTGGCTCTAGGATGTTAAGGATAAGGACCTGGGTGAGGTTTTACTTGGGAAGTTAGCGAAATTGAGAATGAGATTTGTGGTTGCTTTACTTCAATCATGGGATGATTCCCAGGATGAACCCCCTTCAGTAGAGCCAATGTCAGAATCCCCTCAAGCACCTGTTGGGGGGACACGTGTTACGAGGCTGACCAGATTGACCTAGAGCAACCAATTAAGGATGATCTGATTTCTTCACCTGAGATCCCTGAGCTGGGGAACAAGGAAGCATATGTCTCCATGGATCAGAAAGCGATGGATGATTTTGAGACACACATTAATACAGATTTAGATTTCTTTGATTCTGAAGGTGAAGAATCAATTTACGAAGACTCACGCGAGTTTACATAACACGATTATTGTGAGACAACTGGGCCTGAGGAATTCGATAGATCATATGATGGCCCAATAACTGAGGAAATTGATCTTATTGGGGCTTCCATGGCAGATCCAGATCCTTGTATTAAGGATTCAATTCAACACCCTGATTCTCAGTTTCACCCCATTGAGCTTACTGAGGATTCTATTTTTGAGATAACTAGACCCAAGTCGATTCTGATTCAATCACATCATTTAGACTTGAATATTTAAAATGGGGTGATTAATATGCAGGAGGTCCTAGAATTTAACATTCTGAATGAGGATAGGAGCTGGGAAATTTTGATTTGGGAAGCAAACTCCGGAGGAAGTAGAAGACTGAGTCTAAGGGTTCCAATTAATCTGAAACCATCAAACAATAACCCTTACGACATTTGCTCTGAGGATGTCCAACCCAAGCGTACATTCATTGATTATCTTTTTGATCTTGAATTCTCTGTAACCTAACTTTTTCATCTTGGGTTGCATCCTCATAAATCGCAGACCCGACCCCGCTTGAATACTAATTTCAGGTTCTGGATAATTTTTAGCTAGAACCTTAGATATACTTGACCATGGGGTATGGGTCTGCATCACAATCTAGTCCACATTTGTGGACATCTATTAGCAGGTCCTAAGGTGAATCTTTTTATTCTGATTTTGACCTACACCTGTGAATTCGTTATTTCTTCTTTTTTGTATAGTGTGCCTAGCTGAAGGCACTAAATTCAGCACATATATAGTTTCTGTTTATCTCAGGGCAGACCCATTATTCACGCAATTCAGGTGCTTTCTACTCTACTCCACTTTGTTTCATATCTTTTTAATACAATGAGGACATTGCATTAGATAGGCATGGGGGGGTGGATATTCATCTTTGAATTATTTCGTCAGCTCCATAGATTCGTTTTGTTTTTATAAAAAAAAATTATGGAATTAGGAAAGAGAACTTGGGCTTTAGAAAATTTTCAATCTTAGGAAATAAAACTGTATGATTTGAACACGAAGACCCTTCAGGTCTTTGGACTAAATCAGCCCGGGTATCCACTAAAATGTGGATTTGTCTATCGAGTCCTCGCCATCCTGAATTTGATTTCAATTTGATTAAATAAGTTGGGGTGATAAATACACGACTTATCAACCCGCCCTCTGATTTGAGGGAACTTTAAGTCTAAGCATCTACACACTATTCACACTGACTTGTTGTTCGGCAGTTTTAACAGAAATTGAGTAGCTAATGAACCTTCTAAGGTGGTATGGCTGGCAAGTTATCATGGGTAACAGCCCATAGGTAGGTTGTTTAGAGCCCAACCACTAGACCATTCTTTTCCTACTACCTTTAGGTAAATCTTAGACCAGGGAAGCCACCTACTTAAAAAGAAAAAGAAAGTTCAAAAAGAAAAGAAAACGAAAAGGAGAAAAGAAACAAAAAGAAATAAGCCACACTTCGCCGCACAAGCATGGCTGGCAAGTTGTTAGTGGTAACAGCTCATCGATTGATTGTCCAGAACCCAGCTTAAGAAATGCACTAAAAATTCCAAAACACTTAGGAAAAAGCAAAGAAGTAGAATAAGTCGGGGAGATATACAGTGGATTCACCCTTGTATTGACCCCATAAAAATAAAAGTAGGGAGAAAGCTACTGGTCGTATAGATACACCTTCAGGCATATTTTCTTTCTAAGGTCACCTAGGGGCGTAGAAACCTGAAGTCCGTTCTGATTACTGATCAACGAGTCTATCACATTCACAAAAGGATGCTTAGAACTTAGGGTTCTTATCGAGTCTTGGGCGGGTTGAGTGGTCGTAGAAAGCTGCTCTGTAACCCTGAACTCAAAAATTCAAAAAAAAAAAAAATAGAAAAGAAGAAAAAGAGAAAAAGAGATCCCTCTTTGTATAAGGTGAGAACTTAAGGCGGCCAGCATTCTAACTAATACTCGGGCACTATTGTGTCTCTGTGGTTCAAATCATAGTTGAAATCCTTAAGTGTTGAAAATAACTATTGCCCAAGAAATCCAACTTAATTCTCTTATAAATAGCATATAATTTTGCTAGGAACTAGCAAAAGATGGGCATGGGGGTGTGATGTAAACACGTTTATATCACATAAACTGTCTATGTACGTGTGTTCATAGGCATATAATTGCATCACATATTGTAAATATTGCATAAAATGCATCATCTTGCATTTAGGGTAGTCTGTATAAAATTTAGGTTAATTGTCTCCTTTTATGGCCAGGGACAAGGCAACTTGTTAATCAAGGCTTCGAACTGAGGATACAACCATACGGATCTGACACCTATGGCACCATCTGCAACACATAGAAGTTGGACGACCAAGATGGCGCCATGTGGCACCATCTCAGCCGTTCGATCGGCCCAGGGACCCACCGCTCTCCTCTTCTGAAAGCATGGCAAGGCGTGATTTGGGTTGTTGGATCTTGATCCAACGGCCGTGAGCGCGAGCCACTTAAAACCTCCACATGACACAAATGAAGACGCAGCGCAGCGATCGTGAGGCATTGCGTGAGTGCGGGGCGCGGGTTTGACTCGCGATCCGCTGCGCACGTACATTAAATCTGGTTCTCGCGATCAGTTGTGGATAGCCCTGATCGCCCAATAGAGCGTACTCGGGATCAGATGCTCCGCCTCACACCCGATCTGATGCGTGGACTCGTACAGTGCGAAGCTGAAGTGCGGTGCGGGCGAGGATCGATCCCAACCGTCCGATCTCATGATCGGACGACTGAGATTGTCCAAACATGGGTGTGCGGTTTAGGCGCTGAAGAGGAGAGGGCACGCACAGCACGTGCACAAGTCGTCCACGACTAACCTTTAGCGACGTTTAAGTCCATCGCTGAAGGTCCCCCTTTATTGTTTTTGAAGTTAAAATGTCCAAAATGCCCCCACTCCTTGCAACTATAAAAGGAGACTCCTACCCTACGAATTTTTCATCCCTTCCTCCTCTCTTCCTCTCCAAAGCTTAAGAGAAGCTTGTCCCACACCCGGGATGCTCCTCAAGAGCTAAATCCAAGTTTTCGCCCCCGTTCCGGAAGTAGATCCCGCAACGACAATGACGTGCTGCCTCGTTCCCGTTCTTCCGACTTCGTCCTTCTTCCCGCCTCATCCTCCATCTTCCAGGTGTCACCTTCATCCGGCTCGTCCTCCAAGAATTCGTCAAAGAGGATAACATCTCTCTCCCTTCTTTTATTGCTTTCTAGAGTAGAATTTCACGCTTTCTAGTTGTAACAATTTCCCGCTTTCTAGTGTAATCATTTCCCGCTTTCTTAGTTGTAAAAACATTATTCAAATACCAAGTGATTGTTCTCTCTCTCTTTCTCTCTTATTGTCTATAGTGATTCCATTGTGATTATTTCACCTTTTAAACAAAAAAAAGAATACAAAAAAATATAATTGTGGATTTTGAGATCGACGTAGCCTCCCTATGTTCGACCTGGAACTTCTTTACAGATTTTCGGTGTAAGTTTTACCTGTTGAATGAATTTCTTCATGACTCGAACTACAACGACGGGTTTTCGAATCCAACTCCGAACGTGTAGTTTTCCGCTGTCAACAGCGGCTATACAAAAACAAACCAAAGATGAGATAATAAAGGTTCGAAATTAGCTCACACAAATGGCTAATTATCACCATCCTGGTGCACTTCTATCTCAGCCTCTTCCAAATCCTAATAATGTGTCGAATTAGAGACGCATTATGAACCCAAATCAGGGCCAAGCTCACTATGTTTATCAGGCTCCTTCTGCTCCATCACCTAACGAGATGGAATCTTCCACATCATACTCAGGATATCAGCAGTAATCACCACTTCTACCAACTGCAAACCAAAACCAGGTAGGACTTAATTCTGTTACCACCCATAGTGGCAAGTCAACTCAGGATCCACCTTATCCGAGCCACTCTCATCTTGGTAGTCCAAAGCCTAAACCTAGGTTGGTTATCCAGGACATCCATATCCCAGATCTAGAACCTGAACCAATCCTAGAGGAACCTACAGAGGTTCCATTTCCTGAGGCCTTGACCAAGGGAAAGAGGAAATCCAAACTCGTGGCACTTGAGGAAGATCTAGTCAAGCTCTTTGAGCAAGTCCAGATAAACATCCCCTTGGTTGCGATCTGTGGTTGATTCCTTACCTCAACTTAGCTAATTAAGTTAATTTTACTTAATTAAGAGTAGAGAAAAGTCACTTAGGTTAACTCGAAGTTGTGCCGATTAGTAGTATAAGGTCGAATTAACCTAACATTTTAGAAAATTTTTACTGGTTGAGTCCAGGTAGTTCGCTGGGAGGTATAATTCATTCTAAATTCACTAGTTATCTTTTATTTTTCTTTATAAGTATAGGAGGTATATTTAAGTTAATTATGAAAGCATGAATTTTACTAAAAATTGATTAAAATGGAATAACAAGCAAAATCCCATAGAAACTTTTATCTACAACATTTATTTCAAATGATTAAAGGCAAATAAGAGTTTATACATTCAAAACATATGCCTTATTACAATTAAAAGCAAGAAAATACAAATAAATCCTTTATTATCTTTTCTTTATTTCTTCAGCCTCTCTCTCACTTTTCTTCTTCTTTCTTTCTTTCTTTTACTTCTCTTATATTTTCGAGCTCTTTCCTTTTCCTTTCTATCTCTTTCTTTCTTCTCTTCTACTTCTGTTCCTGCTCTTCTTCTTCTCCCTTATTCTTCCTTAGCTTTCTTAGCATCTATTTCCTTCAGCTTTCTTCCCTTTACGAGTTCTTCTACAGTACCCTTTCTTCTTTCTTTTCTTTTCCTTAGCTCTGAACCTTAGCACTTCTTCCTTTATCACTTTGCCTTCTCATTGAACTGGGTTTATTTCCTTCTTAACCAAAAATTAGTTTAGGATTTGCGACGAGGTCCTTTCGAGGATACACAGTACCCTGAGATCAGGGTGGGACCAGACCCTACTCGGTCCTCACCTAATTTCATTAGGGTTTATTTTTGATTTTTTAATCTTTTGAGCCAAACCGACCCTCTCGTGAGCCGAACTAGTTCAACGCCTCCCAAGCCTCGCCCTCCTAGGGCAAATCGCACACACACGCCCACTTAGGCACACACCCGCAGGCGCACTCACCCACACACACACACGCAATGCTTAGATGATCAAGGTTTCTTTTCGAGCCGAGCACTGACGACTGAATCCCCTATAACACAAAACACTTTTATACTAAGGCGGGCGCTCGAAGATTTCTGATGTGGGACTAACTTCTCCCCCTTCAGTGCCAACTTCAAACGACAATTACTCCCTACTCAGAGCTCCAAATCAAGTGAAATAAAGCTTGTTGGAGAGCTCTAAGGTGGCTCTACAGAATTCCAAGGTCAATTTGAAGTTTAGACGATGATTTCCTCTCCAATTTGATAGGTGAAATTAGGGGGTTCCTACAGGTTAAATATGCCTGGAAATGGAATTAAAGTTACTGTGTCTACAGGATGGGTATTTTAACTTTTCTAAGGGTCTGAACAAGTTATACAGGCGGTTCCGCAGCTGTTTATATAGGTTTAAAGCTCTCCAAGGCTTCAAGTGGAGCACAGAAGATCAAAGCTTCTCTAGAAGTTCAGAGAACGAAATTTTAAACTCTGAAAGATACAACAGATAACTAAGGATATTTCTAATTGATTGGGATAGCTTCTAAGGATCGTTATAAGCTTTTTTGGGTAGAATTTAACTTCAAAATTCATCCAAAATCTACTGTCGTCAGTTTGGGTTCAAGAATAACCCAAACTGACAGTAATTGAATTCCAACCAAATCACTCATCTGAGCTCATTAAAATCATTCTAAAATCATTCAACAGACTCTCAGAAATAATTCTAACTCAATTCATCAGATTGAGCTCAGAATCAAAGTATCAAACTCAGGTTTGACTGTTAAGCCTCTAGATTTGACTTTCTATTTTGAATCTTTTCTCAAGAAATTAAAGCCTCAAATGTCTTCTCCTCAATCCCAGGAACATGCTCAGACCCTGCAATAGATGTTTAAACTTGGGATTTTAGGGCTTCAGGCTCTTCGCCTGAGATCAAAAAGTGCTTTGCCCGTCAGAGAAATTGAGAGTTTGTTACACTGATTTGTAGGTAAAATTAGCTTCAGTGTACTGCACTGAAGCTTCTAGATCTATTAAATATGACTCTTAAGTTTCTGTACAGGTTTCTCCAACTTCACCGGAGTTGGGGAAGATGAAGACTAATGTGTAGCTCCAGATGTTAAAATCCCAATTTAAGTATCTTAGCATGATCAGTGATCAATATCATGTCAATCTAGAGCTTCTTAACAAATTCTAAAGGCTGAAGATCAAAAATGACTCGCCGAAGCTCGTTGGAGCTCCGGTGAGTCCAGAAAAAGATGAAATTCATGTTTAGAAAGAGATATCATGCCATTTTTTATTTAAAAAGGTTCCTGAGGTTGCAAGGAACCTCAGGAACTCATTAAATTCTTTAATTGATCATTAAATGAAAGATTAAGCAATGAAATCAGTTAAAATGGATTTTGAGTGAGTTAAAGCTTAGGACTTGGTCTTCCACTTAGAAGAGTGGTTGAGACAAGTCAAAAGTAATTGCGATGATAAATATATAGATAATTAAGAGATTCAACTACTCCTGAGCCGCCGTTGATAGCAAGCTCAAGAGCTTATTTAAAATTGGGCGTTTAGGATATAGGTGGTAATTATACAAATTAAAGTGTAAAACAGGGTCCTTAGATTGTGAATAGGTGGTGGAGGACCCTATGAAGGTGGATCTAAGCTCAGTTACTGTCGCCATGGACAACAACAGTAGCTATGAAGGTGAAGATGAATTAGGCGAAACAATGATCAATTTAGTGTTTTAATGGATTAGAAATAGTCATGAGTGATAGAAGAAGGTGATCAGCAGCTTAAAAAGATAAAATTAAGGCTCAGGTGAGCTCAAGGAACCCTCTGGAGTCGAAGAAGATGAACATTAAACTTTGAAATTATCACTAAACTACCTAACTAACTACCTACCTAAACTACCCTACTCCTACTCCTAATCTACTATTACCTGGACGAAGGGGTCAACAAGATTCCACCGATGGCTCATAGCGGAAGAGTGAAATCAGAGGGTATGAGAAGATCTTCAACGGCGGATGTGAGGTGAAGCAGAGGATCTCGTCAGTTGTCACCTTTGTCCAAAGACGCAGCTAACCTCGATGAAGCTCCTCAGCTGATCAAGATGGATGGAGGAAGTCGGAAGATGAAATGGGGAGTTGCCGGAGTTGCGAAGAGAATAGCCTATCAAAGTCGACTGCAGTGAAGAAGAGGGAAGGGAGCCAACTTGAGAGAAATCGAAGGGGTGAGGGGGTATTTATAGTGGATGGCGACGAAGAAGATAGTGGAGTCTGGATGAAGAAGAAGCTTGGGGAGCCTAACCTCCGGCATCGTCTCCAACGACAGTGAGGTTAAATCCCACTAGAAATTAGGATTTCAGAGTAATCCAGACCGATGGATGAAGATGGAGTGGTGAGCGCAAGCTCCAAGAGTTGGAGAAGGAAGAATGATGTCGGCAGGGCGGTGATCGCGTGGTGGAGTCACTCTCCGTCGTCAACCGTTCAATCGGCTGAAGGAGAAGAAGAAGAAGAAGAAGATGATGATGATGAAAGGGACCTAAGTGCAGTGAAACTTAAGGACCTATATGAAAATTAAGGACCCTATTGCAATTAGTTTTAAGGACCAAAATGTAAACTCAGGTTTTGAAGGTTTATTTTAACTTAGATTTTTTTCAACTTTTTTATATATGTTAGTAAATAAGGTAATTATTATGTTTACACCTTGAATTTAAATTTTTGACCTTTTCAAATTAATTTATTAGATTAAGTAAAATTACTTAAGTTATTATATACATAGGTATATATTATGTTTAGGTTACTTAACTTATTAATTAAGGGAATGATTAATAAGATTTCGAGTCCAATTATTAATTAATTGAGGGTTAAAATATCATTTTAAACTTATTTTAAGGTCCTTTACTATATATCCTTTATTTTATAATTAACCTTTATATATTCATATCCTTAGCTAATTAACTAGGAAGACTAGTTAATTAGGGGTCATTAGAGATCATGATGAGTCTCTCATCAATCCGCCACGTACCGACTTACGTGAGATTTCTGAAAAATCTATGTACACCAAATCATAAGCCACGAAGCAATGATGGGAGTTCAATCGTATTGTCTGGACAAGTCATCTCGATTATCTTGAGCAAATTCCCACAAAAAGCAAAAGATCCTGGCAACCCTTGGATCTCCTATAAGATTAGTGATTTAGAATTTGATCGAGCATTGTTGGATTTAGGAGCCTCCATAAACCTGATACCTACATCCCTACTAGACCATTTTAAGGAAACTAAGCTCGAATCGACTGAGGTGACCTTACAGTTAGCAGACCGATCAATCAAGTCACCCAAAGGAATTCTCGAGGATGTTCTAGTTCGGATCTTCAATTTCTATTTTCTAGTGGACTTCTTCATGTTAGACATGGATACTCCTAAAAATCTAAGGAACACACCAATCATCTTAGGGAGACCATTCCTAGCCACAGCTAGGACAAATATCAACTGTGAAGAGGACTAGATCAAGTTGAAATTTGGGAATAAGACACTAAAGATTGATATCTTTAAGGCCCATTCTGAACCCCCACTCGCTGCTAATAACCCGATTATGGAGTTGAATCCTCTCCCAGATCATCTGAAATATGTGTTTTTGGGTTCCAATGAAACATTTCCTGTGATCATCAATTCTTGACTCAAATCTGATCAAGAGACAAAGCTGATTTCTGTTCTCCAGTAGCATTGGAGAGCCATTGGATGGACTCTCGATGATTTGACTGGTATCAGTCCCTCATATTGCACACATCGTATCTACACTGAAGAGGGCTCATGACTGTCCCAAGAGATGCAGAGGAGACTCAATCCAAATCTACAGGAAGTCATGAAGAAAGAAATCATCAAGTGGTTAGATGCTAGTATCATCTACCCGATCTCTAATGGCCGCTTGGTGAGCCCGATCCAGGTTGTGCCTAAGAAGGTAGGGCTCATCGTTGTCACGACTGAATCTAGAGAGACCATCCTAACCCACATTGCGATTTCGTGAGAGTCTACATAGACTATCAAAAATTGAATGCCTCCACAAAGAAAGATCCTTTCCCACTTCCATTCATTGACCAGATTCTCAAGAAACTGGAAGGATATCAGTTTTTCTATTTCTTGGATGGTACTCTAGATATAATCAGGTGACAATTCAATCAAAGGATCAAGAAAAGACCACCTTTACCTACCCCTACGGTACGTACGTGTTTCGTAGGATGCCATTTGGGCTATGCAACGCACTGCCACCTTTCAGCGGTGCATGCTAGCCATATTCTCCAATATGGTAGGTAATTACCTTAAGGTCTTCATGGTCGACTTCCCGATATTTGGAGAATCTTTTGATGAATGCCTCCTTCATTTGATTCAAGTCCTTAAAAGATGCATTGAAGTGAACCTGGTTCTCCCCTGGGAAAAGAGCCACTTCATGGTTCCTGGGGGCATCGTACTTGGACACCTCATTTCTGAGAGAGGTATCCAAGTCAATCAGGCTAAGGTCAATCTGATTTCCAAGCTATCTGTGCCTAACTCGGTGAAAGACATCAGATCATTCCTGGGCCATGTTGAATTTTATCATCGATTCATACCTGATTTCTCTACGATCGCACGCCCCCTAACGAATCTCCTTTCAATGGACACACCATTTGAGATATCTAGTGAGTGCATTCACGCATTGGAGATCTTGTGTGACCGAGTCACCCAAGCACCAATCCTGCAACCTCCTGACTGGTCTCAACCCTTCGAGATCATGTGCGATGCGTCTGACTACGCTGTAGGAGCGGTGCTAGGTCAAAAAATTGATGAGAAACTGGTGGTCATACATTATGCCAGCAAGACATTGGACGAGGCTCAACGTAATTACACTATTACAGAGAAAGAACTGCTGGCTATAGTATTTGGCCTAGAGAAATTCAGGACATACCTCTTGGGTTCCCACTTCATTATTTACTCAGATCACACAGCAATGAGGGACTTACGAAGAAGGATGCAAAGCCTAAATTAATCCACTAGATCTTGTTGTTGCAAGAATTCGATCTTGAAATTCACGACAAGGTGGGAAAGCAGAATGTGGTAGCTGACCACTTATCCCATCTTCCTTCTTCAATCCCTTCTAGACCAATCATAAAGCATTTTTCGGATGAGCACCTCCTAACAATTGAGACGAAACCTTCGTGGTATGCTGATATGGTGAACTATTTGTCATCGCATCAGATTCCGTCTGATTGGCCAAAAGCCAAGAAAGACAAATTACTTTCAGATGCCAAATACTTTATTTGGGAAGATTTGTATCTATTCCGCATTGGTGTTGATCAAATCATCAGAAGATGTGTTCCGGAAGCTAAGTTCAATGGCATTTTGTCCTTTTGCCATGACCAAGCTTGCGGTGGTCACTTCTCTAGACACAAAACCATAGCAAAAGTCCTCCAGTACAGATTCTATTGGCCCATGATTTTCAAAGATGCAGATGACTATTGTAAGGCATGCACTCGTTGCCAGACCTTAGGCAAGATGAACTGTTGTGACATGATGCCTTTACAGTCGATTCTAGTGTGAGAAATCTTTGACATCTAGGGGATTAACTTTATGGATCCCTTTCCAAAATCTTATGGTTTTGAACACATTCTCCTAGTCGTGGACTATGTGTCCAAATGGATCAAAGCCATCCCAACCCGAACCAATGATTATAAAGTTATGATAAAATTCATTCATCAGCACATCTTTTCTCGGTTCGGTATTCCATGAGCTATCATCTCTGATGGAGGAACCTACTTTGCGAATGTGCACTTCCAATCCCTGATGAAAAAGTATGGGGTGTCGCATTGTATCTTGACTCCTTATCACCCCTAGACTAATGGATTGGCTGAACTGTTAAATTGGGAGATCAAGAAGATCCTTCAAGTCACTGTTTGGCCTGACAGGAAGGATTGGTCTACCTACCTTTCGGAAGCTTTGTGAGCCTATAGGACCGCCCATATAACCCAGTTAGGTATGTCTCCCTTTAGACTTGTGTACGAGAAGGCATGTCACCTCCCCGTAGAAATGGAACATAAAGTCTACTAGGTAGTACTAAAGTGCAATCTAGATCTTATGAAGGGTGGAATCCACCGCCGATTGCAAATGAGCGAGATCAAGGAACTACACAATGACGCATATGAGAACTCGCGAATCTACAAAAAGCGGGTGAAAGCCTTCCATGACAGGCACATTTCATGAAAATCTTTTCATCCTGGTCAGAAAGTATTACACTTCGATGCCAAACTCAAGCTCTTCCCAGGAAAACTCAGATCAAAATGGATTGGACCATTCCATGTGAGACAAGTATTTGGAAAAGGAGCGATTGAAATCAATGAACTCAGCCACGAATTAGAACCTTTTATCATGAACAATCAGAGACTCAAACCACTCCTCGAACTTACTAACTCAAATTTGGCTGTAGTATCTTTTTATCTCCATTCTCCCTGAGCTTCATTGCACCCAGTTGATGGAGTTAAACTTAGCACTTAACGGGAGGCAACCTGTCATCTTTGAAAAGCCTAAAACCCTTCTGACATATCTCTTTGCTGAAATCATATTGCAGTTTAGGGTTCGCCCATTAGAATAGCCGACTCCACCTTTAATACTTGTATCAGAGATAGAAATCATCTGCAACAATCATTCTGACCCATTCACCACCCACCTATTCTAATGTACGATCTGAACTGAACTCAAACCCACCTAATTAACAATGAGGACGTTGCAAATCTTAGGCATGGGGTGGTATTAAAGTGCAAAACATTGTGAAAATCAATTCAGGAAGGGTTTCGTTCAAAAAAAAAAGAGAAGAGAGGAGAAAAGAGGAAAGGAGAGGTTAGTTTGAACTAAAAAACAATTAAGGAGAAAAAAAAAAGAAAAGAAAAGAAACAAACAAAGGAGCAATAAAAAAGAAAAGGAAAAAGAGATAGTCCCATAAAAATTGAGTATGGAACTTACCTAACTTCTAGGTTGGATCGAAT
The DNA here is from genome assembly GCA_037157565.1 of Thalassia testudinum. Taxonomy (NCBI): domain Eukaryota; kingdom Viridiplantae; phylum Streptophyta; class Magnoliopsida; order Alismatales; family Hydrocharitaceae; genus Thalassia; species Thalassia testudinum. The sequence goes on from JAZHRO010000061.1 coordinate 2,238,589, forward strand.
GATTAATTAAGACCTGGAAGGCTAAAACATAGGAGATTAATGACGAGTACCGACCTTAGGCCTCTTGGACCTGTTTCAGGGTTTAAACACTTACGTATTTGTTAAGATTCGGATTAGTCCTCAAAAGGTTGAGGAAAGTGCGAGGCTGATGTAGTAGGTCTAAGGGTTAGAGATTATTTAGCGCCGTTGCCTACCCTTTGCTTTGCGGGACTTGGTAACCTAAGCACCCAAAATCACACACTAAGTCTAGTTCAGTGCACTTAATAAAGAAAATCATGCCAAAAGTGTTCTGTTCTGAAAAATCATCTCAAAGATCTAGCTTAGGAGCAGCTTGACAACACAAGTTGATTGGACAAGGTCCCGATGCGGAGAGGTGGGAAATTCCCCTCGAAGATGCGTAATAACATAGCGTCTCTTCGGTTCTTGTCTCCTAGGATATCTAAGTATCCTACCGGGGGCATGTAAGGACCTTATGCTGGTTCAGGTACCATGGGCAGGATTATCTCGAAATGTCAATTGCCAGGGCCTGAATTTAACTACAGAATGCTATGGGCAGCACTATCCCAAAGTGCCGATCGTCAGGGTTCTGGGGGTTACCATGGGTGGTGCTATCCCGAAGCATCGAAAGCCAGGGACGATGGGGATGAGATGCTAAACAAGGGAGAACGAAGCTGGATGACAGAGAATGAGGTAGGGCGATGTCGTAGTGGGATTCGCTTCCTGAATGGTAGCAAGAAGACAACCACGGGATGCTCTAAGAAGGGGGTGAAGAGATGGGAAAACTATTTCAATCTAGCTCTAGTGGAGCATCCCGGGTATGGGACCATCTCGTAGAGCTTTTGAAGGAGGTGAGAGGAGAAGAGAAGGGATGAAAAAATGAGTGGTAGGGGTGGCCCTTTTATAGGGGTGAAAATTGGGGGTAAAAGGGTCTTTTAAGGCCTTGAAATTAATGGCAGGGTATTTAGTGACTCTTGCAAACGTTACTGAAGACCCCACGTCACTGAAGCTCACGTGAAAGGAGGGTTGTGTGATCAAGATTGGACACTCCACGTGAAGCCACGTGGCCCACCTCCTCGCCTTCAACCGTTAATGCTCAGATCGCGCCGCATCACTATCAGCCGCCAGATCGTTTGATCGAACGGCTCGCGCCTCGCTTCACGCTATTAAGAGGGCATGTGTCAGATCATGCATCCATCAAGGTGTCATCACACACGTGTGTGTGCTTGCCCATCCACTTCACCACGTCGTTGCCTTAATAGCCGCTTGATGAAGATCGTGCGACCCAATTAAAGCTCAAGCCGGCACGCCGTGGATTTGAGGCGCGCAGAGACTCGAACACGCACTACTTGCTCTAGATAAGATGTTCGATTATTATGACATGCCGTCCCTTTGGTTGAGTTTTAGTTTTAAGGCGCAAGCGCTCTCAACTGTTGGATCGCGATCCAACGGTTGAGATCTTGCGAACTCTTACCTTTAGAAATTGTGAAACGTGCCTCAATTAAATATCAGTTGACCATCTTCAAATGCTTGTAGGTGGTGTCACAAATGTCGGATTGGACCGATTCACACCGTTGTGCTGTGATCGTCGATCCGAACCCATCCATGCGGTTGGATTTGTCATCTGTGGTATGGATTTTACACCACCTTGCCTCTTGAGCTCCAACCTCTCTCGAATTGCATCTGATGCTACGGAGGTTTGATTGAGGTGATCTTGGAGGCGTTGGACTTCGATCGTCACCCTGATTAGATCTGTACAATTGGATCTTCAATCCGAGACCCCAAAATGATATCGCCCTATTCCCTAGCCACAAAAAGTGCAAATTAACCTAAAATTTGTACAAACTAATCTAAATGTAGAATGATGCATGCTATGCAATATTTATAATATTGAATGCAATTATACACCTAGGAACACTAATAAATAGACAGTTTATGTGACATAGATGTGTCTACATCAGATGCATAGATCTAAATGTTGTTGATGTGTTCGTGCTCATTTTCGCATTGTGAATGCACCCCCTCTTCCTTAGTGCTAGGGCCATCCACCTTAGGGTTTAGCCACACATATTGCATAGCCACCTTGGCCTCACTTAGGCACACGTAGGTTTTAGGGTTTCCTAGTTTCGAACGTAAAAGAAAAAACATAAAAAGAAATTGCAAACGAAGAAAAGAGAAGAAAACTAGGTTAGATCTAAGTTAGCAAATCGGATCAGATCCAAATCTAAACCCTCGCTTTTCAAAATACTCCTCCTAGAGACAATCGGTCTTCATGAATAAAAAAAGATAAAAATTAATCTATGCGAGTTTCGTAACAAATAGAAATATTTTTATTCGGGGTTTGCACAACTATACTACTACAACTACAACCGTGACGTATTTTCCAAAAACATATTTTTCACATGAAAAGTACCTCTCTTAGGAGGATAGGATGAAGTTGGCACCAAATGAAGGGACATGGAAGGGGATGGTAACCACCAAAATTGACACCAACTTACGATGGTTAAGGCAGTGGTTGGTGGATGTAGGTGGCGCCAACATTGAAAGGGTGCTTTAGGGTATTTCTGGAGAGAAAATGAAGAGGTGTTTATGGGTGGTGGTTGGTGGTGTTTTTGGAAGGAAAAATGGGGTCTAGGTGGTGCCATTTCAGGTCGAGGTTGGTGGAGTAAGGAGCTAGGTGGAAGACATGCAAGTGGAGAGCTTAATAGCTCAACTTAGTGAGCTAGGTAAGAGCTAGTAGCTAAGCCCTACCTGGAGTTGGCTTGAGCTGAGGTAGCTAGAAGGAGCTGAGGTGTAGCTACCACAGATTCCACAACTTAGCTTAGCTAATTAACTGAGAGCTAGTGGCTATGAGGAGCTAAGTTGAGTTGCCTTAAGCTGGTATGTAGCTGAGGAGCTGAGGTGGAGCTAGATGAAGACTCAATAGCTAGTTAGGAGCTAGTAGTTAAGTAGATGTAAGTTGAGCTAGCAGAAGCTGTGATGGAGTTGAAAGGAGCTATACTGGAGTTGAAAGGAGCTATACTGGAGTTGAATGAGCTAGATTGGAGCTAATAGATCTTCTGTCTTCTCCTGATTAGGATTTTCTACCTTTCATTTTAGTTTTCTAGGGTTTAGATGATTTACACTTATCCCATACTCCCTGACAAACATGTAATACAGAAAAAATCAGACAAAAAAAAAACCAAATCATGAGTAAGTCCAAAACATGCAGATATGCCTAATACAAAACTAATACTATAGTGCAAGTGCAAAATAACTAGGAACTAGGTATGAAATGTGCCTAAGAATGATAACAAATAGGAGTTTATCAATTACTCAAGCTTGTTCAAGATCCCAAATCAGATCTGAAAGGAATCAATGTTCTACTTGAAAAGGTTTCACGATAGTAAAAGCCAATCATGCTCCAGTTAGGCAACTAGAATTGAATAATTCATAAAGTGTTATGGATGTATTCAATGATTTTTGGAATCATGAGAAATAGTGGGAGCATAGTGCCATTTGCAGACAAGTGTTATGGTTATATGATGAGACACTAATATCCATGAATGGAATCTAAAAGTTTGATCGAAAATTTATTTTCCAAGATAAACTAAAAGGTTTTCGAAACATAAGATGATTGGATGATTTTTATATGATGAAAGTCATTACACATGTTTTTTGATGCCTTCTTGTAAAAAAGATGTGAACTCAAAAGGTTAAGAGAGAGCAAGCATGATGCGTGTATGCAATCCACACAAACCAAGCATAGTTTCAAGTAGAGATATCATAAATAGTGGGAGAATAATATGTTGGCAACCTACTAGACACTCTAGATAAATTGTGAACTTATCCCTGATATTCCTTGAAAAAGGAATGTGATGATGTAAAGGTGATCTCAAAGAGTTGAGATGCACTGATTTAGTGAATCTTAATGAGTTGAGATACAACATTTGTGGTCTAAAATGTGGATAGTCCACATATGATCCATTTGAATGGTATAGTATTTGCTTTGGAAGTATATATACGATTGCTAAAGTAAATGTAGCTCTTGAAGCTACAACACGAATGATATGAAAATGCAAAACCCTCTGGAAGGAGTTGATGTAGTTTTCCCAACTGAAACTCCCCTTGTTGTGATGAAAACAAGAACACTCTTGTTGAGAAATGGTTCCTTAGAACAAAAACATGTTTGCAGAGAGAAAGGTCTTCATTATGAAATACATGCCATCTATGCTAAAGCAATTATCATTTGCAGTGCTTTAGCCTATGGATTGACACTTTGGTCGACCAAGGCTTTATGGTAAAGCAATTGGGTGTTGGTCTGGCATCATAGGTCAAAGAAGTGGTTTAGGACTGGCTCTTAGAGCAAGTGAGAGTCTGTTGGAGTTATGTGTCCTAAGTGAACCAACCTGAGTCAAATCATTAAATTAATCAGTAATTCAGATCTGAGAATCAAATCACGTGGACACACTAATTCGGTTAGATGGGTTCCTCAGTACAATCAGGATAATGTACTATGCTATGTTGGATATACTGATGACCAGTATTGAAGAATCCAAACAATTTAGATTGAGGATTTCGGTAAGTCATCAAGATTCATCATGATAGCCAACTATTGTCTCTAGTCTAAGAAGAGTGGCAATCTTATCTAAAGATTGTTGCTTGACTAATGCCCTTGATGTACATCCTTTGCATGGGAATAAAGATTTAGGGTTGTCACGTAAGTTAAGTCAAGGAGTTGACTCGACGAGATGGAGATACAGAAGTCCTCTTATCATGTCACAGAAAAGGTGTATCCTATGAACTGAAAACTACTACCTGACAATTTGGGCTTAAATATTTTGGGTAGTTGCCTTGGATTCATAGGATAATTTTTCTTGATTGGACTCAGGTTTAGGCCCAGGTTATTGTACCTCACGCGTAGGTGCCTTGCCTTTCAATGTAAGGCAACCCCACCTGTTGAATCTTATGCCATGACTTGGCCCATAATGCTAGCCACTACATGCGTCCATGTGCAACGCAACCCTTGCCCCGACCATGCCTCAATGCTTACCACATCTTTAATGCGCATGTCTCATGCCACCATGCATTGCTCCCTAATACCACCGCATTCCTGTGCATGTGTGCATTACTCTTGCACAGCCCATGATGCCTCGCGCATGAGCATGCACCAGGCTGTTGTTGGTGGCTTGTTAGCATGGCCCTCTTTGCAGGGGTTTGTTTATAAGGAAAGTTGAAGGTTCTCTTGAAATAATGCCCTTGTGTTTAGTCTTTTCTTCATTTCTTAGTATTCCTTGCATAATCATAAAACAAAATTTAATAAAATGAAATATTTTTACATTTAAAGATATTAAATGTACAAAAATGTGGGAAATAGCTAAAAGTAAACATGGAAATTTTGTAAAAATTTAGAATTCATTAGATTGCATCTAGAAAGTTTGCCTCCATATGCACTATATGCTTGGAGTAGAAGGAGCAAAGCTAGAGGATGTGTATTAAGAGACGAGAGAGCATAAAGAAGATTGAACTCATTGCTAATGGGTTTCCTTCTTGGTTTTTACATGGCCAACTCCATGGGTTACAATTGGAATGATAAAATAAGACATTTGGTCTTGGTTAACAAATTAAAGCTAAAAGCTTGTCTTCCTTATGTGTAGGGTTAATAACCTTCTACCTCCTATTTGACCTAATGGGAGGCTTGCAACCAATGAGAGATCTGAAGGTGTTTGTATGATGATTGGATGTAATTAAGATGTTGAAGGCTAATCCTTCATGGTCGAAGGGTAGAATCTTCCTTTGTAGGTAATAATTTCTCATGTCCTATGGTAATGTAGCTTCTTTTTCTTGGAAAGAGAAATGCATTTTTATCTTACTAGGCTCTTTTTAGGTGCCACCGTGACTTCTATACATGGTTACCATACATCCTCTTTTCACGGATTAACCAAACTATTGGCTATATCGAAGCTGCTCCCTACTCTCGAGGAGCTTTCATTCCCACCCAGAGGTGTCAGTGTTATTTGCATTACCATTAGAGAACTAGTTAACCCAAGCCAAAATCTAAGCCAAAATATGGGAAACTCAACCTAACCTTTGCTTTCACAACACATCTTCCTTCCGAACAGCACATCTCTCTTCTAGGATTTGTGCCCTCCTTTTTTGTAGGTGGGGCATGGATTGTGTCATGGGTTTTTGCCAAAACATTTCTCACCTTTTTTTTCTCTTGTATTTTCTTCTTGTTCAGTATGTTTTTTATTCTCATTCTGATCATGTTTCATCTTCGCTTGTTTCTCCTTAGTAGCCCTATTGTGAGCCTTTCAAGAATGGAGTTCGATGGAACTTAACATCATCATGGGCATCCAGCAACTACTGAATGAAGAAGAGGAGATACCTCAAGAAACAGTCTCAAGAAAGGACTTGTAGGACACGAAAAAATTAATGGAGAAGATTGATCGTCTCTATTTCACAGTGGTATATAGCTAATAAGTGAGAAACAATGTTGCGATTGAAGTAGTCACTGAAGCTTGGTCATTTACACAAGCTCCTAAAGTTGCAACGTGGTTGAGATCAACCATTAGGTGACAGCCAAGAATATTTGTGGAGGAAGCAAACAGTCTTAAATAGAAACCCTTGTTGTTATTTTATTTTGATGGTGACATGATTGCAATCAAAGTAGGTTAGCCTGATATAATAAGGTCGTCCGTCCAATTATAAGTTTGATACGGTGTGCGTATTGATCTAGCTACATGATCTTAAATTCAATCGAGTACGACAAGTGTAGGTCAGTTTTGATGAGCTAGAATTAGGAAGCCTTTTTGTTGGAGTTAAGAAGGTTGATCTCGATGAAAAGTACACGAGGCTTAAGATTTGTTCGACTAAAGGTAGAAATGGTGGTAAAGAAGCCATTGCCCAGGAAGCTCCAACTAAATCCGTTCTCAGGTGTCTCGACGATGGTGACCCACTCTCGCCGAGTTTAAAATATGCATCATAGGACATTCAACAAAAGCAAATCAGCATTTAAATTTATAAGTACTCGAAAATAAGAATGAGTCCAAGGTTGTTTGCAGGGAGCAAATGTGGAATTCACACACTAATAGAAATATAAAACAAATGAGCACAATGATTAATTGCAACAAAGATATTCAATGAATAGAATCTACTCAAAATAATAGTAATTGTATCTAGGAAATAATGGCATAAAATGAATATTAAAACCCTAAAAATGGTGATTTGAACCACCACTTAATTCCCACATTTAAACACATATCCCAATGTAAGTAACGAATTCAATTTCTCAACAGTGATCTTGAACCACTTGCCACATCAGCTTAGGAGCCAATGTCTCCATAGTATCAGAACCAAGCCAAGTCAAACATCATCCAAGCAAATTAAACAACTTAAACACTATTTGGATCGTAGATCACATATTTGATTTAAATAGCATCGTAGTATAGTTGCAAAATATGACTCAACAAAACATTTCAACTAACGAGACAGTGAGTCTCGATCGATCTTAGAAAGGCGTTTAGAAAGCGAAATTGATTTGATCTTTTTGCTACCTGCTTATAATTGTATACATCGATTTCAAGCCTGTGAATGTACATCTCGCCAGTCGCGTTGTTGACCCTAACTACGTGTGAGTGTGTCAAGTAAACAATGAAGGTGAACGTGTGTATTAGTACGCACCATTCTAACTTCGTGATGGCTATTGACTGAAAAAGCGTCAGTCACAAGGTCATTTATGTATTTAGGAATTGATATCTTGTTGTAATGTAATAGACAATCAAATCAGGGAACTCATGATCACAGTGGAGATAGACAAAATGATTTCATTCATTCACAAATATTGTCATTACAATTGATTTTCGAGGAAAGCTTGTACATGAATTATTAAGGCGAGAATTCTAGCTAGCAGAAATGGATGAATGTGTGTATCTATAGAAGATTACGCATGCAACACTCAAGTAGAGGATGACTACACTACTAAGTAGTAAACTCAATGCAAAAATTAAACTACGAAGAACACTTATCTACGAGAAATGAGGGCAATGGAGGTGGTCTCTAGTAGCGAAATTGCGCGTGATTTGTAAAAGCGGGTTTTTAACGTCGTTGTAACACGCGAATCCGCTTACGCTTTTAAAATTTATATCCTAGATAGGGGAGTATCTAGGGTCGTCCAAGGAGGCAAAAATTGCAAAATTAATCCTCTTACTTACAGATAAATCTCAACTTTCTTTTGATATTTTTCAATATGTAATTTTTTTGTATTTTGAAAAGACGAGGGCAAAATGCGAATTGTAACGAAAAGTACTAACACCTACAAATGCTTAACTAAAATTTAAAAGATAGAAATATCTTCTTCCTAAGCTCACTCTAGGCAAGTGGAGGCCTAGAGTAATTAGGAAAAAGAGGTGAAACAAGTGCTAGAACCAAAAGTAACAACTGCAATAAAAAGCTAAAAGAAGGCAATTTGATTGAGTAGAATGAGTGTTCTTTTCAAGGACAAGTAGAGGAATGCTTCTACTAGAACTTAAACAAATCTAAAAGCAAGAAAAGAAACACAAATCCTCTTGCAACAATGGTGAAGAAGGGCGTCTTCTTGCTCCAAGCCTAGCTGCTCCTTGGCTTGAAAAGAGGGCCTCCTTTTTCTCCTTCCTTGAGAGCTCCTCCAAGGGGTGGGCGTGCACCACCCTCAAAAACTCCTCCAAGGTGGTGTGACCACCTTCAAGATCTCCTCCAAGATCTTCCTTTCCTGGCTTCTCCTTTGGCTGGCGTGACCCAAGAGAGAAGGGAAGAGGGGAAGGCACCAAGGGGACAGAATATCCCCTTAATCTTCTTCTTCTTCTCTCTTGGACGTGGGCTTCTTAGTGGAATATGAGAGTGAAATTGCTAGCCAAGGATGGCTTGAATGGTGGTGGGTAGTGGTCTTTTTATAGGGTAGGATGGGGGGTTAAGGTGCCCCTTGAAATGGAGGGCTAGGATGGAAGAATGGAGGTGGTTGGTGATCCTATGGCTAAGGAGAGTTGGCGCCAACCCAAGAGGTGTTAAAGGGGGTAGTTATGGTGGTGTTGGTGTCTTTTGGTGGTGGAGAGACACCACCATGTTGGCGCCAACATGGGGTCTTCTAGAAGGGGGGTTAGGTGGATGGTGGAGATGGGTTCAAGGGGGATTGTGTGGTGGAGATGAGGGGAGATTTTGGAGGGAAAAGTGGCGCCATTAAGGGGTGGTTATGGGTAGTTTTTGGCGCCACTTTTAGGTGTCTTTTGGAAGTGGTGGGTAGGTTAGGTTGGTGCCAAGTAGGTTAGCTTATGTGGAGCTTAGGTGGAGCTAGTTGGGTGGAGTTGGTAGGTGGGTTTTTAGGGTGGTACAAGCCAAGGAAGTTGGAGCATAGCTAAGATAATCTAAGCTAAGCTAAGCTAGCTTAGCTAATGGAGGAGTAGAGGAGAAGGTGTTGGAGCTAGGGTTTGGAGGAAGGAGCTGAGGAGAAGAAGTCTGGAGCTGGAGCTAGAGCTGGCTGCTGCTGAAGAGGCTGGCATGGGGCTACTCTAGCTGGCTTAGCTTGCTAGTTCTTTGCTAGTTGCTAAGCCAAGCTAAAGTGAGCTAGCTTCTACCAAAATGAGCTGAGGTGAACTAGGTCTAGTGCTCCCGGGGAGAATCAAGCTGGTTGAGGCAGCTAAGGTAGCTTAGCTCAACTGAGATGAGCTAAGTTGAATCCCCGGGAGCTGGACTTGAGCTTCCTGAGCTGAGATGAATTCTTCTTCAGCTGGCTGGAGTTGAGTGGAGCTGGACGTAGCTGGATCTGAGCTGGGGTGAACTCCTGTCAAGTCAGCTGAGCTAGCTAGAGCTCCCTGTGGACTAGTGGGAGCTGAGATGAGCTAGACTCAGCTAAGTTGAGCTGGATCTGAGCTGACTTGAGCTAGGGTGAGCTAAGGTGAACTCTCTTGAGCTGCCATCCAGCTGGGATTAGCTGAATGGAGCTGGGACGAGCTAACCCTAGTTCAAGTGAGCTAGGTTCCGGCTGTGGTGAGCTGGATCGAGCTGAGTTCCAACTAGTATGGGCTTCTCCTTCACCATTTGCCTTCTTGAGTGCTAGGGTTTTAAGGATATGTATATCTGTACATCCCTAACACTCACAAAAACATATTAAAAGACAAATAAAAAATGCAATGTATGCCTAACCTAATTTATGCCTAAATGCAGCCCAAAAACCCGTTTGCGGAGTAAAATCCTAAGAGCTAGGTTAGTTTTAATGCATAAGAATGATGATAAACTGGCGTTTATCAGTCTCCAATGGCCTGTGAAGCTTGAGGTGGTAGGAAGGAGAAAGAGGGGCAGCCAATGGTGGGTAGGCCAACCCTTGGAGAGGTGGTGGAGAGCTTTCTCTAGCCTTGGGCATGGAGGTGGGAGTGGTGATGATGATGGAGCTCGTGGATGGAGGTGCACATGGGATGATGCTAAGGCTAGATGGGGATGCATGGTCATCCAAGGGTTCCCTTTAATAGACTCTTGGGTGGCCAAGGGAGTGGCTCTCTAGAGAATTATAGAATTCTCTAGAAGTGGGCTTAGGTGGCGGCTAGAGAGGTAGAGAGTGGGTCTGCTTAGATCCACTTTCTAAGGAGGTAAGTTGTGGACTCCTTGAAGACTTTTTAGTCTTCAAGGTGGCGCCACCTTTGGAAGCCTTTGGCGGCTGTGTGTGTGTGTGTGCGTGACTATGTGGATGTGGTTAGGTGGTCTAGGTCGAGTCCTATAGATCTAAGTGGTTAGGTTTTGGTAAGCTCCTAGAATTAGGGTTATAAGCCCCTAATACTAAAGTGAATTTGCAATTAAACTTATCACAAGTTTAATTGAGTGGATGTGTCTAATTGGAAGAGAAGATACCCAATTAGGTCAGGCCCGAGTCAATTGGACTCTCACTGAGTCCAATTAGACTTATGCTGGTTGAGATATGATCTCAATTGGACTCTATGAGTCCAATTGACTAAGTGAAGTGTGATTGACTTGATCCAAGTCACTTGGGCTTAGTGAGAACCTAATTAGGTTCTTAGGAGGGTCTTAGGGTGGTGTACTAGGTTTAGGGAACCTTAATTTAGGTTTCCTAAGGTGTAGAATTGGGTTTAGGGGCTTAGGAAATCAAGATCCAAGCTTGATTTCAAACATAGGGATTGGAGAGGGGTTCCAGACGTCTAATTAGAGTGTCAGACAACTTATACTCAAAAAATTAGAAGTCCAGACCTCTGATTTGGACGTCTAATAAGAGGTCAGGGTGGATTCAAGATTCTGGCTTGGGATTCTTCAGAAATTGGATGTCTAACAACTTATCTAGACGTCCAATAACACTATAGACTTGAGTTCTAGGCCTGCGGGTTGTTCCTAAGGGTTCTAGACGTCCAATAACTTATCTGGACATCCAGCTAAGGGCTGGAACAGGGTTTTGAGGTTTCCTAGGCTAAGGTGACCTAATCTAAGGATGGCTAGGATTTAGGAGAGTCTCTAGGGCTATCCTAGTGCTAAGAAACATCCTATGTTCTTCATAATTCAACTCTACATTGAAATTCTACTTAGTAGAGTAGCATACCTCTCCCTACATTATTTCTTCCTCCATATTCCAGGGCTTCTGCTCCAGCTCTGCAGTAGCCCTAACTTCTTCCTTGCTTCAAATCCAGCTTCAGGCCATGTCCTGAGTTATTACCTACAATCCAAATAATGCACTAATCAGTACATTATAACATTATTTTATGCATATCTAAATAAAATAGGAAAGGTGCAATGTATGTTGTTTATGCATGGATTACACTACACTTATGCTAAATTTTAACTTAATTCAGGTCATTTAGGTCCTATGATTGCTGCGCAATCAAACACCCAAGCACAAGGCCTCAAACAATCAAAATTCTCATTAGGTGTTGGGTATATACGCACAAATCCTGAGGTACACATGTGCACGAATCCCAACTCAAAATCGCCCCCCACCCTCCTCGGATTTTCCTCTAATTGGGTCACTAATCGAGTTTTCGGATCCAGGTCGGGTCCAAGTTCATCTGCTGTGCAAGGTGAGCGAGGAGTGTATGGTCAAGTGAGGCAGGGACCTCACCCCCACGTGTGTTGAGGCAACCAAGCCTTAGTAGAGATTCCTTTTATGCATGCCTTCAACTTATTCCCACACGATGTGGGACTATATCTGGAGCTTCCTCGCTTATGCAGCTACTGAGGTTGCTCATTCAACCGAAGCCACTGTTGCTACTTCTTCGTTCAATCAAGGCTACATCTAAGTCCATGGTTGTAGCCGACAACACCTAGAGGTGGACTCGAGCTTGGAGAGTGGCGGAAAGCGGCGAACGGTAACGATTGATGACAGTGATGCAGCGAAGGCTTGCAAGACCTAAAATACAAGAACAAGGGCTAAACGCCCTAATCAGATAGTTCGGCAGGATCATTGAGTTGCGTGGAGTGCAACAGAAGTGTTTGTGAAGTGTGAGGAGGTGTAGGGTGGTTGCTCATCGTCAAAGAAGGCGTGCGTGAGGTGTGGAGTTCGGTGGAGCTAAGGAATGGGTGGAAATTAAAATTGGTAGAGGGCTTTTGAAGATGGAGATGAGGTGGAGCTAATGGGAGTGCTGGCGTAAAGTTTGGTGGGCTATAGCGGTGTGGTAGCCTCGTCGGAGGAGTGGCCTTCGTTGGAGAAGACGATGGGGGAGAGTGGTGAACGACGGTGAAATTGAGGTTTAAGGGGCATAAAGTTAAGCTAGAGAGACAGAGAGAGAAGGGGATAGGACTACTCTATTGGTCAAAAGGGGGAGAGATCATGCTGGCTTTGATTGGCCGACGTCGAGGAAGAAGGTGCCTTCGATGAGAGGTAGGGTGACGAGGAGAGGGGGAGACAACCTTCACGTTGGTCGGCAAGAGGAGGAAGGAGAGGAAGGACGTGGGCTGGCCAATTTGGCTGTTGGCTAGTCGGAGGACGACGGGGGAAGGGGGTCACCGGAGCCACGGCGGAGGTGGCCAAAGAAGAGAAGAAATAGGAGAATTAGGCCATGACTGGGCTCAAAATGTTCGTGGAACTTCAGGCAACTTATAAAAACCATATTTGGACCTCAAATGTGCATAATTAGCACATTTTCTTCTCAATTTAGGCAAGCTCATATTAGGGATTTTCAAGCTTCTCCAACGAGAGAACCAGCCTTGCTAGGTCACAAAAAGTGCCCAATCGATCAAGAATTGTTTGATCATCAATCCCTCCAAATTTGGAGGAATTTGGCTCTGATTTGAGGGAGAAATCCTCCCTCAAATCTCGCTGAAGGTGGGTTCACACCTCCAATGGCGGCAGGGGTATAAATGCATGAATGATGACAATGTTAGGGACCGATTGCAAGAATCTTGAAAGTTAGGGGCTAGTGTGCAAAATAGAGATTTTAGGGATCAAATTGCAAACTAGGTCAAGATGGAATCTGATTAGACCCAAATTTTGTTTTTAACCTAATTTTGACCCAAGGAATCTAATGGTGAACTTGGATTTAAGTTTTGACCACATTTGACTGGATCAATTGCATAGAAGCCCAAATCGAGGCAAATGCTCGTCTAAAACTCTGTTTTAGGTCAAAATGGGTTCAGATGATCAAACTAAAGGTACCAAACCTCTTAGAATTTTTATATATTAATTTTAGGAGTTTTATGTTGATTTTATCCTGATTAGAACCTTTCAATTTAAGTGGGGCTGATAATTAGGGTTTAGTGTACTATTTTGGTTCTTGAAATGCATGAAACCCTATTTCTGTTAGTGTAAGCCCACTTCTTGTTCTTTAATGCTCATTGACCTTTAATTAACCCTTGGGTGACCCCATGGTTAATCTGCATTTGTGATGTGCTGTTAAAACAGCAGAATTAACCCTATTTTATTATTTTCTTCTTAAAACGGATCAAAGTAGAATCATAGTCCTCAAGCAATTAGTTAAGAGCATTTATATCTTGCTTCCAACTCATTCATGCTAGTTATGGAGAATAATGGAGTTACCATCATACTCCTGCCTAAGTTTTGCTAGTCCCTAGTCCCTAGCAAAATCCTATGGAAAGAACTAGATCTTTAGACCATGTTTTTGATGTTCAAATGCCTGATTGTACCATTTCTCTAGAAATTAGATCAGAATACCAATAGTAGGCCTAGAGATTCTCAAGTACCAGCCAATAACCAAATCTAACCAGCCTCAGTCTTGGGTCTACCGCGAAGGTTTCTAAGGCCTGCTAAAACTGCCCAAAAGTTCATTGACTGATAAATGTCAGTTTATCATCATTCTTATACCCTAAAAATAATCTAGCTCATAGGGTTTTAACTCCATAAACAAGTTTTCGGGTTGCATTTAGACATTTTACTAGGATAGGCATGCGTTGCATTTTAGGTATATTTTTAATGTGTTTACTTGTGTCAGGGATAGATAGAGAGTCATATCCCACATACCTTGGCACTCGGTGTTAACAAGGCCAGACAGGAGTTTATAAAGTTGTTTCGTTGTAGCAAAGTCTCCCAAATAGGTCAAACAAAATATAAAATTTATTACTCAAAATCTATATTGAAGTCCGAGGTCGATCACAGGGAGCAAATATGGAATTCACGCACTAATCTTTAATTGCATATAAATGAGCATAGAAAATTAAGCACAATAATGATATCCAATGAATAATAATCTGACACATTAAATATTCAATTATGCCCAATGTATCTCAAGACAAAAAGAATAGAAGAGAAGCCAAAAGTGGTGATTTAAATCACCAACTAAGCCCTCCAAGCACGCATCACAAATATCTCAATTATACCAGATAACCCAATAGTAACTTGAATGCTACAATGATCAGACATCGGGTATGTGTATCAAACAACTTAAATGATCGTGCTTCTTAAAGCCTTCTTCCTTGTTTCTTCTGCATGATCCTTCTTCTTCTCTTCTTCTTCACTTCAGCTTCTTCTCCTTTTCTTCCCTTCTTCTTCTCATAGCTTTCCCTCCTTCACATAAAGGCTAAGTGTTGGCCTATCCTCTTCAAAGCAAAAGGGCACACCAAGCTTTAGAGAGCAACCCCCCCCCCCAGCTCTCTCACAATTTCCTCTCTTCTTCTTCTCTTAAACCCCAACAAACTTTTAGTTGGATCCGGGTAATTGGGTTATTGGGTCATGAGCATAATGGAACAAGGTCACCAACGTGAGGTAGTGACCGAGGTGTGAGGCATATGTGTGGAGGGACCCAACCCTTCAGTGCTTGGGCAGTAAGGGCGTAGCACAAATTCTATTTATGTTCTACTGCCTCTTCTTTCCTTCACGAGGTGGGACTATTGTCTCCTTCCTTCGCGTGCAAGCAGTAGTAGCATCTTCTTCAATTGACATTGAAGTCGCAAGCGAGGCCTCTAATTGAGGACCTAGGAAGGTTCTGTCCTGTAGTCCGCATGACCTGGGGGTATTACTAGGTTGTACAACGCCGAAGGAGCTCCAACATGGTCAGAGATGGAGGCGACGATAGTGGATGACCGACAAGAACTTGTAACACGAATACGGTCTTGAAAGCCCTAGTTAAATAGCTCCTTAGCTTCACCGTAGCATAGCGAAGGTGACTAGGGTGTTGGTGTGGAAGATGGCAACATGTGGTGGTCTGCGGAGGTCGAAGTTGGTGGTTCGAAGGTGGGTTGGTTGGGGAGGCGGTTGAGTGGGCGATTGATGGAATTAGGAGAGGGCTTTTGAAAGTGGAGGAACGGCGAAGATTGTGAGGGTGTTGGGGAGGCATGTGGTGAGGTGGAGCAACAGGGAAGCCTCATCGACGGTACGGCCAGAGATGGAAAAGATGACATGTGAGCGACGCGTCAAGGGGTTGAATCGAGCGATAAAGAGAGGGAAAGAGAGTAGGGGAGAAGATAAACCTAACTATGCTAACCTAATTGGATGAAAGGGGAGAAAGGTCCTTGCCAGTGGTACGTCGGACTTGGAGGAGATGAAGTCTCTGGTGGTGAAGAAGCGACGAGGAAGACGAGGAAGGAGGCGTTCGCCGACATTGCGAGACGTGGAAGAATGAGATGAAGAGGAATCCGCCGGCTATTATCCGTGACGGTGAATGAGGAAGGTGGACAGAGGAGCTCACCAGAGTTGGTGGAGATGGAGGTCGGGGAGAAGGGAAGAGGGGGAATTCGACCTCCAAACCAAGCTAAGGAGGACGGTTTGTCCTTAAGGGGTCTTTTATAGGGTTTAGAGAAGCATTCCAAGCTTGGAAGCTCGGAAGCTTTGCGCACAAGGGATACCCGAACCTTTAAAAGGTCTGCATGAGGATTCTAGAAGGATTTAGGATCCATGAATGGTCTCATTTGGAAGGGAATTCCTCAAGAAATCTCCCTTTTAATTTTGGGACTGATTGATTGAGAATCGAGCGAGAAATCCTTACTTGAATCTCAACGATGGAGCTTCTGTTCACACCAATGGTGGTATGGACCAATTTGTAAATATGACGAGAAACTTAGGGACCTATCTACAAGAATTTCAAAAGTTAGGGGCTGGTGTGAGATAGAAAGAGTCTGACTGAACTGAAATGCAAACTAGGTCAAGATGATCTTTGATTGGGCCCAAATTTTGGTACAAACCTAATTTGGACCTAAGGAATCTGATGGTGAAGTTGGATTTTGGTTTTGATCAATTTTGATTGGGTAATTTACGTAGAAAACCAAATTAAGGCAACTTCCTATATGAGACTATTTTAGGTCAAAATGAGTTCCAATGGTCAAATCAAGGATACCAAACCTTATAGAATATTTTTCTATGATTTTTAGAAGGTTAGGTGAATTTTATCCTGACAAGAACCTCAGTTATTTAAGCAAGTCTGAAATTAGGGTTTTAGATATCCGTTAATTCTTGAAATATCTGAAAACCCGTTTTTATCTGCACGGATCCTCTTATTAGACATTTATGACCATTTGACATTCAGTTAACCCCTAGGAAATCCTGTGGTTACTCTACATTTAGCATATAATGTTAAAACTACAGATTTACCCCTGCTTTAATGCATGTCTCTCAGAAAGGATATGCAATGAATTATGACTCTCTGGTAGTTATATAGGAGCAATTATCAATTGATTCTGACTAATTAAAGCTAGTTATGTTTTATGATGACATTATCATCACTCGGGAAGGCAGAAGATGAAGAAGAATCTCCTTTCAGCTGGATTCCAGCTAGATCCAACTCATCCAAGCTGGATGCCAGTTCATTCTAGCTGGATCAACTCATCCCTAGCTCGATTCAGCTCATCTCAATTGAATAGTAGCTCTAGCTAGTTCACCTCAGCTTCATTCAGCTCACCTTAGCTGGATGGCAGCTCAAACTAGCTCAAGTTAGTTGTTCTCAGTTCCAATCCTGCTCCTTCAACTCAGAAGAGTTCACTGAAAGTTCAACCTGACTAGGACTAGCTACTGGCTGGACCTGGTTAGCTGAAGATGACCTCAACTAGCTCAGACTAGCTCAAGTCCAACTCCCAGAGGCTTAACTCAGCTCAACCTAGTTGAGTTGAGCTACTTGACCTAAGCTAGCTACTCTAGCTAGCTCAATAATCTCCAAGAAGACTAGACCTAGCTCATCTTAGCTCACATCAGTAAAAGCCAGCTCATCTTAGCTTGGCTTAGCAGCTAGCAAAGAACTAGCAAGCTAAGCCAGCTAAGGTAGCTCCTTACAGCTCTCTTCAACAGCCACCAGCTCAAGACAGCTTCCTCCAGCTCATCACCTCCAATACCCTAGCTCCCTCTACCTCTCTCCCCAACTCTCTACTAGTTAAGATAGCTTAGCTAGTCCACCTCCATGGAATCCACACCTAACCCTTAAACCTAGTCCACCTAAGCTCCTAGTCCTAAACCATTTTTGGCACCAACCCTTCACCACCTTTCAACTACCACTACCAAGAGACACCACAAAAGTGGTGCCAAAACCACCTACAACCACCCTTGGAGTTGGCGCCACTTTTCCCTCCAAAACACCCCCACATCCTAGCCATACACCTACCCTACAAAGCCAACCCTAACCTACACATAACTCCCCTTCTAGAACCCTCCTTGGTGATGCCAAAATGGAGGCTTCTCTTCATTTTTGGCTCCACCTCTACAAGCCCTTCCACCACATAACCACCACCTATGCACCCCTCTACTGGGTGCCAAAAACCCTCCACCATAGGATCACCTAACCACCCCCTAAAGTCCATCCTAGCCCTACACCTAATCCCCATGCCAACCACCAATCTCTACTTCTATAAATACCCTCCTAACTACCACCAAAAAAAATGATCTCCTCTCCATTAGTTAGGTTCCATATTCTTACATTATTTTAGGTTCCACCCTACCTTAGCTATATCATTTCACGCCAAGGAGGAAGAAGGGAAGAAGATCAAGGGGGAACACACCCGCCCCCTTGGTGCCTTCTTCCTCTCCTTCGTCTCCCTTACCCACTCCAAGGAGGAGGTCATCTTCAACACTAAGGGGACGGCCAAGCAAAAGGAGGAGCAAGGTGGTTGACGCCCACCTTGGAGGACAACTTGGAGGAGGACTACATCAAGAACAAGACAGGAAGACCCTTTTCAAGTGTGCGGCAACTGCACTTGAAGCAAGGGCCATCCCGAATTCAACTAGAGGATCCTCCCTTCTTCTTCTTTATCCCTATATCTTTTATTAGCTAGTGTGCTTTTGTTTTCATGTAACAAGCATTCTGCTACATTCCTTGCAGTTGCTAGTAATACAAATCATGTTTGCCTTCCAAGCTCATGTTTCAATTTTAGTGTACTTTTCTTGCTTTTAATTAACTAGTGCATCACACCCCTTCTCTTCTAATTACCCTAGGCACACTTGCCTAGTGTGAGCTTAGAGG
This sequence comes from Thalassia testudinum, assembly GCA_037157565.1. Lineage (NCBI taxonomy): Eukaryota > Viridiplantae > Streptophyta > Magnoliopsida > Alismatales > Hydrocharitaceae > Thalassia > Thalassia testudinum. Next base: position 2,257,425 of record JAZHRO010000061.1, read on the forward strand.
AGAAGGCTTCATTTTTGTCACTTAAGGTTAGTTGTAGCATAATTCATCTTCGCATCAATCCCAACTATTTCTGAAAACCCTAAAAATAACAAAAATTGAAAATGTAAAAAGACAAGTGTAGATTTGAGAGGTGAGAGAGAAAACCAATTCGTGTGATTAACAATTTGGCCTCCTTGGACGACACTAGATACTCCACTATCTATGTATTATAAATGTAAAAGTTTGATTGCAGATTTATGCGTTGCAACGACACTAATTACATCATTTAACAAACAGCATATTTCTAGCATCATTGACCCCAGCGGTTAAAGCACCCGTGCATATTTGTAGCGAGTCCAGGTTCAGTTTGCCAATGCATTTTGATAAGAGAGAGGAATTTTCATCCGAGAGTTTTCTCTCTTTTTCTTTTATATTCCCCTAAATCCAACATCAGATTGGCCCTAAACATGATCTGTATCGAATTCCTTGTCCCCACCATCAATCCTCGAAGGGTCCCTAGCTTTCAATGCTTCGGGATAACACCACCCATGGCAACCCCTAGAACCCTATCTTTCGACACTTAGGGATAGTGTCACCCATGGCATTCTATAGCTAAATTTCGGCCTTGGCAATCGACATTTCGGGACAATACCGCTCATGGCACCTAAACCAACACAAGGTACTTACATGCCCACAGTAGGATATTTAGATATCCTAGGAGACAAGCACCGAGGAGATGATATGTTATTACGCATCTTCAAGGGGAGTATTTTTTATTCCACCTCTCCATGCCGGGAACTCATCCAATCAACCTATGTCTCCGAGCCTCTCCCAAGCTAGATCTTCGAGATGACTTTTTCATAATAGAACATGTTTGGGCATTATTTCCTCGTTAAGAGTATTGAACCATATTGGTGTGTGAATTTTGGGTGCCTAGGTTACCAAGTCCCACAAACCAAAGGGCAGGCAACAGGGCCTAATAATCCCTAAGCCTTATACTTAATACATCAACCTCGCACTTACCTCAACCTCTTGATGACTAATCCGGGTCTTAACGAATATGTGAGTGTTTAAGCCCTAAAATAGGCCCAAGAGGCCTAAGATCAGTACTCTTACTTATTTCCTTGTCTCTAATGCTTCATGACTTAATCCTTATTTTGATTTGGCCTAGAACTTAAGTAGATCCCATAATCAATTGCTAAGACTATCGATTTTTTCTTGATTTTGCTCCTTTCGACATTCTTTGTATTTCCTCCTCTTTTCCTCCTTAAGAAAGATTTTCCATTTAGTTCACAAAACTTTCCTCCCCTTTCTCCATTTTTTTTTAAATATGTATTTTTTTGTGAGAACCCCTCAGGGAATTGAATTTCCCATTTGTTTTGCACTTTAACACCCCCATGCCTAAGTTTGCAATGTCCTCATTGTAAACTAGGTGGGTATGAAGTCAGCTTGGTTCAAGGTTTAGAACAGGGTCAAAGGGTAGGTGAATGGGTCGGAATGACTATTGCGGATGATTTCAAACTTTGATACAAGTATCAAAGGTGAATTCAGTTGTTCTAAAGTTGAACCCTAAAGTGCAGTAGGCATGCAGCTCAAAAAGATGATAGAAGGGTCTCGGGTTTTTGAAATGACAGGTTGCCTCCCGTTAAGTGCTAAATTCAATGCCTTCAACCGAGCAGAAGGTGGTCAAGGAGAAGGGGCGATCAAATTGGAGGAATTTTGTAGAACAAGCACCTTGATGAGTAGTTTGGTTGGTCCAACCAGGTGCTTGTTCAAATCAATAAGCTGATGATGCAGACCAAACCCAATCAATCTAGTGGGTTGATGGATGTGAATCAATAACTATGGAGCCCACCAAATGCTTTGTGGGTCAAACAGATGTGGATTCAGGGTTTGGTTGAATCGGCTCAGCCTGATCAGAGTAGGGGTCCTTAAATGATAATGGATCCATGGAAAATGTAGGAACCCTACTGATGGGATCAGAGGGGGACAAAATGTGGTTGATGGTCTGATCAGTGTCCGATTCCCGGTCAAAAGGTGGAGGTGAATCATATGCGACCAGATCAAAGAGTGGTGAATCAGAATAGAAATTAATTCTAGTGGTGGGTCAGGGTTGGGATCGATTTCTAAATGGCTCTATAGTGGGTGTGGCTAATTTGAAATCTAGGTGCAGAATGGGCTCCTCAAGAAATGATTTGAAGATTGGTTCATCTAGAGAGTCCTTTTTGTGATGTTCATCCCAATCAAATGTAAATGCCTAGAGAGTGCTTATAAGATCATGGAAATATGAGTTGGTGAAAGATTCGAATTCTAGATTGTGGACACTCTCAGCACTTACTGTGTTTGATTCCTGTAAATCATAGCAGAATGTTCCCAAATCAATGGAATATGATTTTGAATCAATGATCTTAGGATCAAGAACCTTAGAGTCATAATTAAAGAATGGGTTATGAATGCTGAGGTCGTAAATTGGCTCATAATTGTCTGGAAACAATGGTTCTCAGAAATCAGAGTATGATTTGAAATTATCAGAGAATTTGTGATAATTAGGTTCTAAACCTGATTCAAAATCAAGATTTCCACCACTGAATAAATCATGATGCATGGAATCAACAACCTAACTTTGGTCAAACCTAGTCTCAAATTCTAAGCTCAAAGCGATATTCTTATTAGGCATAGGCTCGAGTTCTGGGCACCTAGGGTAGACCTAATCAAATCCTAACTCTTTCAACTTCGCTAATTTTGTATCGTAAATTAGTGTGACTTTTGAAAAGTCAATTCATTCCTTTGAGGAGTCTGGAGAGGTATAATCATCAAATATAGGCCCAAAATCAAAATTCAGATCTAAAATCTAGTTCTCATCACAATGGGCCTCATGATCATCCCAAATAGGTTCAAATCTAAATTCTAGGTCCGGGGTAGGAATTGGGTCACTAAAATCTGGACTTGGTTCTATTGGGATATCAAAATCACTTTCAAGGAATACCTTAACAAGATAAGGTGCGGGAATTACATCCTCGAAAGGTTCGAAGTCTAATTCATCACAGGTGTTTGGACAATCTAGGCATGATGGACCAGTTTCACAGTTACCTATGGTTGGCTCATAATCGAGAACACCTGTAGATGGATCCACCCAACCCATATTTTGATTAGATATGTCATTCTGCACAAAATTTGAATCGGGTTCCATTTAGATCGAGGACCATAACAACCTCCATTTTCAAACCTGGGCTCTGGAAAATCTCATTGATACTCAACATTGCCTCAAGATTCATCATCAGTTTCTGAGTGGACATATGGGTATTTTTTATCAATGGCTTGTTTGAACAGATTTAGCATATTCCCACATTTTTCAATGTCATCTTGGTGTATTTCCCAGAGTGGTGGATTTGTCATTGTATATGCTCAGTATTATGTAGTCTCTCTAATTCAATGTATTCTGATATGAGAGCATCCCGAGTTGTACTACTTATCATTTGTGTCAACATCAAATGGGCATGATTCACAATGCAGGCTGTTGTTTCTGACACATTAACCTGAATGCTTCTAAAGGGATCTGAGGTTTTGTAATACTCATCATGATGTCTAAGAGCTGCCTCAATCATTTTTTCCTTGATGCTCATACGTGATTCAGGTATTTTGAACATTCTTCCTAAGTTGACAGGTTGCATTTCCAAATCAAGTGGTGGATCAAGATGTAGAATCAAATTCAGGTCTAGATTGAATTGATCAGATCATATCAGATTTCCCATAGAAGAAGATCAACTCTAATGAAGTCATCTAAGTAAAACCTAGGGACCTCTCTTGTGTATGTGTACTACAGAATAGATAAGGGACTAGATGTGTATTGAACAGAATCAAAGCACCCAAAAAATTTGGATGACTAAGGCTATTTTGAGGCGGATGATACCTCTAGATCAGAAATCCACACAACCAAGAATTAGTTGGGCAGCCAGGAAGGGAGAGTCCCGCAAAGACCCCTACATGGTAGAGTGTCCCCACGAGTTACAGGGTTTCCCCCACCCGACCTTCCTTGTCACTGAGGTTCCAAGTATATCGAAATGTATGAATTGAGACCTAAGCCTACCAATTTTAGCCCTAATTGTGCCTTGAATTCTACTTGATTTAGAAGTTAATTCAAATTTTGACCTAATTTGTAGGTTGGTTGACCCACAAAGTGGACCAACCTCACCTGACCTGCCCTAATGTTGAGGATGAAATTTGGGTCAAGACCCAAATCACCCTGAATTGATTCTCAGGTTATTAGGTCCCAATTTTTAAGGTTCAAGTGAATGTAAAGCCTTGATTTTAGGTTCTCTCAGATAGATCTTTTCAGACAAGGGCTCGGGTGGCACACAAATGCGGGAGGGTCAATTTCCTTAATTGTAGGCAAATGTGTACTAACACTTCAAAACCCTAATGTGGAAACCCTAATTAGCTCTAATTCCAAGTCTAATTTGAATTCCAAATATCACACCCTAGACTCAAGCAAGAATGTGAGTAGTCCAAGATGCTGAGAAATTTAGTGCAAATCCCTAACATTTATAGGAAATCAAGATGGGAATCTCTAATCAAATCATCTCAACTTCAATTGGATATCAATTCTCAAATCAGGAAATTCTTTACCTTTAAGTGATATTACTAAGAAAATAAGGCAAGTGGATCCTAATACATTTTGTTTCCTTTTCTCTCTTCCCAAGATTAGGAGGTGTTTAGGGAAGAAGAGAAATTTTACCTACCCTTGAAGTTGTTGATTGCACGGAAGATCTCTTCGTGATGTACCTCACAAAACACAGCAAAGTAGATAGGGCAAGTTAGTAATCAGCTCAGAAAGAATATGTGATGGTAACACCATCATTAGCCATAACTATCTTTAATTAGTTGGAATCAAGTGATAAATGCTCCTAAATGGTCGCCTGAGAATAGTAATTCCACGCAAATACATTCTGAGAAGAAATCATTAAAACAGGGTTAATTCTATGATTTTAACATCACATCATAAATGCCGAGTAACCAAGGGGTCACCCAAGGGTTAACTGAAGGTCAATTGAGCATTAAAGATAAAGAAGTGGCTCCGCATTGACATAAACAAGGTTTTACTCATTCCGAGAACCAAAATAGCACACCAAAACCTTAATTTCTGACCCACTTAAATTGAAGATGTTCTGGTCAGGGTAATATTCATCTAAACCTCCTAAAATTCATAGAAAAAATTATAAGAGGTTTAGTACCCTTAGTTTGACCATTTGAACATATTTTGACCTATAACAGAGTTTCAGACGGGATTCTACCCTAATTTGGACTTCTATGCAAATTGCCAGTCAAACATGGTCAAAACACAAATCCAAGTTCACCATCAAATTCCTTGGGTCCAAATTAGGCTAAGGCAAAAATTTAGGCCCAATCAGAGTTCATGTTGACCAAGTTTGTAATCTAGTTCCTTAAAACTCTTTCTCTCACTTAAACCCCTAACTTTTGATTTTATTGCGATCAGGTTCCTAAGTTTCTCATCTTCTTCGTCAAAATGTCCCTTCTACCATTGGCATGTGAACGGATCTGCAGTCGACCTCTAAGAGAGGAGATCTCTCTCAAATAAACTCCAAATCCCTCCAAAATTGGAGGGATTGCTGATCAGACAATAAGGCATCCAACCAACCCCATTTGAGGGACGGAATTGATCCTAGAGCTCGAGCAATCTTGAGGAATTTGAGGGATTTTTTTCTCTAAGATTGTGGCTAATTGAGACCCTTTCTTCATTGAGAGCTCACATTTGAGCTCTATAAAAGCTCATGAAACTCCCAGCGTCCTCCTTAGCAAAGTTTTAGGCCAAAAACACATCTTCTCCTCCTTCCCCGGCCTACTCCGACCAACCTCCAGCGAGCTCCTCGATCTCCCTTCATCACCCTATGCCACGTACAATAGGCAGAGGGAACATCTTCCCAAAGTCTTCCGCGCCTAGTGCACATCAACTAGCGCAGTCTACCCCTTGGTCGTCACCGCTTCTCACCACCGGAGCGTTCACCTTCTCCAACGTCGACCAGTCATAGTCGGCACCAAGCCCTCATCCCCTTCATCCGTAGATAAGCTCTTCTTCCTTCTCTCTTTCTTTAGGTCTGAATCAACCTATTCCCAACTCAATTCAACCAACCAATCACCTTCTCCCCCTTCGTCTTCTCTGCCTCCGGCGACACCTCCAATGAAGTCGCCATGGCAACACACTCCACCAAACAACCCTTCATCACCGCCAAAACCTTCCCCATTTTTTAGGGATCAAAAGCCCTCAACTTATTGAGAGCTTTGATCTCTGAACACATCGGCCGACCAACCCACCATAATTGCACCTTTTCCGACTTCACTACCCACCTACACGCACCCTCGCACCGATCCACAACCACCACCACATTCTCTATGCCTCGACTATCATATTGGATGTTTTAAATTTGGCTTATAGCCCGTATTCATGTTTCAGGTATCTTCATCGGAGCTCCACTGCCATGGTCGTCTTCTCCAACATCGTGCACCCTCCTTCGACCTTCCTACATCCTGCTACAACCTGAGACCTTCGTGGCTCCAGTCCCTAAAGCACTCCACGCATCCAATTGAGCAAGATGCATCAAGCTATGACCTTAATTCCTCACGACCCTCAGCAGCTGTGCATACTGGAAGTGAAGTAGAAAGAGGCTCAGATATAGTCCCACATCGTAGAGAGATGAATTGAAAAGAGCATATAAAAGGTTTTCGTGCCCAAAGCTTATCTCCTCAGACACGAGGTGAGGTCCCTCTCACTCACATGCCTCTCTCTCCTTGCTCACCACCATGCCAAATGAGATCGGTCCCCTATGCGTATGATACGATAACCCGCTTATATACCCAATTACCAAGTTCCAAGAGATTAAAGGGGAATTTCTGAGGAGGAAGGGGGAGGGTTTTGCTTTAGAATTCGTACCCAGTGCCTTGGGATGCGTGCAAACACTTGGCCTCTCTGCACTTGGGACCTGATGATAATGTCATCATCAGTCATATCTAGCTTTATTTAGTCATATTCCATCATTAAATTCTCCTACATAACAACCAGAGGACCATAATTCATTGCATAATCATTCTAAGAGAGACAGTAAAACAAGGGTAAAACTACAGTTTTAACAACATATCTCAATTACAGAACAATCGTGGGTTTCTATAGGGCTTATTAAAGGTCAAATGGTCTTAAATGCCTAACAAGTGGGTCCATGCAGATAGAAATAGGTTTTTGCAAGTTTCGAGAATTAAATAACATCTGAAATCCTAAAAATAGACCCACTTAATCTACTGAGGTTATGGTCAAGATAAATTCACATAAACCCTCTAAAAATCATATAAAAAATATTCTCTTGGGTTTGGTATGCTTGATTTAACCATTGGAACCCAATTTTACCTAAAACAAAGTCTCAGACCAACAGTTGCCCTAATTTAGATTTTTGCAAAAATTACCCAGTCAAACTAGGTCAAAACCAAAATCCAACTTCACCATTAGATTCCTTAGGGCCAAATTAGGTTTGTATCAAAATTTGAGCCAAATCAGAGATCACCTTGACCTAGTTTGCATTTCAATCCTGATATACTCTTTTTATCACATAATGGCCCTTAACTTTTTGAATCCATTACAAATAGGTCCCTAACTTCTTCATCATCCTCACGTTTATCTCCCTACCGCCATTAGTGTGAACACGTTGAGCTCCGACGAGATTTGAGCAAGATTTTCTCGCTCAATTCTCAATCAAACAATCCAAAATTTGAACTGGAGATTCTTTGTGAAATTCCCTACCAATTGAGACCTGTCTTGAGCTCCAATTCATTCCCAAAAGGTCATGCGAACTTTTCAAAGGCTCGAGTATCCTATTTCGCAAAATCCTTCCAAGCTTGGAAGCTTCTTTCCAAGCTTGGAAGGGCTTCCTATGGCCTATAAAAAGGAACCAAGTCTCAAGGCCGAGTCCTTTAGCAAGGTTTTGCGCCAAAAACCTCTTCCTAACCCTACCTCGGCCCCTCTCCAACAGAGCTCCAACGAGCCCCTTCCTCCGTCATCTCCAGCCTCCCAACTACCAACTTGGGAGCACCAATATCTTCGCCTCTTTTGTCCGCGCCTGGTGTGCCAAAGCTAAGGTTGTTCCTTCCCATTCTTCCTCACCATCCCCCATTGGAGAAGTTCTCTTCCACGGCACTGACCAATCAAAGCCGACGTCCTCCTACCCCTTTGTTTATTAGATTAGGGTTAGTTTAGTTAGTTTAGCATCTTAAGTTAGTTTTACACCCCAAAAACCTAAAAACAACCCCTCGACACCGTGAATCACCCCCGTCTTCTCCGTCTCTGGCCACTCCTTTGGCGAGGCACCCCCATCGCTACACTGATCCACATGCCTTGCCACAACTCCCAAAAGCACCACTGTCCCTCCGCACACAAAACCCCTATCTCTATTCGCCTTCCCATCCACCCGAACCATACTCCAAACAAACCCACTTCCTCCGGCCATCTCCACCTCCGTCAGGCCTCCACACGCCTTGACTCACCACGAAACCGCCTCCACCACCTTCGCCATCATCCATCAAAGCCTCTGAGCTCATTTAACGTGGCTGAAAGGCCATTTTGTGGATTTCAAGTACCAAGGCTTCTACACCATTGACGTCGAAGCTTCACGCTTGCTTGGAGCTTGCTCCAGGTCTTACTAAGCTATAGATCCACACCCCAGGTCATGCGGAACTCTCCCAAGATCACAATCAACTAGTCACTTAAGTTTGCTAGCCACATCTGCACCAGCAATCAAACAAGCTCCATCCTGCGGCTGTGCGCAATAAGGAAGGTGGGACTTTAGTCCCACCTCGGAAGCCATTAAGCAATCACAACCGGATAAATTGAATTTCTGCATTGTGCTTGTCACATCAAGACACACAAGGGGGTGAGGTCCCCTGCACCTCACGCACGCCTCGCCCATGACACTCTGCACATGGACCTGGTCTACCCGATTACCCACCTATGCCTGCGCACACCTCAGCTGCTACCCACTGCATGCAACCCTGGTCCCGGATGCGCTCATATTCGATACCCGAATACTCGATAATATGCATGGCCTTGTAAAGGCGGGAAAGAGGTGGAAACCCAGAAAGAGAGAAAGAGAGAGAGCGTGGGAAAGGGTTGGGTTTTGCTCTCATATGCGGCTAACACTTAGCCAAATTTGAAGAAGAGCAAAGCAACAAAAGAGACAAGCCAAGGAAGAAAGAAGCAAAGAAGAAGGCTTGTGCGTGTTGAAAGAAGTAAAAGGCAAGGCAGAAGAAAAGGAGGACCACAGAGAAAGAAGAAGATGAAGAGAAAGAGAAGGCAAAGAAGAAGAAGAGCAGCAGAAGAAAAGGAAAAGAGGAATCACTGTAGCAGCGCATTTTAAGAAGTCTGATGTCTGATTATCTGCTCCTTCATTTGATTATATTTAAGTAATTGTTCTATGTCTTAGACTAATAATTGGTGATTCAAATCGCCACTATTTTGTCTAGATTTCCTTTTTGACTCTTCATATACTCATGTTATACATTGCATATTAGTTTTTGAGTAATTTCTTGTGGTCAGTTACATTATTTATTGAGATTAGTGCGTGAATTCCATATTTGCTCCCTATGTTCAACCTTGAACTTAAATTCGAGTAATAAATTTTATCTATTATTTTCGCTATTTATTGGCTATACTATAGCATAATGACTTTTAAAACACCGATTCATCACATACAACAGCACCCTTGTCCCTTGGCTGTGCTTTGAACAGTTAGGTCATCTAACCTTAGGGTCCGACATCTGCTTGAATGTTCTATGGGATTATTTGGGAGATATTGGCTCTGAATCTGACATGGCTATTTAGTGGTTCTAACCACTGTTGAGATATTTGAATTGGCTGGAAACATGGGATATGTGCTTAATTAAGTGGTGATTCAAATCACCATTCTTTTTAGATTCCTGATTTCTTTTTATCATAATAACTTGCGATACGATTGGATATCATTTTGAGTAGATTGAATATCGTTTTGAGTATATTATTATTCATTGAATATCTCTCTTATGTTTAATTAATTGTGCTCAATGATTTAAATTGCAATTAGTGTGTAAATTCCATATTTGCTCCCTGCGAACGACCTCAGACTCAATTCTTTGTTTTCGAGCACTTTACAAATTTAAATGTTGTAAAGCGATTTTCGTCAACTATACTACGATGCAATATATTTCTAAAAGAAGACTTGCTCCATCAACAATATGACTAGTGATGAATTGTGCGTTGCTCCCCGGCAACGATGCCAAAATGGTGACACACTCCCATCGAGTTTAAAATATGCATCATAGTGCAGTCAACAAAAGCGAATCAGCATTTAAATTTATAAGTACTCGAAAACAAGAATGAGTCTGAGGTCATTCTCAAAGAGCAAATGTAGAATTCACACACTAATTGAAATATAAAACAATTGAGCACAATGATTAATTGCAATAAAGATATTCAATGAATAGAATCTACTCAAAATAATAGTAATTGTATCTAGGAAACAATGGGATAAAAAGAATATTAAACCCTAAAATTGGTGATTTGAATTACCACTTAATTCCCACATTTAAGCACATATCTTAATGTAATTAACCAATTCAATTTCTCAACAGTGGTCTTGAACCACTCACCATGTCAGCACAAGAGCCAATGTCTCCACAATATCAAAACCAAGCCAAGTCAGACGTCAGCCAAGCAAACCAGACGACTTAAACACCCAAGAACAAGGCCTCAGACAATCAGAATTCTCGTTAAGTGTTGGGTGCATATGCATAAATCCTGAGGTAGACATGCATGAATCCTAACGCAAAACCACCCCTCGCCCTCAGATTTTCCTGTAATCAAGTCGCTAATCGAGTTACCGGATCTGTGTCAGATCCAGGCTCATCGGTTGTGTAAGGTGAGCGAAGTGTATGGTCAAGTGAGGTGGGGACCTCAGCCCCATGTGTGTCGAGGCAACCAAGCCTTAGTAGAGATTCCTTTCATGCAAGCCTCGACAAGTCGATTTTCGCTCTCAAAATGATGATTAAGATGATTTGTCGTTGTATTTCTAAGTGGTGGAAAATTGACTAATCAAAATAATTAAAATAAATCACTCACAGAGGGAGCGGGTCATGTCCACAAAGAGGCAATGGCCTATTAAAACTAGCAAGAGTCAAAAATCGATGTTCACTATTAATTTCATCAATAAATCGAGCCAAAATCGCCTTCAAATTAAGTAAACAACAATAACTAATGCTGAAATAGCAATTATGCACATCTAAAGGATTTATTTTGCAATGTGACACAATAAAATATTAATAAAATCTTACAATGGCAAAAGATGTAAATACTAATACCACCCCTACTGTAGCAAAGCAAGGGATTTGGTTTGGATGCCTTCCACGCATGGAGGAGAGGACGGCCGGAGGGGAGGAGCTCGCCGGAGGTAGCTACTGCCAGGCTGCTTCTTTTGGTGGTCGCGACGAGGCACAGCATGGCCGGAGGTGGCTAGTCGGAGGAGAGGAGCGGTGGGGGTGGCTATCGCTGCTACTGTTGAAGCTCGCGAAGGTAAGGGGCGTAAGCACGCTAGGCTGCACACGCGTGGAGTGTGGCACTGTTGAAGGGGCGCGGGCTCACGGGGGAGCTGCTGAAGGATGCGCAGCCGCGCGCATGTTACTATAGCTGCAGCTGCTGCGTAAGCGCAAAGATGGGGGTTGCGGTGTTGAGAGCAGTGATGGCGTGGCGTTGGGTTTGTTTTTGGTGAGGTTGCATAAGAAGAACGAAGAAGAGGATGAGATGGGGGCAGGCTTAAGACTTCCAGGAAACTTCCCGGACGTCTTAACTAGATGGGAAGATGATTGCTAGTGCATGGCTTCTGTGGTGGTGATGTTGGTGGTTGCACGGTGATGATTGCGTGACCGTCAGAGATGCACGTGCATGGTGTTGGCACGAGTCCACCGACTTGGCACGACGAGCTGTCACCTCGCCGGCTGCTTGCAACGCTTTGTCGGGATTATAAGTCAGTCACGTTGTAGTATAGGTAACCAAGCATTGACAACAAATAAAAATTTATTACTCGAAAACCTAAGTATCCGAGGTCGAACACAGGGAGCAAATGGAATTTATTCACTAATCTCAATGATGTAATTGAACACTTAGAATTACTCAAAACTTAATTCAGAATTTAAATGCAAGAATGTAAGAGTCAATTGTAGCAAAAATAGAGAATTGGACATCTGATCAAAAGATATCTCTCTTCTCTCCTATTTCCTGTCTGCTTTCTCTTCTTCTTCTTTCTTTCTTTCTCTGATTTTCCTCTTTCCTCAGTTCTTTTTCTTCTATTCTTCTTTGACTTTGGCCGTCTGCTTCTTCCTTGTTTCTTCTCTGTAGCTCCTTTCTAGCCTTTCCTTTCTTCTTCCTTCTTATTTTCCTCTGTCTTCTGCCCTTCCTTCTTAAGTCTTCTCTTTTCTGTAGCTTCACCTTGCCTTTGTTTCCTTCATCCTCCTCTGGCTGTCTTCTCTTTGGCTTCTTTCCTTTCTTCCTTCCTTCTTCTCTTGCACAGTGCCTTTCTCCTTCTTCCTCTGCGACTAAGTTCTTCCTTCACCTTGCCTTAGCTTTTCAGCTACGCCTTCCTCTTCCTTCTTTTTCCCTGCACACACACCAAAGAGCAAAACCTATCCCTACCCACCCCCGCATCTCTCTCTCTCTGTATATCTCTCTTCGGTACGCTCTCCCAGAGCCAGGTAATCGGTTCGGTCGCGTGCCTGGGTCCAGGCGCACCGGCGTGGGTGTGGTGCGTGAGGAGTGCTAGGTTAGGTTAGTCAGGTTGGGTGCCAGGTCCACGGGGGAAATGTCACGGATGAGGTGTAGCGAGTGAGGGCGAGGGACCTCACCCCTGTGTGTCTCGAAGCGAACAGCATAAAACACAATTTCAATTTATCCTACTTACCTCACTCCTGCGTTTACGAGGTGGGACTAAATGTCCCACCCGCTTCTGCGCTTTCACCCGCAGGAACTACTTCTTCAATTGCTGCTAATTGGCTGCTCTCCAAACCAATTGCCCGGTCGTATGAGTTCACGCACTCATCTGCTTCCTCTGGGACTCTGACATCTGGAGCGTGCAGCCTGGGATGAAGCTTGCAACCTTCTCGCTGTGTGCATTAATGGCGGCAGGTGGTGAGATCTGTCACACTCAAACACGATCTTGCAACCCTGTTAAGACACATGGGAAGCTTCGCCGTATCAAGGCGAAGGTAGGACAGTAGGCGGCAGGCCGTGGGGCGGCCTAGGTGTGCGTGCCTAGGTCACCCTGTGGCTGGGCTTATGGGTTAGGTCGAGGGGTGTTTAGGGCGATGATGGCGGTCGATGGTTGGGTGGAAGATGTTCAGTGGTCAATGGCAGAGGTGAAGAGGTTGGTGGCGAGACGTGTGGAGTGATGGGTGCGTCTCGCCGGAGGTTGGTCGAAGATGGGGAAGATGGCAGTGGACAGTGGCTGCGAGGGGTCAAAAAGGGAAATAGGGAGAGGGGAATTGAAGAGGGGATAGAGAGGAGTAAGTCTAACCTAATTAAGTGGACGAAGGGGGAGAGATGGTGGCTGGCTGTACCTGCTATCGCTGGAGAAGATGGAGGCCAGTGGAGGGAGACGATGACGACGAAGGGTCTAGAGGTGCGCGTGCAGGTGTTGCGCGATGCAGAGGAATATGGTGAGGGAAACTCTGCCACTAGTAGTGTGGTAGAGTGAGGAGAAAGAGGAGGGAGCCTTGCCAGAGCTCGCTGGACTACTTGATCGGAGGAGATGAAATTGGGGTGGATCTCTGGCCAAGTCGAGCTGAAGAGATGCGACAGGAGGTGGTGGTGCTTTTATAGTCACTGGCAGGGACTCTTATGCTTGGAAGACAAGCTTCCAAGCACGCGAATCCTCACCGGAGAAGGAAGAAGTTGGAGACCCAAATCTCTCATGCGTTCGCACGAGAGATTGAGTGCAAATCAGAGATTGCAATCAGCTCAGATGGAAGGGAATTCCTCAGAGGATCTCTCTTCCAAATCTAGGAGGAGATCTCTGAGGAATCAGGGAGTACTCCCCCTCCATTCCTCATCGAAGTAGGATTTCTCCCCATTAATGGTGGAGGGACCTGTTTGTAAGAGTGGCGAGGAAGTTAGGGGGGTCTGTGCAATGGTTTTCAAAAGATAGGGGCTAAAAGGTAATTGAGTGAACTATTTTGCAAAGTAGGTCAAGATGACCTCCCCTTAGGTCCAAATTTTGTTACAAACCTAATTTGGATCTAAGGAATCTAATGGTGAAGTTGGATTTTAGGTATGACCACGTTTGACTGGATATTTTGCAAAAAAACCCAAATTAGGTCAATTAATGAGCTAGGACCCTAATCTAGGTCAAAATAGGTTCCAAAGACCAAATTGAAGGTTCTAAACCCTAGAGGAAATTTTTCCATAAATTTTAGAGGGTTTAGTTGATTTTTATCCTGACCAGAAACTTGTTCAATTAAGCGGGGCTTACAGAATATCATTTAATTCTTGGATTGCATAATAACCCATTTCTGATTGAACCAACCTACTTTTTATCTTATTTAGACCATTTGACCTATGTTTTGCCTCTGAGAAATACTGTTTATGTACTACAATGGTAAAATTACAGTTTTAACATTTATTTCATGTTTTCTTCTCAGAACACTTATTCCTTGAATTAGGTCCTTCTCTAGGTTATGTAGGAGCTCTTATTCTCTTTCTTAGGTCAAAATAAGTTAGTTAGGGCTCATGATGAGGCTCTCATCACCAACCCACGGTGTAGTGGAGCTCGGCCTTGGAGACGCATGGTGGTGGTGATGGAGGTGAGCTCGAAGATCTTAATAGTGGTGGAGTCAGGGTGGAGTCTCCTCGTGCATGGTCGTCTCCTCCTCCCTTCGTAGCTGCAGGTGATGAATTTGAAAATAAAGAAGCAGGATCAAATCCTCTTCATGGAAAATGAATGCTTGCAGCTGTGCGTGAATGGGTACGCGAGGAGGAGTAGCTATTACCTGTGGAAGAAGAGAATAAGAAAATAATAAAATATTATGATTATTCATGTACAAACCCTTAGCTTCTATGTTAAATTAAAATAATGTAAGTAATTCATCTAATTGATTAACTAATCAAATGCATGCAATTCTAAGTTAATTCTGAATGAATTATGCAATTAAGGTAAAAATATGAAGTAATTTATTTACATCCTAATATATGCTAGCTAAATGTTAAGGATATCTTAATATCTAGGCATTTACATATTTAAATAGCCCACAAATATGGGCTAATCACACACCTTCAACTTATTCCCACACGATGTAGGACTATATTTGGAGCTTCCTCACTTATGCAACTCTGAGATTGCTTGTTCAATCAAAGTTGCTACTGTTGCTTCTTCGTTCAATCAAGGCTGCAGCTAAGTCCATGGTTGTAGCCTGTAGCACCTGGAGGTCGAATTAGGCTTGGAGAGTGGCGGAAGGTAGCGGATGGTGACAGTTGATGACGACGATGCAGTGAAAGTCGGCGAGACCTAAATTACAAGAACACGAGCTAAATTCCCCAATTAGATAGTTCAGTAGGATCACCAAGTTGCATGGAGTGCAACGGTAGTGTTTGTGAAGCGTGAGGAGGTTTGGGGTGGTCGTGCGTTGTCGGAGAGGGCATACGTAAGGTGTGCAGTTCGGTGGACCTAAGGAGTGGGTGGAAGATAAAATTGGTAGAAGGCTTTTGAAGGTAGAGGTGAGGCAAAGCTAATGGGAGTCGTGGCGTGAAGTTTGGTGGGCTTTAGCGGCAAGGTGGCCTTGTCGGAGGCATGCTCATCATTGGAGAAGACGATGGGGAAGAATGGTGAATGATAGTAGAATTGAGGTTTGAGGGACCTAAAGTTAAGCTAGAGAGAGGGAGGAGGGGATAGGACTACTCTATTGGTCAAAAGGAGAAGAGATCCTGCCGACTTTGATTGGTCAACGCCAAGGACAAAGGTGCCTCTGGTGAGAGGAAGGGTGATGAGGAGAAGGGGAGACGGCCTTCGCGTTGGTTGACGAGAGGCAAAGGAAGGAGAGGAAGGACGTAGGCTGGCCAATTTGGCTGTTGGCCGGCCGAAGGACAGCAGGGGAAGGGGGTTGCCAGTGCCACGATGGAGGTGGCCGAAGAAGAGAAGAAATAGGAGAATTAGGCTGTGACCAGGCTCAAAATAATCGTGGAACTTCGGGCAACTTATATAGACCATGATTTAGGCCTCAAACATGCATAATTCACACGTTTTTTTTCTCAAATTAGGAAAGCTAATATTAGGGATTTTCAAGCTTTGATGGCAAGAGAACCAAGCTTGCTGGTCTCAAAAAGGTGACCAATCGATCGAGAATTGTTTGATCATCAATCCCTCCAAATTTGGAGGGATTTCGCTCTAATTTGAGGGAGAAATCCTCCCTCGAATCTCGCTGAAGGTGATCTCACACCTCCAATGGCGTAATGTGTATAAATGCAAGAATGATGATAGAGTTAGGGACCTAATTGCAAGAATCTTGAAGGTTAGGGGGTTGGATGTGAGAAACAAAGATTTTAGTAACTAAATTGCAAACTAGGTCAAGATAGACTCTGATTGGGCCTAAATTTTTGTGTTAACCTAATTTTGACCCAAGGAATATAATGTTAAACTTGGATTTGAGTTTTGACCACGTTTGACTGGGTAAATTGCATAGAAGCCCAAATCAGGGCAAATTCCCATCTAAAACTTGTTCTAGGTCACAATGGATTTAGATGGTCAAACCAAAGGTACCAAATCCATTAGAATATTTTTCTATGAATTTTAGGAGGTTTATATTAATTTTATCCTGACCAGAACCTTTTCGATTTAAGTAGTGCTAATAATTAGGATTTTGTGTACTGTTTGGTTCTCGAAATGCTTGAAACCCTATTTCTATCAGTGTAAGCCTACTTCTTGATCTTTAATACTCAATTGACCTTTAATTAACCCCTGGGTGACCCCGTGATTAATCTGCATTTGTGATGTGGTGTTAAAACTGCAGAATTAACCGCGTTTTATTATTTTCTTCTCAAAACAAATCAGAGTGAAATTATGGTCTTCAGGCAATCAATTAGAAGCATTTATCTCTTAATTCTAACTAATTTAAGCTATTTTATGGCGAATGATTACGTTACCATCAGATGGTGATCGCTTACTCAAATATAAACAATTGCCACAATACTATCTGCTCTATGGGAGGGTTGGTCTTGAGCATAAAGACTATGGGAGGCCTCGAGTAGCGAGAGCCTAAATAGCTTCGTTACTAAACAAGGGAGATTAAAAGACATTAAGGTCATGTTTGATAGATGGTTTAAGGTGCTTAACCTATGTCTTTTTATCATTTAACTCGCCTGTCATTTGCATTGGGTTAAAAGAACTTAATCAACCGTAGATTTATTTCAACATCTCTATAGAATAAATTTAACCTATCTAAACTCCTATACATCAAAATCTACTTATTTACTATTTTGTTTCACTATTTTTCTATTTCCCTACTTATTCTACAAGCCTATTCTCGTTGCCAAAGATCATCTAAAAGAAGAGATAATGTTTGAATATGGTGATCATCTCTGAGCTGAAAGAAAGGTGCCAATTAAAACTCCCGGGAGTGGGGTTGATGCGGGCTCTCGTGCATCAGAGCAAGAGGAAGATCCCTGGCCGAAGTGGGTTGGTAGTGGGCAAGAGAAAGATTTCTAAAATCTTGGACATTTAATGATTTTGGTTGAAGAGCGGAAGACATTAGCTATTAGTTTGCCATAGCCTATACGAGAAAGGAATGATCAATGGTGACGGGAATGAGGATCCTCTTATGAAGAAAGACTTTGCTTCTCCTAAGTTAACTCCTTCAACTCTGCCTCCTTCAATTAATGCCCTGCCCCTCCTTCCGCATAGTGTTTTTTCGATGGCCCGACTTAATACCTTTACACCTATACCAAACCCTGTTAGCCACCTATCTTGCACTTCCTCTCATCTCGAGAGGTTGGTTCCAGATGATAGCCACAGCAAGCTTAGTTTGCACCAACCATGTGCACCTTATGGATTTGGTAGGCTCCTGCAACCCCTCATCGGGCGAGACTACTCCTAATATTAATTCCAACGTAGAAAAAACCCATGGCCACCTTATTTGAGTAAAAGGTTACTTTTACTCATTAACGAGCGGAATCCAAAAAATATCAAGGTACAGAGTTTGCATGGGGTTACACTTTTCTTAAAATATCTCAAATAATTTTATTACGTAACAACTCTACGGTAAGAATTTTCTTAGAAAATAGGCGTGAGTTACATTCCCTGTAAAGGTACCACACAGCCACGCAAAGGGCTCTACTGGCAAGACATCGATCCCATGCCACCACAGCAAGATCGAGAGCTTCCTCCAACATTCCTGCAAGGCATCCATCTAAATCCAACCTCCTTGGGACTCCGACAAGCACCTACCTCATTGCCACGTTATATCAAGGAAAATAGCGTAAACGTTGCTGACGCACTGAAGCCCACAATTACCCCCACCACAAAAAAAGGCACACTTACCCAATCACCGATCCACCACAACCCTGTTACTTTCCACCACTCACCATATCTAGAGATGGCAAGCTTCCCAGCACCCTAACTACCCCTTCCCTACCGAGTAATCGATAATCCACAGCCGATCGTACGGTTCTTTCGACGCAAAGGACCTCCACCGTTAGATCTCTGGAAACAGACAAACAAGTGGGTGTAGCGCGACTTCCGGGAATGGTGGCCTGATCTTGTAAGGGAAGAGACGTAGCTTAGGTCGTGGAAAGAGCAGTCTACTTTCTATTTTTCTTCCCTCTACTGCTAATTCAGAACCTATAGGCCTTCCCATCATCCCACGGCCTCACCGATCTACCCATCAAAGTAGAAGTTGGGGGCATTGTTAAGGATCCCTCTCCGATGGACATTGTCCATTCTGAATATCCGAAGCCGCATGGAAGTTCCATTGATCGAGGCGTGAAGGATAAGAGGAAGTTCAAGAAGCTTTTCCATCGGTGCTCAGTGATCATGTGCTGCCGTTACCACGCAGTGTTTAAATATGCGCGGAATCACAAGATACAGACAGAGATAACGGTGAGACAGCTGAGTCCTCAGAGGGATGGGTCTACTGAATTTCTTGACTAGTTAGGCAAAGATCATGTTTTTTTTTTTTTTGTATTCATGATTTTTTAAACTACACGATTTTTTTTTTTTTTTTGACATTTTCTAGATGCAAGAAGCGGGGATAGAAAGATTTGACCCTGCGAGTTTGTTACGACCGAGAACCCTACTTTCCGAGATCAGAAAAATCCTAGAAATTTATTCCAAACACCCTAACACATGTAGGAACATAAAGCCACCGATTTCTTTGAATTTCAATTAATGAATAAAAATCTGATATGCCAAGAGTTCTTTTCGTTCTATTAAAAATTAAGCCATGAAATCTGGTAGCACCTAGAGCACTTGAAAATCACATGCAAATATAATTTTTTGGGATTTTTAGAATAATAGAAACCACGAAAATGAATTTCTAACCTAAAAAATACGAATCCGTATGTGAAAATCAAAGGAATGCTCGTAGAAAGTAACTAACCTAACAAATATGGATGCAACAATCATGTAAGCTGTTTACGGTTTTAGGAGATGGATTGGTAGTTACGAGAACACATAGAAAACAATGTCATCAAATGTTGCTTCTCATAAGTTTACCTTATTTAATGTATTCCTATCAAGGGTATGGTCTAACTCAAATATTAATTCTAAGCTTAGACTATCGTAGATAAAGGATCTATACTTCAAGGAAGCTAATCTCATCGGCCCAGCTCTCAGCTCTCATACTAGAGTATGTATTGACTTATTTAAACGACTATTAACCCATTGGTCTTGAGAGGGGAGAATCTAGACAAGACCGGTTGGCAAAAAGTTAGGTGGATTAGTGTACGATTGATTAATTTTAGATTGCTCCTTGTCCTCACATCGATTCTACAAAAGGGTTTTGTTCATGAACCCTATATTTCGATGGATATGTAAAATTAGATATATCAAAAGGTTTATGACATTGTTCAAAGTGAATGTTGCTCATTTGTTGGAGGCCTTGGGACCCGATATGAGTGAAGTAGATTAGACTTGCCATTTAAGGTTCTTATTGCTACTCATCATGTAATGATATTTTGCAAATATTTCATGGATAGTTGTTGGGTAATCCTTTCTTTTTATTGATGTTTACTTTGATGACAAAGACTCTTTTCACTTCTCATAAAGTTATAGGTAGGGATGAGTATTGGGTCGGGTCAACCCGACCAAGCTCGAGGTCCAACTCGATTCGGTCGACCTAAACTTGAACTCAAAATTAACTTGTGTCATACTTGGGTTATAAATATGACCCATTTATTAAATGGGTTGGACCTTAGGTTGAGATAGCTCAAACCTAGCTTAACCTATTGACTCATTTATGAGGTCAACGTAAAGCTTAACTGGTTGACCCAATTTTATATATATATATATATATATATATATATATATATATATACTAAGTAAAACCTTGACTGCTCTTATTATTTTTTAACCAATAAAATCTTAACCCACGTATTCCCTACAACTGTAAGTTGTGCAATGCAATATTACAATCTCGTTCGAACTATATATGAACCATTGATTTCTCGCCATAAAGAAAGCGTAAGCATCCAAATTCGAACTAAATATGATCAAACAAGATCAATACTTTTATTTTTTATTATACTTTTTTCCTGTTTAATTATATTTTGTTAGTTTGTCATATACTATATATGTTAAATATTCAAGTCAAATATTTACAATACAAGTAGCTGGATCATTTTGATTAGACATGTACCTACAAGGACTTGAAGATCTTTTAAAATATATAAAAGATAAATATAATAACCCCATCATTTACATAACTGAAAAAGATAATTATTCTTTACAAGTCATTTTTTCTTACTTACACAAAATCATATTATCTTCTATACTTCTAAAATAATTATTAGTATAAAATTTTACTTACATATTACTTTATAAGTATAAATGAAATAAATAATTAGATCGTAAATAAACCTAACCCGACCCGATGCTTATCTCTGATTATAAGTACGTGGCGGCATACAAGATTAGATAGGCAAAAGTCGGCATAATGCCTTTTTCCATCTCGCCTACTTTTTTGTCGTAACATCCTCACCTGTTGTAGAACAGATGGAAGGTTGAGGATGGTGGCAGGCAATGCCCTTTTTTTTGGGCAGTTTGGCGGGAAATGCCCTTGATATGCCGTAGAAGAAGACTGTAGAACTCAAATTAAATGCAGACGTAATAGTCCTTGGCTAGGCTTGCAAAGGATAGAGTTGACTAGTTGCCTTCCGTTTGGTAAGCTTAATTTGTTTGTTTGGGGTTTGTTTACCTACTAGAAATTTGGGAAAGCCCTTCTTTGATTTGGAATAAAAATGTTTGCCACCTTGAAAGATGGAGAATTCATCTGCTTGGTGCAGAGGAGGAAGTTGCCATCCCATGTGTGCAGTGGGTATGTTGGGCTGTTGGAGGGATTCAGGCATTTTGGCATCTTAATGTAGTATGAAGGAAAGCCAAACTAGATTGCTTACGGAAGATTATAATAGATTCCATTGGGATGGAGACACACTTCTGGTTAATTAGATAAAATTATACTTGTAAACCCCTGGAGGAGTAGGTTCCGATGCAAACTAGCTAGAGATAAATGTGTCTTGTATGGTTCCGAGGTTACATCATCCACACACTTTGTTTTATATGCATGAATTTACATATTTTACATAGAAAGAGATTTAGAAAAGTTTCTTTCAAGGCAGAACTCCGCCGGTATCTCCTATGGTTGCATGGTAATTGGCTAGAAGGGAGGGCTTTTTTTACCACAATGTTGATGGGCCTAACGACGAAGATGCATAGGAGGGAACTTGTGCTCTACCTAGAAACCCATAAGACTTTTAGGTGGTTAGCCATCTGAGTCAATATTTACCTGTTTAATAGCTCGGTAATTTCTTGAAGCTACACCATTCCCAAGAAGTTCGGACTTTTTTTTTTTTGCAAAGATATACTTTGTTAATAGATAGAAGCAACGTACATCACTGCAACGACTACACGAGGAACGCATCTCCCCGAACCGGAATTACCAAACATATTTTCACATAAATGAAAGCATCGGAAAAATCGCATGGTAAAACTTAGAATAAAATAGGAGATATCGACCTCTTCCCTTGGAAAAGGAAATAAACATACGCTATCGGAACTTATACAAAGGTACAATGTAAACAAATGATGAAACCTCGAAACAAGAGACTACCAAACTCACAAACTTATGCACCGTCTACCCAAGCCTATGTAACGTGGGAGGCTTTATTATAGCCCCTTCTCTCTTCTCCAGAAGAACGATACTTCATAGAATTGTACAAGAAACGTAAGATATCACAGCAGCATTCTACACCTATACCGACAATCAGTAACCGTCGATATAAGTCAAAATGACTGTTGCTATATGTCCGCAGAGCTATTTTGACAGTCATTGAAGGTGTTCTCTTATGAGCCATCTTGTAGGCAACACCGATGAATTTTAACCATCGGTGTTGTACCTAAGCCTACAGTAACAGTTACATCTTAAAAGCTGACCATTTTTGTGATAGCAACAATAACAATGCCTTTATCTGTCGCTATAGGAAAAAAAAGTTGCTAAAATCATCACTACAAGTAATAACTCTAATTATCTTTTTAACATAATAACATAACCATCCATAACTAAATCTATCAATATAGATATAAAAATAATATCTTAATAGAATTAATATTTAACCTTATCATCAACAACAATGTTTATCTTCATTCAAGTAAGATTAAAAGAAAACATACAAGAAATAATACTTTTGAAATAGAAATTTGAATTATTCATAAAAGCATACATGTACATTCAATGGAACACTTTTTCCATATGATTCTAAAAGAAATTTATCTATCAGCAAATACTATAAGTGGCATGAGCCACAATTATCTATCAATCTCTTTTTATACACAAGTATCTAATTGTTTTAAAAATTCGTTAGTTGTCAAGTACTTCAACCATGAGATCTTGAACAGCTCGCAAAGGTTCTTGATCAACTTGAGGTAATGCATAATCGCAAATCATTAAACATGATCTTACAACTCTTGAAAAAAAAATGATGATTTTACCGTTTGCTTATACATACATAGAAAATTATCATAGAAAAAAGAGTTTCAATATTAATATCTAGCTTCTCTCAAAAAAATAAAAAATCCTAAATAAGACATGGGAGACTACATATATATATATATATATATATATATATATATATATATATATATATATATATATATATTATTTTTTTTTCTTTCACTTTTTGGTGGGATGGGGAGGGAGGCAATGAGATTACATGGAATATGAATGGGTCATCAGAAAATAAATATAAATTAGTTGTCAAATTTACATTTAAAGAAATTGTCATGTCAGATGCTATGAGAGAAATGAATGGAGCATATCCACAAGCAAGAAACAACTTCTGTCTATTTCTACCCCTACACCTCCAGCACCTGTAAATAAAAAAGTAAAGATGCTAGAGAGTGAAGGCAAACTCTGGCATTTAGATCTATAGAGAAAAACCAGGTCAAAAATGGCAGGATGGTCATAAACAATGGCGATCAGAAGGCTAAAAACAAAGAAAGACTATCTATCAAGGAAATTTGTAAGATGGAGACCAATCACATGAGGAACCACATAAAGAAATAAGAATGTAAAGTACATAAGGATGCATTCTAATGAGGATTAAGAAACTTAATAAGCAACTTAAAATGTTATTCTAACGTTTTGATTTTGAATTGACATAAGGATGCATTCTACTTGTAATGACAATTAAACAATCTCTTCAAACTGCTAGAAACAAGATCGAAGGAGGTAATTCAAGAAGCATAAAGATTAAGAAATCGATGTTGCAACTTGAAATCAAAAGAAGATGCACCAGCCAGGAATCAAATCCAGGTCTGTACCGTGAAAGGATACTATTCTACCACTAGACCACTGGTGCGATTAATGTTTCATAAACCTAAAATAACGCAGACTAAGAGTAGTTAGAAGATAAATATTCCTGAAGTCATTCCTAATAATTTTAAAGTAATAAAGATGCAAAAATGCCTACATCAAGATTAATTTTTCATATATCTTAATGTTTAAAGCAAATGGCAACAACAATCTATTTCCTTTTCATTACTGCTATATTAGATAAGTTAGAAAGTTGAGAATGATCCCAGGTTTTTCTTGAACCAAGCCAATACAAGAAAAAATCGAATATGAAAGTTACTCTTCTTTGACAAACACCCAGTGATTATCTGTTTTCTAGAAGGAATACTAATTTATTATCCTACGATTCAGCAGAAAACCCTAAATCAGAGATTCCAAGCACTTATACTGACCTTCCCTCTCCCTTTTTCATAACAAAAAAATAAGTAAGACCAAATTGAGAGTAAGCAGCATATTATCAGGGAACTCTTTCAATTTTTTCCCTGTAGCAAAAAATATTGTGAATTTTTCTCCAGTACAATTAGTTCCATCATTTTTGGAAACAAGTTCCAAACAGTAACTCCAAAGTGTAACCCCACATATTTTAATAAGTTCATTTTTATTTTAAGGGAGGGAAGTTGTGACTAGTGCTAAATGAAGATGACACTTATATATGAAAAACTTACCTGTACTCCTTTGTACTATTCGGGAAGCACTCCTCAAAAGATGGCACTGGAAGGAAATCAGGTACTGCAGGGTCAATGGTGTGTTTCCTCTGCAAGGTCAATGGTGTGCTGCAGGGAAGGAAAGCTGCTTCCTATCTCATAAGGTGTGATCTGCATAAGGTGCTATTATAGGCATTAGGAATAGTACCGTTAAATGGGGCTTCCCTTTGACTGCAGACTCCTGTATGGCGAGAAAAGAGCAAACATCATTCTAGCATCATATATTTAGTTAATTATGTAAACAAGCATGCAAACCTGGCATGAAAGTTAATTGGATTGTCAGGTAATAACAAGAAATCTAAATATGGTTGCTTTGCATGATTATATTGAATGAATGAAGAAATGGAATAGGGATAATCTGGAACTGTATGAACTGACTTGAGGAGTATGCAAGTAAATGTATGCAGGATTATGGTCTTCAGCACTTTTGCCCTAGTCATAACAAACCTGTAAAAGTAACCAATAAAGGAATAATTAAACCTAAAGGACGTGAATTCAATTTGAATGATTGAAACAGTTTTCGAGGGTTCACTGGAACTCCATCTTGGTCATATTACAGCTTGCATATACCTAATGATATGTTCATCAATGAGCAATGCATTGATAATGAGCTTCCATAAGAGCATTTTGATTCTATCTTGGATTTTGGAATTCTAGATTTTCCTGAGAAATTTTTGAGCAATGCATAAATGATATTACAGTTTACTCAACTTTCCTAATTTTGGTCAACTTTCCTGATATTACAGATAATTCAAAATTTTGGTCATATTCCAGATTTTCCTGAGCAATGCATTGATAATGATATTGCAGGTTCTAGTTAGCAAAATTTTTTAGCAGCATCTGTTGCTGCCTTAATGGGGAGCCGAGCCATAGAATTTCAAGCTAATTTCTAGAGATGCAGCAGGTTGCAGACAGGTTGAAGAGTAATAACCTATTTGTGGGTTTTTTTCCTTTAGTTGTGCCTTGAGATCAAGGAACTGAATACCTATTCGTGGGTTTTTGGATCTAATAAAAGAACTAAAATAACCTCAACAACTGTAATATGATGAATTAGGTCCCAAAATAGCGGGTTTGGTTGGTTAACTTTGAGTTTTATTGTTTGCACTGTGAGCAACTCAGAAAATAACAGCACTCAAACTTATCTACAGTAATCAACTTCATAAACAGGAGTTTTGACTGTGATTTCCAACAGAACAAACTTCATAACAGTAATCAACTCTTTTTTTTACTGGCAAGGGAATCCATTTTAACTTATCTACAGTAATATATTTGATTTCCAACATATCAAACTTCATAACAGCAATCCATTTTATTTTTACTGCCAAGGGAAAGATGGTGGAGTGCCTCCTGTCAAGCTGCCAAACGATCACCAATGCAGGTCAGTTGTGGGGTGCCAAGTCAGAGAGAACACTGATGGAAGGGGCAAAGAAAGAAAGGATGTGGAAAAGGGAAGGAAAGAAGGATATCCCATTAATCAAGAATGGAGAGAAAAGATCAGTTCCAATGTCTTCTATTCAAAATAATCTCTCATCTTGATCGGAGCTTAATCTGAGTGGCATTTGTGCAGATGTGGTCAACTTTGCAGTAGCATTGGTATAAATTCACAAGTAATATCACAATATAGAAATGTTTTAATGGCAGTTATATAAAATCCTAAAATATATATGAGAAATTGTTGAGTTATGTTTTTTTAGTTATTCTTTTTTTGTTGATTAAACTCATTTTGTTATTTTTCCCTTGTCTCTTTATATAAAGAGACATAGGGATGGCTTGGTAAAGTTTAAGTTTCTCTTTTCACTTCAACTTGATATCAGAGCCAAGGTTGAGGTCTCCACCAAAACAAAACCCTAACCCTACCTAAGCCTTCTTGCCGAAGCTACCGCCATCGCCACCGATGGTAGCTTCATCGGCATCGGACCACCGTCGCAGCAGCAACAGCATCGACTACCGCCGCTGCTGCTGCTGCCTGCCCTTCGCACCAGACTGCGACGCAGCAGTCTGACCGGGGCGCAACTGGGTCTTCGCGTCGTAGCATCCCCACTACTGCCGCCACCAGCAGCCCTCCCTGTTGTAGCACTTCTCCCGCCGCAGCACCTGGTAACGACATTGCTGCCACCATCAACAACCTAATCGAGATGCTCACACTGCAGCACCCCTGTTGTTGCTGCCACCAGAAGCTGGATCGGGGTGCAAGTTGCCCCTCGCATTGCAGCACCTCTGCTGCCGCCACCAGCAGGTCTCCTTACTGCAGCGCCCCTCCTCGTGCTGCAGCACCTCGTGATGGTGCTGCTGCCACCCTATTGCTGCTGCAGTCGATTGCTCTTGATCTCTCTCTGTAGAGATGAGGGTTTGAAGCAAAAAAAACTTTCAACAGGATGGTATGAACTCCTTAATCTTTTAACCTAATTTGAGGTGTGTATTCCACATAGTGGATGATTTTTTGGGTGTGTATTCCCCAAGTTTGGTGGTGCTATTTATCCAAGATTTCAGACCCGTTGTTTGGGCTTAATCTTGTATGCTTGGAGTTACAATGTCTGCATCAGATGGTTTTGACGTGTCTTCAGGATAGAATACAGAAAGTGGGGTGTCTAAGAGCCCTTTCTTTGCTCCAATTACAAAATTAGATGAGACCAATTACCCCCGCTGGTCTCAAACCTTTCTTATTACTATGGAAAGTCATGAGAAGAAGCATGTGCTTATGGAAGCACCACCGGAGTAGAAAATTGGAAAATATGCGACTTGGAACCAAGATGATACTATGGTGAGAGCCTGGACCTTGAATAGCATCATTCCAAGAATTGGTGATGAAGTTATGTACTACAGCACTGCCAAAGAAATGTGGGACGGCTTGAAGATGGCGTATTCGCATGAGTTGAATTCAACTCAAGTATTTCAGATCCACTGACTTATGCCATCTCAAGCAAGAAGAGATGAGTCAGTCTCATTATTACTCTACTATGAAGGGATTATTAGAGAAATATAATGCGTGTAGACCAATGTGTTCTTCTACATGTAGGGATCACACGAAGGAGTTTGCAGCCTATATGTTCCTTGCAGGGCTGAGGGATCACTATTTTGCGGCTCGTTCACAAATTCTAACTCTCTCTAAGCTTCCTTCTATTGAGGAGATTTACAAGAGGCTGAGTAGGATGCAAGTACAGCCTACTCATGATGCTGCTATTGCCAATACGTCCTCAGCTCATGCTGCTGTTAGCACTCGTGGTGGTTGTGAAAGCTTCTTTCGTGGCAAAGGCAAGGGCAGGACTGATGGTGGTCGGGGCAAGCCTACATGTTCGTACTATGAAAGGCTTGGCCATGTTGAGGCTAAATGTTGGAATAAACTTGGCCATCCTACTATTGCCAACCAGGCTTCTGTTACAGCATCTTCAGGTGTGAGTATTGGGACGATATCTATTGCAGAGGCAGACTATGATGTAGTTGTGCAACGACTAGCACAGTTGACTCATGAGCAGCCACAATCCTCCAGCACTGCAACTTATGCATCTGCGTCAAGTACAAAAGAGTCATGATTGATTGATTCTGATGCATCTGACCATTTGACAGGAAATTCCCAGTGTTTTGGGGAATTACAGAAGCTACCACAGGAACCCTCAGTATAGCTAGCAGACGATAGACATGCTTCCATTCGTGGTAAGGGAGGGGTATCTGTTACACCCTCCATGCATCTTGTTGATGTATATTATGTGACGGACATGGCAATACAACTATTATTTGTCAGCTCTATTACTAAGCAACCGAATTGTCGTGTTATTTTTGACGTTGTTGGATGCATCTTTCAGGACCGCATGATAGGGAGGACGATTGGTGGTGGCCATGAGGAGGGGAGTGTGTATCGGCTACTTCAGAATCCAGTTGCTACAGCCTGTCAGACGACTACTGCAGGGAGTGCCTTGCAGTGGCACAGACGACTAGGCCCTCCTTCACTGGACAAGCTACATTGTGTCATCCCTCACTTGTCTTCTGCCATGAAGATTCAATGTGATGCATGTCAACTGAGAAAGTATCACCGTGCCAGTTTCCAGCATCTATCCAGTCTACTAGTTCTGCATGCTTTGATTTGCTGCATTGTAACGTCTAAGGACCTAGCCGTGTGGCAAATCGTCAGAATTATAGATATTATTTGCTATTTATGGATGATTTTCACGTTTATCATGGACCTTTTTGATGAAAAATAAATCAGAAGTTGGTTCTTTAGTTCAACAATTTGTGGTGTTTGTGAAAAATCAATTTGGTGTATACATTAAGAAAATTCGAATAGATAATGCATTAGAATTCTGCACAAAGAAGCTGACTGACTTGTATGGATCACTGGGTATTGTACATCAGACCTCATGTCCTCATACATCGCAACAGAATGGGATAACTGAAAGAAAACATCATCATATTCTAGATACAGCTAGAGCTCTACTTATTCAGAATAGCGTTCTGCATAGTTACTGGGGAGATGTGATTCTTCCTGTTATCTGATCAACAGGCTTCCTTCGTTTGTTTTAGATAAGCAGATTCCATGGAATATCTTATATCCTGATGCAGACTTATTTCTTGTGACACCAAAAATATTTGGGTGTGTGGCATTTGTACACCTCCTTGGGCCTGGTCGTGACAAATTAGCACCAAGGGCAGTTAAGTGTGTATTTCTGAGATACGCACGTAGAAGGGATACAGGTGTTTTGATCCCATACATCAGAAACACTATGTGAGTGCGTATGTGACTTTTCATGAGTCTATCCCTTATTTTTCTACCTCTGGTCATCAGTTGAAAGAGATAGGGGTGGCTGCTCCTACGCCTGTACCTCCTATAGCCTTGGAGGACTTCTCTCAAAATAGTGGTGTATCCACTATAGAACATATACTATGGGCGATTTCAGACCTGTACCACCTGATAAGACATTTAAGGGTGCTACATATCAGCTGCCAGTTACATACAGAAAGAAAATACACCCCTCCTCTTCTTCAATACCCAATGAGCCACCATCATCCTCTCCTCAAGTATGTATTGGAGATACTGATGATTCTTCTGCTCATGTATCTTCAGGGTCCCTCTCTCTACCTACAGATAATATTCCCATTACTATTAGGAAGGCTCTGAGGTCTTGTGCACAATATCGTGTCGTTGATAGTGTTGTCTCTGCAGGATCTCTTGGCATCAAATTTCAGGCCTTTACAGCTGCAATATCTAGTACAGAGATACCTACCTCCTACCAGCAGGCTCTTCTACACCCACATTAGAAGGCGACGATGGAAGAAATGTCTGCACTTACTGATAGGACCTGGGAGTTATCGGCCCTACCGTCCGGTGCACACTTAGTTGGGGTCAAATGGGTCTTTACCCTAAAATACAACCCTGATAGATCTATTTCTAGGTATAATGCTCACTTTGTAGCCAAGGATTCACCCAGACTTATGGGATATATTTTTTTGACACCTTTTCTCCTGTGGCACGACTCTCCACGGTCCGTATTCTTGTTTCTGTTGCGGCTCATTATGGATGGTGTCTTCACCAGCTGGATGTTAAAAATGCCTTTCTATATGATGATTTAGAAGAGAAGATATACATGCAACAGCCACCTAATTTTGAGGTTCAGGGGGAGTGTGTATGTAAGCTTCGTAAGGCTATTTATGGCCTTAAGCAAAGCCCTCAAGCCTGGTTTCAACGTCTATCTGAAGCACTTTCTATGTTTGGGATGCAGAGATCCTCTCATGATCATTCCTTGTTTGTTAGGAAGACCAGTACTGGTACCGTGACTTTATTGGTATATGTTGATGACCTCATTCTTACAGCTGATGATACAGATGGTATTACTCAAGCAAAGGAGTATTTAACTCGCCAGTTTATTATGAAAGATCTTAGTAAGCTGAGATACTTTTTTGGTATTGAGATCACCACGAGCAAGTAGGGTATTGTAATGTCTCAAAGAAAGTATGCACTTGATATTCTTTAGGAGACAAGCATGCTTGGATCCAAGGAAGCCAACATTCTTATGGATCCTAAAGTACATCTATTTGAGGCTACAATGAGGATAAAGGACAAAAAGACCTATCGACAGCTTGTTGGAAAGTTATTGTATCTAACCATCACCAGGTCAGACATCAGCTTTGCAGTAGATAAGCTATGTCAGTTCCTAGACAAACCCACTGATGCTCATTGGCAGGCAGTTATGTAAATGTTGAGATACATCAAGAACTATCCAGGCAGAGGCATTCTATTTCAAAAGACAAAGGGCCCTATGTCTGTAGTGGCTTACTCTGATGCGGATTATGCAGGAGATGTGGGAGATAGACGATCTACTACTGATTTTTGCACATTTGTTGCTGGAAATCTGGTGACCTGGAGGAGCAAGAAACAAAGTGTTGTCTCACACTCTAATGCAGAGTGTGAGTATAGGGCTATGGCTCATATTGCTGTCGAGATGATATGGATTTGGTCTCTGTTACGAGATCTTCATGTTGAAATTCAGGAGCTTATGGAGATGTATTGCGATAACCAAGATGCAACATACATTGCTAATAATCCCATGTTTCATGAGAGGACGAAACATGTGGAAGTAGACTGCCACTATACCAGGAGTCTGATTTAGCAGGGTCTACTTTGTACGACATGTCTTGCCTCTACTAATCAGGCTGCTGATATATTTACCAAGCCATTGCCTCGCCCCCAGTTTGAGAAGTGTAAAAGCAAGCTGAGCATGGTGGATATATATGCTCTAGCTTGAAAGGAAGTGTTGAGTTATGTTTTTTTGTTATTCTTTTTTGTTGATTGGACTCATTTTGTTATTTTTCCCTTGTCTCTCTATATAAAGAGACATAGGGATGGTTTGGTAAAGTTTAAGGTTCTCTTTTCACTTCAACTGAAATACAATACAGTATCACTTAATCTTTACCTAAAATATAAATTCACAGGTACCAATGCATTTGTTCTTGAAAAAGCCATACATGTATGCCTCCAAATAGATAAAGGAAGTTTATTACCACAAATGATAAATAAATGCAAGAATATAAATGCTTTCTTTACGGATAGAAGTCGAATTCTAAAATATACATAAGAAGAAATAGTTCAAAGCTGCACCCTAAAGGCATAATTCAATCCGTGGATAAGACAATTCATTGATCATAATATACTTAAGGCAATGCTAGCCATATGCTAAATTAGACAGTAATTCCCTAAAGCTGAATTAAGTGCAACTTTGATGAAAGTCACAAATAAGAAGCTCTGGATTAGAATCACCATGAAAGCAAGCAACAATGCATTATGCATACAGTATAGTTCAAAAAGGATAGTATCATGGTAAAAAAGCATAAATACAAGCAAGAGGCTCAAAGTAGTACATTCTTTCTTTTCAAAAAAGGAGCTTAGTACATTCTTCATGAAGGCCTTTAAGGGAGATTTTGGCAGCTTGGTCTTTAAATCTAACATTGGAAAGACATTTTCTCCGCAACCAATCTACTACCATGAATTTTACCATGAATATTACAATAATAATAGGAAATCATGTATAGATGTTAAATTTTCTTTCCATTAGAAAGAGTTTTATCAAAGTATCATTACATGTCATAACAAATTCATTAAACTATATTTACAATTCTTGGGAGAGTAAGCACTGTCTCAGCATGTTGTTTCTAATCCTAACGTTTTGAACATGAAGTTAACAGGGAAATAGAATTCTTGAGATGGCCCAATCGGTCCTGCTATGTCATGATCGTAACTTCAGAGCAACCCCCCTACTTAGCTATTGAAGCCATGATCATGATCTTCTAATTCGAGTTTCATATCGTTAAGGGTTCCCAGCACCTCTTTTAGGCAACTCAAATAAAATTTGGTGCTAGGCACACAAGTTTTATATTTCAATCATAATTCTGCTTAACTTGAGATGGCCCAATCAGTCCAACCATGTCATGATCTACTTAACTTCAAAATGACCCCCCTACCTTGCAATTAAAGCCATACTCATGATCTTCTACTTGTTTCGTATCATTGAGGGTTCCAAGCACCTTCCCTGCAACTCTTTTAAGCAACTCGAATAAAATTTGATGCTAGGCACACAAGTTTTATATTTCAATCATAATTCTACTTAACTTGAGATGACCCAATCAGTCCAACCATGTCATGATCTACTTCAGAATGACCCCCGTACCTTGCAATTGAAGCCATACTCGTGATCTTCTACTCCTAGTTTTGTATCTTCAGAATACCAAGCACCTTTTTTAGGCAACTCAAACAAAATTTGATGCTAGTGGCACAAGTTTTATGTAAAATTTCAATAATAAAATTTGAATAGACATGATCAACATCAACAACTCCTTTCAAGAAAAAAAGCATCATAATCAATTGCATAACTAACTTCACAGACTATGAATTTAAAATCATGCTAGTGAGTTGGTCCTCTATATTTGTAAATAACAAACACTGCATATCATATACATATTTATGTGCTCAATTTAGGACTCACATTGCTGTGACTTGATCTTGTCGATCCATCAACAACGAAAAGTTTTTTCAAAGGAAATTTAAGAGAGGAAGCCAGCTCCTCAATCTTCTATCTTAGTTCTCCATCAAGAAGCTATTAATCATGAACAAAATAATTAAACTTTGATGTGCATGGCAAGCAAATTTTAAACAATCATCATATAAGAAGTATACAAAAATCCAGAACGACATAAGCATTAAATTCTAAGCTAAAGGATAGCATATAACTTACCGGAGTGAATTTATTGAATAGTGGAGCTATTAAGATCGGATATAGTGTTATCATTAGAACGAATATCACAAACATAAAAGCCCACAAATAGGTTGCCAGATAGGGGCCACCCTTCTGCAAAGATACAAGCCTTTTATGTATAAAGGAAAAACTTAAATGTTTATGAATTAGCTAAACAACATAAAAATGCAAATGTATTAGAAACGACCTCTCAAACAACTCCTAAGCAACCATTACCTGAACTATATAAATGATTGTAGCAACTATTGGAGGTCCTGTTATAACCGTAAGCATCATTGCTTTCACCAAGTCCCTGGAGAATAACATATTGTTTGCTGCAAAGGAAAAAAAGGTAAAAAAGTGAACTATTGGAAGACGCTGTGCTAAAGGGAAGAATTACAAGATGCAAAAAAGTGCCTGAAGCTGTTGTCCTATCGTAGATTGTTCAGTAAAATGGCACTTTCAGCAAAGGATAATGTTTAGGCTACTCATGAAGATAAAGAGGAAATTCTTCAATTCTCGGAAGTTTGTAATGAATGAGAAGTTTGTGATGTGATTATTAGGGGTTTAACGTATGTAAATTATTAAGTACAGATCTACTGACAGATTCAAGACAAGAATGGTTGAAAATTGGTTCACTTAGAAGTATGTGATAGGTTACCTTGAGGTGATTGTACTAATAATAAAGATGAATTCTGTGAGTGTCTCAGTCCATGCATGCAGTTTAATATTTCCAGCAAATGCATCACTTGGAAGTATGAGCAGTGGTCTCAGTTAGAAGCAAAGACCTGACCTTGCAAAAGAAACCCAACCCCCACTTCTTGCTCAAGACTTCAATGCAGAGCTTCTCATCAATGGGTTCCGTCAAGCATCAACTGGAAGTGCTAGTTCCATCTCAGGTCTCGGGTTTTCTTTATCCTCTGTATCAGCATGAAAGAACACCATTAATGGAGCCAATCATGCCACCATCAATACTGAAATATAATGACCAAAGTAGTAAGAATAACCAATAACCAATGTGAACCAGGAAAATGACAAATTTATCGCATTAAACAGTAAACTTGAAAGGAGTTGTATTGAAGATTGGAGCTGTATTATGTAGATGGCTATTGTTTTGAAGATTGGAGCTGTATTATGTCGGGTTTTTTTGACCCGAAAGGAGTATTATGTCAGAGTTGTTGGTCCGAGATGATAAAGAAGTTCACGGAAGATCTTCAATTGGTAGGGGAGTTAGAAATGAAATAGAATGGATGAAGCTAGATTTACAGTTCCTGCTGAAGAAATAAGTCAAAGCACCAATTAGAATGCTGTGTTGAGGAGAATAGTAGTCTTATTCGAAAGAACATTTATAGTCTATAGATATAGTTTTCTATGTGGCTTAGGGTCATATATGATTCATTGATTGTATATCCCATTTTTAGTTGATTCAAAAAATCTACCACCTCATTTTTTATTTTCAAAGCATCTTGACAATCCTATACTATTTCATTGCCTAACTTGTGATAACATGGTGATCTTAGCTTCTTTGAACAAAACTTTTCTACAGCATGACATTCATTTTGCTAAAAATAAGGAAAGGGTTAAAAAACAAGATCACTATAATTCCTGTTTGCCTGACTTGAGTGTCGGATATTATTTATGTCAAGGCTCCAATTAGTGGAATCCTCCATATGGCAAGGGACCGGAGTTCCACCGCCACACAGAGGTTGCTACCAAGTAAAGGGGTATAATGGCTTGGAACCTGAACCTGTGAAACCAAAGTAAAGCATTAAAGATAAGAAAACAAAATAACGGACATGTTCCTGAACCTGAACCTGAATAATACCAATCCGCAATAATACCACCTACTGAAATTGAAGAAATTCCATTGCATTATTTTGAGGTAAAAGAACCATCTTGGGAATCCTTATATAGGGAAGCTAAGTGCCAAGATTAATTATCATGGAACATCGAAAGGAGAACCTCAATGTGCAATTCAGGTGCATTAACTTGCACTGGGAGAAGAAATGTCCACACACACACACACACACAAAGATTTCTGTAGTAAATGGGGTCCATTAGTCTAAAGAATGCAAGAAAATTACTAGCAGGAAGAAACTAGCTGACTGAAAAGCTTATACATAAAATCTGATAATGAGAGAAGTTAAAGCAAACCCCGTAACTTGCATTTTCTATAACCAAGTTGGACCAATCTGTAATTGTGTATACTGCAAGAATGATAGCACCAAATGGATCGATCCACCAATAAAACTTGTCGGCGAGAACAGCAGCAGCCAATCCAACAAGGTTGGTTATTACATCGAAGTAATGATCCTGTGCCAACCAATAGCTTCTATTAGGAAAAGGTCGTGGATGTTATACAAGGTGAAAATCAAGTTCATTTGTAGTAATTTGCAAGAAGAGATGGATTGAAAAGAAAATCCATGGCTAATTGGCCAGTAGCTAATGGGGAAAACCTTTGCATATGCACGAACAATTTTGTCCTTGGATCTCCTGCAGTAGATCCAAAGGGCAAGCTTGACCACTGTTGCAGATAACATGATGGAGTATAACCACAACAATTGGACATTTGTCATCTTGTCAGAAGGTTTGTTCTTAAGAAACTGTTCCAAGGCCTGAAGAAGGACCTGAAAGCCTGGAAGAGTAAAGAAGACAAAAGGTCATCATGTTCTTATATAAAAGCAAACCAATGTCATATTAGCAACTGTCTTGATATTGAGAAAATGGAGGATTCCTCTCACAATCAGTACTAAACAGAGTTTGTCTTACAATAGGTCCCCTTTTACCAGAAGCAATAATGGAAGCAGGTTACCTATCAACTTCCCATAAAATATTAGAGAATTAAAAAAGCAAAAGAATTCTGTTGAAACTTAAAACATGCTCACCAAATATTCATTCAAGATTTAACAGAGCAATTATCTATGACCACGTGGCAAACTTAGATAGTTCTTCAAGCTGCAGATGCAAGTTACTGCACCTTTTCAATATCATTTTGTGGAGGAAAAATCGAGACATGGATATCCATCCCTATAATCTAATATTAGAGTAAGCGCAAATTTAGTTGAATGTAGAGAGTATGGAGAAGAAAATAAGACTGTGAACAAGAAAACATAGTAAGACTCATATTTCTAGTTGCAACTTATATATTTTAAACCCTACAAGCATGGACATTCTTGTGAACAAGAAAATAAGGAGTTCAGCCTATTTAGCTAATACCATAGACATGGCTGTTTATCTCCAAAAAATATAAAATTGTGATCTGATTGCTCATGGCAAGCAACTTATGAATAAACTTGGTTTCAGATATCTGTCATTTGGCATAAACCACCCAAATCATGTGCCTGGCATCTAGGCCCAATCAAACTTATATGGCGATATGCCTTAGATAAGACAAAATGTTGCCAAATCTAATTTATTGGTATTAATATGCAGCTATTTGTGTGACAAGAAAGCAAATATAGCTAAAAGTAGTTGATACATAAAGCAAATGAAGCAAATATAACTGAAAGTAGTTGATGCCTTGAGCAAATAACCACCAAATCCACACACCACGATCCCCTTAAAAAAACAAAAATGATGTAATTATACAATCTTTGCAGGAAGAAAAATTTTCTTCAATCATACAATGCATTTGCATTTGTTCATCAGTATTCAATTCTACAATCCCTTCCCCTCCCACTTACCCACCCACTGTGGCATTCTATCGAACAACTTACCTGCACCACCACATCACCCCTTACCCAATACAGCATTTCATCAAACACCTCGCAAGAAAGATCAACACATATACCAAGAGAGATCGAGTCGAGAGAGAGATATCAAGCAAGAAAGAGATCACTACGACCCTCCCGACCATAAGTCCACCTTGGACCTTTAAGATCTAAGCGAGTTCAATCAAATTTGAGAGAGATCTTACCGGTGAGAGTAAAAGACTAAGAGGTTAGAGAGAGAGATAGAGATCCAAGAGATATACGCAGACTCGGGCGAGATCTTGAGAGTCGTGTAACGAAAAGCAGGAGAGATATACCTATATTCGAGATTGTCGAGAGAGTCATGGATAGACTGTCGAGAGTAGGCAGCGACATATATAGAACAGGAGATGATGGAAGGTATCATGAGCCTAGGAGAGTTGGGCGGAAAGTGTTGGGAGATCGACTTGAGGGGTAGCGAAGACCTTGCGGGATCAGTGGGCGGCAGTTAATTGGGCACGATGAAAGGCTTAGGGCTTAAGATTTGGGATGTTGCTTTAAGTTCTTCGGGATCGGAACCTTGGTGAAGATGAGGTCAATACCAACGAATAAATTGGTCCTACAATAATGGCTAACTGACATGTCAACATATGTACATGTTTTTTTTTTAGTATATTGATGAGTCTCGGTGGCTACCATCCAGGCAATCGATGGTCATCAAAAGATTTATAAACGTAAGGAACGTCATTTATCCACAAAATATTTGAACCTCCTACGCGATCAGAGGGTTCGACCCAACAAATCATAAGTAATCGCAAAAAGGTGGGCAAAAGGGGTTGGTGATCCAGTTCCACCGTAAGGAGTGTACGTCAAGGAGGAAGATGATACTCCCAACTCTACACTAGTATTAGTGAGATTACAGGACCTCTCCGCAATTGAGGGTCTCTCCTTATTATTTATAGCATAGAAAGATTCTTAGCCTAGTAATTTCTGATACATTTTATGTCTGGCTGCTTGTTAGCTATCAAGTTGTAGGTAGTTACTTCTATCTTATCACGATTTCGACCTTGGCTACGTTGAATCTTTTGGCAAGTTGGACGGATCCAGGTTCAGGTCCGACTGGTCGCAGGCAGGTCAGGTGGTACCAGATCTGCCTGCTTACCCTGTAATCGGGTAACTGGATCCTCTGCTGGGTCATGTGCGGAGTTGTGGATCTGAGAGCAGTTTTTGCCCCTCATCATATGCTCCCACTTTCTAACTAGCATAAGTTGCTGAGAGAGTAGTTAGAGTACTTAAAACTCCGCAGTAAATGATATCCCCAAATGTACTACTGGCTAGGATGAACCGGGTAGAACATTTGTGATAGAGGAGTTGAGTAGTTTGCCCTTGTTTCCTGTCGCTTGTAAGAGGTTTATGTTCTTGTATGGTAAGGGATCTGGCTCCTCCTTCCTGCTTAACCCAAGTTTGCGCCGGCCTTAAGAGGTGACATTTTGTCGAATTCAAACGTAGGGTGTCTGAGCCCGAGTTAGTGCCGGCCTTAGGAGGCAGCACTTCATCAAATTCGAACGTGGGGCATATGAGCCCAAGTTCGTGCTAGCCTGAGGCGGGCACTTCGTCGAATTCAAACATGGGGAGTATGGGCCTGAGTTCGTGTTGGCCTTAGGAGGCAATATTTTGTCGAATTCGAATGTGAGGCGTATGAGCCTAAGTTCGTGTTGGCCTTAGGAGGCGACACTTCGTGCACTTTGTACTCCAACTATTCACCCGGCACCTTTTATGCCCGTCTCCACTTGACACATGCTATAACTATGCTAGTTGCAGGAAAAACCAATGTCTTGGCCACAACCCTCTTGTAGAGAGGGGTGAGCATTATCCTTTGGAGGCGAGGTTGACGGGAGAACGCTCGAAGTGGTGCCAACTTTCCAAGCGGAATGTGGTATCAAGCCTAACGGTACTTAGTTCCCTTCGTATGCAAACTTAGGTGCACCCCTTCGTATGAAAGCTCTTTTCTTAGATTCCATAGGAAATCTATTAGCTGGAAAGGGGTCGACTTTGGCAATACTCACTGCGGGACCCTTGTGAGTTGGGCAGAATTGCCCATTGCGAGAGTTCTTTGGCACTTTATCCCCAGTAAGGGATCCTTAGGGTAAGCTTTGTAGGTGAAGCTTATGCGCATGCTTCGTTCGGTGGCTTGATAAAACAATTTTGAGGAAGCTCCCTTTCTTCAGCCTTGGCCCGTTATTATGGCTTGGCCAGGCTATGCCTGAGTGAATAGGCAAGATCTTTGCTTGAACGAGCCAAGCGACGTCATCAAAATAGCATTGGGTAACCATCGTGCATCGGCTTGCTTGGTTGTATCCCCAATACCTTTCTAAGGAATAGGGAAAGTGCAAAATGGCCCTTGGGAGGTGGCAACAAATGAGAACCAACCTTCGAAGGTGGCAATGAGAGCTAAGTGGAGGCACCAGGTTTTTCTTGCTAGAGGGTCGGGTTCCTTCCAACGTTGAGGCAAGGTGCTACATCGTCGGGAGTGGGGACCCGAGTTAGCATACGCTGCTGAGAGTGAGGTGGTTAAGATTTCGCTGATGGGCGGTACCCGACTTTTTATCTAAGCGAGGGAGTTGCAAGTATAAGCATTCATGGTGCCTTGGTGTGTTCGCCTTTGTCTATAGCCGATCTTAGATGGCAGCAACACAAGGGAATGCGAGGCACATCCGCCCAGGTTTCAACAAACCTTGAGAGGTGGCTTGCCAGCCTGAAGAGGTGGCAATACAAGAGAACATGGGGCATGCCCGCCCGAGTTCTTGCCAAGCATGAGAGGTGGCTTGCCAACCTTAAGAGGCGGCAATACAGGGGAATGTGGGGTGTATCCGCTCGAGTTCCTGCCAACCTTAAGAGATGGCTTGCCAGCCTTAACAGGTGGCAATGCATAAGAGCGTGAGGTGCATCTGCCCGAGTTCCTGCCAACCATGAGAGCGGGCTTGCCAACCTTAAGACGCGGCAATATAAGGGAATGCAGGGTGTGTCCACCCAAGTTCCTACCGACCTTGAGAGGTGGCTTGCCAGCCTTAACAGGCCGCAAAACAAGGGAACATGGGGAGCATCCGCCCAAGTTCCTGCCGAACTTGAGCGGTGGTTTTGCAAGCCTTAAGAGGTGGCAATACAAGAGAATGTGGGGCACGTCCGCCCAAGTTCCTGCCAACCTTGAGAGGTGGCTTGCCAGCCTTAAAAGTCCG
The DNA here is from genome assembly GCA_037157565.1 of Thalassia testudinum. NCBI lineage: Eukaryota > Viridiplantae > Streptophyta > Magnoliopsida > Alismatales > Hydrocharitaceae > Thalassia > Thalassia testudinum. The sequence continues at coordinate 2,297,876 of JAZHRO010000061.1, forward strand.
CAATACAAGGGACTGCCTGAGTTCCTACCAACCTTAAAAGGTAATTTGCCATCCTTAAGAGGTGGCAATACAAGGAAATCTGGGGCGTGTCACCCCGAGTTTCTGCTAAACTTGAGAGGTGGCTTGCCAGCCTTAAGAGGAGGAAATGCAAGGGAACATGGGGCGCGTCCGCCCGAGTTCCTACCAACCTTGAGAGGTGGCTTGCCACCCTTAAGAGGAGGCAATACAAGGGAACGTGGGGCACATCCGCACGAGTTCCTAACAACCTTGAGAGGTGGCTTGCCAGCCTTAAGAGGCGACAATACAAGGGAACGTGAGGCGCATCCGCCCGAGTTCATAACAACCTTGAGAGGTGGCTTGCCAGCCTTAAGAGGTGGCAGCACAAGGGAACGTGGGATGCGTCTGCCTAAGTTCCTGCCAGCCATAAGAAGTGGCTTGCCAGCCTTAAGAAGCAGCAATACAAGGGAACATGGGGCGCATCAGCCTGAGTTCCTGCCCACCTTGAGAGGTGGCTAACTATCCTTAAGAGGTGGCAATATAAGGAAATGTGGGCTGTGTCCACCCGAGTTCCTACCAACCTTTAGAGGTGGCTTGCCAGAGTTAAAAGGAGGCAATACAAGGGAACGTGAGGCGTGTCCGCCTGAGTTCTTACCATCCTTGAGAGGTATCATGCCAGCCTTAAGAGGCAGCAATACATGGGAACGCGAGGCGAGTTCACCCGAGGTCCTGCCAACCTTGAGAGGTTGCTTGCCAACCTTAAGAGGTGGCAATACAGAGGAACGTGGGGCGTGTCCGCCCGAGCTCCTACCAACCTTGAGAGGTGACTTGCCATCCTTAAGAGGCAGCAATGCACGAGAACATAGGGTGCATCCGCTTGAGTCACTGTCAACGTGGAGAGGTGGCTTGCAAGCCTTAAGAGGCGACAATACATGGGAACGTAGGGCACGTCTGCCCGAGTTCCTGCCAACCTTGAAAGGTGACTTGCTAGCCTTAAGAGGCAGCAACACAAGCGAACGTGGGGTGCATCCACTTGAGCTCCTGCCAGCCTTGAGAGGTGGCTTGTTAACCTTAAGAGGCAGCAATACAAGGGAACGTGTGGTGCGTCCGCTCAAGTTCCTACCAACCTTGATAAGTGGCTTGCCAGCCAAAAGAAGCGGCAATACAAGGGAACGTGAGGCGTGTCCGCCCGAGTTCCTACCAACCTTGAGAGGTGGCTTGCCATCCTTAAGAAGTGATAATATACGGGAATGTGGGGCGTGTCCGCCCGAGTTCCTACTGACCTAGAGAGGTGGCTTGCCAGCCTTAAGAGGCAGCAATAAAAGGGAATGAGGGGTGAGCCCGCCCGAGTTCCTGGCGACCTTAATAGGTGGCTTGCCATCCTTAAAAGGAGGCAATATACAAGAACGTAGGACACGTCCACTCAAGTTCCTGCCGACCTTGAGAGGTGGCCTGCCAACCTCAAGAGGCGGCAATACACAGGAACTAGGACACATCCTCCCAAGTTCCTGCTGACCTTGAGAGGTGGCCTGCCAGCCTCAAGAGGCGACAATGCAAGGGTGTAAGGTGCATCCGCCCGAGTTCCTACGAAGCTTAAGAGGTTTCTTGCCAACCGTAAGAGGCGGCAACACATGGGAACATGGGGTGCATCCGCCCGAGTTCCTGCCAGCCTTGAGGGGTGGCTTGACAGCCTTAAGAGGAGGCAATACAAGGGAAAGTGGGGCACGTCCGCCTGAGTTCCTCCCAACCTTGAGAGGTGGCTTGCCAACCTTAAGAGATGGCAATACAATGGAACGTGGGGCACGTCCGCCCGAGTTCCTGACAACCTTGAGAGGTGGCTTGCCAGCCTTAAGAGGCGGCAATACAAGGGAACATGGGGTGCATCTGCCCGAGTTCCTGCCAGCCATGAGAGGTGGCTTGCCAACCTTAAGAAGCGACTTGCCAGCCTTAAGAGGTAGCAATACATGGGAACGTCGAGCACATCCACCCATGTTCCTGCACAACTTGAGAGGTGGCTTGCCATCCTTAAGAGGTGGCAATACAAGGAAATGTGGGGCCCGTCCGCCCGAGTTCCTGCCAACCTTAGAGGTGGCTTGCCAGTGTTAAGAGGCGGCAATACAAGGGAACGTAGGGCGCGTCCACCCAAGTCTTGCCATACTTGAGAGGTGTCTTGCTAGCCTTAAGAGGTGGAAATACATCGGAACGCGGGGAGAGTCCGCTCGAGATCCTGCCAACCTTGAGAGGTTCCTTGCCAGCCTTAAGAGGCGGCAATACAAGGGAACGTGGGGCGTGTCTGCCCGAGCTCCTGCCAACCTTGAGAGATCACTTGCCATCCTTAAGAGGCAGCAATACACGTGAACATGGGGCGCGTCCGCCCGAGTCACTGCCGACCTTTAGAGGTGGCTTATGAGCCTTAAGAGGCGGCAATACATAGGAACGTGGGGCACATCCGCCTGAGTTCCTACCAACCTTAAGAGGTTGCATGCCAGCCTTGAGAGGCAGCAATACAAGGGAATGTGGGGTGCATCTGCTTGAGCTCCTGCCATCCTTGAGAGGTGGCTTGCCAACCTTAAGAGGCGGCAATACAAGGGAACGTGTTATGCATCCACCCGAGTTCCTACCAACCACGATAAGTGGCTTGCCAGCCATTAGAGGCAGCAATACAAGGGAACGCAGGGCGTGTCCGCTCGAGTTCCTACCGACCTTAAGAAGTGGTTTGCCATTCTTAAGAAGCAGCAATACACAGGAACGTAGGACACGTCTGCCCGAGTTCCTGCCAACCTTGAGAGGTAGCCTGCCAGCCTCAAGAGGTAGCAATACAAGGAAACGTAGGGCTAGTGCGCCCAAGTTCCTGGTAACCTTGAGAGGTGGCTTGCCAACCTTAAGAGGCAACAATACAATGGTGCATAGGGTGCGTCCGCCCGAGTTCCTATGAACCTTAAGAGGTTTCTTGCCAGCCTTAAGAGGCGGCAATACATCAATATGTTGGGTGCATCAGCCCAAGTTCCTACTAGCCTTGAGAGGTAGCTTGCCAGCCTTGAAAGGTGGTAATACCAAGGAACGCGAGGTAAGTCTGCCCAAGCTCCCACCAACCTTTAGAAGTGACTTGCCAGCCTTAAGAGGCGGCAATACAAGGAAACACGGGGTGAGTCCACCCAAGTTCCTGCCGATCTTAAGAGGCGGTTTGTCATCCTTAAGAGGAAGCAATACATAGGAACGTGAGGCGCATCCACGCGAGTTCCTACTGACCTTGAGATGTGGCTTGTGAGCCTTAAGAGGCGACAATACATGGGCACGTGAGCCACATCCACCCGAGTTCCTGCCAACCTTGAGGGGTGAATTGCCAGTCTTAAGAGGCGGCAATACAAGGGAACGTGGGGTGCGTCCGCCCAAGTTCCTACCAACCTTGAGGGGTGGCTTGCCAGCCTTAAGAGGCAGCAATACGAGGGAACGTGGGGTGCATCCGCCCGAGTTCCTACCAGCCTTGAGAAGTGGCTTACCAACCTTAAGAGGTGGCAATACAAGGGAACGTAAGGTGCATCCGCCTGAATTCTTAACAACCTTGAGAGGTGGCTTGCCAGCATTAAGAGACGACAATACAAGGTAACGTGGGACGGGTCCGCCCGAGTTCCTACCGACCTTGAGAGGTAGCTTGCCATCCTTAAGAAGTAGCAATACACAAGAACGTGGGGCGCATCCACCTGAGTTCCTACCAACCTTGAGAGGCTGCTTGCCAACCTTAAGAGGTGACAATACAAAGGAACATGGGGTGAGTTCGCCTAAGTTCCTGCTGATATCTCCACTTTAGTAGGCTAATTTAGTGCTTAAGTGCATTAGTATTTGGATGAGAATTTAATGTAAAGCATGCATGGTAATAACAAAGTGATGTGAGCTTTTAATGTATCATTTCATGTATTAATTACATTAATTTTTATGTGGAAGGATTAATTATTCACTTTAAAGGCAAAGACATCACATCAAATCTCAATTTGAGATACCATAATATGGGAAGTTTATTCTAGCAAAATATAGCAAGGGAATCATCTCTCAAAATAATCGAGGGCATTCCTTCCTTATTTTTCCTCAAGTCTCCCTCTTGCCTTTATTTGGTGACATGAAATCACGTCAATCTCTTATTCTCCCCCTCTCTCTCTCTCACGAATATTCTCTCATTATTTCTTTCCCTCTTTATAAACAAGGAAGGAGGCTGCTCCAGAGGCATACCCTCTCTCAAGAGAGGTCCCCTCTCTCCACATCTCCTCCCCACAGACCATCAGTAGGGAAGCAACCTCTCCGCCACCACGCATGCACCACTGTGAGCCTCCATCGTTGGCCACGTCCACGACTGCGAACTTCCACCACCATGCTTCCACCAACAACGTTCATTACTACATCTCACCCCCAACCATGACGACGAACCACCACTGTGTTCTGCCTCATTCTCGATGAGCATGGTGACAGTGTGCTCCTCGACACCGCGTCCACAACTGTCTTCGACGAATCACCACCGTGCTCTGACTCGTCCTCAACTGCACCCTCTCGCCCTTTTATTTAAGACGTCTAGGAAGGTTCCCAAACGTCCAAAGACCCGCATCTCCGACCTTCTTTTTCCACCAGCACTCACCCCCAACAATAACATCGCACCCTCGGCCTCCCCTCAGCACCTTCTCATCTGCTTCCCTCATGTGCAGCCACCTCGCGCCCCTGAAGTCGTGTGCACCCAGGGCCATGCACGCTCACATCCACGCACCCCCTCACACCAACTGCCACAAGCAACCTCCTCCCCATCCTTTTCTTCTTCTTCCTCTTCTTCACCACCGACAGAGGAGAGGAGGAACCCAACACCACCCAAAATGCAGCAACCACCACCGGCCACAGTTCTCCGCTCTGTCAATGCCATCGACCTCGCCTCGGTACTCGCCCATACCCGCAGTAGGCCCTTCCACAATCCACGCCCGCCGTGGGAAGCCACCACCGCCGGCGGGTTCTTCTCTACCAGTCGACCATCTCCGGCCATCGTCGACCGAATCACCGCCGCCATCGCAAAGCCTACCCTCCGGCCATCCTCCCTCGGGCGTCTCTCCTCCAGTCAATCCTCCATCTCATCGCACGAGCCAAAGGAAGCAAATCCCCTGGTTTTGATACAGGAAGAGCTTTATTTCTATTTACATCTCCATGCCATTGCCAATATTTGATTTTCCCATTTTTTGATTAATTTATTGTGGTGAAATTGCTGCTTGACACTTGTTCTTGTGCGTATTTGTTCAACTTTTCTTATTCATCTCTATGCACACCACATTTGGATTCAGATTTGCGCTCAGTCTGCATGGAATTAAAAGTTACATACTCTACCCCTACACATGCATCCTCCACATATTTTGGGAGCTTGATTTCTGACATGAAATTTACATAAATAGCCCTTAACTTCTCCATAAATCAAAATTTACATTCAGAGCAGCATATCCATTAAATTGATTTAGCAAATATTTCTACGAATATGATGGCTACATACCCGTGAATTTATTGCAATCGTTCCTCCTTGTGGATACGACCTAATCCACCATGGTTAGTTTTATTGATATATATTTTTGTTCGAGGTTTTCCACCATGATTTACACATTACAACGACGTATTTTTCTGACGTATTTCTATAAGTGAAATCTCCCGATCACCTGTCGACCTTGAGTGGTGGCTTACAATCCTTAAGAGGGGGCAATACATGGGAATGTGGGGCACGTCCACCCGAGTTCTTGCTGACCTTGAAAGGTGGCTTGCTAACCTTAAAAGGCGGCAATACAAGGGAATGCGGGGTGAGTCTGCCCGAGTTCCTGCTGACCTTGAGAGGTGGCTTGCCACGCTTAAGAGGCGGCAATACATAGGAATGTGGGGCGTGTCCGCCCGAGTTCCTGCCGACCTTGAGATGTGGCTTGCCAACCTTAAGAGGCAGCAATACAAGGGAACGTGGGGCGCATCCGCCGTAATTCCTGCCTACCTTGAGAGGTGGTTTGCCAGCCTTAAGATGTAGAAATACAAGGGAACGTAGGGTTCGTCCACCCAAGTTCCTACGAACCTTGAGAGGTTTCTTGCCAACATTAAAAGGCGGCAATACATGGGACGTGGGGTGCGTCCACCCGAGTTCTTGTCAGCCTTGAGAAATGGCTTGTCAGCCTTAAGAGGTGGCAATACAAGGGAAGGCGGGGCGAGTCTGCCCGAGTTCTTGCCGACCTTGAGAGGTGGCTTGCCAGCCTTAAGAGGCAGTAATACAAGGGAACGCAGGGTGAGTCCACCCAAGTTCCTACCGACCTTGAGAGGTGGCTTGTCATTCTTAAGAGGCGGCAATACTCGGGAACGTGGAGTGTGTCCACTCGAGTTCCTGCCGACCTTGAGAAGTGGCTTGCCAGCCTTAAGAGGCAACAATACAAGGGAATGTGGGGCACATCCGCCTGAGCTCCTACCAACCTTGAGAGGTGGCTTGCCATCCATAAGAGGTGACAATACAAGGGAATGTGGGGCGTGTCAGCCTGAGTTCTTGCCAACCTTGAGAGGTGGCTTGCCAACCTTAAGAGGCAGCAATAGAAGGGAATGTAGGGTGCGTCCGCTCGAGTTCCTGCCCACCTTGAAAGGTGGCTTGCCAGCCTTAAGAGGCAGTAATACAAGGGAACATTGGGTGCATCCGCCTGAATTCCTGCCGACCTTGAGAGGTGGCTTGCCAGCCTTAAGAGGTGACAATACAAGGGAACATGGGGCAAGTCCACCCAAATTTCTGCCGACCTTGAGAGGTGGCTTGCCATCCTTAAGAGGCAGCAATACAAGGGAACATGGGATGTGTCTGCTTGAGTTCTTGCTAACCTTGAGAGGTGGCTTGCCAGCCTTGAGAGGCGACAATCCAAGGGAACGTGGGGCTCGTCCACCTGAGTTCCTGCCAACCTTAAGAGATGGCTTGCCAGCCTTAAGAGATAGCAATACAAGAAAACGTGGGGTGCATCCACCTGAGTTCCTGCCAACCTTGAAAGGTGGCTTCCCAGCCTTAAGAGGCGGCAATACAAGGGAACGTGGGGCGAGTCCACCCAAGTTCCTATTGACCTTGTGCGGTGGCTTGCCATCCTTAAGAGGTGGCAATACATGGGAACGTGGGACGCATGCATCCGAGATCATGTCGTCCTTGAGAGGCGGCTTGCCATCCTTACCGGCAGCAATACATGAGAACGTAGGGCACATCCGCTCGAGTTCCTGCCAACCTTGTGAGGTGGTTATTTGGGAGATGATGTGGTGTAAATGCCACCCTCCGCGAGTGATGGATAGCCACTTGCAGGGAGCAAGTCTTTGTCTGTGGCAAGACTTGTTATTGATTACCGTCAAGATGAGGCGAGGGCCTCTGATGCCTTCGCTAGCATTGATAGGGTTGCCTTTCTTCGCAACGGGGGGTACACGTGAAGGGGGTGTTCCAACGCCCGCCATCCTTAAGAGATGGCTTCGTTGTTTTAGGAACGTAGAGGGATGCCCCAGTTTATGTCGACTCTAGGTGGTAGCTCTTGAGCATGTTTGCTCTATCCTGAGCGGAAAGTGGTAATCCGTGGGCCTTGTAGGTGAGCACCTTGAAGTAGTGTGGGCATTCCTACTAGCAGTTAACTACGCAGGTTGTCGACCTATTTAGCCTTGGCCTCGGGCCAAAGGTCATCTTATCCCCTCAAAGTTGTTGGCGCTCCTCCCTATGACAATCTCCTAGGCCTTTGACCTTGGTCCCCCCATCTACCTGTTGAAGCGGTGTAGGTTTCCACACCGGGTCCGATAGTGCAGACCCTAGATTTTCTAGTGGTGTGTCTGCGGGCCCTATGGCACTTGTTGTGGGCTCTAGGGCTAGCCGTTATTTTTGTGGGTTTTGGAGGCAACGAGGTTAGTTCCTCACAAACACATTTGCCTGGTTCATGGCCAAGGGATTGTATTCTTCAAAGGGCCTGGTTCGGAGCTGCCCTTTCGGGAGGAGTGTCACCGAAGTAAGCCCAAGCGCTCCGCCAAGTGGGGAGGCAATTAGCTGGGATGTTGCTTGCTTGATTGTGCCCTTCTCGCCCCTTCGAAGATTAGGGGAGGGTGCTCGGGAGAGCCGTCTCGGAAGGAGCCCAACATCTACGCTGATATGTTCAAGGGGATCTTGGGCGATGCAGTTGTTGCCGCTAGGATTCTATGGTGGTGTTCCACCAAAGGGGTGGTCAAGGTGACATCGCCATCCTTATCGGGCGGGGTGTTGACTAGTCCGGCTCTCAGTTCGAGAGAAGGGTCATACTGGCAATCCAAAGTTGCTAAGAGTTTCACTCAGGGTGATCCTCCAAGCCCTCCCCAGGTCTCCTACCCCTTTTTCGCTGCAGTTCCTCCTGATAAGGTGAGCCAAGTTCATGCTCCAGATCTGGGAGTTAGTTTGGTCTTACAAATCCCGGGAGTTCGTGGCTCTGGTCCTCATGGTATCTACAATGAAGGTCGGAGCCGGCTTCCCTTTTGTGGTCCTTGGGGTTGGCGGATCCTTGCTCACAGACCAACCCCCCTTAAGCACGTCTGCCTAATTCATGGCCAGGGGAGTACATTTCTCAAGGGACTCCTGCCTCGTTTTGTGAGGTCCGTTGTTGCGACCCTCAGTGGGTCGGTTGCTATTTTGAGGGAGAGGATCCTTCACCAGTGGAGGTGACCACTCTCGCGAATGGGCGCTAAGGTACGCTTTCCAGGAACCCCACTTATCTTCTACAGGGCTGGCGTTGCTGTCGTGACCCTTGGCCAATCGACTGTAGGGGCGAAAGGAGTTACCTTGCTCTGCAAGCCTTACAGCTTAATCCAAAGCTGTGCTGGGTGCTTTGGCATGCAGTCGTCGACATCGCCCCAAAGCCTTCAAGTCAAGCGACTCGTCTCGAAGTGTCAAATGGTCGTTGGCTCACAGGGCCTCCCGCTCTTAAAGTATTGAGCCTTGAACCAACCCAGGTAATCTGCCCAGTTAGCAGATTGACAGACCATTGGCGTGCCAAGCCGAACAAGCAGAACGAGAGTGCTTGGTGGAATATTCTATTGAGCCAACTGCACACCAACATCACCTAGCGGTAGCCCCCAATCGAGACTGTTGAGGGTCCGTCCTCCCTTCATGCGGAGCCATCACTGGGTGCTCAAACCCTTTCGGCGAGGGGCTGCTTTTGTCTCCTTCGCGAGTGGGCAAGAGGTACGTGCATGGGCGTATGATCAAGGCCATTGGCCTTAGCTTCATACTCCCCTGCCCCAACCCACATCTCGAGGAGGGAGTCCCATTTCAGGGCCTCGGAGAATTGGCAAGGTCGTACTTGCATCCCTCTACTGGGATCAGCACAGAGGTTTTTCTCATCTGGAGGGTTGAGGTGACGTGCTGGAGAGGTGTCACCTCCTGGCCACTGGATGCTTGGAAAAGCGTGGCACTTTTGTTAGCATTTCCCACGGACGGCATCATTTGATGAGTCTCGGTGGCCACCGTCTAGGCCACCGATGGTCATCAAAAGATTTATAGACATAGGGAACGTCATGTTTCCACAAAATATTCGAACCTCTTACATGATCAGGGGGTTTGACCTGACAAACCATAAGCAATCGCAGAAGGGGGCAAAAGGGGTTGGTAACCTAGCCTACCACAAAGGGTATACATTTGGAGGGGATGATACTCTCAATTCTGCACTAGTATTAGTGAAATTACATGACCTCTCCACAATCGGGGGTCTCTCCTTACTATTTGTAGCGTGGAAAGATTCCTGGCTTAGTAATTTCTGGCACATTTTCTGTTAGGTTACTCGTCAACTATCAAGTTGTAGGTAGTCACTTCTGTATTAGCACTATTTTAGCCTTAGCTGCGTCGAATCTTTTAACAGGTTGGACGGATCCAGATTTGGGTCCAACTGGTCACAGGTGGGTCGGGTGGTATCGGATCCACCTACTTACCCCGTAATCAGATAATTGGATCGTCTACTGGATCATGCACAAAATTTTAAATCCAAGAGTGAATTTTACCTCACATCACATATCAAAATTTGCAACTATTCTATTATTTACTAAGAGGTTAATTCTCCAATGTCGAGAATTAATGGGATCATCCTAAATTATCAGCACGCATATATAATCAGAGCTTTCCAATCTGTGTGGAGCAAAATCTAAGCCAATCACTGCCGCATATAAATAACTATGTAGCACTCTTCTATCGATTAACGTAAATAAACTCCAACTATATCATGAGTATTAAATTATTAGAGAAAGAACATTCATACGCGAGAAACGACACTGGTCGGAAACCTGAGAAGTTTTTTAATACTTTCGTTTGTAGAACTCAATCATATATATATAGGGGGACCATCATCAGTATTCGATAAATAGGGTGTCCCAATTGCGAAAGAGGATTCTACAGAACATTCTTCTAAAGATATTCAAATAAAAATATTGATGAAAAATCCATCCAGTGGTTTCTGCATGAAAACTTGTCAAATGGAATGACGATACGACAAAAAGTCTAAATCTTATTAAAGAATTATCTTTCCCCTACACCCACTCCACTCCAAAATCCAGCCTATGGCTCAAACCCCTTGTCAAGGCTACTGACCATACTCGCTACAGGCAGTTCGAATGCGGCCTTAGGTGGTTCTCTGGCCGAATTTGGCTGGACTGCCCCGCTTTGGAAGGAGGCCATTCATCTCTGATTTCCATGAGTCATCTTCTACGAAGCCGCAATGGCGCATTGGTCATCCTTTCCAACCAATTCCAACTGCCTTTGTGGGACATGCCTCGGTGGTACTCGAGTACGGTGGACAAAGTTCTCTGATTGGTCTTGGGCTCCACGTGCCACAGCCATAACCATCGTCTTTGTGTGGTCAAGGCCACGTTAGAAATTGGATGTAACGAGATCAAGTTCATCGCCAATCTCTATCGGTATCTGTTGCATTGTACGACTCATCAATGTTGTTTCGATGGCATGAATCGCCTTTCAAGCGTGGAACAAGCCCAAGAAGCATTTAGGATCCTTCTGTCTCTTTTTTGTTTTTTACTTTTCTATTTTCTACGTATTTATGAGTTTGGTTTTCTTGGGCAAAGTGTAGCTCCTTTGCGAGGAAAGTGAGTTCTCCTCTTCGAAGGGTGCAGTATTTCCCTTCTCCCCTCACCCTTCATGGGTTGCATTGCTTCTTCCCCTTTAATGGATATTATCTTACACAAATCATTGTTGTCTCACTTGCCAATTGCCATTGATAAGTTTCCCACATAATCTTTAACGGTAGTTGGTAAAAATGCATCACCTAGTATTCAATTGATGACAATCGCAACCAACAAGAAGCTTTGCTATCTTTGGACGAAAGAAAATATCAGAATAATTACGTCCCCTAGAGAAACTATTGGCACGTATAGAGAGAACCCAGCTAAGCTGGTGGAGGAACAATGTGAATGAAATCAATCCATAAGTTTCAAAGGAACACTAACGTGGTAGCAAGTGAAAGCAACAAAGCAATACAATTTTCAATTTCCTAGAATCCAACAAAAAAAACTTTCCTCCCATGACAATAGATCTTCAAGGAAACCCATGGCATAAACATTACATCATAAGATCTCAAGAAAAAAGATGATGTGCTTCAAAATTTTCAGCTATTGAGTAGCCTACCTCTTTCAACACGAAAACACACCGTGTATAAACAGAAATTTAGAATCTGTCCCAAGATGGTGGATGAATTTTCACAATGCCTCCTTCAACAGATTAATTTGTCCCCAACTTCCTCCAATCAAACATCTGACAATTCACTTGATAGGTAACTTCCACAGTAAAAGTGCTGAACGAAACCAATATTCTGGATACGAAGACTGGGAAATCAGAAGTCTAAACAGCTGGGCTGCCACATGCAGAGCGAACCTTTGACTCCAGTAGAGAAACATGTTTGTCAAGCATTGAGATCACAGCTTCGAATTGGGTAACTTGCTGATCGATAGCATCTATTTGTTTGGCATACTCTTCAAAGCTCCCATTTTTACTGTTTAATTGCTCAACGTAGACTCTGAGCCCAGAGGCTACATCACCAAAGACTTTATATTCCTCTGCTACCCGATTGTTCATCTTCTCCAAAAGTTCCAGCTGGTTATTTGTACTCTACCATAACAATGCAAGTGAAAATTAAACACTAGTTTTCCAAGATTATGATTCATACAGTCAACAGAAAAAATGCATAAATTACTGGAAAATATAATCTTCGGAAAGCCTCATTTCAAAACTCCAAATGCCCAATATCATCAATATGAAAGAAAAAAATTTACACCCCCTACCCCCACTGAAGGAAAAAAAAACGAACCAATCACTAGATTGCCAAATAACCAGCTTAGATTTGTCAAATGCATATGGTGTAATATATTAGCTTCAGATTTAAAGATATGAATGAGAAAGCTAAACTAGTGACCTATCGAGTTCATTCACTTGTAGAACTCTTCTTCAGTTCTGTTAATTTCTTTGACAAATTTCCTTGCCTTTTGCACCCAACCCTATTTAAACAGGAAAAAGGAGCTTAGTACAATTGAGTCAATCTATGCTACATGCTACCGAAGTTCGTTGCAAAATTACCACTATCCACCTACATTGGCAGGCCCCCAACCCCAAAATCACTGCCAACTGCAAACTCAAACCCTTCACTGTCACGAATGGTTGGACTCACCTTGCCTACTTCCAGTCTCCGATAGCCATTCAAGGAGTCTTCAATGGCCTGATGCTTTTTTATGTACCAATCTTTGTTATTGATTCTGGCATTTGCCAATTGGACTTAAACTGATCTTTCCTTCACCAATTACTAGCTACTCTACCGGGCAAGTAGTGTTTCCACCCTTATTTTTATCTCCATAAGCTCCTTTTATACTTGTATTTTTTACCCTTTTCTTAAGCATGTCAAGTGCACTCAATGAAAAAGTGCTGATGTGAGGAGATACACATTCCTCTTGAAAATCAACAAGATCATCATCCTTGTAAGCTCTAGATTGTTCGAGCTATCACACATGCATGTTAGGAGCCTAAATTTCAGGGCTATCTGTTCCTCAATATGATATCAAGTAACACATGTCCATATTCAAAATGAGACATGCAGCCATATGTCCATAAATGATAATAGTCTGTAGTATTCACAATACCTTAACCAAATATAATGCCCTCCAAGCCAAAATTTGCATGTCACCTACACGTTAAAACTTGTGAGAAAAGGTTTGTAATTCGCATCCACAGATTGTGATGTAACGCATGAATGAGCAATCATGGTCACAAACATGGGAACCCTTGTTATATGGACAATGATGTGAGCCTTAAGATGAAGATTGGCAAGAACTCAAGGTAATGTTTGATTGATGAAACTGTGGAGAGAATAATAAACTGTCACATTGAAAATAGAGTTCCCTAAGCTTTTTACATTAGAGAATCAGATTAGAAAAATTACATACTAAATCCAACAAAAAATAAAAATAATTGAAACTCTCAATCCCAATTGAAACAAACCTATCACTAACCAAATATACACTCCCCCCTAAGTCGAAGCGTACAACATTCAACTTGCAGACAAAAAGCAAAAGAGCTCCCCCGCCCCCCCCCCCCCCACACACACAATGAAAGCATTGTCTAGCTAGAGGAGCAAACAGGTAGTCAGGCAAGCAATTGCCTCTCACTAATAGAAACCCTCCTCTTGAGGAGAAAGGAAAAAAACAAAACTAAAAGGAAGCATTCAGTCAGGAAATAGTAGGCAAGTGAATTAGGAACAGGGTTGGTGACAAAGCCTAAAGTGACATCAATAGCAGTCACGACAGCAATAGTCAAGGAGGATGGCTCGCACCTCAAACGGTCCACCTCCTCTGTTGGTGAAGGGCATGGACGGCTATGCTGGAACAATCTCAGCCATCAGAGTCTCCGTCGTGGTTAGTTGGTTAGCCCAAGCGGACTTACCAAACTTCTCCCAACACTTTTATAATGGGTGATTCGCCTGCTTGCAATGAATGCCAGGAGAGATGCAGTCATGGCCACGACCACCAAAGCGATCACCCCTCTCTCTAGAGGCAACTAGGGGTAAGGTGTCAAGAATAGAGATACAAATGGGTCAGTTTGGGTCAACTTTGGCTAAATCCATACCCATTTACAAAAATCATACCTATACCCTACTCATTTACCCATCAAATACCCATTTATAAATTGCTATTACAATCAAATCATACTTAAATTAGAATTAAAAAAGGAAAAAAATCTATAACATGATTCATTAATTATTTATTTTTAATAAGCCTAAAACATAGGAACTCAGGCTACTCCAATTTTATTGATCTCCATTGAAATTATTACAAAAAAAACCCAAGGGGAATACATCAAAAATAAAAAATAAAAAAAGTTCAGAGAAAGATAGATACAAGTACATTTCAAACAAAAATATTCCTATCTCCGAAATAAATGTTTAATGGAAGCTTTAGAAACACTCCCAACCTTCAAAATCATAGAGGGAATCATGAGGGAGATTAGGGTGGGGGGAATGAGGGACTTAGAGTAGGACTTATATATCTCGAGTAATTAGGGATTTTATTTGGGTACTCAGGTTAGGTAATCAGGTATAGATCTATACCCATACCCATACCCAAACCCAATCGGATTTTTTGGATAAAACCCATACCCAAACCTAACGGGTTTGGGTTCGGGCAGTGTTGTGAAAATCGGTCTACTTGGTCAAGTAATCGTAGTCGACCTCCAACCGACTGAATAGTCAATAGTCGGTGCCATAGTCTGCCACACCGACTACTCGGCCGAGTAGTCGGTGTGGTCGGCTGAGTAATGGTCAAGTTTTAAATAGAGGATTAAACCAAAAAAAATTTAAGTCACTTAATTCACTACTCTGATAGACCCCCCAAATCCCCAACTCCTACTTGACCGAAGCCTCTCCCCTAAACCATGCGAAGCTCTCCCTCTTCGATCACCACCCCTCCTCCAAGGTGCGAGCAACAACCCTCCTCCAATCATCGCCCCTTCCTCTCCCTCTCCGATCGAAGGCGACGACACAAGAGGTGCGATGCAAGATGATCAATTTTGACTTTAGATGTGTTTTTTGTTGTTTTGTTAATTAAAGCAAAGGAACTTATGCTTTTATTTTGAACTTGTGCTTTTATTTGAAATTTGTGCCTTTATTTTGAACTAGTACTATTGTTTTGTTGGTAACTTATTATTGTGAGCTTGAAAATAGTCTACTTTTATGCAATAATATATTTTACTTCTTAATGTATCATGTATGTGTGTGTGTGTCTATATACATGAGTGTGTGTGCATAATATATATATATTAAAAAAATGCCTAAGTACTCCACACTACTCCCCTGCATACCGTATACTCCTTAGTCAGTGGCCTGGTATTAAGACAAGTGCTGTTTGGGCCTTTTAAGACATCTGGACTGTGGGTCAGACGTCTGGTCAGACGTCTGGAAATCGAAAATTTTGAGTACGAGCTCGCGTCTGCACGCGGGTTGCGTGCAGACAGTACTCTCGTTTTTCCTCCCCTTCTCTCTCTCTCCCCGCCTCCAGCAAAACCCCAACCCACCAATCTTATAAAACCCCCCTTCCCTTCTCATGTTCTCCTCACACCAACCCTTCCCCTCTTCTTCTCCACTCCAGCAAGAGAGCGCACGGGCGACGTCGAGGAGGAGCGGCGTGAGGAGAGGAGAGTGAGCTCGCGAGCTCATATGGGAGCTCACCGGTGAGCGCACGGCCGGAGCGACGCGTACACGAGACGGAGGAGTGTGTCGGGGAGGTCCTCCTCGACATTGCGGCAGCCGGAGCTTCAGGTGAGGGGGTGGGGGGCACCGTGCGTGAGAGCAGCGGAAGCAAGTTCAGGTTCTGGGTTTTTCCTAGAATCAAATGTCTGGAGTGACCTCCAGATGACGGTGAGGACGTCTGGAGGTGGTTCCAGACGTCTGAGGTGAGAGTTTCGTGAACGTACGTCGCCTTTGCGGATACGGCCATGCAGGTTGCTCCGCTGCTATCACTTTGCATGCCCTTTTTGAGAGGATTCGATGTCTGCATGCAGGATTCGCTTCGAGAAGGCGCGGGACACACCCTCCCACGCATTTCAGACGTCTAGGCGACGTACCAGACAACGGGAAGCACTTCTAGACGTCCGGAGAGATAGTCGGACGTCTTGAGCTAGGTCCAGACGGTCCAAAAGAGTTCTTGGACGTCTGAGGATTGGCACAAAGACTTAGGTATGATACTAGACATTTTTAAGACGTCTGAAAATTGTTCCAGACGTCTGATTTGAGACAGAAACCCTATTTTGAACCGTTTCGGGTCTGTTTAAGTTCCGTTTTACACAATTAAGATACCGTTGTGTTCTTTGTGAGTCCATCTACTTGTTAGAAGGCTTTCCATGCTGTTCTGATAATTCCTTTGTGTTTGTTCCTTATTATAGGACTTCGTTCCATTGCGGGTTCGAGGCTTGCTGAGGCACGTGAGTCTGCCTTTCAAGGCCCCAATACTCTTGGGTTTACTGGTAGAGTGGCTTCCCCTAATTTAATTATAACCTAAATGCATGTGTGAAATGAATGATTAGAACCTAGGAAGGCATGAATCCTAAGACGAGAAACACTTGAAATGTCTTTTTTGAATGATTGAATTGCAATCTTGAATGAGTAAATAGAATGATAACAATTGCCTATAAATGAATAACAGCTGGCTATGAAATATGAAGTACTTGTGCTAGCTAACTGTTGCATGTAAATTTCCTGTTGTATACGTTAAATGACATATAATACGAGCTGCATCTATATAAATTGAGAATGGTAATATGAATGATGGAAATACGAGCTACCTGTGTATGGAAATGTGAACGATAGCAATACAAACTGCATATGTATAACCTAAGAATGGAAATAGAAATGATGGAACCTGGTATGACATGGCATGAGGAATATAAGCATGAACCCTATGGGGAATTAGGAGTAGAGCTCCTGGAAATAAATGGAATGGATGTGGAAATGTGAGTGGGGAAGTGAGATGGCCCTTGAGTACGGAGTACCAAGGAGAGCGACTATCCCCCTGTTTAGTGCAGAGCGGAGCTGCCCGCCCTTGGGTTGAGATCCGGGGTTAGGATTGGCCACTCTGTACCGACTTCTTGGCCCTCTCGTACACGGTACCGAAGAGAGCTACTACTGTAGGGAAAGAGGTAGCCACCCCACAAGGCCAAGGGTTCAACTAGCCGCCTTACACCGACTTGTTACGCCCACTGGGCAAACCAAGGTAGTTAGGAGAGGGTGCGCAGATTGTGAAGGGGCGAGACCCTTGTTTGGTTCTTAGGGGCTAGACCCCTGTTACTAAGAAAGCTAGACCCTATACTGGTTCCATGTTGTACTTTGGGCGCACCCGCTAACGGAAACGACTGAACGCGTGCCAGTGCGGGGTAGCTACCCGTGCACTTATCGCGCGTGCCGTAGTCACTGTTACGTCTGTCCGTGACCTTGGGGTGGTTGACTAGGTGTAGGATCACCATGGGGGACTCTCCCGGCCAGGAGAGCCCCACGTGTGCCTTCTACTCTTCGGAAAAGACTGCAATTAAGATCATTCCCACAAGGAACATTCGAGATCAAGAAAGAGACCTGATAAATAAATCAAGTGGTAAAAAAAGAATAATTAGTTAAAGAAAGTAATTGTAAAACAACAGCTACCTGTCCACTTTTACTGCTTTAATTAGTTGGTTGCCACTCTACTCAGCGTTCGCTGACTTTATGTACTCATAACCCTTTTTCAGGTCTAGGTGTTAAGCAGTCAGAGCCTACGGCTGCAGAGGGTGCTAGACCCAGTAGAGCCTAGTAGTTGTAGCTTCTTTGTTGTACTTCTTTCTGTTGTATTGAGTAGACTCTTGTACCTTTACATTCTGTTCTTTATGTCCATATACTTGTTACTTTCTACTGTTGTGGTGGTGATATGTACTGTAGCAATTTTTTTACTTCTTTATTGTTGTGCATTTTACTGTTAGTTGCTTAACATAGTGAATGTGACTTACTTTTCTGCTTTTTTGTTACTTTCTCGTTGGACGACTGGGTTTTGGGATCAGTCGAATCGGTCCGGTCTTGTGTCCTGTAGGGATTCGGGAACTAGGTTGTAACAAGATGGTATCTGAGCAAGGTCGTTCCTAGAAGTGAACCAACTGACTTGAGAATAACCAATTCATGTGCTTGTAACTAGAGTAACCACCACAACGTACCTTTTGACATCTATTCTGAGATTCTTTTGCTGAATGTCCGTTGGAATTGATGTCTTCATGTTCTCTTGTTCGCATCTTCTTGCAGGAGATGCCTCGACGTGAAGTCATTGAGGCGGGTCGCAGACGCGGTCGTGGACGAAGTCGGAGGGGCGGACGTGTTGAGCCCGACGTTTCGGTGGACCAGCCACTTCTTCCAGGCGTTCAGGCCCAAGACCTCACCCAGCTGATATGCGAGATAGTACGAGAGGAGCTCCACCCGCCTCTACAGGTGCCTCTCCCTGGGGACGTGGAGGGGGAGTCCTCTGTGGGACCACGAGACAGACGCAGCGCTGGACGTGGGGGAGGGGGTGGTCCTCCACTACCCCCACCGCATTCTGACACTTCCGGGCACGAGCCCTCTCTACCTGAAGGCGTGCCCGTTTCCCCACTTCAGCGACATTACGAGCTTTTCGGACAGTTCCGAAAGCTGAAGCCCCCTTCCTTCAAGGGGGATGAGGACCCGACTGAGGCGGAGGACTGGTTAGAGCAGATCGAGAAGGTGTTCGACACCCTTCGCCCCTCTACTGAGTACCGCGTGGCCTTTGCCACGTACCAGTTGGAGAGCGCAGCACACAGGTGGTGGGGGGCGGTCAGAGGTCAGGAGGGGGCAGAGCCGACGTGGGACCAGTTTGTGACCCTCTTCTGCGAGCAGTACTTCCCGCAGACGTGGCAGGATCAGAGGAGGTGGGAGTTCCACACTCTCCGCTAGGGGACGATGACTGTGAGCGCATATCGTACGCGTTTTCTGGAGCTGTCCCGTTTCGTTGCGACAGATATGCCTACTGAGGAGTGCCTATGGAGGTTCACTGAGGGACTCCGACCTGCCATTTAGGGATATGTCAAACCCCTGAAGCTGCCAACGTTCTCGAGAATGGTGGAGGCAGCTATGACCTATGAGGAGACCAACCCGACCGCACATGACACTGACAGCAAACGGAAGAGGCCCTACCAGTCAGACTACTCACAAGGTCGGCGAGAGAGGCACGCGGCGTCCACAGGGGAGCCGTCACGTTTTGCGGGGCCATCAGTGACCTTTGGGAGCCCCCGACAGGGCCCAACTGCCAGCACTAGACCCCCGCCTAGCCATCAGCAGGGACCCATCGAGGGTGGGAGTCGAGTTCCCCTCTGCTACCAGTGTGGCCAGCCGAGCCACATCAGGAGGGACTGCCCGTCTAGGGCTGGAGGTCAGCAGATGCTCCACGCACCGAGCGCTGGAGGACGAGCAGGAGGCTGTGGTTCCAAGGCGCGTGGGGGAGGACAGCAGTCGTGGGAAGGGTACCGGCCAACGGCTACCTGTCCAACGTAGAGTGTGGCTGCTTCTTCCGCACCGAGAGCTGAGGGGCGTATTAACGCCCTGACACACAAAGACGCCAGAGCTTCAGGTTCAGTGGTGGCAGGTATGGTTACAGTTTCCTGCAGACTAGTTTACACACTTTTTGATTCTGACGCCACGTACTCTTTTGTTGCTGCTAGTTTTGCTGTCAGTTTGGAACAGGACTGTGTGTTGTTAGAGGATCCTTTCGTGATCAGAGGTCCAGGTGGTCAGCTGTTTGTAGCTGAGGAGGTTTACACAGACTATGAGGTCAATGTTGGGGAATATAGCCTCCCCGCTGATCTGATTGTGATACCGATGGAGGACTTTGGCATGATTTTAGGGATGGATTGGCTGTCCACTTACCACGCTTTGGTGAACTGTTTTGAGAGGAAGATTGTCTTCTCTATACCGGAGATACCTTCTTTTGAGTTTCACGGATAGCCGGTGGACGGAGGCTTCAGGTGCATTTCTGCACTTCGGGCGGCGAGACTTTTTGGCCAGGGGTGTGAGGGCTTTCTAGCTTGTGTAGTGGCAGAGCCCAACCAGTGGCAGACTTTCAGAGCATCCTGGTGGTCAGAGAGTACTCCGACGTGTTTCCAGAGGAGCTGCCAGGACTACCGTCCGAGCGTGAGATCGAGTTTGAGATCTCACTAGTATCGAGGACCAGCTCCATTTCTACAGCACCTTACAAGATGGCATCACTTGAGCTGCGAGAGCTCAAGTCCCAGTTGCAGGACCTATTGGAGAAGGGCTTTGTGAGACCCAGTGCATCTTCGTGGGGAGCCCCGATGTTATTTGTGAAGGATGGCACCTTACGCCTTTGTGTGGACTACAGACAGCTGAATAGGTCACCATCAAGAACAGGTATCCGCTGCTGAGGATTGATGATTTGTTTGACCAGTTGCGAGGTGCCACGATTTTCTCCAAAATAGATTTGAGGTCTGGCTACCACCAGTTGACGATCAAGGAGATCGATGTCTCCAAGACAGCTTTCCGCACCCGGTACGAGTTTTTGGTCATGCCGTTTGGGCAGACCAATGCCCCCGCTGCTTTCATGGATTTGATAAACCGGGTGTTCAGACTGTATTTGGATCAGTTTGTGGTAGTATTTATCGATGATGTGCTCTACTCGCGGGATCAGGCACATCACGAACAGCACTTGTGAATGGTTCTGAACACGTTGAGACAACGTAAGCTGTATGCCAAATACAGCAAGTGCGAGTTCTGGTTAAAGCAGGTGACCTTAGGTCATGTGATTTCAGGGGATGACTTGGATCCAGCTAAGGTAGAGGCAGTGCTCAAGTAGGAGAGACCACGTACAGTGACAGAGATCTGCAATTTCTTAGGACTGGCAGGTTACTACCGGTGGTTTATAAGGGGTTTCTCGTAGATTGCACGTCCTATGACACAGTTGACCCGAAAGAACGTGCCCTTTTCTTGGATAGACGATTGTGAGGCGTGTTTTCAGGAGTTGAAGGAGAGGCTGACTTCGGCTCCTATGCCTACCATCCCAAACAGCAGTGGTGGTTTCGTTGTGTACACTGACGCTTCGTTGCAAGGGTTAGGGGGTATGCTCATGCAGCGGAGTCACGTTGTCAATTACGCTTCGCGACAACTGAAGCCCTATGAGCATAGCTACCCTACCCATGATTTAGAGCTGGCAGCTGTCGTCTTCGCGCTGAAGACATGGAGGCACTACCTGTACGGTGAGACTTTTGAGATATTCACGGATCATAAAAGCCTCAAGTATTTGTTTGATCAGAAGGAGCTTAACATAAGACAGAAACATTGGTTAGAGCTCCTGAAGGACTATGACTGCAGCATCTCCTACCATCCCGGGAAGACCAACATGGTGGCTGACGCCTTGAGCCGGAAGGCGCCCGCCCACTTGGCTAGTTTACAGGCATAGAGTTGGAGATTCATGGAGGAGTTGGGCAATTGACGACCCCTAGAGTTACAGGGGCAGTGACTGACACGACAAACGAGACCAGAGCCGATAGACCGCATCATCATAGGACAGATGATAGATTCGTACCTACAGTCATTGCGAGACAAAGTACTGCCAGGGGATCCAGGAGACTTCTCCTTTACTGACGAGGTACTGCGTATGAAGGGACGTTTGTGCGTTCCCAGGGACGAGTTGTTGAGAGAGCTCCTGACTGAGACACACGATTCCAGGTTCACTATACATCCCGAGAATACGAAGATGTATCATGATCTGAGAAGTGACTTTTGGTGGAGGGGGATGAAGCAGGATGTAGGTGAGTTCGTGCAGCAGTGTTTGGTGTGCTAGCAGGTAAAGGTCGAGCATCAGAGGCCTGCAGGACCGTTGCAGCCACTTTCAGTGCCAGAGTGGAAGTGAGAGAGCATCACCATGGGCTTGATGGTGGGCTTGCCCGTTACCCAGCGAGGACACTACGCAGTCTGGGTGATTGTAGACAAATTGACGAAGACGGCACGTTTCTTGCCAATCTGAGTCACCTTGGGACCAGTGTAGTTAGCAGAGAGATATTCATGACGTGGTACATCTGCATGGAGTTCCGCGTGAGATTGTATCCAACCGAGATACCCATTTTACGTCCCAGTTTTGGACTGAGTTTCAGCAGGCTTTAGGGACACAGCTGAGGTTCCGCACGGCATACCACCCCCAGACGGACGGACAGTCAGAGCGCACGATATAGACGCTTGAGGACCTTTTGCGTGCCTGTGTACTGGACTGGAGGGGCTCTTGGGAGGAACACTTGCCCCTAGCAGAGTTTGCATATAATAACAGTTATCACTCAAGCATCAGCATAGCACCCTACGAGGCTTTGTACGGACGGAAGTGTACTGCACCCTTGAGTTGGATTGAGGTGGGGACCAAGTGGGAGGTTGGCCTCAGGCTGATCCGGCAGAGTCAGGAGGTGGTTGACCAGATTCACAAACGACTTCGCACTGTTAGGAGCAGACAGAAGAGTTATGCCGATCGGAAGCGCAGAGAAGTGCAATTCGAGGTTGGGGATCACGTATTTCTACGCGTTTCACCCATGAAGGGCTTGCAGCGTTTTAGGGTGAAAGGGAAGCTTGCGCCAAGGTTTGTGGGGCCCTTTGAGGTCCTAGAGCGGGTAGGTCCCATTGCTTACAGGCTTACCCTTCCTCCCTAGCTTTCTAGTGTGCACGACGTGTTCCACGTGTCCAACCTCAGGAAGTACGTCGTCGATCCTAGTCACGTTCTGAGCCATGAGTGTCGAGGTGGGCGACGACCTGACCTACCTCGAGCCACCAGTACAGATACTAGACAGAGCCGTCCGGAGTTTGAGACGGAAGCAGGTACCCCTGGTGAAGGTCTTATGGAGGAGCCAGGCACTCGGAGCTTTTTGAGGGTACGTCTTTTCAGACCGGCTTCGATCCTCTTTAAATTTGTTATGCTTATATGGTTCTTTTTCCGCACCCTAACTACCTCAAGTTTTGGAGACGAAACTTCCTTTAAGTTTGTTATGATGTTAAGACCAGTGCTGTTTGAGCCTTTTAAGACGTCTGGACTGTGGATCAGACGTCTGTACACCTTCCCAAACGTCTGGAAATCGAAAATTTTGAGTACGAGCTCGTGTTTGCGCGCGGGCTGCGCGCAAACAGTACTCTCATTTTTCCTCCCCTTCTCTCTCTCCCTGCCTCCACCAAAACCCTAACCCACCAATCTTATAAAACCCCCTTCCCCTTTCACGTTCCCCTCACACCAGCCCCTTCCCCTCTTCTCTACTTCAGCGAGAGAGCACACGGGTGGCGTCAAGGAGGAGCGGCATGAGGAGAGGAGAGTGAGCTCGCGAGCTCGTGTGGGAGCTCATTGGTGAGCGCACGACCAAAGCAGCGCGTGCGCAAGACGGAGGAGTTAGTCGGGGAGGTCCTCCCCGACACTGCGGCCGGAGCTTCAAGCGGGGAGGGGGGCCGCGGTGCGGCCACGCGAGGTGCGAGAGCAGCGGAAGCAGGTTCTGGTTCTGGGTTTTTCCCAGAATCAAACGTCTTGAGTGACCTCCAGACGACGATGACGACGTCTGGAAGCGGTTCCAGACGTCTGTGAGAGTTTTGCGAACGTACGTCCCCTTTGCGGATACAGCCATGCAGGCCGCTCCGCTACTACCACTTTGCATGCCCTTTTTGAGAGGATTCAGTGTCTGCATGCAGGATTTGCTTCGGGAAGGTGCGGGACACGCCCTCCCATGCATTTCAGACGTCTGGGCGATGTACCAGACGATAGGAAGCACTTCCAGACGTCCGGAGAGGTGGTCGGACGTCTAGAGCTAGGTCCAGACGGTCCAGAAGAGTTCTTAGACGTCTGAGGATTGACACAGAGACTTAGGTATGATACTGGATACTTTTAAGACGTCTAGAAGTTGTTCCAGACGTCTGATTTGATACAGAAACCCTATTCTGAACCGTTTAGGGTCTGTTTGAGTTCTGTTTTACGCAATTAAAATACCGTTGTGTTCCTTGTAAGTTCATCTACTTGTTAAAAAGCTTTCTATATTGTTCTGATAATTCCCTTGTGTTTGTTCCTTATTATAGGACTTCGTTCCGTTGCGGGTTCAGGACTTGCTGAGGCACGTAAGTCTGCCGTTCAAGCCCCCAATACTCTTGAGTTTACTGGTAGAGTGGCTTCCCCTAATTTAATTATAACCTAAATGCATGTGTGAAATGAATGATTAGAACCTAGGATGGCATGAATCCTAGGACGAGAAACACTTAAAATGTCTGTATTGGATGATTGAATTGCAGTCTTGAATGAGTAGATAGAATGATAACAATTGCCTGTAAATGAATAACAGCTGGCTGTGAAATATGAAGTACTTGTGCTAGCTAACTATTGCATGTAAATTTCCTGTTGTATACGTTAAATGACATATAATACGAGCTGCATGTATATAAATTGAGAATGGTAATGTGAATGATGGAAATACGAGCTACCTGTGTATAACCTGTGTATGGAAATGTGAACGATAGCAATACAAGCTGTATATGTATAACCTGAGAATGGAAATAGAAATGATGAAACCTGGTATGGCATGGCATGAGGAATATGAGCATGAACCCTACGGGGAATTAGGAGTAGATCTCCTAGAAATAAATGGAATAGATCTGAAAATGTGAGTGGGGAAGTGAGCTGACCCTTGAGTATGGAGTACCAAGGAGAGCAACTGTCCCCCTGTTTAGTGCAGAGCGGAGCTAGCCGCCCTTAGGTTGGGATCCGGGGTTAAGATTGGCCACTCTATATCGACTTCTTGGCCCTTGCGTACACGGTACCGGGGAGAGCTACTAGTGTAGGGAGAGAGCTAACCACCCTACGGGGCCCGGGGTTCAGCTAGCTGCCCTACACCGACTTGTTAGGTCTATTGGACAAACCATGGTAGTTAGGCGAGGGTGTGCGGACGGTGGAGGGGCGAGACCCCTATTTAGTTCTTAGGAGCTAGACCCTTGTTATTGAGAAGGCTAAGCCCTATACTGGTTCCGTGCTGTACTTTGGGTGCACCAGCTAATGGAAACGACTGACCGCGTGCCAGTACAGGGTAGCTACCCGTGCACTTATCGCGCGTGCCATAGTCACCGTTACGTCTGTCCATGACCTTGGGGTGGTTGACTAGGTGTAGGATCACCACGGGGAACTCCCGGCCAGGAGAGCCCCACGTGTGCCTTCTACTCTTCGGAAAAGACTGCAATCAAAATCGTTCCCATGAGGAACATTTGAGAAAAAAAGAGACCTCATAAATAAATCAAGTGGTGAAAAAAAGAATAATTAGTTAAAGAAAGTAATTGAAAAACAACAGCTACCTGTCCACTTTTACTGCTTTAGTTAGTTGGTTGCCACTCTACTCAGCGTTCGGTGACTTTATGTACTCATAACCCTTTTTCAGGTCCAGGTGTTGAACAGCCAGAGCGTACGGCTGCAGAGGATGCTGGGCCCAATAGAGCCCAGTAGTTGTATCTTCTTTGTTGTATTTCTTTCTGTTGCAGTGAGTAGACTCTTGTACCTTTACATTCTGTTCTTTATGTTCATGTACTTGTTACTTTCTACTGTTGTGGTGGTGATATGTACTGTAGCAGTTTTTTTACTTCTTTATTGCTGTACCTTTTACTGTTAGTTGCTTAACATAGTGAATGTGGTTTACTTTCCTGCTTTTTGGTTACTTTCTCATTGGACGACTGGGTCTTGGGATTAATCGAGTCGGTCCGGTCTCGTGTCCTGTAGGGATTCGGGAATCGGGTCGTAACACCTGGCTGACTGAATACCGACTACCGACTACCAACTTTTACAATCATGGGTTCGGGTTAGGTTTTACCCATTCTTTTCCAATCGAGTTCGAGTTGGGTTTACCGAAACATTCATCCCTAGTCAAGAAGTACAGTAGGAGCAAATGGTAGCCTGTTTACATCAACCTTCTGAAGGCAACCATAGATTGTCTCTAGATTCGACACTATGTCAAAAGATAAGATCTAATAGCATGCTGATTGGTACCATGGGCAAGACCATTCAAGAAGCGGTAGGTCTGCACTCTGCTCATTCAGCAATGTATTTCTCGCAACAAGCAAGCTGAAATACGAGTTCTTCAAACAAGGCCTCCAAGGTGTTGAAGACAGAGCACCCTAGTTGGTATTCCAAATCCACCTGTGTATGTTCATATGCGAGGAACTACTCGTCTGAAGGGAGTACCCCTTCTGTAGATTCTCCCAAATCTCCTTGGCGAACTCCTTATAGCGCATGTTGACTGCAATCTTCAGGTCGATATTATTCATCAACTAATTCATGACCAAGTTGTCCTCTTACTTTTTGTACTCCGCGTCAATCCTATCAAGGACCTAGTCAATCAGCACATGCAATTTGTCCTGTCCCCCAATAAAGATGCATAAAATAAGTGACCAGAGCACATAATTTGGGAAACGAGACAACTTGATCATGGTTCCCTGAACTAGTACAAAGGCTGAGACCTTAACCTCAGAAGTCAAGGTTGAGGACTCCTTTTCGGCCATTAGGAATAGGAGATGCATGTGGTACAATGGCAGTAGGGTCAAAGAGGCAAAGGAGCAATGGCAGCAGCAGTCGATTGAGGAAGGTTTGAGCAACGGTCCCTAACTAAAAGAGAGTCGCGTGGTGATGGTTAAGGCATGTGACCAGGCAACAATGTTGGTCAAGAGAGGAGGATTAGTTGTGGCAAAGGGAGAGCCATGACAACAACAGCTACATGGGAATGGTAAGGGAGAAGGTAGCAATAAGGGAGGGCTCACGTGCAAGAGAGGAAGAGAAAGAGGATGGTGATGCCTCTCTTCCTTTCAAGTAGCAAGGGCAAGAGATATATATATATATATATATATATATATATATATATATATATATATATAAGGGGGGCTGCAGCACCTCCTATGTAGGAAAAAGCAAGGCAACGATGCCTCTCAGAGCGAGAGAAAGGTGTGGTCCTAAGGTTAAGATTTTTCTTTTCCCTAAACCCACTTTGGTACCATGTGGATAGAATTATAAACTATCTTACTAAAAATAAAGTCTCCTAACCTCTTTATATAAATAGTCAAGTTAGGAAAATTACAAATTAAACCTAGCAAGAAATAAAAATAGCAAACTAGAATAGAAAATAATCAGAACTCTCAATCTTAATTGAAACAAACCTATAACTAAGTAGATGTAGTAGCTATAACAGAAACGTTTGCTGTTAAAATATAAGCATGATCAAAGTACTAAAAATTGAACCATGAACAAAGTCACACATTTGAGAAGCAACCTTTGAGAATGTTGAATCTAGGCAATGAGTTCGGCCGGATCCAAAAGAAGCAAGTATGTTTACAACCATTGAGAATGTTGAATCAAACTTGAACCAGAACTACAAATGCAAGTAAGGTTATTCTACTTCCCATTCAAAAAAGAAAAGAAAATAAAAGAAAAACAAGATTGCTCTACTCTATTCTACTCGCAAGAAATATATTTTTTCTTTGAACAAGAGTTTGATTACAAGAACCAAACTAATTACAAAAATTAAAAAAGCACCTTGTTAAAAAAAACTAGGCTGCAGAAATCACTTTGATCCACATGCACAGAAAACAAAGGTGTATGGAACAGCAGAATCAGGCCAGAGGATAAAGAAGACCAGTATTGCATTTTGTGCACCAAACAGAGGATAGGAGGCACCACTCTGGAATCGAGAAATCTGACAGCATGCAACAATGACCTGACCCTCTATTTGTAAGCCACTCATAGGATTTGAGGCAAGATTTCAATGCCCATTATTAAGATCCAAATTGTATAGGATTCCACATGTTTTAAAATCAATTTACATGGGGATTCTTTGCAGGCAAGAAAATGTCTCAAGATTGATGCCATCCCATGTAATCGGTGATTGAAGGTGGTTCATACATTCCATCTAATGAAAACATCTTATGTATACTTGTTATAACAACCAAATGGGATCTATAGAATTTTTGCACCAAACAAAGGAGAGGAGGCACCACTTTAGCATCAAGGAAAAATGACATGATCCTCCATTTATAAGCCCATCACATAGGATTTGAATGCCTATGATATCATTAATGACGAGGGAAAAATCTTGAACACCATGCATGCAACATGTATATGAGCTCAAGAGGCAAAAAGCCTAGAGATTCAGGGATTAATGGGCCTCTAGGTCAGACTATCCAACTTCATGGTGAAGAATACTAGGAATGGCTTGGTAAATCCACAAAGGAATCTACTGAATAATCAGCCAATGACATGTCTTGTAGTTGGTTAATCATAATAGGAGTTGACAAAAGAAATTCTTGAATCAAAAGGGGGAAAACCCTAATATGGCCTTGTCCAACCTGACAGCTTAGGGCGACAAGGTTTAAGAATGAGGATTCCTAATACAATCTTCAAATATATGGGCTAGCTCATGGTCAGCTCCCTGTGAGTGTTTCTCTTGGGCTGCATTTGGACATGGGATAAAATATTGTAAGGATAGGATAAGTGGAGAAGGGTGTTTATTTAGGGGATGGAATAAGTGATGGGATAAAATGATCGATGTATTGATGTAATGTTAGTAGGTATTTGTTTAATATTAAGATATAGGTGTGTGGGTTGACGTAATATGGTAAATATATTTTAATAAGTATGTTATGTTAAAGTGGGTATATTTTAATATATATTGATATTGATATGACTTAATAGAATGGTTTGATTTAGATGTTGATGTAAGTGATGAATAGTGCCCCAATCCCTCATGAACAGTATCCCAAGCCCTCCTAGAAGGGATATGCCTCAACTTATCCTGCATCCAAATGGGCCCCTAGCTCTCTTAGCACCCCCAATACCAAAGAGTTGAAGTGAAATGGCCAAATTCAATGCCAAAGATCAGTTTAGAGTGTGTACGGCTCGATCTTTAAAACAAAGATCATGCCAAAGAGGCATTTTATTAAGAACTCTTGACATATTTGTCAAATATATTGATAAATCTGTGATCATAAATCAATGTGTAACTCTAGGTCCCTTGGAACCGACGATGTTTAAGAAATCAAGACAGTGGATTAAAGTTGAGGTTAGGAATTAGTAAAACTAGGTACAGCCCGATTTATGAAGGCAAAACCAAGTTGAACTCTGGCCCAATATGTCCACCTTGATATCTGAATCTTTTATTTCCTATCATCACTTTTATTTGACCCTTTATAACATTGCTACGTTTCTTAACAGCCTTACCACGTCACCTATAGAGAGGTGCACCATCTTAACTACCTTAGGCATAGAAATCAACCTTGGATTGTAAGCCTTAGCCATCACATAACATTCAAATTGGCGGCAAATCAGCCCTGCTGTCAAAGCAATAACTTAATGCCTTCCAAAAGCTACACTCGTATGCACATACAAGGAGCTTGAGGACAATAAGGGGAAGGCATCTAAGTTTAGAGCACTACTAAGCTTTGTATCATGAGAAAGCGAGAGTTCTTTTTATAATCACTCTTTAATAGCATAGTGTAAGTGAGGGTTAGATCCAACTAGGTGGAATTTGGTAAAAGAAATCCTTTGCATCTCCTAATGTGTGATCACTCCCTCTCTTGTTCTTCCACATCAATACACCTAGAATTCATGTAATCGCAATCTACCCAAGCCCAAATCCTTGGCCTGATCAAAGGAAAATGGACCATAATCATTTAGTGCTATCCGTGGGAAATAACTTTCCTCTCAAAAGTTTCTCACCTTTTCTGAAGTTCTTCCTCCCTAGTGATTGTGATGCCACCAAACATTGCCCGACAAGGATTGTCAATGCTCAAAAAGATTCCTCTGAAGGCACGATGGAGTCAAGACAACAGCTAGAACCCATTGTCAAGCCTCCCATGCAAGTTCTGCATCAACAGACAGGCCCAGCATGCTTAGCCAGGTAGGAGGGATCCTTCTACTGCCAATAAGGGAAAAGAAATAGCTATTACCCTGATGCCCACCCACCAATATCAGCTTGCTTAAATTAAGAAAACTTCCTGTAGCCAAGCTACCTCTCTCGAGGACCAGCAACCACCTGGCATCCACTCACCTAAGCGAAAGCTTCAAGGAAGCTTATGTCCTCAATCAAACAACCAGAGGGCCTGTGTCACCATCTAAATGGGCTATTCAGCAAAAAGAAGCACGAAGGCCATACAGATCCTCAAGAGACAATTGAAAGCAGCTACTACCCCTCTGTGAACTCTAGCACTCTTGTGAATTATAACAATCCAACCCAACTTCAAACAAAGCTCATGTGAAGAAGGTCAGGGAGTACCAATCATGTGCCATCAATGACGATTGCCCATTTACTAACGAAATAATGGAAGTGTCTCTCCCCAGAAAATTCAAGATGCCTTCATTCCTCTCTATGACAAGTCAAGTAATCCTATCGACTTCATCACTCATTACAACAGGTGATGATGGTCCAAGGATTGCAAAATGCTATCTACAGAACCCTCCCATCCTTCCTCACAAATCCATGCTCAATTTCCAATCTCCATGAGCCAAGTGAAAAATTCATAAAGCATTTTACAAATGCTCATCAACCAAGAGAGAATCCCAACCTCCTTTGCATGGTAAACTAGGAGAAAGGAGAATCCTCCATTTGTACGTATAGCACTTCTCAAACCAATACAGGAAGTGTAGAAAACTACCCCATGATGTTCCCATCATGGCTTTCATGAATGGGTATGGACTTCATATTGGAAGCCCCTGGGATAATCTTCGAGATTAACTTCGCCCCTCCCCAACCCCCCATTCCCCACAAACATCAATGAGTTATGCATGAGGGCCTAGAATTTCATCAAGAAAACAAGTTTCGCTTGGCCAAGTGCAAAAGGAAACTCTTCAAGGCATCTTTAGCCAAGGGAACAACTCCACTCTAGCATAATCCAAAGGGGAGAAGAATAATTGCCAAAATGGCCAAAAAAAAGAATAAAGACGATGGCAACCAGTAGCAGAATCCCCATTAAAATAATAATAATAAGGGCCCAAGAAGTCCCTTTACGAGCCACAATTTAAGTATACTCCTTTATCATTCAATACAACAAACATCCTTCAAGATGTATTGGCGACAAAGCAACCCAATCTCAAGAGGCTGCCAAAGTCAAAGATTCCCGGTCCTTATTGCAAATTTCACGAGGATCGCTACCACCTGACTAACCTTTACTGAAATTCCATCGTGCAGACACTTTCCTTAAGAAAAACATGTGATTGAATCTGCTTAGTTACATTTGGTTACCTTATTTCCTACGAATGCTGGGACTTGAAGCTCGCTCAGGATGGTTCAAACATAAGATAATAGTCATTCAGGTTTGTAATCATTTACTTGAGTTTTGATAATTTTTCCCTTGTCAATTTGTGCCGGTCCTGACTCTTCCTAATGTAAATATACTATGTAATTCTCCATGAAGTGGATTCAAAGAAGAAAAACTATTATTAATCCCATATGGAAGAAGTCAACAATATGCTGGAAAATGAGAATGATAAGAGTCACAGGAGCCTGGTGGCAAGTTACTGCTACTACATTTTTTCCTAAGCAACTGAATACTGTTTTTAAGCTTAAATTATCTAGGAAGGCACATTTAAATGCAGCATATCTAATCTTGGGTTATCTCAAGCTGACTCTACAGACAACACTTCATGTAACATGGTTGTGAAAAGGTCATCGAATGTTCTAATGTTGCTCATGCAAGGTCTAGCAACAAATACAAATCCCACCGTAACGTTTTGTTTTTATGCTAGAGAAATCTTCAAACATGGGAAACCATGAAGACTAACACAAGCATCTCGTTACAAAATAATGACCCATGCCACACGATTATGAGACAAGATCTCATCTGATGATCTTTTCAAAAAAAATATCTCATCTAATGATTCCCGGCGTGATGAGTAATGCTATATAGGCATCACGCATTTGGCAGCCATGATGATTCAAATGCTTACAAGGTTGACACATCTAACCATGTATTGTAAGTTGCTATCCAGATCAGTGTATGTATATCATCAGTGTCGTTGATCAGCCAATTACCTAGGCATAAGTTTTCATTGCATACTCGACCAAGATCAACTATGCTGTGGTGAGTACATTTTTTCATTCCATAGATATGATTCTCAATGAAAAAGGGCAAAATGTAGTATGTGTTTATGCAGCTATTGATCCAAGAGCATCCTCTGGTAGTGATAACTTTCACAGAAATGAGGGGCCATGGAATACATCTAAGTATGAAACAAGGATGGCAATTCTTTCTATAAAAGGGGGGAGGAAATGTAACAAATCAACGTAAACCTTCAATTTGCATGTTCCTTCAAGCAAGTGCTCAAATCCTCCCACGGTGCACTTGGTAGTCCCAACTAACAATGAATAGTTTCATGGAAATTAAGTGAATTGTAACACCAAAAAACAGGTACTGGACGCTTGGTAAGCTAGTACAATGTCCAAACTCATTACAGTAGGAGAGTGGTAACTTTCATTCCAAAAGGGGTTGCTGTTCTCCTCTCCTTCCCATGTCCCAAAAAAAAAGCAGGTGTTTGAAAGGTGGATTTTCTCAATACCGATGAAGGAATGTGTGGAACCATAGAAACAGCCAATCCATTCAAGATCACTTAAATCTTAGTAACTATGTAACTCCAACATTAGGAGTCGATTTTAAGGAGATAGAAACCTAACACCAAAAACTACATGCACAAATGGCAACCAAACATAAACGTCCACGCTATAAATGATCAAAGCTAAACAAAGAATCACTGATCATATACGAATTGGCAAATTCAACTTAGCTGGTGACCTGGGAATAGCTCACTGTTTGCTTAGTGACATGTTCTCTACATTCTTCAATGGTTGTTTCGGCTGTTCCATTCTTTTATCAAAGACTTCTAAAATCCAATCATTCTATTTCACATGAAAGCTAAAGATTTCGGGACTACAACCTAGAGGAAGTAGGAAAAAGATCCAAGAGAAAACAAAGAGTTAAAAATGGCACCTGGAGTTCGCCTTGCACCATAAGGGAGACATTGTTGAAGAGTTCAACGAGGGATTCTGCTAGCTCATCCCGTTCACTCTCCTTAGACATCCCAAGAGAAAAACCCCCCTTCAATTTAGTCAAGACGAAACCAATAGACGCTTCCTTAAAAGAAAAGAAAAGAAAAGGTTTTGTTTTTATATTTTTCGGGAAACTGTTGGTGCCGCCGCCGCCGCGGCGTGGAGTAGGGAAGAGGCCCGGACGGTGGACTGGAGGCGGAAGGGCGAGGCGGAGAGGGGACGAGAAAGGAGGGCCCGGTTTTGTCGGATCGAGCCAGAGGGTGGGTTCCGGACAGGAGGGGTTTGGTTTTTTCCACCATGATTTTTTTTTTTTCTTCCTTCTTGTTTTTAGTGTTCCCGATCTTTAATCATTAATCAATTTATTAGTTTAATACATACGTATATAATGCTAAGTGATGAGGGGGTCAGCAAATGAAATAACTTGCTGCATCGAATAATAATTGTTA
Source organism: Thalassia testudinum (assembly GCA_037157565.1). NCBI lineage: Eukaryota > Viridiplantae > Streptophyta > Magnoliopsida > Alismatales > Hydrocharitaceae > Thalassia > Thalassia testudinum. The sequence goes on from JAZHRO010000061.1 coordinate 2,331,419, forward strand.
TAATGTAACGACAGCACCGATTGTTGAATATAGTGGAAGAAAGTGTGCAGATTTCAGGATTAGAAGTGTATAATAACAAAGCTTTTATCGTCAAAGGAATTAATTTTTAAAGAAAAATATCTCTTAATGAAATAAATTTTCAGATATTTTATATTTACATGAATCTTATCAAATGATAAAAAAAGTGTTTGACAATAAAGATTCAAAATACAAAATGTCTAAAAATAAAAAAATAAAATAAGTAATTAGTTTTTAAGAATAACCTTTTACATATATATATATATATATATATATATATATAAAAGGAATCAACGTGTTCTTCCGTTTGAATTTTCATAATTATCTTGTAAGAAAAGATTACGACATCATATATGTATATAAGATTGTTAAGATATTCTTTGAATTAAATTTCAAAGAACTTGTGGATGTGAGATTAAAAATAATACATAGGAGTTATTTACGAAGATGAATTCTGAAATCAATAAGGAGTGAGTCACAATTAGTAGAGCAATGTCAAAGGAGCACATTATTGTGATAAATAGTGGAAGGACTATACATGCTAGATGTTGCAAGGTTGTGGGCATGTATTGTGACTTGGCCAATGAAAAACAGTAAGAGAGGATTTGCGGCTAGAGGACTTAGGAAACAAGAAATATTTGGATGGCAAAGGATGTAAAAATTGAGGAGTTAGAAATTTAGATAAACGAGCATTGAGTTGAGATTGAGAGGGCATGTGAGGGTTTGGATTTTTAATGTGTCTAATTAGCTAATTAAAATCTTAATTGGTTCCTAATAAAGGATTAAGGGCCTTGGAAAATAAGTAATCCCTTTATCTATTAAAAAAATGTTCAAGTAAATAATGATAAGTGGTAATGCAACTTTGCATTTGAAGACTCTTTAAAATTATGTGCTTTGGATAGAAGGGCTTTTTCCTAAAGTTTCCACCCTTTATATAAGGACGAAGAGAATTAAAATAAAAACAAAAACTTTATTTCCTTCTATTGCAAGTCAAGTCACTGGCGACGATTTCCGAGTTGTTGTTAGTGACTTGGGACAAGTTCTTGAAGTTGTTCAATGATCAATTCTATCCGCAAGAGTGGAGGACGCAAAAAAGGGACGAATTTATAAATCTCCAATATGGATGACTTTGACAGAGTATAAGGATAAGTTCATGGAACTACATTGCTTTGTTGGGAAAGCATTTATAAATGAAGAGGAACAAGTTTGGAGGTTTACTTAGGATCTGAAGGACAACCTAAGAATGCAACTAGCTGGGATGCCAACAACTGGTTTGACTGAAACAACTAAGCGAGCTATGGTAGTCGAAAAGATGATGACTGCTATCTAGCAGTGGAAACAGACCTAGCAATCACTCCTTGGGTTAGGAGAACCTACTTGCAGGAACGACTGCCAATCTTAGTGATACAACCCGATGACAACAAACTCTCGGACGATAGAGCAGGGTCAAGTGCAGAGCTTTGGCATAGATAGCACCCCGTATACTAAAAGTTAGCTTCCTAGAAGGAGAGGTTATCCCAACTGTGGAAAGAATCATCCCAGACCATGCAGTGCTCTAAAGTTTTGTTTCAAGTGCATGAAACCCATACATTTAAAGAAGGATTGTCCCATGAACGGACAAGTGGCATCCTTGACTGTAGGATGCCAAGGCAGAGACAATGATGGACTAGGAGCCTTTATGCTAAATGCACGAGAAATTCAAGTCGTTCCTTTCGTGAACCAGGACAAGGGGCCTGCTACAACAAAAGGAAAGGAGGTAATGGGTTCCCCTACAGCAAACAACGACCCTGATGTTTGATCTTGGTAGGTAGCCTCAGGATAGTTCTAGTCTTTTGATGTAGAGATTTGATGTGAACTCCCTCTTTTTGTGTTCTTTTGTAACCCGAGGGAGGGTATCCAATGTGTTGTAAGGGTAATGGTTGCATGTATGTAATGAATGCTATGTTGCTTTGATGTTTATGCCTTGTTCTTTTGCCTTGTTATGGCATAGTTTAGCTAAAGTTATTTGTAGCCATGTAATTGTCCCAACTTACACCTGAATGACTTAGTTGATTTTAAGGATGAAATCCTTTTTAAGGAGGGTAGGGTGTAAGGGCTTGGATTTTGAATGTGTCTAATTAGCTAATTAAAACCTTAATTAGTTGCCTAATAAAGGATTAAGGACCTTGGGAAATAAGTAATCCCTTTAACTATTAAAATAATGTTCATGTAAATAATGATGAGGGACAATTGGTAATGCAACTTTGGGTTTGAAGACTCTTTAAAAATGTGTGCTTTGGGTGGGAGGACTTTTTCATAAAGTTTCCACCCCTTATATAAGGAAGAAGAGAATTAATTAAAATAAAAACAAAACCCTCATTTCCTTCCATTCCAAGCCAAGTCTCTCCTCTCCCCACCAGTGGAGCACACACCTCTTCCCCTTCCATCATCGGCCAGCCATCGTGTTGCCATCATAGGAGAAGCTGCTTCAGTTGCTATTGCTATCATGGTTGTTGTTGCTGCTGCTAGTGCGTGGAAAAGAAGAGAAAGGAAGACAACTCCATCTCTTGAGGTAGGGATTCACTTCTTGTTTTCCTTCCTTTTGATTTCGTATGTGTGGGAACAAGACTTGCAAGGTTTTTAGGAGTTGAAATCGATGTTTGCATGTGTGATTTTAGGTGATGTATGTAGTCTTTTCATCCCATGGTGGGTTATATTTGTGGTCATGTGTTTTTTATAGTTAATGGTCACCCTAAGGTTTGGTAAGGGGTTTCTTTTGTTCAAAATGTTCCTTATATGTGTGTGTATTTGTGGTCACGTTTGCAAGAGATTCATAGGCACAAAACTCGAGTTTCAAGACATGAAATGCAAGTTTTGCAATCCTAAAATTGGCCTGTAGCCTGACCTAACATTAGGTCAGGGTTACCTAACATTAGGTGACTACTGGAGGGCCCCTAATGTTAGGTGGTCTGTTGGAGTTACAAATTAGCCTAAAATTAGGGTTTCTAACACTATGAATCCTAAGGGGTGATAAGACCTAATTTAGAATCTATTTGGGGAGCTAGTGGATACCCTAATAGTCTGAGGATTGGTTAAATTTTAGCTATATCCTAGATGGGTAGAATGAGTCCTTAATTGAACTTGAAGCTCTTTAAATGGACTAAAAGTGATCTGAATTGGCTAAGTAAGGACTTAAATCTCACACGATGACATCAGTGAGTTGGTTAGAGTCTAATAAGTGGAATGCTTGGATCTTAAGGTCTTAGGTAAGACCTCAGGGGATCCAATAGATCTCTAGGGTTGCTTGATTCGATATTGATCAAGGGAAAAAGACTAAGGAGCGATTTGGTCAAATAGGTGAGATCGTAGGGTGAAACACCAAGACTTTGTGAATGGTGAGTTCACTTTTGCGGGTTGGGGACCCGGGAGTCTAGGTAGTTGGAGGCTACTAGAGTCTAACCTTAGAATTAGAGTAGTTCCTAGTTGGGGTTACACCAGGCACCGTCATGGAGATGAGGCACTGGGTATGTCTTGAGTTTGAGTCGACGAGAGGCACCCCCAGATCTTGTGTGGAATAGCTTTTCAAGGATTCTCAAGTGATGAGGATCGTGAGGATCTTGTGTGGAATAGTCTTCCAGGGATTCGAAGGAGTGGGAGAGCATGAAATCTTGTGTGGAATAGCTTTCCAGGATCTAATGCAATGACGCAGGGAATCTGGTGTGGAATATTTTTCAGGGATTCCAGCATTGGAAAACATGAGATCTTGTGTAAAATAGCCTTTCAGGGATTCCAGCATCAGGAAATGCATAATCTTGTGTGGAATAGCTTTCCAAGGATCACGAGAATAAAGAAGTTGTTCCCGCTGAATCTTTTGTTCCAAGTGCTCGATGATGTCTTTATAGAATAGCTTTCCAGGGACTTCAATTACAATCAATGTACCACTGTCCAAGCTAGGGATCGTTTGTCTGGTGGACATGAGTGCTTTAATGGAATAGCTGATGTGCACACATCTAATTGGCCTAAAATGTCTATTTATGCATATTCCTAGTATCATAGAAGCATCATACATTATAAATATTGTATAATATGCATCATCATGCATTTAGATTAATTTGTACAAATTATATAGTAATTCGCCTCTTATTATGGCCAGGGGTTAGGGCGACATCATTTTGGAGCCTCAGATTGAAGATCCAACCATATGGATCTGATCAGGATGATGATCGGAATCCAACACCTCCGAGATCGCCCCGATTGAACTTCCGTAGCATCAAATGCAGTTAGAGGAAGATCAGAGGCCAAGGGGCAAGATGGTGAAAATCTAAACCTCAGATGAAGAATCCAACCGCACTGATGGGTTCGAATCAATGATTGCAGCCTACCGATGCGAAAATCGGTCCAATCCAACATCTGTAGCACCATCTACAAGCTAAAGAAGATGGACGGTCAGGATGGCGCCACGTGGTACCATCCAAACCTGCCAAGGCCCCTCCACTCAACCACTGAAGGCATATCTCTCATGCGTTCTCAACCGTTGATCCACGATCCAACAACTGAGATCCATCCTAACAGTGCCCATTCACTTTTAAAGAGCGAGGCCAAGAAAAGATCTGGACCGTTGGATTGAGATCCAATAGCTAAGGGTGCGTGAAGGAAAATTCAACTTCTTGACACAATGTGGCACGTGGCGCATCGGCAGTGAAGAGCACTCTCAACGTAGGAGCACGCGTTCGAGGCTCGTGGTACGGAATTAATCCGCTGAAGAGGTGGGCGCACGAAATTTAGTCGTCGATGCATGATCGAACGGCTATTGGAGTGGCTACGTGGCGTGATCTTGTGCGCCGACTGAGAGTGAGTCGGATACGCGCACGATCACGCTAGATCGGATGGGCCATCGTATGCGGGTGCTATACGTTAAGAAGGTGGAAAGTGCTAGTGTTTTTTAAGTTGTCCGATCGTGCGATCGGACGGTTGAGATTGCTTGAGGTGTTTCAAAGGGCTGAAGTGGAAGTGGCGCGTGTGGATCATCTGACCCATCTGATCTCAATCTAACGACTCTCCGCCCTCCACGCCTTCAGCGACATGCAGCTACAGTAACGCTCATAAACGTCACTAACGACCTTGATATTCATTTCTAAACTTTGAAATGACCTTTCTACCCCCAATTCTTCACCGATAAAGAGGACCCTAAGCCCTCATTCTCATCATCCATTCCTCTCTTCTCTCACCCTCTCTAAAACTCTAAAGAAGCTTATCTTAAACCCGAGATTCTCCTCTAAAGTAAAAATAAAAAATTTGTCCACTTCCCATCTCATTTGTAGAGTGTCCGTGGTTGTCTTCTCACCACCATTCGAGAATCGAATCCCGTGACATCAATGCCTTGCCTCATCCCCAGTTCTTCCAAATTCGTCCTCCTGCCTCCATCTTCGCTCTCCTTCCTTCAAGCGATGTCCGTCCTGCTCATCCTCCAAACATTCTTCGAGGAGGATAATCTCTCATCTCATATGTTTTTATCGCTTTCTAGTATAGATTTTCAGCTTTATAGTTGTAGCAAGTAGTTGTAATTGATATTATCATAGCTAGTTATAAAAGTGATTTTCTCTCTTTCTCTTTCTCTCTCTCTCTCTCTCTCTCTCTCTCTCTCTCGTTTATATTTTAAATAGTTTAGTTGTTTATAGCCATTGTGAATGTCTCATTTATAAATAAAATATAAAAATATATATAACTACGATTTTATAATTGATGTAGCCTTCCCGTGTTCGACCTGAGACTTACCAGAGTTTCGGTTATAAATATTATTTCATAGCTGATTTTTTTGTGAACTTAGGACTCGGGTTTTCCAAACTCAAACTTTTCGCAACAATTTTCTCACTCATCAATAGCTTTCCAGGAACTTTGAATACAATCAACGTCCTAGTGTTCAGGCCAAGTATCCTTTGTCATATGGACATGAGTACTTTAGTCTCTCCAAAGGCTAAGGAGGGGATGTCTCTTGATAAATTGATTGGGAGGGTGGGTCTTAAACTATGTTTTAAAGATTTGGCTAACAAATTGACTAGGTGCCAATTTTGATTTCTAGTCGTTCACCTGTCAATTTAAGTTGATCAAATAAGTGATGTCAACATATGGAAAATTTGAAAAATCAAATCATTAGACCCCAATTTGAGTTTGTACTAGTCCAATCTTATTTGATCCAACTAGTACAAAATGAAAGTTATATCATGCGTCTAACAGGAACTAAAGTTTAAAACAAAGGTTATAATAACCAAGAGAAAACCCTTTGCAACAATAATAAAAAAACACAAACCAATTATAACATGGAAACATTTCTAATAATGAAAACACAAGCATCCCCTAAAAAATAGTGTAATGTAGTAGTTAAGTTTATATCTTGTTGCAAATTTAATAGCACAGGTGTTTGATTCCATTACAAATTGAAGGTTTAAAAGGTGGGAGGTGGAAGAGTGTAGGGGCGTTAAATCAAGGTTCTTAAGTCATTTTGAAGTCAAGCATGCTACAATAAACCTACATTAAGGGTTAAATGAACGAACTTCGTAAAATGTGAAAACTCACCTTTTAATTAAACCTTATCCAAACCTATTCATAATAGGTTATATATGATAACCTTGCTCGTTTCATCCCTATCTTTTCATGGATTTTGTTCACGAAAATCTAAGATCTATAGCAAAAATTGCATCGAAGAATATGATCCAAGGGCATATGGCATACATAAACTAAAGCAAGGAGTAATTAAGCTAAAATCTAGGTTTCTTAGATTTACTAGCCTTTTATCTATAAAAGGGATCCTTTAAGATTTTAGGTCATCATTTGTTGTCTTTAGCAACTCTAAACTCAAGGAGAAAAGAGAAAGAATAGAAAGAGGAAAAAAAAAAAAAAAGGAGAGAAAGAGAGGAGAAAGGAAAGAAAGAAGAGAGATAGAGCAACGCTTGGGAGACTAAGCCATGTGGTGGTAAGCTTTCTGTAGTCAATGCACGTAGGAGAATTGGTTATCAAGCCATGTAGAGGACATCCATATGCCAAGCCATGCTTACATGGCTGGGAGGTTAGCCAAACAACTATGTGAAAAACTTGAATGTATGTAAGTGGAGGGTCAGTGTAGGAGATGGGGCCAAGCGCGTGTCATGGTTTGACGTGTAGGCATGGGCGGCCAATCAATCACCATCACGTGGCAAAGGCAAGGTAATGGATCCCAATGGACAGTTCAGACTATGTTTGGGCACAATTTAGTGCCATTTTGGTCCCAAACAATTTAACCAAGTCCTATTTGGCTTAATTTGATCGATCGAGGCTCAAACTCTATTTTTGCGTTCTTCACACTTACTCGCCTAATTTCACATGTATTACTCATTGGCAAGTGTTATGAACAGTTTAAGACCTCAACTTCTAAATATCTTTAATTAAATACACATTATAATGTGTATTTAACCATGTTTCCTGACGTGTTCCACCAATTTACACATTTTTAAATTACTTGCGATGTGTAGGGTGCATAGATACTAGAAGTCTCTCTCTGAGAAGTCTCCATGAGTTGTTATGTCTCCTCCCCTCTAGTTGCTTAGATAGAGTACTTGGACCCTTTTCCTCACTTGTAATCTGCTATTGAGAGATTCTATTTGCATTTATGCATTGTTTCTCATGCATTCCACCTCTTTGCTAAATATGTTTGAGTTCCATGGTTGTTTGTCATGTTTTCCCTAATTTGGTACTTAATTAATGATCCATATTAATGCTTGTGATTTATTTAATCAAGATTGTGATTGTGATTAAATGATGTTATGGAATTGAGAAATCAATTTAATAATTTTGCATGCTTGAAGCATAGAATTACTAGTTAGTTTTTATATCTAGATATTGGCATTAAATATGTGGTTTACTCAAAACTATTAGACAGCTAGCTCTTGTGATATATATATAGTTTAATAATCAATGATTTTGAACTCATAGGTAACAAAATAATTGCATAATCTGTTAAATATAGGATAAATTGTGAACTTTGGATACATGCTAGGCAACATTTCAATCTTGCTGGGCATCGTAATGGTCTAATTACAAGATCAAATGGTTGGTCAAGTTGTAGGTTAGTCTCCCCATGAATATGTGTTGGGTTATTTGTCCATCCAAGGTAGCAAGGTGCTCTAATATAAGGAGTTTTTGGTCATAATACTATCATTCTTTTCATGTCGATGATGGAAAAAGGATCTGTAGATCAGAGTGTCCAGTTATTACATGCTTACATCACATTATGCCACCACTACTTCACCTAGGTTATGACCCTAGGGTGGCTTACCAAATGGCTACGTAGATTTATTATAGCATCTTCTGCATACTAAAGTAAATGCTATGCATTTGCGTGTTGCTTGATATGTTGCAGCAAGATCTCCTTGCTCCTTCCAAATAAACGATCAACATGATAATAAGAATCAAAATATCAATGGCGACACATGGATAACTTGATAAAGAATAATAAAAATAACATTGATAAATGGATTAACCACTTAATACCCACTTCTTGTTCTATCTCTTATAACTATTCATTTTCATTTTACTTTGCTCAAGTATTTTTTGATATATTCTTTGAACACTCAAACGTAATTGAACTGTCGAACATAGTGGTCGTGTTTGGAGTGGCTAGTTGCAGGCATGAGTACAACAACATTAGTTGGCTTGTGTTTTTTAGTTCTTTATTTGATTCCAGTGCTCCACTATAATTCATTTGTTTTTACTTGTCGACATGCTTGTATTTGCTTTATTTCTTTTTATTTAATGCTTTTATGTTTCATTTGTATGGTTATTGTATGTTCTACAGCTTTGTCCCGGATGACTATTGACCATGTAGTTTGGTTCATTAGTTGGAAACTCAAGTTTTCTAATGGACGAATGAAATCAAACCTAATAGTCCTTGCGGGTTGATTGAATCCTTGGACACTATCTGAACATGACTTCTTTAGCCACATCACAAGAAAGGAATGGTTTTAGGTCCAAATCTCATATACCCTCAACTCCACATTAATTAAAGCCATGACTCTACATCAAGCACTTGATCGAGAATTAAAAATGAGGGAAGTGCACTAGTGTGACCTACAAACTCGAGATTAGGGGCAGGAAACTTCGATCGTAAGTCTTAACCCATCCTAGTGTCTTGGTTAGAAAGGGGAACTTATCAAGCACTTGAAGCTTGTGTTAAGATTGAGGTTGATAGGATTGGAAACTCGAAAGCCTCCAAGACCACTCTTTAGCCTCAAAATGCTCCAAGTACTCTCTTTCAAAGGAGTATACTAAATTTATTTTTTAAATTATTGTCCTTTACTCTCCACAATAGCTAGAGCCATTGTAAAGAGTAGGGGAAAATAGTATGGATCGAGCCTTAGCCAAGTGAAGTGTAAGACTTGATGACCTTCGTATTTGGGGAAAAACTAGGGTTTGGAGATAACCAAGGTTCAAGTTTGTAGAGGATCTCGAATTCATACATGGACGAAGCTTCAAATGATATCTAGATTTTGGAAACAAGTAGATCAACATATGCCTCAAAAGGTAAAACAACATAGAAAAATGGCAAGCCTGCTTATCATTGTCTAACAATTTGGATTGCTTTCAAAGGTGAATAGACATATATTCCCATGTAAATGGAAACACTTATGGACCAAATATGTAAGGTCCATGCCATCTATGGTAAGTGATTGACTCACTCGCAAGTGTACTTAGAAGCTTGCAAGCTCACTTGTAGTAGAATAAAGAACTTATGTATCCAAGAGATCCCATATCTCCTAGGAGATGTACTGCTCCTTTTGAGTTTGAACTCGATCATTAAACCCTACTTGGAGGGCTGAGATCAGCGTGACAAAAAAAAAATGCGGAATTGAACTATATAAAGCAATATCACAAAAATAAGCAATCACAAAATGTACACAGGTATTTTTAGGTGGAAACCCAAACCGGGTGAAAACCACCACCTAACCCTCTCGAGTTAGGATTTTCCGATCAACCTAGTTGATCAAAATCCACTAAATGAATCACTTTAAACAAGGGTGATTCAACCTCAGTACAACCACGCTACAAGTACGAGGGTAGCGTTCCTCAACCCCTTCTCTCCACGAGAAGGATTTTGTCCCACGAAGGAGACGGGAATTCGCAAAGCGAATACCCAACCAAAAGACAAAGATAAAATAAAACAACAGGTCCTATAGAGCCAACAAAGTAATTAAGAACCTAGCTTCTATAGGAATAAGGAAACTCCCCTTTGCAAGGAGTGCGTCGAGGATGACGCGGGTGCGTGAGCCACGCAACGGCGCAATGTCGCTCTCGTGAACAACGGCGGGAGAGCGGGTGAGCGAAGACTTGATGCTCTCAAGAGAATGAAACTAGAGCTTGGAGAGCAAGGGCCTCAATTGGACACAAGAGAGTGGAAGTATGTTGCTTAAGTGTGTCTTGTGTTTTTCTAAGTGTATATCTTGTGTGTTTTTGTGTTGCAAAGGCTCCCCTCTATTTATAGAGGCCTTAGGAAGGCTTTGGAAGGCTTAAGAAAGGTTCTATAGCTGTTGGGTGCAAAGCCCAAGAGAATCAGGCCGAAATCAGGACAATGATTACACTTGACAGGGTAATCAGACGTCTAACTCTGGCATCAGACGTCTGGAAGGCCACTTTAAGACGTCTGATTCTGGGCGGGTCTCTCCCTGACTTGGATCAGATCTAAACAGGGTTTTTGTGCAAGTCCATCAAACGACATACAGGACGTCTGGCACTGTGTCTGGACGTCTGGAAACCTACTTTTACTGTGGGAATTGATTTCCAAACGTTGCAACGGCTAGAAAATCTCTGAGAAGAGATTTTGGGTCAGCCGAGGCAAAACGGTCATTTATCAGACGTCTGGAAAGGCCTAAGGACGTCTGATAAGGCTCTAACGGTCATATTCTTGAGTGTCTGCTAAGCCAGCCAACGGTCCACTAATTGGACGTCTGGCAAATCCATCAGACGTCTTCTAAGACGTCTGGTATAAGGTCTGGACGTCTGATTTCATCAGACAGAACTAACTATGTCCAGCCTAACAGTTATCAGACGTCTGAAACAACAGTCAGACGTCTTAAAATACATTATCAGACGTCTGATTTGGGAATTAGACGTCTGGAAAGTCTGTTTGAACCCTATATTGGTTTTCTAAGTATTCTACAGAAAACCTAAGTATCCTAGGGTTGTGCCGGTGTTCCTAGGACTACTGTTAGGGTTCTTTGAGGCTCTTTAACATAAAATATCTAAGGAAATAAAGAGCAACAAAAGAAACAAAAAATACAACAAGTACAAAAGAAGGAAATCTATCCTATTCTTCATTTCCTTCCAACTTCAATCTTTCGCTCCACGCGAACCTCCTCTGTTTTCCGTCAAGCTCCTCCAATCCGTCCTGGATGCGAGCTCGAACTCCGTCTAAACACGTCCACATTTGCAATTGGCCTGAAATCTAGTTCTCAAATTGCAAATGTTAAATAACACGTGTTTTGTTATCATCAAAATAAATGATCGTGGTGCTCTAGCACCAACACATGCCATCTATGGTAAGTGATTGACTCACTCGCAAGTGTACTTAGAAGCTTGCAAGCTCACTTGTAGTAGAATAAAGAACTTATGTATCCAAGAGATCCCATATCTCCTAGGAGATGTACTGCTCCTTTTGAGTTTGAACTCGATCATTAAACCCTATGTTTTCTCTCTGTGATTTGCTTGTTACTCTTTGATTTTGATTCAGACCCTTAGGTTCAAATATGGGTCTTCGGTGCTTGTTATTCTATATCTCACTACACTCTTAGGGAGCAGTTACCTAGTACATCATAAGGAACATTCTACATCAATCACAACCCACATGATAAACTTTGACAATCAAAGACAATTGGCAAATTTGAATAACTTTGAGACATTAGCAAATCAAAGAACATGAGTTGAAACACATTACCACATTAGCAAAAGTTATTTGTAAGATCATTCAATGCTTATCAATAGGGTGTTAACCCCTATTAGAGACATCTTATGTCATTTGTTTTCTTTTCTATTCATGTCTTTTCTTTAGCTCCTCCAAGCACTCTTGTGCTAAGAAAATAACATGATCCTTTACAATTGAATTTATTTCCTTTTGATTTTAATAGAGACTTAGAGGTTTGACCCCCCCTCAAAATGTATATGAACATCTCATTGGTGAAACTTGGTTATTAAATCCTTATTTTTGTGGTCACTACCACTTACCTAAAGCAATGGGAGGTGAAGGACTTTCTCTTCAAAACATTTTAGACACCACTAACAAAGACCCCTTTACAAGGCTCTTCGAGGACTTTTTGACCCCATCCTCATGCATTGGAGGCACTTGAGTGATTACATTCATTTCGATGCAATTAGAGGCACTTCCATTAAACATACAATTACCAAGAACCCTCTGTCCAAATCAACTTATCTGGTCTTGATCATGTAAATCACAAGGTGATAAGAAGTGTCATTATATACGAAAACACAATTGTTTACAAAATTATCAAACCCTCAAAATAGATAGAAATAAGTATAGTGTGAGCTGAGTCATCCTCAGGGAGATAAAATTATCTAAATTACTTTCTACTAATTTAAACTAATTTTTTTAGATTTTTGAGAAAATTTTCAAAATTTTTTGGAATTTTTGAAGAGTAGAGACTTTGCCTAAAAACTAGGGGGCAAATTACGAATGAAGGGCTGAAACGTAAAATCACTAAGAAATAATTTTATGAAAATCTAAAAACATTAACAAAATTAAATAATAAAGGAAAATACCTAAATAATAATTCTACCAAAAATCACCTCAAAATTTGCACTATAGTGCACGAAAAAAATGCTAAACAAATATTAGGGCCTAAACTACGAGAATCTAAAGATTGAACCATAAATAAATTTTATCTTTTTTTTACAATGAATTTTGGTGTGAAATTTGACAGAGTTCTAAATCCACCATACAAGAACTAACACAAAAGTTTGAGAAATTTTGAACACATGAATTTTAAGGAAAAATTTTTTGAATAAAATTTTATTAATAAAATAATGCAAAGATTACAACTAAAGAGAGACAAAGAGAGAATGAGTAAGGATAGCTTCTTAGCGTGGTGGTGTTGTTGTTAAGGTGTGGATGTTGGCAAAGGGGTAGGAGTCATCGAAGATTTCCCATCCTCAAGAGATGAAGAGGGACAGAGAAGGAATAAGAAGAATAATGAGTTGTATGCCTAATTCAAGGGTCGAGACAAGTATTTATAAGCCCCAAGTAATCATAAAATCATTAAGATTAGTCTAATTTTGAGATCCAAATTTTTGGTAATTTTTTGAGGGTAAGGAAGCTTCAAATCCCATTAAAAAATGTGACTTTTCCATGATTTTTGACTTAATAATCCCATTCGGACCTTCCTTTTTTTTTTCTTTTTCCTCAAGCCTACTCCACTTTCAAGAGGCCCACATACCAATTTGGGCCACTATTGCAAGTGGAAGTTGCGCCTACCACTCAAGAAAGTTGGGGTTTGCACATGGGAGGCACCCTTGGTGCAAGCTTAGCAAATAAATGTGCTAGCGAGCATTGTTGGTGGCGTTGGGGAAGAGGGCACTGGCAAGGGTGCACGAGCGAGTGCTATCAGCATGTTTCTTGCGTGCGTGGGGCACCATAGGTGCACTTGAGCAGCACAACTTTTTTTTTCAATTTTCTTCATTTCTTCATTGTAGCTTACACGATCATCATTTTTGAAATCCATCTTCACCATTGATTTCTTCGTCTTGTGCTCTTTCATATGAGTCCCATATTTAGTATATTTTGTTTACCTTTATTTTTCTATATTTAAAATTAAATAAATTAGCTTATTTATAAATGCAAAAATAAGAATTCAAAAAATATCTGAAAAATACCTGAAAATTAGGTGAAAAAATTATGCAAAATTGTGATGCAATTAATCTCTACACATGATTAAGATGACTTTCTCAAGCACTTCTTCAAGTACAAGAGGATGATGCTATAATGACTCTACAAAAGCATTGGATTTTTTTCAAGACAACTGATTGCACAATAGAGGGCCTCAACCATAAGGGTCCATGCTCCACCCATTACTCAGATTTATAGATCACTCACCCCATAATAAGTGATGGTATTGTGTCATGAAGGTGGCCTTCTCCATGGAATCAATATTGATGATTTTGTTGTGGCCACATTGCCCAACATGAAGGTGACATTCTCCATGTCATTAAGGTATGCAAGACTTTAATTTCGAGGATATGAGATTAAACCAAATATGGAGTTTAGTGGAGCAAATTAGTCTTAACCCTGATCTCAATCCTCTTCCTTGATATATAGAAAGGCTCCCAAATTCCCTCCCCCATCCAAAAATCACATGGGCAATCTAGATTTCGAGAATAGAAAGGAAACGGAAGGATAGAATTGGAAGGGAAAGGGCTTGTACATGCACCAAGTTATGTACAACATGTATAGTAGGAGGGAACGAGCACTTGTAAAAGCAAATTCAGGCGATAGGAAGATGTCCACTCATAGAAGGTAGGTGCACAACTTGATAATTGTGTGGGGCAATTATGCATGAGAAACGTAGAGGTTGGATGGGGAGAGTAATGTTTGTGCATGAGACACCATTACACCTAAACAAATGCCTAGGCAAGGTAAACTAGGAACTACATTGTTCAAAGGATGGTTCAAGGCAATTCAAGTTTATTCCACTTATCTAGGCTAGTTCAAGTAGTTACAAGCTTGATTTTCATATTTTCTTAGGCATGGGACTACATGTTCTCTCATCTAGGTACATGTTTTGACTCTCATTGAGCCTCTAAACACCATTTTTGTCACTTTTGATTTATTTTATGGTGTTTTAATCTTGTGTCTTCTCATGTTAGTATAGATTTGTGTCCTATGGAGTTGGTGACCGATGAGGACTTGTGGGAACATAAGGAAAGCAATAAGTGTTGGGAGAAGAAGGGAGGAATAGCATAGGGGGGTGAATACTACTCCTTCGTCTCCAACTTTAACTTAAAAATTCTTAAGGAGTTAGCTAATCTAGATCACCTTATAAAAGTATCTCCGAGTAAATATCCAATATGTCAACCACAAGGAAGTCCATAAATATCAAGATCAAATAAGCAAACCACAATTAACATCAATATTTATAATGAAAAACCCCAATGGGTAAAAATCACTACCTAAGACTTCCCACCTCAACATTTCCCATGACCTCTACTCACAAATCCAATAGAACTAGGTTACTTATGAGTATAACCCAAACCATTACAACAATTTGTTTCTCCCAAACCAATCAATCCTCGATCAATCCTCAACCCATCAACACCGAATTGGTTCATGGGTAACTCAACCCATAAACATCAGTTAACCAACTGATATGCCTGATGGCATTGCCATCATTCACTATATCTAACCTAATTTGGCTAAGTTCTAAGGCAAAATTCACCTAATTAACACATTAAAGGGTATAACTCAATCAGGGCTGAGGAGAGAGGAATTAATAAATGTTGGGATTAATTCTACAATTTTTACGAACAAGTACAAATGCAGAACAGCTGCAGGGTGAACTTATGGTTAATTAAGGGTCAATTGAGCTTAATTATCCTAAAAGTGGGTTGGTAATGAATAATTCAGGATTTACATTCAATTTTAATGTTTAATTTTAATTAAAAATCCTAATTTCAAATCCCACTTCAATTAAAACAAATCCGATGAAAATAAATGTAGTATAAACCTTCTAAAAATTATTTTAAATTATTTTATAAGGTTTTGTGCAGTCAATTTGATAATCGAAATATGTTTTGACCTAAAACAAAAATAAGATGGGAATTTAGTACATTTTGGGTCTAATTGTAAATTAACCATGCAAACATCATCAAAACCAAAAATTGAAATCACCATCAACTTCCTTATGTCTAAATTAGGTTACCATAAAAATTTGGGTTTATTTGGACTTCATCTTGGCTAAGTTTGCAATTTGACCCTTAATTCCTTATTTCCTTACAAAAATCACCCTAGATTTCTGATTTTCCTGCGATTAGCCCCCTAACTCTTCATCTCCTTTACGATAAGGTCCCTCGACCTTTGACATGCGCTCGTGCATGTGTGTTAAGAAGTGTCATTATAGTCGCACTTGCAACGTCGATTTTAAAGTAAAGAAACGAAGGTGAGTCCGAGTGTCGGTCTTAGGGAGGCGTGAAAATTGGATTTTGCTTATCACTTGTTGTCACGGAAATCGCGGAGTTTTTCTTGCGAAAAGGTGCAGTTGAAAAGCGAGAGAGAGAGATAGAGAGAGAGAGATTAGGGTTAGAGTCGTTTCTTTCTTTAACATGCAATTTGGATAGGAAATAAAGTAAACAACTGAGTGGAAAATAGCTTTATTAATCATGCAGCTTTAGTTCACAGATTACAACATTAGATACATGCTCAAACATAAGTAAAGGAAAGCTTAAAAGAGAGGAAGAGAGAGAGAGAGGGGGAGAGCGGGGAGGCAGCCACGGTGGTGGAGAAGGCTCTGTCAGCGGCTCGTCGTCTCCGGCGATTACAAGAGGGCTAAAGCTAACTAAGAGAGGGGTAGAGTAGTTGCAAGGGAAGTGAATGCCTTGAATGAGTGGTTGGAGGGGGTTTAAATAGGGAGAAGGGCTTTCTAAAAGAAGAAGGGGTTTTAGCAACGTCCAGGACATCGCTAAAACCCTTCCAAAAGCGTCGGTGAAGTCCCCAACCCTCCGGTTGCATGCACGCATCGTTCTTCTTTGCGCTCGATCCGTGGGCGCGTCATGAGAGCCGTCCGATCTTCGATTGGATAGCTGAGATCCTTTCCCAGGCATGCTTGGATCGCGCCTTGAGCTCGCGTGTGCTCGGGCATCGTCGTCTGGCGTGTGCGTGCGCGTGGCCAATCGCAGCCTGAGGGCGTGCCGCGTGGTGCTATCACCACCGTCCAAGCACTAATCTACGGCTGAATTTCATCCGCGAGCCTTCCTGCCTTCAAATTCCCGCACCGCACGGCTTGAACCTACGTCGCGTGTGTGCGGGCGTGTGCGTTAACCGCTGCGCCACACCTGCTGCTTTATCGCGGCGACCACGGCCGTGCGCGTTTGATCTCCGGCTGAAGGTGGAAGCGACGCGCGATGAGCGGGTGCCACGTGGAGCAACAAGGGCCGTTGATCATCAGATCAATGGTCAGAACTTCTTGGGCCCATTGTGGGAGCTCCGAATGTCGGATTTGGCCGATTTTGAGTCCGTTGGACTCCGTTCGTTGTTCTGAATCCATCCGTGCGGTCCGATTGCTCATCTGAGGCATACTTTGACAAGTGCTTACACAAATGGCCATTAATATAGTTTTATAAGCAATCTTGGTATATGATGCATGCAATGCTCCCATTCTACTTATGTTGTACCTTTTATTCTTAAGATTGGCCCTATTTAATAGAATTATCACCCCATATGCAATGTTATCATATTCCCATGCTTACTTCTTACTAGTCCCTAGCAAGGTTTATTCTATCCTTTATTTTCTGTCAAAATTTAAGAAGTAATTGCTTAGACACTTCGTCACTTGTCAATAGGAGGAAATATACTAAGATCTTAATCTACAAAGACTAAGCAGTGCCCAGGTGTCTGCCAAAATACGAATCACCCGAATCCTTGATTTAATGTATAGAACTATACATATGTATATGTGTATATATATATATATTTAGAATTTTTTTCGGAATTTAGATTGGGTTGGTAACTTTTTACGGCTACCCAACCCACCCAAAACTCGGTCAAAACCCTAAAAGCTAAGAATCTTGGTGTGAAGATTGTGATAGACTCACTCAACGGTAATTTAGACAGACTTCGGGTTTCTACGCCCCTAAGTGACCGGAAGAGGAAATATATTTTCCTGAAGGTGCATTTGTTCGATTGATAGCTTTCTCCCTACGTTTGTTTTGATTGGGGTCAACACAAGGATTTTTCCAATGTATATCTCCCCGGCTTGTACTACTTCCCTGCTTCTTCCTTGAGTGTTTTGGTTCTTTTTATGCAATTATTGAGCTGAGCTCTAGACAACCGACCAATGGGCTGTTACCCACGATCACTTGCCAGCATACTCGTGTGGTGAAGTGTGGTTTTATTTTTCTTTTCTTCTCCATTTTTTTTTTTGTTGGTGGCTTCCTTAATCTCAAATGTACCTAGAGGCAATGAAGAAGAAGCGGTTCCGTGGCTGGGTTCTGGACAACCTACCAATGGGCTATTACCCACGGCAACTTGCCAGCCATACCACCCTAGAGAGTTCATTAGCTACCCAATTTCTGTCAAAATCTCCGAGGAGTGAGTCTGTGCAAAAAAAATATGCAGATGCTTAGACTCAAAATTTTTCTGAATTAGAGGGTGAGTTGATAAGTCGTATACTTATCACCTTATTTAGTAGGTGGATTAGAATAGCTTAAGGTTGCAAGGATTCGAAGCTAAATCCATATTTTAACGGACACCAGGGCTAATAAAGCCTGAAGGCCTGAAAAGTGTAAGTGTTTAAGTTCTTTTTGTATTATTCCCCACTATTGACAAGTTTCTAATGCCTAAGTTTCTTCCTAAATTCAAATTTTTTTTTTAATTTTATTTTATTCAGACTGATTAAATGAGCTCAGGATCATGCAATTTACCACCCCCCCATGCTTAAGTTGGACAATGTCCTCATTGGCAAATACATGGATGCATAGGGGTTCAAAAAGATAGTACCTGGGTGACGTAAAATACCGGATCAGTCTAAATCCTCTGGGTTGCCTCCCAGGAAGCACTGAGTTTAACGCCTCCAGCTGGGTGGTGCTTCGTGTCATCCTTCAATGAGGGTGACACTCTCCTTTGGGGAAACCTGGGCAAGGAATTGTTTCAATCTTTGACCATTAACTGTAAAAGTGTGCCCAGTGTTAGGATCAGCGATTTCAACCGCCCCGTTAGAGTAAGGCTTAACCACCTGAAATGGTCCTGTCCATTTGGACCTGAGTTTCCCTGGAAAGAGTTTTAGGCAGGCGTTGAATAGCCAGACTTGCTGGTTAGGTTCAAAGGTCTTTCTATAGATAAGTCGGTCGTGGACGACTTTCATTTTCTTCTTATACGGTCGGCTATTCCCAAAAGCGTCCCAACGAATTTCTTCGAGCTCAGATAATTGGAACGTCCTCTGCGCACCGACTAACTGGGAATCCATGTTACATTACTTGACAGCCTAGTAAGCCCGGTATTCCAATTCGACAAGAAGATGGCAGTCTTTGCCAAAGACCAGGCGATAAGGCGACATGCCTATCGGGGCCTTGAAAGCGGTCCTGTATGCCCACAGGGCATCATCTAGTCGTGTGGACCAGTCTTTCCTGTCAGGTCTCACAGTCTTCTATAAAATGTTTTTGATTTGCCTATTTGAGACCTCGGTTTGCCCATTTGTTTGTGGATGATACGGGGTAGCAATGCAGTGGTTCACCCCGTATTTTCTAAGTAGGGCACGGAATTGGGAATGGATAAAATGACTTCCACCATCACTGATCATGGCCTTGGGTATTCCAAACCGGGAAAAGATGTTTTGCTTAACAAAGTCCATGACAGTCCTGTGATCGCATCGGTGGGTGGCGACGGCTTCAATCCATTTATAAACATAGTCTACTAAGACTAGGATGTACTCGAAGCTGTTGGATGGTGGAAAGGGGCCCATAAAATCGATACCCCAAACGTTGAAGATTTCAACAATCAAAATGGGCTGGAGGGGCATCATTTCTTTCTTGGTCATGGTCCCCAGCGTTTGGCAACGTGAGCAAGTCTTGGCAAAGTTGTGTGCATCCTTAAATAGGGACGGCCAGTAAAATCCAGACTGCGGAAACTTTGCAGCCATTTTCTTTCCAGAGAAGTGGCCACCACAAGCCTGGTCATGACAGAAGGAAAGCACACTCTGAACTTCGTTCTCAGGGATACACCTTTTGATGATCTGGTCAGCATAGAGGAGAAACAACATGGGATCATCCTAGAAATGGTGCTTGGCCTCAGCCAAGAACCTGTCCTGTTGCTGTCTGGACCAGCTATGCGGGGTTTGTCCAACTAGGTAGTTGACGTAGTCAGCATACCATGGCAGTCTCTTGTCTTACACAGCCAGAATGTGTTCATCGGAGAAGGCGTCAGATAGAAGTAGGGAGGGTCCAATGTGGTCTGGATGAAGTATAGACAAGTGGTCAACCACCACATTCTTCGATCTGGCCTTGTCGTAGATTTCCAGGTCAAATTCCTGCAAAAGCAGGATCCATCTGATGAGCCTGGGCTTTGCGTCCTTCTTAGCCAACAGGTGTCGAATGGCTGAATGGTCAGTGTAAACAATCACGTGGGTTCCCAGCAAGTATGATCGGAACTTTTCAAGCCCAAAGACTACAGCGAGCAACTCTTTCTCTGTGACCGTATAATTTCGTTGGGCCTCATCCAACGTTTTGCTCACGTAGTAGATCACCACGGGCTCCTTATCTTGCCTTTGTCCCAGGACAGCGCCTATGGCAAAATCTGATGCATCACACATAATCTCAAAGTCCTGTGACTAGTCTGGGGGTTGAAGTACAGCTGCTGTGGAGACTAAGTCACGAAGGGTGTGATAAGCCTGGATGCAATCAGAAGACATGTGGAATATGGCGTCGTTGGCTAGAAGGTCGGTTAAGGGTTTGGAAAGCTTGGAAAAGTCTTTACTGAACCTTCGATAGAAGTCAACGTGTCCCAGAAATGAGCGAATCTGTCAAACCGAGCTAGGTGGAGGAAGTTTGGAAATCAAATCAACCTTAGCCCGATCTACCTTGATGCCCCTATGCGATACGATGTGACCGAGGATAATTCCTTCTTGAACCATAAAATGACTCTTTTCCCAACTTAACACCAGATTAACCTCGATACATCGTTTCAGGATCTTCTCCAAGTTGCTCAAACAATGGTTGAATGAATTCTCGAATACCGAGAAATCATCCATAAAGACCTCTAATTATTCACCCACCATTTCTGAAAAAATGGCTAGCATGCAATGCTGGAAGGTAGCAGGTGCGTTGCATAACCCGAATGGCATTCAACGGAATGCAAACGTGTCGTACGAGCAAGAGAATGTGGTCTTTTCTTGATCCTCCAGAGCAATTGCGACTTGGTTATATCCTGAATATCCATCCAGGAAGCAAAAATACTTCTGCCCCGCCAATCTTTCAAGGATTTGGTCAATGAATGGCAAGGGGAAATGATCCTTCTTAGTGGCTTCATTGAGCTTCCTATAATCAATACACACCCGCCATGCGGTGGTGGTGCGGGTGGGGATGGATTCGCCATGATCATTGGTGACAACGGTGAGACCAGCTTTGTTTGGAACCACTTCAGTGGGGCTCACCCAGGGGCTATTGGAGATAGGATAGATGATGTCGGCGTCAAGCCACTTGATAATTTCTTTCTTAACGACTTCCCGCATGTTTGGGTTTAGACGTCGCTGCATCTGGCGGGAGGGTCTTGCCCCGTCTCCCAAGTAAATCTTATGGGTGCAATAGGTGGGGCTAATTCCTCTCAAGTCAGAAATGGTCCAACCAATGGTGGCCCGATGTTCTGAAAGGGTCGCAGTCAACCTGAGCTCCTGATCCTTGGTTAGATGAGAATTAATAATCACAGGGAAGGTCTGGTCAGGTCCCAGGAAGACATACTTGAGATTCTCGGGTAGTGGCTTAAGTTCGGGTGCGGGTGGAACCATAGTTGACGGAAAGGGAAAAGGTAGGAGTTGATCAACATCAATCTCCTCAAATGGTGTTGTGTGATGGTAATCAGCCTTACAGAGGTCCACGGGAAGTGACGGGTCAGAACAATCGTTACAGGTTTGGTGATCTAGAACAGAACTAAGGGTGAGGCATTCCTCGACCAGAGTTTCCACGGGATCATATTCCTTAACGCAATCGCAATCAAAAGACTTTGTCGCCCGGAAGATATCCAATTGCATTTTCCTATCTCCGAAGGCGATTTCCATACATCCCGTGTCACAATCAATGTTTGCCTTAGCTGTAGTTAAGAAAGGTCTGCCTAAGATTATGGGTGCGTTCTGTAATTTTTCAGGGACTTCCATGTCGAGCACCAAGAAGTCGATTGGGAAATAGAAGTCCTTGACCCGTACGATTACGTCCTCGACAACCCCCTTTGGGGTTTTCACTAATCTATCAACCAGCTGGATGATGACAGGTGTTGGTATCAACTCTCCGAAACCAAATTGGTTGTACAGGGTTGTTGGAATCAGATTGATAAAAGCACCTAAGTCCAGGAGCGCTCTATCAAAAGTCATGTCCCCGATATTGTAGGAAATCAGGGGTGCTCCTTGGTCAGTTCGCTTGAGCGGAAGGTTGCTTGATATTACGGAACTTGTTTGTTCGGAGAGCACAACCTTCCTAGGTGCTTGAGGTCTTAGCTTACGCATGGGTGTACAGGCATCCTTTAAAAACTTGGCGTAAGCTGGGATGTGCTTGACGGCTTCGAGGAGAGGAATATTAGTCTGTACTTGCTTAAAGATCTCCAAAAGCTCCTCAGTTTCCACAACATTCTTCTTTCTTTTGATTGTTTCCAAGGCCTCAGGGTAGGGTGTCTGAATGTGGATCGGGTCTATTTCTGGGTCCTTGGGTTTTTCTGGTGCCTCTTCTGAGTCGGGTATTTCAGCGGTTGAAGTATCGGGGAGAGTCGGCCATTTGGGATCCTGGATTTTGGTGCCGCTTCTCAAGGTCAATGCATTCGTAGAGGCATTGGGGCCATGGGTTGATCCTTGAGAAGACGAGGACAAAGAAGCACCAAACCCAGGGGGTGTTTGCGGGGCTGGCTGGACCATGTGAGCCTGCCCGGGATTGCCTTGGAACCCTTGCGAATTGGGGCCTCTATTAATTATGTTTCGCGAGTTCGGTTGTGGCTGGGAAGGTAGGGATCCTTGTTATTTACTATCCAAGAGTTGGCTTAACTGTCCCTTTACCAAGGCCATTTCCTCCTGATGTTTCTGGTTCAAGTCAGCCATCATCTTTATTAGGGTGTCCATTTGGTTTTGTGGGGGAGGGGTGCCCTATTCTAATTATATTAGGGTCTAACTGGTAGTCCTTGCTGATAAGGGGGCAAGTGTGGCTGCTGGTTTGGCCCGGGCTGGTTTTGGAATTACGGTGGTTTCTGGTTTGTCCAACCAAAGTTGGGGTGGTTACGCCAGCCAGTGTTGTAAGTGTTGGAGAAAGGGTCAGGTTTCGCATAACCTTGGACAGCTTGCACATTTTCAAGGATAGCCGATGTCGATGGAGAGGGAAGAGAGTAATCAAGGGTTGAGGGAGCAAAGGTCCCTCCCTGGAACGTGGTCAAGGGTTGTTCCAGGTTCAGTTGGGTTAAGGGCTGGACCAGGTCAACATTATGTGCTCCCTTTGCTAGGGAGAAGGTCTGTAAGGGGTTCCTGGTCTGGTTCAGTAGCTCGTCAATCTTTTCGTCCACCAATTCCACTCAATCTAGTTTCTTGGCAATGATGTCCATGTCAACCATTCCAGAATTTGCTTGTACCTCATAAATCCCACCACGGGGTTGACTGGACCTGTTGAATTGGGTCATGGAGGCATTGTTGAGCGAATTCTCGCTCATAGACTCAAAGAGCTCAAATGCACTCTCCTCGTCCTTGTTCAGGAAGTTCCGTAGGTTGCTGTCCAGATCGTGGTAGAAAATGTAGTCCAATTGCCACCTTGGTACTTCGTGGTGTGGGCATTTCCTTAAGAGTTATTAAATCTTTCCCACACCTCATGGAACTGTTCCCCAATCTGGAGTGTAAAGGTAGTAATAGCTCTTTTGAGGGCATTGGTATTTCCTATGGGGAAGAATTTCTTTAAAAATGCATGCCTCAATTCTTCCCAGGTGGTGATGGGTCTACCTAGGGTTCTAAGCCAGTGAGAACCTTGTCTTTTAACGAGAAGGGAAACATCTTGATTAGAACAATGTCAAGGCTAATGTTCCTAGGTTACACAGTTCATACTATGCGGTCGAGATCCTCTAGATGCTGGAAGGGGTCCTCATTTGAGCTTCCATGGAAGTGGCTCTGGATCAGACTTAAGACATTCAGTTTCAGCTCAAAATCATCTCCCCCTACGGGGATCCTAAGGTGTGGCTCGACTCTAATAGCAGAAGGATTATAGAAATCGTGGAGGGGCCTCGGTTGATCTTGATATGGTGGTACATCGAGTGGTGGTTGCCCTTGTGGGCCTTGGAATGGTGGTGGTGGTTGTTCTTGTGGGTTCTGTAACCGGTGTATGCCTTGCATGATGGTGTGGATTTGTTGTTGCTGAAGTCGGTGGTTTGCATTAATTTGGGCTTGGATGATGGCCATTGTATCTGGTGGGGGTTGATCCTCAGCCTCATTTACCCTAGGTTATCCACGTTCCTAATAGAATCACGTCGCCTAGATTCTTGTCCCAAAATGAACAACTCGGGATGCAGAGAGCGTCTCCCGTGCATACACTAGAGAAGAACAGGAGGGGATGCGGAGGGCGACAGATGCAAGAAATGTGTTCAATAAAGCAAACAAGACTAGTCCTTATGGTGTGTCCCTTAGGAGACCTAAAAATCTCAAAAAGGGTGATTAAGTCCGTAAGCCCTAGACTCCCCTTCCCAAGGCTAATCTGGTCAGGTTGATTACGAGGGGATTGCAGGGAAGGTTCTTCCTTTGGCTTGCGCCTCCGGTTTCGTAGACCCCACAACCGCGGTCGTTTAACACTACCCCGCAGCCTAGTCACCAGATTCTACCAAGGGAATGAAAGCCAAGTGCCCAGCGAACAAAACCTCGCCTTTCAAGACTTAACTCAGTCCTTCCTAGGGCACGTCTACTCAGTTTTAAAAGGGCTAGGATAGTGCTTGTGCTAGGGTTATGTGATGAGGCGTTGATTGAGGTGGTGCCTCTTAATTTTTCCACTTTCAATGTGTGTGCTTCTATCAAAACATGGTTTTCAAGCAAGGATTTTTAAGATGTGGTGTCTTTTAGTATTTCATCCTTACTTTAATGTCTTTTAGGGTTGACGTGTCTTAATGTTTTTAGATAAGTTTTAGTGGACACGTCAAGTTTTGCACACAATTTGGTGAAAGTAGATTTCCTTTTATTATGTAGAGGCTCTAAAACCCTAATGTACTCATCCTAATGATCATGCAGCTTCTATTAGATGAGTCATTTTTAGAGTTGAGTGGTGTGGCCCAAGTCAATCCATGGTGGCTTCGCAAACACCACTCAAAAAAAGAAAAGAACACCCCAAGGATTTATTCAGAATATTAGAGTGTACATTTTTTTTTTTGTGGGGTGATGTGTTAAGGGTGTGGGTCAAGTAATCATACACCACGCTAATTTTTTTTCAATTTTTACAATTTTTTAGTTTTTCATGCAAGAAAACAATCATGAGTGAAGAATTACTCACTATCAGTCCTTGTTGTGCCTACTCCCTTGTTACCGTCGTGGGATGCGTCGCTTCGCCGTCCAAGCGCCGAATTCCTGCAACCATCAAGTAAAAAGGAAACAAGGCATTAGACAATGTGAGAATGGATGTGGAATGGAAGTGACAAAACAAATCCGTTGCCTCCCCGGCAACGGCGCCAAAAACTGACGTGCGCTCGTGCGTGTGTGTTAAGAAGTGTCGTTATAGTCGCACTTGCAACGCCGATTTTAAAGTAAAGAAACGGAGGTGAGTCTGAGTGTCGGTCTCAAGGAGGCGTGAAAATCGGATTTTTCTTATCACTTATTGTCACGGAAATCGTGGAGTTTTGCTTGCGAAAAGGTGCGGTTGAAAAGCGAGAGAGAGAGATAGAGAGAGAGAGATTAGGGTTAGAGTCGTTTCTTTCTTTAACATGCAATTTGGATAGGAAATAAAGTAAACAACTGAGTGGAAAATAGCTTTATTAATCATGCAGCTTTAGTTCACAGACTACAACATTAGCTACATGCTCAAACATAAGTAAAGGAAAGCTTAAAAGAGAGGAAGAGAGAGAGAGGGGGGGGAGAGCGGCGAGGCAGCCACGGTGGTGGAGAAGGCTCCGTCAGCGGCTCGTCGTCTCCGGCGATTACAAGAGGGCTAAAGTTAGCTAAGAGAGGGGTAGAGTAGTTGCAAGGGAAGTGAATGCCTTGAATGAGTGGTTGGAGGGGGTTTAAATAGGGAGAAGGGCTTTCTAAAAGAAGAAGGGGTTTTAGCGATGTCCAGAACGTTGCTAAAACCTTCCAAAAGCGTCGGTGAAGCCCCCAGCCCTCCGGTCGCACGCCCGCACTGTTCTTCTTCGTGCTCAATCCGTGGGCGGGTCATGAGAGCTGTCCGATCGAAGATCGGACGGCTGAGATCCTCGCCCGGGCGTGCTTGGATCGCGCCTTGAGCACACGTGCGCGCGGGCGTCGTCGTCTGGTGTGCACACGTGCGTGGCCAATCGCCGCCTGAGGGCGCGCCGCATGGCGCTATCACCACCATCAAGTGCTGATCTACGGCTGAATTTCGTCCCCGCGCCTCGCTGCCTTCAAATTCCTGCACCGTGCGGCTCGAACCCACGTCGCGTGTGTGTTGGCGTGCACGTTAACCGCTACGCCACGCTCGCTGCTTTGTCGCGGCGACTGCGAGCATGCATGCTGTTTTTGGCAGTCCGATCAGAGATCGACAGCTGAGATTTGATCTCCGGCTGAAGGTGGAAGCGGCGCGCGGAGAGCGGGCGCCACGTGGTGCAACGAGGGCCGTTGATCATCAGATCAATGGTCATAACTTCTTGGGCCCATTGTGGGAGCTCCTAATGTCGGATTTGGCCGATTTTGAGTCCGTTGGACTCCGTTCGTTATTCTGAATCCATCCGTGCAGTCCGATTACTCATCTGAGGCCTGCTTTGACAAGTTCTTACACAAATGGCCATTAATATAGTTTTATAAGCAATCTTGGTATATGATGCATGCAATGCTCCCATTCTACTTATGTTGTGCCTTTTATTCCTAAGATGGGCCCTATTTAATAGAATTATCACCCCCGTATGCAGTGTTATCAACCTTCAGGTAGCCATGGTGGGCAGTTGGGCGAGTTTTGCGCACGAATTCCGGCAGCCTCAGACCACGATTTCATTCAACGACTGAAGAAATGTTGTTCTCCTCGTCGTTCTGCACTTATCGACGATTATTCCACCGCCATTAGTCACCTCTGCTCCCCACGATTGTTGGCCAAAGTTGGCGCCGTTGTTGCGAGATTTTTGTTAGCGAATCTCACAACAACCGGCCACCATTAGCTCCTTTACGTAGCTATAAAACATCACATTGCCCTTCCGAACTCCGCTATCCAGAAATTGAAGGTGCAACCCCCTTCTTCCTCCTACATGCACCGCCATTAAAGGACCTTGGAACTTCATCAACCCCTTCGCCCGCCACTCTCTCGCTGAAATTGGGAGAGGATTTTTGCTCTCCATCCTCGCATGAAGTTTCACACGAAGCTTCGAGGCTTCCCGTCTCCTCGTCGGCTCTGATTTCTCATCATCTTCTTCCTCATCGTATCTTCTTCGCTAGGTAGCTCCACGCATCTTCTCATCCAATTAGTTTAGGGCTTAGCTTCCTCTCAATCCTAAGTAGATTTTTGGAGCATTAGAGCTCCATTCATCACCTCCTCTCCCTTCCTCGACTACCCACACCATGAACGCCAACGAGCTTCTTTGTGTAGCTCCTATGGCCATCTATTAGCTCGATTCTCTTAGGGCTTTGCTTTGGCTCACCACGTCGGAGCTTGAGGATCTAATGAGGGTCAAACGACCCATATTCACGTCAATAGGAATCACTGAAGACCTCTCCTCCCACGCTGTCGCCGGTCCTCCCCCGAGCTTCCATCCAGCACGACACCACCACCATCTAGTCGGCCGTGAATAGTCGGTCCTCCCCCGCCCTTCGTCGGAGCATACCGACCACGCAAACTCCGTTCCAACCACTCGCCAACGAGCCTCGCCGGAGAAGAAGAGGAGCATTGAAGAAGAAGAAGAAAGAGGAGCTACTACTCCTTTGAAAAAGGTCGAGGGATCCTTTCCCGAGAAAAGGACCCAGCAGAAAGGGTTCCTAAGGACCTAATTGAAAGCTGCAGGGACCTAATCATGACAGTGCAAAGACAACTAAAAAATAGTGTTTATTCTTGATCTAAAGTATGTTCTGAGTCATTCTGACTGCAATAACTTGTTACACATTTTTGTTAGAAGTTCATTTATGCCTAAATTGATGAATAGTTAATCATCACTAATTATTAATTTTTGTTGAGCTTTTAACAAATATTTATCGCACTCATATATATTCTCTGGTTGCTAAAATTTGAGTGCAATAGTGAACTTATTTTATTTTCTTAAATTTATCAGTTTACTAAAATCACCTGGACAAAATAGTGGTAATCGCATTTTAGCTTTCTCCCAGAGACGACCTCGGATTTTTCTGATTAATTCGAGTATTATAAATTCAAGTGTTAGATTCGCTTTAATCAACTATACTGTGATGCACGTTTTCGAAAAACGATCAAAGCAAAACCAACATTTTGGCACTATTGCCAAGGTGCAACGCACATTTATCACTTTTATTTGCAAATATTTCTGATTTCTGACATATCTGCCTTGTTTTGGTTGTTTTACAAAATTGAACCGGAGCATCTGGCTTCTTGAACCTAAAGACTACCACTCCACGACAGGTAACTCTCTCTTCTTTTCCTAATCCCTCCTTCCTAATATAGATAAAAAATGTCAAAAAAAAAAAAAAAAGGATTCAACCTTATCGTATTTTCTTAGTAATATCATTTATGGCAAGAATTTCTGATTTCTGAGATTTAATTGCAGTTAAGGAGAATTATCTACTTGGAAGACATGACCCAACAATTTTTTAACCTATAGGAACTTATTTGAGATTAATTGAACCCTTGAACTAGCACATTCTTGATTGAGTCTAAAGGGATTATTGAACTTAATTGGACTCCACTTTAGAGCCAAATTAGGGTTAAATTTTAAGGCTATCTAGTACACATTTGCAAACCATAAAGGTAATTATTATCCACATATTGTGCTACCTATGCCTTGTTTGAAGCAATTTGCAATTCGAACTCTAAAACACCGGCTCCAAGATCACTTGAACCCTAAAAGAGGTGACTTAATAACCTGCTTTTCAAACCAAAACAAGGTGATTCGGGTGAGTTAACTCGGATTGCATCCTAAACATTTGGAAAGATCAAGTGAAGTTGGTTCACTTGGTGAACCGATAAACCTAGAAATTAGGTCACAATTGGAATCAAACTCTTAATCAAGTGATAATTTGAGGCAAAAATAGGCTTAAAATTTGGTAGACCTAGGACCCAATTCACACGTATCCAGTCTACTTGGAATCACAGTGACAAGAAAGGTAGGGTGGGGTAAACCCTGTAACTCATAGTGGTGCTCTACCGTGTAGGGGTCTTCGCAGGACTCTTCCTTTCTGGCTGCCGAAGTAATTCTCAAGCGAGTGGATTTGTGATCTAGAGGCCATCTGCCTCGAACCAATCTAAGCCATCCAAAAATATTTGGGTGTCTTGATTGGGTCTAATTGAAATCTAGTCCCTCATCTTTTCCATAGTGCATGCACGGTCCTTAAGACCTCCTCTATTAGTTCACTCATGTTGGGGCTAGCACCCAACTAACTTTTTGGGTCCTCTTTTGATCCGGTTCATATCTTCTCCGACCCATCTACATCAAACCCAGGTTCTTCATACTCTAATTCTGACTCAATGGAGAACCTTGGTCTAGAAGAAGAAGGAGATGACATCTAGCACCTGCAGAACCAGCTTCAGACTCTCATTGATCTTATCAATGGACTAGCAAACCCCAAAGCAAGTCACAAATGCGGGATCACTATAATCCCGCAAGAGTGGCTATCGAACCCAGAGTGTGTATTCTGGTTGGGGGACCTAAGACTGAACTCAAGCCGAATATTATCAGTTTGATTCCCCATTTCCACGGGATGGGTTCTGAAGACCCATTCCAACACATTCAAGAGTTGAAGCATTTGGCTCAGACCCTCAGATCAACTTTTCAAAATCAGAATTCTCTGCTCATGAAAATGAAAACACTTAAAGAGAAAGCTGTCCACTGGTATCGGTCTCTGAATTGACCGATCAATGCCTGGGATGAATTGCAACCTGAATTTCTAAGGAAATACTTCCCAGTAGGGCCTAACGCCCTGAGGAATCAGATTACACATTTTCAACAAAATGCAAGGGAACCACTTCATGAGGCATGTAATCATTTTCTCGATCTTATGCGGAATGCCCGCATCACGAAGTTCCTAAATGGGAGCAGGTCCAATCTTTTTACCGAGGACTCTGTAAGGATATCTGACTTTTTGTCGATGCAGCCTGTGGAGGCAACTTTATGGGCAAACATGAGGAAACCGTTTGGGAAATTCTCAAAAATATGTCTAAGAATTCCATAAACAATGCATCCATGGGTATGTTTGATAGGACAACTACCCTTGTATCGACAAATACACATAGAACACATGAGGCATAAGACCTATCCTCCTCCGTTGACATGGAGATTTTGGCCAGTCGATTGGGTAAGGTCTCTGTAATAGAGAAGCTTGACGATTTGACTCGCCAGCTGCAAAAGGTCACTTCTTCTCAACAAAACACGCATGAACGACCACCCACAGGGAGGGAAGCCGTGCATAATATTGACCACACTAGGATGGATATGAATCCATCTTCTTACTCAGGTTTCGGAGGAAACTTTGAACCTGTTTCTTCAAGTTGGGGGTCCTATGAACCCCAATATTCTGATTTCTCCGGAGTTACTCAACCCTGTGAGGAACTCCACGCCATCCAGAATAACCCCTATTCCAATTCCTACAATTCTGGATGACGAAATCATCCCAATTTCTCCTGGTTGGGGAACTCTTATCCTCAGAATCCTAGACCTCAATATCAACCTTGACCACAGAATCCGCACTCATATCAGCCAGCTCAACCTAGGCCCAATCCAAATTTTCAATCTGGGCCTAGCAAAGATGATCAAATGAGCATGATTCTTCAAACATTGGCTGATATGCAGAAGACCAATGCTGCTATGTAGAGGCAGCATACCGCAGATATGGTAGATATGCGCAATCAAATTGGGAAAATGGCTAGGACTCTCCAGCCAGGCGCATTGCCCTCACAACCATTGCCAAACCCTAACAATGTACCGAACCAAGGGTACGTTGCGAACCCAAAACAAGGCCAAATCCACTATGTGCAACCAGGCCCCTCTACACCTATATATCAAGATAGGTCAGAAGCATCCACTTCTATACCTGATACATCTCAACAGCAGTAGCCACCTATCTTACCCACTCCTCCATATCCTGCGGGATTACATTCTGTAACAACCTGCAATGGTAAGTGTACTAAGGACCTTGAGCCTAAGAGATACACTAAACCTAAACCTAGTACATCTCAATTCGAGGTGATAATCAAGAATAACCAAGGACCAACAAAACCCACTCCGAATGAGCCTAGGACCACACCTTTTCCTGAGGCCTTGACCAAGGGAAATAAGGGTAGGAAACCACCTCAAATTGACGAGGACTTGGTCAAGCTCTTTGAGCAAGTCTAGATTAACATTTCCTTGATGGATCCTATACGTCATGTACTGGCATACGCAAGATTTTTGAAGAATCTATGTACACCAAAGAGAAAGCCGAAGAATTTTGACGGAAGTCCTATTTTGCTATCAGAGCAAGTTAGCTCCATTATTTTGAGCAAGCTTCCGCAGAAATTAAAAGACCCTGGCACCCCTCTGATCTCCTACAAGATCAGAAATTTAGAATTTAACCATGCTCCTCTAGATTTAGGTGCATCCATCAACCTTATTCCCACATCCCTTCTGAAATATTTTGAGGACCCTAAGCTTAAGCCCACAGAAGTGACCTTGCAGTTAGTAGATCAATCTATTAAGTCACCCCATGGAATTTTGGAGGATGTAGCAGTAAGAGTCCAACATTTCTATTTTCCTATTGACTTTATTATTCTAGACACTGATACACCTGAGAACCTAAAAGAGACACCTATAATCCTGGGGAGACCGTTCTTAGCAACAGCTGAGGCGAACATTAATTGTGAGGAGGGCCAGATGGAAATTAAATTCGAGGATAAAATAATGAAGATTGACATTTTTAAGACTCATAAAGGAATTAATTATGGTATGATTCAGGAATTGAATAGAATCGATTCATTTTTAGAGGATCTGATTTCTTATCATTTGGATTTAATTACTCCTAAGCAAGAACCTCTAGAAGCCCAACCCCAGTTACACCTTGAGGAACCTAGTCCACTTCTAGTCCCTTCTCAGGCTAACCCTGACCTTCCCATTGCTGCTGAGAATCAGGTACTTGAGTTGAAACCGCCGCCTGACAATCTCAATTGTGTCTTTTTGGCTTCAAACAACACACTTCCTGTGATTATCAACTCTTCTCTATCCACAGATCAGGAAATGTGTCTGATTTCTGTCCTTCGGAAGCATCGCAAGGCCATTGGTTGGACCTTGGATGACCTCACCGGCATAAATCATTCTTATTGTATCCACTATATCTTTACAGAAGAAGGCTAATGTGGTTAAAATGCCTATTTATGCATGTCTCTAGGCTTAGATATGCATTCCATACTATAAATATTGCATAGCATGCATCATTCTGCATTTAGAGTAGTTTGTGTATATTTTAGGTTAATTCCGTCCTTTTATGGCAAAGAGAGGAGATTTAATTCAAAGCCTCGGATTGATGATCCAATTGTACGGATCTGGTCAAGACGACGATTAAAGTCCAACGCTTCTGAAATCGCCTTGATCGGAGTCCTATAATACCATATGAAGTTCCAGGAAGATCAACGGCCGAGGGATTAGGTGATGCAATTCGGAGCTTCAAACGATAAATTTGACCTCACGGATGGATTTGGGTTGACGATCGCAGCCCAAAGGTGTGAAAATCGACTCAATTCAACTTCTGTAGCAGCCCCTACAAAGGAAAGAAGATGGACGGCCCAGGTCGCGCCACATGGCGCAACCCAGGCCACCCATGCACAGGCACGCGCCACTGCACGTGCACAGTAGCATGGGCACTCAACGTAGTAGGTGCAATAGCGGGCGCATAGCGTGCGTGGGCACGTGACAAGGGCATGTGGAGCACATGCCAGCACAGTGATCGGTGGGCGTGTGGGCTGTCTTCAACAACCTTTGCGGCAAACCTTCAACGATGTTTATGACAGTCACTAAATGTCTTGTATGCGAAATTGATCCTTTCCTCCACTATAAAAAGACCCCTACCCCTCCCATTTTTCATCATCTCTTCCTTTCTTCTCCTCACCACCTCTAAGGCTCTAGAGAGAGCTTGTCCCAAGCCCGGGATGCTCATCTAGAGTAGAATCAAATATTTTCCCACCTCTCATCCCCATTCGTAGAGCATCCCACAGTCGCCCTCTCACCTCCTTTAGGAAGAAGATCCTCGCCACGACGACGTCCTGCCCCATCCTCCTTCCTCCGTCGTCGTTCTTCCTCGTCCCGCTCACCACCTTCTTCGGGGTGCCGTCAGAGCGAGTCATCCTCCAAGCGACCGTCCAGGGGGATTCTTCTTACCTATCTCTATCTTTATACTTTTGTAGTGTAGTTTTCCTGCTTTCATAGTTGTAGAAACATTTTTTCATAAATATATGATTGTTCCTCTCTCTCTCTGCATTATTTTTACAAGTAGATAAAGTTTTCATCGACCTAATCTCTTGCTTGATAAAAATACCAAAAAATTTATAAAAGATAAAAATGATAAAAACAAATAAAAGCGAAATGTGGATTACAAACCAAATGTTCATCTCCTCGTGTTTGACCTGGGGCTCACCTTTTGAGTTTCGGTTATAAATATTATTTGATTGATAGATTTTCTCACGAATCGAACTACGACGATGGATTTCTAAACTCAAATTCTTTTCGCGACGAATTTCTGCCCAATTATTTTGGCACCGTTGCCGTGGAGGCAACGGAATTTGCTTTCTTGTTTTCCACATTTCTTTGCATTTACTTGTTACTAACCCCACTTCCCTCTGATTTATTGTCTTGCAGGTACCCTAGTAAGGAGATCCAAGTATGGTAGATCGGAGTAAAGTGCGAGCAGGGTGGTTTGTAAGTGCCCCCACATTCCCCCCCACTAGTTTTACTTTCGCCACATCAATAACCAAGACTTAATCTACTTAGGTGTTTGCATAAACCCTGGGATAGAATCTGTTTGTCTTGTTTGCCACCTACACTCATCTTACCCCCGCATATATAAAAAAAAAATTATCTTCTGATTGTGGGACGAATCAACATACACACTACGAACACCCACATTTGAGGCGCATAACCTATCTTGATTTTATCTACTCAACCAGGATTCTGACCTGTGAAACTGGTACATGCAAATCAACACATAAAATAGTAGAAATTAGACTAGGTTAATCACCTTTTGTGTGCCTTAATCAAGTAGTGATTGAGTTGTTTAGGCCACACTACTCAAGATAAAAGTGATTCATCAGTAGCTTTCCACTTAGGGTTGATTTTTTAGGGCTGAACCAGGCGCTCCACACTTTTTTTCTGATTTCTAAAGGAATACATCATCACCAGTTCTTTTAAAACCTGGAGTGTTCTACTAAACCCTGATTGAACGAACCTAAAAATTAAACCCTAAAAGCTACTAAACAAGGTTAAACCCTAAAAGACACATCATCAAATAACCTTTTTTGCAAACCCTGGTTGTGCACGCGCACACATTTGAGTTGATCATTAAGGGCACAACCCATCTAAAGGGCCCATCACATTCCAAGAACATAATCATCCCAAGCCTAATTAAAACTAAGTAGACGTTGGCCTTAAGGATTGATTCGCTCTTCGGGGCTCAGATTGAGATTTTTTTCGATTAATCTGCTTCTACTGGTCCATCTAATGTCTAGCTAAGGATATAGCATCAAATGATTGCGGTTGGGGGGTATCAAAGGAACCGTAGTCGCAAGCTAAAGGAAGAACTTTCTCCCAAGCCCCTCCCTCTAACTAGTTGGATTGATGGAATAGAAGTAGACCAAATCGTTTCCTTCATCTCAAGACAGGCCCTGGGAGTATATAGGTCTTTAGGCTACCCACATAAGGACAGGTTTGGTTGATTATACTACTGTAGGGCACCTTTCTCTCTTCTGATTTCCCTCCTTACTTCACAATGTATCCTTCCACATCTTTCACACATTTTCAATCCTACCCTCCTACCAACACATATCCTCAAGATGATTGCTATCCCGACTCGACTATGATTACCCATCTCCTAGCCAGGACAACTTTGATTGGGGATATGAATCCGAACCTCAGTGTCCAGGACCTAACCCTGGACAACAAGACTATGATTATTATCCTTCTCACGCCCACAATGATTATAGATCTCCACCCTTTGATGATGAACCTAACGTGATCTACAATCAAGAAGGATATGTTGACTATAACACCTACCCTCCCCAGGAATATGCTGAATATAGGCCACCACCATTTTTTGAACAACCCAAAACAACCTACTATCAGGGAGGGTCCCTAGAACCTCAATATATTGACTCCCCTAGATTGAACCCAAACCCACCCAACCCTAAATTGAACCATTCGGTTCAGGTGAACCAGGTCCAAGACAGGGTGTTGGCTAACTTGAGGAACACCATACAATCTTTAGAAGCTCAGCCAACACCATGCACTGAAGCATTGGAGCCTATGATCAAAATGATTGATGAATTTAATGGTTCTTTATTGGATTTGCTCCAAGATGTTAGAGATAGGGACCTGGGTGAGTTTCTACTTGGGAAATTGTCAAGATTGAGGATGAAATTCGTGGTTGCCTTAGTCCAATCTTGGGATGATTCTAAAGATGAATCCCCTTCAGGAGAGCTAATGTCTGAACCCGCTCAGGCACCTGTCAGGGGGGATACATGTTATGAGACTGGAGATGACCAACTTGGTCTAGAGTAACCGATTGAGGAACTAATTGCTTCACCCAAGATCCCTGAGCCAAGGAACGATGAAAAATATGTCTCCATGGACCATGAAATGACATATGATTTTGAGACATGTAAATGAGGATCAAGAATTCTTTAATTCTGAGGGTGAAGAATCTTTAGGTGAAGTCTTACTTGAGCTTAAGGAAGATGATTTTAGTAAGACAAACGAGCTTGAGGAATCTGATGAACAATTTGATAGCCCGATTATTGAAGATTGTGATATGGTTGGGCCTAACTTAGAGGATCTGAATCCTCATTTACTAGAAGATTCAATTAGTAGCCCTATTCTTCAACCACACCCCAAACAACTGAATGATCATACTTTTGAGATCATTGTGCCCAACTTAATTCTAATTCAGCCACGATTTCTGGACTAGGGTAAATCATATAGGGTGAATGATATGATAGAGGTCTCGAAGCCCGAGCACTTGATGTTGGAGGATAGGAATTTGGAAGTGACGATCTGGGAAGTTAACTTATGGGAAAGCAGGATCTAAGGGTTCCTATTGACCTGAAACTACCTACTTTCTACAAGGACCCTTATGATGTCTTTGATGTGCAACCCATGCATAGCATAATTGATTATATTTTTGAGCCAAATTCACATGGACAAATAGGCATAGTGATTTAAACTTACCCATTGTCCGACACTTTAGTCTTAGGATGCACACCACCAAATTGCAGGCCCGACCCCGCAAATAAAATAATCTTAAGTTCTGGGTGATTTTCATCCAGAACCTTAGAACAACTTGACCCTGGAGCATGGGTCTGCACCACAACTTGATTCACATCTGTGGACATCTTCTACTGCCGGGTCTAAGGATTAATCTTTTGATTTTGATTCTGACCTACACTTGTGAATTTTCCATTTCCTCCTTATATGTATTTTATGCCTAGCTAAAGGCATTAGACTTAGCACGTGTGTATACTTTCTTCTCTCTGCAGAGCTGACCAAATTTTCATAAAATTTAGGTGATATTCTGTTCACTTCATCCTTTTCATGTCTTTGTTTTTACAATGAGGACATTATATCATTTAGGCATGGGGGTGAATAGTTAATTCTTGAAATCATTTTGTTAACTCCGTGGAAATTCTTTTATTTTTATTTTCTTAAAAAAAAAATAAGAAGAAAGAAATTAGGAGAAGAGAACTTAGGCATTTGGAAGTTATTAACTTTAGGAAATGATATGATAGGACCTAAATACTTAGACTCTTCAGATCTTCGGGCTTAATCAGCCTGGGTGTCCACTCGAATGTGGACTTAGTCTCGAGTCCTCGCCAAGTAATTCTATTTTAGTTTGGTCAAAAATTTAGGGTGATAAGTACACGACTTATCAACCTGCCCTCTGATTTGAGGAGACTATAACCCTAAGCATCTACACACTATTTGCACTGACTCACTTTTCAACAGTTTTTACGAAAATTAGGTAGCTGATGAACTTTCTAGGGTAGTATGGCTGAAAGTTGTCGTGGGTAACAACCCATTGGTCGGTTGTCCAAAGCCCAACTACATGACCATACTCATCCTGCTGCTTTTTGGTAAATCTTAGATTAAGGAAGCCACCTACTTAGAAAAAGAAAAAAATGATACTTAAAAATAAAAAGAAAAATTAAAAAAGGAGAAAAATAAAAATAGAAAACCACACTTCACCGCATAAGTATGGCTGGCAAGTTACCGTAGGTAACAGCCCATTGGCCGGTTGTCCAGAGCCCAGCTCACAAAAATGCACAAATAATTCCTAAAATACCTAGTGAAGAAGCGGGGAAGTAGAATAAACCGGGGAGATATACACCGGGTTTGCCCTTGTATCGACCCTATAAAAAAATATTAAAAAAAAGTAGGAAGAAAGCTACCAATCGGAAAGATAAACCTTTAAGCAGAATTTTTTTAGGTCACATACGATCGTAGAAACCTGAAGTTCGTTTTAACGGTCGCTTAGTGAGTCTATCACCCTTTCACAAGATGCTTAGCACTTAGAGTCCTTTTCGAGTCTTGGGCGGGTTAGGTAGTCGTAGAATTTTGCCCTAAAACCCTAAACTCAAAAAAATCCAAAAAAATAAGAAAAGAAGAACAATAAAAAATGTATCTTCCCTTTTCAAATAAGGCGAGGACTTGGGCAGTCTGCATTCTGGCAGACACCTGGGTACTGTTAAGTTTTCATAGTTTAGGACTTTAGTTGAAATTTTGTATTGTTAATATAACAAAAAAGTAAGGAGAAAGTTACCGATCAGAAAGATAAACCTTTAAGTAGAATTTTTGTAGGTTACCTAGGGTCGTAGAAACCTGAAGTCCATTTTAACGGCCGCTTAGTAAGTCTATCACCCTTTCATAAGATACTTAGCACTTAGAGTCCTTTTTAAGTCTTGGGCAGGTTGGGTAGTCGTAGAAAGCTGCCCTGAAACCCTAAACTCAAAAAAATCCAAAAAAATAAGAAAAGAAGATAAACAAAAAAATGTATCTTCCCTTTTCAAGCAAGGCGAGGACTTAAGCGGTCTGTATTCTGGCGGACACCTGGGTACT
This sequence comes from Thalassia testudinum, assembly GCA_037157565.1. Taxonomy (NCBI): domain Eukaryota; kingdom Viridiplantae; phylum Streptophyta; class Magnoliopsida; order Alismatales; family Hydrocharitaceae; genus Thalassia; species Thalassia testudinum. The sequence goes on from JAZHRO010000061.1 coordinate 2,369,991, forward strand.
GTTGAGTTTTCATAGTTTAGGACCTTAGTTGAAATTTTCTATTATTAATAAACAACTTAGGTCTAAGCGATCGAGTCCTAATTCTGTTTTTATACATAGCATATACTTTAATTTTACTAGGGACTAGTAAAAGATAGGCATGGGGGTATGATGTAGATACATCAATTTAGGTTAAAATGCCTATTTATGCATGTCTCTAGGCTTAGATATGCATTCCATACTATAAATATTGCATAGCATGTGTCATTCTGCATTTAGAGTAGGTGTATATTTTAGGTTAATTGCATCCTTTATGACCAGAAGAGAACGAGATTTAATTCGAAGCCTCAGATTGGCGATCCGATTGTATGGATCTGATCAAGACAACAATTGGAGTCCAACGCCTCCGAAATCTCCTTGATTGGAGTCCCACAGCACCATATGCGGTTTGAGGAAGATCAATAGCCGAGGGACTAGGTGACGTAATCCGGAGCTTCAAACGATAATTTCCACCGCACGAATAAATTCAGGTCGACGATCGCAGCCTAACGGTGTGAAAATCAACTCAACCCGACCTTTATAGCATTAATGAGAATCTCATCATGAGCCCCTAACTAGCTCATTTTGACCTAAGAAAGAGAATAAGAGCTCCTACATAACCTAAAGAATGGCCTAATTCAATGAAGAACTGGTCTAAGGAAACATGAAATAAAGGGTAAAACTGTAATTTTACCATTGCAGTACATCAACAGGATTTCTCAAAGATTAAACATAGGTCAAATGGTCTGAAGAAGATAAAAAGTGAGTTGGTTCAATCAGAAATGGGTTATTATGAGAGCTAGAAATTAAATGACATTCTGTAACCCTAAAACAGACTCACTTAATTTCACAAGGTTCTGGTCAGGATAAAAATTAAATAAAACCTATAAAATTCATGGAAAAATATCCCCTAGGGTTTAGAACCTTCAAATTGGCCTTTGGAACCTATTTTGACCTATATTGGGGTCTTACTCATTATTTGACCTAATTTGGGTTTTTGTGTAAAATGTCCAGTCAAACGTGGTCAAACCTAAAATCCAACTTCACTGTTGGATTCCTTAGTTTCAAATTAGGTTTTTACCAAAATTTTGACCTAAGGGGAGGTCATCTTGGCCTACTTTGCCCACCCAATTACATTCTGGCCCCTAGCTTTTGAAAATCCTTATGCAGACCCCCCTAACTTCCTCGTCACCCTTACAATTAGGTCCCTCCACCATTTATGTGGAGGAATCCTACTCTGGCGAGGAATGGAGGAGGATTACTCCCTGATTCCTCAGAGATCTCTCAGATTTGGAAGGGAGATTCTCTAAGGAATTCCCTTCCATTTGAGCATGATTTCAGATTTGCATCAAATCTCTCATGCGAATGCACGAGAGATGTGGTTGTCTCCCTGAATCCTACTCTAGTGAGACTCTCGTGCTTGGAAGCTTGTCTTCCAAGCACAAGAGCCCCTTCCAGCACCTATAAAGAGACCCTCTAATCCGGCCACTCCAATTCAGCTTGACTTGGCCAGAGAACCACCCTACTTTCCTCCCTTCTCCGACCAAGTGTCCAACGAGCTCAGGCGAGTTCTCCTCCTCTTTCTCATCGCTCTGCCACAATACCAATGGCAGAGCCATCTTCGTCTCTTTCCCCTGCGTCGCACAATACCCGCACGCGTGCTCCAGCCCCTTAGTCATCGCCATTCTCCCTCCTCTGGACGTCTTCGTCTCCGGCGGCGGCAGGTACGGCCAGCAGCCTTTCTACCCCCCTTCGTCCACTTAGCTAGGTTAGAACTATTCCTCTCTCTCCCCTCTTCATCTCCCCTCTCTTAATTTGCACTTTCGACCCCTCGACGCCGTAGACCACCACCACCTTCTCCATCTTCGACCGACCACCGGCGAAGGCGCTTCCACCGCTCCGCACCTCCACACGCCTCGCCAGACCCCTCATCACCTCCGCCATCACCCACTGAGCACATTCCACCCTTCCATCGACCGCCATCACCTCACTAAATGCTCCCCGACCTAACCCATCTTCACGGCCACAAAGCGACCTAAGCATGCACGCCTAAGCCACCCCACGGCCAGCCACCCACCTAGGCACCTTCGTTGTGCCACGGCGAAGCTCCCCATCTAGTTTAATGAGTCCACAAGGCCGTATTAAGTGATTTCATATTCAGCCTCCTGCCGCCATTGAAGCACGAAGCAAGCTTGCTTGCAAGCTTCGCTCCAGGTTGCGTGTCCCAGGCAGAGGAGTCCCAGAAGACATGGGTTAGTCTCGCGCATACTCCTGTCCAGACAATTGGCCTTGCGAGGATTGCAACAATGGCAATTAGGCGAAGGCCTCCTACCGGTGTGCGTAAAGAAGCGGGTGGGACTTTTAGTCCCACCTCGTGAACTCAGGAACGCGGTGAGCGACTTAAATTGAATTTGTGATTTCTTCTTATCGCCTCAAGTGACACGGGGTGAGGTCCCTCGCCCACGCCCTCGCCTCGTCCATGACCCACACCTGCACGGACTTGGTGATCGACCTGTTTACCCTGCACTCCTCACGCACCACCTACGTCAATGTGCCTGGACCCAGGCGTGCGTAACCGGGCCCGTATACCCGATTGGCAGGCTCTAGGAGAGCGAAGAGAGAAATAGAGAGAGGGAGACGCGGGGGAGGGTAGGGGATAGGTTTTGCTCTTCGCTGTGTGCAGAGAAAGAAGGAGAAGAAAGAGGAGCTAAGGTAAGGCACAGCTGAAGACAAAAAGAGAAGGAAGAAAAGCCAAGGCAAAGTTGAAGGCAGGAGACAAGGAAGGAAGCCAAAGGCAAAGAGGCTAAGGAAGGAAGAAGAAGAAGGAGTTGCAGCCAAGCAGAGAAGGAAGAAGAGGCAGAAGCAAGGAAGGCAAAAGCCAAGGGAAAGAGAAAGCACTGGAGCAGAGGAAGTGCGGCTGAAAAAGGAAGAAGGCACTATTGCAAGAAAAGCCAGAGAGAGAAAGAAAAGAAGACAAGCAAGGGTCGAGAAAGCCAAAGGAAAGAAAGAAGAAAGAAGGAGAAATAAAGCCAAGGAAGAAGAAGAAAGAGAAGAACCAAAGAGAAAGGAAAAGAAGAAAGAAGAGAAAGGCACTGTGCAAGAGGAGTCAAAGAAAGAAGAAGAAGGAAGGAAAGAAAAGAAGTAGCTGAAGCACAAGCCAAGAAGAATCAACCCTTTTTATATTCCTCTCAATTTCTCTTGTATTTTTGCTACATTTTAATTCATAAACTCTCGCATTATATTTTGAATTAGATTTTGAGTAGATTTAAGTGTTCAATTACATTGATTAAGATTAGTGAATAAATTCCATTTGCTCCCTGTGTTTGACCTCGGATACTTAGGTTTTCGAATAATAAAAATTCCTATTTGTTATCAACGCTTGATCCCCTATACTACAACACGGTTGACTTACTCATCTTTTATCTTTAAAATCCCCGATCGAGCGCCCTGTCAACATTTTGGCGTTGTAGCGGGGAAGATCAAGTGCCTGTTAACAAGCATCCCCTACAAAGGAAAGAAGATGGATGGCGCAAGTCACGCCACGTGGCGCAACCTCGGCCACCCATGCGCACGCACGTGTCATCGCACGAGCACAGCGGTATAGGCATGCATGGACGAGTGCAAGGTAGCAGGCGCAGCAGTGGGTGCGTAGCATGCGTAGCCGTGCGAGAAGGGCACGTGGAGCATGTGCTAGCGCAGCAGTTGGTGGGTGCGTGGCCTGTCTTCAGCGACGTTTGCGGCAGACCTTTAGCAACGTTTATGGCCATCAGTAAATGTCTTATATATGAAATTGATCCTTTCCTTCACTATAAAAGGACCCCTGCCCCTCCCATTTTTCATCATCTCTTCCTTTCTTCTCCTCACCACCTCGAAGGCTCTAAAGAGAGCTTGTCCCATGCTCGGGATGCTCCTCTAGAGTAGAATCAAATATTTTCCCGCCTCTCATCCCCATTCATGGAGCATCCCAAGGTCGTCCTCTCACCTCCTTCGGGAAGAATATCCTCGCCACGACGATGTCTTGCCCCATCCTCCTTCCTCTGCCATCCTCCCTCGTCCCACTCCTCACCACCTTCTTTGAGGTGCCGTCAGAGCGAGACGTCCTCCAAGCGACTGTCGATGGGGATTCTTCTCACCTTTCTCTATCTTTTTGCTTTTGAAGTGTAGTTTTCCCAATTTCATAGTTGTAGAAACATTTGTTCATAAATATATAATTGTTCCTCTCTCTCTCTGCATTATTTTTGCAAGTAGATAAAGTTTTCATTGACCTAATCTCTTGCTTGATAAAAATACCAAAAAAAATTATAAAAGATACAAATTACAAAAATGAATAAAAGCAAAAGATGGATTTCAAACCAAACGTTTGCCTCCCCATGTTCGACCCGGTACTCACCTTTCAAGTTTTGGTTATAATATCATCTGATTGATGGATTTTCTCACGAATTGAACTACAACGATGGGTTTCTAAACTCAAAATCTTTTCGCGACGAATCTCTACCCCATCAAAGGCTCACGACCTACACGTGAAGGACATCGCTGACTCGACCTGAATCTTCAAGATGTCATGAAGAAAGAGATAATAAAATGACTTGATGCAGATATTATTTATCCCATCTCTAACAACCATTGGGTTAGCCCACTTCATGTGGTGCCTAAGAAGGCTGGGCTAACCATTATCAAATCTGAGTCAGGAGAATCCATCCCCACTCGTATTGCAAATTTGTGGATAGTTTGCATAGACTACAAGAAATTGAATACCTCCATGAAGAAGGAACATTTTCCTCTACCTTTTATTGATTAGATTCTCGAAAAATTAATGGGAAATCAGTACTTCTATTTCTTGGATGGATACTTGGGCTATAATCAAGTGGCCATTCATCCTGAAGACCAGGAGAAAACCACATTCACCTGCCCCTACGAGACATTTACGTTCCGTAGAATGCCATTCGGAATCTGCAATGCATGTCACCTTTCAGCAGTGCATGTTGGCAATATTCTCAGACATGGTAGGTGAATTTTTAGAAGTCTTCATGGATGATTTCTCTGTCTTCAGAAAAACTTTCGATGAGTGTTTGGGCCACTTGGCTATGATCCTCCAACGATGCATCGATGTAAACCTAGTTCTAAGCAAGGAAAAGAGCCATTTTATAGTTTCCCAGGGCATCATTTTTGGACACCTTGTGTCTGAACAAGGTATCTAGGTTGACCGAGCAACGATCAATTTGATATCTAAGCTCCCTCCTCCGTCCTCAGTCAAAGAAATTAGATCCTTCTTAGGGCATGTCAGATTCTACCGACGCTTTATCTCTGATTTATTGAAAATTGCTAGGCCCCTGACTCACTTATTATCGAAGGATATTCCCTTTGATTTCTCGGACGAGTGTATCAAAGCTTTCAAAATCCTTAAGGACCGAGTCACTAAGGCACCAGTATTGCAACCCCATGACTAGTCTCTACCCTTTGAGATCATGTGTGATGCTTCATATTACACTGTGGGGGCAGTCCTTGGTCAGAAAGTAGATGGGTAGTGATCTATTATGCGAGTAAAACGTTGGACGAAGCTTAACGTAATTACACGATCACTGAGAAGAAACTTCTGGCTGTTGTCTTTGCCCTAGAAAAATTCTGGTCGTACCTTCTTGGGTCCCACATTATCATACACTTGGACCACACCGCAATTCGACACTTACTCGCCAAGAGGGACGTAAAGCCATGTCTAATTTGTTGGATCTTACTTGTGCAAGAGTTTGATTTAGAGATTCGTGACAAAGCGGGTAGACAGAATGTAGTTGCAGATCATCTGTCCCACTTTCCCTTGTTAATCATTGACCCTTTAGTGCCTATTACTGAGCATTTCCCGGATGAGAATCTTATGGGCATAAATGCTAGGCTTCTCTGGTATGCAGACATTGTTAACTACTTGGCATTGAACCAGATTCTGCCTGCTTGGCCTAAAGCCAAAAAGGACAAATTGATTTTAGATGCCAACTATTATTTCTGGAAAGATCCATATCTTTTTTGCATTAGAGCGGATCAGATCATCCGGCGATGTATTCTTGATATTGAGGTCAATGATATTAATTCATTTTATCATGACCAGGCCTATAATGGCCATTTTCTAGGCATAAAACCACAGCAAAAATCCTCCAAAGCGTCTTCTATTTGCTGACTATATTTAAAGGCGCACACAATTACTGTAAGCATGTGCTCATTGCCAGACCTTAGGCAACATGGGCTATCGCGATATGATGCCCTTAAACCCGATTATCGTGTGCGAAATTTTTGATATTTGGGAGATTGATTTTATGGGCCCTCTTCCAAACTCAAACGTCTTTGAATGTATTCTTGTTGCTGTGGACTATGTGTCCAAGTGGATTGAAGTCGTTCCAAACCGAACCAATGACCATAAGGTCGTTATCAGATTTATTCACGATAACATCTCCTGGCTTGGTGTCCCAAAAGCAATTATCTCCAATGGAGGGACCCATTTTGTGAATGTGCATTTCCAGTCCATGCTTAGAAAATACAGGGTATCTCACCACATTTCTACCCTATATCATCCATAAACAAATGGACTAGCCGAGCTGTCAAATCGGGAAATCAAAAAGATTCTACAGGTTACTGTTCTACTTGATAGAAAGATTGGTCAACCCAGCTTCCGCAAGCATTATGGGCTTATAGGACTACCCATAAAATTCAATTAGGAATGACACCTTTCAGGACTGTTTACGGGAAGGCATATCACTGTGAGTTTGCCTGTGGATCGAACGAATACTAGAGGGGAGGGGTGAATAGTATCACTTTTTGAAATAGTAAAAGATAAAAATAAATTCATAACAAAGCCAAGCACAATTTATACCTGAATTTAGAGTGGAAACCCAAACCGAGTGAAAGCCACTACCTAAGCCTCTCAACTTAGAATTTTCCCAACTAGTCAAGGCTAGTTAATCCACTATAGTACCACTTGAACGAGGGCGGCACAACCTCTTTACAATCACTTCTCTTTTTACCTTGAAGAGAAGAATAATAACAACAACACAGATCTTTTGAACACCTTGGAATTCGTTAATCAAAAACAACAAAGTTGAATAACAATAAATATATCTATGGAACCTCAATAAAAGATCAAACCAGGATTTTAGCAGAGGTTCAAAACGATGTGCTTTTGAATGACATGAATAGCGAAGCGTAGAACACTTGAAAGAAGCACGAGAAGCTCTGATTTTTTGAGAGTATTTCTATTGAAAGTTATTATTCAAAAGAGCTACGTACGACCTTTATTTATACTAAAAAGTTGGCCTGAAAAGAAAGTCAAATTGGCCGATCAATTAAGGTATATTGGTCAATCAAAAAGCTATTTGGTCAATCAATTAAGTTATTTGATCAATCACTAGTTGGTTGATTAATTAGCTTGGCTGGTCGATCCATAGGATTTTAATCAACTTCCTAAAAAGGATTGGTTTGATCGATTAACAAATTTGGTTGGTCAATCAATCGATTTTGGTCAATCAAAAGGGAATATTGGTCGATCAATAATCCTAAAAAATTAGTTTTCAAAGAAGTGCGAAAAACTGTTTGAATGTTTTATTTTTGAGGTTCCTTACAATGATATCCTAGACTCAAACAAAAAAGTAAAAGACAAATTAGCAACCATCTGAACTAATCCACAAGAGAGGCTTTAATTTGGGATGGTCCTAAAATATTTGTGAAGCAATAAATATAAGTTTGGTGCATCAAAACAGAGGTGCTTATAGTCACCTTCCTGTAGAAATGGAACATAAAGCCTATTAGGCAGAACGGAAATGCAACTTGGACCTTGGAAAGGTAGGCATTCACTGTCACTTGCAAATAAGCAAGCTCGATGAATTATGCAATGATGCGTACGAGAACTTGTGAATTTACAAGGAACGAATAAAGGCCTTACATGATAAGTACATTTCACGGAAGTCATTCAGTCCTAGTCAAAAAGTACTTCTATTTGATGCCCGTCTCAAACTATTCCCAAGCAAGCTCTGATCTAAATGGACTGGACCATTTCTTGTAAGGAGGATCTTTGGTGATGGAGCTGTGGAAATCTCACATCCCGATCTTGACTCTATATCATTTGTTGTTAATGGCCAACGTCTCAAACCCTTTCTTGAACTTCATGACTTGAGCCTAATCGGCGAGCCTCTTGACCTCCATTCCACCTGAGTCGCATTGCGCCCAGTTGATGGCGGTAAACTTAGCGCTTAACGGGAGGTAACCCGTTATTCTTTTGACAAACCTAGAGACCTTTCTTAATCTATTTGAAATTCACTCTTACTATACTTTAGGCTTCTTAATTTAAGAACTAACCTGTTCTAAAATTATGAACTAAACTAAATATGAACACATCCTGTTTGCAATGAGGGCATTGCAACACTTAGGCATGGGGGGATTATGTGCTAACATCTAAAGGTTATTTCTGAAAGGTTCTCACCAAAAATATACTTACATCCATAAAAAAAAGAGAAAAAAAATGAAAAAAAAGGGGGAGAGGTAGAAGAAAAAGAGTAAAAAGAGAGAAAGAAAGCAAGAGAGAAAGGAAGGAAAGACAAAAATCAATAGACACAATTAGTTTGTCAAAAACCCTTGGACATTCAGTTTAGGAGTCAGGCAAAATTTCTTCCATAAGATCCACCAAACAATTGTGAGGTGAGAAAAGAGTGTCTATGGGTGCTCTAAGTCTAGTATGAGGACTCTTAAGTTTTGAATAATTAGATAATGATACTCGAAGTTAGGCATAATTTTCGTTTTTAGTTCCTACATGCGAGTATTTAGTGTGAATCCCTAAGAGCCACCAAATAAGGCAAATACATAGAGAGCGGGTTCTAATAAAACTATGACTAAGATAGATGGTTACGACTATTCTTTATAGAATTTTCGACTGAAGGAGGGTACTAGTGTCAAAGGTCAAAAATACATTATCCTATTCGTTCCTTCCCAGTGCTGAGAGTAGGCACTTCCACCAAATAAGTCATACAATGTCCTCTTGAACACCATCATTTTCCAAAAATGCCTCATAAATGAAAGTTGCATTGTGTTGAGCTACAAAAAAAAAAAAGTGTTTGAGTTCATGGTTATGCTTATGTGTTGATTTGTTATGAATAAATTTCATTGAGACAGCATTACCCACTACCATTTACGATCCACCAAATACAGCCTTGACCTACCTTTCTGTATTTTTGATCGTCTGAATACTGGTTGTGGAATTCCGACATAGTTATAGGTTATCAGAACTTAATCAAAGTGTTAATGCCATGAGAGACCAAACCTGTTAACAAATCTGGTGAGATTGTGAGCTCTTATTTATATTGTGTGAAAGAAAAAGATAGAGAGAGAGCACAAAGGAACTAAAAGAGAGCATAATTTTTAAGCATTTCTTTGAGTTAATGTATTTAATAATCTAGAAATTTAGAGTCTAAACTACTAGATTATATGTAGCACCAAAAGTGTGTGAGCCACAAAAAATAAAACCCTTCAACTCAAACATCTTCTACCTAAACCTAAAAGTCGGGGTTAAATCACAGACCACCTACTATGTTATCCCCGAGGGAAGAAGTTTTCCTATCCTAATAAATTTGTGCCAAGGGTTAAAAACAAACTTTAAATGTATGTTGGTAACTGGCAAGTAGGAAGAAGAGAGAAATTTTTTGAGCTAAATGTCAAAAATATCCTTACTTCGAAAATCTGTGTTGAATTCTAGGATTTGCTAAGGCACTAGCAAATGGTAGGCATGGGGGTATGATGGCATTGCCATCATTCACTATATCTAACCTAATTTGGCTAAGTTCTAAGGTTAAATTCACCTAATTAACACATTAAAGGGTATAACTCAATCAAGGCTGAGGAGAGAGAAATTAATAAAAGTTAGGGTTAATTCTACAATTTTTACAAATAATTATAAATGCAAAACAATTGGAGAGTGAACTTATGGTTAATTAAGGATCAATTGAGCTTAATTGTCCTAAAAGTGAGTTGGTACTGAATAATTCAGGATTTACATTCAATTTGAATGTTGAATTCTAATAAAAAATCCTAACTTCAAATCCCACTTCAATTAAAATAGATCCAATGAAAATAAATGTAGTCTAAACCTTCTAAAAATCATTTAAAATTATTTTGTAAGATTTGGCATAGTCAATTTGACCTAAAACAGAAACATAGATGGGAATTTGGTATATTTTGGGTCTAATTGTAAATTAACCATGCAAACATCATCAAAACCCAAAATTGAAGTCACCATCAGCTTCCTTATGTCTAAATTAGGTTACCATAAAAATTTAGGCTTATTTGGACTTCATCTTGGCCAAGTTTGTAACTTGGCCCTCAATTCATTATTCCCTTACAAAAATCGCCCTAGCTTTCTAATTTTCTTGCGATTAGCCCCCTAACTCTTCATCTCCTTCACTAGAAGGTCCCTCAACCTTCAAGAAGCCATGCTCACTGTTGGGTGAGTTTTGCGCACGAATTCCGGCCACCTTAGACCACAGTTGCATTCAACAATTAAAGAGATGTTCTTGTCGTTCCGCATCTATCGACGGCTATTCCATTGCCATTGGTCGCCTATGCCGCTTGTGATCGTCGGCCAAAGTTGGCGCCATTGTTGCGAGATTGTTGCGAGCGAATCTCGCAACAACAGCCACCATTGTCTCCTTTACGCAGCTATAAAACATTGCGTAGCCCTTCCGAGCTCCGACGTCCAAAAATCGCAGACGTTACCCCCTTCTTCCTCCTACATGCACTGCCATTAAAGGACCTTGGTGCTTCATCGACCCCTTCGTCCGTCACTCTCTCACCGAAATTGAGAGAGGGTTTTCGCTCTCCATCCTCGCACGAAGCTTCACACGAAGCTTCGGGGCTTCCCGTCTCCTCGTCAGCTCCAATTTCTCATCATCTTCTTCCTCGCCGTATCTTCTTCGCCAGGTAGATCCACGCATCTTCTCGTCCAATTAGTTTAGGGCATAGCTTCCTCTCAATCCCAAGTAGATTTTTGGAGCATTAGAGCTCAATTCATCACCTCCTCTCCCTTCCCCGACTACCCACACCATGAACATTGACAAGCTTCTTCGTAAAGCTCCTACGACCATCGATTAGCATGATTTTCTTAGGGCTTTTCTCTGGCTCACCACGCCGGAGCTTCTGAGGATCTAACGAGGGTCAAACGACCCATCTCCAAGTTGTCACCGACCCTCCTCCAAGCTTCCATCCAACATGACACCACCACCATCTAGTCAGTCGTGAATCGGTAGTCCTCTGCCTTTCGTTGGAGCATATCAACCATGCGAACTCTATTCTGACCACTTGCTGACGAGCCTGGAAGGAGAAGAAGAGGAGCATAGAAGAAGAAGAAGAAAAAGGAGTTGCTGCTCCTTTGAAAAAGGTTGAGGGACCCTTTTGCAAGAAAAGGACCCATCTGAAAGGCTACCTAAGGACCTAATCAAAAGCTGCAAGGACCTAATCGTGACAGTACAAGGATAGAATTGAAAAATAGTGTTTATTCTTGATTTAAAATCTGTTCTAAGTGATTCCAACTACAATAACTTAAACATTTTTGTTAGAAGTTCATTTATGCCTAAATTGATGAATAGTTAATTATCACTGATTATTAATTTTTGTTGAGCTTTTAACAAATATTTATTTGCACTCATATATTCTCTGACTACTAAAATTTAAGAGCAATAGTGAACTTATTTTATTTTCTTACATTTATCAGTTCACTAAAATCACTTGGACAAAATAGTGGTAATCACGTTTTAGCTTACTCCCAGAGACAACGTCGGATTTTTCTGATTAATTCGAGTATTATAAATTTAAGTGTTAGAATCGCTTTAATCAACTATACTATGACGCGTGTTTTTGAAAAACAATCGAAGCGAAGCCAACAATGTCAACTACTTGTTAATCAATACCTTTGTGACCACATGTCACATTATAGCTAACGTGGCCACACGTCATAAATATGTCAATTAAGCACATGAGCAATAATCAAATACAAATAATCTTATAGCCTCAACCAAATAATATCAGGTAATTCAACATGCACCAGACTAACATGATTAATTATGCTTCTCTGCGAATCTTAAAATTCAGAATTTGAAATTGCTACACTTTCGAGAAGTTACTAGGAAAATCTATCCACTATAGATGAAGACAAGGCTTCCTCCCTAGATTTGACAATAATATCCTCGTGTAGAATCGCTTTGACATAAATTCCGCTTCTTCTTCGTGACAGATTCCTCTCGAATCTAATTTACTCAAATTTCACCTGAGATTCCTCTAGAATCTGTTGGTGCTAGTGCACCACGATCGTTTATTTTGATGATAACAAAACACGTGTCTTTTAACATTTGCTTTTGAATCTTAATTTTCTGGTCAAATTGCAAATGTAAACGTGTTTAGACAGAGTTCGAGCTCGCATCCATGGTGGATTGGAGGAGCTTGATGGAGAAGGAGCTTTGCGAGGAGCGAAAGCGTGAAGAGAAGAATAGGATAGATTCTCTTTTCATGTACTCTTTTATAATTCTTTTGCTCTTTATTCTTTGTGTCTAGATATATGTTAAAGAGCCTCAAAGTACCCTCTAAGTAGTCCTATGAATACTTGCACAATTCTAAGATACTTAGGTTTTCTGTAGAACTTAGAAAATCAAAATAGGGTTCTGTCAGCCTAATCAGACGTTTAATCCAGAAATCAGACGTCTGATGGTGACTTTTAAGACATCTGACTGTTGACGCAGACGTCTAATAACTTACGTTGGACTTAGTTGGTTCTGTCTGATGAAATCAGACATCTAGACCCTAGTCCAGACGTCTTAGAAGACGTCTGATGGTTGTGCCAGACGTCCAATTAGTGGAACGTTGGCTACCAAAGTAAACATTGAGGATTATGACCGTTAGGCTTATATCAGACGTCCGTAGAGGACCTCAGACATCTGATATGTGACCGTTTTGCCTCAACTGACCCAAAATCAGCTTTGTGAGATTTTCTAGCCGTTTGGACCTTGGGAAATCCATTCCCATAGTACAATAGGTTTCCAGACGTCCAGACCTAGTGCAAGACGTCCTATACGTCGTCTAATGGCTTTACACTAGAACCCTGTTTAGGTCTGAAGCAAGTCAGGAAGGAAACCCACCCAGAATCAGACGTTTGACTTAGTTCTTAAACGTCTTAAACAAGTTTTCTAGACGTCTGATACCTGGACCAGACGTTTATTGACCCTGTCAGAATCATAATTGATTCTAATTACGGCCTGTTTTGCCTTGGGTTCAACCCCAACGGCTATGGAAGCTTTCTAAGGGCTTCCAAAGCCTTCCTAAGCCCTCTATAAATAGAGGACTCTTGCCTTGTAGACACACACCTTGAATACCATTTCCATATCTCTTGTGTCAAAAAGAAGTAGAAGATCATCTAAAAGAAGCTCTAGCTCTCCAAGCTTTTGTTCCACATCTAAAGAGCTTGATCTAGTTGCGCACCCGCTCTCCCTCCGCAATTACGAGAGCAACGAGGTGCCCCCGTGTGGTTCACCACCCGCGTCGTCATGCCAATGCACTCCCACCAAAGGGAAGTTCCCCTACCTATAGTAGCTAGATTTAATCATTCACTTTGTGGCTCTACAGGTTGGGTTGTAATTTATTTTTGTAATTGTGTTGGGTATTCACATTGCGAATTCATGTCTCTTTCGTGAGACAAAATCCTTCTCGTGAAGAGAAGAGGGTTGAGGAATGCTACCCTCGGGTTCAAGTAGCGTGGTTGTATTGAGGTTATACTACCCTCGTTAAAATATTACGTTAGTGGATTTGATTGAATTTGTCGATCGGGAAATCCTAACTCGAAAGGGCTAGGTGGTGGTTTTTACCCGATTTGGATTTCCACCTAAAAATACTTATGTAATTGTGTGATTGTGCTATTTGTGAGATTGTTTACATTATTCCGCATTTTATATTACGTCATGCATATCTCACCCCCTCCCGTAAGGAATTACAGAATCTTCTTTCACTATCAAAGAGTAGGAATCACTTCTAGAATCTTCTTCATAATCACTTTGCCAGAACTTTGTTTACAATCACTTTTCTCTTATCACTTCTCTTAGAATCACTTGTCTAGATCTCACAAAATCACTAGAATCTCAGAGATTGCACTAAAGAGAGTAGAGAAAGAGGGAGAGGTAGAGCTTCACTAATGAGAAACTTCAATTTCTTGTGATGTGTGCTGAAATGCCTCAACTTCACCTCTATTTATAGGTGTCGCCTTTACCTCACCTCTAAAAATGACTTGGTGTCACCCTTACAACTACTAAATATCATGGGAAAATCAATCATTTTTCTAAACTTAACATATGTGTAAATTTTTCTATAATGAGGAACATGTTGGTTCCAACCCTATAAAGTGTTTTGATGATTCAAAAAAAGGATAATTAATAAATAAAATAGAATTATATTTCTATTCCATATTTATGCCAAGATTACATTTGCAAGAAACAAAGTTACTTTTGTAAAGAGTTATAGGCTAAGGCTTGGTGCAAGAAGAAGAAGGATGAAGATTTAAATCTCTTTGTAATTTTTGTTGTAACCTTTTTTCCTTGTAATTTTTTCTTTATTTCCCTAGAAGTACGTGTAAAAGAGCCCAACAATCATTTAAATAAACACAAGTTCTAGGATCTTAAGTTAGATTGGCCTAGGAAACCTTATCGAACCATTAAAACAAAAATGCAACCAAAATGACATGTCCAACAACTATTTCAGACGTCAAAATAGCACATCAGACCACCTATACCTAAACGTTAAACCAAATCATTAGTCTTTGAAATCTTTAAACTCAAAGATTTTGTGTTAGAACCTCGAATCGATCTAGATTAATCTTCAGACGTCTAACAATATCATCAGACCTCTGACAAGACTTTTGATGTTTTAGCTAAACAACCCTGCAAATCAAAATTCCAACTCAACTCAAATCCAATAACTTCTAACCTTCAAATCAAACGATTGATCACAGAATCAAACGACCTTCATTCCAAAATAAGTCATCTATTCACAAAATCAAACGTAGGATATTCCACTCTTTTTTGGCCTTTATTTACACCTCCAATCAACTGACACACAAATCACCTTAGACGTTTAATTTACTTGTTATTAGACATTTGACAACCTTCCTAGTTGTCTGATATTGTTCTGTCCGCTACAAATGCTTTTGTAATATTTTTTGAACTCAAGATATTCTTGGTTGAACCTCTCCTAACGATTAATAAACCACTTCAAGGCCTTCCAAAGCCATCTGATGAGTTCTATAAATACCCCATGCACAACTAATAGAGCTAAAAAATCACTCATGCAAACACAAAAGGTTCAATCATCTTGTTCAAGCTCTCTTGTGCACTTCATCACCCATCTAAGAGAACCTCCTTCCTCTAGTTTGAACTCTGATCTACACACCTCAAAAGAAAGTAATCTTAAACCTATAGAAACTAGAAACCCTCCCTAACTTTAGGATCTATAGGAAAGTTGTATTTTTGTTTCTTTGTTGTACTTAGGTATCCAACCTATTGAATCCCTGTCTCTTGTCGCATGGAGGAGAGAAATTCTTTAGTTGGGACTAGAGAGGAGCTTTGCACTTGAGGTACACCACCCTCAGTTTTAAAGTGGTGCAGATAGTGGTTTTTGACTACTTTGCATTCGAGAAATCCTAAGTCGAGAAGACTTAGGTGGTGGTTTTTTACCCTTGAGGTTTTCCACCTAAAAATTCTCATGTGGTGATTCTTATTGTGCTTTTTGATTTTCGTAAATTTATTCGATTGCACTAATCACCCTCCCTCTAGTGCATTCTCAGAACATTCTAGACCAAATTCAAAACCAAAATATCTTCTCCAACGACTTAGCAAAAAAGGCTATCTAACTAATTGAAACTTAATCGATAGGTCGATAAAGCCATTTTTGTACATAACTAGTTAATCAAATATTTGTGTTTAATGACTTCCTAAAATGTTCCAATGACTAGAAATCATTTTAAATTCATTTTTCCTTTGATATGTTTATTTTTATGGGTCTAATTCCTTGCCAATTAATTAAGTTCACTCTTAATGGGTTAAACCAACTTAATTGGTGAAATTGAACCACAAGATAAAAATTACTTGAAACTTTAACATAAAATCTATACCACATTTGATTTTTCCTTGATGTGATCTTCTCCATGAGTACCATTCAACTCATCTTCTTGAATACTCCAAGTGGTCTTCATTAATCTCTATTCCACATCTTCTATCTCATTTAATTTTGTGTGCGAACAGTTTTCATTGCACTTAAGCACCTAAATTCTTAATAAATTCTTCTATACACATGTATATGTACTTAGATAATATTTGACACAATTCAAATGTATCAATTGACTATGCAACACTTTAATTAAATCAAGAATACATCTTTTCACAATTTTGCAAATCAAGCTATCTATGAAAATTATAAATATATCCTTCAAATTTTTCTATGCGTGTTAATCACATTTGAATCAACTCCAAATGGTACTAGGTCATCTTCTAATATTTTGTTAACATCAAAATCACTACAATGGGATTAATCTACTATACTTCAATCAACATTCTCCCAAATATACCTTTTACTTCAACATTCCTAATCAGCTTTTCTCAATGGTAAGGAGTTTGAGGAAGCATGGATATGATGTTACTGTGACCCTCATACAACTTTTGTAGTGTAGTTTGATTCTCATTGCTCTCATGTACAATGGGGGTCTTGCATCTATGATGTCACATAATGTAAGAGTGTCTTTTGAGTTATTGTTTTGCATCCGTTCTTTTCTCTTGTTAGGATTGAAGTCCTCATTATGATATGGTTATGCTCCTTTGGGCACTTAATTTTTGCGTTATAGAATCAATGCTCATGATTGATGACTTATAAATAAATTAATGATGCCAATGACCCTAAGTAATATGCAAATGAGTATCTAACATTGTTGTGAATGTAATTGTATAATGTGCATGCATCTTTCATATAGATATGCCTTAAAATATGCAAATCTAAATAGGATGATTAGATACGTGTATGCTTTAGTAAACATTGTTGAATAATGTTTTTATTACCACCAATTGTAAGAGTGGACTTGATTATGTAATAATAAGAACTTATCTTAGATAGCTGTTTATAAATGAGAAGATTAGAATGTATATGGAATGTTGATAAATATGGTTACAAATGGTCAATCTCCTTACATGTATGATACTTGTGATATTGGTCTAAGAGACAACATGAGACTCTTTTAAGGAGTGGAATAGCCTATTTGCAACTAATCAACATGCTATACATAATCAGGTGACTTCATGGAATGGATATGTAAGATGATATGACATATTATTATAAGTACCATGCTTTCCTTACCCTATAATGGAGAGGGTTGTCCATAGTTTTATGTTGTTTGAGAATATATATTGCATGTGTAGCCCATGACATGTAGTTATTTTTCCAATGTAGGGACCATAATGTGACTGATCAACTAGTAATATTGACAAATAGTGCTACTTTATAAAACCAAGGGGATAGTATAAGGCAATAAATATAGGGATATTGCATTGAGATCTCATCATGCCTTTTGAAGAATTGATTAGTATATACTAAGAACCATAGTGGACTATGAGAGGGTGATAAACAAGATAAATAACCATAAGCTAAAACAATATTAAAATGGCCTCTTCTTACAACTTTTACTTTTCGTGTTATTTATTTTCTACTCTACTCAACTTTACTGGCATACTCCTTTAAGCTCCGTCTTCAAATGACATTGAGCAATAATCAGTTGCAGCGAGTGCAATAGACTAGTCAAGCATAAGGACAAAATAGTGTCAGTAGATAGTTGGTAATGATATTGCCATTTCTCTTTTCCTTTAGTTATATCCTTTTTCTTCTAGATGTAATACTTGTGTTGGATGAGTCTTCATTTTTTTTTTTGAAGCTATGCACTTGGATTCTCTTACACTACAATAAAAATGGTTTAAGATGACATTTATTTTTATCTAATGTCATTACCTACGACAACGTCAATTTTTTAGCATAACCAAAATGCCACTGGCTGGATAACTATCCCTTCAAACATCACCAAAAGGGAACAAAACCCAATTTGCAAAACTCATGCCCCTCTCCTATCAATGCTTTCTTATTTCACTCATTTAGCTATTGATTGATTTATGGTTGTGTATGTATGGATTCTAGTAGATAATTTTGCAAAAGAAAACTCAAGTTCCTATCAAGTCTATTTAGTTGGTAAGGTTTGGTGTTGGATGAATGATTTTCCTAGGGCATTGTGAAAGCAAGAAATCGGATGTTTAAAACCTGATATAGCGATCAATTTTGATGCCTGAAAAACTAATCGATTAGAAATTTAACATCCTAATACCAGAACAACATGTGAAGAACTATTTTCTTCTTGTTCTGAGGTCCCACAAGATATAGATTATACCTTCACGAGTAGTGTAGACAGCACCCCACATGTTGTACCTCTTATAATAAGTTCCAGCATAGCCTAAGACCCTTGTTATTGATAGGTTGATGATACCCTTCACGTCAAGAACACCAAATCCATACATTATCACGAACATTTCATGATCAACAAGATGAGCCTTACCTCAATCCACTAAGAGTGCCCATCACTAGAGATCAACAAAGGCATGCCAAACCAGATTGGAAGTTCATTGATGTTGCTAGATGTGTAAAGGCCTCTTTGGATGTATGATCATCCTCCTAGATGTCCAGGTAATGAAGGAGAATGAAGTCCCATACTCCATGATTGATTACGGTTCAAGCCTTGCATTTACGAGATATTTATAGGAAATTACCTAATTCTAATATAATGGAGATCGTTGGATCAAATCCAGAGATTGATCCTACTTGATTATTTGCTTATTAGCCCTTCTATTAAATGAAGCAACTAGGTTTTACTACCCAAATCACATTTAAATTCCATTCAAATCCTTTTGTGTCATGACCCAACACTTTAGGCCCAATTAAATGTTAAATCACATACTATTTAACTCTTTAAATAATATTTGATTTATCTACAATTAGGAATTCATCAAAATTATTATTGATTTCATCATGCCAATAATGAAACGTTCAAGATTTGTGATTTATGACACTATGCCTCCCTTAGGTATTCTAAATACATATTAGTCCTTTAGATTCGGGAATAATATTAACCCTAAGCTTTAATCTCATTAAATAATTGTCAACTCTCATTGGATAATATATTTCTGAATATCTCCTTGTATCATTTTGGATGAGAACGAAGATAAAATCTTTTTCCAAAGGACTATCTTCTTCTCTTTCATGCTTGAGCCAGATCAGGGCTCTGCAACCACATGTGGAATTGATTTATCCCAATATACTCGAAGTGAGATATTTCCTTTAGTCTGCTACATACATTGATGAAGCAAACTTGTGTAATCCCTTCAAAAGATTATGTGTCTCATGTTTCTTCCCACAAACACCAACTTCACACTATCAACACTATGGTAGGTGCATCTAGTATTAGTCTTTCAAATATATGTGTTTGTGAACAAAGACACATATCTCTCTCAAGTCCAAAGATACACCCTCTCCATGATAGCATTGGAGATGAACTTCTATTTATTTCATGTTTCATCAAATTAACTCTTTGACCCAACTTGCGTGATAGTTCTAAATTTCCATTTTAGCACATTAACCAGGAGACAATTTCTAGAGAAAGTTGTCATCCCAACTCAAATTGGAACCAAGTGATCGAATCTAATATGATGGTTTCTTGATATGCTATTAGATCCTCTAAACCATTTAGATCTTCGATTCTATACACATCATATTTATTCGCTCTAACTAAGTATGTCACCTTATTCGTACTAAGGAAACCAATTTATGTACCAAAAACAAAACTAATTCTTATTCATATGACATGATTAAAACAATATAACCCCTTACATTATTTAGATGGTTCTCCAAGGGCTCACAAAAATCTAACATTTGGGTCATCGCATGAGGTAGTAGAGGAACAAAGATAAAAGTGAGGAGAAAGTGGGGGAGGTGATGGAGGTGGGAAGTTGGAGAGGAAGCTTGGGATGAAGGTGGAAGATAGCAGGATAGAGTAAAAATGTCTCACTTCACATAGTTCAATACTATTAGTTACTAATGACATTAGCCATTTGAGATAGATGGAGAGGCATTGTTGTAAATAGAGTATCTCCCTAGAGATATTTATGTAGAATAAGAGAAAATTTGTGATATGTTTACATGACACAAGTTATGGTCATACCATGGCATTATCGTAACTTTTTTCCATTATAGTGAACACCTAGAGAAAATTTCTCTACCTTAAATTCTTGGGATAACCTATACTCTGAACTCTTTCCTCTACGAAGAACCCCCATAAACACATAGAAAGCCCTCGAAGGGCTAGATTTCAATTAAGGCTCCAACATTAAGTCATCAAGCATTTCATTTAGAGTAGGAGGAGAGAAGGGTGATAATCACCCTTAACGACAAGGTCAATGAAGAAAAGAAGTTTTTCAGAGGGTGAAAGGCAGATATTCAAGAGGCCCTTGCTTGCTTTTTGATGTCTCACACCTTCATCTCACTTAAACTGCTTAACTACGCTTGCAACTTTCCTTCAAAGCTAGACAAAGCAAGAATGGGTAAATAGGTGGACGGCCAAGTCCTATTGGGAAACAAATATCACAAAAGTTATTGCAAATACCAAATCAGCCTTTGCGCTTACTTTTGACTTCCACATCAGCTATAGAGTAGTTGGATACTCTAGTAAGTTGCATTTTGATGCTTCAGAAGCTGCTAATTGCAATATAATGGAGAAAATGCATAGCTAAACATGGTTAGACCCAACAGAATGAAAGCGAAAAGGAGAATTAGCAGCAATTCTAAGATGCCAATTCCGGGGACAAAAGAACCCACCTTACTATCACGTCAGACTTCCGAGAATGCTTCTCTCGATTCTCCTTTTTTATGTAAAACTCGTAGTTTTGAAACAAAAGCTGCGACTAATATTTAATCTATCCATGGCACGCCTAATATGTTGGTGTCTGATACGAACCAGACGATATTTTGCAGATACTTCATATCTATCATCGCATGTTCTACACTCTGCATCCATCATTGCACACCATCTTCAGGCCATGGTCTCTTATGAATGATGCTTGTACTTGTATTTATCTTAGTTCCAATCCTGTTAAGAGTTATTATACGGTTACTATAAATATAAGAATTTCTTATGAGAGGGTTTATAGGATTACAGCATTTATAATGGCCTTAAGCCAAAATCCTATTTTGTGTTGGATCAATTGTTTAAAGATCAAAAACTTCCTGAAAACGTGCAAAAGACTAGGTCTAAAACCACGGCAGGGAACAAAAGTGGCAAGGGTTAGCTTTAAAATTAACACAAAAAAAAAAATAGCGACAAAGCAGAGCATGCTCGGGCATTGCTGACTCGTTTAACCCTTTCTCGTTTCTCATCCGTAACGCTCAGGCCTCCGAAAAGAAGCACCATCTGTATGAGCAAAGATACAAAGGATACATAGAGGAGGAATCAAATCCATAGGAGCTGAAGTTGCTACTGTTGATTTGGCAGTTGGCATTTGTTATCGGCAAATCCAAGCGATTCCCACGGAAATGAAATGTTTCCCATATAGTCACTCACGGTGCTGCAAAGAAGCACCAACTGCAATCAAGATTGCACCAACCATCGCTACTACTACGGTTTTCCTTGGTGGCATGATTCCTCTACTACGGTTCGGTTCCTCCTCACACAGTGATTGGGTAAATGATTGAGAGAAACAATAGCATGCTTTGAGAGAGACAAATAGCACCTCGCTTAACAGCCTAAGCACAAGAACAAAGCCTATCGGCACATATCCAATCAAAACCAATGTGATTACATGATGGCTGGACAGATATATCGAGAAATGTAGACACTTGTTACGTGTTCGACCAGCTAGCTATGAATGTATGCACATCCATCGGCAGCCACGTTAAATGCCATGTATGAATCTGCGTTAAAATTCAAATTTGAATCTGGGCCACTGTTGAGTGGCAGCTTTCTAAGATGCACATTTCGTTTTCGTTAGCAAGTCATTTGAGGTGGAGGCAACGAGGATGAAGTGGTACCATGACCCAGATGGGGCAACATGACGACGCCAAGAATGGATCACTGCTAGGGACGATATGCAATTCATTGAAGAAGGTTGAGAAGGATGGCAATGAAGGAAAAAGAAAGAATCAAATATAACCTGGTAACTATATAAATGGCGAAAAAAAAAAACCTTAACCAACAAGAAAAGCCAAAAGGGTCAAGTCGAAACCAAGCGTGAAGTTCTATGGACATTATTTGAAGTTCAGGGACAAGAGAAACCATGGCCATAGCTCAGGAATATCTTGTGTCTTTAACTGAAAGAAAACAAAAATCAACGATCATATTTCACAACTTATATAGACAAGCAACCAGTAAAAAAGAGATCAAGTACAAAATGTGCCTCTAGTCTGCAATCACGCATCCATTCATCCTTGAAGCCCTATTAATGAAACTTTTCAATGATGCCACCACCTATGATGCAAATTATGATTTGACATTTTCCAACTCTACTGTCATTAGATCAAAATATCCAGACAATAGTTGGACAGGGGTAAGCAAAGTAAATAAACAGAAATTTAGGAGTAACCCCGCAATTCCAACTAAATTACAAACACTAGCTTCAATGCTAAATACTAAAATTAGCCCATCATACAATGGAGAACTTACGGAAAGGTCACAGTGACCCCATTTTTACATAAAGATATCTCACCTTCGTCCTACAAATAAAAAAAGCCATGATGATAGAAGATAATGATAGGTCACTTCTCTCTGGAAACAGGATCCATCCCAGTGTTAGGGTTATCAGCAAAGTACTCGGGGCGCTTCACATTTACACCATACTATATCAATCCAAGGAATAACCGTTAGTCATCAATGGATAATGAGCCACAAGCAAAATAACCGCAAAGAATGATGCATAGATACATGACCATCTTAATGTAAGGAAGATGAGTCAAAACAAGACAAAAGTCAAATGTTTGGATTGGGTAATTTATGGGCCTAGACAATTTTATGTTGGACATAACAAGATAATTTCATTAAGCTAGAATAATCCACAAAATTACATTGTTGGTGGTTGTGTTGTTTCTACCGGCTTTATTAGTTAGCAGGACTTTTAGACTTTGTCCTGTCTTACCAGATAACCGTCCAGCTAAAATATTTTTTAATGTGCACAGAACCTGATCCTACCAGAACTTTCTCACTTAAAGTTCTAAATGAAGAAAATTTTGTGCAGATACCTAATACAACCAGAAAATTAAGCAACATCAAAAAGTTGACAGTCAATCAATTATGTACATGGAGACGAGAAAACGGAGAAAGCAAGGATGAGATAGGGATGGATAAGTTGATGGTGGAGAGAGAGAGATAGAGGAGGATCATTGAAAGAGGGATGCCAAAGCATCTCTACAGAAAAGAATGGGAAGACATTGGTTTTTCAATGTAGAGGAAGAGGTCACTAGGCGTGTGATTGCTGTTGTCCCACCAAATTCCTTCATTATTGTGGGCTTGGGCATATCATCAAAATCAGTGCTTGATTCCTCATGGTCATAAATGAGATCAGGAAGCATGTGACCCAAGGTGCACAAAACACCCTTCCAAAAGGAACTTACATACAGGAGATATCTTTGCTCAAGGTCAAGGCCCCATAATCTGAGAGTTACGTCAAGAATACATTATCCCTGGATGAGTGCCTGGTAGGTTATAGATGCATTCTCTAAGATGATTCATTTCAATGCTGTTCTTTCAATGATGGCTAAGGAGTTCAGAGATCTAAACAATTTTTGTCCACCATCATTTCACCAGGATAATTCCTCCATCTGACAGACAAAAGAAAGTTACAGGAGTTCCTGCAAAATGGAGGTTGCTGGAGGATGCATCAGGTGGAGGCTCTCTTGATGGATTCCAGTCAGCCCCAGACTGCTCCTCCTTGTCCTGTTTCAAGGGCTAATGCTGCAAGGGATACCCTTAATGCTTTGCTACTTGAAAGTCATGGAGGTCATCATATCATCCCTTAGGAGACTGCAGTGTTGAGAAAATGGCACACTTAAGGAGATGTTTCTTCTGAAGATATGATAGTAGATTTGTGACCATGAGGAAAAAAAAAAAGAGGTTTTAAATGTTGTTATCGACATCGAATCGACAAGTCAAAAAAGATATACATTGGAGATACATCGCCAATATCTAGAAATTTCAGGAAAATCACTCAAAATGATCCAAAATAGTTCAAAATGATATAAATTTGATGAAATTAACATTTAATAACTGCTACATGCATAAATAAATAGCTAGAAGGAAAAAATAATAAATTTTGAATAATAATATAAATTTTAAGTATAAGGATGTATTTCATATTTATCTTTCTTTATGAATGTCTATGTAATTAACCCAATTTCTCTCTTATAAAAGAGAGGCTAGGATTTCTTTTAAAAACTAATGTATCATTTTTCCTCCACATGATATCAGAGCAGCGATCTTAGGCCGGTGCTCCAATATCCCACCAAATAACCACCCAAAAAGATAATCGAATCACCAATATGAGGGCGATTCAATGTAAGGAGTTGGGCCAAATCGTAGCAGCAGTGGCGGCGACGCAGCAAGAAAGCCTTTCGGCATCACTGTCGCCACCGATAGGCCCTTCGACCACGCTAGCAACACCACCGACACACCTAGCTGCCACCACTGGAGATGCTAGCTGCCTACATGCCAGGTGTTGCTCAATTTTCCCGGGTGTTGGTGATGCAATTCGCATAATGAGACCTCTCATGCCCAGTATACATGGTGATGACCCTTCTCTCATCGTTGATGAAGAAGACCCCTCTTTTAAGTATAAGTCTTCTCACATGCAAGGAAGGCATGATTGGTTTGAGGAAAGGACTTGTTTCAAATCTCTAAGGGCTTGCATGTGCAGCCCAAGAAGACACGAAAAGGAAGAAGGGCAGAGGAGGATGGGCTGTCGATTCCGGTGCTTTTATTCATCTTCAAGGAGATGTAGAGTAATTGGAGAATCCCACGATTCCATGCAGGATTAGAGATGTTAGGGTAGTCAATGGGACTACACCACCAATCAGCACAGTTGAAAGTGTACGTGCATCTCCTATGATGACGATTGAGAAGATTCATTGCACTCCAGAGTTCCTAATGAACCTATTATCAGTGAGTCGCATTTGCAAGGAGTTTGGATGCCATGTGATCTTTGATGAGGACCATTGTTACTTTCAGGATCGACAGATAGGAGAGATTAGAAGTAGGTGAATAGAGCGAGATGGCCTTTATTACCTTGACACGCCTACTATGTTTGCTAGAGCCGTGTCCATAGCCACTGATCCTTAGCTATAGCACAGGAGACTTGGACACCCATTGGTCAAGAAGATGTAGTACATGTACCCTGAGTGACAAGACTCCTTGGCCCTACAGTGCGAGGATTGTCAGCTTAAGAAGCACCATAGGAGTAGTTACCTACAAAGAGACAATGTGGTGAGTATTGTTCCTTTCATGGAGTATAGGAATATGCATTATAATGTGGGGGGGCCTCTAGAGTTCCTACCCCAGGAGGACATCAATATTCCGCTGTTTTTATGGATGACCACAGCCGCCTCACTTGGGTCTTCCTAATGAAGGAACGTTCAAGGATTCCCTATATTATGCAACAGTTCCTCTCAAAGGTTCAGACAGCATGCCACCACTGTCAGTCTTCCACAGTGATAATGCTACTAAGTTTATGCAGCTGGACTTATAGGAGATTCTCTTTCAGAGGCATTATTCAATAGATGTCTTGTGCTCACACATCCTAGCAAAATGGTGTGGCTGAGAGCAAGCTACAGCATCTTCTTGATATTGCTAGGACCCTAATGATCCACATGAAGGTTCCGAAGCAATTACGAGGAGATGCTATACTCACTGCGATGCATTTAATTAATTGAGTGTGTTCACCATGAGGATAGATTCCGTATCAGGTGATTTATTCATATTGTTCTAGGCCATTTGTTCTTCCTTTGAAGATTTTTGGGTGCACATGTTTTGTGCAGGCCTATGGCAATCAAGGCAAGTTCTCTCCCCAGGCTGTCAAATGTGTTGCTTGGATACTCCAGGACACGAAAGGGCTATAGATGCTAGCATCTTATCTGCAAGTGGTACATTGTCATAGCAGATACAACATTCTTTGAGAAGATCCCATACTTCTCAAAAGGAATGTCTATACAAGCAGCCTTGGAGGAGACGCAAGTTTACCACAAAAGACAGTAAACTCTACCTGATACTACACCCCTTCTTGTCATGTCAGATGACAGTGGATCAAGTACTGAGGAGCAGCCTGTTTAGGTTCAGAGGAGGCCTAGTAGAGCATGCACTCTTCATCCTATGTCCCAATATACAGGGGTTTCACACTTGGAGGACGAAGACAGACAATTTGCCTCAACTATTACTACTATGGTTATTCCTAGAGATTTTGTTCAGGCCTTGCAAGACTCCAGGTGGCATGCAGCGATGGATGAAGAGATGCAAGCATTATAATCTACGAAGACATGAGATCTTGTGCCATGCCCTTCAGGTGCTACAATAGTTGACTGCAAATGGATGTATACCATTAAGTATAGAGCAGATGGAACAATGGACAGGTATAAGGCCAGGCTTGTTTCCAAGCGGTTTATCTAGACATATGAGGTAGATTACCTTGAGACCTCACCTGTGACCCGCATTACTTCTGTCAGGATTATTATATCAGTGGCAGTAATTAGGAAATGGTCACTATATCAGTTAGACATCAAAAATTTCTTGTATGGTGATTTGCCTGAAAAAGTGTATGTGAGACAACTACTAGGGTACAGTGTTCAAGGAAAGCTTGTCTGTTGCTTAAGGAAAGCTATCCATGGCCTGAAGCAGAGTTTACGTGCCTAGCTTGAGAGGCTTAGCTTAGAGAAGCGATCCACTTCAGACCATTCTATCTTCATCAGAAGGACTAGGTATGGTAATACTGATCGAGTGGTTATTCTTGCTGTGTATGTAGACAACATGATCCTTACCGATGATGATGGGGATAAGATTATACAGACAAAAGCATTTTTGTAGTCCACGTTTGTTACCAAGGATCTAAGTGATCTTCGATACTTTTTAGGGATGGAAGCATAGGGGATGAGTCTCTCCTTGTCCGAGAGGCAGTACACTTTACAGATCCTTGAGGAGGCTGGATTGTTTGAATCCAAGCCCTGTGGTATACCAATAGAGTCTTCACCTACTCACACCACTAATGAGGACCCATTGTATGAAGATGTTACCAAATATTGTAGCACTGTTGGACGCTTGCTCTACTTGACCATTACGAAGCCTGATATCAGTTTTGCAATGAACAAAGCCAGTCCTGGCAAATAGACTCCGAGTCCTTTTGGATGATCTTGTTTTACCGGTGCATACGGCTTTTGTGCCAGGGAGAGGAATTTTAGATGGCTTTGTGATCGCCTTGGAGGCTTTGGCTGCTTGGAGGAGGGAGAAGAAAAGGGCCTTTCTATGGAAGGTCGATTTCAGTAAAGCCTATGACTCGATGCAGTAAGATTTCCTCTGGGCATCGCTAGTGACGAGGGGTTTCCCGCAGGTTTAGATTGATTGGATGAAGAGATCGTGACTACGTCCTCCTCGGTTTTGTTGAATGGGAATCTTGTGGGAGGATGGGTGCAGCTCAGGAGGGGGGGCAGACAAGGCTACCCTCTTGCTCCGTTGCTTTTCATGCTGGCGGTTGATGCCCGTGCAAGAGTGGCGCACAGGTCCTGTGCTAGAGGGTTGGTCAAAGGTTTTGGGGCTGGGGCCGAGAGAGAGGTCTCGGTGCTTCAGTATGCAGATGATACATTGTTTCTGATAGAGGGGGCTGGGCTGGAGTCAAGAAAGAAGAGGATACTAATGGAACTCTTTGGAGAAGCTTCGGGACTGCGGGTCAATTATCAAAAGTCATGTTTTATTCCTTTCAACATGGCTAATGAGGAGGTGGAGGCGATAGAGGAGGCCCTTGGGACCAGAGTGGGGGAGCTACCCTTGGTCTACCTAGGGCTGCCATTGTCAGATCGTCGCCTTAGACTGCGGGATTAGATTCCGTTGCTAGAAAGAATTGAAAAGAGATTGGCGGCATGGTCGTCCAAACTGCTGTCGAGGGGGAGGAGGTTGACTTTAGTGAGGGTGGTACTGTCGACAATGCTAGCATACTTCTTGTTAGTTTTCAAGATCCTGCGGCAGATACAAAAGATCACAGGGCTAATGAGAGATTTTTTTTTGTCAAATGTTGGATCTGTAGGGAAGGGGACGAGGTTGGTACCATGAGAGGAGGTCTGTAGACCACTTCAGGAAGGGGGGTTGGGTGTTAGAGATGTAGGAAAGGTCAATCTAAGCTTCCTTACGAAGTGGATTGCAAGGTTGGTGGGGTAGGAGAGAAGTATTGTTTGTGACATCATGAGCCAATGCTATGGTTCGTTTCAGTCTTGGGGACTGTTCGTGTCCCTGCCTGTGGGTGCATCCCATTTTCTTCGAGGCTTGGCAGCGATGGTACCGAAGGTGCAGTCTTTCTTTTACCCTGTCCTTGGGTAAGGTGATGCCTTCCGCTTCTAGCTTGACGATTGGTAAGGGGTTGGGGATAGCCTTGGTGACAGGTATCCTCGTTTACTTGGGAGGTCTATGGATCATATTATTACGGTTGGTGGTTGTTGGGATGAAGCGTGGTGCCCGTCTTTTTGGGGAGGGCTCTCCGATCAGAGGCTGGCAAAGTTCCAGCAGATGCTGCAAGATTTGGAAGGGGATGGACTCCAGGTGTAGAAGACAGACATGTTTGCGATAGCGGTGACTTTTCTGTTGCGAAGGTGTTGTGCCGACTGTCTTACATCACATAATACAGTTCCCGATCTTACCAGAGATTGCAGACTTATTTGGTCAATGGATTGCCCCCTCAAAGTCAAGAAATTCGCCTGGCTGTTGCGAAGGGGAAGAATCGTCACGAAGGTTTGGAGGGCAAGATGGGCCCAAACAGACGATGTGAGGTATGTCTTCTATGGTGAGGCGGATGAGGACGTGGAGCACCTTTTCTTCCAGTGCCCATTTGTAGAATAGATTTGGGAGAGAACGAGCATTGGTTGGATAGACGGTGGAGACATGGCCAGTTTCTGGTCATCTTTCCAGAGAGGTAATGTCCATGTGGGTGCGAGCTCGTTCCGATCCAAGAAGGAGAGAGCCAAAGTGTTGGCTCTATTATGGGGTGTGTGGCTAGGGAGCAATGGTGTGGTGTTTAGGGGTGATAGACCATATGTGAAGAATTTTGTCGCATCCATTTCTTCCCTGGTGTCTCTGTGGGGGTCCTCTTTGTAAGCCGGATGATCTTGTACTGATGCTTTATTGGAAAGAATTTGGGCAGTTATCTCTCGGATAACAGCCCTCTTATTTTTCAAAAAGAATATATGCAGACCCCTCGATATAGCTATTGCTATGAGGTTTTCCTTATTCTGAGGTATCTCAAAAGGACTCCAGGTAGAAGACTGTACTGCAGAGATGGAGGAAATCTTGACATTATAACCCATTCAGATGCAGACTATGCTAGGTCTGTAGATGACAGACGTTCTAGTTCAGGGTTTCCAGTCTATCTTGGTAGGAATCTAGTTTCCTAGAGAAGTAAGATGTAAAATGTGGTGGCTCGCTCAAGTGTAGAGGCAGAAAATCGAGCGATGACTCAAGCGACTTGTGAGATCATATGGATTGTCAGTTTTCTACATGACTTAGGTGTTAAGGCAGATATGCTAGTCTCACTTTATTACGATAATAAGTTTGTCACATATATTGCTTTAAATCTGATCTTCCATGAAAAGACCCAACACATTGAGGTAGACAGTCATTTTGTGTGTGATGCAATCTTAGAAGGGAAGATTGGTACTCCATATGTCTCATTCGAGTATCAGTCGGCAAATATCCTTACGAAGCCATTGAAGAAACATCATGGTTTTCTATATAGCAAGTTGAGCCTCACTAATATATACGCTCCAACTTGAGGAGGAGTGTTGAATATAAAGATGTATTTCATTTTTATCTTTCTTTATGGGTATCTGTGTAACTAACTCAATTCTCTCTCTTATAAAAGAGAGGGTAGGGTTTCTTTTGAGAACTAAGGCATTATTTTTCCTCCACAATAAATGTGCATTGGCATATCAACAATAATTGTAAATTATAACATTGAAAAGAAAAAACACATAACAAGATAATAACTTAAGATGTTTCTAATAATACTCACAAGAAATGAAATATAATAATACTAGTACTACTAAATCACGATTCATGAAGTGAAGACTTCTTCAATACCATGTGGAATTTCAACTTCGTTGGATACCGCTCCTTTGATTTTCTTCCTCTGACTATGACGTTCTAACCGTCACAGTAGTCGTCTCAAGTCATGAAGTTGTATCGAATATTATATTCATGACTATATCATTGTTAGTCTATCACTGCAATATGCAAGTATCCCAAAACGTAAGTATTGACTATGACTATTGAAACTGCTTCTAGATTGACTCCTAACTATAATGATCCTGATGTCTAATTAGTCCTCTTGAATTTCTGGTAAAACCATCTCGTCACAATGTAGAACCTGAAGATTTTGGATGATCATGCTATCTCATCAATGAAGTTTATGGTAGTTGAGGAGACTGTGCAGCAAACTAGGAACGCTAATAATAATAAGTTGGTTTGGGACCTTAGGGTGCAAAATACTTTGGAAATATCCCATATTCCTATGCTACAGGATCACTTTGGCTAGTATCACTTTGGCCACCATGATATCCATAGTTATAGGAATCATAATAAGATGAAGGTTGATTTAACTCTGGTTGAGACACCATTGAATAGTAGCTAAGAAAGAAACCAGATGAACTTTGTGCCTTATCTTGGTGGGGGGGTTGGTATTGAGGAGGGCTAGTGTAAATTAGATTCATAACCATAGAAACTTAACAACGATAATGCAAGGCCACCTCCAAAGATTGATGCTACTAGATTAAGGGATCCTACTGACGAACTTAAATCGTCAATGGGCATCATAGAAGTTGAGCCATACCCTGCATCATGGTTACAAGTTGTGCTTGACAAGGGTCATCATGTATAATTTTGTCTCTCTTGGTATTCTCATCTAGCATCCTCTTCATCCCTACTAGGATGATATCTTCCACCTTCTCTACTACTTTCTTGCTGTTGAAATTTAAGTACAACCATCCTTGCATCGGCACTATCATCTCCATCATCATCATCATCATCATCATCTCCTGTTCCTGAATCTTCCTCTTCATTTGGACTCTCTTTAATACTTTAGATTACTCTTCTAAAAAACCTAGTACCCACAAATTCAACATCTGCACTCATTTTTTCTTCTATCTCAGGATTGGAATCATCGTTTTTATCAAACAATGGTTCTCTGTTACTATATAACCATGCTTTTAAAGCATCTTCATCATTTCTATCTCCAAAAAGACATACGGCACCGATCACATTTGTGTACTATTACTTACATTCTCCTTCCCATATATGTTTCATCTTTAATCTAATGTTGTAATGAACAAATACTAAGTCCATCAACTTGTCACTATCGAGGCAATTTCTCATCTATGAGTGAATCAGGTTAAAGGTGCTTCAGTTCTTTCCACACCCTCCTGTGGATGCCGTTTGAGATAAGACTTTAATAACTACTAGACAAAGGTTAGGAGCATAGGTGCCACCATTTAGCTACGATAGAAAAATGAAAGTGAAGTTATTAATTTATGTAACTTCTGAATTGTGAAATGAATTCACAAGATATCTTCATATTTAGATCATGACTACCACGAAGAGTTTTACTTAGTGCATATATTATCTCATCTATAAGCATTATTTGTCCTGAAAAATAGCAACTTATTTTAAAATATTTTATTTGCAAAAAACAATGAATTAAACTCGTATTATCTTATCTATAATAAGAGTAAATGTGTATAGCCTAGGCCAGAAGTATAGATAATTTATCACCTCATTCATACAATTTGTTTGCTATTGGATGTCCTTCAAAAGCTTAGATATAACTACTTGCACAGCTTTGAGAAACTTGTGATTCCTAAGAAGTCCATATTTATAGTGATATTTTGAATTTAGATAATATGCTGCAAAATTAAGATTTAAGATTAACCACTACAAAGCCATGACAAAAAATATATGAAGTTTATCAGTCAAGTAAATTCATACCAGCTCTATAGAGCAAATATGAGAGCATGTGTTGCCATCTCTCATCAATTATCTTTTTATATTGCCAAGCCAACTTCCCAATATTTTCTTTAACCTTGCTTCATCATTTCCATATCTTCCAATCACCTGCATATATACTTGCTAAAGTTGATTTTTGTCACCATCAACCATCCTTAGCTTAACCATATCAGGTTTCATAATCTTCACAACACAAGAATAATTATCCTAAAACTTTGTGAAAGTCACCAATTTCTCTGCATTCTTTCCGATCTCCGATCTCTCTTTTTTAATACCAATCATTGCAAATAACATATGCTTCAATCCAACTTTGTTGTCTAAAATACTCTAAAATGTAATGTAATTTATTTCAAATCAAGTGATAGTTGATCTTACCAATTCATCCTTACATAACTTCATCATTGGCAATTGTACGAGTGATTGTAAATGAAAGTTGTGGTTGAACAAGCATCTTGAATAAGCACGCTTATCATCTCTCTTTTCAAAGCCTTTCAGAATCAGATCAAGGCAATGGGCTACACAAGGAGTCTAAAAAACTCCATACTTGCTAAACTTCATCAGTCTTGCTAGCCTTCTTAAAATTGCGACCGTTATTGGTAACAATTTGTACATCTTAAAGTCCAACCTCCTTCACAACATCTACCATGAAACGGTATATGTACTTGTAATCCTTTACTTGATTAAATGTATCTACAATTTCAAAAAGATAGTCTTTCCATCACAATAAAGAAAATTTATTATTTACCTTCTTATAAAACTAGTCCACCCATCACACATAATGGGAACTCCATAATTTGGCCATAGCTTCTCCAACCTATTTATGTATTTGTTGAGATCATCCTTCACTGTATACAAATAGTTATTCATTATCTCATACAGGGTAGGAGCCTTCACCCCTATTCTTTCTTGGGCAATCTTATCTATAGTGTGCCATAAAAATGGTGCACTTGCTACATTTGTTAGAATTGCATGTGCAAAAAAGAGTGTAAAGATGACCTTCCCCACCCTTTCTCTACCAAGCATATCCTTAATAGTCTTTTGTTTCTTATTTGTGCTTGGCATATATCTCATACTAATTATTTTACCAACTTCTACCCCCCTTTGGTTTTTGCAGGATGTTGGGAATGGTGACATGAACACCACTTCCTCTCTTAGAAAGGCCTTCCACAGGCAAATTGATCTTCTTCCTACCTCTCATGTTCGCTCTTTAGAGATTCTTTAATAGCATTCCTATATGCCCGTCTCTGTGCAAAAGTTTCTCTATGTAAAAGTGGTCTCTATGCAAGAAGGACGACCACTTGCTCAGTATTACTCTAATTTAAAATCAACTTTTGACAAACTCAATGCATATACGCCAGTATGCTCATGTAAGTCACAAAAGTTGTACAAGGCCCAAACCATGGTTGGGCATTTTCTCGCTAGACTAGATACAACCTACAAGGCGACCAAATCTCAAATGCTGACATTACCAGAGATACCCACCATAGAGGAGGCCTACAACAGCCTTAGTAGGCTGCCTGTTTCCATTGCACCTACTAGGCAGGCAAAGCAAACTTCTGCCATGGTCCTCTCCCAGGGTAGTAGGAAAGGAAGAGCACAAGCCTCTCATGGACAAGGTCGTGGTCAAGGTAACATCAGACGCAATAGCTTTGGACAAGGAAGAATACAATGTAGCTATTGCAGCAAGCCTGCACACATGGAGGACTCATGCTGGACCAAGCATGGAAAACCTGCAGGTGCCCATCAAGCGATGACTAGACCTAATATGGCACTTAATTCAACACCCATCACTAAAGCAGAATTTGATGATCTTGTTCAAAAGTACTCCCAGTTCTCGACCAGTTCTTAGGCTTCCTCCTCTGACACTACTGCTACTGTTGCCAAGACCTTAGGTATAGATTTTGTTTCATATACGGTGGACGACAATGTAGACTGTCTCATTGACTCTAGTACCTTACATTACATTTGTGTTAAGGCACAAAGTTCATCAAGTTGCAACCTGACTTCTTAGGAAGGAATATTATAGTGGCTGACGACAAGAACTCCCCTATTCCTGATCAAGGGGAGATTAAGATAGCACCTAACCTCCAGTTGCAGAATGTTTTACATGTTTCTGATTTTCCATTAAATTTGCATCACGAAGGATCTTAACTACCATGCAATTTTTTATGCCATGTCTCTTGTGGTACGGGATATATTGACAGGGCAAGTGATTGGTTGTGGTCATGAGGAAGGAGAGGCTATCGCCTAGGGCAAACTCCCTATGCTAGCCATCCCTCAACATTTTCTGGAGGTTCGAGTTTTCTCTATCATTTACGTTTTGGGCGTCTGCCATTACAAAAGCTAAGACAAGTTATTTCTCATATTCCACCTACTTTTGTTTTCCAGTGTGAGGCCTGTCAACTCGGGAAGCATCACCAGAGCTCTTTCCCGAGTCGACCAGGGCATAGTTCTGAGTCATTTGAACTTTTACATTTTGATGTGTCGGGTCCTAACCGTTCACCTAATCAACTGGGCCATCATTTCTATCTTGTTGTTGTTGATGATTTATCCTGTATCTCTTAGGTATTTTTATTAAAGTCTAAGTCTGCGGTGGGAGTTATCGTTAAACATTTTCAGGTTGAAATACAAAATCAATTTGATGCCCATATTAAAATTGTGTAGGCTAACAATGCCTTGGAGTTTTATTCCTCTACCCTTCAGACTATGTTCCATGACTAGGGGATTATTCATCAAACCAGTTGTCCCTACACCTCTCAGCAAAATGGTGTAGCTAAGAGAAAGCATAGGCACATTTTGGATGTAGTACGCACATTGCTTGTCCGACATAGTGTGCCAACCTCATATTAGGGGAATGGCATGCGATGCTAAGAGAAAGCATAGGCACATTTTGGATGTAGTACGCACATTGCTTGTCCGACATAGTGTGCCAACCTTATATTAGGGGAATGCCATGCTCATCGCATGCCACTTGATTAATCGCATGCCTTCAACGGTTCTTGATGAAGAGGTGCCCTACTCTATTCTATTTCCTCAAAGAATTCTTCATTGTTCCACCTATAGTCTTTAGATATGTATCCTTCATCCATGTTCAAGGTCCAAATAGAGATAAGTTGTCTCCTAAGGTCGTAGAGTGTATTTTTGTGGGGTATTCTAGAACTCAAAAAGGGTATCAATGCTATAATCATTTGGAAGGCGCCACTACGTTAGCGCCAATATCTCCTTTGAGTCCATTCCCTACTATTCCTCTGAAAGTCCCATGTGAAGTGTCAACAATTGAAGAGGCCCAAATCAGTTCCCGTCTCTACTAATGACAGGACCAAAGATTTCAATCGATCTGCACACATAAACCAAAACAGGTGCCCGTACAGCAGGCACAACAGCCTCAAGACCCCCCCTCTCCTACACCAATGTCAGCACCCACAACTAAGGTAATCCCCACCCCTAATGAGACCGATGGCACTTCTATTTCTATTGATACAGGTAGCCCTACTTCTCCACCAGAGATTTGACTAAATACTCATGACGATGTTGATCTTGATATGCATATTGCCCTACAAAAAGGTACTAAGTCCTGCACCTTACATCCAATGTCCAGGCAAGTCTCCTTGGCCCGGCTATCTCTAGAGCATCAACAATTTGTCTCTACTCTATCTGCTATAAAGATTCCCTCATCTCACCAGCTAGATATAGGCAATCCTCATTGGAAGGCGACAATGGATGTAAAATTGTCAGCTTTGCAATCGAGGGGGACATAGTCCCTAGCTACATAGTCCCTAGTTGACCCCCTGCAAGATCTAAAATTGTTGGCTATTGTTGGGTCTTTACAATCAAGCATCAACCAGATGGGTCAGTCGAAAGATACAAGGCCCAACTCGTTACCAAAGGATATACCCAAACCTATGGCATCAACTACTTCAATACATTCTCTCTGATAGCTCAACTTCCTAAGGTGCAGATCCTTATTTCTGTCGCAGCACATTTCAATTGCGATCTTCACCAACTTGATATCAAGAACACCTTTCTATATAGCGATGTTGATAAGGTGTACATGCAGCAACCTCTCAACTTTGAGTTTGAGAGGGAGTGTGGCAAGGTATGCAGACTCCACAAGGCCATCCATGGCCTTATGGCCTTAAGCAGAGTTCTCAGGCATGGTTCCAGAAGTTATCCAATGTAATGGAGGAAATTGGGTTTAAGAGATTAGATGCAGATCACTTTATTTGTCCGAGTAACTAAACAGGGAAGAGTCGTGATGCTAGTCTATGCAAATGACATTAGACTCACTGGAGATAATATGCAAGGAATCATGGCAACCAAGAAGATATTGATGCAGCACTGATTTAGGACCGCTTAAATATTTCCTTGGGGCATTGCGGTTGCTCAGAATACTGATGGGATTGCACTATCACAGAGGAAATATGCCCTAGACTTGCTCCAATAGACTGGCATGTTTTGGAGCCAAGCCAGCCAAGATTCATATGGATCCTAACCTACACCTCCATGAAGATAATTCTAAACCAATTGATGCAAGGCAGGATGGGACTTTGGTATGCAAGTTACTATACATAACAATAACTCAGCTTAGCATTGCATTAGCAATTGGTAAGATTAGTCAGTTTATGGAAAATCCACAGAAAATATATTGGGATGCAACCATTATGATATTGAGGTAACTCAAGTCCGCTCCTAGGAAAGGGTTGCTCTATGCACACAGAGGTCCTCCTGAGGTAATGGCGTATATAGATGCAGACTATGCAGGATGCCCTAGAATAGAAAATCCACTTCAGGTTTCTGCACCTTTGTTTATGGAAATCTAGTCACCTAGAGAAGCAAAAAACAAACTGTGGTAGCTAGATCAAGTGCAAAATCTGAGTATCGTGCCATGGCACAAGTAGTAACTAAAGTAATGTGGATCCGCTCCATTCTCATGGACCTTCAGGTGCCAGTTGAAGAGCCTATAGAGATGAGGTGTGACAATCGAGTGGCCACCTTTATTGCAAATAACCCATCCTTTCATGAAAGGACAAAACATGTCAAGGTTGACTTCTACTACACCAAAGATATGATCTAAAAGGGATGCATCTCCATCTCTCATGTTTCTTTTAAGGAGCAGACTGCAAACATGTTCGCCAAGGTGCTTCCCCAATCGGCATTCGAGAAGTGCAGCTCTAAGCTAAGCATGATCGGCATCTATGCTCCAACTTGAGAGGAAGTGTCCGACATACCATTTTATTTTCTCTTTCTTTGAGTACATGTATGTTACTTTGTGGCTTTCTCCTCAAGTAGGAGTATATGTAAGTTTTCCCAGACCCTTTCTATATATAGGGTCCTAGGGTTGGAGGCAATGAATGTATCAATCAATTTTCTTAATATTAATGCAAACGGGAAGATTAGGGATGGCATTGATGTGTTTGAAAGTTCAGGGACTACATAGACATTGGGATGTAAGACTAGGGACTCCTCTATAAATTGGTCTAACTATTTTTTCCAACAAGCCTCACCCTGTCCTTATATAGATGGTTGTCTCTCTCTTTCACCCCTCCCCCTTCCCATGTAAAAGGTGTAAGTTTGACAAAAAAAATTTAAGATGCCTTGCTTAGTGAGTATAATCTCATGATATAACTGCCTGGTATACTAGCGTCTTTGTCAGATGGCAGAACAAAGGAGTTGGCTATGCTTCTCCACTCTTTTTGACATCTGCCGAGGCTGGGTACGGATGGCTAGGTCTGAAGGCATGGGTACTTACACAGAGAACACGCTGGAGATTGACTAGAGGTTGGTTGTGGACTGCAGGAAGATTTGGAGGTGCAGAATTCCCCCTCAAGATGAATTTCTTCCTTTGGCTTCTGCGAGGGAGACTGGTAATTCAGGTGCGTAGGAGGCACTGAGCCCTCAAAGCAGACATCACTTGGTTCTTTGTGCGGTGAAAGGGCTAAAGATTTTACTCACCTCTTCTTTAGCGCCAGGCCTTGGTCCATTACCCACACTTCCTCCTCTGATTTCTGGCATCCCTTGCATGGGACTATCATTGACGAGGAAACTGTTAGGAGAGCCTTTTTATCATGTTATAGAGCAGGAGAGAATGAATCAACTTCTTATTTCAATAAACCTTTCACCCCTTTATATAGAGAAGTGTGAAAAAATTATACTACATGTCTAGCAAGAAAAATAAAAGAACATGCCACACGATAAAACATGTGTTGAATTACGTATTGTTGAGGGGCTATGTGTCTTTCTTACTTTCTTGTTGGATTTATGTTGTTATTTGTCCCTCAACTTTCTCTGTATAAAGATGTGTAGGGATGACTTGGTAAATAAGATTGTTTCTTTTCTTCAACTTGATATCAGAGCACCAGGTTGGAGACACCACCAAATAAACCCTAACCCTACCTTCAAGCCAACCCACTGCCGAACGTCACCGCCACCACCGGCGGTAGCATTGGCGCTATGCCGCACCGCCACAGCAACAGTAGCATTGTCCTCACCACTGATACTGCAACACTTCCTGCAGCACCGCCTTAGGCTGTAGTAGCCGCACCACCGCTCCTACTGCTACTACTACGCCCCCTCAGGTTGCAGTAGCTGCATCGCCGCTCCTGCCGTTGCAACTGCAGTAGGTCATCTTCGTCATGCTACAATAACCCTTCTACCGCAACCTTCTTTCCTTGCCACCGCCTAGGTCACCGGAGAAGGGGGTCTATGTCCTTAAGAACTTTGTCGGAAGGTTCTTGACTATTGTCGAATGAAGTGGTGAATCAAGAACCTTCCTATGTGTGGTATGATCTTTCTGATTTTCTAATTGCTTTTGGGGTGTGTATTCCCCATTGTTAATGGTCTTTTGGCGTGTGTATTCCCCAGTGAAGTTGTGGAGATATTGCCTATGGATTGCGAGGTGTGTATTTCCCTATTTTTTGGTGTTGGATACTATTTTTCAGATCTTCTGTCCGAATCAGTTTCTGCGTCTGGAGTTACCATGGCTGCATCCGATATTTCTGAGGTGTCTTTAGGACAGAGTACAGACAGCGAGGTGTACAAGAGTCCCTTCTTTACTCCAATTACTAAGTTGGATGAAACTAATTACCCCCGTTGGTCTCAAACCTTGTCACTGTGGAAGGTCACGAGAAGAAGCATGCGCTTATGAAAGCACCACTGGAGCAAAAAACAAGAAAGTATGCCACGTGGAACAGGGATGATGCTATGATGAGAACCTGGATCCTGAATAGCGTTATTCCTCGGATTGATAATGAAGTTATGTATTACAACACTGCCAAGGAGATGTGGGATGGCTTGAAGACTACCTATGCAGATGAGTTGAATTCAACTCAAGTATTCTAGATCCACTATGATTTGTGTCGTCTCAGGCTGGAGATGAGTCTATCACAGTGTTACTCCACTATGAAGGGGCTATTGAAGAAATATAATGCATGTCGACCAATGTGTACTTCCTCTACATGCAAGGATCACAGGCAGGAGTTTGTAACCCACATGTTTCTTACAGGACTAAGTGGTCATTATTCTGCGGCTCATTCTCAAATTCTGACTCTCTCGGAGCTTCCTCCTATTGAGGAAATTTACAAGAGGCTGAGTAGGATGCAGATTCAGCCTAATCATGATATGGTTGCACCCAATGCATCTTCAGTTCATGCAGCTGTTAGCATTCATCATGGTCGAGGTGGCTTCTTTCATGGCAAGGGCAGGGGGCAAACTAATGGTGGTTGTGGCAAACCTACCTGCACTTACTATAGTAAACTTGGTCATGTTGAGGCTAAGTATTGGAATAAATTTGGTCGCCCTACTGTTGCCAACCAAGCCTCTATTACAGCATCTCCTGGTGTGACCATTGAGGCCATATCACGTGCTGAGGTCGACTATGATGCAGTTATGCAGCAACTAGCACAATTGACACAGTCCTCCAGCACTACAGCCTATGCTTCTGCTTCAGGTTAAGTGAGTCATGGTTAATTGATTCAGGTGCATCCAATCATTTGACAGCAAACTCCCAGTGCTTTACGGAATTGCAGAAGACATCATAGGATCATTCTGTACAGCTGGC
The DNA here is from genome assembly GCA_037157565.1 of Thalassia testudinum. Lineage (NCBI taxonomy): Eukaryota > Viridiplantae > Streptophyta > Magnoliopsida > Alismatales > Hydrocharitaceae > Thalassia > Thalassia testudinum. The sequence continues at coordinate 2,410,424 of JAZHRO010000061.1, forward strand.
ATACAGTAGACATGCTCCCATCTGTGGTAAGGGAGGGGTATCAGTTACACCCTCCATGCATCTTGCTAATGTATATTATGTGTCTGACATGACAATGCAACTGCTATCTGTTAGTTGTATTACTAAGCAATTGAATTGTCGTACTATTTTTGATACTATTGGATGCACATTTTAGGGCTGCATGACGGAGAGGACGATTGGTGGTGGCCATGAGGAGGTGGGTGTGTATCGGCTGATTCAGAGTCCAGTTGTTGCGGCTTGTCAGATGACTATTGCAGAGAGTGCTTTGCAGTGGCACAAACGATTAGGTCACCCGTCATTGGACAAGCTACGCCGTATCATCCCTCACTTGTCTCCTGCCATGAAGATTCAATATGATGCTTGTCAACTGGGAAAGCATCACCATGCCAGCTTTCCAACATCCTATCCAGTCTACCAGTTCCGTTTGTTTTGATCTGTTGTACTGTGATGTTTGGGGTCCTAACCGTGTGGTAGACTGCCAAAATTTTAGATAGTATTTGTTATTTGTTGATGATTTCTCAAGATTATCATGGACCTTTTTGATGAGGAATAAATCCGAAGTTGATTCTTTGATTCAACAATTTGTGATATTTGTGAAAAATTAGTTTGATGTGTGCCTTAAGAAAATCAGAACAGATAATGCATTAGAGTTTTGTTCAAAGAAACTGGCTGATTTTTATGGATCACTTGGTATTGTGCATCAAACGTCCTATCCTCACACATCGCAGCAAAATGGAGTTGTTGAGAGGAAGCACCGCCATATTTTGGATACAGCGAGAGCATTACTTATCCAGAACAATGTTCAACATAGTTACTAGGGAGATGCGATCCTTACTGCATGTTATCTTATTAACAGGCTACCTTCCTCTGTGCTACATAAGTAGATCCCATGGAGTATCTTATATCCTAATGCCGACTTATTTCTTGAACCACCAAAGCCTTTTATTGCATGGCATTTGTACACCTCCTTGGGCCTAGTCGTGATAAATTGACACCAAGGGCGGTTAAGTGTGCATTTTTGGGATACTCGCACGAAGGAATACAGGTGTTTTGATTCCATACACCAGAAGCACCATGTGAGTACGAATGTGACTTTTCATGAGTCTATTCCTTATTTCTCCACCTCAGGTCATCAGCTGAGAGAGGTGGAGGTGGCTGCTCCTATGCCTATACCTCCTATAGTCTCGGAGGATTTTTCTCAGAGTGGTAGTGTATCTACTACAGATCAGATTGTGGGTGCTTTCAAACCTGTTCCATCTAATGAGAAGACATTTAAGGGTGCTATATATCAGCTGCCAGTCACTTATAGAGAGAAACCCCCCCCCCCCATCTTCAGTTCCTACTAAGCCACATTGTCCTCTACTCAGGTATGTATTGAGGGTACTAACGATTCTTCTGTTGATGTCTTTAGGGTCTCTATCTATGCCCACAAATGAGGATATCACCATTACTGTTAGGAAGGCTCTGTGATCTTGTGCACAGTATCGTGTTGTAGGCAGTGTTGTTTCTGCAGGCTCTCTCAGCTCAGAGTTTCATGCATTCACCACTGTAGTCTCTGGTATTGAGATCCCTACCTCCTACCAAGTGGCTCTCCTACATCCACACTAGAAGGTGGCTATGGAAGATATGTCTGCTCTTACTAACAGAGGCACATGGGAGTTGTCTGCTCTTCCTTCTGGCACGCACTTGGTTGGGGCTAGATGGGTCTTTGCTTTGAAATACAACCCTAATGGATCTATTTCTTGATATAAGGCTCACCTTGTGGTCAAAGGATTCACCCAAACCTACGGGGTGGATTTCTTTGACACTTTCTTTCCAGTGACAGCTCTCTACAGCTCGCATTCTTATCTCTGTTGCAGCTCATTATGGATGACATTTACACCAACTGGATGTCAAAAATGCCTTCCTATATGGAGACTTAAAGGAGGAGATCTACATGCAGCAGCCACCTGGCTTTGAGGTTTAGGGAAAGTGTGTGTAAGCTTTGTAAGGCCATTTATGGTCTTAAGTAGAGCCCCCAAGCCTAGTTTCAGCATCTGCCGAAGGCACTATTGATTGCACAGCAATCATGCAACCTAAATCACCTGAATTAAGCTAGATTCTAGCATAACTTAGGATTAATGCATTCATAGGCATCATAATTTACACAATGGCCAGTTTATTAGTCATATAGATAATATCATCACTTTATGTACTAATGAGAGATGACTTTAATCGCAGATGAGTCGAAGCCGCAGATGTCAGATCAAACCAAACAGATCTGATCAGGATGACGACAGGAGTCTAACGCTTCCGAAATCGTCACGATCAGACAACCAGAGCATCGTGTGCAGTCCATAAAAGAACAGAGACCACGGAGCTAGAGGACAAAGATCCGAGCCTCAGATGAAAATCCAACCGCACGGATGGATCCAGAGCAACGATCGCAGTCCAACGGCGAAAAAATCAACTTGATCGAAGGTCTACAACACCAGATACAAGGAAAAGAAGATAAACGGCCATGATGACACCACGTGGGACAATCACAGTCACCCCCTCATCGTCGCCCCATCTAAGAAGGCCACCCTCGCACGCTGTGGGCCCAACGGCCACGAGCGCACCACGTCGTCCATCCAGTCGCGCCTCATCAAAGGAAAGAAAATCTTGACCGTTGGATCTTCATCCAACAGACGAGAATAAGTTTCCTTAAAACAAAAACATAACAATGTGGACGTGTGGTGCAACGGTGAGCACGCTCAACTGTAAGTGCAAGAGCGCGTTCAAGCGGTGCTGCATGAGAAATTAGGAAGGCGTTGGCACGGCCACAATTGTGTCGTCAGATGGCGATCAAAGGGCGGAGGCGCGACCACGTGGCATGATCAGAGCGCGCCGCGGCCGAACGCGTGATCCCCCGTGATTTTTTAAGCGTGAAGGCGAGATGCACGCCCACGTAAGCCGTCCGATCGTGACATTTGACGCCTGAGGATGAAGCGCTCAGATTGAGCGAGCAGCGAGCGCGAAAAAGAAGAGAACACGCGCGAAGGAGCAGGAACCGTATGATCCAGATCCAACGCACGAGAGTGCGCCACGTGTCGCCACCGGAATGCATCCGCGCATAGAGGATGTGTTGGAGATTGTTTTGAGGCCTAATCAGGTTCGTTGATCTCCCAATCGACGAGTCTAATTAATCCTAACGTTGTTGCACGAGATAGAAGGCCAAAAGACCCTTCTTGCCCTCCATAAAAGCTATAAAAGAAGGCCAAAGCCCCCAAGGTGAAAACATCTCTTCCATGATCTCTAGATACAACTCTTCCACCTTTGCAACTCTCCATCCCTCTGCAACTCCACTCTGACCTTCATCCCGTCACTTTAGATCTGAGGTGCTGCCGCACCTCGCACAAGCATTCTACAAGCGACGTCTCTCTGCCACTTTCCATCTCTCTCTCTATCTCTCTCTCTATCTATCTATCTATTTAATTCTAGTACCATCCTCTATTGTGAAAACTCTATTAATTGAAATTAAAGTTATCATCTTCTGAATGCCTGATTATATATCTGATTCCTATACATATATACATATATAAATATCTGTTTAGAGCAAGTTCTATTGAAAATCTTTTGTATAAATTGTGATTGTCTCCCTGCGAACGACCCGCTACTACCGATTTTATAAATATTATTTGTCGACGTGTTTTTGCACTATACTACAACTAAATAATCTTTTAAAACGCGAATTACACATTGAACAAGTTGACTCCATTGCCGAAGAGGCAACGGAAATTTTTAAAGCTTTTCAGGTGCTTACTCGAGATCTCTAACTTGTTATTGTTCCGTTGATTTCAGGAAGCAAGGAAATCTGAACCAGACACGCCAACGGAGAAATCACAGGTTCGAACCTTTGGTAAGTACCCGTAATTTAGATTAGTTAGATTTAGGATTTGCTTGAACCTTAGAATTAGTTATAATTTGTTTGCTTATTGAAAAAAAAAGAAATCTCTTGATTTTTGGGCTACAATAAAGTTTTATCTTAAAAATTCAATTCTCAAAGATTCATATGTCCAAAAATTCTCAAATTTTTACTAGACATGTGTTTCAAAGTCAAGAGCAACATATCCAAATTTCGCGTAAATCAGAATTATAGAAAAATTTTAAAAATTCATGCATTGATCTGTTATCAATTCAGTTATTGTTCATGATTTTTTGGAGTTCAAAATATCATAAGAATTTTTATACAACTCCGATTGACTAGAATTTCTTAGATAATCAAGAATTTAAGAAAAATCTGAAAAAAGAAAATATTTCTTACACGTTTGATTGCAAGGATTACCCATTTACCAACTGGAGGGTAAAACAGACTGCAAAACCACCGGTACACTTTAAATCAGAAAAAAATAGAAAACGTGCATTAAAAATTCTTGAAAAATATTTTCTGAATGCCTAGTTAGTTGTGCAATAGAACCGATTGATTAATTACTTGGGTCGCACCACTCATCTGAATTTGAACTTAAAAGAATCATTTAGAAATATCTGTAAGGTTTCACATTAAGAGTACAATACACCTACATTTCCATACTTAAACGAAATCTATCAAACAAACTGAAATTTGCAAAAAAAGCTCTTGTATGCCTCATCAAAACCTTGATTGAAAATATTAACTCAAGTGAATCCTAAGACACATTAACACAAGCAATTGAATATTAAAATTTACTTCATCAAGAAAAATTACTTGTGAACCATTTTTGCCTGTGCACTTCACATCTCTGAAATCAATCTTAAGGGCAAACATCCCCCTAATGACCATCATATTCCAAAAGCACATCAAACCCATGCCTAAAACTGAGTAGATGTGCCTTAGGCATGACTAATAGACTTGGGGACTTGAAACTAGATTGGGCTAAGTCAAGGCCTTGTCTACTTGGACCCACTGGTGACAAGAAAGGTCGGTGTGATAACCGCGTTAACCTTTAATGGTGTCCTGTCATGTGGGGTGTCCAGAGGGGTCCCACCCTTCTGGCCAGCCAAGTAATTCAAGGGTTGATCTAACCAAGTCGTGTTTTGGAGAGCCAGGATCAGGTCAACTTAGGGTTGACACTCTAAGGACCAGTTTGATTGCTTGCATTGAGCGGGTGGGGTTTCTCTCATTTGTCTTCTCTCTCGTCTACAAACATTCTTCCAATGCATGCAGGGTAGAAGATCTCAAAATCTTGATTTGCTACCACCATTAGAAAGAAATCCTAGGAGAAGACCTATTTATCTAGGATTTGAATCTAAACCCTCTGCAATGGCTAATCATCACGAGGAAGAAGAGATTGATGAACAAAATCTGGATCCTATGACTCTCTTACAAAGGCAGATCACCAGGCAGGGCCAACATCATGACCGACAGATGAAAGTCATAGTGCAGGCCATCACTCGACTCCAAAATGGAAGGGCAGACCGGCCCATCCATGACTTTTACAACCCTCCTAATGCCTAGCCTGAACCCTTTGTTAGGATACCTCAGGATGGGGAAGATTTTGAACTCAAACTTCAAATCATTAACTTGATTCCCCACTTCCATGGCCATGAGTCAGATGACCCCTTCCACCACCTTGAAGAGCTCTTACACATAGGAAGAACTTTTGGCCCTAGAAACATGAATAAAGATACCCTGATGATGACGATGTTGCCATTCTCCTTGAAAGATAGAGCTGCACATTGGTTGAGAACAATTGGTAGACCAATCCTAACTTGGGAAGACTTGAGAAGCACATTCCTAAAGAAATTCCACCCCGTAAGAAAAACTAATAACCTTAGATGTGTCATAACAACCTTTAAGTAGAACCCTGGGGAACAACTACATGAGGCTTGGGAGAGGTTCAATGATTTAACCAGGAAATGCCCCCATCATGGGATTCCGAAGTGGCACTTGGCCCATATTTTCTATTATGGGTTGAGTGAAGAATTTGTTGATGCGGCATATAGGGGCAATTTCCTGAGTCAAGATGCTGAGGGAGCCTTTCAATTGTTCGAGAACATGAGTGAAAATTCCGTCAACAATGCATCAATGTCCGCCTTCAACAGAGCTAATCAACCAAGGAACGGAGTTTATGAAGTTAACAACAATTCAAACTTGGCTGATTTAGAGCTAATTGCACAACGATTAGACAAGGTGGAACTCGTGGGAAAGAATGTGGGGAATTTGGATAAGAAGATGGATAACCTTCTAAAAGGCGGAAATTCCTTAGGTACACAATCTAGATTAAATCCTATGCCTACCCAAGGAGTACCTATGGTAACCCACAACCAATTTCCCAACCCTTTAGATCATGAATCAGTGCACAACATCAATGACCTAACCATGGCTCCACCTATGAGCCAACTATACTTGGACCCATCTCTTTCTAGATACCGAGGGACCTTGATGCCCTCGAATTCTGAACTAGGCAGCCCGGTGCTTAGTTATCCTGAGGATGTGAATGCACTCCAGGGTTACACTAGAAATGAGTCTTATTCGAACACTTACAACCCTGGATGGCGTAACCATCCTAATTTTGCTTGGTCAAGTCAGAAACCCACCCAGGGTACTAACATGACTAAGCCAAACACTTATGGGCAACCTAGTAGGTACACACAACTGCGCACATACCAACCACAACCTACTCAGGAAAACCAGCCCACTGATCTGAGTCTAGTCCTTAAAGAAATGAAAGAAATGAATCTGAGGCATAAGGAAGAAATGAATCAATTGAGGACAGAATTGACGGGACAACTGGACCAGCTAATAGATGCTAGACAACACGGGATGTTGCCATCCCAACCCGTCCTAAACCCAAGGAACTTCAATAAGGTTAATCAGCACAACACACAAGAGCAACAAGCATACCTAATTCAGCCTGCTCCCCATCACCCACCAGGTTTTGCTAACCCTAACCCAACCCAGGCTCAACCCATTTTGCAAAACCCACCTTACCCTTCTAACCCTAATGCACATGCCTATGCTGTCACTTTGAGAAGTAGGAAACAAATCCAAGATCCTTCTACATCAAAATCTTACCAAGATCTTGAGGAGCCTGAATCTAACCTGGGAGACCAAGCTAATCTAGAAAACAAGACTTAGGATTTAAATACTCATGACTTTTCTCAAGCACCTTTACCTGAAGCCTTGATCAAACCCAAGGAAAAGAAAATCGATCAATCTAAGGAGTGGCTTAAGATTCTAAAGCAAGTCCAGGTAAATATACCACTCCTTAAGGTTATAGAGAACATCCTGACCTGTGCGAAATTTCTGAAGGAATTATGCACACCGAAACGCCAGGCCAAATTATCAAAAAGGGTAGTGATTTCTAAACAAGCCAGTGCCATCATCCTAAATAAGCTCGCTCTTAAAAAGAAAGATCCAAGGACCCCCTTAATTTCATGTGGAATAGATGGATTCATCCTGAATCGAACCTTACTGGACCTCGGTGCCTCCATCAACTTAATCCCCACAGAATTATATGAAGAGTTGAATTTAGGCTCCTTGCAACACACTGAAGTGACCCCTCAGCTCGCTGATAGGTCAACCAAAATTCCGAAGAGCCTTCTGCAGAATGTGATTATAAAAGTGAGGGATTTTGAGTACCCTATGGACTTCCTTGTTCTAGATACGGAGGCATCAGAAAACCTGAACCACACCTCGATAATCTTAGGGAGACCTTTCTTAGCTACTGCCAAGGCTCTAATCAACTGAGACGGGGATTATGCACATCACCTCTGGAAGGAAAATTTGTCAACTCAATATCTTTAAAACTTCCAAAAAGAATAAGGTGAATTGTGGTTCCATCGAGGTTGTAAGAACAATTGAACAAGTTTTGGCAATTCACACTAAAGATGATCTAAATCCTGCCAAAGCTCAAGACCAGCACGAAGAGAAAGAAGGGGATGTACTTAAGGATAATTCTGATCTACCATCTCCCATGGAAAAGCAAATTGAACAGGACATTAGTGAGATTGAGAAACTCCTTGGAGTAACTTATGATGAATTAGATGATAATATAAATAATCCTCAATACATCAACCCTAAAATTCAAGAACTTTTGAATTCTAAGGGAGTTCAAGAAAATGAACAATCTAAGGACATGAACCAAGAAGTAACCCAAGAAGAAGATCAACACATAATGGACTAGGGAAGAACTTATAAGCCAACTGGTTCCAATGGATGTCTTGACTAAGAAGTGACTTCGGATGAGGAAAAGGAAATTTCTGATGAAGATTTTGATGAATTCCACACAACTCTACCCCTATCCTCATATGACCCAAGCCTGAAGAACTCATGATTTTTTATATCAACTACCATTATGAAGACCCTTATTACTTTGATTCAGAATCAGATTTAATTCCAAATCATGACTTCAATCCAAACCCTACACCTCTTCCTAATTTGTGGAACTGGATTGTCAGATAGGCTCTGCAATTTGAACCTCATCCACTCGACCCTATTTCATATTCCAAATCAGACTCTTTGGAATAGGGCTACATCATCAGCTGGTCCGCATTTGTGGATCACTGATTCTTGGACCAAATGATCATATATTTCTACAATCTTAAATTTCCATGCAACAATTATTACTTCTCTTAATCCACAGTATTGAACTACATATTTTTGAGTTTAAATCCGGTAAATGACGTTAAACTTAACGTTGGCTGGAAGGCAACCCAGTACTCTGTACATGTAGCTCTGCATCCTTTGTATTCATGCTGACCTGGATTAACGAGCATAGTCAGGTGATATCCCCTCCTCTTGCTTATTATATTTCGATTCTCATGCATACATTTCAATTAAGATATTGTAATGAATTGGCATAGGAGGGTGGACATTGCATGTATAATTTTTATGTCAAAAACAAAAAGGTGGACATTGCATGTCTAATTTTTATGTCAAAAAAAAATGCATTTAGGCATAAAGAATTTTTATTAAGCTTTTATTATAGATTTATTCTTAAGTTGATTCCTGAATTTAGAATCCAGTACAATTTCACACTTACACATAGAATTTGCAATGGATCCTCTGTGAAGACCAATAAACATCTTTAGTTTGTCGAGAAGAAGCAATGCTTCTTCTCCTAAACTCTTGGACAGTAATTAGGGAGTTAGGCAAACTATCTTCTAACAGATCCACCAAACAAGTGTGAGGTGAGAGTAGAAAGGCTACTAGAGCTCTAAGACTAGTATGAGGAATCTTAACTTCTGGATAATTAGATAATGATATTCGGAGTTAGGCATAGTTTTCGCTCTCGGTTTCTGCGTACAAGTTCTTAGTACGAATATTTTTTAGAGCCACCAAATAAGGCAAACACGCAGAGAGCAGGTTCTGATAAAACTAAGACTAAGGTGGATAGTCACGATCATCTTTTATGGAATCTTCGGCTGAAAGAAGGTATTAATGTCAAAGTCGGAAATACATTGTCTTATCCATTCCCTTCTGGTGTTGAGAATAGATACTTCCACCAAATAAGCCACTCGATATCCTCTTGAATACCCATAATCCTAAATAATGCCTCGTAAATAAAAGTTTGTATGCTATACTGCATTGCGTTAGTAGATATTTGAAAGAAAAAAGATATATATAGAAAAAAAAAGAGGAAAAAGAAAAGAAAAGAAAAAACATATATACATAAAAAAAGCAAAAAGAAAATTAGTTTGAGTTAGAATTTATTGAGGCAATAACACCTATCACCTTCACGATCCACCAAATACAGCCTAGACCTATTTTTCCGTATTTCTGGTTGCCTGAATACAGGCTGAAGAATTCTAACTTAGTCATAGAGTTGTCAGAACCTAATCAAAGTATTAATGCCAGGAGAGACCACCAAATATATTAATAAATCTAGTGAGGTTGTGAGCTTAAAAAGAAAGAAAAGAAAAGATAAGATAAGAAAAAGAAAGAGAGAGAGAGAGAGAATGCGTACAAGGGAACTAAAGAGCACACAGTTTCTCATCTCTCTTTGAGTGGAATTATTTCATAATATGGAAATCTAAGTTCTAAAGTACTATCTATGTGCAGCACCGGATGAGTGTGAGCTACCAAATACAAATTTACTTGACTCAGAAATCTTCTACCTAAGCCAAAAGTAGGGGTTGAATTTTCAGATTATCGTATAACCCAGAGGGAAGAAGTTTGTCTATCCCAATAGATTTTTTTTACTAAGGGTTAAGTACGAGCTTTAGATGAGGATTGGCTTTCACTTGGATCCGTTGCATAAACTACAACAAAACACATTCACGATTATTTGGATTACTAAAGCTTCGAATGAAAACAAAAGATAAACCTCTAGTCAAACTCTTGATAAAACTTACTCATGTAGGACCACTTTGCATTTAGTCATGCATTTGCTAGGGACTAGCAAGATTTAGGCTTGGAGGTGTGATTGCACAATAATCATGCAACCTAAATCACCTGAATTAAGCTAGATTCTAGCATAACTTAGGATTAATGCATTCATAGGTATCGTAATTTACACAATAGCCAGTTTATTAGTCATATAGATAATATCGTCACTTTATGTACTAATGAGAGATTATTTTAATTGCAGATGAGTCGAAGTTGCAGATGTCAGATCAGACCAGATAGATCTGATCAGAATGACGATGGGAGTCCAACGCTTCCGAAATCGTCTCGATCAGACAACCAGAGTATCGTGTGCAGCCCATAGAATAACAGAGACCACGGAGCCAGATGACAAAGATACGAGTCTCAGATGAAAAATCCAACCAGATGGATGAATCTGGATCAACGATCGCAATCCAACGGCGAAGAAAACAACTCGATCGGAGGTCTACAACACCAGATACAAGGAAAAGAAGATGGACTATGATGACGTCACGTGGCGCCATCACAGCCACCTCCTCATCGTCGCCCCATCTGAGAAGGCCACCCTCGCACACTGTGGGTTGGATGAGCGTGCCACGTCACCCATCTAGCCGCACCTTATCAAAGAAGAAAATATCGACCGTTTGATCTTTATCCAACAGACGAGAATAAGTTTCCTTAAAACAAAACATAACAATGTGGACGCGTGGCGCAACGGTGAGCGTGCTCAACCGCAAGCGCGAGACGCGCGTTCGAGCGGTGCTGCACGAGAAATTAGGAAGGCATTAGCACGGGCACAATTTCGCCGTCAAATGGCGATCGAAGGGCGGAGGTGCGACCACGTGGCATGATTAGAGCGCGCCGCGGCTGAACGCATGATCCCACACGATTTTTGAAGCGTAAAGGCGAGATGCGCTCCCGCGTGAACCATCCAATCGTGAGATTAGACGGCTGAGGATGAGGCGCTTAGATTGAGCGAGCGATGAGCGTGAAAAAGAAGAGAACGTGCGCGAACGAGCAGGAGCCATTCGATCCTGATCCAACGCATAAGAGCGCGCCACATGTCGCCACCGGAATGCATCTGCTCCTAGAGGGTGCGTTGGAGGTTGTTTTGAGGCCTAATCAGGTCCATTGATCTCCCGATCAATGGGTCTGATTAATCCTAAAGTTGCACGAGATAGAGGACCAAAAGACCCTTTTTGCCCTTCATAAAAGCTATAAAAGAAGGCCAAAGCCCCCCAGTTGAAAACATCTCTTCCATGATCTCTAGATACAACTCTTCCACCTTCTCTGTAACTCTTCGTCCCTCTGCAACTCCGCTCCGACCTTCACCACGACGCTCTAGATCTGAAGTGCTGCCGCACCTCGCACAAGCATCCTACAAGCGGCAGCGTCTCTCTACCAATTTCTATCTCTCTCTGTTTAATTCTAGTAGCATTCTCTATTGTGAAAACTCTATTAATTGAAATTAAAGTTATGATCTTCTATACATATATATACATATATAAATATCTGTTTAGAGCAAGTTCTATTGAAAAGCTTCTACATAAATTGTGATTGCCTCCCTGTGAACGACCCGATACTCACTAGTTTTATAAATATTATTTGTCGACGTGTTTTCGCACTATACAATTGAATAATCTTTTAAAACACGAACTACGCGCCGAACAACTTTCTGTTTTTGGGATGTGAGATCTTCTGATCATTCCCTGTTTGTCAGGAAAACTAGTACCGGCACTGTAACTTTATTGGTGTATGTTAATGACCTTATTCTTACTCAAGTGAAGGATTATTTGGCTTGTCAGTTTGTCATAAAGGACTTTGGGAAGCTGAGATTTTTTTAGGCATTGAGATTGCCACTAGCAAGCACTGCATAGTAATGTCTCAGAGAAAGTATGCACTTGACATTCTTGAGGAGACAGGCATGTTGGGATCCAAGGAAGCCAACATTCCTATGGATCCTAAAGTTCATCTGTTTGAGGATACAGTGAAGCTAGAAGACAAGGTCTATCGACAACTGGTTGGGAAGCTACTGTATCTAACCATCACCAAGCCAGACATCAGTCTTGCAGTCAGTAAGCTAAGGCAATTCTTAGACAAGTTCATTGATGTTCACTGGCAAGATATTATGCAAGTATTGAATCAAGGGATGTCCAGGGAGAGGCATTCTATTCCAGAAGAAGACTCCTACATCTGTAGTCGCTTACTCTGACGCTGATTATGCTAGAGATTTTGGAGATAGGCGATCTACTACTGGCATCTATGCATTCATTGCTGCGAACTTGATGACCTGGAGAAGCAAGAAACAGAGTGCTATTTCACGCTCCAATGGTGAGTCCGAATACAGAGCTATGGCTCATACTACAGCTGAGATGATATGGATCAAATCTCTTCTACGAGATCTCCATGTTGATATTCAGGAGCTTATGGAAATGCATTATGACAACCGAGTTGCGACATACATTGCTAATAATCCTATGTTTCATGAGAGAACGAAACATGTAGAAGTGGACTATTACTATACCAGGAGCCTAATTCAACAGGTCTACTTCATACTACATGTCTTGCATCCACCGACCAGACAGCTGATGTATTTACCAAGTCGCTGCCTCGCCCCCAGTTTGAGAACTGTAGAAACAAGCTAAGCATGATGGATATATATGCTTCAGCTTGAAGGGGAGTGTTGAGTTACATATTGTTGAGGGGCTACGTGTCTTTCTTACTTTCTTGTTGGGCTTATGTTATTTTTCCCTCACCACTTTATATAAAGAGGTGTAAAGATGGCTTGATAAATAAGATTGTTTCTTTTCATCAACGACATAAAAAATAAGGAAAGTGGGGAATAAGTCAACACTCCCCCTCAAGCTAAAGCATAGATATCAATCATACTTAGCTTGGAACAACATGCATTAAGAGCTCCACATGGCAAAGGCTTCGGGAAGATGTCAACCATTTGGTCTTCTAAAGTGACAAATGTAGTACGTAATACTCCTCACTATATCAGATCTCTGGTGTAATGACAATCTACCTCTACATGTTTCATCCTCTCATGAAATATTGCATTATTAGCAATGTAGGTGGCTGCCTTGTTATCACACCGCATTTCCATGGGACCATCAATTTGGACATGTAGATCTCGTAATAGGGACTTCACCTAAACCATCTCAATAGCAATTTGAGACATAGCCCGGTAATCAGATTCTGCACTCAACCTAGAAACTATCCATTGTTTCTTACTCTTCCAGGTAACGAGATTTCCAGTAATAAAAGTGCAGAAGCCTATGGTGGATTTCCTGTCTACTATACTCCTTGCATAATCAACATCTGAATATCCCACAATAGTCATGAGTGCACCTTTATTAAAATATAACCCACAACCAGGTGCCTTCTTCAAGTATCTAAGCACCTACATAACTTCCTACCAATGTAATTCGGTAGATTTATCCATAAATTGACTTGGTTTTCCAAATGCCAAAGCAATATCTAGCCTAGTAATAGTTAGATATAATAATTTCCCAACCAACTGGCTGTATGAGTAATTATCAACCACTTCTGCCTCTGCATCATATAAATGTGCTTTGGGAGCCATAAGAATATTAGCAGATTTGGATCCCAGCATACCTGTCTCCTTGAGTACATCAAGTGCATACTTGCGTTGAGACAAATCTATCACATCCTTACTAGTTGCAACCTCAATTCCTAGAAAATAGCATAGCTGGCCCAGATCTTTCATAACAAACTATTTTGCCAAGAATCTGACTTCCGCAATTCTAGCTTTGTCATCTCCTGTAATAATTAAATCAACATATACTAAAAGAACCACCAAACCTTGCTCATCTTCGTGACAAACATCAAATGATCTGAGGAAGATCTCTATAAGCCCATCTTTTCAACCATTTCTAAAAGTTTGTGAAACCTTGCTTTTGAACTCTACTTGAGTCCATAAATAGCCTTCTTTAATCTACATACACATTTCCCTAAACCTTGAACCCAAGAGGTTGTTACATGTATACATCTTCCTTAAGATCACCATGAAAGAAGGCATTTTTGACGTCAAGTTGATGAAGCTTCCAACTCTTGTGAGCAACAACAGAAATCAGAATTCGAACCATAGATAGGGGATAAGGTATCAAAGAAATCTACCCCATATGGCTAAGTGCATTCCTTCGCTACCAGATGAGCCTTATACTTTGAAATAGACCCATCTGGGTTGTATTTCAAGGCAAAGACCCAGTGACAACCAACAAGTTTCGTGCCAGGTGAAAGAGTAAGCTCCTATGTCTGACAATCCTGTAAGGCAACCATCTCATCCTCCATGGCCTTTTGCCACTTTGGATCAAGCATGGTCTGTTGATATATAGCTGGTAACTCCTGGCTAACAAAGCTGTAATGAACAAGCCAAAAGATATCCCCATCTTGTTAGTGGACACTAGCCTTACTGCTCTATAATGTGCACAAGAACGTAGTGTGTTTAGAATTGCTATCAAAAGATCATTCTCAGGAATAACATCACCTGCACCTACACAATCACCACTAACACGCATCTGGTTAGATGGCTCAACACATACCTGACCTGGGGAGGAAGGTGTCATAGAAGTGGGGGGGGGGGGGGGGGGGGGGGGGGGGGGGGTGTGTGCTTCCCGTATGTTGCTGGCAACCGATAAGTAACTAGAGGGTCTATATCTATCACAATCACTAGAAGATGCAGGAGGTGCCTCAGTCTCCATAATCCCATCCATTGGCATAGGTGGGATAGGCATGGGAGCAAATCCTGCCTCAGGAGACAACTGACGAGCAAATAAAGAGATATACAACACTACCTTATGAAAATTTACATATGCACTAACAAAGTGCCTCTCTGCCACAGGATCATAGCAGAGATATCCCCTCTGAACACAGAAATATCCAAGGAAAATACACTTCACTGCAGGTGTTGCTAACTTATCCCTTCCTAGGCCCATCGAATGCACAAGTGCCACACATCCAAATACACATGGGAGTAACTTAAATAACTCCTTAGTATAAAGCATATGCTAAGGAGTTTGCTCATGTAAAACTGATGAAGGCATCCTATTAATAAGATAACATGCAATAAGAACCGCATCACCTCAATACAAATGTGGAACAAAATGTTGTATCAGTAAAGTACGAGCCACATCCAATAGGTGCCTGTGTTTTTTCCTTACCACACCATTTTGCTTGGGAGAGTGTGAACAACAGATTTGATACACAACACCATGTAACTTGTAAAAGTTGGCCAATTGTATAGTATAAAATTCTAAAGCATTATTAGATTTAACAATTTTCACTACAGCAGCAAACTAATTTTTTATTTCCAATAAGAAATGCTCAATAATCTATCCTACATCAAACTTATTCTTTATCAGAAAAACCATAATAAACGAGAAAAATCATCCATAATGACTAAATGATAGCGGTGACCCTGTTGGTCAAGTATCCAACTAGAGCCCCAAACATCTAAATGTAGCAACTCGAAAATAGCAGCTAAAGCATTATCAGATCTAATAATTTTCACTATGGCAGCAAATTGATTTTTTATTTCTAATAAGAAATACTCAATAATCTGTTCTACATCAGACTTATTCTTCCTCAAAAATAACCATGATAAACGAGAAAATTTGTCCACAATGACTAAATAATAGCGATGACCTTGTCGATTAGGTATCCAACTAGGGCCCTAAACATCTAAATGTAGCAACTCAAAAACAGCAGAACTAGGACTAGTGGTGGCTAGAAAAAATCTGTGATGCTTCCCTAACTAACACACATCACAGTGTATCTCAATAGCTGTGACAAATGTGGGATGATGCATCTCAATCTATCCAGAGATGGATGATCAAGACGACAATGCCACTACAAGGCACTTTCAGATGTAAAGCTAGAACCACCCTCACATGTAGCAGCCAAAGGCGTCTGGACAAGGCAATACACCCACTCTTCATGTTTGCCACAAATCGTCCTCCCTGTCAGTTTGTCCTGAAATATGCAACTCACATCATCAAATATGACTCTACAATTAAGCTACTTGATAATCTTACTGATAGATTACAAATTCATAGATAAATTAAAAAATAAAAAATACATCAGACAATCGCATGATGGGGATAACAAACACCTCTCCCTGACCATCGATCTGTGCATGCCTGCCATTTGTTACCTATATTGTCCTTCCATGTGGCACAGTTTGTAATCTCCTAAAGCATCCATGATCACTGGATAAATGATGTGATGCACCAGAATCTACCAACCAAGACATATCAATACCTAACGATAAGGCAAAAGAATAGTCTCATTAGTGGTAGTCGTCTCCCGAATCAACTTAGAAAAGTACTAAACCACAGCATCATAATCTGCACAAAAATAGTATCAGACTACTCAACAAAAGTCATAGAAGCCTGATTGACTATCGGTGGCCTCCCATGCTTGGCCAAACATGAGGCCTCAATGTGTTTAGCCTTCCCACAGAAGGTACAAGTGGGTACAAGGCCTCCCGGAAGGACCTCATCCTCTCCCCTGACCATGCATGGAAGAAGCACCTCTACCTCCATGTTTAGTCACTGCAACCATGGCTAAAGCCTATCCAACACTCTTTAGTCTGAGCCAAAGGCACAAGTCTACTCAAACGACTATACATCTCTAGTGCAGGGAGCTCAAACAACATGAGGATCTGTGAATAGGCAATAGCATAATCAAGGCCAAATCTAGACAAGAATAGGTGAATTGCAAACTCTTTACGATAATCCTTCCGAACAGAACAAGTACAAACAACCCTGCAAGTATTATATTTCTCCAAAAATCCTTTAAGCCAGAATAATATTGAGAAAGTGACTGACCCTCATGCTTCAACTCAAATAACTCATGATACATCTAAAAGACCATAAAAGAATTCTTCTCATGTGAATAAGTGTCTCTGAGACTATTCCACATATGTTTTGTCGTCTTGTAGTACATAATCTTATCTCCAATACATGGAACAACGTTATTCATCAACCAAGCACGTACCATAGCGTTATCCCTCTTCCAAGATGTATTTTTCCCTATCTTATCAGTGGGCTCTAGCTCCAATAGAATATGTTCCTTATCATATCCCTCCATTGTCTTAAGGAACATTTGAGACCATCTTGGATAACTAGTCTTTTCAAGTTTGATTATGAGACCAAAAAATGAACTCTTGTAGGTCACGTTCTCTGACGTGGTACCTGACGTGACCTCGGATTCAAAATAAGAAGCCATCATGAGCCTCCGGACAGAGAAAATACACTTAAACCAAGATCTGAAATTAATTTAAGATCATATCTACTGTAAAAAGTTGGAGATCAGTGAATCAATATGGATTTTTAGGCAAAAGGCAACACAAAAAATCACGTTGCAATCCCAAATAGCCTTCGCAAGATTAGATCATCCCCACTAGAGCCAAGATCGACTCCAATAAGACCCGCATAGCTGTTGGGAGGCCTCCTCTCCTTCGCCTAAGCTGCTGGCGGCAAGCTTGCAGCACTAACACTGCCTTGCAAGGGCGACACCAGTGGTCGTTGGCCCTACTCTGGCCGTCAATGGTGTTGCTGGAGCTACATCGGCGGCTACTGATGGCTCTACAATCGTTGCCAGTGGCTATCGTGGCCATTGAAGGCTGTTGTGGCTGCCGATGAGAGGAGAGAGAGATCTTAGGTTAAGGTGGAAGGTTTCAAGATTTGGTTTGGGTGGGATATCAGAACTTAGCCTAGATCCACACTCTAATACCAAGTAGAGGAGAATGAATCAACTTATTATTCCAATAAACCCTACACCTCTTTATATAGAGAAGAGGTGTGGGAAAATTACACTACACGTCCAGCAAGAAAAATAAAATAACATACCACATAATAAAACATAAGAAATGAATAAGGAAAGTAGGAAATATGTCAACGTATAGTGTATATGGCTGCATCACAATGGGGTTATTTTTGAGAGGGAGAGGTGAATTTGACAGGGTGACCGAGAGAAAGAAAGGACAAGGGCGACCATGCATGACATTTTTTGACCCTATTTCCAAGGGGCAGTTGAACAACTGACTCATGTATGTTCCCAGGTTGGATGAGCTAATAATTTAAGGGCCTTCGGTCCCTTTTTTGAGCAAGAGTCAATAGCTTCCCCTTACCCTCACCTCCCCAGTACAAGGTGCAGGGAAAAGCAATCAATTGAGATTTATGAAAATGGGATAGGAGAAGGGCCCGGTAAGATAAATTTTATTTTTGGGAGGGAGGGGTTGTCAGGGTCTTACATCATCTCAGTATGCTTTGTAATTATTAATGTACTAATTTCCCACTTCAGAGAACACGGGGGGTTAACAACACTTGTTAACCACCCTTTTCATTTTCAAAAAACATTCATGATATAATAATATTTGTACATGATGATCATCATATATATGAAAATTAGCCCATTAGCCCCTTTGTTTCCTCTTCAAGACATGCTAAATTAATTTGATTTATTTTTTGAAATAGCATAGAGGGATTATTGGATGATTTCAAAAATGAACCCCATTGAGGGAAACTATAAAAAGGTACAAAACAAAGTTCATATCATTTCAGCATGTAGATCATGTTTATCAATGATGATTAAAGAGATGGCATGTACCCACACTTTTTTTGGGAGACAGGAAGGCAAGGTTAATAAGGGTTGTTAACCACCCTTTCCCGTTTCAAAAAAAACAATTGTTAAGTTGTTAACCCCTTGAATTTCAATAACAAAGAGAGCTAGTTACAACAAAATTTGCAAAGAAAAATGGCAAATAATCCCCTCAACACTAGCTCTCTCCCGAGACCAAGAATTTTTGGTCTTGAGAGTGTATGAACCTAATATTGATGAAGACAAATAAGCATTCTGGAAAGAGCACAGGAGATCATGGTGGAGTTTCAAGATGCACATTGGTTGATTGGAGGTGATCTCAACATTTGATTGTAGGAGTGTATGGACTTGATATTGATGAAGACAGACCGGCATTCTGTTCTGGGAAGAGCTCAGAGAAGATCTTGCATAGTTTCTAGATGCACCTTGATCGATCAAAGGTGATTTCAACATCACCCTTAATTTTGAGGATCACCCAGACAAGGGTAGAATGGATATTGGGTCCAGTGACTTTTAGGAACTTATAAATGAATTTTAGTTGTATTGAAAAAGATTAACTTGGTTATTGTATTGTATTTTGAAAAGAAAGTCCTAGCCCTCTTTATATAGAGAGAGAGCTTAGATATACAAGGAAACTCAATAACATACTTACCAAAACTAAAGATTAAAAATAGTAAAATAACTCATCCTACTAACTCTAACAAATTTGACACTAAAAATATCCTAATTTAATTTACTTCCTAACACCCCCCCCCCCTCCCAAAGTGCAACGTCCAACTTGTTACGAGGAAACTCCCACTTAATGTAAACATCCGGAGGAGCAAGCAGCAAATCGAGGAGCAAGAGTAGGTAGTACATCGGAGGAGTACAAGGCGATCGTAGCAAAAGAAGCAATCACAGTAGAGCAAGAAATCTCAAAAGTAGGCCTCCCCCACGTAGAAGCTCAAAGTGTGCCTCTTCTGTAGAGACATAGAGACTGGCATCTCTCCTATACAGGAATGCAAAGTGGGCCTCTCCCTCAGAGACCTTAAGACTGGCCTCTTCTATACGGAAATCTCTCTGTAGATTTCTCTCATATAATGACCAAGAAAGTATTCCTCTCATAAAGGGAGTAGGAAGTGAGCCTTTCTTATGTAAGGACCTCTAGAGTGAGTCTCCTCTTTTCTTCCTTTTTTTCCACTCACAGACATGCACTACGAATTCAGAGAAGAGAACCAAATCTAATCGAACAAGGCCTTTTTGGCCAAACCTAAGTTGTGGTGGCTTGTGGCAATGTTGCTACCACACTGAAGTCAACCACCAGAGTGTGGTATGGCCTAGATGAGCATAGTCAAACCACCACCAACATGGGGCAATGCCGATGAGGCCCATAGGAAGACCACATAGCATTGTTGGATAGTAATGGCGATGGTGACGGTCAAAGTAGAGGCGAGGAGCAACGCAGTAAAGAGGGTGAAGAGTTTTGTGGTCATCAGAATGGGCCATCATGTCGAGCGACGTGTGGAGGACAGTCATCGAAGCCAATGGAGGAGGTGGCGATGCCAGAGAAGCCCTTGTGGGTGCAGCCAAAAGCACAATTGCAACAGGAAGGGGGTCGTTTGCGACCTTAGCGCACACAGAAGAAGGGGGGCTATAGGAGGAACCCCCAAAGAGCAAGGGGGCCATTCGAGGCACGCCGAAGGCCACGGGGCCTGGTGACGCTGTCATTCCCCTAGGGTTTTTTAGTCCTCTTCCCTTTCCCCTCTTTTTTTTCTCTCAACGAGATCATACCCGCTCTAATACCATATTGAAAAAGATCAACTTGGTTATTGTGTTGTATTTTAAAAAGAAAACCTTAGCCCTTTTTATATAAAAAGAGGGCTTAGGTATACATGAAAACTCAATAACATACTTACCAAAACTAAGAAGACTAAAAATAGTAAAACAACTTATCCTACTAGCTCTAACCAATTTAACACTAAAAATATCCTAATTCAATTTATTCCTATCAAGTTGCAAGAACTGCTGTTACCCAATTGTTGATATACATGGAATACAGTTTCGGCACACTTGTGGACAGACTTTTTTGAACTATTGAATTTGCAGAGATATTTCCATTAGCTGCAGTGCAGGCTGTGAAAAGACCATTCTCAGACCCTACGCCGTTGTCGTGGGTATCTATTGATGAGTTGAGGCCAAAGACATACTGGCTTGCATCAGGAGGGCTTCAAACAGCATATTCGAGAATGGTGCCAGGCAACATCAGGATATGACACAGCAGTGATTACTCTGGCAAGATGTCCATAGTGCCTAAAGCAATACCTTATACTATAGACCACAAGATGAAGCTCAAGGATGAGATGAAGAAAGAGGTATGACGCCTACGAGGAAGTCACAAACTAGACAAGTTGGAGGACTCAAGACCACTTACTACAGAGAAGGTGTTTGATAGAAAGAAGCACTAGGTGAGTATTCTTGGAGGATCATAGCAAGGAAGTTGAATGGAGGTAGAGAATAAAGCAGACATGGCTGAAAGAAGGCAATTGTAACACTCACTTCTTCAATATGATGGCCAATAGGTGATTTTTATATATAAACCTCAGGTGCATAAGGCAATCGTGCAAGGCAGTTGAGGAGGCACTGGCTGTGCATTTTGTTATTTTATAAGGGCCCTACACCAGGGTGAAGATGGCTTCGTAGAAGTCATTAAATTGGCACAAGAACAGGAAGCCAATTTGATCAGGCCTTTTTTGGAAACAGGGGTCTTATAGGCATTAAAGGGCCTAAATGCATAAGGATCAGCTGGACCTGAAGGATTTCTCATTCTCTTCTTCAAGGAGTTTCAGTTTATGGTGGGAAAGGATATCGTGGGTACATTGGAGGAGTTTGCAACTGGACATAGGAGCTTCATAAGAAGCAACAGATCACTGTTATTTCTTCTCCTGAAGGAGATTACAAAGCACGTGGATAATAATAGGCCAATTTCCCTTTCTATGTATCTCATTTTCGTTGGGGTGTTAGTGAATAGATTGTAGGATGTGATGAGCAGTCTAGTTATTGGAGCGCAGTCCGCTTTTATCAAAGTTAAAGGTGGTCTCTTATTGGCAAAAGGGGGACAAAAGGTTTCCCTTAGAAGGTAGACTTCTCCGAGACCTGCGACTCTTTGCATTAGCAATTATTGTGGTCATCCTTGCAAAGAGGGGATTCCGGGAGACATGGATTGCCCGAATGAAGAGGGGATTGTCCTTTTCTATATTGGTGAATGGAAGATAAAAAGGGCGTGGATCTAGCAAGGAGTGGTTCATCAGGGGGTGTCCTTTGGTGCCATTATTCTTTGTGTTCACAGTAGATGTGTTGGCAAGATGCTCCTTTAAGGACTGTTCGGGGGCATCACACCGCACAGGGTAGATCACACATTGTTGTGTATCTTGCAATACACATACGAAATGACTTTTTTCATAGAGGGCTCAGAAGAGGAGGCATGCAACATAACTAGAGTATCAGGAGTTATTTGGAAGCTTCTCCGGCCTGTCTATCAACAGGGAGGAATCTGTCTCTTTGGCGATGATAGAACAGGAGGCAAAAAAATGTGTAATGGTTCTCGCCACCTTGTGGAAACAACTCCCTATCTCGTGGTTGGGGCTCCCTTTGACAAGGGGTATGCTGTGAACACAATGGCACGCTACCATTGATAGTGTAGGGAAGAAGCTGGACACGTGGAAGTCCAAACAACTCTCCACAAGAGGACGGTTGATAGATTTGAGGTCTGTTTTGATGGACATCCCCATATTTTCCACGTTTATTTTTGAGCTGCCAAACAAGGTGAAGGATATGTTGTGGAAAATGATGGGATGATTTCTGTTAAGAAACTCTAAGTGTCTTTATACAAAGAGAGACCCTAGGGATCATTGCATCAAATACCCCATATAATAAGAAAATAATAAAAGATACCAAAACATGAAATAACTCTCAACACTCCCTCTCAAATTGGAGCATAGATATTAGACATACTCAACTTGGAACAAAGGTACTCAAGTTGCTTCCTGGAGAGTGTTTTGGTGAAGATGTCTGCTACTTGGTCGTTAATAGAGATGTATGAACTAGATATCTTCCATGTCATCACTGTATCTCTGATAAAATGACCCAATGAGCTTTGTCCTCTCGTGAAAGGTAGGATTACTAGTAATAAAAGTAGTAGCCTTATTATCACAAAACATAGGAATAGATCTGAGACTGATACCCCAAAATCATGTAAGATAGACCAGTGTTGCAAAAGTCAGTAGTCGATATCCAGTCGATCAGGCCACTGAAAACTATTACAGTATGCAGAGGAATAGTCGGGGAGTACTCGGTCGAGTATTTTATATATATATAGTTGAAGAAAACAAACATCCTTAGGTTGTCAAGAAGTCCCTACACCTCTATATTGGTGTGGGAAAAGTACATCATAGACCCACTAAACAAAATAAAATAAGACAGCATCCCTTACAAACAAAAATATAATTCAACATTCTCCCTCAAGCTGGAACATATATATCCATCATGATCAACTTGTTTCTTCACTTCTCAAACTGAGGACGTGGCAATGGCTCGATAAACATGTCAGCAGTCTGGTCTGAGGAGGCAAGACAAGTAGTACGAAGCAGATCCTATTGAATCAAACTCCTAGTGTAATGACAATCCATTTCCACATGTTTTGTTCTCTCATGAAACATAGGATTGTTTACAATGTAGGTAGCAGCCCGGTTGTCACAATGCATCTCCATAGGTTCCTGAACATCAACATGAAGATCTTGTAACAGAGATTTGATCCATATCATCTCAGCATCAGTATGTGCCATGGCCCTATACTCAGACTTAGCACTAGAGCATGAAACAACACTTTGTTTCTTGCTCCTCCAGGTAAAGAAACCAGTAGTAGATCGCCTATCCCCGATATCACCTACATAATCTGCATCTGAGTATGCAACAACGGCCATAGGTGCCTTTCTGTGAAAAAGAATGCCTCTACCTGGACATCCCTTGATATATCTCAACACCTGCATCACAGCCTGCCAATGAACCTCAGTAGGCTTATCTAAGAACTGACTCAGCTTCCCTACGGCAAGACTAATATCTGGCCTAGTGATAGATATAACAGCTTCCCCACCAGTTGTCGATATGCCTTTTTATCTTTTACCTTTACATTATCCTCAACCAGATGACTTTTAGGATTCATAGGAATATTTGCATCTTTGGATCCTAGCATGCCTGTCTCCTGAAGAATATCAATGGCATATTTCCTCTGCGACATAATTGTCCCTTGCTTACTTGTGACAAACTCAATGTCTAAAAAATATCTCAACTTTCCAAGATCTTTCATGACAAACTGATGTGCCAAGTATTTCTTTATCTAAGATATACCCTCTGCATCATCACCTGTAAGAATAAGATCATCCACATACATAAGTAAAGCCATTGTACCCCTACTGGTCTTCCTTACAAATAGTGAATGATCCAATGAAGATCTCTGCATCCCAATAACAGGCAATGCCTCAGACAGGCGTTGGAATTAGGCTCAAGGGCTCTACTTAAGACCATAAATGGCCTTACGAAGCCTGCATACACACTCCCCCTAAATCTCAAAGCCAGGTGACTGCTGCATATATATTTCTTCCTCCAAGTCTCCGTACAGAAATGTATTTTTAACATCCAACTGAGATAACTGCCATCCATAATGAGCCGCAACAGATATAAGAATTCAAATAGTAGAGTCATGTAACAGGGGAGAACGTGTCAAAGAAATCCACCCCATATGCCTGGGTGAATCCTTCAACCACTGAGCGGGTCTTATACCTTGAAATAGACCCATCTGGGTTATATTTCAAGGTAAAGACCCATCTAGCTCCAACAAAATGCGCACTAGACGGTAAAGGTGACAGCTCCCAAGTACCTATGGTAGTAAGTGCAGACATCTCCTCCATAGCTGCCTTCCAATGTGGATGTAGTAGAGCCTGCTGGTACGAGGTAGGTAACTTGGCACTAAATACAGCAGCTGTAAATGCATAAAACTCCGAACTTAGAGAATCATTAGTAATACCACTCCCAACAACACGATACTAGGCACAAGATCGCGGAGCCTTCCTAATAGCAATGGGAATATCATCATCAGTACTCATGGAATCAAGACCTGGAGAACTATCCTCAGGTGGCAGACTCCCACCTGCTACATCTGCTGACACTGTGCCTGAAACAGTCTCCTGAGTAGGAACCACCTCTAGGTTATCAACACTAACCTAAGGAGTCTATGGAATAGACGGAGGGGGCTTTGCCCTATATACAACTGGCAACTGATAGGTGTCACCCTTGAAAGTTCCTTCATCCACTAGTGCTGGCCTGAATGTGCTAGTAGGTGACTCATCAACCTGAGAAGGGCTACTAGTATCTGTGAATATACCAAATGGTATAGGAGCAACTGGTACAAACGCACTCTCCAGTACACTCTGCACCTGTCTGGCAGCAACAGAAAAATAAGGTACCGCTTCATGAAAGGTGACAACTGCACTGATATAATGCCTCTAATGTAGAGGATCAAAACACCAATACCCCTTTTGAGTACGAAAACAGACAAGAAACACACACTTGACTGCTCTAGGTGCTAATTTATCACGCCTAGATCCAAGGAGATGTACAAAAGCCACGCACCCAAATGTCTTGGGTAGAAGATCAAACAACTCATCATTTGGATAAAGCACCAATACCCCTTTTGAGTACGAAAACAGACAAGAAACACACACTTGACTGCTCTAGGTGCTAATTTATCACGCCTAGATCCAAGGAGATGTACAAAAGCCACGCACCCAAATGTCTTGGGTAGAAGATCAAACAACTCATCATTTGGATAAAGCACCTGCCATGGTATCTGCTCGTGAATCACTGATGAGGGCAATCTATTAATAAGGTAGTAGGCAGTGAGAACTGCATCTCCCCAATAGTTCTGTGGCACACTGTTATGGATAAGAGCTCTGGACATATCAAGGATATGTCTGTGCTTCCTCTCTGCGACTACATTTTGCTGAGAAGTATGAGGACATGAGGTCTGATGAATTATACCATGTATGCCATAGAATTCTGCCAACCGACGAGTACAAAACTCTAGTGCATTATCAGATCTGAGAGTCTTGATGCAAACATCAAACTGATTTTTTATCAACACAAACTTCTCAATTAGTAGACCTACTTCACACTTATTCTTCATGAGAAATAGCCAAGACAATCTGGAAAAATCATCAACCACAATCAAATAGTATCGATGTCCTGCTCTATCAGGAGTCCTACTGGGGCCCCAAACATCAAGATGCACTAACAGAAAACATGAAGTTGAACGTGGTCCTGTAGCAGCTGAAAAGGAAGACCTATGGTGCTTCCTAAGTTGACATGCATCGCAGGAAAGTTGCGTAGTTGGGGACACATGAGGAATAAGCCTGCGTAACTTTTCCAAAGAATAATGGCCCAACCGTCTTTGCCACTGTACGGCACTCCTAGATGTGGTAGTAACCTGACATGTAGCAGCCATAGGACCCTGCTGAAGTCAGTAAACTCCATATCCATTACCAATAATCTTCCCTATCATTTTATCCTGGAAAATACATCCACGCTCTTCAAAGATGACCCGACAATTCATCTGCTTAATGATCTCACTGATAGAGAGCAAGTTCATGGATAAATCTGGAACAAACTGAACATGATTAAGCTGCATAGAAGGGGTAACATTATTTCCCCTTGACCACTAATAGGAGCAAGTTGCCCATCAGCCACTTGTACTGTACAACCCCGAGAGACAGGTTGAATCTGTCCAAAGCACTCCAGATTCCCGGATAAATGATTGGAAGCACCTGAATTAATCAACGACATCACACCAGCGTTTTGAGTATCACCTACGGCAGTTCCTAGTGCAATCTGACTGAGACACTACCATGTTTACTAAATCACATTACCTCAAACAAAATTCGACGTGCCACAGAGAAGGGTACATGCCCAAGAACTTCACACTTCAGATCTGAAAATTGACAGAAAATGGGAACTACACACCCCAACAAATATACCAACCGGGGAATACACACCCCAAAAAACTCCGCTCACACGCAGTCAATACTCAAAGGGACTATACACCCCAAAAACATGCATCAAAGGGGAATACACACCCCAAATCTAATAGATAAGATCTGAAAATACCATCACATCATCTTTCCGGAAGATCCTTGGCTTTAATACTCCATCAACTACGATCCAAAGATCTTCCAATCAGGCACAAGGTAGAGATGTGCCCTCCCTCTGTTGCCAAACACCAACAGCAGGAGAGAGAGCACAAAAAATCAGTGGCTAGGCCTAGGCAGTGATGGCAGGTGGCATAGGCAGTGGCCTACAGCAGCTCTTCCCGACATTGTAACCTCCTACTGCTGCCGCCACCAGCAGCGATGGCCTATTGCTACTGCTGCTAGCGGTGGCGGTGGCCCTGCGCTGCTGTTGTTGCTGTTGGCGGCGACGGTGGCTCGGTGCTGTTGATGCTGGCGGTGGCAATGGCCTGCTATTAGCCTGCTGCTGCAGCAGCTAGCAGCAGCAATCGGTGCTGCTACTACTACGGCGGTGGTCCGACGCTGACATGGCCGCCAGTGGTGGCGGCAGTAGCTCCAATGAGAAGGCTTAAGATAAGGTTAGGGTTTTATTTTTGGAGTCCTCAACCTTGGCTCTGATACCAAGTCGAATAAAACAAACTTCCTTAGGTTGCCAAGAAGTCCCTACACCTCTATATTGGTGTGGGAAAAGTACATCATTGACTCACTAAACAAAATAAAATAACACAGCACCCCTTACAAACATAAATATAACTCAACATATATATACATATGTATGTATGTATAAACACATATCAAGAAGTAAAATATATCATTGCATAAAAGTAAACATATTCAAGTTCACGGTCATAAAATAAGCTACAAAGTACAAACAATATCAAATTCATTACAAATTTGATAATTAAACCAAGGTATAAATCATTACAAATACATTATCAACGATAGAGCAACATAAACCAAGAATTAATATATGCTTGAATCCAATACATTACAATATATGCTTCGACAATGGAAGGCTTTTTGCTTAGTCGAAGAGGAGTCTCGGGTGAAAATAAACGATTTTAGGGGAGTGGTTGGGGGAGGAGGGTCAAGTGGGGTTTTATTTGACCTAAAAAAAATGTACCTACATACCTATTTTTCCCTCTATGCAGAAATCAGCCTATGCGTGCCATATACCTACATATTACTCGGTCAAGTAGGCTGATTTTTACAACATTGAGATGGACTAAATCTAAAATAGCTTGTAGGTAGTATGTGCCATACCCTGTACTCTAACTCTACATTGAATCTAAAGACCACATTCTACTTCTTACTTTGCTGAGTAACAAGATTGCCACCCATATACGTGTAGTAACCTATGGTAGATCTTCAATCTTCATGAGCCCCAACATAGTCAACATCTGAATAGCCTCACACATTAAGATGACCATGTTTTTGGAAAAATAGGCCTTCCCAAGAGAATTCTTCAAGTATCTCAACACTTGGCATACTCCTGCCCAATGTGCTTCCCTAGGTTTCCACAAAAACTGGTTAAGTCACCCCACAGCATAAGGTATGTCTGGCCTCGTGACAGTAAGGTAAAGAAGCTTGCCAACCATAGCACGATATCTAGTTACATCTTCTAATCCAGGACTATCCAAGTCAGCTAGATAAGCAAAAGGATCCAATGGAATGCTTGCTGGCTTGCATCCTATCATCTCTACTTCTTGTAACATATTAAGGGCATACTTCCATTGAGAAAGACCAAGGCCCCTATCAATATGATGCACCTCAATACCCATGAAATATCTGATCACTCCAAGATCCTCAATGATAATCGAGAGTGCAAGTCTTCGTAAACTCAATGCCTTATCGTTCCATGCAAGCAGAATGCCATCCACATAAACAATATGAATCATTGATCTAGCAAGCCTATGCAGAACAAATACAGAATAATTCGAGGATGATCTAATAAATCCAAACTCCTGAACTATTTTCCTGAATCTCTCAAACCATACCCTCGAACTCTACTTCAATCCATAAATAGCCTTATTCAATTTGCAGGCCTTTTAACACTCCCTTATAGTAACAAATCCAAGAGGTTGCTGCATGTAAATTTCCTCATGAAGGTTCCCATACAGGAAGGCATTTTTAATATCAAATTGAATGATGGGTCAGTCTAGGTTGATACTGAGAGAGAGAAACTGAACTAAATTCAACCATGACACAAGTGAAAAAGTCTCAAAATAGTCCACCGTAAAGGTTTGTGTGTCGAGCCTTATGTCTTTCAATGGAGCCATCTAGAAGATATTTTAGGGTAAATATCCATCTACACCCAACTATAGCACCTAGGGGTAACTCCACCAAGTTCCATGTACCATGAGATTGTAGCGTTGTCATCTCTTCCTTTATGGCCGCATCTAGATTGGATGCTGAAGAACCTCAATATAACTATGGGGAACACGGTAACTGTCCATAGAAAGAGAAAGCAGCCAAGCAATAGCAGGTAATCTATCATAAGACATGTTGTGAGAAATAATAACGAGCACATGAGCATTAGGCCCTCCAATGAGCAATAGAAAGGTCCAAGTCAGACCCCTCTGTAAAAGGTAGTACTTAATCTCCATCAAATTCAGCAAGACCAATGGAGGAAGGAGTGGTAGGTATAATAGATAGTGGTTCCCCTCTAGGCATCTCAGGGACTCCGTTGGTAAGTACGGAGAGGTAGTAGTGGGGGGGGGTAGGAATTGGTGATGGAGATGGCTCAAAGGGCACTAGTGGAGACATAGGTAGGTGGACAGGATGGCTCAGAGAGCATTGGTGGTATCACAGTAGGCACAAGAAGAGGGATATCCTGAGTCTGATGAGGATGCAGAATCTTCTCCTTCGACTGAAAGGGATATCAAAAAGCGTCACATCTACGTTGAAAAATATAAACAGCGGAAGCATGAATCAAAGCATAAAAACAATCATAGAAACACTTGGGTTTACGTGGAAGAGTGGGGAGAAAACCATGGGAAAAGGCCCCAACAAGGTATATGTGTCTATAATTTCTCAAAGAAGAATGAAAAGGTATATTTATAGGCCACCATACGCCACACAGTCCTACACTAACCAATGTGAGACTAAATTACACGTACTCTAACACTCCCCCTCAACTTGTACAACACTCAAATCTCACTCTGCACAACAGAACATACACTCTCAACTAGTCCTCGTCTACAGGAGGGTATGCTGATGTCGACATATCAGCAAGGGCTAAAGCTGCTGGATGCTGTACCTGACAAATGGCCTATCCTCTGGAGATCTCAACACGTGCTAGTAGCTCCCCATTTAGTATCCCTATAACGGGCCTTCCTCTGAAGGCCTCGAAAGGTGGATCTCCCTCTTGGAGTCCACAAAACTGGATCTCCCACACGAAATCAAAAATGGGTCCTTCCTTTAAGGACCTCGAAACTGAATCTCCCTCCTGGAGACCTCAAAACTCTGGACCTCCCAAAGTTGTGGATTCTCGTGTGGTGATCTCGAACAAGGGACTCCCTCCTGGAAGATGACTATAATAAGCCTACACTCCCCCTTTCTCTCATACTCGTATGAGAGAAGAAATACACATATAAAGAAGAGTTTCTCCCCCTCTTCTCTTTAATTCCTTTTTTTACCCCTTTTTTTCTTCCCTTTTCTTCCCTCTTTTTCATTTTTTTCCCACTTTTTCTTTTTTTTCTCTTTCTCCTATTTTTACCCCTTTTCTTTTTACCTTTTTTTTTCTTTCCCCTCTTTTTCTCTACATCGTCTTCTTTTTCCGTTTTAAATGCCCTTACCCCTTAAGGTTTGAGAAGCACAAAGGAGCACGACGACTCCTCTCGCTGCCTTTGGCCTCGCGCTCGGCTGCCATCTCCAACCGCATCCTCTCTGGCAACGTCGACGAGGATCGCACCGCCGCCACCCGTGCCTATGCCTCGTCCTCACCGCTGCTACCGATCTCGAGGTCGTTGCCACCGCTCCTCGAAGCCATTATGGGAGGGCCGTAAACAACGATGACTACCAGGATTGCCTCGACGTCATCCGCGCCTCCGGCCTCTCCACCACGCTGCCATCATCATCGTCCTCCTTGACGTCGCCCTCTTCTTCGATGTCTCGGCGGTGCTCTACCCAGTCATCGTCCTCAAGACCTACCTCCAAGTCTCGTAGTTGCGGGCCTCCACCGCTCGCACCGCCACGCTCGGCCTCAGGGTGCCCAACCCCCTCCTACTACGGCGACGTCGAGAGAAGCCATGGGAGTCGACGCCAACGCGCCCAGTCCTAGCGTCACACTATCAATGGCACCCTCCATCTCCATCGCGATGGCCCTCTGCCATCGCGGCCTCATCTTCAACGCCGCATGTGCCCTAGCCACGCCGACCTCCTTTAGCAGCCCGTTGCCGTTGCTCCATTCTACATGCATGCTCCTAGATGCACAGCAACAAAAAACATTCCAAGAACAAAATATGATAATAAAATAATTTGAAGATTGAAAATAACCCAAGAACGACTTGCTCTAATAGCAAGTTGAAAAATATAAACGAAAGCCTAAATCAAAGCATAAAAACATAGGAACACTTGGATTTACATGGAAACCCCACTCATGAAGAACGGGGAGAAAACCCCGAGAGAAGGCTCCGACATGGCATGTGTGTCTATAATTTCTCAAGGAAGAATGCAGAGGTACACTGGCTATTTATAGGCCAACACACGCCACACAGTTCTACACTAACCGATGTGGGACCAAACTACACACACTCTAACATAAAATTTATGCATTAACAGGTCATAGTAATGATACCCCTTTTGGGTGCGCAAGTACAACAACAACCAAGCCTTTTCCCACATTAAGTGGGGTCGGCTATATGGATTATTTGCCTCCACACAGATCGATTTTCAACCATTTCAGGACTTAAATTAAAGTAACTGAGGTCATATTTAATAGTTTCCTTCCAACACTTATTCGGTCTTCCTCACCCCCTCTTAGTGGGTTCAGCCTCCAACTTCTTGCATCTCCTAACTGGAGCATCTAGTGGCCTTCTTTGTAAATGTCCAAACCATCTTAGAAGTGCCTCTCTCATTTTACCTCGATCGGTGCCACCCTAACCCTTTTTCTAATAAACTCATTTGAAATACGATCCTTTTTTGTATGACCACACATCCATCTTAACATCTTCATTTCTGCCACAGACATCTTCTGTATATGCCTATAGTTTATAACCCAGCATTCAGAACCATACAACATGGCTGGTCTTACCACAGCTCGATAGTATTTTCCTTTGACTTTTAAAGGAACCATCTTATCACAGAGAACACCAGAAGCACCCCTCCATTTCAACCACCCTGCATTAATTCTATGTGTAACATCTCCATCAATTCCACCATCATGTTGGAAAATGAATCCCAAGTACTTAAAAATATCTTTCATTGGAATGCACTCTTCTCCAATTTTTACACCAATTCCTTCATTGTTCCCTCTACTACTAAGCTTGCATTCCATATACTCAATCTTCGTCCTCTTCATGCGTAATCATTTATCTTCCAGGGCTTCTCTCCAAAGCTCAAGTTTTCTGTTCACTCCATCTCTTGTCTCATCAACCAATACAATGTCATCAGCAAAAAACATACACCAAGGCACCTTAACTTGGATATGCTTCGTCAACTCATCCATGACCAAGGCAAAAAGATAAGGGCTTAAAGTCGAACCTTGATGCAGACCAATGGTGATATCAAAGTAGTCCGTCAAATCATCCTTAGTCTTTACACAAGCTGCTGCTCCATAGTACATATCCTTTATGAGGTTGTTATATATAACTGGCACTTGTCTCTTCTCCAAAATTCTCCACAAGATATCTCTTGGGACGGAATCATAGGCCTTCTCCAAATCAATAAAAATCATATGTAAATCATTTTTCTTCACTTTGTATGTCTCCATCATACGTCTCAAGAGATGTATTGCCTCAATAGTAGATCTGCCTGGCATAAAGCCAAACTGATTTTCAGTTACCATAGAGACTTGCCTCACCCTTTTTTAATTATTCTTTCCCAAAGTTTCATCGTATAACTCATCAACTTAATACCACTATAGTTGGAACAATCTTATATGTCACCCTTGTTCTTGTATAAATGTACCACAAAACTTTTCCTCCATTCCTCTGGCATCTTGCCTCTCCACACAGTATTAAATAAATTTGTGAGCCAAGTTATACCCCATTCTCCCGTCATTCTCCAAACGTCTATAGGAATATCATCAGGCCCAACAACCCTCCCACTTTTTATCATCTTCAAAGCCTCATCTACTTTCTTTTGTATCCTTCGATAACACGCCCGATTCACATACTCTTCTGAGTTGGCTAACTCCCCTAAGATGATATCATTCTTTTATTTTTCATTAAATAGCTTATGAAAATATCTTTTCCATCTTGTCTTTATATCCTCACTAGCTATAAGTACCCTTCCTTCTTCATCCTTAATGCATCTTACATGTGTAAAGTCCTTTGCTTTCCGCTCTCTTGCTTTAGCTAACTTAAAAATATCTTTTTCGCCTTCTTTAGAGTCAAGTTTCTTATAAAAATGCTCCCAAGTTTTTACTTTTGCTTCACTAACTATTTTCTTTGCTTCTTTCTTTGCTTTTTTGTAGTTTTCCATATTTTCATCAGTCTTATCTCGATATAAGACTTTAAAGCAGACTATTTTAATTTTAAGCTTCTCCGCACTTCCTCACTCCACCACCAAGCCTCTTTTTGTCCTGGAACACCTCCTTTAGACACGCCTAACACCTCCTTTGCCACTTCCTAATACAGTTGACAAATCAGGGAAATAACTTATTCGAAGGAATCAATCGAATTAATCCATGGCATCGCAGAAGCGTGAAAACATGAAATACAAGCATTTTAAAACTTTTCAAAAATGAGATTGAATCGATGTCAAAAATGATCAAGCAATTGAAAATGAAAACACCTAAATCCAAAACCATATGGGAGGAACTAGTTTCCTCATATTCCAGGATCCCACGCGTATAGGATTGTAAACCTTTCGCAGGTGGCGTGGTGCAACACCTCAAAGTGTGGTGCCTCAAATAAGTCCCGATAGGAAACCTGAACTCCTCAATGGATGGATGAAATCCTTCGTGTCATGAAGGTCCAAACCAATAGATGATTTACGAACTCCTCACAAATTCGAAGCGACAGTCGCATCGAAATCAAAACACACCCTAAGAACTCCATCAAGAGGACCACAAAAATCTGGCCCTATAGTAGCCAGTCGACCAACAAAGACAGTTCGTCGACTGGCTACTGAAGGGAATATGTCCCTGAAGTTCCCTCAACAGTCGGACATCTGGTTCAGCAACTAGCTATCTGGTTACTATGTTGGAGGTCGTCCTGCAAGACTCCTAGACGACCTGCTACAATAAGTAACCTTTTCCTATTGGCAGTAGCAACTATGGCTCTTGGTGGTAAGATTTTTAGTGGCTTAGCAATCAAGTAGGAAGTTAATTGAATGATTAAATTAGGGTTTACACCATTGGGAGATATTTATAGGGATTCCAAATCCTAATCCTAATTTAATGGGATCCATTGGATTTGCATCAAATAGTGGGGGTCAAATTCTAATTGAATTTCGCATGATTACCCCATAACAAATTATGGGATGTTTGAATCTAGTATCCAAACTTAAATTAATTGCAATCCAACACTCGGATTTTATACCTAATCAAATTAGTTGTAATTAATTACCAAATTAAATGTAATTTAAATCTTTAAATTACATTTGATTTATTCTTCAATTAGGAACCCATCAAAATCATTGTTGATTTTCACTCCAATACTAAAGCTATAAGATAGGTGGAATTTTGGCACTTTGCCACCTTAAGTATTCTGAATACTCGTGAATTATTCACACATGGAGGAAAATATTATCCTGAGATTTAATCACATTAGACTATTGTCATTCCTCTTTGGATAATATTATTCTTGATATTTCCTTGTATCATTGAGATGAGAATAAAGATTAAAACCTTTCCCAAAGATCCATCTTCTCTTCTTGCATTGAGTCTGATTAGAACTCTACAACATGTGAAATTGCTATTCCCAATATACACAGAGCAAGCTCATGCCTCCAATCTGTTACATACACCTATATAACAGATTCGTGTGATCCCTTCAAAAGATCATGCATCTCCTGTCCTTTCCCACACACACTAGCATTCCAGTGTCAGCACCAAGGTGGATGCATCAACTGTTGGTCTGCCAAATGCATGTATTCATGAATAGAGACATATGTCTTAGGTCAAAGGATACACCTTCTCTATCACAACATTGGAGGACTCCCGCTATCTCCTGTTTCATTAGGTAAACTCCTTAACCTAACCCACGTGCCAGTTCTCGAATCTCCATTCAAGAACATCAATCAGGAGATGGCCTCTAGAGAAGGTTGCCATCCCAACTCAGACCAGAAACAATTGATCGAATCAGATGGTTTCTTGACGTACTATTAGATCCACTAAACTGTTTAGATCTCTGAATCAATACACATCAAGTTTAATCCATTTGGCTAAGTACATTACCATAATTGTACTAAAGGACCCAATTCATTTACTAAAAAATAATTGAATTCTTTATTTAGATACAAATGTAATCTTATTACATAACTCGGATGCTTCACCCAAGGCATGCAAAAATCCAACATTATCCACCTTAAACAGATGGACAAAGCAAATGCATCCAAAAACAACAACAGTGAGATGGAAACTCTCCGAATCTGGAAACAAAAGAGAATAAGGTGTCTTGCCCTTGAAAATAGAGAAAGACAACCTATTGATGAGAAAAACCAAAGTAAGAACAACATCAGCCCAATACTGACATGAGACATGCATCTAAAATATTATAGCCTTAGCCATATCTAGTAAACGTCGAAACTTGCATTCAGCCATCCCATTTTGTTGTGAGGTATGAATGTAGGAAGTATGATGAATGACCCCAAAAGAAGTAAAGAAATCAACCATAGTAGCATTCACAAATTCAAAATTGTTATCACTCTTAAAAACATGAATAACATATTAAAACTGAGTCTTTCTTTCAAAAAGGAAATTCTTAATAATTACAGGAGTTTCATATTTTTATTTCAACATATAAGCCCAACTAACACAAGTACAATCATCCACAAGAATAAGAAAATATTTAAAATCCTTGAGACAACAAACTTGATAGTGCCCACAAATCAGCATGAATCAAGTCAAATGAAGACTCAGCTTTCTTATTTTGACTGGAAGGAAAAGAAGCCCTATGATGCTTGCTAAGTTGACAAGCATCGCATCGAAAAGACTTTGAAAACTATAGCTTTGGAAACTAACGATGGAGAACGGAAATACTTGGGTGACCCAGACACAAATGCCATTATAAAGCAATAGTAGCCAAAGCAACAACACTGGATAAAGGTGTAGGTGGTAGGCTTAGATAGTAGAGGCTATCTCACTCAATTCCTCCACCAATCTGCCTCATTGTCTGGAGATCCTGCAAGAAGAAGAAATGATCATAAAAGACTGTCCAATAAGTCAATGTCTTAGTAATCTGATTGATAGACATAAGATTCAATATAAATTTGGGAGCATGTAACACATCCATCAAAGACAATCATCCTGTAAGAGGGATGTCTCCACATCCAATCACTTGAGACAAGACACCATTAGCCACCCTCACATTGAACAAATTGTCCATGGACTGTAGTAATGAGAATAAGGTCACATCTTTAGCAATGTGAGAGAAGGCACCTAAATCTACCACCCATTCTGGAGCATGAGATCGAATATCAAACGATGACTTAGGGGTCTTGAGTTGAGGACCATGAATCAAGCCTTGCTTGCGAAATGGGTGACAAAAATAATAGATGGAAGTTGTGCATCACTAACAAATGTTCCCATTGCATGTTATGGGAGATCTATCAACTGGGAGAAGAGAATGACTAGTTAGGGGGCTGTTACCTTTTTTGAAAGGGCTAGTGCATCTAATGCCATCCATTATTCGTTTTTTTGAGGCTAGAGTAAGGAATGGATTGGATTTTTGCTTCTAGCTTGATGATTGGAGAAATGATGTTCTTACAAAGTCATATCCTTCACTGCTACCACTTTCAACTCAGCTAGATGCTATAGCGGCCTCATATTGGTGTTTTACGCCAAATGATGCTAGTGGTGTTTGGATGCCTACCTTCTTGGCAAATTTATCTGATCCAAGATTCCAGGAATTTCTGTAGCTATAAAAGCAAATCTATCCATTTCACATGTCACCAGGTGAAGTGGATAGGTGGGAACTCGAGGAGAGGAGCCATACCATGAAGGAGATTTTTATTTCATTACTTGACAGCCCATAGACACTTGATAACACTTTAGCACATGATACTAAGTTATTTTCAAGAGCAAAGATGCCATTAAGTTGAATTTCTTTCTTGGTTCTTAAGAAAAGGAAGGTTAATGAAGAAGCAAAGGGGACAAAGATTATTCCACATGGAGGATGCACGTATTCCTTTTGTGGCAACCACTCGGACTGTTGCACTCATCTCTTTTTTGTCTGCCCTTTTGCTATGGCAATATAGGAGATGTGCTTGGGGTGGGTGGACCTCTCTTCTAAATCAGCCTTTTGGAGGTCAGTGGTAGAATATAGAATGGACTCTAGACTGCAGTGTTTCAGGTCTAAGGAGAGGGTGAAGCCTTTTGCTATTTTGTGGGTACTTTGGCTACAGCAAAATGGGATAATTTTTGAAGGAAAGTGGTGTTGATGTCGATGTGACATCTTTTGAGGCCTTAAGCATGGTCCATTTGTGGGGTTATTTGTTGTAATGGAGCTGTAGCATTATTTTTTATTAATCGATTATGGATAGTCACTTCCTGAATGACCATCCTTTACACTTGTTTTTTGAGGCCTTCTACACTCCCTCTTAAGCATAACACTGTTGCACTCAATCCAAATGCACCAAATGATTATGAAAGCTCTCCTAATCAACTCCAAATCAGCTTCATTCCTGTGGTCACAGATGCTACTCTAGAAAGCCTCATCTGATGAATAATCCGATGTCCAATCACAGGCAAGCTGTCAATGCTCCTTGGCAAAGAGGCAAGTAAATAAGAGATGATCTGAACTCCACAAGCGAATCACATGGGACACAATTGGAGTCCAACAGGAAGTGCCTTCAAAACTTTCCAGTAACAAATATCTTCCTCCTCAGGACCTCAGCAACCAAATAAAATCAAATAAAGGGAGTTTATTCCTCTAAGTAGCCAAACAGTGCACCACGGATAGAGGATTAGTGGGGCAAAGTGCTCTAATATATTGCAGATATGCTTTCTTGATAGTGAAGTGGCCACCACGCCTCCAGATCCACTCATCTCTCCTATAGCTCGGGGAAGAAATCCTGCAAAGATTGGAGAACAAGAGTCAAGTCCTCTATCCTGGCATCCAACAGTGAAAGAGGAAGAGCAGGTGACTGCAACCTGTACTAGTAGAAGTCTTCAACCACTACCAAAGGGTTGATCTATGTAACCGTAAAAATTTTTTCCTACTTTCTTTGACTAGAGGTTACATGTTTCTGGATTTCTAGATCATGAAGTAGTACAATGGTTAAAGCATATCAAGCCTATACTAATGGTTGTACATGAGAGTATATAAAGGGATGGAGAAGTAGTGTATGGAGGTGATTGGAGACTTGGAGTCTAGTGGATTTAGAGGCAACTAAAATAAGATGTGGTTCTTACTGAGGTACAATGGTATCAAAAATACAGATACTTATTATTTAAGTAGATGCTGATACTTGCTTATTTCATACGTTTGCTAATGAATATTGTGGGACGAAACGTGTATTGGATCCACAGATGTAGTAGAGGTAGCAATTGACACAAAGCACAATGCTCCTTTTTTTTTGAGAAGACAAAGCACAATGCTCTTATCATCTCATTTCGAAAATTTTATGAAGTAGCAACCTCGTGGAGTTGGAGCTAGGATGGGAAGGAGGTTTGAAAGTTCTCATCCACCCAAAAGTTTGCATTAGTTGCTTCCACTGCAGGTTCAGGTCCTTTTTACTTTACTAGGTTTGAATATTGAGGGGTCAATAGCAATGTTGTCGAGGCAATTTCCTTAGGCTACCGGGCTAGCCTACTAGGCAAGAAAGCCATAGATTGCCTTAAAGCTGTTCCAAGCAAGGGGCTTCATTCAAGCAATCGCTTGGTCACCTTCTTCATCAACTATATCACCTTTTGCCTCGTCACCCTACTTCCAATTCACTCGAGATCATAAGACTCTAGTTTTAAGTTATATATACTGCATGCATGTATATGTTGATGTTACACATATGTTGTTACATATATAGATATATGTTACTAACAACTTTGATATGCTCTCAACTTTGCCTTTTACTTTGATATATGTTGCCAACTTAGTCTACTGTTTGTCTATTATTCCACATAAGTTATACACACACATTACTCTGAGTAATTATGATACATGCTTTACATACATATACATACATACATGTATGTATATGTTACAACCATATATGTATAAGTTATGATATTAAATCTATATTTACGGTAAAATAGCATATACGATATATGTCATTGTATTGTTTTGGTAAAAAATATAATATATGTTTTGGTTGTTTATTCTGTCTTGTAATAATATACGTACTATAACTTTCAACAAAAAAATGCATACTATACATATAATGTATATATGTACACATTGTATGACAATACAAACATATATATGTTATTGTGACTTAAATATGCCAGGATTATTCTTTTTTCTTTCACTCCAATAGTATTATTATATGTTTCTTATGAAAATTAATGCTACCATATAAGTTGGTTAGGCATATTGAATAGCTTAAAAAATAAAAGACCTATCGCCTCAATTTCATCAAGCGATCGCCTTTCTGTCACCTCCCACCTCAGGCGATTACGGAGCTTGTCGCCTTGTAGTCACTCATCACCTTGATAGCTTTGGTCAACACATCTTGATGAGTTTTCTATTCTTTTTCAAGGAGTTGTGGCACATACTGGGGGAGATGTGATGGCGGTAGTTTGTGACGATGAACTTTAGGCTAACAAGTTCTCAGAGTTCTTTCTACAGAAGTGGGGGGCTGCTGATCTCAAGCAACCTCCCTCTTACCTAACAAAAGAAAAACAAAGAAGGATTCCTGCTACAAAAGTAAACTTTGCAGGGGACTCACTCTAGCATTATATAATGCAATTTTTATAACTATGGCAGAAGAGATGCGCTCCTAGCAAAATGGACGGGGAGATCAATGGGGCTGGGGGACCACCTTCGGAGCACCATTTTTATTCATGTTATGGACAGAATCTGATCTGGGAATAAAGGCTTATCGTCCCTAGACATGCATCCTCTCTTTGGAGAGGCATAGCAATAGTTTGTTTGAGATGAGGCAGTTTATTTTTCCTTTTGGGAGATGATTGAACAGGGATCGGGTGCCTGGCAAAGATTTTTTTTTGCTAGACCTTTTATCTTGGCCAGCAATAAGGATGCATCTGTAAACTCCTTTTGGGTTGGTGCTTGGTCCTCCATCCACTCGTTGGGCAAAGAACAGTGGATTTGACACGGTTTTTTTTTTTGAAAGAGGATTTAACACAGTTGCTGGATATTATCCCTATGCTTTATTTTGGGACTGAAGCAACTTTTCTGTGCATGATGTCAACAGCAACCTGCGAGAACCACTTATACAAGTTGGCAAGGAGTTACTTAGAGACTGTAGACTGATTTGGGAAGTAAAATGTCCCTTGAAAATTAAGATTTTTGGATGGCCGGTGAGAAGGTGAAGGATCATAATGAGGAAACTGAGGTCCAAATGGATACCAGAGGCAGATACACCTTGTGCCCAGTGTGGGACAGGGATAAAGGAAATAAACCACCTAATTTTGGTGGCATATTTACGCAACTAGTATAGAAGAACTTCAATCTAGAGTGGATTGACACCTCATGGAAGGATGCCTTGTGAGCATCTTTCAGTAATGGAAGAAGAAATCCTGGCCCCACCATGTTTAAAAATTACTAAGAACCAAGTACGTGGGATGGGGAAGTTTTCTTTCCGTTCCTATACATGTTGGTACCTGATTTTCT
Source organism: Thalassia testudinum (assembly GCA_037157565.1). Taxonomy (NCBI): domain Eukaryota; kingdom Viridiplantae; phylum Streptophyta; class Magnoliopsida; order Alismatales; family Hydrocharitaceae; genus Thalassia; species Thalassia testudinum. Next base: position 2,451,592 of record JAZHRO010000061.1, read on the forward strand.
TTAGTATGGGCTAAGCCAAACTCAAACTTAGAGCTGGCCTTGTCTCAACATCTACCCGTTGCCCACATACTCCAGTAAGGGAATTTTTTTATGCTACAATAATTAAGGAGTCCATGAAATTGCTAGGGCTTCTCAGAGTCATTATAATCCATGCAAATGCACGGTACATCTGCAAGATATCTATATGTGATTCCTCTGCCGGTCCATTTTGTAGTTATTTCCCATCTCTGATTTTTGCCTCAAGCCCCATCTCTCTTCTTTATAAACAGGAATTCCAGTGACACGTCTATCTGGTAGATGCAAGTTTCTTAATGAATTTAGTAATTGAATACAACCCATAATCCATATTACAAGAAGCTCCCAACTGCTTTTGCATTGAATATTTATCACAATAACCTCAATTCAGCCTTATCCAAAAAAAAATTAGATCAGGAAGGCTTGACCTCTCTATCCTCCCATAGCTATTCATTGCTTCTTTGCTGGCAAATGGATAATATTACCTCAAGCTAGATTCTACTTCATAATTTCAAATCCATTAAGATTCAGCATATGGCTGTGTCCTGCGATGGGGAAGGTTTGACCAAGATAGATTCAAAAGACTAATTTCAAATATAATTTGATTGATTTGATCTTAATCATATCCCAATGTTGTTGACATAATAATTGAAGTATTGGGATTGCAAAAACTGCTTCACAGTGATCAATCTGATGCTACTGGCCAATTTCTTGTGCCACGTTTCATTCCATCAAGATTTTAGAATGAATAGTGTTGGGAATAAGGAGGGCCATGTGGCAGTGCCACGTGGCAGCCAATCAGGAGGTGCCTTGGGTGTCGGTTTTGAGTCATAGGAGTCTAGTTTTAGTATTTGCTTAATATACAAGTTTTGTTTATTTGTTATGTTTGGTTTTAGGAAAGTTGTTTAGAGGATTTGATTTGTTTTGAGATTTGTTCTTTCTTATTTTAGATATAAGATTTGATTGGTTTGTTTCTTATTTTAGAGGATATGTTCTCTCTATAACAAAGAACCTTCCTATTGTATTTATTTTTTGAGTTAACAATAATATTTTCTATCTTCACAAACTCCTCTCCCTCTCTCTCTAAAACGTACTCGGCCACCATTACCCGCCACCGACTACTACTCCTCTCCCTGTTCCAACATGGAATGGTCCACATGGGCTATTTTTCCCACGCATAGGAGCCTCCACGCTCCACATTTGCACCAAACTTAATATGGTATCAGAACCTACGATCTAGGCTCCTTGGCATACGCATGTTCTTGACCACACACGTGCAGTTTCCATCTCCAACCAAAAAAAATCTTCCTCAATAAATCCAGCACCTTACACAGAGAAGGAAGATCATAGAAGATGATGGATGCCTCCACCACAGTCGTCGACGCCACGTTGGACCCGGGACAAAGCAAGGTGGTTGTCTCTAGAACAACCATCAAGTTGTAGGGCACCTCCAACTATATTTTGTAGGCTCGCGCCTTCAAGATATTCATCAAAGGCCAAGAGAAGAACCACCAGAGCAGAAGGATAGCAAGAAGAAGAAGCAAGAGAAGGAGAATTACATCGTCACGAATTGGCTCATGAACTTGGTGAACCCTTCCATAGCCTCAAACATGCTCTATAAAAAGAGTGCATACAAGATTTGGACGGCCCTCGAAAAAAGGTATATCCGAAAATCAAGCAACGCCCAGAGGTGGCGAAGAACTTGTGTGCACGATGGCGCGCGAAGAGAGCAATCGCCAGAGAGGATGCCAGTGGAGTTGTTGATTGAAGGGGTGAAGTGGTGGCTCTGTACAATGGAGGTCCTTGAGGCAATGGTGTCTCTGTTCGCTCACCTCCGAGAATGCAGGGGATCTGGGCTGTCCGGAGGGCCGCTTGTGGCGGTGGTAGAGATGAAGGTGGGGGCGGTGGTGATGGAGAAGGTCATCCTTCGCCATGGAGGGCACTCGTTGGTAGTCGCTTGCATCCTCACAAGAGCTTCCATGGTGAAAGCCACGTACACGGAGGTCGCCAAGGGGGCGGCGAAGCCACCAACCTCAGATGGCAATGAGGCAATGCCACCACCTCTCCGAGCTAGGGTTTCAACCATGGAGCAAGAGCCAAATCGCCCGCTTGATGATGTGGATGCGAAGCCCTAGATTACGGCACAGCCCCAGATTGTGGCACGACCAACAATGAATGCGGTCATTGCGGCTGTCTCTGACAAGTTGCCAAATCGGGAAGGTGGGGAGGTGGAGATTGCAACGCAGTTGATGAAGGAGGCGGCTCATCTCGCGCGAGATGAGGAACTGATGGCTAGAGTTTCGGAGGGACCTTTTAACAGGGTAACGAACTCACTGTTCGGATCTGACCCAAGCCTGATTAGTGGTGGGCCCCGTTCTGAAGACTTGAAGGCCCACGATCAGACTGTTGGGACTCTTACAATGCAAAGTCCAACCTTCGGGGTTGCGAAAGCACAGGACTCATGCCTCCCTTCGTCCTCGAGTGCAAACCTAAACGAAGATATGTCGTCATCTCTTCCGAACCCATCAGAGCACGTCGGCGCCAAAGAAGGAGATCGGGATTTGCCACCGATCGACGAGGAGGTGGTGGTGGAGCCCGTCAGTCACCCTCTGATGGGTGTGGCGGGAACCGGGATCTTGTGTGCGACATTAGGGACACCGAAGGTGCGTCATGGGTTTGTTTCTCCATGGCAATAGGCCGGAGGGTTCTCCCAGGCAATTGGCGGCAATGCAGAGGTCCCCCTAACCAAGTGGAGGTCTCGGTTGGTGAATGCAGGTCGGTGAGGTGCTATCTGCTACAAACGTAAATGAAGGTATCGAGGAACAAACTAAGGCCAGAGGGTAGTGGTTGATGGCCGAGGCAGATCACTACAACCCTCGACAGCAACGACTCTGGACTTGAATAATGAAGAAGTGTGGCAGACAGCAGAAGTGTGTAGCATCTGACCAACAACGAGGGATGTCTCAACATGTCCTAGATGAATGGAGTTGTTACTTGGAATGTGCAGGGTCTCAATAACCCGTCGAGGAGGGTGTCACTATGGCAATACATTCGCCTGTGGAAAGCGGACATTGTGTTGTTACAAGAAACGAAGATATTCGACTACAATAATAGGACTTGGAGGGAGATCGGGGGCTCATGGATGGAGGGATTTAGGACTATTGGAGAAGTGGGCCACTCAGGTGACAATTGCTAGGATGGCGGCAAGATGTGTTCTCCTTGGAATGACTGCTTTACCGGTGAACACATCATCTCTGCGAGACTGGTTCGGAGGTTGGGAGGTGCCAGAATGACGATCGCGGGAGTGTACGGACCATCAGATGCTCAAGCAAGAGGGTTGATGTGGGAGGAGCTTACGTCAATGGCCACAAACTATCATGGATGTCCATGGCTAATTGGAGGTGATTTCAACATCACTCTACGGACGGAAGACAAACCTAGTGGGCAGGGGAGGCAAGATCCTAGATCTGATGCTTTTTTGGAGTTTGTGGCTACACATGGCCTCAGATATGATTCCAACATCCTATATGTACACATGGAGGAACAATTGTGATCAGATGTCCAAGATTGATGGAATTCTCTCCAATGTGGAGATGGCGGAGGCTTTCCCCCTTGCGAAGGTGACTCCCTTAGATATGCCTTTCTCTGATCATACACCCCTCATAAGGCGACCTAATGAGGGGACACATTGTGGTACCTACTTCAAGTTCAACAGATCCTGATTGTTGGAGGAGGGGTTCCGAAGCATGGTGGAGAGATGGAGCTCTTTTGAGGTGGAAGGATCAACTACGATCTGTCAAGAGAAAAAATTGACTTTGTTGCGGGATCATTTGAAGTCATATAAGAAAGAAATCAGGGAGGCCAGGAGGGGTAAAAAGGAAGAGGCTTTGGTAGAGATCTCTAGGATTGATAGACAAGAGGACCATGCTCCTATATCGTTTGAGGATAGGGAGGTCAGGATGAAGATGACACGGATGGTGCAGGAAGAGGACAGGAAGGCAGAGGTGGAGTGGAAAACGAGATCGAGGCAGAAGTGGCTAAAGGAGGGTGATTCTAATACCAGATTCTTCCATCATATGGCGTCTGCCAGGAAAAGGAGAAACTGGATAGAGAAGTTGCTGATTCACGGGGAGACTTTCTCAGGTAAGGAGGAGGTAGGTCAAGCTACGGCTGATTACTTCAAAGAATTCACGGGTAGGCGCAGCAGGGGTTACTAGTGGTGGAGGGGGGAAGATGTGCAACGTATCATTGAGGACCAGATAGAGGACCTCACGGCAGGCTTCTCGAAGGACGAGGTAAGGCAGGCAATTTGGGGTTTGAATGCAAAGAGATGCCCTGGCCCAGATGATTTCCCTGTCTTCTTCTTTAGGGAATTCTAGGCCTTGGTGAGGACAAAGGTGGTGCAGATATGGAGGAGTTCGCAACCGGGAACAGGGGGTTTAACAAGTTGAATAGATATTACATGTTCTTATTGCCTAAGGAGGAAGGTGCAGAGGTGATCCAAGACTTCTGTCCGGTTGCGCTCTCAAATGCTATCTACCTTATTATCGCCAAGGTCTTGGCGAACAAGCTCAAAGACCTTCTTGAAGACCTGATCTCCCCTGTTCAGACGACTTTCATTCTAGGGAGATGAATTCTGAACGGCTTTGTTGTTGCTATAGAGGAGCTGGCCACTTGGAAGAGGGAGAAAAAATAGGTTTTTCTGTGGAAGGTGGACTTCAGTAAAGCATACGACTTGGTGCAGTGGGATTTCTTGTAGGCTTCCTTGCTGAGAGGATTTCCCATGATGTGGATCGATTGAATGAAGAGGTGTGTAACGACGATATCCTTCTCAATTTTGATTAATGGGAATCTAGCAGGAGGTTGGGTGCAACCTAGGAAGGGGTCATACAGGGGTGTCCTCTTGCACCTACGCTGTTTGTACTTGCAGCAAATGCTTTGGCGAAGGCAACTCACAGGGCCTGTGATAGGGGGTTGATAAGAAGCTTTCTGGCTGGGGGAGATAGGGAGACGGTGATTCTACAATATGTTGATAATACCCTATTTCTAGTTGAAGGAGCAGGTCTGGAGGCTAGGAGGATGAGAATTGTTCTAGAGCTTTTCGGTGCAGCATCGACGCTGCGGATCAACTACCAGAAGTAAACTTTTGTCCTGGTGAACTTGACAGCTGTGGAGATGGTGGGTGGTGCACTTAGGCAGAAGTGGGCCCATTGCCGCTAGTCTATTTAGGCCTTCCATTGTCAGATCAACGTCTTTGATTGCAAGATTGGCTCCCTTTGCTAGAGAGGATGGAAAAAAGATTGGCATGGTGGTCATCTAGACTGTTGTCTAGGGGAGGGAGATTAACTCTAGTGAAGGTTGTTCTAGGATCCATACCGTCATATTTCCTTTATTTTTCGGGTGCCACGACAGGTTGAGAAAAAAATCTCCAGATTGATGAAGGATTTCTTCTGGTCAAATGCAGGGATGGCAGGGAAGGGGCCAAGGCTGGTGGCCTGGGAGGAGCTCTGTAGGTCGTTGCAGGAGGGGGGCCTGGGGGTTAGGGATGTGGGCATGGTGAATATCAGCCTCCTTATGAAATGGATTGCTAGATTGGTGGGTTGTGAACGAAGGCTGTTTGATGACGTCATGCAAAGCTATTACAAGCCCTTCCTTTCTTGTAGGCCTTTGGAGTCCCCTCCACCTGGGGCCTCTTTCTTCCTCGAGGGGTTGGCGGTGGTGGCAGTGAAGGTGCGGGCTTTCTCTACCCCTACGCTAGGGGAGAGAGATGGTTTCCGGTTCTAGCAGGATGACTGGCAGGGAATAGGCTCAACTCTCAGTGACAGATATCCCCGCCTCTTTAGAGGAGTGGACCCTTCGACCTCGATGGGTGATTACTAGACCAGGGCATGGTGCCCAATTTTTCAAGGGGGTCAGTTTGACCAACAATGTGAAGATTTTCAGCAATTGCTACAGGAACTAGAAGGATGGGAGCCAGAGGAGGGTGGTGACTCATACTCATGGGAAGAAGGTGAATTCTCTATGGTAAAAGTCTTCAGCAGGTTGGGTAATGGTGTGGCGAACGCAGACGTCGATCTCTTAAAAGACTACAGATTGATCTGGGTGCACCACGACAGATGAGGAGAGGCCCAAATAGACCAACAGGCCCACATAGACTTCGATCCCTTGAAGGTGAAGATCTTCACTTAGTTGATGAGAGGTAGGATTACAACGAAGCAGTGGAGAGCGAGATGGGCCCAGACAGATGATTTGAGTTGTTCCCTTTGTGTGGGAGTGGAGGAAGACATCCAGCATCTTTTTTTCTAGTGTCCGTTTGTAGTGCAAGTGTGGTAGAGGATGGGTATTGACCAGATTGATCATCAGGACATGGCTAGCTTCTAGTCTTCATTCCATAGGAAAAACACCCAAGATGGAGGAAGATCTTTTAGATCCAAGAAGGATAAAGCAAAGGTCAATATAGAGCAAAGGTCCTGGCGGTCTTGTAGGGTGTTTGGCTGTGAAGAAATAGAATGATATTTAAGCGAGAGAGACCCTATGTTGAAATTTTTGTCTCCATTTCTTCACAGGTGGAGTTATGGGGATCTATCTTGTAACTCCTGATGTAACTCCTTTTTACGATATGGAATTGAATATGGGTGGTTATCGATTGGATAACTACCCTTTGGCTTTTCAAAGAAAATATATATATATACTCGTATATGGACAACTAGTCAAGGAAACCTCTCCTTGACTAAAAATTATGAGAAGATAGAGGCATTGTTCGAGGAGTTGGACATCTATGAGCCCTTGTGCTGCGACAAACAGGGGGAGACGTAGGTGGTTTGACAATTCGCCAAGATTTTATCGAGGTTGCATCCCCGTTATCGAGCCATCCACAATCAAGACCATCTTCTGTCATCTCAAGAAGATGGAGATTTCTGAAGAAGCCATGCCTAAGGGCGAGAACTCCACACTTCCTATTCCAAAAACAAGTGCGGGGCATGGAAGAGGCCCTAGTCACGTCTACCCCAAGTGCCAATATTGTGGACATACAAATTATCCACAAGACAGATGCTGGAACAAGTTCGAGAAGCCTCCATGTTGGGCTACAAGCACCTCACGGGTGGACTCCTTGACTCCCGAGAATCTCGAGAAGATATAAGCCATGCTTCGTGAAGAAAAAACAACAGTGCTTGTCCTGACGACTATTAAGGTTGTCATAGACGCAACGACTTCGAAAGTCGCAAGAGGCTACACTATTGATTCTTCCAAAGACAAGATCGAGAGCACAACTCTCAAAGAAGAGTGGTGAGGCATCTACCCTCACAAGTTGAAGACCAAGTCATCGTCCTAAAAACCTCGACTTGAGGGGGAGTGTTGGTAATAAGAAGGGCCACGTGGCAGCCGATCAAGAGGTGCCTTAAGCGTCAATTTTGGGTCCTAGAAGTTTAGTTTTGGTATTTACTTAAGGTGCAAGTTTTGCTTATTTGTTATGTTCGGTTTTAGGAAAATTATTTAGAGGATTTGAGTTGTTTAACGATTTATTCTTTTTTATTTTAGAGATAAGATTTGATTAGTTTGTTTCTTGCTTTAGAGGATATGTTCTCTCTATAAAAAAAAGATTTTCTATTGTATTTGTTTTTTGAGTTAGCAATAATATTTTCCATCTTCACAAACTCCTCTCCCTCACTCTTTCATAGATAGCCAGCCACCACCATCACCGTCGGCCACCATCACCGGCCACCACCAGCAGCTGGTGGTTGCTGCTGCTCCTCCTCTCCTTGTTCCAACGTTGAACAGTCCACGTGGGCTGTTTTCCCACGCCTAGGAGCCTCCACGCTCCACGCTTGCACCCAACTTGACAAATAAAACTTCCTGATAAAAAAAATCAAGGAAAAACTAACTGCAGATAGATAAAATATCCATCCAACTCCTGGCTGCCAGTCTGTTCCCATGAATATAAATTATCTTAGAAGCGTTAGTAATACTTTGTATCATACGCTTTGATCTACATGAATAAGTCAAAATATATTCATAAATAACTGGCAATAAATATGAGGAATGACACAAAAGAGAAATGTATGGAAGAAATGCTACGGCTCTGAAAATTATTTATTTGATGTTTAATTTAACCTACCTCACGTAATGCCTTGGAAAGATCCTCCATTGTCAAGACCAGACGTTTGTCCTGTAAAAACATGTATAAGTCCGGCTGTTGATTATGCAAGAGAACATGGTTGATTGAGGAAATGTTTAACCTTTTGTTGTTTGTCACGCTTATCCTTGAGGATCGATGATTGTCGAGCTTTGCAGTGCCTATTAATACAGTTAAGTCATCCAAATTATAAAGCTAATATTTTGCACAATAATGGTATCAGGTCATGAAAAGAGCATCAAACCTTGAGCACAGAGTTGTATCCAGTGCATAAAAGCAAAAAAAAAAAACTGTAATATAAATTTACATTTTTCAGCCCAAAGAATTCATATACAAACATGTAGAAGAACCTGGCAACATCTATACAGAATAGCAATTAATACCACGTGTGTTACTTTGACTCAACATGCAAAGAAGATTAATCAAATATACGCTAAGGACTTGATCCTAGCAAATTACAACCAACAACCACTGGTTTAGTACAATCAAGGATCAACAAGAAGGTATCCCTAATGCATCACTTAAAACAACAAGATTTTGACCAAAATATAATCCAATAAGCAATTCTTGCTTAATGACACGACAAATATTTGTGTAAGAAGGAAATGTTCCATTTCATTAATGGAACCCTAGCTTTGTTCCTATAGAAGGCACCTAGGGACAAAAACCATAGGTATGCCCACAGGAATGTAAAAAATATCAAAATTAACATAATAAAGGAAAACATAACTTATCTCTCTACACTCTCCCTCAAGCTAAAACATGAATGTCTATCATGCTCAACTTGAAACAACACCGACAAAAAGATGGACGAGAAAGAGCCTTGGTAAACTTCAGTTGTCTGATCCTCAGAAGCCACATGAGAGCATAGATAATCCCTTTTGGATCATGTCTCAAGTGAAGTGCTTATCAACCTCCTCATACTTTGTTGTCTCATGGAAAACTCGATTGTTAACAATGAAGAAAGCTGCCTTGTTGTCACATCTTATCTCCATTGGGCCAAAAATTAGGCGATGAAGATCTCCAAGTACAAGTCATGCCCACATCAACTCGATTGTAGTCTACGCCACCTAGCAACCACTATTACCTTTTTATTCCTCCAAGTGACCAGATTCCCTCCAACAAAGGTACAAAAACCCATAGTTGACATCCTAATCTATAGACATCTAACACAGTCGACCTCGATATAAGCTTCCACATCCAAGAACTCTCTATGGTCAAACAACAAATCCTTTACTGAAGATGAATTTAGGTACATGAGGAGCATCATAAGTATATCCTAGTGTACTCTCAAAATCTAATAATTTCTGAAACCAAGACTATGGACTCTACTTGAGCCTATAAATGCCCTTATGCAGTCTACAAACTCTTCCATACTCCCCCTTAGCTTAAATCTAAGAGGCTACTACATGTAAACTTCTTCATAGAGGTCATACAGAAATGCATTCTTCATGTCAAGCTAACATAAGGACTAGTTAAGATAGACAACAATGGAAATAAGAGCCCTAATAATGGGTAGGTGTGCCACTTGTTTAAGAAGTGTCTCATGATGTACTAGGATAAAGATGGCATAATGGACATTTATAAAATCATTTGTGTTGTGGAGTTAGGCTCGGCATCAATGGATGCTTTGAAATAAGGTGCATGGTGAGTTTTTTTTTAAGAAGAAAAAAGGATGGTTACCGGGGGTTAGTAATCATCCAAAAATTGAACTAAATAAAAGGAATTGACTTACAAATTGTGTAGCCAAAAATCTAAGAGATATGAAACCTCCCTCACTACATTATCAACCCACGCCCACTCCCTTCTAAATAATATCGTGTTTCACTACAACCATACGAACCACAAGGTGGCAAGAATTGTAACCCAACCACTGGCATCGACTTAGGCCATCTTGCGAAAAGAGCTTCAAAGACTGTCAAATGTAACTATATCTGCACCATGGACTTGCACCTGCCCCCACACTACACCTCTTCTGAAAACGAACAAGCAAAGAATAAATGGGCAGCATCCTCGTCCGCATCCTTGCATAGAACACAATGCTGGTCTCCATCCTGTGCCCACCTCACTCTAAGAACTTTAGTGACTTCTCCCATTCTTAGAAGCCAGGCAAAAATCTTGATCTTCAAGAGTACCAAAATGGACCAAATGATGCAATCTGTCCAAATATCACTATGGGGCCCACCATCCAAGGCATGTAGCCGCTTATAAGCCTTATTCACAATAAACGTCCCCTCCTTCCAATGAAACCTATCATGCATCTCAAGAACCGATTGTAACTCCAACACCCCCAGCAAACGTTGGAGCTCATCCACCAAAGCCTCTAACAAACTAGGTTGCAAAACAAGCAACCATGATCCTGAAGCTACCATCCCATACCTCGAAGGCCCGGGCATCCTTAGCATTTGTCATGCCAAATAAACGAGGGCACCTTTCTGCGAGAACTCCCTCCCCCATCCAATCAACCCTCCAAAACCTGAAAGAATTGCCACCTCCCAACTCATGTCAGACGAAAGGAGAATTAAGGGCCCACTCAATGATCGAGGCTACCAAGTGCCACAAATGCGACAAACTTCGCCAACCTATATGACCCAAAGCCACATCAACAACTACTCCATAGGAGTCCCAAAGGGTTCTCTCCACGAGTCCACTTCCACTAGCAAGAAATCTAACTGCTCACTTCATAAGCAATGCCACGTTTGTTTCATCCAAAAGAACACCTAGCCTGCCCTTCTTCTTTGGCCTACAAACCTCTTTCCAAGATACCGACTACAAAAAACTACCCTCCTAGTCGGGACCTGTACAAAAAAACCTCTTCTATGCAACATCTAGCTTCAATAAGACCTTTGGTGATCTCAACATGGACAAGTAGAAAATCGTGACAGCTAAAAGGATCGCCTTCCCAATGACTAGCCTCCCTTCCCTGGAGAGAAGTCTACCACTCCACCCGCTCAACCTCTTGTTCACCCTCTCCACTACAAGATTTCAATCCGTTGCCACCAATTGCTTCCCCTTCAAAGGAAGGCCCAAGTAAACTATTGGCAACCGAACCAATGGTGTACCAAGGGAAAAAGAAATAGCCTCCTCTGCATTCCTTCCTATGTGAAAAGGAACCACGGCAGACTTTCTCCCACTAATACACAAACCAAAAATGTCACCAAAGATCCTACCCAACGATGTCATGTTCTCAACCTCTATGACACCCTTGTAAATGAAGAAGACCGTGTCATCTGCATATTACAAGACAAGGGTGAGCAAAGAACCACCCGCTTGTAAGATAAACCCAAAGAAAAGACCACCTCTGTAAGACTTAAAAGCCAGGCGTACTAGTGTGTCAATCACAAATCATGACCCTCAACTATATTAAGGATCGATTGCGACCAAAGCACATAATTTGACCCATTAGACTTGATTATTGGGCCAAAGAAGAGATTCTTGAAATCCCCTTGGATTTCCTTACCATGAAAGGTATACTCAACTACATCAGAGGACAATACTTCCTATGTTATCAAGGTTATCGCCTCAGGCTATCAGGCTACCGGGCCAGGCAAGAAAGCCAAAGGTCACCTTATAACTATACCAGGTTAGGGGCTTCGTCCAGGCTATCGCCTAGTCGCCTTCTTTATCGCCTGGGTCGCCTTGCGGCTTGTCGCCTTACTCCTAATTCACTTTAGGTAAGACTATAAGACTCTTATTTTGTCTTAAGTTACATATATTATAGATATGTCTGTGCTATATATTGTTGTATATACATAATACATACATACATATATGCTATTGATAACTTTTATATGCTCAATTTTACCTTCTCTTTCTAATTTAGACTATTATTTGTCTATTAAGACATATATGTATAGGTTATACATATACATTATCGTATGTCTATAATGATATAATTATGATATATTGTAGTTTAACGATGTATGTATGTATATATTTGTCATTGTCTACAACTGTCTAATGATATATAACAATATATGTATAAGTTATGGTATTAAGTTTGTGTTGTATTGTAAATATAGCATATTATAATACATGTTATTGTCTTGAGTATAACTTGGAGACAACTTTTTGGTCTAGCATTTGTGGGCCATTGGTGGATGCCTCTACCTTGAGGAAGGCCTTCACTTTATTGTAGTGCACTTGGCTCAAACTCAATGGAGTGAGAGTTTCAATAGAGGGAGTGCTTTCTTATTATAATATTCTTTGTAATTTTTGGTGTAATCAACCCCTTTTATTAATGTAGTGGAGGGTTAACATCCATTGTTAACCTTTCTTTTCTTCTTCAAAATAAATACATGTCACTATATTGTTTTGGTAGATACATATGATATATATTTTGGTTGTTTGTTTTGGCCTATAATTATAAATGTAATATATATGTTTACACATTGTATGATAATATAAATATATATGTTATTGTTACTTAAATATGATAGGATCATTATTTTTTCGTTCACTTAAATAGTATTATCATATGTTTCTTATGAAAGCCAATAACACCATATGAGTTTATTAGACATATTCAATATTTCAAGAAATAAAAAGATTTGTCGCTTTAATTCAATCGAGCAATCGCCTTTTTGTCGCCTCTCACCTCGGGCGATTAAGGAGCTTGTCGCCTTGCAACTACCTAACACCTTGATAGCTTTGAGTACTTCTTAATCAAAGTCTAGAAAATCACAAAACAGTGCTGAAAATAGGCTTAAAAACCATCAAGTCCATTGTCGATCTTGATACAAGGTTGTCGGCTACATAGCGATGCCCGACAACCTCTCTTCAACCTCTGGCTTATGAGTTGGGGCCCTAACGACCACAACCAACCCTAAGATGCCTGCAAATCAAGGAACTAGCAACCCCAATAGCCCCTCCGATCGAATTTGGTTTGGACGGTGCTAGGAGAAGATGAGAGTCACCGGTAGTAAGGTAGCCGATGATCGGTCACCAGAGGGGGTCCAATCGATCGACTGTAGCATGGCAACCCCCCTACCAGTGGTAAACCACCAAATGTTGGCCTCTGCTATTAGCTTCGATGCAAATAGCACCAACGGCAGAAGACGATGCCCAATGCAGAAGATGCCCAATGAAATCAAGGGCACAAAATTGGTGAAGGTGGGGAACGAAGAGGGTATGAAGATCAAGAGAGGTATCGGGTGTCAACCTACAACTACCGCTCTAATACCATGTAGAAGAAACTATGTTGTTACTATTTCACGAAGCCCTAGGGTCCTATTGATAAAAAGGAAACTCTAGAGAACAATATCACAGAACTTCAGTTAACAAAATAACAAAAATAGAAAACGACAAGAAATAAGGGAACTTTTAACACTTTAAATTTATTTGTTAAGTTTAGCATTCTTTAAATATCAAATATTGTTGATTTGATATGACAATAATTGATCATTCTATTTTTGTTGATCTGGATTATCAACCCCATTTGTGCCAAGAATGTGAGCATCCAATTGTAGACTATGCAATAGCATGCATGTAACTGGTGCCTGGAGCCCCTCAAAGTAACTGATAAAGATACTGCTACTCACTCCTATTACGCATGTTAGATAATAGTGGAGAGTGGAGAGGACATCTGGAGCACATTTGCATCAGAGGACAGGAATTGAAAGTTATTGAATTTCATTTGGCTACTTATCTATCTTCAAATTAGTTATTAGCATAATCCTACAAAGTCTATCTTATTCTATTTGGGTAACCTATGCTTTATTTTCTTATCTTACCTTAACTATCATATTTAGTAATATTTACTTCAAATTTCATTTGTTTCAAAAAGATTAAATCTCGTGTTTTAATGGATCCGTAAGGGTTGAGCTAGAAGAATGAGCCAACAATGGGAACAAATGAAGAAGCCAAAAGAAGCAATGCCATGTGGAAAATTCAAGGTTATCCCCCCACCCAAAATCACCAACAAGGAGAGGAGGTGCAAATTGATGGGGCCAAATTCCCCATGTCCAATGTGTGGAAAATGACCCATAATCCAAATACTTGGTTGTATGGTAGTAGGCAACAAGGAAACTGTAGGGTATATATGCATGATCCCTAGTGCAACCTTGGAAAGCACACAGCTCAAGTATGCCACATATTCGACAGCATACTTTGTTGATTATCGAATAGAAGTTTTAATGGATCTTATACAAATGTAAGTACCAACACTTGGGTTACATTTGGTCATGGGATAAAATTTACCCCAAGATAAGTAGTGGTGAGATACATGGTGATGAGTGTGGTGAGATACATGGTGATAAGTGTCTGGTTGTGTGGTGGTACAAATATGGACAACCAATGGTTGTATAGTGAGATAATATTTTTATATTGAAGTTTGGGAAAAGATGTGGTGGAGAAGGCTTTATGGAAAATCACAAAGCTCATGGGATATCTCACTATAACTACTCCCTATCACACAAACAAATGCAGCCTTGGGGATTTAAAAGTGTCAATGAATCCCGACCCAAACTCTTGAACTCCAAGTTAAGCAAGCATATGCAACCCATAATTCATAATTAAGCCCTTGTTTGAATTTTTTGCAACTACTATTTACTTTGAATTCCAAAAAAAAAAAAAAAAGAATAGTCACTCAAGGTTATATCCTAGTTAATTAAAGCTGTTGGATTTTTATATGCCTTAACGAGCCATCCAAATAATATGAAGAGTTACATTGATTTGATCTTTTCATTTGAATAATAATTAGATTATTTCTCGTGCATGAATTGAGTTCCTTAGTATGAATACTGTGGCATACTTAGTTAGATCGAATAAATCCAATGTGTGTTGACTCTGAAATTTAAACGATTCAGAGGATCTAATAGTATATTAAGAAACCATTGTATCCGGTTCGATCGTTTATTTCCGATCTAAGTTGAGATGACAACCTTCTCTAGAGGTCGTCACCTGATTTAAGTCCTTACATGGGGATTCAAAACTATCACATGGGTCGGGCTAAAGAGTTGACCTGATGAAATAGAAGATAAACGGAAGTTCATCTCTAATGTTGTCATGGAAAAGGCATATCCTTCGACTTAAAACAAATGTGTCTATTTTTTTTTTAGAGAGAGAAATATGGTAGATGTACCGACCACAGTGTTGATACTAGAAAGCTGGTACATGTGAAAGGAAACATAAGATACATGATCTCTCGAAAGGATTATACAAATCTGCTTCATAGATGTATGTAGCAAATTAAAGGAAAGAGCTCGCTTTGAGCATATTGGAAAAGACTAATTCCACATGTGGTCGCGGAGTTCTAATCAGACTCAAGCATGAAAGAGAAGATAGTCCTTTGAGAAACGAGCTGGTCTTCATTCTCATCCCAATGATACAAAGAGACGTTAGAAATAATATGGCCCAAAGAGAGATGACAGTCGTCTAATGGGATTAAATCTCAAGGTTAATATTATCTTCCAATGTGAAAGATCCATAGGTATTTGAAATACTTAAGAGAGACGTAGTGTTATAATCCATGAATCTTAAACACTTCATTATTGACGTAATGAACCTAATAATGATTTTGGTAGATTCCTACTTATAGAGAAGTCAAATGTTATTTAAAGAGAAATAATATTTAATTTAACATTTAAGTGGGCATAAGTTGTTTTTTTAAAGCAATTGGGCCTAAGTTGTTGGGTCTTGATCCAAAAGGATTTCGATGGCAATTAAATGTGCTTTGTGTATCAAATCCTAATTGGATAAAATTAATGAAGGCCAACTAAGCAATTATTCAAGTAAGAATTAATTCCAACCATTGGATTAGATCTAACGGTTCCCATTATATTAAGATTAGGAGGATCCCTATAAATATCTCCTAAAGGGAATCAAGGAAACCCTAACAAATCCTTGATTAAGAAAAACCTCCTCCACCGCCAACAAAAGAGAAGAGCAGCACCCATCTTCTTCTCCTTCCTTCCCAAAAGTTTAAGAAGTCTACAAGATTTTCTAGATGTCCAACAATCTCTCTAGACATCTAGAAATAGGCATCTTAGATGTCCAACCTCCTTCCTGGACATTTGATTTTGAGGTATCATCATTGGTGAACTTTTGAACATCAAAAGGTTGCACGACTCGAGGAGGACGAGCGTTGTCCCCGAGTTTCATGAAGGCTTTCACAACATATGAGGATTTAGTGTTCTCGGCACTGCAGGCATTGTCAACATACCGAGAAGAAGTTGCATCGGGACTTATTGTATGAGGCACCGTACATAGGGTATCGTTCAATGCCACCCACGAAGGTATATTTCCTATCTCGGGGATCTCAGAATGGGAAGAAACTAGTTCTTTCCATGTAATTTCGGACTTAGGGTGTTAATCAACCTTTTGGCATCTAATCGATTCACAAATCAAAGTTTTAAATGGTCGAATTTTTATGCTTCCACAATGCCACAAAGCGAGTCGTTCGCTCCATCAAAAGCAGCACTGAAACAATTGTTGCATTAAAGATGCTCACATCCACTTTCAAAGGAGAAAAAAAGACCATAATCACCTAGCAACACAGTACCAAGCATCATCCCTTCCATGTACGTCTTTTCATGTTTGAGTACCACATTATTACACTCCATCGAAAATGCCACAACACCCGAAACAGGGACACCTGTTCCACCTTTGTATGGTAGCAAATCAGTTCACATACAATCTTTCATGCTACAAAAGACTTCTGACAATAGTTCCAAAAGTGGTGTGAACCCAATCACCATTGCCTCTGCTCCAAACTTTTTATTTTGCTAAAGAGCACCTAAAGGGGGAAAAATGAATGAATGTAGTCCTCTGCCAATGAGCATAGGGAGCAAGGCATATCCTCCTCTAAGAAGAATTTATTTCTTTTTTTGTATGACAAGATTCTTTCCCTTCTAAGCAACCAAGCAAAGATTTTCACCTTTAATGACATCTTAGCTTTCCAACCTTTTTGCTTCTTCCAGCCCTGTTGTCCCTCTTCTCCTCCTCTATGTGCAGGAACGGAGCCGCTTCTTCGTTAGGGAGTGCTGCTGCTGGTGGTGGGGCCACCGTAGTGTTTGCTGCAGGGCCTGCAAAGCTGCAACTTGCTGGCACGGATGGTGCTGAGGGTGATGTGGATCCTGCCAATGTTGATACTGAATCTGCCACATCACCTGATCCTACTACTGTTGTGGCAGGACCTACAGTTGATGGTGCTGTGATTGATGCTGGCGGGGAAACTGTGGTTTGTTGCTAACTGTAATTCTGGGGACAGTGGATCAAGTGTTGGAGCAAAGTGTTTTTTTTTTTTGAAAGAAAAACTGGAATATTACCTGAGCATGATAATCATCCATAATTTGTAGTGTTGGAGCACAGTTACCCATCAATGTTCGTACTTTGTCAAAAGTGGCTGCAGGCAGAAAGGAAGGTGGACATACATCTTCTGATTCCAAGAGATTGGGTACTCGTAGGTCTTTATGCGTGAAGAGTGGCCTTATGTACCGCTCCTTTTACAAGAGGAGATTTGTGAAGGACAAGAAGCCTGCTGAGGATGTCTGTGAAGATGTGGAAATCAGGGTGGCAAGAGTGCTAAATCTAAAGAGGGCCTCTTGTGCTCGTGAAAGTGGGGACAAGGCGGTGTGACGATGTCTCATGGTTAAGGTCCTCTCTTGCAATGTGAGAGGCCTTCATGACCAGTTGCGGAGATCACTTCTGCAAAGATATTTGATTGAGTAGAGGGTGGATTTGGCACTGCTGCAAGAGACGCACATTGAGAATTCGAACCAGTCAATTAGAGATAGTGTTGGGAGTAGGCCTCTCCGGTTTCTTGTCGATTGATGTAGTTGGGAGGTCTGGTGGGCAATGGCTTATTTGGTATGAGGACTTGTTCCGACTCGAGGATTCTTTGGTGGGTTCTCATGTTGTCACCACAACTTTTTCTCCCATGTCAGATGGCATAGCTTTTGCTGTTTCTGGAGTTTATGGACCTTGTGACACCTCTATGAGGGGATGCTTCTGGGAAGAGTATAGGTAGGCAGCTGCCAAGGTTGATGGTAGTCCTTGGTTGGTTGGGGGTGACTTCAAGGTCACACTTTCTGTTGAGGATCAGCCTGGGGGGAGGCTGGACCCTTCATCTGTGGAGTTCCAAGAGGTGGTTGATGATTTGGGCTTGATGGATCTTCCAAGGTCACATTTCACTCGGAGAAACGAGTTTGGCTAGAAGTCATGCATTGATAGGTTTTTCTACAATGTCACTTTAGCGGACTCTTTCATGGTGCTTTTGCTTCTGCACTAGTGAGGCCTTTCTCAAACCATACATCGTTTTAGGATAGTGGAGAAGAGGCCACTTACGCGACTTTTTTGAAGTTCTAGAAGTCTTGGCTTCTAGAACCTAATTTATGTGATTTGGTAAGGGAGAAGTAGCAAGGGGTTCCTATTTCTACCTCTGTGGTGTGTACAATGGCCAAACGCGTCAAGACTATCAGATAGGCAATGAGTGAGTTCAGGGAGGAGGTGGGGAGGAGGCATGACTACACGAGGAGTGAGGTGTTGCAGGCTTTAGAAGAGTTGGATAGAAAGGAGGATGTGGGTGAGCTTGCTACAATGGCGCAAAGAGAGAGGATTGTGATGCAGAACAAGATTAAAGAAGAGGATCGCAAGAGAGAGATGGATTGGAGGTAGAAATCCAAGCAATTACGGCTCAGAGAATGTGACTCCAACATAAAGTTTTATCACTTGACTGCCAAGAGGAGGATGAACTTGATCACTTCGATTCGTGTTGGTGATGAGGTCCTCTCCTAGAGGCAACAAATCTGTAGGGCCTTTGTAGATCGTTATCATAATTTTACCAGGAGACAATCACGTGGTAGATGGAGGCTGGGTTCCTCTTAGTTGGGCTGGTTAGATAATTGGATGAAATGATTCAACTTATTATTGAAATCCTAGGACTCTCTTAAATAGAGAGAGACCAAAAAAATGATAAAAGTACATAGATGCCCCTTGAAGAGCAAACCCCATCACCATACAATAGAGAAATAAAATAAAGCATATGCTAACACTCCCCCTCAAGCTGGAGCATAGATATCTATCATACTCTGCTTGGATACACATGAACCAAATAAAGATCTGGCTAGGGGCTTGATGAAAATATCAACAATCTACTCCTCAGATGTGACTGATGTGGTATATAGCAACCCCTTCTGAATGATGTCTCTAGTATAGTGGCAATCAACCTCAACGTGTTTCATCCTCTCGTGAAATGCTAGGTTGTTGGTAATGAAGGTG
Source organism: Thalassia testudinum (assembly GCA_037157565.1). Lineage (NCBI taxonomy): Eukaryota > Viridiplantae > Streptophyta > Magnoliopsida > Alismatales > Hydrocharitaceae > Thalassia > Thalassia testudinum. Next base: position 2,470,958 of record JAZHRO010000061.1, read on the forward strand.
GCTACCTTGTTATCACATCTTATCTCCATTAGGCTAGAAAATTGTATCTGCAAGTCAGTAAGCAGGGACCTAGTCCACATCATCTCTGCAATCATCTGAGCCATGGCTCTATACTCAGACTCGGCACTAGATCTCGCAATTGTGCCATGTTTCTTGCTCCTCCAAGTAATCAAACTCCCTACCAAAAAGGTGCAGGACCCAGTAGTGAGCTTACGATCAATATAACATCCGACGTAGTCCATGTCAGAGTAGCCAACCAAGGTCATAGAAGATCCCTTGGAGAAGAGGAGACCCTTACCAGGAACCTTCTTAATGTATCTAAGCACCATCAGTGTTACATCCCAGTGCTAACGTGTTAGCTTGGCCATGAACTAGCTCAGTCTCCCCACTGCAAAGGAGATATCCGGTCTCGTAATAGTGAGGTAAAGCAACTTGCCCACAAATTGCCTATATTGTCTGTTGTCCACCAACTGTGCATCTTCATCATAGAGTGACATCTTAGGATCCATAAGAATATTGGCCTCCTTGGCCCCAACCATACCAACCTCCTACAAGATGTCCAAGGCATACTCCCTCTGGAACAAGACCACGTCCTTTTTACTGTGAGCAACCTCAATACCCAAAAAATACCGCAGAGCTCCCAAAGTCCTTCATGATAAACTGCTCTGCAAGGATGCGCTTAATATCAGCAACACACCGCTTATCATCCCCTGTAACAATAAGGTCGTCAACATAAACAAGGAGTATCACAGTACCCCGTCCAATCCTCCTGACAAAGAGAGCAAAATTGGTTGTTGATCTCCTAAATCCAGTTGCCTCAACAACCTGTGACAACCTCTAAAATCGAGCTCTGGGGCTCTCCTTAAGGCCATAAATGGCCTCCCGTAATTGGCATACACACTCCTCCTGGGCCTCAAAGCCAAGTGGCAGCTGCATGTAGACTTCCTCTTGGAAATCGCCATAAAGAAAGGCATTCTTCAAATCCAACTGATGTAAAGGTCAATCTAACTAAATTGCCACTGCGACCAGCACCCGTACAATAGGAAGTTTGGCAACTGGTGAGAAAGTGTCAAAGAAATCCACCCCATAAGTTTGGGTGAACCCCTTTGCTACAAGGCGTGCTTTATACCTAGCCACACCTTCATCTGGGTTGAACTTCATAGTGAATATCCACCAACAACCAAGTGTAACACCACCAGGAAGTGGAGTGAGCTCCCAGGTCCCATGGCCAGAGCAGCCATCTCATCCTTTATGGCTGCTTGTCATTTTGGATCAAGCATGGTCACATGATGAGTAGCTGGAATCTGAGTAGCAGCTAATACATGAGTGAATCCAGTAAACCCAGGGGTTAAACCATCAATAGCAAGTGCCCCGACTGTTGGGTAAGTAGTGCAGGTCAATGGTCTCTTTCAAATGACTATCGGAAGATCAAGATCATCACCTGCCATATCATCTATCCTGTCCCTGTGGTCATTACATGGCAAACATGCATTAGTGTCTAAAGGACTCACTTGAGAAGTCGATGGTGAAGGCGAGGGCAGGGGTCCCTGATAGGTAACACTGGGACAGACATATGTCTGAAGTGACTTAGTCAGACGGGGAAAGAAATGCATAGCAAGAGGTGGTGGTGGTGGCGTAGTAGGGATACTCATCGACTACCAAAACATACAAGTCGCACCTCCCACATGTTCAATCTTTTTTTAGCGGTTTCCCCAAAGATCTTTCTCATTAACGCAACCTTCATTTTGCTCATTCATGGAGTTGTATTTAGTACCTCTAAGAAGGATGATTATCCACCATTAATCTGTAATGTGGGTTGGCTTGGATTACTTAGTGTTCTAATCACCTTGCTTCTGCTCACTGCTGGCGTACCTCTCCTAACTATTGCCCATTTCTTCTGGAATCATTTTTTAGGAGGGACAATTTTACATATAAGCAAAGTTTGTTGACGCCAACGGGCTGGGATACATCCCTGGCCCATGTGGCTTGTTATAGCTTTATTTCGAGGTTATACACACCTCGAAACAAGGTATCGTTAGGAAGCCAAATCGACCTATAAGGCTCGATTTGGTACTCAACTGTACTGGGATACCTCAACTCGATTGAGGATAGATTTGAGGCATCCTTTTGCTGCCATCTCTTCTCCAGGGTCTGAAACCTTGGTATCCAGAGAGGGTTATTCTCTTATAGGAGGGTTAGGACTATCTTTCTTCTTAAGGGTATAACCACTTCACCCCAAGGGGTGGTGGTTAACTCTACCTATTAACCTAACCCTCCCCAAAACAAATGGGTGTAAATGACATAAGCACCATGTCACCCTCAAGAGGCATCTCAACAGCAGACATAAAAAAGAAGGGTATCACCTCATGAAAGGTAACATCCACAAAAACAAAATGTCGAGAAGTAATCAGATCAAAACATCGATATCCTTTTTGCATCCGATTATACCTAAGAAAAACGCCCTTAACTGCTCTAAGTACTAGTTTATCCCAACCCGATCTCAACAGATGGACAAAGGCAACACAACCAAAAGTCCGAGAGGTAATGTGAAATAAGGGGTACATAACCTGCAATGGAATACGTTCATGTAAAGCAACATTAGACATCCTATTGATCAAAAAACATGCGGTCAGAACAGCATAACTCCAGTAGAGGAAAGGGACCGAATGATGAACCATCAAAGTACAAGCAATGTCAAGAATATGGCATATAAGGGCACGTGGTCTTATGGATAATGCCGCAACTAGAAAAAAAAGTGCGCAAACGCGTAGTACAAAACTCCAAGGCATTATCAGACCGAAAATACTTCACCAAACAAGAATGCTGAGTTTTTATTTCTTTAACAAAATGCTCAATGATTTGTCCCACGTCAGACTTATGCTTCATAAGAAACATCCAGGAAACACGAGAAAAATCAACTAAAATAAGATAATATATATTCCCAAGTCGATCAGGAATACGACTAGGACCCCAACCATCCATATGAATCAAATCAAAAGTTGCAACAGATGGAAATAGAACTAAAAAAACTAGCCTTGTGGTGCTTACCCAGTTGACAAGCATCACAGGTGAGAGCAGTAGTGAAGGGTATATGCAGCAAAACACGTCTAAGGCAATCAATAGGCAAGTGGCCAAGGCAATGATGCCACTGAAGAGGAGATCCAACAGAAGCAAGGCCCTAGATAGCAGAAGCAACAACACTATAGCTCAGACGGTACACCCCCCGTTCCTCACACCCTCCAATCATCTTCCCAATGAACTTGTCCTGCAAGACACAAGAAGACACATCCAAAATAGCTCGATAGTTCAGGTCTAGTAATCGTGCTTACAGATAATAAGCTCCAAGGAAAATCAGGCACATAAAAGACATCTGTCAGTCTCAAAGTAGGAGATAAGGACATATCTCCCTTGCCAACAAGTGGCAAATGTCTCCCATCGACCACCTATACAGTCCTGACTGGGGTAATTGACGCTAACTGAGAGAACAAACCCCTGTCGCCACATAGGTGTTATGATGCACCAGAATCAATAAACCAATCACTAGATAATAAGAGTAATAACATACCAGTCACAAGTGGCTCAGAAAAGGTGGTAGTACCTACAATGTCTGGAGACTGAGAAGAAGGCTGAGTCAACTGAGCGATTTGCTAGTACAAGGTCTTAATCTCTATGCTCAGAGAACTAACATCAGGACTAGGGAGAAGTCCATCTATAATCTCGGTTGCCTGATTGGCTACAGGTGTCCTACCATGCTTCTACCAGCATACAGCCTCAAAGTGGCCAAGTTTGCCACAGTAGTGCACGGAATCCTAGTGCATGTACCAGAAGAACCTCCGCGTCCACGACCACATGCAAGAGAGGGAGCACCCCTGCCACATCCAGGGATCGCAACCAGTGCAGACATCTGAGCACCGGAGTCAGGAGCAAGAGTGTGCATGGCTACTCTGTTGAGTCTGCTGTAAGCTTCCTCTAAGGTAGGAAGCTCAAGAGCGGTGAGAATTTGATCTCTAACTACTGCATACTCAGGTCCAAGACCTGCTAAGAAAAGGGAGACTGCCAACTGTCTCCTAAAGCTCCGCCAGGACTCACAGGCACACCCCGGCAGATAAGAGTAATGCCTCTCCAACATTCCCTTCATGAGGGAGTAGTACTGTGGTAGCATGAGTCCTTCCTAACGTAAGTAGAAGAGGTCATAAAAGACCTAAAACACCCGTGCGAAGTTCTTGGCATGTGAGTGTCACGCAAGAACTCCCACATCTCCTTCGCTATAGTGTAATACATAATCTCATCCCCTATTCGAGGAATAACTGTCTGCATCAGTCATGCACAGACCATGGCGTTGTCGCTGTCCCAGTTGGCATGTACACCAGTCTTATTTGCGAGCTCCGAATCCGTAAGAACGTGGTTCTTATGACCCCTAACAGTCATAATAAAAGTCTGGGACCACTGCGGGTAATTGGTCACATCTAGCTTGACGATAGAACCAAAAAACAGATTCTTAAGTACCCTGGTATCCAGAAGAGTGCCTGATGTCACCTTAGACTAAGCATCCGAAGCCATCTTCGTAATCTGGAAGCCGCAATCAGCCTTCTATGTCTAAGAAACCATCAAAAAAAAAAAAAAAAACTAAATCTAGATATATTCAGATCTGCATCTTCGTGGAAGATCCCTTTGGACAAACGTTGGCCTCGCTCGAGTGCAAGGAGAACATCCAAGATGGCTCCAAAGGGATCTAGGGGTCTCTCTTCCTACGAAACCGATAAAATCTTACCCATGAGCACTGCACCGTTCAGATCTGACCGGCTGAGCGCCGCCGCACGATCAAATCCGACCTACTAAGCGCCACCACATGCAAAGAGGGCACTGTTGCGCTCAGATCGGGCCCACAAACGTCGTCGCTCGCGTTGTGCTCAGATCAGGCCCACGAGCACCGCCACACGCAATGTTGCGCTCAGATCGGATCGACGAGGTCGCCGCACGAGTTGTGCTCAGATCGGGCCCACAAGCACCGCCGCACGCGTTGCTGCCTTAGATTGGGTCCACGAGCGCCACCACACGTGTTGATGGTGCTAATGTGCTCAGATCGAACCTACTAAGTGTCACCGCAAGCGCTGAGATGGTTGTTGCGCATGTGCGCTACCGCGCACGACCGTTAGGAGCGCAACCGCACGAGATCCAACGGTGCTGCCGCTGGGAGAAAAGGAGAAGGCATGGGTGTAGGGTTTAGAGGCCTTGGAAGTGGGATATCGAGAGCCACGGTCCAGGATCGATGCTCTAATACCAAATTGGATGAAATGATTCGACTTATTATTGAAACCCTAGAGCTCTCTTAAATAGAGAGACCAAATAAAGGGTGAAAGTATATAGATGCCGCCTGAGGAGCAAACCTCATAACCATACAATAGAGAAATAAAATGAAACATATACTAACATGGATGATGCGGCGAAGATGGATCTGCTTAGGCCTGTATCTAGTGAGGAGGTTCTAAAGGTGATTTGTGGTTTGAAGGCAGAGGGATCACCAGGTCCTGATGGGTTACCTATTTTATTTTTCATGGAGTTTTAGGATGTGGTTGAGGATGATGTTGTGGCAGTGGTGAAAGAGGTTTTCCAAGAAAATCGTGGATTTGAAAGGTTGAATCAATTCTTTCTTTTCCTTCTTAAGAATAGGGGCAGATATTATTGATGACTTCCAACCTATTGCTTTGTCAAATGCGATCTACTTGATTATAGCTAAGACGTTCATGAATCGCTTGCGATCAATGTTGCCTTTATTAATCTCCCCAGTGCAGTCTACTTTAATCTCTAGGAGATTAATCATGGATTCTTTTGTGTTAGCTGAGGAGATGGTGGCAACTTGAAACCGATCTAACTTGCTTGCTTTCATGTGAAATGTAGACTTCTTAAAGGCCTACGATTCTATCTCTTAGGCCTATACGTGGGAGATTCTGTAGAAGGGATTTTCAAAGGATTAGGTTAAGGTCATGAGGTGTGTCATGTTAACATCATTTTTTGTGCTTATCAATGGGACATCCTTTGAGACTTGGATGCAACCACAGAGGAGGGTTAAGTAGGGATGTCCTCTTGCACCCCTACTTTTCAATGTGGCAATTGACACCTTGGCTTTCTTGGCTTATAGGGGTTGTAGGGAGAGGCTTTTCTCTGATTTCACACTAAGCGATGATGGCTCTTTGCTCACTCCACTTTTATAGTATGCAGATGATACAGTATTCTTTATATAAGGTGGTATCTTTCAGCTTAAGCATATTGTGCAGTTGGTTAGATTATTTGGTGATAGCTTTAGTCTTTTGATTAATGAGAGAAAGTCAGCCTTCATTCCCTACCATTTGGATAGGAGCACAAAGGAAAGCATCTCTGATGTCCTTGATACGCCAATTATTAAACTACCGGTTACATACTTGGGTTTACCCCTGAAGGGGAAGCATTTGGTGACGGCAGACTGAAGGGTTGTGAAGTTATCCAAAAGGTTGAATGGTTGGAGTGTGAAACTTTTATCCAGAAGTGGTAAGCTCATCCTAATTAAGATAGTGTTATCAGTAATTCCTGTCTTTTATCTCTCTTTATTTAGACCTCCAAAGAAAATCATGTTCAAAATGGAGGTGGCCCGTAAAAGATTCTTCTGGAAGATGCCTGATCATCAGGGCCATTTCTTGCAACTGGTTCCTTGGAGGGAGGTCTGCAGACCAAGGAAGGAAGATGGTTTGGGCATATGGCAACTTGATGATTTTAATGTTGCACTTATGAAGTGGGTGGCAAGGTTTCTCGCAAGAGGAAATGGGCTTCTAGACAAGCTGTTGAGAGACACTTATGGGCCCCCTATTGATGTTGCTTTTAGGCAAATCCAATCAATGTGACCGTCAGCTTTTTGGGCTTCTATTGAGCCTCTCATTGTACATGGTATGTCTTCTAGTTTTTTTGACCCGAGGCTTGGTGGAGGGTGTTCCTTTCAGTTCTGAAAAGATGATTGGATGTGAAGCGGTAGTTTCTAGCTTTTGTTCCCACACCTTTTTGGTCGGGCTCTAGACAAAGATGCTCTTGTTTCAAATATGTGGGACAGCATGTCTAGATCTTAGTCTCTAATCATACAGCCGGGTCATTCTGATGCATCCATGGAGGAGTTACAACAATTGTTAGAGTTGCTTCACGGGATTTCCATTGGCGAAGAGCCTTTAGATGGATTCAGGTGGAAGGATGGTTTTTTCTCCGTGGCTAAGGCTTACAAGAAGTTGACATTGGAGATGGGGCCGGCATCTCTAGTTTGGGAGGATTGTTCCTTGATTTGGAGGTTACCTATTCCTTTAAAGGTTAAGATCCTTATGTGGTTGTTCAAAAGCGAAAAGCTAGTGACAAAAGTTTTGCATTCTAGATGGGCTAGTGATAAGGATTGAGATTGCATCTTTTGTAGGGTTGCAACAAAAAACCTAAACCACATTTTCTTTCAATGCCAGTTGCCTTCAGAGGTTTGGGCGAGATGTGAAATACAGCGGACCGATGTCTTCTTTTGCTACTTGATGGGATTCCTTCCGCTCTGATGCATGTGGATACAGCAAGATGGGTGAAGGTTGTGGTTGTGTTATGATCGATTTGGTCGTAGCGTAATGACTCCATTGTTTGGAGGGAGAGGGAGTGAGTTGAAAATGTTGCAAGAGGGGCATGTTGTCACTCTAAGTTGTGACTAAACAATCTATAAGTCCATTCCATTTTTTATAAATGATATTTTGGATGGCTACCAAGTATCGGTAATCGTCATTTTTCCGCTCAAAAAAGAAGCCTTCCATCTCTCACAACCTATACATTCAAAGACTTGAAATCCTTGCAGAGAAAAAGATAAACTACCCTAATAGAGATCTTTTGCACAACTCTCAATGGTCCATCTCCCCCACAACTAGAGTCACCATCCTCAAGTTCTCCCATATACACAAGTCCTTCAAGAACTAATACTATGGCTCCTAAAGAAAAAAGCCTTTATTATTTATGAGAAAGCACACCCCTTGCAGCATCACCAAATCAGAAGCTGAAATTAGTATCATTACTCAAGCATGGTGAGAAGAAAGAGGAGACTTCTGGCAACAATTATATCAACCCTCTCCAAAAAGCAACTTCTCCTTGCACATGACCTACCATTTTCTCCCAATTAAGCTCTCTCCCATAGCAAGCACACAGCGCATCAGTAACCAACAATTGCCCACCCTTCCAATATACCAGCCACCCACTTCATTATGATCTGTATTCATAGTATGTAAATCCAAAGCACCCAATCCACCTTTAGAAGAAGGTATGCAAACCTCCTTCCAACTAATCAAATGCACCCCTCATACATTGCCTCCAACCCCCTTCTAGAAGAATCTCCTCACAAGCATTCCCAACCCATCTCCACCTCTTTGGGGATCGATAATACATACATGAAGAAAATAGGGATGGTCAAGAGAACAGATGTAATCAAGAACAAATGCCCTCCTATAGGAAGAGGCCTCACCCTCCACCCAGCCAAGCATCTTCTTCTCTTCTCCAACATTGGGTTCCAATCTGCTGCTTTCAAAGGGCTAGCAGAAAGAGGAAGACCAAGGTTATGAAAAGATAACTACCTAACCAAGGTGGTGAGGATGGTCCCACAAGCCACCATCACGTCATCCTCTAAGCCAAACAGCACAGAGCATGATTTTTCCTTCTTAATAGAGAGCCCAAAAAAGTCCACAGCAGGATCTAATAATCCCGCTGCATTTCTTGCCACTTCAAAGGATCCCTTCCACAAAGAATTAAGTTATCAACATGTATTGCAACACATAAATAAGTGCATCACCTCTACTGGGTGGCATAAAGAGAAGACAGAGGCCAGCTTATCTTCCCATTTTCCTTTTGCTAATCTAGATGTAACAACTATATTTTAAGAGACTACAATCTCATAAACAAGATAGAATTTCCCCCCTGAAATCAAATTTCTGGAGTTCTCTTCTAAGGATTATTTCCACCTCACCAAAATCTCCACCCTCACCTTCACAATCCCCATTCCGCAAAGTTATCTCTCACAATTTCTCTCTATCATCCTCCTCAATTCCAATACCCTTACAAGCCTGTATACCAGTATCTCTCTTTCTCCACACACATGCACACACCCATATAGATATACACATATATGTATGTGTTTGTATGTACCCTAATGACTTTCTCCTCTCTCTCACCTGATTTCTCTCCGTTTCCCTCAGTAAAACAAATCCATTTCTCGATCTTCATCAAATAGCATCAATATTTTGATCAAAACTTCCCGTTCTTTGCTCTCAAGGGAAAAAAAAATGGCAGTTCTTTTACATCAACCCTTAACATTCACTTCTTTTCTACATTACCTAATCTGCATCTTCAACAGCAAATAGGGTCCCAACCGTGGAAAGATTATTTGGATCACCAAAGCAAGATGTATTTTCTCTCTTGCTTTCTTTTCTTTATTTTGTGATCAGTGATATTGAGGATATTTTTTCATCCTTAATTCACTTTTCAATGTGTCAAGCCAAATATTTCAAAATTTGCTCATTTACGATTTACTACCAGGACCCATCAAAAGAGGGGCATATGTGCAAAGCAATGTTTATTAGGGCACGTGTAAATACAAACATTATAGGGGTAATATCCAGTATTTAGGAATGTATGCCTACAAGAGATATTAGACGAAAAATCCAAGTATTTGATTCAATTTTGAGAGGCATTGACAAGAATCTATCTAAGATGTGTGGCCGCTAAATTTTTATTTTCAAAAGTTGGGAGAAAACAAAAGTTGTCTTATTCAGAAATTCTACCTCTCTTTATATAGAAAGAGATGGGATAAAAACACACCCCTTCTGAAAAATAAAAATTACCAAAATACTCTTACAAACAAAACATAAAATATGGAGTGCAACACTCTCCCTCAAGCTGGAGCATAGATATTTATCTGTTCAGTTTAGAATAACATGCATCAAAAATAGATTTGGCAAGTGACTTGGTAAATATGTTTGTTGTCCGATTATCAGTAAAAAATGGAGTTGTGTAGAGCAGCTCTTTTTGAATGATGTCTCTAATGTAATAACAGTCGACCTCCACATGCTTTGTGTTCATGAAACATAGGATTATTGGCTATATAGGTGGCTGCCCTATTATCACAATGCCTCTCCATAGGTCCATCAATTTCAATATGAAAATCAACTAGCAAGGATCGAATCCACATCATCTCAACTATTATCTGGGCCATTACCCTATACTCTGATTTTGCACTAAATTGAGATACTGCTGCATGTTTCTTACTCTTCCAAGTCACAAGACTTCAATCTATATAGGTACAAAAACCTATAGTAGACTTCCGATCCACATGACATCCAGCATAATCAGCATCAAAATAACCCACTACTTTCATAGAACTCCCTTTGGTAAATAGAAGACCCTTGTTAGGAACTTTTTTAATGTATCTAAGCACCATCATTGCAGCATCCCAGTGTTGTCTAGTGGGTTCAGCCATAAACTGGCTTAATCTGCCAACAGCATAAGATATGTCCGATCTACTAATAGTGAGATACAATAGCTTCCCAACAAGCTGTCTATATTGCCTACAATCCACAGCATCGGCCTCAATATCATATAAATGCTCCCCATTAGGATCCTTGGGCATATTGGCTACCTTAGCCCCTAGCATGCCAACTTCATGTAGAACATCTAGAGCATACTTCCTTCAGGACAATACACCACCACTCTTGCTACGAGCTACTTCTATCCCTCGAAAGTATCTCAATGGACCCAGATCCTTCATTACAAATTGGTCAGCCAAACATCTCTTGATTTCTATTATCCCCCTATAGTCATCTCCGGTAACAATCAAATCATCCACATATACAAGAAGAACAGTGATACCTCTCCCTGTTTTCCTGACAAACAAGGAATGATCTGATGAGGATCTCTAAAATCCCACTGATTCCACCACCTAAGATAATTTATGGAACTAGGAGCGGGGGCTCTACTTAAGACCGTAGATGGCTTTGCATAACCTGCACAAACACTCCCCCTAAACTTCATATCCCGGGGGCTGCTACATAAACACCTCTTCCTGCAAATCTCCGTACAATAAGGCATTCTTAACATTGAGCTAATGTAATGGCCAATCCATATGCACTGCAATTGCTACAAGAATACGCATAGTAGAAAGGCGAGCAACAAGAGAAAGGGTGTCAAAGAAGTCTACTTGATATGTTTAAGTAAACTCTTTCACCACCAATCTAGTCTTATACCTTGCAATGGAGCCATTTAGGTTATACTGCAGGGCAAAAACCCAGTGATACCCAACAACAGTGGATCCTTGTGGCAACGGAGTCTAACTCCCATGTACCCCTACTCTGAAGAGCAACCATCTCTTCCTCTATGACTTAATGCCACTTTGGATTGAGCATGGCCTCATGATGTGTTGCAAGAATGAGTAACTGCCAAGGCATGACAAAAACTAGCAAATCCTATCCCCAAACCATCTATCGCAAGGCTACCTGCAACTGGATATTTAGCACAACTCTATGGAGCCTTCCAAATGGCTATCAGAAGATCAAGAACATCCTCCTCATGAGGAACAATAAGAGACCCATTTGCATCACTAAGCACATAATCGTCAATGTCTAAGGGTGCAAAGCTCACCTTTTCTAAGGAGGCGAAGGAGGGGGAACCTGCAAAGTAGAATGTGGTCTGACATAAGTGCAAATGAGCTCAGTATATCTCTATCTTAGGGGTAACATGAACAGGTGTATTCGTATCAGGAATAGCGCTAAAAGGTATAAGTATAGACATAGATGCAACCTCAACAGTAGAGGGCAACTCTCGACCAGAAATAGAAAAATATAGAATTACCTCATGGAAAGTAGCATCAGCAGACAAAATGGCGAGAGGTAACCGGATCAAAACATCGATAACCTTTTTGTGTCCGTGAATAGCCCAAGAAAATGCACTTCACCGTTCTAGGTGCCAGTTTGTCCCGTCTAAGACCAAGAAGGTGAACAAATGCCATACATTCAAAAACCCGAGGGGGAACATTAAAAATCGACCTATCAAGGTACAAAACTTGCCAATGAATCTATACATGAAGACCATAGTTAGGCATCCTGTTAAGAAGAAAACATGCAGTTAACATTGCATTTACCCAATATAAACTGATAAATCAACATGGTACGGGCAACATCAAGTAAGTGTCCATGTTTCCACTCAGCCACACCATTCTACTAAGAGGTATAAACACAGGTGGTTTGATAGATAATGCCATTGGATTTGTAAAAAGGACCACAAACGAGTAGTACAAAATTCCAATGCATTGTCAGATCGAAACATTTGAATAACAGTAGAAAATTAGGTCTTTATTTCAATAACAAAATTCACCACAATGTTTCCAACCTCAAATTTATTTTTCATAAGGAAAATCAAAGAAACACGGGAAAAATCATCAACCAAAACTAAGAAATATCGATGGTCTAACCAGTCAGGAATCTAGCTAGAACCCCATACATCCATATGAATAAGCTTAAAAATAGAAGTAGACCCAGAATGCGTAGAATATGACAAATCGGCACGATGATGCTTGCCAAGTTGACAAGCATCGCAAACAATATAGGCGGTGGATGAAATATGAGGTATAACACGACTGAATCTCTCCAAGGGTAGATGAACAAGGCGAAGATGCCACTGAAGAAGAGACCCAGAGGCAGCAGTAATGGGTGAACGGCTCAGATGGTATACCCCTCCTTCCTCATGTCCTCTACCAATCGTCCTCCCTATGAGCTTATCCTGCAAGACACATGACTGGACATCAAATATAGCTAAGCAATTTAATTCCTTGGTAATACTTCTCATAGAAAATAAATTAAGAGGAAATTTTAGAAGATAAAGAACATCAGATAGCTAAAGAGTAGAGGACAAAGGGACATTCCCCTTTCCAACCACATGAGAATGCCAACCATCTGCCACCTGAATAGTCCTCCCTAGTGCCACAGGATGCATGGTAGGAAAGGACTCCTGATCTCCACATAAGTGCATAGACACTCCACTGTCTACTAACCATTCACCCGATCTCAATGAAAAAGAAGAGCAAACCAACTCACTACTTGAGGAGGAAGAGGCAAATGCAGCAGTATCTAGGAGCTGAGTAGTGGAGACCTGTGCTATCTGGGAAACACACTGGAGAAGTTCATCAAATTCTACCTCGAAATAACCTCTGAAGCTGCATCTGGAGTACCAATCGCCTGATTAGCCACTACAAGCTTGCCATGCTTCTACCAGCATGCAACCTCTATGTGTCCTATCCGACCACAGTAAGTGCAAGGGGTACGAGTACACCCCCCAAATCCACGACCACGACCATGATCACGACCATGACCACGTGAAGAGGAGCCACCTCTTCCACATCCAGGGATCACAGCCAAACAGGCGTTTATCCTGTATTATCTGTCAGTGGAGTCTGAAGGGCAATCCGACTGAGCCTGTTATATGTTTCTTCAAGCAACGGGAGCTCAAGTAAGGTCAAAATCTACTCCCTAGCAACTGCAAATTCAAGACCAAGGCCTAAAAGAAACACAGAAATGGCTAACTCCTTCCGAAAGCCACTCCAAGAAGCACAAGTGCACCCCAGTTGATAGGAGTTATGCCTCTCCAAGAGACCCTTAACAATAGAATAATACTGCACCAAAGTGCAACCCTCCTGGCGGAGATGAAATAACTCATGGTAAACCTGGAATACTCTAGACAAATTCTTCTCATGAGAACAAGTCTCACGAAGAAAATCCCACATCTGCTTGGTCGTGGTGTAATACATAATCGCATCACCAATACGGGGAATAACGTAATTCATTATCCACGCACATAGCATTGTGTTATCCCTATCCCAAGTAGCATTCACACCTGTTTTCTGGGCAGGTTCTAGACTGCTAAGGATGTGCTCCTTCCCATGACCCCCGATGGTCATCAAAAACATTTGAGACCACCTAGGATATTTAGTCTCATCAAGCTTTATCATAGGACTAAAAATAGACTTTTGTAAGCCCTGGTGTCCACAAAGTCTGATGTGACTTCGAATGAACTTGAAGAAGCCATCTCTCTTGTCCACGAACCCACGCTATAAAAGAACTCCAAATCACATATTCAATCTGCAAATGCCAGAATCATTCGATCTATGATCTAAAAATACCAAAATTAGAATCTCCAGACCATGGACTCCTTTGATCTGATTAGAAATAATCAGATCTAGAAGAGTAGGCGCCTAGATGATCCCGATCTAGTGAATGCTGGCGGTTGCAATCCCAAATCAGGGGCGACGAAGACCTACAACAACCTCCTCTAATTTGGCTGCACCCACCGTAGAGCTACAATTGGTGCAGCCGGCAACAATCAAAGGTGGCAAGGTGGCAGACCCGATGACGGCGACTTGATCAGATGATCAGATCGAGCGACGATCTAATCAACAGCAATCAGATCCAACTCTGTCGATGGTAGCACAACAAAAGGATCGGCTAAAGGGCGGCACTGCTTGTCGAGCACCATCAACAGAGGTTATGGTGGCGCTTAGGGCACCGGTGAAGAGATCCAACCAGTGGAGAGAGGATTGGGAGATCGGTGGAAGGGATTGTCGGCTTATTTAGGTGGGATATCACAAGCTCCGATCTACGATCGCTACTCTGATACCAAGTTAGGAGAAAACAAAGGTCATCTTATTCAAAAACCTTAGCTCTCTTTATATAGAGAGAGGTGGGGCAAATTACAACACAACTCCACTGAAAAATAAAAATTACCAGAACACCCTTACAAATAAAACATAAAATATGGAGTGCAACATTGAAAGGAGAAAATGGGTTAACAAGGTTGTTAATCCCAAACAATTCATTAAGAAAGGTGTTCAGGTACACCAAAGACTACAAAAGGAGTTAAAGAGATGAACAACCCAATCCTCGGAGGTCCTCCTCTCCCGAAAAGCCAACCCCTTCCACTCAACCCAAATACACCAAATAAGAAGGCTTCCAAACTTTTTCCCAGAGGTTTAATCAAGAATCAGATTCTAAGATAAATATGAATCACCATTGGATTCTTTTGGCAGAATCAGTCTCTAGGTTAATCACTCAACAATACAACCTTTGACCAGTTCAGAATCCCACATCTCTAAGTGCTTTTGCATATCCATGTGATATTTACATGCCTAGTTTGGATCCTTGAATGCCATCTGTTGATATTTTGAGCATTAGGATTAGCAGCCATGGCCCATGTTACAATCATTAATGCCCCAGTGTATTTCTTTACCTCATTTCTTTTTAGAGACAATTTCTCTTTAACTTGGCACAGCCTCCCAAAAATGAAACCTTGGCAAGAATTTCCCTCTTTCCTGGCAAGCTAACAGTTCTTTTTACAATGAAGGCATCAGAAAAAGGGGAGGAGGAATGGCCTCCATAGATGATGAAGAGAGGAGCCTGGAAAGGTGGATTACATTGTTGACACCAATGACAACCATTCTGCAAGCTAATGGTAGGTCTATCACTCCAAGGCAAAAGCCAATTTTGGCAAAATGATGCCACACGATTTCTCTCTACTTTTTTGTAAGAGTTTTCAACCTTTCACTAGCATTTCCACAGTAAATTTCTATGTCGTTCCTTTTCAAATAGAGTACCTTCAGGTTACAGAATAGCTGGCTTTCTCTTGAGAGAGAGTGCAGCAAGTTTTCCCTTTTAAAAAAATGGCAGCAAGTTCTATATTCTGAAGGACCTTTGATGAGATGTACACAAACAATTAATAAAAGAAAAAAAAAACAAAACAAAAATATAAACATACAATGCCACCATCAGTCAACTATACACATTATGAGTACCAAGGGAAGGAGATACATACTGCAGAGCATCACTAGCAACCTCTGCAATAAACTTCTGGGTTGCAACAGCTACAAGCCTTGTTCTGTACATAAAAGGAGCATAGATAAGTGGAAGCATCCGCCATACAAACCTCACAGCACGTAATAAAATTTCCAGAATATTGGTAATCAGGTAACAATCATACTCATTCTAAAAATACAAAGAAACTGATGCATTTTACTAAAAAAAAAGGTGTGCAGCAAATAAGCATAAAAACACTGCCATCAATCAAAGCAAGATATATATGTTGGAGTTCTATTCACAATCACTAGGGATAACCAGAGGTCCCCAGATATTCCTTTTCTCTATTAAATAACAAACAATTGGATGCCTAAATATGAAATCATAAAGCTAAACAACATAACAAGGTGTGAAGGCAGGCATACAGTTATGGTTCCCAATATGGCTGTATCCACAACTAGGTAGATTTTGGAGTTCAAACATATAAAATGACGAATTCATAGGTGTGCCCATGGTTTTGACTTAGTCACAAAAATAACAAATGTCAAAGCCAACTACCTCATAGGCTGATAACCAAGAACTCAAAGCATGTGGGCTCAAGCAAGTTTGGATAATGTCAGGGCTACAAATGAAGATTCCTCTGATAATAGAGGGGTGATTTCATGGACAGATGTAGTTTTGTTGAGCCCCCATCACCCAACAACATATGCACACACAAAACCAAAATGAGGTATGGTTTTCAGATGAGTGAATACTTCGATGTGGTTTTCCAATTCCAATGATTCCATGAGGAATGGTGATTCTTGCAGTGGCAAATGGGGCTCAAGAGAGTTCACAAGTGATATAGACTGTTAGGGTATGAAATAAATTACGAAAAGAAAAAGTATTTAGCAAGATTCTTTATGAAGTTTTAATTTCATTTTCTGTTATTAGTTTCAGGTTATTCATTTTAACTAATAAAAGTGATCAGCTGGGATTTCATGTTATAGTAGTTATTAAGATTTCAATTTTAAATTTTCTTTTATGTGTGAATTCCCATCACAAAAAGGACATTAGTTGATGAAAGCAGGAATATTTTGAAGTTTGAAGAATCTCCCTTCTCTCACCAATCCCCCTATTCCCAATTTGTGGTCTCTCTCTTTTCTCTCAATGATTCTCTCTCCCCTTATCTTCTAATGTCATAGTCTCTCTCTCTCTCTCTCAAGAATAACATCCCCAAAGATTTCTTATTGGGTTTTGCTTCTATCAAGCCGGGGCATGCTGATTTGATATTTTTGGGCTTCATCAGTTTTTGTCAAGACATGGAATCAAATCATTCTTGTGATTTGACAATCCACCGCAACATGAAGAAGGAAAAATGATGAAAGGCAAGAAGCAGTGATAATTTCAAGCACAATATCCTGTGGAATGTGTGAGACGATCTAGAGTCAGCAGGAAAAGTGATCATAATATCAAGAAAGGAAGGGAATCAGTAGTCACTTCAATCAAGCCTCCACTGTCACAACAGGTATCATGAGTGAAGAACAGTTCTAAGTAGTACTTCATTATGAAGAATTCTAGAAGTCTTCCCTTCTTTTCTAGGACCATCTTAGAAATATCGTTGTCAACAAAACCAATGCTGTCAAGGCTTTCTCCTTGAGTTACCACACTACTGGGCCTGGCAAGAAAGCCAGAGGTCTGCTTAGAGCTATTTGTCTCCGTTTGTTCAACTAATTCTGTGGTTTTCTCCATTGCTTTTCGAAGAAAACTTTATTTTGTAATTGTGAAACTATATTTTCTACAAGAAACTTAGGTTGCCCATAAGGTTGTTTCATTTTTGTAATCAAAACATCGAATTTTAGTCTCTAGTTCCCAGCAGATAAATTATAATATAAAAATAAAAATAGCAATTGGAGTGGAAAATGCAATTACATTATAAGGTTGCAACTGAACATATCAAGCAAGTTCAAATTGACGTATGTGTATGTATTATTGAAAGCTTTGATATACTCTCAAGTTTGCCTTCTACTTTGATATATCTCACTAACTTAGACTAATGTTTTTCGGTAATGATGCATATGTATAAGTTATATGTTAGTGTAAGTCTTTAATGATAATTATGGCATATGTTGTAGGTTATATAAATGTGTATGTGAGACTCCTATTTATCCTTAATTATTTTTCCTATTTTATCATGTTCGCTATTTCCTCTTTCATTTTGGACATGCATTATAACTGTCCCAAACCTCACTCTCTATAAAGAGGTGTTGGGTTATCTTTGTTGAATATGCATGATCATTATCTCCTACTTGGTATCAGAGCAACGGTCCTAGACTAGGACTCTGATATCCCACTGAAAACCCTAACATCTCCTCTCCTACGCCGCGGCCCCCCCTGACGTAGCACCGCCACCAGCTTGGACCTCTTTTTCCCCTGCGTTGCCTCTCCCTGACATAGCGCCACCAGGAGGCCGTCACCGGTGGTCTATAGGTGTTGCAACACAGGCTAGGCACAGCAACAGCCTACCGCCGGTCCTCCAACATCGCTAGGTCTCTCGCCGACGACCTTTAACGCTACCGGTCGTCGACAGAACAGCCGCCCTCATCTGGTGGGCTCGTCAATGGAGGAAGGGGTCCACTAAGGACCCTGTTATGGTCCAGCGTGTCTGATTTCTCCACGCAACTGTTCTAAGTCATTGATTCTATGGTTTGAAGCTCTGTTTCATTTTGACGTATTTTCCCATTTCCTGGGCATGTGATGGCTTCATCCAATTCTTCAGAGGTGACATCGGACGTTGTTCCCGAGTTCGGGGCCTATAAGAGCCATTTTTTGGTCTCATTATTAAGGTGGATGAGACCAATTATCCCATATGGTCCCAGATGTTCCCAATGACGGTAGAGGGTTATGACAAGGAACATATTTTGTTGGAGCCAGAGCCTGCAGAGAAGATAGGGAAGTACACCACATGGAGAAAGGATAACACAATGGTCAAGGCATAGTTGACGAATTGCATTATTCCTTGAATTGGAGATGAGATCATATACTATCTGACTGCCAAAGCGATGTAGGACAATATTCGTGACATGTATTCCCATGAGAAAAACTCATCTTGCGCTTTTCATATCAGTCATGAGTTATCTCAGCTGAAGCAAGAAGGACAATCTCTCTCCCAATACTACTCGGCCCGAAGGGCTTCAGGAGAAATACAATGCGTGCAGGCCAGTGTGCACGTGTGCTACACACATAGAGTACCGCAGAAAGGCAACGGTGCATCAGTTTCTTTCAGGCCTTGGTCCCGAATACGCGGCAGCCCGGTCACCTTATCTAAGCTTCCTACCTTAGAGGAAGTCTACAGCCATCTAAGCCGCATTGATATACATGCACCTCATATTGGAGATGCTACCCACGCGTCTACCCTTGCTGTTGTGGCAGGACGTGATGGTAGAGGAGCCTTTTCTACTCACGGGCGTAGGAGAGGTCGTGGTGCGTTTAGGATATCTCACATCAGCATCACATGCACTTTTTGTGGCAAAGTTGGCCATGTGGAGGCTTCGTGTTGAACTGAGCATGGAAGACCTCCAATGGCCAACCAGGCATCTATGACTACGGAGGAGACTGCTGATGTCATGCCTGTTCCTAAAGCGGACTACGATGCACTACTACATCATCTCTCTTAACTGACTAAGGAGCTGGCGACTCCTACTAAGATCGTCGCCTTTGCCTCTTCGTCAAGTATTGATTTGTGTGCACAGGCATCTGCAAGTATCACATGGTTAGTGTGGACTCCGATGGTTCGCACCATTTGTCAGGAGATCAGGGGTGATTTGGCAAACTTAAGTATGTACCCCATGGTAGAACGTTACAGGTTGCAAATGGTAGACACACTGCGATTGGTAGTCAAGGACTCAAGGGGAGGTTGCACTGACTCCGACCATGAGGCTTTCTGGTGCATTTTTTGTTCCTAATTTTTCATTAAATATGTTATCTATTAGTAAGATTA
The DNA here is from genome assembly GCA_037157565.1 of Thalassia testudinum. NCBI lineage: Eukaryota > Viridiplantae > Streptophyta > Magnoliopsida > Alismatales > Hydrocharitaceae > Thalassia > Thalassia testudinum. Next base: position 2,490,797 of record JAZHRO010000061.1, read on the forward strand.
CCAAGCAGCTTCACTGCCGTGCTATATTTGATAAGTTTGGATACATTTTTCAGGACAAGCTGACAGAGAGGACGATTGGTGAACATGAAGAGGGAGGTGTGTATCACCTAGTCTAGACACCACTTGCTACCGCTTGTCAAGGTAACTCTAGTTCTGCTATAGGGAGTGCCTTGCAGTGGCACCGTCGCCTTAGCCATCCTTCTCTGGACAGGCTCAAACGAATCATCCCATATATTTCCACTGCTATAGAGATACTTTGTGATACATGTCAGTTGGGAAAGCACAAATCATCATTTCCGTCTAGTATAGAACCAAGGACTACTGCTACATTTAAGCTACTACATATGGATGTCTAGGGTCCGAGTCGTGTTCCTGACCGACAAGGGCATAGATATTGTTTGATTGTTGTCGATGATCTTTCCCGCTTATCTTGGTTATTTTTGTTAAAGAATAAGTCCGATGTTAGACATGTGATTGAGACATTTTTATTGGAAATAAAGAATCAATCTTCTATTATTACGAAATTGTGCGATTCGATAATGCTTTGGAGTTTTGTACTACAAGATTAGTGCAGTTTTACCGATCTTATGATGTCATGCGCCAGACATCTTGCCCCCACACCTTACAACAGAACAGTATGGCAGAACAAAAGCATAGGCATATATTAGACTTGGCACGTACTCTTCCCATTCACCATTATGTGCCACACTTGTATTAGGGAGATGCTGTGCCTACAGCAGGTTATCTTATCAACAAAATGCCATCTTCCATGTTACATGAACGCACTCCTTGGCATGTTTTGTATCCAGACAGAGATCTGTTTCAGTTGCCTCCACATGTGTCTGGGTGTGTTGCTTTTGTACACCTATTGGGACCAAGAAGAGACAAACTAACACCCAAAGCAGTGAAGTGTGTCTTTCTTGGATATTCATGGACCCAGAAGGGGTATCGATGTTTTGATCCAATGGCTGATAGACACTATGTGAGTGGATGTTACATTTCATGAATCAGTGCCATATTTTGCTCTTGCAGCACAACGTTAGATCCAAAGGTTGAGTTTGCACCTATGCTCATTCCAGTTGTTCCGATAGATGAGTTTCCTATTTCTGGAGATGGTCCTGCACATAATAGTGATAGGCACCTACAAGTCTTTCTGCACCTGACAATACTACAGATGATCTGAGATACTAGGATCCGCCTATTGTTTTTTAGAAACTAATTATCTACAGGAAGCACACATCCCTACTTCAGCTCCACCATCCTCCCCACAACAGGTATGTGTTAAGGTATCTAACACTTCTGTGCCTAGTGGTGATTATGCAGGATCAGGTGATATTGTTCCAAATGATTAGCTTCCTATAGCTGTTAGGAAGGCGTCCCGTTCTTATGCTCATTATCATGTTACTGGAGCAGTAGCCACAGCCAATCTGGGGACAACCTTTAGGTACTTTACTACAGCTCTTACTGCCACAGAGATTCCTTCCACATACCACCAAGCCTTGATCCAAAGTGGTGCAAGGCCATGGAGGACGAGATGGCTGCACTTCGTAGCAAACAAACGTGGGATATGACTCCTCTTCCTACTGATGCTCGTTTGGTGGGATCACTTTGGGTCTTTGCCTTAAAATACGACCCTGATGGATCTATATCAAGGTACAAGACTTGGTTGATGGCGAAGGGGTTCAACCAGACTTATAGGGTGGACTTCTTCGATACTTTCTCCCTAATGGCTTGCCTCTCGACTGTTAGGATCCTTATCTTTGTTGCAGCCCACAAAGACTAAATGCTTCACCAGCTTGATGTGAAGAACCCCTTCCTATATGGCGATCTTCAAGAAGAGGCCTACATGCAGCAGCCCCCTAGGTTCGAGGCTTAGGAGGAGTGTGTGTGCAGATTGAAGAAGACTATTTATGACCTTAAGCAAAGTCCGAGAGTATGGTTCCAGAAGTTCTCAGAGGTGGTAGAGAAGATAGGCTTGCAGAGATCTTCATACCACTCCTCATTTGTTAGGACTAAGAAAGGGTGAGTGGTACTAGTTTATATGGATGATGTCATTATTACCGGTGATGATTGACCGAAATAGTTGAGGTCAAAAAGTCCTTGGCTAAGCAGTTCGTTATGGACCTACGTCAACTCAGGTACTTTCTAGGCATATAGGTGGTTAGAAGCAAGCAGGATATTGTTCTTTCTCAGAGAAAGTATGCTATAGATGTGCTACAGGAGAGAGATGTTGGGATCCAAACCAGTCAATATTCCTATAGACCCCAAGGTGCATCTTTATGATGAGCAAGCAAAGCTAATTGATAATAGAGCATACAGGCAGCTTGTGGGCAAGTTGTTGTACCTGACAATTACTAGACTCGACATTGCCTTGGCAGTGGGCAAACTTAGCCAATTTATGAAGAGGCCGACGAAGCTACATTGGTAGGCAGGTGCTGAAATACTTGAAGAAAGCACCAGGTCGTAGTATTCTTTTCCAGAGACTCTACTATGACAGTGGTGGGATACTCTATTGAGTTACGTATTATTGTGAGGGGCTATTTGTTATCTTATTTTCCTTATTTGACTTATTGTGTTATTTTTCCCTTATCTCTCTCTATATAAAGAGACATAGGGATGGCTTGGTAAAATAAGACTTCTTTTTCACTTCAACTTGGTATCAGAGCACTAGGTTGAGGTCTCCACCAAAAAGAACCCTAACCATACCTCAAACCCTTTCGTCGAGAGCCACCGTCGCCACCGTCGGTGGCAGCGCCGGCACCAAATCACCACCGCAACAGCAACAGCATCACCGATTGCCACTGCTGCCGCCCTCGCTTGTCGCCACCCTGCTGCAACCAACGGGGTCGCCTAAGCGTCGCCCAAGCCCTATGCAACTATTGTGGGGTGCCGAAGCACCGCCCAAGCCCTGTGCGACTGCTACGGGGCATCTAAGCACCGCCTAAGGCATGTACGGCTGCTGCGAAGTCACCTAAGCGCCACTTCCAACGTATGCTATTGCGCCTCACCTTGAAGCCCCTGTAGCACATCACCACAACTTGGTGCGCGTGCTACAATAGCGCAGGTCACAGCCGCAGTGCAGCTACCATCATTCTCGCCTCGTTTTGCTACCGTTCAAGTCGTTGGAGAGAAGGATCGATCTCCAAGAACTCCGTAGGAAGGTTCTTGGATATCGAGGGATGACGATTTGAAGCAAGAACCTTCTTATGGTTGGTATGACCTTTTTTGATCTCTTGATCAGATTTAGGGTGTGTATTCCCCATTATGAATGTTTTTCCTTGGGGTGTATATTCCCCTGATTGATTGATTCTTGGGGTGTATATTCCCCAGTGAAATGTTGGATATTTTGTTTGTAGATTACAGGATGTGTATTCCCCAAGTTGTTGGTAGTTAATCTAGGATTTCAGATCTATTGTTTGGGTTTACCATGTCTACATCAGATGCTTCTGAGGTGTCTTCAGGACAGAGTACAGAAAGTGGGGTGTACAAGAGCCCCTACTTTACTCCGATTACAAAATTAGATGAGACCAATTACCCCCGTTGGTCTCAAACCTTCCTTGTCACTGTGAAAGGCCATGATAAGAAGCATGTGCTTATGGAAGCACCACCAGTGCAGAAAATAGGAAAATACGCAACTTGGAATCAGGATGATGCTATGGTGAGAGCCTGGATCTTGAATAGCGTTGTTCCAAGGATTGACGATGAGGTCATGTACTACAATTCTGCCAAAGAGATGTGGGATGGCTTGAAGATGGCTTATTCACATGAGTTGAATTCAACTCAAGTATTTCAGATCCACTATAATTTATGCCATCTCAAGCAGGAGGAGATGAGTCTGTCTCAGTATTACTCCACTATGAAGGGGTTATTGGAGAAATATAATGCATGGAGATAAATGTGTACTACTACATGCAGGGACCACGAAAAGGAGTTTGCAACCCACATGTTCCTGGCAAGGCTGAGTGATTACTATTCTACGACTCGTTCACAGATTCTGACTCTCTCTGAGCTTCTTCCTATTAAGGAAATTTACAGAAAGCTGAATAGAATGCAAATTCAACCTACTCATGATGTAGTTGTTATCAATACATCTTCGGCTCATGCTGCTATTAACACTCGTGGTGATTGTGGAGGCTTCTTTCGTGGCAAAGGCAGAGGCCAAACTGATGGTGGTCATGGCAAACCTACATGTTCTTTCTGTGGCAGGCTGTGTTGGAATAAGCTTGGCCGTCCTACTATGGCCAACCAGATCTCTATTACAGCCTCTCCAGGTGTGAGCACTAAGGCAGTATCCCTTACAGAGGCAAACTATGATACAATCGTGCAGCGGCTAGCACAGTTGACCCATGAGCAACCTCAATCCTCCAACACTGCAACCTATGCATCTACATCAGGTACGAAAGGGTCATACTTGATTGATTCTGGTGCATCTAATCATTTAATCGAAAATTTCCAGTAGTTTAGGGAATTACAGAAGATACCACAAGAACATTCAGTACAACTGGCAGATGGTAGACATGCCCCCATCCATGGTAAGGGAGGGGTATCTGTTACACCCTCCATGCATCTTGATGATATGTATTATCTGCCGGACATGGCAATGCAACTGTTTTTTGTTAGTTTTATTACTAAGTAGTTGAATTGTCGTGTTATTTTTGACATTGTTGGATGCACTTTTCAAGACCTCATGACGGGGAGGACGATTGGTGGTGGCCATGAGGAGGGGGTGTGTGTCGGCTAGTTTATAGTGCAGTTATTGCAGCCTGTCAAACGACTACTGCGGGGAGTGCCTTGCAGTGGCACAAAAGACTAGGTCATCGTTCACTGGCAAGTTATGTTGTGTCATCCCTCACTTATCTCCTGCCATAAAGATTCAGTGTGATGCATGTCAGCTAGGAAAGCATCACCATGCCAGTTTTCCAGCATATATCCAGTCTACCAGTTCTATTGTTTTGATTTGTTGCATTGTGATGTCTGGGGTCCTAGCTGTGTTGCAAACCGCCAAAATTTTAGTTATTATATGTTATTTGTGGATGATTGTTCTCGCTTATCATAGACTTTTTTGATGAGGAATAAATCAGAAGTTAGCTCTTGGATTCAGTAATTTGTAATATTTGTGAAAAATCAATTTAATGTATGCATTAAGAAAACCAAAACAGATAATGCATTAGAATTTTACACAAAAAAACTGGTTGATTTGTATGGATCACTCGGTATTGTGCATCAGACATCATATCCTAATACGTCACAGCATAATGGGATAGCTGAAAGGAAACACCGCTACATTCTGGATACAACTAAAGCTTTACTTATCCAAAATAGCGTTCCGCATAATTACTGGGCAGATGCGGTTCTTACTGCGTGTCATCTCATTAACAGGCTCCCTTCCTCTATGTTACATGAGCAGATTCCATGGAGTATCTTATATCCTGATGCTAACTTATTTCTTATGCCACCAAAGACTTTTGGGTGTATGGCATTTGTACACCTCCTTGGGCCTGGTCGTAACAAATTGGCACCAAGGGCGATTAAGTGTATATTTCTAGGATACTTACACACGCAGAAGGTATACAGGTGTTTTGATCCCATACACCAGAAACACTATGTGAGTACAGATGTGACTTTTCATAAGTTTATCCCTTATTTTCTACCTCAGGCCATCAGTTAAGAGAGATAGAGGCGGCTGCCCCTATGCCTATACCTCATATAGCCTTGGAGGATTTCTCTCATAGTAGAGATGTATCTACTACAGATCATACTATGGGCAGTTTCAGCCCTATACCACCTGACGAGAAAACATTTAAGGGTACTACATATCAGCTGTCAGTTAATTACAGAGAGAAAACACACCCCCCCTCTTCTTCAATTCCTACTGAGCCACCATCGTCCTCCTCCGCTCAGGTATGTATTGGCAATACTGATGATTCTTCTGCTCATGTGTCTTCAGGGTCCCTCTCTCTGCCCACAGATGAAGATATTCCCATTGCTATCAGAAAAGCTCCGAGATCCTGTGCACAGTACTGTGTTGCTAGCAGTGTTGTTTCTGCAAGTTCACTTGGGTCAGAGTTTCATGCCTTTACAGCTGCAGTCTCTAGTACAGAGATACCTACTTCCTACCAGCAGACTCCCCTACATCCACATTGGAAGGCGACTATGAAAGAGATGTCTGCACTTACTGATAGAGGCACCTGGGAGTTGTCTGCTTTACCTTCTGGTGCACACTTAGTTAGGGTCATATGGGTCTTTACCCTGAAATACAACTCTGATGGGTCTATTTCTCGGTATAAGGCTCACCTTGTAGCCAAATGATTCACCAAGACCTATGACGTGGATTTCTTTGACACTTTTTCTCCTGTAGCATGACTTCACGATCCGTATTCTTATCTCTGTTGCAGCTCATTATGGATGGCATCTTCACCAATGGATGTCAAAAATGCCTTTTTATATGAAGACTTGGAGAAAAAGATATACATGCAGCAGCCACCTGGTTTTAAAGTTTAGGGGGAGTGTGTGTGCAAATTTCGTAAGACTATTTATAGCCTTAAGAAAAGCCCTCGAGTCTGGTTTTGGTGTTTGTCTGAGGCACTCTCTATGTTTGGGATGCAGAGATCTTTTGATTATTCCTTGTTTGTTAGAAAGACTAGTACTGGTACCGTGGCTTTATTGGTATATGTTGATGACCTTATCCTTACAAGTGATGATGCAAATGGTACTACTAAGATAAAGGAGTATTTGGCTCGCCAGTTTGTCATGAAAGATCTTGGGAAGTTGAGATATTTTCTGGGTATTGAGATCGCCACGAGCACGCAAAGCATAGTGATGTCTCAGAAGAAGTATACACTTGATATTCTTTAAGAGATAGGCATGCTAGGATCCAAGGAAGCCAACATTCCTATGGATCCTAAAGTTTACTTAGTTGAGGATACAGTGAAGCTAAAGGACAAGAAGGTCTATCGCAAGCTGGTTGGAAAGTTATTGTATCTAACCATCACCAGGCCAGACATCAGTCTTGCAGTGGGTAAGCTAAGTCAGTTCTTAGACAAGCCCACTGATATTCACTGGCAGGCGGTTATGCAAGTATTAAGGTACATTAAGGGATGTCCAGGCATAGGCATTCTATTCCAGAAGAAGGGCCCTATGTCTGTAGTGGCTTACTCTGATGCAGATTATGCAGGAGACGTGGGAGACAAGCGGTCTACTACTGGTTTTTGCACATTTGTGATTGAAAATTTGGTAACCTGGAGGAGCAAGAAACAGAGTATTGTTTCACGCTCTAGTGCTGAGTCTGCGTACAGAGCTATGGCACATTCTACAGCTGAGATGATATGGATCAGATCTTTGCTAAGAGATCTTCATGTTGAAATTCAAGAACTTATGGAGATGCATTATGATAGCTGGGTTGCGACATATATTGCTAATAATCACATGTTTCATGAGAGAATGAAACATGCGGAAGTGGACTATCATTATACTAGGAGTCTGATTCAGCAAGATCTACTTTGTACTACGTGTCTTGCCTCCACTAACCAGACTGCTGATGTTTTTACCAAGCCACTGCCTCACCCCTAGTTTGAGAAGTGCCGAAATAAGTTGAGCATGGTGGATATAGATGCTCCAGCTTGATGGGGAGTGTTGAGTTACGTGTTATTGTAAGGGGCTATTTGTTATCTTATTTTCCTTGTTGGACTTATTGTATTATTTTTCCCTTGTCTCTCTCTATATAAAGAAACATGAGGACGACTTGGTAAAATAAGACTTCTTTTTCACTTCAACTTACTCAGATGCTAATTATGCAAGATGTGTGTCTGACAGGAAATCCACTACTAGTTTTTATACTTTTACGACAAATAATCTTATTACTTAGAGGAGCAAGAAATATGAGGCAATTTTCACTCCAATGCTAAGTCAGAGTACAAAGAGATGGTCCAAACTGCTGTAGATATGATCTGGATACGATCTCTACTACATGGCTTGCATGTCCAGATTGAAGAACCCATAGAGATGAGATGCGACAATCGGGCGGCTACTTATATAGCCAATAACCCCATGTTCCATGAGCATACCAAACACATTGAGGTAGACTGCCACTATACCAGAGATCTCATCCAGCGTGGTTTGTTGCGTATCACTTGTGTTGCATCTGAGAATCAAACTGCCGATATGTTCACGAAGCCTCTACCTCGATCGGCATTTGATGACTGTTATTCTAAGCTGAGCATGATTGACATCTACGCTCCAACTTGAAGGAGAGTGTTGAGACTCCTATTTATCTTTAGTTATTTTTTCTATTTTATCATGTTTGTTATTTCCTCTTTCATTTTGAACATGCATTATAATTGTACCAAATCTCTCTCTATATAAAGAGGTGTCTTTGATGAATAAGCATATATATATAAGTTATCGTATTAACTCTATATTATATTGTACATGTAGTATATATAATATGAGTCACTATCGTGTTTTGCGTAGATACATATAGCATATGTTTTGATTGTTTGTTTTGGGTTGTAGTTATGCATATAACATATATGTCCATATTGTACAATAGTATAAATATATTGTATATACATTTTTGTTACTTAAATAGTTAAATATGATAGGATCATTATTTCTTATTTCACTTAAATAGCGTTATCATGTGTTTCTTATAAAAGTCAATGTTGTATGAGTCAAGTTTGGCATATTTAATATTTTAAAAAATAAAGACTTGTTACCTCAATTCAAACAAGTGATCACCTTTTTGTCACTTCTCACCTTGTGCAATTTAAAGACCTTGTTGCCTTGCAATCGCCTAATACCTTAACAACTTTGAACAAACCAAAATGAAAACCCTATTATCTATATCCCAACAAAGGACAAAAAAACCAAGTTCCCCTAATTTCAAGAAATTACTTATGAAATTGTAAGGATGGATCTAGCCTTGAACATAAGTTAGACAAGTTGATCCCAACAAAATTTGTATTTACATGAGTGCCTTAATGAAGTTGCTTCATTTTACATAGTTGCCCCTTATTTAACACCTGCCAACTTATATATAGTGACCATGTGTAGGAGAAGAAGCTCTTCAAACTATGCTCCTCAACCTTCCCCTACAAACACTTGCCTCAATCTACATGTCACAATTGTTAGGCCTACATCATCATTGTTATCAACAACCCTTGGGGGTTTTTAGGGTCAAGGTCACCAAAGATATCCATCTTTGAGAGAATATGTACCCAAAGTGGGATGAAGGCATGATAAGCTTCTCCCCTTGAAATGTTGCACACCTGATCCTTCTTTGGGTAATTAGAAGAATAAAGAGAAGAAAGAAAGCACAAGAGGTGGGAGAGTTGGTGATGCATGTGGCGAGGTTTTAAGTGCCAATTTTGAAGCCATTTCGTTGTACTAAGAAAGGGGCATGTCAATGGCATAATCAATGACATGCCAAAGAAATCTCGAAAAAGTGAAAAATAGCTGAAACTATTTTTGGCTTAAATCTCACGTGATTTAAATTTCAATATTTATAAATGCATAAATTTAGATTCACTAAACTTATCTCCTGTCAGTTCACAAATTAGAGAAGATTTAATGATTTTCAACATGTTAGCATACAAAGAGTACAACATCTAACTAGCCATGTTTGGAAATGCAAAAGTAAAGCACTTGCCAGGTATCACTTTAATATTGTTGAGTTGTACTATGTAACCCAGTAATTGGATCTTAAGGGTAGATCCATTTAACCCAATGTCTATAAATACATTAACACATCCCACCTTTAGTTGCTAAAAAGAGAGAAAACCCTAGCCATCGGTGAGCACTAGGCATCCATTCATGTGGTTTTTCCCTTTCATTAAGAGGGATTTTCCGCGATCATTGTTGTGTTTGTGTGATTGTCTATTCTTTTCATTTTCAATATTAAAGCAGATTCAATCCCATTGTTTCCTTGTGAAGGTCTTCCACATACATAGTACGTGTTGAAGATCTCTACACAAATCTCATGTGTGGTGAGAGCCTACAAGTTTCATTAAGGCTCTCCTGTCACGCATAGGTCCCTTCGATGGTCCTCCCTCTCGATGGTCGATCTTCAACGTCTCCGGTGACCACAAAGGGACCCTCTTCCCACCTAATCAAGCCAAATCCAGCAAGAGGCCAAATCTGACCCAAATCTACCATGCAACAACATTGGGCAACGTCGCCTAGCCTGGTTCTGGCATCGACGGCATTCCAATACCTCAACGACCGACCTAACTACCTCCTGCAAGGGAGTTGCGAACTCCATTTATGCTATGCCTCATTTCTCATATTATGTTGTCCAGGAGCTTGGAATCCAATTTTTCAATGTTTTATGGTTCGTATTAGTCAAATTACTTGGAATTTTGGGCAAGGGCTCTTCTATGGCAGAGGAACAAAAACAAGAGGAGAAAAAGGTCGAGTTGGGATCCATAAAGTCACATAAGGGCCTTACGGTGCAACTTACCGCCACAAAACTTAATAGATCGAATTATCTTTTATGGCCTGCAATAGCAAGAATGAGTATTGCAGGTCGTGGGTGCATTGACTCTATACAAGGTACTTAAGTTGTCCCTACAGGGGATGATCCTACCTAGCAGACATGGTGCCTTGAAGATAACCAGCTCCAACCTTGAATTGTGAATTCTGTTTCAATAAAGCTTCAACCCCTTACTCTAAAAAAGAAAAATGCTTGAGAGATTTGGACTACCCTTGAGAACATGCTTGGCCAGAAGAAAGGCATTCATATTTATCAATTAACAAGGGAGATCTATAATCTTCGGCAAGGAACGATGTCTGTTACTGAATACTATGGGCTTCTAAAATCTAAGTGAGAAGACCTGAATTTTTATGTAAACAAGACTTGGAAAAATCCATCTAATCAAAAACTTCAGTAGGACAGAAAATGGAAGACTCGTACATTCATGTTTCTTGGTGGTCTAAATGTTTCTTAGTGGTCTACACAAGGAGTTTGAAAATGTTAGGAGTCAGATTCTTAATGGTTCTTCCATTCCAAGTATTGAAGAGGTTTACTTCCAAGTAGAGGTAGAGGAAGCCAAACTATGTGTTATGGGGGGTAGATCTAGAGATGCTATTAATGAAACAAGAGATGATTTGGAGCATTCGGCATTTATGGGCAAATACCAATTTAGACCTAAGTCATTTGCAACAAACCAAATCAAATAGTTGCAAGGACTGTTTTCAACAACACTTAGCAACAAGGAGAGATCTTTTGAATCTACTACTCTCAACCATGCTTTTTATATTCAAGGTAATACAAGTATAGAAATCCCTTCCAACTATGATGATTGAATTATTAATAATGGGGCAACCAATCACACGACCAGAGATGCAAAATGATTTGCCTTATGATAGATGGTTCAAGTGTTAATGTTGTAGAAAAAGGATGCATTTTGTTGCTAGAAACTCTAACTCTTTCTAGTGCACTTCATGTTCCTGACCTTCCTCTGAACTTATTATATATTATATATTAGTAGAATAATAAAGGAGTTGAAATGCCAACTAATTTTTTATTCAAATAGGCGTGTTCTACAGGATCTAGTGATGGAGAAAAAGATTGGGATTGATTTGGAGTCTGATGGCCTCTACAAGATGTCAAGGAAGGTTGCATGTACACTTCATGCAATTTTGCACTCACACTTCATACAATTTTGCACTCAAGAACACAGACTAAAGTCAACATGGAGTCTGTTCATCTTTGGCACCAGCGTCTTAGTCACTTGAGGCTTTTATCCTTAAAGAAGTTGTTTCCAACCATGTTTTCTAAAATAAATGCTTTGCCTTTATAATGTTAAGTCTATGAAATGTCAACGTATTATCGTGCTTCATTTTATGAATCTAGTAATAAAAATTCTCATTGGTTTGGTTTGATTCATTCTAATGTTTGGGGCCCAACCCCCTGTTGCTTCTATTGGTGGAAACAAGTACTTTGTGAGTCTCACTGATAAGTATTCCAAATATACCTTTATATACCTAATGAAAAGTCATTCTAAGATACCCAAAATTGTAAAGCCTTTGTGAATATGATAGAATACCTGATAGAATTTTGAAAGGAGAAATGCCTATTTCTATCTTGGAACCTACTAAGACACATTTTCAACTTGTCACCCAAGGTGTTTGGTTGTCTATTTTTTGTTCATGTTTTACAACTAGGGAGATCAAAACTTGATCTACATATCATTCGTGCAATTTTCTTAGGTTACTCATCCAAGCAAAAGGACTACAAATGCTACAACCCTATTACAGGAAAATAGTATGTCCTTAAAGATGTGACCTTTCATAAACATGCTACTTAGTGCCCAAAGATTCTCCTCAAGGGGACACCTATGAATGAAGTAAAGAGAACTTTGGGATAATGACAGAGAACATTGATTTTTAATCTCAAAGATAGAGGAAACTAAAAAACAGGGGAAGAATAGAGAGGATACAAAAAAAGAGATAAATATGGCATGGTATATAAACAAGTGCTTGAAAAAGGAAGACCTAAGAATCCAATTATCAAGTCCTTTCCGATTGACTCTACAACCAATCCCAATCCCAACAATTCCCTAAGCCAGGTGCAGAGTCAGCACCTCTAGAGGAGTTCTAAATTCTCTTCATTTGATGCAAAATATTATGACTGCAAATGGTGTTGAAAGTGGAGAAGCAAGTTCCCTTGTTTGATGATCGTCCTATTGCTCCTCATAAAGGAGTCTATGAATGTACAAGGCATCCTATTAAGAGATATATGACTTTCGTTTCAACACACTTATACTCACAGGCCACTCACCGAAACTCAACTGGATTCCAAGTATATACAAGCAATGCAAGAAGAAATGATGGCCCTTGTGAAGAACCATACTTGGGAGGTGGTCGATATCCTTAAAGATGCACACATTGTTGGATCAAAATGAGTCTACAATTAAGTATAAGGCAGATGGAATAGTAGGCAAATGCAAGGCAAGACTCGTTGCAAGGGGATTCACTTAAAAACATAGGATAGACTATCTAGAGACTTTTGCTTCCATTGCAAAAATGAACACCATTAGAATTATTCTTGCACTCACCATACAATTCTCGTGGAAGTTTCATCAATTCGATGTAAAAAATGCATTTCCAAAGGTTATAAGCAACAAGGAAAATGTTGCAAGCTGAAAAAAGCCTTATATGGTCTCAAGCAATCTCCTTGTGCCTAGTTTGAGAGATTGAAAGTTGGTATGAAGAATCTTGAGTTAATGGTGATCACATTCTATTTGTGAAAAGAGTCGGTAGAGGCGTAACCTATATGTTGGTCTATGTGGACGATATGATCATCATTGGAGATAATGAGCTTAAGATCTACTAGTTAAAGGCTAAACTGGCAGATAAGTTTGAGATCAAAGATATTGGTAAACTTAGATATCTTTTGGAAATTAAGATAGCAAAATCTAGGGATGGTCCTATAATGTGTCTGCATAAATATGTCCTTGATCTTCTAAAGGATACCAGAAAATTAGGGTGCAAATCGGCAACAACACCCATTAAAGCAAATCGTTGATTAAGCCTGAAGGACGAAATCATCTTGGCAGATGATCAGAAGAACATATATCAAAGATTGGTGGGAAAACTCATATATCTTACACTCACCAAGCCTGACATCACTTAAGTTGTCAACATAATGAGTTAGTTCATGCATACACCTACTAATTCTTGCATGAAGGCCATGCATTGGATATTGGCTTACTTGCATAAAAGTCCAGGGAAGGGAATCATTTATACCAAAAGTGATGAGTTAAAGATTGAAGCCTACACGAATGGGTATTGGGCCAATTCCATTGATGATGGGTCTACCTCAAGATATTGTGTGCACCTTGATAGAAATCTTATAACTTGGAGAAGCAAAAAACAATATGTGGTTACCAGATCCAGTGCAGAAGCTGAGTATAAAGCTATTGCATTGGGTGTTATTGAAGTGCTATGGATCAAAATTCTTTTGTTTGACATCAAATTGCAGCCAAAGACCCCCGTGATGTCTTACTGCAAATTTGCTATTGTAAATAATCCCATACTCAAACATGTCGAGCTAGACAAACACTTCATTGGAGAGAAGATTGATGTAGGGTTGTTATGTCTTCCATATGTAAAGACAAATGATCAAGTTGCAAATGTCTTTACGAAAGAACTATCAATATCTTGCTTTGAAGAATGCATGGACAAGTCGAACATGTTTGACATTTATACTCAACTTAAGGAGTGTTGAGTTGTACTATGTAAACGAGTAATTGGATCTCAGGGGTGGATCCATTTAACCTAGTGTTTATAAATACTATAACACCTCCTACCTTTAGTTGTTGTTGAAAAAGAGAACAAAAACCCTAGCCGTCAGTGAGCACTAGACATCCGTTCCCATGGTTTTTCCCTTCCATTGAGAGGGCTTTTCCATATGTTCATGTGATTGTCTATTCTTTTCATTTTCAACAAATATCACAATAATTAGCACTTTGACACTCAATTAGTTATGTGCACCTACTAATGTAGATAAGTAATCCTAACCTAGTAAACTAACATGAACTTAATAGAGTTTAAGTCTATGTGATCTAAATTCAATACAAGCTTAAATTACTGATATAGATCTTAGGTCCAACTAAGTTAACGATAACATGAACCTAGATCAATTCTAAGATATACTCTAAGTGATTAAGAAGTACTAGTGGTAAATGATATAGGATGAAGAGATGGAGAAGATGGAGTTATAGCTAGTGGGTTAATAGCTAGCAAATTTAAACAGCCTGCAAAGGAGAAGTAAGTTGTAACCAAGACAAACTCCAAAAAAAGAAAGGAAAGGAGATAGAGACTAAATTGTGAGAGAATAGAAACTCAAAATGACTTTGCAAACTCATGAAAGTTCAAATACATGCACAATCATTATCTATACCACCCCATTTAGGGAAAATTTTACCCCATTTTATCTTGTGCCACCTTATTTCACCTCACATCACCCCACACCAAAGTAATTTAGCCAAGATGCCTCTAACACACCTAAACCTAGGGAAACAACACAAAATAGGGATGTTGAGAAATTCAATAAATGGGGTGTGCATGTGCTAAGCATGTGCGTGTTTCCTACGTATAAGTATTTGTGCGCGAAAGAGAGAGCATAAGGGACGGAATGTTGAAGGAAAGTCGGAGGAAAAGGGGGGATGAGGCAAGGCTGCAAAAATTTATTTATACGGCCGATTAATCGTATGCAGTTGTGGACCGAACTGCATATTAATATTCGGTCCTATAATTGGATGGACTGATTAATCGATCAATTATCCGATTAATTGATTGATTAACCATCCGATCGAATATTGGGAGTTCATTTTTTTGTGTCTTGATTGGCATGCTGAAGAGAAAAATAACCCCACCTGACTTCATTCCCCTCCCCCTACATTCAAGTCCTAATGAAACCCGAAACCTACGTCTCTCTCTCCAATTCCCCTTAGTCCTCCATCACCACCGCCCTCCTTGTTGCCTTTCGAGTCTCCTTGAGAGAATATGCATGTAAAAAAAATAATACTAATACATATGTGCATATTTTCAATTTGTATATATGTATATATAATATGTATAATAGTACATATAATTATGTTTAAATTTTTAAATATTTCAAAATACTAAATTGACTAATCATCTGCATACCGTATACTCCTTAGTCGGTAACCTCACCGACTAGATACCAACTACCAATTTCTGCAACCTTGGGATGAGGAGAGAAGAGGGGAAACAAATTTGATGTATAAACTGTATAAACATGATAATGGCTACTTTTTAACTTAAATCTTTTATTTTCAGCAAGTTTAAAAGGGAACTTATGTAAATATGAATCCGTAGGGGTGTACATGAAATTACTAGAGTTTACAAATGACACCTATATGAAAATCTCTTTTTTTTCATGGGGTAATTATCTTCTTTTGATTATGTGAATTGGATGCATTGCCCTTGGGAGAGGGTATGTAATTTCTTCTTGAGGTGCATTAAATAGAAACCCATGGATGGACCCGTATGTTATACCAATTCAAAAAATAAAAAATAAAAATAACAAGAAAGCATCGTTACGTGTTTGATGTGGCTAGGACACTATTGATACAACACAATGTGCCACAGGTGTATTAGGGAGATGCAGTGTTAACTACATGTTATTTGATCAACAGGTTGCCCAACTCAATTATACAAGAACAAATTCCTTGGTAGGTCCTCTATCCTAAGAATGATTTATTCACTATCCCTCCTCGGGTGTATGGCTATGTTACCTTTGTTCACATTCTGGGACATGGTAAGGACAAGTTGGCTCCAAGAGCAGTAAAGTGTCTTTTTGGGTTACAGTAGTACCTAGAAAGGATACAGATGCTATGACCCCTGTGGTAAGAAGTATTACGTGACTGCAGATGTCACATTTCATGAGCCCATTACTTATTTCTCTACAGATAGTCATCAGGTGACATTTGAGGGAGACTAGGCTCCTATGCCTATTCCACCAGTTCCCTTGGAACAGATCCATGTTACACATTCTGAGGATATCACTACCACAGAGACTCCTATGAGGCAGAAGGTTGATATCACTCAGGTTTATAAGCTACCTGTGATATATAGACAACATGCATGGTGAGAAAAACGCGCCCCCTACCATCTCAGCCACATGTCTTCTCCCCTAGTCAGGTATGGGTTGATACTAACGTGAGTTGTCCTACTGGTGCTTGTACAGGTCTCTCTGATGAGTGTTCTCCTCCTGCTGCTACTGAGCATATTAAGGAGGATCTTGATCTTCCGATTACTATTCGGAAGGCTCCATGGAGTTGTGTCCAGTATCATACTGTACAGTCTCTACTGCCAATCTTGATAGTTCATTTGCTACTTTCATAGCTGCTCTCTATGATACACGTTCTTACCCCCTATCAGCAGACATTGCGGATCCAAAATCGCGTCAAGCCATGAAGGATGAGATAGCTGCTCTACGCTCTAGAAGGATGTGGGACTTGACCACCTTACCTCCTCATGCCAGAACAATTAGGTGTCGTTAAGTCTTTGCTGTCAAATACAACCCAGATGACAATTTCTCGCTACAAGGCAAAACTGGTGGCAAAGGGATTTACCCAAACGTATGAGGTAGATTTCTTTAATACCTTCTCTCCTGTTGCTCAACTGTCTACTGTTAGAATTTTGATGTCTGTAAGTGCCCACTATGACTGGCCTATTGATCAGTTGGATGTGAAGAACACGTTTTTGTATGGAGATCTTCAAGAGGAAGTTTATATGCAACAGCCTCAGTTTAAGACTCAGGGAGAGTGTGTATGCAGATTGAAGAAAGCCATCTATGGCTTAAAACAGAGCCCGAGAGTAGGGTTCCAGAGACTCTCAGAGGAGGTACAGGTCATGGGGCTTATACGATCTTTTGTTGATCACTCTTTGTTTGTCAAGAAGAGTAAAAGGGGAGTAGTTGTACTCCTTATCTATGTGAATGACCTGATTCTTACTGGAGATAACTTTACTGGAATAGCTGAGGTAAAAAGGAAGCTGGCTGATGCCTTTATGATGAAGGATCTAGGAGAGCTAAGATACTTTCTTGGGATTGAAGTGGCACATAGCAGAGAGGGTATTGTTCTTAATCAGCGTGAATATGCCCTTGATATCTTGCAGGAAACAGGAATGACGGGATCCAAATCTACTAATATACCCATGGATCCCAAAGGACATCTCTATGATGCTGAGTCTCCACCTGTAGATAGTAGATCTTATAGGCAGTTGATTGGTAAATTATTGTATCTTACTATTACTCATCCAGATCTTTCCCTTGCAGTTGGGAAACTCAGGCAGTTCATGGACAAACCGACCAAGCAGCATTAGGATGCTGTTATACAGGTGCTTAGGTATGTGAACAAAGCACTTGACAGAGGTGTCTTATTTCAAAAGAGCCCATCTATGAGTGTTGGCTATTTTGATACCGACTATGCAGGGTGAATGAAAAACAGGAAGTCAACAACTGAATTCTGCACTTATGTGGCAAGCAACTTAGTGACCTGGAGAAGCAAGAAGCAGCAGGTGGTATCCAAGTCTAGTGCAGAGTCAGAATACAAGGCTATGGCTCAGATAGCTACAGAGATGATCTGGGTTAGATCAATGCTACATGATCTTCATGTTCAAGTAGAGGGACCAATGGAGATGAGGTGTAATAATCACGCTGCTACATATATTGCAAACAACCTAATGTTCCATGAGCAAACAAAACATGTTGAGGTTGATTGCCACTACACTAAAGACCTGATAGAGCGTGGAATCATTTACACTTCATCTGTATGTTCTAAAGATCAGATAGCGGACATATTCACAAAGTCCCTTACGAAATCCGCATTTGATAAGTGTTGTTCCAAGCTGAGCATTATTGATATATATGCTCTACCTTGAGAGGGAGTGCTGGTAGAGTACTCTAGTTATGTTTTATTATTGTATTTGAGTTGTTTATTATTGTTCTTATCCTATTTGACTTATGATGTAATTTTTCCAACGCCTCTCTTTATATAAAGAAGTGTAGGGTTTCATTTGAGAATAAGACTTTTCATCCTCCTCGACTAACTCTAAGTGATATCAAGCCCTAAAACAAACTCTAATTATTAAGGAGAAATTTTGATAGTTTCACACAATTTTTTTTTTAAAGAGGAAGGGTGATTATCCAGTTGATAATCACCCAGATGATAGTTTCACAAGATAACCTTTGGCAATGGTAAATGCAAGGACAATACCCACAACCCCCCCCCCACCCAACAAAAGAACAGGGAAAAAAACAGACAGATTTTTCCCACTTCAAGGAATATGTTCAAATCAGAAAGGAGTAGTTAGATACAAGGTTCACTAGTAGTTTGATATGGTTATTATTTTCACCATTGTGAGGGCAAGAGGATGGCAAGTTTCTTTGCATTCTTCTCAAGTGAACAATAGTGCAAGGTTACGTTTGCTAACACATAATGTCGTGAAAATTCTCACGGAGTATCACGAGACTAAATATAACATCTAGTATCTAGCACTTGCATGATGCTAAGAAAATCAAGCAAAGCACCTAACCTGTATGGCTCCCTACAAGCAAACAGACTCTTGTTTAAATGTAAAAGTTAATATATTTCATTGTTATGCTTGAGCCCTAAACAATGCTTCAAGCATTAGCTAATGGGAGGATGTTGGACTCCTTAAATGGCAAGATATAAAAGCCAGTTATGGCTTTTTGAGCCTATTTCCCAACAGATAATCGGAGGATGCATGTACCGTAATACTCCTTCATCCAATCAACTAAGGTTATCGTAAAGATAACATTTGTTCACAAGGATGAGGCATTTTAAGACTCCAAGCATCACTTCAGGCATGCCTTCAGGGTTTGGCCCAATCGGGCTCCACATAAATAATGATGCACTCTAAATAGAGAGTAATGTGACATAAAGCTAGTGGACCGGTGCAAGAAAGAAGGTGTGCACAGAAATTTTTTGGATTGGGTTGGATTTTGGCTAAATTCACAACTCAATCCCCTCATCAGATTAGGATTTTATAATCCGATCCAACTTAAGGCCCAGTCCAATCAAATCTAGCCCAACTTAAAGCCCAATCCAATCAAAGCCAATCCGCAAAATTTCAAACTGAACTAGATCAGTTTTTTTTCCCCATGTATTCAAAATAGTAAACATATTCCTTATGATTGTCTGAAAGATCAAGATATCCTAAACTTGAAATCTAGAATTCGTTGTTCATTTCCTCTGTTTGTCCTACTAGCAAAATAAGCTCTCTCGAAAATTTGGAAAAATGTGCATCGAATATAGTATATGAGCACTACTTTAGGGAAGGACTTCTTCAACTTTACGGGGTTACATCTCGGATTGAATTGATTGGAGTCATGATATGATCCAATCCTCAGTTTAAAGGATTGAATTTGTTTTGGAGGAAGTAAAAGATTGAAAATTTTCCAATCTCATCCAAGCCAACAGAGGTGAAAATTTTAACAATAGTAAAGAATACAATAGGAGCCTCTCAAGCATAGAATAAAAGGGGAGGAAAAGGGAACATATATAAAGCCTTTATTTCCCTCCAGTAAGGGCAGGCAAAGAGATTTTGCCTGATCGTGGTGAATTAGGAAAACACGAATTTGCGGGACATTTGGGCCTCGTTTCGTATAGCGTGCCCCCGGAAGGCGAGATGAAAGTCATCATCATTGGATGCTCATCCTAAAACGACACCGCGATCCCTCCACCGTTGAATTGTGTAAAAACACAAGAACACACACGCACATAGAAGAAGCCCTAATTCCCGAGCATGGATTGATTCAATTGAGGAAGAAGGGTGGGAATTCTCACTTAGCTAAAAACAATAAAAAGACAGGAAAGAAGGGGGGGAGGAGGAGAAAATACCTACAGTCTAAAGTCGGGGGACTGGAAGCCGCTCTTGCCGAGATAATACTCCACCAACTCGTCCGGTATCTGAAGAAAGGTTATAGAAAGTTTCGTTTTGTGTGTGCTGTGATTAAAGAGGCAAATGAATCCGATGGGAATGGAAAAGTGTCGTCGTAAGTTTGGACTGACGGTGGGGGTATAATCCATGAGAGAGGAGAGGAACTCCGCGAGTTGCACGTCGTCATCGTGGTTCGTTTCACCCGAAGAGGACGAAGGAGGCTGCTGCTGCTGCTGCTGCTGCTGATTCATCTCTTCCTCCTCCGCGATCGAGACGACGAGCGAGTCGAGAGAGGGTGGTAAGAGACGGGAAACCGGAGGGGGGCAGTAGGAAACTTGCGTACCCACGGTCTAAGCGGGTTTTTACATAGACGATCCTAAAAGGTTTGTTAGTGAATCACATCCCAACCTTCGAGCACTGCTTATTTCGTCACCTATCTCTTCCAAACAATTATATTTATCTAATAATTTGACACCTACAACTCCCAAATATCAAAATTAAATTATCTTAAATTTATCCTTTCATGTAATTACCTATAAATTTTATCTCTTGAAATTTATCCTATTAAACAAATAATTTTTTACCGCCTTATTTGGTAAGAAGAATAAAAATTAAGTGTTGGAATAAATGAAGGGATTAAGTGATTTTATTTCAATTGGATGTTTGATTGTCACATCAAGGAATTATCAATGTTAATTTTAAGTAAGATATTTTACAGAAGGAATAAAAAGGTGGAATTAATGGAAAAAGTTTGTTGAAAAAGTCATAAATTGATGATTTTATTCTTGTGGAAGTTTTTTTTTGTTGAGATAAATATTTAATCGTTTATTTATGTGATACCCTATTCATAAATATATATACAACTAATTTGGTGAGCTTGTAATGGGATATTGAAAAGATTATGTACCATTTAATTAAAATGAAGAAAGTCATTTGCATGTCATACGCATAAAAATGTTAAATGATAAGGTTTATAATCATTACTTATCCGTAGCGAATTTAATAAGATATTCCAACAGATTGTATATCCTTTAGTTACAATGAAGAAAGTCATTTACATGTCATATACATAAAAATGTTAAATGATAAGGTTTGTAATCACGATAAATTTAATGAGGTGTTCTAGTCGTTAATTCAATTTACATCGAAAGTAGAGGCGGTTGTGATTAATGATTATTCAACATTATTTAAAGTTTATATCATGGTAATGGTTGGAGGTTATTAATACTAAAAGTATATAAACATTCGTCATCCTTCGCTCCCTCACGCTCCTGCCTCCTTTTTCGACCTAGTGGAAATCCCAGCGACTGCCGCCGCTAGATGAGGCCCCAATCAACCATTGTGTTGGCTGGGGCCCTACACCCCCCCTCGCCACGATCGCCCCACCCGCCCTACACACGTTCTACAGTCCCTCCACCCCTTCAACCGGCCTTGCTTTTCTTGCATCCTTCGCCCTAGGGATTTCGAGGGATTTCCACTTCGAAGTTTCTCCTTTACGTGGATGCTCCTTCGGCATAGGGCTTCCTCCCATTAGCATCGGCTCGACCGGTGGATCTCCCTCACCCCCCCCCCCCCCTATTTTGGTCCTCCGATGGGGTTGCTTTTGACTATGGCTGGTTCATCTCTGGATGGAACGCTACAACTTCCACAACTCCTCTTCATGTTGACAGTCATTTGGATTCAAATGCTCATGCTTTATTGATGCTAGCTACTGGTGATCCCGGGTCAAGCGCTCTGTCGTCACTCCGCAACCGTCCTCGGCCATTTTGTGGTTGTGTTTTTCCTTTCTTTTTTTCTTTTTCTATTTTTATGTTGTTTTAGATTCAAGTTTATGGGTCGCGCTAAAATCCGTGCTTTGTACGATAAGGCCTTACCCGTGTATGTCTATTAGTTCTATCCCATTTTGCGCAAATCATCGACATTGTTTCGATGGCGTGAATCATATTCAGGCGTCGAGCATGTCTCAGAAGCAACCTTGACAGTGCACTTTGTGTCTCTACATTTGTGTGTTTTTTGTTTTTCACCTCCTTGGATGAAGTGTTGCTCTCGTTTAGGTAGGCGTGTTCCCCTCTTAGGAGGGCGTAGTTGTTATTACGTATGCTGCTTCTTTGCATCAAAAAAAATGTAAGTTATAGATGAAGTTGGCAAGTTAAAAGTAAAAAAAATCGAATGAGCATCGTATAATCATAAACCTTCAAGCAAAACTATATGATGAAAACTTTCATGGAAAGAAGCATGTGTCATTGAACAATTTTTTTTCCCAACATGAATACAAACTCTATTACATGGAAGGTCGTACATGAGAAAGTGATTGTTGACTAACATAGTTGCTAATGTTACAGGTAAATACAATGAAATCAAAGTTACATACATGAATATAAAGATGCTATAATCTGTACTGGGAAATTAGCACGAATAACCATGAAGATAGTTGAGAATCCATCTAAACTTCAATAATGGTCGTTGGAAGATCAACCTAAGAAAACCTACAATGGAAGATGATCAATAATGGTTTCTTTGAGAAATCCCAGTGCATAACGAATAACATAGAATCGCCAGCTGATACATACAACAAGGACAAAGATAAGTGAACCAAGCAAAAACAATAAAAATAGTTAGGTAACAAGGCCTAACATTATGACAGTTGCTAAGAAGAGCCACTTAACAGTTGGTAAGTATATAATAGCATCCACATCAATGAGGCAGGAAATAAACAAACCGTAATAACAATGTATCAACATTATCACATTGCTACAAAAAATCAATGTAAAAAGTCAAAAGTGAGATGAAATAAAAAAAGTTAGAAAAGCTACCATAGGAACTAAAATTATAAAAGAAACCCGCAACTGAAAGCCATTCTGAGACATTGTGAGATGCATATTGCTGCCAGCAATGAAAATTGCACGCATAGATGATAGTAACGACCGTAAACTATTGAATGAATGAAAATTTCAACAAATCAAGTATAATTATATTCCATGGAAAGTAGTTACCATTGAAATAAAAGGTAGATCAACATAAATGAAATCTACAAAGAAAGTTATATACAAACAAGCACAAGTTATGCAATGATATTTACAAATTTTATACCTGATTTGACAAGTGTTTTGAATATTGCATGTAACAAGTATTTATATGTTAGAATGGAGGTAAGGGAAAATTTAAATAGAAAGTAAAAGTAGTTTTGTGTCTTAATTAATACCTATGTAGGTGTGTTGACTTGTAAAATAGTTATTGAGAGGTTTGACGTTGGTTATATATGTTTAGTTGGCTCATATCGCTACATATGGAATTTATCACTTTCATTGGGTGGAAACCAATACGCTTAGATGGCAAAATAAATGTTCCGTCAACATTGCCTTGCACAGGGTTGTTGCATTGCAGCCATACCTACTATACAAAGACATAACAAGATATGTTCCCTCAACTTGCTGTTGCATGGGGTTGCTTCATTGTAACCATCCAAGCCATGCAAGTAGTACAGTCGAGGTTCCATACATATTTCCCTAGGCAACCAAAAAAGCACTATCTAAATGTATAATAGCCTTACCCTTGTGGAAATCCAATTTATATTAGCTTTCATCATTGCCAAGATGGGATAATTTGAAAGCTCAATGTATGATGTGGCAATAAAATATGAAAGGAAGGACATAACCATGAAAATAAGTAGTAATATGAATGCATGCATAATAAAGGTAACAAAACTACTCGTACGAAAATAAAAGCAACATCAGAAATACTTAATAAGTAGCAGGTGGTAAGTAAGAGCATATAGTACATACTGCAAACCTACAACTACGTGAGCCTACCTATGCGTGGTGACCATGCAACAATCTACGTTTAAGAGTTATTACAATATTCGAAATATTAGGTCATGCATGACCAACATGTAGTTCTATCACAAGAAATGTAGAAACAAACAATACAACAACAACAAAAAGTTCATCCATAAAGATATCCTCCATCATGCGATATTGCGCAAAGGGTCCTTCATGCGAGATGCCTCCGAATCACCCACCTACAGTGTAAAGGAAGGTGTTTCCTTAGTAGGTTCTTTGTTAACGAGGTAAGGAAAATTACATGAAATTTTCTTATAAGTACCAAATCCTAAGCCTCTAGTGTTGGTGGAACCATTATAAATTGCGCGTCGCACCTGATCCAACCATCAATTTATAGCAAAATGTTTACGTTTATGAATTGTCGCTTCAAAATTTTTCACCTTTATACCACCTCAAATAGTGGTAAGGAAACACTATAATTGAAGTTGAATGAATGGGCAACATCTTGCCATCCTGCTCATGCAGGTGGACCTTCAAATCATTGCTCCCTCAACTTAGCTTGATATACTCTCCCTACCAAAATGTTATCCACATGGTCAGATCGGGCAAAAAATTGTTGGGGCATCCTAATTTTGGAATAATGACATCCGACACAAACTTCACAATATAAATAATATCATAGCAAGAAACTTCAAAACTTAAATAGAATAACTAAAACTTCATGGAGAGATAAAAATAAATTAGAAAGTGATTTCCCATGACCTAATGGTAATACTGGATACATCCATTATACCTAGGCAAATAACAATAGTATGCATTCTACAAGTCATCGCATTGATATGCAATCATGGCATTGAATTAATACATAGTCTACATGCATAGGTTATTAAAATGTGTGACCATTATATTATAGCGTTCCTCAACACTACAAATGACAATCTCAACCTCCAAGTTCGATAGCCTCTCTTCTAACTCTACATTGCACGCATTGACACGTTGCAATTCCAACTAAAGCCTATGTGCCTCATCATTCTTAATTTCTACTACGTGCTCCAATTGTTCAATGCGATCAACTAACCATTCAGCATTATCATCATTATCCTCTCTATTCCTACTTTGTGACAATCTCCTCTCCAGCTTCCCAACCAAACCTGACAAAAATGTCATCTCCACTCTTGTTGATGGTGCCATTGGTTCATGGTGGTCAGCAGGTATCCTATATCCACATCCCTGATGATAAATTGATTACATTGGAAATGACATGATAAATGAATTGTTCTAAATAACAGCACATGATACTCACTTCGTCACTATATGGATAGACATAGTACAACCTTTGCAAAATCGTCTACTCCTGAGCAATGTCCTCTATGAGGACAAGACTACAAATCTCATGGCACGCACATCGATGGCCATGATACCATAAAGTGCCACATCATGGTGTAGCCTCCATTCCTACATTGTTACACCCAAGCAATGGAGGAAAGACTATAATAATAGATGCATGATTTAAAGGTAGAAACACATATGAGGAAATTGTTTATTGAGTTATGCAAATAACATTGTTTCTTACAAAACGGAGTATAGCCAAAGGTAGCTACTTGCTTAAAACCAAACTTGACTACCAACAAAGGCTATAGATATTAGTGACTTCTTCGTCACCTGCTCGTGTAATTATCCTATAAACTTGATGCAATTGGTCGCGCAAGACCTCACTTGTCCCCACGTTAGAGTCATCAACCTCACCATTCAAGTCTTCTTCACCTTTGCCATCTTCCTCAAGTACTTAATGAAAGTCTTGATCGTCAGGATCGTAATAATGAAGTTACAGATGATACAAGTAGCCATTACCATCTAACGTTGTACCTTAATGCTATACAACAGACGCTGATCTGGCAAGTGAAATCGTGACCTCAGTGCACCATACGTACGCTCTACCATGTTTCGTAACTGTGTGTAATGGTGATTGTATATCTCCTTCGCACTTTGATATGACTGTCCCCTGTATTCATTTTAGTGGTTCGACAAACTACTATATGGAGCAAGGAATCAATCCATGTTTGCGAATCCCAGGTCAACCAAGTATCTCTTCTCTTCTAGAACACGAAATTGTCCACTCTTTGATGCCCAGTTTAGTATACGCATGTCTACTACGCTGCCCTTGAATCCAGTGACAACGTAAATAAATTTCATGTTAAAGTCAATGGTTGCGAGGACATTTTGGTTTGTCCATCCCTTTCTACATCGATATTGTTTGGCTAGCTAGTTGGGGACAACCATGAGCACATGACATCCGCCAATCACTCCAATACAATCCTTGTACAAGAAATAAAAATAATGGTACTGTAACATAATAATGAAGCCCATTAAGTAATCCATTGTAAGAAACTAACTTCGAACATTAAAATTTATCTCAATGTAGGGATAGTACCTTGTGTTACCTTGTACGTAGTCATCAATAGGTGCATCAGGTCCGATAAGCTTAAGGAAAAGCTTCCTCAGCTTAAGGATTTGCCATAGCACCTGATTGACGTATCTAGTAATTGTCTCATCAGAGTGTTGGAATCTTTCCATTAAATGGTGATTTAAACCTCCATATGCCATAATCGATACTAATGCAACCACAGGTTAACAAAGCAAGGCTAGGAGGCCTCATTGCTAACTAGCGAAATAGAGCAAACAATGGGAAATGATGGTAACACCATCATGAGCCCTAACTTGTCACATTTAGCCAGGTTTGAATGATAAAAGCTCCTACCTAATCATTTGAGGGTCACAACTCCGCATCATTCTGATTTGAAAAGAAAATACAGAATCAAGATTAATTCTGCAATTTTAACAGCACATCACAAATACAAGAAAATCACGGGGTCACCCAGGGATTAATTGAAATTCAATTGAGCACAAAAGTATGAAAAGTGGGTCAGCACTAACTGAAACAGGATTTCACGCATTTTAAGGGCAAAAATAGACTAAAAACCCTAATTATCAATCCCACTCTAATTAAAGAGGTTATGGTTAAGATAAAATTAATCTAAATCTCCTAAAATTCATAGAAAAATATTTTAAGAGGTTTGGTACCTTTGGTTTGACCATCTGAATCCATTTTGACTTAGAACAAAATTTTAGATGGGAATTTACCTTGATTTAGGATTTTATGCAATTTACTTAGTCAAACGTGGTCAAAACTCAAATCCAAGTTTACCATTAGATTCCTTATGTTCAAATTAGGTTGACACTAAGATTTAGGCCCAATTAGAGTCCATATTGACTTAGTTTCCATTTCATCCCCTAAGATCTCTATATCTCACAATTAGCCCCTAACTTTTAAGTTTCTTGCAATTTGGTCCCTAACTTTCTCATCTTTCTTGCAAAAAAGGGCTTTTCCACCATTGATGGTGTGAAAGCTCCACAACCGAGATTCGAGGGAGGATTTTTCCTCAAATCAGATCCAAATCCCTTCAAATTTGGAGGGATTGACCTAGAGATGATTCCCAATCAATTGAACTGTTTCAAGAGCCCTAAATCGACCCATAGAGATTAGGAAAACTTGAGGAAATTTGGGGATTTCTTCCCTTGAAACTGTGGCTAAATTTGGCTCTTTCCTTGCGTTAGAGCTTGGTTCTGAACTCTATAAAGAGTCCTCAAGTCCCCAGCATCTTCTTTAGCCAAGATTTGACCAGAATAGCCCTCTCTCTTCCTCCTCTGGCCACCATGTCTTCAGTTCCAGCGAACCCTCTCCGATCACCTCATCTAGCCGTCCAACCATCAAATTGGATGACCCTTCGGCTTCCTCTCTTCGTCGCGTCTTTCCGGCCAAAGAGAGAGCGCTTCCTACCCATCTTCATCGCCAACACCTCACCAGACTTCATCGTCTTCTTTGAGTCCGGGAGGTCAACGCCGAACGCCGTTGCCTCTCTTACTTCTCCTAATCTGTCTCAACCTCTTTCTCTACCTCTATACTTCAATTCTACCCACCTAAACTTTAGGTTCGACCACTTAACGCGTCGTTCCACCACTGTCTTCTCTACGGTCGACATGAGCTCTGGCGAGCTTGCACCGGCGACACAGGCCACTAGACAACACGCCACCACCTCCACGAGCTTCGCCACACCTCCATCTACAAAAGCCCTAAACCTATTTGGGGTTTCGTGCACTCCACAACTCTGACGGATGACCCATCCTTCCACCGTCATCTCCGATGTCGTTCGGCCAATCCACATCTCCATTCACCTTGCCACCACAGTCGTTGCACTCCACGCAACTCAGCGATCCTACTGAGCTATCTGATTGGGACATTTAGCCCGTGTTCCTTGTCGTAGGTGTTCATCATCGTCGACGTCTTCTCTGTCACCTTCAGCCTTCCTTCGGTTGTCTTCACAGCCGCCACCACCCTCAATCCACACGGGCACATCCCAAGAAGGCAGCTGCAACACTAATTGGGCGAAGCATCAATAGAAGTTGCATCAATTCAAAGCTTCATCTTATGCAGCTGCGTGAAGGAGGAGAAGGCTCACTTAGTCCCACATCGTGTAGGACATACAGGAGGCAGCACATAAATTGGATTTGTGTCCTCTGTTGGTTTCCTCCAAACGCACGAGGGTGAGGTCCTCCCACATGCACTCATGCATGTGCCCTTGTCCGCAGTTCATGCCACACGAGTCTGGGCTTGGATCCGATTACCTGGTTACTGTTCATCCGGGTATGAAGAGAAAGAAATCTAAGGAGGGAGGGGGGTTTTTGCACTGTATCCTTGAGATTCGTGCCCCTCTCCTTGCTCCACACTTAGTGTTGCTGAGCCTTGTCTCTGCTGCATGCCTTTGTGCAGTGCGTTGTCTTGGTTCTTCTGAGGCCTTGGAGATAAGGTGTCTAAGCCTTAGTTCTGATGTCTCAAGTGGTTGCTTTGCCTTGGTTCTAATATTACTATGGATATTTGGTTGTGGTTACTGTTGGATTATTTGAGATATTTGATTAGAGCTTAATTGTAGGGTTAATTTGATGGTTTAAACTACCATATTTAGTCCATTATTTTTGCACTTTGATACCTGACATTCTGAGATCTATTTCTGAGATTTATTGCATATCATTTTGTCTGTCTGATTCACTTGCATTATTATTTTTGGTAATTATGATTAGTGAATTGATTTGCTATAATTGCTCCCTGCAAACGCCCATGGACTCATTTCTGTTTCTCAAGCTTATAAATTTAAATGCTGTATCGATTTTCGTCACTATACTGCGAGGTGTTATTTTCCTAAAACAATGATTTTCGATGCAACAAGGAAACAACACCAAAGCCCCTTGTATCGATGAATCAAAGAACACAAACAAGGCAAAAAATGTGACTTCACATATCCTAAAAAGAGGGCACCAGCAATGAGAAGACATAAAGCAATTGCAGTTGATAAGAGTAGACGAACAACCACTGTATTAAACATCACAGGGACCCACCATGACCACAGAGCATCGACATCTATGAATGAAGACAAAGGAAAAGCTTCCCACACTACGAAGATCGTAGGGCGTACATACCAACACTGCACAAAAAGCAACACGTGGACGCACACCACAAAACCTTGTATTCGATATGAAAACCCTCTGATCTATAACCATTTTCAATCAACCGTAAACATAACCTTAAATCACGACTTTAATCCTAACAAGCAAAACAAATTCAACACATCACTTATTTGCGTCGAGGACTGTTGAAGAAGAAGCTCCACCAATGGCTAAGGGATCAACGAGGAGTCAAACCTTCCACAAGTGCCATCACATCGCTCTGGTGGTTAAGATTTTTGCAGGGGGTGTGAGGGGAGGATGGGACAATGTCAGAGGGGCAGTAGAATCTAACCTACACACGCGGAATAAACGCATGACATTAACCAATTCCACAGGGGGTGGAATTATCGAACCCCGACATTAAGGTCATAATCCCAATTTTACCTAGTTCCAGCATTACAATGCCCAAATGCGGAATAAACCCACCAATTCCGCATACCAACAGGGTATTTATGTACCCTTTATAACCTAGATTTGCTTAAGCACCTACCAAAGGATCTAAACTAAAAAATAAATAAAGATTTTTTTGGAAGAAGATCCTTACAAATTTCTGGTATTTAATTTTTTGGTCCTTCCATGTTACTTTTCCTCTCTCTCCACCAACTCCCCACTCTAACCTTGTTATTCCCCTAGATGCATACATGGGTCAAGTTCAACTCAAACCCCACTCAACCCATCCTGATTGGGTTGGGTTGAAAGTTATAATGGGTTGGGTTAGGTTGGAATTTTTTCAACTCAATAAAAAATAGGTTGGGTTGAATTTGAAGTTTAACCAACTGATGAGGGAGAAAAATTCCCTAATTAAGTCCAATAAGCCTAGTAGGCCCAAACAATCGAGGCATCTTAAATTGGCCCAATACGTAACTCATAAAGGCCTCCAATCAGATAGAAACCCAACTACGAGAGTAGTAGGTAAACCTACCAAACGAATCCTCACATTCTTAACTAATAAAAGCAGACGGTAAGAGGATAAACCACTTGCAATACTACACTAGGCTCTAGCGGACCTAATCTGCTAAAGGCCACGTGTTGGGATGGCTGATAAGGTTGACAAATGCAACCGACACATAGCACACCCAGTCGGCTACCATACCCATCCGAGTGCACGATCAGCCAGCTAACTCATAAAGGCCTCCAATCAAATAGAAACCCAACTATGAGAGTAGGCAGGTAAACCTATGGGTCATCACCTTCTTAACTAATAAAAGCATATGGCAAGAGGATAAACCTCCTACATTCCCCCACTAGGCTCTAACAGACCTAATTCGCTAAAGGCCACGTGTCAAGATGGCTAATAAGGCTGACAAATGCGATTGACGCATAGCACACCCAATCGGCTACCATACCCTAAGCGCATGATTAGCCAACTGAACGACGTCAATCACGCTAATTTAAGAGTTTCGACAAAAGTGGCTTACATGTCATGTAATAGTTAGTGACCAACAACCAGAGTTTGACCCACGACGTCCACAATCTGAGAATCTCGCGACCATGAGGTTCCTGATGTTATGAGTCCACCATTCATAAGTAAGCTACAAACCCCATCACATGGATTGCGTGTATCGAGAATTTACTTGTAACAGAATTACCATACTGAAATTTCCAAGAGTTATTTGACTCCTCCTAGACATACACCTTTCAGGTGGAACTAGGTAACCAACCCTTCCTATTTTGTGGTTTGCTTTACTTTTTTGTGATTGGCCTTTTCCCCTTGTTTTGAGCCTAACAAGGTCCAATAAGAAAGGCCCCAGTCAATTAGCACCATCTATGGGAAACTTTTGACTTTTAGTCAATTTTTTCCTTGTGTCTGTTGACCTACCAACTAGATGGCACCCAACACCCGTAACTCCTTCAAGGTCAATCGCAAGAATAACCTTGCGGAGTCTAGTGTGGGCCAATCCTGTCGTCGACAGTAGGCTAAAGAGCTAGGCCCATTTAAGGCCAAAATCCATGAGCTGGTGCAACCCCTTCTTGACCATCAGGAGTTGAAGTGCCTCAACAGCCACCTCACAACCCTCAAGGCAGAGCAAGAGCCCATTAAAGGACAACTTCACGAGATCCAATAGAAGAAGGGGAAGCCTGAGACTCCAATCCTAACTCTAGCCAGACGGATGACCAGATGCATTAGCACCGCATGGTTAAGGAGGAGAACGCTTGCCTATGCAAATAACTCAAGCGCCAACTCAATAGTTGGGAGGGAGAGCACGTTAATTCACCTTCTTCGCCTCCACAAGTCTCAGAGGAGCAGTCAGAAGCTTAGGCCCTGACTAAAAGTGAGGGTGGAACCCTCTCGAAGATTGTCTAGCAGGTCACCCAGGCCATAAGGGGCATTCGCGTCAAGGTGTACCTTATCGCTTACCCCTTCACGAAAGAGGTAATGAATGCGCCCCTCCCAGAAAAGTTGAAACACCCGACACTCCCCCAATAGGACAGCTCATCTAACCCTAACACATTGTAGGAAGCTACTGTTAGATGATGCTCGTCCATGGGTGCCTAGACGGGGTACTCTGCCAGGTGTTTCCATCTTATTCATTCGGCTTAGCTCACAAATGGTTCAATGAGCTACCGGCTAGCCAACTCTCTTGTTTTCAAGACTTTGCCAACAAGTTTTGCCAGTATTTTGCTGGCTAACAAAGGGTTCGTGAAAACCCTGAGAGACTATCAGAGGTTAGGCAGCAGAAAGGAGAATCTCCCACTTCTACTTCGATAGACCAAGGCCTAGTACTTTAAGTGCAAGTGGCCTCATGACACCATCGCCATCCAGTACTTTAAGTTGGGCCTCTTAACTCAAAGGTTTTGGTTCGACATTGACGACTTTGCACCCAAAGATATGGCGGATTTATGGGACTAGCCTACCTGCTTTGCTAAGAAGAATGACGCCTTCCACTTTTAGAACCAGATAGTTGACAATTTTGGGGGGGAACAACCCCTTGAAGACAAGCGGTCAGTAGGAGAGGTGAATAATAACTACGGTGGTGATTCTTGCTTCAATAAGCAGAAAGGCTCTTTCCTCGACAAAAGGGGAGATTATCAGGTGCGTAGTCAGGGTAACAATCCCTGACCACCTCTCTTACTAGGAGTATACACCCCTGGTGGTCAACCAAGTCGATGTGCTTACTAAGGTCTGATAAAAAAATAACGAATTGTTGTCACCTCCTCCCTCGATAAGACGACCAACAAACATTGGGCCCTACTATAAATACCATAGGGCCTGAGACATTCCACCGATAACTGTCAGGATCTTAGGGACCAAATCATAACCTAGATCTGGCATGGCAACCTAGCCCAATTCGTTAAGAGAAACGAGGACCATGATAAAGGAAAGGGACCCCTCATTGGCCCCAAGGAGTACCACAAGAAAAAGCTCCAGCAGCTGCGAGGTGTCCATATGGTCCTTGATGAGAATAAGGCGCCTTTCAATGCCATTGCTGACCTCAACAAGCAGGGCCTTTCCCCCAAACTCCTACATGAGTACCATTAGTAGGCCTTGGCTATTTTGGCCTGGCAAAGAGCCTTTTTCCAGATAGATCCCTTGGCCTAGAAGACTCCCTCATTTCTTCAGGTGACGAAGAGGCCATCGAGGTGATCTTCAATGTCAATACCACTGCTAGCCCATCAACGAGTTTGGTAGGTAGAGATGGACCTCCCAATGTTTGCACCAAGACCAGGTGGTGTTACGAACGCGCGGTTTCAGACGTTTTTAAGACGTCTGGGAGGTGTCCTAGACGTCTGACCAGACGTCTGGAACCCCTTCCAGACATCTGGGATTCGGTTATTTTCGGCACGCGTGTTTCGTCTGCGTGCCTGAGCGCGCAGACCTGCGAGCGTCTCTCTCTCTCTTTTTCCCTCTCCCTCCTGCACCCTCTGTCCCGCTCTCTCTCTCCTCCTCGTGCGGCCTTAAAAGGCCACGCCCTCCCCCTCACTCCCGTCACCTTCGCCCCCTTTCCTCTCCTCCTTCCAGCCGGTGCGCGAGAGCGAGCGCGAGTGAGCGGCGGCGGCGACAGCCGCGGCGGGTGCGGGAGGAGGTGCTGCGCGAGGGAGGAGGCGTCGGCCGTGAGGGCTCGAGCCTGCCGGAGCAGCGAGAGCCGGCCGGCGGGGGGCGCAGCGGATGCGGGGTGACGCGGGAGGCCTGCTGCAGCTCGAGCAGTAGGCCGACGAGTCGCGACGCGGCCGAGCAGAAGGCGAGTCGCGCCCTGGTTCTGGAATTTTCTCTAGAATCAGACGTCTGGGCATACAACCAGATGGCGTAGAGGACGTCTGGAGGACTGTCCAGACGTCTGAAAGGTGAGTTATTTCCGTCGTTCTTCCTCTTCTTCGACTGACCGTACTAAGAGAGAGAGGAAATGGGTACGCGCAGGTTCGGATTCGCCATCCAGCGCGAATCAGACGTCTGGCTGAAGTGACAGACGACGGGAGAGACTTCCAGACATTCGGGGTAACCATCTGACTTCTGGGAACTAGGTCAGACGCCCCCGCAGGCTTCTGGACGTCTGAGAGACCGCGCAGAACAAAGGTAACCTCTGATCCACTTTTTAAGACATCTGGAAGAGGTTCTAGACGTCTGATTTTACACTGTTTCGTTATTTTCGACCCGTTTAGGGCCCGTTCGGAGTCCATTTTCTGCGTTTCGAGTTGCGTGCTTTTCGGAATTAAATCCTCTACCAGTCTACAATAGTTGTATACTGTTTTGAGAAACTCCTTATGTTTGATCCTTGTGATAGGACCCCGTTCCGTTGCAGTCTCGGGGGTTGCGGAGGCACGCGGGATTCCCGACCACGCCCCCAGTACTCCTGTTGTAACCGGTAGAGTGGCATTTAAGTTTATTGGTATAATCTGTTAAATTATGGAACCATAAATAGCACCTAGGACATTGCATGAATCCTAGGAATGAGAAACTAGAATGAATGGTAGATCCTAGGGTGTTGCATGAAACCTAGGGCTGGAAAACTAGATTGTATGATAGATCCTAGGGTATGGCATGAATCCTAGGATGGGAAGAACTAGTGGAATATATGAATATTGCAGTCTTGGAAAATGTGGAAAGGAAATAATAACTGCCTGTGAATTGAATTAACAGCCACCTGCTATGAATAAATAAACGTGATTGAGAACATGGATTGTAAGAACGTGAAACTGGAAAGTGAAACCTGGATGTTCTGAGTTAAAAGAGCTGGAACCCTACGGGGAATTAGGAGTGGAACTCCTGGAAAAAGAAAGGAATGGAACTGAGAAAGAAAGACGTGGTAGTGTGCTGTCTCTTGGGTACGTAGTACCAAGGGAAGTACTTGTACTTGTTTAGTGCAGAGCGGAGCCAGCCGCCCCAGGGACCCGGGGTTAGGACTGGCCACTTTGTACCGACTTGCTAGCCCTCGCGTACGTAGTACCGAGGAGAGCTACTAGTGTAGGGAGGTACTAGCTACCCCACGGGCCCCGGGGTTCTGCTAGCCTCCTACACCGACTTGTTAGGCCCACTGGGTAAACCAGGGTAGTCAGGCGAGGGTGCGTGGACTGTGGAGGGATTGGACCCCTGTTACTAAGAGGGCTCTGCCCTGTACTGGTTCTGTGTTGTGCTTTGGGCGCACCCGTTAACGGAAACGACTGACCACGTGCCAGTGCGGGTTAGCTACCTGTGCGTTTATCGTGTGTGCCGTAGTCACCGTTACGTCTGTCCATGACCCTGGGGTGGTTGACTGAGAGTAGGATCACCACGGGGGACTCTCCCGGCCAGGAGAGCACCACGTGCTACTTATACTGTTCGGAAAAGACTGCAATCAAGATCGTTCCCACGAGGAACATTCGAGATCAAGTGAAGGATCTGAGAAATAGATAAATTTTGAAACAATAGAAAGACGTAAATAAAGGAAGAAAGAAAATTAAAACAGCTACTGTACACTTTACTGTTTCTTTTGTTTTAGTTGCCACTCTACTCAGCATTTTGCTGACGTGTTACACTCGTTACCTTTCAGGACCAGGTGTTGAGCAGCCAGAGTCGGCGGCTGCAGAGGACGCTGGACCGAGTAGGGTCCAGTAGAGTTACCACTATTCTCTTGTACCTCTTTTTGTTCCACTGTAGTGAGTAGTTCTTGTTACCGCTGTACTTTTCTTTACCTGCAGTTCATATTATGTTATGAATGTTGTTCTACTGTTGCGGTGGTATATACTGTAGTAGTTTCTTTCCTTACTGCTGTATTTTCTTACTGTTAGTTATATTCATGCTGAATGTGGTTTATTTTACTGCTCTTTTGGTTACTTCCTCGTTGGACAACCAGGTCTTGGGGTTAGTTGAGTCGGTCCGATTCTCGTGTCTCGTAGGAACTCGGGAATCGGGTCGTTTCAGGTGGCTATAGCTAGCATCCCATAATGCGATGGCCCAAGTCACCTCCTTCCTCCATAAGTTGTTGTTGGATCAAAGTGCTCACATGGACCCCTTCCTAATCGCTTTATTGATAGCAGGGCAAGTCCAGCCATGCCTCCTTGTCAATGAGGGAAGTGTTGTGGACGTCCTTTTCCTAAAAACTCTACATAGGTTGGGGTTTCAAGAGAATGATCTGTCCCCTTCAGCATATCCAATGGTCGACTTCGGCATCCATAAGGTCATGCAAAAAGGGGAGATTGAGCAGGCCTTGATGTGGTGCCAACTATGGTGGTTAACTACCTAGAGTTAGCGCCAAAATTGGAGAAGATGGAGTCAGTTGGAGTAGAGGTTAGTGTTGGTCATGTTGGCACCAAGATGAAGGGTTGTATGGTGGCTTGAGTGGTGATTAAGGAAGCATAGTTGGTGCAAACTTGAGGAGGTGTAGGGATAGTTTTGGTGCCAACTTGAAGAGGCATGGGGAAAGGTGGTTAAGGTCTTGGTTATGTGATTTTGGTGCCACCTTTGAAAGGTTGTGAAGGGGTGGTGGTTATGGTGATGTTGGTGCCACCTTGAAGCGGTGTGAAGGAGGTGGTTATGGGCTTTTTAGTGACAACAATGGACGATGGTTATGTGGGTTAGGTGGCGTGGATTAGGAGCTAGGTAGAGGAGTAGGAGGTGGACTTAAGTAGCTAGCTCAGTTAGCTAGAGCTTAGGTAAAGTTGAGTTGAGCTGGCTTAAGTTGGTAAGAGTTAGTTAAAGCTAAGAGGAGTTGGTAGTAGCTAGGAATGGAGCTCAAAAAGCTCCTGTCTTCTTCTTCATTAGGGTTATGCCTTTCTTCTTGGTCATCCAAGGTTAAGATGATGGCTTTGAATCATGTAGACCCTGACAAACCATAAAATACACCAAGTAAGATAAAATAACATAAATGCCTATCTATTCATGCAAAGATCCTAATAATGCAAGTATGCGTAATGCATGCCTAAAACAATAGTGTGAATGCAAAATACCTAGGAACTACTTGTGAAATGTGCATAAGATTGATGATAAACAGGAGTTTATCAGCCATGTCTATCAAATTAATTTAGCCTTAGCATTTAATGTGCATGGGATTTAAATGATGAGCGTAAGGGGAATGGTTGCCCAATTTAACCAGTTTCAAAATGTGTGCACATGCCAATCAGGGTCCATAAGAAATTTTTTTTGATGATGTATCTTTTAAAGTCCAAATAATTAAGGGTAAATTTTAGGGTTGCACTTGTGAAATCTTTTCAAATAAGTTTTTGTGGACGGGTAATGGTTTTGCAAACAAGTGAGATGTTTATTGAGATTTCACACTATTCACACAAGGGGGGTGAATAGGGTGGTATAAAAAATTTAATACTAATAAACAATCACACAGCATTCACTACAATTGCACAATGAATTTTTAGGTGGAAACCCAACCCTTGTAAAAACCACCACCTAAGTCTCTCGACTTAGGATTTCGTGATCTACCGAGTAGACCAAAACCACTATACACACCACTTAAATGAGGGTGGCACAACCTCAATACAACCACACTACTTTGACTGAGGGTGATGTACCTTAAAAAACATTTTTCTTCACGAAGAGTATTAGTCTCACGAGGAGACGAGAATTCGCCATGTGAATATCCAAACACAAATTGAAAATACAAAAGATCCTATACAGTCACAAAATATAACTTAACACTAAGCATTTATAGGCGAGTACTTCCCTAAGGTGGAAGCAGATTGGCGTGGATGGTGCAATGTTTTGGTGCTCTTGGATGCAGAGTGTAAAGAGATGAGAGCAAGGACTGATTACTTGTAGTTGAATTCTCCCTTCAATCACTAAAATGGTGGAAAGTATTATCTCTTGGTTGTGTTTAGCAAAGGAGATGTTCCCATCTATTTATAGAGGTCTTAAGAAGGCTTAAGAAGGCTTGGGAGAGCCCTTATACCCATTGGGAACAAATCAAAAAGATTTGGTCGAAATCCAGATTAAATTAGGCAATCATTAGATCTTACAATAGAGTTAGACAACTAAAAAAGGTGTCAGATGTCTAAATAGGGGTTCTAGACATCTGACCATAAATATAAACATTTAAAAACAATGGTTTGTTTCCTTGGAATTAATTGGATCTAAACAATGTACTTGTCAACATAAATTAGATGTCTGGATGTGTATTTTAAGTTGTCTGGGACAAAGTTTGGACGTCTGAAAATCAGAGGAGTGGTTCCTAAAAATAATCAATTCGAAATAGGGTTCTTATATCTAAACATTAGACGCTTATATAGACGTTTGGAACTAGTGATCATCCTTGAGAATAGATTTTATAAGAATCTAACAATCATATATGGTCTAACAAATATAGATTTGGGTCAGACTAAGTATAACATCTCTTTTCTAGATGCTTGGGAGGGTCTCTAGATGTCTGGAATATTTATAAAATATTTTTAACGGGTCTCAAGAAAATTATGCTTTGACATCAAGTAATTAGGGTTCAACGATCCTTTTATTGGACATTTGATAAGGTCTTTAGACGTTTGGATATAAGTTTGGATGTTTGGACAAGGATACGGATGTTTGAATATTAAGATTACAAACTTATGTTTTCCAACCCAGGTTTTTGGACATTTGGTTTAAGTATTGGACGACTTAAAGATGATTATCAAATGTCTGATGATAGTGTTGGACATTTGATAGAGAAGACGTATGTTTGCTATTTTGGTTTTCTAAGTCACTTCTAAGATTTGCTTAAGTGTCCTACGTTAGGTGAGTGTGTCTAGGACCTACGTTATTATATTTTGAGCTCTTTAGCATGAAACTAAGGGAATAAAAAGAGCATACAACAAATATAGAACATAATAAATATTCTATTATATTCTTCTTTCTCTTCATCTTTAAGCTTTAGCCCTAAGCTCCTTCACCAATCTTCTTCGTCCAAAGCTTCTTGATGCTTTTCTCCTCCATTAAGCTCCTCCATGGACTTGAGCTTGAACTCCTTTACACTTGTTTCCATTTGCATTTTAACCTAAAATATTAATATCTAATGCAAACATTAAATAATAAGTATTTTGTTATCATCAAAATCAATTATCGTGGTGTATTTGTACTAACAATTGTCTCTTCCCTTTAAATTTTTCAAGTAAGTCTAATGTACCCTAAAGTGGAACCCTAATTATGCAGCTTCTAGATGAATCGATTTTATTATTGACCCAATGGTGCGACCTAGACAATGTAAGTATGGATTCTCAAACACGACTGGATTAGGCACACAATAAAAAAAGCTTTCCGATTTTTGATGCCCTTTTTATATTTTTGCTAAAATTTCTTGTGTACAAAAATTCAGAAAAGACCCCCAGTTGGTTTTTTTAGTGAATCAGTGGGTGCAAGGTATCCAAAAATTCCTACTATTTTTCTAGAGCGTGACAACTTAACCATAAATTCAATGCAAGGGATTTCAATCAATTTGGATTTGTAGAAAAGTAATTAAAATTCAAACAATCTACAAAAATGGTACCAGATCAGATTTTCGATAAGGGTATATTCCATAAATTTTCTAATCTTTTCTACAAAGAGTTAGGCCACGAAAGTTTTAGAGATGATTCCCCACTTAAAAAGGAGCGCCCAACATAAATTTGATGATTTTTGGAGTTTTGTAATAGTGAAAATAAATTTTAGAAAATTACATTTTAAGTTTTCACAAATTTAGAAAAGTGATTTTAGAGATATATCGGTAAACTTATCCACTCAAGTGAGATTTTTTTTTGATTTTTTCTCTTTTTTTAAAGATAAATAAATAATGCAAATATACCAACAGACTCTAATCCTAATGTTCAAATAATACCTAAATGGATATGACTTTTTTTTTTGTTTTTTTCACTACTAGACAAGCACACAAGCACCAAATCAACTAATGTAGAAAGTAAGGAATTTTTTTTAAGATGATAATAGGTGGCGTGTAATAAAAAATTACCCAGTGATCTTCTCAATACTATAGAGTTACAATCAGCCGCTTCGTCTTCTTTTTGACTTCCTACACACAGAAGATCAAAGAAGGTGAATGAACTTAGTAATTGGATCCCACATGCTAATGCTGTCATTATGCTCGAGTCAATTAAGCGCATCAATCTAAAATATTCCAACTAACAAAATATTACATAATACAGAGCAAGTCGAGTCAAATCCACAGGGAGGGAGTGTGATGTGATTAATTTAGAAGTGCTTATGAATATCTTTTTCAATTGATTTTATAATTTTTTTGGATTTTTAATATCATAATAGACAAATGGAGATATTTAGAAAACTAAAATTTAATGAAATAAAATTCTAATGCTAATTTCTACGAAACAGAAAAATGAGAAAAATGCTAATATTTACAATGTAAATGGAATCCAACCTCGCAAACTGACTAAGTTAGGTATGAATTAATGATTTTAGAGGAAATTAATGGCCTATGATGTTTACTCCTAGGCTTGGTTCATCTAAGAGGTTGATATTTCCATAATTATTTATGTAATTAATGCCTAACTAATGTTGTTCTAAGCATAATTTAGGTTAGATTGCATTTACTTAGGTCAGATTAGGTATTTTAGGTCATTTTGTAAATATGCATACTTTTAGGCATTTATGTAATTTTTCTTGCAATTGTATCTAGTACCTTGATGTGTTTATTTTTATATATGTAGATACAAAATTTCATTTTGATCGGAGCAAGGTTGAATGAACTTTCTGATTTGAGCTCACTTGGGAGAGGATTGAACCTAATTGGTGGACCTATTTGGAGACCCAATTCACTTAGACCCTTACCCAAATTAGGAATCTGATTACCTAACCTAGAAACCCCTTAGGACCAACCAAAACCTTATCCTAAAACCTATAGTGGTCAACCACTTAGGATACCTAATCCTATCCACCAAAATCCCAACAAAACCTAGGAAAACCTAGAACATGTCCTAACCCAACAAAACTTATTTGGCCATCCTTTTTATCCTCCAATAAATACTATTTTAGATAATAAAAATGCACCATAATTTATCCGCCACCAGATCTAA
The DNA here is from genome assembly GCA_037157565.1 of Thalassia testudinum. Lineage (NCBI taxonomy): Eukaryota > Viridiplantae > Streptophyta > Magnoliopsida > Alismatales > Hydrocharitaceae > Thalassia > Thalassia testudinum. The sequence goes on from JAZHRO010000061.1 coordinate 2,531,980, forward strand.
ATCCTGGGATCTTAAATTTCCTGCCTAAATCCCTATCTTAAAACCCTAAAATAAATCATATTCTTAATCCTAAACTTAATCTTGAAATTCGTAACAGCTTGATACATCTTTAGTATTTTGGCCATAACTTTTTCATTTTAAATTCAAATTGAGTGATTTAAGTTGCATTAGAAAGATAGTTTCGAGGGATGCAACTTTGCTTTTATGTGAAACTTGAAATTTAGAATAGAAAGAGGCAAAATATTTGAGAGAATTATAGCCCTCCATCATCCTCTCAAAGCCATCCTAGCCCTCTATCAATTTCAACAACACCTAACCTATTCGTTCATCCTACCCCTTAATTCTTAACTCCTAGTCCTAGCCCTTTATTTTGGTGATTGAAGGCAACTTAGATCAACTAATCACAAGCCTTCTTGACCTCATATAAACACCCTAGCTACCCTCCTTAGGATCATTCCTTTCCACTTCCAAATAAGTGCCACCAACTAGAACTAGTTCTTCTTCTTCTTCCTTTCCTTAGAGATCTTGGGTGCACCTTCGCAACTACTTCTACGCCGTCGCTTCGGACTTCACCTTCGAAGCCCCTACTTTCTATCATTTTCATGCTAGTTCTAGTTGTAGTTAGAATCATTCTTCTAGTTGTAATACTATTTCTACTTGTGTCAAACTCTTATTATTGAAATAAAAGTTCTAGTAGTTCATTTTCAACTTGCCCTCAAGTTTTATGCTTTCTATTAGTATTTATTATAGTTGCATGTTATTAGTTCTAATTGCATTCTAGTAGTAGTAATCTTATATTCGAATCTGCTTGTATGTTTCTTAGCATTAGGAAAGTGAATTATTCGAATTGCCTCCTTGCAAACTTCTTAGACTCCATTTTTTAACTACGATTTCCATATTTTTGAGTTTGATCAATATAAATTTAAGTGTTTCTAATGCGATTATACTACAACGAAAGCAAATTTTCGCAATCATACCCACGCATTTAGAACAAAGGTCAATTCCAATGGTATAGCCCGACTCAGAGGTGATCACTTAGGCCTGGGCCATCCTATGAATCACCCTATGGTTATGAACCAACTCGAGTTCTCAAAACCCCAACCAACACCTATTTCATCTAAACGTTAGTCCCTTCCTAGCTTATATCCCATCCCTTTGTGACAAATAAACCAAGCTACATACAATTGAAGCAGAAGAACGTGAGGGGTTGAGAAGTTTTCCAAGTAATCTAAGGTTTTCTTAGGTCAGAGATAACCTCATGAAGATCTTTCCCTAGGCTTGTCTTATCTACCCCTTGGATCTGAGGCATAACCCAACTTGGAACCACATCCTAGGCTCGAGTTATCTCCAAATCCGAGATAGCATAAATCAACTCGGGTCTAGATCTTTCTAAGGCTATTCTTCCTTAAGAAACCCTTAGTAAACTAGATTTACCCCCACATCCCCCATTATCTAATAACACAAGCAACACATGATTGAACAAGCACATAAAACATATGTCAACAAATATGCATTAATCATTTCAACCAAATAAAGAGTTGACACATTAATAATAAACATGAATATTATCACTCAACCAGATGAAACACGTAGGAAACAAATGTAGCAACAAGGAAGGGGATGAGAGCACTCCCACAAATCTGCTTGACGTCGTTGAGACAGGAACAGTAATGGTGAGTCTCTGAGTCAATGATGGTTTGACGACAACCCAGTCTCTCATCCAAACTCCTCCTCGAGCCATAACTTCTCCTCGGAATCGTAGCTCCTCCTCGGAATGGTGGTTGGCCATCCTTAGTATGGGAAAGAGGAGTGGAGGTGTATTTGAGGTCGTGGAGATTACAATGGTGAAGAGGGTGGTCGGTGGTCGGACTGAGGAGGAGAAGAGGCTGCAAAGGAATGGAGGAGCAAGGGAAGAGAGGTGTAAGCTGGCTTTCTTGGTGGTGATGAGGAGCTTCTGGCCGTGCTCCACTTCCCTTGAGATTTTGGTGTGGAAGTATGGGGAAGGGGGCGATGGAGATGAGAGTGGAGAGGTTCTCAAGTGTTGGGTCAACAGAGGAGAGGAAGTGAAGAGTGGCAGTGGTGGAAAAATGGGAATGAGGGGATCAATTGGTGTGTTATGTCATTGTTGTAGGGTTGAGGTCAAGAGAGAGGGGAGCGCCCCTTGTGGGTGTGCGATGGGAGGTGAGGTCGCGAGATTAGTTTGCACTTGTGATCCCTTTGTCATTGTTTGTTTGTAGGGATTGAAAATGGTGTAGGTGGGATTCAGGGGTAATCCTAGGATTGTGGTAGTTTTTTGTTTGTTTAGGCTATGGGTCAAGTTACGGGATGAAAGGAATTTACCTCCCATTTAGATAGCATAGGTTGTTTGCTTGGTGGGATTGGGTGGGGATGGAGTGGTAGTTATTGTGTCAAATCAGAAGTAAAAGTTGGTTGGTTTGTTGTGTTTGGACGATTTTACACCTTTATAAATAATGGAAATAATAGGGAATATTCAGAAGTAGGGCACTTTGGTGGGAAATGAGGGCAAAATGTCCACTCTCTCCCGCAGGATACAACCTCGGGATCGCACCATCCCACCACCCCCCGCCGAATCACACTATCCTGTGTTAATGAGCTTAAACCTAGTATGGGCCAACGCCAGGTTTAGGAGGCCCAAACACAGGAAGAAACACACAAACCTTGGAAACAAATAGTACCTTCGTGTGGTGGGTCTTGTTAGGTGAGGGTCGTGGGTGGGGAGGGGTGTGCTAGGTGTGTGTGTGCGTTGTGTCTTGTGCGTAAGGTGACTGAGGTGGGCCGACGGTAAGGAAACGGGTGTAGGTTTTAGGTTATTTGTGGTGGAATTTATTTGGAAAGGTATTAGGCTTTTGATAATTCTTTTGTGGAAGGGAGATGCTTTGGAAATAAAAGAGAGAAGGGAATTAAGATGGGAAAATGCGCTCTGCTACCATAGAGAAATGACGTCTACAATTCTGTCTCTCTCGTGTGTGGTAACCTACATTAAATAAAACCATATTAATATTATTAGACGATTAAATCCTAACTACGCATGCATGCCTAAATATAATTATTTATATCTAACAAGTTCAAAAACCAACAAGACTTATACTTGAAAATAGTTCACCGAAGTGGACTTATCATGCTCCAAGTAAGAAAAGCGAGAAATATGTACTGTGCCTCTCTGAGAACAACAAAAAGTGTCTGCTTACGAAATCGTTTATAAAAATACGTGTTGTAATACTTGAAATCGAGTGATACTTTCACTAAATTTTTAAATCAAACTTAAAAGATACGTGTTTTTGAAATCGAAGTCTGAGTCGTCTCAGCAAGGCAACTTAGACTATCTCACTTTCCTAAGTATAATATATATATATTTCATTTTTGCTTTTATGATTTTTGTTTGGTCTTTTTAATAGTTACATGAATAAAAAATACTAATCTAAACTATGAACTAGCAAAGCACATAAAGTAGTTGTACAAAATAGATGAAATATTATTTTATTGAAATCCCAAGAAATGTTTTACAACTAAGATAAAAGAAAATAGAAAAATAGATGATGCAAGTAAATAAAATGGAGCCTCGAGATGTAGCCCTATTGGAGAAGCAGAAGTCCGAAAGTGAGCGTGAATCTGGCACACCTCCAGAGACTGGAGGCTGTAACCCTAGACAAGGGAGACCCACACCCAAGGTTGCAAGGAGAGGTAATGGGTGGCTATAGGACTAGGTTAAATAGGTGGAGCACAAGTAGACTGAGGTAGAGAGAGTAGTTAATCTTTGGAATGGTGGAAGTCTAGTCTTTTTATAGGAATTGTGGAAAATTTTGGACCATAGGATCTTAATTAATAGCTAAGAGATTGCCATCAAATCAAGTGTCAGGGGAACCTTAGGATGGGCATCTACGGGCTACAAGAGGGGGTAGCTAAGAGGAGATTAAATATAGGCCCTTGGTTGATGGATGAAAGGCTTAGATGAAGTATGGTGATGTGGAGTAATTAATTACTAATTAAGGTTTGAAATGGGCCATTGGTTGGTAAATCTAGGGATGAGACTACACTAAGTTTTGGATAGGTTTTAAACTCATCATCTAGGCCATGAAAAGGAAGATCAAGGGGGGAAAACACACTATGGTGGCCGACCATTAAGCTTCCAAGAGAAGCTTCCTTGGTTGGCCACATGAAGTGGATAGGTGATTGCGCAGCAATCATAAACCTTAATTCGCCTGAATTAAGGTAGAACTTAGCTTAACATGGGCATTCTGCCTGCATACACATCGTACTTTGCATTTTAGATGATTTATATGTTTTATACATAATAATGTGCTATTTGAGAGGTATTATTAATTGCAGGTAATCTAAGGATGGGAATGATCGATCCAACCTTATGGATTTGTTCGGAATAACAACGAGAGTCCAATGCTTCCAAGTGTGCATCAATCAAACTCCCGTAGCACCCTAGGGAGTCCGCAGAAGAAGCAGGAGTCAAAAGGAAATTGAAGAATATCCAGACCTCAAATAACAAATCCAACCGCATGGATGGATCCGGATTGACGTTCGCAGTCCAACAGCGCAGAAATCAACTTCATCGGAGGTCTACGTCATCAGATACAAAGAAAAGAAGATGGATGGCCACGATAGTGCCACGTGGCACCATCGCAGCTGCCCCTCACCACGCCCCATTTGGAAAGGAGAACCACGAGCCATTGGATCGTCATCCAACGGTTGCGATGCAGCCACGTCACCACCTCCAGCCGCCTCATCACGCACAGGAGAGACCTTGACCGCTGGATTCCCATCCAACGGCCGAGAGTAGCAGCATAGGAAATGGAAGGCGACCATCTGCGTGCGTAGCGCAGTAGAGAGGGAGCCTAACAAACAACGGGCGACGTGGGATCGAAGCGTGCCCAGTATGAAATTAAGAGAAGCGGTGAGCGCAATTGATCGTTGGATCTTCATCGGGTGGCTTGGCAGCAGACGCGTGGCAGGTGTGGAGGCGTTGGATCATGAACGTGCACGATGACGCGTGCGTAGACGTGCGTGCGAGCGCTTTAGGATTCAAAGGCGCGATGGACCATGCGTTTAAGTCGTCCGATTATAAGATTGGACTATAATTCTCTACTTGGAGGTGGTGAGATATGTGTGACGTAAAAATGCAGAATTAAAATATACAATCTCACAACAATTAGCAATCGCATAATGTACACAATTATTTTTAGGTGGAAACCCAACCTGGGTGAAAACCACCACCTAACCCTCTCTAGTTAGGATTTTCTGAGCAATCAAGTTGATCAAATCCACTAACGTACTACTTAAACGAGGGTAGTACAACCTCAATTACAATCACGCTACTTTATACGAGGGTAGCGTACCTCAAATCCCTTCTCTTCACAAGAAGGAATTTATCTCACGAAGGAGACGGGAATTTGCAAAGCGAATACCCAACACAAGCAAAGTAACAAATACAAGAATAGTCCTATAGAGCCAACAAAGTAATTCTTAAACTAAGCTTCTATAGGAGTTAGGATGCTTCCCTTTGAAAGAGGTGTGTCGATGACGCGGATGCCTAAACTACGCAATGGCACAACGGCGCTCTCGTGAACTACAGCGGGAGAGCAGGTGCGCAAGTGGGTTGAAGCTCGCTGGAAGGTGAACTAAAACCTAAGGGCTTCTTCTAGAGATCAATTAGACACAAAGATGTGGAAATGCTTGTACTTAGTGTGTCTTGGTGTGCAAAGGGTCTTCCTTTATTTATAGAGGCTTTAAGAAGGCTTTGAAAGGCTTTGGAAGGCTTCCATAGCTATTGTGTGCAAGGCCTAAGAGAATTAGGCCGGAGTCAGAAATAATCATGATCCTGATAGGGTCATCAGACGTCTGATCCTGGTATTAGATGTCTGGAGAACCCGTTTAAGACGTCTGGGAACTAAGCCAGACGTTTGATTTAAAGCGGGTTTCCTTCCTGACTTGAATCAGATCGAAACAGGGTTCTAGTGAAGGTCCATTAGATGACACACAGGACGTCTGGCATGATGTCTGGATGTTTAGAAACCTACTTTTCTGCGAAAATCGAATCCCAAGGGTGTGCAACGGCTAGAAAATCTCTGAGAAGAGATTTTGGGTCAGCCGAGGCAAAATGGTCATGTATCAGATGTCTGGGGTCCTCTACGAACGTCTGATATGAGGCTAACAGTTATTTTCTCAATGGTTGCTAAGGAAGCCAACGGTCCACTAATTGGACATCTGACAAAGGCATCAAACGTCTTCTAAGACGTCTGGACTAAGGTCTGGACGTTTGATTTCATCAGACAGAACTAACTAAGTCCAGCCTAAATATTATCGGACGTTTGAGTCAACAGTCAGATGTCTTAAAAGTCATTATCAGACATTTGCAATCTAGATTAGACGTCTGAAAAGGTTGTTTGAACCTTATTTTGGTTTTCTAAGTTCTCTACAGAAAACCTAAGTATCATAGGGTTATGCAAGTGTTCCTAGGACTACTGTTAGAGTTCTTTGAGGCTCTTTAACATGAATCTAAGAAACAAGAATAAAGAGCAACAAAAGAAACAAAAAATACATAGTACAAAGAAAAGGAAATCTATCCTATTCTTCATCTCCTTCCTTCTTCAAGCTATCGCTCATTGCGAAGCTCCTCTGTTCTCCATCAAGCTCCTTCAATCCACCATGGATGCGAGCTCGAACTCTGTCTAACCACGTCTCCATTTGCAATTAACCTGAAATCTAAGACTTCAAGTGCAAATGTTAAATGACACGTGTTTTGTTATCATTAAAATAAACGATCGCGGTGCTCTAGCACCAACAATCTCCCCCTTTTTGATGATGACAAAATCAAAAATAATAATGCAGAAAATCCTCCCCCCTTTTGACATTATCAAAAAGGTTTAATCTATTTTAAATTTCCTATAACTTCCCCTTAAAACATGCTCTTCTATAAATTGGTTGAATTTCTTTTAACAAGAGTAATGTCCTCCCCCTTTTTGTAATAATAAGATAACTATTGTTATTTTTCTCCTCTTTTCTAAAGGAAATATAACTAACTTACATCTCCCCTTTAATGCTTGACAATAAGCTCATAATTTTAACTCCTCCTATCTATATGCTAATGATAAAAGAATAGGGTAAAGGATTTTACCTCACCTACCATGGCCAATGGAATGGCCTAAATGGAGGTGGTGGATGCCACATCAGATAGGGCTCCCATCCATAGCTTGGATGTCTGAGCATTGGCACCAGTCGCCAGTCTGGCGGTCGATGTGTGGCGGGTCCATCATTTGTTCGCCGTCTCGTCGGTCTTTTTGTTCTCCTCTTTGGTCTACTCCTTATTATGTTACAATTGTAGTTGTTTACATTCATGTTTTTAGTCTATTGCATGTATATCAAATTCAATCTCTTTGCAATGTGAATATTGTAATTGATTGTTTCTACTATTTAGTAATCATATTGAAAACAAAAGTATGAAATCAAAAGTGCTTTCCGCCTCCTTCTGATTGACTGGGACTCACCAAGTTTTGTTAATTTATTTGCTCGAGACGTATTTCGCGTTATACTACAACGTGCTAATTTTCTACGCGATCTACACCACAAACAAATTGGTGCCGTTGTCGGGGAGGCAAGGCGACTTTTGATTTTATCTCCAATATAGTATTTTTCTGTGTAGAAATAACGACATGAAGTGGCGAACAAGGAAAAGCAGGCGCTGCGAAAATCAGGTACACACATTCTTATTAGAAATTCAGCCAGAAAGTAAGTGTCATCTTTAAAATTCAAAAGCCGTCTTTCTAATGCTTCAAAAATTCTAAAACTTGGATTGGAACTAGATCTTCAAATTATCTTTCTAATACCACCTTTTCCAAAAAGAAATTTCTTCTGTGAAATTTTTGAAAATTCATGGAGAATATACTGATCAGATTGCTTGAAAATAGAATTTTTATGAATTTTAGAAATCAATTCTGACTAACATACAAATCATATTTATTCAAAATTTGTGGGGTGTGAAACATAATCAAATAAGCCTTCAATATCATATTTTTATAAACTTTTTGGAGCATGTTTTATATAGTTTCCAACAGAAAAACCAACATAGGGTCTAAATCCCAGATTTAACTTCTGGTTAGTTAAAAATTCATAACTAATTGTTGGAAATAGAAAAAAATTTTGGAAAAATACTCTCTGAAATGCTTATTGAAAAAGAAATATTTTTGCCAGGTTTTAAATCATTTGAATTCCATCTTGCCTTAGAGTATACATTTGAATTGTGGTCTTGAATTTGATAAAAAACTTAGAAGTGCATGAGCCAATAGAACCACATAGACTAACTTGGACGCCGACAAGCCCAAAAGTTAGTTAGTGAGGTGAGTCACCTTGTGAACCACCCACCATCTACTAAATTGAGGAACAGGTTAAAAATTCACGAAAATACATCAAATAACCTACATTTAGCTTGAAACTACTAGGTAATTCCAACCTCTTTTGCAAAACCTGGTGACTAAGCCTGCGGGGTAGTGTCAAACGACCATGGCTGTGGGGTAATGGAACCAGAGGCGAAAGCCAAAGGAGGAACCTTCCTCGTAGTCCCATTGTAACCAGACTGGCTGGGTTAGCGTGAGAGGCGGGAATTCCTTACATCCGGTCTCTCACCGAATTTCTAATAACACAAACTTAAACGAAAAATCCAGTTATCTGATATAAAGGACCACTTTGATTAACAAGGCTTTAGCCTTGTTTTGCTTGACTAGACCAACCCTTTGAGTTGGTGTATGCAAGGAAGAAGGTTGTTAAGACCTGAACTTGCGGTATCTTGGGAGCCAAACCCAAGGCGGTAAAGGTGATTTTCGCCTGACCTCTCTTCTAAACATTCTTCCATCCGATTAGCTGAGATGGCTAATTCCGGTCCTCAAGTTCGTCAGGACCTGAGAATCAGGACCCAATGGCTCATCTAGAAGCCAGGGTCGAGGAAACGGAACAAAAACATGAGCAGAGAATCGACCGGATTCTCACAACACTCGACAGGATAGCATCCACCACACGGAGAACAACTGTGGGACTTTTACGATCCGGCAGCAAAAATCATAGCACCTCAGGTCCAGATTCCCACAGGCGGAGATGCATTTGAGTTAAAGCTGAATATCATAGGTCTGTTTCAGACTCATTTCCATGGAAACTCGAATGAGGATCCCTTCCAGCACCTCGAAGACCTAAGTTGGATTGCAGAGTCAGTTCGACCTAGGAATATAGATATTGGAATTGTTTTCATGAAACTTTTTCCTTTTTCTCTCAAGGATAAAGTTGCTTATTAGTTCAAGACCATCAGGAGGCCAATTGGAACCTGGGAGGAATTACGTCGCGAATTCCTCGAAAAGTTCTTCCTGATTGGTTGAATAAATGCTATGAGGCGCGTGATCACGACCTTTGCCCAAGGCCCTGGAGAGAAGATGCATGACACCTGGGATAGATTCTACGATCTTCTCAGGAAGTGCCCACACCATGGTGTACCCAAATGGCACCTTGATCAAGTATTTTACCATGGGCTAGATGACACACATCGGTACCTAGCCGATGCATCTAGTGGTGGGAATTTCCTCGCGAAGGACGAAAACAACGCATTTGAACTATTCGAGTCCTCAGCAGAGAACTCGATGAATGCCGCCTCAATGAACCAGTTCCAGCGACTTGGACAGCAACGAGTTACTGTCCACGAAGCTCAAGTCGAGTCTGCCAGAGCCGACATGGACATTATCACCAAAAAGCTGGATAAGGTAGATCTGCTCAATAAGAAGCTCGATGAATTAATGCGAGCAAGATCCGGATCTTCTGGAAGCAGTACTCTATCTTACTCCTCTCAAGCATCCCGAGCCCCCTCTGCTCGTACATATCCATTTACTCGGGATGTTTTCTCTCCATCTTCGTGGGATCCTGCATACCAGGAACTCATGAACAATATGGATCCGGCGCTGTATAATCAGGGTTACGCACCACATGACGGTGCAAGTGCGTATTCTTTTGATGAATTCGCATTTGAGATGTCTTCGGCTTACGAAGATGTCAATGCCATTCAGGGATACGGGCGTAACAACCCATATTCTGAAACATATAACCTTGGTTGGCGCCAACATCCCAATTTCTCCTGGTCTGGTAACCCACAGAGATCGAGTCAAGCTCTACACTACCAGACTAGACAATACGGGAATGCGTAGAACACGTATCCTAAGCAGTAGCCATTCCCGTCTCAGCAGCAACAGACACGCTCTATCTATCAGCCGCTGCACAAAGTTGCCAACTACCCTCCAAAGAGGGCCAACCCTTTGGAGTCCCTAAAGGAGGAATTGCAGGCATCAATTCGGAAATCTACTCATGACAATCTGCAAATAATGATGGCAATGGTTGACCAAATACAGAGCATACAGACCACACAAAACCAGTTGATGTAGGAGCATAGATCACAGGGAGCTTTGCCCTCCTAACCTGTCCTAAACCCGAGATATGTGTAGAATCAGGGTGCCCCTCCTAGATTCCAAGCACCATAGAGGGCAGGCACATGCTGTTCTCCAAGCACCTCTCGCACCACGTGGGTAAAGGCTCGGTCAACCACCTCTGTTGCCTATCCCTGTGTATCCAAACCAACCCGCTCCTCTACCCTGGCATGGACAGCAGGTCGATGCAAAAGCTATCACCTTAAGGAGCGGAAAGACTACACAGGACCCGCTACCTAGGCAAGCAGGTAATGATTTTTCCTGCGCGCTACCACGAGATGGCTCACAACCCTCTTCCTCTCACAAGCCATCTTCATTAGATAAAGGAAAGAAGCCCCTAGACCCTGCAATTCCCGTCCCTTTTCCCGTGGCCCCAACGCGAGATTCAGCACGGAAAAAGGACACTCGAAATTTTGAGGACCTGAAATCTATGTTCAAGGAAGTTCACATTCAAGTCCCTCTCCTCAAAACAATAGATCACATCCCTGCTGTTGCTAGATTCTTTAAGTACTACTGTACTCCGAAGCGGTAGCAGAGGATCGGACGACAAGCGGTATTATCTGAGGAGGCCAGCGCAGTTATTTTAGCTAACTTTCTACCCAAAAAGGACCTGGGCACACCACTAATTTCCTACTTTTTGCAGGATTCCCCTTTTAATAGGGCCCTTCTTGATTTGGGGTCGTCCATCAACCTAACTCCCACCGCAGTATTTGATCGATTTCAATGTGGAGAGTTAAAGCCCACCTCAATTACCATGCAGTTGGTTGCCCGATCGGTAAAAACATCGAGGGGGTAGTTGAAAATGTGATCGTAAAAGTTCAAGGATTCTTCTTTCTAGCAGACTTTTTTGTTCTTGATATGGAGGTTCCTTCTAATCTCCGTGATGCACTGATTATTCTAGCTCGCCGGCACAAACATCGACTGTGCATTAGGGTGCATGGAGATTGCCCTGGGGAACGAACAGCTTAGACTGGACATTTTCAGGGCATCAAAGAACTTTGATTGCGATTTGATCGAGGATAGTGAAGACGAAGATTCAGCTTTCTGTGGGAACATTGGGCTCCTTTGCAGTGACCCAATGGCACATTCATCTTCACTATCAAGGGTCTTAGATCGCAATCCACACGGGACTAAGACTAATGACATACACATTTCGTCCCATGGATCTGGTTGTCATGGGTGTTCATCTGCTCCTAATACCCTTGATCCTGACTATCCCGTCTTAATCAGCATTGAAATCTTAAGGTAGGATTACATGACAACTGCAGACGGATTCTTCATTAGTCAGGATCAGCAAATTTCCGCTGTTGCTTCCTCTCCACCCCTACATAAACCCCCTCCCCACCCTCTGCTACTAGAGTTACAACCCTGACTTGATTCGCTCAAGTACGTGTTTCTGGGAGAAAGTGAGACATATCCCGTGATTATCAATGCTCACTTGACTCCAGATCAAGAACACCAGTTGATCTCCATTCTGCAAGCACATAGGGCTGCTATCGGGTAGGGCATTGTTGATCTCCACGGAATTTGCCCTCATATTGCACGCACCATATCTACACTAATGAAGGAGTGAGACCGTCAAGACAACCTCAGAGATGCCTAAATCCAAATATGTTGGAGGTTGTTGATAACTCTACATTTTGTCAATCGGGGTTTATCTTAAGGGTAACATGCACAAATAACACATCATAAATGGGCATGGGAGCATTACATGCATTGCACATTGAGATTGCTTATAAATCAGTGTTAATGGCCATTTGTACAATTTCATGTCAAAACAGACCTCAGATAAGCGATCGAATTGCGCAGATGGATTTAGAACGACGAACGGAGTCCAACAGACTCAAAATCGATCAAATCCGACATCCAGAGTTCCCGCAACAAGCTCAAGAAGTTCTGCCCGTTGATCTGATGATCAACGGCCCATAGGCAGCCATGCGGCGGCATCTGATGTGCCCGCACCCACGACGCACCTCGTCACCACACACCTCGATCAGATCTTGACCGTTGGATTTTCATCCAACGGTCGGCAGCAGTCGGGCGCAAATCCTTCTCTGCGACCATCCGCAGGATGCAGCGTAGTGGTCGACGCTCCTCCCCCGAGAATCCAACGTAGGATCGAGCCACGTTACGTATCGAATTCTTGGCGAAGGCACGCATGAGAGAAATTGGATCGTCGGTGAGCGTACGGATGGTGGAGATAGTGCTACATGGTGTCCTTAGATGCGAGCGGTCGGGCATGCGTGTCTCAGTAGGCAATCCGCATGCGCGTTTTGCGCATAATCTCAACTGTTCGATCTTTGATCGGACGGCCCTCAAGGCACTCACACGGATCGTGGGCGCAGCGCATGGGAGGAAGCACAGGCGCACGAGGAAGATCGGCGGGCAGGGACCTTCACCGACATTTTTGGGGCGATTTTAGTGACATCTTGGACGTCGCTAAAGCCCCTACTTAATTTAGAAACCCCTTCTTCCTATATAAATCCCCTCCAACTACCCATGTAGAGGCATTGGATACACTTGCAATCCTTCTCCCCCTTTCCTAGCTTCCCTTAGCACATTTTGTACTTGTCAGAGTCGACGAGCCACCGACGGAGCCCTCCTCCACCACCGTGGCCGCCTCGCCTTCTCCTCTCTCTCTCCCTTTACTCTAGCTTTACTTTACTTTTGTTTATGCATTTAGCTGTTGTTGTAAAACTCAAGTTGCATGTTAAACGATGTTGTTTCTTATATAGCTATTGCCTCTATCTTTTGATCGGGTTTTTCTTATCTTGATTTGCATGAATGCTATGATCAAAAGACTCTAACCCTACTCTCTCTCTCTCTTTCTCTCGTATTCTCTTTTCTCTACTGCAATTTCTCGTGCGCATGCAAAACCCACCATTTCCGTGACAACTAAGTGACGGAAAAAGCTGATTTCATGCCTCCCTGTGTTCGACACTCAGACTCACATTCGTTTCTACATTTAAAACTGACGTTGCGTCTATTTTGACATATGCGTCTGTCTCATGTCAGTTGTCAAGAAGGAGATCATTAAATGGCTGGACGCGGGCATTATCTATCCTATTTTCGACAGCCAGTGGGTGAGTCCCATTTAGATAGTGCCCAAAAAGGCGGGACTCATCGTAATAAAAAATGAATTGGGAGAATCCATCCTGACCCACACCACGACTTCTTGGCGGTCTGCATTGGTTACAGGAAGCTAAACTCGGCTACTAAAAAGGATCATTTTCCTTTACCCTTTATTGATCAGATTTTAGAATAGCTAGCTGGGTGTAGTTTCTTCTGCTTTCTGGATGGATACTTCGGGTACAATCAAGTTGCAATCAACCCGGAAGATCAAGACAAGACGACTTTTACGTGTCCCTTTGGAACATTCGCTTTTAAGCGGATGCCTTTCGGCCTCTGCAACACACCAGCTACTTTTCAGCGATGCATGATAGCTATCTTTTCAGACATGATCGGGGACTACGTAGAATTATTCATGGATGACTTCTCTGTGTTTGGAGACGATTTCTCATCTCGTCTTGATAGCCTCACAAAGATTCTGAGGAGATGTATAGAGATTAACCTAGTACTTTCATGGGAGAAAAGCCATTTTATGGTGAGGGATGGCATCATACTAGGTCACAGGATCTCCTCTAATGGACTCGAGGTCGACCAAGATAAGTCTGAAATCATTTCGTGATTACCTCTGCCCAACTCGGTTAGGCAAATCAGATCATTCTTAGGGCATGTCAGAATTTATCGAAGATTTTTTCTAGATTTCTCAAAAATTGCTTGTCCATTAACGAATCTTCTGGTAACCGACACTCCCTTTGATTTTGACTCCTCGTGTCTCAGTGCTTTCGAGACCTTGCGAAGCGCTGTATACAGTGCACCTATTCTCCAACCCCCCGACTGGTCGCCCGATTTCGAGATGATGTGTGACACCTCCGACTTCACTGTCGGTGCCGTTGTTGGCCAGCGATGGGAGCGCCATCCATTTATAATATATTACGCTTGCAAAACAATGGACAAGGCTCAAGGTAACTATACAATCACTGAGAAAGAATTGCTAGCCATGATATTCGGGTTGGAGAAATTTAGGTCATACTTAGTCGGGTCCAAAGTTATCATCTACACTGACCATTAAGCCCTCCGGCATTTGTTGGCAAAGAAGGATGCCAAACCCCACCTTATCAGATGGATCCTTCTTTTGCAGGAGTTTGATGTCAAAATCCGTGACAAAGCCAGAGCATATAATGTTGTGGCAGATCACTTGTCTCGGCTAGACCTAGACTACATTTCGTACTCCCCGCTGATATCAGACTGATTTCCGGATGAGTCTCTATTATCCATAAACTCTGTTGAGTTTCCTTGGTATACAGATATAGCAAACTATCTTGTCGCAGGCAGGCTACCTACGGGATTATCCAAGGATCAAAAACTCAAATTTATATCAGAGGCTAAATTCTATTTTTGGGACGACCCGTTGCTCTTTCGCATTGGGGTTGATTAGCTCATCCGTAGATGCGTCCCTGATTTGGAAATCTCTAGTGTGCAATCCTTCTGCTACAACGATGCTTGTGGGGGTCATTTCTCTGGCTGAAAGACCGCTGCAAAGATTTTGCAGTCAGGATTTTTCTAGCAGACCATTTTCAGAGATACACACAAGTTTGCCAAGTGCTGTAAGCGATTCCAGGCAGTCAATTCTATGACCCGGAGAGATATGATGCCTCTCCAATCCATTCTAGTCATAGAAGTGTTTGATGTCTAGGGCATCAACTTTATGGGCCCCTTCCCAAACTCACATGGCTTTGAGTACATACTCCTCGCAGTAGACTATGTCTCAAAGTGGGTAGAAGCTATCCTGGAAAGATGAGATGATCATAAGACCGTTATATCCTTCATCCGGGAATTCATTTTTGCGAGATTCGAAGTTCCCCATGCCCTGATAAGCGATGGGGAAACCCATTTCATCCATGCCCATTTCAGGTCATTATTGAAGAAATATGGTTTGCAGCACCGCATTGCTACCCTGTATCACCCACAGACCAATGGGCAAGCTAAAGTATCAAACCGTCAAATCAAGATTATCCTTCAAAAGACGATTAGACTTGATAGGAAGGATTGGTTTGATTGGTTGATTGATGCACTATGGGCATATTGGACCGCATACAAGGCCCCGCTTAGAATGTCGCCATATCGCATGGTGTATGGAAAGGCCTGTCACCTTCCTGTGGAGCTGGAACATCGTGCCTTTTGGGCGGTGAAGAAGTGTAATTTTAACCTTGAGGCCAGAGGTTATGAAAGGAAGCTCCAACTCAGCGAGTTAGAAGAGATTAGATGGGAAGCTTACGAGAATGCAAAAATATACAAGGACAAGACAAAAGCTTTCCATGATCGACACATTCAGAGGAAGGAGGTTGCACCTAACCAGCAGGTTTGGTTGTTTCACTCCCGACTCAAATTCTTTGCGGGAACGCTCAAGTCTAAGTGGACTGGGTCATTTCTAGTTGTCTACCTGTATCCTAACGGGGTGGTCCAAATTAGAGGCTCGAAATCTGGGCACATTTTTACGGTTAATGGCCAGCGCCTCAAACCATTCTTTGCCCAGGAACCTCCTCCTGTTGATGAAACGATACATCTTCTTTAGGACGTGTGACTGATGAGTTGCCCAGCTGGAGGCGTTAAACTCAGCATGTATACATATATACATACCATATATACATAGCATATTTCATTTTCACATATTGTTTTGCATATTGTATATGGCATTGCAGTGATGGCATGAGCTGAATGACAACTCAGAAGCAGTTTCAGGTGATTTCTATCCACATACACCTTGCCTTATTTTTATTCATGCATGAGGACATGCAAACACCTAGACATGGGGGGGTAGTCCATAAAGAACTGAAAATTTTCTGCCAACAAGTGCGGGATTAGATTGCTTTATCAAGAAGTTTTATTAAAGATTTATTCTTTAGGAGATTCATAAGCTTAGAATCCAGTATAACATCACATCTGCATGTAGAATTTGCAATGAATCCACTGTGAAAATCGATAGACATCTTTAGTTTGTCGAGAAGAAGCATTACCTTTTCTCCTGAACCCTTGGACAGTAATCAGGGAGTCAGGTGAACCATCTTCTAGTAGATCCACCAAAACATACGTGAGATGAAAGTAGAGAGTTTACCGGTGCTCTAAGGCTAGTATAAGGAATCTTTAATCTTTAATAATTGAATAATGACACTCAGAGATGGGCATAGTTTTTGCTCTTAGTTCTTGCATACTAAATCTATGAGAAA